>CM057450.1:14635000-17135000 GCA_016271365.2 Neoceratodus forsteri | reverse complement strand
GTGGCGCCCTCCACTGGAACATGTGTGCTATAATTCCTAATGTATTGCATCAGGAATTTCCTTAACTGTATGTTAATGGTAAGACCAATAAACATAAAGAAACAATTATGGTACGTCATTTTCATACAGTATCTTCCAGGAATCAATCTTCACCACTGATTCCCACTTATGGGTCTGAATACCAAGATGTCCCTTTTGAGGGAAGAGCCGACTAACCCTGAGGATAACAGATACCCCAGCCCTCTGCATGGCAGAAAGCACCTGAGGGCAGGGGCTCTTCACAGGTCTGGCAGGACCTGAAATTGGTCAGGGTCAGGCAGTGGCTCTTGTGGCAAAGGAGCAGGATGGCGCCCCGACATCTCTCACCTGACTTTGAGGACAAAAATGAGCCCCTTGGAACCGTGAGTTAAGCACCTTGCCGGGTCAAAGGCGCCAGCCTGGAAAAGCAAAGTCATGCTGTCTGCCTGATGCAGACTGCAATTCCTGCCAGCCTGGAGGGTGCCTCACTGGCATCATAGGATGCATTTGCTTGGTGCCTTGCCAGCCCCAGGCCCTTGGCATGAAGGCAAATGGCTTGCCCAATGAATTCACTAGGAAGCAATGAAGCTAGGAGATGACCTAGCTGCAACCCTAGGTGCTTGCTGAAGGTCGCCTAATGTTCCGAATATGCAGCAATGCACATCATGATACGTGCCAAGGAAAACACCTTTCTCCCTACAGCATCTGCCTGGGTAGAGTCAGCCTCAGGAGGCTGGTCACATGTAGGGTGTTTTGGCCCTACTGGGGTCTGCAAGATCTGAAGCTCCAAGGTGAGGCAAGGTACTGCCCCTGCAGAACCTGTGTGTGTGCAGTACTGCAGCCAACAGTCCCTGGGGACTAGAAGGCAAAATAAGGGATGACTCCAGACTGTCCTTGATGCTCCCTCAAAGGCTCTAGTCCAGCGAGACTGAGAAGCCAGCGTTGAAAACTCTGAGGAGTCCCAGTTACAAGGATACAAGATCTCTAACATGTTTGCCAGGAATCTCTTGTACAGGGTGTACTCACATGGAGAGGCAGAGGCTGCAGGGTAGATGTACTGTCTTCCGAGGAGGATGTTGACAGAGAGGAGCTGCTGGAGGTAGAGGATGGAACTGGTGGGGTGGTACTGGGAACTGGTGGGGTGGTACTGGTGGAACAGGTCCGAACTGGACCCTGTCAGCATTCGTATGGTACTGGTGTAAGGCAACAGTCACCCCTCTATATCGGGACCAGTTAATTGGCCCCAGTGGGCCCATGATCCTTGGTAGTTTTAGCAAAGGTGGAAAGGAGAGTTAGGGACTCCAAGGTGTCAGCCTGGGCTGTGGGGTTGTGCAGTGGACCTTGACCGAGGGGAGGGCCTGGCAGGACAGCCCAAATGGGGTTGACCTATATCAAAGGAATGACACGATCGGCACCTATGAAAAAATTACTCACCTTAGTAATGTTGTTTCTTCTAATGGAGTCTTGCTGTATTCTGACTATTTGCAGTGATCTCCAACCTTTGAACTGCCCCGGAGAGGAAAGAGTTAACTTCCCATTCAAGGCATGGAAAGCTGAGCTCGAGCTCGGTTGAGCCTCTGTCTGCTGTTGTTTGAATCCCAACCGCCAGATCTTTATGAACTATACTCACTGGGCATCCTGTGTGGAAACTGTAAACTCACACTAGCCAACTGGCAACTAAATTTAATAAAAAGGGTTTTTTAGTTTCAAAGCAAAGACTCAAGTCAGGAAACCCAAAAAACAAACACAACACACACCCAAAAATTAAAGAGAGTGAGAAATGGTGGCACCTCTAGGGTGCCAACACTGCTCCTGCCCACCCTCATCCCAAAACCAGGTTCTGAGAGGGGAGGCGGAAGGGGGGAGTTCAGAATACAGCAAGACTCCATTAGAAGAAACAACATTACTAAGGTGAGTAATTTTTTCTTCAAACAACATGAAATCTTGCTGTATTCGGACTATTTGCAGACTACCAAGCAGTACCTCCATGGAGGAGGGACAGAACCTACTTTGGGAATAGGCTCTGAAGTACTGCTGTGCCAATCCGAGCATCACTCCTAGCCTGGATATCCAGAGAGTAATGCTTGTAAAAGTATGGACTGTTTTCAGGTGGCTGCTTGTATATTCTAAGATAGGGAATACCCTGGCATGCCAGGGAAGCAGCTGTACCTCTAGTAGAGTGAGCCCTCAGGCCTGAGGGTGGAGTCCTACCAATTTTTCATAGCAGAATTGTATACAAGAGACAATTCACCTGGCAATAGATCTTTAGTGGCAGGTTTTCCCTTACCAACTTCACCATAAGTGAGGAACAACTGGAGGGAGTCAAACCTGTGACCCTTGGTGCACTCTATGTAGTAGCTAAGGGCCCTTTTCACGTCCAGGCTGTGCAGCCTCCTCTCTCCAGAGGAGGAATGGTCAGTGAAGAAAACAGGAAGAGATATAGACTGGTTAAGGTGGAAATATGAGACCACCTTGGGCAAAAACTTCCTATTAGTTCTTAGGACCACCTTATCTCTATGAAAAGAGATAAAATCAGGCTCCACTGACAGGGCTTTTAACTCACTGATGCGTCTGGCAGAAGTAATGGCTACCAAGAACACAGTTTTCCAAGTCAAGTACTTAAGCTCTGCTGAGGACAAAGGCTCAAAAGGGGGTTGCAGAAGCTGAGCAATGCAAACATTTAGGTCCCAAGCAGGAGCAGGATCCCTGAAGGGAGGATTGGTGTGCAACAATCCCTTGAAGGATTTACAAAATACAGGATGAGCTGAAAGAGAAGAGGGCTTACCTACTGACAAAAAAGCAGAAACAGCTGCTAAATGTACTTTGAGTGTAGCTGGTCTGAACCCCAAGCTATTGAGATGAACCATATAGTCCAGAACTATAGGCAACCCAGCAGACTCTGGAGAAATATGCTTATCAGAGCACCAAATAGTGAACCTTTTCCATGTGGAATTGTAAGTCTTTCTGGTGGAAGGCTTTCGAGAAGCTTTTAGAATATCCAGAACACCTTGAGAGAGATGCAGATCAGCAAACTCTAACTCTTCAAGAGCCAGGCCTTGACATTGAGAGATTTGAGATTCGGATACCAAACCCTTCCCTGAGAGGATGTCAACAGGTTGTAATTCCTGGGAAGAGACAGGGGAAGGTGGACTGCTAAGGACAGCAACAGTGGGTACCAGGGCTGTCTGGCCCAGTCTGGAGCAATCAGAATCACTTTGCAGGGTTGAGACCTGATTTTGACTAGTACCTTGAACAGGAGAGGGAAGGGGAAAGCATACAAAACTTCCCTTCCCAATTGAGAACTAGAGCATCCAGGGGGACTGAGCCCACTACTGGGGGTCTGCAGCAAAAAAGAGGAAGTTGGTGATTGTCTGGGGCTGCAAAAAGATCTATCTGTGGAGTGCCCCATCTAGAGAAAATCACCTTCAAAACTAGGGGATCTAGGGACCATTCGTGATGGCCCTGAGATATCCTGTGGAGAGCAACTGCCAGGACATTGTCCTTCCCTGGGAGGTGCACTGCTATCAGAGAGGTTTGCAGGGAATAGGCCAGAGACCAAACTTCATTGCTTCTGTGCACAAGGCCGTAGACCGAGCGCCCCCTTGCTTGTTGATGTACCACATTGTGGTGGTATTGTCTGTTCTGATCTGGACTACTTTGTTCTGAACAGACTTGGAAAAAACTTGCAGTGCCAGAAACACTGCTCTGAGTTCCAAGAGACTGATGTGAAGCAGAGATTCTTAAGGTGACCACAGCCCTTGGGTGGTCAGATCCCCCAAGTGGGCTCCCCAACCCAAGAGGGAGGCATCTGTGTTAAGGATTAGAGAATGAGATTGAGTGACAAAAGGAACTCCTTGCCTTAGATTGTCCTGATCCTGCCACCACTGCAAAGCCTGGATCAGAGTTTGAGTCACAGGGACTAGTTTGGTCAGAGAATCCTTTCTCTGGGACCAGAAGGCTCTTAAATAGAACTGAATGTCCCTCATCTGAAACCTTGCTCCCTGGACCACTGCCGTAGAGGCTGCCATGTGGCCCAGGAGCTGCAGAAAATGCCTTGCTGGTCAAGACTCTGGAAGGGTGAATAAAGAGGTCAGTTTCATAAGGGTCCTTGCCCTGTCCAGGGGAAGGAAGGCTCTTGCCCTTATTGTATCCAGTTCTGCCCCATAAAGGTGAGGAGCTATACTGGCTCCAGAACTGACTTTGAGAGATTTAGGAGGAACCCTAAGGAAGTGAGCAATTGTCGAGTTATCTGGAGATGTGACTTGACTTGGTCTGGAGACTGACCCACTATGAGCCAGTTGTCCAGGTATGGAAAGATGGAGATCTTTTTTTCTCCTTAGGAAAGCAACCATTACTGCCAGACAATTTGAGAACACCCTTGGGGCTGATGTTAGACCAAAGGGCATTGCTCTGAATTGATAGTGGCCTGAGGGCAACTGGAACCTGAGGTACTTTCTGGGGGAGCACCTGATGGGAATGTGAAAATAGGCATCCTTGAGGTCCAGGGAGACTAGCCAGTCCCCTGGCCTTAGAGAGGGCAGAATTATTCCCAGTGTCACCATTTTGAATTTTGGCTTTAAAAGGTGCTTGTTTAAATATCTTAGATCCAGGATGGGCCGCCATTCTCCTGTCTTTATTGGGGTTAGGAAGTACCTGGAGCACAATCCTTTGCCCCTGTGTAGGGTGGAACCCTTTCTATGGCTCTGAGAGCCAAGAGGGAAGAGACCTCTGCCTCTAGGGCAAGGGCCTCTGAAGGATTTGCAGGTGGAAAGGATCTGGTTCTCATCTTGGGGAATTTTTGAAGCTGAGAACCAGTCCCTGGCTTACTACTTCCAGGACCCACTTGTCTGATGTTAAAGACTTCCAGTCCTGGACAAAGTAAGCCAGCCTGCCCCCTACAGGTAGGAGAATCGGCCCGGGCAGACCCATCAGGGTGCCTGCTTGGCAGGGGCTTTAGGCTGAGGGGTGGAAGCAGGCCTGCTCATACCCCGTCTGCCTCTCCCTCTAAAGAACCCCCTCTGAGCAAAGGCAGAAGAGGAGGCCTGGGCTTGGTAAAAAGGCCTCTGAAAAGGCCTGCCCCTGCCCCTGGAATGCTGCCTCTGGGGAGTAGCTTGCCTTTCTTTGGCCTGAGCACTCCTGTAGGTGGTCCTGTACTCGTCCATTTTCTTCATGAAGTTCTCTGTCTGCTCCCCAAACAGAGAATTACCAATGACAGGAAAATCCATGGCCTTAGTCTGGGTATCCTGTGACAGGCTAGTACATCTGAGCCAAGCCATCCTTCGAAGGGCCACAGATGTAGCCACGACTCTAGATGTAACATCAGTGGAGTCCACAGAAGCATGAAATTGAACCTTGGATGCCTCAATCCCATCTGCAGCCACCCGCTCCAGCTCCTTGGCAAGCTGGTCAGGGACTTGTTTAGCTAGAGCCATCACAGTGTCCCACCTGGACTTCTGGTATCTAGCTGTGTAGGTCATATAATTAGCCTGCCTGAGTCCCAAAGATGCTGCCATGTACTGTTTCTTTGACATGGCATCCAACATGGCTGCACTGCTGGGAAAGGAGCTCCGTATCTGAGCCTGAAAGAGTATACCTCTTGTCCATTCTTCTATCCACAGGAGGTATGGAATTAGGAGTTTTTAGAATTTTAAATGTCTGTTTCCCAAAAGACTTATGGAGGGGAACAGACAATCTCCTGGACTCTGGGATGTCCATCATCTCAACGTAATCAGTCTCCTCTTGATCCTCTACTGCTTCTTCCATAGGAAGCTGGAGGGTTTCAGACACTTTTTTGTAAAACATAAAGTGGGAAGGGGACTCAGAAAGCCTAGGAGAAGAAACACCTGAAGGTCTGTCTGGGGAGATATCCGGGTCAAAGGGCACATCCAGACTTTCATAATCACCATCACTATCTTCATACTCTCCCTCCTCCTCCTCCTCCTCCTCCGGTTCATAAAATTCTTCTAAATTATAATCCGGAACCGGGGGAACCGACCGAACCGAGCCCCTAACCGATGGTGCCAGTTCAGTTGGAACCGAAGTTAGCGACTGAACAATCCTTATCGCTTTGGCTATTTCACCAGCGGTCAGAGAAAGAACTTGTGGATCCGAACTGGCTGACTTATCCCTTCTTTTTCTTTTAACCGGAACCGACTCCTCAGAGTCGGTTCTCATTTTGCCCAAAGAAGTCTCGCCCTGGTCAGAGGGCACTCCTTCTGGTTCGGTCGGAACCGAACCGGGCTGGCCATCCGGGTCAGCGGACTTCTCGGCCTCCCTTCCCCTCAGTCTACCTACTCTCTTATCCAGGGTAGCTTTGGGAAAACTTTTGCAAATCTGGCAGTCTGAATCGAGGTGGTCAAACCCCAGACAATAAACACAGGTGGTGTGGGGATCAGCCTTAGCAAAGGCTTCCCCACACACACTACAGTGTTGAAACCCAGTGGTCCTGTTTTTTTTTCTTGGGTTTCTCAGACATGGCCAGTCCTAACCAAACTTACCCTTTTTTCGGCAATCTGCCAAGCAAGACAACCCTATCGGTTCCTGACCGTGTTACGGGTCTTGGAAAACACCGTAATGAAATCCGTCTTTTTTAGAACCGATACAGACTGGTTACCACACTCTAATAAATCATAAAAAACTCTTTCACAAACCTGATCAGTTCAAACCGAACCGATCAGATGTTTACAAGTTCCACGCAGAAAACTAATATAGAAACCTATCTAGTACTCATGGTACCACAGACAGAGACTTAACCGACAGGTTAGATTGTAGAAATTCGGTTGAAACCGAGAGAAAAAACGACACTTTAACCGACTTTTTTGAACTGAGCGAAGGAGAAATCTCCGGAGCGACTGTTCAGTGAGGCGGAGTAAAGAATCTGGCGGTTGGGGTTCAAACAACAGCAGACAGAGACTCAACCGAACTCGAGCTCAGCATTCCATGCCTTGCATGGAAAGTTAACTCTTTCCTCTCCGGGGCAGTTCAAAGGTTGGAGATCACTGCAAATAGTCAGAATACAGCAAGACTTCATGTTGTTTGAAGGGGAGATTGTCCAAAGTGGGGAGAGCAGAGCCAAGGAAGACCCAGTCGGTGTCCAAGGGGAGAGTTCTCAAGGTGGGGAGAGCGGAGCCATATAGTCCCCATAGGGTGGTCCTGACCCTAATCCTCACCAGTGATGGTTTCAGCATACAGCTCTGGGGAGGAAGCAAAATTACACACTCATGATAATTCTTGATCTTCCAGAATACCTTCACCAGACAGTCACACTGATGGGTCTAAGCTCGAGGTGCTAGAACCCTGTGGGAGCAAATTCTTTTGCAGCTTAGGGAAGGAAATGATGTTGGTGCAAGCGCCGGCCATGAGGCAGACATAGTCATGTCCCACACGTCAGCTTGCCATTAACTAATGCCAGCTCCTTCCTTTCCTTAGTTGTGTTTGCCAGGAGACAAAACAAATGGAACAGAAAAAAGAGAGAGGGCTATGGATTCCTAGACCAAGGGGATAGGAAAAAGATATACAATATTAAAATAAGACCCAACTAACCAAGTTAGTCGAACTAAAAGCTGGGCATAAGGGTGGCACATGGGTAGCGGGTGTAAGAGCCTGAGCCTATCTCGGCCACCTGGACAGAAAGGTGGCGAGGAAAGGGGCAGAAGCCCTTGCATATAGCTCTGGCTGGTACAAAAGACCCGGGGGAACCATTGGTGTAGCTAAGAGGGCAGATGCTAACTCAGCCTAACTTCCTGTGCTCCTCAGAGGACAAGAATTTAGTGGAGAAAAATTCCAAGAGCTCTGAAGGAGCAGGAAGCAAGGGTAATAGAATGAAGTCCAGTAGCTCAAGAAGTTATCTTCTCGCCACTCCAGGAATGCAGAAAAATGAAAAATGAACACCAGCATAAAGGTGAAAGGGAAGTACCCAGCCAATTTTCCCTAGTGTACAAGAAGGCTGGAGCTGTACCTTTTTATAAGGGCTAGAGACTGAGACATAGCAGGGCTTCGGAAGCAAGACAAGCTAAACAGGTTGAAACAGCAGCCACAGGGATAAGACAGAGATATCCCAACAAGGAAAGGAGTAGAGCTCAAGGATAAAAGGGGAAAATACACCCAAGGAAAAAAATCCTTTTTGGTAATTTTCATATTTTCCAAGAATCAAACTTCACCATTCAGTCACACTGATGGGTTGGAGTACCAAGCTTTTCCAAAAAATAGGGAGGAGTTTTCTCACACCGAGAGAAAATATCCCTCAGTCCTCTGTGGGGGGAAAACACAGGAGGGCTGAGAGTCCTTACAGGTCTGGCAGGACCTGAGACTGGTCAGGGGCAGGCAGCGGCTCCTGTGGACTGGGAGCAGAAGGACACTCCAAAAACTCATGCCTGACCATGTGGGATAAAGACTGAATCTACAGGAAATGAAAATTAAATACCTACCGTGATTCTTGATCTTCCTGTGTATCTTCACCACTCATCACTGTTGGGTGTCTGCCAGAGACAGGCACCAAGCAGGAGACTTTTTTTTTTTTGGTGGAGGGGCTGGTGCCGACGTATTACATGGCGCTCACAGGTTGGCCAGAAACGGCCATTGGGTCCTCCTCCACCTCAGTTTTGCGTGTTAAAGAGACACAAAAAAATAAAGAGAAAAGAGGGCAGGGAAAGGGAGCCCAAGAGACAGAAAAAGGAAAGGAAGAAACTGAAAAAGAGTACGCCGACGAGAGGACAGGTAAAGAGAAAAGGGGGGCCTGAGGGTTGTGGGCCAGGAGGCCCCAGTCCCTGAGCGACCAAGGGAGGAGAAGAAAGAGAGGAAGAGGGAAGGGGGGAGAGAGAGAGAGAGAGAGAGAGATAATCTAGGTATGAGATGAGGGAGTGGGAGGGTGGCTTGGCCCCAATTAGGCAAGGAGGTGGCACTAAGATGGTACACCGGGGCGTGAACCCTGGCCAGAAGTGCTGCACCCTGTAGAGTCTAAGCATCAAGAATTTAGCAAGGAACACAGCAGAATGCTGCAAGAAGTTCCGCAGTTGTAGCCCAATGACCAGAGGCAAAGCCAACACTGCCTAGAGGTTGAGAGACTGACAAGAAGACCAAGGATTGGTTGCACCACCTGAATTTGGAGGAAGGCCACCCCCCAGCCTCAATCCCATCTATTTTGAGGAAGTATGACAGTTCTCACCCGCAACCCCCTCCCTCTGAAAACTCCAACAGGGTTGAGGAGAAGGGGGGAAGCCGACACTCAGGAGTATGCCACCTCAAGGGAGGGAGAAGGGCAAGGGCATCCTGGGAAGCCCGAAGCACCACTCCCAGACTGGAGAAACCCTTCTGAGCAGGTCATACAAAGAAGACCAGAAGAGGAGGGACCCCCCAGAGACCCTAAGGAATAAACCCTGAAGGGTTAGAGATTCGCCTGAACCCGACCCTGCCCCACCAACCCCCCCGCCCAACTGTTGGGAGTGGAGAAACTCCATGGGGGTGGGGGGCAAGATGGAGGCAGCACGTCTCAGGGACTGAGGCCTCGAGAGGGGAAGGTGGGAGGGACTCAGTAATGAATGGTGAAGATACCCAGGATGATCAAGAATTATAGTAGGTATGTAATTTTCATATTTTACATGTGTCAATCTTCACCATTCATCACTGTTGGTTGAATACCGAGCATCCCCATAGGGGGCCCAATAACAGAAACATCCCTCAGTTCCCCAGGAAAACGGGGGAGGGGAGAGGGACCTTCCACTAGCCAGCTTAAGGCTGGGATTTGTCAGAGTGAGACAGGGTCCCCTTGACCTTAGGGGAAGGAAGGCGCCCCTGAAGCTCCCGTCTCGCTCTGAGGGAAAAGAGATGGATCCCCTGGAAGGAGGAGGCCAGTAACCTGCACCAGGCCAAAGGTGACAACCTCAACAAGTGAGGCCATGCCATCTGCCTAACGCAGATCGCTTCCCCGCAAGTCGTGAAGTGACCTCATTAGCACTGTACAATGCCCTTGATTGGTGCCTCATCAACTCCAGGCCTACAGCGGAGAGGGCTATGGCTTGTTGGGTAGTCTCCGAATCAGGCGGCGATGCTAAAGCTTGACCTAACATCGCCTACAGGTACCTGTTGTGGGCAGTGTGGTGTGCTTGATGTGATACGATCGCCAACATGCTCTGTGATGAAGAGAAAACTCTTTATCCCAGCCAATCCAACTCTCGAGAGTCAGTCTCGGGGGACATGTCGTGGACCGGGCATCGAAGCCTGAAAGGGGTGTCCAGCTGCATCAGTCCAGAAGGCGGATGAGGCAAGGCGCCTGGAGACCCGCAGGTTGTGCAGTACCACCTGCGGCAGTCCATAGGGGCTGGCTCTAGGGAATATGGATGCTGTCAGGTGCTGTACGGCGCTTGCCAGAAGGGAACTGGCCAGGATGAAACCACCAAATGGTGTACCCCGTATTTGCCTAGTAAGGCCTGCCTCGCACACTCTGTATTGTCTCTCACGTAATGGGAGATGTGAAAGCCCTGACCAGCCTTGACAGGAAGCGCTGATACTGGGCCTGTTCATCATCTGAGGACAGGTGGACAGAATGCTCCTCTTCCCTGGTGGAGGAAGACGAGGAGGTTGAGGAACTTGATGAGTCAGACTCTGGCTGTGGCGGGGGAATTGATCGGAAGACCTGCTTGTCCATGGCCTTAACATATTGAGGGAAGATCTTCTGGTGATGTCATGCATCTAGCACTAGCCTAAAGACAGAACTCTCCCAACTCTAACTGCCTAAAATTTAATTTTAAGGCCAACAAAAGGCTAAAAATCTCTCAAAATGTCCAAGAAATCTGGAAGGGAAAGCCATGAAATGAATAAAAGCAAAATCAAAGCCAGAGGATGCTCAGAAAATAAGGATGGCAAAGGATTTTAAGACGCTTGTTCGAGCACATTGTCCTCACCGGCGAATGCTTCTGCCTTGGAGTATGACACAGTTTGAGAAGCTCTCCAGAAGCGATTTGAAGTGCTCCTAAAGGAAATTAAATAGCTCACGCAAGAAAATAAATCGGAATTTAAAACAGTCCAACACCAGCTGTCAAATACAGAAACACGTTTTGGGCAAATAGAGGAATGTATCTCCAAGACAGAAGATAGCACCATACAACTGGCCCAAGTCGTGCAATCTATCTGGGCCCACACAGTGGAGTTACAATCTAAATGTACTGACTTAGAGGGTCACTCAAGAAGGAAGAATCTGCGTCTGTATGGCCTCCCTGAGGGGCAGGAAGAAAAAATTACTCACCTTAGTAATTGTTTTTCTTCTAATGGAGTCTTGCTATATTATGACTTCTTGCAGTTAGCCACAGCACTTGAACTGCCCCGGAGAGGAAAGAGTTAACTCCATAATGAATGGAGTTCTCAGCGCAAGCGCTTTACTGAAAGCTCTATCTGGCTAGTTTCAAACTGAAACTGTCAGATCTTTACGGAGCCAACACTCACTAAAAGTCTGTGTGGAAAGTACCCTACGCTAGCCAAATGGCTACCTACTAGCAACAACAACTACAATAACAACAACAAACAAATATCACCCCTGACAAGCACTACTAGACCCCCCAAAAGACTCAAGTCCAGGAGGGGCCAACACACAAATCAATAACAGTAGTACCTAATTTCCAATCCTAAAAGAAAAGAGGGGAAAAAACACCTATAATGGCATGACACAGTGCTTGCACTAATTTGCCCACACCCTACCCAAGTAGAAGTTCTGAGAGGGGCAGGTTGGGGGGGTCATAATATAGCAAGACTCCATTAGAAGAAAAACAATTACTAAGGTGAGTAATTTTTTCTTCAAACAACATGAAGTCTTGCTATATTATGACTTCTTGCAGATTACACAGCAGTACCTCCATGGAGGAGGGCCAGAACCTACTTAGGGAATAGGCTCTGAAGCACGGCTGTGCCAAACCGAGCATCTCTCCTGGCCTGAATATCCAGGGAGTAATGCTTGGTGAAAGTGTGAACTGTTTTCCAGGTTGCAGCTTCACAGATTTCCAAAATAGGAATATCTCTAGCAGCCGCTAGAGATGCAGCTGTACCCCTGGTAGAATGGGCCCTCAATCCTGAGGGGGGTTCTCTACCCAGTTTTTGGTAGCAAAATTGGATACAAGAGACAATCCACCTGGCAATTGTCCTCTTAGTGGCAGGTTTTCTTTTGCCGACCTCACCATAGGTGAGAAAGAGTTGGTGGATTTGAACCTGTGACCCTTGGTGCTTCAGATAATAACTCAATGCCTCTTAACATCCAAACTGTGCAATCTCCTTTCACCAGAGGAAGAGTGCTCAGTGAAAAATACTGGAAGGAGATGGATTGGTTAAGATGGAACCAAACCACTTTAGGTAAAACTTCTGTTAGTCCTGAGGACTACCTTATCCCTGTAAAAAGAAATAAAATCATTTTCTACTGAAAGGGCTTGTAACTCACTTATGCTGCCTAGCAGAAGTGATGGCCACAAAAAATACAGTTTCCAAGTTAAGAACTTAAGGTCTGTCAAGACAGGGGTTCAAAAGGGGTTACATTAACTGAGCAATGCAACATTAAGGTCCCAGGCAGGGGCTGGGTCCCAAAAGGAGGGTTAGTATGAAGTAACCCTTAAAAACTTGAAAACACAGGGTGAGAAGAAAGGGAGGAAGGCTTTCCTGCTGAGATAAAAGCAGAGACAGCTGCCAAGTGGACTCTTAAGGTAGCTGGCCTGAGGCCAAAGAATTAAGATGGACCATGTAGTCCAGCAAAGTGGGCAAATCAGCAGATTCTGGGACAATATGCTTATCAGAACACCAGATGGAAAACCTTTTCCACTTGGAATTATAAGTGGCTCTAGTGGAAGGCTTCTAGATGCCTTTAAATATCAAGGACACCTTGAGAAAGGTGTAAATCAGCAAATTCTAACTCTTCAAGAGCCAAGCCTTGAGGTTGAGGGATTTGAGGTTCGGATACCATACTCTCCCTGGGCACAGGTCAGCAGATTGTGAATCCTGGAAGGCACAGGGGAAGGTGGACTGTCAGTGATAGCAGGAGTGGGTACTAGGGTTGCCTGGCCCAGTCTGGTGCAATCAGAATCACTTTGCAAGGTTGGGATCTGATTTTTACTAACACCTTGAAAAGAAGAGGGAAGGGGGGGAAGGCATACAGGAACTTCCCTTCCCAATCCAACAGAAGGGCATCCAGGGGCCTGAGCCCATCACTGGGGCCTGCAGCAGAACAGGAAGTTGGTGGTTGTATGGGGCTGCAAAAGATCTATCTGAGGGTGCCCCATCTGGCAAAGACTGTTCTCAGCCACTCGGGATTCAGGGACCATCCGTGATGGCCTGAGAAATCCTGCTGAGGGCATCCGCTAGGACATTGTCCTTCCCTGGCAGATGAACTGCTATTAGAGAGTGTTCAGGAGTAGGCCAGAGACCACAACTTCATTGCCTCAGTGCACAGGGCCGACGACCAGTGCCCCCTTGCTTGTTGATGTACCACATTGTTGTGGTATTGTCTGTTCTGACCTGGACTACTTTGTTCTGGACAGATGCGGAAAAAGCTTGAAGAGCTAAAAGGACAGCTCTGAGTTCCAGCAAGTTGATGTGTAGCAGAGATTCCTGAGGGGACCACACTCCCTGTGTGGAGAGGTCGGCCAAGTGTGCTCCCCACCTCAGGAGGGAGGCATCCGTAGTGAGGGTGAGGGAGTGGGAAATAGGAATGAAGGGGAACCCCTGTCTTAAATTGCTCTGATCCTGCCACCACTGAAGAGCTAGGATCAGAGTTCGGGTCACAGGAACCAGTTTGGCAAGGAGGTCCCTCCTTTGGGACCAATAGGCCCTCAAATGAAACTGAATGTCTCTCATCTGGAATCTTGCTCCCTGCACTACAGCTGTGGAGGCAGCCATGTGCTCTAGAAGCTGCAAAAAGTGTCTTGCTGGTCGAGAGACCTGCAGGGTGAAAGAGGAGGCCAGGGCGATCAACTTCTCTACCCTTTCCAAGGGGAGGAAGGCCCTGGCCAGCTTTGTGTTCAATTCCGCACCTATGAAAGTAAGTACCTGAACTGGTTCTAGAACTGACTTTGGTAGGTTTAGCAGGAATCCCAGGAGGTGAGAAGCTGCTGGGTGACTTGCAAGTGGATTCACCTGTTCTGGAGACTGTCCAGCAATGAGCCAGTCATCCAGGTAGGAAAAACAGCAACCCTTGCCTTCTTAAATGAGCCACTGCCACGGCTAAACATTTTGTGAATACCCTTGGAGCAGAGGTAAGACCAAGGGCATTGCCCTGAACTGGTAGTGGCCTGAGGGCAGTTCGAACCTGAGGTACTTTCGTGAGAAGGCCTGATTAAGACATGAAAATAAGCATCCTTGAGGTCCAGGGAGGCTAGCCAGTCCCTGGCCCCAGTGAGGGCAAAATCATTGCCAAAGTTAACATTTTGAACTTTGGTTTCAAAGGTGTTTGTTCAAATACCTTAAGTCTAGGATGGGCCGATTTCTCCGTCTTTTGGTGTAAGGAAGTATCTGGAGTACAGACCTTGCCCTGGAGAAGGGAGGAACCCTTTCCACTGCTTTGCACTTTAACAGGGCAGAGACCTCTGCCTCCAGGGCAAGGGCCTCTAGGGGCTTGCAGGTGGAAAGTGTCTGGCCCTCATCTTTGGAAAATGTTTGAAGCTGAGAACCAGACCCTGGCTTACCACTTCCAGAACCCATTTGTCCGAGGTTACAGACACCCAGTTCTGACTGAAGCAAGCCAATCTGCCCCCTACTGGTACAGGAGAATCGGCCCTGGGCACCCCATTAGGGTGCCTGCTTGGCAGATGCCTTAGGCTGAGGGGAGGGGGACGGCTTGCCTGCGCCCCGTCTGCCTCTGCCTCTGAAAAAAACCCTCTGAGCATAAGCAGAGGAAGCTTGGGATTGAAAAAAAAGGCCTGTGGAAAGGCCTGCCCCTACCTCTGGGCGTGTGCCTCTGTGGAGTGGCATGCCGCTCCTTGGCCTGGGCACTTTTGTAGGTAGTTCTGTAGTCATCCATCTTTTTCATATAGTTCTCTGTCTGCTCCCCAAACAGAGAATTTCCTACCACAGGAAAATCCATAGCTTTTGACGAGTGTCCTGTGACAGATTAGTGCACCTGAGCCATGCCAACCTACGGAAAGCTACAGAAGTGGCCATGACCCTAGAGGAAACATCATTAACATCAACAGCAGCATGAAATTGAACTTTAGAGGCTTCAATGCCATCAGCAGCCACCTGTTCCAATTCACTAGCCAGCTGGCCATGGGCCTGCTTGGCTAACTGCATAACTGTATCCCATCTAGATTTCTGATATCTAGCTACATAAGCCATAGAATTTGCCTGCCTGAGTCCCAAAGAGGCTGCCATATACTGCTTTTTTGCCATGGCATCAATCTTCCTAGAATCTTTATCAGGAGGATGTGAAGCCAGGGGAATGTTAGCCTTGTCACAGGCTGCAGCCTGTACCACTCCTACATGACTACACTGCTCAGAAAGGAAGTCTGTATCAGGGCCTGATAAGCATACCTCCTGTCCATCTTTTTATCGACAGGAGGCAGAGAATTTGGATTTTTTAAAATGTTCATTGTTTGCTTCCTAAATGACTTATGCAAAGGAATAGACAATCTCCTAGACTCTGGAATATCCATCATCTCAACATAATCAGGCTCCTCTTGCTCATCCACAGCCTCTTCTAAGGGAAGCTGGAGGGTTTCAGCAACTTTCTTATAAAAAATAAAATGAGATGGGGACTCAGACAGCATAGGGGGAGATTCCAATGGTCTGTCGGAGAGATGTCCGTTCAATGGGCACATCCAGACCCTCCCAGCCACATACATACTGCTCATAATCCTCCTCCCTCCTGTGGTTCATAAAATTCTTCAACATCATACTCCGAACCACTGGGACCGGATGAACCAACCTTTTACCAGCTAGTGGTGGTTCGGACGGTCCCTGAGACAGTGACTGGATAATTTGTATGGCTTTTGCTATCTTTGCAGCAGTTGGAGAGGCAATTTTGTACTCCAGACCTGCTGATTTTTTAGACTTTTTACTGGGGCTGGTTCCTCAGAACCAGCTTTTTCTTGCGAGTCACGCCCTGGTCAGAGGGCATCCCTCTGGTCCAGTGGGCACTGGACCGGCTGGCCATCGGGTCAGCGGACTTATTGGCCTCTCATTCCTGAGCCTGCCCAATCTTTTTTCCAGGGTGGCTGCAGGAAAATTCTTGCAAATCTGGCAGTCTGACTGGAGGTGGTCAAACCCCAGACAATAAACACATGTGGTGTGTGGGTCAGCCTTGGCAAAGGCTTCCCCACAAGCATCACAGTGTTGAAACCCAGTGGGCACGGTTTTTCTTTTGGGTTTCTCAGACATAATGCCAGCCTAACCAAAACTTGCATATTTAATGGCAGTGCCAGGCAAGACACCCTTATCGGTTCCTAACCGTGTCACGGGTATTTGAAAAAATACAAATTAAAAAGTTCGTTCTTTTTAGAACCGATAAGAACCGGGAACCGCACTCTAAATGTCCATACAATACTTTAAAACGTCTTTTTAACCAAACCGATCGTTCAAAACCGAACCGATAAATATATTTTCCACACAGACTAAAAGACCTGTACTTACGGTTTACCAGATAGAGCTTTGAACCGAAACACGGTAAAATAAATACTTTTCCCGGTTTATTTAAACCAAGAATTACTTGTTTTAACCGAGAAATGAACCGAGCTGAAGGAGAGATCTCCGGAGCGACTGTTCAGTGAGGCGGAGTAAAGAATCTGACAGTTTCAGTTTGAAACTAGCCAGATAGAGCTTTCAGTAAAGCGCTCGCGCTGAGAACTCCATTCATTATGGAGTTAACTCTTTCCTCTCCGGGGCAGTTCAAGTGCTGTGGCTAACTGCAAGAAGACATAATATAGCAAGACTTCATGTTGTTTGAAATCTCTCCTATGGTTTCCTTCATTGAAAACCTTTTGAAGGACATGTTAGACCTCACGCCTACCTATGAGCTCCACGTCGAGCGAGCACATCATTCATTACAACCGAGGCTGCAGGATCCCTCAGCCCGTCCCAGATCCATCATACTTAAAGAAGCAGTGCAACAAAAATGGGCATAACATTTTACCCTACATTTTTCTCTTCCTAATCGATGCCAGATGTCGTCTAGTTTTTTTGGTGGTGAAATTTTCAGTTCCTGTTATCATTTAAGAATTTTATGAAAAAAAGATGGCTGCCTCATTTTTGTATTGAAATAATATTGAGGACCTGAGGAGAGTAAGAACCCAGACAAAAATGCAAATGTACTGTACACAGCATAGAAAGCATCCAGAAAACCCCAATCAACAGTTCTGCCAATATTTTTCATAACCATAGCAGAAAATGAGCTTTTTGGAAAAACTTTTTTCATTGCACTGCTGCTTTAAGCTAAGCTAATTTCGTACTAAGAAGATATCCTTTGCAAAGCATGGGCAAAAAAAGATTTGTCTTACCTTTTGAGCCGACTATACGTGGATCACGATTACCTGCAGGAAATTCAAGCTCAGCGTTTAAGATTTGCCCACCTCCTGAAGGTGCTGAAAGAAAAAACTATTCCAAATGCTCTACCCGGTGAAACTCCACATCTTTTGGGACGAGGTGAAAACCTACCCCAATGTGGAAGAATTAGTTGCTGCATTTAAGGACAAGGCTCTCCCTATTCCAGAGATCAGGAACATAAAAAACGGGAGTTGGGGCTCGGAGTGGCAGCGTGTGATGCACAGAAAGAGAGCAGGCCATAATCCTTTGGTGCCAACAGAATCGCTACAACTACTCATGCAGCTACTGAGTAAGAAATCAGCTCGTCTAGACAACGCAACCTGAAATGGCTGCCATTGGAAGTGAGTACTGTTAGTGGAGTATTTGATTCCCTAACCCACAAGGTGAAGATCCTTTTGCACCCTGTGATGAGAGCAGTGGGAAGCCGCAGAGGAACTGGGTGCCCTTTGGGGAGCACCACGAGGGTAATTCCTAACCCGGACCCTATTCACCTCGAACCTCTGGGTTATTGACTGGCCTACCCCTACGAACCTGTTCAGTGGAACGGACTGAAAGAGAGTTGCCTTTTCTATTTTGAACCCACAGATGTTTCTTATGTAATCTCCTGAAAATTCTGAAATCTACTGAGACACTGTTGTCTTATGTATCTCAGAGGACTCCTAAATTTAGATAATTACTTCTGGATCACCTTCCTAGTACTCCTCTTTATGAAAGTATGCTTTTCAGGAATGCTTCACTATAATCCTTTACCCAGCTTTCAACGGTTGTTCTTTTGTATAACCTTAGGGTAGAGAGAGGCAATTGATGAAGATGGGGGTGTCAAGAAATTAGCATTCTGTGGGGAATGGAAGGTTTAAAAGTGGTTACTTATCTGAATTAAGCCTTGAACCAAGTTAACTTAGTATTAAAGGTGAGGCAGTCGGTGGGGGGAGCGGAGCATTGGGGATGTGTTCCACTGCGGCTATCCATGACGTTAGCCTATTTTGGAGCTGCAGAGACTTAAGGCTCCAGAGGAGGTCTCCCAAAGATGGGAGGTCGAATACACCTCTTCTACGTCAAACACACCTCTTCTATCTGTCCTTTTTTGGGTGGATACAGAGGCCTGTCATTTTTTAGGCCTCCTACCTTGGAAGCAAAAACAGGTTACTCACCTGTAACAGTAGTTCTAGGCGTGGTATATGTTGTTCATCCACACTATTTGGCATGTCCCTTTCCCTTTAAAGGATTGCCGGAAGGTCTTCAAACTGGCTCCTCCCACCCACCCAGGTGGTATATCCCTCAGCTCCACCCCATGGCGCCAGATCTTAGCCCACTGGAAGCCAGGTTTTGTCGTCCACGCAGCCGGGAGGTCGGTAATCATAGGATGAACACATACCACCCCTAGAACTACTGTTACAGGTGAGTAACCTGTTTTTCTAGAGATCGTGGATATGTTGTTCACACACACTATTTGGCAGACTCCTAGCAGTTTTCCGGGAGGAGGGAGGCAAGGCGCACCCCCCCACTGATACTCACTTGGGGAAAAGAGACTGGAGAACTGAGGTCCCAAAACCAGCATCCCGGTGTGACTCAAGGTTGATGTGGTAATGGGTAATGAAGGTGTTTGTGGACTTCCAGGTAGCAGCCTGACAGATTTCATGGATAGGGATGTCCCTGGAAGCAGCCACTGATGCAACGGTATGGTGGGTAGAATGAGCTCTTATCCCTCCTGAAGGCTCCATGCTCGCCAACTCATTGCACAGACTTATGCAAGATGTAATCCACCTTGCAATAGTCCATTCTGCTGCAGGTCTGCCAGAAGCGGCTTCAGCGTAGGTCATAAACAGCAGGAGAGGGTTTGTCTGAGGTCCAGGGTATGGAGCCTATATTCAGCCTCCGAGGTGTAATTAGGGTAGTATACTGGCAGAGTTAACATCTGGTTAAGGTGAAAGTCTGGCACCGCCTTCGGAAGGAATTTCGGGTGAGGGAGTAGGACAAGCTTGTCCCTATGGAAGACCAGATAAGGGGAGTTCATCACAAGTGCCTGGAGCTCCCCTGTCCTTATGGCAGACGTGATAGCCACCAGGAAGACTGTCTTCCATGACAAGTGTGACAGCTCACACTTGTGCATAGGTTCAAATGGCTTGCCCATGAGCTTGGCCAGTACCAGCAACAGATCCCACGGAGAAGGAGGTTCACGAACCGGAGGGGATATGTGATCCAGGCCTTTGAAAAAGCACCTGACCACTGTCTCCTGCGCTCTCGCCTGACCTGCCCATGCCGGTAAGCAGAGATGGCTGCCAGGTGCACCCTAAGGGTCGATGACCAAAGACCCCCTTTGGACAGAGACCAAAGGTAGTCAAGAAGAAAAAATTACTCACCTTAGTAATTGTGCTTCTTCTAATGGAGTCTTGCTGTATTCTGACTATATGCAGTTAGCCTCAGCACTTGAACTGCTCTGGAGAGGAAAGAGTTAACTGTATGCCAAGGCATAGAACGTTGAGCTCGAGCTCGGTTTTCAAACCTCTGTCCCATGTACTCTTCAGTGTAACCATCAGATTCTTACAAGCCCTATACTAAGCAACTAACAACCCATAAATTGTTTTTAAAACTTTTGAGCCAAAGGGCAAAAGACATCAAACTGTAGGATCCAAAGACTCAAGTCAAGACCCCCAAAAAGAATCCAAGTAGGTAATAAAACAAAGGAACAAGAAACAATCTTTAATTAAGAAGAGGCACCCAGGTATACCCCTAGGGTGCAACACTACGCCTACCCACCCACATCCCAAAAACAACTAGGTTCCAGGAGGGGAGGCAGGGAGGTAGGTCAAAATACAGAAAGACTCCATTACATGAAACACAATTATTAAGGTGAGTAATTTTTTCTTCAAACAACATGAAGTCTTGCTGTATTCTGACTATATGCAGACTACCAAGCAGTACCCCCAAGGAGGCGGGAAATGAAAATTACGTACCTACCGTAATTCTTGATCTTCTTGGACGAGTCTCCACCACTCATTCACACTACTGGGATCTGCGCCGGAGGCACTAGGACCCATCGGGAGCCAACTTTTTTGCTGGGGAGTCGACGCCAGAGATGGTGCCGCAAGGAATGGCACCGCGAGCCCCAGCTCGCGCGGCAATGACTATCTCGGCGTCGACTCCCCAACCGCCTCAGTACCTTTTTTACCAAGGAGGTGCAGCGTAACTAACCTAGAAGGGTAGCCTAACCTAAAAACCGGAGATAAGATAGTCCGGACGACCCGTGTAAGAAGGGTCAACAAAGAAGTCTTCAAGGCCTAAAGGTTTGAAGGAGTGAAGACCAACAAGAGAGGTGAGCTCGGGGGATGGAGGGTGGGTGTGTGAATGAGTGGTGGAGACTCGTCCAAGAAGATCAAGAATTACGGTAGGTATGTAATTTTCATATCTTCCTCGACATAAGTCTCCACCACTCATTCACACTATTGGGAGAGTACCAAGCTAATAATCCTCCGAGAGGGCGGCAGGAGAAACCAAGAGCTCACGTTTCTTAAGACAGAAGTCCATTAAGGATGGCTCTGCCAAAGGAAGAATGTCGTCTGGCATGGACATCGAGTGCATAATGCTTAACGAAAGTATGCACTGAGCTCCAGGTGGCTGCATTGCAGATGTCTGCAATGGGCACGTTGCGGATTTCCGCTAGGGATGCCGCTACCACTCTGGTAGAGTGAGCGTAAACTCTACCCTCCAACTTAACCTGCGCCATGGAATAGCAGTGACGAAGGCACGCCACTAGCCATGCTGAGATACATCTAATAGCGACAGGTTGACCCAGCCGGGTCTCACTGAAGGAAGCGAACAGTTGCTGGCTTCACGAAAATCCTTGGTTCTATCTAAATAGAAAGCATGAGGCCCTCTTAACATCCAGAGAATGAAGAGAGTTCCCTTCATTTTGGAAGTCCGAAAATAGAGAGAAGGACCAAAGGTTGGTTAAGATGAAATTCTGACACAACCTTAGGAAGAAATTTAGGATGAGTACGAAGGACTACTTTGTCTTTATGAAACATAGTGTATGGAGGATCTGTGACCAGGGCATGTATCTCAGAGACCCTGTGGGCTGAGGTAATGGCCACTAAGAAGGCAGTTTTCCAGGTGAGGAACTTTAGTTCACAGGTAGCAAGAGGCTCAAAAGGTTTCCGAGTGAGCATGTCTAGCACAAGATTAATGTCCCAGGCTGCAACTGGACGTCTTGTAGGAGGTCTGGTGTGCAGAATGCCCTTAAGAAATCTCTTAACCATAGGTAACTGAGCCAGTGAAAGGGAAAAAACCAGCTCATGATACGCTGAAATGGCACTAAGGTGAACTTTAACTGTAGAGTACTGGAGACCTGAATTTGAGAGGTCCAAAAGGTACTCTAAAACTTTATCTGGAGGGCAGGAAAAGGGATTCAAAGAGGACTTTGCACACCAGAGTGAAAAATGCTTCCACTTAGCCGTGTAAGTTTTCCGAGTGGCTGGCTTCCTCGCAGCCAGAAGGATACCAGAAACTCTTCGAGAGACATTGAATCGATTTACTTCTACCTCTTCAGGAGCCAAGCGTGAAGGTGAAGAGATCTCAGATTGGGATGGACCACCGGTCCCTGAGTTAAAAGGTTCATCTGCAGGGGAAGTGGTCTCGGAGGAACTGCCAACATACTGTTGAGAAGTGGAAACCACAGTTGTCGAGGCCAAAAGGGAGCAATGAGAATCATCTTGTCTCCCTGAGACTCGAACTTGAGGAGTACTCTCTGAATTAGAGGAAGAGGCGGAAAGGCGGAAAGAAAGCGTTTTGTCCACCGCAGCCTGAACGCACCCTGACAAAAAAATGTCAGGCCCTGGATTTCTGGAGCAGAAGAGAGGCAGTTTTGCGTTGAGTGGGGATGCAAAAAGGTCCAGGTCCGGAGTTCCCCACTCTTCGAATAGTGACTGAACTATGGTTGAGTCGAGAGACCACTCGTGAGGATCTGTCTCTGTTCTGCTGAGACGGTCTGCCAAATCGTTCTGTACACCTGGCAGGTAGACTGCTTGAATTAGAGCCTTGTGCTCCAAGCACCATTCCCAGACCCTCATCGCTTCTTTGCATAAGGGGTAAGAATGAGCACCGCCCTGCTTGTTGATGTAATACATCACTGCTTTGTTGTCCGTTTGGAGGAGAATATTCTTGTGGCAGAGAATGTCCTTCAAAGCTCGGACCGCATAAAGACGAGCTCTCATTTCTAGGACATTTATGTGAAGCTGGGACTCGAGTTGAGTCCACACACCCTGAGTGTGGAGAGCCTGACAGTGAGCTCCCACCCCATTAGTGAGGCATCTGTGGTAATGGAGATCTGATGGTCCAGAGGGCAAGGGGTATCCTTGCAGGAGATTGTCCTCTTGAGACCACCAGGTGAGAGACCTCTTTAAGGGTTCTGTCACCTTGATGAGATAGGACTGCGGGTGAGTGGTTGGAGACCACTGAGTACTGAGCATCCACTGGGTGGTTCTCATGTGCAGACAGGCCAGAGGTACAGTGAACACTGAGGATGCCATGAGGCCCAGCATCCGTTGCATCGAGAGCGCTGTAACTGACCTGTTCTCTCCGATGTAACGGGCCATCTGAAGGATATCGTTCCTTCTGTCCTCTGGAAGAAAGGCCTGCACAGGTCCAGAAGGGTCCTATGAAAGGAGCCTCTGGGAGGCTGCAGCTGTGATTTCTTGAGGTTGCAGGACTCCCATGGACGTAGGAGGCGAGGCCGTCTCTATGGCATCCAGAGTCCTTGCCTGGAAGGACTTGCCAGAAGCCAATCGTCCAGATAAGGGAACACCTGTATTCCAAGTTTTCTGAGGTGTGCTGCGAGAACTGCACAACACTTTGTAAAACTACAGCGCCGAGGATAGCCCAAAAGGCAGGACTCTGAACTGATAATGTTGTCCCAGAGCCACAAACCTCAGGAATTTGTGATGCCTCGGGTGAATGGGAATGTGCTGGTAAGCATCCTGCATGTCTAGGGAGGCTAACCAGTCGTGCTGATGAAGCAAGGGTAACAGGGTTCCTAGAGAAATCATTTTGAATTTCTCCTTGGAGAGAAATTTGTTTAGCTTTCTGAGATCTAGAATGGGGCGCATTCCCCCAGACTTCTTTGGAACCAGAAAGTAATGAGTGTAGAACCCCGTGTTTCGTTGATGCAGCGGCACAAGTTCTACTGCCCTGTTGTTTAGAAGGCCCTGAATCTCGGCGGTGAGAAGGTCTGACTGAAGGGCAGACAGCCTGGGCTGCCGTTTGGGAGGACGATCCAGAGGGGTTTCCACAAGATTGAGCGAGTACCCCTCGCGGATTATCCGAAGGACCCATTTGTCTGAGGTTATGGACTTCCACTGGCTGTAGAAGTGCATCAGTCGACCTCCCACTGAAGAGGGAAAGTCCACCTCGGGCAGTTGAGGTGGGACTTGGGCCGGCAATTCATAAGGTAGCGCTGGGTGCTTTGGGCCCTTGCGCTTTCTGTTGCGCCTTCTTTTGAGGTTGGGCAGGTTGGTTCTTATGGAAACTTCCTCTGCCTCGAAAGGACTGACGGTTATGAAACTGACGTTTACTGGCATGCCCTCGAGAGGGGGCAGGAGGGGGTCTAGCCAACTTAATGGCTGATCTAGCCTTTTGTGTAGCTTCTAGAGCTTGCTCAACCTGAGGACCAAAAAGATATGCACCATCAAAGGCCAATGCCATTACCTGTTGTTGCGCATCATTGGTGAAGCCTGAAGTACGCAGCCAGGAATGGCGGCCGGTGCAAATACCAGCAGCTGCTGAACGGGAAGCGGAGTCAAAAGTGTCCATGGCTGCTTTAACCTGTTGGTTGTTAGATTCAATACCCCTGGTAATGGTTTGAAGAAGCTCTGGTTTTGAATCCGACTCCGGAAGAGCTTCAACCATTTGCTTGAGAGAGTGCCACAGGACATACTCGTACTGAGAAAAATAGCCTTGGTAACTGGCAATACGCATACTTAGGGTAGAAGCAGCAAAGACTCTCTTACCTAAGGTGTCTATCTTACGAGATTTCTTGTTAATAGGTCGAGCTGTAGTGGTTTGAGGAAGGATGACCTTATCATTCTCTGCCAGGACTACAATAGGATCCGCAAAGGCTTGAGATGCCAAAATAGGATGATCCTTGGGGGCTGAATATTTTCTATCAATGGATTTAGCCACCGATGAAGAGAGAGCAGGATTATTCCATACCATTTGAGACAGCGTCTCGAAGGAAGGCTGAATCGGAGGAGTCAAATCCGTAGGATCTCCGAGAAAAGGTATTGAGTCGTAACAATTTCCCAGGATCGATGTCTGTAGTCTGGAGAGAAAGTGTGGAAATCATATTCTTCAGCAGAGACTCAAATGACAGGTCCTCACCACAGGCTCTGCAGCAGTAAAGATCCTGTCTTCCACCTCACCGCCCAGCCGAAGGTCTGGGCCAGGCTCAACGTCATCTCCTGACAGTCCAGGAGGGACTGTATGGACAGGAAAGGGATGAAAGCCAGAAGAGGAAGGAGGAAATGAGACAAAGGGAAGTCCCGAGCGGTGCGATAATGGCGAAGCACATGCGACACCGAGGGCACGCCCGCGATGCCGCACAGTGCCGAGGACAGCGCCGAATGGCTGCATGGCAACGCGAGGCGACGCCAAGAGGCCGCGACAGCGCTGAAAGCTGGCCAATGGCGCCAAGGCACTCCCAGAGACAGAAAACTGGTTTTGAAGGAAAAAGAGCAGGAGAAAAGGGCATCGGGTGTGGCCCCTCGCCAAGCCATGTGGGGGGTACACTCACACGGAGTCGACGGCACAGAAGAAGGTGTCACATGCATCAGAAAAAGTCCAACTGCCCTACTCTGGTCGCCCAGAGAGCCCAGGCCCACGAGTGACCGAGCCAGGTAGCCGCACTCAACCTCCGAGCCCATTGCTCCATAAGAGCGCCCACTGATGAAACTGCTCATCTGAAGACCTACCTGCGGGCAGGGTGGGACTCCGATGTCGAAGAGCGTCGGCTACCAGAAGCGCTGTTGGCGACTCCAAAGGAGGAGACCGCAACTAAGCCCTCGATAACTGAACATCTACGCCAGCAGATGTATCAGAGGGGCGACCTCGAGTGATGCTTTCTTTTAGACCCGCGGCCAACGGAGGCATCGAGGCCGAACGGTGCCGTGAATGCACTGCTTTGCTTTATGCTCGCTGGGACCGCCCATCTCGGCATTGGACTGACCGTTGTCGACCCCTTCCGGAGAAGGCGGCGGACTGGACCCAGCCCGACTGACTGAACAGCTTTCATACGAAGTCTCCCTACCGTACCGTCACCTGACCTGCTCATGGTCGACTCCGTCAGTGTAGGCTGAGACTTCTTTATCGTTTTTATTTAAAAATAAGAATAACTATAACGATACTGTATCGAGATAATACTACAAAATAATAAAAACTGAAAACTATGCTGCTAGTTTGAAGTTTGACTCCAGACAGGCGAGCAACGTCGTCACTGAAGCGCACTCTACGGCGGGAAAAAAGAAACTGAGGCGGTTGGGGGTGACGCCTTGAGATAGTCGTGCCGCGTGAGCTGGGGCTCACGGCGCCATCTCTGGCATCGACTCCCCAGCAAAAAAGTTTGCTCCCGATGGGTCCTAGTGCCTCCGGCACAGATCCCAATAGTGTGAATGAGTGGTGGAGACTTATGTCCAGGGAGATCTACAGAACCTATTTTGGGAACAGGCTCTGCAGTACCAAACATAGCATCACTTCTAGCATTAATGTCCAGGGAGTAATGCTTGGTGAATGTGTGAACAGTCTTCCAGGTGGCTGCTTTACAGATTTCCACTAAGGGTATGTCTCTAGCTGCTGCGACCGAAGCAGCTGTACCTCTGGTGGAGTGAGCCCTCAGGCCTGAGGGTGGCTCTTTCCCCAATTTTGAACAGCAGAATTGTATGCAGGAGACAATCCACCTAGTAATAGTTCTCTTGGTGGCAGGCTTGCCTTTACCCACCTCCCTATAAGTGAGAAACAGCTGGGAGCAGTCGTTTCTATGGGGCTTAATGGATTCTAAGTAGTAACTTAGAACCCTCTTTACATCGAGACTGTGTAATCTCCTCTCTCCAGAGGAGGAGTGATCAGTGAAAAATACAGGCAATGTCAAAGATTGGTTCAGATGGAAGTCTGATAACACTTTAGGGAGGAATTTCCTATTTGTACGAAGGACCACCTTACCCTTATGGAATGAGATGAACTCAGGTTCCACTGATAGAGCCGATAACTCACTGATTCTCCTAGCAGAGGTAATAGCAACCAGGAATACAGTTTCCCAAGTCAGGTACTTGAGCTCAGCTGAGCAAAGGGGTTCAAAGGGAGGCTGTATCAGCTGTGCAATACAGATATTCAGGTCCCACAAGGGAGTCGGATCTCTGAAAGGAGGACTGATGTGAACCAAACCTTTAAAGAATTTCTTGAAAACTGGGTGGGAAGCTAGAGAAGAGCCCTTCCCAGCCAAAAGAAAAGCAGAAATAGCTGCCAAGTGCACCTTGAGAGTGGTCAGATAATCTAGGACAGTGACAATACCAACTGAATGTGTCTGGATGTGCCTCTGGGAACACCAAAACCCTAACCTCTTCCATTTATAATCATACGTTTTCCTAGTAGAAGGTTTCCTACTGGCCTTAAGGATATCCAGAGCTGACTGTGAGAGACACAGGTCTGCATATTCTAGCTCCCCAAGAACCAAGACCTGAGCCTGAGATTGTGAAGGCTGGGGTACAATATCCTCCCCTGAGCTGAGGTGAGGAGGTTGAACTGTCTGGGAAGGCACAGGGGGATTGTCACTGATAGTGACAATAGTAGAGGATACCAAGGTTGTCTGGCCCAATCCGGGGCTATCAGAATCACAGTGCAGTGTTGGGACCTGATATTGACTAGAACCCTGAATATCAGAGGAAAGGGAGGAAAAGGATAGAGAAACCTGTTGGTCCAATCCAACAGGAGGGCATCGAGAGGAAAAGACCCCTGCAGAGGGGGCCTGCAGCAGAATAGAGGGAGCTGATGGTTGTCCAGGGCTGCAAAGAGATCTATCTCTGGTGTGCCCCATCTCTTGAAAATGGTCTGAAGGATGAGAAGATTCAGGGACCATTCGTGTTGACCTTGAGAAATCCTGCTGAGAGCATCTGCAAGTACACTGTCCTTCCCTGGAAGATGTACAGCAATCAGGGAAGCCTGCAGGGAATAAGCTAGTGACCTTATTTTCACGGCCTCGGTGCACAAGGCAGAGGACCGCGTGCCCCCCGCTTGTTGATGTACCACATGGTTGTGGTGTTGTCTGTCCTGATCTGCACCACTTTCCCTTGAATTAAGAGTTGAAAATGCCTGAAGGGCCAAAAAGACAGCACTGAGTTCGAGAAGATTTATGTGAAGGACAGACTCCTGATGGGACCAAGTCCCCTGAGCAGTATGCTGATCCATGTGGGCTCCCCATCCCAACAGAGAAGCATCTGTGGTGAGAGTCACTGTGGGAGCCTGACTGAGGAAAGGAACCCCTTGCTTCAAACTGTCCTCTTCCAGCAACCCCTGGAGGGCCTGAACCAAAGTAAGAGACACTGGAAGCAACTTCAATCAAAAAATCAATCAATCAAAATCTTTATTTATTCAGGCGAGCATCATTGAGCATAGCTCATTTACAAGATGGACCTGATTGGTCATAACAATATAAAGGTACAATTTTTACACAAATACAAGATACAGATTGAATACAAAAAACAAAGACATTATAAATGAACAGATGCAAGAATATTCACATATATACAAAGCAATGAGCCAAAGAAACTGGGTTATAATAAAAATGAAAAAAAATAAAACAATACTAAAAGATTAAAGTGTGGGTGATCAGATTTTGGGAAAAAGGTCAGGTAAGTGGGTGAAAGCTAGAAAACAAATTAAGGGTGGAAGTGCAAAGAAAAGGGGTGTGGGAGAAAGGGGGTTGTGATAGGACTAGGCCTTGTGGAAACAGTTGCATGGCTCTGGAAAGAGACTAGTGTATAGCTTTTTGAAGGATGATATTGGAATGAGGGTATTCAACTTCAGGATCTTTTGAAGAGAGAGTTCCAGATAAGTGCTAGAGAGTAGCTGATTGCAGCCCTCCCATGCTGGGTACAGGTAATAGGTATCTTCAGCATGATGAGTCTATTATTCCTTAGGGCATATGGTCTGGATATGACCTGTGTACAACAATCTGAAATGTAGGAGGGTAATTTGTTTGTTAGAGCTTTGTAGATCCATAAAGCAGCATTTTTTTTTCTTCTATGATGTAGGGATGTCCAGCCGACTGCAGTATAGAGAGCAATGGTGGTGCTGAAAGGAAGGTCTGTAATGAATCTAAGAGCTCTATGATACAAGGTATCCAATTTGTTTAAGTGGGAGAGAGAGCAGTGACTATATAGGAAATCAGCATAATCAATGAGGGATAGAAATGATGCCAGGATTAATCTTTGTTTAGAATATCTGGTTAGGTAATGTCTGATTCTATAAAATAGGCCAAGTCTCTGTCTGAGCTTCTTCAGGAGTTCTTCAATGTGGCTAGTGTAGTCAAGTCTATTGTCAATCCAAACCCCAAGACATTTAAATTTATCCACATAATCCAGACTTTCACCAAGGATGGTAGATAATTGGGGAAGGGTGTTAGGTGAGACAGTGGAAGTGAAGCTCTTGGAGGAGAAGAACATGGCTTTCGTTTTCTTAGCATTTAGTAGTAGTTTCTTTCCAGTAATTTGTGCTGCAGCAGAGAGAACTCAGATTGTAAAAGTTCACAGGCTTTTGATGGTGTAGGATTACTGACATATACGACAGTATCATCTGCAAAAAGGTGAATATTAGATTTGATGAGATTGGAGTCAATATTATTGATGTAAATGGCAAAGAGGATAGGGCCCAAGATGGAACCTTGTGGTACACCTCTTAGGAGTGGTTTTAAGGTAGATAGGTCACCTTCATTTTTTACATGCTGTAATCTACCGGAGAGGTAGCATCTGAACCATTGAAGAGAGACTGAGTCGAGGCCTATGGAATCTAGAGAGGAGATTAGTAGTTCATGGTCCACAGTATCAAAGGCTTTGCTTAAATCCAGAAATACAGCAGAGATATTATTCTTTTTGTCTAATTCAGACTGCCAATCATTAGTAACTTTTGCTAAGGCAGAGATGGTGCTGTGCATGGATCTAAATCCAGATTGAGCTGGGTTAAGGAGATTGTTGGTATCAAGGTAGGCACTTAATTGGCTGTTCACTAATTTTTCAAGCATTTTGGACAAAACTGATAAGATGGATATGGGCCTATAGTTGTTGAGGTCCATGGGGTCACCTGCCTTGAGTAGGGGAAACACTTGAGCTGTCTTCCATATTGAAGGAATAGATCCAGTGGCTAGGGACAAATTGAAAAGGTGAGTTGGGGGGCTGCTAAGGCGTGCAGTGCAACTTTTAGAAAGTAGGGGTCCAGAGAGTCTGCACCTGCGCTTTTAGTTGTATCCAAATGGAGTAGTAGGTCTTCTACTTGTTTTAATAGTATTGGCTTGAAGGAAAATGTGGAGGCAGCCTTTTGTCCCTCAGTAGACTGGAAGTTTAATTGTGACCGCATTAGATTTGCTGGAGAGGAGTCAAATGCTAGGCCGGCTGTAGTGAAATGATTATTGAAGGCATTCAAGATTTCTTGCTTGTCAGTGATATCCACATTATTTAGGTGCACTTTGGGTGGTAAGACAGGGGTAGAATCTTGTCCTAGGATCCCCTTTATGGTCCCCCAGAATCTGGAAGGGTTATGGTAGGAGGCATCCAGTTCAGCTGTGTAGAAGGCAGCCTTGGCATTTCTCACTTTTTTTGTGCAGGAGTTTCTGGCTTTTCTGAATTGAAGCCAATCATTTGGGTCCTTGGTTTTTCTTGCCCTTTTCCAGACCTTATCTCTAGCAAGCAATGCGGATTTAAGGTTAGCAGAGAACCAGCGACAAGATTTGAGCTTGGTTCTGACACTGGAGAGAGGTGCATGTATGTTGAGGGCACTTGTGATAATATCATTTAAGACCTGTAGAGCTATCGCTACTGAAGCTGTGAGATAGAAATCTTGCCAGCGTGTGGTGTGACACAGATCATGGAGGTATCCTGTGATATTAAGGTTCTTTTTAGACCTTCTTGGGAGAAATGTTGCTGGGTTGGATGGCTTGAATGATGATCTTATACCAGCTATGGGACAGTGATCGCTTATATCACTAAATAGCACTCCAGCATGGGAATACAGATGGGGCTTATTAACCAACATAATGTCCAGAAGTGTGCTGTTACTTTTGTTTTTTGGGTTAATCCTTGTTGGTTCTTTAATTAATTGAGTGAATCCATGAGTGTCACAAAAGGATACTAGGGGTGCGGATGCATTGGCTAGCCAATTTAAATTCAGGTCGCCTAAAATAATGGTGTCTTCTGGGCCTGATTTAATTATAGTGTCCAGGTGGGAATCTTTTTTCTGAGACCAAAAAGCTCTTAGGTGAAATTGGATGTCCCTCATTTGAAACCTTGCCCCTTGCACTACTGCAGTGCAGGCTGCCATGTGGCCTAGTAACTGCAAGAAATGTCTGGCTGGCCAAGACACCAGTGGATGGAAGCCAGAGAAGTGAGGGACTGGACCCTTGATAGAGGAAGGAAGGCCCTGGCCTGAACAGTGTCCAGCTCCACTCCTATAAATGTGAGAAGCTGAACTGGCTCCAGAACAGACTTTTCCAGATTAAGGATGAATCCTAGGGAGTGTAGAAGATTTTGAGTGACCCCTAGAGCTGATCTGACTTGGTCTGGTGACTGACCTACTAAGAGCCAGTCGTCCAGGTAAGGGAACAGAAGGATGCCTTGTCTTCTGAGGAAGGCTACCACTACTGCAAGGCATTTGGTGAATACTCTTGGGGCAGATGTGAGGCCAAAAGGCATTGCTCTGAACTGGTAATGGCCTGAGGGCAGTTCAGACTGGAGGTACTTTCCATGGGACTGCCTGACAGGTATGTGGAAATAGGCATCCTTGAGATCCAGAGAGGCTAGCCAGTCTCCTGGTCTCAGAGAGGGAAGAATAATTCCCAGAGTCACCATCTTGAACTTTGGCTTTAGTATATGTTTGTTTAGGTACCGTAGATCCAGGATGGGTCACCACTCCCCTGTCTTTTTTAGAGTAAGGAAGTACCTAAAGTACAATCCTTTTCCCAGTGAATGAGAGGTACGCTCTCCACTGCCTGCAGAAGCAGTAAAGAAACCTCTGTTTCTAAGGCCTGTGTTTCCTCTGCCGAGGAAGGACAGAAAGCCTTTGCTTTCAACTTTGGGAACCTGCTGAAGCTGAGAGCAAGACCCTGGCTCACTACTTCCAGGACCCACTTGTCTGAAGTGACAGACTTCCAGGCCTGGAAAAAGTGAGCCAGTCTGCCCCCTAGAGGAATTGGGGAGGCAACCCTAGCTGACACATCAGGGTGTCTGTTTGGCAGGGGGCTTAGACTGAGAGGAGGATGCTGCCCCTGTCATCCCCCTTCTGCCTCTTCCCCTAAAGAACCCCCTCTGCTGAAAAGAGGAGGAGGCCTGGGCCTGGTAGAAAGGCCTGTGAAAAGGCCTGCCCCTGCCAGCCCTGGACTGCTGTCTCTAAGGAGTGGTCTGCTTTTCTTTGGTTGCAGCACTCCTATATGTGATCCTGTATTTGTCCATCTTTTCCATGTACATCTCTGTTTGTTCTCCAAACAGGGAGTTACCAGTGACAGGAAAATCCATGTCCTTGGTCTGGGTATCCTGAGATAAACTGGTACACCTGAGCCAGGCAAATCTCCTCATGGAAACAGATGTAGCCATGACCCTAGAATGAACATCAGCAGCACGAAACTGGACCTTAGAAGCTCTGATGCCATCCACAGCCATCTGCTCCAGCTCCTTGGCCAGCTGGGGAAGGGCATTCTTAGCCAGCTCCAGAACCGTATCCCACCTAGACTCCTGGTATCTGGCTGTATATGCCATATAATTGGATTGCCTGAGTCCCAAAGACGATGCCAAGTACTGCTCCTTTGCCATGGCATCCACTTTCCTGGAATCCTTATCTGGGGGGTGAGATACCAGGGGAATATTAGCCTTGTCACAGACTGCAGCTTGCACTATCCCAACATGGCTGCAATGGTTAGCAAGGAAATCCATACCCGGGCCTGACAGAGCATACCTCCTGTCCATTTTCTTATCCACAGGAGGTATGGATGTTGGAAACTGTAATATTTTTTGGGTCTGTTTCCCCAGGGACTTGTGCAGAGGGATAGACACCCTTTTCGACTCTGGGACATCCATCATTTCAACATAGTCAGGCTCCTCCTGATCCTGTTCAGCTTCTTCCACTGGAAGCTGAAGGGTCTCAGCCACCTTCTTATAAAACAAGAAGTGGGAAGGGGACTCAAAGCCTGGGAGGAGACATATTAGAAGGCCTGTCTGGGGAGATGTCAGGCTCAACAGGCTCATCTAGGTCTTCATAATACTCATCTTCATCATCATCTTCTCCTTTCCACTCACCCTCATAAAATGCTTCAGGGTCACACTCAGAAGCAGACAAGTCTGACCGAACCGACTGCACAGTAGCGATCGCTTTGACTATCTCATCAGCGGTCGGACCAAGGGAACCGGGATCCGAACTGGCTGACTTAATCTTTCTTTTTGTAGGGATCGACTCTGCAGAATCAACTCTCCTTTTGCCCGAGGATGTATCGCCCAGGTCAGTGGGCACCCCCTAAGGTTTGGTCGGAACCGAACCGGGCTAGCCATCTGGGTCAGCGGATTTTTTGGCCTCCCTTTCCTTCAGCCTACTTAAACATTTTTCAACAGTGGCCTTAGGAAAGTTCCTGCAGATTTGGCAGTCTTCTTTGAGGTGGTCAAACCCCAAACAATACACACAGATGAGGTGGGGATCAGCCTTGGCGGAAGCCTCCCCACACTCAGTGCAGTCTTGAAACCCAGTGGGCCCGGTTTTCTTTTTGGGTTTCTCAGACATGCCTTTAAACACAAAGTCACCCTTACCAGCGTTCAAGCCAGGCAACTACCAAATCTATCGGTTCCAACCGTGTCACGGGTCGGATGAAAGAACCGCAGAAATCAACTTTTTTTTCAGGAACCGATAGATACCAGAAAACCACACTAAAACACCTGTGAATAAACAGACAACAAATCACTTCGGTTCCCAACCGGACCGACCGGCAAGAAACCGAGAAACAAAAACGATTTCTTTACAAACCACACTACTATCTACTAATACACTTACTGTACCGGGACAGAGATGTAAAGACGAAAAAATAAGAAGCTGTTTATTAAACCATACAATTTTACCACAACCGAACCGAAGTGAAGGAGAGAATCTCCGGAGCAACTTCACAGTAAGGCGGAGTAAAGAATCTGATGGTTACACTGGAGAGTACCTGGGACAGAGGTTTGAAAACCGAGCTCTAGCTTAAGGTTCTATGCCTTGGCACAGAGTTAACTCTTTCCTCTCCGGAGCAGTTCAAGTGCTGGGGCTAACTGTATATAGTCAGAATACAGCAAGACTTCATGTTGTTTGAATGTTAGCCACTAGTCAGGAGAGAGGGTCCAGGCCCTTGCCCTGACACTAAATGGAAAATCTTTTCCATCTGAAGGCATAACATTTCCTGGTCAGTTCCTTTCTGGATGCCACCACCACGGTGAGGACATCCTTGGAAAGACCCAAAGCCTGGAACTCTAGCCGCTCAGGAACCAGGCTGTGAGGTGTACGGATTGAAGGTCTAGATGGTAAACCTTTCCCTGATTGAGAGAGATCAGGTCTGGGTGTGCTGGAAGCCGCTCCGGGGGCCTGCAGCTGAGGCTGAGGAGATCTGGATATCAGAACTGGCGCGGCCAGTCTGGGGCTACCAGAATCACCTTCACCTTGTCCCTCCTCACCTTGAGGAGCACCTTGTGGACCAAGAGAAATGGAGGGAAGGTGCAGAAGAGGCCTGGGGTCCACGGCCTCAAGAATGCATCCCCCTGAGCAAGCCCTGCTGAGGGAGGTGGGCATGAAAGAGCCTCAGCTTGGTGTTGTCCCTGGAGGCAAACAGGTCCACCATCGGTCTGTCCCAGTGGGAGAACAGGATGTAAGCTACCTCTGGATGGAGAGACCACTCGTGGGGTGTCTCGCCTAAGCGACTGAGAGCATCCGCCAGATGGTTTGAGGCTCCTGCCACATGAATGGCTAGGAGATCCGCCTCCAGACGGCTGATGAGGGTCCAGATGTGGAGCACCTCCCTGCAAAGCAGATGGGAGTGCGTGCCGCCCTCTTTGTTGAGGTAGTACATGGCCATGGGATTGTCCGTCTGGACTTGAACCACTTGACCCCGGAGCTGAGGAGTGAAAGCTGACAGTGCCAGTCTGACTGCTCTGAGCTCCAACAGGTTGATATGGTATTGGGACTCCTCGGGGGTCCAGAACCCATGGGCCCTTTTGTCCCCATGTGGGCTCCCCAGTCCATGAGAGAGGCATCGGTTGTGAGGACAAATGGGATCCCCTCCTGCAACCAACCGATCTGGGGTGGTCCACCATTGGAGAGCGTCCCACATCTTCTGGGTTACAGTGATCAGCTGGTCAAAATAACCATTGGTGCTGAGTCCACTGGGCGGCCAGCTCCCATTGGAGAGGGTGCATGTGCCACCAGGCCCAACGGACCATGGAGGTGCACGCCACCATTTAACCCACAAGGCGCAGAAAGTCCCGGGTAGGGCACAATTGACCAACCACAAATTACAAAATCAATGACAAAAACTGTAACTATAGTACCTGTAAGTACGTTTATACTGTTTACTGCCTGTATCAATTCATGTAATGTCTCTCCGGGTTGCCCCTGAAAAAGGGACCTTTGGGGCTCAGCGGGCCTACCCAGTCATCAAAATTTTATAAAATAAATAAAGGAGGAGAGAACCTCTGCCCTGTCCGTTGGGAGCCGAGCTCTGGCTTGACGAGAGCCAAACTCTGCCCTGATGAAGCACATCACCTGGGAAGGCACAACTTCCGACCTGGCCTCGTTGATCAAGAGGCCGAGTTGGGAGCAGCTCTGGAGGGCCAGGTCCCTGAACCTCTCCACCTTGTGCTGGGTGGGACCTGCTAAGAGCCAATTGTCAAGGTAGGGGTAAATTCTGACACCCCCTCCCGACGCCTGAGACAGGCTGCCACCACTGTGATGCATTTGGTAAAGACCCGTGGGGCCGATGACAGGCCAAACGGCATGGCTTGGAACTCGTATAGGGTCCCTTCGGCTCTGAAGCGGAGGAACCGCCAATGAGACGGATGGATTGGGACGTGAAAGAATCCGTCCTGCAGATCCAGTGAACAGAACCACATGTTTCGCTCCAAGGATGGTATGATCTGGGACAGAGTGACCATCCAAAAGGTGAGTGACCTGAGAAACTGATTCAGGTTGTGCAGATCTAGAATGGGGCACCAGCCACCCATCCGCTTGGGCACCAGGAAGGAGACAAAGCCTGGGTCTGCTGGAGAATCTGCCACTGGAGCTACTGCCTCCTTGAGGAGGAGCTGAGCTATGTCGTCTCTGAGAGCCGACTGAGTATGGACGGATACTCTTTCCTCCCGTGGGGCACAGGCTCTGCTTGGAGGGTACTGCTCGAATTCCAGAGGCAGTCCCTGACCGACCACCTCCAAGACTCACCTGTCTATGGTGATAGAGGACCAGGTGGAAAGGAAGTGATGGAGCCGGCCCCCCACAGGAGGACCCAGAGCTGGCGTGCCCCATCACTGAGCAGGCTTGGAGGAGGAACAGGACCTGAACCTTGGACCTGGGAAGGCCCGGGCTTGGGCCGGGGTGCCAAGCTTGAGCCTGCTGCTACTGCTGCCCTCCTTGAAAGGAGGGTTGCTGGGCTGCAGGAGAAGAGTGCTGAAAAGGCTTCTTCTTCTTCTGCTTCTTTCTCAAAGAACCTTTAGCAGAAGTAGTGTCCAAGGTGGCATTGAACTGCTCAATATGCTGAAGATGACCAGCCACACCTAGGCAGAAAAGGTCAGTGCCCAGGAAAGGCACATCAGCTAGTTTGTGCTGAGTATCTGCTGGGAAAGAGGAAAGTCTCAGCCAAGCCCTGCGGCGTGAGACAACTGCGGCTGCCAACGAGTGAGCACAAGGATCCCCAATGTCCACCACCGTCTGAAGCTGCTGTTTGGCAACAGCCCGGCCCTGGTCCTGGACTTGTTTGACCATGGTCTGCATGTCCGCAGGGAGGTGTGGAAGGACTTCATCCAAAGACCATAAGAGGGCATGGGAGAAGTGTACCATGATGATGGCCAAACTAGCCTGATGGAGGCCTAAAGATGAGGCCACATAGACCTTTCGAGCCGAATGATCCAAGTTTTTGGATTCCTTCTCGGGAGGTCGGCCAGTGTCGGCAGAACTGCCAATACGCCTGAACACAGAGGCTGTCACCAGGCTCTCGGCCGAAGAGTGCTCTGTGAACCCTGTAAGGGACCCCATGGGCACCAGATACTTGCGGGCCATGCGGGCAGATGGAGCTGGACAGGTGGCAGGGCGCTGCCAAAGTTCTAAGGCCAGGAAAACTATGGCCTCAGCCACTGGAAAGGCCTCTGTTAGGGTATCCCCTCTCTTGAGGATGTCCGTGAAAGGGTACTCTGCCTGTTTCTGGATAGGTTCCAGGGGCATCCCTGTAGGCTCAGAGGTGAGGCAAAGAATGCCCTGAAAAGACTAAAAACCTTCCTACGTCTCTATCCCGCCAGCAGATATGTCATCCCCGGGATAAGAATGTAGGCCAGTCTCATCCGAATCCGAGGAATCTGGATACAATGGTTCACCGCCCAGGTCACCTTCGACCCGCCGAGGGTGGTCCAGGGTGACAGTGACCAAAAGACGCCAGGGAAACCTGGTGTCTGGTCTATCTCCCTTAGAAGGAGACCCTCCCACAGGCTGTTTGGGTGGCGGTTCCACCACGATCAGTAGAGAGACTGGTTTAGGCTGAACCAGAGGTTTCGATGGCTCTGTGGGCGGAAGAACTGACTTAATTGACTCCGAAGGAGTCGGCTTCTGCCTGGGAGGCGAAAGCCAAGTAATAGCCGGGGTAGAGGCCAGGGTCGGCTTGTGCCTTGACAAAATCAGCTGTTGCCACATGAGGTCCTCGTAGCACCGATGGAGTTTTCGCCAGAGACTCTCCTCATCCGAGGAGGATGAGGACTACCGACGGCGTCGCCTCTTTTTTGAGCAACTGTGGCTCTTCCTTGGCCTGTTGGTCGATGGGGTCCTAGACCTCGATCGAGATCAGATGGGCCATTCTGGTCGGTTGGGAGACACCGGTGGAACTGGTGATTTCCCGGGGTCAGGGACCACTTCCTTGACAGGATTCCTAGTGGGCTGGGTCTCCTCATCGGGGAAAGAAATGACCGGAGTCCGACTGAGAGAAGTGGCAGCAGAGTCCAGGCAAGGGTGATGATTATTTCAACCTGGAAATCGATCGTCACTTCGGTCAACTGGCCAGATGGCAAAGCCAAGAAGCTAGCGGCAGAAGAGGCAATTTCGACCGAAGTCGAGACTGCCGGTTCCTGGGACCGAGATCTCTCCCAATCCCAAGAACGTCTTCACCAAGACGAAGATGGTCTCTGGTCCTTTTCCCACTTACGGGACCGAGAGAAGTGCGTGCCCGCAGGACCCTCTCCCTTAGTGGGGAGAGACTGGCACAACTTTCGGAAAGAACCCGAGAAGGTGGAGCCCAGGTTGAGCAGAATGATGAAGCTCCGAGAGGAAGATTCCGTGGCCCAAGCCGCTTCCTCCTCAAAGGCTGGCATGCATTCCAATTGCTCGGTGGATGCCGCAGCCACGGAAACTGTCCACCAAGCCTCCTTTGATTTCACTGGAGGGTTCAGTTTATCTGGCCTTCCCAACTTCAGGCGTGCGAGATGGTCGTCGAGGATGTTAGGGCGAAATGCAAGACAAAAATCGCACTTCGAGGCATCATGGTCGATACCCAAGCAATAGACACATGCAGTGTACGGATCGGTGCGCAACATTTTATGGCTGCACGAACACCGGCTAAATCCAGGGGAAGACTTGTCTTGCATAATCGAAGAAGAGCAGTTGCGATCGCTAATGCGAACAAGACGAATTTTCGGAATAACCGAGGGTTTTAAAGCCATGGCCTACACAATGCGGGAGCATGAAGAAGGCAACCTGAATTTTCTAGCGGAAAGGAAGATCTGGCGTCATGGGGTGGAGCTGAGGTATATACCACCCGGGTGGGTGGGAGAAGCCAGCCTGAAGACCTTCCAGCGATCCTTAAAGGGAAAAGGACATGCCAAATAGTGTGGATGAACAACATATTCACGATCCTAGAATAAATGTTTATAACTTGTTGGTTACTGTTAGCCATGTTGGAACAAGTTTTTATGTTACTTGTTGGGCTGCAATTCTGTGGGGGTCATTTTGTGGAAGCTGAGGATGGGGGTGGTGGAGGTGAGGGGGGTGGACTGGCCACAAGGAGGAATGTGAGGAGCAGCTTTGAGAGGGTGAAACCCCATAGAACAAGATGGCTTTAACTTACACAATATGTACCTATAATGTGCATGGGGTCTCGAACGCGGTAAAGAGGAGCAAGATCCTATCATCCATAAAACGTTGTGGATGGGGATATACTGATGTTACAAGAGACACATAAGACGTTCGAAAGGTTGGGATATTCCCAAGTTATAGCTTCATCATACAAGGGAGGGAGGAGGAGAGGGACAATGGTGCTTATTCCCCATAGGGTCCCCTTCGAGGTGAAGGACGCACGAATGGATAGGGAGAGGAGATTTGCAATGGTCAAGGGTCTTCTTAATGGCCGAATGCTTACCTTGGCCTCTGTCTACTTCCCTCTGAGTACCCCACTGGAATTTTATAAGAACTTCTTTCTGCAGCTATCCCAATGGGGGAAGGGGCAGGTTAAATGTGGGGGAGACCTAAACCTGACTTTGAGGGGGGAGGAGGCACAGAGAGGACAACCCCCCCAAACATTGCACTAAGACAGCTAGAGAAGTGTCCAAGCTTTTAAAGGAGCTGGGATACGAGAACTCATGGAGATTTCTGAATGGCAGTACCACGTAATACACCTTTTTTTCCCCAGGCCCACGTAACCTACTCTTGCTTGGATTACCTGCATATGTCTAGGGAGCATCTGGGGCTATCCGTTCGGACTTGGCTGGGTGACCTGGCCCTGTCCAACCATGCTCTGGTATTTTTTAAAATAAAATTTGGGGAACAGAAGAGAAATACTTTCTGGAGACTTAACCTCTCATTATTAAAAAAACAAAGAAGCTACTGAGAATATAAAAAAGACAATACAGCAGGCATTGCTAGACAATTTTTTATTTTTTTATTTTAGTCTTTGGTAACCAGGTAAGGCCCACTAGACACAAGTGTGTGTTTTCAGGGGTGACCTGGCAGCACTGGGCTGTTAAGTGACTTGCTCAGAGTCACACTGTATGCAAGTGGAGGTTGTGAGAATCAAACTCGGGTCTGGTCTGCTAGATGTACCAAGCTCATCCACACCTCATTCCTCTAACCTCTAGGCTATACTGCCAGCCCAAGGTGTCCTCCTCGGTGCTATGGGGACACCCTCAAGGCTGTGATTCAGGGCAAACTGATTGAAATTTCAGTGCGCAGGAAAAGGTCAAGGGAGGCTCGCAAGGAGTCCCTTTCGAGATGGATCTGGGAGATGGAGGAGCTGCAAAAAATGAAAATTATGTACCTACTGTAATTTCTGATCTTTCTGTGTATCTTCACCATTCACCATCTGTGGGTTCTGGCAGGAGGTCACAACCCCACGGGAGCTTTTTTTCTTTGATGGTTGAAGTCGACACACTGTCGGGCGCCACCGAGGCTGATACACTGTGTGTATGCTCATGGTTGTCCGTTAGATGTCGACGACTCCGCCCTCCCACCAGTTCTGAGTCACCATCGAGTAAGAAAGGGTTGAGAGGGAGGGACAAGGAAGTCCAAGGGATAGACAAAGGAAAGGATATACAAAATAAAAGGAGAAATAAATGACTGAGAGGACAGAAGGAGAGTTGGAAATCTAAAGGGATTGGGACAGGGCCCCAATCTCTGGAAGTAGAAAAAGGAGGGAAGGAGTGAGGGAAAAAATCAGAAATAGTGAGGGGGAGGACATACCATGAACCTTAGATCTGTCTCCAGATTGTATAGGAACTGCAAAGAGTAGCCAGAAGGCCGAACTGCCAGGATTCAAGGCACAGAATAACTGGCAATAAACTCCAACATGAGCAGAAGTGGCTATTCTGAAATAAAGACAGGACACAGGGCTGTACTCCCCAAAAACCCTCCGAGAGGAGGTGAGAAACAAAGTTTAATTAAAATAATCTGAGGGATAAGTCTGTAAGGACAAAGACAGAGTAGGTTAGAGGAGGAGGAGAGAGAGAAAGAAGAGAGGGCAACCACCAACTCCCAACCCAAAGGGGTGGAGCCGAAGCATTAGGGAGAAAGTGCCCCCTCCCCCAACCCTCTGCCCTCCCGACAGGGAATATAAATTCCCCGTGTGCCCCAGGTCACCCCGCTCCTGACCAGCGAAAAGGAAGCAGGGGAAGGGGGCACAGAGAGGGAGGGGGACCCAAAGACTGAGGCCCTAGGGGGATGGAGGGTAGGATTGTGATGAATGGTGAAGATGCACAGAAAGACCAGGAATTATGGTAGGTATGTAATTTTCATACCTTATCTGTGTCAATCTTCACCATTCATCACCTGTGGGTGAGTACCGTGCCCCACCGAAGGAGGCCCTAACCCTAAAGGAAAAAGATCTTAGCCGACAGTGGGTAAGACCCTGAGAGGGAGAAACTTTACGGGCCTGGTGAGGCCCAAGAGTGGGGAGAGTGAGATGGTTATCCCTGGAAGGGGTAGGAAGTTGCCCTGACAGACACCGCCTTACCCTATGGGAGAAAAGGTGGGTTCTCTGGTAAGAGGAGGAAATCACCCTACGCGTGCCAAGGGTGACAACCAGGAAAGACGCAGCCATGCCGATCGTCCCCCTACGACCCTAGTAGCTCCCCTGCTATGCTGCAGTAAGATGCCCTGGCTTGGCGCTCATAGCTCCAGGCCATGTGCAGAGAGTGCAATGGCTTGTCTGATTACTTCTGTATCAGGCATAGAGGCTAGGAGTTGACCTAGCGTGGACCACATAAACCTGTCATAGGTAGCCAGTGGGCCTGATGTGCTGAAATTGAAAGAAGCAACCATGCCGAGTAGAAAGTCCTCCTCCCCCAGAAGTCATAGAATCGTAATCTGGGGCCGGTCACGGTGGGGGGTGTGAAGTCCATCGGCAGTATCCAGCTGCATCAATCCTGACTGAGAATGAGGCATACAACCTGGATACTCCGGGGGGGGGGGGGCACAATACCTCTGGCTCAGATCCCTAGGGGCTGGGAGTCCAGAATAGGGTCTTTGTCAGAAGTGCAATGACACCTCCTGAAAAGGAGCAGGCCAGGCAGGCACCACAAGGGTGGCCGCACTGAAATTGCCTAGGAAGGCACGCGTCGAGTGCTCCAGATTGTGCTGCGTGGGTGGGGTGACATGCAGATCCTCCATCATCCTCATGAGGAAACGCTGATACTTTGTGAGATCAGCAGCAGGATAGATGTGGACAGAGGGCTCCTTTCCCCCTGAAGAGGGGGATAAAGAAGCTCTCGGAGATCCAAGGGTTGGCTGCTCAGGGTGATGGTGAAACATCTGTCTGTCCACGGCTCTGACATATGAAGGGAAGTGAGCAGCCACACCTCTGAATTGCTCCCAGGAGAGAGGTCCCCTAGGACCAAGAATGCCTGGGAGTGCAGGAGAAGGTGACAGAGGAGTGGGGACAAGGCCAACGGCAGAAGGCGACAGTCCTCTGTCCGGGCAAGAGAGTGCACTAGGGGCCCCAACGGTAAAAGGGGCCCCAGAAAACCCTACAGCCGACAGCTAATCAACCATTTCGGAACTGTCTAGGCTGTGTCCTGAAGAATCCCCACTGTGAGGTGACCAGGACCATGGAATTCCAAAAGGACGATCCCTTCCGTACGAAGACCAGGGCCCTCTCGAGGAGACAGAGAGGAAAGGATGGGAGTCCGCACTACGACTCCTTCCTGAACCCGGGCGGGTCCCAGAAAAGGGTCGCCGCATCGAACCCCGACCCCTCGAAGTCTGAAAGAGCCCTCCTCCTCACACAGACCAGCCTAGGCAGCTGACAAACCTGGCCAGTCCCCGAAGGGACCACCCAGGGAGTAGCACCCTCCCCTCCTGTAGGTGCTCTAATCGGCCCTAAAGTTGGGCGATCCAGGCACACCACCTGAGGGGGTACTACCACTGAGGGGGCAGAAAGCCCTCCGAGCCCAGGCTGCAGAGCAATAGTGGCCTGAACCACTGCCTGCTGGTCAGCACCCCTGACCCTGGACATGGGGGCAACTGCCCGCTCCTCAGAGGGGGGCTGGCTCCGGTCAGTCAAGGAAACCACCAGGGTGTCCACGTGGGCTGCCAACTCCAAAGAGTCAGACACCTTGTCAATCAGACTCTGACTCTGTCTCTAAGGAGGAAGAGACCAAAGTCCGATGCCAGACAGTACGCGGACACCAACTGCCATCCCAACCGACGGGGGTACCAGTCTGGGTGTCTGCACAAGAGCCGGCGCCGAAGTCTCCAACCACACCGCGAATGGTGCCCGAAGAAGACATGGTGCCGGGGGTGGTAGCAGAAGTGGAGTCAATGTCTGCCAGGGTGCCACTGCGAGCGGCGCTGGAAGTTGTGGGACGGCGCCAAAGACGGCACTGGCAGCTCCGTTGGAGGCACAAATAGCACAGAGGACAACACTCCCCCACAGCGCCGTGTCCTCACTCAGTGCTACAAGTGGCACCAGAGCTAGACATGGCGCTGTGCTCAGCCTCGGCGCCATTCAAACGGTCAAAGACGGTGCCGTAGAACCTCGACCAAGGCGCCATCAGGGTCCATGGTGTCATGAACAGCGCCAAGGCTGAGAATGGCACCGACGGACGGTGTTGAGGATGGCACTGACCCAGGCTTCCCAGCCCGAGGAAATGACACCAGGGGAGCCTTCGCCCCTTGAAGAGGCGATTGCCAGTTAGGGGCCTCCCGCCCGCTCCCCAGGGGAATAGACTGGGCCTCCTGCACCACAGAAGGGGCTTCTGCAACAGCAAGGCTACTAGGAAAAGAAGCCCCCTCCTCCACGGTCCGTACAGAACCGGGAGGGGACCCGAAGGAAAGACCGAGAGACCGCAGCTTGGACCGACGAGTGTGCGCCCTTCCCCCAAAAGTTGGCGGAGCTCATCCAACTTTCCACGCACGTTGTTCGATGACACGATGGTCCATGGAGAAGCAGGCGTTGCACGAATCAATGTCTTGAAGCGGGACAAGACACGCGAGGCAACAGTCATGCTGGTCGGTGACGGAATACTTGCGGCCGCACGGGCACCGTCGCATAGGGGACCGCCCCGTCTTCAACAATTTCTTGCCCCCGACTGAGACATGATCCATGGCAAAACAAGCTAAACAAAGACTCGACATCTCTGACAAATAAAGAAAAGGAACAGTCTTACCACAGTGGTGTTGAGTGGTGGCAAAAATGGAACCGGCAGGAATAAACAGATGGTGTCAAGAGATTTTCGGCATCAAGAGACTTTTCAGCAGGAAACTAGGCCTCTTGCAGAGTAGCTCCTCATGAGGTGCGACCTATACGATGGAAGACAAAGAACTGGCGGGAGGGTGGAGTCGACGACACCTAACGGCCAATCCGCAGCCGCCACAGTAGCGCCGGCCTCGAGGGTGGCGCTGAAAGTGCATCGACCACCATCCGGTAAAAAAGCTCCCAAGAGGGTCGTGACCTGTCTGGCCAGAAACCACAGGTGATGAATGGTGAAGATTGACACAGATAAGATCTTACGATGTGCAAAATAAGGGGTAAGGAGTTGGTCAGCTTAAAGAAGGAGCTAAACACTCTGCTGGACTACTATGTCGAACAGAAGTTACTCTTTCTAAGGCAAAAATATTATGACGGGGGCCCAAGATCGATGAAGTTACTTGCAGGTCGATTAAGAGCTCAGAGAGCTAGGGCAACCATAAAAGGAGTTAGAAATCAGCTTAATAACTCTTGGCAGCATACAATGTCAGGCATCTCCAATGCCTTCTTAGATTTTTATTCTCAATTATATTCAGCCCCACTAGAGGTTCCAGAGGAGAATGTTACCACCTTCCTACAAAAACATAAGCTGTCAACCATGTCTAAGGCCCAGAGACTTTCACTGACTGCCCCCATTTCATTGAGAAAGATACAGAAGGAGACAGGACTCTTGAGGAGTGGGAAGTGTCTAAAATCAGATGGGCTCACTCAGGAACCCAATCACCACCTCAGCAGCAGAGAGACCGCCAGGCCGTAGCTGGCCCCCTGAGCCACCACTGGCTGGGGGATCAGTACGAGCCGCAGTTGCCTGTGCTGCCGGAGGGGGCGCAAGGGTGCTAGCCATAGGGACCCCTATGATTCGGAAAAAATCAGGCAGCCAATCTGGATCCGCTTCAGAATCATCCGCCTCTGAGGAGGAGACAATTATAAAGGGCTCCAGCTCGGAGGCCCCGCGGGATCACCCAGTCATGGTGCCGCCGACCCGCCCCTTCGCGATTTCCCAGTGGCGCTGCCCAAATTTGGCACGCGCTGCTCCAGGATTTAAGGCAGCCCCATGGGCAGCATCGAGGAATGCCCCGTGCTGGAACCCACAGCGGTGGGCCCTGACAATGGTGGGAGCCTGCACCACTGAGGAGGTGACTGCCAAGGCAGTGTTTCCAGCCTGGCCCCGAATGGAGCCGGACCGGCCCTCTGCCACCACGGTAGGGACCTCCTCTACGGCAAGGCTAGAAGGAGAGGAGGCTCCCTCTTCACTGGACCATACAGGCCCAGGAAGGGACCCAGAGGTAGGGCAGAGAGTCCTGCACTTGGACCGGTGAGAGCGACACCGCCCCCCAAAAGTTGGCAGGGCCCTGCTGACTTTTAATGTGCGGTGCTCTAAAACCCGATGGTCCATCAAGAAACAGGCGTTGCAGGAATCCATATCATGCTGGGGTCCAAGACAGGAGAGGCACGTATCATGCCAGTTAGTCATGGAAATTTGTCAGCCACAGGGACACCGATGCATAGGGGGCTGACCCGTTTTCTTAGAACGCTTTTTGTCCCGATAACCAGACATGATGGAACGGCAACAAAATCCAAAACGAACCAAAGACTTGACGCCGCACACAAATATTGGAAAAATCTTACTGGTCTGGAACGGCGCCGAGTAGCAGAATGGCGTTGAACTGTGGCATTGAACTTAACGGTGTTGAACTGTGGCATCATTAAAACTAAGCCGCGATGAGTCTCAACTGGTGAAAGGTGCCGTCTCGAAGGCGGGAGAAGCAGAACTGAGGTGGAGGAGGATCCAATGGCCGCTATTGGGCAACCCGCGAGACACCACGTGGCGTCGCCTTGTGGGTGTCTTCCTGCCAGCCGCCCCTCCTCCTCTACCAAAAAAAGTCTCCCGCTTGGTGCCGGCCTCCAGTTAAGCACCCAATGCCAGGCCAGGGGTGCCAACCGGGAAAGGCGCAGCTATGCTGGCCGCTGCACGAAGACTGCTGTTCCTACCAGCCTGGAAGCTACCTCACCGGTGCTGTATGATACCCTCGTTTGGTGCCTCACCAGCTCCAGACTCTGGGCAGAAAGGTGAATGGCCTGCCTGGTTGTCTTGCAATGTGGCATGGAAGCTATGAGATGGACTAGCTTTGCTCAGAGGTGCTTCTTATAAGCTGCTGATGTGCAGCAATGCAGATCATAGTGTGTGCCACTGCAAAAACCTTTCTTCCCCAGACAGCCATCCCTCCAGAGTCAGAGTCAGGAAGCAGTCATTCACACGGTGGTTAGGCCCAGAGGGGGTCTGCAGCACCAGCAACCCTGAAGTGTGGTGAAGGATAGGCTCCTGCCAACTCTGCAGGAGTGCAGTATCTGTACTGGATGTCCCTAGGGGACTGGAAAGGGGCATAGGGATACAGCCAGACATTCCTGGATGCCTCCGAAAAAGTACAAGACCAGGCCCAGTGGCACGGACGGTTGAGGCTCTGGACGCCACACCTCGCACCACACAAGTGACCCGGGTTTGGTAGTGGACTCGGGATGCCGCGGGTCAGCCGGGGAGAGATAGGCTGGAGCGTCCGACGACAGCTCACCTTCTCCGGTGTGAGGGATGGGGTTCATCCTGGCATGTGCTGACCCCTAGTGGAGGCTGGGGCATGCCAGCATGTCGACACTTCAGAAGCTGGATTGGCCACAGGCGGAGGCCTGTGGACCAATCCACTCTGAAGTGGCATAGCTGGGGGAAGGTGGAAGCTAAGGACGTCGGTGTTCGTGCCTAACGACAAGGGCATACAGCTTTCACACACAGAAAGAGGGAAAAATGCCTCAGTGGAGCCGGGAAGACAGAGCGCCGACCACATCCTGATGTGCCGCCAAGCCACCCACTGCCTGGAGACCGGACGCTATTGCAAGATTTGGGGGTTTGGCCCCCTTCCACCCCTACCTGGGGGGGTAAACCGAGGCAGGATGGAGAAATCCAGGTAGGGGGGTGAGCTGGTGGCAGGAAGGACGTTCATGTGTGTCTCCTTATGTCGCGACTCCTCTGGGCAGTAGGGGGAAAATGGAAATTCCAAAAATTAAAAAAAATAAAAAAAAGGATGAGACCAAGGAGGGATGACAAAGGACTCAATGCTGAAATCCTCAAGGCATCTCAGCATGAGGGTAAAGTACTGTGACCTACATAGCTTCCCACATTCAGCTCCTTTAACATCTCTATCAGGAACTGCTGGTACAGAAAGTACTTAGCATCAGAGCAAAGCAAACTTTATTTATATAGCGCCTTTCATAATCAAGGCGCTGTACATAATACAAAATAACAGCATAAACCATGAACATTTTAAAACAATGAGAGAAGTGGTGAACAGAAAAAACAGATTACTCACCTGTAACAGTAGTTCTAGGAGTGGTATATGTTGTTCATCCACACTGGCTGGCATGTCCCTTTCCCCTTTAAATCTTGCTGGATGGTCTGAAAGCTAGCTCCTCCCACCCACCTGGGTAGTATATCCCTCGGCTCCACCCCCTGATGCCAGATCTTGCCTGCTGGAAGCAGAGGGTTATGTGTCGAAGCCGGGGAGGCTGGGTGGGTTCGTGTGGATGAACAACATATACCACTCCTAGAACTACTGTTACAAGTGAGTAACCTGTTTTTATAGGATCGTGGATATGTTGTTCTATCCACACTGGTTGGCAGACTCCTAGCAGTTCTCCAGGAGGAGGGAGGCAAGGCGCACACGCCCTACTTGGAAAACAGAGATTGGAGAGCTGAGGCCCCAAAATCAGCAACCCAGCGTGACTCTAGGTTAATGTGGTAATGGGAAATGAAGGTGTTTGCTGACTTCCAGGTAGCAGCCCTGCAGATCTCCTGGATAGCGATGTCCCTAGAAGCAGCCACCAATGCAGCAGTACAACGAGTGGAATGAGCTCTTATCTCGACAGGAGGCTCCTTGCCTGCCAACCGACAGCAGAGATCAATGCAAGATGTAATCCATATGCCAATCGTCCACTTTGCTGCAAGTCTGCCAGGTGTGGTTTCAGCATAGGTGACAAACAACTGGTGAACCTCTCCCCAAACTTCAGCCGTAGGCTCCTTATAATAAGATAGCGCTTGTCTCTGATCCAAAGTATGGAGCCCGTACTCGGCCTCCGAGGTGTAACTGGGATAGTACACAGGCAGAGTCATCACCTGGTTCAGGTGAAACTCCGATACCACCTTCAAAAAGAACTTCGGGTTGGGGCAATGGACAACCTTGTCCCTGTGGAAGACCAAATAGGGAGACTTGACAGAGAGCACCTGGAGTTCCCCAATCCTTCTGGCTGACGTAACAGCCACCAGGAAGGTGGTCTTCCACGACAGGTGTGACATCTCACTCTTGTGCACTGGTTCGAATGGCTTGCCCATGAGTTTTGCCAATACCAGCAGTAGATCCTGCGGCTGTGGTGGTGGTGGTTCACGTACCAGAGGGGAAATGTGGTTGAGGCCACTAAAAAACACCAGACCACCTTCTCCTGTGCCACCGTCCGCTGAGCGGCCCATGCTCGATGAGCAGAGATGGCTGCCAGGTGCACCTTAAGGGTCGTAGACTGAAGATCTCCTTTAGAGAGAGACCAAAGGTAGTCGAGGGTGCTAGCCACCATACAGGAGGAAGGGTCCAGCCCCTTGCCCTGACATCAAATGGAAAATCTCTTCCATTTGAAGGCATAGCACCTCCTGGTCGACTCCTTCCTAGATGCCTCAACAACACTGAGTACATCGTCGCACAGACCCAAAGCCTGGAACTCTAGCCGCTCAGGAACCAAGCTGTCAGGTGCAGGGATTGAAGGTCCGGGTGGAATACCTTCCCCTGATTGATGGAGAGCAGGTCTGGGCATGCTGGAAGATGCCTCGGGAACCTGATGATGAAACTGAGGAGATCTGGATACCAGAACTGGCGAGGCCAGTCTGAGGTGACCAGGATCACATGTGCCTTGTCCCGCCTTACCTTGAGGTGCACCTTGTGGACCAAGGCAAACAGGTCCACCGGAGGGGTGCCCCACTGGGAGAACAGACTGTGTACTATCTCTGGATGGAGAGACCACTCATGGGATGCCTCACCCACATGGCTGAGGGTGTCCACCAGCTGATTCAAGGCTCCTGCCACATGAATGGCTAGGAGATCCACCTCCAGTTGGCTCATGAGGGTCCAGATGCGGAGAGCTTCCCTGCACAAAGGCTGGGAGTGCATAACACCGTTTGTTGAGACAGTACATGGTCGTGGTGTTGTCCGTCTGGACCTGAACCACTTGACCCCAAAGAAATGGAGCAAATGCAGTCAGCACCAGCCAGACTGATCGGAGCTCCAGTAGGTTCATATGGCATCGAGATTCCTCGGGGGTCCAGAGCCCGTGGACTCTGTGGTCCCCCATGTGGGCACCCCAGCTTGTGAGAGAGGCATTGGTCGTCAAGACGACCGTCTGCTCGGGGCAGACAAATGGGATATCATCCTGCAGGTGTTCTAGGATGGTCCACCATTGGAGAACATCCCACATCTTCTGGGTCACAGTGACCAGCTGGTCAAAATGACCTAGTCGCTGCATCCACTGGCTTGCCAGCTCCCACTGTAGTGGCGCATATGCCACTGGGTCCATCAGACCACAGAGGTGCAGGCCGCCATGTAACCCAGAAGTTGCAGGAAGTCCCAGGTAGGGCGCAAGTGCCCAACCAGAAGTAATCAGGCAAAGGAAAAGAGAACCTCCACCCTGTCCACCAGGAGCCTGTCTCTGGCTTAGCAAGAATCGACCTCTGCCCCAATGAAGCAGATCATCTGTAAGGGCACACATTCCGACTTAGCCTCGTTGATCAGGAGGCCAAGACTGAGGCAGGTTTGGAAGGCCAGATCCCAGGACTGTTCTACCTCTAGTCTGGAAGGACCTGCTATGAACCAATTGTTGAGATAAAGGTAAACTCTGACCCCTCAATGCCGAAGATGGGCTGCCACCACTGCTATGCATTTGGTGAAGACCCTGGGAGCCGATGACAGGCCAAATGGCATGGCCTGGAACTCATAGAGGGTTCCCTCCACCCTGCAGCGGAGGACCCAGTGAGATGGACGTATCAGGACTTGAAAGAACGTGTCCTGCAGATCCAGGGAGCAAAACCACATGTTCAGCTCGACTGATGGTATGACCTGGGACAGAGTTACCATCCTGATGATGCAAGACCTGAGAAATTGATTCAGGTCATGCAGATCTAGAATGGGGTGCTAGCCCCCTGTCCGTTTTGGGACCAGGAAGTGACTGGAAATGAACCCTGGGTCGACAGGTGGATCTGCGACTCTGACCACTACCTCCTCATGGAGGAGTTGGACAATGTCGTCTCGGAGAGCCGACTGAGTATGCGAGGAAGCCATTTCCTCCCGTGGGGCGCGGGCTCAGCTTGGTGGGTACTGCTCGAACTCCAGAAAACTGACCACTTCCAAGACCCACCTCTCTATTGTGACAGCAGACCAGGCAGAAATTAAGTGGCAGAGCCGGCCCCCCACGGGAGGACCCAGAGTGGGCATGACGGGTATGGGGTTGGCAACCGCAACCCCCATCCTATCACTGAGCAGGCTTGGAGGAGGGGGATGCAGCCTGGGGACCGCTGGGACCTTTCCCTCCGGGCTTATAAGCCGCTGAGGCTCATGGCTTGGGCCGAGGGCACCAAGACTGAGCTTTCTGCTGCTGCCCCAGAACTGGGGCTGCTTGGCCGCAGGGGCAGAAGGCCAAAAGGGCTTTCTCTTCTGCTTTTGGGAACCCTGGGATTCCTCCTGAGCAGAAGTAAGAGTCCAAGGTGGCACAGAACTTCTCTATGCACTGGAGGTGACCATCCACTCCAGGACTGAAAAGATTGCTGCCCAGGAAGGGAACATCCGTCAATTTGTGCTGAGTGTCCACCATGAAGGGCGAGACCCTCAGCCAAGCCATGTGGTGCATAGCGACCACGGCCACCACCGAGCGGGCGCAAGTATCCCTGATGTCCAGAGCCATCTGGAGTTGCTGTTTGGCAACCGCCCAACCCTGGTCACGGACCTGCTTGACTGTGGTCTGCAGGTCTGTGGGAAGATGAGTAAGAACCTCATCCAAAGAGCCCAAGGGGGCATGAAAAAAATGCACCATGATGACGGCCGAGCTCGCCTGATGAAGGCCAAGCGAAGAGGCAGCATAGACTTTCCTGGCAGTATGGTCCAGTTTCCTGGACTCTTTGTCCAGGGGTCTATCAGAGTCTCTCGAATTACCTGAGCACCAAAACACAGATTCGGTCACCAGCCCCTCGGCCAAGGGGTGTTCTGTGAATCCTGAAAGGGAGCCAATGGGAACCACATATTTGCGGGCCATTGGGCTGAAGGCGCAAGGCGGGAGGCTGGGTGCTGTCACAGCTCCAAGGCCGAGCCAACAACGGCTTCGGTCACAGGGAAGGCCTCTGTCAGAGAATCCCTTCTTTTGAGGATATCAGTGAGGGATATTCGTCCTGCTTTTGAACGGACTCCAAGGGCATCCCCATGGATCGGGAGATGAGACGGAGGATGCCCATGAAGGACATGGGACCTTCCTCCATCGAGAGACTCCTGATGGATTCCTCGTCCAAGGGATGGGAATGCAAGTTGGAGTCTTGAACTCTGAGGAGTCTGTATAGATCGGCCGACCACCCATGTCACCTTCAACCCGCCAGAGACAGTCAGGAGTGAGGGTGACAGACAACCTATGCAGAAGGCCCTTGACGGGCCAAGACTCCTTGGCAGGAGCCCCGGAGGGAGGCTGCTTAGGTGGCGGCTCCACCTGGATTGGTGAAGAGGCTGGTTTTGGCCAAGCAGGGAGGGTCTACACTGGCTCCATGGGCGGAGGGACAGTGTCGACCAGCTCCAGAGTGGTTGGTGTCGACCTGGTGGGTGACAGCCAAGTGATGGCTGGCATGGAAGCTGGAGTCGACTTCGAACCTGCCATCATCAACTGTTGTCACATTAGGTCCTCGTAGTGTCAACGCACTTTACGTCAAAGCCTCTCTTCATCTGAGGAAGAGGAGGATGAGGATGAATGGCAGCGGCACCACTTTTTAGAATGCCCTGGTGTTTATGAGATTTCTTCAGCCTGTCGGTCGAAGGTGTCGGGGACCAATGGGGGTGCTTGGAAGGAGCCGGGGAGAACCGCGGCTCCTCCAGGTTGGGGACAAGGACCGTGAGGAGGTTCCCAGCATGCTGGGTTTCCTCCTCGGTAGGTCTGGTCAGGACCGGATCCTGAATAAGGAATTGTCGGCCTCATTGAGCGACAACAGATCGACAGGGTCTATTATAATCTCAACCGGGTCGTCGTCCTGTGTCTTGGCCAGGTGGCCTGACGGGGGTACTGTGAAGCCAGCAGCCGAGGCTACAATCTCAATGAAGTCGAGACAGCAAATTCTTGGGACCGAGACCGCTCTTGATCCCAAGAACATCGTCGATGAGACAAATCTTCTTCTGACTCCTTGTCCTTCTTATGGGAACGGGAGACATGCATGCCCGTCACAGCGCATGGGAATAAACTTCAGACAAGGCAAATTTACAGGTTTAAAACACACCATGGTGTGATATATATTTTTCAAAAGTTAGAAAAATAATAAATGAAAACAGAAATAAAAATTGCAAAGAAAATCACTACTTAACATCAGTAGTTTCTCACATAATACAGTCCTGGATCTTGGAGCTCCTAAGACCTTTCTCATCTGCATTCAACAGCTTGTCTACAGTCGCACCTCTCTCCTTCTACTGGACTGAACTGAACGGAAGTAAACTCAGTGAAGAGGTTTTAAATCTTTTGGTGGGATCACCTGACTGAACCTTTCTGTTTACATTTCTAGACAGGTTTCAAAACCAAGGTAAATTTTGTTTCAGAGGACTTCCTGGTTCAGTTAAAGGTACAGTGTATATCTCCACAGATACTGATTCTCTATCTCTGATCCACACAGTGACTAAGCACTTTTATAAAGCATACCACATTCTTTTATTCAGTCTCGTACAAAGAACCTTATACAGTAACAGGTTTATAGTGTGAATTTATGAAATTACCTTAAGGATTTCTTATAACTGTACTAATCATGAAATTAGTATTGTTTTATGGGGGAATTTCCCCGGTGTCCTGGTCAAATTTCCCCCATTCACTAATAATACCACTGACAGCTTACTCTGTTTCAGTTTCAGTTGGTTACCATCTGTATCCCCCTCCCTCCCTCTGGTCACCCCAAAAAAGGGACTTCTAGTCTCAATGGGCCTACCGGGTCAACAAAATTCAATAAATAAATAAATACATATTATATGGCTTCTGAATTCTTTTTATTTAAAAAGACTAACTGTATACATTCCTATTTAAAATACTGTAGCCTTCATGTTTTTTGTACACAAAATGCACTTATGCACTTTACACAACACCTCTTCCGGTGTTTGGCACTTCTCCCATATTACTCTCCTCTCACTGTTTAAGCGGAACATACAGACCTCATTAGGGGCCCCTATGCAGCCCAGGACCCTCACCCAAGTATGGTAAACGGTCACTGAGGGCTGAAATGCAAAGAATTGTACCCTCTGATGGAGGCTTGACTAAGAATGACTAAACATACCACCTCAAGTTCTGCATACATGGAGTCTGCATATACCACAGCAAAGCTGACTGATGCATGTATGTTCCTACAAGAACGCTTGGAATGTATATCGTGCACCTACCACTCTTCTGTAAATTTGTTTGTAACTCTTTGCACATGTTGTACTTTGTATTCTCAATCTATGTATGTATAACTGTCTTGGACAACAGCAGTTCCGTCTTGTAAATGAGCTTGCTCAATGATGATCGCCTGGATAAATAAAGATTTGATTTGATTTGGCATCCTTCCAGGGACTGGATGGGTGGTAATGGAAAAAGAATGAAAACAGAGAACTAGTAGGAAGTTTAGTAGGGTATAGTAAAGAGCTACACTAGGTGGCCAACCTAGGGTAGTGGGAAAAAGAAGAAACACAAAGAGAAAAGCGTTAACTGTTGCGCAACAGAAGTTTTGGTAGCTAAGAAATAAGGAGATAGAGAAGTGGTCCATCAGTCACAGTCAAAGGTATAGCCTAACTCTGCCACACACCTCCCTCCTTAAGAAAAATAAACAGTTCTCAAAACTATACTGGTTTTTCAAGAACCCCCGCCCCCCCTGTCACAAATATTCTACCAAAACAGTAGAATGGGGGTCGGTTGAAACTTTCTCACCCAATATGAGAGCTTCACCCCAGGGTCCCTTAATTCAGCTTTTTTTAGTATTGTCCACCATATACCAACTTATTGCAATATGACAATACTTTCACAACACTACCCTTGGGCTTTCATGCAGTTCAGCACAGTACCCCATCTATGCTCTCAGAGGACTTCAGTCTGTAGGGATTTGTCTACCCCCTAACTATTTCACTCTGGTTACTACAACTCAGACATTTCATATGTAATATTAGGCATCCATCAATGGGCATAGTTTCAGCACCCATCATTTGGCATTGTTTCAGCTCCATGCACCCACTATCGTACCTTCATCAGTACATTAAAAAAGAGGAAGTAATACACAGCAGTTTTATGCTGACTTCTAGTTTCCTCCATCTAGCTATCAGGGCAGCCGTACAGGCCTATACCACAACTTTTTCCAGGGCGAGTTGTACCCACCCAGCTCTAACCCCATTCTAACACACTGTTTCCACTCAGGGGCCCAATTGTAGGTTCCACCCCATACCTAGATCCTCCATGACCCTAGGTTCCTCATTTTATATCATACAGTACAGACATTTCTTTAATGTTATACATTTCTTGTAATCATTTCATTTATCCATTTCCCTTTCATACATTTTCTCATAAACAAGGAACCTTCTCATGCTGAACATCAACCCGCCAGTTCCTAACTCCCAAAACCATTGCGGTTTCCTTTCAACCCTGATCTGTAACACACCAAGGGGTTCATTTCAACCTTTACACCGTTCTGGTGCCCTCAACTGACTATACTCCGCACCAGCCTTAAAAGCTATATTCATTTTGAACACTACATATTTCATACATTTCCTCCCATATCACAGGAGGTTCAAAACATGGGAAAGTCCCTTCACCCACCATGGAGTCTTCCCTGTTGCTTGTAGTCATGACCCCAGTATGCATATGTCCTGAAACAGTCTTACATGGGGCCTTCATCTCTTCCTCCTCCAAGTAGCAGCAGCCCAGAAAAATGTGCAACAATGGCATCTCAAAAGTGGCTGGGAACAAAGGTTCCATCAGGGGGTCTTCCTCCTCTAAAACCCATGGATCCTGGTCCTCTGCCATGAAATCCTCCAGTTGGGAACCCTCCATCAGCACCTGGCAGCAGTGCTTCGCATTTCTCTGGCGCTGGTCTGCCTCCATGTTCCATCGAACTCCAATCCAGGCAATCGCTCCTCTCCAGTTGTCCTCACCTGGGCTCTGGTATGCACACTGGTAAGCCCCTCCTCCTTCAACAGATCATTGGCATCCATGAGATCCTGAAGGTACACAATCCTGCTCTTTGCCCCAATGTCTGAATACCAGGGCTGGTATCTGGGTACTGGTCCACCCTCTTGTTTCTCTGGACAACCGGTACTATCCCCCTTCTAACACCAAGTTTGCCACAGCGTGTGGGAATAAACTTCAGACGAAGCAAACTTACAGGTTTAAAACACACCATGGTGTGATATATATTTTTCAAAAGTTAGAAAAATAATAAATGAAAACAAAAATAAAATTGCAAAGAAAATCACTACTTAACATCAGTAGTTTCTCACATAATACAGTCCTGGAACTTAGAGCTCCTAAGACCATTCTCATCTGCTTTCAACAGCTTGTCTACAGTAGCATCTCTCTCCTTCACTCTTAAGACTTAACTCTACTGGACTGAACTGAAGTGAACTCAGTGAAGAGGTTTTATATATTTTGGTGGGGTCACCTGACTGAGCCCTTTCTGTTTACATGTCTGGACATGTTCCAAAACCAAGGGGGCGGGTCTGTTTCAGGGGACTTCCTGGTTCAGTTAAAGGTACAGTGTATATCTCCACAGATATTGATTCTCTCTATCTCTGATCCACAGTGACAAAGCACTTTTATAAAGCATACCACATTATTTTGTTCGGCCTCATACATAGAACCTTATACAGTAACAGGTTTATAGTGTGAATTTATAAAATTACCTTAAGGATGTATTATAACTGTACTAATCATGAAATTATTACTGTTTTATAAGGCTTCTGAATCCTTTTTAAGACTTTAACTGTATGCATTCTTATTTAAAATACTGTAGCCTTCATGTTTTTTGTACACAAAATGCACTTATGCACTTTACACAACACCTCTTCGGGTGTTTGGCATCCTTCCAGGGACTGAATGGATGGAAATGAAAAGAGAACTAGTAGGAAGTTTAGAAGGGATAGCAAAGAGCTATGCTAGGTGGCCAACCTAGGATAAGGGGGAAGAGAAAAGCGTTAACTGTTGCGCAACAGAAGATTTGGTAGCTTGGAAATAAGGAGACAGAAAAGTGGTCTATAAGTCACAGTCGAGGGTGTAGACCAACTCCGCCACAGTGCCTGAAGGGCCCTCTCTCCTGGTCGGGAGAGACTGGCACAACTCCATGAAGGAGCCTGAAAAGGTGGAGCCCAATTTGAGCAGGATGAAGACCGACGCAGAAGAGGACCCATAAGCGGCCCAAGCCACCTCCTCCTCGAAAGCCTTCATCTGCTCTAGTTCATCAGCGGACGCTGCAGCTGGAGAGACCACCCAACGGGCCTCTTTCGATTTGACCAGTGGGTTCCATTTTTCCGGTTGGCCGAGCTGAAGTCATGCAAGACAGTCATCCAGGATGTTAGACTGGAACACTCGAGAAAAGTCGCAAGCCTGGGTGTCATGGGCATGGCCCAGGCAGTAGATGCACGAGGTGGGTGGGTCAGTGCGAGACATCTTCTGCCCGCAAGAGCACTGGCAGAACCCAGGTGAGGGTGTGTCCTCCATCGCGGTCGCGATTGCAAAATGATGCAGAGAAACTCAAATGAGTTTAATTTTAGGTAAATCCGAGGATTTGTTCGCCTGGGCCTACTCAACGCGGGAGCGATAAGGAGGGAACCTGAATCTTCCAGCAGAAAGGAAGATCTGGCGTCAAGGGGCAGAGCTGAGGGATATACCACCCGGGTGGATGGGAGGAGCCAGTTTTCTGACCATCCAGCAAGATTTAAAGGGGAAAGGGACATGCCAACCAGTGTGGATAAAACAACATATCCACGATCCTAGAAAATCCTCTTCCTCAGAGGAGGAAGTAGGAGAGAAGGAGCTGGATTCTGAAAACAGAGGTGCCGGGGCCACAGACCTGAACCAGGCTTGGTCAGACTTAAGTTGGTATTGTGAAAAGACACTCACCGTATTCTAGAACTGTTGCCAGGACACAGAACTCAGAAAACCCATAATACCTGGCAGAGGTACCTGGAGGGGTCGGAGCCAAGGAAGAAAGTTGTTGATGACCAGGCTATGTCCTCTGCTAGGGCTGTGAGAGTGCTCATAGGACCTCTCCCAGCAGAAAGGCCTGGCAAACCCACCCATGTAGAACTGGTGAATCTCTGAGAAATTATCCAGACAGTGCCCTTGGGGGGACACACCCAGGTGGGGATAGCGGAATCGTGCAGATCCTACAGGGCAGTTCCAACCCCCACCAGTGACTGTGTCAGCTGGTCTTGGACAGAAGCTAGGCACTGGACTCGCACTGGAAACTTGGCCAGTGCTGCCTCCAGCACTAGTCAGAGTCAAACATAGGCCCAGTACCCTGCCTCATCCCTTTACCAGGGCTGGCACTGCCCCCCCAGGGCTAAATCTAATGCCTAGACTAGAGGTACCCCTGGAGCTGGTCCCAGATCTGGCACTGTGAGCGGCACCAGACCCAGCACCGGAACCCACTACTGCACAGAGGCAGCCCCAGGAGAGACACTAACTCCAGTGATGGGCTCAGAATCGGGTCCAGGATGGCTTCCCTCATTACCGGCTCTGAACGGAAGAAGGGAAGGGACCAGTGTTGGTTACTGACCAGTCCACATGTATGATATCACTACATCTGCCTCGTGGGCTGTGCTGGCACCGACTCTGGTCCCCTCCCTAAGAACTGCAAAAGACTTTGCTCTCGTGAGGTCCAGTGTCTCCAGCTTAGGCCCATCAGTGTGACTTGAATGGTGAAGATTGATTCTTGGAAGATCACTAGCTCCCAAGCATTTTTTGATCCTGAGCTGGTGCCACCCATGGCACTGGGCTCAGGGCCAACAAATGAAAATGACATACTCATCGTAATTCTTAATCTTCCTAGATATCTTCACCATTAGTTACTGTTGGGTGTCAGCCGGAGGTACCAGACCCCATGGGAGCTTATAGCTTTAAGCTTTTCTCTGGGGCAGGGGCAGACATAGTAGACGGTGCCGCCCTTGAGGCCATCATATTACGTGGCGCTCACGGCTTGGCCAATAACTGACACCGGCCCCCTAACCTCCTCAGTTCTGCTCGTTGGAGAGGTAAAAAGGCAAACAGAAAAAAAGGAGGGAGGGTGGTGCAGGAGAGCCCAAAGGATAGAAAAAGAAAAGGATATAAACTGGAAGTAAAAAGCTGACCACAGGAGAAGGAGTAAGGGCTCTAGAAGGTTTCTGGATAGGTAAAGCCCTACCACTGGGCAGGCCAAGAGATAGAGGAAGAAGAGGAAGGAAGGAAGGGAGGGAAAAAGAAAAAAGAACAAAGAAAGGAGGAGAGAAAGGAACTAACATGGCTTCCAGAAGGAAACATCCCTAGAAGGGTGGAGAGAGGTTTCCTGTGGACCAAGAAAGACACAAAGGACCCACTCCAGTAGTGGATGGACTCTGAACCAGCTGAGTAGAGGTAGGATCTTAATGAGTGGCAAGGAAATCCCGGTAGTCTCAAAAGGGAGATATATGGCAGTCAGGCAAGACAGATGTGCGCCAGGCAGAGGAGCAGAACAGCCCTGCCCCTTCCACTTCCCAGGTAGCCTTTTTTTTTTTTTTCAGGTCAGCACAGGAAAGGAGGTCTCCAAGAGTTCTCCTTTCAATCTCTCTCTCTCTCTCCCCCCCCCCCAACAGCGGGGTGGGGAAAACCATCCCGGGCGCAAGATCCCCACTAACAGGAAGGGTCACCTGGCTAGGTGAACCTGGGTACCTGCAACTAGAAGGCCCAACCAGTTAGTTTCACCACCACACTCACATAGTGGTGGGGGGTGGAAAGACAACTTGTTCCCCTCAGAGAAGGCAGCAAGGGATCCTAGGACAGGGGGTCCATGGGACCTTGCCCTGTGGGTAACCCAGAGCTGGGTTACTGCTAAGGAAAAGAAAAAAGTGGGCCAAAGGGCTCCACTGGAGAGGATAAAGTATGATGATCTCCAGTGCTCCCTTAGCCAAGGGCAGGGACTCAAGAAATGGAAATTACGTACCTAGTGTAATTCTTGATCTTCCTGGACAAAGTCTTCACCACTCATTCACACTAGTAGGACTATGCCAGAGGCGCTAGGACCCAGTGGGAGCCAAAAATCTTCAGGAAGGCCAGGGCTGAGGTAGACCTGCGCATGCATGGCACCACAAGATCGCCTTGCACCCATATAGGCTATTTCAGTGTCAACCCTCCAACCACCTCAGTACCAACGAGTTGCAACGTAAACTAACTTAGGAAACATCTACCCTAACACAAGGCATAAGATAGCCCGGATGACCTGTGTAAGAAGGTCAACCCAACAATGTCTTCACAGCCCAAGCCAACAAGGGAGTGAAGATCAGAAACAGGATGAGTGAGCCCGGAGGATGGCGGGAGGGCGTGAGAATGAGTGGTGAAGACTTCGTCCAAGAAGATCATGAATTACGGTAGGTATGTAATTTCCATATCTTCCTGGACTAAAAGTCTTCACCACTCATTCACACTAGTGGGAGAGTACCAAGCTAAAATCAATACCTTGAGTAGGGACGCAGGAGACAGAGCTCGCTCAGGACAGGAGTCCATTAAGGATTGCCCTGCTGAAGGAAGTGTGCTGTCTGGCATGAACATCCAGACCATAGTGCTTCACAAAGGTGTGCACTGAGCTCCAAGTTGCCACTTTGCAAATATCTGCAATAGGCACATTACGAATCTCCACCAGGGATGCAACCACCGCACTGGTAGTGTGGGCCTGCCCTCCTTCTGGAAGCAATGTCCAAACTGTAATGTTTAATGAAGGTATGGAATGAACTCCAGGCGGCAGCATCACAGAGGTCAGCTGCTGGCATATTTCAAAGGGATGCACATAAAGTTGCTACATCCCAAGTGGAATGACTTTTAACCGAGCCCAGTGAAGGTTTGTCATATTTTTGATGGCAAAAGACAATGCAACTGACAAACCATTTAGACATGGTCTGATTGGTCACAGGAGCCCCTAACATTTACGGGGCGAAAGACACAAACAACTGATCAGATATTCTGGAAGACCTAGCATGGTCCACGTGAAAATGAAGAGCTCTATGAACATCCAATGTATGTAACATTCTCCTGTTCGAATACTCTGGGTAACAAACAGGGAGATGAATGTCCTGGTTAAGAGTGAACTTGGACACCAGCTTCAGAAGAAACTTAAGATTAGTGCACAGGGATACACTGACCCTGCTGCTCTGTATGTGCTTTTGTATTCACACTTGCAGTAAAAAAATTTGCTGAATAGCAACACTGCATTTTGTATTCCTTCCGCATCACACACCGCTGGATTTTGTCACTTTGTGGAGGTTAGCCGCCTCCTTTTTGGTGCTTGCAGACGGCCGAATTGTTATAGCGTGATGGAGTTCTGGTTTTTGAAAATTAAATAAGGCTCTTTACACATCAGAGCCTGAAGCTCAGAAATCCTCCGGACTGAAGTAATGGCAACTAAAAATAACGCCTTCCAAGACAGGAAGCGAAGGTTGCAACTTACAGCTGGTTTGAAGGGAGGTAAACGGAAATTACGTACCTACCGTAATTCTGATCTTTCTGTACATCTTCACCACTCATCACCTTCGGGTACTTGGCCGGAGGTCATGACCCCGCGGGAGCTTTTTTTTTTGGATGGGTGGAGTCGACGCACCATTGGCGCTGCCCTCGAGGTCAATTGACCGCGTGGTGCTCTGAGGTTGGCTGTTAGGTGTTATCAACTCCACCTCCCGCCAGTTCTGGGTCACCGTGAGAAGTTAAAAAGGGCTGGAGGGTGGGACAAGGAAGTCCAAGGGACAGACAAAGGAAAAGATATAAAACTAAAATGAGAAAAAAACAACTGAGAGAACAGAAGACGTTCGAAGACTGAAGGGGATTGGATAGGGGCCCCGATCTCAAGAAGAAGAAAGGAGGAGGGAGGGTTAAAGTTTTAGAAGTAAGGAAAAATTGAGGGGGGGAGAGACAGGAGAAGCATACCCTGCAACCCAGACCCTTCTCCAGCTTATATAGGAACTGCGAAGGAGTAGTCAACGGGCTAACTGCCAGAACTGCAGGCACAGATTTACTAGCAAACTCCCATAAGCAGAATCGGCTATTCTGGAAGAAAAGACAGGAAAACGGGGATATCTCCCCCCCCCAAATGAGATTTTGGTGTAAGAAACCTAGTTTCTTAAATTAATTGAAGTTATGTCCACAAGAAAAGGAAATCAAAGGAAATTAAAGATTGACAGGAGGAAGGGGAGAAGGAAAGAAAAGGAGGCAACTGCCAACTTCCACCCCACAGGGGTGGAGCCGAAACACTGAAGGAGTGCCCCCACCTCCGACCACTCTACCCCTAAAGAAAAACGATCCCCATGTGCCCCAGTTTACTCCGCCTCGACTTACTGAAAGGAAGGGGGCAAGGGCACAGAGAGAGAGGGGGACCCAGAGACTGAGGCCACAGGGGGATGGAGGGTGGGATTGTGATGAATGGTGAAGATACACAGAAAGATCAGAATTACGGTAGGTACATAATTTCCGTATCTTATCTGTGTCAAACTTCACCATTCATCACCATTGGGTGAGTACCGAGCCTCCCCCGCAGAGGGTTTATAACCCTAAGGGGCTGAGTTCCTTAGCTCTCAGTGGGTGACACACTAAGAGGGAGAACCTACACGGGTCTGGAGAGGCCCAAGTGTGGGGAGAGTGAGATGGGGACCAGCCGGAGGGGGTAGGAAGTTGCCCCGACAGATGCCGCCTCACCCCACGGGAGAAAAGATAGGTTCTCTGGTGGGCAAAGTTAATCACCCTATGCCAAGCCAAGGGTGACAACTGGGAAAGATGCAGCCATGCTGTCCGCCTAGTGCAGATCGCTGTCCCTACGACCCGGGTAGCTACATCATTGGCATCATATGATGCCCTTGCTTGGTGCCTTACTGGCTCCATGCCACGTGCAGAGAGTGCAATGGCTTATCTGGTTTGCTCCATGTCAGGCATCGAGGCTAGGAGCTGACCTAGCCTGGACCACAGGAACCTGTCATAGGTGGCGTAGTGGGCCTGATGTGCTGCAATGGAGAGCAGCAACCATGCTGAGTAGAAAGCCCTCCTCTCCCAGAAGTCAAAATCCATGTGGGGGGGTCCGGTCACGGTCAAGGACACGAAGCTCATCACGAGTGTCCAGTTGTGTCAGCCCCAACTGGGGATGAGGCATGGAACCTGGAGACTCTGGGGAGGGCACAATACCACTGACAGAGATCCCTAGGGGCTGGGACTCCAGAGAAGGGTCTCTGCCGGAAGCGCAATGATGCCTCCCGAAAGTGAGCAGGCCAGAGGGGTACCACAAGGGTGTCCGCACCGAAATCGCCCAGAAAGGCGTGTGTCGAGCACTCCAGATCGCGCTGAGTGGGCAGGGTGATGCACAAGTCCTTCATCATCCTCACGAGGAATCGCTGATACTCAACGAGATCAGCAGCTGGAGAGATGTGGACAGATGGTTCCTCTCTCCCAGAAGAGAGGGATGAAGAGTTAGAGGACCTCGAAGGTTCAGAGGCTGGCGGCTCAGGGGGAGGTTGAAAAACCTGACTGTCCATAGCCCTAACGTAAGAGGGAAACTGAGCAGCCTGGGCTCTGAACTGCTCCCAGGAGAACGTGGCAGAGGAGTAGGGGCAGAGCCGACAACAGAAATCGGCTGATCTCTGCCTGGGCTAGGAAGCACACCAGGAGCCCTAGAGGAAGGAGCTCCGGAAAACTCCACAGCCGACAGCTGATCAACCACACTGGAACTGCCTAGGCTGCACCCTGAAGAAGGCCCCCGACAGGTGACTGGGGCCATGTAGGTCCAAAAGGATGATCCCCTACCACCAAAGAACGGGGCCCTCTCGAGGAAACTGAAAGAGAAGCGCGGAGATCCACACTGCGGCTTCTTCCAGAGCCCAGGTGGACTCCGGAAAATGGCCGCCGCACAGACCCCATGCCCCTCGACCCCTTGGAATCCGAGAGTGCCCTCCTTCTCGAGAGAGCCAGCCTAGGCAGTTGACAGCCCTGGTCGGCCCCCAAAGGGGCTATCCAGGGAGAAGCACCCTTCCCACCTGTGGGTGCTCCGATCGGCCCCAAAGTTGGGCAATCCAGGCACACCACCTGCGGGGGTACCACCGCTGAGGGAACAGAGAACCCTCCAAGGCCAGGTTGCAGGGCAGTGGTGGCCTGCACCACCGCCTGCTGGTCAGAACCCCTGACCCTGGCCCCAGTAGTCACTGTCCACTCCTCAGAGGGGAGCTGACTCCGGCCTGTTGAGGACACTACCAAGGTGTCCACACCAGCAGCCAACTCCAACCAGCCAGGCTGTGTGTCCGACCCCTCCTCCGAAGAGGTGGAGACTGAAGTCCTGTGCCAGACAGTGTGCAGACGCCCACTGCCATCCCTACTGAATAGGGCAACAGAGCCAAAGACCGCACCCGAGTCGACGCCTGTGCCCCCCTCCGCACTGCGAACGGTACCAGAAGAGGACACGGTTCCAACAAGGGCAGCAGTCTCGGAACCGAATCCTGTCATGGTGCTGACCAGCCCCACGGCACCCTGAGTGGCGCCGAGGACAGAAATGGCACCGTCGATGGCTCTGACTGCACTCTTGGCGCATGAATGGCACCGAGGCCGGAGACCCCCATGGCGCCGACCCACCCATGGCACCGCCAATGGCCCCGACAGCGCTCTCAACGCCAAGCTCCAAAACCCCCATGGTGCCGTGTTCTCGCTCGGAGCCGCAAATGACTGCCGAACTAGACATGGCGCCATGCTCAACCACAGTGCTGAAAATGGTGCAGGGGCAAGACAGCTGCATCAGCACTGCTAATGGTGCCGACAGCAGCAATGGCGCCGAGCGAGGGACCAGCGCCGAAGATGGTGCCATCAGGGCCCACTGCACCACGAATGAAGCCGAGGCCCAAGACAGTGCTGACAGACAGCGTCGAGGACAGTGCCAACCCAGGCTTTTCGAGCCCCAGGTACGACACCTGGGGAGCCTTCGCCCCTGAAGAGGCAATTGCCAAGACAGTGCCTCCCATCTGTCCCACAAGGGGGACAGATCAGGCCTCCTGCACTGCGGGAGGGACCTCTGCCATGGCTAGGCTAGAAGAGGCAGAGGCCCACTCCTCCTCCTCCACAGTCCATACAGAACCGGGAAGGGACCCAGAGGAAAGGCCGAGGGAACGCGGCTTGGCCCAACGAGTGCACGCCCGAACCCTGAAAGTTGGTGGAGCTCGCCCCACTTTCCACGCACGTTGCTCAATGACCCGGCAGTCCACAGAGAAGCAGGCGTCACACAAATCCATGTCGTGAAGCAGGACAAGACACGCAAGGCAACGGTCATGCTGGTCAGTGACGGAGTACTTACCATCGCATGGGGCGGGGCGTCCCGTCTTAGAAGATTTCTTGCCCTCCGATCGAAACATGACCTACGGGAAAAAGAACACCAAAATAAAATAAGGAACAGTCTTACTAGGTGACGTCAAGTGGAGCGAACAGAACTGGCAGGATAACTCGGAGTCGACGGACTACAACACGAAACAGGGTCGAGAAACTGTGCAGCGACACCTGCGTAGCGGTTGAAGGCTTCAACAGCAGAGTCAGACCTCTAGAAAATCTTCTTCTCAGCTTCCCACGAGGTGGCCTCGATGGTGGGAGATGAAGAACTGGTGGGAGGGCGCAGTCGATAACACCTAACGGCCAACCCGCGAGCGCGCATCAGCCTCGAGGGCAGCGCCGATGGTGCGTCGAATCCGCCCATCCAAACCAAAAAAAGCTCCTGTGGGGTCATGACCTCTGGTCAAGTACCCAAAGGTGATGAAAGGTGAAGATTGACACAGATAAGATCGTAACTTTCTCTAACATAAACAGAAGATCCCATGGGGGACCACGGTCCCGAATGGGAGTCTTAATATGCATTACAGCTTGCAGGAAAGTGCGAGACAGATCCATTTGTGCCAGGGTCCTGACGTCCACTGGTATATGATAAGCTGATATGGCAGAAAGGTGTACCTTTATGGATGAGTACCTAAGATCCAAATCAGACAGGGAAAGAAGATACTCCAGGACCGAATACACCCGACAGGTGAATGGGTCCGGATGATGGGCAGAAGCGCTTCCATTTCATGGTGTAGGTGGCCCTGGTTGAGGGCTTTCTTGCGGCCACCAGGACTTCAGCTACCCTTGCTGACACCCCATACATCGCGGTCCCTGACTACATCTGCAGGAGCGTTGCATGAAAGTACAGAGACTTGAGATTCGGGTGTACAAGAGTACCCTGCTCCTGGGAGAGCAAGTGGGATGACAGGGGTAGAGGAAGCAGAGTTTCTATCGGCAATTGCTGAAGCAATGGGAACCAAAGCTGCTGAGGCCAGAATGGCGTTATCAGAATCATGCCTGCTCACTCCACTTGCAGCTTGAGCAGTACTCGAAGTAGTGGAAAGGGAGGGAAGGCATAAAGAAACCGCCCTGTCCAAGGGAGGGACAATGCGTCTCGCCAGAAAACACCAGGCCCTGGATCTAGTGAGCAGAAACTGGGCAGTCTGGCATTGAGCGGGGGATGCAAAGAGTTCCAGTTCTGGAAGTCCCCATCTTTCAAACAGGTCATCTGCTTCGTCCTGTAGTAGCTCCCACTCACGAGCCTGAGACAGAGAGCGGCTTAGGCTGCTGGCCAAGGTGTTTTGTACTCCTGGAACAAGAACCTCTGTGAGTTCCTGATTGTGCTCCACTGCCCAGGACCAGATTCTCATGGCCTCTCTGCAAAGTGGATAGGAGTGTGTGCCCCCTTGCTTGTTGATATAAAAAACAACTGGCATGTTGTCTGTCTGGATCAGTAAGGGGTCTGGAAGGAGGTCCATCTGAAACACCTGTAAGGCATACAGAATGTCTCTCATCCCCAACACATTTATGTGGAGGCTGCATTCCAAGGGAGTCCACATCCCTCTTGCCCGTTTTTCTCTGAAATGTGCACCCCACCCCAGTCCTAAGATACCTGTTGTCAGGATCTGCTGAGGACTGGGACTTCAAAAAAGGGGCCACAGTCTCTAAGCGGGAGAGGGTGAGCCACCATTCCAAAGTCTGATGCACTGCGCTGAAGATACGAACTTGTTGCTCGAGGTCGTCTGAACGCTGATTCCACAGTACTCTGAGGTTCCACTAAAGCACTCTCATATGGAGACGAGCCAAGGGCACTGTCACGATGGCAGCTGCCATGTGGCCTAGAAGCTGCAGGACCATTCTGGCTGCCTGGCTTGTGGAGGCGATCTTCCGAGCCAATGCTCGCAGGTGATCTGCTCTGTCTGAGGGGAGAAAGGCTCTTCCCTGGACAGTATCCAAGATGGCTCCTATGTATTGTAATTTCTGACTGGGCCAGGGAGACAACTTGGGAAGATTCAAGGTAATCCCCAGGTCTTGGAACAGTTGGAAAGAACATTCCAGTGTGTGACGAAGTTGTCTCTTGTGGGAGCTGTCAGGAGCCAGTCATCGAGGTAAGGGTAGAAGTAATGTCCCTGCCATCTGAGAGCTGCTGCTACCACCACCAATCACTTGGTGAATACTTGGGGTGCTGAGGAAAGACCAAATGGCAGTGCTTGAAATTGGTAACTCTCTCCCTGGAAGGTAAAGCGAAGGTGTTTTCTGTGGAACGGCAGGATTTTTATATGCATATATGCATCCTGCATGTCCAGGGAGCAGAGCCAGTCCACCTGATGTAGCATTGGCAGTAAGCCTGGCAGTGTCACCATCCTGACCTTTTGAATTCAATTAAATTGTTCAACTGACTGAGATTGAGGATGGGATGATGGTCCCTTGTCTTTTTTTGGCACTAAGAAGAAGTGAGAGTTGTAACCCCTTCCTCTTTGGCTTGATGGGACTGTCTGGATTGCCTTTTTGTTCAGGAGGGCTTGGATTTCTGCCCGAATGAGGCCCGTGTGGGATGGGAAGCAGTGAGTAGGAATCAGTGGGTTGTCTGAAGGAATTTGTGTGAACTCCAGAATGTAACTCTTTTCTATAATTTGGAGTACCCACGGATCTGCCATGATGTTGGACCAACCTGTGAGGTAAAGGGAGAATCGCCCTCCTACTGCCTCCCCCTCGTAGCTCTACCAGAAGATGGAGGGCAGGTAGGGAGTCATGCAGAGGTTGTTGGGGTGGACAAGGGGGCTCTGGCATTTTTAGCACTTTTTGGTCCCTGTGCCCCTGCTTGCTGAGAGGAAGCTCTTCTTTTGCATCCCCCTATGTGTTGCTGCCTTTTTGCTTGTTGGCCTTGTTGCCTGTGAAAGGGTTGCTGTCTATATGGAGTTGGCTCTGACTTATACATCTTGTGGACGTCAGAAACTGCCTTCCCAGAGTCCTGCAACCATGTGATAATTTTCTCTGCCTCCTGGCCGAAAAGTACCGGTCCCTGAAAAGGGGCATCTAGAATAGCATCCTGCAAATCCTGCCAGAAGCCCAAGACTCTTAACCAAGAGTAGCACCAAAGGCATATCTCCGTGGCAGCTGCCCTTGCTGCAGTGTCTGCTGAATCATATGAGCACCTCAGGATGTGTTTACCAATGTCAGCACCAGACTGTAAGACAGCGAAGAGCTCAGTCTTATTAGGGGAGTCAGGCTGTGACCTGGCCAGGTCCATAATTATGTTCCAGAGAGATTTCTGGTACATAACCGTAAGTGCCAGAAAATTTAGTGACCTGACCGTATAGGTGGCTGATGAGTATACCTTATGGCCAAAGTGGTCTATCTTTTTGGACTGCTTATCTGGAGGCTGGGAGCTCATAAGCTTGGGTTGCTGAGCCCTTCTGTGTGCAGCTGTAAGGACCATAGAGTCTGCTTTCAGTTGCTCACTTAAATGTGGTTCTTCCCTCAGGGTCCTGTATCAGTGGTCAGCTTTCTTAGGGACCACCGTGGTTGTAGAAGGGTGCTTCCAGGCTAGTTTCATCATGTTCTGGAAGGGCTCCACTAATGGAGGGACGACCAAAGGTTTTAGGTCACTGGCCCCTAACAACTTTGCCAGACGGCGTCTTTTGGGGTTTAATTTCTCTGTCTCCCACTGGTTAAGGAATTGTATATGCCTCATCACATCTAGGAAAGTGGGATCGTCCAGAGGAGACCTTGGAGAATCCTTCCTTGGATCCGGAGATGAGCAAGACAAGCCATTCTCTGAAGAATCATATGATGAGGAACCACTGCTGGACTCCTCTGAGGGTGTAAGCCGGTGTCCGCTAGAGCGACTCTGACATCTACAGGAGGATCGGGATGACAGGTGGCGACTGTGTCGCCATCATTCATGGGACCCCTGTCCTGTGCCACCTGAAGTCAGGCGGGCTGGCTTCGGGGGTTGGAAAGGCATTCTGCGTCGTGTGGGAGTAGGTTGCCTAGGTGAAGCTGGTGTAGGATTCGGCTCCAGTGGTCTGGTAAACAGATCCCCCTTGACTGTGTTCCACCAACTGTTAAAACAGGGCCCAAACTTCAGTCAGAGGTGCCATAGGGGCTGAGGGCGGCTCAAGCATCAGGGTAGGAGTGCCCGAGAGGCCTGGCGTTGGTCCTTTCGGTTTAGTGCCCCCCCCCCCATCGTCAGGCCTGATGACTCCGTCATCTTGTGCACCAGGTCTGGCAGTGTCTCGTCCCCTTGTGTCAGGTGTGCTGATGTCCGTTCATCAAGCTCCTGTGCTGGGGATGGCGACAGAGTGTGTGGCGCCATATCCTTAGGCTCTATACAGCCTGGCATCAGGTCCCCTGTAATCCACTCCATGGGTGGAGACTTTTTGGATCCCTGCGGTTCAGGTGACGGCTTAGAGGGTGTCATCTGATCCAGTTCCGTGGAAGTGGACTCAGAGGGAGCTGTAGTCTGTCGTCGGTCCAGAGTCCCAACTGACGATGGTTTGGAAGAAACAATTACTCACCGAAGTAATATTACTTCTTCCAGGGTATTCTTTAGCATTATTGACAGATACAGTATGCCAGCTGGGTTCAGCTGCCCTGGAGAGGAGGAGTCAATGCAAATGAGAAAGGCATTGGCCAATCAGGATAGAGATAGAGTGCTGCCTGCAATCAGCCTGAGGGACCTCAGAATGAATTTCAGAGCTGAAAAAGAGCAAAAACTGTGCCCAACAGGGGAAAAAAAACTGACAACAACACACAAACCATCTATTCTAACCCACTACTGTGAAAACATTTTATCACTCAGATCAATACAGTGAGCAAGTCTGGCTAAATCCCCTAACAAAGTCCTTAGACAAGGTTTCCAGGGGAGGAAGGGTGGGAGTGTCAATAATGCTAAAGAATACCCTGGAAGAAGTAATATTACTTCGGTGAGTAATTGTTTCTTCTCACCCCAGGAATTCTATAGCAGCTATTGACAGATGCAGACTTCAAAGCTGTGCAGTTGGGAGGAGGGCACAGAAACCTATTTAGGAAAAAGGCTCTGTAGCACCGTCCTGCTGAACTTCACTGCACATCTAAGCAATAATGCTTGGTGAAAGTGTGGACCGATTTCCAAGTAGCTGCTCTACAAACTTCCAGCAACGGGATATCCCTGGAAGCTGCCACTGAAGCAGCTGTCCTCTGGTAGAGTGAGCTCTGAGCCCAAGAAGGGCTGTCTGCCCGCCTTGTTGTAGCAGAACTGAATACAAGAAACGATCCAACGGGAAATGGTTCTCTTGGTCGCCGGTTTTCCCCTGCCCACCACACTGAAGGTGAGAAAAAGCTGGGATTGTCCCTCTCGGAACTGCTTGGTTCGCTCCAAGTAGAAAGAAAGGGCTCGCTTCACGTCCAGGCTGTGCAGTTTGTGCTCACCTGGGGAGGACTTATCTGAGAACAACACCGGCAGAGATACTGACTGACTAAAGTGGAACTCCGAGACCACCTTGGGAAGGAACTTCCTATTCATCCTCAGGACATCCTTGTCCTTATGGGGAATAATGTAGTTAGGATCTGTACACAGGGCCTGCAACTCTGAAATCTGTCTGGCAGAGGTAATGGCCACTAGGAAGACAGCCTTCCAGGTAACGTATTTCAAGTCAGTCGTAGCCATAGGTTCAAAAGGAGGATCCATGAGCTTGGCTGTACAAAGGTTAAGGTCCCATGGGGGAACCAGTTACCTTACAGGGGGGTGCAAGTGGAGAAGTCCCTCGTAAAACCTCTTGAAAATGGGTTGAAAAATAAGTGATTTCTCTTTACCTGCAGAAAGGTAGGCCGAAATGGCCGCTAAGTGAACTCTTAAGGAAGATGCCCTTAGACCTCCCGCCTGAAGATGAACCAAGTAATCCAATAAGGAAGGAGAAGAGGCCTGTAAAGGTTCTAAGCCCTTATCCCTATACCAGAAAGAAAAATGTCTCCACTTGGAGGCATAAGTTTTCCTTGTGCTGGGTTTTTTGGCCATTCGTAAAACATTCAGTACTTGCTCTGAATACAAAGAGTCTGGGAATTCTAACTCCTCAAGTACCAGGCTTTGAGGTGAAGACACCGGATGTTGGAGAACACCACTCCAGTCTGAGGAAAAGTCAGAAGACTGAGACACAAGGAAGTCTGATGGGTTTCTTGACCGACGGAGAGAAGCAGAGAATACCATGGCTGTCTCGCCCAATCGGGGGCCACCAAGATCACGGTGGCTGGTTGTTCCCTTAACTTGAGAAGTACTCTGTACAGAAGAGGGAATGCATAAAGGAACCTCCCCGTCCAATCTAGGGTCAACGCATCCGTGGGAATAGTCCCCAGAATTGGGGGCCTGCAACAGTACAGGGGTAATTGATGGTTCAGACTGGATGCGAACAGATCCAGATCTGGGATGCCCCATCTTCTGAACACCATGTGAAGGACTTGCTTGTTGAGGGTCCACTCATGGTGGCCCTGACTGACGAGGCTTAGGGCATCTGCCAAAATGTTGTCCTTGCCCGGGAAATGGATGGCCGACAGAGACATGTCCAGGGAATAGGCAAGGGACCAAATCCTCATGGCTTCCGTGCAGAGTTTGGTTGATCGAGTCCCTCCCTATTTGTTGATGTAGAACATGGCCGTCGTGTTGTCTGACCTTACTTGCACAGACTAACCCCTGAGCTGAGAAGCGAAAGCCTTGATGGCAAGGAGCACAGCTCTGAGTTCCAGAAGATTGATTTGAAGGGAGGAGATTCCCTTGGTGTCCAAGTCCCACTTGTGGACAAGTCCCCCAGATGGGCCTCCATCCAAGGAGGGAAGCATCGGTAGTCAAAATCTGGGAAGGTTGGCGAGTTAAAAAAAGATACCCTGAACCTGAGATTGTCTGTGTCTTTCCACCAGTCCATGGATCGAAGAAACGTCTCTGTGACTGGGACGGGCTTTGTAAAGGGGTCTCTTCTCTGGGACTAATGAGACCTGAGGTAAAACTGAATGTCCCTCATTTGGAATCTGGCCCCTGACACTACCGCAGTCATTGAGGCCATATGACCAAGAAGTTTGAGGAAATGTCTGGCTGGTCTTGGTTGGCCTGGACTGAATGAGTTTAGCAGAGAAAGGAAAGAGTCGACCCTGTCTGAAGGGAGGAAGGCCTTGCCTTGCAAGGTGTTGAGCTCTGCCCCTATGAAGTGTAGAATTTTGGCAGGCTGAAAATTTGACTTTTTTTCATTGATAAGGAAGCCCAGGGACTCTAGGATACGCCTTGTTCGAATTAGGGCCTCTGAAACAGACTGGGGTGAGTTGGCCACAATCAGCCAATCATCCAGATAGGGACAGACTGAGATTCCCTGTCTTCTGAGATGAGCTGCAACCACTGCCAGGCACTTGGTAAATTCTCTGGGGAGCAGAAGTGAGCCCAAAAGGCATGGCTGCGAACTGATAATGCCCGGAGGGCAGAGGAAATCTGAGGAACTTTCTGTGGGATTGCCTTATTGGCACATGAAAGTAGGCGTCCTTCAGATCCAGGGAGACTAGCCAGTCCCCTTGCTTTAGTGAGTGTATGACCTGAGTCAAGGTAACCATTTTGAACTTTAGTTTCGTCAGGTGCTTGTTCAGGTACCTTAGGTCCAGAATAGGTCGCCATTCCCCTGTTTTCTTTAGGGTCAGGAAATATCTGGAATAAAGACCCTTTCTCCATTGGGAAAGTGGCACTCGTTCCATGGTCTTGGCCCTCATGAGATTCTTGACCTCTACCTCCATCAGTAATCGTTCTGCAGGGGAGGAAGATCTTGGTTGTAAGAGCCTGTGGAGAAGGGGGAATTTTTCTAACTGAAGGGATAGGCCCTGCGCCACTACCTCCAAAACCCACTTGTCCGAAGTGATCTGATGCCAACAATGGAGGTAGTGCAAGAGGCTTCCCCCCATGGGGAGAGAGGAGGTAACCAGCAAGGAGTCAGGAAGACTGCTGTCTAGAATGAGTAGAAGTAACAGGAGTGGGGATAGCTCTTCTTTGACCCCTCCTGCCCTTACCTCTGAAAAAAAAACTCATCTGAGAGAAATCCATGTTATATGTCACGGGGAAGAATGTCCTAGGGGAAATAACCCCTGCTCCTACCCCCTCTATGGTGAGCTCTCTGAGAGGGAGGGGACTTTTCCTTCACTGAATTACTCTTGTACGTGTGTTTGAACTCATCCATTCTTTTTATACAGACTTCAGTATGATCCTCAAAGAGAGAGTTATTCTCAAAGAGGGAGTCTAACGCCTGGGCTTGGACATCCTGTGTAAGACTAGTAGTTCTCAACCAAGCAAAACGTCTGAGAGAAATAGCCTGAGCCATGACCCTCGAGGCTGTATCATTATTATCTACGGCCATGTGAAACTGGTACTTTGTGGCTTCCACGGCTCGTTTAACAGTTTCAGAAACATCCCTGAGCATAGTGTACCCCCCCCCCATGTTGCACTATGGCCAGTACAGTTTTTAACAGAGACCTCTGATATCTGGCTGTGTATGCCATGAAAGAAGACATGTGCAGCAAGAGAGAGGCGGTAGCATAAGACTTCTTACCCATAAGATCTATTTTTCTAGAGTCTTTTTCTGGTGGAAGCACAGATGGTGACACAATAGCTTTGTCACAGGCCGCTGTCTGAACTACCCCTCTGTGATCTGGATGTGTATAAAGAAAATTAGCAGTAGATTTACCGAGCTGGTATTTCTTCTCAATCCTTCTGTCTACCCCAGTAGAGGCTGAGGGGATTTCCAGAACCTTAAACATACTTCTCTTCAAAGTGTTGTGTATAGGGAGGATCAGCCTTTTAAGAGGAGAAATGTCCATCAGCTCTACGTAGTCATCTTCCATCTCCTAATCGGTATCATCCTGCAGAGGCAGGTCCAGGGTGTCCACCATCTGTTTTAAAAATGTAAAAAAGGAAGAGACATCTTCACTTGTATTAGTATCATCATTAACACCAACCCCAGGGTGGCTGTCAGGAATAAGAGGGTCCCCATGAGGCGATTCACCACCATGATCCTCTCCCTCATCAAAATAAAAACCCCAGGTGTAGGGGTCCTCAAGGATAGAATCACTCGGTCCCACAGGAGCCGAGAAAATATTGCCCATAGATTGTAAAGTCTGATATAAATGCCAAGCTTTTGCTAAATCATCTGCAGAGGGCACATTTTCATCAGCTACTGTTGTCTCCGAATGCCTTTCGGGAGGAGGGACAGTAGTGTTATTATCTTTCTTAGACTTTTTCGTAGGGGCAGGCTCAGAAACCTGCTCTGAAGCTCTTTTAGAGGCTTGGCTAGAATTTTTACTTCTACCAGACTTAGTTTCACTGGAGTCCCTAGAGGACTTGTCATTAATTTTGTGTTGACTTGAGGTACCATCCTCAGCACTTTTAGAGGAGGAGGAGGTAGACTGAGAGGCCATGGTAAAGGGCAGGACAAAGCTAACCAAATCAAAATTAACCTTACTAGAGGTAAAAGGATTTTTTTTTCACAACAGTGGAAAAGAACAGAAACTACCTCCACACCTCGTCAACAGAAGCCCACTGCACAGTCACACAAAAGGTGTCTCCCCAGAAAAAGGGGGAATACCCTTCACATATATATAAAACTTAAATAAGGAAGAAAAAGGAGGGTTCCAGAAATTCACACAGGTACGCTATGGAAATTAGCGCATAAGCGCGAAAAACCAATTCGATGATTTTAACACAAAAACGATAAAAAAACACAGCAAAATACTGAAAACTAATGATTTAAATAAAAATGACGCAATTTATCGTGCACGCGGGTGACTTTTACCTTTGAAAAATCGCTGAAGTGGAAAAAATACGTAAAAAATCCCACGACTGCGCAAAACCTAGTACAGCTGCGGTTAAAATAGGTAAAATGAGAAAAATATACAAAATACCTTGAAAGCAGCACTCAAAAGGGAAGAAAATGGCACAGGAAGGTCTCTGAAGAGGAGAGCTCCGGGGCAGTGTTGCCAGTTCAGTGGAGAAAAAGTTCTGAGGTCTCTCAGGCTGATTGCAGGCAGCACTCTACTCTATCTCTATCCTGATTGCCCAATGCCTTTCTCATTTGCATTGGCTCCTCCTCTCAGGGGCAGCTGAACCCAGCTGGCATACTGCATCTGTCAACAGATGCTAAAGAATTCCTGGGGAGAGAAGGTAAACGCGGTTTCTTGTGACGCTCATGTTCCTGACACCTCTTGGTGTCATTGGACCCTGTCGTCCTGTCCAACGACCCTGAGGGAACAGTCTTGCGGATGGCAGGCTCCGACCTGCTGCCCGACGAAGAGTGGGCTGATCCATCTGGTTGAGACCCAGTAGAGTCTTTGTGGGGCCTGATAGCCAGGGAAATGGGGGCCTTAAAAGGACCCCTGCCACAGACGTCTGGGTAGAGACTGGAGGCTTCCTCAACAGTAACCCAGGAAGAGTGAGGGAAACTGGAGGGGCTGAGCCCGACCTCATGCCAGAGGTGGAATTCTTAGAATCCTTGTAAGGAGACCTGGATAAGGATTTTGACCTGGATCTGTCCTTGTCTCGGTGATGGTGTTTCTGGCTAGATTTCTTCTCTCTGGGGGAGGTGTCCCCGGCCGAAGAAGATGAGCTATGCCCCGAGTGGGTCTTCTGCATGGCAGCCACTTGTTGTTCTAGGAGGTAGGCATTCAAGGTCTTCAGGTGGCGGATGCGGGTCCTCCTATTGAAGCTGAGGCAATGTGGGCAGGCGTCCGGCTTGTGGTCGGAGCCCAGGCACAGAAGGCAGGTGGAATGGCCATCTTTCACTGGGATTTGCTTGCCATATGCACATTTAGACTTCTACTGCTCTGTAGATAAAGCTGACTGGGTAAACATTCACAACAAAGTCATAAATGATGATAAATGGTAACTGTGTGAAGCACGGAAAAATGACGGTCAACTGTTAGCAGCAGGCATCCGTGGAGTCGAGATGCATGGGTCGACAGCAGGAAAAAAACTGAGGTGGTGCTGGGGGACCGCCCCTTCACACCACTGGGCGACTTCGGGGGTGGGGCCAAAGTCAAGGGTGGTCCCCCACCTTGGACTGTTAGCTAAATATTTTTCCATGGGATCCTAGTGCCTGGCAGCATAGTCCTTATGGTTTTAAAGTGAGATGTAATGTTCCCAGGGAAATCATTTTGAACTTCTCCCTGAGCAGGTATTTGTTCAGCTTCCTGAGGTCAAGAATTGGGCACATGCAGCCCGTTTTCTTTGGAACCAGGAAGTAATAGGAGTAGAACCCCATGTTCCGTTCTGCCTATGAAACTACTTCTACTGCCCTGTTTTTCAGAAGAACCTGTATCTCAGAAGTGAGGTGGTCTGACTGAGCTATAGACAGACTGGGCTGCCGCTTGGGTGGAAGATCTGGGGGGATCGCTGCAAAATTGAGAGTATCCTTCCCATAAAATTCTGAGGATCCATTTGTCCATAGTTATGGATTTCCACTGATTGTAAAATTGAGTCAGATGACCTCCCACTGCTGAAGTGGTATCAACCTCTGGCAGCAGAAGTGGGACCTGAGCCAAATTTTCAGAGTGTGGCACTGGGCTCTTTTGAGCCCTGTGCCTTTTACTGCACATTCTTTTGCGGCTGAGGGGTTTGGTTCCTGTTAAAGGCTCCTTGGCCCTTACCTCGAAAGGACTGCCTGTTTATGAATTTGACTGTGGTTCCCACCCCTCTGAGGGGCGACAGGAGTCAGTCTGGCTGTTTTAATGGCAGTCCTGGTTTTCTGGGCAGCCTCAAGTGCTTGCTCCACCTGCGGGCTGAACAGATAAGCACCATCAAAGGGGAAGTTCATAACTTTTTGCCAAGAATCATTTGAGAAGCCCGAAGTTCTGAGCCAGGAATGTCAATGTGTACAAATCCCAGCAGCAGCTGCCCTAGAGGCAGTGTCAAAGGCATCCGTGGTGGCTTTCAGCTGCTGATTGTTGGACTCTATGCTTCTGGTTATGGTCTGCAGATGCTCTGCGTTGGTGTCAGATTCTGGGAGGTTCTTAACTGTTGATTTAAGTGTGTGGCACAGGGTGTACTCATATTTAGAGTAATGGCCCTGGTAACTAGCAATACACATGCCCAAGGTTGCTGCCGTGAAAATTCATTTCCCCAAAGTGTCGATCTTACAGAACTCTTTGTTCACAGGCCGCGCTGTGAATATCTGAGGGAGTACAGCTTTGTCACTTTCTGCAAGTACCACAAGGGCATCCGCGAAGGGCTGAGAAGCCGGGATTGGCCTGTCTTTAGGAGAGGCGTATTTCTCATCTATGGACTTGGCCACAGAAGGAATAAGTGCCGGCCTATCCTAAACTGCTTGAGAAAGGGTCTCAAAAGATGGTTGCACTGGTGTTGTTAGGGCTATAGGAATAGCAGGGACATGCAGATATTCCAGACGCAAAAGTTTGCCTGGGTCCACAGCAGATGTCTGAAGGGCTAAGGTGTATCCCATGTTCTCGAGAACAGACATGAAGGAAAGGTCTTCTACCACAGACTCAGCTGATACAGATGACTTAATTTCCAGCCCATAAAAAGGGTCCTCATATACATCATACGACAAAAGTAGATCAGGATCAGACTCCTCAAGCTCCACCTCCACCCCTGAAAGGCCACCAAAGAGAGGTCTAAAGGGAGGGAGTACAGAAGGCGCCACCCCTTGAATCAGCATCGAGGACCCTGGCACCCCAACTGGCACCAAATGGGTGCTGGTTCCAGACACGGCGATGCCAAAGCCGGCGCCAGAAAGGGGACAGAGGCCCCAACGCCGTCCCTGAAGGACGGGCCACTAGAGACTCCCTCTTGGTGAAAGTAGGAGAAGGAGAAGGAGAATGCAGTACCTGTGCTGGCCCCTGCGAAGAAACAGAGTGAGAGGGAAAGGCATGAGGGGTCGGCGGCACCGGCACCAGGGAAGGCACTGCGCACTCGCTCTGACCCAAGCCCTGACCCAACCAACCCAACCGTGGTCCAATGGTTCCTAGGCCCAAAGGTGCAAGGGCAGCCGGGACAGACACCACACCCACTGCTTCATAAGAGTGGCCTAATAATGAAACTGCTCACCGGAAGCCCCATCAGAGGGCAGAGAGGGGCTCTGGAGCGGAGGATCATGGACGCTAAGGACAGAGACCACCAGAGACCCCAACAGAGTTGAAGATGGCCTACCGCCCTCCGCTACTGATGATCCCCATGCAGACATACCAGGGGGCGCCCTCGAGCTGTACCACTTTTTCTTCAACCGGTGGGAGGAAGAAGAGCTAAAGGTCGAGTGGTACCAGGTCCTCGACTGCGATCAGGAAATGAAAATTACATACCTACCGTAATTGTTGATCTTCTCTTGTATCTTCACCATTAATTACTGCTTGGGTTGTGCTGGAGGCGCGCACCAGATACGGGATTTTTATTTTTTTTGAGTTGGCTCAATGCCGCCCCCGAGAGCTGACATGCGGCTGATGCGCTGAGATTCAGTCAAGAAGTTTGAGACTCCTCCTCCATTTCAGTTCTGGTAGCCGGAGAGGCGAAAACAAAGGGTAAGGAAAAGGGAGAGCGAGGCAAGAGAGCCGAGGGACAGAAAAAGGAAAGGGTATAAACTGAAAAAGGAATAAGCCGGTAGAGGACAGAAAGAAAGAGAGAGAATGCCTACCCTAAGGGACCGCAGGGCCTCACTTCTGGGATGGCTCCACGGAAGGAACAGATAAAGAGAAAGAGAAAAAGGGAGAAGAAAAAGAAGAAGAAAGGGAAGGAAACAAGGGATGTTGAGAGGGGAGAACACTGCCCATAGATATATTGGTTGAGAGGCTTATAAGCTCGGAACCAAAAACAAGGGAGCAAGAATCCCTCCTGATAGGACTGAGAGAAGGTTCAACTGAACCGCTTGTACAGATTGGACACAAAGGGCAGATTCTGACACAATATTAATTAATACCTGCCAGAGGGAACCTGAAAATTGGGGCTGAGCCATAGAGGGACGGTCTCTTCAGCTGTGAACTGAACAACATGGCTAAGAAGCCAAGAGGTCACCCCTAGGGGCAATCAGAAAGAGTTCCCTCAGGATAGAATAAATCCTACTCGTTCCCCTTTACCTTGAGGAAAAAGGATTCGTCCAGAGAAGAATGGAAAATCAAGATGGGTTTTTTTTGGCTGAAAGGCCAACGAGGAAGGGAGAGGAACGAGAAGGGAAGGGGAGATGCCACAGTAGGAGGCCACTGAGGGGAAGGTGGGCGGGTATCAGTAGTGAATGGTGAAGATACAAGAGAAGATCAACAATTACGGTAGGTACGTAATTTTCATATCTTCCCTTGTCAATCTTCACCATTCATTACTGCTTGGGTGAGTACTGAGTTTCCCAAGAGGGGAGGTGGGATAGAAACCCTGAGGGAACAAGACCCTCAGCCTCCTACTGGTGGGAAACAGGAAGGGAAGACCCTGGGCTAATCAAACGAGAAGACTATGGCAGAGGAGAGCTAGGAGGTGTCCCCCGGGAACGGGGAGAAGGAGGAAGCCCCTTGAGGAAAAAAGATGGGTCCCACGGAAAGCGGAGCGAATCACCCTATGCCGGGCCAGGGTGATAACCTTGATAGGCGAAACCATGCCGTCCATCTAATACAGATTGCTGTCCCTGCAAGCCCGGAAGTCACCTCACTGGCATCGTAAGATGCCCTTGCTTGGTGTCTTGCCAGCTCCAGGCCTATAGCAGAGAGGGCAGTGGCCTGTCTAGATTGCTTCGAATCAGGCATTGATGCTAGAAGCTGGGATAGCATCGACCATAAATGCCTAATGTAGGCAGCATGGAGCGCCTGATGTGAGGCAATGCACAGCATTGCACGAGAAGAAGAGAACACCCTTCTCCCCCACCAGTCAAACTGTATTGAATTTGAATTCGGTGGGCGGTCGTGTGCCAGGTGGCACCCGGAGGGAGTTTCTAGGAATGGCAATCCCAAAGATGGGTTGGGAAGGGAACCTAGAGACTCCAATGGGGCAGAATACCTTCTCCTGCAGTCTGCCGGGGCTGGAACAGGGACGACTGGCGACTGGCAGGAACGGATAGACGCCTCCTGGAAAGGAATAGGCCAGGACAGTACCACCAAATGCTGGGCACTGAATTCACTGAGGAATTCACGCGTCTCCCATTCGGTATTGTCTCGCCTAACAAAGGAGATACAAAGATCCCTCGCCATCCTCGAAAGGAATCACTGATATTCAGTGAAATCAGCGTCGGAGGAGAGATGAGCAGGGGGTTCCTCTCCCTCCGAGGAGGGAGACGAGGATGATGGGGAGCTCGAATGTCCAGAGGACTCCTGCGGCAGTGGGGATAGGCGAAACACCCACTCATGCATACATCTAATGTATGAGGGGAAGGCCGCCGCAGAGCCTCTGAAAGTCTCCCAGGATGACGGGCCCGTAGGACCGACATGGCCGGGGGTGGTTGCAGAGGAACGGGAGAAGGACACCTACGACGAGGCAACTGTCCTCTGCTGATGCTCTGAAATCAGGAAAACGGAGCCCAAACTGGCAGGGTCCTGGAAAACAAACCAGGTCGCAGAATGGAACCCTGGGGATGCGAAGCCTGGAAGAGCCTAGTAGGGGATCCTCCCCTGTGACGGACCTGGGGCTGCGTGGGTCCAGAAGGGCAGCCCACAGCAACACCACCAGAGGGGTCGCTGGAGCCCGAGAGGGAAAGACGGGGCCCAGCGCTACGGCTCCTACCCGCACCACGAGGGGTGGCAGGTGAAGACCAAGGTGCCTCAACCCGGTCTCTCAACCCACCGGACTCTGAGAATGCCCTCCTCCTCGACCCCAGCGACAACCCACCCCAAGCAGGTGCAGCAGTGCCGGGATTGGCAGCTACCGCAACCCCCTCAGGAGGATGAGCCCCTCCCCCCTGGGAGGCCTCAGGAGAGGACAGTAGAGGAGACAGAGGAATAGGCGTGCTGGGCTGCCTAGCACCTCGTCTCACTGGAGACCCCGACTCTGAAGAGTCAGGGTGCCAGGATGGGTCCACGTCTGAATCGCCCTCCTTTGAGGAGGAAAAGACCAGCTGAACCTCAATACTGGCCACCCCAGGGGTCTCCAGAGAAACGGCGCAACATGAATGATGCCAGTGCCAGCTACAGTGCCAGGTGGCTTCGGCGCACCAGATACACCAGAACCCGGCCCTGACTCACCAACGGCACCGGTCAGCCCCCCGACACCACCCTCGGCGCCGTGACCTGACATGGCATCGCCCTGATTACCGGCACCGCGAATGGCACTGGGATCCAGAATGGCGCCTGAGGGTGGCGTTGAGGGTCCACCGGCGCTGGGCCCAACAGATCTGGGCCTCGACACTGGGGGAGCCTGCACCTCCGAAGAGGTGACTGCTGAGGCGGTGTCTCCACCGTGGCCCCGGGTGGGACCACAGCGTTCCCCCTGACACCGTGAAAGAGGCCTCCTCCTCGACAAGACCAGAAGATGAGAAGGCCTCCTCCCCTCCAGACCGTATAGGCCTGGGAGGGACCCGGAGGAAGGGTCTAAAGATCTTACCTGGGAAGCCCTGGAGCGACGCCGTCACCCGAAAGTCAGCGGAGCCTTGCTGATCTTGAAAGCGCAGACTTCTAGGATGCGACGGTCCATCGAGAAACAGGCATCATATGAATCCATATCATGGTTGGGTCCCAGGCAGCGAATGCAAACATCAAGTCGGTCCGTAACAGAAAAATGCCGGCCACAGGAGCACCGATGCATAGGGGCACGGCCCGCTTTAGATTTACACTTTGTTCCCGAACTGGACATGATGCGAAAACAATATAAAACACAAAAAGGCTCCCGGTGCCGTAGAAATAAGGAACGGTCTTATCGAACTGGAAAGGGTTCAATGGCATCGGGAGGAACTGGAGAAGGAGTCGCAGGAAGGCCTATGACGCAGGTTCACAATCTCCCACACGCAGTAGCAGGTGCAGTCTCGACGGCACGAGAAACACAACTTAAATGGAGGAGGAGTCTGTGGCACCTAATGGCCGCCCCTCGCGTATGACGCAGCGCATCGCTCTTGGGGGTGGCGCCATTGGAGATGACTCAAAAACAAAATAAAATCTCCTCAGATTGCGCGCGCCTGGCACAACTCCAAGCAGTAATGAATGGTGAAGAACGACAAGGGAAGATCAGACCCACTTCTTTTTGTGCTTACGAGAAGACTGTCCTTCCTCCCAAGCACCGGACTGCCTGAGGTCAGACCCACACTCTGCAAAGGGCAGCAGACTGGACACAACCCTGCTTCCAGAACAACTTTCAAACGAATATCTCCCTACTGTCATCATTCATGGTCGACTCCGTCGATGTCAGGCTGAAGAATACTTCTTGTAAAACTTTTTTTTTTTAAATAAGAAACACTGTTAACAATTTAAACTAAAATTAATAGAAACTGAGTGACTATAGCTGCTGTCATATAGACGTGAAGATTTGATTCCTGGTGGGCACGTGACATCATTCACTGAAGTGCACTCGACGGTAGGGAAAAAAGGAACTGAGGCAGTTGGAGGATCTATGCCGAGATAGCCTATACGGGTGCGAGGCGATCTCGCAATGCCGTGCATGCATGGTCCTACCTCGGCACTGGCCCTCCTGAAGATTTTTGGCTCCTGCTGGCTCCTAGCACCTCCGGTGTAGTCCCACTAGTGTGAATAAGTGGTGAAGACTTCTAGTCCAGGAAGATCATCACAGACAACCCCTGAATGCTCAGATGTACATGGGAGTTTTGCATGGGGATAGTCGATGGACATCCATCTAAGAGATGGGGGGAAAACTCCCAGCAGATGTCACTGCCCCAGGAGGCAGAGTCCCTTATCCAAGGTCACTAGGAGCCCTGGGGAGCGCATGACGGCTTGTCTTCTTTCCAGCTGCTTTAAAAGCAGTGCTTGTGGTGCCAGGAGGTGCCAGAAGAGATCTCTCGGAGGGAGAAGGCTAACAGAGAGGTGGCACCACCCAGTGGTCTGGCCATGATGGAACGGTGGGAGGGAAGCAGTAATAAATGAAGATCTCTAACAGGATCAAGGACTATGATGACTATGTAATTTTCACATCTTCTCTAGATCAATCTTCACTATTCACTACTGTTGAGTGAGTACTAAGCACCACGACAATGGAGCTGGCACCTCCCTGAGGATGGAGGCTTCCACTCAGCCTCCTTTGGGGGAGAACACAGAGAATAGGGGGCCCCTCAGGAGCCTGGTGAGGCCTGAGACTGGTTTAGGATGAGGTGGAGACTCCCGATACCTGGGAGATTGGGAGATGGAAGGTACTCCGCTAACTCGCACCTCACCCTGCAGGAGAAGAAATGGGCCCCCCCCTGGAAGGGAGAGGCAATAACCCTACACTGGGCCAGGGCTGAAAACCTGGAAAGGCGAACCACACTGTCCACCTAATGCAGACTGCAGTTCCTGCCAGTCTGGAAGCTACCTCAATGGTGTCGTAAGATCCCCTTGCTCGGTGCCTTGCTAGTTTCAGATCACAGGCAGCCTGGTGCGCCTAGTGTGCCGAGATGCACAGAAGGTGTGCCGCCAAGATGCACAGAAGGTGTGCCACCGAGAAGACCCTTCTACCGCAGCAGTTAAACTCAGTTGAGTTGGACTCTGGGGGGAGTTCGTGCCTTGGGCGACGATGCCCAGAAGGGGTGTCCAGGAGCTCCACTCCTGACGGTGGGTGGGGCATAGCACCTGAAGACCCCAAAGGTGCGCAATACCTGCACTGACAGTCCCTCAGAGCTGGAGAAGGGGCAGAGGGATGATGCCAGACCCTATGCAATGCTTCCATGAAGGGTCGAGGCCACAGAGGGATGACGAGAGTGTCGGCGCTAAACTCCCCTATGAAAGCGCACGTCGCATGGGCAGGATTGCAGCTCACAAAATGGGAAAGATGGAGCTCCTCCAGCATCCCTGACAGGAACTGCTGATAGCTGTTGAGATCAGCATCGCAGGACAGGTGGATGGAGGGATCCTCTTCCTTGGAGGAGGAAGACAAGGAGGCTGAGAAGCCCGGTTCAGAGACTGAAGTGGCTGGCGGTTCAGGTATAAAAATAACCTCGTCCAGGGCTCTAAGGTAGCAAGGGAAAGCAGCCACTGATGCCCTCAACTGTTCCCAGGTCACAAGTCCCAATGGGACACAGAGGTCTGAGAGAGTAGGAGGACGAAGAGGAGGAAGAGAAGAACTTTGGAAAGCCAGAGAAGGACCTCTGCTATGGCTGCAAGACTGCACAGGGGACCCTTCCCAAGGGAGGGGGGCTGCATAATTCACCCACTGCAGGATGCCCAACCAGACAGGGGCTGCCAAAGTGGTGCCCTTGTAAGTGGAACCCCAAATAGGGCTATCGGAGCAGGTCTGACCCTTGCAGGCAGCCCATGACCCCAACAATTGCAGACCCTATCAGTTCCAGAGAGGAGGGAAGGGTCTACATTTCAGCTCCTCCCAGAGCCATGATGTGCTCTGGAAAAGGGCCTTTGTGCCGACCTCGACCTCCCCACCCCCACTTCACCAGACAAGGACCTGCTCCTTGGAGGACCTCTCGTACTGGAAGTTAGGCATTCCAAGACAGCCCCAGCACCAGAAATGGTGCCAAAATCCACCTCAGAACCTGCCCGGTGCTGGAGTCTAATCTGGCACCACGAACGGTGCCAGAATCAGACCTGGCACCAGAGCTGGTGCTGGACCCAGACCCAGCTCTGTCCCTGGTGCCGACCCCCTTCCTGGCAACAGAATTGGTGCCAGCAGCATCCCAGGCACTGGAAGACATGGCCCCAAAGAAGGGTGGTGGCAGGCTAAAAAATATCAGACACCCTAGGGCTGGGCAGAGGAGAGCTTCAGGGAGCCAGGCAGGCAACTGAGATCATCATTCTGATCCTCCTCCTCTGAAGAGGAAGGCATCAAGGAGATCTCCAAAGAAGCCACCCCTGATACTCTCCCTCTCCCTCTCCCAGCACCACGAATAATGCCGGAAGGGGACCCAGTGCCGACACCAGCACCATCTCGCTCACCAGCACCAAGCCCAGCATATAGCTGTGACCGCAACACTGGGGGTGTCCATGCCCTGGAGGGGGCCACGAACTATAAGAGGTGCTCAGTCAACCCCCCACCGGAGGAGGCCCACTCTCCCACCGACCTCTTGCACAGGCCTCCTGTCCCAGCAAGACTAGAACTGGCAGAGGCCTGCTCCCCCTCGGTACGTACAGTACCAGAGGGAGACTTGGGGGAAGGGCCCAACAACCTGGGCTTGGCATCCTGGGACTGATGCCACCCTCCGAACATGGGAGGCTTACAACTCACCTTCAATGCATGCACTTCTGAGGACTTGGTGCTCCATGGAGAAGCAGGCGTCGCAGTTGTCCATGTCGTGTGATGGAACCAGACAGGTTAGACAGCGGTCATGGTGGTCTATTACGGTGATCAGCTTGCCACAGGGACACCGACGCATGGCAAGCCCTGCCTTAGATTTTGATATAGGCCCTGAACTGGATATGACCACACGGACAAAATAAAAAAAAAAAAAAAAAGCACACAATTTGATACTGCACTAGAAACAGAACATATAAAACAAAAAAAAAAAAGGAGTGGTTTTACCGTTTTTTATTTTCAGAACGGTGTTGACTGAGGTCTGCAGTGTCAAGTGAAATGGCAGCGGCAGAACTGACAAAGCTGTAAATGAAGATCAGGCTTTAGTTCCCATGGCAATCCAACCTCAACAGAGGGAAAAGAAGAACTGAGAAGGTTAGGGGCTGGCATCGGTTATCGGCCAACCTGCGAGTGCCACGTAATATGTCAGCCTCGAGGGTGATGCCATCTCTGACATTAGCCCCTCCTTCAGAAAAAAGCTTAAAGCTATAAGCTCCTGTGGGGTCTGATGCCTCTGGTTGACATCCAACAGTAATGAATGGTGAAGACTGATCTAGGGAAGATCTGTCCTGGAGATGGGTTCATCCTCATCGTCAAGGCCGATGCTGTTCTCAGTGCCGGGGCCTAATGTCGAGTTTGGCATTGACCCTGGAGCCATACCTCTTCCCTGGTGCCATGAACAGCACTGGAATCAAGGACAACTTCAGGGATGACACTGTCACCAGTGTCGCACTCGGTGTCGGGCCCAGGACCAACATCAGGGTCATGCCTGCCTCATAGTATAGCCTTATATTGTAGGGACTAGGTCTGTTACTGTGTCTTTGTAACCATAAATAGCCTCTGCTCAGTTTAACTATGCACAATGCCCTGGTGCTGCTCTGCTGTTGCATTCTGCATCCAACCTTTTGATTGCTATGTTCCTTGAGGCCCTCTGCCTTCTCCATTTCCCTCTTCTGCTCCTACCCTCTCCTCTTTTCTCCCCCGCCCAATTCTCCTACCCCCTCTCTACCCCTTTCCCCTCAACCCTTTCTATCCACCCTGGTCTCCTCCCAATTCCTCCCTTAACCTGGAGTTTCTCCACTATGCCCTCCTCTCCTTTCTTCATCCATCAAGCCTCTCTCCTTCCCACTTCGAGGCAAGAAGTCCCACTCCATCCTTCTCCTCATTCTCCTGTTCCTCCTCCTCCTTGCTGGTGATGGGTCTTAGCATCTTTCACTGTAATGCTTGGAGTCTTCTCCCTAAGCGCAATCTCTTTCTTGTCTGGAGTCAACAACAATCTCCTGGTGTTCTCTGAATTTCTCAATCCTGGTTCTCCTCCAGAACTCCTAATTCTCTCAGGCAGGACAGGGGAAAACATGGCAGAGGCACTGCCATCTATGTTCACCACAGCCTCTCCTGTACTATGGCTATCAAGGAGACCGTACCATCCTCCCACAAATTTCTCCTTGTCAGGCTCTCACTCCCCTCTTCTGTACTCATCTTCATTGTGGTTTGTTATGCCTCACTCAAAATCTCCCTCTCCTCCCTGGTTGACTCTCTTTCCACCATCACGTCTCATTCCTCCGCAGGTGAACTTATCCTCCTTAGGGATTACAGTATAAACTGGCTTTTTCCGTCTTCCAAATCGACCATCCATAGGATTGGGTCCCTTAATCTTTCCCAGATTATTTCTGAAACCACCAGGCTCTATGCCCACTTCTCCATTCCCCAACCATATCTTTCTGGACTAGGTTCTCTCCTCCCACTCCCACTGCATTGTTGCAGCAGGCATACTGCCGGATTCCTTCAGTGACCACTGCAGGACAATCTGCATAAGAAAAATTTGGCACACCCCCCCCACACCAAAATAAATCTGGTACAGGTCCTCTTGGTTGCTAAACATCAATGCTCACCTGAGCAACTTCACTGCAACAGATTAGCCGACCATCCTCTCTGCCTCTGATATTGATGTGGCCCTCACCCCATTTCACTCCAATTTCTCTTAAATGTGGACAAGCACAGCCCCCTCAAGAAATCCACGGTCGAAACATCCCACCACCCCTGGGTTACCTCCAAAACAGTCGACCAGTGTAAGTCCCGCGATCTCACCTGGGACCACTATAAATCATTCCACTCCTTTGCTGACCTCTCTTATACGGCTCTGAGGAACAAACTGCATAAATGCTGTCTAGGCCATGAAATATGAAAATTACGTACCTACCGTAATTATGATCTTTCTGTGTAACTTCACCATTCATCACAGATGGGTTATCTGGCCGGAGGTCAGGACTTGCAGGGAGCTTTTTTTTTTTTAAAGGGTAGTGACGACATTGCATCATCGCGCCCCCTCGAGGCCGACGCATCTGCGTGGCGCTTTGAGGGTTGGCCGTTAGGCTGTGTCGACTCCACCTGCCTGCCAGTTCTGAGTCACCGGAGAAGTAAGAGGAAGGGATGGAGGGTGGGAGAAGAGAGTCCAAGGGACAGAAAAAGGAAAGGATGACTGAACTAAAAGGAGAAATAACGACTGAGAGGACAGCAAAGAAGAGGTTAGACTAAGGGGATTGGGTAGGGATGGTGGGGCCCCAATCTCTGGAAGCGGAAGAAGGGAAGGGTAGGGAGGGGAAAGAATTTAGGAGAGAGGGAGAGGTATTAAGGTATCCGAGACCCTTGTCCGTCACCAGATTGTATAGGAACTGCAAGGAGTAGCAAAGCTGTCTGCCAGAATTCAAGGCACAGAATAACTGGCAAATACCCCAGAAGCAGAGTTGGCTATTCTGGAGGAAGGACAGGGTACAGGGATTTAGTACTCTCTCAGGAAAAGATGTTTGATGAAAAAAAGGTTTTTTTTTTTTTTTAGGAGAACTAGTTGGATGGAAACCAGGAGGAGAACAGAAGGAGGGCAACTACCAACTCCCACCCCACCGGGGTGGAGACAAAGTAGTAGAGAAGGAGTGCCGCTCGAGCTGTCTACTCTCATTGAAAAACACCTGCTGTGTCCCTACTTTACCCGCCTCCTACGGGTGGGGAAACAGAGATGGAGGAGGACCCAGAAACTGAGGCCCCAGGGGATGGTGGTGGATGAATGGTAAAGATACAAGAAAGATCATAATTACGGTAGGTACGTAATTTTCATATCTTATTTGTGTCAATCTTCACCATTCATCACAGATGGGTGAGTACCAAGCCCCCCCAAAGGGGGTTGTTTCTTTTACACCCTAAGGGGCAAAGTCCCTTAGCCCTCCGTGGGTGACACACTAAGGGGGGGAACCTTCAGGGCCTGGAGAGGCCCGAGAGTGGGGAAGAGAGAGAGACGGAGCTCCCCCGGGTGACAACCGGGAAAGATGTAGCCATGCCGATCGCCTAGTGCAGATCGCTGTCCCTATGACCCTGGTAGCTACCTCGTTGGCATCATAAGATGCCCTCGCTTGGTGCCTTGCTAGCTCCAGGCCACATGTAGAAAGTGCGGTGGCTTGTCTGGTTTGCTCCGAGACAGGCAATGAGGCTAGGAGCTGACCTAGCCTGGACCACAAGAACCTGTTGTAGGCTGTGTAATAGAGAGGAGTAACCGTGCCGAGTAGAAGGTCCTCCTTCCCCAAAAATCAAAATCCGAGGAGTCTTGATCTGGGGGCCGGTCACGGTGAAGGGCGCGAAGCCCATCAGGAGTATCCAAGTGCGTCAAACCAGACTGTGGATGAGGCATGGAACCTGGAGACTGGGTGCGTAATACCGCTGGCTGAGATCCCTTGGGCAGGAACTCCAGAGAAGGGCCTCTGCCAGAACGCAACGATGCCTCCGAAAGGGAGCGCCAAGTCGGCACACAAGGGTGGCCGCCAAAATCGCCTAGAAAGGTGTGCGCCACATGCTCAGGATTGCTGATAGTGGAGGGTGAAAGGTACAAATCCTCCAACATTCTCACGAGGAAACGCTGATACTCCAAGAGATCAGCAGCCGAAGAGATGTGGACTGAAGGTTCCTCTCCCCCTGAAGAGGGGAATGAGGAGCTGGAGGTCACCATGTGCTCAGAGGGTGGCTGCACAGGGGGAGGTTGAAAAACCTGGCTGTCCATTGCCCTTACGTAAGCAGGGAACCGGGCAGCCACCGCTCTGAACTGCTCCCAGGTGAGAGGGCCGCTAGGACCGAGGATGCCTGGGAGCGCAGGAGAATGTGGCAGAGGGATGGGGGCAGAGCCGAGAAGAGAAGTCGGCTGACCTCCGCCAGGGCTAGGGAGTGGACCGTGAGCACCTGAGGAAGGTGCCCCAGAAGACCCCACAGCTGACAGCTGCACAACCACATTGGTACTGCCTTGGCTGCACCCAGAAGAATCCCCCCAGTGAGGCGACCGGGGTCATAAAGGTCCAGAAGGACGGTCCCCTGCCTCAAAAGAATGGGACTCCCTCAAAGAAACCAAGGGGGAAGAGTGGAAATCTGCACTACGGCTCCTTCCAGGGCCCGGGTGGACCCCAGAAAAAGGCAGACGCGGCGACCCCACACCCCTCGACCCCTCAGAGTCCGAAAGAGTCCTCCTCCTCGAGAGGGCCAGCCTAGGTAGCTGGCATCTCTGGGCAGCCCCCGAAGGGGAGACCCAGGGAGCAGTACCCTCCCCCCCTGCAGGCGTCTCGATGGGCCCCAAAGTCGGGTGATCAAGACACACCACTGGAGGGGGTACCACAATCGAGGGATTGATGAAACCCCCAAGACCAGGCTGCAGAGCTATGGTGGCACGCACCACTGCCTGCTGGTCAGCACCACTGACCCTAGTCTCGGGGGCCACCGATCTCTCCTCAGGAGGGGGCTGGCTCCGACTCGCCGACGAGACCACTGTGCTGCCCACGCCTGCAGCCAACCCCGAGGGGTGCGACTGCCCATCCGACTCAGAGCTCGACTCCGAAGAGGTACAGTCCGAAGCTCTGAGCCAAACCATAGGAGGGCGGGCAGAACTATCCTTGCCACCGGGCCCGGAAGCCACCAGCAGTTCTTTAGTCGTGCAAGTGCTCCTCCGTACCCCGCCGAGCGGGATCCGAGGAGGCACGGCCCCAGCCCGAGCCAGAGGTCCAATGACAGGGCCAGTCGCGGCACCATCCGATCCATCGGCACCGGAGCGTACCGGGATGGGACGGCGCTAATAGCCCCGAGGCACCGGTGCCGACGCCGGGCTGGCCTACGGCGCTGCGCAGTGGCAACGAGGATCGTGGCGCTGCTGACGGCCCCGGCAGGACTCCAGCGCCGACACGGCGCCGCCTGCCCCTCAGACTGCGCGAGGGCGCCAAGAGTGTGGACGGTGCCGCGGACGGCACTGACAGGAGGAGTCGAAGGCCCCATGGCGCCGAGCCCCGGGGACACGGCGCCGTGCTCAACCTTGGCGCCGAGGCGAGACATGGTGAAGGACGACGTTGGATCGGGTCTCATGGCACCGCGAACAGTGTCGGCGCCGTGAACGGCGTCAACTGAGCCCATGGCACCGAGCGACAAGTCGGCGCCAACGACGGCCCCGCCAGGACCCACGGAGCCGCAAACGGCGCCGACTGACTGCGTCGAGGCCGACGCCGACCCAGGCCTTCCGAGCCATGGGAACGACACTGGGGGAGCCTTCACCCCCGAAGGAGCGATTGCCATGGCGGCGCCTCCCGCCCACTCCTGGGGGGGAGCGGGACAGGCCTCCTGCGCTGTGGAAGGAGGCTCGGCAATGGCCAGGCTACAAGTAGCCGAGGCTCCCTCCTCCTCGGTCCGTATAGAACTGGGAGGGGACCCGGAGGAAAGGCCGAGAGAGCGCGGCTTGGCACGACAAGTGTGAACCCTACCCCCGAAAGTCGGCGGAGCTCGCCCCACTTTCCATGCGCGCTGTTTGAGGACCCGGCGGTCCATGGAGAAGCAGGCGTTGCACGAGTCCATGTCGTGAAGCGGGCCAAGACACGCAAGACACCGGTCGTGCTGGTCGGTGACGGAGAATTTTCGGCCACATGGGCACCGTGGTCAGACAACCGGGTCAAGACTTCTTGCCCTCCGACCGGTGACATGACCTACGGAAAAACACCAAAACAGACTCGATGTCGCAAAATTCAAAAAATAAGGAAAGATCTTACCGGGCGACGTCGAGTGGAGGCAGAAAACAGAACCAGCAGGTAACCGACGGACTTAACGCCGAAGGCGAAGGATGCAAACAGGCCTAAAATCTTCCTGAAGCTTCCCACGAGGCGACCTCGACGGCGGGAGATGAAGAACTGGCAGGCAGGTGGAGTCGACACAGCCTAACGGCCAACCCTCGAGCGCCACGCAGTACGTCGGCCTCGAGGGCGGCGCCAATGGTGTGTCGGCGCTGCCTACTCTTTTTTTTAAAAAAAAAAAAAGGCTCCCGAGGGGTCCTGACCTCCGGCCAGATAACCCATCTGTGATGAATGGTGAAGACTGACACAGATAAGATCACACTATTTCAAGGTCACCCTCCAGAAAAACCTTAACACCCCAGCTAAATGCTGGAAGGTGATCCAGTCTTTCAACCACCACCCCACCCAGTCCACTCCTCCAATCCTCACGGTTAACAGTTCACCTGCTTCTGACCCTCCTTCTGTTACTGCTCAATTCAATGAGTTCTTCACTACCTGTGCCCACCCTTCTCTACTCTCTCCTGGCTCCTCTCCTTCTCCTGTTCCCCAGTCCTCTCCTCCCCACCACTCCCCGAGTTTTCCATCCATCACTATCCAGAAAACCCTGCTTGCCCTTTCCTCCCTCAACCTGTGCTTTGTCTAGCCCTGTCTTGCTGGATCCTAAACTCCTCCATCTCTCAGCTCCTGCCACTGCAGCTCCCCTCACTTATCTTTCTCCCTCGGCACTGTTCCTCAGTCCTAGAAGACTGCCACAGTTATTCCACTTCACAAGGAGGCAACCTCTCTTCTCCTGGAACTTCCATCCCATCTCCCTCTTCCCCTCCCTTTCAAAGCTGCAAAAGAAACTTGTCTATTCCAGACTTTCTGACCTCTCATCCTCCAATCCCCCCCCCCCTTCCAGTCTGGCTTCTGGATGCACTATGGCTTCTCAGCTCTCGCTGCTGACTGATTCCACTCCAACCTCACAAGCCACCAACAGTCGGTACAGGTAGTAGGCGTCCTGTCACCTCCGCTACCCATCAGGGCTGGAGTTCCTCAGAGCTCCATCCTGGGTCCAATCCTCTTCCATTTTCTTGAACGCCCTCCTGTCTGCCGGTGCCAACTCACATATTCACATGTATGCAGATGACACGACTTCCACAATGTTGTGCACTGGTTCTGAGCCAGCCAGTTCTGGGTCAACACATAAAACAAAATGGCACCCATTACCTTTGGTACCAGCCAGAAACTAGCTAGACTCCAGACCCTCCCAATTTTCACCACACTGGATGACACCCCCCCTTGAAGCAGTGCAGTCTTTCAAGCACATCAGTGTGTGGCTAGACTCCATACCCTCCCAGTTTTCACGACACTGGATGACACCCCCTTGAAGCAGTGTGGTCTTTCAAGTGCCTCGGTGTGTTGCGTGACTTCTCAGCCCACAGTGATGTCATCCATGCAAAACTCTGCGACAAGCTTGATGCGTTGTACCACAACGACTGCTCATATCCGCAGGTCTGCAGGGAGCTTGTTTCCAAAATGGGTCTCCCTGTCTTCGACTACGTGAATGTGGTCTGTGGCACCGTGCCGTCCACTTCCATTGCCAGACTGAACACCCTCTGTAATGCCTGTTGCCACTTTTTTACAAACTCACCCTATGTACTCACCACTAGTCCCTCCAACGCCTCCCTTTCCATCCTCCCCTACCCTCACATTGCTATTCTCATTGTACCTCCTTCATATCCAAATACTGGTTTGGCTCCCTTCCATCTCACCGCTCCTCAGTCACTCTTCTCCCTGACCCCCCCCCCCACCTCATGCTCCCTCCACTCCAGTGATCATCGCACTTTCACCACTCCTCATCCCTGTTCCTCAGCTGGGCGATCTGCCATCTCCTATCGACTTCCCACATTCTGGAACCTGCTCCTCTTCCCTCTGCCTCTCCACCTCCACTGGCTCCTTCAGGCACCAGCTGAAATTCCTCCCCCACCTGCTTCTGTTACGTACCCTCCTGATATCTCCCTGGCTTGGAACTCCTACTGTCCATTTTAGGGCTTCTGCCTGGGTCACCCCTACCTGTTCACAGGTTTCACTTCTTCACTACCTCCATACTTTCTTCTCCTGCGGGGACAGGCACACACCTGCCTAACAGGTCTCTTGCCTGTTATTTTTTTTTTTGTATGTTGCGCCTTGCTGTTATTTTACTTGCTGTTGTATAGGTGTTCCATATTGTACTATGACCACACTTTATTTCTGTACCAATTTTAGTACCAATTTAATGTTATAGTCTGTTGTACCTCTGCATTCACCTCTTTACTTTCCCCAGGTTGCACCTGGAAACAAGGCTTGGCTCAGTGTACCTCTCCCGGTTACCAATTTTCAAATAAAGTAGCAACGAATACCAACAATGCTTATAAATTACCAGATGATGATTTAGAACTGTGTTACAAACAAGACAAAGTACAAGCGTAAACTAAACAGAAACAAAGGTTGACAATAATCAAACCCAGCAGCAACATAAACATACTGAACCCAACACTTACTTAGGCTTTTTCTTGAGAACCTCTCCAGTACTCTTGTGGAGTATACTCACTAGTCTTTTAATTGTGGCAGGTTCACTTACAGTTTGGTAGTGTAAAAGTACCTAAAGAAATTCAAACAAATTAATTTATTAATTGTAAATAACAAATAACAGATCACAAATGTTTGTAATTTTTTTTTCCTGTGTACCGTGTATTTTTATATTATGCAAGGCCCTAGTAACAAGCCAACATACAAAAAATACTCCAAATTTCACACTTTTCCCCTTATTTTCCTCTTCTCACCTCCCCCACTTAACATGCCTTAATAGATAATAAAAAAGCTTACTCTGATGACACTATCAATACAGTATAACCTCAGTTATCTGAATATGCTGGAGGACAGTTCAGTTGCTTGGTTAAATGGGGTTTCAGATAAGTGACAGCACTTTACAATGAAGTCTGTTTATAGCCTAGGAGACACATGACAGTTCTGGTTAACTGAGATTTGGATAACTGGAGTTCTACTGTATTTCATTATGATACATGACTAAAAGCTAACAGAAAAGAAAAGGCAACGTACGTGCATAGAGTAGCAACGTACTGTACAGTAACAAAGTAATGTAAGGTCCAAAGGGATTCTAGGTCCCCACCACACTTCTTAAAGAGCTGCTGATGCCTCAAAGAAAACTTTGAAAAACATAATAGTTAGGCACAATTCAGCTTGCATTCTGTATCTAGTCTATAGATTTCTCCTCCCAATTACTTCTTACTGAGGAAATATACATTAATACATGATCTTTATCCCTTAGGGTTCATCGGCCTCTATAGCTTACACCCAACTTCAAGTCATAATCCTGTCTTGTGCCATCATAACCTGTTGCCATAGAGTTACTGTGATGTCATAAGTGGTGCATTATGACCTCAGGAAGGAAGAAAGCAGCAGGAATAGATAAACTCTTTGGGAGCAAATATCCTGTTTTCATGCAAATCACCTTAGTAATAAATAATGGGAAGGAGAAAAACAGAACAAATGTGAAACACAAGCTGGACAGTGTCTAAATATTATGTTTTGTTAAAGTTCTCCTGAAGGCGTCAGCTGCTCTTTAAAGCAAGGACTAACAAGTATGCTGTAATAATTTCTAGGGATTCGCCACCCATCCTACTACCCAGGGTATCTGTAATTCCCTTAGTAAGCAGAAATGTATCCAAGCTTACCATGAAGGCTTATACTGTCTACATGTCCACAGACTGCACTGGCAGGATTTTCTATAGATGCACCATAAAAAGCCAACAAAGAATCAGTGCACTGCAACTGCGAAAATTACTCTTTTGCTGCAGCAAAAGAACAGCACCTACTACGCCATGTACAACCTCCACTACTCTGCGGCGCTCTGGCATGTCATGGGGGGAGGGGGGATTATAAGTGCAGCCCATTCTTCTATTCAGCCCTGTTAATGGGACACATGTCTTTTACATTTGCATTAAATAGCAACTGCTTACTAGCAGCGTACAAACTGCGCTCACACTAGATATCCCACAGTCTACACAAAGAAAGTCCATTACACACTGATGAAATCCCATTTCTGATGTGCACAATATTTACACAATGTATTAAAAATGCAAAAAAAGCAGTAAAGTGCATCTAAGCTTAGAACAGTATATACATACTAAAACCTCTAAGCAAGGCTGTGGTAGTAGAACTTTCAAAGGAAAACTGTCTAAATTAGGAGGCTTCCACTCCGAAAGGCTTACCCTCTGGTTTAGCTTTCTACACTAAAAGCGGTGTTTTTCTTGCACCACAACTGAGTTAATTTTACTTGCGAAAAGTCATTGACCCGGAAGTATGTCAGGTGCTAGGGGGGCTCCATTAACTGTAATTTATTTATTTAAAAGTTTTACCAGGAAGGCATGCTTAGCAGTGCAACGCTCGATTCCAGATGCGTCCTGGGGGTAGGGGGTGGGGGAATATAGCAAGTACTATCACAGGAAGTACAGACAAATTGCAATACAGAGGTCACAGGAATACAGACTATTTGCAATACAGAGATCATGCCAGGTTCAAACATTGTGCAGTTATAATACATGGGAAGACTTAGTATTGTATGCATTGCATGGAGTCTAAGTGCAGCAGCAAGAATAACAACAGAATATACTAACTTGCACCAGGTCATGGTAAGGGAAGAGTTGGAACAAATTGGGCCGTCCTGCAGGACTGGGTGCACGAGCAGGAGGAGGAGAAGTACGACTTGAGTAGGGAATTTAGCTTCTGGGGGTTGCCACATTGTCTAATGCCTCCAGGCAGGGAGTTCCATGCTTTAGGCATATGGTACTTGAAAGCATTTTGTCCTTTAGTGGAGGACATGTGAGGGACCACGAGAAGCTGAGAGTCGGAGTAACAGAGAGAGTATGAAGGATGCGGTTGAGCTATGAGGGTGGTTGCAAGGTAGGGGGCTAGGGACTGGGTCCAGAATTTTGCTGTGAACCTTGCGCAGTGCGCCAGCCTCCGATCCTAGAGTGATGGTAGATCTAGTGACCTGGGAGGGTGGGCAAGAGCCGCACCGGGCTTCAATACAAATGTATTGAAGCGAGCAGTGTGGCGCCTCGCACATTACAGTTAATGGAGCCCCCCCAAACATCCGACATACTTCTGTGTTGTGGAATTTTCTTAAGTAAAATACACTCAGTTGTGGCACAAGGAAAAACGCAGCTTTTAGTGTAGAAAGCTAAACTGGAGGGTAAGCCTTTCAGGGGCAGGAGTCCTCTAATTTAGGCAGTTTTCCTTTAATCCATACATACTGAATTCCATCCAAGCACATTAAAGGAATAATGTACGACAGGGTGTGTGTCGTGCTGGGATAACGGCACGCCTGGGGGGGTTGGGCATGAGGCCGCAGGCCGAGTGCGTCCAATGCCCCAGGTGTGGCATTATCCCAAATGAAACACACCCTGGAGTGCATTATTCCTATTATACAATGGCTCGTTGTTATACGGAATAAAAAAAATCATTTTAAAGATGTTTTTGTGTGGAAAAATATTTTTTGGTTTTAAGAGAAGATGAAAAATCAATCAAAAGCTCCATAAAATGCTCATCTGCACTGGTTCACAGTGAAGGTGAGAATAGACCTGCGGCGACGTGCTCGGATAACGCCATGGGTCCAGCCCCAAACTGACCAATCACAGTCCAAGATTCTTTCTTGCCATTGTATAATATGATATTAAATAGTTTATTAACAAACCACTTATCAGAAGTCTCCCTATTAGAACACATGTACTGGAAGAAGTCTGCCAATCAGAATGCATATACTGGATAGAAAACCCTTTATACAATTAGAGTGGAATTCTGTACCAATTATTCAGAACAAATTATAGAAGGGGAAACGCAAGAAAATGAAACCAAAGAGGACAAAAGAAAGTATATGTGAATAGGAACTGGAAACAAAAAAAGAAATGAAAAACTCAAATACTTTCAAAATGGAAAACACTTTGAAGGCAAATAAGGAAAACAAAACTAAATGTATGGGGGGTGAAGGTGGGGAGAAAAAGGAACAGGAAGAAATTCCACAATAACAAAGCTCATTATTCTGCTTGAAGTTCTCTTCAAGTTATCCTACAGTTAAAGCAACTGACATGGCCAGGTATCCCTAGACACTGCAAAGAGACCCCACCCCCCCTCTGGTAGCCTTACAGGCTGGCAGGGAATCTCTCTAGAGACACCACAGAAATCCCAAGCAACAGTACCTATTCAAATCCAAGATTACGATGTAACAATTCCCAGACTTAATATCTCTGGGAATCAAAACATTTATTTGTGCGTAAATTACTACAAAAAAATAAAATCACAAAAAAATATTTTTAAAATGACAATTGTTTTTAATAATTAGATGTTTTTGGTGCAGTATTAGTCACTACAATTTGTGCACAACTAGAGCACTTGATGCAATGTGTGATAAAATGATACAAATGCAGAACCCTGTTCTTAGAATATCTTAGATATTTAACTAAAAAATCTAATTACAGCATTCTTATTAAATCAAACCATTTTTGTGTATAAAAGGTGCCTTCCCAATTGATCAAGGCACCCGTACATAAAGATAAAATGCCCATCTCCACAAGTTAAAATACAATACATAAAATCACAAACACACTTTAAAACACAACACCAATGACATCCAATAGATACATCAGGAGGCAGTATACTTAAATCGTTCCACATCTCAAATCCCTCTGCAAATGCCAGGCTAAACAGATGGGTTTTTAGTGCTATTTTAAAACTCTGGATGGTCAGGCACTCTCTTACCCGACTAAAGGTACCTACACAAATAACTTCCCACCTAATACTTCACATTAAAAAGGTCAAAAGTTACAGTAAGAAATCAAGGGTCATGTAAAAAAAAATCCCTTATTACTGGAATGGGGACAAATCTAGTCTTCATTTAATCCCTTTTCTTCATTGCCTTTCAATCTGTAAATGCAATGCAATTCAAATTGTAATCATTTGTTAATCCTGTCCTCTCCCAAGGGTAACATGCTGACATGTTCAAGTCCTGTAAAGAAAAGGCCACCATGTTTTATATGTTCCTTAGTAAAATTAACCACTACGAAAGAGCATGGATTACCTTTCAAAATACCCGAGACATGCCCCTGGACTCTAACCTTGAGTGGCCTGATGGACCTGCCCAAGTAAACCTTACCACATGGACACACCAGGCAATATACTACAACGTTACTGTCTCATGTTGTATGTTATCTAATTTCTGTAACCTTAGCTGTGTTTGGATAGACAAATATTGTACAATTTGTTTATGTATTTACACACAATACATTTGCTACATTTTTTCGCCTAAACCAGATAAACTGTTCCACATTATTAATCACAAAGGGACAAGGGCACCGAAGGACTCCAAAGTTCTGTGCTATACTGCATGTCACCCTAGGATGTGTACCAATCTTCCTGCTCAATACCTTATTGGTTTGAAGAATAAGGCCAGTGTTTTTTTTTTTTATCATGTTACTTATTTTAAGGGCCAGATCTGCATAGGCTGTAACAAATGCAACTTGTTCGTCCTCCAAATACACTCTGCCCTTAGGGACTGCCAGACACTTTTTTTCTGCTTTGAGTTAAAGAAAGCCTCATCTACAAACTCTTCTTCCTAGCTTCTACACAGAAATTTAGCTTGACAGGCTTCTTGTTCCAAGCGCTTCCTGTGCACTGCAGAAACTACCTGTATGGGATGCTTTGTGCCAAGGTTTTAGGGTGTGTAGAAACTGCCCCTAGGAAGGCACTACCTGATGTCTTTTTCCTATGGCAACTACACTTCTTGTTTTCCTTTTCATTTCCAGTTCACTTGTACACATACTGTATACTTCTGTCTTTTATTTTGTCTTATTTAATTTTCTTTTGTTTCTCCTTCTGTAATGTCTGTAATTGTATAAAGGGTTGTCTATTCAGTATATGCAGTCTAACTGTGAAGAATTCTAATACTGTTAAGTGTTTCTGTTTTTTTTTTTTTTAACTATTTTTTTGCACTTTTGGACCAAGGCATCTCTCAGAGGTGCCTACTCAATCCAGGCCTGCTATTCCACACCGAGATCCTTCCTCTAATGGTCCTCCCACTAGGATTTCCCAGCCCCCCCGATCACTCTCCCAGGGGAGGGCCCACCACTCCTACCTTGGCAGCGTCTATCTGTAATTAGAGGGCTCATCCTGTGGGTGGCGCCTGGGGACCATCGGAGTAGTGGTCTGGCAATGGGGATGTGAGGACTGGTCCCTGAGGCCCTCGTCGCCTCCCCAGTCCTCTGGGGATTTTCTTAGGTTTTTCCCCTGCAGGAGCACGGACGTGCAATGATGTCTTGGCACTATTTGCCGACATCCGCCGACACTCGTTCCCCACACTGTAGCACCACGCTTCTGCCATGCCCCAAGTTCCCCAGGAGCCATCAGAGAGCGATGCGAGACCACGATCCTCCCCAGGAAGGAGAGCTGTCTCTGATGCGGATCCTTCCTTCCCCGCTGATCCTCGTGGCCAGGGTCCGCTCTCAACTCGGGTCGCTGGCATGGCGCTATGTGCGGCGTCCAGTGCCTCAACCCTCAGCGCCATCAGGCTAGCACTGTGTTTTTTTACTAAACTATTTAAGACCGTGATATACTTGGATGAAATTTAGTATATATGGAATGCAGGTTCTATTAGCACAGTGTTAGAGTTTTTAGCATTTATACACTGTTCTAAGCTTAGATGCACTTTATGGCTTTTTTGCCTTTTTAATGCATTGGATAAGTATTGTGCATTTAGAAGAAAAAATTACTCACCTTAGTAATGTTGTTTCTTCTAATGGAGTCTTGCTGTATTCTGACTATTGCAGTTAGGTCCTGCCTTTCAACTGCCCCGGAGAACAAAGAGTTAACTTTCCACGGCCGGCATGGAACATTCAGCACGAGCTCGGTTGAAGCCTCTGTCTGCTGCTGTTTAAACTCCAAATCACTAGATCTTTTATGAGCAATACTACTAGAAGTTCTGTGGAAACTGTAAACCTACTAGCCAACTGGCAACTAAATTTATTAAAAGGGTTTTTGGTTTCAAAGCAAAGACTCAAGTCAGGAAACCCAAAAACAAAACACAACACACACCAAAATAAAGAGGGGCACCCTAGGGTGCCAACACTACTCCTGCCCACCCACATCCCAAAAACCAGGTTCTGAGAGGAGAGGCTGGGTTGAATACAGCAGACTCCATTAGAAGAAACAACATTACTAAGGTGAGTAATTTTTCTTCAAACAACATGAAGTCTTGCTGTATTCTGACTATTGCAGACTACCAAGCAGTATCTCCATGGAGGAGGGACAGAACCTACTTTGGGAATAGGCTCTGAAGTACTGCTGTGTCAAACTGAGCATCACTCCTAGCCTGGATATCCAGAGAGTAATGCTTGGTGAATGTATGGACTGTTTTCCAGGTGGCTGCTTGACAAATTTCTAAGATAGGAATATCCCTGGCAGCAGCCAGGGAAGCAGCTATGCCTGTACCTCTAGTAGAGTGAGCCCTCAGGCCTGAGGGTGGGGTTCTACCCAGTTTTTCATAGCAGAATTGCATACAAGAGACAATCCACCTGGCAATAGATCTTTTAGTGCCAGGTTTGCCCTTACCGACCTCTCCATATGTGAGGAACTGGAGGGACTCAAAACTGTGACCCTTGGTGCGCCTATGTAGTAACTGTGGCGCCCTTTTAACATCCAAGCTGTGCAGCCTCCTCTCTCCAGAGGAGGAATGGTCAGTGAAGAAAACAGGGAGAGACATAGACTGATTAAGGTAGAAATCTGAAACCACCTTAGGCAAAAACTTCCTGTTAGTTCTTAGGACCACTTTATCTCTGTGGAAAGAGATGAAATCAGGCTCCACTGACAGGGCTTGCAATTCACTGATATGCCTGGCAGAGGTAATGGCTACCAAAAACACAGTTTTCCAAGTCAAGTACTTAAGCTCTGCAGAGGACAAAGGCTCAAAGGGAGGTTGCATAAGCTGAGCAATGCAAACATTAAGGTCTCAAGCAGGAGCAGGGTCCCTAAAGGGGGGATTGGTATGCAGCAATCCCTTGAAGAACTTACAAAACACAGGATGAGCTGACAGAGGAGAGGGCTTGCCTACTGACAAGAAGGCAGAAACAGCTGCCAAATGCACTTTAAGTGTAGCAGGCCTAAGTCCTAAGCCATTAAGATGGACCATATAGTCCAGAACTGTAGGCAACCTGGCAGATTCTGGAGAAATGTGCTTATTAGAACACCAAATAGTGAACCTTTTCCATTTGGAGTTGTAAGTCTTTCTGGTGGAAGGCTTTCGAGAGGCCTTAAGGATATCCAGAACCCCTTGAGAAACGTGCAGATCAGCAAACTCTAACTCTTCAAGAGCCATGCCTTGAGATTGAGAGACTTGAGGTTCGGATACCAAATCCTCCCCTGAGAGGATGTCAACAGGTTGTAATTTCTGGGAAGAGACAGGGGAAGGTGGACTGCTAAGGACAGCAACAGAGGGTACCAGAGCTGCCTGGCCCAGTCTGGAGCAATCAGAATCACTTTGCATGGTTTTGACCTGATCTTGACTAACACTTTGAACAGGAGAGGGAAGGGGGAAAGGCATACAGAAATTTCCCTTCCCAATCCAGAATCAGAGCATCCAGGGGGACTGAGCCCAAGACTGGGGGTCTGCAACAAAAGAGAGGAAGTTGGTGATTGTCTGGGGCTGCAAAAAGATCTATCTGTGGAGTGCCCCATCTTGAGAAAATCACTTTCGAAACTAGGGGATCTAGGGTCCATTCATGATGGTCCTGGGATATCCTGCTAAGAGTATATGCTAGTACATTGTCCTTCCCTGGGAGGTGGACTGCTATCAGACAGGTTTGCAGGGAATAGGCCAGGGACCACAACTTCATTGCTTCTGTGCATAAGGCCGTAGACAGAGTGCCTCCTTGCTTGTTGATGTACCACATTGTGGTGGTATTGTCTGTTCTGATCTGGACCACCTTGTTCTGTACAGATTTGGAAAAGGCTTGCAGTGCTAGAAACACTGCTCTGAGTTCCAAGAGATTGATGTGAAGCAAAGATTCTTGAAGAGACCACAGCCCTTGGGTGGCAAGATCACCCAGGTGGACTCCCCAGCCCAGCAGGGAGGCATCTGTAGTGAGTATCACTGAACGAGACAAGAGTGACAAAAGAAACTCCTTGTCTCAAATTGTCCTGATCCTACCACCATTGCAAAGCCTAGATCAGGGTTCGAGTCACTGGGACTAGCTTGGTAAGGGAATCCTTTCTTTGGGACCAGAAGGCTCTTAAGTGGAACTGAATGTCCCTCATCTGAAATCTTGCTCCCTGGACCACTGCTGCAGAGGCTGCCATGTGGCTCAGAAGCTGCAGGAAATGCCTTGCTGGTCGAGACACCTGAAGGGTGAATGAAGAGGCCAGTTCCATAAGGGTCCTTATCCTGTCCAGGGAAAGGAAGGCTCTTGCCCTTATTGTATCCGGCTCCGCTCCTATGAAGGTGAGGAACTGTACTGGCTCGAGAACTGACTTTGGAAGGTTGAGGAGGAATCCTAAGGAAGTGAGCACTTGCTGAGTTATTTGCAGATGTGACTTGACTTAGTCTGGAGACTGACCCACTATGAGCCAGTCGTCCAAGTATGGAAAGATGGAGATCTTTTTTCTCCTTAGGAAAGCAACCACTACTGCCAGGCACTTTGTGAACACCCTTGGGGCTGATGTTAGGCCAAAGGGCATTGTTCTGAATTGATAGTGGCCTGAGGGCAACTCGAACCTCGGGTACTTTCTGTGGGAGCATCTGATGGGAATATGAAAATAGGCATCTTTAAGGTCCAGAGAGGCTAGCCAGTCCCCTGGCCTTAGATAGGGCAGAATTATTCCCAGAGTCACCATTTTGAACTTTGGTTTTAAAAGGTGCTTGTTCAGACATCTTAGATCCAGGATGGGCCACCATTCTCCTGTTTTTTGGGGGGTTAGGAAGTACTTGGGGTACAATACTTTGCCCTTGTGTAGGGTAGGAACCCTCTCTATGGCTCTAAGAGCCAGAAGAGAAGAAACCTCTGCCTCTAGGGCAAGGGTCTCCGATGGATTTGCAGGTGGAAAGGATCCGGTTGTCATCTTGGGAAATTTTTTGAAGCTGAGAACCAGTTCCTGGCTTACTACTTCCAGGACCCACTTGTCTGATGTCAGACACTTCCAGTCCTGGACAAAGTAAGTCAGCCTGCCCCCTACAGGTATTGAAGAATCGGCCTGGGCAGACCCATCAGTGTGTCTGCTTGGCAGGAGTTTTAGGCTGAGGGGTGGAAGCAGGCCTGCTCATTCCCCGTCTACCTCTCCCTCTGAAGAACCTCCTCTGAGCATAGGAAGAAGAGGAGGCCTGGGCTTGGTAAAAAGGCCTTTGAAAAGGCCTGCCCCTGCCCCTGGACCTTTGAGGAGTGGCTTGCCTTTCTTTGGCCTGAGCACTCCTGTAGGTGGTCCTGTACTCGTTCATCTTTTTCTTGTAATTCTCTGTCTGCTCCCCAAACAGAGAATTACCAATGACAGGGAAATCCATGGCCTTAGCCTGGGTATCCTGTGATAGGCTAGTACATCTGAGCCAAGCCATCTCCAAGGGCCACAGATGTAGCCATGACTCTAGATGAAACATCACTGGAGTCCACTGCAGCAAGAAATTGCACCTTGGATGCCTCAATCCCATCTGCAGCCACCTGCTCCAGCTCCTTGGCAAGCTGGTCAGGGGCCTGTTTAGCCAGAGCCAGAACAGTGTCCCATCTGGACTTCTGGTATCTAGCTGTGTAGGCCATATAGTTAGCCTGCCTGAGTTCCAAAGATGCTGCCATGTAGTGCTTCTTTGCCATGGCATCAATCCTCCTGGAGTCCTTATCTGGGTTGTGTGATGCCAAGGGAATATTTGCCTTATCACAGGCAGCAGCCTGCACTACCCCAACATAGCTGCATTGCTGAGAAAGGAACTCCGTGTCCAAGCCTGAAAGGGTGTACCTCTTGTCCATTCGTCTGTCAACAGGAGGTATGGAGTTAGGAGTCTTTAGAATTTTAATTGTCTGTTTCCCAAAAGATTTATGGAGGGGAATAGACAAGTCTCCTGGACTCAGGGATGTCCATCATTTCAACAAAATCAGGCTCCTCCTGATCCTCTACTACTTCTTCCAATGAAAGCTGGAGGGTTTCAGCCACTTTTTTGTAAAACATAAAGTGGGAAGGGACTCAGAAAGCCTAGGAGGAGAAAACACCTGAAGGTCTGTCTGGGAGATGTCCGGTCAATAGGCACATCCAGACTTTCATAATCACCATCATCATCCTCATACTCTCCCTCCTCCTCCTCCGGTTCATAAAATTCTTCTAAAGTGTAATCCGGAACTGGGGGAACCGACTGAACCAAGCCCCTGCCAGATGGTGCCGGTTCGGCTGGAACCGAAGTTAGCGATTGTACTATCCTTATCGCTTTGGCTGTCTCATCAGCGGTCGGAGTATGAATTTCTGGATCCAAACTGGATTTTTCTCTTCTCTTCCTTTTAACGGAACTGACTCCTCAGAATCGGCTCTCCTTTTGCCCGAAAAGTTTCGCCCTGGTCAGAGGGCACTCCTTCCGGTTCGGCCAGAACCAAACCGGCTGGCCATCCAGGTCAGCGGATTCTTGGCCTCCTTTCCTCAGTCTACCTACTCTTATCCAGGGTAGCTTTGGGAAAATTCTTACAAATTTGGCAGTCTGAATCGAGGAGGTCAAACCCCAGACAATAAACACAGGTGCTGTGGGGATCAGCCTTAGCAAAGGCTTCCCCACACACACTGCAGTGTTGAAACCCAGTGGGCCCGTTTTTTTTAATGGGTTTCTCAGACATGGCCAATCCTATTCAAAACTTACCCTTTTTTTGGCAATCCACCAGGCAAGACTCCCCTATCAGTTCCTGACTGTGTTACGGGTCTTGGAAAAAAACATAATTAAATCCGGTTTTTTTAGAACCGATACGGACCAGTTACCACACTCTAAGTAACTTCACAAACTTTTTAAGACTAAACTGATCGGTTCAGCAGAACCGATCCGAAATTTACAAGTTCCACACAGAAACTAAATGTAAAACCTATCTAGTACTCACGGTACCACAGACAGAGACTTAAATCGACAGATTCCGTAGCAGAAATTCGGTAGAAACCGAGCAAAAAAATGAAAATTACGTACCTACCGTAATTATGATCTTTCTGTGTATCTTCACCATTCATCACAGATGGGTTATCTGGCCGGAGGTCAGGACCCCGTGGGAGCTTTTTTTTTTTTTTTAAAAGGGTAGGTGGAGCCGACACACCATCGGCACCACCCTCGAGGCCGACGTACTGCATGGCGCCCGAGGTTGGCGTGGCATGTCGATTTGCCTGCTTGCCAGTTCTGAGTCACCGGAGAGGTAAGAGGAAGGGATGGAGGGTGGGACAAGAGAATCCGAGGGACAGAAAAAGGAAAGGATGACTGAACTAAAAGGAGAAATAATGACTGAGAGGACAGCAAAGAAGAGGTTAGACTAAGGGGATTGGGAAGGGCCCCAATCTCTGGAAGCGGAAGAAGAGAAGGGTAGGGTAGGGAGGGGAAAGAATTTAGGAGAGAGGGAGAGGTATTAAGATATCCGAGACCCTTGTCCGTCACCAGATTGTATAGGAACTGCAAGGAGTAGCAAAGCTGTCTGCCAGAATTCAAGGCACAGAATAACTGGCAAATACTCCAGAAAGCAGAGTCGGCTATTCTGGAGGAAGGACAGGGTACAGGGATTCAGTACTCTCTCGAGAAAAGATGTTTGGTGAAAAAAAGGGTTTTCTTTTTTTAGGAGAAGTAGTTAGATGGAAACCAGGAGTAGGAGGAGAGAAGGAGGGCAACTACCAACTCCCAGCCCACAGGGGTGGAGATAAAGTAGTAGAGAAGGAGTGCCGCTCGAGCTGTCCACTCTCCTTGGAAAATACCCCCCTGTGTGTCCCTACATTACCCCACTCCTAAGGAGGAGAGGGGGGTCACAGAGAGAGAGGGAGACCCAGAGACTGAGGCCCGAGGGGGATGGTGGGTGGGGTTGTGATGAATGGTGAAGATACACAGAAAAATCATAATTACAGTAGGTATGTAATTTTCATATCTTATCTGTGTCAGTCTTCACCATTCATCACAGATGGGTGAGTACCAAGGCCCCCCCGAAGGGGGTTGTTTCCTTATACCCTAAGGGACAAAGTCCCTTAGCCCTCAGTGGGTGACACACTAAGGGGGGGAACCTTCGGGGCCTGGAGAGGCCGGAGAGAGAGACGGAGTTCCCCCGGAGGGGGAAGGAAGTTGCCCTGACAAGCGCCATCTCACTCTACGGGAGAAAAGGTAGGTTCCCTGGTGGGCGGAGCCAATCACCCTATGCCGGGCCAAGGGTGACAACCGGGAAAGACGTAGCCATGCCGATCACCTAGTGCAGATCACTGTCCCTACGACCCTGGTAGCTACCTCGTTGGCATCATAAGATGCCCTCGCTTGGTGCCTTGCTAGCTCCAGGCCACGTGCAGAAAGTGCGATGGCTTGTCTGGTTTGCTCCGAGTCAGGCAATGAGGCTAGGAGCTGACCTAGCCTGGACCACAAGAACCTGCTGCAGGCTGCATAGTGGGCCTGATGAGCAGAAATAGAGAGGAGTAACCGTGCCGAGTAGAAGGTCCTCTCCCCCAGAAATCAAAATCCGAGGAGTCTTGATCTGGGGGCTGGTCACGGTGAAGGGCGCGAAGCCCATCAGGGGTATCTAAGTGCGTCAAACCCGACTGTGGATGAGGCATGGAACCTGGAGACTCCGGGGGTGTTCAATACCTCTGGCTGAGATCCCTTGGGGCAGGAACTCTGGAGAAGGGCCTCTGCCAGAAGCGCAATGACGCCTCCCGAAAGGGAGCCAGCCAGGGTGGCGCCACAAGGGTGGCCTCGCCAAATTCGCCTAGAAAGGTGTGCGCCGCGTGCTCAGGATTGCTGATAGTGGAGGGTGAAAGGTGCAAATACTCCAACATCCTCACGAGGAAACGCTGATATTCCGAGAGATCAGCTGCCGGAGAGATGTGGACAGAAGGTTCCTCTCCCCCTGAAGAGGGGGATGAGGAGCTGGAGGTCACCATGTGCCCAGAGGGTGGCTGCATGGGGGGGAGGTTGAAAAACCTGGCTGTCCATTGCCCTAGCGTAAGCAGGGAACCGAGCAGCCACCGCTCTGAACTGCTCCCAGGTGAGAGAGCCGCTAGGACCAAGGAAGCCTGGGAGCGCAGGAGAATGTGGCAGAGGGATGGGGGCAGAGCCGAGAAGAGATGTTGGCTGACCTACGCCAGGGCTAGGGAGCGGACCGTGGGCACCCATGGAAGAAGGTGCCCCGGAAGACCCCACAGCCGACAGCTGCACAACCACATTGGTACTGCCTTGGCTGCACCCAGAAGTATCCCCCCAGTGAGGCGACCAGGGCCGTAAAGGTCCAGAAGGATGGTCCCCTACCTCAAAAGAATGGGACTCCCTCAAAGAAACCGAGGGGGAAGAGTGGAAATCTGCACTACGGCTCCTCCCAGGGCCCGGGTGGACCCCAGAAAAAGGCAGACGCGCCGATCCCACACCCCTCGACCCCTCAGAGTCCGAAAGAGTCCTCCTCCTTGTGAGGGCCAGCCTAGGTAGCTGGCATGTCTGGGCAGCCCCCGAAGGGGAAACCCAGGGAGCAGTACCCTCCACTCCCTGCAGGTGCCTCGATGGGCCCCAAAGTCAGGCGATCAAGACACACCACTGGAGGGGGTACCACAACCGAGGGATCGATGAAACCCCCAAGACCAGGCTGCAGGGCTATGGTGGCACGCACCACTGCCTGCTGGTCTGCACCACTGACCCTAGTCTCGGGGGCCACCGACCTCTCCTCAGGAGCGGGCTGGTTCCGATTTGTCGATGAGACCACCGTGCTGTCCACGTCTGCAGCCAACCCCGAGGGGTGCAACTGTACATCTGACTCGGAGCTCGACTCCGTCTCCGAAGAGGTAGAGTCCGAGGCTCTGAGCCAAACCGTAGGAGGGCGGGCAGAACTATCCCTACCACCGGGCCCGGAAGCCACCATTGTGCTCGAGCCGGTGCCAGTGCCCCCCCACAACCCCGCGAGTGGGATCCGAGGGAGGCACGGCCCCAGCCCGAGCCAGAGGTCCAACGCCAGGACCAGTCGTGGCACCATCTGATCCACCGGCACCGGGGGCCGCACCAAGGACAGGGACGGTGGCGACAGCCCCGGTGGCACCCTCGGCGCCGATGTCAACACTGCCTTGTTTCCCGGTGCCACAAGCAGCGCCGAGGACCGTGGCAGCGCCGCCGATGGCCCGAAGGCGGACCCAGCGCTGAACTCAGCGCCGCGAGCGGCACAGAGTGTGTGGACGGCGCCGCGGACAGCACCGACAGATGGAGTTGAAGGCCCCACGGCACCGAGCCTCGAGGACACGGCGCCGTGCTCAACCTTGGCGCCGAGGACAATGCAGAGGCGAGACATGACGAGGGATGATGGACTGGGTCTCACGGCACCGCGAACAGTGTCGGTGCCGCGATCGGCGTCGACCGAGCCAGTGGCGCCGGGCGACAAGTCGGCGCCGACAACAGCCCCGCCAGGGCCCACAGCGCCGCAAACGGCACCGAGGACGGCAACGACCCGGGCCTTCCGAGCCGCGGGAACGACACCGGGGGAGCCTTCACCCCCAGAGGGGCGATCGCATGGCGGCACCTCCGCGCCGCTGAAGGAGCCTCGCAATGACTAGGCTATAAGTAGCCGAGGCTCCTCCTCCTTGGTCCGTATAGAACAGGGAGGGACCCGGAGGAAAGGCCGAGAGAGCGCTTGGCCCAACGAAAGCGAACCCTACCCCGAAGTTGGCGGAGTCAGCTCTCACTTTCAACGCTGGCTGTTCGAGGACCCGCGTCCATGGAGAAGCAGGCATCAGACGAGTCCATGTCATGAAGCGGGTCAAGACACGCAAGACACCGCGTGTTGGTCGGGTGACGAGAATTTTCGCCGCATGGGCACCGCCGCATGGGGCCGACCTGCCTTCAAGACTTCTTGCCCTCTGACTCAGGTAACGACTCACGGAAAAACATCAAAACAGACTCGACGTCGCAAAATTCAAAAATAAAGAAAGATCTTACCGGCGACGTCGAGTGGAGGCAGAAAACAGAACCGTCAGGAAACCGACGGACTTAACGCCGAAGGAAAAGGATGCAATCAGGCCTATAATCTTCTTCATGCTTCCCACGAGGCGACCTCGACGACAGGAGACGAAGTCGGAGACAGCCTAACGCCAACCCCAGCGCCACGCAGTACGCCGGCTCCTCGAGGGCGCGCGCTGATGGTGTTGGCCCGCCTCACCTTTAAAAAAAAAAAGCGCCTGCAGGGTCCTGACCTCCGGCCAGATAACCCATCTGTGATGAATGGTAAAGATTGACACAGATAAGATCGACACTTTAACCAACTTTTTTGAACCGAGCAAATGAGAAATCTCCAGAGTGACTGTTCAGTGAGGTGGAGTAAAGAATCTTGACGGTTGAAGTTTAAACAGCAGCAGACAGGTGCTTCAACCGAGCTCGCACTGAACATTCCATGCTGGCCATGGAAAGTTAACTCTTTGTTCTCCGGAGCAGTTGAAAGGCAGGACCTAACTGCAATAGTCAGAATATAGCAAGACTTTATGTTGTTTGAAATGGGTTTTCATCATCCTGTAATATGTTTTCTTTGTGTAGACTGTGGTATATCTAGAGTGAGCGCAGTTAGTGCGCTTCCATTAACGAGGCTGAAAACAAAAATGAGCTGCACTTACAAACCCCACCTCCCCAATGAAGTGCCAAAGAGGCACAAAGCGCAGGGGGTTGTATATGGCAAGGCAAACGCTGTTAGTTTTCTACAATAAAACACTTTTCTCAACTGATGTGTGTTTTTTTCTATAAAACTGACCAAGCCATAGTGGCTGCAGGCTTTGCAACATATCTCATGATTAAATGTATTCTCCTGATCTTGTGTTGTCCATAGGTTCACCACCCTCTGGGAGAGGAAGCACCACAACACGTTACCCCCACATTGATTACCTTTAAGCTTCTGGTTGTATCTCCTTTTCCTGCTAGAACACACCAGATCAAAATATCTCCATCTGTTTGACCATGTCATGCGCTTCAGTATGGGGAAGACAGATACCATGTTACCCCTCAGCTTCCTTTTTTCCTGGATACACATTTTAAAGGCCTCTGTCCCTACTGCAGTCCACAATGCCTACCCATGGACCAGAATCTGGACCAGGACTGATTCCTAGCCAGTCATGCTGGCACCAGTATTCAGGTTACTTTGACTGCAAGTGTTGAGAGCTTTGAAGAGAATCTGAGGCTCTCCCACCATACCAATGGCTGGCAAGCAGAATGAGGATTCAAACTGAGATTTGAAACTATTCCATCACTGGAGACCAACAAGAGAGGAAATTACCTCTAGTGGTCTCATACAGAACCATGCCTAGGAGATGATTTATATGGCGGCCATCATAAGTCATACGATTTGCAGGTATCTGTGAACTAAAACTATCCTTTGGCTCCTGAAGAGGCATATCACTGAAGTTAAGATTCCCCCATTCCCTGCTGGGACAAGAACACCCATGCCTGATGCATGTGGAAGTCTGAACCCAGACACTCTAGGCTCTAAGATGGATATAGAGCACACTTCTTGTGGTTCATTACCAATTGGTGATCCTGGAGAACTTGAAATGGTTTCTGGACTGACTTGACATGCCAAATAGCCACTGTCAAGGGTCTTATCAGGTGAGCAGCAGGAAGAGGCAGCACAAAGTTCAACAGTTAATATATTCTTTAATCCAGTTTGCAAAAGACTTACAAAAACTCACTTACAAAGAAATTGCCTTGGAGTGCAGAATACCAAACAGAAACTCTACCAGTTTCGCCCGAGAGCTTCTTTACTCTTGAAAAAGCTCTCGGGCAAAACTGGTACAGTTTCTGTGTGGCATTCTGCACTGCAAGGCACTTTCTTAGTAAGTGAGTTTTTATAAGTCTTTTACAAACTGGATTTAAGAACATATTAATGGTTGAACTTTGTGCTGCCTCTTCCTGCTGCTGATATTTCGTTTGTTGGGCTGTGCACAAGTTTTCAGAGTGGAGCTCCAGTTGCTGCCTTTTGCTCTTATCAGTTGGCCAATTAAGCAAGTGTACACGTGCTGTCCCTATTTCCTGAGATGGGCTATGTTTACTAACATGAACCTTCAATGGGATTTGGAAATTGAGATGTGCAAATACACGCATCATTCAAAATGAGGGAAGTCAGAATGGCCCCCCATTGCACTGTTCTGATGATTAGCTGAGAGACTGAATCTTGAACTAGGCGGCTCCAACAAACCTGCTGAGACACTTGAGGTCCAGGATTGGACAGAAATGTACCAATTTCTTTTGAAAAACAAAATAAATTGGATTAGTATCTCCTCCTTTGTTCCTGGAATTGGACCCAAACTATCAGCTGATGTGAGGAAATGTTTCAAAGTTTGAAGTGTGACATTCCACTTCCTGGGTTCTCCTGAGACCAAATATTGTAAACAAATCTTCCCTTTTATTTTGAGCTTCAAATTTATTCAAGCATAAAATCAACAATGTCAAATCAACTGGCCTCAAAGGGCCATCGCAGTTACTTTGCACTTCACAATCTTAACAGCTGCATGCCATAATACAACACACTGTAATAAGTAAAACAGAATCAACAAGATGACAGAAAAATAAACTGACTCCAGAAATCATTGTGGTTAATACTACAAGCCTTAAAACAACTAGAAGTGGAGGGGGTCACTGAAAAGGACAGATGGATATCACTCTCAGAAATAGCAGTAAGACCGACCCACCGGCACAGTGGTAGAGCTACCGCTCATACCGCCAGTGACTTGGGTTTGGAAATGAGCCTGGGTCATTAGAGGGCCGACCGGGGGGGTGGGGGATTGAGCATCCCACAGAAGGATGGCTCACAGCCACGGCATGACTGTTACCTAGGTGACCATGGGTTGTGGTGTAGGCAGGAATGCAATTCTGGGGCTGGGGACCATGAACTGACTAGACAGTCTTGCATGTTCTACATGATCACGTCCATTGGCCAGCATCCCTGAAACAGAAAAAGGTAAAAAGCAGCTGAGCGTGTGGCAACGACACCCACCTAGGCATACTTGAGGAGCACCACTGAATGCTTACTGACAGAAATGGTCCAGCCTGAAGTCCTTCACCGTGGGGAAGGGATAACACGGGGTCACAGTTCTGGAGCAAGGTAAGCCCTAGAAAATAGCAGAGGAAACTGGGTTGGAGCCGTCTGGAAGCCCTGAGACAGACTTATTTTGGCTGAAGAAGCATAAACAGAAAGTAAAAAAAAAAATAGAAAAAGAAATGGCAGCAACGTGAGCCCTATAGCTACAATTAAGGACTGGGTGGGTCCAGCAATTTTTGGTGGCACAGCTGGAGATCCATTGTGATGATTTCCATAGTCTCAGTGTCAAAACCTTGTGCAGCAAGGTGGGATCTTGTGATAACCATTGGATTATAAAGCAGGAATTAGGAACGTCTGTGTGTAAAACGTTTTGGGTAGTCTCATGGACCGCCATCCAACAGGTAGTCAACACTGGAGAGGCCCAAAATATATGATATTGTGATCCTGTCCTCCCCCACACTGCTGCCAACAGGCATTTGTGAATGTAGTGCCAAAGTGTTTTGTGAGTGTGGGGGGCCTGAAAATATGAACTGACAACTTTCAGGTAAATTCCCACCAAGAAGGGGAGAAAGTGACTTTTCTCCCCTTATTAAGTCCATGATCCTAGTCGCTGGGTGCTATCAGGGTTCTAAACTCCACATCCACATGCTGTTTAGCATACCCTATGGAAAGCTGCCCAACACTTCATATATTTCAGCAACATATAGAGTCTAGTACACCCACCCAGTGTAAGAAGTATTGCAGTTCTGTCTAGGGCCTCCGAAGTGTGGCCAAATTACCCTCCTGCAGTAAATGCCACACTTGTAAGAACCTGAAAAAGCCTCAATTTTGCAAGTGGTAGGACTCATTAAGGGTGGTACAATGTAAATGACCCTGAGTGCTCACAAACTGTGCAAACCTTAGCAGACTCTTAAACTCCAAGGTTGTGTGCCCCTAATCCAGAGTGAGGGGTGAAGCCCTCATGGTTCCAAATCAGTCAGCGATCCTAGATCATTCATTATGTTAGTAAGACATCAAAGTTTGAGAAGTATGGTCAGTGTGTGTTTCATTCAGGAATTTTACATAGTATGTCTCAAGGAAGATATTATGACTATATAAGACACTGCCCACAAGGAGGAAGAAGACACTGTTTCCTCAACAGGATACCCCCTGGAGACAGAGACCGAAATAAGGGGGGCACCGGGCACTAATTCACACCTTCTTTAATGTAATCTGTGCCTGCTGTTTTAAAAAGCAGTCAGTCAGAGGCACTTCCTATTGCGCAGAGCGTATCAGCGTCAGTAGAGGGGGTGGGGTGGATACAGGCTCTGAATGAAGAGCTGCAACAGTTAACAGTGTCAGCCACATGTGCACATCAAAGGGGAGGAAAACGGACGAAGAACACAAAACTGCATGCTGTCTTTCAAATAGACATCCGTGTTTGTGTTATAGAAGGGGGAAGGGTATGAGCTCTTAAAGGATAACCACACCATCACATCTTGGAAATTTTATTCATTTCTATGTCAACAGACAACACTTGTCCTGTAGCTGTTTGGATACATGTGATTGCTTTAGTTTCTTTTTACTGTTCATGCTAGTCCTCTGCAGCTATCCTGTGGGTCTCCATTTATGGTTGTTGAAATTTCATTGTTCATAAGAGTTGTATTAGTATATGAGAGCATGATGTCACAGCAACCATTTATACCATGTATATCTGTGCTGAAAGTACAAACATCCTGAAAAAACTCTTTGGAAACACACAAACTGAATGCAATTTAAAGGGGAAACCACTGCCTCAAAACTCAATTTGCAAAGCTAACTAAAGGTAAATGTGGTATTTCATATCTTGCCACAACTTGTGTTGTTGAATTCTAATTAAGCAGTCAAGCATACTGTGTTAATCCAGGTCTCAGAAACAGTGACCTTAAGTGGTACTGAATGTCTCTCATCACCAGTGGTCCCTTAAGTGGTACTTTATGTCTCTCATCTGGAACCTGGCCACAGGTACCACCACTGCAGTGGATGAGGCCATGTGTCCCAACAGCTGCAGAAAATCTCTTGCAGACCTGGCTGGCCAACTCTGAAGGATTTGCTACACTTATTTGTAGAAGAAAGGCCTTCCCTTATAAGGTATTTAGCTCTGTGCCTATGATGTCCTGCCTATGAAATCAATACTTGAGCGGGCTCTGTTTGTAACTTCTGCAGGTTTCTCAGGAAGCCCAGCTTTTACAGGGTATTCTTCAGTTATTGTATAGAGCACCCTGTCTCCTGCTGCATTTCTCCTGAGACTAGTCAGCTGTCCCAGTAGGGGGGAAAAAAACACCATACCTTGCCTTCTTAGAAATGCAGCCACCACAGCTAGGCATGGTGTGAAAACCCTTGGTGCTGAAATGAGGCCAAAGGGAAGAGCTGTGAACTGGTACTGACAGTTCCCTAGCCTGAACCTGAGGTACTTCTTTTTTTTTTTTTTTCTTGTTAACTATATGGTTCACTGGTATTTTCAAAAACACATACAGGAAAAACACTAACTTGGCACACAAGGAGGAAAAAAATGATACTGAGGTCGCCACACCTCTTAATACACGTGTAGCTAATAAAACATGCCAGGTCTGTAAGATATGTCTTTGAGGGTATCTCCATAACAGAAAATCCATGAACTGAACAATATACAATTAAAGTGCCATGTGACTGAGTCCAGGAGCGGCATGTATTAAAGTCAAATACTGAAACAATAGTTAGTTTACATTATCTTTAATTCCAACCAAGAGAATTGAGACGTATATGCTATTTAACAAGTTTATGCTGCTAGGGCCAAAACTGAGTGAAATACATGGCTCTATTTATCAAGTTATAAACTTATTAGAAACACAATGGAAAAAGCAGCAAGTTGAACAATTGAAACAAACAGGGAAATTGGCAGTAAAATTCAACATTTCAAGCAGCCGCCATAGCCTCCCATACTGGAAACGTGTCCCGAAAATACAGGTTACTCACCTGTAACAGGAGTTCTAGGAATGGTATATGTTGTTCATTCACACTATCTGGCAGGTTCCTTGCTGCTTTAAATCTTGCTAGAAGGTCTTCAAGCTGGCTCCTCCCACCCACCCGGGTGGTAAAACTCTCGGCTCCGCCCCATGACACCAGATCTAGCCCGATGGAAGCCAGGTTGTGCGTCGAAGCCGGGGAGGTCGGGTAGGTCATGTGGATGAACAACATATACCATTCCTAGAACTCCTGTTACAGGTCAGTAACCTGTATTTCTAGGGACATGGATATGTTGTTCATCCACACTATCTGGCAGACTCCTAGCAGTTCTCCGGGAGGAGGGAGGCAAGGCGCACAGCCCGTACTTGGGAAATAAAGACTGGAGAACCAAGGCCCCAAAACCAGCATCCCGGCATGACTCAAGGTCGATGTGGTAGTGGGTGATGATGGTGTGTGCTGACTTCCAGGTAGCAGCCCTGCAGATGTCCTGGATAGGGACGTCCCTGGAAGCAGCCACCGATGCAGCGGTATGGTGGGTAGAATGAGCTCTTATCCCTCTGGGAGGCTCCATGCCCGCCAACCTATAGCAGAGATCTCATGGAGGCGCACCCACCTGCTCATTTCTGCCTGCTTGGCTGCAGGTCTGCCAGGTGCGGCTTCAGCGTAGGTGACAAACAGCTGGCGAACCTCTGCCCGAACTTCAGCCGTCCGCTCCTTGTAATAAGTGAGCACTCTTCTAGGGTCTAAAGTATGGAGCCTATATTTGGCCTCCGAGGTGTGACTGGGATAGAACGCCAGCAGAGTCAGCACCTGGTTAAGGTGAAACTCTGACATCACCTTCGGAAGGAACTTCGGGTGGGGGTGCAGGACAACCTTGTCCCTGTGGAAGACCAGATAAGGAGACCCGATGGAAAGCACCTGGAGCTCTTCCATCCTTCTGGCTGACGTGATAGCCACCAAGAAGGTGGTCTTCCATGACAGGTGAGAGATGTCACACCTGTGCATCGGTTCGAATGGCTTGCCCATGAGCTTGGCCAATACCAGCAGTAGATCCCACGGAGGTGGAGGTTCTCGCACTGGAGTGGATATGTGATCAAGGCCTTTGAAAAAGCGCCCGACCACCTTCTCCTGCGCCACCGCCCGCGCCCGATAAGCAGAGATGGCTGCCAGGTGCACCTTAAGGGTCGTCAACCGAAGCCCTAGCTGAGAAAGGGACCACAGGTAGTCCAGAATGCTTGCCAAGGAACAGGAGGAAGGGTCCAGGCCCTTGCCCTGTCACCAAATGGAGAATCTCTTCCATTTGAAGGTATAGCATTTTCTGGTCGACTCTTTACGGGATGCCTCAATGACATTGAGGACCTCGTCGGAAAGACCCAAGGCCTGGAACTCTAGCCGCTCAGGAACCATGCCGTCAGGTGCAGGGACTGAAGGTCCGGATGGAATACCTTCCCCTGACTGACTGAGATCAGGTCCGGGCGGGCTGGAAGCCACCTCGGGAGCCTGGAGCTGAGACTGAGGAGATCTGGGTACTAGAACTGGCAGGGCCAGTCTGGGGCTACCAGAATCACCTGCGACTTGTCCCTCCTTGCCTTGAGAAGCACCTTGTGGATCAAGGGAAATGGGGGAAAGGTGTAGAAGAGGCCCGGGGTCCACGGCCTCGAGAAGGCATCCCCCTGCAGCAAGCCCTGCTGAGGGGGGCCGGCATGAAACAGTCTCAGCTTCGCATTCTCCCTGGAGGAAAACAGGTCCACCTGAGGCATGCCCCAGTGGGAGAAGTGATCTTGTACTACCTCCGGCAGGAGAGACCACTCGTGAGACGCAGCCCCTATCCGGCTTAGGGCATCGGCCAGGGTGTTGGAGGCTCCTGCCACGTGAATGGCAAGGATATCCACTTCCAGGCTGCGCACGAGACACCAAATGCGGAGAGCTTCCTTGCATAAAGGCATGGAGCGCGTCCCGCCCTGGTGGTTTAGGTAGTACATGGTTGTGGTATTGTCCGTCTGGACCTGAACCACTTGACCCCGTAGAAACGGAGCGAAGGTGGTGAGGGCTAGACGAACTGCTCGAAGCTCCAGCAGGTTGATATGGCATCAGGACTCCCGAGGGGACCCGAGGCCATGTGCTCTGTGCTCCCCCAGATGGGCACCCCAACCCATCAGAGAGGCGTTGGTCGATAGAGAGACCGTTGGCTCGGGGCGGACAAACGGGATGCCCTCCTGCAGATGTGCTGGAACGGTCCACCACTGGAGAGCGTTCCACATCCCCTGGGTCACTGTCACTAGCTGATCCAGTGGATCGAAAGTGCTGTGACTATTGGCTGGCCAGTCCCCATTGAAGGGGATGCATGTACCAGCGGGCCCAACAGACCACACTGGTGCAGGCCGCCATGAAACCCAGGAGGTGCAGGAAGTCCTGGGCAGGGTGCGATTGCCCAACTTGAAATGATTGGGCAAAGGAGGAAAGAACCTCGGCCCTGTCCACCGGGAGCCGTGCTCTGGCTCGAAGAGTCGAGCTCTGCCCCAATGAAAAGTATCACCTGCTTTGGTATGAGTTCTGACCTGGCCTCACTGATGAGGAGGCCAATCTGAGAGCAAACCTGGAGGGCCAGATCTCTGGACTGCTCCACCTCCGCTCTGGAGGGGGCTGCAATCAGCCAGGCGTCCAGGTAGGGGTACACCCGGGACCCTTTGGCGCTGCAGGAATGCGGTCACCACTGCCATGCATTTGGTGAAGACCCTGGGAGCTAGGGAGAGGCCGAAGAGCATGGCCCGGAACTCGTAAAGGATCCCTCCGCTCTGAAGTGGAGGAATCTCTGATGGGACGGACAGATTGGGACGTGAAAGAATGCGTCCTGGAGGTCCAGGGAACAGAACCACATGCCTCGTTCCAAGGATGGGATTATCTGAGCCAGAGTCACCATCCTGAAGGTCCGAGACCTTAGGGACTTGTTCAGGTCGTGCAGGTCGAGAATGGGGCGCCAGCCCCCCGTCCGTTTTGGGACCAGGAAATACCTGGACACAAACCTTGGGTCTGGAGGAGGATCCTCCACCTTCCTGATCACCTCTTTTTTGAGGAGCAGGGCAATATCGGCTCAGCGGGCCGACAGCGAGGCTGCGGACCCCGTGGCCCCCCGAAGGGCGACGGCTAGGAAGGGTGGGGCCTGCTCGAACTCCAGAGGCAGGCCCTTTCCTACCTCCTCCAACACCCAGCGGTCCGTGGTGATAGCGGACCAGGTGGAAAGGAAGTGGCGGAGTCGTCCCCCCACGGGGGGGTACCCAGGGGGGAGTGATGAGGCTGGAGGCGACACCCCTCAACTCGTCACTGGGCAGGCTTGGAGGAGGGACCGGCCGAGGGACCTCCTGGGCCTTTACCTCCCTGCTTCCTGTTAGAGGAAGCCGCTGGCTTGGGTTTGGGATGCCAAGCGTGAGTCTGCTGGCCCTGGTGCTGGTGCTGTTGGACGGACGTGCCGCAGGCACAGAAGGACGAAAGGACTTGTGCTGCTGCTGTCAGCGGCCTTTGTCCTTCTGGGTGGAGGTGACCAAGTCCAGAGTGGCACTGGACTTCTCGATCCGCTGGAGGTGACCTTCCACTCCAGGGCGAGAGGTTGGTCCCCAAGAAGGGGACGTCCGCCAATTTGTGCTGGGTATCCGCCGTGAAGGTGGATATCCTCAGCCATGCTCTGCGGCGCATGGCCACCGCGGCTGCAACCAATCTGGCACAGGAGTCTCCTATGTCCAGAGCTGTTTGGAGCTGCTGCTTCGCCACCGCCCTACCCTGGTCCCGAACTTGCTGGACCGTGGTCCGCAGGTCAGCCGGGAGATGAGGGATCACCTCATCCAGGGAGCCCATGAGGGCGTGGTAGAAGTGTGCCATCAGCACAGCCGAGCTGGCCTGGCGGAGGCTAAGAGAGGACGCAGCGTAGACCTTGTGCCCGGCGTAGTCCAGCTTTTTAGACCCCTTGTCGGGGGGCTTGTCCACGTCCCTAGCATTCCCGGAATGCCGGAAAACGCTGACCAACCCCTCGGCAGAGGGGTGTTCTGAAAACCCAGGCAAAGAGCCGGTAGGGACCGCATACTTCCTGGCCATCCTGGCCGAGGGCGCAGGGCAGGAAGCAGGCTGCTGCCAAAGCTCCAAGGCTGGGCCGACAATGGCCTCAGCCACCGGAAAGGCCTCCGTGGGTGAATCCCTCGGTCTAGTATCTCTATCAGGGGATACTTAGCCTGTTTGGATATGGGCTTGAGCTGCATCCCGGTGGACTCCGAGATGAGCTGAAGCAAACCCATGAAGGACGATGGGCTTTCGTCCAACGACTGGCCCCCGGAGGACTCCAGGTGAACCGGCCTGGAGCACAGGGAGGAGTCGCTGTCAGACTCCGAGGAGTCCGCGAACAGCTGCCTAGGGCCTGAGCCACCCTCCACCTGCCGAGGACGGTCGGGAGTGAGGGTGACTGACAACCTGTGGGGCAGGCCTTGAGCCGACCCAGAGTCCTTGGTCGGCGCCCCCGATTTCGGTTGTGGAGGCGGAGGTTCCACCACAATCGGTGGGGCAGCAGGTTTCGGCCGAACAACCGGCCCAGGCTTGGGCACCTCGACTGCAGCGAAGGGTTGTTTCGGCCATTCGGGTGACAGCCACTTGATGGCCGGGGACGCCATTGGCATTGACTTGCTCCCGGACAAAAGTAATTGCTGCCACATCAGGTCCTCGTAGCGTCGACGCAATCTGCGCTGAAGCCTCTCCTCTTCCGAGGAGGAAGACTAGGATGAGCGGCGGCGCCGCTTACCTCGGTGCCAAGACCGCCGATGTTGGCGGGATCGGCTGGACCGAGAAGAGGTCCGAGACCGAGACCCTCAGTGTTTCCGAGGACGGGCCCGGGAAGGAGCGGAGGACACCCGCTCTTCCCTCAGCTCAGACACCTTAACCGGGGACTGCTGCACCAGGGGCACAGGCAGATCCTCGGTCTCCACCGGGGGACCAGCGAAGAAGGGTTGTCAGCTTCACCAGTCGACAGCCTGTCTGACGGGTCGAGAAAAATCTCGACCGCGTCGACGGGTGTCTCGGCTGGCTGGCCTGATGGGGACGCCGAGAAGCCAGTGGCCTTAGCCGCAACCTCAACCGAAGTCGAGAGTCGGCTGTCCGGGGAAGGGGACCTCTCCCGCTCCCATGAACGCCGACGATGGGACTTACTCTTAGGATCCTTCTTTTTGGACCGAGAGGAATGTCCTGATGACCCCTCTCCCTTCGTGGAAAGGGATTGGCAAAGCTCCATGAACGAAGCTGAATACGAGGTAGCCAAAGAGAGTGGGATAAATGCCGTGACCGAGGAGGAGGAAGATGCGGCCTGGGCTGCCTCCTCCTCGATGGTGATAATCTCCTCGAGCTGTTCAGCCGAGCCAGCCACTGCGGTAACCGCCCAACGCACCTCCTTCGACTTTACCGGCAGGTAGCGCTTCTCAGGGTGCCCAAGCTGTAACCGGGCAGTGCGGTCTTCCAGGACGCTGGCCGAAAACAAACGGCATAACTCGCAGGCCTGTGGGGTCATGTTCTAGGCTGAGGCAGTAGACGCACGTGGAGTGCGGGTCCATCCTGGACATCTTCTGCCCACAAGGGCACCGCCGAAATCCGGGAGTCGATTTGTCCATCGCAGCCGCGAGGGAGAAACTTGACTGAAGTCTTGAAAATGTTAAAATAAGTTTCGGGCGAACCGAAGAATTAGGATCCAGTCTACACGCAGAGCGTTAAGGAGGGAACCTGAGCTTCCAAGCGGTAAGGAAGATCTGACGTCATGGGGCGGAGCCGAGAGTTTTACCACCCGGGTGGGTGGGAGGAGCCAGCTTGAAGACCTTCCGGCAAGATTTAAAGCGGCAAGGAACCTGCCAGATAGTGTGGATGAACAACATATCCATGTCCCTAGAAAGTCTTTGTCACCAATTACTGGTAATGCAACGAAACAGACTCTTAGTAAGGAGGAAAGTAAGAAATAAAGAGAGGTCAGGTTAGGCTGCGTTGAGAAATATCAACTACTGTCCCAGCGGACAGCACAGGCTCTAGGAAAACAGTGGGAACAGCTCAAACATTAGAAATGGAAAGTCAGTGTAGCATCCACTATTCAAATATGCAAGGCAAACCTGGAAAGCCACACAACAGAGTCCTCAGGTAGCACCTTCTTCCTCACTATCAGAATCGAGAGCTGCAGCTCTCCAAAAATGTGCAGGAGCATTCCGGTGTGCCCACTTTAAAGCTTCTGCAGGATCCGAAAAAATTTAAATTTTGCCTTGGTAGGCGATGCGCAAACAAGCTGGAAATGAAAATTACGTACCTACCGTAATCTTCACCATTGGGTACTCGGCTGGAGGTCAGGACCTTGTGGGAGCTTTTTTTTTTTTTTTAGGTAGACGGAGTAGCGCACCATCGGCACCACCCTCGAGGCCGACGCACTGCATGGCGCTCGCAGGTTGGCCATTAGGCGCCGTCGACTCCGCCTGCCAGCCAGTTCTGAGTCGCTGGAGAGGTTAAGAGGAAGGGAGTGGAGGGTGGGACAAGGAAGTCTGAGGGACAGAAAAGGGAAATGATATATAAACTAAAAGGAGAAAAAAATGACTGAGAGGACAGAGGAAGAAGAAGAAGTCGGAAACTAAAAGGGATTGAGAGGGGCCCCAATCTCTGGAAATAGAAGAGGGGAGGTAATGTGGGTACAGAATTGAGGAGAAGAGGGGGGAGTTAAATATCCCAGACTCTGGTCTGTCTCCAGACTACATAGGAACTGCAAGGATTAGCCAAAGGCTTTCTGCCAGAATTCAAGGCACAGAATGGCTGGCAAAACACTCCAGATAAGCAGAGTCGGCTATTCTGGAAGAAGGACAGCGTACAGAAAATTAACACCCTCTCAAGGAAAGATTATTGGTGAAAAAAAGGGAAAAAAGGAAAGTTTCTTTTTTTGTAATGAACAAGGAGAAATTAAGTTGGATGGAAAACAAGGAGGAGGAGAAAATGGAGGGCAACTGCCAACTCCCACCCCATAGGGGTGGAGCTAAAGCACTGGAGAAGGAGTGCCCCCATGCTGTCCACTCTCCCCAGAACATTATCCCCCTGTGTGCCCGTTTTACCCCACTCCTGACAAGAAAGGAGGGGAGGAAGGGATGGGCACAGAGAGGGAAGGGGACCCAGAGACTGAGGCCCCAGGGGGATGGAGGGTGGGATTGAGAAGAATGGTGAAGATACACAGAAAGATCATAGTTACGGTAGGTACATAATTTTCATATCTTATCTGTGTCAGTCTTCACCATTCATCACTGTTGGGTGAGTGCTGAGCCCCCCCCCCCGAAGAGGGTTTCTTTTAAACCCAAAAGGACAAAGTCCCTTAGCTCTCAGTGGGTGACACACTAAGAGGGAGAACCTTCAGGGCCTGGAGAGGCCCAAGAGTGGGGAGAGTGAGACAGGGTCCCCCCAGAGGGGGATGGAAGTTGCCCTGACAAGCGCGTCTCGCTCTATGGGAGAAGAGATAGGTTCTCTGGTGATCGGAGTTAATCACCCTACGCAGGGCCAAGAGTGACAACTGGGAAAGTCGCAGCCATGCCGTCCGCCTAGTGCAGATTGCTGTCCCTACGACCTTGGTAGCTACCTCATTGGCATCATAGAATGCCCATGCTTGGTGCCTTGCTAGCTCCAGGCCATGCGCAGAGAGTGCAATGGCTTGTCTGGTTTGCTCCGTATCAGGCAATGAGGCTAGGAGTTGACCTAGCCTGGACCACAAGAACCTGTCATAGGCTGCATAGTGGGCCTTACGTGCACAAATGGAAAGCAATAACTGTGCCGAGTAGAAAGTCCTCCTACCCCAGAAGTCAAAATCAGAGGAGTCTTGATCTTGGGGCCGGTCACGGTGAAGGACGCGAAGCCCATCAGGAGTATCCAACTGCATCAATCCAGACTGCGGATGAGGCATGGAACCTGGAGACTCCGGGGGGAGCGCAATACCTCTGGCTGAGATCCCTAGGGGCAGGAACTCCAGAGAAGGGCCTCTGCCAGGAACGCAATGACGCCTCCCGAAAGGGAGCAGGCCAGGGCGGCACCACAAGGGTGGCCTCGCCAAAATCGCCTAGAAAGGTGTGCACTGAGTGTTCAGGATTGCTCATAGCAGAAGAAAAGTAAGGTGCAAATCCTCCAACATCCTCATGAGGAATCGCTGATACTCAGCGAGATCAGCAGCTGGAGAGATTTGGATAGAAGGTTCCTCTCCCCCAGAAGAGGAGGATGAAGAGCAGGAGGGCACCGGCTGTTCGGAGGGCGGCTGCTTGGGGGGAGGTTGAAAAACCTGACTGTTCATCGCCCTAACGTAAGCTGGGAACCAAGCAGCCACTGCTCTGAACTGTTCCCAGGAGAGAAGCCCGCTAGGACCAAGGAAGCCTGGGAGCACAGGAGAATGTGGCAGAGAAATGGGGACAGAGCCGAGAAGAGATGTCGGCTGAACTCCGCCTGGGCTAAGGAGCGGACCGGGAGCACCCGTGGAAGAAGGTGCCCTGGAAGACCCCATAGCCGACAGCTGAACAACCATTTTGGTACTGCCTTGGCTGCGCCCGAAAGAATCCCCCCCGTGAGGCGACCGGGGCCGTATAGGTCCAGAGGGATGGTCCCCTACCTCAAAAGAATGGGGCTCTCTCAAAGAGACCGAGGAGGAAGAGTGGAGATCCGCACTACGGCTTCTCCAAGAGCTCGGGTGGACCCCCGAAAAAGGCCGCCGTGCAGATGCCACGCCCCTCGAACCCTCGGAGTCCGAAAGAGCCCTCCTAATCGAAAAGGCCAGCCTAGGTAGCTGACAGCTCTGGGCAGCATCTGAAGGAGCTATCCAGGGCACAGTACCCTCCCCTCCCATAGGTGCTCTGATCGGCCCCAAAGTTGGGCGATCCAGGCACACCACAGGTGGGGTACCACTTCTGAGGGGTCAGTGAATACACCAAGATTAGGCTGCAGAGCAATGGTGGCCTGCACCACTGCCCACTGGTCAGCACCTCTGACCCCAGACTTGGTAGCCACCAACCCCACCTCAGAAAGGGGCTGACTCCGGCTTGTCGAGGAATCTACTGGGCTGCCCACTCCAGCAGTCGACCCCAAAGAGTCAGACTGTCTGTCTAACTTAGAGCCCGAAGCTGCCTCCGAAGAGGTAGAGGCCGAGGCCCTGTGCCAGACCGTAGGAGGGCGCCCACTGCCATCTTTGCCAAAGGGGGTGCCAGAAACCAAAGCCATGCCCGAGCTGGTGCCAGTGCCCCCTGCAGCACCACGAGCAGCATCCACAGCAGGTTCAGCTCCAACCCAAACAGAAGCTTCAGAGTCGGGACCAGCCACGGTGCCATCCAGCCCCACGGCGCTGCGATGAAGACAGCGCCAACAATGGCCCCGATGGCACATCGGTGCTGAGGATGGTGCCACCTAGCTCCACAGTGCCGCAAACGGTGCCATGGGCAGAGGCGGCGCCAACGACGGCGGAATCTGATAGCTAGCAGTATCGATGCCGCGAACAACTCAGACAGAAGCCACCGCTCCGTGAGACAAGTCAACGCCAACGGCTCCATCAGGGCCCACGCGTCACGAACAGCACAGAGGCCCGCAATGGCACTGACCGACGGTGTTGAGGACGGTGCCGACCCAGGCCTTGCGAACCGCAGGTCCGACACCGGGGGAGCCTTCACCCCCAAAAGGGCAACTGCCACGTGGCACCTCCCGCCCACCCCCAAAAGGAGCGGGACGGGCCTCCTGCGCCACGGAAGGAGCCTCGACAATGGCTAGGCTACTAGTAGCTGAGGCTCCCTCCTCCTCCTTGGTCCATGTAGATCCTGGAGGGGACCCAGAGGAAAGGCCGAGAGTGTGTGGCTTGGCCCGACGAGTGCATGCCTGACCCCCGAAAGTTGGCGGAGCTCGCCCCACTTTCCACGCACGTTGTTCGATGATCTGGCAGTCCATGGAGAAACAGGCGTCACACGAATCCATGTTGTGAAGCGAGCCAAGACACGAAAGACAACGGTCATGCTGGCCAGTGATGGAATATTTCTGGAGGCATGGGCACCATCGCATAGGAGGCCAACCTGTCCTGGAAGTTTTCTTGCCCTCCGACCGAGACATGACCTATGGGGAAAAAACACCAAAAACAGACTCAACGTCACAGAAAAATAGAATAATGGAAAGATCTTACCGGGCGACGTCGAGTATGGCAAAACAGAACCGGCAGAAGTAACCGATAGACTTCGGCACTGAAGGAATTGCAAACACGGAGTCGAGAAACTGCGAAGCAGGCCTCAAGTTTTCTCTCAGCGTCCCACGACGTGACCTCTATGGTGTGAGACGAAGAACTGGCAGGCAGGCGGAGTCACCGGCGCCTAACAGCCAACCCGCAAGCACCACGCAGTGCGTCGGCCTCGAGGGCGGTGCCGATGCTGCATCGGCTCCCCCTACCTAAAAAAAAAAAAAAAAGCTCCCGCAGGGTCCTGACCTCCGGCCAAGTACCCAACAGTGATGAATGGTGAAGACTGACACAGATAAGATAAAGCATTCCATGTGGAATCTCTGCTTCATGAAGGATCGCCCAATCCCTGTCAAATGTTGAAACAATCTCTAATTATTTTACTCCTTGCTATCTAATCTTGCTCTATTGTTATACCCTGTATTGTTGTATATCCCTTGAAATCTTGCTTAATTCTGTGTAAACCCTGTCTTTTGTCTGCATATTCCATGTAATTCTCCCAGGTTGCACCTGAAAATAGGGATATGTTTGTCTAGTGTGCTTACCTGGTCAACAAAAGCTAAATAAATAAATAAAAGCATTTCTTTTTCATTCTAGTGGAATAAATGAGATTGGGGTATAAGCTTACATGCTCACCATCACAAAGCAATGTTTTCTTACAATGTGCAATTCCCAGCACAAAGTCCCTTGAGCCTACTCCAGCTAAGCCCATCACTGTTGTTCTGGGTGCCTCAGGATTATCGGGTCCACCATGGGCCAAAACTCTATATGTAGATTGGTCTGGTAGTAAGGGATTCACCAAACTGCTGCTCCAACCAATCCTTTAAAAATAAGATGCGATCTCCTTCACTCATTTCTGGAATGCCCACCACCCGAACATTGGACAAGTGGGCCTGGTTCTCTAGCAATTCAATACAGGCTTGTAAATGTGTATTTTGTTTCACGAGATTTGCCAACACTCCATGAGCCGCCTTGGAGCATCTTTTACTGCCCACTGTTTCAGTTTGATGAGTCAACACGCTCAGTTCTAATGAACTGACTCTGTCACAGAATCAAATTTCTACGATAGTCTGGAGAACGTTTGAATTAAATGGGTGAATTTTAGTCCCAAGCTTTGCAGTGTCTCTTCATTTTTAACAGGCAAGCCAGTAGTAGCGGTTTCAGAGGCAGACCGCATGGTTGGTAGGTCCAGAAAAGTTTTGCTCTTATCTCCCTGATGCTGCTGCTTATCTTTCTGAGGGTTGCCCATATTGTTGCTGGGATATTCTGATTTCGGTTGCTACCAGTAAATTATTAAAGTATGTCCAAAATCAAAGTTTTAAAGCTGCTTTCCAATGTCTAAATCAAAGAGCAAAAAACTCAAGCCGCCACATTGCTCGGGCTCCACAGCGCCCCCCTGAACCTGAGGTACTTTCTGTGAGTAGGTTTGACTGGAATATAGAAGTAGGAATATGAACATACAATGAAGCCAGAAAATAAAGGCCTAATGGCCTATCAAGTTTGCTCAAGTGTGAAGCTCTCAGTGCTGTGTACTGACGCTGTCCTCCACTCTTCTCACCCCCTACCAACTGATCCCACTGTGTTCCTCTTTCTCCCTTCCCCATTTTGATTCTGCCCTTAAGTTTATCCCACTCCCCTTAAATCCCCCCACTGATGCCCTTGAAACCAGTTCCTCTGGCACAGCATTCCATGCAGTCACCACCCTGTCAGTGAGAAACTGCCTCCTCAACTCCATTCTAACCTCCCCCCTCCAACTTCAGATTATGCCCTCTTGTAATTCCTTCCTTTCTAATTTTAAACAGACCCTCATGACTTACCCCATTAATGCCCTTCAAGTATTTAAATGTCTCAATCATATCCCCCCGTCCTTTCTTTCCTCAAGTGAATACATATGCTGTAGCCTCTCCTCATAGGGCTTTTCCTTTATCCCACTCAACATCTTGGTTGCTCTCCTCTGTACCCCCTGCAATAGTTTGATGTCCTTTTTTAAGTATGGATGCCAGAACTGCACGCAGTACTTCAAGTGAGGCCTCACCAATGCCCTGTACAGCGGCAGGATCACATCCTCACTCCTTGAGGTGATTCCCCTTGCTATACACCCCAGCATCCTATTAGCCTTCGCTGCCACTATCTTACACTGTGCAGAGTGTTTCGTATGGCCTTTGACTAGCACACCCAGATCTTTCTCCTCAATGGATACCAATAACCGCACACCTCACAGCTTATAGCCAAATCCAGGATTCACTTTCTAGGATTCCTTTTTCCAAAGTGCGTAATACTGCACTTCTTAGCACTGAAGCCTAACTGCCAGGTACTTGACCACCTCTCCAAGGTTTCTAGGTCCCTCTGCAGCACCCCCCCCCCCACCACTGCACCCAATTTAGTATCAGCAGCAAACATACTCTTGCGACTCTGAACCCCAACAGACATATCAGCTGCATAGATGTCGAATAACACTGGTCCCAGAACCGAGACCTGTGGAACCCCACTGATGAATCTTTCAGATCCAGTGACCCCAGCCAGTCTCCCAACTGCAGTGATGGTATCACTGAACTCAACGTAACCATTTTAAATTTTTCCTTTTGCATGGGTTTGTTCAGGTATCTCGGATCTAAAATGAGTCAGCACTCCCTATTTTTCTTGTGGGTCAGGAAATATCTGGAGAAGACACCCTTGCCCCATTGTGTGGCAGGGACTTTCTCTACTGCTCTTGCTTGCAGCAGTTGCTTTACCTCCAGCTCCAACAGGAATTTTTCCTGCTGAGGTGTGAGGTGGTAACAGTTTTAGCTTCTGCAGTTTGGGGGAATTTTCTGAACTGCAGGGACAGACCCTGGCCCCACTACTTCCAAGATCCACTTGTCTGTGGTGATTCTGACCATTCCTGGAAGCAGTGAGCCAACCCCCCCCCCATATGTAAATGGATGAGTGACCTTGGTGGAATTAGCAGGGAATTTTTTCCCCCTTCTTTTGGGGCTTAGGGGCTGCTCAGCTGTTGCAGCTGCACGCCTAGTGCCCCTTCTGTCCCTACCTCTACAGTAACCTCTTGGGGTGGATACTCATAAGAAGCATAGGACCCTACCCATGCCTCCCCTTCCATGAAGCCCGTAGGAAGTGGAAGCCTTTTCCTTCTCAGTATTGTTCATGTAGGTGGTTTTGTACTTACCCACTGTTTTCCTATATGCCTCTGTTTTGTCACCAAACAAGGAGCTTCCCTCAAAGGAGAAGTCCGTAACTTTGGTTTATGTGTCCTGGGATAAGATGGTAGCCCAAAGCAAAGCAAACATTGGTACGGATACTGCATGGGCCAGAAGAAAAAATTACTTACCATAGTAATCTTGTTTCTTCCCAGTGATACTCAGGTATCCAGAACGTTTTCAGTGTCTTTTTAAGACTGAACTGCCCAGAGAGAATTTGGAATTGTATGCAAATGATGGAATCTTTGTGCATGCTATTTTCAAATGCTGCCTTAAACTAACTGCCTAGGTTCTACACCCTCAGATTTCCTTGGAGTCTGGAGAGACAGGCATCAAAAAACTAAACACCTATATGTAAAAACCCTCAATAATTAGAAATATAATAATGGGACAACAACCTAATGCCCCCAAAAAGGGGAAAAAAAACAAACTGGAAGTAATAACCCATAACATTACCTCTGAATGAGAAAAACAGTAAAAATGAACCCAAATAAAAGCCATAGTGACTGATTGTGGCACCTATATAGCAGGTCACAAAAACATTTCCAGGAATGCAGAGGCTACTGGTTCTTCAGGGGGAGGCAGGGTGGGAAGTTCTGAATACCTGAGAATCACTGTGAAGAAACAAGACTACTATGGTAAGTATTTTTTTCTTCTAACCCCAGTAATACTCAGGTATTCATAACTTCTGCAGACTAAGAAGCAGTACCTTTGGAGGTGGGCACAGAACCTACTTTGGGAACAGACTCTGCAGGACTGCTGTGCCAAACTTGGCATCACTCCTGGACAGGATGTCCAAACTGTAATGCTTTGTGAAAGTGTGTACTGTTTTCCAAGTAGCTGCTTTACAGATGTTCACTAATGGAACATCCCTGGCAGCTGCTATGGTAGCAACTGTGCCTCTTGTGGAAGGGGCCATCAAGCCTGTTAGGGGTTCCCTTCCCGCTTTAGAGTAACAAAACTGGATACACTGCACTATCCAGCGAGAAATGGACCTTTTAGATGCTAGGTTACCCTTTCCCACATCCCCATATGTCAGGAACAGCTGTTTTCTGTCCTGCCTATGGTCCTTAGTAGCTGTCATGTAGTAGCTAAGAGCTCTCTTGACATCCAGACTGTGGAGCCTCCTTTCACCAGAAGTGGAGTGCTCACTGAAAAAGACACGTAGGGTAATGGTTTGATTTGGTAGTTTAGTTCCCCCCCCCCCAAAAAAAAACGTTTGGAATTACATCCTTTCTTATCTATCCCTATCTTTTACAGTCTACTGCAGTAGCACCCTCTTCTGAAGGTCTCTCTTGACCATTCCTTCACCCTTCTACTCTGAGGGGGTGGCCGCCCCATCAGAGTATCTCTGTCTATTCTGACCCTCTGTGTTTCTTTTCCTGTCCATGGTGATGATATGGTGGAGGTTAGGATATTCCTCCTGTCTTAAGAAATATGGCCCTAGGACTGGTGAGCCAGATAAAGAAATATGGTGAACCCCCACTTTGTCCTAGTAAAAAGGCTATATTGTGAATATAAATGGTCTGTTCTAGAAACCCAGAGACTGAGGACTAGACCAAGTAATAAAGAGTAAAGTGCTACAGGGACGCCTGTAAAATGTTTTAAAAATATTACTCTTGGTAATAAAGGCAGAGTGCCCTTTTCTTAAAATGTGGGAAGTGACTTACAAATAAGAAGAAGACAGTCCTCATGTCTCCGAGGCTAGCCACAAAGGGAGACTGAGGAATAAAACATCCAGCTACAGGTTTCCATATTTGCACCACAGAGTACAAAAGTAGTGTTTGACTTAAGAAATGCATGCTGAACAGTAAATGGGGCCCATCCTCCTGTTAAAAGCAGACCATGTAGGAGAATGAGGGCCACAATAAAGACACAAGAGAGGGCTAAGGAAAGCTCACATGACAGAACAGGGCCCAAATGAAAAGGCAACCCATCAGCTGGCGATTTCAGCCGATGGGACATTCTTTCCTGAATGAAAGTGTTTTTCATGTAAAGAAGAGCTGGGGGTTACAGTAAATAAAACTTCCTGTGTGAATACATGTTTTTATGCTCTGTTGCAGTATCTATAACCCAACCTTTACAGGTACTTCACATAAACAGAATGTTTCCCTGTACTTTCCTGATTAAGAGAGGGGACTATAGTACTTTTAAAACCCTCTTGAATGCATTTATCTGTTTTTCTATGCCTGAAGATTAAATAAAACATTTTAAAAACCTTACAAGGAATACAAGGAACAGAATTAAGTAGGTTTGCATGGATGAGGAAACCCCCAGGCCCTTACCTGTTCCTTTCTTAACTGATGTATTCTGGTGAGTTCTTCTGAATCAGCAGGCCCAAACCAGACAGCCTTTACAGGGCCCTGTCTATCTATGACATCACATAAAGGGAGGGGCTAAACTGTTAAGTGGCCCTTATGTATTACTCTCTAATATCTGGGGCAACACGTTATAAAGATGTTTTAGTAGAATGATATTGTTGAGATACCACATAGTTTAAGAGCCATGGCCATGATGATCCCCCGAAAATGTATGTACTAGTACAGAATTTTATGTATTAGAGATAGGGGCGGACCAGTTGACCTGATGAGGTCACAGGCTGTTGCTATAAAAGGCCCTCCTGAACGTACATGATCAGTCAAACCTTGAGTGGTGTACTGAGAGGACGTACAGGTAGACTAGAACACAGACGATTGTGAAAAAAAAAAAAATAGTTGTAATTAGCTTTCTACTCTGTGGCAGCACTAGTTAGGGTAGAACAGTGCTGAAATTCAGATCTGAAGTTGTAAAGTTCTGTTTTCTTTATTTTTTATTATTTGGAGTTAACTTTATTTTGTTGAATTTTATGAAGAAATAAAATTTACACAATGCCAACTGTGTGTTTTAAAGCATAACCATCTGAGTCAGTGTTGTCAATTCCTACCTGCTGGTTCAAGTGGACATCAGAAACCACTTTAGGGAGAAATTTCCTGTTCGTTCTCTGGATCACTTTGTCCTTGTGGAAGGAAATATAGTCCTGTTTGATGTAGAGAGTCTGGAGCTCGCTTATTCTTCTGGCAGAAGTCACTGCCACTAGGAAAACTGTTTTCAATGTGACACATTTTAGATGAGCTGAAGACATGGGCTCAAAAAGAGCCCTCGTGAGCTTGGCTATACATACATTGGCATCCCATGCCGGCACTGGCTCCCTGGGGGGGGGGATGCCAATGGGAAATGCCCTTAAAGAACCTTTTGAAGATAGGGTCTGAAGCAAGAGAAATCCCTTGCCTGGCTGAAACATAAGCAGATGCTGCAGCGAAGTATACTTTCAGGGTACTGGGCTGTAGGCCCAGTGAATGCAAACAGGTAAGATAATCCAGCATTGCTGGGACCCCAGCCTGTGTTGACACAATTTTTTGTGTGGAACACCAATCAGAAAATCTTTTACATTTTGCAGCATAGGTTTTCTTAGTGTAGGACTTCCTATAACACCTGAAAATGTCCAGGACACTTTCAGAAAGGTTTAATTCTGCATATTCTAGGTTCTCAAGAGCCAGGCCTTGAGCCTGAGGGATCTGAGGTTCAGGTACAGGAGCCTCTCCCGGTTGTGCCTCCTGGGAAGGTGTATCAGTTCGGCCACAGACATGGAGAGCAGTAGAGAGTACCATGGCTGCCTGGGCCAATCTGGTGCTATCAAGATCATGGATGCTGACTGGGACCTGAGCTTGAACAATACCCTGTACAACAGGGGTAAGGGAGGAAAAGCATGCAGATGTTTCCCTGACCAATCTAGAATTAGAGCATCCAGGGGGACTGTTCCCAGATCTGGTGGTCTGCAACAATATTGTGGCAGGTGGTGGTTCTGGTGGGATGCGAACAAGCCTACCCCAGGAGTGTCCCACCTTCTGAAAATCACTTCTACCACTTGCCTGTTCAGAGTCCTTGCCAGGCAGGTGAATAGCCTGTAGTGACACTCCCAAGGAGTATTCCAGACTCCATATTTTCATGGTTTCTGTGCAGAGAGAGTTTGAACTTGTCCCTCTCTGCTTGTTTATGTAGTACATAGTGGTGGTATTGTCTGTACTGATCTGTACCACCTTTCCCTGTAGCAGTGTCGTGAAAGCTTTTAGTGCCAACAATACTGCTCTGAGTTCCAGCAGGTTGATGGGCAGGAGTGAGTCTTCACTTGACCATGTGCCTTGGGTGGTGTGGTCTCCCAGGTGGGCACCCCACCCCAATAGTGATGTGTCCGTTCTGATAACTACTGATGGGGGCTCCTGTTGAAAAATAACCCCTCCTCTCAGGTTGGTTTCCTCTCTCCACCATTTGAGGGCCTGCAACAAAGTTCTTCTTACTGGAATCTGGGTTTCTAGAATTTTGAAAGAGTCTCTTCTTTGACACCAGTGAGCCCTGAGGTGAAACTGGATGTCCCTCATTTGGAATCTGGATCCCAGCACTGTGCCCATAGCAGCTGCCATGTGGCCCAGAAGCTGTAGGAACTGTCTTGCAGTTTTTGGTTTGTTCAGGCTGAATGAACCTGCTATCTGCAGGATGCTCTTTGCCCTGTCCAGAGGCAGGTATGCCCTGCCCTGCAGGGTATTTAACTCGACTCCAATGAACTGCAATACCTGAGCAGGCTGAAGGACCAACGTTTCCAGATTTATCAAGAATCCTAGAGACTTCAAGAGCCCCTGGGTGAGTTGCAGTTGCTCCCTCACATGTTGGAGTGATTTTCTCACCACCAGCCAGTTGTCTATGTATGGAAAGACTGTGACACCTTGCTTTCGAAGGTGTGTCACTACCACTGCCAAACACTTTGTGAACACCCTTGGTGCTGAAGTGAGACCAAATGGCAGGGTTGAGAACTGGTAACGACCTGAAAGGAGACTGAACCATAGGTATTTTATGTGAGACTCCCTTATGGAGATGTGGAAATAGGCATCCAGTGATGTCAACCAGTCTCCTTTCTGGAGGGTTGGCAAAATTAGTGCCAGGGTTTTACCATTTTGAACTTTGGTTTTGTTAGATATCTGTTTAAGACCCTAAGGTCTAAGTTTATTTTATTTTATTTATTTATTTAGTGATTCGAAAAAGACCTTTGAGCGCAAGCTCTTTTACAAAGGTTCCACGTCATAGATTGCAAAACAAAGTACAATAGGAGAGAGCAAAGGTACAATACAATGAACGATATAGCTTGGATTCAGAACTTACAGAATAACTCAAAACATAGGTACAAGTTAAATAACACGAAAAACACTTTATATGGGGGGGGGAGAGATAAGCAGCCACAAAATGCCTTGTCAGTAGTTCAGAGGGACGGGGATAGTTAGCAGTGGGGTGAAGAAAGGAGGTATGAGATAGAGGTATGTACTGCGGTGGAGGTGAAGGGTGGGGGAAGAAGGGCGATAAGGTATAGGGAGAAATGGTGGGGTGAGGGGAGGCTGAGCTGAGATGACATGCTAGAGTAAAATGGTGGGATGTGAGGGGGCATGGTCAGGCAGCCCACATTAGAAGTGACTGTTAGGGAAACTCACGGTACTGTGAGTTGGGGGAGAGGGTGGCAGATGCCAAAGGAGCATGATGCAAACTGATTGCTGGGACAAGTCATGAGAAGTAACAGAGGGAAGGGGTACCTGAGGCCTGCCTAGTGCTTGCGGGGGGGGGGGCAGAGAGAGCAGGTGTGGCTGGACTCAGGGGCAGGTGTACTTAGAGAGTGTTATTAGGTGCTGTTTGAGGTCAGTTTTGAATTGTGCCATACAACTGGTGACCAAGAGGTGCCCAGGGAGTTAATTCATCCATAGGGGGGCCCGGTAAGCAAATGCACGTTGCCCAAGTGAGGTGCGGCGGAAGGGGATAGCCAAGGCCCCTCTAGTCTTCTCTCTGGTGACCTATAACGAGTTGGCCGCCTTGATCAAATTGCCTACACAAGGTGGTGTTTTACCCAATACAGCCTTCTTCCCTAGCATGCAAGTCTGGAATTTGACCCCCATTTCTTAATGACAGCCAATTTGCATGTTCGTACAGAGTACAGGTGTGAGTGACATGCCTAGCATCCAGGGTGAGTCTGTAGGCTTTGTTGAGTGCAGTCTGAACCCTCTTGAGCGCTGTATCCACTGCCACCCTACAGATCACTAGTCCAAAGTCAATAGTAGATATAACTGAACTGCGGACTGAGAGGTGGAAGGCCCCTGGAGAGAGGTATTGCCTGTACCTGTACAGGACACCAATCTTGGTATTGACTGTCTTGACCAGAGAGTCAATATGGTACACAAATGTGAGGGTATCATCTATTATGACCCCTGGATACTTGAACAAGTGAACTTGTTCCAGCGGCTCATTGCATGAGTTGGAGATGATGAGGGGGTGGTGCTTATTTTTGTTGTGGGGGCTAGACATATGTATGGCTTTGGTCTACTTGTAGTTTAGTAGCAACTTATGACTACAGAACCAGTCCTTGAGTTTGTAGAAGGAGTTCTGCAGCTCAGATTGTAGGGCAGACTGAGATGTGCTGCAGCTCAGGAGCACAGCATCACCTGCATGTACACAGAACCATAGAACTTGACAGCAGATAAGGACCGCTTGGCCTACCTAGTCTGCCCATTTCCCCTACCTGATGGATAAGCTGCAGATTCTAGTTAATCAACAGCTTACTTCCTCCTACCCCCACTAGAATTGCCTTATGCCTGTCCCATGCATTCTTGAATTCTCCCACTATTTCTGACTCCACAACCTCCTTAGGAAGGCTGTTCCATGCATCCACAACCCTCTCTGTGAAAAAATACTTTCTAACATTACCTCTGAGCCGTCCCCCATCTTTAAATTGTGCCCCCTTGTTCTTGCACATCTCTTCCTCTGAAAGATGCTACTGTCTTGTACTTTGTTAATTCCCTTGAGATACCTGAAAGTTTCTATCATGTCCCTCCTCTCCCTCCTTTCCTCAAGGGTATACATATTAAGCTGCTTTAGTCTCTCCTCGTATGTCTTCTGGTGCAGACCTTGCACCATTTTGGTTGCCCTCGTCTGAACAGCATCCACTCTGTCTATGTCTTTGCAGAGATGGGGTCTCCAGAATTGTACGCAGTACTCCAGATGGTGTCTCACCAACTGTCTGTACAGAGGGATAACAACTTCCTGTTTTCTACTGTTGATGCCTCTCCCTATGCATCCCAGTATCCCCCAGCCCTCCTTACTGCCTTCTCACATTGCTTTCCCACCTTTAGGTCATCTGATATAATGACTCCTAGGTCTCTTTCGGTTTTGTTGTTATTAACTCAACCCCCATTGTGTACTCTTCCCCCGGGTTTTTGTTTCCCAGATGCATTACCCTGCACTTCTTTGTATTGAATCTGAGCTGCCACATATTTGACCATTCTTCCAACCTTGTCAAGTCCCTTTTCATCCTTTCCACCTCACCTTGTTTATCAACCCTATGGCAGATCTTTGTGTCATCTGCAAAGAGACATACCTTTCCTTCCAGGTGCTCTCCAATGTCACTTATAAAGACATCAAAGAGGACCGGTCCCAGCACCAAACCCTGCGGTACCCTGCTAGTTACCCTCCTTTCTTCACTGTGGACTCCGTTTACTATTACCCTTTGCATCCTGTTGTCCAGCCAGTTTTTTATCCAGGCTACAACCTTGGGACCCACTCCAAGGCTGGCTAACTTGTATATTAATCCTTTGTGTGCGACTGTCAAAAGCCTTGCTAAAATCTAGGTAGGCCATATCCATAGCCCCTCCCTGGTTTACTACTTTGGTCATCCAGTCAAAGAAATCTATTAGGTTCGTCTGACATGACCTTCCTGCTGTGAAACCATGCTGCCTTGGGTTCTGTGTCCCACTGACCTCTAGGTACTCAACAATTCTTTCCTTCAGAAGTGATTCCATCATTTTCCCTACCACTGAAGTCAAACAAACTGGTCTGTAGTTTCCTGCCTCTGCCCTGCTCCCACTTTTGTGAAGTGGAATCACATTTGCCCTCCTCAGGTACCACCCCATCCTCCCATGATTTGTTAAAGAGAGTAGTCGGTGGTGTTACCAGTTTTACCCTTAGTTCTTTTAGAATTCTTGGGTGAATCACATCAGGCCCCATTGCCTTGTCCACCCTCAATTTCAAGAGTTCTTTCAAAACCCTTTCTTCTGTGAATGGACTAAATATATAGTATGAGTTTAGTGTTGCAGGCTGTGGGACGGTCATTTAAGAAGAGGCTGAAGAGTAGGGTCCCCAGTATTGATCCCTGGGGTACCCCTAATTATACCTCTCTTGTGCTGGATACCGCTTGACCAATTTTGACACACGCAAAAGGCATTGGGCACCACACCCATGTTTCGCAGTTGGATCAGTAACTGGGGGTGGCTGACTGTATTGAAGGCTTTGGTGAGGTCAATAAAGACAGACCCCACCAGTTTGCCTTCATGCAGGGGCTTATGTGCATAGTTCGTGTAGTCCAGCAGGGCAGTGGTGGTACTGTGATTTTGTCTGAAGTCATGCTGGTTGGGCTGCCACTCCCCATTTTTCTTTGTGGTGAGGAAGTATCTTGAGTAAAATCCCTTTCCCTTTAAATGTACTGGTACTGGTTCCATTGCTTGTGACAGAAGCAGTTTTTGCACCTCTAATTCTGGGAGTTTTCTCTCTACATTTGTGGATGGCTTGAAAACTCGGGTTCTTAAAGGTGGAAGGGATTTGAAGCTTAGAGACAATCCCTGGCTCACAACTTCCAGGACCCACTTGTCTGTGGTGATTTTTTGCCAAGCATGAAAATAGTGAGCCAGTCTGCCTCCTACAGGCAGCAGGAAGGTAGCCTGTACAGACACGTCAGGATGCCTGCTTTGCTTGAGGCTGGGTCTGGGATTGGGAACCACGCCTGGAACCCCTTCTACTCCAGCCCCTTAAGTATTCCTGCTGTGGATACTGCTGGTACTGAGGCGTAGCCATGGCCTGGAAAAAGGGCCTTCTTTGAAAGGATCTGCCCCTGCCTCCCCTTCCATAAGGTCTGGTGGATGGAGAAGCTTTGTCTTTTGCAGAATTGCTTCTGTAGGTGGCCTTGTATTCAGCCACCTTTTTTCATGTAAGCCTCTGTCTTTTCCCTGAAGAGGGTGTTTTCCTCCAATGGGAAATCCAATGCCTTGGTTTGTGTATCCTGGGCAAGGTTTGTGGATCTTAGCCAAGCAAACCTTGTCTGAGCCACAGTGTTTGCCATCCACCTGGCAGCTGTGTCATTCAAATTGGCAGCTATTTGGAACTGATATTTGACTGCTTCCAAACCAAACCTAGCTGTTTCAGCTAAATGGGAGACTGTGCCTTGTCTGCCATGGTGACAGCAGACTGCCAAAGAGATTTTTGGTATTGAGCAGCATAGCCCTGGAAGTTTGCCTGCCTGACGGCCAAGGAGGCCGAAAGGTAACCTTTCTTGGCCATGCTATCAATCTTCCTAGAGTCTCTGTATGGGGGCGCTAGGGAATCCATTCTCCTGTCACAGGATGCCACCACTTGCACCACCCCTTGGAGATCAGGGTGTGAGGATAAGAATTCAGCATCATGTCTTTCCAACTGATACTTTTTAGCCAACCTCTTATTCGGGGGGGGGGGGGGCAGTATTAGGTGTTTGCAAAATCTTTAAGGCATCCTTCTTAAAGAACTTGTTAACAGGAAGAAGCTTTTTAGTGGGTGTCAGCCCCATTATTTTCATGTACTCAGCTTATTCTTCATTCTCAATCACTTCATTTGTAGGGATGTCTAAAGCATCCACTATCCTTCTTACAAAAGTAAAGTGTGAGGAAAAGTCCTTTGATGCCTGAGAAGGAGAACCAAAGTCTTGTTCAGGGGAAACCTCTGGTTCAGTGGGGTCCCCGTTGTCCTCCACATCAATATCAACATACTCTTCTTGTTCAGAAAGGGAAGCTTGAGAAGAAGAGCCAGTCTGCTTGGCAGGAGTCTGAGGTAGAAGAGCAGTCGGCCCCTGTAAAGCCTGAATAACTCAAAAGGCCTATGCAATCTAATCAGCAGTTGGCATTTTTATTGCAGGCACAGAAGTCCTCAAATGCTGCTCAGCAGGGGGTTCTATGTGTTTTGTTTTCTTAGATTTTTTTGAAGGAACCCGAGAGTCAGCCAGTTCAGCAAGCCTCTTTTGAACTGCTTGTATACCCATCTCAGGGGTGGCAGTTACAGCTATTGTTACTGTTGTGGCAGGGTGTCAGCTGGTCACAGCTCGAGGGACCCTTAGGAGCAGAAAGCTTTTTCTTAAGCCTTTGAAGGTGTTTCTCAACATTATTCTGAAAAGTTTTGCAACTATCGCAATCTGCTTTAAATGTTCATATCCTAGGCAGACAACATGTAAATTATGTTTGTCTGCCATGGCAAAAATCTCACCACAATCGGTACAAGGTTTGAAACCGGTTCTTTTAGGTATTTCAGACATTCTGTGGGTAAAAAAAATCCCAAAATTTAATAACCGCTAAATAAGAAAGATTTTTAAAACTTATTCCGAACCAATGAGAAATCGATCGAAACCGGGAACTGAGCAGAAAAACAAACCGGAGCTAGCGGTTCAAGGACCGTAATTAGCGGTTCACAAAATAAATATTTTAAAACAAATTTAAACTAAATTAATGGAATTCCTTAGTCAGGGAACTCCGATAAATACAGAATAAACCCCAATTTCCCACCAGTTATACCGAACTGGGAGAAACCGAGAAAAATATATTTTAAATACAAAAGATGGAAATTACTTACTTACCATAATTAATGATCTTCTTGGACAGTCTCCATCACTCATTCACACGAATGGGATAGCACCGGAGGTACTAGGGACAAGCGGGAGACAACATTATTCAGAAGGGTCGGTGCCAAGACAGGACCACACATGCGCGGCACTGCGAGACTAGCTCGCGCCTGTATAGGCTATCTCGGTGTCGACCCTCCAACCGCCTCAGTAACTTTTTGACCAAGGAGGTGCAGCGTAACTAATGAAAATAACTTATTCTGAGTTTCTGGGCCTGAGATGGCCCAGATGATCCTTGCAAGAAGGGTCAGTAAACAATGTCTTCACAGCCTGAACCATAAGATCACGAAGACCAGGAAAGAAAACGAGTGAACCCAGGGCATGGTGGGTGGGTGTGTGTATGAGTGATGGAGACTGTCCAAGAAGATCAATAATTACAGTAAGTACGTAATTTCCATATCTTCCTGGACTAAGTCTCCATCACTTATTCACACTAATGGGAGAGTACCGAGCTAAAACCAACAACCCTGAGTGGGGTGGAGGAGATAGGGTTCACTCAGAAAGGACGGCCAAGGACTGTCCTGCTAATAGAAAGAGGTGTCTTGGAAAGAGCATCTAGAATATAGTGCTTACAAGATAAGCGCTCAAGTTGTAACTCACCACTTTGCAGAAAACTGCAATGGACACAAAATGAAACTCTGCCAGGAAGCCACAACCACTCTAGGAGGGTGGCGCAAACCCGGCCTCACAAATTGGTATAAGACCAAAATTAATGTCAAAGACATGTACTAATCTAATGCAAAAGGACATCAGGAGCTGAAAGAGCCGGAGGTAAAGTCTACTGCTTCAGGGTAGACCGAAAAGCGTAGATGGAAACCCCCACTACCAAGTATGGCTGTGGTTTGTGAACAACAGGTCTAAGAACACTTGAACCTCTTACATGGTGAGCAAAAGGGGGGTCCAGGTAAGGTTAGCCCATCAAGGAGAATGGTTTCCATTTAGTCACTGAAACGTTCCTGATGGAAGGCCAAGCATAACTTAGAAGCCTCTTGCGGTGGTCTAGTAGAACCAGATCCTACCCACTTCATATTCCAAAAAGGAATCATCCTACCCCTGTGTGTACAAGGTAGGTAGGTAAAATTTTATTTTTAAACAGGTAAATACATGTCATTTGGACAAAAGTCCAGTTTACAAGACAGACCTCTGTAATCCCTATCTAAATACATACAATAAGGTTCCATGTTAACACATACACAAAACACATCAGCATAAATATTACTAATATAGCAACAAAAAAGTATAAAAAAATACTCTCTTTTGTCTTTACATAAAGACAGAGATCTTATCCAACTTTACAGTACATTAAAAGGAGTAATCAACAATTACAAACATGAATATTCAATTATTTTTTAATATGAACAAATGCAGAATTATTTGCAATTTCCCTAACATCTGAAGAAAGAGAATTCCAAAAACTAGCAGCTTGATGAATTAAAGTCCTATCCCCATATTTGTTTCGTGATTTTTCTATAATAATCTTATTTAAATGAACTGATCTAGTTCGTAACCTTTTAGAATGTTGCTTCGCTGGAAACAGCAATGATGAAATTGGATGATTTAGACAAGAATATTTCATTTTATGAGTTAAAATTAACCAATGACAAATATAATTTGTATCCAAGGGCAGCCAATTTATTTATTTAACAACAGACAGTGATGAGTGCGATAATTCCCCTTTAGTACATATTTGGCCACTCGGAAATAAGTTTTATCCAACCTGACCAAGAGTGTTTTATTAGTTCTTCTATATATCAATTCACCATATCTTAGCACTGGAATAATTAACTGTTCAGCCAACTTCTTCCTATCTATTAATGTCAGACATTCTGTAGTTCTCCTTAGGGCCCCCACCCTTTTATTCACTTTTTTTACTAAATCCGTAATATGGCAAGAAAAAGACATCTGCTCATCAAATATCACTCCCAAATAACTATAATCCTTAACCTGTTCTAATTTAGTTAGATTTTTTATATGAATTTGAAGTTTAAAAGTAGTATCATCACTTTTTTTTTTAATGAAAATTTCATACATTTCGTTTTCTTTGTGTTCATAATCAGCCTTGACCTGGTAAACCACCCCTCAATCTTTAAAAAAATCAGACTACAGATTCGACTGCAATTCATCATCTGATTGACCAGATGCGATAATTACCGTATCATCGGCATATAACCGAATTTCTGTATGCTCAGCCACTAGTGGAAGATCATTTATAAAAATAAGAAACAGAAGAGGTCTCAGGATCGATCCCTGAGGAACGCCTCTGGAGACCCTTCCACTCTCCGATAAATGACCCTGTATCTCCACCCTCTGGGAGCGATTACCTAAATAAGATTTTAACCAATCTAAGGGGCCATCTCTGATACCTATCCCTTGCAGTCTCTTGATCAATGAGGGGTGGTCCACCAGGTCAAAGGCCTTCGAAAGATCTACAAAAATTACTGCTGTCTCCATATTATTTCCCAAAGATCTGTTTAACAGATCACTAAATTCTAAAAGGGCTGTTGTAGTAGAATAGTTTTTTCGAGAACCCGATTGTTTTGAGGTTAACAAACTATATTTATCTAAGTAATCCGTGACCTGTACAGAGATAAGTTTCTCCAAACTTTTTGATAAAAGGGATAAGAAGGCTATAGGCCTATAGTTGTTTACCTCTACCACACCTCCCCCGTTGTAGATCGGTTTTACTCTACTTTCTTTCCAGGATAGGGGAAAAATACAGGTTACTCACCTGTAACAGGAGTTCTAGGAATGGTATATGTTGTTCATCCACACTGTCTGGCAGGTATCCTTGCCGCTTTAAATCTTGCCGGAAGGTCTTCAAGCTGGCTCTTCCCACCCACCCGGTGGTAAAACCTCGCTCCACCCCATGCGCCAGATCTGGCCCGCTGGAAGCTCAGGTTGTGCGTCGAGCCGGGAGGTCGGGTGGGTTGTGGATGAACAATCAATACCATTCCTAGAACTCCTGTTACAGGTGAGTATACTCATTTCTAGGACATGGATATGTTGTTCCATCCACACTGTCTGGCAGACTCTAGCAGTTCTCCGGGAGGAGGGAGGCAAGGCGCACACCCCCTACTTAGGGAATAAAGACTGGAGAACCGAGGCCCCAAAACCAGCATCCCGGCGTGACTCAAGGTCGATGTGGTAATGGTAGATGAAGGTGTGTGCTGACTTCCAGGTAGCAGCCCTGCAGATATCCTGGATAGGGACGTCCCTGGAAGCAGCCACCGATGCAGCAGTATGCCGGTAGAATGAGCTCTTATCCCTCTGGGAGGCTCCATGCCCGCCAACTTATAGCAGAGATCTATGCAGGAGGTGACCCACCTGCTTATCGTCCGCTTGGCTGCAGGTCTGCCAGGTGCGGCTTCAGCATAGGTGACAAACAGCTGGCGAACCTCTCCCGATTTCAGCCGTGCGCTCCTTACAATAAGCGAGCGCCCTTCTAGGGTCCAAAGTATGGAGCCTGTATTCGGCCTCCGAGGTGTGACTGGGGTAGAACACCGGCAGAGTCAACACCTGGTTAAGGTGAAACTCCAACACCACCTTCGGAAGGAATTTCAAGTGGGGGCGAAGGACAACCTTGTCCCTGTGGAAGACCAGGTAAGGAGACTCGATGCAGAGTGCCTGGAGTTCTCCCATCCTTCTGGCTGACGTGATAGCCACCAAGAAGGCGATCTTCCACGACAGGTGAGAGAGTTCACACCTGTGCACTGGTTCGAATGGCTTGCCCATGAGCTTTGCCAGTACCAGCAGTAAATCCCACGGAGGTGGAGGTTCTCGCACCGGAGGGGAAATGTGATCAAGGCCTTTGAAAAAGTGCCAGACCACCTTCTCCTGCGCCACCGACTGCTCCCCGGCCCACGCCCGGTAAGCAGAGATGGCTGCCAGGTGCACCCTTAGGGTCGTCGACCTAAGCCCTTGACAAGAAAGGGACCATAAATAGTCCAAGATGCTTGCCAAGGAACAGGAGGAAGGGTCCAAGCCCTTGCCCTGACACCAAATGGAAAATCTCTTCCATTTGAAGGCATAGAATTTCCTGGTCGACTCCTTACGGGACGCCTCAACTACATTGAGGACCTCGTCGGAAAGACCCAAGGCCTGGAGCTCTAGCCGCTCAGGAACCAGGCCGTCAGGTGCAGGGATTGAAGGTCCAGATGGAACACCTTCCCCTGATTGACTGAGAGCAGGTCCGGGTGAGCTGGAAGCTGCCTCGGGAGCCTGGAGCTGAGGCTGAGGAGATCTGGGTACGAGAACTGGTGGGACCAGTCTGGGGCTATCAGAATCACCTGCGCCTTGTCCCTCCTTGCTTTGAGAAGCACCTTGTGTATCAAGGGAAATGGGGGGAAGGCGTAGAAGAGGCCCGGGGTCCACGGCCTCGAGAAGGCATCCCCCTGCAGTGAGCCCTGCTGAGGGGGGCGGGCATGGAACAGCCTCAGCTTCACGTTCTCCCTGGAGGCAAACAGGTCCACCTGAGGTGTGCCCCAATGGGAGAACAGATCTTGTACTACCTCCGGCAGGAGAGACCACTCGTGGGATGCAGCCCCTATCCGGCTCAGGGCATCGGCCAGGGTGTTGGAGGCTCCTGCCACATGAATGGCTAGGAGATCCGCCTCCAAGCTGCGCACGAGTGACCAAATGCGGAGAGCTTCCTTGCATAGAAGCATGGAGCGCGTCCCGCCCTGGCGGTTTAGATAGTACATGGTCGTGGTATTGTCCGTCTGGACTCGGACCACTTGACCCCGGAGAAACGGAGCAAAGGCGGTGAGAGCTAGGCGGACCGCTCGGAGCTCCAGCAGGTTGATGTGGCATCGGGACTCCCGCGGGGACCAGAGGCCGTGCGCCCGGTGTTCCCCCAGATGGGCACCCCAACCCATCAGAGAGGCATCGGTCGATAGAGAGACCGTCGGCTTGGGGCGGACAAACGGGATGCCCTCCTGCAGATGAACTGGAACGGTCCACCACTGGAGAGCGTTCCACATCCCTGGGTCACCATCACTAGCTGGTCCAATGGATCGCAGCATTGTGACCACTGGCTGGCCAGTCCCCACTGAAGGGGGGATGTGCCAGCGTGCCCAACGGATCACGCTGGTACAGGCCGCCATGAGACCCAGGAGGCGCAGGAAGTCCCGGGCAGGGTGCGATTGCCCAACCAGAAATGATTGGGCAAAGGAGGTAAGAACCTCGGCCCTGTCCGCCGGGAGCCGTGCTCTGGCTCGAAGAGAGTCAAGCTCTGCCCCGATGAAAAGAATCACCTGCTTCGGCTCGAGTTCCGACTTGGCCTCGTTGATGAGAAGGCCGATTTGAGAGCAAACCTGGAGGGTCAGATCTCTGGACCGCTCCACCTCCTGTCTGGAGGGGGCTGCTATCAGCCAATCGTCCAGGTAAGAGTACACCCGGAACCCCGGCACCGCAGGAAAGCTGTCACCACTGCTATGCATTTGGTGAAGACCCTGGGAGCTGGAGACAGGCCGAAGGGCATGGCTCGGAACTCGAAAAGGGATCCCTCTGCTCGAAAGCGAAGGAATCTCCGATGTGACGGACAGATAGGGACATGAAAGAACACGTCCTGCAGATCCAGAGAGCAGAACCACATGCCGTGTTCCAGGGATGGTATTATCTGAGCCAGAGTGACCATCCTGAAGGTTCGAGACCTTAGGAACTTGTTTAGGTCGCTGTAGGTCGAGAATGGGGCGCCAGCCCCCCGTCCGTTTCGGAACCAGGAAGTACCTGGACACAAACCCCGGGTCTGAGGGAGGGTCCGCCACCTCCCTGATCACCTCCTTTTGGAGGAGGAGAGCGATGTCAGCTCGGCGAGCAGACAGTGAGGATGTGGACCCCGAGGCTCCCCGAGGTGCGACGGCTCTGAAGGGCGGGGCCTGCTCGAATTCCAGAGGCAGGCCTTTTCCGACCACCTCCAGCACCCACCTGTCCGTGGTAATAACGGACCAGGCGGAAAGGAAGTGCCGGAGCCGTCCCCCCACGGGGGGAACCTGGGGTGAGGTGACGGGGTTGGGGGCGACACCCCTCAGCCGTCACTGGGCAGGCTTGGAAGAGGGACCGGCCGAGGGACCTCCTGGGTCTTTACCTCCCTGCTTCCTGTTGGAGGAAGCCCTGGGCTTGGGTTTGGGATGCCAAGCCTGAGCCTGCTGGCCCTGACGTTGCTGGGCCGGACGCGCCGCTGGCGCAGAAGGACAAAAGGGCTTAGGCTGTGGTTTCCAGCCATTGTCCTTCTGAGCGGATGAGACCGAGTCCAGGGTAGCATTGGACTTCTTGATCCTCTGCAGGTGACCTTCTACCCCAGGGCCGAAGAGGTCGGTCCCCAAGAAGGGACATCCGCCAACTTGTGCTGGGTATCCGAAGTGAAGGTGGATATCCTCAGCCAAGCCCGACGATGCATAGCCACTGCGGCCGCCACAGACCTGGCACATGAGTCCCCAATGTCTAAAGCAGTCTGGAGCTGCTGTTTGGCCACTGCCCTGCCCTGGTCCCGCACCTGCCTAACCGTGGTCTGCAGATCCGCGGGAAGATGAGGGACGACCTCATCCAGGGAGCCCAACAGGGCATGAGAGAAATGTGCCATGAGGACGGCCGAACTGGCCTGGCGAAGGCCGAGGGAGGATGCAGCGTAGACTTTTCGACCGGCATAGTCCAATTTCTTGGACTCCTTGTCGGGAGGTTTGTCCACATCCCTAGCGTTCCCGGCACGCCGGAAAACGCTGTCGGTAACTAACCCCTCGGCCGAGGGGTGTTCCGAAAAACCGGACAAGGAACCGGTTGGGACCATATACTTCCTGGCCATCCTGGCCGAAGGCGCAGGGCAGGAAGCAGGGCGCTGCCAGAGCTCCAAGGCCGGGCCCACTATGGCCTCGGCCACCGGAAAGGCCTCCGTAGGGGAATCCCCTCGGTCCAGAATCTCCGTGAGGGGATACCTGGCCTGCTTAGAAATGGGTTCGAGCTTCATCCCGGTGGACTCCGAGATGAGCCGAAGCAATCCCAGGAAGGATGAAGGGCTATCGTCCCCCGACTGTCCTCCTGAGGACTCCAAGTCCATTCGCTTGGAGAAAAGGGAGGAATCGTCTTCGGACTCGGAGCAGTCCTCAAAGAGCTGCCTCGGGCCTGAGCCACCCTCCACCTGCCGAGGTCGATCGGGAGTGAGGGTGACAGACAGCCTATGGGGCAGTCCCTGAGCCGACCGAGAATTTTTGGTCGGAGCCCCAACTAACGGCTGTGGAGGCGGAGGTTCCACCGGAATTGGTGGGGCAGCTGGTTTTGGCCGAACAACCGGCCTGGGAACAGGCTCCTCAGATAAAACGAGGGGTTGTTTCGGCCGCTCCGGTGACAGCCACTTAATGGCCGGGGAAGACGACGGCGTCGGCTTATTCCCGGTCAGAAGGAGCTGTTGCCACATGAGTTCCTCATATCTTCGACGCAACTTGCGTCGAAGCCTCCCCTCGTCCGAGGAGGAGGAAGAGGACGAGCGGCGGCGCCGCTTGCCGCGGTGCCGAGACCGAGACCGCCTATGACGGCGGGATCGGCTGGACCGCAAAGAAGTCCGAGACCAAGACCGAGAACCTCGGCTTTCCCGAGGACGGTGCGGGGAGGTGTCGTGGGGAACCGGCACTCCCCTCGGTTCGGAGGGTTCAACCAAAGGCTCCGGAACCGGAGGCACAGACAAGCCAACGGGGTCCTCAGCTCCCACCGGGGGAACCAGGGAGAGGGGATTCTTGGCTTCTCCTGCCGACAACCCGTCCAACAGGTCGAGAAAAATCTCGACCGCGTCGACGGGAGTCTCGGTCAACTGGCCTGACGGGGACACCGTGAGACCAGTGGCCGAAGCCGAGCGGTCGACCGAAGTCGACGACCGACAACTCGGGGAGAGGGATCTTTCCCGCTCCCAAGAGCGTCAATGGTGAGACTTACCCTTGTCTCTCTTTTTGGACCAAGAAAACGGTCCAGCAGAAGTTGGTCCCTCACCTTTAGCAGAGAGGGTCAGACAAAGCTCCTTAAAAGAAGCTGAATAAGAGGCACCAAGAGAGAGCGGGACAAATGCCGCAGCCGAGGTAGAAGCGGCCCGCGCCGCCTCCTCTTCGAGGGCGATCATCTGCTCGAGCTGATCTGCCGAGCCCGCCGCCGCGGACACCGCCAACCGGGCCTCTTTTGACTTCACCGGAGGAAAACGCTTCTCGGGACGCCTAGTTGTAACGGGCAGCACGGTCCTCGAGGATGTAGGCCAAAAGGAAGAGCACAGGTCGCAGGGCTCGGGTCGTGGCTCCAGGCCTGGCAGTGTGATGCACGTGAGCGGATCCCACCGAGACATCTCTGCACCAGCAAGGGCATCTCCGGAAACCAGGAGTTGATTTGTCCATCGCAGCAGGAGGGAGAGAAGACCGAAGTCTTTTTAGCAAAAAAACTTTTAAATTCGAAAATTCGAAGAATTAGGAACCAGTCTTATACGCAGAGCGTTAAGGAGGGTACCTGAGCTTCCAAGCGGTATGGAAGATCTGGCGTCATGGGGCGGAGCCAAGAGTTTTACCACCCGGGTGGGTGGGAGGAGCCAGCTTGAAGACCTTCCGGCAAGATTTAAAGCGGCAAGGATACCTGCCAGACAGTGTGGATGAGCAACATATCCATGTCCCTAGAATAACCAATTTGAAGGCTCCAATTAAATAAATAAGTAATGATTGGTGCTATATTAAAGGCTGCTAACTTTAACTTGCCTTCAAGGCCATCGCTTCCAAAAGTCTTATGGATATTTATTTTTTGTAATACTTTATAAACACTGGTGACCGTCAAAGTTTTAAATCTAAATGGGGGCAGTCCAAAATCCTCTCCAGCCCTGTTGGTCATTGAATTTATCTCTAATATATACCTTGTCCCAGCATTGTATCTGGGTGTACCTTCCACGTAAATGTAAAACTGTAAAAATTGTCTTCTCTCCTGTTTTGTACCTGTATGTATTCGTCAGAACCAATTACTGTATCAATGTACCTGTTGTACCCTTTTGTACTCTCCCGGGTCGTTCCTGAAAATAGGCATAAAACTTGTCTAGTGTACTTACCTGGTAAACAAAAGCTAAATAAAGAAATAAATCTTGTGAAGATATTGTTTTTATTTGTTCCAAATCTTGCTTATAAGAAATCTTACAATTAGGAAGATCAACAAAAAAAGAATTTAATACATTAGAAATATCCTTCGGATTGTCAATAAGAGTATCTCCATTTTTTGGCCTTGTTATTTCCTCTGGGGAATTACTTCCTGGTTTAGTTAATTGTTTAACCACTCTCCAAAAATGCCTTGGGTCAGTACTCATATCGATTTTGTTTTTATAGTAAGAAATTTTAGAAGTTTTAACTAACCTTTTACACTTATTTCTAGCCGCCTTAAAAAAGAATCCAGTCCTTTTCTAGTTTAGATTTCAAGGTTTTTTCCAAATTCTATTTTTAATTCAGATTTGCTTTAATAGTCTATCATTAATCCAAGGTAATTTAAAATGTTTTATTTTAGTTTTAACTTTTGGTGCATGCAAATCGCAGATTTCTCCAAAAGTCTGAGTGAAATATTCAATCACAATGTCAATATCTGGTATTAATCTGCAGTGATCCCAATTTACCTTACCTTTACTGTCCAAAAATCGGGTCTCTGAGAACTTTCTAAAGTCTCTGGTCCAATTTTGGTTTTTATAAACTAGATCTTGCTGAAACTGGGACCGCGGCATAGTAACCCAAACCGGATTACGATTTCCAAGGCATGGAGGTAGAATGTCCGAAGCTTCAGTTGCAATTTGAGTAGAGACCAAAATTAGATCTAAAATAGATCCATTTGTTATGTTAGATGTATATCTAGTGGGACTTTTAATAAGTTGTTTTAGCCCTAGAGTAGTAACTATATCTTTTAAATATCTCCCCCGTGAATTTTCCCAATCACAGTTCAAATCACCCATCAAAATCAAAGGCTTACTTCCCACTGTGTCTGTTATTTTTGTTAATATTATTTCTAAATCTGATATATTTGCTGTGGGAGGTGAATAAACAATTGAAATAACCAACCCTATCTGCTCTAAATACACTGCTAAAAATTCTATATTCTTGCCACTACCTTGTAACAAAATTTCTGAGTGGCCAAGAGTTTGTTTTATGAAAAGCATTACCCCTTCCCCTCTGGATTTTCTATCTGCCCTCCATACATAATAATTTTGCGTGTCAAGTTCATTATCATGATGTTTATTTGAGAGCCATGTTTCACTTAATCCTAATACACATGGATCATGATTAACCAAAAGAGTTGCCAATGTGTCATTTTTCACCCCAATACTTTGTGCATTGTCATGTAAAAATTTCATGTTCAAATTATCAGGCCCAGGATTTATTTCAATGTCTCCCCCAATATTAGTAACAAACAACAAGCCCCAGAAAAATTTGTAATTCAAATATTAAACCTATAGGGATTTAACAGTCTATAACAACCGTTTTGCCATCTCCAATGAACCTGAAAGGAATTTCTCCTCAGTTTATAACCATTATTTTTCTGTAATTGGCTATAAGAAATTAGCCAATTTACTAAGAGTTTATCATTTGTTGGTCTTTTAACTGTACTAAACTCTTTTGGGGCAGCAACACTTAAGAGGAAGCAAAGAATCAAGCAACCTAAAAGGTTTAACATCAACATTTTCAATAGAAAATTTCCAAAAGTTAGAACTTATTTCTAAACACAATACTGTCTAACACCTAGGTAAAAGCAATTAACTTGTAAGCTAATACATACCAATTTTTTTGAATAAAAACAAAATAGACGTGAGAGAGAAACCAGCTTCAGGTACACAGGAACAGCGGTAGATAGCCAGAATTTTGTTATTATTCGCAACTTACCGAAGTACAAGAGCAATCCTGAAACAGGCCTATCAACACCACACTATTTTAATCAAACCTTTTACTTCTTAAGTTCAATTAAAGTTAACTAAATTAGTCCCAGTTTATATTTTTATTTTTCTCTTAGGAGTGGCACTCGCGCCATAGCGCTCGCACTGTGAGTTGCGCGAGGCTTTTATAATAAGCTGCCCCTCCTCCTCCTCTGTGATGCTAGTCTCGGTTCTCCTCCCACTTGCTGCCGCAGATTTAAACAACTTTCTCCAGTTACCAGACACAGCAGACAGTAGAATAAAGTCCCCAGAGGTAGGAGCACTGGCACAAAGTACAATAAAGCGCAGGTTTGATATTGCACAACAGTTCAGCATACAAGTTCAGAATTTAAATCTCCCGGGCTGCAGCATGCTGATTTTCAGACTGGAATTAGATGTTTTAGCAGCAGCTGAGTTAGATGGAATAACAGTGTACCTGTAGTTGAGCTGCGCGAGGCTTTTATAATGAGCTGCCCCTCCTCCTCTATGATGCTAGTCCTGGTTCTCCTCCCAATTGCTGCTGCAGATTTAAACAACTTTCTCCGGTTACCGGACACAGCAGACAGAATAAAGTCCCCAAAGGTAGGAGCACTGGCACAAAGTACAATAAAGTGCAGGTTTGATACTGCACAACAGTTCAGCACACACGCTCAAAATTTAAATCTCCCGGGCTCCAGTACGCTGATTTTCAGACTGGAGTTAGATGGAATAACAGCGTACAACTATAGTAGCAGTCTCTGAACTCAGGGAAGAAAGGAGAAGTGTATAGGAGGACATGTCCACTGTGGAAAAACATTCCAACGGAAAAAAACGGGTTGGATTTCTAAGGCAAATAGAGGCAAATGTGCATCGAGGAGGGACACAGCAGGACCAAGTTAGGGCTAACCCATTTGTCAAAAGTGACTGAATAGTAGCAGAAGTGACTCAATACAGTGAGGCACTACTCACTCCGGCCTCCCTGAAGGGAGTAGGAAGGACTCTAGTTTGCTTTGCAGAAAAAACAAACCTCACAGCTTCGACACATACTCGGAGAGGATTGCTTCGTGAGCGACTGGCATGGAACCAGTGCGCAGGAACCGAAGGTGTGAATATTTGAGAAGTCATCTCAGAAAAAGACCTATTTGACCTATGGTCAGGAAAGGAGCATGTCATCTGTTATGTTGAAGCAAGCAAGGAAGCAGAAACTCACTGGAGAGTCACTTCTGTTGCTGCGAGGCTCTGATCAAGAGAAGAAAGCCTGATAAAAAAAAGGAGAACCAATAGACTGGGCAGTCATCTAGGTCTAGGGAATATCTCGGAATAAGAGAAATCTCTCTTAGAGAAAAGAGATGACCCAAACCTCCGCTGGATCGGACTGCCCCTAGGGGTAGAAGAAATCAGGTACTCTTTACCGTAGTTTTAGAGATGACCACCTCAGGGGCTGAGGCGGAACCTAATCAGATCCAAAAGTGTGGTATCGGGTAATCTCGGCTAGGCCCTGTGCTGTGATAATTCTAACCTTTTTTTTTTTTAACCATTAGTCTGAGCCTGACAAGGTTTCAGGCTGCTATTTCGCAAGGATTGCCTGATACAAAAATGATGAAGATGTCATCCCTCTGAGGGGCAGGAGGAGCCTGAGCATCCATAAGTGAAATTGTGACCGGACTAATAATAACAACAGCTGAACAGATGTTAACCACCTGTGCCGAAGAAGCCACCGAAGGGGCAGTATCAGAAGGGGGCTATATACCCCTATCAAAGGAGCAGAAGAGTCTGTGTGGCTCCTGACCACTGAATTAGAATGTTCCACAAAGTGTAACTGTCTTGACGACTGAAAGAGTCTAGATGCAGAGGTGTATGGTCCATGGATGCAGTCTGAATATTATGGTGGACCCCATTACTGAGGAACTACTGAAAAGATCTTCCATCATGGACTCTGACGACAGAGAGGCTGTGCCCTTCAGTATATAAGATAAGTCATCCGTTGTATCACTGACCAGAAGTACAGGGAGAGACTCATCTAGATGCACTTCTACCCCAGAAGGACCCCTAAGGGAGGTCTAGGTCAGAGTCACTAGAGACTCCACCATCAGGAAGGATGTCGAGGAGCTTGGCACCACGTAGGGAGCTGAGACAGTGCTGAGCGGAATGAGAGATTCTGCTGGCAGAACAGAACAGAAGAGTTCCATCAGCGGACAACCGCTGGAAGTCACAAGATCCCATGCAGACCGCCACCCACTAAGATGTGTGGAAAAAATATTCCGCAGAACAGGACTTCATTCTGTGGAAGCATCCTGCCACAAGTCCTGCGGAAGAAGAGGTATTCGGAAGGAAATCCGTCACTAGTTCTGCCAGACACCACCAACTGGCACCCCTGCAGCACAAGCATCACTCGTGACACAGGAGGGCACCAAGCAGTGCTGATGCCAACCTGAGTGACACAAGAGGGCACCCACAGCAGTACCCGCAGGTACCCTGGCACCCATGGCAGCAATGGCACCCAAGGGCATCCCCAATACCCATGGCACCCATGGCAGCAATAGCACCAGTAGCACCCATTGCGCTCATGGCACCCAAGACACTCATGGCACTCATGGCACCCATGGGTGCCTGGCACCACCCAAAGCACCTGAGGGTGCCTGGTGCCACCCGCAGCACCCACAGGTGCCTGGTGCTGCCCACAGTGCCACCCACGGGTGCCACGGCACCGCACAGAGTCGACTCCCGGCGCCAACCCAAACACCAGCGGTGCAGCCTACAGCACCGACATCAAAGCCAGTGGCGGTGGTGCCAGACCTGCGGCGCCACCCATGGCATCAGGCACTGCGCAGGATGCCAATGGCGAATCCTGAGAAGAAGGGGAGAAGGAAAAAGGTGGTGCCCATGCCAGCCCCTTCAAGGACAGAGGGGGAGGTAGGCACGAGGGCACTGCGCTCATCGTGATCCAATCGACCCAACTCAGGTCCAGCAGCTCTGAGGCCCGGAGGCCCCGAAATCAGGAACACTGGCCAGGAAAACTGGATAAGTCGAACCCCCTGCTCCACAGGAGCGGCCCCAAGGTGAAACTGCTCACTGGAGCTCCAACGAGGACAGAGATGGAGCCTGGAGTCGAAGAATGCGGTCGTTGGGAGCGGAGCCAGGAGAAACCCACCAAAGTCAGTTCAGGCCTATCACCCCTCTCGATGAACAATCCTCTGCAGATGTACCAGAGGGCAACCTCGAGCGGCACCAATTCTTCTTCCCCCAGTGAGGAAGAAGAGCTCCAGGTAAGTGGAGCGGGATCCCCAGAACCACTAATTCATGCTTCGGTGGCCTCTCTCCCAGCGAGCACAGGACTGTCCGTAGTCAGACCCCCCGTTCTTCAAAGGGCAGTGGACCAGACACAGCCCTCTGCCATAACAACTTTCAAATAAAGTCTTCCTACCGTTATCGCTACCGTCTAAGGATGACTCCATTGATGGCAGGTGAGAATTTCTTTTTCTTCTTCTTCATAATCTTCTTTTCTTGTTCCTAGCATAAGAAATTACTACTATTAAAATGTTAAATTAAACACTAAAAGCTGCTGTCGTATAGACAAAAACTTTGACTCCAGCAGAAGAGCGACGTCGACATCCAAGCGCACTCGACGGGAGAAAAGGAACTGAGGCGGTTGGAGGGTTGACGCCAAGATAGCCTACACAGTCTTGAGGTGCCACGTATGCATGGTCCTGTCTCGGCGCCGACCCTTCTGATAAATGTTGGCTCCCGCTTGGTCCTAGTGCCTCCAACGTTATCCCATTAGTGTGAATGAGTGATGGAGACCTAGTCCATGAAGATCAACGGTTTAGCTAATAACAACAAATAGTAAAAGGCACCAAATGAAAAGGAGAAAAATACGTATTTTTATAAGTTTTATCACGTCACAACAAGTAGATGAGGAGAGGATCTTCGAGCTTCTGGTCTTGACAGGTGGAGAGTGAAATCTGAGGGTTTAGAACCTAGGCAGTTAGTTTGTGGCAGGATTTGAAAATAGCACGCACAAAGATTGCATCATTTGCATACCATTCCAATTTCTGTCCAGGCAGTTCAGTCTTAGAGGGACACTGCAGAAATTATGAATACCCAAGTATTACTGGGGTTAGAACCCTTGAAGCAGTGTCATTAGTGTCCACTGCCACATGGAACTGGCAGATGTACTTGGTGGCATCCATTGCTGATCTGTGTCAGCCAAGTCCTGTGCCAAGTAACCACTTGCCTTCTTGCTCAGTGCCGGTATAAAGTTTCAAAGTGCCTTCTGGTACTGAGATGTGCATGTCAGGTAAGTTGCTGGCCTGAGGAGCAAGGAAGCTGATGTATACACATTCTTGGCCATGTTACGCAGCTTTCTGGAATCCTTCTCAGGAAGCTGAGCAGAGAAGGGCACTTTAGCCATCTAGCATGCAGCAGCCTGAAACACTTCTTCATGATCAGGGTGGAAATACAGGCACTCAACCCCTGTCTGTGCACCTGATACTTTTTTTTTCCAATTTTCTTGTCAAAGCCAGCAGATACTTTTTTTTTCCAATTTTCTTGTCAAAGCCAGCAGCTGAGGTAGGTGCTGACATAATCTTGTCAGTGGCTTTCTTGAGGGATTTGGGGATAGAATGCAACAACCTTCTTGTGGGAGCCAGACCCATCATATCCATGAACTCAGCCCACCTCTTCATCCTCATCAGCTTCATGGGAGGGGATTCTGAGGGTGTTTACCATTTGCTTACAAAGGAATAATGGGATGTGTAATCATATGAAGGCCTGGGAGGAGAGCGAAATTTCTGCTTAGGGGAACCTTATGGTTCCAGCAATTCCCCTTCCGCATCACAATACATTCCTTTTTCCTTCTCCACAGGCATTTGGTATGGAACCACAACCTCGGGGGTGACTTAAAAGGCCCTTGTCATGTTCTCAGCTGACAGCACTTATCTTGAGTCAGCTGCCTGTTCCTTTCCTTTTCAAGGAGGTGTGACAGACACATTTTTCTCTCTTGTTTTCTCTTTCCAGTGCCTGCCGTGAGGCTGTTTTATTTTTATTTTATTTTTTATTTAGTTTTTGTTGACTGGGTAAGTGCACTAGACAAATCCTGCCTATTTTCAGGCACGACCCGGGGGAGGGGGATACAGATGAATGCCAACTGACCTTGAACCAGATTAAGCTGTTGGTGGTATTTTTCATGAATGGAGGAAATTTGGCCATTGCACCGGGGAAATTCCCCTGCTCTTTTCGAGAAGTGCCATGGGATCTTTAACATCCACCTGAACTACCACCAGAACAGGCAGATGGGACCTCGGTTTAACATCTCATCCGAAAGACAGCACCCCCTCATGCTATGCTACACTACAGTGTCAGTATTGGGATATTAACCCAAGTGCCTGGTGTGGGGATAGAAGCCACAGCCTACTGATCTCCCGGCTTCAGAGACGAGTGTGCTACCTGCTGAGCCACTGACACTGCTTTTGTTATTCCCACCACTGGACTCAGGATTCCTCCTTTTGGACTCCCTGGGTTCTGTACCATCCTTTGCAGCTTTTTTTTTCCTTTTTTGTCCCCTTTGACAGGGGCTGCTGCTTTTTACGGCTGCAGGGGAAGGAGCCCTGCAGATGTCTTTCTATCACTTGGGGAAAAACGGGCACTTCAGACTCTTTCCAAAGCACAATTTTGGAGTTGAACCACAATCCCTGTACTACCAGAAATCATTACACCCGGGGGTTGGGGGTGGAGTTCCTTTCCTACATGTAGCATTCTCCTGCCAGCTCAAATTAGAATCAGTGGAGTGTAAACAGTGCAGGCAGCTTGTTTTAGTCGGAAAGAACACCTAAACCCCCTTTTTACACATTTTTATCTAAACAATGCCTTGTTGGTAGGGGTGCAGTACTCCCATACCTACATGTAGCATTCTCCTGCCAGCTCAAATTACAATCAGTGGTGTGCAAACAGCACAGGCAGCTTGTTTTAGTCTGAAAGAACACCTAACCCCCCCCCCTTTTTTTTCATATGTAGTTTCTGGGTTTTTTGCGGGTTTTCTCCTGACCCCTACACCCATGCGTCTCCTATGCAGCATATGTGTGTGAAGGCACATGCGTGCATGCCATTGAGATGTCCTCCTTCCAGTCATGCTGTTGACCGCCTGCGCCGGCCTGAACCTTCATTCGGTGATGGCAGGACTATAGGCAAGCAACCCACCCTACCCGGAGAGGAGGCCAGCGCTCAGTCCTGCTCCCCCCCGTGCCAGCACCATGGCCACCCGAGGTTGTTTCCAAACCTGGGTAGCCGGAGTAGCGTGAGATCTGGCATCCAGTGCCTCAACTCTCAGCGCCACCAGGCCGGCTCTAAACCCCCTTTTTATACATTTTTATCTAAACAATGCCTTGTTGGCAGGGGTGCAGTGCTCCCATACCTACGTGCAGCATTCTCCTGCCAGCTCAAATTACAATTATTGGAGTGCAAACAGCACAGGCAGCTAGTTTTAGTTTGAGAGAACACCTAAACCCTCTTTTTACACATTTTTATCTAAACAATGCCTTGTTGGCAGGGGTATGGTGCTCCCATACTTCTTAAAGTCTTCAATGATGTTTTTTTTTCTTGTAGCTCTCCAGGCAGCACTCTTAAATCAGCAACTGAAAGGTCTTGAAGCACAGTTGTAAGGGAACTTTGTTTTAGCTCTCTGCTGAATTCCTTCATAGAGGGGCACAAGGTGATTTGAGATCAGGTTTCGGTTTGTGGCAGTGGGGTCACTGGGCTGGGACAGTCACTGTGATGAGTCTCCAACTGAGCAAAACGGGCAGTCTCATTTTTTGGTAAATCTGTTTGTTAAGTTGAAGTTACTTTCCCTACTAAGGTATGTAAAGATTATGTAACCCTCTGTCCAGGTTTTGTATTTTAATTTTTTTTAATTTATTTATTGAAGTCTAGGAATTACAACCCTTTGAGTCAGGGACTCTTTTTCAAAGGCTCCACGTCAGTACAAAGTGTGACAGGCAAGTAGTACAGATATCATGAACAATAATGGTAACTGTACACAAAGAGAAAAATTATATAATAAGAGCCATTACAAAGGCTCCACGTCAGTGCAAAGTGTGGCACGCAAGTGTTACAGACACCAAGAACAGTGACAGTAAATATATACAGACAGGAAAATTATACAATAGGGAATTATCTAACAACGATGCAATACAATAAGCATTGTCAATTGACATGGGAGTAACCAAAATTGTGGAACTAAGTCAGAAGAGAAAAAATAAATATTGGAGACAGGAGCAATGGAGCTAAGGAGGAGAAAGTGAGAAACAGGCCCAAGAAGTGGACCAAAGGAGAGTTGGAAATATAGTGGAGACCAGAAGGCCGCCCAATGGGCGTTGTCGTGGGGTTATGGTGCAGGACAGGAAATAGTTGGAGGCTTATGACAGTGTTAGGGGCAGTCACAGTTTGATGAAACCAGGATGTGGTCCCGCAGTTCTTTTTTGAAAGGGCTCAACCTGGGTATGGAGAAGAGGGAACAGGGGATGGAGTTCATCCATAAAGGGGCCCTATATTTGAAGGACCTTTGACCGGAGGTTGTTCTTTAGAAGGAGACTTGGAAAGCAGTTTTTTCGGTGTGTCTGGCTGCCCGCCTGTGCTGCCCTGGAGAGAGGTGACGGTTACAACCAGGGAGTGAGTGGCCCATAGAGATTTTTTTTGCTAGTAGGCAAGTCTGATAGTAGAGACGCCCTTGGAAATTTAGCCAGGCCGAGCTTTGATAGAGATCGCAGGTATGCATCAACCTGTCACAGCCAGTGGCCAGGCGGCAGGCTTTGTTTAAGGCAAGTTTAATTTTTCTCAGGGCAGAGTTTGAGGCAGACCCATAGATGACTATACTATAGTCTACCAGGAATAGAACAGAGCTGGAGATAGCCAGTCTAAGAGCAGCAGGGAGGATGCAGGACCTAATTTTGTAGAGGAGGTCAATTCTGGCATTAACTGCAGAGCAGGTAGTGGTAATGTGTTCATTGAAGAAGAGGGTAGGATCGAGGGTGATACCAAGGTATTTAAAATGGGGAGCGGATTCCAGAGGGGTGCCATGAGAATTGAGGATGGAGAGGGTGGAGAACTTGTACTTATTTTGGTGATGGGAGAATAGGATTACCTTTGTCTTTTTACAATTGAGAATAAGTTTATGGGTTGAAAACCAGGATTCAGCCTCTCTGAAGGAGAGCTGCAGGTCCTGTTGAAGCAGGGTGGCGACTGAAAATCACTGCATCGTCTGCATAGAGGAGAAGATGTCTGGCAGGCCAAGGGGAGAGAGTTCAGTAAATGAAAATTATGTACCTACCGTAATTTTTGATCTTCTCTTGTAGCTTCACCATTCATTACTGCTTGAGTAGTGCTGGAGGCGCGCACCCGCTATGGGAGATTTTTTTTTTTTTTGGAGTCAGCTCCAACGGCACTACTCAAGCAGTAATGAACGGTGACGATTGACAAGGGAAGATCCGAGTAAACAGGAGTGGGCCAAGAATGAAACCCTGGGGTACCCCAGAGTGAACCTGCAGACTAGTGGATAGGGTGCCATTTATCTTCACTTACTAGGATCTTCCTTGCAGGTAGTGGGCAAACCAGGCAGTGACCTCCTGGGACAGGCCGGTGGAAAGGAGAAAGTCTGAGAATAGGAAATGTTTAACTGTATCAAAGCCTTTACACAGACCCAACCAAGGCCCTTTGGTCGAGGGCGTCGTGGATGTACGAGGTGTACTCCAGGAGGGCAGTGGTGCTCCTGTGGCCCTTCCTGAATCCATGCTGTTGCTGGCAAAAGAGGTTATGTGATTCCAGGAAGTCAGTGAGTTGGTAGGTGATGATTTTTTCGAGTGCTTTTGAGAGGGGGGCAGAATGGAGACAGGCCTGTAGTTATTATGGGAGGTTCGGTCGCCGCACTTGTGGATGGGGGTGATCACCACCTGTTTCCATTGGGAAGGGAACTGACCAAGACATAGCGACATATTCAAGATTTTGGTCAGGGGGGTTAGGACTATGTCTAGATTCAGGCTGAGCAGCTTAAGGTCTAGTATATCACCACTCTGTCTGGACTTGCCAAGGAACTTAGAGAGGTAGGCATGGGCAGTACTCGGGGAGATGGTCTTGAAGCGGAACGGTGAAACACCAGTGGGGGGGCAGCCCAGGGAGGGGAGAAGAAGTTGGGGGTGAGTACTGAGCTAAGGTCAATAAAAGCCTCATCAAAAGTGTTGGCAATCTGGTCAGGATCTTGGGTAGGGACCCCGTTTATGATCAGTGGAGGGGGGAGGAGGATTTACCACTGAGTTCCTTAATATTCTCCCAGAAATTACATCCCTGCCCCCAGGAGGTGGTGAGTTTAGCTTAGTAGTAAGCAGCCTTAGCTTGGCGAATGGCCCAGGTGCAGAAGTTTCTGGCAGCACGGTATAGCTGACGGTCCATGGGATGGCCAGATTCCAGGGCTCGGCACCATAGGTTGTCACGAGCAATCATTTGGTCAATTATAGACTGGTTGACCCAAGAAGAGAAGCAACCTTTTACCACCCACTTAACAAAAGGGGGAAAGATATCGCAAGTGGAGTTAAAGGAACTAATAAAGAAGGACAGCTCATTATCAACAGATGCAGTATAGTCAAGCGGGGTCCAGTCAAAGTTGAGAAGATAACTGCATAAATGCTCTAGAGCACCTTTCCTAAGGAGTCGGTGTCTGGTGATTGGGGGGGGTGGTGGTTTCCAACTGTTTGACCAGTGGCAGGTGACTGGGGAGTGATCGCTAAGCAAGTCCAATAATCCTGTGGAAGAATTTGGGTGGTTATACTTTATCTGCATTTGTAAAGAGTTTATTTGGAAATACTGATAATAAAGTGACAGTTTTATTGGTGCCTGTGTCTAACGGCCATCTTCCCTCTGAGACCTGCAAGGTACTGTAAGCAAGAGTCTCCTCTATTTAGTACTATAATCAAACATGTAAATGGTAAGATACAGTAACAATGACACTAAACAGGGATTACACTTACCTGATACCTGCCCTATGGTGGTACCTAGTTATGCACTTGTGATAGCATGGACCCTGGAGTTGAATGCACTGCTCTGCTTTTACTTGTCATATAGTCTTCTATGTATCTACGTGTGTGATATTTTTCTATTTGTATTAAATGAAGCATTTGGCAGACATGGTAATGCTATGTATGTTTTGCTGTCCAAACAAACAAGCATAAGTCAGTACCAAACATGTTTGTTTTAATGCCGTTACAAGTTAGAACAACAGTATCTTGGGGCTACAGGCAGGCCTTTCTTACCCCCATGAGCCACTGTTTCATGGACTTTGGTTCCACTGGGCTAAGGAGTATAGGCCCCCATATTCAGAGCTGGCCATGTGCGGTCTGTGGCAGTTTGTGCACAGCCTGCTTGGGGAGCAATATTCAGACAATTAGCTCACCACAACTGGAGCGTGTAAACTGTCTAAATATGGGGCCATGTCAGTACAGTGTGTCGTCGATGCACAGGTCAGGAAGCATAGGAAAACCAGGAGCAGTTGCAAAATTCGCAACAAGAGTTTTATTTGTACTAGCAGTTACATAAAAAAATATAATATTGTTCTATATAACTATTTACAAAGGCCAAATAAACAGAGAAAGTCCATCTGTGTTTTTCTTCAATCTCTGTATCCATCTAACATGCAATTGCAGCTCCATCTTATAAGTCCTTCCAACCCTCCCATTCTTAACAAGCAACTTCCAAAGTGTTCTTGTATGTTTCAGGCAGGTGCTGGCAGGAACACAGTGTACCTGAGCTGAGGCCCCATTTCCACAGCTCTTCTGCAAAAGGCTTAAAAATTGCACTAAGGTAACCTCTTGAATTTCCAATAGCTTTTTCAATCATCTCAAACTATAACTATACGCATGTCAACAGTAACACTACATAATTTCTAAGCAAAGGGATCCCAATATCACTTACATTTCCATACAATGATTTGCATATATTTTTATATCAGCAGATATGCAAGAGAGAAAAAGACAAACAGCAAGGGAAGACTAAGAGATAGTGAGGGGCATATAACTGCGAGAATGTCAGGCTGATCAAAACCTAGGTCTCACGAGAAAATTTGGTTGCGCAACCAGAAAGACAAGAGACAGGAAAGGGGAGAACAGAACAGATCCCTGGATTCAAACACTTTCCATAACAACTGGGACAGGGTGCTATTCCAACCTGTCACACAGTGCATAGTGACTTTACGCTATGCTGACACAGGCCCAACAGAATACGGCTGACAGGAGTGCAATGGAGGTAGCGCAGATCAAATGGGATTGTGGTAGGGCTCCTGTGGGCAATATTTAGCCCTAACATGCTAACGACCCCTTTGAGCATGGAAGGCACTATGGTCCATTTGCATGCCCATTAAGGGCCCATTAATATGAGTGTGTTGCCCCCCCCCAATTCTGCAGCTGTCTTACATATTCTTTGTGGTCCCCCACCCCTAGTCACCTGTCCTGTAGGGGTCTCAAATATTCCTGGTGTTGTAGTGGTTCCTGAACACCCTAACTGACTGTCCTGTAGCTGTCTTGAATATTCCTGATAGTCTAGTGGTCTCCCACCCCGAACACCTGTCCTGTAGCTGTCTCGAATATTCCTGGTGGTGTAGTTGTTCCTGCACTCCCAATCGACCATTCTGTAGGTGTCTTGAATATTTTTGGTAGTCTAGTGTCCCCCTCCCAGAGAAGGGCATATGATCCTCTGTCAACCCGCCTGCTCAGGACCCTCCTCCCCACAACCCCGCAGCCCCCCCCACCTCAGGTTACCTAGGCCAAAGTACAGCAATAGTGACAGCGACCTACACAGCCCTCTGCTCACCACCTTGGCTGGCCACTGTCTGACTGCCAGTGAGTGATCATGAGTACAGTAGACACAGGTGTCTGTACAATACTTACGATCGCTCCAAGACCATCAGTTTGAAACCAGCTGAGGTGGTGAGCAGGGGGCTGTGCCAGTCATCACTATTGCTGCAATTTGCATTATGTGACCAGGGTTGGGGGGGCCTGAGAGGGTGAGTTGTGGGGTCAGATACCCTCATGGGGGGACCACTAGACCACCAGGAATATACCAGACAGAAAAGACGGGTGATCTGGATGCTTTTACAATGCATCTTCCCAGGACAGATCAGCTTACAAGCACATCTGCTTTTCAGTGGGGTTCTGCTGTAGGGCCCTGTTTTTACAGTTTTACAATATATTTACTCAGGATAACCTAGATGAGTTGTAATATCTTATTTGCAGTGGCATTCTGTTTGACCCAGTTTTTACACTGTATTTACCCAGGATAGTACAGCGGAGATGCAATATCTTTTTTTTCAGTGGGGTCCTCCTTTTACCCATTTTTATAATGCATTTACCCAGGATAGCCCAGGTGAGAGACAATTTCTCATCTTCAGTAGGGACCAGCTTTTACTATGTATTTTTCCAGGATAGAGCAGTATAGTGGACTTATTCATTTAATTAACTTATTTAATGTGGCAAAGCAGCAGTGCATGTTTAAATGTCTTCTCCATGAAGGATTAGTAAATTAATCAACCTGGCAGTGATAACTTTGTTCTCGTCTTGAAGTTGGTACTTTTTCTTCATGTGAAAGATAGATCTGCAATCTGGGGAATGTCCTGCAGAAATCCTTTAATCCAGCGAGCAGCTAGCTGTACCTGTGTAACTGGAGGTGCGGCTGGTACTATATGGAGTGCAAGCAGGGAGCAGCCAACTAGTCACATCATATCAGCCTGTGAGGGATTAATTCTTACAAGTCGGGAGTCGGGACTTGGCCAGCACCAAGTGAGTTAGATGGTCGGTGCCAACAAAACAATATGAATTAATAACTAGCCTGGCTTTATCATAAATGAAGCACTGAGGTAAGTGTGATGTTTTGCATTAATAATTTTGTTTGTACTGAATGGCCTTATGTGATGGTGAGGGGCTGAGCTGGGTCCAGCGACTCAAGGATCTCTCTTCCCCCCAAGCTTGCCCCTTGCCACCAGCCTCCCATCTCCCCGCTGTGAGTGAGCATGGAACCCATGAAGTGAAGTCCACATGCATCTGATCGTAGAGACACTTCTACAGCATTAAAGCCTATGCTGCATTCAGATGAGGCTTTAGACCATGTGTATTTTTTGGCTTTGGTGTCTGGGATGACTTCTGAGTGGGTGTTTAGGGTGAGATGAGCCTACCACTGGCATTGCCCCTGCCCTTGCCATGTGACTGGGCTGTGTACATGCCATGGGACATGCTTGACATTAGGTTATCATCTGTTACAGTTCGCTGAGCACCCCTGCTTATTGGCTGGCATGTGTGGGTTAGGCTGGAGTGCTTGATGGTGTTGTGGTTCTGGTGTATGACATATGGTGATTTGGAGGTTGGCTGCCATGTACTGGATATGAATGGAAAACATCATCCTGCTGTTGAGCAGTGATAATTATGGTCATGCCATTGTCCGAGGTCTCAAGACAGGTTTTGGAACCCTTGCTGCATGTGAAGTCTGTGGGCTGTGATGTCACTGTATATGCCCTGTATTTTATGCAGCTGTCCCTGCTGACCTTTACCTTCCCTGCTCCAACCATCTCAGTTCAGGGTACATACAGATAAAGCATCACATCTCTCTTGACTCGGTATACATCCTGTGTCAATGTTGGGCCTTGATAGACACTCCAGTGGGTCCTGTGTTATCAGTTCCATTCTCTGGCATGGATGGTCTGTGTATGTGTCTGCTATGTGACAGACACATGCACCTCCAGGCTGGTGTTTTGTGTGCCCTTCTTGCTGCCTTGTATGTCTGACTGTATGGTGCACTGTTGGGGGAGGGGGGCAGAGTATTCTGCTCAGGTTGCAAAGTAACAAGTGCAATGCCTGCTGTAGCGATAGCTGACTGTACTCAAGAGAAGTGGTATATAGTCAGATGTTTGAAGGGTGGCTGGAGTGGGAATTTTTTGCTTCAGTTTTGACATTTCTTTTTTAAAGAAAATAAAAAGTAGTTATTTTGATAGTGATATTGGTTGTTTGCAACAAGTCAAAGAAGGCTTTAAAAGCAGCCAAATATTCTCAAAATGACCCTCAAAATGCACCAGAATGCATCTAAAACCTGACAACTTATGGGGGCCTAGGTGGCCACCTGATCCCTGGCCTGTGGGGAGTTGGAGACATTGTACTTCATGGAGACCCCACACTTCTAAATTTAGCACTATACCACTGGCTGTTGCTCAAAGCCAAGTTTGTAATGAGACTGCATTGCTCCAGCAGAGATTCAGATTACACTTCTCTCTCTCTCTCCCCCAACTGTGTGTGTATGTGTGTGTGTCTGGCAGTGTACAATGATTTACTGCTGTCTGTAGGGTTTGTTAACCCTTTCAGGACCGATTTAAGACTAAATGATAAACAGTGCTCCACCATTTCTCATCCCCCCCTTTTCTCTAGGAACCAGACTTATATAGGGACATTCTGAAGATGAAGCTGACCAAACGTGATAACTTACTTGACTTTATTGTCAGCTTAAACTTTTTAATTATTTCCCAGCCTTTTACAAATAAATCTTACTATGTGCACTGAATGAAGGCTGATGGCTTGGATAAAAAAATTAAGTATTTCTGAAATCACTGACTGTAACCTACACAATACGTATGTAATATTCATCACTGCTGGGCTTGATGGAGTGCACAGTACTATTCAGCACAGGTATTAATTTGTTTTGTTTTTAGTTCCGTTTAATCATCAAGCTTGCATCTCCTTACCCCTCCCCCCAACAACCACCACACACATTTTTATCTAAACTTCCTCTGTAAACAAACTGTGCGAGTGCAAAACTGTAACAGCTGTGAGCCTTATCCATCTGAATCACATAACCTGTCATACATAGAAATGTAGCCCTCTCTCCCCATGTCTAGGAGTATGGATGGAATATGTCAGTGGGAAGGGGGCCCCCACAGCAGCAGAAACACTTCCAGTGGCTGTATTACCCAGGCCCACATGTCACATACAGCGTTACTTTTCCTCACTGGTGCTGGATGAAAACAACAGGTTAATTCATACTGAAAAGTTCCTTTTAATAACAGAATGTCCACACGGAACTTGACGAAACAACAGGGATCCCAAATTCATTAAACATATTCACACATAGCTCTGGGCAGCATCAGTTAATTTGTGGGGAACACATTCAGCTTTCACATGGCCAGTATGGCCATAATAGCAGCTTTTACCTGGACCGAGCAGGTCACATAGTCTTTAGGGCAGCATTAACTCAGGACCGCTATAGTCACAAAAGTTTGCAGGCAGCACAAGTCCCAAAACAGTTCACAGTGCTTAACAGTCCACTATTCTTCACAGGCATTCAAACTCTCTACGATACCCATCCATCTCTCTCTCTCCCCCACTCTGGCTCAGTGGGTCTCCCTCAGAACATGCAATTCTTGCAGCTTGGGGGATTTGCAGATTCCCTCATGATCCCTGCATCCTCTCCCAGAACTGGCAGCAACTGTTCCCAAACTGAGAAGGGGGACACATCCCATGGAGCTCCAAGGCAACTCGCTCTCTGGACACTACACTTCTTGCTGCACTCTTAGCCACTGGATCCCTACACGAATCGGCCCAGGCTGCCAGGGTACTCTGCGACTTGCGGCTCTTGACTCCCCTCTCGACTTTAGCTGATCTCCAAGATAATGTGCAGCTTGTGGCTACTGGCTCCTACTTCTTCCTCTGTGTCCCCCCAAGTGCCACCGGCTGGGGGCTGGAACAAGCAATTGCCCCCGGCCCTGATTCACACTCACTCTCTTGCCACTCACTCCTCTGACCGGAACTCCCCCTCCCACCTAAACTGCTGGGCTTTATCCCCTCATTCACCCATGGTGACCTCCTGACCTGCAGGAGGCTCCACCAAAGTGCTGAGAAGAATTAACCCTTTTCCCTACTGGGCCAAATCAGGCCACACAAACCCAGCGAGGGGGAAACAGATTAGTAATCTCCCGGGGGGGGTGGGTTACACAGAAACTGATGGCAAATAGTGACTGCTGGGCTCATCCAGTCTGCCTATTTTTAGTTATGATCACTTTTGCTGCAGACCCAACTTTCCCTATAGCACTGTCTCTTTCACCTTCCAGCCCATTCCTCCCTGCCCCAGGAATTTTTGAAACCCACCACTGGTTTCACCTTCGCTGCCTCCCATGGAAGGCTGTTCCAGGAATCCACCACCCTTCTCAGTGAAGAACTACTTCCTCACATCTCTCCTCAATCTACCTCATTCCAGCTTCATATCATGACCCCTTGTTTTACAGCATCTTTTTCTCTTAAACACATCTCCCTCCTATACCTTATTAACCCCCAAGAGGTATTTAAAGGTCTCCATAACATCCCCACTCTCCCTCCTCTCTTCCAGGGTGTACATACTGAACTCTTTCAGTCTCTCTTCATAGGGCTTCTAATGCAGACCTTGCACCATTTTGACAGCCCTTGCCTCTCTTCTTGCAGCTTTCTCATTTTCCCAGTTGTTCCCCCTTCCACACCTTTCTCCTTTGATGTCTCCTTTTCCCCCTTCTTCCTTAGCTAATCCCTTGCTTCCTTGAATAACCTGCAACATGGTGGGACTCTATCCCCTTGGGATCTCCCTGCTCTCTATCTCATCTTGTAGTGGCCCACTTTTTGTCGCCCCTATTTCTTCCATCATCCCTCTCTCAGCTACTTTAAATGTCTATTGAAGTAACATTCGAATCATTTACTGAGCACTGTGGTTGCCTCCTGGATGAAAGCAGGCCATCACCAGTATAGGTTCTTATCCTTCTAGTTTGGCTCACAGTCCCCACTGTAGACATGCTTCTCCTCCCTGCACCATTCCTTCTACCATTACTTGAAGGCCTTGGTGCGGAATGCCCTCTCCTTTCACATAAAGTACAACACTCATTCGCCACTCACAATTAAACACATGGGAAACACAGGATCAACCAGATAAATGATCTACCTTTACCAAACATGAAATTTACACACAGAGCTGACTATGGTAATTCATCTTTACGTTTAAGGCCATGAAACACCCTTATCAAGTTAATGTATTAGCAGCTGTAGTGGTTCTGACCAGAGTTTGTTTTGAGGGGCAGGACCCTCATCTGATCCTCTGGGTGACATGGAGGCAGACTAAGAAGCCATAAAATCTTCTCTTTTCATAGCCCTTTTCTTTTGTGTTTTAGAGCTAAACTTTTTACAGAGATCACAACTGTTAAAATCATGGTCTGGAACCAGGCACCTTACAAAACCCATTACAGTCTGTCCCTACCAGGAGCTGAAAACAATTAGTACAAATTTTTTTTTTTTAAATATTTACAAGTTACCTTGCCACCACAGACCCGACAGGGGCTAAGACCCCTCCCTTGGAGGGGTACATCCTCATTTGTACAATTTTTAAAGCCTGTTGGTCTTCTTCTTTTCTTATTAGATTTGTCAGTCATGCCAAATGTTGAAGACCCAAATAAATTATCAGTCCTAAAATTTAGATAAATCATTTAAAATAAGCCCAACATATTTGAAAAAAGGGCTTATAATATTTGAACTGTGATTTAGTACCTTTAAAAATGGAACTGTTAACTTTTTTTTACCTCAGGGATTAAATATAGAATAAAGTATGGGTCAGGGTGTGTAATGAGAAGTTTACACAAACCTGAGGGGTTAGATGCTACATAAACCCCAAGAGAGATGCTTCGAGGGTTTATGCATAACATCTAACTCGAGGGTGTGTGTAAATTTCGAGTTTACACACTCTGATCCATATTTTATTTTATATAATTGCTGGGCTTTTCACCTCAGCAATTACACAAAATAAAAAAGGTTGCCGTGTGGCCACGGTCCAATTGCGTTATAGTCTGCAGGCCTCGGTCGCCTTTCATTTTTATTTAAAAGTTTGCTTTTTTTTAATTATTGTGTGGGTAATCAATTCAGTAATCCTTGTGGTACATTTACTTTTATTTAAAATTACTTACTGCCGAGTCTTTGTGTCGGTTTTGTCTCCCTGTGGGCTTGCGGTTCGGGAGGAAGGGAAGGGGACAGCGGTCGGAATGCGAAGAGCTTGAGCAGGCACATGTGCTGAGTGAGAGAAACCATGTATGTGTTTGCCATAATAAACACTCCTTTATTACGGCAAATAATGCCACGGTTTCCCTATGGGAAAAAGAGGAAGCTAGTAATTATAAAAAAATAAAGGCTTGGCTCCATCTAAGGCCCTGTCCACACACTACACTGAAAACTCCCCTCTGTAACATTATAGAGGGTCCAAACCATTACCGCAACGGTTTGCATTTACACCTGTAACATTACAGGAGGCGTTTTCGTAACCGTTGTTGAAACTACTTATGAGGTGGTTTCAACAACATTGTGCTGCTTGTCTGTTGTCCTCTATGTGACGAGGTACCTTTGTAAATGAGCTCCTGGCTCAAAGGTTTTTAAACTGATGTTTAAATAAATAAATAAACAACAGTTATGAAAACAGTTCTGCCTCTGTAACATTACCAGCTGTACTGTGGAAGCGTGAGCGTGTAGCCCCAGCATTGCCCTCAGTGCAGCTCGAACTGCATTATGGGACAGGGTGCCGACCGTAACGGTCACCCATCACCCACAATGTGGACTGGCTGTAACAGTTACGAACCGTTATCATGGTGGTTCACTGGCAGTGTGGACACACTGTAACGTTTACCATCTGTATCGGTTTGAAACCGTTATAGGGTTTTAGTGGTATAGTGCGGACAGGGCCTTAAAGGAACTGACCATTAGCAATTAGAAAAAAATGGTGAAGTAAAAAGAAAAGCTATTATCATCTAGTAACTTATATAAATAACATCAAAAAAGAGTGGTTCCCCGAAGGCGGGAACCACATTATACAGTGGACTTCTCTGGTTCCTTGGAACCAATTGGAAACAGGAGGAACCACTAAATTTAACACTTAAATTAAAATTTGCACCCTAACAGAGTATTGAGAAATAAATAAACCAACTAAATAAAGTAATAAAAAAAAACTAAAGGCTGGCCAGAAAAGTAGAGCTATACTTCATGGCGACTGCTGTCTTCAGTGGAGAAACAAATCTGATGTTAGGATGCTGAGGGAAGCAAGACCATAGGTCAGAGTTTGAACTTCATTCTCATTCTAAAGTTCCATAATTAGCACAAGTTCCATCCCCAAGGCATCTCTATCCTGTGGAATGAATGCACATTGCAATTATATACTGATGGATTTCTGGAGTTAGAAGCGGCTGTTCTTAAGAACTACTACTGCTCTGTATTCACAAGGGTAGACAGAGGGCCTCTGCCAGACAGTGGCATTAAGGTGGCTGTAAGAGGGATACATGAGATGAGGCAGCAGGTATTTACCACTGATAGGGTTTGAAAAGGGCTAGCAACCTTAAAGATAGATAAAGCACTGGCAGTGACCAAAGGAGGTCCTGATCGTTGGTCCAGAAACACAGTGGTGGTGGGAGAGATAAAAACAAACAAACAAAGAAGTCTAGTAATGAATAAATGAATCAAGTGGTCTGGATGTATTGTAGGCCTGCCTGCTGGGAAATGCTGCTGAGGGCATGGTTATCCCCCTTACAATGCTCCTGAATTGGATTATTACTGTTCTCAAGCTGGTTGAAATGTTGCTAAAGTGATTCCAATTTTTAACATGGGTGTGTGGGAACAAAAGTAAAGTAAACAATTACAGGCCAATCATATTACTCTCTATTCTTTTGACAATTCTGGAGAGGTAAATTCTCAAATGATTGTATTGATTTCTAGAAACTTATGAACTGTCCTGTTTGGCAGTCAGACTTCAGACCCATGCATTCCACTGGAACTGCTTTGAAGGATTTTAAGAGGCTGTCACATACTGTATGACACAGTTGACCATGTACTGTTGCTCTTGACACTGTGCAACCTGTGATCAGTGAAGAGGTTTGTTTGTAGGTAAATTAGGGGAGTGAAGAAAGACCAAGAGAGGCATACTGAGGCTTAATAAAGGGGAAGGAATGTGGGCAGAGGGTGACAGTGAAAAAGCAGGGATACTGAATGAATACTTCTGCTCATTATTCACAAAAGAAGAGGAGGGGGAGGTACCTAAACCCAACAACAGAAACACTCTGGATAGGGGCATCGATACCACTCCATTCACAGAAGAAAGGGTTCTGAAAAAACTTTTAAAACTAAAAGTGGACAAACCAATGGGGCCTGATGGGATTCACCCAAGAATTCTAAAAGAACTAAGGGTAGAACCAATGACATCATTGATACCCTCTTTAACAAATCATGGGAGGATGGGGTGGTACCCGAGGACTGGAGATGGATGGATGTGATTCCACTTCACAAAAGTGGGAGCAAGGCAGAGGCAGTAAACTACAGATCTGTTAGTTTGACCTCAGTGGTAGGGAAAATAACAGAATCACTTCTGAAGGAAAGAACTGTTGAGTACCTAGAGGCCAGCGGGAGCACAAGACCCAAGGCAGCATGGAGTCACAGCAGGAAGGTTGTGTCAGATGAACCTAACAGATTTCTTTGACTGGGTGACCAAAGTAGTAGACCAGGGAGGGGCTGTGGACAAGGCCTACCTAGACTTTAGCAAGGCATTTGACACAGTCCCACACAAAAGATTAATATACAAGTTAGCCAGCCTTGGAGAGGGTCCCAAGGTGGTAGCCTGGGTAAAAAAAATTGGCTGGACAACAGGACGCAGAGGGTAATAGTAAATGGAGTCCACTCTGAAAAAAGGGGGGTTACTAGTGGAGTACTGCAGGGTTCAGTACTGGGACCAGTCGTCTTTAAAAATGACATTGCGGAGGGACTGGAAGGAAAAGTATGTCTCTTTGCAGATGACACAAAGATCTGCAACAGGGTCGATATAGAAGGTGGGGTGGAAAGGATGACAAGGGACTTGGCAAGGCTGGAGGAATGGTCAAATGTATGGCAGCTTAGATTCAACGCAAAGAACAGCAAAGTAATGCACATGGGAAACAAAAACCCAGGGGAAGAGTACACAATGGGGGTCTAGATACTAACAACAACAAAAATGGAAAGGGACCTGGGGGTAGTCATTTCAGATGATCTAAAAGTGGGCAAGCAATGTGAGAAGGCAGTAAGGAGGACTGATGGGATACTGGGATGCATAGGGAGAGGCATCACCAGTAGAAAACAGGAAGTTTTTACCCTCTGTACAGACAGTTGGTGAGACGCCATCTGGAGTACTGCGTGCAGTTCTGGAGACCCCATCTCTTCAAGGACATAGACAGGATGGAGACTGTCCAGAGGAGGGCAACTAAAACGGTGCAGGGTCTGCACCAGAAGACATACAAAGAGAGATTAAAAGAGCTTAATATGTATATCCTCAAGAAAAGGGGGGCAGAATGATAGCAACTTTCAAGTACCTCAAGGGAATCAACAAAGTCCAAGAGGGTAGTATCTTTCAGAAAAAGAGATGTGCAAGAACAAGGGGGAACAATTTGAAGATAGAGGAGGGGTGGCTCAGAGGTAATGTGAGGAAGTATTCTTTCACAGAGAGGGTTGTGGATGCATGGAACAGCCTTCCTGAGGAGGTTGTGGAGTCAGGAATAGTGGGGAAATTCAAGAATGCATGGGACTGACATAAGGCAATTCTAGTGGGGGGGTAGGAGGAAGTAGGCTGTTGGTTAACTAGGATCTGCAGCTTATCCATTAGGTAGGGAAATGGGCAGACTAGGTGGGCCAAGCGGTCCTTATCTGCTGTCAAAATCTACGTTTCTATGGTTAGGTTTTACTTTTCCAGGGAAAGGCGACTGGCCAATGTGAGTGGTACGCAGTTTGAGGTGCTTTCAGTGTTTGCTTAGGCCTTTACTTTTTGTTTTCATCAACAGTGTACCTCTGGTGATTAAACATTACACACAGCATTACGAATTTTGCAGATGATTCATTTCTTCCCACTCCTGCTGTAAACACAAGGGTAGCAAAAGAACCTCTTCAGAAGGATTCTGCAATCCTGGAACACCGGTTCGTTATAAATAAAGCTTGTTATAGATGAATAAAAAACAAAATATATGCTGCTTTGGGTACTTCAAAGTTAAAATATTCTCGGGATGATTTTGAATTACTGCCTTGGATGGACATCAGATAGAAAATGTGGACCACTATGAATATTTGGGTTTGTGGTCCCCACTCAAGACACTGTATAGCTATCATACTGACAAACTTCATTTGTTTTGTATTTAAGAGTTTATTAAAAGGATTTTATAATGCAAACAAAAACAGGTAAATATATTTAAAAAACTTACATAGAGGTACAGAGGATCAGCAACACTGACATAAATAAATCTACACCATTTTCTTTTACCAGTATCATAATCTCATTACATAGACCTTGACTCAAACAAAATTAACCTTGAGGTACTATATATTTCAGTCATTTCATTCAAATGAATCAGCATGATATCAGGTTAAGACACAACAGACTGAAAATGTCTAGTGTAAAGAAAAATAATACTCAATTTTAGCAGCTAGAAGCAAAATGGGAGCATGAGATTCTGAGTTCACCTTAAGTCCTCTAGGGGGAATCAAGAAAAGCACCATCAAAGGACAAATCAAAGGAAGGGGTGGGGGGGTCCAGAGAGAGTTCTATGAAATGGTGCTCTAGGTCATGCCAGTACTGTGCAAGTCATGGGCATGACCAAAAAACACGCGTGTGGTCTGCCTCCTCTCTTCCACACAGCCTTCAGCACTGATTGCACCCTGGTCCAATGTATTTTGCTTGGACTTTTTGAATGTGGAAGTATCTGACTCTACATTTCCAAGCAAGTTCTTACTAGAACACGGATGAAGTTACCTTACTAGTTAGAAAGGAGTACCTGGTCCAGGTCGCCTTCTGGAAATCAGCTTATAACTCCTGATTCCAGCCTCCCAAAGTATGGTCAGTGGCTGTAGGCCATAGTTCTTGCATGCCTTTGTATAAATGGCCTATTAAGTGCTGCCATACCTCCCCCTTCATTAGTGTCATAAAAAATGCGGGGTAACGATGGAGGTGCATCAGGAAGTCAGGGTGGGTCCCTCTGGGCATGCAGAAGAGGTGTCCTAATTTGCAGACACCTATAATGTTCCCACCCGGTGAGGCTTAAGTGTCCTGCAATTGCTGGAAATGGAGAACACTGTCCATTCAGAAACTGGTATGGGAAGTTTAATCCCAGATGTCGCCAGAGATGAAAGGAGACATGTATCTGTAATGTGCTAAAATCTGAGTCTCTCCAGCAAGCAGCTGTACCAGAAATGGCCAGCGTATGATGATTTTCTCGTAAAACATACTGACCAATTTCAGATTAAAACGGCACAATGTCTGGGTGCTCCAAGGACACATCACCAATGCCTGTATCAAGCTACTAGATTAAAAACTGTATCGCAATCTTTCCGCCCCTTTCATGATTATGGCATATTAATTTATCAGACGGCAAATTAGATGGATTTACCGAAACTTGACTGAAGTTATTATGAAAGCGCCAGATCTGCACTTTGTCATACCTAGCCCTACTCACCAATGCACTCTGTAAGAGAACCCCTGGTGGCTTCCTCTTTTATGGCAAGGGGATAGAAAATGGTACTTATTTTTTACTTAAATGTACACATTATGATGCTCCTAAATATCTGACCAACCCCTTTCTTTCCCGAAGTCAAAATATAATCTTTGAGATATGGTAACTAGGGGATTATTTCTACTTAGAATAAACTTATGCGATGGTCAATTAATGTTTACCCTTATAGTTGCCAGCTGGTGTAAGGTCTACCAAGTCATTTAAGACCAACTGAAGCTTGATACGGCTTTGTCAAGGCATGGGATTATTTTATTTTCATATGAATGTACTTGTTAATGTTCTGTATTTAAATAACTCTTCATCTGTTTAATTAAAAAAATGTTTTCTTTATTCTGTAGTCATTCTACAAGATGACCTTGGAAATTGTATTTTATCAATATGTTTTTTTAATCCTCCATAAAAATAAACATATTTGATTGACTGAACTCTGATCTTTCTAAATGTTATAATTCCAAGATTATCACTGCCTTGTGTGCCTTCCAGATTACTGAGTTGAGAAGAAGCTCTTAGACTGGACAAATCTGGGAAATTCCACAATCCTGGAAGAGTAATGTTTTCACCCAAGTTTAATGAATGCTGTAGGTTGCTCACTCCTCTGACACGGTTTTATTCTCCTAATGTTTTAATTCCATGATGTAGGCATGCATACAGTTCCAATCAATCCAAAAGAACCAGCGTACACCCCCACCCCCCACACACAACACAGCACATTTAAGCTTTCCACTGCCAAAATTGGCTATATTTACGTTAAGCTCCATGTGAGGAGCGGGTCCTCTTAATTGCAGACTGGAATTCTACTGTGATCAAGCTAAATCACCAACATCAAGGTGGGACCCTTGATTTACTCCCTAACTTTCCAGTGCCTCAATGGCTAATGTGTCTAATTGGCTTCTTTTATACACTGTGCTTCCATCAAGGATTTTACACAGGTGCTCAAAGGGAGCATGCTAAGAAGGAGCACCACAGACGGCTAAAACTCAAACAAATCCAAAATTAGCATGCTCATTTGGATTTAGTACAGTTCCAATCCCCACTGAGCAAAAGGGTTGTGGTTTGCCACTCCTCAGTCAGAGGATGGCAAAACCACTCCATGACCAGCAGTGCAGCCTGGAATAGCAGGATCAAACATAGCGCTCAGGTGCTACTTCTTCATAATATGGGGCTAGGCAGTTGGACTTGCAACTGCGCATGAATGCAGCCCAGCAGAATACTGCAGTGCTGTATGGTTCGCTGGCAAAGCAGGCATGCTCACAAGTGTGCACGCATGAATGAAGTCTGTGAAAGACCCCCAACACTGCATCCAAGGAAATTGGACTGCAAGCAGGCATGCACATCTGAGGTCCACTTACTAGCTCTAAGTGACTCAAGGCAGAGCCTTCTCATGCTTAGCAGGGGGCAGTTATGCAACACCCCCTCCCCCAAACCACACACAGAAGAAAGATCCTTTCACAAAATCTGGGTAGTTGAAACAATCATCAGTTGTATTTGATGTCCTTCTTTATTCCAAAGATGGTGTGGTCTAATTTACAGTAGTAACCAACGATATGTCCCAGTAAATATCTGGATCTAACCAGACAGATCACAGAAAATCCAACTGAAGTGAATGGGGACTTCATGCGATACATCTAGATACAATGGGACTTTGCTCTTGCTACTACTGTATAGGAGACTTGGGCAAATGTTGTGAACCAAAGATGCCTCTGGAGTCATGATGTTGGCATTCTAACATGTCTATTTGCTTTTGTTGATTTTTTAATAATTTAGCTGAAACTGACACATGATAAATCCCTCCCCTCCCCACCATACCGACTACCAAATAAGTATACAGAGAAGATTCCAACTGTCGAAATAAATTTAGCAAACCCCTAATATAAAAAGTAGCAGATTTTTTTTTCATGTGTAACATGATGTATTAAGCTTGACAAGTAGTGTTTACAACTTACAGGAAAACCTTGAGTGATTGGCACCTCAATGTTAAATATGAGGACTCGAGCTCGGAAACGGGTGCAGGCTCTGATAGGTTCCTTAGGATCACAAAACACAAAGCCAACACTGAAACAAAAGAAAAATAACATCATGATGTTGTGCTAACCACCGCATTCCCAAGCAGAACAAGTTACTGAATGAAATGAAAAGCATTTTTATAAACTAATCAGCATAAGGGACAAAGAGCAGAAAATTTTAGTGTCCCTGAAATACAATGACTGCACCATAGACTATGATGACCGGTGCTAGGAAGGAGATCAGGCAGGAGGAGCAGGACTGTAAAGGTGCAGGAAGGCCTTACAATTGGTGTCACCCCTTTCAAACGGAGCCTGTGTCTACACCTTGAGAAATGGGTCCAACCACCAGCAGAAAACCTACACTATATTCCAAACCTCTCACCCTTTATTTCTAACTATTCCATTTCATTACTAAGGATACTTATATGAAAATAACAGATTTGTTCCTTACTGTTCATTTACAGTGTTGTCTAGTTCTGTAACTAAAGTCACAATGCCCTGCTTGGGACACCATGGTCATCTGCACAGCAACAGACTGTGGTGACAAAAATGAAAATTACGTACCTACCATAATTCTTGATCTTCTCTTGTAGCGTCACCAATCATTACTGCTGGGTGTAAGCTGGGCGTACACCTGTGCGGGAGTTTTTTTTGGGGGTCGGCACCACTGGCGTCACTTAATGACCAACGCATTGTATGGTGCATTAGGGTTGGCTGTTAGGCACCACAGGCTCCTCCTCCACCCCAGTTCTGTTCTGCTGGAGAAGATGAAACAAAAGGGGGATAGAGAAAACCAAGGTGAGGCAAGAGAGTCGAGGGATAGGAAAAGGAAAGGATATAAACTGAAAAAGGAATAAGCCGACCAGAGGACAGAGGGATTGGACTTTTTCTCTACGTGGACATAGGGCCCCAACCCTTGGGCGGCAGCACATGAGAAAGGAGAAAGGAGAAAAAAAGAGAGAAGAGAAAGATGGAATATACACAAGGGGGTTGGGGGCCTGTAAGACCATTGGCTTATTTTAGCCTCAAAAAACCTGAAAGATATGAAGACACAAGAGCAAGGATCCCATCAACTTCAGGGACCACTGGACAAAGGTCCAGAACAAGAGAATTCGAAATGGTCTTGAAGAATATAAAAACATTGCACCGTCAGACCCCTCTCCCCATTCCTACTCTACATTCGGGATGAAAATTCTGGAGCATGGCCCTCCACAGTTTAACACCTGACAGCTTAGTCAAGGGGAAGGGGTACCCCTTAAACAGGAGAGGACTCTGTCCAGAACGGCCTCTAAAGGTAGAGGGGAAGCGATAAAGGAGATGGGGGAGAAAATCTATGGGTTTCTCCCACGAAATGCAGTGACGCAGTCCCCACTTCAAGAAGATGAAAAACAGGTGGACATCCATATCAAATTAAGTAGGATACCACAGTGCACCCCACTGAAAATCTCAGGGAGTTCCCTCCAAGGCCAGGGCAAAGACCCTACTCGCCACCCTCTTAGGATGGGTGCTCTGTGACTTTTTAGTGAAGGAAACAGAAGGCCCTGAGGTACTGGGGGACTCTGCCCCCAACAGGCCTCAAAGAGGGGGAGGGAGAGCAGGGTGGAGGCAGTGTCCAAGAGCTGAGGCCCAAGACGGGAAGGTGGGCAGGAATCAGTAATGAATGGTGTCGATACAAGAGGAGATCAAGAATTATGGTAGGTACCTAATTTTCATATCTTTCCTTGTCAATCTTCACCATTTATTACTGCTGGTGAGTATCAAGCCCCCAGAAGGGACATGGCACTGCCCCGAGGAACAGATTCCTCAGCCTCCTGCGGGGGAGACACAGGAGGGAGAAACCCTTCTGCCATACTAGGTCAACATAGCCTAAGGCTAGTCAGGCCGAGGAGGTTCCCCCTGGGGAAGGCGGAGGATGCCCCTATAAGTTCCTCCTCGCACTGTAGGAGAAGAGATGGGTCCCCCGGAAAGCAGAGGAAATCAGCCTACACCAGGTAACAGGTGACAACCTGGACAGGCGAAGCCATGCCATCCGCCTGATGCAGATCACTGTCCCTGCCAGTCTGGAGGCCACCTCATTGGTGTCATATGATGCCCTTGCTTGGTGCCTTGCAAGCTCCAGACACTGAGCAGAGAGGGCAATGGCTTGCCTAGATTTCTCCGAATCAGGCAATGATGCTAACACTTGTGCTAGAAACATAGAATTTGATGGCAGATAAGGACCGCTTGGCCCACCTAGTCTGCCCATTTCCCTACCTGATGGATAAGCTACAGATTCTAGTTAATCGACAGCTTACTTCCTCCTACCCCCCACTAGAAATACCTTATGCTTGTCCCATGCATTCTTGAATTTTCCCACTGTTCCTGACTCCACAACCTCCTCAGGAAGGCTGTTCCATGCATCTGCAACCCTCTTTGTGAAAAAACACTTTCTAGCGTTACCTCTGCACCGTCCCCCTCTATCTTCAGATTGTGCCCCGTTGTTCTTGCACATCTCTTCTTCTGAAAGATGCTACCCTCTTGTACTTTGTTGATTCCCTTGAGATACTTGAAAGTTTCTATCATGTCCCCCCTCTTCCTCCTTTCCTCAAGGGTATACATATTAAGCTGTTTTAGTCTCTCCTTGTATGTCTTCTGGTGCAGACCCTGCACCATTTTAGTTGCCCTCCTCTGAACAGCCTCCACTCTGTCTATGTCTTTGTGGAGATGGGGTCTCCAGAACTGCACACAGAATTCCGGATGGGGTCTCACCAACTGTCTGTACAGAGGGATAACAACCTCCTGTTTTCTACTGTTGATGCCTCTCCCTATGCATCCCAGTATCCCCCCAGCCCTCCTTACCGCCTTCTCACATTGCTTGCCCACCTTTAGGTCGTCTGATATAATTACTCCTACGCCTCTTTCGATTTTTTTTGTTGTTATTAACTCAACCCCCATTGTGTACTCTCCCCCTGGCTTTTTTGTTTCCCAGATGCATTACCTTGCACTTCTTTGCATTGAATCTAAGCTGCCACATATCTGACCATTCCTCCAACCTTGCCAAGTCCCTTTTCATCCTTTCCAACCCACCTTGTGTATCAACCCTGTTGCAGATCTTTGTATCATCTGCAAAGAGACATACCTTTCCTTCCAGGTGCTCTCCAATGTCACTTATAAAGACATTAAAGAGGACCAGTACCAGTACCAAACCCTGTGGTACCCTGCTAGTTACCCTCCTTTCTTCACTGTGGCCTCCATTTACTATTACCCTTTGGGTCCTGTTGTCCAGCCAGTTTTTTATCCAGGCTACCACCTTGGGACCCACTCCAAGGCTGGCTAACTTGTATATTAATCTTTTGTGTGGGACTGTGTCAAATGCCTTGCTAAAATCTAAGTAGGCCATATTCACAGCCCCTCCCTGGTCTACTACTTTGGTCACCCAGTCAAAGAAGTCTATCAGGTTCATCTGACATGATCTTCGTGCTGTGAAACCATGCCACCTTGGGTCCTGTGCCCCACATGCCTCTAGGTACTCAACAATTATTTCCTTCAGAGGTGATTCCATCATTTTCCCTACCACTGAGGTCAAACTAACTGGTCTGTAGTTTCCTGCCTCTGCCCTGCTCCCACTTTTGTGAAGTGGAATCCCATTTGCCCTCCTCCAGTCCTCAGGTACCACCCCATCCTCCCACGATTTGTTAAACAGAGTAGTCAGTGGTGTTACTAGTTCTACCCTTAGTTCTTTTAGAATTCTTGGGTGAATCCCCTCAGGCCCCATTGCTTTGTCCACCCTCAGTTTCAAGAGTTCTTTCAAAAACCCTTTCTTCTGTGAATGGACTGGTATCGACTCCCCTATTCAGAGTTTTTCTCTTGTTTGGTTTAGGCACCTCCCCCTCCTCTTCCGTTGTAAATACTGAGCAGAAATATCCATTCAGTATCCCTGCTTTTTCACTGTCACCCTCTGCCCACATTCCCTCCCCTTTATCAAGTCTCTGTATCCCTCCCTTGGTCTTTCTTCGCTTCCTAATGTACCTGTAAAAGGTTTTATCCCCCTTCTTAACCGAGTTGGCTATCTTTTCCTCAGTTTGTGCCTTTGCTATTCTGACTGCCTTCCCTGCCTCCTTCTGCTTTAACTGATAAAGTTCTCTGTCCTGCTCCTTCTGTGTTTCCTTATATTTCCTGAATGCTGTTCTTTTCTCCTTAACCTTCCCTTCCACCTCTTTTGAGAACCACAGTGTTTTTTTCCTTCATTTTGTTGATTTGCTTCACACAAAGGCTTGTTGCCACTGCCATGGCTGTTTTGATTATTCCCCATTGTTCCTCCACCCCTCCTTCTTGCCTGTTTGCTAGTGCTTTTCTAAGGCACTCTCTCATTTTCTCAAACTCAGCCTTCCTAAAGTCCAATACTCTTGTTTTTGTATGGCTTGACTCTGCTGCTGTGTTTATTGAGAACCACACTGTTTGGTGATCACTTGTTCCCAGATGGCTACCCACTTCCAAATCGAGATCCTTTCTCCTTCCCCATTTGAGAGTACCAGGTATAAGACTGCTCCCTCCCGAGTGGGTTTCAACACTAGCTGTCTGAGGCATGCCCCCTGTATGGCATCAAGAATGACCCTGCTCTTGTATGTGCCTGCACCAAAGGTACTCCAGTTAACATCTGGCATATTCAGGTCCCCCATCAACAGTATCTCCCCTTTTTCTGCCATTTTAAGGATGCTTTCTATCATTTCCTTGTCCATTTCCTTCCCCTGAGATGGGGTTTGTACACAACCCCCATGCGGACTGTGGTGCTATTTCCTGTCTCCAGGGTGACCCATAGTGACTCATCAACTTCCTGTTTACTCTAGTTCTGTTGCTTTAATCCCTTCCCTTATATAGAGAGCTACTCCTCCTCCTCCTCTTTCCCACCCTGTCCCTCCTGTAGACTGTGTATCCAGGTATGTTGACATCCCAGTCATGGTTCTCTGTGTACCATGTTTCAGTGACTGCCACGATATCCAGGCATCCCTCTTACATCAAGGCCACTAGTTCATTGAACTTGTTACGCAAACTGTGGGCATTGGTATTCATCACCTTCCATTTTTTTATGGCCTTACCCCTTTTAGCCCCATCCCTGTCCTTACTGCCTTTTTCTGCATTTGCCCCTGTCCTGTTCCCTACTGACTTCTCTACCTTGGTGTTTACCTCTCTAATTACTGTGTTTTGTGGGGTGAGGCTGGGATTTCCCCTGCTCCTTTTCAGTGCCTCCCCCCTTGGCTAGTTTAAATGCTTGCCAATGAAGCATTTAAACCTATCACCTAGGATCCTGGTTCCCCCGGACAGATGCAGACCATCACACCAGTATAGGCCTGCATCCCTCCAAGTGACTCCCCAGTCCCCAGTGAAGCCAAAACCCTGAGCTCCACACCAGTTTTTCAACCATTATTTGAATCCCATGGTGCAGAATACCCTAGTATCATCCTTGCCATAGACAGGCAGCACCTTCAAGAAGGTTACCGTACATGCTACTTGTCTAAGGCCCCTCCCAAACTCTACAAACTCCTCTTGCACTGCTCTGATCCCATTCACAGCCAGGTAATTTGTCCCTAGGTGGACAATGACATCCAGCTCCCTTCCTCGTGCAGCTGCTCCCCCGATCTTGAGGATTCGCTTCCTGTCCCTCCGAGCCGTGGCTCCAGGCAGGCACCTTACCTCCCTAACCCCTTCCTCCCCCACTTCTACCCCCTAATGATAAAGTCCCCACCAGGAGTTGTTTCCTCCCCTGTGGGTCTCCTTTGTGGAGGTTCCCAGCATCCTCCTTGGTCTCCACTGCAGGTGCCTCCATAGAGGAACTACTCTTTGCCAGAACAGCATATGAATTGTGGAGAGGTACAACTGGAGAGATGCACCTCTGTTCCACCACCCTCTTCCTCCCTGAGCCCACCTTGGTCCAACCGCTCCTCTTTCTTGGTAACCTCTGAGGTAACGGTGGTGGCCCTGGTGGTCCCTGAGTGGGGGAAGAGGTTTCACGAATCCTAGCCAGGTTAGCCTGGAGACGGGCAACCTGCTCCCTCAGACCAGAGCAATGCCTGCAAACAGGGCAGCATTGCAGCCTCCAGAATGTCTCTCGGAACACTGCTGCCCCACAGCCATTGCACTGCACCACTCCCATCTTGACTTATTTTGTATCACCTCTCCTGTTGCTTTGCATGCTTACTGTCTCCTCCCACTATGTATTTTTACACTTACTTTCTTACTGCCTGTGTGCCCTTACAACTCTCGCACTTCCTGTTCTGGGACAGGCACTTCCTGTAGTCGTCAGTAGTCTCCTCCTTCCGTGCTTGGATTCAGACCTCCAGTAGCCAGGGGGGGAGAAAGAGTTATTTTTTTAGGTTCCTTCAAGGTTGATGAAACTAATGTGTCTCAGTGATCCTTCCCTTCCTACTGCCAAACAGGAAATTCCTGTTGTCAGTCAAATCCAGTGGCTATAAAAGTAGAACTGGCTTAGGGTGGGAAAGAGGGCAATGAGTGAAAAAAGCTGTAGTTCTAGACTGCTGTTTCTTGCTCTGAAAGCAAAGTTCTCCTCTGTCAAAAAACAGCAGGAAGCTGTAATTGGAGACACCTACTTTTGTACTCCTAAGCTCTTAAGCCATACCCCCAATTAGATAAACCCTCTGCTCCTGACTCAGTAAATTAAGCTGATACAGTCCCCTTTCTCAGAGAAACACACAGTGACTTTCTTCCTTTTTTTTTAATTAAATGAGACCTCCTTCTTCTAATAAAGTATCTGTTTGCTTAATCCAAACAGGCACCGACTCCTGCTGAGATAGAAGTGATTTATCAGCAAAAAAGCTGTAGTTCTAGACTGCTGTTTCTTGCTCTGAAAGCAAAGTTCTCGTCTGTCAAAAACAGCAGGAAGCTGTAATTGGAGACACCTGCTTTTGTACTCCTAAGCTCTTAAACCACACCCCCAATTAGATTCACCCTCTGCTCCTGACTCAGTAAATTAAGCTGATACAGCCCCTTTCCTCAGAGAAACACACAGTGACTTTCTTCTTCTTTTTTTTTTTTTTTACTTAAATGAGACCCCTTTCTTTTAATAAAGTATCTGTTTGCTTAATCCAAACAGGGACTGACTCCTGCTGAGCTAGAAGTTATTTATCAGTAAAAAAGCTGTAGTTCTAGACTGCTGTTCCTTGCTCTGAAAGCAAAGTTCTTCTCTGTCAAAAAATGAAAATTTACGTACTTACCTTAATTCTTGATCTTCTCTTGTATCTTCACCATTCATTACTGATTGGGTTGTGTGCCAGGCATGGCATCTGGAGTTTTTTTTTTTAGGTCGGCACTACAGCGCTGCCCCCAACAGCAACGCACTGCATCATGCGCGAGGGGTGGCCATTAGGTGCCGCAGACTCCTCCGCCATCTCAGTTCTGGTAGCCAGAGAGGTGAAAAAAGGTAAGGAAAAGGAGTGTGAGGCAAGAGAGCCAAGGGACAGAAAAAAGAAAGGATATAAACTGAAAAAGGAATAAGCCGGTAGAGGACAGAAAGAAAGAGAGAGAATGCCTACCCTAAGGGACCGCAGGACCTCCCTTCTGGAGCGGCTCCAAGGGAGGAACAGATAAAGAGAATAAAAGGGAAGAAGAGGAAGAAGAAGAAGAGGAAGAAAACAAGGGATGTTGAGAGGGGAGAACGCTGCCCATAGATATATTAGTTGAGAGGCTTATAAGCTCGGAACCAAAAACAAGGGAGCAAGAATCCCTCCTGATAGGACTGAGAGAAGGTTCAACTGAACCGCTTGTACAGATTGGACACAAAAGGCAGATTCTCTAACCTCCCGGCATCCCAACCCCCTACACTCTAGCTGAGTGCTCACAGACTGCCCAGGCAGAAATTCTGTTCCAGAAAGAGAGTGCCCAACTAGGAAGGGGAATAAGCCCCTTAGCACCTTAAGTGCTAAAACAGATGTGTGTGGGGAAGGGGTAAGCCCTACAGAAGGCAGCTTTGTGTAAAAGGATAGAGTGAGAACTCAATCGGACTCCCTGAAGGCAAGACAGGAACAACAGCTCAAGGTAAATGAAGTGCCAGAAGCACTAACCAGAAGAAGCTGACACAATATTAATTAATACCTGCCAGAGGGAACCTGAAAATTGGGGCCGAGCCATAGAGGGACAGTCTCTTCAGCTGTGAACTAAACAACATGGCTAAGAAGCCAAGAGGTCACTCCTAGGGTAATCAGAAAGAGTTCCCCCAGGATAGAATAAATCCTACTCGTTCCCCTTTACCTTGCTGAAAAAGGATCCGTCCAGAGAAGAATGGAAAATCAAGATTTTTTTTTTTGGCTTAAAGGCCAATGAGGAAGGGAGAGGAACGAGTGGGGGGGGGGGAGACGCCGCAGTAGGAGACCACTGAGGGGAAGGTGGGCGGGTATCAGTAATGAATGGTAAAGATACAAGAGAAGATCAAGAATTACGGTAGGTATGTAATTTTCATATCTTCCCTTGTCAATCTTCACCTTTCATTACTGCTTGGGTGAGTATCAAGCTCCTCCCCCCCGGGGAGGTAATAGAAACCTTGAGGGAACAAGACTCTCAGCCTCCTGCTAGTGGGAAACAGAAGGGGAAGACCCTGGGCTAATCAGATGAAAAGCCTATGGCGAAGCAGAGCTAGGAGGTGTCCCCCGGGGACGGGGAGATGGAGGAAGCCCATGCAGAAGCCTCCTAGCCCTGGAGGAAAAAAGACGGATCCCCCAGAAAGCGGAGCAAATCACCCTACGCCGGGCCAGGGGTGATAACCTTGATAGACGAAGCCATGCCGTCTGTCTAATACAGATTGCTGTCCCTGCAAGCCTGGAAGCCACCTCATTGGTGTCGTAAGATGCCCTTGCTTGGTGTCTTGCCAGCTCCAGGCCTATAGCAGAGAGGGCAATGGCCTGTCTAGATTGCTCCGAATCAGGCATTGGTGCTAGAAGCTGGGATAGCATTGACCATAAATGCCTAGTGTAGGCAGCATGGTGTGCCTGATGTGAGGCAATGCACAGCATCATACGAGAAGAAGAGAACACCCTTCTCCCCCAATGGTCAAATTGTAAGGAATCTGAATTCGGTGGGCAGTCGTGCGCCAGGCGGCGGCACCCGGAGGAATTTCTAAGAATGACAATTCCGAAGGCAGGTTGGGAAGAGAACCTAGAGACTCCAATGGGGCAGAATACCTTCTCCTGCAGTCTGCCAGGGCTGGAAGAGGGATGGCTGGCGACTGCCAGGAACGGATAGACGCCTCCTGGAAAGGAATAGGCCAGGACAGTACCACCAAATGCTGGCACTGAATTTACCGAGGATTTCATGCGTCTTCCGTTTGGTATTGTCTCGCCTAACAAAGGAGATACGAAGATCCCTCACCATCCTCGAAAGGAATCACTGATATTCAGTGAAATCAGCATCGGAGGAGAGATGAGCAGGGGGTTCCTCTCCCTCCGAGAAGGGAGACAAGGATGATATGGAGCTCGAATGTCCAGAGGACTCCTGCGGCAGTGGGGATAGGCGAAACACCCGCTCATGCATACACATAACGTACAAGGGGAAGGCCGCCGCAGAGCCTCTGAACGTCTCCCAGGATAACGGGTCCGTAGGACCGACATGGCCTGGGAGAGAGGGGGGTGGCTGCAGAGGAATGGGAGAGGGACACCTAAGAACAGGCAACTGTCCTCTGCTGAGGCTCTGAAATCCAGAAAACGGAGCCCAAGTTGGCAGGGTCCCGACAACAAACCAGGTCGCAGAACGGAACCCCGGGGATGCGAAGACTGGAAGAGCCTAGTAGGGGATCCTCCCCTGTGACGAACCTGGAGCTGCATGGGACCAGAAGGGCAGCCCACAGCAATGCCACCAGAGGGGTCCCTGGAGCCCGAGAGGGAAAGATGGGGCCCAGCACTACGGCTCCTACCCACACCCCTAGGGGTGGCAGGTGAAGACCGAGGTGCCTCATTCCGGTCTCTCAACCCCCCGGACTCTGAGAACGCCTTCCTCCTCAACCCCAGAGACAACCCATCACGAGCAGGTGCAGCAGCACCAGGATTGGCAGCTACCGCAACCCCCTCAGGAGGATAAGCCCCTCCCACTGCCTCCACGCCATCCCTCTCCAGGGACCCCAGACCACCCCCAGCCTGGGAGGCCTCAGGAGAGGACAACAGAGGAGACAGTGGAATAGGTGTGCTGGGCCGTCTAGCACCTCGTCTCACTGGAGACCCTGACTCCGAAGAGTGAGGGTGCCAGGACGGGTCCACGTCTGAATCATCCTCCAAGGAGGAGGAAGAGACCAGCTGGACCTCAATACTGGCCACCCCAGGGGTCTCCAGAGAAACGGTGCCGTGAACGACGGTTCCAGCTAGAGCACCGGGTGGCTTCGATGCACTAGAGACACCCGAACCTGGCCCTGACTCCCCAGTGGCACCGGTCAAACCCGCGGCACTGCCCTTGGTGCCGGGACCTGACTCTGCGCTGCTAGAAGAGTCGACCGGGCCCATGGCACTGTGGGCAGCGCCGAGAGCCAACACGGCACTGCAAACGGCGCTACCCCGATCACCGGCGCTGCGAAAGGTGCTGGGATCTGGAGCGGCACTGGAAGGCGGCGTCGAGGGTCCACCGATGCAGGGCCCAACAGACCTGGGCCTTGACACTGGGGGAGCCTGCACCTCCAAAGAGATGACTGCCGAGGCGGTGTCTCCTCCGCGGCCCCGGGAGGGACCACGGCGCTCCTCCGACACCACGAAAGAGGCCTCCTCCTCGGCAAGACTAGAAGATGAGAAGGCCTCCTCCTCTCCAGACCATATAGGCCTGGGAGGGGACCCAGAAGAAGGGTCTAGAGATCTTACCTGAGAAGCCCTGGAGCGACGCCATCCCCTGAAAGTCGGCGGAGCCTTGCCGATCTTGAACGCGTGGACTTCTAGGACGCGACAGTCCATCGAGAAACAGGCGTCGCACGAATTCTTATGATGGTTGGGTCTCAGGCAGCGATGGCAAACATCATGCCGGTCTGTAACGAAAAAATGCCGGCCACAGGAGCACCGACGCATAGGGGCGTGGCCTGCTTTCGACTTACGCTCTGCTCCTGAACCGGACATGATGCAAAAACAATATAAAACACAGAAAAGCTCCTGGCACTGTGAAAAAGAAAGGAACAATCTTACCAAAATCAACAGCGTCGGGAAGAACTACTCAGAGAGAGGAGTCGCGAAAAGTAGGCCTCTGACGCAGATGAAAAACTTCACACATAGCAGGTATAGCCTCGACGGCAGGAGAAACAGAACTGAGATGGAGGAGGAGTCTGCGGCACTAATGGCCGCCCCTCACGCATGACGCAGTACGTTGCTGTTGAGGGCAGGTGCCAACCTAAAAAAAAAAAAATCTCCTGTAGCGGGTGCGCGCCTCCGGCACTACCCAAGCAGTAATGAATGGTGAAGATTGACAAGGGAAGATCAGCCTGTTGCAGGCAGCATGGTGAGCTTGATGTGAACTAATGCAAAGTAGCATATGAGCTGAAGAGAAACCTCTTCTTTCCCACCGGTTGAACTCAGCGGAATACAGATCCGGAGGTCGGTCATGTGCCAGGTGTTGAAGCCTGGAAGGATTATCTAAGGTCATCAGCCCCGAACGAGGGTGAGGCTGAGAATCCAGAGACTCCTGGAGGGTGCAATACCTCCTCCTTCAGTCCGCTGGGGCCAGGGATGAGGCAGTTGGTGACTGCCAGGTGTGGACTGATGCTTCCTGGAAGGGAATAGGCCAGGAAGGTACCACCACGTGGTGCGCACTAAACTCGCTCACAAAGGAAGGCGTCTCCCGCTCGGTATTAAGTCTTACCACAAGGGATATATGAAGTTCCGGTACTAACTGCGAGAGGAACTGCTGATATTCAATGAAATTAGCATCGTAGGAAAGGTGGACTGAACGTTCCTGTTCCTCAGATGAGGAAGCCGAGGAAGTCTAGGAGCTCGACTGCTCAGAGTCCTCCTGCAGCAGTGGAGACAAGCGGAAGACCTGCTTGTCCATAGCTCTAACATACGTAGGAAAGGCCGCCACAGTGGCCCTGAACATCTCCCAGGTTAAGGGCTCCATAGGACCCACATGGCCAGGGAGAGGGGGAGGTGTCTGCAGAGGGACTGGGGAAGAGCACCTAACTGAAAGTGTCCGGCTTCTGAGACCTCGCAGTAGATCCTCCAGCTCGAGCGGATCCGAGGGTCATCCCAGTAAGTGTACGCTGTAGATGTGAAAACATATTCTGTCTGAGCCCTAAGGGGATCTCCCCTGTGGTGCGACCGGGTTTGCATGGATCCAGAAGGGGAAAAACCCCAGCATCACCCAATAAGGGCACCTCTGAGGACTCCAAGGAGGAGAAGTGGGGCTCTGCATTGCAACTCCTCCCCACCACATGCAGGGAAGTGGAAGAGGGCCCCTGTGCTTCACCCAGCACCTCAACCTCTCGGACTCCGAGGCCACCCTCTTCCTTGACCCCAGTGCTAAGAGGTCCCCCAATCCCGCAGATCCCCCCAAGGGGGCCGCAGAAGAAAGGGTCCCTGTCTCAACCAAGGGAGTCAGGGCAGCTCCAAACATGGCAGCTGCCCTGGCCCCCAGAGATCGAGACTGCCACACCAGGCCCCCCAGAACTGTTATCCACCGCAGGTCCCCCAACACTGGAATCGGCGAGGGGGCTCGCAGAGACCACAGACTCCGGGGAGCCCAGGATGTGAACACTGGATTGCCTGGTGCTGTGTCTAAGGGGGCTCCCTGACTCCGGGAGTCAGGACACCAGTCTGGATCAGCTAGCAAGTCATCCTCCTCCTCAGAAGAGGAGACCACGCATATCACCAGGCTGGCAACCCCGGGAGCTCCAGCACTGACGGCACCACTGCAGGACAATGCACCGCCCCAATCATCAACATCGCAAATGGCGCTGGGATCCGAAGCTGTGCCGGCAGGCAGTGCCGAGGGTCCGTCAGTGCCAGGCCCAGCAGCCATGGGCTGCAACACCGGGGGAGCCTGCACCTTCGTGGAGGTGACTGCCATGGCGGTGCTCTCAGCCTGGCTCCGCAGAGAACTGAGCCGCTCCTCCAGAACCGCGGAAGAAACCTCCTCGACGACAAGGCTGGAATCCGAGGAGGTTTCCTCCTCACCAGGCCGTATAGATCTGGGAGGGGACCCAGAGGCAGGGTCAAGAGATCTTGCCATGGCATCCCTAGAATGACGCCATCCTCCGAAAGTCAGTGGGGCCCTACCAGCTTTAAACACACGGATCTCAAGAACGCGGTGGTCCATGGAGAAACAGGCGTTGCTGTTGTCCATATCATGGTTGGGTCCCAGGCAATGCAGACAAACGTCATGTTGATCTGTAATGGAAAAGTGTCGACCACAGGGGTACCGACGCATGGGGGTGCGGCCCGCTTTGGATTTTCTCTTTGCCCCCGAAGCAGACACGACACGAAAACAATTCAACAAATTAACAGAAAAGGACCCAGTGCCATCAACAATAACAAACAAACAGAACGGGCTTACCAGTTTCCAAACGGCATTGGGTGAAACTCAGAACCAGGATGGAGAAGCAGTAAAACAGTGTCAAAATTCAGTAAAGGCCTGATGATGCAGCAAACTCTGTAACTCGTGCAGCACGTGCGACCTTGATGGCGGGAGAAACAGAACTGGGGTGGAGGAGGAGCCTGCGGCATCTAACGGCCAACCCTTGTGCACCCTCAATGTGTCAGCCTCATGGGTGGCGCCATTGCTGACTCCTCCTCCCCCCAATAAAAACTCCCGTACAGGTGCATGCCTCCGGCTTACACCCAATAGTAATGAATGGTGAAGACTGACAAGGGAAGATCAGAAAATTATGATTTGAAATTTGGTGGGCCTGTGCATTTTTTTAATCATTCTGAGCCACTGGGTAAACCACAAAGTTTAAACAAATGTTTCTTTCAAATTGCGGTTGGGAACTTAGCAATCCAAAGCACAATCGCAAGCAGCCTCAGTTCCCTTTAAATTATGGTACTGAGAAAAAAAAATTTCCGCTGTGATCACGATTGGTTTCTGGAAATGAAACAATTTACAATAAATAAAAAAAAAAAAACTAGATCAGTGCTTGAACTGGAACAAACCAAGGTCCAAGTTGGACACTTTTAAGCATTTTTCACTCATTTTACCAAAGGATTTTGCAAAGCAAAGTCCACGGTGTCAAGTCTTTACTGTGGCCGAAAATGATTTGGCAGTTTGAGGCTCGGGGGGGTCACATAATCAGTGCTTGGATTGATTCAAAGTACTCTGAAAGTTCTGGGGCAGACAGCACATGCAGACTATCTGCTTAAAATGTTTAGTGGATGAAAACTTTGATGATGTTAGATCCAAAGAATTATGACTTCAGTTCCTTAATAAGCCTCCAGTGTAAGTGATCAGCAACAGACAAAGATTAATTTTTTGTGTACACATCCTTAATAACATGAAGAACAGAATGGCTTTCAATTAAAGTTTTTGGAATGCTGGGTAATGGACTACAGCGAAAGCCAACTGTGACTTTTTTGGCAGTGATCAGACCCTCCACTTTAAAAACACAATCTAAAACCAAATGTTATCCAACAGGCGTCCCTGGTGAGTCACCAGTGAAAACTGCTCAGCAGCAGCACTCACAACTGCTAACCATCTTGTTAAAAGTCCTCCCACAAAAAGCGCCTTGAGGTGACATACATTAGTCATCTGCACTTTCAAAAAAAGAAACTGCAGGTGCAATCGGTGCAAACCACTGACAGAGAGACAGGAAAGCTGCAGTGGGAAACAGAAGGCTGGGTAACTGTTTCTGATTGAAATCCAGTGCAGTCAGTGTTTTGGAGTTCACAACTGTAACCTCCATTCCTCTTTGCTTGTTCTCGGAAACACACAGAATAACCTTTTCTGTTCAAACTAAGCAGGGGCTAATATACAGGGAAAGTCAGAGTCGAGTCACCGTATCATACCTGTGTGCTGGGAGCACATTGGTGCTTTGACCTTCTCTTTCATCAGCCAGCAGTTACTGTAATACACCTCTAACCACAGCAAAATGCCCATTTTGCTCTTCAGCCTTACTTTGATGATCAGCTACACCAGATCTTTCTCACATTTTCTATTGTACAGCAAGAAAAATCAAACCCAAAGATACAGAACCCAGTAAAATATTGGCATAAAAATGTCACTGTCCCTTTCTGCTTTTCGGGCTTGGGGGTGGTGGTGGGGGGGGTGATAGATTAATACTCTTATTTCAGTTACAGAGATTCTTTTTTTGCAGTTAGTCCCTGTTTCTTTCTCATGCACTGTCAGCTCCTTTCTTGCCGGCCACCCCAGCCCAATCACACTGACTTCCCCCAGGACATACAGTCGCTCAGAAGCAGCGTGTTCTGGGCCGTCGGGTGCAGGGCCTGTGGGCGGTCGGAGTCATCCTGTCACTGTGACCATTCTCCCTGTTCTACCAAAGGAGTGGTGTGCAATGATGCCAATGGCGATATCTGCCCCTCCTAATCCCAATTCTGGCAGTCTCGACCTGCTGTCCCCCAGCCACTGCTAGGGGTCAGGTGAGCTCCGAGCCACTCGCCACCACCAGAGAGCAGTCCAGTGGACACTCAAGCCTCCACCTCTCCCCAGTCCAACCCTCCAACTTCCGAGCTTGCTCCTGAACTTGGGTCATCGATGCCACAAGTGGTAGTGCTACTGCTGTGATGGGGGGCAGCAGCTAGAGATATTCATATCATATTCTCACACTACATCAGCCTTCTAATAACGGCATTAATTTATTTAATTATTTCAAATTTAGTAACCAAGAAAGGCACACTAAGCCAAGGCTCGTTTCCAGGTGCGACACGGGGGAGAGGGAACAAAGAGTACATACTAACAATGGAAATAAAGTACAATAACACAGTACCTAAAACTGCACAAATCATGGAATCACATACAGCATCTGACCGGTATAAAATATCATATTTCATAGCTTAATCAGCCCTAGGGCAAATATCAATTAAATCTAGGAACTAGGGTTATGGGTCTATCCTCATTAAAAGACAAACATACAAGAGGTGACGTATCACTATTATATAACATCATCCAAGACAAACAGCTATTTAGTGATCTAGGACTGGCATTCAAGATACTCTTATACAACTTATGTGGGCATCAATATCAGCTTGTTGAGAATAGATCTAAATGGGACATCAGGAAATACACCTTTACTCCAAGATCTATTAGACTATGGAACAAATTACCTGGAGAATTGGTTTCTTGTAACAGCTTTATAAGTGTCAAAACCAAGCTAGATAAGTGTATAATGGACGGCTGCTTGCTAGCCATGTCATGACCACTGAAAAGTGTGGGGGGGGGGCAACAACTTATGGGCCTCTGGTCTTCTTTTGCCCTTATACCCAAGTATAAACCCGAGTATATGTCAAAAACAGTAGATTGTACAAAAAAAGGCAAAAATGTAAAGCCAAATAATACCAAGTTGTGTATGTCAAGGGCACAGAGGAGTAGAAGATCCCTTTGATTACCTCTGAATTACCTAGAAAGAAGCACTTTCTTTAATGGAGCCAAGTTATTTATTTATTTTTTTATTTATTTAGTTGTTTAACCAGGTATAGCACACTAAGCTGAAAGCTTTTTTACAGGAGCGACCTGGGAGCACAAGGAGGTTAAGCGACTTGCTCAGGGTCACACAGTATGCAAGTGGAAGCTGTGGGATTCAGACCCAGGTCTGGTCTGCTGAATGTCACCAGATTTGCAGCTCAGAGCCTTACACCACTGCGCTATACTGCCTCCTTCGAGGCAGTTAGGCAAATCACTCTGTGTAAGAGTGGCCACGGCAGGCTTTTCACAATTAGGATCAAACCGTGGGGTTCCATCTTGTTCACATCACACAGTTGTTAAATGAAGACTAAGAGAACCCCTTTTCCATGGAAATAAAAGTAAGAAAATAGTCAATTTAGGCAGAAAGAAATTGTAACTTCTCAGATTTACCTGGGGGCAGGCACTGAACTGCTTTTTTTTAATTATTTGTCTCAAAACCAGCAGCACCCCTCATCAGAAACATGATTTGAACTTTGTGAATAAAGCAAAGTACAGCATGCTACTCTTGGCCGAATAAAACAACTGACTAGCTTATCCCCTGATAACATCCTCAGGTCCTACTATCTAGCTGCATATAAAACTTGACAAAGGGTTCTGTAAATGACCCTCCGAATCTGTAACCTGTCTTGTCTCACTACAATGACCCAGGGTCCTATAACATGCTAGTGGTGGTAACCAACCAATGGAAATACACTATACTGTGTGACATATGTATAAAATGTTTAATGTAATGTGTGTGCTTTTGTACTGATGAGGAGCCTTTGCAAAGGAGGCTATGACTCAAAGGATTGTAATGCCGATTCTCATTAAATAAAGAAATGCTAGCTACAGGAATTTGTTTTGAGTAGGAGGTCAGAGACTGGCAGAGAGTAGGTTAGGAGTAAGGGCAAGAGTGGAGACGGACAATGTTTCGAAAAGAGGAACTGAGGCATTAAGGCTAACTGACAGCTATAATCCTCTAAGCTTGCATGAAGAAGCTGTGTGACATCCATCAAAAATGAGAGTTTTAGTCATCAGCCATCTGAGAAATCCATGGTGATTCATTTGCTACGCTGTTCTTTTCTAAGCAATATTTTTTAAACTTATTTACCCAGGATAGCCCGACTGAGTATGCACTATCTTGTTTTCAGTGGGGTTTGCTTTTTTTTTATTCTTTGTTCCCTAGTTTTTGCCCCATTCCCCTTGAACGAACCCAAATGCAATGACTGGAATTTCCTTCCTTGCACCCTTCCTCCAACTGGGAGGACGAGTGGGCCAATGACTGTCTTCAGAGTCAGTCCTGATGCTGCTCCCTAATATGCAGTTGGGGGGTGCAAGAAGAAAAAGTTACTTAACATAGTAACCTTGTTTCTCCCAGGGGATACTCCAATATTCATAACTCTTTTGCAGTATACCTTTAAGGTCAGATCTGCCCGGAGATAGAATGCTATGCTAATGATGGAATCACTGGCATGAGACACTTTTTAAATGCTGCCACCTATCAACTGCCTACATTCTAACCCTCAGATTTTGTGGACACCTGGAAAGACAGGGCCCAAAATTTAAAATATATAAAGTTTAACTTTAAAATTCCCCACCCAAACCTCCAAGTGGAGGAAATAAAAACTTTAAATAATCCCACAAGCTCCTATGTCATAATCACCTGAAAAGGAGAAAACTAAAGAATAAGTTCCAATAAAAGTAGAATGTGGCATGCAAACACTAAGGTACAGCATGGAATACAGAGGCCACTGGTTCTTAAACGGGGAGGCAGGGTGGGAGAGTTATGAATATTGGAGTATCCCCTTGGAGAAACAAGGTTACTATGGTAAGTAACTTTTTCTTCTCACCCCAGGAATACTCCAATATTCTTAACTCTTCTGCAGACTAAAAAGCAGTACCTTAGGAGGTGGAAAGAACCTATTTTGAAAACAGTCTCTGCAGGACAGCTGTACCAAACCTGGCATCAGCCCTAGCCCACATATCCAAGCTGTACTGCTTGACAAATGTGTGTACTGTTCACCAGGTCGCTGCTTTACAAATATCCACCAAGGGGACATCCCTTGCAGCTGCCAGTGTGGCAGCCGTAACCCTTGTGGAGTGGTCTCTAAGCCCTGCTGGAGCTTCCTTGCCCACCTTTGAACAGCAAAATGGAATACACTGGACAATACAATGAGAAATGGACCTTTCAGATGCTGGATTTCCCTTTCCCACATCCCCATAAGTGAGGAAAAGTTGTGTTCTGTCCTGCCTATGGGGCATAGTGGCTGTCATGTAGTAGCTCAAAGCTCTTTTGACATCTAGGCTATGCAGACTACGCTCGCCAGAAGAAGAATGGTCAGTGAAGAATACTGGCAAAGTGATAGATTGGTTCAAGTCTGAAATCACTTTGGGAACGAATTTCTTATTTGTCTGTAGGACTACCTTATCCCTGTGGAAGAAAATATAGTCCTTTTCAATGCATAAAGCCTGGAGCTCACTAATCCTTCTAGCTGAAGTAATGGCCACTAGAAACACTGTTTTCGATGCAACATACTTCAGAGGTGCTGAAAACATAGGCTCAAAGGGAGGGACCATGAGTTGAGCAATGCAGATATTAAGGTCCCAAGCTGGCACTGGTTCCCTCACCAGTGGTTACATTTGAGAAAGGTCCTTGAAGAACCTTTTAAATATGGGGTTTGATGCCAAAGAAACAGACTTGCCTGCAGATGCATAGGCTGAGACTGAAGCCAAATGAATCTTTAGTGTAGAGGGCTGTAAGCCTGTGGAATGTAAATAGACCAGGTAGTCCAGTACCAATGGAACTCCTGCCTGGGTTGGCACTACACTCCTCCTACTACAGCACCAAATGGAAAACTTCTTCCACTTTGCAGCATAAGTTTTCTTAGTGGAGGATTTCCTGTATCCTCGTAAAACATCCATAACTGGTTCAGAAAGATGTAAACTAGCATACTCTAGGTCCTCACGAGCCAAGCTTTGAGACTGAGTGACTTGAGGTTCAGATACAGGAGCCTGCTCTGGTTGGAGGTCAGAAGATTGTGCCTACTCGGAAGGTGTATTGGTTTGTCCACTGACATGGATAGCAATAGGAAGTACTATGGCTGTCTGGCCCAGTCTGGGGCTATCAGAATCATTGTTGCTGGCTGAGACCAGAGTTTCAACAGCAATCTGCATAACAGAGGAAATGGAGGGAATGCATACAGGAATTTCCCTGACCAATCCAGAATAAGGGCATCCAGAGGAACCGTACCCATTACTGGAGGTCTGCAACAGAAATGAAAATTACGTACCTACCGTAATTCTTGATCTTCTCTTGTATCTTCACCATTCATTACTGCTTGGGTTAGTGCCGGAGGCGCGCACCCGCTACGGGAGGGTTTTTTTTGAGTCGGCTCCAGCGGTGCCGTCCCTCGAGATGCGACGTGCTGCGCCATGCGTGAGGCGGCCGGTAGGTGCCGTGGACTCCTCCTCTATCTCAGTTCTGGTAGCCGAGAGGCGAAATAAAGGAAAGAAAAAGGAGGCAAGAGAGCCGAGGGACAGAAAAGGAAAGGATATAAACTGAAAAAGGAATAAGCGGTAGAGAATAAACAGAGGAGAGAGAATTCCTACCTAAGGGACCGGAGGGCCTCCTTTCGAGGCGGCTCTGGGGAGGAACAGAGAGAGGAAGAAAGTAGAAGAAGAAGAAGAAAAGAGGCATGTTGAGAGGGAGAACAGTGCCCATCGACCATTGGTTGAGAGGCTTATAGGCTCGAAGCTAACAAGGGAGCAAGAATCCCAGTTGCTAGGACTAAGGGGAGGTTCAACCAACCACCTGCACAGATCCGAATGAGGGCAGACTCTCTGAACTCTCAACATGCTAGTCCTTCATCCTAGCTGAGGGCTCCTAGACTGTCCGGGCAGAACCGGTTCCGGGTAGAGCGCCCACCCAGGAAGGGGACTAAGTCCCTTAGCACCTTGTTAAGTGCTAACACAGTAGTGTATGGGAAAGACTATGCCTTCTCGAAGGCAGTTTTGTATGAAAGATAGAGTGGAACTCAATCAGACTCCCTAAGGCAAGGCAAGCAGACGCTCAAAGCTGACAAGTTCAATCAGCAGCTAGAAGAGCTCAAAATAATACCTGCCAGGAGAATTCTAGACTTTGCCGAGGCCAAGTCAGAGCATGGCCTCTTGGGCTGTGAAACTGCATAACCTGAAGAAGGTATTTAGGAATCGCACCCTACGGGCGGTCAGAAAGAGTTCCCTCAGAACTTAGAGAAAAGTACAACCATGTTCGTTTCTCTTTACTTTGAGGAAAAAAGGAACCATTCATTAAGAATGGAAAACAAATTTTTTTTTTGGCATAAAGGCCAAGGGAAGGAAGAAGAACGAGACGGGAGGCGGAGACGCCACAGAGGGAGGCCACTGAGGGGAAGGTGGGTGGGTATCAGTAATGAATGGTGAAGATACAAGAGAAGGTCAAGAATTACGGTAGGTACGTAATTTTCATATCTTCCTTGTCAATCTTCACCATTCATTACTGCTAGGTGTGCAAGCCCCCTTAGAAAAGGGGGTAGAACCCTGAGGAACAAGACCCCCAGCCTCCTGCTGGTGAGAAACAGAAGGGGAAGACCCTGGGCTAATCAAAAGAGAAGCCTATGGGGGAGAAGAGCTAGGAGGTGCCCCCCAAGGACAGGGAGACGGAGGAAGCCCCTGCAGTAATCTCCTAGCTCTGGAGGAAAAGAGACAGGTCCCCCAGAAAGTGGAGCGAATCACCCTACGCCGGGCCAGGGGTGACAACCTTGACAGACGAAGCCATGCCGTCCGCCTAATGCAGATCGCTGTCCCCGCAAGCCTGGAAGCCACCTCACTGGCGTCATAAGATGCCCTTGCTTGGTGTCTTGCCAGCTCCAGGCCTATAGCAGAGAGGGCAATAGCTTATCTGGTTTGCTCTGTATCAGGCATTGATGCTAAGAGCTGAGAGAGCATCGACCACAAATGCCTACTGTAGGCAGCGTGATGAGCCTGATGTGACGCAATGCAAGCCATCGCACGAGAGAAAGAGAACACTCTTACGCCCCCACGGTCGGTGAGGGAATCCGAATCCGGTGGACGGTCGTGCTCCAAGCGGCGGTGCCCAGAGGGAGCCTCCAGGTATACCAAACCCGAGGGTGGGTTGGGGAGAGTACCCAAGGATTCCGAAGGGGCACAATACCTTCGACGACAGTCTGCCGGGGCTGGAGAAGGGGCGGCTGGAGACTGCCAGGAACGGATAGATGCCAGGAAGGTACCACCAGGTGCTGGGCACTGAATTCTCCAAGGAATTCACCTGTCTCCCGTTCGGTATTGTCTCGCCTAACATAGGAGATTCAAAGATCCCTCACCATCCTCGAAAGGAATCGCTGATATTCAGTGAAATCAGCATCAGAGGAGATATGAGCAGAGGGTTCCTCTCCCTCAGAGGAGGGAGACGAGGATGATGGAGAGCTCGAGTGTCCAGAAGATTCTTGCGGCGGTGGGGATAGGCGAAAGACCCACTCATTCATACACCTGACATATGAGGGGAAGGCCGCCGCAGAACCTCTGAACTGCTCCCAGGATAACGGGCCCGTAGGACCGACATGGCCTGGAAGAGCGGGGGGTGGCTGCAGAGGAACGGGAGATGGGCACCTACGAAGAGGCAACTGTCCTCTGCTAGGGCTCTGAAATCCGGAGAACGGAGCCCGAGCTGGCGGGATTCTGGACAACAGACCAGGTCGCAAAACGGAACCCTGGGAAAGCAAAATCTGGAAGAGCCCAGAAGGGGATCCTCCCCTGTGACGAACCTGGGACTGCATGGATCCAGAAGGGCAGTCCACAGCAACGCCACTGGAGGGGTTCAAGAGGGAAAGGTGGGGCCCAGCGCTCACGGCTCCTAGTCACCCCTGAGGGGTGGCGGCAGAGACCGGCGACACCCGCCCCTCGACCTCTCGGACTCCGGAGCCTCCTCCTTGACCCCAGCATTCTCCCACCCCAAGTGGCTGCAACAGCATCAGAGAGGGTAGCTGTCACGAGCCCCCCAGGAGGAAGAGCCCCTCCCTCCGGCCCCACTCCATCACCCCCCAGGGACCCAGAACCACCCCTAGTCCGAGGGCCCTCAGGGGAGGACAGCAGTGGGGACAGCAGGAGAGGTCCGCTGAGCCGCCTAGCACCACGTGCCACCGGAGACCCCGACTCCGAAGAGTCAGGTTGCCAGGACGGGTCCACGTCTGAGTCATCAACCTCCGAAGAGGAAGAGACCAGCTGGACCACAATACTAGCAACTCTGGGGGTCCCCGGAGAAACGGCGCCGTGAACAGCACTGGTGCCAGAGGCGGCGCCAGACGACCTTGGCCCACCCGCACCTGCTAGGCCCGGCCCCGGCTCCCCAGCAGCGCCGGCTAGGCCCACGGCGCTGCCCCTGGTGTCGGAACCCAACCCGGCGCCGCTGAGAGAGCGAACCAGGCCTGCGGCACCGCAAGTGGTGCCGAAGGCCAGAGTGGCACCGCCAACGGCACTGCCTCAATCACCGGCGCAACGGCGCCGGAGGGCGGCGTCGAGGGTCCACCAGTGCCAGACCCAGCAGGCGCGGGCCTCGACACTGGGGGAGCCTGCACCTCCGAGGAGGTGACTGCCGAGGCGGTGTCCCCACCGCAGCCCCGGGAGGGACCACAGCATTCCTCCGACACCGCAAAAGAAGCTTCCTCTTCGGCAAGAGAAGAGGAGGAAGCCTCCTCCTCCACGGACCATATAGGCCCGAGAGGGGACCCAGAGGAAGGGCCTAGAGACCTTACCTGGGAATCCCTGGAGCGACGCCTATCCCCTGGCTGGGTCGGCGGGCCTCACGACTTTGAACGCTGCCGTGGAATTCCCGAGGACACGACAGTCCATGGAGAAACAGGCGTCGCACGCGTCCATATCGTGGTTGGGTCCCAGGCAACGGAGACAGACATCATGATGGTCCGAGACGGAGAAATGCCGGCCACAGGAGCACCGATGCATAGGGGCACGGCCCGCCTTCGACTTACGCTTTGCCCCCGAACCTGACATGATGCGAACTAAATAAGGCAAAAAACAGCAATAAAGCACTCGGCACCGTCGACAGAAAATAAAGGAATGGTCTTACCGGGAGACGGCGTCAAGCGAGAGTCACTGGAGAAAAACGAGGAGTCTTGACACAGAAACACTTGAACTACTGCGCAGCAGGTGCAGCCTCGACGGTGGGAGAAACAGAACTGAGATAGAGGAGGAATCTATGGCACCTAGCAGCCGCCCCTCGCATGGCGCGAGTATGTCATGCTCGATGGCGGCGCTGATTGAAACCGACTCAAAAAAAAAAAAAAAACTCCCGTAGCGGGTGCGCGCCTCCAGCGCTAACCCAAGCAGTAATGAATGGTGAAGACTGACAAGGGAAGATCTGTGGCAAGTGGTGACTCTGATGAGAGGCAAAGAGGTCTATTTCTGGGGTGCCCCACCTCCTGAATAAGGTCTGCACCACTTGCCTGTTCAGGGACCACTCGTGATGGGCCTGGCTGATTTGGCTTAGGGCATCTGCCAGAACATTGTCTTTGCCTGGCAGGTGAATGGCCTGTAGTGAGGAGCCCAGTGAGTAAGCTAGGGTCCAAATTCGCATAGCCTCCATGCAAAGGAGGCTTGACCTTCTTCCCCCTTGCTTGTTTATGTAGTACATGGTGGTAGTGTTGTCTGTCCTGACTTGTACCACCTTTCCCTGTATCAGTGGCTTGAAAGCTTGCATTGCCAGAAACACTGCCCTGAGCGCTAACAAGTTGATGTGAAAAAGAGTCTCTGCACTTGACCAAGTGCCCTGGGTAGTGTGCTCTGCTAGGTGAGCCCCCAGCCCAAGAGGGATGCATCTGTTGTGAGAATCATTGATGGAAGTTCTTTTTGGAAGGGAAACCCTTCTCTGAGGTTGGTTTCCTCTTTCCACCACTGAAGAGCCTGGATAAATGTTTTTGTTACAGGAACAAGCTATAGCTGTCCAAGAGGGTAGCATCTTTCAGAAAAAGAGACTTGCAAGAACAAGGGGACACAATTTACAGATAGAAGGAGGGCGGTTCAGGGGCAATGTGAGGAAGTATTATTTCACAGAGAGGGTAGTGGATGCATGGAACAGCCTTCCTGAGGAGGTTGTGGGGTCTAAAACTGTGGGAGAATTCAAGAATGCATGGGACAGACATAAGGCAATTCTTGTGGGGGGTAGGAAGAAATAGGCTGTTGGTTAACTAGGATCTGCGGCCTATCCTGTAGGTAGGGAAATGGGCAGACTAGATGGGCCTAGCGGTCCTTATCTGCCATCAAAGTCTATGTTTCTATGTAAGCTTTGATAGGGAATCCTTTCTTTGGCACCAATGAGCTCTTAAGTGAAACTGGATGTCCCATCTGAAACCTGGAGCCTAGCACTGTGCCTATTGCGGCTGCCATGTGGCCCAGAAGTTGAAGAAATTGCCTTGCAGGCCTTAGGCCATTGAGCCTGAAAGAACCTGCTAACTGAAGGATGCTTTTACCCTGTCTCTGGGTAGAAAAGCTCTGCCCACTATGGTAATCAATTCTGCTCCTATGAACTGCAGAATTTGAGAAGGAAGAAAAATACAGGTTACTCACCTGTAACAGGAGTTCTAGGAGTTGTATATGTTGTTCATCCACACTCCTTTGCAGGTACCTCGCCGCTTTAAGTTCAGCCAGAAGGTCTTCAAGCTGGCTCCTCCCACCCACCCGGGTGGTAAAACCCTCTACTCCACTCCATGACGCCAGATCTGGCCCGCTGGAAGCCAGGTTGTGCACCGAAGCCAGGGAGGTCGGGTGGGTCGTGTGGATGAACAACATATACCACTCCTAGAACTGTTAAAGGTGAATAACCTGTATTTCTAAGGACGTGGATATGTTGTTCAATCCACACTTCTTGGCAGACTCCTAGCAGTTCTCTGGAGGAGGGATGCGCGCGCCACAGCACTCTCTATTTAGGAAACAAGGACTGGAGAACTGAGGCCCCAAAACCAGCATCCTGGCGTGACTCAAGGTTGATGTGGTAATGGGAAATAAAGGTGTGTGTGCCGACTTCCAGGTAGCAGCCCTGCAAATTTCCTGGATAGGGACGTCCCTAGAAGCAGCCACTGAGGCAGCGGTGTGGCGAGTAGAATAAGCTCTTATCCCTATGGAAGGCTCCTTGCCCGCCAACCTATAGCAGAGATCTATGCAGGAGGTGATCCACCTGCCTATTGTCCGCTTGGCTGCAGGTCTGCCAGGTGCGGCTTCAGCGTAGGTGACAAACAGCTGGCAAACCTCTCCCTGAACTTCAGCCGTATGCTCCTTATAGTAGGCGAGCGCTCCTCTCAGGTCCAAAGTATGGAGCCTGTATTCGGCCTCCGAGGTGTGATTGGGGTAGAACACCAGCAGAGTCAATACCTGATTCAGGTGAAACTCCAACACCACCTTCGGAAGGAATTTCAGGTGGGGGCGTAGGACAACCTTGTCCCTGTGGAAGACCAGATAAGGAGATTCTATGGAAGCGCCTGGAGCTCCCCAATCCTTCTGGCTGACATGATAGCCGCCAAGAAGGTGGTCTTCCACGACAGGTGGGAGATATCGCACCTGTGCATCGGTTCAAATGGCTTGCCCATGAGCATAGTCAATACCAACAGTAAATCCCACGGAGGTGGAGGTTCACGAACAGGAGGGGATATGTGATATAGGCCTGTGAAAAAACGGAAGACCACCTTCTCCTGTGCCACAGACTGCTTGCTGGCCAGTGCCCAGTAAGCAGAGATGGCTGCCAGGTACACCTTAAGGGTTGTCGACCAAAGCCCTAGCTAAGAAAGGGAACACAGGTAGTACAAAATGTTAGCCAATGGGCAGGGCGAGGGGTCTAGCCCCTTGCCCCGACACCAAATGGAAAATCTCTTCCATTTAAAGACATAACATTTTCTGGTTGATTCCTTACGGGACGCCTCAACGATGTTGAGGACCTCATTGGAAAGACCCAAGGCCTGGAACGCTAGCCACTTAGGAACCAGGCTGTCAGGCGCAGAGATTAAAGGTCCGGATGGAGTACCTTCCCCTTGTTGACAGACAGCAGGTCCAGGCAGACTGGAAGCCGCCTTGGGAGCCTGGAGCTGAGGCTGAGGAGATCCGTATACCAGAACTGGCGGGGCCAGTCAGGGGCTACCAGAATCACCTGCGCCTTGTCCTTCCTCACCTTGTAGATCAAGAGAAATGAGGAAGGCGTAAAGAAGCCTGGGCTCCACGGCCTCGAGAAGGCATCCCTGCAGGAGCCCCGCTGGGGCGGGCATGGAACAGCCTCAGCTTCGCATTCTCCCTGGAGGCAAACAGGCCCACCTGAGGTGTGCCCCAGTGGGAGAACAGATCCTGCACTACCTCCGTCAGGAGAGACCACTAGTGAGATGCATCACCTATCCAGCTGAGGGCATCGGCCAGACTATTCGAGGCTCCTGCCACATGAATGGCTAGGAAATTTGCCTCCAGGCTGAGCATGAGACACCATATGCAGAGAGCTTCCTTGCACAAAGGCAAGGAGTGCATCCCGCCCTGTCGGTTGAGGTAGTACATGGTCGTGGTGTTGTTCATCTGGACCGGAACCACTTGACCCCAGACAAATGGAGCGAAGGCAGTCAGGGCTAACCGAACTGCTCGGAGCTCCAGCAGGTTGATGTGGCATCGGGACTCCTGAGGGGACCAAAGGCCATGGACCCTGTGCTCCCCCAGAGGGGCACCCCAACCCACCAGAGAGGCATCAGTCATCAAGTTGACCGTCAGCTCGGGGCAGACAAACGGGGTCCCCTCCTGCAGATGAGCTGGGACGAGCCACCACTGCAGGCCATCCCACATCTTCTGGGTCACGGACACTGGCTGGTCTAGGAGATCGGTGCGCTGGGACCACTGGCGGGCCAGCCCCCACTGCAGGGCGGGCAGGGCGCAGTTGCCCAACCAGAAATGATTGGGCAAAGGAGGAAAGGACCTCAGCCCTGTCCGCTGGAAGCTGGGCTCTGGCTCAGAGAGAGTCCGAGCTCTGCCCCAATGAACTGGATCACCTGCGAAGGCACGAGTTCCAATTTGGCCTCGACGATAAGGAGGCCTAGTTGAGAGCAAGCCCGGAGGGCCAGATCCCTGGACCGCTCCACCTCCAACCTGGAAGGGGCTGCTATCAGCCAATCATCCAAGTAAGGGTAGACATGGACCCCTTGACACCGCAGGGATGCTGCCACCACTGCCATGCATTTTGTGAAAACCCTGGGAGCTGCAGAAAGGCCGATGGGCATGGCCTGGAACTCGTAAAGGGTTCCCTCTGCTGGAAGATGGAGGAATCGCCAATGGGACGGATGGATTGGGATGTGAAAGAACGCGTCCTAAAGATCCAGGGAGCAGAACCACATGCCTAGTTCCAGGGATGGCATGATCTGGGCCAGAGTGACCATCCAAAAGGTGCGTGGCCTTAGGAACTTGTTCAGGTCGTGCAGATCGAGAATGGGGCACCAGCCCCCTGTCCATTTTGGGACCAGGAAGTACCTGAACACAAACCTTGGGCAAGGAGGAGGATCCGCCACCTTGCTGACTACCCCTTCTGGAGGAGCAGGGCTATGTCGTCTTAGTGAGCTGACAGAGAGGCTGCGGATCTGGTGGCCCCCTGCGGGGCGCGGGCTCGAAACGGAAGGGTCTGCTCAAATTCCAGAGGCAGACCCCTGCCAACCACTTCCAGCATCCAGCGGTCCATGGTGATAGCGGACCAGGCGGAAAGGATGTGGCTGAGCCGGCCTCCCACGGGAGGACCCAGGGGAGGTGTGACTAGGTTGGGGTGGCACCCCGCAACTTGTCACTGGGCAGGCTTGGAGGAAGAACCGACAGAGAGGCCACTCGGACCTTTACCTCCAGGCTTCCTAACCAAGGAAGCAACAGACTTGGCCTTGGGGCATCAAGAATGAGCCTGCTGGCTCTATTGCTGATGTTGCTGGGTCGGCCATGCTGCAGAAGCAGAAGAACGAAAGGGCTTACGCTGCTGATGGCGGCCTTTGTCCTTCTGGGCAGATGCAACTGAGTACAAGGTGGCACTGGACTTCTCGATCCGCTGGAGGTGGTCCTCCACCCTGGGTCTGAACAAGTTGGTGCCCAAAAAGGGAACAACTGCTAGTTTGTGCTGGGTATCAGCTGTGAAGGTCGAGATCTGCAGCCAGGTCCTGCGATGCATGGCTACTGCGGCCGCTACTGACTGGGCACAAGAATCGCTGATGTCCAGAGCAGTCTGGAGCTGCTGTTTAGCCACCGCCCTTCCCTGATCCCGAACCTGCTTGACCATGGTCTGGAAGGCGGCCAGGAGATGAGGAAGCACCTCATCCAGGGAGCCCAAAAGGGCGTGGGAGAAGTGTGCCATCAGAACAGCCGAGCTAGCCTGACGAAGGCCTAAGGAGGCAGCAGCATAGACTTTCCTCCCAGAATAGTCCAGTTTTTTGGACTCTTTGTCCAGGGGCTTATCCACGTCCCTAGCGTTTCCGGAGCGCCGGAATACACTATCGGTCACCAACCCCTCAGCCGAGGAGTGCTCCGAGAAACTGGAGAGGGAGCCGGTAGGGACTGCATCCTGGCTGAAGGCACAGGACAAGAGGCTGGCTGCTGCCAGAGCTCCAGAGCCAGGCCCACTATGATCTTGGCCAAGGGGAAGGCTTCCAAGGGGGAATCCCCCTTGTCCAGGATTTCTGAGAGGGTATATGGCCCATTTCTGCACAGGTTCAAGCTTCACCCCAGTGGACTCCGAGATGAGTCAAAGGATACCCAGGAACGAGGTTGGGCTCTTGTCCACCGATAGACCCCTGAAGATTCCAGGTCAACTGGCCGGGGATGCAGCGAGGAACTGTTGGACTCCGAAGAGTCTGCGAAAAGCTGCCAACTGCCTGAGCCACTCTCCACTCGCTGAGGACAGTTGGGGGTGAGAGTGACCAACAACCTGTGGGGAAAGCCTTGACCCGACCGAGAATCCTTGGTTGGTGCCCCAGTCTTCGGTTGTGGAGTAGGGGGTTCCACCACTATGGGTGGAGCAGCCGGTTTAGGCCGAGCAATTGACGCCTGGGCCGGTTCCTCGACTGAGGAACTTAGGGTGGGCGACGGCTTCCGCCGATCAGGCGACAGCCACTTAATCGTTGGAGTGGGAGCCAGCACTGGTTGACCACCGGATAAAATAAGTTGTTGCTACATAAGGTCCTCACAGCGTCAGCGCAATCTGCATCGAAGCCTCTCCTCGGCTGAGAAGGAAGAAGAGGATGAGCGGCCACACCACTTTCCAGTGATGTCAGGACCAGGATCGACCTAATGCGGAAGAGGACTGAGACCGAAACCTCAACCATCAATGACGTCGGCGGTGGGTCAAGGAAGAAGCGGGTGGAAACCCACTGATCCTCCAGTTCAGGGTCCTTGGCCGGAGACTTCGGCTCAAGAGATAAGTCCCCAGATGGCACCGGTGTCACGGGGAGAGAAATGTTGGCCTCTTTGGTCGACAACCTGTCGGTGGGCTCGAGAAAGATCTCGGCCTCATCAACAGGAGTCTCGGCCGGCTGGTCTGACAGGGACTCTGTGAAACCAGTGCCCCGGGCCGCCACCTCGACTGAAGTCAAGAGAAGACAATCCAGGGAGCGAGACCTCTCCCGCTCCCAAGGTCGTCGACACTGGGACTTACCTTTGTGATTCTGTTTTTTTTGATTGAGCAGGAAAAGACCCAGAAGGACCCTCTCCCTTAGTTGAGAGGGACTGACAAAGCTCCCGAAAGGAAGCCACATAGGAGGAACCCAGGGGGAGCAGAATAAAAGCTGAGGCTGAGGAGGAGCTCGCCGCAGCCTGGGCCACCTCCTCCTCAAGACCTGTAAGCTGTTCCAATTGTTTTGCGGAGCCCGCCGCTATGAACACCACACAATGAGCCTCCTTAGATTTAACCAGCGGGAACCTCTTCTCCGGCTGCCCTAGCTGAAGTCGGGCAGCACGGTCCTCAAGCAGCGACTGAGAAAAGGAGAGACACATCTCACAAGCCTGCGGATTGTGGTCGTGCCCCAGGCAGTAAACGCACATGGTGTGAGAGTCAGTTTGGGACATCTTCTGCCCGCAAGGGCACTGGCGAACCCCGAACGGACTTGTCTTCCTTCGCAGCTGCGATAAACAAAGACCGAACTCGAGTGAGTTTTAAAATAATCTTAGGACAAAAATCTGAAGAAACAGAATTCAGGCCTGCAAAATGTGTGAGCGCTAAAGAGGGAACCTGAGCTTCCAAGTGGTAAGGAAGATCTGGCATCATGGGGCGGAGTCGAGGGTTTTACCACCCAGGTGGATGAGAAGAGCCAGCTTGAAGACCTTACGGCCCTACTTAAAGCGGCAAGGTACCTGCCAAGAAGTGTGGATTAAACAACATATCCACGTCCCTAAAAAATGATTTTTCTAGATTTAGAAGGAAACCCAGAGATTACAGAAGCTGCTGAGTGAGCTGTAGGTGTTCTGCTAACTATTGTGGTGAATTTCCCACCACCAGCCAGTTGTCTAGATAGGGGAATACTGTGACACCTTGTCTTTGCAGGTGAGCCACTACCACAGCCAGACACTTTGTGAACACCCTTGGTGCTGAAGTGAGACCGAAAGGTAGAGCTGAAAACTGATAATGACCTGAAAGGAGTCTGAACCTGAGATACTTCCTGTGAGACTCCCTTATGGGGATGTGGAAATAGGCATCTTTTAGGTCCAATGATGCCAGTCAATCTCCCTTTTGGAGTGCTGGTAGAGTCAGAGACAAAGTTACCATTTTGAACTTTGGTTTTGCTAGGAACGTGTTGAGGACTCTGAGATCCATTATAAGCCGCAGCTCTCCATTTTTCTTTGGTGTGAGAAAATACCTCCAGTAAAGTCCTTTTCTCCTTTGATGCAGAGGCACTGGTTCCACTGTCTTTAGTGAAAGAAGGTGTTTCACCTCTTTTTCCAGCCTTTTGCTTTCCAGAAAGGAGGCTGGTTTGAAAACTCCATTTTTTTTAACAGGGGAGGACTTGAAACTTAAGGACAGGCCCTGACTCACTGTCTCCAGAATCACTTGTCTTTGGTGATGGTTTTCCAGTTCTGGAAAAAAAATGGGTCAGCCTGCCCCCTACTGGCAAAGGAGAGGCAGCCTGATTGATGAAGTCAGGAGTCCTGCTTGGATTGGGGCTGAGACTGGGCATCATGCCTGGCACCTTTCCTGCCCCTACCCCTGAAATACCCTTGTTGGAGGTATTGAAGTGCCTGAGGAAGTAACATGGCCTGATAAAAAGGCCTGGAATTAAATTGTCTGCCCCTGCCTCCCCAACTGAAAGGTCTGGAAGAGGTGGAGGGTCTTTCTTTGCAGAATTGCTATGGAAGGTGGCTATATACTCATCCACCTTCTTCATATAGGCCTCTGTATGGCTGCCAAATAGGAATTTGCCCTCCACAGGAAAATCCAGTCTTATTCTGGGTATCCTGCATGAGGCTTATGGCTCTTAACCAAGCGAACCTTCTCTGTGTGATGGTATTTGCCATCCATCTTGCAGCAGTCTCATTACTGTCTGCTGCCATCTGGAACCGGTATTTGGCAGCTTCCAGGCCAGACCCAGCAGTTTCAGCTAGGGCTGCCGAAAGAGGAGAAGGTGCTTTCTCAGCCATGTCCAGGACAGACTGCCAGAGAGCCTTCTCGTACTGGGCTGCATAGGCCTGATAGTTAGCTTGCGTAATGGCCAGAGAGGCTGACAGGTAACCTTTCTTGGCCACACTTTCAATTTTTCGAGTTCTTCTCTTGAGGGTGGAAAGCCAGAGGGACTTTTGCCTTTTTACAGGCTGCAGCTTGCACCACCCCCTGGAGGTCAAGGTATGAAAACAAGAATCCAGCGCCTGTTCTGTCAAACTGGTACTTTTTATCCAACCTTTTGTCCAAAAGAGGGACTGACCCAGGAGCTTAGAGAAGTTTTAAAATATCTATTTTAAAGAACTTGTTTATGGGGAGTGACAGTATTTTTGTAGGAGTCAGCCCCATCATTTCCAAATATTCAGCCTCCTCCTCCTCCTCATCCTCTACAGCTTCAGAGGTAGGGATGTCCAAGGCATCAGCAATTTTCCTGATAAAGGAAAAATGAGAAGAATAATCTTTTATAGTCCTGGGAGGGGAGCCAAACTCCTGTTCAGGGGAGACCTCAGGCTCTGTAGGCTCACCTTCTTCTTTCTCCTCCTCCTCTCCACGCTCCTCAGGAAAGGAGGGTGGGTTGGAGGGTGCAGGGGTCTGGACTGGGGACTGCGAAACCACAGGCAGCAGACCCTGCAAAGTTTGAATTATCTTTATTGCCTGTGCAATCTCTGAAGGAGAAGGCACAGTGGCAGGCACCACAGAAGTCCCCTTTTCCACAGGGAGTTCAGGGTGCTTTGTTTTCTTCACTTTTTTTCCTGCAACCGGAGAGCTAGCTGGTTCAGAGGGTCTCTTTTTACCCATATCAGGGGTAGAACCAGTAGAAGTTGTGGTGTCACCCACAGACCCTGAGGGTTTCGGCTGGTCGGAGCCAGAGGGACCCATCAATTTCTTATTTAATCTCTCCAGACGATTTTCAAGCGTCTTCTCAGGAAAAGATTTACAAATTTCACAACTGGTTTATAAATGATCAAAGCCAAGGCAGAAAACACAAATGCAGTACTTATCTGCCTTGGCAAAAACTTCACCACACTCAGAACAGTTTTTAAAACCGGGTTCTCCAGTTCTCTTTCTAGGTTCTTCTGACATACTGAAGAAAAAATGCAACCGCAAAACACTAAAGATTTTTAAATTAAAAAAACAACAATTTTATCGGCTGCAGTTGGTTCAGGAACTGATTGGAGAAACCGAGCTGAACCGGAACTGATAGAAATAGAACCGGGATTAGCGGTTCAGAACCAAATTTATTGGTTATAAAAAACAACGATTTTAAAACTTTACAGAAACCAGCAAAGAAACCGGGAAAAGCCCCGAAACTGACTAAAATTACCTCGAACCGTGAGAAACCAACACAAAACTAGCTAAATAAACTAACGGTTATTAAAATAACACTGATAAGAGACGGCAAATGAAAATAAATGAATAATACTTAAGTATTATTATTAATTAAAGCTTCTCTGACTAGATGAGGAGGAGGAAATTTCCAAGTGTCTGGTCTTGACAGGCGGAGAGAGAAATCTGAGGGTTAGAATGTAGGCAGTTGACAGGTGGCAGCATTTGAAAAGTGCCTTATGCCAGTGATTCCATCATTAGCATAGCATTCTATCTTCGGGCAGATCTGACCTTAAAGGTATACTGCAGAAGAGTTAGGAATAGTGGCGTATTCCTGGAGTGAGAAATGTAAATTACATACTTACCATAATTCTTGATCTTCTTGTATATCTTCACCATTCTTCACTGGTGGGTATACGCCAGAGGCGCTTATTACCGTGAAGCTTACAGCTTACAAAAAATGTTTCCTGTTTGGGGGAAAAAGTCTGCGTTGAGTCCAGAGCTACCCTCGAGGATGATGCACAGCGTGCTACAGCCAGCCAGTAACCAACGCCGACTCCTCCCTCACCTCAGTTCTGTCCACCAGAGAGAGGAAATTAGGAATAAAGAAAAAGAGGGTGGGGCAAGGGAGCCAGAGAGATTGTAAAAGGAAAGGATATAAACAGAAAGGAGAAAAAGCTGACATGGGGAGGCTACCTGAGGGTGTGTGGCGAGGTGGGCCCAACCACTGGGCAGTGCTAGGGGATAGAGAAGGGGAAAGGGTTTTGGAGACAAGTAGAAGAAGGGATAGCAAAGGATGATGGGAGATCCCACAGCACCCCACTCCCCCCAGGGAAAGGAGTATGTCAAAAAATGCCTCCACCTCAATATTCACCAGACGTTCTTTAAAAAGGGGACAAAGGCCTGTCTCCAAGTGAGGTGAGAGTGGGTGGATCGAGCCAAGCTAGCGCAAGAAATACAACCCCAAGGCTGAAAACAAAGGAGGCACCAGACAAAAAAACCCTAGAAGCAGGGTGTTAGGGTCTCTGAAATTGTCCTAGGATGCAGGGGTGGGGACAGAGTCCACCCTGGGACAAAGGACCTTCCAACAGAATTTCACATCTAGGTGTTGGTACACCCGGAAACTAATCCCAAGCCAAGGCAAGGGAGAAGAAGTCCTGGAAGGAAAGGTACTATCCTAGGCCAACTGGAACGGTTCAAGGAGAAGGGGAGGGGTCCTCGGGTCCCCCACGCCCACTAGATTGAGAAAGTCTGAGGAGGATCATTCTCCTGTCTTGTCAGAAGGCAAAACAAAGGACAAGAGAGGAACCTGAGTAGCCACCATTGTCAAGGGCAGAAAAAAATGTGGGGGAACGACACTAGTCCTCCCCATCTTCAAGGAGAAGAATAATTCCCACTAGAAAAAAACAGGAGCAAAAAGCAAAGTCTTACCCCACAAGGTCTCCAGTGAGAGGTGAGCAAGCAGGGAGGAGGCACTACTCAAGAGGTTGAGGCACCAGAAGGGAAGGTGGGTGGGAAGCAGTGATGAATGGTGAAGATATACAACAAGATCAAGAATTATGGTAAGTACGCAATTTCCATACCTTCCTGTATGTATCTTCACCATTTATCACTGGTGGGTGAGTACCAAGCCCCTGGAAGGGGGGCCTGGCACATCCCCGAGGGCAGCAGTTCCCTCAGCCCCTTGTGAGGGGGAACAACAGAGGGAGAAGCCCCTATGGGCCCGGAGAGAGCCGAGACTGCCCCAGATGAGACGGGGACTCCCGTGACCTGGGAGAAAAAAGGTGCCCGACAATTCCCGTCTCGCCCTATAGGAGAAAAAATGGGCTCCTTGGAAAGGGGAGGCAATCACCTCACGCCAGGCCAAGGGTGATAACCTGGAAAGACGAAGCCATGCTGCCCGTCTTATACAGACTGCAGATCCTGTCAACCTAGAAGCTACCTCATTAACGTCATAAGACACTATGTTTTTTTTTTTTTTTACTTTCTTTTTATCCCCTCCTAAAGCCCCGTCGTTCCACTCCTTCAGGCTCGCTCATGCTACCCACCCCAACACTGAGTCTGCCCCTAGAGTGCCCAAGGGTGACTCCTACCTTTCCTCCCTTCTTTCATGGAGCACTCCTGGCACAGCAGGGTCTGCCTGGTGGTTCTGGACTGGAGTAGCTGGAGGCGGCCGATCGAGTACCCACAAGAGCCACGGTGCTCCCACCCCGGCCCCAAGGCGTTGAGTGCGTACAAGCACACCTGGTAACCCACCCGAAGGAGGAGAGCATCCATTGGGACACTCAATCTTCTTCCCCTGCCGACCTAGCGACCCAAGTCCCACTCCGAACCCGGTCGCCGGCGTGGTGCGAGGTGTAGCGTCCAGCGCCTCAACCCTCAGCGCCACCGGGCCGGCCCATAAGACACTTTTGAAAGATGCCTCGCTAGCTCTACCCCAGAAGCAGAAAGACAGATGGCTTGCTTGGTTGCCTCTGAATCAGGCAGAGTGGCTAGGAGTTGTCCTAGCACCATCCATAAGTGTCTAGCATAGACAGCCATATGGGCCTGATGTGATGAAATACAAAGGAGGAGACATGCCAAGGAGAAATCCTTCTCCCCTAGCGGTTAAACTCAGCTGAGTCGAACTCCGGGGCCGGGGGCAGTCATGTCTCGAATGGCGATGCCCAGAGGGGGTATCCAGTAACTCTATCCATGAAATGGGATGAGGTAAGGTGCCTGGAGACCCCTGTGGGGGCATGATACCTGTGCTGGCAGTCTCTTGGTTCAGGAGAGGGGGTAGCAGGAGACTGCCAGACCCAATGGGATACTTCCTGAAAGGGAACAGGACATGGAAGAATGATCACATTCTCCGAGGAAAACTCTGCCAGGAGAGCTCGCGTCAGATGGGCAAGATCGCGACTTGCAAAATGGGAAATGTGGAGCTCCTCCATCAACCTCGACAAGAACCACTGATAGTGGGTGATATCAACGTCTGAGGACAAGTGGAACGAGGAGTCTTCTTCCTCCAGGGAAGAAGACGAGGAGGCGGAGGAACCAGATTCAGATCTGCGTGCAACAGGGGTTTCTGGTCTGAAAATGATCTGGTCCAGAGCTCTAAGATAGCGAGGGAATGCTGCAGCCGAGCCTCTGAATTGGTCCCACGACAGAGGCCCAGTAGGACCCAAAATGCCTGGGAGAGCAGAAGGGCAAGGCAGAGGATCCGAGGAAGGAGGAGAAGACTGGTAAGCCAGAGAAGTATCCCTGCTAGGGCTTTAGAAACGTTCACGTGACCCCTCCCGAAGGGTGGTCTGCGCAAAAGATCCACAGAAGGTCGCACAACCATGCAGATATGGCCTGAGTAGCACCCTAAGGAAGAAGCCCCACAGTGAGGAGACTGGGGCCAGTCTGGCCCTTACAGGCAGCCCCCAACTCCACCAGATGCAGGTCCACCCCACTGAGGAGAGCGAAAACGTGAGGGATCGGCACTGTGGCTCCTACCAGAGCCACCAGCAGCTCTGAGAGAAGACCCATGGGCCATCCCAGGTGCTCTTAAGCCCTTCCCTCAGAAAGAGACCTGCCCCATATCTGTCCCTGAAGCATCCAGGGAGGCAACACTGGATGAGCCACAGGTGTCTGTAAGCCTGCCACAGCAACCCCCGGGTTAGCCCCTAAAAAGGGAATAGAAGCTGTGCCGCTCCCAGCTTCAGCGTCGAATTCAGCCCCCAGAACTGGCACTGCCTCTCGACCTCACTCCATCATCGGCACCATCCTTCTCTATGGCACCGGGGATGGTGCCACCCTGTTCCATGGCACCAGGGATGGCGTTGCCCTGTCCCGCGGTGCCACAAAGTCCCCGGCAAAGGACTCAGAGATGCTGGCCCCAGAGATAGAGCCAGTTAGAAGAGGAGAAGAGACCTTCAAAATAGTGCTGCTAGGCCTCGTGGGTGGCGAGTGTCTTCCAGAGCCAGCTCCCTCTGGGTGGGGGGCGCAGACCAGTCTGGGTCAGACACATCCTCCTCCTCCTCCAAGAGAGCAGGGTCGATCGGGAGAGGCAACCTCAGTATCTCTACCATGTTGGGCACTGCTCGCAGCACTGAACAAAGCTGCGCTTACACCCTTGGCACCGCCCTGCTCATCGGCCCCGGAAATGGTGCCAGGAGTTTGAGTGAAGCCAGTGGACAGAGTCAAGGGCCCCACCGGTTCAGATCCAACGTATAGCTCTGATCGTGGCACCTGGGGAGGCCATGGCTCCAAGGAGGCTGATGACTGAGAGGGGTGCTCAACCAACCCCCCCCAGAGGAGTCCGACAGTCCGCCCCAATCCCTCTAGTGAACCAGAGCCTCCAGCGAGGCCAGCACCATCAATGGCTCTCAGCCCTCGGGTACGTATAGTAATGTATGGTGACCTGGGGGAAGGGTCCAGAGTTCTTGCCATGGCGTCCCAGGACCGACAGTGCCTTCTGAAGGTAGGAGGTTTCTGACTCACCTTCAATGCGCACGTTTTCGAGGAACTGGTGGTCCATGGAGAAGCATACGTTGCAGTTGTCCATGACATGCTGTGGGTCCAGGCAAGAAAGACATCGATCATGGCGATCCATTACAGAGATGGACTTGCCACAGGGCACCGACGCATAGAGGCACGTCCCGTCTCAGATTTCAACTTAGGCCCTTGATCAGACATGATCAACTGCACACAAAATTAAATAAAACAACAAACAGACTTGGTGCCGTAGAAATAAAATACAAACAAAATAAAAGCAAAAGAGAATGGTCTCACCCGTTTGCAGCTCTATGGCGTCGAGTTACAAACAGAACTTGGGTGCTTCAACAACGAACTATGTAGGTTGCTCTTCAGCTCCCACAAGGTGCACTCTCGATGGTGGGAAGTACAGAACTGAGGTGAGGGAGGAGTCAGCGTCAGTTACTGGCTGATGCTTGTGCAGCACGCTGTGCGTCATCCTCGAGGGCAGTGCCAGCCTCAATGTCGACTCCTCCCCCCAAACAAAAATGTATTTTTTTTATAAGCTGAAAGCTCCCATGGGGTCATAGCACCACCAGCGTATACCCACCAGTGATGAATGGTGAAGATACATACAGGAAGATTGAGGTGATGCCCATGTCAACCCCTCTCAGAAGAGCCATGTTCCTCTCCTCCATGAAGGCTCCTCTCCTGGTTAGCTCAGTGTGGGAATCCAGTCTCCCAGGAGGAGGTGCTATGTGCTGCAGCCACAACTCAGGGCTACTACTTTTTTCTCTACAGAGCTTTTTTCTACCCCATCATGTCCATCAGGAATATGCCCTATTATGTCCCATTAACACCCCATCCTCCCAATGATCCTTCCCCTGATATCTCCCAAGGTTATCCCCTCTGTGGCACTAGGGGCTGTCTCCCCACCAAGGCAGTTTGCTGTGTGGACTAAGATCCAGCATGGGTAGGCACTAGGACCCAGGGGAGGCATTGGGAGTCAAGGCCGTCACACAGATGACTCCGGGTTTTTCCTACAGCTTTCTCCCTGGTTCCTCCCTCCTCTCCAGATGTGAGCATAGCCCATCGAATTGCCTTAGCTGCATGCAGTGACATCCTGCACAGGCAGCAAGCTCACATGGCCCAGCTCTGGGGTCGCTGTGGCACCCATCCCTCCCCAAGCACAGAGCACTGCCGAGTGGCAGTTGCTGCAGTCTGGCCTACCTCACGGCAAAGCATCGTGAATTCACTCCTGAACCCGGGTCACCTGCACAGCAGCACAACCTACTGCCGCTGGGCCATCAGGGTGGCTGAGGGGCCCTACATCTAACCTTAGTGCTGGGAGAAACTGAAACACAGCGACGTTATTATGCCCCTAGAGCTACAGGGTGATTAGAAAACTGTTAATGTAAGCCCTGGTCACACCTCATTGCTTCAATACATTGTGTTTTTTACTTTTCTTCCTCAAAAGAATTGTACTGGGGCAAAGGTGTTGCAAAAGGCTGCTTTGCTGTTCTTGGCCTTCCGGGCTTGTTTGTGAGGCCTTCATTTGCATATACTGCCCAGGAAGCATTGCATTATGCGATATATACATCTGCATGTCTCATGAACTGAAAATTCTTGTTTAGTTACACAATACAAGACCAGGAGTGTGTCACTGAGCAGTAGGGGTAATTCTGGCCCCTCCTGAGGCACAACACTGTGCTGCCTGCAGCACTGGCAGAGTGATTTACACCTGCAATCAATGGCATAAGAAGGCCAAAATCAGGCGTGTTCACGGTCACCACTGTACATGTAGAATATAATACACAGATGAGGGCAGTACTATTCAGTTCATGAACTCTGTATCATGTGACATTATAGAACAAAGCCTGGAAATGGAGCATTCTCACTGAATGACAGGCATACTAAAGGGTTATGTTAACAGCTATCAGGGGTGGGGTGGAGGGGACTTTTACCTAAAATAGCTGTAATTTCTCTTTTGCTTGCCTGTTAAACCCTGTTTTAGAGTGTTAGGAGCAGGGGCACTGTGTGATTATACTCCTTTCTGAAGTTTTGTGCTAGCGCCAGACCTTAGGCGCCAAAGGAATACACATTTCCTTTGTCCTGTGAATTGGCTCTCCCGCTGGTGCAGACAGTCTATTGTCCACAGCCAGCATTTAAACCTGACCTTTTCTTTCTTTCCCCAGCCAAGGACAAGCTCTCCAGGGGCTCCCTGCCCCACAAGCATGGGATCCTATGACACCGGGCGGTGGGCGCTTCCACAGCCCCCGCCCAAGTCCCCAAGCCCGGACTCTCCTCTAGCAAGGTACAGCAAAGCCACTAACCAATCAGAATGCGAGTGCTCTTCGGCTCTTGCTTCCGACTGGCTCCTGTAGTCTAATCTTGTATTTTCCTTCTAAAACTAGCTAAAATCTGCTCTTGCTGAAATTTACCTAAAAAAAAGCTGTAATTTATTTTTTGGTTGACTGTAAACCCTGTTTTAGAGTGTTAAGAGCAGGGGCACTGTGTGATTACACTCCTTTCTGAAGTTTTGTGCTTGCGCCAGACTTTAAGCACCAAAGGAATACACATTTCCTTTGTCCTGTGTATTGGCTCTCTCGTTGGTGCAGACGGTCCATTGTCCACAGCCAGCATTTAAACCTGACCATTTCTTTCTTTCCCCAGCCGAGGACAAGCTCTCCAGGGGCTCCCTGCCCCACAAGCGTGGGATCCTAGGACACTGGGCGATCGGCGCTTCCACAGCTGCTGCCTGAGACCCCAAGCCCGGACTCTCCTCAAGCAAGGTACGGCAAAAGTAGCTATTTTCACGCCCACCCACCCATCCTCTTATTAAATATGCCCTAATCCCACCCCTTTTAAAAAGCACGCCCCCCCAACGTACATGTCTTCCTATCCAGACATCCTTTCTGCCATACAGATATGCTCTCTGATGCATTAGCCAGCCAATACTGTGCCCTTTAATACTATTTCATGGGTATCAGGGGATCCCTGCGATCTCAACAATTATAGACCAATTTCCCTCCTCCCAATTTTGTCAAAACTCCTGGAAAAGATCGTCAGCAACCAATTAAGGGATTACCTTGACTAAAAAAACTACTAAATCCCATGCAATCAGGTTTCAGAGTTAAACACAGCACTATTTCGGCCCTTGCCAAAGTGACAAATGACTGGTATCGAGAACTGGACAGCAGAAACTTTATCTGTGCTGTATTTCTAGACCTTAGCATGACTTTTTATACCATGGATCATAGCCTGCTACTTTCTTCCCTGAAGAGTATAGGCCTGGACTCAGTATCCGTGCATTGGTTTACTGAGTACCTTGTAGGATGGCATCAACAAGTTAAGGTTGAGGGTGAGCTATCCCCACTCAAACCTCTCCCGAGGGGAGTACCGCAAGGATCCATACTTGGTCCCTTACTCTTCGCTATCTATGTTAACAATATTGATGAGGGTATTAACAAAGCCAACATACACCTGTTGGCTGACGACAGGGTTGTATACATAAGTCGTCCGACACCTGAAGCCGCCTGTGCAGACCTCCACGAGGAATTTAACCAGCTCCAGAATCAGATTCTTCACAAAAACTTCTTCTAAATGCTAAAAAGACAAAGGCTATGTTGTTCTTGCCCCATAGCCGTATGATGAATCCGGCCAGTTCTGGAATACTACCCCAGATCACTACAATTCTTGGGGAGAAACTGGAGTTTGTGGCAAAGTTTAACTACTTAGGAGTGTGGTTAGATCTTAATCTCTCATTCACTGAGCATGCTGAAGACCTTGTAAAGAAACTAAGGCAGAGGCTGGGGCTATTCTTTAGAATCAACCAGTTCCTCATTAGAGACGCAAAAGTGCGCCTCGTCCAAACTACTTTACTCTCGTTGATTTATTATGCAGATTTCCTATATAGTCATTGCCCTAAAGCTTCACACACAAAGTTGGATATGCTTTCTATCACAGGGCTATCAGGTTTGTTACCGGTCTCCCCATCTCCACCCATCATTGTGCCTTGTACAAAGACATAGGATGGTCCTCTCTTATGTTTAGGCGTAACAGAAATGCAGTCCTTTGGACTTGCAGAGTCATCATGAAAAGGCTTCCGCAATATATAATAGACAGTCTCCCACTAAGTAAGCCAGGAATGTACGCTTTAAGAAGCGCATCCTACATCACATTATGTATCCCTAAGGCTTCCTCACGCTATGGCAGAGTGGTCATTGGCTTCATGTTACCATCCTTGTGGAACAAAGTGCAAAAATTACTGAAGTTGAGCTGCCTCTGCAGTTTGAATACCTTTAAGTCTTTATATGCTTGATATGTGTGTGAGCCATGCAATTGCTTCCCCAGCCCTTGATCTTTATCCGAAGCTTAGGTTACTGCCCCTGAGCTTTGCTGTATTTAAAAGCGCTTGTAATCACTGGCGATTCTAATTCTGTGAACAACTTATGACCCTAAATGTTTTTATTCATATAGAAACCTGAATGGTCCTTAACTCCTTATGGCTGTTGTGACCGTTAAGATTTCAGACACCTTACTGTCTCTGCACATTACCTAATCCATGGTTCTTCTCAATAAATTTGTCCTACTGTATCATCATACTCTCAGAATCTGTACTCTAGTCTCATTATTACATCCCCCATCCTCGAACTTGCTCCCCCACCGAAGTCAGGCTCCACAGGGGTTCCCTGCCTCATAAGCGTGGGATTCGCAGATACCAGAAGGTCGGCGCTTCCACAGCCGCTGCCCGAGACCCCAATCTCGGACTTTCCTCTAGCAAATTACGGCAAAAGCCGCTAACCAATCGGAATTGAGTGCTTTTTTGGCTCTGGCTTCTGATTGGTCCCTGTGGTCGCTCCTGTGTTTCCTTCTAAACCTAAATACAATCTGATCTCCCTGCTGAAATCTGCTCAAAAAAGTTGTAACTACTTTTCGAGTGCCTGTTAAAACCTTTATTTCACTGTTAGAGTATTATATGCATGGAATCTGTGTGATTACACCCCTTTCCGAAGCACTGTGTTCACGACAGGCTCTAGGCGCTAAAGGAATCCACATCTGGTTTGTCTTGCTGTTGGGCCCTTCCGCTGGTACAGATGTCTCTTGTCCGTGGCCGGCAATTACCCCTGACCTCTTTTTTCCCTGCCAAAGACAGGCTCTCCATGGGCTCCCCATTCTACAGGCATAGGAATCTTGGGCACCGGCCGGCCGGTGCTGCCTCAGCCACTGCCTGTGACCCCAAGCCCGGACCTTCAGCTAGCAAGGCATGGCAAAGCCACTACCCAATCGGAAAGCGAGCACTCTTTGGCTCTGGACACCGACTGGTTCCTTCAGCTTGTATCTGTGTTCTTTCTAAACCAAATTAAAATCGGTTTTCCTCACTGATATATGCATAAAAAAGCTGTAATCACCTATGTGCCTGACTGCTAGTATCCTTATCTTTCTGCTCAGAGTGTTAAATTTAGGAAATCTGTGTGACCACAATCCCTTCTGAAACTTTGTGTATGCGCCACCTCCTCCTACGAGCTGGAGCATCTTGTACTGTTATGAACTGTTGTAACATTGAGTACTTACGTGCAGTAATTGTATACATTTATATTATTTATCTCTACTGTAAATACCTCTGTATGCACTGTATTACTTGGCCCCTATTAAGCCAGGTCCATCTTGTAAATGAGTTTGCTCAACGAACTCCGCCTGGATAAATAAAGATTTTGATTGATTGACTGATTGTGACACGAGGTGTAGTCCTTAGAGGGTGATTAACAAACTGTTAATGTAACCCCTGGTCATGCCTTATTGCTTAAGAAGTCCTCATGTACAACAGAACCATTTTAGCTATATGATCATTAATTAAAAAAAAAAAAACACATTTCTGTTTAACAACAGATTTAAGGCACTCCACGGGATGTGTTATCTTCCCTAACTTAACCCTAGGAGGAAAAGGCACTCAGCTTCACCTCTTGCCTCATGATCCCACCATTAACTGAGGGTAATCCTACTCCTAATCATACCTTAAAAGTGAATTCAGGCAGATTTCAGCTTATTACTCACATATTTGAAGTTGCATCTTCCCCCGTTTGTTTTGTATATGTATTAGAATGAGACCAGGAATAGTTCCCCTTATTCTTTATCTGCTGTGGCAGTTCGTCTGTACCCAGCATCAGAACTCCCTGTGTGTGGCTTCACATTCTGGGTCTGTCATTGCCAACCAATTGGTGCACTCCTTTCCTCTGTGTGTGAGACATTCTCATTATGTGAACAGTGTCCCATGCGCAGCTGCCCTGGAAACAGGCATGTTCGGGGCAGGATATTTAAAATTTTTATATATTATTAATCGATCTCGATCAACAATGTATTTATGCCACCGCCAAAACCACACTTATAGTTGTAAGAGTGGTCTCACTTACATTCTTAGGATATCAGAACTGCTCACCTTCAGTTCACAGTTCTCATACCCTAGGAATGTGTGTCTGAGACCACTCTTACAACCGTACAACTCACTCCTCCCAGTAGCGTCATATGACATCGGAACCATCCATTGCTTAACCTAACCCAACATGGCTGCACAGGACACAATGGTGGAGTGGTCTCAGTGGCAGTATTAACATACACACACTGAATTCTGTTTACAACATTGTTTTCTTTCCCCAAAGCCCCCTCCGCCCGAGACATGACAGGGATTGTCTGTATTGTTAATGTGGCTGCCTTTTTCCATACAGTAGAACAGCAAAATGTTAACACTGATACAGTACCAGTAGCAATTGCAAACAAGTAAATCAGGCAGGTCAGCTGTAGCCACATACACAAGACCAGAACTGAACTGCAGTTTAGATATACGTTACACAGTGTTGGATATGCGGGGGCTTGCCAGGACTCTGCCACCCTAGCTCTGAAGTGAACCCCAGTAGCTCATGTGTCATTGCCATTGGCTCATAATGAAAGGGAAGGGGGGTTCAAGTTAAAGATAGAACCCTCATTGGCCCCCCCCAGCTCCCAAAGCTCATAAAGTGTAACTCCAACACTGATGTTACCAGACAGTACATCAATAAACACTGATAACTATAATTACCTACAGCTAATGTCCATATTTTGTATGTATGCACACTTCACTCCTGATGTGCACTGTACCTCAAGTTCTGTGTGCTGAATGTTTTGCCTAATTGTACAGTATTAGTGTTATACATTAATTCACATGAAGTCCAGTTGCCACAGGGCCTTCTTGAAAATGTGCTGCTTGTATGCTCCAAATATTCTTAATATAAGGAACACAGTACACTCAAGTGTACATAATAAGGCCGTAATAGCACTGTGGGGGTACTAGTGGCACTGAAAAACTATGTATGTGAAGCACTAGTGGTTCATGTTTGTCACTTGAATCCCAAGAAGCCATTACAGACTTATCTGTATACTTAGGGTGTATTTTTACTTCTCATACAGCTTTATATCTTGTCTGCAGCTGCGGGTGGCTGCTTCAGCCCTGCCTTGCCATCCCTGACTGGCAACCACCTGCCCCGGGGCTTACTTGGCTCCATGAGTTCCCACACGGACTCCCCCCACCATGGCAAAGCCAGAGAGCAGGGCAGTCCCCCTTCCCTCAGATACTACATCCAGAACTGGAGCCTGGCATCCAGGGTGCTGGTGCAGATTGGAAGCAGGCATGCAGGCCTCCATAAATCCCCACTTCCAGTTTTCCTGTTTTCTCCCAGAATCCCCCCCCCCCCAAGCACGGACATCAGCGCCTGCTGTGTGGAGGCACACATGCACTGACTCATACCATGGCCTCTTCCTTTGCACCAAGTGTGCTTGCAGTGCTACCAAGCCTCCACCTGGTTGCAGTCTACAGCGATGTGGCGGGCAACCCCTTCCGGGAGAGGAGAGAAGAGCAGACAGTTGGATGCTTGATCCTCTCCCTCCCTCCCAGATGACCCCCAGCAACCTGAGTCCGCTTCCAAATCTGGGTTGCCGACATGGCGGGTGGTAGCGCCATCACTGATCCACTGGGCTGGTCACACTTTGGGTGTATTTTAGTTATCATTTTTTGCTTTGTTGCCCTCTAGCTGTGCTTGCTCTGGTGCCGGTTTACATTCACTTTTGGTGACTGAGGCTGTAGTGAGGTGAGAACTCGCCATGGACAGCTTTACTTGATGATAATAAGCAATGACATAGACACTTGCCATTAAGAAGACTGAAAATGCCTGGTGTTGATATGGAAATTAACAAACAAAAAAAAAATGTTAATAGTTTGTAATGGCATTCTCTCAGAACACTAATCAGAGTTTAAAAATCTATTCACCACTTTAAAGTCTGTTCTTTTTTTAGCTAATGCCCAATTCCTAGGAGAAAACAAAATGCAGATGCAATTAGTTCAAGTGTTATAAACATAGCTGGCAGTGACGTCTACAGGTTTGTTAACACCATGCCTGCCAGTTCCTGCAAGAGGCACAAAATGACACTTAGAAGAACTCAAACCATAAATGCGGCAAAGCCTGTAATTTAGGGACCCACTTGATTTTGATGATATCCATGCCGGTCAGAGTGAGACTAACGTGATCCCCTGCTGCTGCCCAATCAACTGGCTCATCGTGCAACGTGATTCCTGGAAATGAGTAAAAACAGAAACTCGCATTCAATTATCTGGGCTCGGGGCAAGAAATCAACAGCATCACTCAGCCGGTTTGAAGCCTGCTGTCATTACTCATCAGTTTTCACTATGAGTAGGGTGATAGTAAAAGCCTGTAGCTATCCTGTTATGCAACACACAGTTATTGTTATCAGATGCACAGTTTACACCATTCACCACACAGAACCAGTTATTTTTATGATCCTTTCCCACGGGGTTTCCCCTATGGTTCACCTGTCATCCTCTCCACCCTTATAATGGTTCTGATGTACTCTGATCACAGAGAAAGACTGTCCCATCTCTGCCTTTGTCAGTTTAGCACTGGTCACACTGTGAGCTGTCTAATCAATACTTTCTTGCTCAGAAGCTAACCCCTCTATTTCCCTGTCCCCACCACTCTTGCCGATGCCCTTCTGAGTCCCATGAAACTGTCTCACCCATGATGATTCACTAAAAATACCATCAAGAGTTTAATCTGGTTCAATTTCAGTTGCTTACCATCTGTATCCCCCGTCACCCCTGAAAAAGGGACTTCTAGGCCCAGTGGGCTTACTGGGTCAAAAAAATTCAATAAATTAATAAATAAAAGCATCAACCATCTGGACGTTAACAAGCCCCCCTGGTAGATGGTTCCATTTCTCCTCCACCATCTCCATGAAGAAATGCTTCATCATGTCCTGCTGAATTTGCCTCCTATTAGCTTCAGGTTGTGTCTTCGCATGATGCTGTCCTTGCTGCACCAAAATAACCTTTGGCTACCCACTGTACTGATACCCTACAGCTACTTGAAGGTTTTGATTATGACCCCCTCTTTTTCTAGTCCCTAATAAGTAAATGCCAAGGTCCTCCAACCTCTCCTTGAAGGACCTACTCTGCTGGCCCTGGGTCACCATAGTCACCGTCCTCTAAATGGACTCCAGGTGGTCTTTATCCTTTTTCCAGTGTGTGGGCTCCCTCTGGGGAGGATCCCTTGCAAACGTTGGTCTCCCAGATGGCAGTGCACTGCGATGCAGCTACACCACTGACATCTGCTGGTGGTGGTAGTGGGATTGGGGGGGGTCTGTCACCCTCCATTTCAAACTTTGAACCCTATTGGTTTTACTGAAAGCACCCACTGGACTCTGGTCTCTCTCTCTTGCTTTCCTACACAATCCTAATTCAAAGTTCTGGGCTACAAGGAGACAGCTATGAGACAGCGATTTGCACCCGATTTTCTAACACGCTAGATTCACAGGGATTGTCTTACTGTTGGGGTGGAGAAAAAAACAACAAGCATGGCACTTTGTTTAGTTGCAGGATCACGTAACTGGCATGGTAACAATGCCGGAATGGCACAATAGCTCTATTAAGAAATTATTTTAAATAAAAAAAAAAAAAAAACAACCGGCAAATAATAGCATGTTGCACTACCATCTAAGTTATGTTCTCCTAGTGATCCCAACTCTTAGCTGCAGAGCGTTAGAGCTCTGGGACCACTATGGAGGTAGTACTCTCAGACTCCCGGGTAAGGGACAGATGTATGCCCACTCAGTCAGTACCTTCATAGTGCTCATCAGTTCATACTTAGCTGGGCAAGAGTGCTCATGTCGCCAGATGACAGGCACGGCCAGGATTAGCATGGTTAGGCATCTTTTATCACTGAGGTGGGAAGGGAGGAGGAGGAACAGGGAGGAAATAAGCAAGGCCAGGCAAATGATATGTTCACTGCCACCACACCTATGGGTGTTTTTCTAGTCTGCCACCCCCACCCAGACTGGAGGAGCTCTCGCTCTCTCTCTCTCCCATCAGTCTGCTAACCCTCAAAAAAGCTTGCTCAGTCATACTAAACGGGCTAACAGGGGTGCAGAAACCGAGGAGGAGGTTTTGTCTGATGGTGGTAGGAGGCATATATGTCCATCTAGACTTCAGTGCCAGACAGCAGACAGCCAGAATTAGTGGTTTACCCAGGTTGTCAGGCTTGCTGTCCATGGATGCAGAGGAAAAACAGAGAGAGATTAAAAGAAATGGATTTATTTTCTAAGCACAGATATTTATTCAGCATTTAAAGCACTCTCCCATACACACACTTATTAGTTTCAAAGACCACCAATCTGTTCATGTGTGGCTGACTTCAAAATACAGCTACACCTGATGTCACAGAATGTCTTAGAAATATGAAAAGAATGAGCAGTAGCTGGTTAGGGGAGTGTAAACTCTATGTAGATCTGAGGGCACCCTTAAACCTAAAGCATTTATTTATCAACAACTAGTCAAAGCATATCATAATACATAACTGGCATGGGATGGAAGCTAGAAGGGCAGTTAAACTATGTACAATAATGTCCTATCTCCTTTAAGCCATGAATGCAGGGGATGCATGCAGTAATTTTTCTTCTGTATTCCCCAAACTGGCTTGTCTAGATGTGTAAACTATCAGAACGATACTCATAAATGACTGCTTCTCACCACTTGAAACACAGATATCATTACACTTCTACTGAGGACTATGAAGCTGCCAGTTTTCTTCTGCATCCCTTACAGTATCTGAATGTTCTGAATATTGACCAGGAGAGGGTGCCATTGTAACACAAAAGGGGCTAGGTGGCAGTCTGTAAGTGACAATGTGTTCTGGCTTGTTTCCGTTAAAATCAATTAATAGTCGACTTTACGCCACAAAATGTATGGTGCAAGAGTCCACATATCATGCTGATTTGTTTTAAACCATCACTTCCTACTCTGTCCCTCCACAAATGCCTTCAAACAAAGTATCAGGAGACATTTCTCCCTCACACACTCCTGCACCTGCTTGCAACCCAAACCTGGCTCCCCTACTGCACTCTTTTACCCTCACCCTCTGGTTATCCACCTCTGGCACTTACCCTCTCTTTCTAGCACTTGTAGTACTGTTACTCCGCCTCGGCTAGTTTTTTGATTGCATAAATGTTTGTTTCCCACTGTTTATTATATTATTGTGAAATCCTCACAGAATGCTAATGTCACCTTTGCATTTGTTAAATCACCCAGGTTAGTTCTTGGTTTCCCTTTTGTCTATACTGTCCTGTCTGGATATGTACCTTGGTGTTAACACTAGCTGTAAGTTAAATGTTTCACCCTATGTCATGTCACATGATTGTTGTATGTAACTGGACGCTTGTGTAAACAGGCAGCAATGTCCACATGCTTTTCCAGTATAACTGATAAAAATGAACTGAAATTATGAAAGAACACAGTGTAGTTCAGGCCAATAAGTCTTGAACCACTGAAGTTATAACACCTGCTACCATTTAATTATACCACCTGCTTAGTGCTTGGTCAGATTTTCTTAATTAAATGAGTTCATGCCCCCCACCCCCAAAAAATCCAGAATTGTGGAGAGCACATGACTGATATGCTCAATATTTTTAAACAAGCCAATTGCAGACCAAGTTTTCATCATTAAACCACCAGTAAGGTAAAACGTGTTTATTTATTTTTTGTCCAGAAGACATAGTCTGCTGTTAGCAGCACAAACATAAAACATCAACATACTCATTTTTCTGTTTTAATTCTTAAAGTGTGGCACTGCAATTCTGAAGCGCTCTTGCCCTGCCCAGCATGAAAAGGCTTGGTATCTTGGTGGAGTGATATGCTGTCTACTGTGAGAAACTTGTGCTGCCACCCGCCTAACACATCAATAGTATGAAGCAGTGTGCACAAACAGCAACCTCAGGGGAAGATATGCTACCAGCAGCTATAATGACAAAAGTCATTAACTGTATATTGCCTGATGGAATTAAACATATGGTGATGATGGCTCTAAGGGTCTAATGCTGTGAGGAATACATTATTATTAAACAATTTGTATGCTGGAATGTTTTGCTGACTGCTTTAAAGGAGACGGTGCACCTACAAAGCCCCACGCATACTGTGTGGAGCTGCAGCTGCTGCTGTCCTCTTTAAACAGCCAGTAGAACTTTATTTATGACTTCAGTTCAACATTATTTTACTTTCTTTCTGGTGATCCTGCAACCCCGCCTTCCTGCCATACCTAAACTTGCAGCCTGTGCACCCCTCTGGGTCACAGTTGATGTCACTGATGGAAAATGGGCCATCAGTCGGAACTGCCAGGTATGTCTCATAGAGCTTTCGAATACTCAGCTGCACTAGTTGGTAGTTCTGTGTTCTTGCCAAGGTTAACTACAGGTATCACTAACTGTACATACCTTCTAGAGTAGTGCAGAACCAGTGACTGGCACTGAACATTAGAAGGTTCCAAGACACCCAGCAGCCAGGTGAATCTTCTGCAGCTGTTTCTCATTGGTAATGTTGAGGGAGGGTGCATAACTGGCACTTTTTTAGGTATGGTGGTAAGAAGGTTTAGAGGATCAACTGATAGAAAATGAAATAATTTCTAATTGCAGTCATGAATAAAGCTCTGTTGGTATGTAGTATGTACAAGGATATTGGCAGTAACCTCACATGTTAGTTGTAGGCACAGCTATATATATGAACATTTCTCTTCGGGTAGGGAAACTGGACATTTCCAAGTGCAAAGCAGTTGATTTTTAAGCATATTATGTGTTTAAAGTGCCCCGCCAAAACGTTTTTTTTTTTTTTTTTCAAAGACTTCAAATTTTTCCATTCAGAGACTGGGGTTTGTAACTCATGAAGGGCCCTATCCAACAGCACTTTAGAGTTTAATGACTTAAAAAATGATAAAAAAAAAACACCATAACAATACAGAATGAGTTACAAAGGTCTGGACTCAGAATTACCTGCCTAACCACTGCGTATAGCACTGCAGATACTACTGCACATGTAATGTGGTATGTAGGGTTCTGCCAAACCAGTGTTGCCACACAACACAGTAGGCAGTCCATGCATCAGACAGGTGGCTAGCTCATGAATATGCACAAGCCTTTCCAATGCCTTGTGTGGTTCACGCTGAGGATGTGTGGGTGCACTGATACCAGGCAGTGGTGCAGAGGACCACTGTACATACCCCCGCCCCCAGCAGTGGGATAGATGGGAGACCCTCACAACACAGGTAATGTAGTCCTGATGACAGACAAATGCTGCCTGTGGAGGCTGGGCTCACAGCACAGTAGCTGATGTTGTCAGACTCATCACGCAGAGGTTGTGGGGGCTGTAGGGCTCTAAATGAGTGCTTTGGGTGGCAACAGACTTCTATGAAGGAATAATTAACTCCACTCATAGATACCAAACACGTCTGCATTCAACCCATTCCTGCATGCTGCACTCCTGTGCGGGGCACCAGATGATCCCAGTGGTACAGGATGCTGCTTGAAGTGCTACCGCAGATTCCAATGCAGTCAGCAGCACTCATTCCAGGACCATTACCAGGCACTCCCACTTTCCATCAGACACAGCTGTACTGCCAGCGGTGGTATAAATATCAATGAAAGTCAATTGGTATTTGTTCCGGCATATAGCCCATAGTGTCTATAGCAGACTACGCAAAGAATAAAGTAAAAACCAAAAGCCTAAAACATGCAAAGTGGAATACAAACGAGTACTGCAAACATTACATGCAGTGTATGTGCATCCTGCCCTCCATACCAAAGGAGAGATGGTGAAGAAAATTAAAGTCACTGGAGAGCATCATATACTGATCCTGAACAGGAATCTCCAGGTGAAAAAGACAAATGATCTTGCAAAAAGATATTACTATTGCCTTGTTACGGCAGCATCTGTCAGAAATTAGAGTAGTATGGAACAGAACCAGTTGGCTCGGATCATTTGAATTGAGTGGCTCAACACACAGCTACATTTTAAGATTTGGAAACAATGTCTCCACTTCAGTTTACAGTATACTGCCTGAAACCTACAAAAACTGAAACAAATTATTTTGAATTGATAAATTTTGGTACACTGTGCAAATGTTAATTATGGATGCCAGGTAACTTTACACAATACACCTAGAAATCTTCATTAGGGTGGCCAAGATTAATTTTGATAATAAATCAGTTACAGATTCCTGATTACTTTGCCTAAAAATAATGTATTACTGACTGTGGATTAATGGCTTTATGAGGTGCCGACTGTGCCATACTAACCAGATCAACTTCTTCAAGTGGGTGACTGGGGAGGTGGACTGGGTCAGGGCTGTAGATGTAGTCTATCTGGACTTCAGTACGACCTTTGATGTGGTGCATGACAAGATTCTGGACAAGGTGAACCAGTGTGGTATACAAGAAACACACAAAGGATGGACTGCAAGCAGGCTTGAGGGCAGGAAGCAGAGGACAGCGGTGGAGGGGCAGTACCTTCCAATGGACAGGTGTATTCGGTGACATCTCTCAGTGATCTCTGGTGAGGTCACTGCCTCGCAACATTTTCATTAATGATCTGAAAATTGGGGTCACCTGCAGGCTGCTTAAGTTTGTTGTTAAAACACAGAATTTGTCAGCAGATAAAGACTGCGTGGGCCCACCCAGTCTGCTAATTTTTCCCTACCTACATTATCATCGCAGACCCTACTTGATCTACACCTCTTTCTCCCTCCCCCATTCCTTTCCACTATAATTCCCTTGTGCCTATCTCACGCATTCTTGAATCCCACCACTGTATTTTCCCCCACCACCTCCACTGGAAGGCTGTTCCAGGAACTCTTTCTGCAAAGATCTACACGCCTCCAGCTTCACAGCATGTCCCCCTGTACTTGAGCACCTTTTTTTCTGGAAAATATTTCTCTCCTATATCTTATTTACCTCCCGTGAGGTATTTAAATGCCTCTATCATATCCCCCCTCTCCTTCCTCTCTTCAAGGGTGTACATATCAAGGTCCTTTAATCTCTCCTCGTAGGGGGTTGATTTTTTTAGTTGCCCTCCTCTGGGCTGCCTCCACTATATGTCCTTCCAGAGATGCGGTCTCCAGAACAGGACACAGTACCCTAGGTGGGGGTCTTACCAGTGATCTATACAGAGGCAATACCACCTCCCTTTTTCCTGCTGGTGATACCCCTTTCTATGCACCCTAGCATCCCACTAGCCTTCTTGACTGCACTGTCGCACTACCTGGCCACCTTTAGGTCTCTTTCCTGCTTGGTAATCATCACTGCCACGCCACGCATTTTGTACTCTGTCCCTGAGTTTCTGTGCCCAAAGTGAATTATTTTGCACTTTTCTGCATTGAATCCCAGCTGCCATACCCTTGACCACTCCTCTAGTTTTCTCAGGTCTCTGCTCATCCTTCCTACCCCACCCCCAGCCCCAGAATGTTCACCCTACTGCAGATGATGATGATGTCATCTGCAAAGAGGCAGATCTTCCCTTCCAGCTACATTGCAATGTCACTCATAAAGACATTAAAGAGGACTGGTCCCAGCACTTAACTCTGCGGCACTCCATTGGTCACCCTCCCTTACTCAGAGTAAACTTCATTTATCACAGCCATCTATCACCTATCCCCTAACCAATCTCTTATCCAGTGTACCACCTTTAGACCCCATTCCTAAGCTACCCAGCTTACTTAATATTACTGAAATCTAGGTAGACCATGTCCATTGCTCCATCCTGATCTAATTCATTTGTCACCCAGTCAAAGAAATCTATCAGATTCGTTTGAAATTAGCCCCAACCCATGTTTTTCGGGTCCTGTAACTGACTGGATTCAAGATATTCCATAATCCTTTCCTTCAGCAATGATTCCATTAAGTTTCCCACGACTGATGACACTAAGATGGCCAGGGCTGTGGACTCCTTTGAAGATGAGGACAAACTCCAGGAGGGACAGAACAGGCTGAGCGATTGGTCAGGCACCTAGAACCTATAGTCTTATATACATAGCTACATTTGCACCACTGCAACCTGAGCACTTGGGTTGCTGCAGTGCAAGTGTGGCCGTGTAGACACTTACCTCATCGTCGTAAGTTGGACCTTGCTCCTACCAGAGCAGCTGCAGCCCTGGAGATGCTTTCCAGAGTGAGCAGTGTAAGCAGCCATGTCAACAGGCTGCACCACTTACTTCAATACACCCAGCTGGCATAGCCACACGACAGACTACCCCCCTCCCACACACACTCATAGCTCCTTCCTGGCATGGCTTGCATCAGTGTCGAAGGGGGACATCTAAACACAATGTGATTGGTGTAGGAGGTCTCAAAAGGACCAGAGCAGACCAGTGTGCGTGTCCGGGGCACTTGTGTAAACAGGCCTTTTGAGTCAGTGTTGCCAAATACAAGGTAATACACTTAGAGAGGAAAAACAGAGCTGCACACTCTGTGTGGGGCATCTCTTAATGCAGTGCAGGAGGAGCAGGACCTGTGGCCGGGGTCACACAAAGTAAAGGACTGAAGCATGGCAAGCAGTGTGCAGCTGCTGACAAGAGGGCTGCACTAGAAATCATCACAAAGGGGGTGACCATCAGAGCAGGGAAGTTCTCCTGCCATTTTACAAAGCCCTGGTCAGGCCACACCTGAAGTACTGCATGCAGTTGGGCTCCTCAATGCAAAAAGGATATTAAAGCAGTCCAGCAGGTTTAACGTACAGCCTCCAAAATGATCAGGGGTATGCCGGATAAAAGCTAGAGACATTTTACATGTTCACCCTAGAGAAAAGGAATGGATAACCCAACATAATAGAGTGGGTGGGGAATTCATATGAATTAGTACATGTTTGAACATATTTTTTTCTTCCTTGGTTTATAAGGGGGAGTATGACAGACTAAAGAGTCCCTTCCAGCATACAATTACTATGTTGCTGTGGATTACTTAAGCAGTAAAGTGTGACAGAGTGTGTTACTGGGGATTTACCCATGCCTCGTGTGGTGACTTAACCACATAAGAAGTGGGTAATCACCCAATTACGAAGCAAAGTATTTGAGCCAACCAGCCACACCTGTTTGTTTTCTAAAATCTGAAGTTTCAGTTATTTTTATTTTTTTTCAATGAACGCAATGATCCCCTGGTGTGGGAAAAAAAGAAAATTAAACTTCAAATTTTAAAAACAAAGAGGTGTGGCTGGTTGCCTCAAATACTTTGCTTCCTGATTGACACTGTCTGTATTACCAGCCCCGAATAAGAAAACGTAAATATTGGTTTAGAAAAGGGTACCCACTCTACACTCATCTGCTAATCCCCCCATTACCCAGGCCATGGGGTGCCTTATTGTGATTATACAATGGACCATCTGTAGAATGAGTTTCAAAATGGTTAATTTTCCTTTTTACAAATGCCTTTCCTCAGCAGTGAGTTACAACAGGAATTACCCACTGGTAAAGACCACAGATGACTAATCAAGTTACAGATTTAGTATGTCTATTGTATAATTTTTATTAAATTAATTTTTGTTGACAGAGAAAGAAGGGCTGCACAGTACAGCCTATATTTAGCCAGGTCCGGGGGGGATACAGATGCAAACCAAGGGAAACTGAACTGAAGCAAGCTAATGCCAGCTCATTAACGCAGCAGAAGGGATTACGCTCAAGATGCTGGCAACCTGGGCTCTGGAACGAGCCCAAGGTATTGGAAGAAAGCTGAGGGAGACAGCGTGAGCATCCCTGAAGAGAGATACCCTCTCCAGGGAAGGAGGACTGACTGAGCTGTTGCACGGGCACCTCCTGTGGAAGCAATTTGCATAGCTAGCAGGGGAGGGTGCAGCTGGCTGGCTCGCATACGTGCCCGCTTGCTACATGCTTGCGTGAGCCCATTCACGCCATTGATGCCAGAGGGAGGAAGAGGAGAAACCAGTTGGAAAAATTCTAGCAGAGCCACAAGATAACACTGTTACCTCGCAGCCTCCTCACCCGCTAACAAATCTATCCCCCCAATCATGGCTTCAGCCTCCAATGGTTTTTGGCTAGCCCCTATGGAATCACCATGGGAAGCAAGGCATTTGGGCAACTGGGGGAGAAGAAAGTCCTTGGGACGATGGAGCTGGAGAAGACTGCACCTGCCGGAGCTGGAGGACACAGATGGCCCTGCCAGAGTTGGGGGACAAATAATAAAATAAAAAAAGAACCAAAGTATGCTGTTGGAAGTATTTTTAGTGAATGGGGGAAATCTGGCTAGGACACCAGGAAAATTCCCCTACTCTTGGCAGGGGGTGCTGTCGGCCCACTTTCCAAGATGAAGGACCCCAGTGAGGAGGAGATGGAGGTGGAAGCGCTGCAAGCTGGGGCTGTGTCCTCTTCCTCAGCCAAAGAAATGCAAGAGGATGGTTTGTTTCTGGATATGAGCAGCAGTAGACAGCTGCCTGCAGAGAATGAAGTAATGGAAATTTTAAACAGAGAAGTGGGGGCTGGAGTTGCAGGAGCTCCCACCAGGGCACCTAATACTCCAGAAGACAGATTACATGAGTTGACAACCTTTCCATAGGCTGTTACAAATAACATTCAACAAGAAGAACAGATGGATTTGCCACAATGAGACCATGGGATTTTATAGGTCACTACAGGACAAGAACTGAAGTACGCTGCAGGGACGAGCAAAAAGGCGCCAAAAAACTCAGCTGGTTTTGACAGTCAGTTGAACACTGCTGACAGCGCCCAGAAGCTGGAGAAACAAGGACTGACAGCCACCAAACACCTTCAGAAAAAGTTTTCGATACCAAAAGAAGGCTCAATGAATAATTTTACAGACAACTGGATAAGGCATTTCTTTTTTTAACTTTTTACTTTCCAGTTCACTTACAACATTAAAAGCAGACACAAGTAATATACATCAGGAGGAAAAAGAAGAGAACAGTGCCTGACATTACGTATCACATAAACATTCACTTAATACATTCCCAAAGGGCTGTGTTATGAGCATTATTCCTATATCTTTGGCAGAGAACTCATGAACTCCTAAAGTCAAGGCCAGAGTTGGGGGCACATGGCACCGCACACTACCTATGGACTAAAATCCGGTCGGAAGGGCATAATATACAGTACCCATCTTCTCCAAATTAATTCAAAGTGCTCTTTTCTTCTATTAACCATAGTCGTGAGCTGTTCCTTTTTGTACACTTGAATCATCAGGCCATCCCATTGATCCAGAGACAACGGAGCAAGGGCAGCTAATTTTTGGCGATAATCTTCTTGGCAGTGAGGATGCAAATTGTTAAAAGTTTCCTTGTGTCTGGATCACGGCAGTTATTTGGATAAGCCGTAAAAAGAAAGAGAAAAGGTGATAACTGGGGGAGTGACATAAAAATCCCTGATAAAGCCCCTTGTAACTCTTCTAGTAAGGGTTGTGGCTTTGGACAGTGCCAAGAAATATGCCCATGTGTGGCCGATGGGCACCCACATTTCCTCCAATATGAAGTATCTCTGTGCTCTTAAGTATTTCACTTGAATGACAAGGGTTTTGAAAAAGCAAAGTGTAAGCTTCCATGAGAATCCCTTCCAAGCTGGAGAGACCATCCCAGAATGGAGGAACCTTGGGTGCGAGTCCCATATATTATTTGTGAAGGCGATACCGAAGTCCAATTCCCAAGTTGCCTTAAGTTTCTGTAATGAGTCTCCCCTCAAAGAGACCACACCCTTAAAAAGGTAAGAAATCATATGCAATAGGGGAGCCCACCCCTTCAGCAAATACTGTATTGTTTCTAATAAGGTACTGGGGCCTCCACTGGAGACCTTTTAAGGCACACTTCGACAAAGTCAGATGCCTGCAGCACCCTGAATCTGTCCTGTGGGCGGATGTTGTATCATAGAATCATAATCACAGAAGTTTGACAGCAGAAAAGGACCACGCCGGCCCATCTAGTCTGCCCTTTTTCCCCCCTACACCTCCCTCCTCCCTGCCAGCCCCCGTTCTCCCCACTGATACCCACCCCCATATGCTTGTCCCATGCCCTCTTGAAATCTTCCACCGATTTAGGCCCCACACTCTGTCTGGTAGTCTATTCCAATGCTCCACCACCCTCTCCGTGAAGAAATGTCCTCTCACAATGCCCCTGTATCTTTTTCCTTGCAGTCAGAGGCTGTCCCCTGTAGTTTTGACCCCCTCCTTCCTCTTAAGTAAACCCTCTTCTCCCACTTTATTGAGCCCCTTTACATATTTAAAAGTTTCAATCATGTCTCTCCTTTCCCTTCTTGTTTCCAGTGTGTATAGATCCAGCTCCTTACACCTCTGCTCATATGACTTTCCCTGCATACCCTGCACCATCTTGGTTACTCTTCTCTGAACCCTCTCCAATGCATCTATATCCTTGAAGAGATGTGGCCTCCAGAACTGAACCCCGTACTCCAGGTGCAGCCTCACCAAGGCTTTGTCAAGGGACATTATTACCTCCCTCTTTCTGCTAGTAATGCCCCTACCTATGCATGCCAATATTCCACTGGCCTTTCCTGCCGCTGTGCTATATTGGATTCCAACCTTAAGGTTCGATGAGACTATGATCCCCAGATCCCTCTCCAGTTCTGTTACTTTAATTTCCTCCCCACCTAGAGTGTACACTGCTCTTCTGTTCCTACTCCCCACATACACCACAGCACACTTCTTGGCATTAAATTTCAGCTGCCACATCCCAGACCATTTTGCAAGTGTCTAAGTCCTCCCTCATGTCCACCATCCCCCAGGGTGTCCACCCTACTGCATATTTTTGTATCATCAGCAAATAGGAACACCCTTCCCCTCAAACCCTCAGCAATACCACTGATGTAGATATTGAAGAGAAGCGGACCCAAAACTGACCCCTGTGTCACTCCACTCTTCACTCTCTCTGTCCCGGAGTGCACCCCATTTAGCACCACCCTCTGAGTTCTTCCTGACAGCCAGGCCTCCCTCCAGCTTGTTATTTTCCCACCCAATCCCAGGCTTTCCATCTTGCTCACCAGCCTCCTATGGGGGACGGTGTCAAAGGCCTTACCGAAGACCAGATAGGCCACATCCACCGCTCTCCTCCCCCGGTCAATCACCTGAGTCACCCAATCAAAGAACTGAATTAGGTTTGTCTGGCAAGACTACCCCTTCGTGAAGCCATTCTGTCTGCAAGCCACTCTCCTCCAGGTAATCCACCATCTCCTTGATTAATGCCTCCATTACCTTCCCCACCACTGACGTGAGGCTGACAGGATGGTTAGTTCCCCTTCATCTCCTTACTACCGCCCTTGTGTAAAGGCACTACGTCTGCCCTCTTCCAGTCCTCTGGCACTCTCCCCATATCCAGGGACAAGTTGAAGAGCCTTATCAAGGGTGTGGCCAACTCCTTCTTCAATTCCCTGATCACCCTGGGATGTAACCAGTCAGACCCCATTGCACTGTCCACCCTCAATCTATCTAGCTCTGCCCTAACTCTATACACAGTGAATGGGCTCAGATCCACACATTTGCCCTCCTTCCCCTTCGACTTTAGCGCAGGTCCCCTACTGTCCTCCTCCGCCGTGAATACTGAGCTAAAGTACTTATTTAATAACTCTGCTTTTTCACAGTCCATTTCCAATTTTATTTCTCCCTCCCCCCTCAGCCTAGTAATTCCCTGCCTTGCCCTTCTCTTCTCCCTCACATATCTGAAAAAGGTTTTATCCCCCCTTTTGGCCTTTTTTGCTATTTTCTCCTTAGTATTTGCTTTTGCCCTTCTGATCTTCTTCTCTGCCATACTCCTCTTTTCCCTATACTCTTCCTTATTTTCCTTGTTGAGTGTCCTTTTAAATTTTCTGAAAGCCCTTTCCCTGATTGCCCCTGCAACCACCTTTGTAAACCAAAGTGGTCTCCTCCCCCTTTTGCTCTTCCTAACCTTTTTTATGCACATTTCCACAGCTTTCAGTACCTCTCCCTTGATAGCTTGCCATAACTCCTCCACTGCCCCTATATTCTCTGTACCCTCCATTTTCTCCCTTACTATCCTTTTCATCTTGTCAAAGTCTGTGCATCTGAAGTCCATGACTAGTACTGGTTTACTTGTCTCCCTTCCTGCCCTGACCCAGAACATTATTGTGCTCTGGTCACTGTTGCCCAAGGCTACTCCCACCTGCGCCTCTCCACACTCTCCCCATTTGTCAAGACCACATCCAGCAGGTCGTTACCCCTTGTTGGCTCCCTATGTGTAGTCATAAAGTCTTTGAATGTAGCGCCCCCCCCCCTTGATAAAGGGTCACACAAGGTGGAGACCTGCTCGTTCCCAAGTTTAAAAGCCATGGTCTATGCGGGCAGGCAAAAAGGGCTGGTGATGTGGGAGTGAAAACAGGAGGTGTCTGTGATTAAGCAGATGTTTGGAGTCTAAAGGGGTTCTCCATATTTGTAATGTATTGGTAGTATAGTTGGGACTTGCAGCAGCACCTTATTTGTATTAGCAAGGTCCTCCTCTCTTGCGTTTCCAGATCCTTCCATTTGGCCTGGTATAGAGGGTGTAGAGAGTGTAACTAATAAACCACTATTCTGACTTGTGAGGCAAGATAATAAGCTTCCAGGTCTGGCAGAGCCAGTCCTCCTAGTTTCTTCGGTCACTGTAATGTAGAATAGTGTATTCTGGGTCACTGCGCATTCCAGACATATCTGGAGATCTTTTTATTCAGCTCCCTGAACATATTGGCCAGCAATGGGCTTGGGAGGGTCTGGGCTAAATATAGAAAATGAGGCAGAAGATTCATCCTGACTGTGTCTACTTGCTGAATCAACGGAAGAGGCAGGACCTTCCGTCTCTTACTAAATCAAGGGAGATCTGACGAATCAAAGGGAGGTAATTAAGATTGTATAGCTGTGTCTGGTCAGTCGTGAGGTAGACCCTAGGTATTTTAGATTCATTAAGTCCCATCTGAAAGGGAAAGACTGCTGTATTAATGGTGAGGGGGTGTAATGAATTCTCAGGACTTCAAGTTTGTTGGGGTTAACTCTGTAGCCTACCAACTCACTGAATTCAGTCAGTAGTTGCCATAGTGGTGGTAGTGAAGTTGTAGGGTTTGACAGATAAAGCAGTAAGTCATCAGCATATAATGCAAAATTATGCTGCTCCTCCCCCGCTGCTATCCCTTGTATGGCCAGGTTTTGCCTGATTGATTGAGCCAGAGGCTCCAGATAAATGTCAAAAAGCAGTGGCAACAGGGAGCATCCCTGCCTTGTGCCATACTGTAGTGGGACAGGTTCGGACAGGGAGCCACTGATTTTAATATAGGCCCTGGGCTGATTGTATAAAACCAGAATGAGTCTTATGAAATCGTCTGAGAATCCAATCCTCCAGAGGGTGGCCATCAAAAAGGGGCATGCCATCCAGTCGAAGGCTTTCTCCGCATCCAAACTCAAACAGAAAAGAGGAGTTCGACCAGGTAGCACTGTGAATAAGATGCAAAGTCCTTTTAATATTGTCCTGAGCCTACCTGGTAGAAACAAAGACACACTGGTCAGTGTTGATTAAGAGAGGGAGAAGATTCTTCAGCCTTCTGGTGATCGCCGGCGCAAATATTTTATAGTCAACACTGAGTACAGAAATTGGTCTATATGAGGAGCAGGACAGGTGGTCTTTGCCAGGTTTCGGGATTCTGGAGATGGTGGCATATTTCCAAAATACAGGAGTCCCTCCCCCCTTCAGTGTACTCTGACAGGCAAGCTGAAGTACCGGGATCAATTGCTCCCAGAACTTCGTATAAAATTCATTCGTATAGCTATCAGGTCCTGGGCTTTTATTCAATTTTAAGTCCGTGATCACCCCATTCAGCTCTGCCATGGTGAAAGAGGAATCCAATGCCTCCCTTTGGGATTGAGTTAGGCCCGGAAAGGTTAGGTGTGTTAAAAAGGTCTGTATTTGCTGAGGTTCCACTGAGTGTTCTGGTGTGTACAAGGCCTGGTAAAAATGTTTAAATGCTTGCATGACTTGGTGGGGTATTCTTTCTACTTTTCTTGTTACAGGGGACCAGATTTGTGTGATATGTGATTGGATTTCCTTCTGGTGCAGGCGATGTGCCAAAAGCCAGGTAGCACGAGGACTCCCCCCCATAATATTTTTGTTTTAAGTATTGGAGGCCCTGTTTGGTTTTCATATTGAGTAGATATTGGATTTTGTGTTTGGTGGCCTCCAAAGAGGTAGAGCCCCCACCACATGCTGGTCCTGCAGCACCTGCAGTTGTGTAGGATGTCCAGTTGAGATGCTTGGTTCCGTTTGTAGTGTGTGGCAAATTTTATGATATCTCCTTGAAGGACCACTTTAAGAGTGCCCCAGAGGGTACCTGCCCCTATTTCCAGTGCTTTATTCTCTTGCAGAATCTGTGCTATCCCATCCCTCCACCAGCTCCTTAAACTCAGAAAGGTTCAGCAAAAAATTATTGAACCTCCATAAATTTTTTTTAGTTGTTCCCCAGTCCAGAGTGACCATCAGCAATGAATGGTCAGATAAGGTGGACGGGAGCACATCAGTCAGAGACTCTGCATTGCTGCTCCCTAGTAAAGTGAAAAAAATAAATTCTAGCACACGTCCCATGAAGTGCAGAGTAATGTGTGTATGCCCTACCGTGTTGATTCAGGGACCTCCAAACATACAACCACTGAGCCTCTTTTAAGTATATTTGTGCTTCCCTTTGGGCTCCTGTTTTCCTAGGTGGGCTGAGGTTAGTGGTGTCTTTATTGCCATATATAAAATTGTGATCACCCCCTATTAATAGCACCCCCTGGTGGTGTTCTGTTATTTTCTGAAATAGGGATCTCACCACCCTGGAGTCCGAGCCAGGTGGTATATAAATGCTCGCCAGGGTGATTTTAGCTCCCTCGTATAAGCCAGCTACTACAGCCAATCTTCCCTCTGGGTCTATATAGGTGGATAACACTTGGAATAGGGTGAAGCGGGGTATAAGAACAACAGCCCCTCTCCTTTTGCCCGCCTGGTAACAGGAAGCTATAACATGTGAAAAGACAAATTTCTGCAGATTCTGATGTTCAAGTCACCTCAAATGGGTTTCCTGCAGCATCAGAAAGGTAGGTTTTTGGTTTTTAAAGGAGGAGAGGACCCTATACCACTTTACCGGGTTGTTCAGTCCATTCACATTTTGTGAGCAGACCGTTACCTTCAAATGTGGAGCCATTTAGCCTTTGTTGTTTGATGGTATAAAACGTACCACTAGAGGTTTAAGCTGCCTGAGCAGTTATTTGAAGGTACCTCAGGGACAGGGCTCAGTCTCATTCCCGATTGAAATGGCTAATCCAATTCCATCCACCCCTATCAGCAGGACAATGCTCACTCTCCCCTAGTCCAAGAACAGGCTGTGCATTTAAGTTTAGATAAGAGTCAAGCATCTGAGAATAGATACAACATTCAACAGGAAAGAACCAACAAGCAACACTAAAAACTTCTGTGCAGTGCAGCTTCCAAGGAAGGAGGGCTGATCAATGTGCCCTCTGAGCAGACTTGCAGAAACCCCAATTGAGGCTCCTGCAGAGAAAAGGGGTCATGTGATGTGGTACTCCATCAGGCCCCCCCCCCAGGTCACAGACTAAGCCGGACCAAAGTAAGATGGTGCTAGACAAAATCCACATCACATGCTGATGGCCAAATAAGAGGCCTTCACCTCTCATGTCACCCTTTGACCTCTGGACATGGTTACCGCCACAGGACCAGCCAAATATATAAGAACTTGTTCTATAATGACTAAGCAGTAATCCCAACCTTTAAACTCTTGTAATTCAAAACAGAAACACCCCTTAACTTATAATACGGGAATCCTGGTCATGTATGAACTTGTATAACTCCGGTCCCTCAGCAGCAGCGGGGACGGCAGGAGAACCACCCCCCTCAATAAGGCAAGCCTCCAGCAGAGCACATGTGTAAAATATCAAATGAAACATAACTCCAGAAAAGAGGAGAAAGAAAGATGATACAAGTCCCGCAAACCCTGGTTCTGTAACTTAAAGTTCTGTTTAACCCTCAGCTTTATCATCTCTTGGGGCAGGCTGTTAAGAAAGCACAGTTTTGGTTGCAGATTAGCCACTGATCTGCTTTATTTAAATCTGTTCAGATGACTTGTCTAAATTTGAATAAAAAAAAAAGCATTGGGGCTATGCGATTACCAGTTCAGTGCTCCGTCTCCTAAGCAGTTATAGTCAAATCTAGATAGTTCAAGGAAAAATGTGCTATACAAGACAGAAGCACTTAGTCCTGAAATATGATAAAGTAAAATAAATAAAATGTTTATCTTCAGTGAAGCTTTGTGTCTCCAACAATGTCAGAAAAGAAGTTGTTTATCCACGTCGCTTACCCCGATAGTCCCCAATTAAATATGGAGGTTGCCAGAGGCTAGACTGGATCCAAACAAAACATGCAGCTCCAGAAGCAGTAGAAAAGCTCCCCACAGCCGGAATTAAGAGCCAGTCCAAAGCTGCCCCCATCTAACTCTCCGACGAAACAGGGAAGAGGCAGAGCTAGCGAAACAATGAAGGAAACTAACCTGTTGAGTTCAGGTCTTCTCGGTCTCTGCCATCTTCTGGGCAGAGCGCTTCTCCTGGAGTGAGTGTAGGATACTGCGGATGTCCTGTAGGATCACAGGAGCTGCCCACTTGGCAGAGTTCTTGTGATGGTGCACTCTCCAGGGGTCTCTCTCGAGCAGGGGGTGGGGGCGTTGGTCTTGGGGAGCAGAGGTCAAAGTTGCACAGCCCTTCTCTTTAAGCGCAGCCAAGGCCTCCTTGGGCATCTGGTATGTTGTTGGGCCAGAGTCCCAAAAGATCTTCAATTTGGCTGGGTATGGTGTTTAAAAGTGTACTTTGTGTGCCCGGAGCTCCCTACAGATGGCCGAGTAGGCCATCCGCTGCTTCAGGATGTCAGTCGGGTAATCGTGATCAAAGATTAACCTGGAAGCATTGTATTTAATTATTGTCTCTGTCCAGGCCACTCTCAAGATCTCTTCTTTGTCTTTGAAGCTGGACAGTCTGAACACAATGGAACATGGCCTGGCGTTCGGATCTGCAGGTCGGGGTGTTAGTGCACGGTGAGCCCACTCCACCCAGAATGTAAAGGCGGGCGGGGAGAAGCTCCAGTACATCTTTTAGTAGGTCCTCAATAAAGTCCACTATTTTCTGGTTTCAGACCCTTTGGGAGCCCATAGATCTGAATGTTGTCTCTTCTGGATCGAGCCTCCAGGTTAATGAGTTTATTGTGAAGTGCTTCTTGATTGTCGACCAGGTAATCAATGGCCAAATGGAGCTGCTCTGACTCTGTTTCCATGGAGATAATGCGGGTCTCCGACTTGTCCATCCGCTCCTCCACTGCTTTCATTTGTTGGTGCAGGGACTGAAATTCCTGCCTATTTCTGCTCCTAAACAACTATTTCTTGCAGGTGCATTTCAAAGCAGGGACGAGACTGTCGACCTAGCTCGGTGTCGGTCTCAGGGCCTTGCAGACTACCCAGTGATGAGCTCCGGCTGGTCCCCTCTCTGTCTTGCAATCCACTGTCATCCGACGAGCCTGGAGGATTTTTACTGCAGGATCTGCAGGTATCTCATGCCTCTAGTTGTTTCTGATGGCATTTCCAGTGATTTCAGTTGTTTTTTAGCTGTACTGGAGTGGTTTATTCAATGGGCCTGAAGAGAGCTCAGCTAAAGTGCAGCCATCCAAACAATGACATCACTGGAAGTTCCCCTCTTGTCCTCTTAAGTGAGCTACCTATCACTGCTGCACCAAATTTATCTGGGTCTGTTGAAATAAAAATCATTGTAATACTTTTCTTTAGCCTCTCATGCAGGAGCGTGACATCACCGGAAATCTCTTAGGTTGGGAGGCCAGTGATTTGCCCTTGCCTGCTGATGTGTAGGCCAAGAAAAAAATCAAAACAATTAGTTCTTGCACTCAGTTTGAAAGTTGGTTTGTTGAAACAGGGCAGCCAGCCTCAAACAATAGTGAAGTCCAGAAGAACAGTGCTCCAAGAAACACAGACCAATGATTGCAACTAAATCGTTGTTTATGGTGAATTAATAAACAACAGTTTTGTTGCAATTAATGGTCTGTGTTTCTTGGAGTGCTGTTCTTCTGGACTTTTATGTGTAGGCCAACACTGCTGCTAGATGTACCTTTAGTGTTGATGGCCTCATGCCTAAGGACTGACAGTGTACTAGGTAGTCCAGAACTGTGGACAACCCTGCGTGCACTGGGATTATCTTTCTGGGGGTGCATCAGTATGAGAATCTCTTCTACTTAGAGGAATATGCTCTCCTGGTTGCTATTTTCCAGGAAACCTTAAGCACCCTCAGGAGCACGTCTGACAGATTCAACCCAGAATACTCTAGCTGTTCAAGAACCATATCCACAGGCATAATGTCCTGGGGTCTGGGAATGTTATCCTGCCCTGAGATAAGAGTCAGCAGGTATAACTCAGTGGCAGCCTGATGGAATTCTTGCTGGACAGGACCAAGAGCACTGAGTGCCAAGCCTGCCTGGCCTAGTCTGGGGCTATTAGGATCAGTGTTGCTGGCTGTCTCTTGAGCTTTATGAATACCTTCTGTATGGGTGGGAATGGTGGGAAGACACACAGAAACCTCCCTGCCCAGTCCAGACTTAGGGCATCCTCTGGGCCTGCAACAGAAACATGGGAGCTGACTGTTGTCCCAAGAGGCAAACAGATCTATTTCTGGAGTGCCCCATCCTCTGAAAACTGAGGCCAGCACCTGCTGGTTCAGGGTCCATTCATGGTTTCACTGGCTGATTCTGCTTAGGGAGTCTGCCAGGACACTACCCTTGTCTGGCAAGTGTACTACAGAGATCTTTGCATCTAAGGAGTAATCCAGATCCCAGATCATTATTGCCTCAGTGCATAGCCTTGAGGATAATGTTCCTTCCTGCTTGTTTATGTAATACAATGATGTGGTGTTATCTGTTCAAATCTGAACAGACTGACCTTGCAGCTGGGAGAAGGACTACATGCCGGCAATACTGCCTTGAGTTCCAGGAGACTGATGTGCTTCTGATTATCCTGTGGGCTCCAGATGCCACCTACTGTGAGATTCTCCAGGAGGGTGCCCCACCCTAGGAGTGAAACATCTGCTGTGAGGATACTTATTGAGGATTGCCGAAGGAAGAGAATGCCCTCTCTGAGGCTGCTTTCATCCTTCCACCACTCCAATGACTTTACCAATTTTTTTTTTTTTGCACCCTTCATTCCCACTGGCACATCTCTCCTTCATGCCCCATATCACCACCTCTTGAACCCACCAGACTCACCCCTACAAGACACACTCCGCTGCGCCATGTGTACCAATCCAGACCTTTGGTCATTGCAGCTGGCTTATCCCTACCAGGGGCTTCCCCTGTCTGTTGTTGCAGAACATCTCCTGAGAGCTCCTTGACTGCCCCTCTCCAAGTGGCCAGCTTATCCCTGCTGGAGGCTGCGCCATGGACTAGCAAAGGAACGTCATGTGTTGCCAGAGGGAGTGTGGCCGTTGAGTGCACTGGAGGAGGGTCCAGGCGCGGGGAGGGGCAGAGAGGCCATCACTTGGCATACCGGCGTGGTATTTTACATGTTTTTTGTCCCACCCTCCTCCCCATTGTATGCGCATGCACGGCTGGCCCAGGAGGGATGCCTGATGGCATATGGTCACCCATTCCGTCACTGGCATCTCCACCAGCCACTACCAGGAGCCGTTGATGAGTGACATGGCTATCACCATCCAGGAGGGCAGCAGCCTATGAATGCTCCTGCACGCTACCTGCTGGCTTCCGCTCCTGACATCCAGGGCTTGGAGTGCCAACCCGGGTCGCCAGCATGCCAGAGCAATTCCCCATCACTCAGTGCCACAGAACTGGCACAACTAATGCTTTTGTGACCGGTACTAGTCCGAAGAGGGAGTTCCATCTTTGAGACCAGTGGTCTCTTAAATGGTATTGGACACAGTCATGTGGCCCAGTAGCTGTAGAACATCCCTTGAAGGCCTTGGCTGTCCCAATGTGAAGGATTTTGCTCTGGCAATCAGAGTCGCTACCCTTCCCTGAGGGAGGAAGACCTTCCCCTGCAGGGTGTCCAGTTCCGTGCCAATGAAGTCCAGCACCTGAACAGGTTCTGTCTTGGACTGCTACAGATTTATTAGGAAACCCAGTTTTCCCAAGGTGCTTTTTACCTTCTGAATAGAGCACCTTCTCTCTTGATGAGAAACTGTTCCTGCAGGAATTCGTGGGCTTCGTTGTTGACATGACGTCTGAGTCTCCCAGGCTGATGGTACTGGGGAACTTCAATGCCTGGGTTGACGACGAACTCTCGCAGTTTGGTCAAGGACTTCCTTCAACTTATGTGTTCACTGGGCTTCACACAGATTGTTACCTCTGCAACTCATGATCATGGTCACTCACTCGATCTGGTTTTCCTCCTGGGGATGGAGGCCACCGATCTGGTGGTGCAACCAGTCGGATGGTCTGATCACCACACCGTAAGATTCCATTTCCAGGCTCCCCTCTATAGGCCTGCCCCTGTGGAGATGGTCAAAAACTGCCCTTTGAGGGATGTGACTCCTGATGGCCTGATGGTGATTTTGGACCTATCAAAGCTGCCGGGTGCAAGCAGGAGTCCAGAGGACTTGGTCCAGGCCCATAATAAGGTCATGACAGATGCCCTGGACTCTATCACTCCTGTCCGTGTTCATCTTCTCTCTCTCTCTTTCTTCGCCCTCGGCCCCCTTGGTTTGATGGGACCTTGAAGGAGATAAGACGAGTTGGATGAAAGTTAGAGCGATGCTGGCAGAAATCCTCCCTGGATGCTGACAACCTTAGATTGATGGAGCATTATCGGGTCTATCAATCAGCAATTACCCGTAAGAAGGCAGAGTTCCTGTCTGGGGAGATTGCTGCAGCTCAGAATCAACCAGCTCAGCTCTTTCAGAACGTAGACAGGTTGTGCAACCCAACTTGTCTACAGGTCTGAAGTGCATTTTCACAGTCTAAGTGTGATGAGTTTGCTTGATTCTTTGCCGATAAGGTGGCCAACATCAGGGCAGAGATCCAACCATCTCAGTCTGTGGGTGTTGACGGTGACTGGTGCTTGGCCACTGCACCCGGTTTTCTTGGTCTTCTTTCGACCAGCTGGAGATAGTCGATATCGTGCAGATTATCCAGAATATGTGGCCGACGAACTGTAGTCTGGACCCGGGCCCAACACACCTCATTTTGAGGTGTATTGATTCTATTGGCCCCGTCCTGGCCAAGACTATGTGGTGCTCCTTAGAGACGGGTGAGTTCTCTAGCTCCCTGAAGGATGCGGTGGAAGCTTCTCTGGACCCGAACTGCTTGGCTAACTACAGACCTATCTCTAACCTTCCCTTTTTAGGGAAGGTGATTGAGAAAGTAGTCGCGCTGCAGCTGGAGAACCATTTTACCATTCATGATATCTACGATCCCCTCCAGTACAGTTTTCGGAAGAGGCATAGTAATGAGACAGCTCTGGATCGGGTGCTCAATGATCTCCTGATGGCTAGAGTTTAGAAGCGCTGCTCTATCTTGGTACTTCTTGATCTCTTATTAGCTTTCAACACCGTGGACCATGGGGTAGTGCTCGAGCGCCTGAGCGTCATCTGTGGCGTGGCTGGTCCAGTCCTCAGATGGTTTCAATCTTTCCTCTCTGGCAGGTCTTAGAGGGTGGTGTCTGGGTTGTTCTCCTCTGACTCAGTCTCCCTGTCTTGCAGGGTCCCTCAGGGTTCGGTGCTCTCCCCAATGCTGTTCGAGGTGCATATGCTGCCTCTAGGAGACATTGTAAGTTGGTATGGGCTGAGGTTTCACTGCTACGTACATGACACCCAGTTTTACCTGTCTGTTGTGCCCGACCAGGATAGTGCACTCTCGGTTTTTAACAGCTGCCTCACAGAAATCCAGCTGGCTGAAATTCAATTCCAATAAGACTGAGGTGTTGGTCATGGATCCAGGTCTCCGGATAGAGGGGTCAGTGGCAGGGTGTCCTTCTGGACTTTGGCTCGGGAGCAGTCAGCTGCCTTCCTCTGAACAGGCGCGAAACCTAGGGGTGTTCCATGATAACAGGCTGACACTGCGTTCACAGGTGTCTGCAGTTGTCAAGTCCTCTTTTTACCATCTCAGGAACATCACTCTGGTTAAGTACCTTGTTCCATCTGGTGACCTACCGACACTGATCCATGTCTTTGTGACCTTGCCCCTGGACTACTGCAACTCCCTCTATCTAGGGCTTCCGGGGGTTGATATCTGCTGCTTGCAGCTGATGCAGAACGCTGCAGCATGGCTACTGACGAGGGCTCCTCATTCAAGCCCCATCATGCCTGTGCTGTGCGAACTGCACTGGTTGCCTGTTCTGTGGTGGATCACCTTCAAGGTTGGTTTTCTGACCTTTAAAGCCCTACACAGACAGGACCCAGGCTACCTGTAAGAGCTCCTGAACCCTTACTGCCCCTTCCAACCACTCCGCTCATCTGACAAGAGGTTATTAGAGATTCCCAGGGTACAGCTGAAGAGCTCTGGTTCCCATGCTTTTATGTTTGCAGCTCTGACCCTGTGAAATTCTCTACCTTGCCAGATTCGAGAATGCCAGACCGGGGAGAGTTTTAAGATGGCCCTAAAGACCTTCCTGTTCTGCCAGGCATTTGGTGATCAGGTATGATGTATGCACCAGCTTGTATTCTTGTATTTCTGTATTTCCTTGGTTTCAATTGCATCTGATGTTTATTGTTTAGTGGTTTTAACTGTTTTATGAATTGTACAGTGCTTTGGTTTTAGATACTGTACTCATAAATAAAGATTATTTTTATTATTATGTTTTTCCTGAGACTAGCCTGTTGTCCCGGTAGAGAAAAACCAACACAGCTTGCCTTCTCAGGTGTGCTGCTACCACATATAAGCATTTTGTGAAGACCTTGGAACTGATGTGAGGCCGAAGGGAAGGGCTGTAAACTGGCACTGTCAGTTTCCTAGCCTGAATAGGAGATATTTTCTGTTATTAGGTCTGACTGACATGTGAAAACAGGAGTCTTTCAGATCTAGTGACGCCAGCTAATGTCTGAACTGTAAAGATGGCATCATAGTGTCCAATGTGGCCATCATGTGCGCTCTTTTTTTGATATGTTTGTTCCGATATCTGTGGTCTAAACTGGGTTGCCACTCCCCATTTTTCCTGTGGGTCAGGAAGTACCTTGAAAACAGGCCCTTGCCCACTGTGAGGTAGGGACCTTGCCCACTGCTTTTGATTGAAATGTCAACAGTATCCCCCAGCGGAGATTCAGCAAACGAGGAACCGGTTTCAGGAGCTGTTTTTCCAGGGAAGAGGACGTGGAGGGAGGAGAAAGTGTGGAAGAGGACGAAGGGGATACAGTCAGTGAATCCAGTTGTCCCTGCATCAGCTATTATTAATTTGTCTGGACACTCTTTGACCACTGATGAAGAGTCTGTATTAAATAAAGGACTTTCCTTTTCTTTAACTACGGATTTTAATCATTTTCAAACTGTAGTTGATTTACATCATTTTGCTAGGAAGATTACCTTAAGATCTATGTATGAAAATAAAAATGTTGATTCTGCTATGATTATTGATTCTGAAATTAACAATTTTGGGTTGATACCAAAATCGAGCTATTGCCCTACACTTAGTCCGGCTATGTAAATTTTTGTAAAAAAAAATGTGAAATTGACATTGAACAGCTTGCAAGTGATCCTCCACTGAAGTGGTTTAATAAATGTTGTAAAAATGAACGCACAGCACTCAATAATTTGTCTACAAATCAAAACATAGTAATCAAAGGAGCGGACAAAGGTGAGGCAATAGTGATCATGGATAAAGATAAATATATTGCTGAAATAAACAGACAGTTAGTGGATATGACTTTTTATCAAAAATTACCTAGCAGCAATGTTTGGGAAGTGAAAAGAAAAATAGATTTTGTGCATGAAGAAGATCTAAATAGTGGGTTTATCACCAATTCGCAGTACAAAGCATTAGTAGTTCCACACCTGGTGGTACCAACTATATATTGCCTGCCGAAGGTACATAAAGATCCGCTACATCCCCCTGGCAGACCAATTATTTCAGGAGCAGGGTGGTTAACAGAAACTTTATCTAGATTTGTAGATGCTCATTTACAACCTATTGTACAACATTTGCCTTCATACTTAAGAGATTATATGGACATTGTTAATGTCATTGAACCTATGTCTGTAGATGGTGATTTTCTGTTTGTCACCCTTGATGTGGAAGCATTATATACCAACATACCACACGTGGGTGGTTTAGAAGCTTTGAAATACTATCTGGACTTCAGACCCCTTCCCCATTACATATTACAAACAAGTTAAAGGAACTGCTATGGGTGCCACGATGGCACCTAGTTATGCTAATTTGTACGTAGGTAAATGGGAGCAAGACTGAATATGCAGCGACCCCACAAATCCATACTTTCAATATTTGGATTTGTGGCGTTGCTTTATTGACAATATTATCATTGTCTGGAAGGGATCGAGGGAAATGTTCATGGATTTTGTTGAATGATTGCATACGACGAGTCAACGTTTGCATTTTAAGTTGACCATAGATGAAAATGAGGTGAATTTCTTAGACCTTAGGGTGTTCAAAATGGAAAGGGGTAGTGAAATAGGTACTTCTTTATTTTCCAAAACTACAGATCAAAATAGTTTATTACTTTCCAGTAGCTTTCATCCTGGTCTTATTTGTCGGAATATACCCAAGGGGCAAATGATCAGGACTTTAAGGAATTGTATGAGGAAACAAGATTTTGATGTATTTAAAGAGAAACAGATATTGCGGTTTGAGGAACATGTATATGGTAGGGAAGTGATCCGTAAAGCTGTTGAGCCAGTAGAAAGTATGGATAGAACTTCTACCCTGACTCCGAAATCATCGAATTACAGACAAAATAATCAATATAGATCTGTAGGTTTTGTGACACAATTTAGTACTAGATGTACCAGTGTAAAGAAGATATTACAAGATAATTAGGTTATATTAAAAAACTGATGAAAAAATCTCTAAACATGTTGGAGATGCACCACAAGTCATTTTCACAAGAGCCTCAACTGTTAAAGACAGGGTAGTGAAATAATTTTTACCAGAAGAGAAAAAAAAGTAATACCATTGGTCAGCCCCACTTCCTACTGGAACAAAAAGATGTGGCAATTGTAAGTTTTGCTCGTTTTTGACAGTAACTGATACCTTCTGTAATCCGATCACTTGACAGTCGTTTAAAATTAAAGATTTGATATTGTGTAACAGCACATCGGTGGTATATCTATTACAATGCTCCTGTGGGTATTATTATATTGGGCGAACAATACGCAAATTTAAAATTAGAATCAGCGAACATCTTCGGGCTATAGACATGCATGACATGTCATATGTCATTGTTCAACATATAGCTAAGTGTAAGGATAAGAAAATAAAACATGACATTAAATTCATAGGACTGGAGAAAGTAAGAGTAGGATTGAGGGGAGGTGATTTAAAAAGAAAAATAGAGCAAAGAGAGAGTTACTGGATATTCATGTTAAAATCCAGAGAAGGCTTTGGACTTAATGAAAATATAGATTTAGTAGCTTTTTTATAAAAACAGTCGGTTGTCCCGACTCAGGTTTTTCAGTAGTGCGTATTTAACTATACATGGTTATTAATATGGGCTTGGGTATTTATTAAATTGTACACATACGTAATGTTGTTAATATTATAGGTGCGGGTATCCAAAATAAACTTTGTAAAGCATGTAGAAATAAATAGAAAGCCTGCCTTTTGACTCAATAAAACTAGACTTAAGATGTAGTTATAGTTAAAGTGGATACCCTTTACCTAGAGGTTGTTACAAAAGATATTACCATGAGGTTTAATAGTGTCCCCATGCTTTGATACAACAAGCTAAATTTTGGAAGTTAATCATTAATTAGCTACCTTTTCTATTCTGACAATAGTGGTCAATTATAAAATTAAATACATATTGGAGGATTGTACTAATTCATTGATGAATGTGCCTTTTTTTTAAATTGCTAAGCCTGAAACGAAATGCAGGAATGCAAGATGTTTTTATTGATGTTGTATAGATCAGTTAAGGTTGCACGTGGTTTTAGAACTATATAAGTCACATAACACGAATGTTATTTATCTCTGATGAAGCTCGGCGTTTAGCCTTGCAAAACGTAAGAAACTTTTTGCCTGTGAGCATTATGTTCTAAGAACTGGTATTTTTGCACTGATGCACTCGGTTAAATACATATTTTATCAACCTATTTGGCCTGGACTGGGTGCAGATTCCTTTTATTATTTATTCATACATTTGTTATAGCACCAGCATCTCTCGGTGCAGTTTATTTCTTGAATTTTTTCACTCAGTTTCCTAGCCTGAACAGGAGATATTTTCTGTTGTTAGGTCTGACTGACATGTGAAAACAGGAGTCTTTCAGATCTAGTGACCCCAGCCAATGCCCGAACTGTAAAGATGGTATCACTGTGCACAATGTGGCCATCATGTGCACTCTTTTTTGATATGTTTGTTCAGATATCTGTGGTCTAAACTGGGCTGCCACTCCCCATTTTTCTTGTGGGTCAGGAAGTACCTTGAAAACAGGCCCTTGCCCATTGTGAGGTAGGGACCTTGCCCACTGCTTTAGATTGCAGCAGTTTACTTCTGTTTTCAGAAGAATTCCTTCTGTGGGAGAGTGAGCTGGAAAGCCTTTGTGTTTCTCCAGTTTGGGGAAATTTTCAAACTGCAGGGACAACCCCAGGCCCACTACTTCCAGGACCCACTTATCTGTGGTAATATCTACTCATTCCTGGAAGCAGTGGGCCAGCCTTCCCCCCACTGGCAGTGGTTGGGCAAGCTGGCCAGAACTGCCAGGGGTTTTGCTTTGGCTGAAGTGTGGGGGCTGGTGCTGCCACACCACAATTGGGGCCCCTCCTGCCTCTGTCCCTGTAGTAACCTCTTTGGGGTTGGTACTCACAAGGGGCATGGGGGGGGGGCACAGGGTCTTGAAAAGTAGCCTCTATCCCTCCCTCTACTACCATAAAGCCTTTGGAAAGTACAGGCCTTTTCTTTATTACTGTTATTTTTGTAAGTGGTTTTATAATCATCCACTGTTTTCATGTATGCCTCTGTTCGGTCACCAAAAAGTGAATTTCCTTCAAATTGGAAATCCATGGCCTTGGTCCAAAAGTCCTGGGAAAGGATGGTTGCCCTCAGCCAGGAGAGTCGCCTTAATGACACCGCATAAGCTAAGATCCTTGAAGCAGTGTCATTGGTGTCCACAGCCATGTGGAAGTGGTATCGAGAGGCATCCAGGCCTGACTTTGTTGTGGCAGTCAGATCCTGTGCCAACTCACTATCAGCCTAATAAGGCAGTGCCAGCACTGTATTTCGCAGTGCCTTTTGGTACTAGGCTATGTGAGCTGAACAACCTGCCTGCCTGATGAACAGGGATGCTGATGTGTACATTCTTTTTGTAATAGTATCCAATTTTCTGGAGTCCTTTTCAGGGGGCTGCGCAGAGAAGGGGACTTTAGCCATCTCACAGACAGTTGCTTGAACTATAGTACACCTTGATGATTCAGGGTGGGCACACAGGTATTACACCCCTGTCTGTCCACTTGATACTTTTTTTTTATCTTTGTATCCATGGCCTCAGCTGGAGTAGGTGCAGACATGACTTTTTGAAGTGGCATTTTATAATGATTTGTGTATGGAGACCAGCAGCCTCCTTGTAGGCGCTAACCCCATCATATCTATAAATTCTGCTTCCTCCTCATCCTCCTCTGTTTCCTAAGCACGGATGTTGAGAGGATTTGCCTAATAAAAGTGGAAAAAAGAGAGTAATCCCCCAGGCCTTGGAGGGGAACCAAATTCCTGCTCAGGTGAACCATCTGGTTTAACAGGTTCATCTTCCTCCTTCTCCAAAGGGAGATAGGCTGGAACCTGAGCCCGGGGGGGGGGGCACAGTATATTCATAAAACTTCCCATGACTTTGACGGCCTAGAAAAAAATGCCACATTTTTGCCATGTCCTCTGTCAAACACTGAAGACCTTAGACAAAATCTATCTTGGTTTCCAAAAACAGTAAGCTGAAGTCCCAGAACTCCCTTCCCCGAAAAAAGAATGGGATTCTGAGGAGAAGTGTGTTTAAAATCTGGTTCCCTTTACCAGGAACCACGTACACTTCGTTTAAAAAAGTACAGTTATGTTAAGAACTTACTGTAACAATAGATCTTCGAGAGAATCTCTTTCATCATGCCATACCTATGGAACTATAGCCACCGGGCACCAGGACCACACGGAAACTTTTTTGCAAGCAGTCTACTAGGGGCCACCACAATGACAACTTATGTCGATGTCCTCACTATATAAACGTGAGTGGCCCCTCTCCCTTCTCAGATCCCTGGCGATCATACTCAGAGGACCTCCCTCTAGCAAATCAGGAGAGCTGAAGTTCCAGCTACCAGGCAAGGCTGGAAACAGCAGGTAGTCTGTCCTGAAGAGAGAGAGTGTGAGAGAGAGGGAGAGTGTGAGGGAGAGAGGGAGAGAGGTGTGAAGGAGTTCTGAGTTGAAGGGGGAAGGAATGTGGGACAGCATGGTCTCATGGAAGAGATTCTCTTGAAGATCTACTGTTATGGTAAGTTCTTACGTAACTATACTATCTTCTTCAAGGATATCTCTTTTGCCAGACCACACCTATGGAACGAGTCCCAAGCAGTACTGCCACAGACACAGTCTGGAGGCTACAAGCCTAAGAAAGGAGGCCTTGAAGCACAGCCAGGTCAAAGCATGCCCTTCCTCCAGAGGCAATGTCCAGACTGTAGTGTTTAGTGAAAGTGCGGACAGAACTCCAAGTTGCAGCAGCACACATTTCTGCAGCTGATACAGTCCTGTAACAGAAACAGAAACATAGAATTTGATAGCAGATAAGGACCGCTTGGCCCACCTAGTCTGCCCATTTCCCTACCTAACAGATAAGCTGCAGATCCTAGTTAACCAACAGCCTACTTCCTTCTACCCCCCACTAGAATTGCCTTATGCTTGTCCCACGCATTCTTGAATTCCCCCACTGTTTTTGACTCTACGCACTCCTCAGGAAGGCTGCCCATGCATCTACAACCTCTGTGAAGAAATACTTCTCACATTACTTGAGCCATCCCTCTATCTTCAAATTGTGCCCCTTGTTCTTGCACATTTCTTTTTCTGAAAGATGTTACCCTCTTGGACTTTGTTGATTCCCTTGAGGTATCTGAAAGTTTCTATCATGTCCCCCCTCTCCCTCCTTTCTTTGAGGCTATACATCTTAAACTCTTTATTCTTTCCTCATACATCTTCTGGTGTAGACCCTGCACCATTTTGGTTGCCCTCCTCTGGACAGCCTCCATCCTGTCTATGTCTTTGCGGAGATGGGGTCTCCAGAACTGTACACAGTATTCCAGATGTGGTCTTACCAACTGTCTGTACAGAGGGATAACAACTTCCTGTTTTCTACTGGTTATGCCTCTCCCTATGTATCCCAGTGGCCCCCCAGCCCTCCTTATTGCCTTCTCACATTGCTGGCCCACCTTTAGGTCATCTGATATGACTACCCACAAGTCCCTTTTCATTTTGTTGTTGACAATATCTCACCCCCATTGTGTACTCTTCTCCTGGGTTTTTGCTTACAGGTGCATTACTTTGGACTTCTTTGCGTTGAATCTAAGCTGCATACATTTGACCATTCCTCCAACCTTGCTAAATCCCTTTTCATCCTTTCCACCCCACCTTGCGTATCAACCCTGTTTCAGATCTCTGTGTCATCTGCAAAGAGACATACTTTCTCTTCCAGTCCCTCCGCAATGTCACTTATAAAGACATTAAAAAGGACTGACCCCAGTACTGAACCCTGCGGTACCCCACTAGTAACCCCCCCCTTTCTTCACTGTGGATGCCATTTACTATTACCTGCTGTGTCCTGTTGTCCAGCCAGTGTTTTACCCAGGTTACCACTCTGGGACCCACTCCAAGGCTGACTAATTTGTTTATTAATCTTTTGTGCGGGACAGTGTCAAATGCCTTGCTAAAGTCCAGGTAGGCCATGTCCACAGCCCTTCCCTTGTCTACTACTTTGGTAGTCAAAGAAATTAATTAGATTTGTCTGATATGACCTTCCTGTTGTGAATCCATGCTGCCTTGAGTTCCGTGCCCCACTGGCCTCTAGGTACTTAACAATTCTTTACTTCAGAAGTGATTCCATCATTTTCCCTACCACTGAGGTCAAATTGACAGGCCTGTAGTTTCCTGCCTCTGTCTTGCTCCCACTTTTGTGAAGGGGAATCACATCCGCCCTCCTCCAGTCCTCAGGTACCACACCATCCTCCCATGATTTATTAAAAAGGGTAGTCAGTGGTGTTACTAGTTCTTCCCTTAGTTCTTTTAGAATTCTGGGGTGAATCCCATCAGGCCCCATTGCTTTATCCACCTTCAGTTTTAAGAGTTCTTTCAGAGCACTTTCTTCTGTGAAAAGACTAATATCAACCCCCCTATTCAGAGTGCTTCTATTGACTGGATTTGGTATCTCCCCCTGCTTTTTCATTGTGAACACTGAACAGAAGTATTCATTCAGTATCCCTGCTTTTTCACTGTCACTTTCTGCCCAACCAGCTTCCTCTTTATTCAGCCTCAGTATCCCTGCCTTAGTCTTTCTTTGCTCCCTAATGTACCTATAAAAGGTTTTATCCCCCCTACTTAACACAAGTTGGCTATCTTTTCCTCGGTTTGGGCCTTTGCTATTCTGACTGCCTTCCCTGCTTCCTTCTGCTTTAACTGGTACAGTTCTCTGTCCTGCTTCTTCTGAGTTTCCTTATACTTCTTAAATGCTATATTTTTCTCCCTTACCTTCCCCACCAATTCTTATGAGAACCATAGTGTTTTTTTCTTTCATTTTGATTTGTTTATTTGCTTCACACAAAGGCTTGGCAACAGGGGTGGCCACGCCTCTGGATGAATGGCCACAAACAACTCCAGAAAGTGATACAGTTCACCAACCATATGGACAGGCATTGTTTAGAAACTGGTATGTCCTCTTTCCCAGGGGTGAAGAAAACAAAAAGCTGCAAGCACTTCCTCCAGTCCTTCATATGATGAACATGCTATCCGAGCATTCTGTGTACATCTAAGGTATGGAGTAATGCTTCCCCTGGATTGGCATGCTCTGAAAAATAAACTGGAAGTGGATAGTTTGATTCAAAGCAAACTCCGACACTACCTTAGGAAGAAACTTAGGGCTGGTCTGTAAAGGCACCCTGTCTTTATGGAAAATCAAATAAGAAGGCTTACTCACAAGAGCCTAAAGCTCTGAAATCCTTCGAGCAGAAGTACAGTAACAGCAACTACAAATAATGCTTTCCAAGAAAGGAAGCATAAGAAACAAGTCTCGGTGCCTCAAAAGAGCAAAAGTGAGCTTCTCTAGCATAAAATTCAGGTCCCAAGCTGGGACTGGATTGCAGATGGGAGGCTTCAAGGGCAGGATGCCTCTCAAGAACATACGGGCCACCTCTAGCGGAGTCACCACACGGTCATTAATAGACACATGGAAAGCTAAAACAGCAGCCAAGTGCACTTTCATAGAAGAGTATTGCAGTCCTGCATCTGACATAGACAATAAATATTCTAGAACCTGGTTCACTGGGCAAGTGAAAGGATCCAAATGATGAGAAGCGGCCCACAAAGCAAACCGCTTCCACTTCATGGAGTAGGTGGTCCTGGTGGAAGGCTTCTTGGCAGCCACTGGGACACTCCAAACCTCACAGTAGACATCTTCAGGAGCCAGGCACAGAGATGGAGTGATCTGAGGTCCTGATGAACCAGGGTTCCCTATTCCTGTGATAGCAGGCCCTTGGACAGAGGCAGGGGTACTGGGGGTTCCACTGCCAGCTACTGCAGCAAGGGAAACAAGATCTGGTGAGGCCAAAAGGCAGCCACAAGAATTAGAGTAGTTCCCTCCATTTGGAGCTTGATTAGCACCATCTGGATCAAAGGAAAGGGGGGGCATAAAGGAACCTCCCTTTCCAGAATGAGCAAGAAAGCAACAGTTTTGTGTTGAGCAGGGATGCAAAAAGGTTCAATTGTGGAAGAACCCACCTGTCGAACAAGTCTTCAACCCCCGAGGTCAGCAACTTCCACTCTCACATTCTGAACTGCAACCTGTTTAGCTTTGTCTGCCAAGACATTCTGGATGCCTGGAACATAGACAGCCAACAGCACCAGACAGTGTTCTAGAGCCCAGTACTAGACCCTCATCGCTTCCCTGCACAGGGGGTAAGAATGAGTACCCCCCCCTTTGCTTGTTTATGTAGTGTACTACACTGATATTGTCCATCTACACCAGCAGATGCCCAGGGGACAGATGGTTCTGGAAGGCTTGAGGAGCATACAGACGACCCTCATCTCTAGGACAGTTACGTTCAGGAAAGTCTCCACTCTGGTCCATGTTCCTTGTGTCTGATGAGGACCCAGATGTACTCCCCAGCCTAGCCCCGAGGCATCTGTGCTGAGAATCTGCTTGGGGAGGAAATGAGGAAAGGAAATTGCTGGGCTCCATCCACCACTGGAGCACCTTTCAGACAGAAGAAGTTACTAGAACTTGCTGTTCTGGATCACTGGTGTACTGATCTCACTGGATTCTTAATGTCCATTGAGGAATCCTCATGTGCAGCCTGGCCAGTGGTACCCTGACAATGGCTGCTGCCATCAGGCCCAGCAGTCTCAGGAATGTCCTGGCTGTGACATACCTGCTGTTGTAAAGCGGCTGGGCCTGTGCCATGAGGAGCTCTGCCATGTCCTGGGGCAGGAAGGTTAGGCCCTGAGCAGTATGCAGTACTGCCTCTATGTACAGCAGATACTGAAAAGGGATCAAGACTGACTTGGGCAGACTGACCGTGATCCCTAGGACACTGAACAACTGTCTGTTGTACGCTAGGGTGTGAAAATTGTTGCCCTTGGGACTGAGCTTTGAGCAACCAGTTATCTAGATATGGGAAGACATACAGTCCCTCTCTGCTGAGAGCTGTTGCCACAACTGACAAGCATTTGGTAAATACCTGTGGATGGATGTCAAGCCAAAGGGCAATACCCAGAACTGGTAGTATTCCCTCTGAAACAGGGACCTGAGATACTTACTGTTGGGGGGGACACACCTTGATATGCAGGTAAGGATGCTGTTCAGGGAACATATCCAATCCCCTTTTTGCGGGAGGGGCAGCAGGCCTTGCAGAGTAACTATGCGGAACGTCTTGTACTGAATATAGAAGTTCAGCTCACTCTGATCCAGAATGGGCCTTAAGTCCCCTGTGGATCTGGGGACTAGGAAGAAATGAATACAGAATCCTCTGTTCCTTTGTTCCTATGGAACTAGTTCTAATGCCCTCTTACATAGTAGTGTACATACTTCCTCTAGTAGCACTGATATGTGGTCTGGAGGATAGACTGAGGGAGTTAAATAAATAATAAAACTTTATTTATACCGCGCCTTTCTTAAAATCAAGGCGCCTTTACAGCAACTACGCATAACACAGTAAAATAAGTACAAATCCAGTAACAGCTGAGTTCATAAAATACAATAAAATCATCATCAGGGGTAAGCCTTTGACCATAAATGGGTCTTTAATGCCTTTTTAAATTCCTCCACGGATGCACACCACCAAAGCGGATGGTGTAGAGAATTCCAGAGGGGAAGGGTCGCGTACATAAAAGCATGGGCCCCTGAAGATTTTAAGGAAACCCTCGTAATCTCTAGCAACCCCTCATCTGCCAAGCGGAGCGACTGCCTAGGGTGGTAAGGTACCAGGAGCTCTTTCAAGTGGTCTGGGTCCAGTCTGTGTAGGGCTTTATAAGTCAGAAGACCGACTTTAAGGGTAATCCGCCACTGTATTGGCAGCCAGTGCAGATCGTGCAGGACTGGAGTAATATGACAGGCACGAGAAGTACCTGTCAATAACCGGGCCGCAGCGTTCTGCACAAGCTGCAAGTGGCAGGTATCAACCCCTGGTAGCCCTAGATACAGGGAGTTGCAGTAATCAAGGCGCGAGGTCACAAAGGTGTGGACCAATGTAGACAGATCACCGGACAGAACTAGGTGCTTAATCCTGGAGATGTTCCTCAGATGGTAAAAGGATGATTTGATGACTGCTGACACCTGCAATCACAGTGTCAGTCCGTTATCAAAAATTACCCCCAGGTTCTGCACCCGTTCAGAGGTAGGGAGCTGGATGCCACCCAGAAAGAGTCCTAAAGGCAAATCAGCTTCCATGACCTCTACCTGGTGACCTGGGTCCACAACCATCACCTCCGTCTTCTCTGAGTTCAACCTCAGCCAGCTTGAATTCATCCGGTACTGGATTTCAGTGAGGCAGTTGTTAAATACCGAGACAGCAAGCCGCCTCGGTGGCGCAGAGGGTTGAGGTACTGGATGTCACGCCGGTGACCCAGGTTCGGGAATGAGCCTGGGTCATCGGAGGTCGGTGGGGAGAGGAGGGAGAGGATGTGAGAAGCTGGCAGCACTCCGCCTTGGGAGGAGGGATGTAGCTCTCTCGGAGCTTGGCCACCCTCTGGTGGAGGCCGGAGAGTTGGCGCCACGAGAGACGCACTGACATAGGTCGTGGGAAGGGTTGAGGGGACCTGGTCCGAGCCGCGTGCACTTGTGCACCTCCACGCCAAGCTATTGCTTCGGGGTCCTGGGGTAGCCAGGGAGAAAGCAGAGGAAATAGTGCCTGGACCGACTCAGGGGATCTGCTGGGGTGCGCATGGCACTACAAGACCCCGAAACACTCCGTGATCGGTAGGCTCGGTGGACGTAGAAGTCAACCTGCCACTGGAGGATAAAATATGTTGGGGGAAAGAAAAATACAGAGAGGGCTCTATCCTGGTTGGGTGCAAAAGATAGGTAGAGCTGGGTATCATCAGCATAGCAGTGAAACCTCAGCCCATACCTTCTTACAATGTCTCTGAGGGGTAGCATGTACACTGCGAACAACATGGGGGACAACACCGAACCCTGAGGAGCCCCACAAGACAGAGAGACTGCGTCGGAGGAATTAATCCCCAACACCACCCTCTGAGTTCTGCCTGTGAGGAAAGATCTAAACCACCTGAGGACTGTACTAGACAGGCCACAGATGAATCTCAGGCATTTGAGAAGTACCCTATGGTCCACTGTGTCAAATGCTGAAGCGAGATCGAGAAGAACCAAGATGGAGCAGCTCTTTTGATCTCTTGCCATCAAGAGATCATTGAGCACCTGAACCAGTGCCGTCTCAGTAGTATGCCTCTTTTGGAAACCAGACTGGAGTGGTTCATAAATGTCATGGATGGTCAAATGGTTCTCCAGTTGTATGGCCACTACTTTCTCAATCACCTTCCCCACAAAGGGGAGGTTAGAGATTGGTCTGTAGCTAGCATGGCAGTCTGGGTCCAGAGAAGCTTTCTTCAGGAGGGGTGTTACCACCGCCACCTTCAGGGAGCTAGGGAACTCACCCATCTCTAAGGAGCACCAGACTATCTGTGCTAGGATGGGGCCGATAATATCACAACAACCCTTTATCAGGGAGGTTGGACCCGGATCCAAACGACAGCATGTAGGGTGCATACCCTGAACAATCCGCATGACATCAGTGAACTCCAGCCGGTCAAAGGAAATCCAGGAGAGCCAAGGGACCGTGACCAGGCGCCGATCCACAGCTTCTCCCATAGGGGATGTAGGCTGGAGTGCTGCCCTGATGTTGTCCACCTTAGCCTCAAAGAAGCGAGCAAGCTCTTCACATTCAACTTGTGACAAGGCTCTTCGAACCTGCAGACAGGCTGGGTTGCACAGTCTGTCTACAGTTCAAAAGAGCTGAGTTGGTCAGTTCTGAGCAGCCGCAATCTCCCTGGACAGGAACTCTGCCTTCTTACGGGAGATTGCAGAATGATGAACTTGATAATGTTCCATCAATCTAAGATGGTTGGCATCAAGGGGGGGGATCTCCACCAGCAACGCTCTAATCTTCATCCATGTCGTCTTATCTCCTTCAAAGTCCCATCAAACCATGGGGACCGAGAGTGAAGGGGGAGAGGATGAACACGGACAGGAGCAACTGAATCCAGAGCTGAGGAGATGGCTTTACTATAGACCAAAACCAAGGCATGTGGATCACTGCCCACTCCAGAAAGTTCCGATAGGTCAAGCACTGCTGCCAGGCCCTCAGAGCTTGCATCTCGCAAAGAGCGGTAACTGACCATCTCCACAGGGGTAGGCCTACGAAGGAGAGCGCAAAAACTGAACTCCACAATGTAATGATCGGACCATCCAACAGTTTCCACCCCCAAATCGAAGGCTTCAATCCCCAGGAGGAAGCCCAAGTCCAGAGAGTGAACACCTTTATGAGTGGCAGAAGTAACAACTTGTGTAAGGCCCAAAGATGTCATCAATTGGAGAAAATGTTGTCCAAACTGTGAGAGTTTGTCATCGACCCAGGTGCTGAAGTCACCCAGGACCATCAGCCTGGACGACTCGAACGCCATGTCGATCACAAAGTCTGCTACTTCCTGCAGAAACCGCATCTCATTGTCTGGTGGATGGTACATGAGAGCAATTCTACAACCCATGCCTGCCACTACAGTACACTCAAATGACTCAACCCCCTCAACTGGTACACTTATGAGGCCCAGTTTGCTCTTGAAACAGACCACAACCTCGGGCGGTGTAACACTGAGTACCCGGCCAGAATAGCGGCCTCTAATATAGGGCCTGCATTCTCATCCAGCTAGGTCTCGGTAATGCATGCCAGATCCACCGACCCAATAAGATATGCACTAACTGCAGTCTTGTTTTTAATGGATCTGGCGTTGCATAATACCACCACTCAGGTAGGACAGGCCTCTGGAGCTGCACAGACTGCTTGCCCACCAGTACTGGTGGTGCCCATGGGTATGGAAACCAGACAGGGAAGACCCCGTTCCAAATTCCATTTCGTCCCAGGGTGTCTTCTGGATCTCACTACCCCAATGTGATGGCCCCGCTCATTCAACCTCCACTGTTCGCACCCCCAACTCCCCTCCTCCCCCTACAAACAATACCCAATGCTCTACAGCATTGGTATGTCGATAGCTGTAATGGAAGGGGGAGAAAGGGCAGAGGGCACAAACAGCAGAGGACGAATAGCACACGACCGTGGGGACAGGCCTCCTACATATACTAAGACCCAATAATATCAAAACACCCCTGAACAAACCCTGATTAAATAACTAATTAAACTCCCAAATAAATTCCCAAATTAAAACAGACCCCAATAGTTTTCCTGAGACTCCCTACACTCTCACACTGTGACGAGAGCCTCAGGAAAGCAAAATTAACACCACCCCCAAGCAAGTCTATAATACAATAAAATTATAATCAAATAAATTCCCACACTAAAACGAACCCCAGTGGTATTCCAGAGACTCCCCACACTCTCACACCAGGAGGAGAGACTCAGGGAAGCAAAATTAACAAACACCCCCCAAAGCAAATCTATAATGCAATAAAATTACAATCAATCAGCCCCAAAATATAAAATGAAATAATTGAGATGTCCAGAGATAATTATCACAGGATCAGTGTCCAAGTATATGAAGCACGCCAAAACTCCAAACGGTTGCTTTTAGGCAGGGGAGGCTCTCACCCTCTTCCAGTCCAGAACACAAAAAACAAGGTTGCTCTCCTCTCTTACCAGCAACATCCACTGAGTATTTGGATACAAATGTTTAGTCTATTTGAGGTACTCTCACTACCCCACCAGTCTAATCATAAAGTTGCTGCGAAAAACGTATGAGCCGAGAAACAATTCCCCAGGTAGCGCGATCCAATTTCCTTCTTTCCAATCTCCTCTTCTTAGAACCACTCCAGAACCTCAGGCCGCAAGCACCAATTTCTAAAAACCTATAGGCCGCAACCAGCAAATACGGGCCCCTGAGGAGACAGCCAATGGCAACTCCACAAGTTCTAGAGCACGGCCCTGTTCTGTTAACTGCAGGACTCAAGCATCTGTTGTAACCTCTCTCCAATGTTCCAGGTGAAGGGAGAGGCAATCCACTACCACCACCTCTAGATGTTGTATGGGGGGAGTCTAATAAGGAATCATGCTGAAGCAGATCTGGTGGCCACAGCTGCAGCTGTATCTCCTCTAGGGGCTTTGCAGTGGGCACCTGTGGAGGAGGCTGGAGCCAGCAAAGCTGCTCTGCTTTTGCACTGTTGCCTGGCTCCTGACCTAGGTCAATAGGTAGCTCTGCAAAAGGGCACCCTCTGCCTACTTCTCGGTTGTGCGTGGTAGAGGGAATGGACTGACCTTAGAGTCCTTCCCAAGAACTGCAGGTCACAGAGGATAACCTGCACATCTGCTCCAAAGGCTTGTATGTTCTTAAAGAGGCTTTCAGAATGGATTGCTGGACATCACGAGCAAATCTTGACACACTCAACCAAGAATGTCTTCTTAGGTAGATGCCAGCCGCAGCTGCTCTGGCTGGGGCATCCAAAATGTCACAGGAGACCCTAAGAGTGGTTTATCTATGTCAGCCCCAGTCTGGAGGGCCTTGAGCGTCTCCTGTTTCTGAGGACCCTCTGGGAGGGACTTTTTCCAGAGGGTACTCCGGTATTTGACCATATGGGCCTGATAATTTGCTACTGAGGCCCAGCATGGCAGAGGCAAATGTTCTCTTCCCCATGAGGTCCAGTTTCCTTTACTCTTTAACTGGGGATGAGATGTTTAGGCACCTTAGAGCTATCATGGACTGCCTTAATAACAATTGAAACAGCCTTAGGCTGAACTGTGAAAAAGTGCTTTCCTGAGGGGCTTGGTACAGCTTGCCTGCCTTTCTGGCATGGCAGGGATCAAGCTTGGTCTGTGCCAGAGGGCCAGGGTGGCATCCTCTAGTGCACACAATAGAGGAGGAATGACAGCAGGTGGAGAATCTGGCAGCTCCAGAAACTCTACAAATTCCTCCTAGTGATGTCTTGCTCCTTAGCATCAAACCCCATTGCAGTTTGGAGCTGCTTCACTATAGAGATGAAGGTGGGGTCTTCAGGAGGGGACCTCAGGGTATACAATGTAGAGCCCTCACTCCTGGTAGAAACGTTAGAGCCAGACCTGTCAGAGGGGCTCCCATACATATTTTTCTCTTCCTCTTCTTCCTCTTGTGGAAGGAGGTCAGGGTTATAGATAGTCCTGATCCTCGCTGACAGGCACTAAAGGCTGCAAGGAAGGAAGCGAGGGCGTAGAAGTTTATAGTTCAGTTTATTATTATTTTGGAAGACACCTTTGAGCCAAGGCTCTTTTACAAAGGTTCCATATTGGGGAAAGAATACAGAACATAGTGAGGACAATAACAAATACAGTAGTTTCATGCAGCCATAGGCTTTATCGGGTACACTAAAGCTTTCATATGGAATTAATATGTGCAATGATTCACAGTCTGTATGTTAAGTTACAGTAATTTGTGTATATTATTCAAGAACATATGTACAATAAAAAAACAGTTGTAATATGGTTCACTAGAATAAATTAGAAACTGCCAGGAGAGATGTTAGATACATGTAAAGGAAGCTATGGGGAGAGAATGCAGATAATAGTGGTGAAATAAAAAGGGAGGAGATAGGAGATAGTTGGGGGTAATGGTGGGAAGGACTTTGGGGGATTAGAGAGAAGGACAGCAAGTTTAGTTAGGAGAAACATTCGCAGGAGGCCACTGTGACAAGGTGCTGATGCAGGTTGCACTTGAAAGTGCCCAGGGTAGTGTTATTGGTAACAGCAGGTGGAAGCGAGTTGTACCAGGATGAGGCTCTGTATGTAAAGGAGCGTTGTCCTTGGGTAGTGTGGCAGCGTGGAACAGAAAAAGTAAGATATTCTGAACTCCTGGTTTGGTGGAGGCCGCAGCTGGAGGCCAGTAAGGACTGAACCCTTGAGGTTAGGAGATTTAAGGTAATCTTTTTTGCTAGCATACAGGTCTGATACTTGAGTCTGCTGGGGAGTTGGAGCCAGTTTGCTTGCTTGTAGATGTCACAGGTATGTGAGAGGCATGGAGCAGAGGTCAGTAGATGACATGCTTTGTTAAGGGCAATGGCTATTCGTTGAAGTGCGGTGTCAGTGGCAGAGCCATAGATCACAAGCCCATAGTCGATTATTGATATAACAGAGCTCTGAATGGCAATGCTTAGGGCTTCATTGGTGAGGCAGCTCCTATGTCTAAAGAGAAGTCCCATGCATGTGTTCACGATCTTGGCAATGCTCTGAATGTGTTCAGAGTGAGACAAGGTGCTGTCGAGGGTAACCCCCAGGTATTTAAACAGTTGAACATGTTCGAGCAACGTCCCTTCACTGTTTGTGATAGACAGCCATTTGTTTTCATGTTTGTTATGGATGCTATGAGACATCACTGTTTTAGTTTTTTTGAGATTTAGTATGAGTTTTTTAGATTTAAACCATGTCTCCACTTGTGTGACGCTTGTCTGCAGTTGCAATTGTAGGAGGGAGGGGTCAGGGTGGGAGGTGAAAATAACTGCATTGTCTGCATATAACAGGATACCCTGGAGTGCATAGGGCGCATCGATGGAGCAGGCATCGACGCAGGGGCTGGTCTGAGAGGCCCCGTCATCATCATGCTTGGTGTAGGAGCAGGAGGTATAAGGCACTGTATTATCTCCACAAAGGAGCAATGCACCATCAATGCGTTGATGGTGGCTTGCACTATGGGAGGCCTTGCGATGTCGACGGGGGAGACTGGAGCCCCGACGGCCATCACCGGCTGCAGTAGGTCCAGCAGAACTCACTGCCAGCCAACCTTGAGGGTTCTGAGGTCTGAGCGAGAGGACTTGCAACATCGACGGGGGTGTCAGCAGTCCCGTCAGAACCAACTTAGTGGGTTTGAAGGTCTGAGCGGCAGGAGGCGTCGCTGCCAAACTGGTCAATGATGCTGCAGTGGTCGGCACCAAGTGTAGCAGCGACTGGGAACATACTGCAGGGGGAGGAGATTTATCCTTACTCTGCTCCTTCTTCTGGTGTTTGTGCTTTCTTTAAGACTTCTCTTGGGCCATGGAGGACTGCGAGCCCAAGGAATGGCCTGGAGATGTGGTGCAGCTCCTTGCCTGGAGCTCTCTCTCCATTCTGGCTACCTGCTGCTGGAGGAGAAAGTTCTTTAGAGCTTTTTGACTGTGTTGCCAGTTAGCTTTGTTAAACTTCATGCAGATCTTGCATGCCTTAACGTCATGGGCCTCTCAGAGACACTGCACACAGATGTCATAATCATTGTTGGAGCAGATTTTCCACTGTACTCACAGTAATGGAAGAGTTTAGCAGTGTATTTCTTCGACACACGACAACCGCAATCACTTTAAAATAAAGTGATAATTACTAGGGTGAGAAAAAGAATAAGATTTAGGAAAATCCAAGATGCAGCAGTCAACTGTAGCAGCAGCATCTCCATGGAGTCCAGCAAGTATGGTCGACAGCGGAAAAAGAACTAAGGAGGGAGAGGGGCTGCCCACGTTTCTACAGAGAGGACGCTGACATAAGAAGTTATTGTGTGCGGCCCCTAGTAGACTGCTTGCAAAAAGGTTTCTGTGTAATTCTGGCACCTATACTGTAGTTCCATAGGTGTGGCCTGATGAAAGAGATATCCTCGAAGAAGATCCACTAATCTAGTAAAACTTAAGAGCAGTTTATAAAAGATATGAAGAAAATCTATGAAACATCAGTCCGGTTTCCTTTCTGCAGGCATCAGGGCTTGTGAAATGCAAAAACTGCCTTCAAACACTAATAAGTGGTAAATATAGCTGAAACAGTAAAAATATATTACACAAAAACTGGAGTGGTTCCCCAAAGTTGGGAACCCTGCTAACCTGTGGCATTCTCCAGCTCCTGGGAACCGATCGGGAAGGGGAGACCAGCAAGTTACAAAAAAATTTAAATAATAACTTCAGTAACCCTAACTAAAGCAGAGTGGCCAGAATCCTTAAAACTTTTTTTTTTTTAAAACAAAGAAATAAACCACCTGAAGACCCAGAATACTTGACTTCGGGGTGGCTGCTCTCTTCAGGCAGAGAAACAAATCTGACATTACAGGCTAGAGTGGAGCGTGATCACATTGCAGAGTCTGAACTATGATTCTAAATTCCAAGATTAGCATAAAGTTCTATCTATAGGGCATCAATCTCTGCCGGGAAGATGATGCTTGTGTAAAGCATCACTGAGGGATTCCTGAAATTAGAACAGGCAGGCATGACCTCCATTTAATGTCTCATCCGAAGGACTGCACATCCTGACAGTACAGTACTCGGGTGTCAGCACTTATGGTATGAGCCCAATCCTCGTCTGGGACTAGAACCCATGATCTTCTTGCCTAGAACTTGCAGAAACCATGGTGAACCGTGATTTGTCTGGTTCCTGGAACTGTGTGGGAACTGGAGAAAACTGCAATTCAGTATTAAAAATTTAGAATACTGAGCTAACTAACATAATTTAACAACAAACCAACTAGAAATAAAAAATTGTTTAATTTTATAACAAAAAAATAAACTTGGCCAAAAAGGGCTGAAGCAGGATACTGGGGCCCTCTGCTCTCTTCAGTGGAGAAAACAAATCTGACCTGTAGAGGGAGCATTCCATTAGAATACTTTGAATTTCAATTATCTTCTAAGTTTCAGTCTCTGGGACAACATCTACGGTTGGAAATGATGCCATCTGTAGAACACCATATTAGACTCCTGTTATAGCCAGTGGTTTCCACTGCATGCCTAACACAAGGCACTGCCAAGCCATGTTGAAAGCAGCATGCTATTCATGCATGCAAAAAAAATTACACTACTGAAATGTACAGATGAGAAAAGTAACAATGTAATCCACTTCTACTACTTGAAACTCTAATCCAATTAAACTAGTTACAGTGATCCCTCACTAACAATGAAGGAAAGTAAATTAAAAAATAACTGTAAGAGGTTCTCATAGAGAGAACCACTCCTGGTATTTTTTAACACCCCCTCACAAAAGGATGCTCCCTTACCTCTGTGGGAGCTACTCTGTAGTACACACAGCCTTTGTAATTATACTACCAAGGGAAAGGGAGGGATCCTAAATTGCCCTGGGGCGAGCAGTGCGATCCCGTTTTACTTCCCTGTTGCTGGCCACACCCCGTTTTATGATGCGGCAATAGGAACAGCGGAGGGGCACGCTCCATTGAAGTATATGGAGCGTGATTTTAAAGAACAGTTTTCAGCCGTTTAAGTGGCCATTTTGTAAAATTGGAGCCAGGGTTCAACTAACAAGAGTTTTGTTAGTTGAACCCTGACTCAGTTTTTTCAAAATGGGCACTTAAACAGCTGAAAACTGTGCTTAACAATAACGCACCATGGACTTCCGGTGATGTCAGCATTAATGGCAGACTGATTTCACTGAGGCTGTCCTGGGGCTGCCCCCAAATCTAACCCCATCGGTGATCCAAGCTGGTTTCCCAGAGGTAAACAACACAAAATCGATGATATGATGGCTAACACGAGGCAACGGCTAGAAGATTTTATGACAGAAGGAGAGAAACTGGACCGAAGCAGCAAACACCCTGAGGTGCTAGATCCAGGCTGCAGTTTGCCTCGGTACTTGAGTATCTCTGCCTCCGACCCTGCATCAGACGACAGCTCCGAGGAGGAGGAGGCTACTTTCACTATTACATCAAAAAAGCTGTACAAAGAGCTACACAGGTAAGGGAATACCCTCACATGTATCCAGAAAGAACTGTCGGAGATAAAATCAGAGCAAAAGAACATAAGCAGAAAATAGCTGACCTGGAACTAAATGCTACTGAAACATCTAAATCATTAGATCTCCATAATGGCACCATCCTCCAACTACATGATCGGGAGATCTGGCTCCAACAGAAGCTTGAGGACCTGGAGAATAGGTCGAGGAGGATAAATATCCGGATCCACGGGTTACCAGAGGGCACAGAATCAGGAGCAATGACCTCCTTCATGGAAAGTTTTTTGAGAGTTACTAGGTCTGGAGCAGGGCTTTCCCCTTAATATCATAAGGGCCCATCAATCATTAACAACCCGACCAAATGATCCGAAGTCTGGGCCCAGGTCAGTAATTATAGCTTTCCTAGACTACCACACTAAAACTGAGGTTTTGAAGACAGAATGGGCGAATAAGGAGCTTCCGTTCGACGATGTGAGGCTATTCTTTGAGCACGACTATGCCCCTGCGACGATGGATCGCAGAAGGAAGCTGTTCCCAATTGTAGAGCAACTGTGGACTAAAGAGGTGAAAGATCACTTACATTACCCCGCCACCTTAAAAATTACAACAGACTCTGAAACTCGTACCTTTTACAGGATCTCAGAGGCAATGGAGTTTTTGAAGCAGTGGGACATTTCGGTGACCGCTCTACTCAATCTGGAGACAATCAGGGAGTTGGAAGGGCGGCGTTGGTACACAGTGGCAGGCCCAAGAGGGAAATCTGCATGATCGATTGCAGGCATCCGTTCGGACACTCTCCCACTAGATCAGCTCGAAGGAGCGAGAGACCCTACTCCCTCACAGGTCCCTTCCTTGCCGCAACGTTCGGGCAGAAGTTCTAAACGGAATAAAGGAGCCAAGCAGAGATCAATGCAGAAAAAAACAGCACGAGGAGCCAGTATGAAAAAAGGTTGTTGGCGTCCAAGGAGGCCAGTGTACCTTCAGCAGATCTGTGAGTAAGGGACCTGAATTAAAAAGATTTCGACCAAAAGGTTGGACTGGGACATTAAGTATGAAGATGGACTGGGGACTGTGGGCGGGAGATTAGAAGGGAATGATCTGAAAACATCACTCACACAGAGGTCATATGTTTATCTCAATATGCCTTTACCCCTTTACAGCAGTAGAAAATAGAATGCATGATGCATGGGAAGTATGAAATAATATGGGAACAACAAGTGAGGAGATAAAGGGATGCCATCCTTCCCCAGTAATTTTCTGATATGTCAAAATATTGTTTTGGATTTTCTCTATTCAGATAGTCATAACAGCTTGGTGGAGACTCAATGTTTGATATCAGCAGTTATGTTCACGTTGGGGGGTGGGGACAGCTCGGGGGAGCCAAGGGAAGTGGTGTTGGTTACAGTCGAGTGCTGACAGAGGTCATTATCCCCTTTGCCCATTTGGGCTTGGGTTGGATATAACCGAGGGTGCTGCACCATCCTACCCACTGGACATCAACAGGGGTTGGGATTACAAACACGTTTGGAAGCCGCCAGTTAAAGTTATTTCTAATTTAAGAGGGGTTAAAGTTCCTCTTTGTTTCTTCTACTTTGGGGATTTTTTTCTCCCTTCTTATAATTAACTTATTGAAGTTGTTGTTCAAATATGCCTGGGCGGACTTTGGATGGGAGAGGTGAAGAGGGGGAGGGTATGAGATGTGGGGTGAAGGAGAAGGAAGGGTATCCTCATCGACTGGTTTAGAGATAAGCTAACCAGGATACTTAGCTGTAAAGATAGCGTTAACTTTCATTTCGTAAAATGTAAAGGGCCTTAACAGCCCAATTAAAAGGGCAAGGATCTTGCAGGAGTTGGGCAGATACCAGGCGGATGTGGCATTCATCCAGGAGTCCCATCTTATTGAACTAGAACATTCAAAACTATGTAGAATGTGGGTAGGGGAGGTTTACAGTGCTGCTTGGCCACAATATCCACATGGAAGGGGCACAGCAATATTACTCAGGAGAACACTCCGATTAAGGTGCACCTTGAAGAGGCAGACCCTGAAGGCCGCTATGTTAGACTACATGTAACAATAAATGGAGTTTGTTGTGTATCTCCTAAATTTGTATGCCCCAAATGAATCCCAGGAAAACAAAATATTCCTTAAAAAGGAGCTGCTGAAGACCCTGGAGGAGCTGGAGGCCCTTCATATTATCGTAGGAGCCTTTAATAGGGTGATATCAGCCAAATGGGATAAAAGAGGCCATGCAGTACATGCAGAGGGAGGGGGAGAATATCTTAAGTGTTCAGTGGATGAGCTGGGGCTGAGGGATGCTTGGAGGCACCGACACCTGGGGGAGAGGGATTTTACTTTTTTCTCCTATAGACAGCAGAGGTATTCATGTATAGATATGTTTTTACTGTCCAGGGAGAGCTCATCCTGCATTCAAGCTTCCAACATTCTACCTATGACATGGTCAGACCATGCACCCCTGCAGTTGATCCTAAACATAGTCCCGACCACCAGAAATTCAAACTGGCGGGTTAAACATTGGCCTCCTTGGGAGTTGCTGAGCCGCGAGCAAGATGGCGGTTTTCTAATAATACCTCTAATCTGCTTGGTTCTAAGTACAAAAACTGAGTTTTTTAGGGTGCAAACTGCAAATTATTGAATAGTAATCTGAATCGGAAGCCCTCTGCTTTAAGATGGGAAATCCTCGGAAGGACCGCAATCACCCTGACGGAGCTAAAACTAAAAATGTTCCAGCCACTTCAGCCACGCGGTTTACCTCTACTCCTCAGGCCCTGGACTCGGATAATGCAGGAGAGGAAAGCCTACAATCACTTGGCCAAAAGATAAATCGACTCATAGCCTCAGTTTTGAATCTGGCAGAGAAAATGGATGGGATTGCCAATCGGGTAACCAACCTAGAAACCTCCATGGCATGGTGACTACCGAATCATGAGAAGCTAAAAAACGTTCTGATGCAGCAATGGGGGTTAGTACTACACTGTTGAAGGAGAATGGACATCTTCGCATGAGACTTGAGACATTGGAAAATCAAATTAGAGCTTTCAATATTCGGCTGCTGGGTATCCCGGAGGAATGTGAAGGGGACCATTTGGTTCTTTTTTTAAGAGAATGGCTAACGCTGCAATTTGGAGAAGAAGCCAGGGAACGTATAAGGAATATCCAGAAGGCCTATCGAATTACCAGACGGGGAAAACCAGACAACGTGGAGGCTCCCCACGCAATTTTGGCAGTGACGGATGGCGTGGCAACAAGAGACTATCTCCTAGCCAGGGCCAGACAACTTAAAACCTTGGTATGTGAAGGTGAGACTGTTCGAATTTACCCAGACATTAGCTACGCCACTAGGCAAAGGTGCAAATTGTTTGATGGCACTAGGGCACTCCTAAGGGAAGCAGGGATTCAACATAATGTGTTATTCCCAGCTCGCCTGAGAATTATTCACCATGGCAAGATTTATGTCTTCTCAGACCCGAAGGAAACAAATCGCTGGATCCAGAAGCAAGTGCCAAGGAGACGACATTCGAGAGACCAGAACGAACTTTCTTCAGATGAGGAGGAACTGTGAAGTGGCGTTTAGAATACCTGGTTTGAGACCTGAAATATAGAAATGTGTGGGGTGATTGCTTTGTATTTTACTGAAAGAGTGCATGAGTAAATGCCTAGACTGCAACGGGGATTTCTATAAAACTCAGCACTAAACTACATTGAGTTACTTTTAATAATTGCAGTTACTTATGGGGAAACCTGTTTAAAGGAAAGTTGATTAAATTCCAGTTTGTTACAAAGTCTGAGATAATAATACTACCTGAATTAAAATTGTGGGATAGAGATGTAGCATTATTTGATTTGCATTTAGCACCAATGATGTGCACTTATAATTGGTTAAGCATGGATGTCGGTATCCCCTCTTTTGAGGAGAAAAGACATAAGATTAATATAGATAACAAGCTTTTGTTTTTTTTTTTCCATGCAGCTCTTGAGCCTTTTAAAGCAGCCTAAAATGGTATAAAGGACTTATACGGACTCTATATATTAAGTATCCCCCTCAGACGTATCTTTTGCAGTAGACTAATCTATTACGCTATGTACTATGAGGAGTGGCGCCCTCAATGTGTCTTTATTCCTAACATTTGATATGTCTCTGCTGGAACTGTACAGCTTGCTGTTTATAAGAAAACAATAAATATAAAGTTAAAAAAAAAAACAACAACATTGGCCTCCTGAATTCAGAAGATTTTAAAGGAGTGATCTTGAAACGTGGAGATGTTTCTGGAGACTAATGGGGGAGGGCCTTCGTCTCCCTCGGTGGTTTGGGATGCTCTTAAGGCCTACCTGAGAATTCAGATCATCTTGTACAGTTTGAGAGAAAAACATAAAAGGGAGCAGTAACAGAAAAAGTTAGAGCAAGACCTGTGGAAAGCAGAGTTTAGACATAAGTTAACACTTGACCCCAATGACAAAGGAAATTGGCTTAGGAAACAAATGGAACTCAAAAATCTTCTAGCTAAACGGGGAAGAAATGCTCTGCACAGTTAATCAAAAGTATTAGGTGTAGGGCAATAGAGAGGGGAGGGTCCTGGCAGCAGCCCTGAGAAAGCGGGTACTGAACAGATCAGTGGGAGGAATTAGAAAACCGGAGGATGGGAATATCCTAGTAGAGGACCCTGTGAAGACTACAGAGACTTTCTCCAACTTTTACAAATACCTGTATAGGTCTGAAGTCGAGAACTCGTACCCAATGGGAGTAGACCAGTTTTTGGAGTCCTTGCCTCTAAGTAGTTTGGAAGCAGGAGAAAGGGAATTCTTGGAGGGCCTAATTACAAGGCAGGAGCTATTACAGAAAATTAAAGATTTAAAAAATGTGAAATCACTGGGCCTGGACAGCCTCCCATCAGAGTTCTATAAAGTCCTACAGGAGGACTTGGTGACTCCTCTTCTGGCATGCTTCCATCATATCTGTGTGGGGGGAATGTCCTGACTCATGGAGATATGCCCAGATTTCTGTGATTCATAAGGAGAGCAAGGACCCAGAGCAGTGCGGCTTGTACCGTCTCATTTCTCTGTTAAATGTGAATCTCAAATTGTTTACAGGTATTCTGGCGGATCGGCTACAGAAGGTGGCCTCTAAATTAGTACACACGAACCAAACAGGCTTCATAACGGGAAGATACCTATCTGACAACATCAGACGGCTTCTAAACATTATTTTGGCTCAGAGAGATCAAAATAATTTCCAATTGGCTACATCTATGGATGCTGAAAGAGCGTTTGTGAGAGTGAATTGGCGGTTTCTATACAAAATGATGGAGAAAATGCAATTTGGCTCTAAATTCTTAGGGATAATTGAAAATCTATACATGGCCCCCCAAGCGCAAGTCAGGATAAATGTGGTTAATTCGGGAAGGGTTCCCCATCCATAGAGGCACCCGTCAGGGATGCCCATCCTCCCCAGTGTTGTTTACTATCTTCCTCTAACCCTTGACAGTAGCGATCCGCCAGAACCCAGATATAGAGGGGGGTATTAATGAAGTCCGTGGAACACAGAGTTGCGCTATATGCTGATGACTCCATATTCTTTTTGGGGAACCCTAATGGCTTGCTGCTGCACTTGCTCTGGGTCCTCGAATCCTTTGGAGCGGTCTCAGGGTATAAAATTAATTACAATGAATCAGAGGCCTTGATCTTAAGTGGAACCTGCCCTCCGGAGTTCAAAACGAAGTTCCCATTTGCTTGGGTGAAAAACAACCAGATGAGATATTCTGCAGTACAGGATACACAGCCTTATCTAAGTTGTTTAGTATTAATTATAACAAACTATGGAATGACATGCAGAAGGATATGGCCAAGTGGTCACTGCTCCCTTTAACTCTGGCGAGCAGGGTGGACTCTGTGAAGATGAATCTACCACCAAGATTTTTATTTCTTTTCACTACTCTGCTTATCCCAATCCCCACAGAATTTTGGTCCAAACTTGAGACAGGCATTACTAACTACATATTTGGGGTGTCACAGACCCAGGGTCAAACATTCCATACTCCAGAAACCAAAATCACAAGGGAGCTCTGGACTGTCCAACCTTAGGGGCTACTACTTGGCAGGCCAGATGGGAGCGGTGATTACCTGGGCCAAACAGCGATTGGATTCTGGGTGGTATGAAACAGACAATGGTGGAGAGTGCTCATTCCCCTTGTTTGCTCTGCCGTCTCTGGCCCTTTCTGGGAAGTTCATAAACCAAATCAATAACCCATGGATACATCATTCCATAAGGATTCTTAAGACAGTCAGACATAAAATGGGAGAGGGGGGCAACTTAGGCCCACTGTCATTGATTACATACAACCTAGACTCCCCGACAGACAGATTCAGGCTATGAAAGATGGTAAAGAAGTAAAATCACAAAGTTTGCACAGATGGCAGAAAAGAAAAAATTACTCACCTCAGTAATGTTGTTTCTTCTAATGGAGTCTTGCTGTATTCTGACACATGCAGTTAGGTCCTGCCTTTCAACTGCCCTTAAGAACAAAGAGTTAAACTTTCCATGGCCAGCATGGAATGTTCACTGCGAGCTCGGCTGAAGCCCCTGTCTGCTGTTGTTTAAACTCCAACCGTCAGATATTTATGAGCAATACTCACTAGAAGTTCTGTGTGGAAACTGTGAAACTCAAAACTAGCCAACCTGCAATTATATCTATATAAAAGTGTTTTTTGGTTTCAAAAAGAAGACTCAAGTCAGGAAACCCAAAAACAAAACATCCCAAAATACTATCACTCACCCAAAATAAAAGAGGGTGAAAAGGGACACCCCTAGGGTGCCAAAACTGCTCCTGCCCACCCACATCCCAAAAACTAGGTACTGAGAGGGGAGGTGGGGTGGAGGTCAGAATGCAGCAAGACTCCATTAGAAAAAACAACCTAAGGAGAGTAATTTTTTCTTCAAACAACATGAAGTCTTGCTGTATTCTGACATATGCAGACTACCAAGCAGTACCTCCATGGAGGAGGGACAGAACCTACTTTGGAAACGGGCTCTGAAGTACTGCTGTGCCAAACCGAGCATCACTCCTAGCCTGATATCCAGAGAGTAATGCTTGAAAAGTATGGACTGTTTTCCAGGTGGCTGCTTGACAAATTTCTAAGAGAGGAATATCCCTGGCAGCAGCCAGGAAGCAGCTGTACTCTAGTGGAATGAGCCTCAGGCCTGAGGGTGGAGTTCTACCCAGTTTTTCATAGCAGAATTGTATAAAAGAAACAATCCACCTGGCAGTAGATCTCTTAGTGGCAGGTTTGCCCTTACCAACTTCTCCATACGTAAGGAACAACTGGAAGGGGTCAAACCTGTGACCCTTGGTATGCTCTATGTAGTAGCTAAGGGCTCTTTTAACATCCAAGCTGTGTAGCCTCCTCTCTCCAGAGGAGGAGTGGTCAGTGAAGAAAACAGGAAGAGACATAGACTGGTTGAGGTGGAAATCTGAAACCACTTTAGGCAAAAACTTTCTGTTAGTTCTCAGGACCACTTTATCTCTATGGAAAGAGATGAAATCAGTTTCCACTGACAGGGCTTGCAATTCACTGATACGCCTGGCAGAGGTAATGGCCACCAAAAACACAGTTTTCAAAGTCAAGTACTTAAGCTCTGCAGAGGACAAAGGCTCAAAGAGGGTTTGCATAAGCTGAGCAATGCAAACATTAAGGCCCTAAGCAAGAGCAGGATCCCTAAAGGGGGGATTGGTGTGAAGCAATCCCTTGAAGAACTTACAAAACACAGGATAGGCTGACAGAGGGGATGGCTTGCCTACTGACAGGAAAGCAGAAACAGCTGCCAAATGTACTTTAAGGGTAGCTGGCCTAAGGCCTAGGCCATTAAGATGGACCATATAGTCCAGAACCGTAGGCAACTCAGCAGAATCTGCAGAAATATTTTTCTTAGAACACCAAATGTTAAATCTTTTCCATTTGGAGTTGTAAGTCTTCCTGGTGGAAGGCTTTTGAGAAGCCTTAAGGATATCCAGAACCCCTTGTGAAAGATGCAGATCAGCAAACTCCAACTCTTCAAGAGCCATGTCTTGAGATTGAGACCCCGAAGATTCGGGTACCAAATCCTCCCCTGAGAGGATGTCAACAGGTTGTAATTCCTGGGAAGAGACAGGGGAAGGCGGACTGCTAGGGACAGCAACAGGGGATACCAGGGCTGTCTGGCCCAGTCTGGAGCAATCAGAATCACTTTGCATGGTTGCGACCTTATCTTGACTAACACTTTGAACAAGAGAGGGAAGGTGGGGGGGAAGCATACAGAAATTTCCCTTCCCAATTCAGGATCAAAGCATCCAGGGGGACTGCAACAAAAGAGAGGAAGTTGGTGATTGTCTGGGGCTGCAAAAAGATCTATCTCTGGAGTGCCCCATCTCGAGAAAATCACTTTCAAAACTAGAGGATCTAGGGTCCATTTGTGATGGCCCTGGGAAATTCTGTTCAGAGCACCTGCTAGGACATTGTCCTTCCCTGGGAGGTGAACTGATATCAGAGAGGTTTGCAGGGAATAGGCCAGGGACCACAACTTCATTGCTTCTGTGCACAAGGCCGTAGACCGAGTGCCTCCCTGCTTGTTGATGTACCATATGGCGGTGGTGTTGTCTGTTCTGACCTGGACCACCTTGTTCTGCACAGATTTGGAAAAAGCTTGCAGTGCCAAAAACACTGCTCTGAGTTCTAAGAGACTGATGTGAAGCAGAGATTCCTGAGGTGACCACAGTCCTTGGGAGGTAAGATCCCCCAGATGGGCTCCCCAGCCCAGCAAGGAAGCATCTGTGGTGAGTATCACTGAGTGACAAAAGGAACCCCTTGTCTCAAATTGTCCTGATCCTGCCACCATTGCAAGGCCTGGATCAGGGTTTGAGTCACTGGGACTAGTTTGGTAAGTGAATCCTTTCTTTGGGACAAGAAGGCTCTTAAGTGGAACTGAATGTCCCTCATCTGGAATCTTGCTCCTTAGACCACTGCTGTGGAAGTTGCCATGTGGCCCAGAAGCTGAAGAAAATGTCTTGCTGGTCGAGACACCTGAAGGGTGAATGAAGAGGCCAGTTCCATGAGGGTCCTTGCCCTTTCCAGGGGAAAGAAGGCTCTTGCCTTTACTGTATCCAGCTCTGCCTCTATGAAGGTGAGGAGCTGTACTGGTTCGAGAACTGACTTTGGGAGGTTGAGAAGGAATCCTAAGGAAGTGAGCACTTGCTGGGTCACTTGCAAATGTGACTTGACCTGGTCTAGAGACTGACCTACTATAAGCCAGTTGTCCAAGTACGGGAAGATGGAGATCTTTTTTCTCCTTAGGAAAGCAACCACTACTGCCACACATTTTGTGAAAACCCTTGGGGCTGATGTTAGGCCAAAGGGCATTGCTCTGAATTGATAGTGGCCTGAGGGCAACTCGAACCTGAGGTACTTTCTGTGGGAGCACCTGATGGGAATGTGAAAAAAGGCATCTTTGAGGTCCAGGGAGGCTAGCCAGTCCCCTTGCCTTAGAGATGGAAGGATTATTCCCAGAGTCACCATTTTAAACTTTGGTTTTAAAAGGTGTTTGTTCAGATATTTTAGGTCCAAGATGTGCCGCCATTCTCCTGTCTTTTTTGGGGTTAGGAAGTACCTGGAGTACAATCCTTTGCCTTTGTGTAGGGTGGGAACCCTCTCTATAGCTCTGAGAGCTAGGAGGGAAGAAACCTCTGCCTCTAAGGCAAGGGTCCCTGATGGATTTGCAGGTGGAAAGGATCTGGTTCTCATCTTGGGAAATGTTTTGAAGCTGAGAACCAGTCCCTAGCTTACTACTTCCAGGACCCACTTGTCTGATGTAAGAGACTTCCAGTCCTGGACAAAGTAAGCCAGCCTGCCCCCTACTGGTATGGGAAAACCAGCCCAGGAGGACCCATCAGGGTGTCTGCTTGGCAGGGGCTTTAGGCTGAGGGGTGGATGCAGGCCTGCTCATCCCCTGTCTGCCTCTCCCTCTAAAGAACCGCCTCTGAGAGTAAGAAGAGGACGCCTGAGCTTGGTAAAAAGGCTTTTGAAAGGCCTGCACCTGCCTCTGGACTGCTGCCTTTGAGGAGTAGCTTGCCTTTCTTTGGCCTGAGCACTCCTGTAAGTGGTCCTGTACTCGTTCATCTTTTTCATGTAGTTCTCTGTCTGCTCCCCAAACAGAGAATTACCAATAACAGGGATATCCATGGCCTTAGCCTCGGTATCCTGCGATAGGCTAGTACACCTGAGCCAAGCCATCCTCTGAAGAGCCACAGATGTAGCCATGACTCTTAATGAAACATAATTGGAGTCCACAGCAGCATGAAATTGTACTTCGGATGCCTCAATTCCATCTGCAGCCACCTGCTCCAGCTCCTTGGCAAGCTGGTCAGGGGCCTGTTTAGCCAGAGCCAGCACAGTGTCCCACCTGGACTTCTGGTATCTAACTGTGTAGGCCATATAGTTAGCCTGCCTGAGTCCCAAAGATGCTGCCATGTACTGTTTCTTTGCCATGGCATCAATCTCCTGGAGTCCCTGTCTGGGGTGTGATGCCAAGGGATATTTGCCTTATCACAGGCAGCAGCCTGCACTACCCAACATGGCTGCATTGTTGGGAAAGGAACTCCGTGTCTGAGGTTGAAAGAGTATACCTCTTGTCCATTCGTCTGTCCACAGGAGGTATGGAATTAGAGTCTTAAGAATTTTCTGTGTCTGTTTCCCAAAGGATTTGTGGAGGGAATAGACAGTCTCCTGGACTCTGGGATGTCCATCATCTCAACAAAATCAGGCTCCTCCTGATCCTCTACTGCTTCTCCACAGGAAGCTGGAGGGTCTCAGCCACTTTTTTGTAAAACATAAAGTGAGAAGGGGACTCAGAAAGCCTAGGAGGAGAAACACCTGAAGGTCTGTCTGGGGAGATGTCTGGGTCAATAGGCACATCCAGACTTTCATAATCACCATCATCATCCTCAAACTCTCCTTCTTCCTCCTCCTCTGGTTCATAAAATTCTTCCAAAGTGTAATCTGGAACCGGGGGAACCGACTGAACCGAGCCCCTGCCAGATGGTGCCGGTTCGGTTGGAACCGAAGAGAGCGATTGCACTATCCTTATCGCCCTGGCTGTCTCATCGGCAGTCGGAGTATGAATTTCTGGGTCCGAACCGGACGATTTATCTTTTCTTTTTACTGGGACCAACTCCTCAGAATCGGCTCTCCTTTTGCCTGAAGACGTATCACCCTGGTCAGAGGGCACTCCTTCTGGTTCGGTCGGAAGTGAACCGGGCTGGCCATCCGGGTCAGCGGACTTCTCGGCCTCCCTTTCCCTCGGTCTACCTAATCTCTTTTCCAGGGTAGATTTGGGAAAATTCTTACAAATTTGGCAGTCTGAATCAAGGTGGTCAAACCCCAGACAATAAACACAGGTGGTGTGGGGATCAGCGTTGGCAAAGACTTCCTCATACACACTGCAGTGTTGAAACCCAGTGGGCCCATTTTTTTTCTTGGATTTCTCAGACATGACCAATCCTAACCAAAACTTACCCTTTTTTCAGCAATCCACCAGGCAAGACTCCCCTATCGGTTCCTGACCATGTCACGGGTCTTGGAAAAAAATTTAATAAAATCCATTTTTTTTTTTAGAACCGATACGAACCGGTTACCACACTCTAAGTAAATTACAAACTTTTTTACCTGAAAACTGATTGGTTCAGCCGAACCGATCCACAGTTTACAAGTTCCACACAGAAACTACACAGAAAAACCTATCTAGTACTCACGGTACCACAGACAGAGACTTGAACCAACTGATCGGTAACAGCAATTCGGTAGAAACCGAGTGAAAAAAACAACACTTCAACTGACTTTTTTGAACCGAGCAAAGGAGAAATCTCCGGAGCGACTGTTCAGTGAGGCGGAGTAAAGAATTTGACAGTTGGAGTTTAAACAACAGTAGACAGGGCTTCAACCAAGCTCGCTGTGAACATTCCATGCTGGCCATGGAAAGTTTAACTCTTTGTTCTCCGGGGCAGTTGAAAGGCAGGACCTAACTGCATATGTCAGAATACAGCAAGACTTCATGTTGTTTGAAGGGGGTCCTCCTGTCCTTTTAGCAGATCCAGGTTAAATTTAAACTTCTCCAGTCTGAATTTTTCAGATATCTGCAGATAAGACACTATCTGAACATACCCGGCCACCTGGCCCTTGTAGGTAGACAGAAGAAACCATGGGAGGATTTTATTTATAGTATGGCAAAGATAAAACTTAGAGGGGGATATATTTCAGATTTCTATGCCCGGATGATCTCTGAAGAGGCTATTCCGCTACTTAGCATTAAGGAAGCCTGGCATAAGGAGGAAGCAAATCATCCAACAGCAGAAGACTGTTGGGTGAAACGTATATCCTCAGGATGGAGAGTAACCTCCTTACCGAACTAGCGAGAATTATATTGGAAAGTTTTGATTAGGTTCTTTTATACCCCAAAAATAACAAAACATTTCAACACAACCAACTCAGATAAATGCTGGAGAAGCTGTGGCTCAGTAGGATCCCACCTACACATTTTCTGGGACTGTCCAGTTATACAAGGGTTTTGGGAGGAGGTAAGGACCACCCCTAACATAGTGCTGATGGTGAATATTCCTGGAGACATAACTGAATGGGTGCTGGGATTACCCTCAGTCCTATGTCTTCTGGCACCTCAGAGAAAGCTAGCTCAGGTTTTTGTGGTGGCGGCCCTTAAATGTCTCACATCCCACTGGCTTAAAAGTGACTCCCTCTCATTACCAGAGTGGCGAAGCAGAGTAAACTCCATCTGTGAGATGGAACGCCTAACAGCAAGGATTGGTCTTAGGGAAGAGAAGTTTAGGGACTTATGGAACCCCTGGTTGCTTTGGATTTCAGGCCGTAATTAACAAAGGGAGATTGTCCCTCAAAAAGGGACTCTATTAGGTTAACCCTAACAGAGTAGTAGAATAAACAGAGAAGTGAGATATGAATTGACAAAGTAGCGAACCTTCTTAATTGGTAGAGAGGAATACCCACCCATTAAGACCCCCCCTACCCTCTATACCCCCCGGAATATAAGAATAAGATTTATAAATGAAATTTCATTTTAGTGCATATCACTTATCCTTCTTTTTTTTTTTCCAGTCTAGGCATAATGGAAGTTGTATCTAGTTTTTTGTTAAGATACTAAGTTGGAGTGTAAAGAGTCTATTAACTAACATATGTTGATTAATGCTAGCGTATCAGATTATTAATTACATAATAGGACAGAACTTTGGTGAAAATAAAACTTGATCCAGGATAATCAACTATAAAGCATAATAGCAGAATGTGATTCTGGAATTGTTCTATATTTGGGTCAGTATTTGTTATGGTTATGATTACCAAAGCATTTGGTTTTATGTATGATGTACTCTAATCTTCTGAATAAAGATGAGTTGAAAAAAATAAATAAATAACGCACCACACACACTTCAATGGAGCACGCCCCTGCACTCTCCCTTTTGCTGTGTCATAAAACAACGGAGCGCCGGGGCATGGCCAGCAACAGTCAAGTGGAAAGGGATAGTGTCGCTAGCCCCTCGGGGGCAATTTATAATCCTGCCCTTTCCTTGGGGGTATAATTACAAAGGCTGTTTGTACTACAGAGCAGCTCCCACGGAGGTAGTTTCCTCTTGCTGCTGTGCAGCACCAAGAAAGGTGCCCTTTAAGTGGTACATTTCTGTGGCATTAAAAGGCAAAGTATATCACAGCTTGAGAGCTATAAACTGATGCTTTAGGCAATGACAACAGTGAATTAAATAAAAATAAAGCACTATCACATGCAGCATCCTCTGTGGCCAATAAGAAGTGAATGTGCAAGAATAGTTGTTCCAAGTCATTACATGAAAATTACCTTAATTTAAAGTAATGGTGACTGTGCAATGAGTGTCTTAGTTCTCTTTTTTTTTATTACAAAGTCTTAATCTAGGTCAGCCAATCTTAAATGGAACAGCTCATTTTAAGTTGGACCCTGCGTCTGCCTAACTTTCATAACTGTGAGAAGGACTGAGGCACATAGAGGCCAAGAGACTTGCTAAGGGCTAACCAGTGTGTCAGTGGGCGTGGTGGGATTCAGAGCTGGGATCGGATGGTTCACAAGGGGGTGCTCGAACCACTAGACCACAATGAGGAACCTGAATGTCAAACCAGACACGAATCATTCTAAAGTCATTATAGGAAGGAGGCCTGAGAGACTCTCAATACATCACCACATTTTATTGTAAAAGGACAAAAAAAAAAAAAAAACTTGTCTTATGAAACCAATAGAGCCAGCCCATCTATTTCAATTCTGTAATCTTAGGTATCACTAAAGAGACTCCTTAAAGCAGCACTGTATGCTACTAGTGAACATTTCAACATTGTTTTATTCAATTTCATATTGCCCCTTATCTCCAGTCTTTTATGACACCATCTTTTCCACACTTTGAGTCACTTTGTCACTTCCTTTTTACATTTGAAGTGATAAAAAGAGGGCTCATTTTAATATAACTCCATCCAGGTTTTCACCTTTATTCTCAGCTGTGTCTGAACATCCATCATTTAACATCCCTCTTCCTGTGACTAAAATGAACCGGCATTCAGCAAACACTGTTCTCTGACCTTATGGGACAACAGGTGTACAAAACAGCTAAGAATACTGATGAAAACCTAGTCTGAGCCATATTAAAAGGAGCACTTCTTTTTATTATTTCAAATGTGTAAAAAAAAGTGCTTAAGCAGACTCAAAATGGGGAAAGAAATGCATTGTACAAGACAGGAAGTAAAGGGCAGTCTAAAATGGAATAAAAGAAGTATACACCACTCTTTTCAAGATAAAATGCACTGCTGCTTGAAGGCTCACGTACAATTAGTAACTTTAAAGCAATGCTACTATTGCTTTAACTGAACATATTGTTTTACGAAGACTGCCAAAATATATCCTTATGAAAGTCAAAACAGGGTTGCTACTGTAGAGAGCCCAGAGGCAGTGCACTGTGCAACCACATAGAAGCGTGGAAGTATGTCTCAGGAGTGCTTGATTCAGCTCTCATAGTGACTCCTGCAACCAAAAAGTAGACCTAATTTTAATGTAAAAACCCTGAAAAGGCAGTGGTCCCTATTCAGGTACTGTAGGCACAGGTAACGGGAGTTAGCAAGCAGGTTAGTCAATTTGAAAGCCTCTGCTTAGCAGGCAAGGATTTCTAAATTTAGAAGGCCCCCTGTTATCAAAGTGCCCAACAGGCCTTCACAATTTCTTCGCAAAAAAAAAAAAAACCAAAACAGAAGTCGAAACTCAAATCTTACAGAGAGCTCTATCTATGCTGTTACCTCTTAGTAGTACATCACAATCCTAGGTAAACGCTGCATTCGGAATGTTCACGTCCATGGCTTCTAGGCCGAGGTCACAGCCTTTGGTCAGTACCACTACCCCCAGTAAGAGTGTACATTACTCCTATGTATTAAAGAGCAACTTCTGCACTTCAGCATGTGCTTTCATAAATAAGATGTTTCAGCTGTTACAATCGACTAGAGAATACATTCTTTTTATTTTCAATGTTCCTTCCCAAGATTTATAGTACATCTTGGTAGTCCATCTAAAAAGTCTGTATAGAAGATATTTGTAATTATGAACTGGAGATCGTAAATGGGTGAAGCTGATTGGCCGAGGGTTTTTTGAAGCCGTGATGATGTCGGGCTACATCATCATGGCTTCAAAAAAGCTCCGGCCACCAGCCTTCTTACACTAAACGCAATATTTCCCATCTCCCACAGTTCGCAGTCACCCACTATTGAAAACAAAAAATGAAACTTTGACAACTATCCCCCCTCCACAATTTACCCACAGTACCTGCTCTCCACAGGAAAAATAAAAAACTCTCACTCTCCTTCAGAGCGTCACATACTGCAGTACAGAAACAACAGCTCCTCATGCGCTGCCACTAATCCCGTCTCCTGCCGATGGAAAGAAACTGCTGCCGACTACCACGCTAACACCACCTGAACCCACCTGCTCTTCTCGCAGACTACGCAATGACAGATTCCAGTCGCTTGTAGCAAATGCCAGCTCCTCCAGTTTATTCAGCGAATGGCTGCTCCCCTTCACTTTACCCCACGGCTCAACCACTACTACTTTTAGCTGCATTTACTGACACTCAGTTTGTAAGGCGGGGTGCTCGAGAACAGCGCTCCAATGTTTAACCAGCGTATTTTACATTTTGTAGACTACCAGCTCTTGCTAGACTTATCAGATTATACCTTCCTTCTTTCCAAAGCCCTGAAATCCAAAATAAACTCAGCGATTGGGGGGGGGTTGGGGAGATTAACTGTGTGGAACAGTACACAACAATGGCTGGTACCAAACACCAGCACACCATGCTGATAGGTAGCAACAAATGGAAACAGCACCACCTACTGCCCAAAACAAGACAGACACAAACTTTTTTAAAAAAATGTCTACCTACACTCATATAAAAACAGTATTAAAATATTTTAAAACTTTATTTTTTTTACATTAAATGCATAAAATATCAATTGATCCAGTTCATAATAGCAATAAGGCACTCCAGGGTGTGATATATCATCGGATATCGTCACTTCTCGGATGGTTGGACCACCCGAGGTGTGGACGATATCCCATGAATATGTTACCCTGTCAGGCCTATTATTGCCTAATTATACAATGGGTATGAAAACATGTAAACTCATTGGTCAAACACATCACATGACCATGGTATATCCTGCAATAACCTACACCCTGTCATCTCTTATTGCTTAAACATTTGCCTCTCCCCTTTTAACCTTGCAGTGCCCTTGTTTATGACATCATAGTGCTCAACATGACAACAGACTATGATGTCACAAACAGCAATTGTCTGGTTAGCAGGGGAGAGTCATACATTTTGAAAATCTCAAAATAACTGCTGCATTCTCTACAATATTTAGTACACCAACAGTAGGGGAAAAAAAAAAAAAAATAACTAGAAAACAAAGTTAAAACATAATTGGTGTATACCTAGTGTTTTTTAGTTGTTTTTTTTCCCCATTATTATAATATAGTTGCTCTTTAACTACCTTCCCCAATGACAACGTGGAGCAATACTGAAAATGGGTTCTGCTCTCACAGCAATCCCTGGGACCAAGCCAGGAAGTACCATATTCATTAGGAGGCAGCATGTCACAAGGGAAGGGGAAGCAATGGAAGGGTACATGCCTGTGACTGTGTACGAGTGTGTCGGCACTGAGGAAGTAGAACTGGGAAAAAAAGGGGACAATGATGTCTATTTGGGTTCCTCATTACTTACTCATTTATTTTAAGCAATCGGATATATACCTTTGAGCATAAATGCTCATTTATAAAGGTTCTATGTCAGTTTACAAAGTGGTACAAGTAATCAGAACATACAGGTAAATATTGGGGCCAGTTTACAATAGATAAAACAGGCAAAACAGAGAGGCAACCAATGGAGGCTGTCATCCTATACAAGGTAATGACATATCACATACTTCGTATCTCATCTGGCTATAACTCCGACTGTGTCCCAGCCTCTTTCTGACAGGTGAGCTCAGCCGTGGAAGTTAATCTATGGAGTGCTGGGTAGGTTGGGGATCTGGTGGTGGGGAAAAGCAGGCACAGTGGTGCAGAGATCATCTCAAAAAGCGTGAGGGGTATATAATGCACTCTTTGTGTGTTACCCTAACTGAACTAAAAATACCAATAATAGCCTAGGCTACCTCTGTACAGCCTGTACTACCTTTGTCCTCAGCTTAGCCTGACATCTTAAAGGCAAAGGTTTCCAAGGTAAAAAAAAGAATTTTGAGAACAAGCCTTAGCATGCATTATGATGGACAGAAGAGATTACCCGACCTCCTTAAACACCAGAATCTTCTCCACTACATAGCATGTCTCCTCTTTCCTGAATGCACCATAATACTAACTGATATGCTCTTTTTAGTCTTGTCTGCTTATTAAATGCATTTGATGCCTGAATGCCTACGAGGCTCTCCTGGTGTGAGTCAGGTGTTAAATGAGCAACTATTAGTCAGGGTATCTGACAGCAGTGATGCAAACTAACAAGTAGCAGATTAACAGATGTGGTGGCCTATCTCTGACACTTTTTTTTTTTGCAGTAGGCACAGAGTGGGCGAAACCCTTGAAAAATAGGGCCAGTGACCTTTGCAGGGTTCTAGTGTACTGCTGTTGGTCTTGCAGTTGATGCATTATGAGCTGTTTCATGAAATTTGCATTATCTTAAAGTTTCAAGCAAATGGCCAGCATTCATAGGTCAGTGTTTTTTTACAGCACCTCTGTCTTGTTATATATTTATACCAATGGACTACAAGCTAATAATCCTCAGAGTGCTGAGTGCCTCAGAACTTTGTATGGTTAGCATGACACATACTGTGACCTGCAGGGTAACATTCTTAGCCTGATTCATAAGGCAGAACCAGCTATTTGTGGCTCAAAACTACTAGTCACATCACCATTTTGGGGTAGGAAATCAAAATAAGCTGCTTGCAGAATGATTCACGACAGCAAAACAGCATTAATAATCTGAGTGAAATTGCGCTTCTTCAAGAAAAGTGGCTACAGTAAAGAAAAATCACAAATAGTTTATAAATGAGCACAAGAAGCAGTCACGCTGAAATTATAACGTCATCATTTTAAATATCTGCATGTGAATAAATTATATAAGAAATTACACGTGGAAAGAGTGTGGGTTAAACCAAACTCACCTGCCATATGACTAGGGTTTGACCACTGAGAAAATAAGATTTGCTGGACTCCATTTTATGACTTAATCTACGCAATACACAGAAAGTATTCAGCCACTGGATTGGTGGAGACATCTTCTGATCCCAACACATTCTCAAGGGTACAAAAAACTCCCGAGCAACAAACTTTTTTTTAACTTACTTCCAAGCCCTCTACCCTACAGTCCAACATATCCTTCAGTATAGACCATCTACTGGTCAAAATGGATCCACTGCATTCCAGAAATAATAAACTCCAGAGTTCGGTATGTCATGATACACTGTTATTTGCAGTTTTAATCCTCTGCCTATGTAACTGCTAATCTGCAGCTTGTAATATGTCACTGTATTGCTGCTATTGTTTTGGTTCTGTACTGCCTTGTAATTCTTCAGCATGTCACCTGACAATAGGCACTATGACAGTCCAGTGTGCTTAGCTGGTCGACAAAAGCTAAACAAATAATAATGTCACTTCTTGGGAGCATAAGGCACTCAGCCTTCGGCCTTGTGCTCACAACATACCCAAGATGTGACCATGTCCCATGATATACCACAGCTGTCATGCATTATTGCTTAAATGAAGCCTCCGTCATCTGGATTACAAAGTGCCGCATTTCTAAGACGTGAAACACAAAAGGCTTACGTGCATGTGGCTCTTTTTGAAAAGGACTTGCTCAGTACTTTATTTTGGTCTCTTCCACTCAAGGTCTGAGAGTACTGCCTGCATAGCCTGCCACAGACTCCACCTGCCCTGGGAGTGTGAGCTGTGTCCCAGACAAGAACGTGCATTGTACTACCCTCAACTGCCACCAGTCCAAGTGACTGACAGCTTTTTAGGAATAAGGTATGTACACAAGTAAGCAAATAAAGGTTTGGGAATTGAAAGACTGCCTCTCAAAGCAGGCATGGGACAGTTCTCTGCGTTTAAATTAGAAATGCTTTAATTGTAACTCTAAGGATCAGGACCTACATGCTAAGTACACAGTACTTACACACTGTGTAAGTAAGTAAAGCTGATTTTCTATGGCACACTTCTGGACCAGTCCACTAAGGGTGCATTAGGAGGACATAAACCGTAATATAAAAACATATCCTAATATTACAATAAGACAGGAATAAGCATGAAAACAAATGTTCACAATCCACAGTCAAGCCACTTAATCCAGTCAGTGTTTTAAAAACAATTTCTCTAAAAGGGTAAGTCCAGTGTTAGAATTACAGGGGGACTTGCCAGGGCTTGGCTCCCATAGCTCTGAAGAGAGCCCTGGTAGCTTATGCATCACTGCTATTGACTTATAATGGGAAGGAGGCTCAAGCTTAAAGACAGGACCTTCATGGGCACCCAAGGCTTCTAAAGCTCAAAGTGTAATTTCAGCAGTGAGTAACTCTCGACACTTGTAGAGGAGAATATATTTCATGCTCTTGGATTGTAAACAGAGATGTTCTGTCCAATTTTCTTGCCATTGTATAATTAAATTTAGCAACAGGCTCAACAGACCCCCGCTCCCAACCCTTTCATGCAATGAGACAGGAGACTAAAATACCTTTTACAGAACAGCTTTCATTGGGCGGCATAGCCAGAATCTTGTCCCCTGTCTGAACATAACCAGCTTCTATTTTGCCAGTCACACAGAATCCTGATCCTTGATCTGTAAGAGATAGGATGAGATTACTTTCCAACCTCACCTAACAAATGACAACAAACACAGTTTTAGCCATTCATGTATGTTAGAACACCTTTGATCATGTACTTGCACTTACTGAACTATGCTGTGAATTTCCCATATTACATTACTATGAGAAACGACTGAACTGCAGTTCTGGGTGGCATACATTTTGCATACATTTCTGAATCAAAGAAAACAGTTCACTGATCAAACTCTGGTTGCTACTGCTTGGGAAACAGATGCTAAAGTGTGAAATCTTGTCTTGGTGTGGGTGGCTGGGAGAGGAGAATTTGTAGATGCTCCTGTCCCTGTTTCGCGCTGACAGCAGTCCAGGAGTGTCATACGACAGGGGAATTTACTGGATTATAAATGCGTATGTGCTGCATGGTGGGTTCTAAACGGTGTTATGGAAAATATGATTAAGAATCAGCGTTCTGGCTTTTTCGATAGGCGACTGAGAAAAGCAGCATGAACTGCAGTGAAAAAAAACAAAAGTTTTGCAATCAAACTGGGACACTGGCAAAAAAAAAAAATGTGTATGTCTAAGCGAGTATTTTCTGGAAGTTACTTTTATACTTCACAGTGCTTCCACAACAGCATTTATGAATGGGAGTAGCCCCATGCTTTTGCTCAGAGTCCAGTGTTTTTCAACAGCCCCCTCTCCTCTTATTTTAAGCAGAACCCTGGTCCTCAGCAGTTACAGCTATGACATATGTGGGACTACAGATAGGAAAAACAATAAACCAACAGAAAACCACATTCTGTAGAAAATGAAAAGTGCACAGAGAAAAAGAAATGTATAAGGACTTGGAGAAAGAAATGAAGAGAAAATCAAAGAACAGAGAAGGGAACAGTACATGCAGTTTTCAACACACGCTCCAATCCTTTAAATTTTTTTTTAGGATCGGGACAGTGCATTTTTAATAAGTTAATCAATCAATACAATCAATCAGTCATATGTAATCCCCCGCTCCCCAAAGTGGGGCTTACTTGAAAGGGTCCATGGAGCTCACAGTGCAGCACTAACCACTACCACTGCCATGCTCCCACCGGTCCCAACACAAACTGTTGAGGGGATCAGACTGGGAGGGGAGTGCCAAGAATCTTTGGTGCCGACACTGCCAATGTGTCACTGGCTCCACCACATATCAAAGAGGCCACTGACAGCTGATAGTGAGCACAACCGCATGCCAGGGATGTAGCTAGGAACGTAAAGTTTGTACACCATTTTGGACACTATGACATTCTTTGTTGCCCCTACCCTCTTTGTTGACCAGCTGTACTCTTTTTGTTTCCCTTGCCCTGCTTGTTGCCACCAGTTGTATCCAGTTTGTTTCTCCTAGATGTAACCTGTTTGATGCTCTACAGTTGTATAGCCCCAAAATAAAGCAGCAACCAGTTGTATGCATTTGCACAATGACTTGCTTACGCAGAGCACCAACAGTCATACCATCAGAAGGTGGAATAAACAGTACCCTTGGGGTCAAGAAAAATGCTGCCCCTCAGAAATAAATTTGTACTCCATAGCTTACATGGTGTATGTACTACCTATACCTTTGCCGCATGCTCAAAACTGGGAAAACTACACATACTGGCCACAATAGCGCACTCATGAAAATGCACAGTATGTGACACAGTAACTGCTTAAGGGCAAGAGCTCTGCAAAATAAAAACTCAGCAGGCCAGTGTCCCACAATAGACAGGGCACTGCCATCTTTCTGTTCATCCAGACATCCGTCAGCCTGGCCACTGTGGTCAGGGGGTCGCATTACAGCCAACTGGGCTGCAGAAACATGCAAAGAGAGCCAGAATAGCTCCTGGAACACTGCAGGACTTAACACTGCTGCAAGTTTTGGGCCACCATCTATCAAGTGACAGATCTCAAGGATTGCCCCAGAGTGACTAACAACTCCATGGACCAGTGGAAAGTTGGAATTCACCAATGAACAGCAGGGGCTGTTCCAAAACTGAGGCAGTCTCTGTGTGTGGTTGCAGTGAACTGCAGCTGAAACCATACCGGCACAGGGAATGCCTGCCTCAGGTTGCCCTCAGGCTGGCCATCACCTTCTCCATCTTGTCCCTCGTGGACTATGGCTTACCCATCTACACCGCAGCTGACAACACTGCCCTCTCCAAAAATCCAACTCTCCATCAATAAGGCCTGTAGGCTCCTGACCGGTACCCCCAGCCAAACTCACACCTGCCTTCTCCATACTACCACCAATCTGCTCAACTTTGAGGAGTGACTGCTCTACTAGGCCTGCCTTCTCGCTAAGAAATCTCTGCTAGGACTCCCCGGGTCTCCACCCCTACAGCAGTCATCATCGTCCGTCACCACCCGTAGCTCTGTTAAGGCCACTTTCAAGGTGCCCAGAACCAAGACCTCTCTCGCCCAGAGATCCTTCCTCTACCGAGCCCCCACCTGGTTCAACTCCCTCCCTAGCTGCATCTCCAACTTGCCAAAAATTGGCTCCTTCAAAACAGCCCTTCGGAACCATATATTTAATACCCGCTGTTGCAGGTGCAACTAACCCCCTGTTGTAACCTGTGGTACCTGCCCACCTTGCCCTCTGGCTCGACAACGTCCACTGGACAGCCTCTCCCTCCCCAAGACCCACTCCTTTCCTACTAGGTCCAAACAGGGATGTAACCCGCTGTCTTCTCTGAGGACCTACTATATCCATGAGTGTAACTCACAATTTTGTAACATTATGTAACCTAAGTAACATACAAATTACTACATTATGTAACCTGAGTGTATCTATGTTAAATGTTCCTTTCACTGCACCTGTAATGTTATCCTCTGTTTTAATCTGCACTGTAATAACTGTCTTGATGTCTGCTCCCCCCCCTCGCAACGAGGTGCCTTTGCAAATGAGTCTCTGACTCAAAGGTTGTAAACCTGATTTGTAATGAATAAATGAAGTTGAAGAAGGCAGACCATGTGTCTGCCAGAGCTAAGCACAATTCCTGCAACCCAGAAGTGGAGGTACAGTAATCATGTGTTCATACAGCATGGGCTGGAAGCTGACAGCTGAGAAGCTGACAGACTTTGCTACACTGCATCTGAAGAACTGCCTAACTCTGACTGCAGCTCTGTGTCCGGGAAGTCACCCAGCCAGTACCACTGCTTGGTACTGGTTATCGCAACACACTGGGGCACAGGATGTAGTGTGCTGGTCAAACAGGGTTTTGAGCATCAATGTCTGAGCTGTCCTGTTCAAGAAGATCATCTGCTGAATGTGAAGGAGAGGCCTGAATGGTCTGGTAAGAACAACCGATTTCACCAGCCGACACCTGAGGTGTTCAGGGAGAGGAGTAAAACCAGACAGAGAGGGACTCTATGCTACTGTTATTGCATCCCATACATCGAAGGAGATCTGCAGGCCTGGGAGAACTGTGAGTAAATCAAGGGGTGCCCAGCAACAGCACCACTACATATATGTGTAACCCCCTCCTGAAAGGGGGCTTACCTTTAGCTCTCTCCGTAGCACTGCTGCTGCCTTCCCCTGCACTGCTTCTTCACTGCGGTCCCAATCCAGACTGCAACTGTGGGATCTGGGCTGGACTGGGACACTGTAATTTGTTCTGCTGGCTTGTTCACTGCCCTTCTCACTGTGGCAGGTGTGCCTCCACTTCGCTTTGTTCAACCAACCCCTGGACTGCCTTCAGGAAGGAGGTTGCTCAGTTTCAAGCAGCTCACAAAGCAGCAAAAAAAGGCAAAACCACTCCTCCCCTGGGAGCATGTTTTTTGGGGACCCTCAATAATGCTCACCTGCCACCAGTTCACTCCCAAGCCCAACAGATGGCGGTAGGGACTGTGAGGTATTTATCCTGATGGCCAGAAGCCACATCAAGGGACAGAAACATGTTAAAATAGAAGATAAAGCAAAAGACTACAAAAGTAGCCATGTCTGTAGTTTCTCTAGCCCAAGACTACTGAAACGCGTGTCAGAGGACACACAACATCGCTGGGAATGTTGGGTGTTCCTGTGTTTAACTCTGCTGAGCCAGACAACAGCAGACTAGCTCAGCTGTTCAAAATACTAAATTAGTACATTCAGTCCCTGTGAAACTGATATGAATTTGGAGGCTAGCTCAGCACTGCTTAACAGCTAAACTGCAAGCTGGCTCAGAACTTGTATGCATGCTTTTCCCCAGGAACTGACAACCACTGAGAGTCACAGGTTAATTACAATGAATAATGCATGAGATGCTAGCCACTGCTATTTGATTCATGGATTTCTGCACAAAGAAGAGGCATAAATAAATAAATATGAATAGAGCAGATTTGTTTAGGAGACACAAGGAGAAAGACCTGTGAGAAAAGCAAGCAGTCACTCACAAGCTGGAAGAAAGCTGTTTAAAGACTCTTTGCAAAAACATTTCTGTTTCATCCAGGAACACCACCAAAGCTCCTGTCCTGGGCTTTGCGAGCTATGAGGACTTGCCACGACAGAGGGCCAAAGTCACCTGAAGCCCTGCCTACTCTTTAGGGGTGGATGAAGGCAAGTCCCTCATTGGGCGAAGAGGACATCGGAGACCAGCATGAACTGCATCCTTTATCCCCTTGTCTGCTGCACCTGTACCAGTGCCTGCATCTTTAACCCTGAGTGAGATCTCCCGACACAGCCAGCCTGCAGAGACTGCTAAGGTCATGGGTACTAGGTCAATACTCCTCAAATTCTTCTGCTAGTCAGGAACAGATTACAGTAATTGCTGGGCATTTCTGCATTTACAGAGCTGCAACAGCCAGAAGCAACAAGCATGTGTGCTGAGTAATTTGTTTGGGATCACCAACCACCAGCCTTCAATCAGTACCACACTGTGGTCCAACAGCAGGCTTGTAACTGCCTACTGAGTGTGCACAATTAATGGACTGGTGGGAACCCCTAAGAAATTCTGTCATACTGGTGCACCAGTAGGGGGAAACAGTAAATACTATGCGAGTACTCACCAGAGGGTGGTGTGATTTGGGGAGTGAGCTCAGAACTGTTTCACTGCATTTAATCCATTCTGTTCACCTATCCAGAGCCTGCTCCCGTTCCTGTAATGAATATTGCTTGCTCTTAAACTGAAATTTATTGTGTTTTGTATATTGATGGGTTTGCATGCGTACGGTACGAGTTGTAGGTTATGTACAATCATAATGGTTCCATCACAAGAGTGGCGGTTGCATTCATTTCCTGTGAGGCAGTATCCTGGCAACCATCTGTCAGAAGGATCTCCATAGGTGAAGGCACCACACCACTGGTTTATTTCCTCCAATACCAACTGAGCCCAGGCACCATCCACCCAAAGGCCTTATAGACTGTGCTCAGGTATTACCAGACAAGTGTAGTCTCGCATCTTGTGGGTGGGGTTGTTATATATGTCACTGGGGAAATAATTAAATGGACTAGGCCATCCACCAATAAATTCAAATATCAACTTGGGTTTTGAGTTTGCATGTAACCAAGCAAAGCCTTGTTTAATTTGTTTAATAACACCAATACCTGCTAACCACATGCATCAACTCAGGACCTACATCCTTTCCGTGGCTGGGTACCCAGTGAAGCACTGGGAACTCCCATATAGTTTATATGGCAATTACTAATACCAGTGGGGAGAAGGTGGAGCCCAGCAGCGAAGCAGCTACTGTGCATGTGTGGTTTGGGGTCTAGGGCCAAGCCTGGAAGGGCACCAAAAGCAAAGCCCTGAGTACATATATTACTCAGCTGGGCCTAGGAGGGCATCCCCGCTGCAGCTGATTTAGGCTGAGCCTAGACAGACAATGAAGAACCAGCCAGGTCTATACTCTGCCACCTCACTGTGCATAACCCCTTTTTCCCTTTAGAGCCTCACACCTGACCCTAATAAAGTCCCATTGTTTAGTTTCTAATCACTGTCTGACAGCATATTATTTTAGAGTATTAAGTTGCATGCTTTACGGGGACTTTTATTGTGTTATGCTGGTTCATGGGCGGGTTGATCCTGTGAAGTGGTGGGAAGGTAATGCACTTCAGGGGGATGTACCATACTTAAAGAGTTTGGGGCCCACTAAAACCTTTTTTCTGGGTAGAAATACCACATACTTTACTTAAATCTTGAATAAGAACACCCTAATTAGGAGTTTATCAACCCAGACCCCTCAACCTCAACCCACAAGGAAGTGGTATGAACCGTCAACATCCATCACAACTCAGTTACACATATGGACTGCTATGTTATTTGAGGACAACAAAATTGATAAAAAAAAAAAAAAAAGGAATACAAAAGTATAACCCATTTAGGATGATTCGTAATATTCTTTGATAGTTGAAAGCATTTAATATTTTGCCATAGAAAAACAGGCTGTTAGGGCGCCAAAGCCAGACTCTCTCACTGTCAGCATGTTGCGATGTGACGGGAAGTGTTTTGACAGCAGGAGGGAGAAGGTGAATCTGCCCCTATGCAGACTGTTGGTGAGGCCTCACCTTGAGTACTGTGCCAAGTTTTGGAGTCCTCACCTGAGAAAGAATGCTGACAGGTTGTAGTCAGAGCAGATCACAAAACTGATTAAGGGCCAGCAGGGCAGATCATATGTGGAACATTTGAAGGCCATGAACATGTACTTGCTGAATTTCAGGCCAGACAGGAGAGGGTGGACATGACAGAGAATTATAAGTTCCTAAAGGAGTATAAATAGGGTAAATAGTAAGGATCCGTTTATTAGAAATAGAGATGCAGTTATGAGGGGGCATGACTGGAGATTATTGGGAGGTAAATTCAAGAAGGATATGTGGAAATATTGCTTCACGGAAAAGGTAATGGAGCCTTGGAACAGATTACCGGCAGAGGTTGTGGGGGTAAGGACCATTACTGTGTTCAAACATGGGTGGACAGGGCCAAGGGACACATAAACCCACTTAGGGGAACCAGGAGGGGGAGGAAGAGGAAGGGACCAAGGGAGTGAATTACCCACTTTGACACCAGACTGTGGAGGAAGGCAATACCAACTACTGGCAGACTTGGTGGATCACTGATCTCTTTCTGCCATTGGATTCCGTGTCTCTATTAGTACTAAAAAAAGCAGCAAGCCCCAAGACAAAGATTGACTTGGTACTAGGATCTGTCATGCCTTTCAATCTTTCATCAATAATATGTTGCACTGTAGTCCACAAATTGTGGTACACATAGACATATGTGACATATCATGGAGATATGATAGGCAAAACACTATAGAAATCAAAGTTTCAGGCTGCAATTCATTGAGCAATATACTGGAGCCTAATATGTGTTTTCTGACTGGATGGCTCAATGCACAATGGGGACAGCACCCTCTCCATGTTGGACAAAGGGCTTCAGAACAAAAACATAACAGGATTCCTCTCATATAGGTCAGTTGACATATAGGCCTATAATACCAGAAGAAATTGAAAGAACATGTTTCAATAGAAGGTAAAAAAAAATACCACACACAATAATTAGGATGTCAAAAATTGCAAACCTTTAAAAACGTCAACACACATAATCTAAAAGGCTTCTCCACTGGTCTTTGTGGTGGCTTGAAGGAATCTGAAAGTGGAAGAACATAATACATTTACTTACGTGCAACTTGAAATGATGGTTTCAAAATGGCTATTATGTCAAAAGCATCTCTTTACTTTCCTTGGGAAACCTTGAGACAATTTTGATAGGTTAGGGAAAGAAAACAGCTACTGACAATCCAAGGATGGAAATAACTGATCACATTCCAAGCAATCAAAGTACCATAAGCAAGTACTCTGTTGCTTTATGCAAACTTGCAATGCCTTGTTCTTACATTTAGGACTGTAGCCTTTTTGTGACCAGAAGAGATTGTTCAGGTAGACAAGTGAAAAGGGTGGGGGGTGCACTGTGACAAATATTTGGATGCAGCAGCCATTGCTACACTGTCTTCAGCCATGGAAAGTTTTTACAACTGAAAAATGGGAGGAATCTAGCATACTCTGACTTGATAAGATCGCAGACATCAAGTATGGAATTTGAGGAAGTATTTTTCAACAGAAAGGGTAGTGGATTTGTGGAACAGCCTACCAGTCGAGGTGTTGGGGGAGAAAACAGTGATGGGGCTTCAAAAATGCATGGGATATGCATAAGGGGATCTTGGTGAAAAGAAATGAGGGGGAGGAGGGCAGGCCAGCTAGTGCAGTGGTAGAGTTACCGCTTCCCATCCAGATGACCTGGGTTCGAGACCCAAGTCTGGGACGTCTGGTGCTGACTGGCGAGGCAGGGTCAGGTGCCCCTTGGATGCCTCCAGCCTGGGGGAGGGAGGGCACCTCATTCCATTGCATGCCCACCCTCTGGTGACCAAGGGGAGAGGGTGTCATGCGAGAAGGAATAAGTAGTCCCTCTGGGGTGACCTTATGTTGGCATGCACCTACTTGTCTGACGGGTGATGCAGAAGCATCACCCGCCCAGAGTGGGACCGGCAGGGGAGTACTGAAGGTAGGGAGGGGCTTACTCATCTTTTCAACGGCCCTGACAGGAGAACCACCAGGTCACCTCTCAGGACCACACCCTAGGGTGGGCTTAGGGGAGAGCTTAGCAGGGGACAAAAACATCCCAGCAGTGCCTGGCAGATGAAGCCACCCTACCTCCCCCATGCCACAGCAGGGTCATCTCGACTCCTCCCACGCCTCGCCGGCTCCTCTTCATGGACCCCAACCATCGAGTGAAGTATCTCCTCCTGGCATGGGGAAACCAGGAGGTCCCACCTACAGAAAGCAAGCCATGGGTTACAGTCAGGGTATCTGGGGAAGGTTGTTGAGCAAATGCTGGTGGTGTGTAGGCCCACCGAAGGGATCCTGTGGGGGGTGTAAGGGCTTGGGTAAGTGAAAGGAAGTCCCAGTAGCTAGTGGTGTAAAACAGAAAGTGGAAAAAAAGAAATAGGGAAAAAGAGCTGGAGAACAAGCAGGGTCTATGGTGATACCATAGGTAGGGAAAAATGGGCAGGTTGGGTGGGCCCTTTATCCGCTGACAAATTGTATGTTTCTATGATGGGTTTCTCTCAGAGTGCTCGTTAATGGCTTGGTGTAGTGCCAAGTTAGTGGAAGTTAATACTACATAGTCTTGGGCAGAATTTCAGAGTCTCTTGTATGAACAGGTCTGTCTTTCTGGTTCTAGTGGGACTGCAACCCACTTGCTTCACCCAGGGTCTACCTGGTTTGTCTGCAATTGCCAGGTGGTTCTGTATTTGTTGCTCTTTAAGGTGTTAGTATTAATACACAGTATAAAACCCTGAACAGCTTAGGCCCATGCCACGTTTGTGACCTTGTGTCCCTGAATGGCCTTGTCTGCCACTTACAGTGTTTTCCACAGGGGTAGACAGCCTAGCTATTACCAGATAACACTTTAAATCAGCTGCATCCTGCAGTTCTCAGTCACTTTCCTTCATTTGAGAGCTTTGTGCTACAGTAATTTAAAAACCCACCTGCTTAGCCAAGCTTTTATGGGTTTTGTTAAGAAGGTCTGATTATGCAATATGCTGAAACTTGATGGCTTGGTGTCCACTTTTGTTGACCTGCCTTGTAATGTGCTCCCAGCTTTGTGGGACAGGCACTATTATTAAAATAAAGCTGGCATGTCTTCACAATGTATAGGTTATTCCCAGGTCAGAAATAATGGCTTATAATAATGTAAATTAAAGCAGCAGTGCAACAAAAAATGTTTTTCCAAAAAAGCTAGTTTCAGCTACTGTTAGTAAAAATACTACCACCTCTGTCAAATTTACTTTTCTAGGTACCTCCTATGCAGCGCACCATTACTTTTGTTCCCTCGATCCTAACCCTTACTAGGTTTACACTGGTATTTCTAAGCCAAATGTGGAGGCCATCTTTTTTTTTCTTGAGAAAAAAAAACTACTGTATATTAAAACACTTATAAAGTACTCCAGTTTAGGTGTAAGTAGAAAATGTTACCACCAAATCAAACTGGAAGATGCCTAAAATCTTTTATAGTGAAAAAAAGGTAGGGTCATATTTTTTGCCAATTTTCCCTGCGTTGCAGCCTTAAATGGTTACATTATTTGTGTATTATTATGTATTATATTTATAAAGAATGCACAAAAAGCCACTCAGGGTAATGGCAGGAGCACGAGTAAAAGGCTATACAGTAACCCCAGACAAAAAACACTACTTGAATACCACACTGCACAAAACCAGAGACTTCTGGGTGAGACATACAGCAAAAACACTCACTTTATTAAAGGTATAAAATCCAGACAAAGTGCAGACCGCAATAGCAAACAAACGGCCAACATCTTGCATGTTTAGATTTTTTTCCCCCTCAAAAAGCCCTTGAAAAAGCACCCAGATACGCAAAAGGTTGGTGTTTGCTTGCCAGTACTGTTTGCACTTTGTCTGGATTTTATGCCTTTAATGAAGCGAGTATTTTATTCTATATACCATAAGAAGTATCTGGTTTTGTGCGGTGTGGCATTCAAACAGTGTTTTGTGTCTGGGAGTGCATTATACTTATGCAGTAGTCAAAAATGATACAGAACTAAGACTGGTACCAAGTGCTCCTGCTTGCGTTATTGTCCCAAGAATCCTGACAAATCTTACTAGTGCTCTGAACCTCCCCATGATAGACAATTTAAGTGTGCACTCTTTAATTCTCTTTGGGGGCATGTCCAGCTGTACTTGGGTCATATAATTTGACAATGAAATGCTACTCCATTAGTTTTGTGCACCCTAGTGTTAACGTGTTAATTTAACGTAGCACTGCTACCATGTACACATTATGAATGTGTTACCTATTGTCTATCCCTGTACCACCCGGTGTGGCTAGGACAAATCTCATAGTCCACTTTCTGGTAAAAAAATTAAAAAAGTATCCTCCCCCACCAAAAATATACATCATTTGTATCTGAGTTTATTTAACATTTTGGAAACTATGACTAAAAAGGCTGATTGCCACATACTGTTTTTATCTGCTGCAAAACAGGGATGAGGATATGCAGTAGCACAATGAACAACTGTATGAAGGTCAACTCAACAAACAGAAATTAGTGTTAGTAACTGCTATCTGTAGTCAAGATCAAGCTTCCACTGTCTGTCAGTTTAACTATGTGCTCATGTTACTGTGCAACTGCAAATCATAGTTCAGAGACTATTAAAATTATGGGGGAAAATATTATTCTCAGTCACTGCAAGAACTGTGTTTACCATCAACAGAACAGGGAAAGTAAGAGAAAGAATGAAACTATGAAGAAATTGTAGGGGATGGCTCACCAAACCATATTGAGCTCATCAGCAGGAGGTTTCATTAAAACGGCATGAAAACCTATCAGTGCACTGCAATGACACATTTAAAAAGGTAAAACAAAACCCATCAGGAGGGCATTTAAGTGATCTGACGACAAAGTACATGTTCTTTTGCAAAAAAAAAAAAAATGTAGAATGAAATGAGTCGGCAAACCAAACATACTTCAGAACTTAAAAAGTTTAGTGAATACAGTGAAATAAATAAAGGCACTACATGTATTATGCTGATTACCTTGATACAGTGAACAGAAGGTATAAGACTTGCTCACGGATCATGGTTCTTAAATGTACTGCCCACCCTCTACACCCTGTAGATTAGGCTATGTAGCTAATTAGCACCCACTACCCCATAAGACAGCAAACAGAAGTTGCTTTAGCTTAATCTTAGTATAAAACGGTCACATTTTCCATGTTTGTGGAGAAAGTGCTACTCACACCTTGAGAAAGTTTGAATCCCCCCTCTGCTAACTGGATAATGGTACCCCTTAAATTATGGTGACAGTAGAGCCACAGAGACAGGCATGAAATAAAATTACAAAAGCAGCTGAAAATTATTCTTACCAATATGTTCCAGCAAGCATGGCCCTTTGTACCACGCTGTGAGCTCTGGAAGTTTACTCCTAGTGATAAGATTTTCCCCAGCCAAACCACTTGTAGGGATGTACCCTACATCAGACTCCTAAGGAAAATAGAGATCACATAACACTCATGAGGAAAAGCCAATCAAAGCAGTGTATTTTCAGAAACCAGCAAGATGATTTTTATTTACAGTGTTTGAGATGAATTAAAGCAGCAGTGCAATGAGCTGGGGGACAAACTGGGATATTGCTGTGATTCGGTCCCCTTCATTACTTGCACACCCGTTGTTTGCTGCCTGAGAAATCTGTAGCATACAGTATATTGTAGCTTCTCAATCAATCAGTCAAATCTTTATTTATCCAGCTGAACACCATTGAGCATAGCTCATTTACAAGATGGACCTGGTTAGCACAGGAACACAGGATATACAATATATGAACAGTCACAACATAACTAACACCTCAGTAATATTATACAATACAGATTCTTCTGTTCGTAATGCTACTGCATCCGACAAAGCAACTTGTGTGGCCCTAAAAGCTTGTGTATTATACTATCTTTGTACAAGACATACGTTGGTTCAATAAAAGGTATCAAACTACCTGGCTAATCCTGGTTTCCAAGGACCAATATAAAGAACAGTTAGTAATAACTTACCGTAACGGTAGATCTTAAAGTGAATCTCTTTCATCAGGCCTCACCTTTGAAACCATACCCATGTCAGTGCTAGGACCACATGGAAGCTTTTGCAAGCAGTCAGGCAAGGGCCGCCCATGATGATGTCATGCAGCAGCATCTTGACAGATGTGGGCGGGCCCTCTTCTCCTCAATTCCCTGCCAGAGATTGTACTCTGAGAACCTCCCTCTAAGGAACCAGGAAAGACCCCAGCACTCCACATACCAGGCGAGAAAGAGTGCTGGAAAAGACAGCAATGGAACAGCAGTACAAATATCCATTGTCGCAACCCCTAAGGGGGAAGGAGGATGGGACAGCAAGGCCTGATGAAAGAGATTCTCTCAAAGACCTACTGTTATGGCAAATTCTTATGTAACTGGTCTATCTTTTTTGAGGATTATCTCTTTTATCAGGCCACACACCTTTAGAACGAGTCCCAAACAGTATCAAAAGCTAACAGTCTGGGCGGCTGCAGCCTATAGACTTATCACAGAAGGCCCTGGACAAGCACTGTTTAGAACCTGGAGCATCCTCTTTCGAAACAAAAAGCGCAAGGACTTTCTGCAGTCACTGGTATGGTGTGTATAGTACCAGAGTATTCCATGCATATCTAAGGTAAGGAGCAATGCTTCCCCTGGATTGGCACGCTCTGAATAATATACTGGTAGGTGGATGGTTTCATTTAAAGTAAACTCAGACACCACCTTTGTGAGAAACTTAGGATTAGTACGTAAAGACAATGAAATACGAAGGCTCACACATTAGAGCCTGCAGCTCTGAAATCCTTTGAGCAGAAGTGATTGGAACTAAAAATAATGCTTTCCAAGAAAGAACCCATAAGTCACAAGACACGGCTGGCTTAAATGGAGCCAAAGTCAGCTCTTACGAAATAAAATTCAGATCCCAAGCTGGGACTGGATTTCAAATGGGAGGCTTTATATGTAAAATGCCTTTCAGAAACGTATGGGATACCTGCAGCTGAGTAACCGTACCGCCATCCACAGGCACATGTAATGCTGATTTATCAACCAAGCACACTTTGATTGAGGAATACTGCTGGCTTGAATCTGATAAGGACAGCAGGTACTAGTACCTGATTGACTGGGCAGGTAAACAGACCCAGGTCTTGTGAAGCAGCCCACAAAGTAAATTGCTTTCATTTCAGGGAGTAAGTGTGTCCGGAGGACAGTTTTCTATTAGCCACCAGAGCATCCTCCTCTTTCTGTGACACCCCAAAGCGAGCTATGGCTATGTCTTCATGAGCCATGCGTGCAGATGTAAAGACTTCTGGTCTGGCCTGACCACGGTTCCCTGTTCTTGAGACAGGCCCTTACACAGGAGCAGGGTACTGGAAGTTCCACTGCCAGCTGCTGCAGCAGGGGATATCATATCTGTCGAGGCAATAAGTATTAGAGTTGCCCTGCATCTTCAGTTTGATTAGGACTCTCTGAATCAGCGGAAAGGGAGGAAGGTGGGCATACAGGAAATGGAAATTACGTACCTATCAGAATTTTGATCTCTTGGACTAAGTTCCACCACTCAGTCACACTAATTGGAACTGCGCCAGGGCACTCAGGACCCAGCTGGAGCAATGTTTCCATAGAGGCTACGACAGAGATGGCACCACGAGCCCTCGGTTCGTGTGGTAATGACTGTCGCACCCTCCAACCGCCTCAGTACCTTTTTTCCGAGGAGGTGCAGCGAATCAACCTAGAAGGATAGCCCTAACCAAAAACCGGACATAAGATAGTCGGAAGACCGTATAGAAGGGGTCAGAAAAGAATCTTCACAGCCTAAAGATTGAAGGAGTGAAGACCAACAAGAGAGGTGAGCTTGGGGGATGGTGGGTGGGCGTGTGAATGAGTGGTGGAGACTTCATCCAAGAAGATCAAGAATTACGGTAGGTACATAATTTCCATATCTTCCTGGACATAAAGTCTCTATCACTCATTCACACTGATGAGAGAGTACCGAGCATGGACATCCAGAGCATAGTGTTTGATGAAAGTATGCACTGAGCTCCAGGTGGCCGCATTGCAAATATCTGCAATGAGCATGTTGCAGATTTCCGCCAGGGATGCCGCGACCACTCTAGTAGAGTGAGCGTACACTCTGCCTTCCAGCTTAACCTGCGTCATTGAATAACAGTGGCGAAGGCATGCCACCAGCCATGTTGAAATGCATCTGATAGCGACAGTTGACCCAGCCGGGTCTCGCTGAAGGAAACAAACAGTTGTTGAGCTTTGCAAAAATCTTTTGTCATATCTAAATAGAAACGCAAAGCTTTTTTGATGTCCAAAGAATGAAGAGAAAGCTCCCCTTCATTTTGGAGGTTTGCAAAGTAAGTAAGAAGGATCAAAGGTTGGTTTAGATGGAATTCTGAAACAACCTTAGGGAGGAACTTAGGATGGGTCCTAAGAACTACTTTGTCTTTATGAAACACAGTATATGGAGGGTCTGTGACCAAGGCATGTATCTCAGAGACCCTGCAAGCCGAGGTAATGGCCACCAGGAAGGCCGTTTTCCAAGTGAGGCATTTCAACTCACAGGTAGCAAGAGGCTCAAAAGGTTTCCGACTGAGCTTGTCTAGCACAAGATTAATGTCCCAGGCTGCAACCGGATGTCTGATAGGAGGTCTGGTGTGCAGAATTCCCTTATGGAACCTCTTAACCACGGGTAACTGAGCCAGTGACAAGGAAAGTACTGGCTCATGATAAGCTGAAATGGCACAAAGGTGAACCTTGACTGTAGAGTATTGCAGACCTGAATTTGAGAGGTCCAAAAGGTACTCTAGAACTTTATCTGGTGGGCAGGAAAAGGGATTCAAAGAGGATTTTGAACACCAGAGCGAAAAACGCTTCCATTTGGCTGTGTAAGTTTTCCTAGTGGCTGGCTTGCGCACAGCCAGAAGAATATCTGAAACTCTGTGGGAGACATTGAACCTGTTCACTTCTATCTCTTCAGGAGCCAAGCGTGAAGGTGAAGCGATCTTAGATTGGGATGGACCACAGGCCCCTGAGTCAGAAGGTTCGTCTGAAGGGGAAGCAGTTTCGGAGGGGTTTCCGACATACTGTTGAGTAATGGAAACCATATCTGCCGAGGCCAGAAGGGAGCAATGAGAATCATTTTGCTCCCCTGGGACTCGAACTTGAGAAGTGCCCTCTGAATTAGAGGAAGAGGCAGAAAGGCGTATAGAAAGCGTTTTGTTCACTGCAGCCTGAACGCATCCTGACAGAAAATGCCAGGCCCTGGATTTCTGGAGCAGAAGAGAGGCAGTTTTGTGCTGAGTGGGGATGCAAAAAGGTACAGGCCTGGAGTTCCCCACTCTGCGAATAGTGACTGAACTACAGTTGAGTCGAGAGACCATTCGTGAGGATCTATGTTCTGCTGAGACGGTCTGCCAGTTCGTTCTGCAATCCCAGCAGGTAGGTCGCCTGAATTAGAGCCTTGTGCTCCAAGCACCATTCCCACACTCTCATCGCTTCCCTGCATAAGGGGTAAGAGTGAGCCCCGCCTTGCTTGTTGATGAAATACATCACTGCTTTGTTGTCTGTTTGAAGGAGAAATGTTCTTGTGACAGGGAATGTCCTTCAAAGCCCGGACTGCATAAAGGACGGCTCTCATTTCTAAGACATGTATGTGAAGCTGGGACTCATCCTGAGTCCAAGTACCTCGAGTGTGGAGAGTCTGACAGTGAGCTCCCCACCCCATCAGGGATGCGTCCATGGTAATGGAAATCTGATGATCCAGAGGAGCAAAGGGATATCCTTCCAGAAGATTGTCCTCTTGCGACCACCAGGTGAGTGACTTCTTCAGAGGTTCTGTCACCTTGATGAGAAAGGACTGAGGGTGAGTGGTTGGGGACCACTGGTTACTGAGCATCCAATGAGAGGTTCTCATGTGAAGGCGTGCTAGGGGTACATTGAACACCGAGGATGCCATGAGACCTAGCATCCATTGCATCGAGATAGCTCGAACCGAGCTGTTCTGTTTGATGTATCGGGCCATCTGTAGGATATCACTCCTTCTGTCCTCTGTAGAAGCGCTTTTGCACAGGAGGTGTCCAGAAGAGTTCCTATAAAAAGGAGCCTCTGGGAGGGCTGCAACCGCGATTTCTTGAGGTTTAGCAGGACTCCCATGGACGTGAGAAAGTCTGAGGCTGTGGCAACGTCGTTGAGAGTTCCTTGCCTAGAAGGGCTCACTAGAAGCCAGTCATCCAGATATGGGAACACTTGTATTCTGACTTTTCTGAGATGCGCTGCGAGAGCTGCACAACACTTTGTAAAAACTTGCGGTGCCGAGGATAGCCCAAAGGGCAGGACTCTGAACTGATAATGCTGTCCCAAAGCCACAAATCTTAGGTATTTGCGATGCTTTGGATGAATAGGAATATGTTGGTAAGCATCCTGCATGTCCAGGGAGGCTAACCAATCGTGTTGATGAAGCAAGGGTAACAGGGTCCCCCTAGCGATATCATCTTGAATTTCTCTTTGGGAAGACACTTGTTTAATTTTCTGAGGTCCAAAATGGGGCATATGCCCCCGGTTTTCTTTGTAACTAGAAAGTAATGGGAGTAGAACCCTGTGTTCTGTTAATCCAGCAGAACTACTTCCACTGCCCTGTTGTTCAGAAGGCCTTGTATTTCGGAGGTGAGAAGCTCTGACTCAAGAATTGACGGCTTTGACTGCCGCTTGGGGAGACAATCCGGAGGTTCTCTAAAAAATTGAGGGACTATCCCTCGCGGATTATCCGAAGGACCCATTTGTCCGAAGTTGTGGACTTCCACTGGTTGTAGAGTTGAGTCAGATGACCTCCCACCACTAAAGAGTCCCCCTCGGGCAGCTGAGGTGGGACTTGGGCCAGAAACTCAAAAGGCAGCACTGGGCGCTTTGGGTCCTTGCGCCTTCTGTTGCGTTTTCTTTTGAGGCTGAGGGGCTTGACTTTTATTAAAACCTGCCCTGCCTTTGCCTCGAAAGGACTGACGGTTATGAAACTGGCGTTTGCAAACACCCCTTCGAGAGGGGGCCGGAGGAGGTCGAACCAATTTAATGGCTGACCTAGTCTTTTGTGTGGCCTCTAGAGCCTGTTCTACTTGAGGGCCGAAGAGATACACACCATCGAAGGGCAACGCCATGACCTGTTACTGAGCATCATTTGAGAAACCTGAAGTGCGCAGCCAGTAATGGCGGTGGGTACAAATGCCCGCCGCTGTCGCCTGGGAGGCAGTATCAAAGGCGTCCATAGCCGCTTTAACCTGTTGGTTGTTGGACTCGATGTCCCTGGTTATGGTTTGAAGAAGCTCTGAATTAGTGTCTGACTCCGGTAGAGCTTCAACCATTTGTTTGAGCGAATGCCAAAGAATATACTCATATTGAGAGAAACAGCCCTGGTAGCTGGCGATACGCATATCCAGGGTGGGTGCAGCAAAGACTCTCTTACTCAAAGTATCTATCTTACGAGATTCTTTGTTTATATGTCGAGCTGTAGTAGTCTGAGGAAGGACGACCTTATCATTCTCTGCCAAGACTACAATCGGATCTGCAAAGGCTTGCGAGGGGAGCAGCATAATTCCTATCTATGGACTTAGCCACAGAAGGAATGAGAGTGGGATTATTCCGTACCATTTGAGAAAGTGTCTCAAAGGAGGGTTGTACCAGGGGAGTTAAATCCATAGGGATGCCCGGAACATGAAGGTATTGGAGTCTTAAAAGCTTCCCAGGATCGATGTCCATAGTCTGGAGAGAAAGAGTGGAATTCAAATTTTTCAGCAGAGACTTAAATGACAGGTCCTCGACCACAGGCTCTGTAACAGGATTAGATCCTGCTCCTTCCACATCATCACCCAGCTCTAAGATCTGGGTCAGGCTCAATATCATCTCCTGACAGCCCAGGATGGACTGCATGGATAGGAAAGGATTGAAAATCAGTAGAAAAAGAGGAAGGAAAAGAAATTGGAGAAGAGACGCCCTGAAGATTGGTAGAAGAAAAGCCCGGCCTCGGCGCCGAAGAAGAGCACGGCGCCGAAAGGCCGCATGACGACGATAAAGCAGACAGCGCCGAAGAACAACACGGCATCAAAAGTCAAGATTACCAAGAAAAATTACTCACCTTAGTAATTGCTTTTCTTCTCGTGGAGTCTTGCTATATTATAACAATAGCAGTCAGCCACTGCAGCTGAACTGCCCGGAGAGGAAGGAGTTAACTCCAGAAGATCTGAGTTCTACAGCCGAGGGCGCTGTGACCAAAGTCTTATCTGGCAGTTTCAAATGAAACTGTCAGATCTTTGAAAGCCAACATCAAAAGACGGAAAAAAAGTCTGTGTGAAAAACTACACTAGCCTATGGCTACCTACTAGTAGTAATAACAACAATATAAACAACAAAGAACACCCAGAACCATAATAACAAAGATTGATGGTATTATGGTTCGCTTTACCACCCTTGACAAGCCCATATGAACCCCCTTCCCCAAGACTCAAGTCCAAGAAGGGGCAATAAAAATAACCTAAATGAACAATCTAGATCCCTAACCCAAAGGAAAACAGGGTTAGGGAAAACTAAAATGGCATGACACAGTCTTGCACCAATTTGCCACCTCTACCCAAGTAGGAGTTCTGAGAGGGCAGGAGAGGTGGAAGAATAATAGCAAGACTCCATGAGAAGAAAAGCAATTACTAAGGTGAGTAATTTTTCTTCAAACACCATGAAGTCTTGCTATATTATAACAATAGCAGATTACACAGCAGTACCTCCATGGAGGAGGGTCAGAACCTACTTAGGAAATAGGCTCTGAAGCACAGCTGTGCCAAACCGAGCATCTCTCCTGGACTGGACATCCAGGAATAATGCTGGTAAAGGTGTGAACTGTCTTCCAGGTAGCAGCTTGACAAATCTCCAGAATAGGAATGTCTCTAGCAGCCGCTAGAGACGCAGCTGTACCCCTGGTGGAGTGGGCCTCAATCCTGAGGGGGTACTCACCCAGTTTCTGATAACAAAATTGGATACAAGAGACAATCCACCTTGCAATTGTTCTCTTAGTGGCAGGTTTCCCTTTGCCAACCTCGCCATAGGTAAGAAACAGTTGGAGGGATTCGAACCTATGACCTCTGGTGCGCTCTAGATAGTAACTTAATGCCCTTTTGACATCCAAGCTGTGCAGTCTCCTCTCACCTGAGGAAGAATGCTCAGTGAAAAATACTGGGAGGGAGATAGATTGATTCAGGTGGAAATCAGATACCACCTTAGGCAAAAACTTTCTATTAGTCCTAAGGACTACCTTATCTCTGTGGAAAGAGATAAAATCTTCTTCCACTGACAGGGCCTGTAACTCACTTATCGTCTGGCAGAGGTGATAGCTACTAGAAAACGGTTTTCCAAGTTAAATACTTGAGTTCAGCTGAAGACAGAGGCTCAAAGGGGGTGCATTAACTGAGCAATGCAAATATTCAGGTCCCAGGCGGAGCTGGTTCCGAAAGGGAGGGTTAGTGTGAAGTAACCCTTTAAAAACTTGGAGAACACAGGGTGAGAAGAAAGAGAGGCAGGCTTCCTGCTGACACAAAAGCAGAGACAGCTGCCAGATGAACCTTCAGGTAGCTGGTCTAAGGCCTAAGGAATTCAGATGGACCAAATAGTCCAAAAGAATGGGAAGATCAGCAGATTCTGGGGTAATCTGCCTCTCAGAGCACCAGATGGAAAACCTCTTCCACTTAGAATTATAAGTGGCTCTAGTGGGCTGCCTTGAAGCCTTTAAAATATCCATAACACCTTGAGAAAGGTGTAAATCAGCAAATTCTAGCTCCTCAAGAGCCAAGCCTTGAGGTGGAGGGACTTGAGGTCCGGATACCACACTCTCCCCTGTGCACAGGCCAGTAAGTCGTGAACTCTGGGCAGGCTCAGGGCAGGGTGGACTGCCAGGGACAGGAGCAGAGGGTACCAGGGCTGTCTGGCCCAATCTGGGGCAATCAGAATCACTCTGCAAGGTTGAGATCTGATTTTCACAAGTACCCTGAAAAGGAGAGGAAAGGGGGCATGCAGGAACTTCCCTTCCAATCCAACAGAAAGGCATCCAGAGGACTGAGCCCAGTACTGGAGGCCTGCAGCAAAAAGAGGAAGTTGGTGGTTGTCTGGGGCCGAAAGATCTATCTGAGGAGTGCCCCAACTGGCAAAGACAGACTCCAGTACTTGTGGATTCAGAGCCCATTCGTGATGGCCCTGAGAAATTCTGCTGAGGAGTCCGCCAGCACATTGTCCTTCCCTGGGAGATGAACCGCTATCAGGGAGGTGTTCGAGGAATAAGCCAGAGACCACAACTTCATTGCTTGAGTGCACAAGGCTGAAGACAAGTGCCTTGCTTGTTGATGTACCACATTGTGGTGGTATTGTCTGTCCTGACTTGAACCACTTTGTTCTGGACAGAATCTGAAAAGACTCGAAGAGCTAAAAGACAGCTCTGAGTTCCAGAAGATTGATGTGGAGCAGAGATTCCTGAGGAGACCACACTCCTGAGTGGTAAGGTCACCCAGGTGAGCCCCCACCCTAACAGGGAGGCATCCGTGGTGAGGTGAGGAGGGAGAAATGGGAATGAAGGGAACCCCTTGTTTCAGATTGCTTTGATCCTGCCACCAGTGTAAGGCCAGGATCAGGGTTTGAGTAACTGGGACCAATTTGGTAAGAGGTCCTTCCTCTGAGACCAATAGGCCCTCAAATGGAACTGAATGTCCCTCATCTGAATCTTGCTCCCTGCACAACAGCTGTGGAAGCAGCCATGTGCCCAGGAGTTGCAGAAAATGCCTTGCTGGTCGAGAGACCGAGGGTAAAGGAGGATGCCAGGGGTATGAGTCTGTCCACCCTTTCCGAGGAAGAAAGGCCCTGGCTAACCTTGTGTTCAATTCTGCGCCTATGAAAGTTAGGGCCTGAACTGGTTCCAGAACTGACTTTGGTAAGTTTAGCAGGAATCCCAGAGAAGTGAGAAGCTGCTGGGTGACTTGCAAGTGGATTTCACCTGACCTGAGACTGACCCACAATGAGCCAGTCGTCCAGGTAGGGAAACACAGCAACCCTTGCCTCTTAAATGAGCCACTACTACAGCGAGACATTTTGTGAATACCCTTGGCGCAGAGGTAAGGCCGAAGGGCATTGCCCTGAACAGTGTGGCCTGAGGGCAGTTCGAACCTGAGGTACTTTCGGTGGGAAGGCCTGATCAGAACATGAAAATAGGCATCCTTGAGGTCCAGGGAAGCTAGCCAGTCCCTGGCCTTAGGGAAAGCAATATCATTGCCAGAGTTAACATTTTGAACTTTGTTTCAACAGATGCTTGTTCAAGTATCTTAAATCCAGAATGGCCGCCATTCTCCTGTCCTTTTGGGGTAAGAAAGTATCTTGAATAAAGCCCTTGCCCTGATGGCAAGGAGGAACCTTTCCACTGCTTTGCAGACCAGAAGAGAGAAACCTCTGCTTCCAAAGCAAGGGCTTCTGAAGGATTTGCAGGTGGAAATGCCTGGCTCTCATCTTTGGAAAATATTTGAAGCTGAGAACCAGACCCTGGCTATTACCTCCAGAACCCATCTGTCGAGTTAGGGACAGCCAGCTCTGGCTGAAATAAGCCAACCTGCCCCCACTGGTACAGGAGAATCGCCCTGGGCACCCCATCAGGTGCCCTGCTTACAGCAGCCTTAGGCTGAGGGAGGGAGACGGTCTACTTGCGCCACGTCTACCCCTGCCTCTGAAGAAACCCTCTGCGAGACAGCAGAGGAGGCTTGAAATTGGTAAAGGCCTGAAAAGGGTCTGCCTACCTCTGGGAGCATGCCTTTGTGGCATGGCATGCTTCTCCTTAGCCTGGGCACTTTTGTAGGTAGTTCTGTATTCATCCATCTTTTCATATAATTTTCTGTTTGCTCCCCAAACAGAATTTCCACTACAGGAAAATCCATAGCCTTTGACTGAGTATCTTGGGACAGATTAGTGCATCTGAGCCATGCCAACCTCTCGGAAAGCTACAGAAGTGGCCATGACCCTGGAGGAAACATCATTAACATCAACAGCAGTATGGAATTGAACTTTAGAGGCTTCAATGCCATCAGCAGCCACCTGTTCAACTCACTAGCCAGCTGGCCATGGGCCTGCTTGGCTAACTGCAATACTGTGTCCCACCTAGATTTCTGATATCTAGCCACATAAGCCATATAATTTGCCTGCCTGAGTCCCAAAGAAGCTGCCATATACTGTTTCTTCGCCATGGCATCAATCTTCCTAGAATCCTTGTCAGGAGGATGGAGGCCAGAGGAATATTAGCCTTGTCACAGGCTGCAGCTTGTACCACACCTACATGACTACACTGCTCAATAAGGAAGTCTGTATCCGAGCCTGACAAAGTATACCTTCTGTCCATTTTTTATCTACAGGAGGGACAGAATGAGATTTTAAAATCTTTGTTGTTTGCTTCCTAAATGACTTATGCAAAGGAATAGACAACCTCCTAGACTCTGGAATATCCATCATTTCACATAATCAGGCTCCTCTTGCTCATCCACAGCCTCCTCTAAAGGAAGCTGGAGGTTTCTGCCACCTTTTGTAAAAAATAAAGAAAGAGGGGACTCAGACAGAATAGGGGAGATTCTAAAGGTCTGTCTGGAGAAATGCCGGATCAATGGGCACGTCCAGACCCTCCCAGCCACACATATATTGATCAAATTCCTCCTCCTCCTGTGGTTCATAAAATCCTCAAATTCAAAATCCTGAACCACTGGGACTGAACAGACCAACCTTTTACCAACTGTTGGTGGTTCTACAGATCCCTGAGACAGTGACTGGACAATCTGAATGGCTTTAGCTATCTCTGCAGCAGTTGGAGACACAATTCTGGACTCCAAACCTCCTGATTTCTTTGTCTTTTACTTGGGACTGGTTCCTCTGAACCAGTCTTCCTTTGCCGAGGAAGTCTCGCCCTGGTCAGAGGGCACTCCTCTGGTCCAGTGGGTACTGAACCGGGCTGGCCAACCGGGTCAGCGGACTTTTGGCCTCTCGCTCCCTGAGCCGCCCAATCTCTTCTCAGGGTGGCTGCAGGAAATTTTTACACACCTGGCAGTCTGACAGGAGGTGGTCACCCCCAGACAATAGACACAGTGGTGTGTGGGTCAGCCTTGGCAAAGGCGTCCCCACAGACATCACAGTGTTGAAACCCAGTGGGCCCGGTTTTTCTTTTGGGTTTCTCAGACATAATGCCAGCCTAACCAAAAACTTGCCCTTTTGATGGCAGTGCCAGGCAAGACACCCTTATCGGTTCCTAACCGTGTCACGGGTATTTGAAAAAACCGTAATAATTTCGTTTTTTTTAGAACCGATAAGAACCGGGAACCGCACTCTAAAACCCACAGTACAGTTTTAAAAGGCAGAAAAAACCAAGCGATCGGTTCAAAACCGAACCGATAATTAATTTTCCACACAGACTTGAATTTTTGTACTTACGGTTACCAGATAGAGCTTTAGAACCGAAATGCGGTAAAAATAATGACTTTTGCCGGTTCAAATGAACCGAAAACTACTCTCTTGAACCGAGAATGAACCGAGCTGAAGGAGCTGATCTCCGGAGCGACTGTTCAGTGAAGCGGAGTAAAGAATCTGACAGTTTCATTTGAAACTGCCAGATAGAGCTTTGGTCACAGCGCCCTCGCGCTGTAGAACTCCAGATCTTCTGGAGTTAACTCCTTCCTCTCCGGGGCAGTTCAGCTGCAGTGGCTGACTGCTATTGTTATAATATAGCAAGACTTCATGGTGTTTGAAAGCAATGCCGAAGACGCGCCAGGAGGTGCCCCGGTGCTGGAAATGGTGCTGAGCGACTCATCAACGCCGACGGCGCCAAAACCAACCCAGGTCCCCGAAAATTAGAATTTGAGGGAAAAGAAGGAAGAATAGCAGGAGAGAGAGGCATCGGTGCATCCCCCTGCGCTGCAGCCATGCGAGGGGGGAAAACACCTGAGCGCAGAGTCGACGGCACCGAAGAGGGCGTTGCGTGACTAGGGAGGCCCAATTGCCCTGCCCGATCCCCCGAAGAGCCCGAGAGCCCCTGAGTGACTGGGCCAGGCAACTGGACCAGCCTGTGTGCCCATTGCTCCACAAGAGCGGCCCACTGATGAAACTGCTCATCGGAAGCCCTACCAGAAGGCGGGGAAGGGCTCCGATGTCGAAGAGGTTGGAGACCAGAACCAGAAACTGGCGACTCCGAACGAGGAGACCGGTAACTGGCCCCAATGACCGATCGTGGATGCGCAGACATATCAGAGGGCGACCTCGGGTGATGCCTTCTCATTTTTGACCTACGGGTCGAAGAAGTGCTCGAGGCCAAACAGTGCCAAGAATGCGACCGTTTACTTTTATGCTTTCGGGGGGACCATCCATTGTCAGAACCCCCTTCCGGAGAAGGCGGTGGACCGGACCCAGCCCGGCTGACTGAACAGCTTTCGTATGAAGTCTCCCTACCGTCACCTTATCTGCTCATGGTCGACCACTCATGTAGGCTGAGACTTTTCTTGACAAGAATAAATTAGTGGTACTTCATTGAAAAATACTACAAAATAATAAACTGAAAACTATGCTGCTAGTTTGAAGTTTGACTCCCGGCGGGCGAGCGACGTCGTCACTGAAGCGCACTCGATGGCAGAAAAACGGAACTGAGGCGGTTGGAGGGTCGACGCCGAGATAATCATTACTGCATGAGCCGAGGCTTGCGGTGCTGCTCCTCACTGCCCCATCTCTGGCACTGAGCTTCTAGCAAAAAGTTTGCTCCCGCTGGGTCCTGGTGCCTCCAGTGCAGTTCCCATTAGTGTGAATGAGTGGTGGAGACTTTATGTCCAGGAAGATCCTCCCTTTCCAGGAGAGGGACAACGTGTCTCACCAGAAAACTCCAGGCCCTGGAGCAAGCAAACAAAAATGTGGCAGTTTTGCATTGTGTGGGGATAGAAAAAGGTCCAACTCCAGATGACCCCATCTTGTGAATAGGTCACTGACCATGGCTGTTCCCACTCATGCATTTTGGACTGTGACCTGCTTAGTTTGTCTGCCAAGACATTTTGGGAACCTTGAACATGTACTACTGATAGTTCTAGACCGTGTTCCAGAGCCCAATACCACACTCGCCCTGCTTCTTGTGTTTATTTTACTCACACCTCAATGTACAAGCAGTTGTTACTGACATACAGATCACCGAAAAAGTCTCATTTTTTTCACAATCTCAGCTGAGGGCTGTTGGCCACTAATGTCATTCAAGGACTGATGTCAATGGAAGTAGCGTGAGAGACCTCCTTTCATAACAGCTGAACCATGGTCTCAAGAACTTATTTTCACTTTCTATGCTTATTTTAAGAAGCCAAGACACAGTTGAAAAAGAAAGTAACTTCACAATTCTGCAGTCTGCCAGTGGCACAGCTCCACAATAATGCAGTTCTGTCTGTCGTGAAACTTGTTTTAAAACTAACAGCTCATGGTTCCTGTTACAGGGAACTGTAGCTTTGGAAAGTTATGTTTTTTCTTTTAAAAAACAGCATGCTCTTTTTATTAAGGTATCCCTTGAATTCAGTGCAGGAGCACTTGGACTGTTTCCCATTTATCTTAATTTCTGCAAGTGAATGGATCGCAATCGTGACCAATGACAGGCTCAGTAAGTTTGACATGGAGTACCCTCTGAGCAAAAGCATACATCTTGTCATAGATGTAATTCATTTTTTTATTATCAGCAGACTCAAGTAGTGCAAATTTTGGTCAACTGTATTTCTGTCCTGTGGCAGCACTTGTGGGCAGCCTAGATGGTATACTGTCTGCGCAGCTCATTAGCTGATTTCCCAGAAGGAGGGCAGCAAAGGCCTGTAGGTCACAAAGAACAGCCCTCATCTCGAGAGTGTTGCCGAGAAGCACTGTATCCAGAAGGCCCTACTGGCCCTGGGTCTGGAAAGGGCCCAGATGGGCTCCCCGCAACCCATCCCTGAGGCATCTGTGGTCATAATCAATAGTGGGAATGGTGACCCTTTCTCCAGGTTGGATTTGTCCAGCCACCAGAGGAGGGAACGACGAAAAGGAGTGACCTGTAAAAGGTGCTCCAACTCGTTTGAATGCTGAGCCTACTGTGCCCTGAGAAACCACTGTGGGAGTCTAATATGGAGGTGGGCCAGTGGAACTGTCAGGATGGCAGTGGCCATCAGACCGATCAGTCTTAAGAGACAACTGCCCAACACATATTCGCTGGAGGCCATCAGCTCTGCCTGTGCCACTAGTGCCATGGCACGGTCCAAGGGTAGAAATGCCTGACCAAGACCCATGTCAAGAATGGCGCCAATATACTGGAGTTGGCAGGGGGTATGGCTTGCTGACCAATATTCCCAGTTGATGGAACAGCTGTCAAGTCCGAAACAGTGTGTACACTATCGCTTCATGTCATTGAGGCACAGGTCAGGAAGCACAGAAAAGCCAGGATAAGTTATAAAATTTGCAAGTAGTGTTTTATTATCAATAACAGTAAAATAAAAACAATAAAAAAATGTTCAGGATAGCCACGTACAAAGGCAGCACAAACAGAGAAAACGAAGTCCTTCATCTGAGGTATCTCTAATTCCAAGTTTCAGTCTCAGTCTCTCACTCTCCCTAGCAAAGGTATTGCTGCTCTTTTTACAAGTCTTTACATGGGAAATCATTAAGAGAACATCCTGTTTCTCAGAAAATGTATCAGAGTTCTTGTCAGTTTCTTTGCAGAGCAGGCTTGCAAATAGAACAGCGTCCCAAGCTGGCCCCCTGCTGGCACATGGAGGGCCAGCAGATCTAAACCGTGTGCTAGAGCCCACTGCCAAACCCTCATTGCTTCCCTGCACAGGGGGGTAAGACTGAGTCCCCCCTTGCTTGTTTATGTAGTGTACTACACTGATGTTGTCCATCCGCACCAGCAGATGCCCTTGGGACAGATGGTTCGGGAAGGCCTGCAGAGCATACAGAACGGCCTTCATCTCTGGGATGTTTATATGGAGGAAAGTTTCCACTCTGGTCCATGTTCCTTGTGTCTGATGAGGTCAAAGATGTGCCCCCAACCCATCCCCAAAGCATCTGTGGTGAGAATATGATGAGGGAATGGGATGAGGAAGGGAACCCCTTTCAGAAAATTGCTGGGTTTCATCCACCACTGGAGAAACATTTGGACAGAAGACATGACTAGAACCTGCTGTTCTGGATCACTGGTGAGCTGATCCCACTGGATGCTTAATGTCCATCGACGGACTCTCATATGCAGCCTGGCCAGGGGTACTGCGACTGTGGCTGCTGCCTTCAGGCCCAACAGTTTTAGGAATGTCCTCGCTGTGGCATACCTGTTGTTGTAAAACAGCTGGGGCTTGTGGTATGAGGCACTCTGCCATGTCCTTGGGGAGGAAGGTTAAGCCCTGAGCAGTGTCCAGAACTGCCCCTATGTACTGCAGACGTTGACATGGGGTCAAGGCTGACTTGGGCAGATTGCCTGTGATCCCTAGGGCACTGAACAGCTGTGTGGTATGTGCTAGGGTGTGAGACAGCTGCTCCGTGGACTAAGCTTCGAGCAACCAGTCGCCTAGATGGGGAAGACATACAGTTCCTCCCTCCTGGGAGCTGCTGCCACAACTGCCAAGCATTTGGCAAATACCCATGGCACAGATAAGTCAAAAGGCAATACCCTGAACTGTCCAGGGAACATATCCCATCTCCTTTTTGCAGGAGGGGTAGCAGGCCTTGCAGAGTGACCATCTGGAACTTCTTGTACTGAATATGGAAGTTCAGGTTCCTCAGATACAGAACAGGCCGCAAGTCCCCTATGGATTTGGGGGACAAGAAAGAAATGAGAATAGAACCCCCTGTTCCTTTGTTCCCAGGGAACTGGATCTATGGCCCTCTTGCCCAACAGTGTATGTACTTCCTCTAGTAGCACTGATATGTGGTCTGGAGGATAGGTTGAGGGAATTGGTGGAGTGTCTGGCGGCAACTCCAGAAATTCTAGAGCACGGCCCTGTTCTGTTAAGAGTATGACCCAAGTACCTGTTGTGATCTCCCTCCACTGTTCCAGGGAGAGGCGTCCCCCTACCACCATCTCCAGATTTGGTACTGGAAGGCAGGGGTCTAAGAGGGAATCATGCTGAAGCACATCCAGCGGCTGCAGCCACATCTTCACCTCTAGGGGCTTTGGAGTGGGCACCTGTGGCCGAGACTGAGGCCAGCAAAGCTGACCCTGCTGTACTTTTGCTCTGCTGTCTGGCCCCTGACCTGGGTCTGTTGGTAGCCCTGCGAAAGAGGACCCTCTGTCTACTTCATTTGTGTGTGGTAGAGGGACTGGACTGACTACCCCAAAGAGCTTGTAGCCTCTGAAAGGGGCATTCAGAATGGATTGCTGGACATCACTAGCAAATCCTGACACTCTTAGCCAAGAATGCCTTTTTAGGCAGATGCTGGCTGCAGCTGATCTGGCTGAGGCATCTGAAATGTTGTAGGTAGATCTAAAGAGGTGCTTATGCACGTCTGCCCCAGCCTGAAGGGCACTGACCATCTGCTGCTTCTGGGTACCCTCTGGAAGGGAACGGACTGCTACTTTAGTCTTTTTCCAGAGGGAATTCTGGTATTTGACCATATGGGCCTGATAATTTGCTATTCTGAGGCCCAGTATGGCAAAGGCAAAGGTTCTCTTTCCTATGAGGTTCAGTTTTTTCAAATCTTTATTGGGGGAGGAGAGAACTGAGATGCTTAGGCACCTTGGACGTATCGTGGGTCACATTTATCACAACTGAATCAGTCTCAGGTTGTCCTGTGAACAAGGGCTTTCCTGAGGGGGCCTGGTACAGTTTGTCTGCCTTTCTGGGCATGGCAGTGATCAAGCTTGGTCTGTGCCAGGCGGCCAGGGTGGTGTCTTCTAGTGCAGTCAATAGAGGAGGAAGGATAAGAGGTGGAGATTCCAGCAACTCTTGAAACTACACCAAATTTCTCCTAGTGATGTCTTGGTCCTCAGCATCAAACCCCATTGCAGCTGGGAGTTGCTTCATCATAGAGATGAAGGAGGGGTCTTCAAGAGGAGACCTTGGCATATACAATGTGGAGTCCTCAATCCTGGTGAAAATGGTGGAGTCAGATCTCTCAGATGGGCTCATTTACATATTTTCCTCCTTCTCTTCTTCCTCTTGTAAAATCAGGTCAGGGTTGCATTCCTGATCCTTGTCAACAGGCCCTGAAGGCTGCAAGGAAGGAAGCAAGGGCGTTGACATCCTGGAGTGGGTAGAGTGTGTTGACCTACCAAGCATCGACACGGGGGCTGGTCTGAGAGGCCCCATCTGTGTTATACCTGATGGAGGAGGAGGAGGTGTAAGGTGCTATATTATCTTCACAAAGGAGGAGAGCACTGTCTGAATGTCGACAGTGGCTTGCACCAGAGGGGCACCTTGCGATAACAACGGGGATAACTGGAGCCCCAATGCTGATGGGCCTTTGCTGGCCACAGTAAGTCCGGTGGAACTCACTGCCAGCCAACCTTGAGGGTCCTGATTTCTAAGTGGCAGGACTTGTGACATCGATGGGAGTGGCCACAGCCCTGACGTCAACAGGCATTTGCCGGTTGTAGTAGGTCTGGTGGAACTCACTGCCAGAGCCGACTGTCACAAATGCACTCAGCAGGTCAGGCCCTCTGCTCCCACAGTGTCAACCTCTGAGCACAGTAATGTGAACAGGTAACAGACAGGGTAACCATCCTGTCTGTTTGTGGGTCCGAATCACCTTTAGTCTCAAGTTCTGGGGGGATTCAAACAAACTAAGATCCTTATGCTAGCGTACCCAAATGTACAGGCTCAGATAATATTCTCTTCAGGGGATGCAATATATCTTTCACCAAAGGGCACCTAACCAGGTATCCAAAATAAACCTTTAAAACTCTGTAAAAGACCTTAGGCATATTCTTACCTTTTCCCAGTTTAGTAACACCATCAAGCTCTTTAACAATTGTCAGACTTAACCATCTGTACGTCACATGCAAAAAGAACTGGCAGACAACCCAAGGCAGTCTTTCAAATAATATATTTACTAAAAATTGATAAAAATATGAAAAATATAAACACAGAACAATATATCAAAGAGCATACAATCATTTAAAAACAAAGCAAAGAAAACTACAAACTCCTACCAACATACAGTTAGACTTTTTCTATCTAATGTATTACCTCTATAGTGCTTATAGCTAGATCTCGTTTCTTAAGAGCCCAAAAAGATATGTCAAAAAGTTTAAACCCAGTATACAGTTTAAAACTCTGTTTCCACACCCCTTCTATGATGTCATCTAGCTCCTCCTTGCTGAATATAAAAAATATACAAACAGGATGTCCTGTCAGGAGGTATATTAAATAAGGTGACATCAAAAAAAAACTAATTTCCCAAATATGATTCCTTAATTAACATTTTTTTCTCTTTGATCTTGTGGGGTTTCCTGTTCCCAAGGCAGGTCAAAGATTTTACAACTTTTCACACCATGGTGGTATAACATGTTTTTCCTCTAAGACATCATAAAAGTTTATGAGCCCTATATCCTGGCAGCTGGGTCAGTTCTAATTAAGACAAAAAAACAGGAGTCCCTTAATTAAGTCTCTCTAGTCTTTAAATTACCTCCTGGTTTCAGGTCACTTGTCACTGTAACCTGGGGTGGGGGGTCACCCAGGAGCACAGGATGTCTCATGTGAGACAAATCGCCTACTGTATTTTTACATTACAAATATCATATAACAATCATAACCAGCTGGCCAAGCGTCACACTGACCTTATGGGTTCTGAGGTTTGAGCAACAGTAGACGTCTACGCCAAAGCGGTCGGCACCAACTGAAGCACCGAATAGAAGCGCACGGTGGGGCACAATTTATCCTTACTTAGCTCCCTCTCCTGCGGTTTGTATTTTCCTGAAGACTTTGAGTCCGAGGAATGAGCTGGCGATGCGGTAGAGCTCTTTACCCAGAGCTCTCTCTCCATTCTGACTACCTGCTTCTCAAGAAGAAAAGTTTGCAGGGCTTTCTGACAGCGTCGCCGGGTAGCTAGATTGATACTCAGGCAGATCTCACAGACCTTAACATTGTGGGCCTCTCCGAGACAGCACATGTAGATGTTGTGTGTTTAGCAGCGTCTTTTGTCTAAATCGGAAGCTGTTAAATTTAAAGTAAGCTGTAAAATCTACATGAAAATTCAAGTTTGTTCTACCTGTGGTTGCTGGAGGGGAATTTTTCCTTGGTTGCTGGCCCAATGGTTGAAACGTACACCAAGGAGCATCTAACCAGGATCAAATAGCCTTGCGTCTGAGAAAGGGCACCAATTTTCAGATTTCAAAAGCTGGGCTTTTGTTCTTTATGTTCAGTCTTGCCCAGGATTTCCAGCGTGGTGGATCATCGGTGGTACAGGAAGTGCAACAGAAGGAGACCAACACCCTCCCTCTGCACCAAACTGCTACCGGATAGCCACTTCAGAACTTTTCTTACTTTAATTTCAACTCGGCTCTGCCGACAGTACGGGACTATAAATCAATATTTAATAATCAATATCCACAAAAGGAGGTGGCGGAGGCAAACAGAGGTAGAGTCTAAATCAGAAGCTGCTAAATTTAAAGTAAGCTGTAAAATCCATACGTAAATTCAAGTTTGTATCTGTGGTTGATGGAGGCAAATTTTTCCTTGGTTGCGAACCCAACGGCTAAAACATCCCCAGGAGCATCTAACCAGGATCAAATAGCCTTGCGTCAGAGAAAGGGTGCCAATTTTCAAATTTCAAACACTGGCTTTTTGTTCTTATATTCAGTCTTGCCCAGGATATCCATCGCGGTGGATCACTGGGGGTAGAGGGAATGCCACAGAGGAGACTGGCACCCTCCCCCCTGCACCGGTGCTACGGATTGCCACTTCTGAACTTTCTTACTTTAATTAATTTCAACTTGGCTCTGTTGAGGTGCAGGACTATAAATCAATATTTAATAATCATACCCACAACAGGAGGCTGAAGAGGGAAACGGTAGAGATTTTCCCACCCTTCCGGCCCCTCCTCCACAACTTGTTAAATATTCTTTAGCACCGCCTAGTGGGACCAGGATAGGATATATTGTAATTTAGGAGGTGGTACTCATTGTGGGGGTGGAATGAAGCACAAAAGGAGGGAGAACGTCCAACTTTATAAATGATTTAAACTGTAAAGGGGTCATACAGACCTGGGTTTTTGTGGTACAAGCTCAAGTGTAGGGCTGACTGGCTCTACGTTGGGCTTCTTGGATCATTAAGCCTGATTGCTCTGGAGCTGGCCACAATGTGGTTTAAATTAATTTAATAGTTTAAAGAGGGGTCTACTATTTAGGGATGGGTTGTAGGCTTACAATGTGTGTGTCTGCTGCATTGATGTAAAGAATGTGCCTTCAAGTATAAAATAAGGAAAGGGATCAAACAAAAATGTTTTTTGTAGGCCTGCCTAGCTTTTTGGGGATAGGAGACAGCGTCTTCTTAACAGGACAGTACAGTGCACTTTAGGGGGCTGTGCTCTGGGTGTAAAACGGGCAGTGCATAAATCCCAAGCTAGGGAAGTGTCCTGCTTTACATATAAATTATTCTGTAATAGGGGACATACTGACCTGGGTTTTGTGGTACAAGATTGTAGGGCTGACTGACATAACGTTGGGCTCCTTGGAGTCAGATAGCCTGATTGCTTCTTGAGCAGGCTACAACATGGTAACCACCCACCCCAAGGCACTCATCTCCATTATAGGGTTGTCTCCCCCCCCATGCCACATCCTATCTACATAGGAAATGAGTCATTGGAGGGTCATGAACTCTCTCAGGTCATAAATCAAGAGTCATATAAGGCACACGGGAGGTCAGAAGGGATAGGTTAAAAATACGTGGGACACCAAGTGATGGGCTAGATGACAGGACAGAGACAGTTTAAAATGGATCGAAGAGCATATTGGAATGGGCAATGGACTAGAGGGTGGTCATGTCCAAGGGGTATAAATCATACTAGGATCCCAAGGAGTTGCACCAGGAGGATAGCAGGATGTAATGGATGCAGGACCGCCATAGTCCTAGCCACTGCATGGAGGAATGAGGGATGCATGATGTGCAGACAACTTGCACACCTAAAAGCAGCTAGGGTGGCTAACATGGGAACCAAGGAGAATAGAAGATAGAAACAGGAGGGGGCCAAGACACCTGAGAGACCACAGGAATGAAGAGACAGGAGGAAGATTAGAAACTACGAGGGAGTAAGCCAACTGGCTCCAGGGACCAGCAAAGACCAGGGAGGGGCAAGTGGCAAATAGTGACACCTAGAGGGAATAAAGGAAGAGGGACAGGGTATAAAATGCAAGGGTATGGAAGCCAGAGAAGTACTACTCAAGACACAAACGCAACGTAGGGGAATAGATTCTCACCACTGGCTTCCCTTCGGAGGATGTGGGGTCTGAATCCTGCCAGTAATGCAGGAGTACCCTCTTTGCCACAGCTAGTGCTTCACTAACCCAAAGAAGCCAGAATCTGTCCCAAGGCTTGGGTCTGTGCAAGGAGCCCAAGGAATGCAAGCTGCGATTCCCTGACCCCTAACCCCGGTACAACTTTGGCACAAGTGGACCACACCTCTGCCCAGTAATTGTCTAGGTCTGGGCATGTCCACATAATATGAGTAAGTGTGGCTTGGGGTGAGGAACATCTCCAACAGTCACAATGCCCAAGCAGGCCCACTCGGTACAGCTACTGTGGTGTCCAGTCTGCCCCGTGTAAGAGTTTATAATGTAGTGTCTTCGGTTGTAATTCATGACTGGCAGCATGTGTATTAATCTAGACTTGCTCCCACATTTGGTTGGATATCGTCAGATCAAGTTCTGTTTCCCATTTGTCCCTTGGGCCGCTCACTGGTTGTGGAAGCAGTATCTTGACCCTAAATTTAGTAAATTTTGCCGCTAGATGTTGGATAGATTTAAGAGAGCAGATCCAGTTATCCAGGGGCATAGGCTGGGGCAATACATGGTAGGACATGACACAGGACTTAAACATATCTCATTGTATCTGCAGATATCTCCAGAAGTGGGGATGGGGGATTTGGTACTGGTGCTGGAGCTCCCCAAATGAGTACAGGACACTGGTTTCATGGTGCTATAGGTCCCCCAGATGTATTGTACCCCTGTCCATGCACAATTTCCAGATGATTGGCTTGCCCTCAATGGTCTGTTGGGGGCTGTGTTTAATGGGTTGAATAGTAACCGTTTTAGGGTTCCACCAAAACTGCTTGCTGTGTTTTTCCCCATATATGTTTAGTGTGTCTCGCACAAGGGGAAACAGCAGACATAAGGGAACAGTCTGGTGATATTAGAGCAAAAGATGGGAGTAGGTGGGCCTGCACTAACTCTAAGAAGACCCATACAAGGACTGCAACTGTCAATGAGGGGAGCAAATTAATAACAGCTTGTCCCAAGACTGTGGCATCATGAAATAGCTTCAAGTCAGGGAGCCCAAAACTCCCAGCTCTCCAGTGTTCTTGCAGTGTTCTGATCTTTAGTTGGGGAGGTTTTCCTGACCATATAAAGGAATTCAGTTTAGCTGAGAGGTGCTTGAAAAAGTTACCTAGGAACTGAATAGGCAAATTGGCCAGAATACACAGGTTACTCACCTGTAATAGTAATTCTAGGAGTGGTATATGATGTTCATCCACACTTTCTGGCATAGTCCTTTCCCCTTTAAATCTCACTGGAAGTCTTCAAGCTGGCTCCTCCCAACCACCCCGGTGGTATAACCCTCGGCTTCGCCCCATGATGCCAGATCTTTGCTCGCTGGAAGCAGAGGTGTGCACGTGAGCCTGGGGAGGTCGGGTGGGTCCGTCTGGATGAAATAAAAATTACGTACAAGCCAAACTGACCTAAAAGGTTCGACCGAACCTTCTGCACAGCTTGATACACAAAAGGCAGATTTCCTACATCTCCTGCCATCCTGAAACCATCACTCAAGCTGAGAGCTCTCAGATTGCCAAGGCAAACAATTTGTTCTGGAGGGACAGCGCCCAACTAAGAAGGCAAAAAGGACCCCACTAGCACATTGCCATGTGTTACATAAGATGGGGAGGGGAGAAGGGGGTTGAGCTCTAAGGGGGCACCCTCTTGGGAAGGTGCATAGAGAAAAGGGAGAAACTCATTCCTACTCCCTGAGAGGCAGAGGCCAAGAATCAGATCACCAGTTCCAGAAGGCAAAACATTTTTGAACATGGGCTAGCAAGATTTTGACTAGCACTAGACTGGTGTACACAGGACAAGCTCCAGAGATACCAGCGAGGTCTGAGAACCAAAGGAACAGGACCGCTTAAGAACTTTTCCTGTTAACCGGTGATTGAACTAACTTGGCCTAAGAAAAAAGGTGCCAGAAGGGACACCTTCAAGGGTAATCAGAAAGAGTTCCCTCAGGAGGAAGATAAAGCTCTACTCACTCTCCGCCCTCTCCAGACTTAAGATACCTTCTTCTGAGAGAAGAACGGAGACCCGAAGGCTAAGGAATTTAGGCTCTTAAGGGCCATGAAATGAGGAGGGGAGGGAGAGCGAGCAGGGCAGAGGGGATGCCCCAGAAGGAGGCCCATGAGGGGAAGGTGGGCGGGATTCAGTAATGAATGGTGAAGATACAAGAGAAGATCAGGAATTATGGTAGTTACGTAATTTTCATATTTTCCCCTTGTCAATCTTCACCATTCATTACTGCTGGGTGAGTACCAAGCGCCCCTAGACAGGGACTAACATGACTGGAAGCCTAAGGCCGAGGAGAGCTAGAAGGTGTCCCCTGAAGATGAGGGGATGAAGGAAGTCCCTGCAGCAGCCTCCTAGCCCTGGTGGAAAAGAGGCAGGTCCCTCGGTAGGCAATGTGAATCACCCTATTCCGGGCCAGGGGTGACAACCTTGACAGACGAAGCCATGCCGTCCGCCTGATGCAGATCACTGTCCCCGTAAGCCTGGAAGCCACCTCAGTGGCATCGTAAGATGCCCTTGCTTGGTGCATTGCCATTTCTAGGCCTATAGCGGAGAGGGCAATGGCCTGTCGAGATTGCTCAGTATCAGGCATCGATGCTAGTACCTGAGCCAGCATTGATCACAAGTGCCTGTTATAGGCAGCATGATGTGCCTGATGTGATGCAATGCACAACATCGCACGAGAAGAAGAGAACACTCTTCACCCCACCGGTCAAACTGTAGAGAATCCGAGTCCAGTGGTCGGATGTGCACCAGGTGTCGGCACCCGGAAGGGGTCTCTAGGAACACCAAACCCAAAAGCGGGTTGGAGAGAGAACCTAGGGATTCAGATGGAGCACAATATCTCCTCATGCACTCTGCCGAGGCTGTGAGAGGGTCGGCTGGAGACTGCCAGGTGCGGATAGATGTCTCCTGGAAGGGAATAGCCCAGGATGGCACCACCAAATGCTGGGCACAGAATTCACTGAGGAATTTGGGCGTCTCCCGCTCAGTATTGTCCCGTCTCACATAGGAAATATGGAGATCCCCAACCATCCTCGAAAGGAAATGCTGATATTCAGTGAAATCAGCGTCAGAAGAGAGATAAGCAGTAGGTTCCTCTCCCTCTCCCTCTGAGGAGGGAGCCGAGGAGGCTGGGGAACTCGATTGTCCAGAAGACTCCTGTGGCGGTGGGGACAGGCGAAAGACCTGTTCGTGCATGCACCTAACATATGACGGGACAGCCACCACAGTGCTTCTGAACATCTCCTAGGATAACAGTCCCGTAAGACCCACGTGGCCTGGAAGGGGGGGGTGGCTGCAGAGGAATGGGAGAGGGGCACCTACAAGGAGGAGACTGTCCTCTGCCAGAGCTCTGAAATCCAGGGAATGGAGCCAGAGCTGGAAGGATCCCTGAAATCAAATCGGGTCGCAAGACGGAACCTTGGGAATGCGAACTCCGGAAGAGCCCAAACGGGGAATCTCCCCTGCAACGCACCTGGGGTTGCACGAGTCCAGAAGGGCAACCTACGGCAGCGCCACTGGAAGGGACCCCAGAACTCAAGAAAGAGAGATGGGGCTCGGTGCTATGGCTCCTCCCTGCACCCCGAAGGGTGGCAAGGGAGCCCTGATGCCCCTCACCCCAACCCCTCAGTCCCTCAGACTCTGAGAACACCCTCATCCTTGACCCCAGTGAAGGGGTCCCTCTATCCAGAGCCCTCCCTAGGGAGGCCCCCGAAGATAGGACTCCTAGTCCCCCCCTGAGGAGGCGCAGCAGCACCAAGGGTGGCAGCTGCCGTGGCCCCTCTGGGGACAGTCCCCCCGAACCCCAAGCCGCCCTCCCCCATGAACCACAGGCCACCCCCAGCCTGGGAGTCCTCAGAGGAAGACCGCTGTGGAGATTCAGGAATGGGAGCACTGGGCCGCCTGACACCGTGTCCCACAGAGGACTCTGATTCAGAAGAATCAGACAGCAAGGCCAGGTCCATGTCCAAATCGTCCCCCTCCGAAGAGGAGTCGACCAGAGGGACCTCGATGCTGGCCACCCCGAGAATCTCCTGAGAAAAAGGCACTGCAAATGCCACCAGTGTCGCCCACAACGCCGTCTGCTTGCAGTGCATCGCCCACGGCCCTGAAACCCAGCCCGACCCATCTACGGCCCCGGTTGAATCCCTGGCGCCGCACGCCCAACACGGAGCCACCAACGGCTGCAAATGGTACCAGGATTTGAAACGGCGCCAGAAGGCAAGGTTGAGGGTCCGTCAGTGCCGGATCTAGCAACCATGGGCTGCGATACTGGGGGAGCCTGCAACTCAGAAGAGGTGTCTGCCGATGCGGTGTCCCGGACACGACCCCGGGAGGGGCCGCGGTATTCCGACACCGTAAAAGAGGCCTCCTCCTCGGCAAGGCTTGAAGATGAGGTGGCCTCCTCCTCACCAGACCGTATAGGCCTGGGAGGGGACCCGGAGGAAGGGTCTAAAGTCCTGGCCTGGGAAGCCCGAGAATGACGCCGCCCTCGAAAAGTTGGTGGGCCTTGCCGACTTTGAATGCATGGATTTCAAGAACATGGCGGTCCATCAAAAAGCAGGCATTGCATCTGTCCATATCATGGTTAGATCCCAGGCATCGCAGGCAGAAATCATGCCAGTCTGTCACGGAGAAATGCCAGCCATAGGAGCACCGACGCATAGGGGCACGGCCCACTTTCGATTTCTGCTTGGCTCCCGAACTGGATATGATGCGAAATAAAATATAACCCAGAAAAAGCTCCCAGTGCTGTTAAAATGAATGATTGGAACGTACTTACCGGCGTCGGGAAGAGAACCGGGATTGAGGAGTCATCGTAGGGTAGACGGCGTTGAACAGAGGCCTAGTGGCATACTTCAAAATGCTCTGACTCGCGCAGCAGGTGCAGCCTCGATGGCGGAAGAAACAGAACTGGGATGGAGGAAGAGTCTGTGGTGCCTAATGGCCGCCACTCACACACCACATAGTGCGTCACTCTCATGGGTGGTGCCGTGGGCACCGACTCCTCCCTCCAAACAAACAAAAAAAAACTCCTGGAGGGAGGAGTCGGTGCCTGTCTTACACCCAGCAGTAATGAATGGTGAAGAATGACAAGGGAAGCTCATCATATACCCTTACCACATACAAGCACTATTCCTGAGCTGCCCCATGTACTCACAGCTCCTTACTGGTATCTCTTCCTGAACTAGCAAGCAAAGTGTCCATATTCTCCCTGGTACTGCGATCATCCACGGGGCTGGATTTCAATGATCTGGCAGATGTTCCTGCAGATAGGCATGTACTTCAGCTGGCATCTGAAATTGTACAGTGCAGCTGTTAAGAGTAGTGGCTAAAGTGGCAGGGTACAGCAAGCATTAGTGATACACCCCTATTATGAAGGCACTGGGTCCAAAGAGTGGCGATATGAATAGCATCGGCATGGTGTGTGTGGCAAAAAGGCGCTGATTTTCTTTTGCAGGGTTGCACCCCCCCAACCCCCCGGACAAAAGGATTCTGTGGGGGGAGAGGATATTGGGGAAAGTTAAAAATTGTGGGGTTGTGTAATAGTGTTTTCACGGTCCCACATAAAATATTCAAAGTCCTAAGTGTCTGCAAAAAGGTTGGGAGATCAGGATTAGAACCCTGGTCTCCACTACTGCTGGCCAAGCTGCTCTATGTACTAGCCCTCCACACCACAGGAGCAGCTCAGCCAGCCTCCTGGATCCTGGTGCCCTTGTCTCTGTCCAGTACCACGGACAGCGACCAGGGGAGTGCTTACAGCAAGCGCTGTAAAATCCCACTCGCTGTCCGTGTAAGCGCTTACCAGACTAGTGCTGTGAATTCTGGCGCTATTCTGGTAGCGCTCACTTGACCGCATATCATTATGAAGATCCTGTTTAATGTTATCATAGGCTTGCTGTTTGTCCAATACTCCACGGGGATAATTCAGGTAAAATGATATACAGCTCCCTGCAACAACTATGTCCTTAAGATCATTGGTCTTCCATAATATCAGTTCCTTGTCTCGGTGGCATAAACAAAGAAACATAGAAACACAGAAGTTGATGGCAGATAAGGACCGCAAGGCCCATCCAGTCTGTCCATTTCTTTTTCTACCTTATGAATGTGCCATCGGGCTTTGCTCTGTCAATGGCCTATCTATTCATACTCATCTGTATTGCTCCCTTATGCTTATCCCATGCCTGCTTGAAGCCCTGCACTGTATTCATATTCACCACTTCCTGAGGTAGGCTGTTCCATGCATCCACCACCCCTTCTGTGAAAAACAACTTCCTCACATTACTCCTTAATCGGCCTTCCTCTAATCTCATCCTGTGTCCTCTTGTCCTGCTATTTTTCTTATATTGAAACATGTTAAACTCTTTCACCTTATTAATGCCCTTAAGGTGTCTGAATGTTTCGATCATATCACCTCTCTCCCTCCTTTGCTCTAGGGTATACATATTGAGCTCCTTTTATCTGTCCTCATATGTTTTCTGAAGCAGTCCTGCCATTTGGTTGCCCTTCTGGACTGCCTCAATTTGGTTAATGTCCTTGTGAAGTGTGGCCTCCAGTACTGCTGCGCAGTACTCCAGATGAGACCTAACCAGTGTCTTGTAAGAGAGGGATTATTACCTTCTTACGACTTGTGATACCCCGACTAATACACCCCAACATCCCCCTAGCTTTACCTACTGCTTTACTGGTCTGCTTGGATGATTTCAGGTCATCTGTGATGGTGATGCCCAGGTCTCTTTCTTCCCTTGTGACTGCCAGCAACTCCCCAGCCAACCTATAGGTGGCTGCAGGGTTTCTCTTCCCTATGTGCATGATCTTGCACTTCTTTGCATTAAACCCGTTACCACTCTTCTGACCATTTTGCAAGTTTAGCGCAGTGGTTTAAGGCTCTGAGCTGCAAATCTGGAGACCTAGGTTTGAATCCCACAGCCCCCACTTGCATACTGTGTGACCTTGAGCAAGTCACTTAACTTCCCTGTGCTCCCAGGTTGCACCTGTAAACAAGCTTTCAGCTTAGTGCGTCTCACCTGGTTAAACAATTTGAAAAAAAAATCTCTTCCCATTCTGCCCACCCCATCTGGATCATCTACTCTGTTGCAGATCTTGGTGTCATCTGCAAACAGACAAACTTTACCCTCCAGTCCATCTGCATTGTCACTGATGAAGATATTGAAGAGGACTGGCCCCAGGACTGATCCCTGAGGTACCCCACTTGTGACTTGCATCTCTTCTGACTGTATACCGTTTACCACCACTCGGTTTTCTGCCCATCAACCAGTTTGCCACCCAGTTGACCAACTTCTGACCCACCTCGAGCCTACCCAGCTTATTAATCAATCTTCTATGTGGAATGGTATCGAAAGCTTTGCTGAAGTCAAGGTAGGCGACATCAACTGCTCCCCCTTGGTCCACCACTCTGATTACCCAGTCAAAGAAATCTATGAGATTAGTTTCTCAAGACCTTCCTGCTATAAAGCCATGCTGTCTTGGATCCTGTGCTCCTATGGATTCCAGGTGTTGCATTATCCTTTCCTTAAGGAGTGCCTCCATAATCTTGCCCACTACTGAGGTAAGACTCACTGGTCTGTAGTTCCCTGCTACCACTCTTGTGGAGCAGGATCACATGAGCCCTTCTCCAGTCTTCTGAGACCTCTCCTGTTCTCAGAGACTCACTAAACAGTTCTGATAATGGCTCTGCTAGTTCCACCCTTAGCTCCTTTAGTACTCTGGGATGTATGCCATCAGGTACCATTGCCTAGTCCACCCTGAGCTTAACGAGCTCTTGTAGGACCCTTTCTTTTGTGAAGAGACTAGTGCACACCTCCCTCCCCCTGTGTCAATGGTGCTGAGCTGTGGGCCTTGCCCTACCTTCTCCTCAGTAAATACTGAGCATAAGTATCTATTTAGGATAGATGCTTTTACGTGGTCCTCCTCCTCACATGCCCCCTTATCCCCTTTGATCTTAGCAATACCCCCTCTGGACTTTCTCCTTTCACCAATGCATCTATAGAAAGTCTTGTCACCTTCTTTTACTGTTTGTGCTAGTGTTTCCTCGGTTTGGGCCTTTGCCTACCTTTCCTGCTTTCCTTAGGGAAGTTTGGTATGCCTCCCTATCTGCACCCCGCTGCGTTCCCGTATATTTCCTGAAGGCCAGCCTTTTGGCTCTGACCTTTTCTGCTACTGTTTTTGAGAACCAAAGTGTTTTCTTCCTTCTTTTGCACTTCCTTTTCTCTCTAACACAATGCCCTTTTTTAAAATAAAGGGACAAGGCCTCATGTTATTTCTGCCACCTTGGGCCCTTTGGATGCAATGCACGCTGTCTATTTCAAAATGCAATTCCCCTGGAGGCAGCTGCAACCACTGGGGAGATTTTCTCTTAGAAACTGCACCAGATCACGCCCTTCTGTACCTTCAGGGAGTCCTACGATAAGAAGGTTCTTCCTCCAATCGCAGCCCCCCCCCACCAAGTCTCCCATTTTTGTTGCAAGCCAGGCCAGTTGGGTTTCAGCTGAACTCAGGTGTTGAGCATGCACCATACTACCAAGGTTCATACTAAGGTTGAAAAGGAGCTAGGAGGCTTATGAGGCCCTTAAGTGCTCCTGTAGCAGTCAGTTGTAATAACTGAGTTTATATCCTGTAAGAATAAAGCTATCTGGACGTCGTTCAAACTCGTTTTTTGTTTTGCTGATAACTATATCAAGTGGAAGTTTGTTCCATGGACTAACAATTGTCAGAGCACAGAAAAAATTGCGATTTGCATAATTAAACTTACTGCCCGATAGTTGGAGGGGATGACCTCTTGTATTAAAGGAATCATTTCTGAACTTGAAGCCCAGTTACGTTAATAAATAAGGATCCTGCATCATATCAAACATTAGGAGGTCGTCACCTCTGAGGTGTCATGTGGAGGGGGACATGAGGTTCAGAGAATTAATTCTGCACTCATGGGGCTGATTATGTAAGCCGACTATGTGTTTGGTGAACCTTCTTTTGACCTTTTCCAGTAAAAGGTTCTTAGATTTCTTAAATGGATAACAGAGCTGTGAAGCATGTTCCAGGAGAGGCCTGGCATATGCCCTATACAGAGGCATCATAACCATGGGGTCCCTAGATCTTATGTTCCTTTTTGTGGACAATATGACTCTGTCAGTTTTACTGATTGCCTCATTAATCAGTACTCGAATGTGTACTTTTTTCGATTATGCAATCTGTAACTACCTGTCTGTGTCAAAGGACCTCCTTGTGAATGAGCTTGCTCAACGGAGTTTTCCTACAATAAACTTGAACATTAATCTGCCTTCAGTGACCCAAATCAGTGGAAATAAATACTCCAAGGTCCTTTTCATTCATGGTAGTTTCCAGAATAGAGCCCTCTACGTTAAACACATTTTGTGGATTACGGGCACCTAGATGCATTACTTTGCATTTATTAGTGTTAAGTCTCATGCCCCATGTGTTTACCCAGTTTTAAATTTTATTCAGATCATTCTGAATAGTTTGTGACTGCGCAGGACTTAAACAAGGGCCACCGATTTTAACGTCAACTGCATATTTTATCAATGATGAAATACAGTTCTTGGTTAGGTCTGAAATGAAGGCTTGGAACAAACAGGGACCCAATAAGGAAACCTGTGGAACCCCGCTAGTAACCCGATCAACCTCGGACAAGGATCCTGTGATGAGGACTCTCTGAGATCTATCCTTCAACTAATTATCAATCCAATTTACTACATTTTTATTAATATTAAAGGTATGCAATTTTGATAAAAGGGCCCAGTGAAGCATGGCGTCAAAGGTCTTACTGAAATCTATGAATATGATATCAAAGAGCGTCCTGCCGTCCAAGTTTGAACTAAGCTATTCATAAAAACACATGAGGTTTGTTAGGCAGCCCCTTCCCTTTTCGCCACCATGTTGTTCTGGCTCCAGATCACAAAGTAAAGGAGTAACCCCCATGTGGTCTATTATAGTTGTTTCCACCTTCTTGATTCTGTCCGTGAGAGAGGCTAATCTGGCATGTGTTTCTGTGACAGTGAGTCAGATCATTTTCATGGAGGCGGCAATTTGTTCAATTAGGTTTACATGGTGTACTGGGTCCGGGAGAGCTACGTATTGATCTCTGGAGGCAGCCATCTTAGGGTCTGGGAGGCAGTTGGAGGGCACTGAAATCTCAATCACTTTTTTCCGTTTGTGCTGGCTGAGAACTACTGACTTTTGTCCACCAGTGGATTGCATACTTCTATAGCTCCCTGTAGATGCACAAAAAAGGAGGACTTGTGCTGAATAAATCCATGAATGGAGAGGGATCGCACAGAAACGGCACGGAGCTGATGGCTTAGGCGGCCATTTCTTCCACGCGCTTACATGACCTTCCAATACTTGCAAAGTTTGATGGTATTCTTCAGTAGAATTGGACTGACGAGCGGTTGACGCCGAGAGAAAGAACTGAGGCATGATGAGGCTGCTTAAGTTATACAGGTGGTGCCGATGCTCGTCAATGTGAGCAGCTCCAGCTAGCAACATTTTCTGGGTGTCCTGATGCTGGCAACTTACAGTTCCATGATGTGGCTCAATGGAGAGAGATATCCTCGATGAAGACTGTCAAATATCAAATTTTAATGCAACATGTAACTTTTGTAATCATGTTGGACCTTCTTGTAAATAGGGCACATATCCCTAATGGTGAAATTCATGTTGAAAACTAAACATTTTACTACTAAAACTTCTACTACAGCTCTCATTTGCAATCTTGCCCATGGTACCACTGCTGTGGTCGAAGCAATGTGCCCTAGTGAAGTACAGTTACATAAGAACTTTCCGTAACAGTAGATCTTCAAGAGGATCTCTTGCAGCAGGTCATCACCTGTAGGACTCAACCATCAGATGCTAGGACTGCAGAGAAACCTTTCTAGCTAGTAGTATACCAGAGGGGGCCACCCACTTCAGATGTCAGCGTCTGACATCAGCCTAGCCTATATAAGGTGGGTGGTCCCCAAGCCCTCCTCAATTCTCCCACCAGAGACCAGAAGCAGGATTCTGGAAGGGGGGAACCAAGGAGAATGCCAAGGTAACCTGGTAGTAGAGGAAAAGCAGAAGGAGCGCCCCAATGGAAGGGGAGTGAAACACAGAGAGATGGGGAAAGGAGGGAGGGGAAAACCAGGGCCTGCTGCAATAGATCCTCTTGAAGATCTACTGTTGCGGTAAGTTCTTACGTAACTGTGCCATCTAACTTCGAGGGTATCTCTTGCAGCAGGCCATCACCAGTAGGACTGAGTCCCAAGCAGTTCTAATTGCAGAGGTAGTCAGGACAGGCGGATGGCAAGCAAATATGACAGCATACGGGAGAAGGCCTTGAAGAACCGCCAGGCCAAAACTGGCACACCTCCTGGAGGCAACGTCCAGACTTTAGTGCTTGGTAAAGGTGTGGACAATACTCCATGTGGCTGTGGCACAAATATCAGAAGCAAAGACATTATGAAAACAGGCTACTGAGGTGGCCATACCCCTTGTGGAATGGCCCTTGACAGCCCCAGGAAGTTCCTTACCATACTTTTGGTAACAGTAAACAATACAATTAGCCAACCACTTGGACAAACACTGTTTGGAAACTGGGGAGCCCTCTCTCCCAGAGGCAAATGAAACAAACTGACTGGACTTATGGGAATCCTTAGTCCAGTGTGTACAGTATCTCAGAATTCTGTGTACATCCAGGGTATGGAGCAATGCCTCCTACTGACTAGAATGCTCTGGAAAATAAACAGGCAGGTGGATGGACTGATTCAAGGTAAACTTTGACACTACCTTAGGAAGAAATGTAGGATTGGTACACAAAGACGCCCTTCTCTTTGTGGAAAACTAAATAAGGCTCCTTACATACGAGGGCCTGAAGCTCTGAAATCCTTCGAGCAGAAGTAATGGCAACCAAAAACAACACTTTCCATGACAAAAAGTGTAGCTCGCAAGATGCAACCATTTTAAAGGGAGGCAGCGCAAGCTTTTGTCACATAAAATTAGGGTCCCACGATGGGACAGGATCCTGAATAGTCCTAAGGGGGATTCAAATGCAAAAAAGTGTGGGACACATCAAGCTGGGCCACTGTGTGCCCCTCCACAGGTATATGGTTATGCAAAGATCTTAAACCAAAGTCCAAGAGAGACAGGAGGTACACCAGGACTTGATCCACTGAACAGGTGAAGGGACACAACTGGTGCAAAGCAGTCCATACAGCAAAGCGCTTCCATTTCATGGAATAGGTGGCCTGGGTGGAGGGCTTCCTGACCGCCACCAACAAAATGGCGATCCTGAGGAAACCCCAAACCTGGCTATGGCTATGTCCTCAGGAGCTATGCATGGAAATTACAGTAACTTCAAGTCCAGATGGACTAGGGTGCCCTGGTCCTGGGAGAGAAAGACGGTGCACAGGGGCAGGGGGAGAGGAAGTTCCACTGCCAGTTGCTGCAGCAGGGGAAAACAGATCTGGCAAGGCCAGAAGGGAGTGATGTGAATTATCGTTGCCCCTTCCATCTGGAGTTTGATTAGAATGCATTGAAAGAGCAGGAAGGTAGGGAAAGCATACAGAAACCTCCCTGTCCAGGAGAGAGGCAATGTGACTTGCCAGAAAATTCCAGGCCTGGGATCTAGTAAGCAGAAATGCAGCTGCTTTGCATTGAGTGGGGATGCAAAAAGGTCCAACTTGGGCTGACCCCATCTGTCAAAGAGGTCTTCTGCCACTGAGGTCAGAAGTTCCAACTTGTGAACCCTGTACTGTGAGCAGCTTAGAGTGTCCACCAGGACATTTTGGATGCTGGGAACATGGACAGCCGAGAGCTGTGGGCCATGCTCAATGGCCCAATACCAGACCCTCATTGCTTCCCTGCACAGGGGGTAGGAATGAGTCCCCCCGCTTGTTTATATAATTAACAATGCACATATTGTCCGCCTGAACCAAGAGCGGACCTGGGAACAGTGAAGACTGGAAGGCCTGGAGGACTTACAAGACTGTCCTCATCTGCAGAATAATGATGTGGAGATCCTGCTATAACTCGGACCAAGTCCCCTGGGTCTACTGAGACCCCATGTGGGCACTCCAACCCAGGCTCGAAGCATCGATCGTGAGAATCTGCTGATGGGTGGGTAGTAAAAGCCACCCCCTGAAACAGATTGTCAGGCTCTAGCCACAACAGAGGTACCTTCTTGACTGGGCCCAACACCAGCGCTAGCTGATCCAGGGAGTCTACACACTGGTCCAACTGTACCCATAGGGTCCACTGAGCATTCCTCATATGTAGCCTGGCTAGGGGAACTGTCGCAATGGCTGCAGCCACAAACCCTAGGAGCCTGAGAAATTCCCTCACCTGAACATGGTGGTTGTGGAGCCAGAGGCAGACCTGAGCCTTGAGTCACTCCGCCATGTCTGGAGGCAAAAAGGCCTTGCCCCGAGTCATGTCCAGGACAGCCCCTATGTATAGAAGATGCTGCTAGGGGGTAAGGAAGGACTTGGGCAGGTTGACAGTAATGCCCAGGGACTGAAACAGGCTGCAACTACCTTCCAGAATCTGCGAAAGATGGTCCCTGGAGGGGGCCCACCAGGTGTCAGTCATCCAGGTAGGGGAAAAACATAAAAACCCTGCTTCCTCAAGGATGCCACCACTACCACCAGGCACTTGATAAAAGGGCCCGAAACTGGTAGTGTCCCCCATGAAATGGAAATGGAGGAAATGCCTGTGGGAAGGAAAATCTTTGATGTGCAGATAAGCATCCTGAATATCCAAAGAACATAGCCAGACCCCCCGGTGGAGCAGAGGCAGTAAGCCCTGCAAAGAGACCATCCTGAAACATTTGTACTCTATGTATAAGTTGAGATTGGTCAGGTCCAGGATGTGGTGAAGGTCCCCCGTTTTCTTGGGAACTGGGAAAAAATGGGAGTGATAACCCAGACCTTGTTGAGAGGGAGGTATGAGCTTCTATGGCCTTCTTTAGCAGCAGGGCTTGACTTTCTGCCTATATGAGAGGAACGTGGTTTGGTGGCTATGTGAATGCCCTTGGCGGATTTGCAGGGGGCAACCCCAGAAACTCTAGAGTGTGCCTGTGCTCTATGAGATGAAGAACCCAACTGTCTGTCATGATGACCTCTCCACCAGTCTAGGTGGATGGAGAAGCGACCCCCTTCCCCCACCTCCTGTAGCCCTACGGGGTGGGGGAGACCGGCAAGAAGTCAGGAGGTGGGGGCAGCCTGTGACTGGGCTGTGGAGGCACTTCTGGCTGACCAGGGAGGGGTGGAGGCAAAAGGCAGGGCTGCACCTTGTTTGCACTTGCCCTGGGCTTTGTGGGGGCTCTGGGCTGCCCTCTAAGAGGAGCAACGAAGATCCCCATGACCCACTTCTCGACTGGGTGTGTAGGTATATTGAGGGACCAACTTTAATGCCCTTCCCAAGTTTGGAGCTCAGATAATTTCTGGATGTCACCCCCAAACAGCTTAGACCCGTGAAAGGGGGTGTCCAGAATACTGGACTGAACATCAGGGGTGAAGCCTGAGACCCTAAGCAAGGTGTGGTGCTGGAGATCATATGAACTGTGACAGGGCTGAATAGGGCCCTGTCCCAGTTGTTCTGGAGAAAGAGTTACATGCAAGGATCTGTTCTATTCTTTCCCTTTCTGCCTCTTGTCTGTCTGGTTGCACAACCAAATTTTCTCGTTAGACCTGCGGACATGATCACCCTTACAGTCTTGCAATTCTCTGCCTCTCACTATCTCTCTACCTTTTCTTGCTGTTCTGTCATTTCTTCCCCATGCATATCTGCTGGTATAAAAATATATGTGAATCATTATGTGGACATGTAACTGATACTGGGATCCCTTTGTTTAGAAATGTATATAGTTTTACTGTTGAAATGTCTATAGTTATACTGTTGAATGATTGCAAAAAGCTGTTTGGAACTGAAGGGGTTAACCTGTTTGCAAACTTTCTGAGAAGTAGTAAGCAAGAGATCAGTTCTGGGTCACAATGTTCTTTTTGCTGCATTTGCTGAAACTTACAAGAACACTGTGTGAGAAGCATGCTGCTTTCTTAACGAGCGGAGGTTGCAAAGACTTATAAAAACAGAGCTGCAATGTTTTGCAAAAGAGAAAAACACAGAGACTGGGATTGGAAATTGAGAAGAAACCCAGATGGACTTTCTCTATTCATACTGCCTTTGTAAACAGTTATACCGAACAATTTTATTTTTTTTATTTTACTGTTAATAAATCACTTGTTCGAATTCTACAACTGCTCCTGGTTTTCATATGCTTCCTGACCTGTGCCTCAACGACAGATGGTGTCAGTCTAAGTGGGATTTACGCCGTGCATACTCTAAGCCAGGAGTTTTGTGTGTGGGTATTAGACCTGGTAACAGGAAAGCATAGAAGGAATGTATGGATTCTGCAGCAGCAAACCCAGGAGTGGTTACCAGGAGAATGGCAGCCAAACCAGCAGAGACAGAAGTCCAAGGTGAGATTGTACAGCCAACACAAGTTATGGAAAAAAAGAACAGGCAGTGACAGAATCTGAAAGCTTAACTGGCTTTTTCAAATGGTGGGCTATACAACAAAAAGAGAAAGAGAAGCAGAGAGAAAAAGAGATTCAACATTTAGAAGCACAGAGAAAAGAAGAAGTGGAACAACTCGAACAGCAAAGAAGAGAAGAGATGCAGCGATGGATGGATAACCTTGCAAGTTATCAAAGCTCTAGGATCTGGCACTGGTTCAGCAGAGCAACAAGACACTAACAACTTAAAATACATTAAACTTACAAAGTTATGTTCTTTGGATGATATCGAAGCATACCTGACAACTTTTGAAAGGGTTGCCACAGTCTGCCAGTGGACAAAGCAGCAATGGGCACTCAGACTGGTACCTTACCTGACAGGGAAATCCCAACTTGCCTACAGCAATATGGACACTGCACAGTCAGAAAACTATGACCTGGTGAAAAGCGAAATCCTGAAAAGGTATGACATCTCAGCAGAGACCTACAGGCAGAGATTTCGATGTCTGAAGTACAACTCAGTCGACAATCCTCAAGAAGCCTTCAACCGACTCAGAGAACTCCTGATAAAATGGCTCCAACCAGAGAGCAAAACAGTCCCACGGATCAACAGATCTGTAATGGGGCAATTCATCAACATCCTGCCTACAGATGTGCAGCTTTGGGTGAAAGAACACTGACCAGAAAGTAGAGAAAAGGATGTTTCTTTGGCCAAAGACTACCAAATGGCCAGACAAACACCACAGCAGTGAGGTAACAGCCAAGCACCGGTAAGACACTCTTTTTCCCATTTAAACGCCAAGTCTAATAAGAACTCTGGTGGGGGTAACAAATCTGTGCCCAAAGACGTTATTTGCTATAACTATAATAAGCCAGGTCATATTGCAAGAAATTGCCATAAGAAGAGTGACACTGGAGCAGATTTGACCTTAGCAAATTGGGGCAAGTATACTTAACAGATGTGAAGGTGGGAGATAAGACTGTGAAGGGACTTCTAGATTCAGGAAGCAGGCAAACCCTAGTACATACTGAAATGCTAGGAAAACAATGTCCAAAAGGACTGGTGTCACCTGCATCCAAGGGGACACTCGATATTATCCCACCAGCCAAGTGTCTCTCACTATTAATGGGGTGTCACACCAAAGGAAAGTGGAGTTAGTACCTAAGTTACCCCTACCTGTGATTACTGGAAATGACTTTCCAGGATTTACTGAGTTAATCAAAGAGGGAGTAAATCCTGATGTTTCAGCAGCTGTGATGATAAGAGCTCAGGCAAAACAAATCTTAGATGGTGGGGACTCTCTTCTTTTCACTGGTTTTGATTCGGACTTGTTTGAGCACAGCTACAAGATCTGGAAGTCCAGGAAAGAAAGACGACGCCTGAAGAAACAGTGGCAACAAAAGACTGATGGACATAAGGGGTTAACATATGAAAATGCTGAAACTAAACTGATAACTGATTGTGATTTTCTTTCAGAACAAGCTAATGATGTTTTCTCCAGGGTTATTTTAAGCAGCTGGGGGTGTAATTAAGACAGGGTGAACCTATGTTTAAAAAATGTAATGGGCTACTGTACAGAGTTTGGGTTAAACCTCAGACACAGGACCAGACAGAACAATTGGTTATACTACAAAAGCATAAATCTGAGTTGTTACAGATAGCACATGATAGTCCTATGGCTGGTCACTCGGGGAGGGATCGCACCCTTGCCAGACTGCTGTACAGATTTTACTGACCTGGAATTCAGGAAGATGTTGCTACCTACTGCAGTTCTTGTGCCGAGTGTCAGAAAGTAGCCCCAGTGACTAAAAAAGACAAGGTTCTCCTACCTTTGATAGATGTGCCTTTTGAGAGAACTGCAATGGATGTGGTTGGCCCCTTAGACAAAAGTAAAAAGGGTAATCGATTCATTTTGGTAGTATGTGAATATGCTACTCGATACCCAGATGCAGTTCCAATGCGTACTGTCACAGCCCCAAAAGTGGCAGTAGGGCTTGCCAAAGTTTTCAGCAGAGTGGGCATCCTTAAAGAAATCATTATTGATCAGGGTAGTAATTTTGGTACTTCATTACTGAAAGAGCTGTACCGACTACTAGGTATCACTGCCGTAAGAGCCTCCCCTTATCACCCTTGGACCGACAGTCTTGTTGAGCGTTTTAATCAAACCCTAAAATGCATGTTAAAAAGGTTTGTGAAAGGGGATGGGAAAGACTGGGACCAGTACTTTCCTTATCTGCTTTTTGCTTACAGAGTATTGCCACAGGCATCAACAGGTTATTTTTCACCATTTGAAGTGCTGTATGGTACACACGAACATACCTAATGTACAGCAGAAACAGCCCCCAGTCTATCTAAGTCTGCACCCCCACTCTCCCTCCCATTTGTCATCCCACTGCCACCCACCACCTCCCACCCTCACTCTCCTGCCCTCTCCCATGCCCTTTGAAGCTGTTCACAGATTTACATACCACCACCCATTCTGGTAGAGCGTTCCCATTTTGCTACCACCTCTCTGTGAAATAGTGTTTCCTCATTTCCTTCCTAAATCTTCCCCCCCTCTATTCTTAGCCCATGCCCCTTGGTGACCCTTCCCCTCCTTAACTTAAAGACCCCATCTGCCCATCCTTATTGACTCCCCTCAGATACTTGAATGTCTCTATCAAGTCCCCCCTGTCCCTTCTATCCTCCAGGGTCTACATATTCAGGTCTCTCGGTCTGCTGTCATAGTCTGTCCCTTCCATTCCACATATCATCTTTGTTGCTCTCCTCTGCACCCCCTTCCCCAATAGCCTGATATCACGCTTCAGGTATGGCCTCCAAAACTGCACACAATACTCTAAGTGGCTCACCAGCGACCTGTAGAGGGCAAGATCACCTTCTTTGCCTGGATGAAACTCCTCGCTATACACCTCAGCATTTTGTTTGCTTTGCAGCCACTCCTGCACTGGGCAGTATTGTCCATGGTCCCTGTTATCATTACCCCTAGGTCCTTCTCCTCCTCAGTGATCCCCAGCGTAACCCCTCCCAGCCAGTATTCTCTCCTTGGGTTCTTCACCCCAAAGTGCATAACCTTACATTTCTTTGCACTGAACCCAAGCTGCCACCTCTCTGACCACTCCTCTAGCTTGCTTAGGTCCCCCTGCAGCTGCTTCCATCCCTCCTCTCCATTCACCACTGCTCCGATTTTGGTGTCGTCAGTGAACACACTTATCTTGCTCACCACTCCATGTGCAATGTCTGATACGAAGATCCCAAACAATACTGGCCCCAACACAGAGCCCTGTGGCATCCCACTCGTCACCGGCCTAGGAGTTGAGAGCTCCCCTCTCACCACCACCCGTTGCAGTCTCCCACTCAGCCAGCTTGTAATCCAGTTCATCATTTTTGCCCCTACCCCTGCATCAGTTAGCTTCCCCCCAAGCTGCCCATGAGGCACAGAATCGAAGGCCTTGCTGAAGTCCAAGTAAAGAACATCCACTGCATGACCCTTATTCAGCTCACCTGTCACCCAGTCATAATACTGTATCAGGTTGGTTTGACAAGACTTCCATGAAACAAACCCATGTTGCCTCACATCCTGGAGGCCATTGTCCTCCAGGTACGGCACCAGTCCTTCCTTTAGTATTGTCTCCATGAGTTTGCACACTATGGAGGTGAGACTACAGGGCGATAATTACCCGGTTCATCCCTTGGTCTGCTCTTGTGTAATGGTACTACATGTGCCATCCTCCAGTCCAGTGGCACACATCCCGACTCCAGTGAGGTACTGTACAGATCCACCAGCAGCTCTGCCAACAACTTCGCCATCTCCCTCAGCACCCTGGGGTGGATACCATCTGGCCCCGGTGCCTTGTCTACCTTCAGTGCCCTCAGTCCCTCTAGGACTCTACTTGCCTCAATTCTTCCATCTGTTGCCTCCTCTCCTCCTGTCCCCACCTCCCAGCCCATGGTGGTAGCAGTCCCCCCTTTTCTTCCGTGAACACTGAGCAAAAGTATTCATTCATTGCCTCTGCCTGCTCCTCACCCTTTTCCGTCCACTCCCCACCCCTTTTTATCCTCACTATTGTCTCCTTGCACTTCCTTTTCCCCCTGATGTATCTGAAAAAGTCCCCACCCCCATTAATTCCCTGGGCTAATCTCAGCTTCCTCTGGGCCTATGTTTCTCTCACCTTTCTGGTCACCTCCCTGGACCATCTTGCATACTCCTTCCTGACCACTTCCTTCACCGTCCTTCTATACATCTGGTGCGCCTCTCGTTTTGCTCTCACCACCTCCGCTACCTCACTGTTTAACCAGCATGGTTTTCTTGCTCTACTCCTCTTACTGCGTGTCTTGGTGCAGGCTTCTGTTGCCTCTATAATCCCCCATTTAATAATATCCCATTTTTGCTCTACATCCATCTCCTGCCTTATGCCCTCTAGTTTCCCTTTCAGTACTTCCTGCATCCTCCCAAAGTCTGCCTCCCTGAAGTTTACTACCTGAGTAATTGATTTATCTGGCTCCCCACACATCATGATATTAAACCACACCGTTTGGTGATCGCTGTTGGCTAGTGGATCCTCCACCTTTATTTCCCTTACTGCCTCCCCATTCGACAACACCATATCTAAAGTGTTCTTTAGCCTAGTAGGTACACTAACCAACTGGGCCAGGAGACCCTTCTGGATTGCATCCAGGAGCACTGGCTCCCTGGCACTGGAGGTGGCCGGAATGCTCCAGTTAACCCCCGGCAAGCTGAAATCCCCCATGATGACCACCTTCCCTTTTCTACATACCTTTCTGATTTGTCCTAATTCCTTGTCAAGCTCCTCAGACTGGGACGGTGGCCTGTATACCACCCCAAACCTCAGTTTCCTACCCCTTGAGTCTAGAGGCTGCAGCCAGATTGCCTCTGTTCTCCTTTCTTCCCCCTTGTTCCTTGTGCATTTGATCCCGTCCCTCACACAGACTGCAACCACACCGCCCCTCCCTTCCTTATGGTCCTTCCTGTACACTTTGTATCCTGGGATTGCCAGATCCCAGTTCCGGTGCTCAGTTGCTCACATTTCTATGACAGCTGCAATATCCACCCTCCACACTGCTAAGAGTGCCTGTAGCTCAGCAGATTTGTTGCCTAAGCTTCTTGCATTCAGCAAGACAACCCTCCATCCTGCCCCCTTTCCTTCACTGGCCTCTATTTCCTTCCTTCCTTCTACTCCCTCCTTTTTCAGCCGCCCCGAGTCCTTCCCTGCTAGCCTGGGGGTAGGCTGTGACTCCACTCTATTGGATGCCTGCCTACCTGCTGTCCACTTGCCACCCCCCCATCTAGCTTAAATCCACCTTTGTTGCAATATACCTCCCCAGTCTTTGCTTTAATACCTCCTTCCCCTCACCACTCAGGTGCAGCTTATTCCTTGCAAACAGATTGTTATTATCCCAGGTACTGCCCCAGCCACCCACAACCCCATATCCCTTAGTTTGACACCATTTTACCAACCATGTGTTCAACTCCATAATCCTCTCCTTTCTCACTGTGCTTGCTGCTCAGGGCACGGGGAGCACTTCAGAGAATGCCACAGACGCCCCAGTCTCCTCGCACAACCTTCCCACTTCCTCAATCCTCTCCTTTGTTACCTCCACCATTTCCCCCGCTAGGACATTTGTCCCCACATGTACCACAATGTGTGGTTCCTCCTTATGCACCTTAGGATTGCCTGTCCTACCTTGTCTGCCTTTAATCCTGGTATGGACTCCACCCATTTCTGACTGAGCCTCTCCCCCTTGCTGCCCCATCTGATCCCCTTGAGTATGGAGTCCCCCAACACTAGTACACCTCCCTCCTTCTTTTCTTGTGCCTGTCACCACCCCCCCCCACACAGGTTCTCATTTCTGGGGCCACTCAAGACGGTGCTTTTACAGTGTGTCCCAGTGTCTTCCCCCCTGCCCTTCTCAATTGAGACTCCTCTCCCTCCTCCTGTTTGACTGCCAACCTTCCACTCCCTCCTCACCTCTCCGAGTATTATCCCCTTCCCCTGCCATGCCATGCTCAGTCTCTCCACTAGTAATGCCCCTCTCTCCCTGCTCTTTGAGAGTACTATCTCTTGTGCAATCTCCTCCTGCGTCCTCTTTCCCATGTGTTGTTAGTACAGCAAACATGTTCCCTCCTCCCTTTGCCTTATTGTGTGTTTTCTCCTCCCTGCTGCTGCTCCTCTTTTTCTAGGTCCAACTAGAGTCCAACCTTCAACAATTGGCTTCCTGTCTACTGTGCCTCCTCCCCCTGACCTCTCCCTTGCCCCACTGTTCCTTCTCTGTGGTGCCCCACAATACTTTCAGATGTCAGCCCTCCTACCGATGCAATCCTCCCCTCCTCCCCCAACCTCCCCAGCTCCCTGCCAAGCCACTGAACCTCTTCCTCAAGCCTCCTTAGCCTGTGGCATACTGGGCAGCCTCCCAGCCTCCACAGTATGTTCATCTGAATTGCTGCCCCACAACCATTGCACCCTACAATCCTACTCATAGTCCATACTACCTATACAGTCTCTCCACACCACTCTCCCTAAAGCAAGCAGAATTAACTAATCCTAGCCCAGCCTCTAACAGAAATTAGTATCCTAAATGCCCTTGCATGCAGCATAAGATAGCCAACTACAGTACTAACTGGAAACCACAATCCTACTCATAAGGACTATAGATCTACTCATACGTTTTATATATTTATTTGTCCTTAGGACTTAGCTCATATGGCTGTTCCTTGTTTCCTCCTTCCTGGCCTCTTCTGAGGTCTCAGATCAGTCTGCAGCTCCCCAAGCTCCCCCCTCTGAGCCTTCATATGTGACCCCTGTGGTATTTCAGTATACATGTCCTGTGCAGTCGCTTCAGCCACAAGCAGAGTCAACAAATCCTTCTCCCCTGTAGTTTGATGGCTCAGTCAAGAATTTAAAGGCTATGTGGGTGGGCAAGTCTGGGCATGTCCTGTGCACTCACTTCAGCCACAGAAGCCTTTAAGCTAAATTCTACTTTAAGCTAAATTAAAAAGAAAATAAAACAATATAAAAACTTACAAAAATCCTCTATACATTAACTCCCTCAACAGCAAGTAGAATTAACTAATCCTTCTCTCCTGTAGTTTTTAGTCACTCCAGCCACAGAAGCCTTTAAGCTAAATTCTACTTTAAGCTAAATTAAAAAGAAAACAAAACAATATCAAAACTTACAAAAATCCTCTATACATTAACTTTCTCAACAGCAAGTAGAATTAACTAATCATTCTCTCCTGCCGTTTAAAAGAGCAAAATTTACAGAAATCTTCTCCATAGCCAGCAAGCAGACTTAACCAATCTACAGCACCACTAGATGTAATAAAAGAAACATGGGAAGATAACCCCCCATCAAAAACAATCTATTACATCTTATATGTGTACCCTGAGAAAGAAGCTTGCACAATATGTTGAAATTGCCACAGTAATCAGGAAGAGGCCCAAACCCAGCAGAAGGTGTATTATGACCATGAGGTAAAAGAAAAAGGTTTTGAGCCAGGTGAAAAGGTCTTGTTACTGTTACCCACTACAGAAAAGAAATTGTTAATGAAGTGGCAAGGGCCTTATAAAGTGCTTAGATGTACTAGCACAGTTAACTATGAGACTGAGACACCTGATAGGAAAAAACCTACTAAAATATACCATGCTAACCTCCTCAAGAAATAGGTTGAAAAAAACCCAAAAGCTGTTTTGCTAGTTTTGCCAGAAACTGATAAAGAAGATACTGATGTAGCTTATGATAGACTGGAACAATCTGTAACTGTTGATGCTGTCAAGGTGAATGTTTCCTTAACCTCTGAACAAAATGCAGAAATCTGTAACTTGCTAAAAGCATTTAACAGTACTTTTACCACAGTACTGGGCCAAGCACGTAATAGTGACAAAGAATGCTCGCCCTATTAGGCAAAAAACATACAGATTACCAGAGTGGTTAAGAGCCGACGTGATTAAGGAAATACAAAAAATGAAAGAATTGGGTATCACAGAAGAGTCGAGAAGTGCTTGGTTATCACCAATGGTGATTGTAAACAAAGAAAAAGGGGGTGTAAGAATCTGCTTTGATTTTAGAAAACTTAATCAAGTGTTAGAATTTGACAGTTATCCTATGCCCAAAATAGATGATTTGGTGGACAGACTGGAGAATGCCAAGTATATCAGTACCCTTGATCTCACCAAGGGTTACTGGCAAATTCCCCTAGCTAAAGAATCCAGAAATAAAACTGTATTTGCCACTCCTATAGGATTCTTATCAGTTCACCACTGTGCTGTTTGGTTTACATGGTGCTCCCGCTACATTTCAGTGGTACATGGATGTAATTTTATCCCCACACACTGGTTTTTGTGCTTCGTACCTGAATGATGTTGTGGTGTAGTCCAGACTGGAAAAGCCACCTGGAACACCTACGAGCTGTTATCCAATCATTCAAAAAGTCAGGTCTGACAATTAATCCTACCAAGTATGCATTGGGCATGCAGGAAACCAGATATCTGGGCTATGTTTTGGGAAATGGAGAAGTCAAACCAGAGGTTTCTAAGATAGAAGTGGTAGCTAACAGCCTTGCCCTAAAACCAAGAAACATGTCAGGTCATTTTTAGGGCTGGCTGGTTATTATCAAAGATTTGTTTCCAACTTTGCAGAGTTAGCTACTACTCCCCTCACAGAACTCACGAAAAAACTGTACCCGAATAATGTGAAATGGGCCCCAGAGTGTGACGAAGCTTTTCGACCTATTAAGGCTACATTATGTTCAGCCCTTGTTTTAAGAAGCCCAACTTTGAGAAACCATTTTTGTTACAAACAGATGCATGCCTAGGTACAGTCCTAAGTCAAAATATAGATGGTACAGAACATCCTATTCTCTATATTAGTAGGAAGTTGCACAACAGAGAAAAAAGGTACTCTACCACTGAAAATGAATGTCTTGCAACAAAGTGGGCCATGAAGTCCCTTAAGTTTTACCTACCAGGAGCTGACTTTGTACTTGTAACTGATCACAATCCTCTCGGTTGGCTTAAGATAAAACGGCTTCCCTTGGTCTTAAATCTTCTGATGTATTTGGACCTTTTACCCAAAAAGATGTAATAGATGATATAAAGACCATTAAATGAGATGGTTCTGCAGGACCAGATGAAATTCCATCTATCTTTATAAAAAACACTGCAAATCAACTAAAAGGACCATTGACATTTATGTTTAATATCTCTGTTACAACAGGTACCACTATTCTGGTGTGGAATCAAGTGATAGTTATTCCGTTATACAAAAATGGGAATAAGAATCTGGCACAGAACTATAGACCAATAAGTCTCACTGCAATTTTTTTGTAAATTACTGGAAAGGCTTTTAAAAAATAGAATAATTGATCATTTCTCTGATACTGGACAGATTGATTACACGCAACATGGGTTTGTAAAGGGGCGGTCATGTCAAACAAACCTTTTAAATTTATTTGCGCCTGTAAGCGAAGCCCTGGACAATGGCCTTGCAGTGGGTATAGTTTTCTTAAACTTCTCTAAAGCTTTTGATTTAGTAGCCCATGATATATTAATTCAACAGTTAATAAAAGCTAATGTACTTCATTCTATAGTAAATTGGACAGAAGCCTGGTTGACTGACAGGAAACAACAAGTGTCTAAAAGGCTATCTATCTACATGGGAGAATGTAACTAGTGTTGTCCCACGGGGATCTGTGCTGGGGCTCGTGCTTTTTAACATACTGGTTTCTTCAATGCTACCTTTAAATAATCATTGTTGGACGGTCAAGTACGCTGATAACTGTAAACTCGGAGGCACTGTAACAGATCAATATTCAGCTCAGAAATTTCAAGAAAATCTCACACACTTAGAAAGATAGTGTATGGCAAACAAATTATTTAATGTACAAAAATGTAAAGTGATGCATCTCGGGAAACATAACAAATGTTTTACCTATACATTTAATAAAACCAACAAAGAAAGGCGCTCCGGGAAACTATCTGCATGGGATGGTGCTCTCAACAATAAAACTTCGGGGCTTAGCTATTGCTCTGTGAACTGCCGTCCCTTCATGCTTTGTCTCTTCTAACATTATTTATGCTGTTCTTTTGATTGCTGCTATATAGTCGCGCCTCTTTTTGTGCACACATTTTGTACTACGTACGGTGTTTTAAAACACATCTTGTGTTTTTTCATATGTTTTAAATGCTCATGTAAGTCAAAATAAAATCTTTTCTATTTGACTTGGTTTTCAGCATTTCTTCTCCTTAGTATTTTGGAGTTATATTTTACATATGCTTTCTGGAATGGGTGCTCCGTTTGTTATATTTTTATTACATTTAATAGTACAATTTTATAAACAAGAGATAATGAAAAAGACTTGGGTGTTACTTTTTCTAGGGACTTATCCTTTGAAACTCATACCACAAATATTGTAAAGAAAGGCAATCAGATCTTGGGTTGCATACTAAAAAAACATCAAAAGAAGAAATGAAAAGGTAATAATCCCTCCTTTTTCTAGTCTAGTTAGACCACATCTTGAGTACTGCTCAACTGTATGTGGTCCATCCTCAGTTAGAGGTGATAAACTAATTGAAAGAGTTCAATGTAGAGCAACAAAACAAATTAAAGCTGTAAAGGGTCAGGATTATTGTAATAGATTAAAAAAATCTGGGATTATTTTCTATGCAGTATATGAAATTAAGGGGGGATTTGATTATGGTTTACAATGCAATTAACAACAAAACAATATTTGAAACCATTAGATTATGTATGAATCCACCCACAACAACCACTAGATCTCGTAATAAAAAATTTAATGGAATGCAAAATAAGACTAACAAAAGAAATCAGTGGTTTACTCAAAGGGTGATATCTACGTGGAATGCTCTACCAGGTGATACTGCTGAAAGTAATTCATTAAGCATTTTTAAAAACAGATCAGATTTATGTATGGGTAACCGAAAATTTGACTTCCACCAATAAAGTGGTGGCGAGCTCATAAAAGGCAACACTGCCTGAGTTTGTAAACTACCTATGAACCAAATGAAGGATACAAATTCTAGAATCACACAGTGGTACCTGGCACTAGAGCTATTTAAATTTAAAGTGATGCACAAATCTGGGAAAGAGAATGACAATGCTGATTTCCTGTCTAGATATGGATTAGGAATTAAGAATTCTGAAGGTTGAAAAAAAAAAAAAAGTGTGAGTTGAAACTTCTCTGTTTGATATGCTGCACGTGCACTGAAAGTAGTTACGTAAGAACTTACCATAACAGCAGATCTTTGACAGGAGCTCTTGCAGCAGGCAACATAGAAAAATGATTAGCTAGCAGTACCCAGTGGGGACTGCCCTCTGACATCTGCCAATGGTATAAAGGGGCAGTCCTCAGCCACTCCCCAGTTCTCCCGCCGGAGACCCAGCTGACCAACCATAGAGAACCGAGGTTAGTGGAAAACCCCGCCAAAGGTAAGGAAAGAAAGGAGAAAAGGACCGGGGAAAGGAGGGTGGGAAATAACGCCTGCTGCAAGAGCTCCTCTCGAAGGTCTACTGTTACGGTAAGTTCTTACACAACTGTACTATCTTACTTCAAGTGGGAGCTCTTGCAGCAGGCTACACCATAAGGACTGAGTACCAAGCAGTACTAAAAATGATCCCGAATAGACTGGGAGGAGGAAAACTGAGAAGCGGGAGAGGCTTCAAGACAACAGGCCTTGAAGTACCACTAACCCAAATCCAGCTCTCCTCCAGGAACCAATGTCCAGGCTGTAGTGCTTTACAAAGGTATGCACCGAGCTCCAAGTAGCTGCTGAGCAGACATTTGCTGCAGAAACATTTCTAGATGCCGCAAAAGAGGCAGAAACACCCCTGGTGGAATGGCCCTTGTTTGTTGTACTTATTGTAGCAGAAGGTGATGCAATGGACTAGCCATCTGGACACAGTCTGCTTTGCCATGGGTGCCCCCAGTTCTTGGGACAAAGGAAACAAAAAGTTGGTCAGATTTTCTCAAAGTCTGAGTATGGCTGATGTAGTACCTAAGAACTCTATGAACATCCAGAGTGTGAAGTACAGCCTCCCCTCGATTCATATGCCCCAGGTAATACACCAGAAGGTTGATGTCCTGATTAAGGGTAAACTGGGACACCACCTTAAGTAGGAAAGTACGGTTACGTAAGAACTTACCGTAACAGTAGATCTTCGAGAACAGCTCTTGCAGCAGGTTACACCATTAGGACTGACGGAAATGTTCAAGCTAGCAGTATCCAGTGGGGACCGCCCCCGACATAAGGCATCATACAAAAGGGGGCGGTCCCCCAGAATCCCCAATTCTTTTCCCGCCGTCAACTCACAAGCATCGCCTCACGGACCCGCTAAGCTCCTGCCGGTTTAACGACGCCTTGAACTTCCAGCATTTATCTACTAAATGTTGGCATCTCCTACTCCTTCCTCAGAAGGACACCCTACAAGTGTGCTCGATGCAAACAGATCCCTTTATGATCTTTCATTCGCCTGTCTCGTGCCTAGGGCGTGGAACATGACACCAAGACCGCCTTTTGCCAGCAGTTCAACAGTCGCACCCGGATCCGCCGCCGGAAGGCACTTCATGGGTTCCTGTTGGAAGAAAGATTAAAGATTATGGACAAAGACCCTGCCTCCAGGGGTGAGTCTACCCCCATGTCCCGGCAAGTAACGGCAACTAAAAACAATGGTTTCCACGACAGAAAACATAGCTCACACTCCGCGGCTGGTTCAAAGGGAGGCGACACAAGTTTTTCTAACAAAAACAAAAGATCCCAAGGAGGTATGGGGCCCCTAATAGGAGGTTTAATATGACACATTCCCCTCAAAAATGTTCGAGCCAGATCCGTCTGGGCAACATATTTGCCATCCACCGGCACATGATAGGCAGAGATTGCTGACAGGTGTACCCTGATGGAGGAATATCGGAGGCCAGAATCTGACAGGGAGAGGAGATACTCAAGGACAGCATTCAAAGGACACTGGAGGGGGGTCCAGACCCTGACTGAAGGCCCACAAGCAAAAGCGCTTCCACTTCATGGCGTAGGTAGTCCTAGTGGAAGCTTTTCTAGCTGCAACCAAGACCTCAGCCACTCTGGAAGATATTCCAAAATGTGCCGTGGCTACATCTGCAGGTGCCATGCATGCAGATGTAGGGACCAGAGATCTGGGTGAACTAAACTGCCCTGCTCTTGCGACAGTAATTGGGAGGACAAGGGCAGGGGAACAGGAGGTTTCACTGCCAGCTGTTGCAGTAGCGGGTACCATATCTGACGAGGCCAAAGCGGAGCTACGAGAATCATCTCTGTTCCTTCCGCTTGGAGTATGAGCAGAACTCTTTGCAAGAGAGGAAAGGGAGGGAAGGCATGCAGAAACCTCCCTGTCCAACAGAGGGACAATGCGTCTCACCAGAAAACACCAGGCCCGTGATCAAGAGAGTAGAAACTGGGCAGTTTTGCGTTACACAGGGATGCGAAGCGGTCCAGCTCTGGATGACCCCATCTTTGGAAGAGGTTGCACACTACAGACTGCAATGGGAATGGGGGGCACTATGCACCAGAGATACATTTGTATTTTAATATATATATATATATCTGGCACTGGGAATGGGGGACACTATGCACCACAGATACATTTGTATTTTAATATATATCTGGCACTGGGAATGGGGGGACACTATGCACCACAGATACATTTGTATTTTAATATATATCTGGCACTGGGAATGGGGTTGGGGCACTATGCACCACAGATACATTTGTATTTTAATATATTTCTGGCACTGGGAATGGGGCGGGGGAGAGACACTATGCACTAGAGATACATTTGTATTTTAATATATCACAAAGAAAAAAGTTTCAGGCACACACTAATCTCATAAGAGGGGCGCAGGCTTCAAGATGAATAAAAAACCTTTATTTTAAAGCCAGACCATTAAAATAATGCCACCCATGCCTGACATGTTTCGGACATAGTGTCCTTTGTCAAAGGCTAAACAAATGGAGTATCACACCATTTAAAAAACACATACTGTATCAATCAAGTCATGTGATCACATCTAACCATTCCCAGTACTCTGTATTTCATTGGAAGTGAGAATTAACCAGTTCTTAGTATTTAAGTCTCATTGTCTCAGCTCCTAAACATCATGACATAGTTGTAAAACAACCATATGCATCTATAAATACAATATTTACATTTATAAAGCCAAAAACATCTAACTTGTGTAATAAAAGTTTTTACAAAGAGTCTATAAATGATTCTCTAAACCATAAATGTATAGCACATACTTCTTTTATCTTCAAAAGAACAAGAACAAAGAAGGAGAAGGGGAAAGAAGGAGGCAAAATGAGGGGGGTGAAGAAGAGGGGGAAGGAGAAAAAGAAAATCAGTCAGAAAGGGGAAAACGAGGAGTGGGAGGGAAAGAAAAGAAATAGAAAACAAACAAAGAGGGAGGTAAAAGAAAAAAATGGGAAAAAATGTTTTAATGAAAGATGACAACGAAAAAAGATGGGGGGTGAGGCGGTGGGGTTTTTTTGGGGGGAGGGGTTAATTAAAACCTCTTGTTTCTATATATACTGAGGGATAGCCTGTCTTAACGTTATAGATAAAATCATCCATCACAAGTCTATGTATTTTATTATCATATAATATCATTCAGAAATGGCTCTCAGATAATAAATCTAGACAAGAAGATAATACATAATATCTGGCACTGGGAATGGGAGGGACACTATGCACCAGAGATGCATTTGTATTTTAATATATATCTGGCACTGGAAATGGAGGGGGGAAGATATATGCACCAGAGATACATTTGTATTTTAATGTATATCTGGCACTGAGAATTGGGGTGGAACACTATGCACCAGAGATACGCTTTGTATTTTTAATGTATATCTGGCACTGAGAATGGGGTGGAACACTATGCACCAGAGATACGCTTGTATTTTAATGTATATCTGGCACTGGGAATGGGGGGGGGAGACACTATGCACCAGAGATACATTTGTATTTTAATACATATCTGGCACTGGGAATGGGGAACGACACTATGCACAGATACATTGTATTTTAATGTATATCTGGCACTGAGAATGGGGAACACATGCACCAGAGATACGCTTTGTATTTAATAATGTATATCTGGCACTGGGAATGGGGGGCGGGGAGACACTATGCACCAGAGATACATTTGTATTTTAATACATATCTGGCACTGGGAATGGGGGACGATACTATGCACCAGAGATACATTTGTATTTAATGTATATCTGGCACTGAGAATGGGGGAGACTATGCACCAGAGATACATTTGTATTTTAATGTATATCTGGCACTGAGAATTGGGGTGGAACACTATGCACCAGAGATACGCTTGTATTTTAATGTATATCTGGCACTGAGAATGGGATATTATGCACCAGAGATACATTTGTATTTTAATGTATATCTGGCACTGAGAATGGGGAGATTATGCACCAGAGATACATTTGTATTTTAATGTATATCTGGCACTGAGAATGGGAAGACTATGCACCAGAGATACATTTGTATTTTTAATGTATATCTGGCACTGAGAATGGGGGGCACTATGCACCAAAGATATATTTGTATTTTAATAAATATCTAGCACTGGGAATGGGGGGACACTATGCACCACAGATACATTTGTATTTTAATGTATATCTGGCACTGAGAATGGAGGGGACACTATGCACGTGAGATACATTTGTATTTTAACATATATCTGGCACTGGGAATGGGGGGGCACTATGCACCAGTGATACATTTGTATTTTAATATATATCTGGGAATGGAGGGGGATACTATGAACCAGAGATACATTTGTATTTTAATATATATCTGGCACTGGGAATGGGGAGGGGACACTATGCACCACAGATACATTTGTATTTTAATATATATCTGGGAATGGGGGGGATACTATGCACCACAGATACATTTGTATTTTAATATATATATCTGGCACTGGGAATGGGAGTACACTATGCACCACAGATACATCTGTATTTTAATATATATATCTGGCACTGGGAATGGGGGGACACTATGCACCAGAAATACATGTGTATTTTAATATATATCTGGCACTGGGAATGGGGGGGGGGACACTATGCACCAGATATACATTTGTATTTTAATATATATCTGGCACTGGGAATGGGAATACACTATGCACCACAGATACATCTGTATTTTAATATATATATCTGGCACTGGGAATGGAGGGACACTATGCACCAGAAATGCATTTGTATTTTAATATATATCTGGCACTGTGAATGGGGGGGGGAGACACTATGCACCAGAGATACATAGTTTCATAGTTTTAATATCAAGTTCAGAAGACCAAGGTCCATGAATGAACTTGCCACCATACAGTGGTGGATCATAAGAATGTTTTATCACCCATAAAGATGTCTAAGTTTTTTTTTTAAACTGACATACTTTCATTCTCAACCACAGATCTTGGCAGTACATTCTAAGCATTTACTACTCTCTGAGTAAACCATTGACTCCTTTTTACTGTATTATTCATTTCCCCTATGAGCCTAAAATTGTGTGACCTTGTGTTCTTATGATGATATGTTAATAATATAGTTAAGTGTGTATTCTCTACGATTAAAAATTCTATTCCATAAAATCTATTCCCATAAAATCAGTACCACAAATATCTAAAAGATGTTATTTAAAATTTAATAGTTTATCATTTAGAAAGTATCTTCAGGGACTCCCTTGGTATAGGATTTTTCTTATCCCAGATTTAAATGAGGCTGTATTAGAATTTACAACAATGTTTATTAATGCTTGTGAAATTTGCTCCATATAAAAAGTAAATCATAGGAAAACATTTACCATGGCTAACTGAAAAATAAAAAAATGATTAGGATTAGAAATCATTATTGGAAAAAGCAAAAAAACATTAAACAGTGAAATTTGGGAACAATACAAAAGGTTAAGGAATCAAGTAATACAGGAAATCAGGAAATCAAAAGCTCGATATTATGAACAGCGGATTAAAGAATCAACAAATCCAGGTGCTTATTGGTCTCTTATAAAAAATCTTATGAATCCAAATAGTAAAATAAAATTGAGTCAGAATGGAAAAGTGTTTGAAACAAACAAAGCTGCGGAAATTTTGAATGATTATTTATAAACCTCCCCGATCTGAAATTAGATCTCATAACTAAAACTAATACCTTGAATGAAGTAAAGGGTGAGAGTCCCCAAGATGAGAAAGAACCCAAATTCAGGTTTAAGAGAGTGATAAACAAAGAAGTTCTAAAAAATATAAATAGATTAAAAATAAATAAAGCAAGTGGCCCAGACAGAATAGATAATAAATTATTAAAAGAGGCTGCTATGGAATTGTCACCTATACTAAGGGACATTTTTAATTGGAGTCTAAGAGAGGGACAGTTTCCTTCTAGTTGGAAATTAGCCAAAGTGATACCAATAGACAAGGGAGGGGATCCAAAGAACGTTTCAAATTACCATCCAGTAGCCTTGCTGTCCACAGTATCCAAATTATTTGAAAAAAATGACCATGATCAGTTAATGGACTACTTGGAAAAATATAATAAATTGACTCAACAACAGTATGGTTTTAGGCAGGGTAGGTCCACGGCTACCGCACTCACTGACTTTTTGGATCTCATAGCAACCCCTCTTGGGGAAGCGAAGTCCATGGGTGTGGTATACGTGGACCTATCTAAAGCTTTTGATTTAGTAAACCACAGTATTTTGATAAACTCATTAATGAAAATAGGGGTGGAGGAAGAAACCTGCAATTGGTTTATATCATACCTTGATAAAAGATCACAATGTGTTGTCCTAAATTGACACCAGTCAAAAATGGACTATGTAACAAGAGGGGTTCCCCAAGGATCTATCCTGGGCCCCCTCCTGTTCATAGTCTATTTAAATGACTTACCAAAGAAAACTGACACTAAAAATTGCCTGTATGCAGACGATACAGTTTTAGTAGCAGAGGGAAAACTACAAGTGAAGTAGAACTAAACTTACAGAGTGACTTTAGCATCATGCAAGGTCACTTTTCATCTCTGGGTTTATTAGTTAATAGTAAAAAGACACAGGTTATGTCATTTGCATTGGACTTAAAGGGAATTTCAAAATTAAATATAAAGACACATGAGGGTAAGTTTTTAGAACAAACTGAAACATATAAATATTTAGGGGTACATATAGATCAATGTCTTACTTTCCAATATCACACAACAAATTTAATAAAGAAAACACATGTTAAGATTGGAGCTATGAGATGAATATCAAATTGTATGACAAGAGAAACAAGATTGAATATGATCAATCAATTAATAATGCTGGTTATTGACTATGGAAGTCATATTTACAGACATACAGCAAGAAAACATTTAAATAACTTAGATACACTTTATAATAAGCTTGCAAGATTTGTGTTAAGGTGTTATTTTAAAACTCATCATTGCACTATGTATATGGATTTTGGGTTGGATTCCATTAGACTTACGGGCTAGGGGAATCTGGCTAAATCAGGTTCGTAATATATTTAAAAATCAATCTTTAGATAACTTAAAAAACAAATTACAAAAACCAAAACATGGTTTAAATTTAAGAAAAACTGGTGCTAGAGATTTAATAATACCAAAGTTAAAAAATCGATTTAGTGAAATGACCCTTCAATATCAAGTAGCTAAAAGCTGGAATTGTCTTCCTCCTTTTTTATGTGAACTAACTACTGATCATGTTTTTAAAAATGGCCTGAATCACGAACTTAGTTTTTGTTGTTGTTGTAATAGGTGAAATTAATGTAAATCTAAAAATGCTAACATGCCTGTTATTGATGAGTTTGTAAATCTCTGATGCATTGTTTTGTATTTTTCTGTAACTTGTATTGTTATAAATGTATAGTTGTAATAATTTTGCATAATGTAAACAGGTAAGCCTTGTGAACAGGGATTTTCGGGAACCCTAATGGCTGTAACACTGTATAAATAAAATTTTATCATACCATACCATGTATTTTTATTTAGACCAATAAATTCAAATAATTCTGGATTAGTATATGCCCTAAAAATCAAACATAACTCCCCTTAGATGTCTGTAATCCATTGAATATAGTTGTAAGAACTGAAGTCTATCGTGATATTGAAATCCTTTAACCTCCAATATTTGTTTAGTTGCTTTCCTTTGTACCCTTTCAATTTTATCTTTTCCTTTCATGGAATAAGGAGCACTAAAGAGGAAACAGTATTCTATATGTGGACGTATAAGGACTGTATACAGGGGAAGAATAACTGCTGAATCCCTACTTTTTATTGATCTGAGGATACAGTGTATAATTTGATTGCATCTCCTGACAGTTTTGTCAGTGTGAAAATCAAATTTCAGGTTGTCAGATATCCAGACCCAAATCCTTTTCATCAGTACATACCTTCAGGTTAACATTGTTAATACTGTATTGATATTTTAAATTCTGTATTCCGAGGTGCATAACTTTACATTTTTGTTCATTAAAAACTAATTGATGCTCATGTGGCCAACGCGTCAAGTGGTGCAAACTATCTTAGAAGGTTTTTGCTGTTTCATCATTATGGACGATACCACCCACTTTGCAGTCATCTGCATACTTGCAGCATCAAGTTCCCACTGGCACTTGCATAGATGATAATAGTATATTAAACAAAGTAGGTCCCAAAACTGAGCCTTGTGGAACTCCGCTAGGCACATTCCCCCAAGTGGACATAAAGCCACGTATCGACACACGTTGAGATCTGTTACTTAGCCATGAGTTAATCCAACTTATAATATTAGGATGGAAGTTAAGCCTAATTAGTTCTTGAATTAAGATTTTAATAGAGACTGAATCAAAAGCCTTCGAAAAATCCAGAAAGACCACATCCACTGGCATGCTTCTATCCAAGGCAGCACTAACCGGTTCAAAAAAGGACAACAGATTAGTCAAGCAAGATCTGCCTGATACAAAACCATGTTGAGTTATATCGCAGTAACCTATATTAATTAGATGTTGTATAATATATTTCTGTAATATTCTTTCAAAAGTTTTGCCTAATACCAATGTAAGGCTAATAGGCCTATAATTTTTAATGTCTTGCTTTTTACCTCCCTTATGAATAGGGGTCACAATTGCTTTGTTCCATATGTTTAATGATTTCCCTTGTTTCAGTGATGCGTTAAATAAAACAGAAATGGGACCTGCTAGCTCATAAATTATTTCTTTCAGAAATTTTGGCATTAGGCCATATGGGCCTGCAGAACTGTTATTCTTTAGTGCTGTAACAGTTTGAATGATATCATCTGGCCAGATAATTGGACAATCCATTTCTATAGGTGGAAGACCATTAGACAAAATATCTCTTTCTTTGTGCACACTAAGAAAGTAACTATTGAAAGCTGATGCCGTTTCACTTTCTGTGCTTATGGTTCCCAAATCTGATGTTATGGGACCTACAGAATTGCCTTATTTTTTAATGACCCAATATAATTATAAAAGCTCTTCTTGTTATCTGTTATATTAGCCAGTTTACTTTCCATTTCTTTTTTTGCTTTTTTGATTTTATTCTTCACATCCTTAACAGCTTTTGTAAAGGCAGTCTTATTAGTGCTGGTGGGGTATTTTTTGGCCTTATTATATAATTTATTTTTCTTTCTTATGGCTTTCTGGATTTTCCTATTCCACCATACTGGGACTCTATGTTTATTAATATATTTTTCTTTCTTTCTGGTACCCAGTTATTAATGCATATATCTAACTTGTGACATAATTTCTCCCAAATTTGTTCAACATCCAGATTTTCCAGATCCTTCTTCCAGTTCCACAAGTTTAAATAGGACTTAATACTAGAATAGTCTGCCTTAAAAAAGTCTCTAAATCTTGTAATACCTTTAATAGGTTTAATCCCTGTACAATGTAAATCAAGCTGAATCATATTATGGTCACTACTATCAAGGGGCAACAATACCTTAGGAGGTGAGTAGCATAAATCCTGATTAATAAATATTAAATCAAGAATATTCTCTATCCTGGTACTCTTATTCACTACCTGAACCAGGTTACCCTGCGAAATTATATCAATGAGTCTATTTTCTGGACTGCCTGTACTAGTCATATTCAACCAATTAATAGAAAGGAAATTAAAATCACCCATAAGTATAACATCAATTTTGTACACCATGTATTCAGTCTCATTCAGAAATGCGTGTCTCTCTTCAATACTCAGGCTAGGAGAGTGATAGCCAAGTCCAATGATTAATACAGTAGGGGACGCTGATAATTTAGTCCATAATATTTTAATTGCCATCTGTTGAGAATTGCGATGTATGAATCTCGCAAGGTTTTAACCCTTCCTTAATATAAAAAGCTACTCCGCCACCTTTCTTCTGTTTACATGGTTCACTATGCAGGGTATAACCTAAAATTATTGTACCCCAGTCTTCTTCTGTGAACCATGTTTCAGTTATTCCACATATATCAATATCATGGCTATGTAGATATAGTGCAAGTTCTTCTAGTTTATTTTTTAAACTTTGGGCATTAATTAAAAGTAATTTTAGTGATTTACTGTTTTCATTATTTTTATGCTGTTTTTGTAATCTAATTGGAGAGAGCAGATGAGAATTATGTTGTACTATGCACCCTATTTGAGAGGGAGAAATAATCCCTCTCACCCCCTCAGGTATTAGTTTAAATTGTATTACTACAATACATGAAACTTTTCCCCAAGGTTTTAGAGCCCTTCCTATTAAGGTGTAATCCATCCCAACTGTACAAATCAGTTTTATAGTCAAAGTTTTCCCAGTGAGATAAATACTGGCTGTTCTGCCTGAAACACCATTGCCTTAACCAATTATTTGTTTTATTTTGTTGTTTATCATTGGGGAAAACCTAGGAGCTGGGATAATTTCTGATAGTACCACTTTGGCTCCTAAATTGATAATCTGATTAGTTATTGCCACATAGTCCTGTTTAATTGTTAGAATGGGATCATGAAGAACATTGTTTACTCCAGCATGTATTATGACAAGAGCATCCGAGTTTCCATTACTGAGAATATCAGGAATCATGGTTGCTATATCTGAAATGCTTGCTCCCCTAAAACCAGACATAGTTCTATTGGACTTATCCTGGTCACACACTGCCCTATCTAAATGCTTAACCATGGAACCCCCACAGACAATTATTTGCTTTACAGCCGAAGTTGGCTCCAGATTATCTGATACTAAAGGTAGTCTATTAGTAACATCATTGGCTTCCTGAGTTAAGGCTGGATCCATGCTGTTAGCAATCCCCATTAGTGATGTCTCACACTGAGTTAAGGGGACATCAATCATGGAATTAGTAGAGGTTGATGGTAGAGGATCTTGCTCAGGGGGTAAGGTACTTAATATATTAAAACTGTTCTCTGTATGTAGAGAGTAGTTGCCTGCTCTTCTCCCTTTTTTAGCCATTTTTTTCTTTTTAACTGTGACCCATTCTGTATCCGATAGATCAATATCTTGTTCATCTCTTACATGCTTTTTGTTAGTAGAAATGGGATTTTTAGGGACATTATTAGATTTTGAGAACATGGCTTCCTCATTATTGTCTGCTAACAGTTTTGGTGCTTCTATAGCGTTTGTGCTTGTGCCACAGTTCCTGTGGTTAAATCTGTCAGTCATCTGTTGCTGACTAAGTTCAAGATTTATCAGTCTCTCACTGAAATGGCTGATTTCAATCTCTAAATCTTTATTTATCAAACATTTTGCACATTTGTATCCGTTAGGTATGTTATTATATTATATTATAGAATACATGTTGCAGCCATGACATTTTATCCCTACATTACCTTCAACAGTCATAATAGTCTCAACCACGATGACTAATAATGGCCTCGTATCACCACAGAAATTACAGTTACCAGCTTAAGAAGATGAGGATTTAATGCCTTACCTTGCCCAGTTAACCCCACTAAACACGCGAATCATGCACGAGGACGACGCGTCTTTGTGTGCTGCCTGCACACGCCGACTATGCAGAGACGCCTAAGTTCTGAGCTCAGCCCCTGCTCACTGCAGGGCAGATTTAAATACAGCCCGAACCTGAAAGTGAGGTCGAGAACTCACGGAGCTCTTTGACTAGATTTGCCTAATTTTAGGGCTTGAATAAAACAGGATTTGTTCCTGTAAACGATGTAACATACACACACACACAGTAAAAAGTAGAGTCTGTCAGCTCAAATACAAACACTGGACTTTCTTTGTCCCTCTGCCCATAGGAACTAGTGGAGCTCAAACATTCAAAGTTGCATACAGATTAAAAACAGGCAATGCTGCAGCTACGTTGTGTGCAGAGCAGTGTCTCACACACAATAACCAGCTAAGCTGTTCGCCCTCGTTGCAGGGCAGGTTTAAATAGAGCCCACACCCGGAAGTGAGGTTGAGAACTCACAGAGCTCTCTGACTAGATTTGCCTAGTTTTAGGGCTTGAATAAACAAGGATTTGCTCCTGTAAACGATGTAACAAACACACACACACACACACACACACACACACACACACACACACACAGAGTAAATGTAGAGCCTGTCAGCTCAAATACAAACACTGGACTTTCTTTGTCCCTCTGCCCGTAGGAACTAGCGAGGCTCAAGCATTCAAAGTTGCATACAGATTAAAAATAGGCAATGCTGCAGCTACATTGTGTGCAGAGCAGTCTCTCACACACAATAACAAGCTAAGCTGTTCGCCCTCGCTGCAGGGCAGGTTTAAATAGAGCCCAAACCCCTAAGTAAGGTTGAGAACTCATGGAGCTCTTTGACTAGATTTGCATAATTTTAGGGCTTGAATAAAACAGGATTTGCTCCTGTAAATGATGTAACACACACACACACACACACACACACACACACAGTAAAAGTAGAGCCTGTCAGCTCAAATACAAATACTGGACTTTCTTTGCACCTCTGCCCGTAGGAACTAGCGCAGCTCAAGCATTTGTATTTTAATATATATATCTGGCACTGGGAATGGGGCACTATGCACCAGAGATACAGTTGTATTTTAATACATATCTGGCACTGGGAATGGGGGACACTATGCACCAGAGATACATTTGTATTTTAATACATATCTGGCACTGAGAATGTGGGGGACACTATGCACCAGAGATACATTTGTATTTTAATATATATATATCTGGCACTGGGAATGGGGGGGGACAATATGCACCACAGATACATTTGTATTTTAATATATATCTGGCACTGGGAAAGGGGGGGGCACTAGATGCCAAGGATATATTTGTTTTTAAATATATCTGGCACTGGGCATGGGAGATGACCACCAGATGCCACGGATATACTTTTATTTCAACATATCTGGCACTTGGAAATGGGGTAGGGAAGGAGACAGGAGGAGCAAACAGCAGTACAGGGACAGCCTTCCATGTAATCTATGCAGCAAATGCTTGCACATCACAAGGAATAAGGCCATAATGAGATGCAAATGACCTCTGCACCCTGTATGGGCAGAGAAGTCATTTGCATGGTACAGTCCAATACACTGATGTGGGTCTCAGGAGTTAACACTTTTGCCCAGTGCAAACAAATTACTTGCTCCTGTGCAGTATGGAATATCTATTCAGTTTGCCCAGCTGTATCCCCTTAACAGGCCTGCAGGGGATTTTGTCTGCGATTTACACTGTCATTGCTCTGTATTCAGAAGAATTTATATTTAAACATAAGTTGCGCATGCAAACACTGCACTGTGCATGTTCAAATACCCTGCCCTCAGCACAACAGGCTAATCTGCACACAGGTAGGGGACTTTACTTGGAGATTTGTTCACACTTTGAATATGCTGCCTACAGTGTTTTAAACTCAACCACTGTACTCAGTGGATTATTCCAAGTGTCAAGTACGCTCTGTGTGAAGACATTTTTCATCTTTCCTTTAAAGGATAACTAAACCTCTAGACTGTAGTTTATCAGAGAATAATGCCTGTGCAGATGTGTGTTATGAGGATTTTTCACACACCGGAGAAGTGTGATAATCCATAAACCCCGAAAGCAAAGCAGAGTTATAAACCCTCATAACAGAAACCTTGCACAGGCATTTATTTTTTTATAATAACTGATGCAAGGTTTGACAGAGACAAAAACAAACAGGTTACTCACCTGTAGCAGCAGTTCTAGGAGTGGCATATGGTGTACATCCACACTTCTGGCAGTGTCCTTGCCCCTTTAAGGCTTGCTAGAAAGCCTTCAAGCTGGCTCCTCCCACCCACACGGGTGGAAACACCCCTAGCACTGCCCTGTGATGTCAGATCTTGCCTGCTGGAAGCAAGACTGGTGTGCCATATGCCAGGAGAGGTTGGGTGGGTCAGTGTGGATGTACACCATATACCACCCCTAGAACTACTGTTACAGGTGAGTAACCTGTTTTTCTAGGGATGTGGATATGGTGTACTATCCACACTTATGGCAGACTCCTAGCAGTTCTCCGGAAGGAGGGGGCAAGGTGCACACCCCTATTTAGGGAACAGAGACTGGAGAACTAAGGCCCCAAAACCAGCATCCCGGCATGACAAGATCGATGTGGTAGTGGGAAACAAAGATGTGTGCTGACTTCCAGGTAGCAGCCTGACAAATTTCCTGGATAGGGACATCCGTGAAAGCAGCCACCAAGGCAGCAGTATGATGGGTGGAATGAGCCCTGGGCCCTACGGGAGGCTCCCTACCAGCCAACCTTTAGCAGAGGTTGATGCAGGATACAGTCCACCTGCCAATCATCTGCTTAGCTGCCAGTCTGCCAGGTGCGGCTTCAGTGTAGGTGTCGAAGAGCTGGTGAACCTCTCCCTGAACTCCAGCCATGCACGCCTTATAAGTGACTGGCGCTCACTACAGGTACAATGTATGGAACATATGCTTGGCCTCCGAGGTGTGCTTGGTGAAATACACTGGGAGACTGATCATCTGGTTAAGGTGAAAACCCAACACAACCTTCAGGAGGAACTTCAGGTTGGGGCACAGGACAACCTTTCCCTGTGGAAGACCAGGTAAGGAGACTCCACTGAGAGTGACTGGAGCTCACTGATCCTTCTGGCTGATGTAATAGCTACCAGGAAGGCAGTCTTCCACTACAGATGTGACATCTCACATCTGTCCATTGGATTGAATGGCTTGCCCATGAGCTTTGCCAACACCAGCAACAAGTCCGAAGGTAGTGGTGGTTCACACACCGGAGGGGAAATGTGGTCAAGGCATTTGAAAAAGCGCCAGACCACCTTCTCCTGTACCATCAACTGCATACTAGCCCACGCCTGGTAGGCAGAGATAGCTGCCAGGTGCAACTCAAGGGTCGTCAACTGAAGGCCCAACTGTGAGAGGAAGCAAAGATAGTCGAGAATGCTAGCCACTGGACAAGATAAGGTGTCCAACTCCTTGCCCTGGCACCAAATGGAGAACTGCTTCCATTTGAAGGCATAGCATTTTCAGGTCGACTCCTTTTGAGAAGCCTTGACTACACTGAGGACATCTTTGGAGAGACCCAAATCCTGAAACTCTAGCCGCTCAGGAAGCAGACTGTCAGGTGCAGGGATTGAAGGTCTAGGTGGAGTACCTTCCCCTAACTGGAGATCGGGGTACCAGAACTGGCAAGGTCAGTCCCGGAGCCACCAGGAAGATCTGTGCCTTGTCCTTCCTCACCTTGAGCAACACCTTGTGGATCAAGGGAAACGGAGGGAAGGCATACAGAAGGGCCAGGGTCTGGAAAAGGCATCCCACTTCAGCGTTCCCTGCTGAGGGGGGTGGGCACAGAATAGCCTCAGCTTTGTGTTCTCCCTGGAGGCAAACAGGTCCGCAAGAGGACTGCCCCACTGATAGAACAGGCTGTGTACCACCTCTGGGTAGAGAGACCACTTGTAAGATGCCTCGCCCACATGGCTGAGAATGTCTGCCAGCTGGTTGGAGACACCGGCCACATGGATGGCCAGGAGATCGGCCTCCAGGCTGTGTACGAGGGTCCACACATGGAGAGCTTTCCTGCACAAAGGAAGGGAGTACGTCCCCCCCCATTTGTTGAGGTAGTACATGGTCGTGGTGTTGTCTGTCTGGACCCAAATGACTCGACTCCGGAAATGTGGTGCAAAAGTAGTCAGCACCAGCCGAACTGCCCAGAGCTCCAGCAGGCTGATGTGGCACTGGGACTCCTCGGTGGTCCAGAGACCACGGACTCTATGTTCCTCCATGTGGGCACCCCAGCCCCTGAAGGAGGCATCGGTCATCAGGATGACCATTGGCTCTGGGCAAACAAACAGGATACCTTCCTGCAGATGTTCCGGGACTAACCACCACTGGAGGGTGTTCCACATCAGCTAGGTCACAGTGACTGGGTGGTCGAAGTGGCCCTTGCGTGAGACCATTGGCAGGCCAGCTCCCATTGCAGAGAGCGCATTCTTCAGTGGGCCCAACACACTATGCAGGTGCATGCTGCCATGCATCCCAGGAGGCGCAGAAGGTCCAGAGCAGGGCGCAACTTCCCAACCCAAAATGATCGGGCAAAGGAGGAGACAGCCTCCCTTCTGTCCACTGGGAGCGGAGTCCTGGCTTTGCAAGAGTCTAACTCTGCCCCAATGAAGTAAATTACCTGTGAGGACAAGAGTTCAAATTTGACCAGGATGCCAAGAGAGATGGTCTGGAGGGCCAGATCTCTGGACCTCTCCACCTTCTGCCTAGAGGGACCCGCAATTAGCCAGTCATCCAGGTAGGGGTATACTCAGGACTCCTCAGTGCCTCAGGTAAGCTGACACCACTGTTATGTATTTGGTGAAGACCCTGGGAGCCAAGGACAGGTCAAATGGCATGGCCTGGAACTCATAGAGGATCCCCACTGCCCAGAACTGGAGGAACCGGTTGTAGGATGGATGGATTGGGACATGCAAGAATGCATCCTGAAGATCCAGAGAGGAAAACCACATGTCCTGCTCGAGAGATGGTATTATCTGAGACAGAGTGACCATCCTGAAGGTGCACAGCCTGAGAAACTTGTTCAGGTCATGCAGATCTAAGATGGGGTGCCAGCCCCCTGTCCGTTTTGGCACCAGGAAGTACCTGGAGACAAACCCTGGGTGTTTCAGAGGGTCTGAGACAGGAGCCACAACCTCCTTTTGGAGGAGCAGAGCGATGTTGTCCCAAAGGTCCAACATGATGTTGAAAGACACTATGACCTCCTATGGGACACAGGCTTGGCAAGGCGAGTAAGCCTCTAGAGGTAGACCCTGACTGACCACCTCGAGGACCCATCTGTCCGTGGTGACAGCGGATCAGGCAGAAAGGAAGTGACGGAGCCGGCCCTCCCACAGGAGGACTCAGGGGAGACAGTACGGGCATGGGGAAGACACCCCCCATCCTGTCACTGGGCAGGCCTGGAGGCAGAGAAGGGACCGGCTAAAGAACCGCTGGGGCCTCCTGGTTTACAGACGACCGTGGCCACAGACTCTGGTCATGGTCGCCAGGCCTGAGCCTGCTGTACTAATAGAAATAAAGGAGGAATTGTGCACGGCCATGCAAGTCTCTATAAGGGCCCTAGATAGATTTCAATCTCATCCAAAAATCAAGAGAGAAAAATAGCAGTATATGTGGCTGATTGATAACCCGGAGTTTCAACCAGGTAGACTAGATGCGTAGTAGACAAGCAAACAGAGGGTGCCAATACCCTAAACAAATGATGAGGGGGGAAAATGTCCTATCATTTACAGAATGTAAACAAACAATTGCGTGGATGGACAGTGACTATCTTCGATTCCTACAAATACAGAACTACTTACAAACCCAAAAAAAGAAAACGCAAGATATAAAACTGATAGGGGGAAAAGACAGACACAGAACAGTTAATAAATCAGAGAACAACTAAAGGAGCCATATCCCAGATTTCTTTTATTTTTTTATATTATCTATTTATCCCCCTCCTACGTGCTCCGGAGCTGCCTCTCCTTCAGACCGCCATGACCCTCAGACATTCCCCCTACCATCTCCCCCTCGGCCACCTGCCTCTGATCTGCAGCTATCCACCGGGTAGCCCGGTGTAACCCTTTCACCGGGTGGGTCCCCCTCCTCCAAGGGGGAAGGCATGGCAGAAGGAGACTAGCACACTATTCTTTCTTTGGTCCCGGGTGCTGCTGAGACATTTTGTGGCTTCCGCGGAGCCTTTGGAGGTGCCTGGGGTCGGCAGCCATCATCCGGCTAGTCTTCAAAGCGGTTTCCGGTTTTCTGTTTTTTTCACCAGTGCCTCCAGTCTCCACTGGGGCCACTACTGAGCGATGCCATCCTCAATCCCACCCCAGGATATGAGAGCAGTCTATCGGATGCTCAATCCTATCCTTCCCTGTGACCTGAGACTGTTCCCGAACCTGGATCGCTGGTGTGGGTTGAGGTAAGGTGCCAGTACCCCAGACCTCTACGCCACTGGGCCGACATATCCCAGATTTATAAATTACTTCAGATAGGAACAGAAATCCCAACCAATCATATTAGATTAAAGTAGGAGGCAGAGGCAGAATTCATACTTTCAGACAAGGAATGGGAAAAAATATGGGAGGGTGTAAGGAGAACAACGGCATCCCCAGGATGGAGGGAGTTTGCCTGGGGGATGAAAACTAGGTACTTCATAGCCCCATAAATAAAAGCCCAATGGGGAGAGAAAAGGGGTGGAGGGAGGGAGCCTGCTGGAGAAACTGCAGAAGAAAAAGCCACCCACACACGTGTTTTACATCTGCCAAGTCCTACACCAAGTAAAAGCAGAGGTGTTAGATGGGCTACAGAATCTGTTTCAGCTTGCAACACCACCTAAAATACAACATCTAGTGTTGGGCCTACCACCCATAGAAATAAAGGGACCAAATGCACATTATCTATGGGCAATATGTGTGGCAGCGTATGGGAAAGCCCTCACAAAGAAGTGGCTGACACAGGATTCCCCCACAGTACAGGACTGGGTTAAAATAGTTGACATACAGGAAATGGAACGCATGACGTACACAATCAGAGATAGGACAGAAACAATTTTAGAAAGATGGACAAAGTGGACAATGCTGATGACATAAAAGACAAACATAGGAGATAGGAAAAGGCAAAGAGGCCAAAAGACATTAGGAGAGGGGGGAAACAGAGCAATAAATCATAGATACCAAGAGACCAAAAAGACAAGAAGGGAAGTAAAAGAGTAAAACATATGTGACCTCTGCATAGTTTGTAACTCTGGGAAAGCTGAAGTTTAACAAATGTTACTGGTTAATATTCAGAACATATAGTGATACCAATGAAAAGTATTATAACAGTGCATGCAAATTGCTTAAACAGAAATGTGTGTTGTACAAAGTTGTGAACCTGGACATGCACAATAAAGAATAAATATATTAAAAAAAAGGCCTGAGCCTACTGTCCAGCCTGAGGCTGGGACGGGGGGGGGGGGGCCGAAAGGGCTTCTTCTTCTGCTGACTGGAGCCCTTGGGATTCCTCTGGGTGAAAGTCCATGGTGGCATTGGACTTTTCGATGCAGGTGAGGTACTCTTCAACCCCGGACCCAAACAGGTCAGTACCCAGAAGGGGGATATCCGCCAGCTTGTTCAGGGTATGAAGGTTGATATCCGCAGCCAAGCCCTGTGGCGCATGGCCACTGAGGCTGCCACAGATCTGGCGCAAGAGTTGCTGATGTCCATCGTAATCTGGAGCTCTTGTTCAGCCGCCACTTGACCTTGATCCCAGACCTGCTTGACCGTGGTCTGTAGGTCTGCTAGGAGATGAGGAAGCACCTCATCAAGCATGCCCAGAAGGGCATGAGAGAAGTGAGCCATCAGAAGGGCTGAACTTGCTTGCCGAAGGCCAAGACAGGAGGTAGCATAGACCTTTGCCATGTGGTCTAGTTTTTTTAAACTCCTTGTCAGGAGGCTTGTCAACATCATCCATGTTGCCCATGCACCGGAACATAGAGTTGGCCACTAAACCCTCAGCCAAGGGGTGCTCTGTGAATCCCAAGAGGGAACCAGTAGGGACTGCATACTTGCGGGTCATCTGGGCTGATGGTGCAGGGCAAGAGGCCAGATGCTGCCACAACTCCAAGGCAGGGCCAAGAATGGCCTCTGCGACTGGGAAGACTATCCCAAGGGTGTTACCCCAGTCAAGGATCTCAGTAAGCAGGTACCGAGGATGCTTCCTAATGAGCTCCATCGAGAGACCTGTGGATTCTGAGATCAGGCGGAGAAGACCCATAAAAGAAGTGGGGCCCTGCTCCGCCAACAGATCCTCAGCCAACTTCAGGTCCACCGAATGGGAGTGCAAGGAGGAACCTTCTGATACCGAGGAATCATTAAATAAATGTCAACCGCCAGAATCCCTGCTGACCTTACTGGGTCAGTCACAGGTAAAGGTGACTGACAGCTGATGGGGGAAGACCCGATGCCAGGTGGGTCTCTTTGGTTGGAAGGCCGAACTTCGGCTGTTTGGGAGGCGGTACCACCAGAACTGGTGGAGAGGACGAGGAAGGCTGAGCCAGGACCTGATGGATCAGTTCCTGCCAAGGCGGGGATGGCTGCGGCATCTGTGGCAAAAGACATGTAACAGCCGGGGTGGAGGCCAGCACAGGCTTCACCCCAGTAAACAAAAGCTGTTGCCTCACTAAGTCCTTGTAGCACTGACGCAACTTGCACTGAAGCCTCTCTTAACCCAAGGAGGATGATGAGGATGAGGAATAGCGGGAGTGCCGCGTGCCCGAGTGGCAGAAGCATGAACACTGATGTCGATGCCAGGCTAGGCAAGCCATAAGCTGCAGTTTTTAGAGTAGCAGTATTCTGTTTTAAATTGCTTTAAATTGTATAAAAAAAAAGAGTATTAGTTATTTTAGAAAAGTTAGCGTTAGTTAGTTAGTGAAGTAAGTGAGGTATTTAGTCATTATCTGAGCATTTTAGGGATCTTACTGAACTCTCTGAAGTGTACACTGGAGATGTTTAGGCAGATTCCAACACCACACAGAGTATGGTTTCCAGCGACAGAATAGCCAAGGTCTAGGGGGCCTGAGCAGTGGTTTGGAATAGCTGGCGGTTGCTATTTTCAGACCGCAATTTTTACCTTTACATAAGGTTTTACCTTACCTGGTGGAGTCCTAGTGGTGAGCAAGTGTCCTGGGTGATGAGAAGAACTGAAGTTGACTGGGAGGTTGCCTGGAGCTGATTTGAGACCTGGGAAGTGGAGTCGTCGATTGGTGGCTGTGTGTGGGCCTTTTCCCATGGAGGAGAATCGACGACGGGCAGCAGAGGAGGGATCATTGCTGCATGTGGGTGGTGTTGCTGCCAGAGTGAGAGACCAGTCAGAACGCACAGCAAAGGTTCAGCGTTGTGGCCGCAGTGTGCGGCTGAAGAAGACTGACACTCCTGTGAAAGCTGAGGACATATACAAAGAAGGACTGGTGCAGAGAGCACCAAGCTGCCTAAAGGAGCCAGGGATCACTGAGAAGGGTGTCCCAGTGTGTTTTAACCCAGACAGACAGGAGGTGGGGCAGGTGCTCCTGAAGTGGGGCGCTTTGCTCATGGCCTTCGGGAGGAGCCGGGAGCAGATCAAAGGACCGGCCGTCTGGTTCCCCCAAGAGGAAGGTTTGGGGGGGATGCGCTGGGAGTGAGTTGTGAAGAGGTGATCCTTGGTGGGTAAAAATACGAGGACTTAACAACAAGGAAACAAAGGAAGGTCTGCTGCTGTAACTCAGGTCTATAAGAAGGTACTGTAAAGTTTTGATCTGTGACGGAGAGGAAAGCTTTATGGTGAACTGGAGACCGGGAAGTGGAGGATTGGTCCAAATAGTTTAACTGTGGAATCAGAGCAGACTGGTGAGAGGAATCTGCTCCATGCTTGGACTTTATGGTGCAGAGGTGGGAGCTCTGCAATCAAGTTCTTTCTGAAGTGACTTTTAGAGACTGTGCATACTGCATTATATTTATTTTGCTGCTGGTGCTCAGGCTGTGTGGGAGATTATTGTTTAGTCCTGATTACATGTGTGAAGGAGTGTATGAGGTTGTATGTGTTGGGAGCAGAATTAGTGTTAAGTAGTAGAGGTGTTGGGTAGAGTGTCTATGTGAGTTAGAGTGTGGGGATGAGTGAGTAATTTCTGTGGGAAGTGTGTGTATTTAGTATGTGTTTGGGGGATATACATGGTCAGGTAGTACTCCTCCTCCAGACTCAGGGACCTTGCCCATCTGAGACTCCTCTGTTTCTTCCAGATTATATAGGAGATGTCGTGCTCTGGGTATTACAAGGAGGGGGGGTCCGGGTCTATTGGAGGATGGAAAAGGGTCGAAGAATAGAGACAGTGAGGGCCAGAAGGTCCTTGGGCAAAATGGGCACAGGCCAGGGTCCTCCCTGTCTTGTGCCCATACCCAAGGGCTCTGATTTTATGCAGACAGGTGGTGTAGTCGTCCTTGGGTTTTTGCCCCTCTAGGACAGTGCTATGCAATGCCAGATCAATCAAGAATAAGACCACATTGGTGGCCGATATGGTAGCCTTGCAGACCTGGCCTGCATCACCAAGACCTAGCTAGATGAAAATATGGGACCCATTTTGGCTTCTACTATTCCGGCCGAGTTCTCGGTGTTACACCGCCCGAGAGAGGGCCGTAGGGGCAGTGGAGTCGCGATCTGTTTTAGATCAGAACTGGATTTCATGGAGGTTCCAGTGGGGTCTACTAACTCCTTTGAGTGTATTATGGGGTGAGTGCAGGCTGCAGGATCCTTCTCATCTACCACCCACCAGGTGATGGGAGGGCTTTCCTGCAGGAGGTGGCAGAGCTCGTTGCTGAGCTGGTGCTGGAGTTCCCCAGATGATTAATTCTGGGGGATTTAAATGCCTGGGTTGATGACGAGCTCTCATCATTTGGGCAAAACCTCCTCCAGTTGATGGAATCACTGGGCCTGACATGGGTAGTTACTGCCGTCACCCACTGGGGGGGCACTCATTGGACTTGGTGTTTCTCCTGGGGATGGAGATCACCGACATGGTGGTGGATCCTGTTGGATGGTCTGACCATCATGTGTTCAGTTTAGCGACTCCCCTTAGTAGGTCTGCCCCAAAGGAAATGGTGCAGTACTGTCCTTTAAGAGGAGTTACCTCAGAAGGCCTAATAGCGGTACTGGACCTTTCGGGAATTCCAACTGATAGCGGTGATCCTGGGTCCCATGTTCTCGCCTATAATAGGGCAGTAGAAGGGGCCCTGGATATCATCACTCTGGTTCGTGTTTGCCCCCTGACCCTTCGCCCTGGGGTACCATAGGTCCCTGAGGGGGCTGAAGAGGCAGGGGTGAAGCTTGGAGAGACACTGGTGGAAAACTCACCTGGAAGAGGAGAAGCTTAAATTGCTAGACCATTATAAAGTCTACCAATCAGCAATTTCCAATAAGAAGGCAGAGTTCCTGTCCAAGGAGATTGCTGCAGCTAAAAACAGGTTGGCTCAGCTCTTCTGCACTGTGGACGGACTGTGCAATCCAGTCTGTCCGCAATCCGGTTGAGCATTGTCAGAAGGGAAGTGCGATGAGTTTGCGCAGTTTTTTGCTGATAAGGTGTCCTCCATCAAGAAAGAGATCAGCTAATGCCTCCCCATTGGTCCTTGCATTGATCAACCGAGTGGTACAGTTACCCAGGTGACCTGGTTTGACTTCAGCCTGCTGGTAGTCACTGATATTGTGAGGATCATCCAGACTTTGCGGCCAACTTGCTGTAATTTAGATCTGGGCCCAACTCACCTTCTTGTAGGGTGTGTTGAGGTCATTGGCCCAGTCTTGGCCAGGATAGTAAGGAATTCTCTAGAGAGAGGGATCTTTCTAGATCCCTTAAAAGAGGTGAGTGTTTGGCCTCTTTTGAAGAAACCCTCCTTAGATCCTGACGGCACGGCTAACTACAGACCGGTCTCTAACTTGCCTTTTGTGGGCAAAGTTATTGAGAAGGTGGTCGCTCTGCAGCTGGAGGATCATTTGAGTAGCCACAATATCTATGACCCTCTCCAGTCAGGTTTCAGGAAAAGATGCAGCACTGACACAGCCCTGGTCTGGGTACTGAATGATCTCCTGATGGCTAGAGATTGGAGATTTTGTACCACCTTGGTTCTCCTTGATCTCGCGACAGCTTTTGATACTGTGGACCATGGGGTGTTGCTCCAGCGCCTGCGGCTCTTCTGTGGACTGGGGGGCAGTCTTCAGTTGATTTCGATTGTTCCTCGAGGGAAGATCTCAAAGGGTGGTGTCTGGGATTTATTCCTCGGCCCCTCATGAGCTGCCCTGCAGTGTGCTGCAGGGTTAGGTGCTTTCCCCAATGTTGTTCCTATTATATATGCTGCCATTAGAAGACATTATAAGACGGTATGGTCTGAGTTTTCACTGCTGTGCAGATGACTCTCAGCTGTACAGTACATGTCTTTTGTGCCTGGCCAGGAAAAAGATACTGTCTCAATGTTTAACAGCTGTTTGACTGAGATTCAGGACTGGATGAGTGCTAACTGGCTGAGGCTAAACCTGGGGAAAATAGAGGTATTGGTCATGGACCCAGATCATAGATCGGTCGGGACACTGGTGGGACAGCTCTCTGGATTAGAGTTGGGAGGAGCACCACTAACTGTCTCGGACCAGGTTCATAACCTTGGTGTGACTTTTGATGACAGCCTGACCTTGAAGGCTCAAGTGTCAGCTGTAGTCAAGTCTTCCTTTTATCATCTTAGGAATATAGCTAGAGTGAAACACCTGGTTCTGATTGAAGATCTTCCCACTCTGGTTCAAGCCTTTGTCACCACCAATCTTGATTACTGCAACGCCCTCAACCTAGCCCTACCAGGGGGCTGATAAGCGCTGACTGCAGCTGGTGCAGAACATGGCAGCCAGGCTGTTGACTGGAGCCCCTAGATCCAGGCATATAACACCTGTGCTGCGTGAACTGCACTGGCTGCCTGTACAGTGGCGGATAACCTTCAAGGTTGCATTGCTGACCTATAAAGCCCTACACAACCAGGGACCACAGTATCTGCAAGATCTTCTGTCCCCTTACTTTCCCCTCCCACCTTTTCCAATCCTCTGACGAGGGATTGCTAGAGATTCCCAGGGTCCATCTGAAAACATCTGGAGGAAGAGCATTTGCCTTTATGGCTCCGACCCTGTGGAATTCTCTACCTCGTCAGATATGAGATAGCCTGACCATGGAGGGTCCTAAAACATCCCTTAAAACATTCCTATTTAATCAGGCCTTTTCTGATTCTTGAGAGGTCTATATTAGGTGTGTCTTGATATGAGGAACTTCTGTATATTTTAAAATCGCATGATGGGAAGGTTTTATGTAAATTGTGAATTTTTGTATTTTATTGATTGTAAGGGTGCCCTGAGCCTTGGAAGGGTGCTTTTTATAAATAAAAATATGGTGATGATGGTGTGGGCAGCTCGACTCAGGACTGTAACAGCAGGACCGTGACCTCGACCGTCGGGGGCGCTGATGGTGGGTCTCAGAGCGGGCTGGCAAGAGCTGAGCCTGCTGCAGGTCCGGAAGCTCATGAGTGAGAGGCAGGGGATCAGCAGACTGGTCCGTCTCTCCTAGGGAAGTGAGTGATAGGACTGGAGTCTTGGATAAGGAGGTGTCGGCCTCTTTATGGGACAACAGGTCGACCAGCTCAAGAAAAATCTTGCCCGGAAGATCAACCTGCGTCTCAGGCAACTGGCTCAACAGGGAGACCATGGGGCCGGCAGCCCAGACCAAGGAATCTACCAAAGTCAGAACCTCCAGAGAAGTAGGAAATTCGGATGCCGAAGAGCACTCCCAATCCCATGATCAACAACGAGATAATTTTTTGGTCTCTTTTTCAGACTCAGATTCAGATTTGGTGCCCTAGGGACCCTGCCCATGGGAGGGAAGGGCCTGGCACAGTTTTCTGAATGCCCCTTTGAAGGAAGCGCTCAAAGAGAGCAGCAAAAAGGTGGAAGCCAAGGACGCTTATGCTGCAGCCCAAGCCGCTGCTTCCTCAAATGTCGTAAGTTGTTTGGCGGACCCCACAGCCATGGAGACCACCCAACAAGCATCCTTGGACTTGATGGGAGGGTCCCGGTCATTTGGATGACCCAAAAGAAGAAAAAGAGCTGTATTATCTTCTAAAGTGGACAGGTGAAACGTGCGGCACAGGCTAAAAGCCTGAGGATCATACTCATGGCCTAGGCAGTAGACGCACATGGTGTGCGGATCCATCTGAGACATCTTCTGCCTGCAGGTACAATTCTGAAATCCCGGCACCAACTTTGTGTTATCCACACTGGAGAACAGAAGAAGTCACCTGAAGACACGGTTTTTGAACAGTTTGAAGAGTTTAACAGCAAAGGGCCTACTCAGTGCGACAGCGATAAGGAGTGAACCTTCTTCTTCCAGCAAAAAGGAAGATCTGACATCATGGGGTGGTGCTAGAGTAGTTACCACCCAAGTGGGTAAGAGGAGCCAGCTTGAAGACTTTCCAGCAAGCCTTAAAGGGGAAAGGACACTGCCAGAAGTGGGGATAGTACACCATATCCACGTCCCAAGAACTGTAAGTTGTATTTGTGTGAGTGAGCGTGTCTCTGAGCAGCCGTTGTAGTCACACAAATATAGTGTGCTTTCCTTGAGCTTCAATGAAGTGAGAGCACGAAGACGAAAATGCTGTAACAACCCTCTATCAAGTTATTACAGAATTCAGCAGGTTATTGTGGCGTTTTATCAAGATTGGATATCCAGCCATTACACAGGATCTCCAGTTATTATAAAACACTAAAATCAACTAATAGGGCATTAGTGCAGAGCATAAACCGAGCACTGCTTGACTACTGCTCTTTCGTCAGGTATAAAAACAGTAAAACAACCAACTTTTGTTTAAAATCTCGCACTCCGAACCAGTGCTAAAGTGGCCGTGACATCTGTGTGTTATGAAGTAAATGGGGCAAGAGTGCTCCAACTGTACTACTGTATCCTAATGCTATGTGTAACAGGGTTAATTTGAGATATTTATCTATGTGAGACTCCAACCCACTTGGTATAAAAATTAAGGCTCAAATGAAAAAAAATAATTGGTAACATTGTTCAATCGAGCCTAGATTTGTAAAACAGCACTTCAAAACCTTTATAACAGTGAGCAGGTTGTCCCAAAGTAGAAGAAAAAGTGGGCCAGAATTAAAAACTGTGTGATGATAGTCCCAGCCCCCCACTCTGAAATGAACACTGGTATAAGTATTTACGACACATTGCTCTTTTCGAGGAATTAATCGTAATCTCTTCACCCAAATACTGACTGTATATTACATTAGGCAAATCTGAATTCAACTATTTTGCCATATGCCAATCCCCAGGCAAAAGTCCCTGCCAGGCCAGGTCAGTACAGGAAATGAAACCCATGTCATCTGTTGAAATATATCGTCTCTTCTGACTCTGCCAGCTAATGTATCTTCTCAAAAGCTCAGCGTAGAACTGCTGACAGAGAATCTGTCAACTTTATGAACTTCCCTAGCACTGAACAGACACCTCCATTAGATGAATTTCGATAATCAGTCTAAACAACCAGCTGCAGAGAAAAGCAGTACAAATCTGAGAGGGCAAGAAAAAAATGCACCATATTCTGTAGCATTTACCTTGAAGCCTGCTTGCTTCAAAAACTGTCCAAGTTTTGTGGTGATTTCTTGAAATCTTTCCTGCTGCCAGTTCACCTGCAAAACATGCATATGGAATCAATTACTAAAATGACAGATACCAAAATATGTTTACATAATAGGTTCGACAGAACTGACAGCTATATTTTGGTGACAGAAGTATCTGCTTCACCACATCAGCTGCTGTCAGTCAGTAGATGTTAATACTCTAAGGTATACAAGACACTTGCCTCTGAGGGTGAAAAGCTCTGTGATCTGAAAGCTAATAGGAAGTTCAGTAAAGAGGCATGTTCAGATAATGGTATTTTGAAGTTACTTCCCAGTAACTCTTTTTTTAGATTACAGTATATTAATGTGTTTATAAGACAACATACAACACTGTACAAGTACTTCATGTGCACACTTAGAAAATGTGTCCAGTCCAAGGCAACATGGTGACATGGTACAATAACAGTATACAATAAAGCTGATATCGCAGACAATGAGTTCATCTTTCTCAAGTCTTAATTGAGGGGACACATGCAAATTCTTAGGGCTAGACCTCCCAAAGGGAGGTGCTCTGTCCCTATCATATACTTATCTACTACGTGGTATATCCTTTGCCCTATGCATGGAAACTGACAGTGAATGTTATTTGTTAACCAGGATAGGACTTAGGCCCTCTCTTATGTCCAAGAGGTTGCTAGTTCTGTAACATAACAGAATATGAAGACATATAAACGACAACGCTGAACCATGTACAACATGGTGGAAGGCATTTCATTCACAGGTATTTTTTGCAGTAAAGCAGATGGTGAGGAAAGTGGGTAGGTGGTCCAAGCAGGGAGTTCAGGGGCCTGATATTCAGTAACATGCAAAACAGAGTGCGCAGTTTTGTGCTGCGCTTTGCAACTGCGTGACAGTTCAAGGGGGCTGTATTCAATCGGATAGCGCAGCAGCGCTATCCGACTGCATACAGGATCATGTTGCTGCAGTACTAAGTCCAGCAGCACTGCCTTGACAGTGATCTTGCTGTGCAGGGAAGTGTGGCGCCACAGTAGATAGCACTGGAGTGCAATCTGTAGTTTTCAGGGGAACCTATGCAAATGAGCCCACTAGGCATGCAAGACACTAAGAGGCCGTTTACATGGCCATTATGGGCTCATTTGCATCGGCAGCAGTGGCAGGTTAGCATGCCGCCCCCAGTAGCCCAGTCCCATACATGTGATGAAAACCTTGGTGCCCAGTGTTCTCCCCCTCCCACTGATTACCAGCCCATAGTAGGAACAAACATCCCTGGTACATAGTGGTACTTCCCCCAAGACTGCCAGCCTGTAATGAAAAGAACACCTCCCTGGTGCCTAGTGACCTCTCTCCCACCGACAGCCAGTATGTCATCTAAAAACACCCTCCCTGGTGCCTAGTGCTCCCCCTTCCCCCGAGTGCCAGCCTGTTCTAGACAAGAACACCTCCCTGGTGCCTAGTGGTTCCTCCTCCCTCTGTGTGTCAGCCCATGGAAGAAACAAAACCACCCTGGTGCCCAGTGGTCCCCCTACCACCGATTGCTGGCCCTGAAAGAAAAGACTACCACCGATTGCTGGCCCCAGTAGAAGAGAAAAAATTACTCACCATAGTAATGTTGTTTCTTCTAATGGAGTCTTGCTGTATTCTGACAATATGCAGTTAGCCCCAGCAGTTGAACTGCCCCAGAGAGGAAAGAGCTAACTCTATGCAGAAGCATAGAACGTTGAGTTCGAGCTCGGTTTTCAAACCTCTGTCTCTGGTACTTACCAGTGTAACCATCAGATTCTTACGAGCAAACTAACTAACTAGTACACAAAGTGGAAATTGTTTATAAAAGCCAAAAGCAACAATTTGGGCCCAAAAAGACTCAAGTCGAGAACCCAAGAAAAAAAGGTAGTGACTATATATATATATATATATATCAACATAACCATAACAACAATAAAACAACTACCCACCCTAAAGAGAGAGGGTATAAGGTACACCCTGAGGTGCAAAACTGTACCTGCCAGCCCACTTCCCAAAAACTAGGTTCTGAGAGGGGAGGCAGGGAGAGAGGTCAGAATACAGCAAGACTATTAGAAGAAACATTACTATGGTGAGTATTTTTTTCTTCAAACAACATGAAGCCTTGCTGTATTCTGACAATATGTAGACTACCAAGCAGTTCCCCCAGGATGAGAGAGTGCAGAACCTACTTTGGGAACAAGATCTGCAGTACTGCTGTGCCAAACCTAGCATCACTCCTAGCCTGGATGTCCAGAGATTAATGCTTGGTGAATGTATGGAATGTTTCCCAGGTGGCTGCTTTACAGATTTCTAGCAAGGGTATATCTCTGGCAGCAGCCAGAGTGGCAGCTGTACCCCTAGTCGACTGAGCCCTCAAGCTTGGAGGGGGTGTTCTGCCCAATTTGTCATACCACAACTGTATGCAAGAGACAATCCACCTGGCAATAGTCATTTTAGTAGCAGGCTTACCTTTACCCACTTCACTATGAGTTAGAAACAATTGAAGAGAATCATGCCTGTGTGCCTTAGTATGCTCTATATAGTAGCTAAGAGCCCTTTTTACATCCAAACTGTGTAACCTTCTTTCCCCTGAAGAGGAATGGTCAGTGAAAAATACAGAAAGAGACATGGACTGGTTCAGATGAAAATCTGACACCACTTTAGGTAAGAACCTCCTGTTGGTTCTTAGGACCACCTTATCCTTATGGAAGGAAATGAAATTAGGCTCAATTGACAGGGCCTGTAATTCACTAAGCCGCCTGGTAGAAGTAATAGCTACCAGGAACACAGTTTTCCAGGTCAAGTACTTAAGCTCAGCCGAAGCCAAAGGTTCGAAGGGTGGCTGCATAAGCTGAGCAATGCAGATATTAAGGTCCCAAGCCAGAGTAGGCTCTCAAAAGGGAGGGTTGATATGAACCAGACCCTTGAAGAACTTACTAAAAACAGGATGAGATGCCAAGGAAGAGCCCTTCCCTGCTGAAAGGAATGCAGAGACTGCTGCTAGGTGAACCTTCAGGATTGCAGGCCTAAGACCCAGACTACTAAGGTGAACCATATAGTATAAAGCCGTAGTAATATTTGCAGAATCAGGCAGAATGCCTTTCTAACAGCACCAAATGCTGAATTTTTTCCATTTGGAATTATAAGTTTTTCTAGTGGAGGGTTTTCTAGAAACCTTCAAGATATCCAGAACTCCTTGAAAAAGATGCAGGTCTGCTTACTCTAACTCTTCAAGAGCCAGGCCTTGAGGTTGAGAGACTGGAGATTGGGGTATCAGATCCTCCCTGAAAGGAGGTTAGGAGATTGTATCTCTTGGGAAGAGACAGGGGACGTGACACTACCAGAGATAGCAGCAGGGGATACCAAGGCTGTCTGGCCCAATCTGGAGCCACCAGAATCACTGTGTAGGGTTGAGACCTGATTTTTATCAGGACTCTGAACAACAGAGGGAAGACATAAAGAAACCTGCCCTTCCAGTCCAGAGTGACAGCATCCAGAGGAACAGTGATCTCTGCTGTGCAGGGAAGTGTGGCACCAGAGTAGATAGCATTGGAGTGCTATCTGTAGTTTTCAGGGGAACCCATGCAAATGAGCCCACTAGGCATGCAAGACACTAAGAGGCTGTTTACATGCCCATTACTGGAGGACTGGAGGTCTGCAACAAGACAGAGGAAATCTGCGATTGTACGGGGCTGCAAAGAGATCTATCTCTGGAATGTCCCATCTGGTGAAGATGACTTGTAGGATGTGAGGGTGCAGGGACCATTCGTGATGTCCCTGGGAGATTCTGCTCAGAGCATCTGCTAGCACATTGTCCTTCCCTGGGAGATGAACTGCTATCAGAGAAGTTTGAAAGGAATAGGCTAGAGACCACAGTTTCATGGCCTCTGTGCACAAAGCTGTGGATCAGGTGCCTCCCTGCTTGTTGATGTACCACACTGTGGTGGTGTTGTCTGTCCTGATCTGCACCACTTTTCCGCTTACCAATTCCAAGAAGACCTGAAGGGCCAGGAAAACTGCCCTGAGTTCCAGAAGACTGATATGAAGGAGAGACTCTTGAGGGGACCAGACCCCCTGAGCCGTGAGAGCTCCCAAATGGGCTCCCCAGCCTAGGAGAGAAGCATCTGTAGTTAGGACTACTGAGGGGACTTGCAAGAGAAATGGAACACCCTGTCTGAGGTTGTCCTGGTCCAGTTACCACTGGAGAGCTTGGACCAGAATCTGAGTCACTGGAACCAATTTTGTGAGACAGTCTCTTTTCTGAGACCAAAAGGACCTTAGGTGGAACTGAATGTCCCTCATCTGAAATCTGGCTCCTTGCACCACTACAGTAGAAGCTGCCATGTGGCCCAGGAGTTGAAGAAACTGCCTCGCTGGACGAGAGACCAGAGGTCAAAAAGAAGAAGCAAGATCTGTGAGGGCCTTTACCCTAGCCAGAGGGAGGAAGGCCTTTGCTTGGATAGTATCCAACTCTATTCCAATGAAAGTAAGAAGTTGTAGTGGTTCGAGAACAGACTTTGGGAGATTGAGAAGGAACCCCAGAGAAATGAGCAAGTCTTGCGTGATTTGCAGAGCTGACTTGACCTGGTCGGAGGACAGACCTACAATTAGCCAGTCATCCAGACATGAGAAGAAAGGCAACCACTACTGCAAGGCACTTTGTGAACACCCTTGGAGCTGATGTTAGGCCGAAGGGCATGACTCTGAACTGATAATGGCCTGAAGGCAACTCGAACCTGAGGTACTTACTGTAGGAGCACCTGATAGGAATATGGAAATAGGCATCCTTGAGGTCCAGGGATGCTAGCCAATCCCCTGGCCTTAGAGGGGGAAGAATCATTCCCAGAGTCACCATTTTGAATTTTGGTTTTGAGATGTGTTTGTTTAAATACCTTAAGTCTAGGATGGGTCGCCACCCCCCTGTCTTTTCTGGGGTAAGGAAGTACCTGGAGTACAGGCCTTTGCCCCTGTGCTGAGTAGAAACTACCTCTACGGCTCTGAGAGCCAGAAGAGAAGAAACCTCTGCCTCTAGAGCAAGGGTCTCCGAGACTGGTGCAGGTGGAAAATACCTGGCCCTCAGTTTTGGAAACCTTTTGAAGCTGAGGGCCAGTCCCTGGCTTACTACCTCCAGGACTCACCTGTCTGTAATAGAGTTCCAGGCCTGGAAGTAGTAAGCCAGCCTGCCTCCTACTGGAATGGGGGAGTCAACCCGGGCTGACACATCAGGGTGTCTGCTTGGCAGAAGCCTTAGACTGAGAAGAGGGGGATGCAGCCCTGCTCATCCCCCTCCTGCTTCTCCCTCGAAAGAACCCCGTCTGTGGGAAAGGAGAGGAAGCCTGAGCTTGGCAGAAAGGCCAGTGGAAAGGCTTGCCCCTGCCCCTAGACTGCTGCCTCTGAGGAGTGGCTTGCCTCTCTTTGTCCTGTGCACTCCTGTAGGTGATCCTGTACTCATCCATTTTCTTCATGTAAGCCTCTGTCTGCTCCCCCAAACAGAGAGTTACCCACTGCAGGGAAATCCATAGCCTTAGCCTGGGTATCCTGCGAAAGGCTAGTATATCTGAGCCAAGCATGCCTCCTGAGAGACACAGATGTAGCCATGACTCTTGATGTCACATCATTTGAGTCCACAGCAGCATGGAATTGTACCTTGGATGCCTCGATTCCATCAGCAGCCACCTCCTCCAGCTCTTTGGCTAGCTTGGGGGAGGCCTGTTCCAGAACCATATCCCACCTGGACTTCTGATACCTGGCTGTGTAGGCCATATACTGTAGTTAGCCTGCCTGCGTCCCAAAGAAGACCAGACCAGCCACACATGTCCCATAGCAACCTCCCTGATGAGGTGGTAGTAGTCGCTTATGACACATGTCCTGTCGCTCAGTGTCCCCACTCCCAATGCAGCATCAACCACCCAGCCTTCCTTCTATTTCCCCTTATTAGACTGTTCGGTGCCGTGGGATCTGTACGGCGACCAGCACTGCCCTCCACTCACCACCTCGGTTGATCACCATACGAACAGGCAGGGAGGGTGTGTCCTATTTATTATTTATAGGACTTACAGGGGTCATCCTATAAAGGCTCCCTGCCTGTTTGTACGGCGACTGGCCGAGGTGGTAAACAGAACCGGTCTCACATCGGTCCCGTGGCACGAAACAGTCTGATAAGGGGAATGAGGGAAAGTTGAGTGGTCAGTACCACAGTGGGAGGGGGGGGCACAAGACAAAAGGGACACATGTCATGATGCCACAATGCTTGGGGTGGGGTTACTATGGGACATGTGTGCAGTCTGTCTGGTCTATCACATCATATGCACCAGGGTTGGCGTGCACAGCTGGGCTTGCACCCTAGGTGCATTTGTAACTGTACTGGGGCCGGGGCTCAGACACTGGTGGGGGAGGCATGGTCCACCGGTTGTCCTCCTGATTGGATGTGGTTGGGACTGGCAGCCAGGGGAGGGAGGGTGCACTGTCCACCAGGGATGTTTGTGGAAGTGATGGGGCTGGAGTGCAGGTTTGGGTGGGGGGTGATGTTAGGCACCAGGGACGGTGATCGAGGGCAGGGGGACCACCAGACCAGGGGGTATTGTTTCTTCCATAGGCTGGTGATCGGGAGGGGGTACTAGGCATCAGGCTGGTTTTCCTATATACAGGCTGGCAATCATTGGGATGGGGGGGACCATTAGGCACCAGGGAGGTTTTATTATATTACCGGCTGGAGATCGGAGGGAAGGGTGAAACAGTGGGCAATGGGATGTACTGTCTTAGTGCTGGGTGGTTGATCACGGGTGGGGGGCTGCCACGGACTACAAGTGGGAGGTGTGCTCTCCCACTGGCCAACTGTGTAGTTGCCTGCAGTAACTCTGGCAGCCATTAGGGATGCCCACAGTAAGAGGGGGTTTGCTTCAGTGGTATCAGTGCTGTGCAAACGGACCATGCTAACTCCTTTTGCACAGCGTAAAGCCACTGAATATCGGGTTGCGTGGATATTCCTGTCCCCACCCCTCATTTTGCCAACCCACATACATTACGTTTTGCATGGGCGCTAACCCTGTTTGCTCATGCAACGGTCCCTTTTCAATATGGCGCTCTGACGCAAAACCTGGTTCGCACGAGCAAACACCCGTTAGTGCCCATGCACACTTCTGAATACCTGGCCCCAGGTGTCTCCCACACCAAGAAAGGGGATGATGCAACAGTGTCTGGTTAAGGTACACATTTGAATTATCTTCTATGGTGTAACATACACACTGAAAAAAATCTGTAGTTTGTTTTTTTCTAAAGGTAATTTTTTTCCTCCATGGTGTATAAATGTAACACGAGCTTCTACTATTCAGCTAAACTGGAAACCAGGAATGTCAGACAATTTCTGGTTAGTTTTTCTTGTTTTTTTTAGTAACAGCAGCCAATAAAACTAATAGTAATTTTCTCTTCTTTTTTTCCTTCAGGGACCAAGTAGGTATCCGACAACCCTCATAACAGCGGTCCTGTGGGATAGAGCAGTCAGTGATTTTCTCAACTGTCATTAGACATGGAGTCCAAACCCCCCTGATCATTGAGTAGGCCCACATGACATAAGTATGATTTGCCTGCTTCCCACCCCTCACAATCTTTCCAGTACATGTTAGCAATCTGGGACATAAACTTAGATTGAATTACAGGAGTTCAGAAATATCTAGTCAGATGTTTCCAAGCATTTTCCTTCCAGTTTGGTGCTCTGGTAGATTTATGCTGGTAGAAACATAGCTTTGCCAATCTTTTCATCAGGGATCTGTGTACTCAACTTCTCTTCCCAATTTTGCTTATGTATAATGAATTCCATAGTTCCAGTGCTTCCAGAGCCTCATACAATCTAGAGACAAGTTTCTCCCCTGGTGAACCCTGCACTGCAGTGAGAAAAAGGAAAACCAGTGCCAATGGTTTTTGCTGGACTAATCTCCAGTCTGTAAAGGGCCCACATAAGCCCTAAGTTGCAGATACCTATAAAAGTTAGTTTGATTTAGGTAAAATTCAGTTTGAAGTTCCTCAAAGGATTTCATAATTTGCCCATTCAGCAGCTGCCTTGGCGAGGAAAGCTCCATCCCATCTGTCCCAGTGCTGGACACCATAGTCCAGCCTTGCAGGGAGAAAGAAGGGGTCCTTTGCAAATCTTAACAACAATCTAGCATGTAAAGTAAATTGGAACTTAGTCCACAACATTCACGAAAGCAGTATGGTATCCCTGGTCCAAGGCTCTTTTTGTGGTGGTGGGGTCTAAGTGGATTTCATCATTAAACAAGATTTCAGAAATAGGTTAAGCCTTCACTTGTTTCCACCTTCGCTGTCTTCCAGCCAGCCTCCTAACCTGGGGAACACCAGCACACCACAGTGTGGATTTGTGCTGCCCAATAATATCCATCTGGAGCTGACAGACCTAGTTCCCTCCCCACTTCTTTTGGTAACATCAAAGTTTTATATTTAATTCTTGGATGAGTGTTATTCCAGACGAATTTTTAAGACTATTTATTTATTTTTTTTCAAACTCTGTTTTTCTCCCACACCACTGAACTCTCTTCAGCGACCCTACCTTGACACACACTCTACATCCTCATTGGCCCTACTGTGTCCTCCACCGCTTCTCCCGGCACTGGGCATCCCCGGGAAGGCTTGCCCCGCCCAGGGTGCTCTTTCTATTAGGATTGAGACACCGGGGCGGAGAAAGGGGGGGAAGCGGAGAGGACTTCAGGCCCAACTACGGGAGTGTGGAATGTGGAGGGAAGGCACCTTCGCCTATCAGCCGCGAGGTGTTTTTTCTCTATTTTTCTACATTGCTTGGAGCCGTAGCTCCACCCCTGGCATACACCCTGCAACGCTACGTTCGGCTAACCCCCCAGCCTCCGCCAGAGGGTGCTCGATGAGCGACCCGCAGCCCTAACCCACCTCGGGAAGAGAGACCTGTCCTCCGGACGTTCAATCTCTCCCCGCCCCCACCGACCCGGGGCCGTTCCCAAACCTTGGTTGCCGGTGTGGCGTCCAGCACCTCAACCCTCAGCGCCACCGGGCTGGCCCACAGTTTTTGAGACTATATTGTTCTATTCTCGAAATGTCCCATGGGGCAGCTACTGGCAAAGTCTAGAACAAATACAGAAGTCTGGGAAGGAGATTTATATGTATGGCTTGGATTCTACATATAAAAGACCCAAAGGTAAAGCAGATCCCCTTTGTAGATCTAATTTGAGATAAGCAATGAGGGGGGAGCGAATTGTCTTTGTAAAGATTATGGAGTTGATTAGGAATATAAAGTCCCAAAGATTTCAAGGTGTGCTGGTCCCACTTTTTTTTTTTTGTTTAAATTTGTTTTATCCTCCCGGTCACAGGTGGGACCTCCTTCCTCCTACCGCCAGATGCCCAGTTCCCATCCAGCTGAGACTCGCCACCTATCCTCCTGGGACCATCAGCCCACCCACAACACACTGCTGTGCTGCCTCTCGCCCCCGGCCGAGTACACCTTCAGCTCCATGGCATTTCTCCCTGCATAAATCTGGCCACTCACGGTTGAAGCGATGACTGTTAATGTCCCCAAGAGATGGTGGCGTGAGCCCATTGTGGGACATGGTGTGCTGGCGGACATTTCATCCTACCAGTCCTGCACCATGTTTCACTGTTCCCCCCACTCCTCTATCAATAGTGCGTGTCAGTACTGATTGTTGCAAGGCCTGAGCAGTCAGCCCATGGACACACTCCAATGGTCCCATCAAATCAGTTGTTCATCCCCTACACCACCGCCTATGGTCACCCAGATGGTGGCAAAGCAGCAGGACGTGACACCTTCCCTCCTGGTTCATCGACGTCACAAGCAGTAGTGCTAACGGTGTGCCGGCAGTGCTGGTCTCATTTTAGGGGGGCACCTGGTTTTCATCCCCTCTGCAGGGGAAAAATTCAGAGCCATTACCTTGTTTTTTTGTGCCTTAATTATATACCGAGACTTGTCCAAAAGTCTAATAGTGTCAGGGACTCTGCTAGAGACTGTTCTGGGTTTGTCAGGGTGAAGAGAACACCAGCTGCATGTAAGTGTATTCTATGCTGTTGTCCCTCTTTTACCACTCTCTGAACCTGTGCCTTTTCTCTAAAAGTCTGAGTGAGTGGCTCTATATGGACAGCAAAGAGTGGGGAGATGGGGGCAACCATGCCATGTTCCCTTTCGAGGGAAAATCTTCCCAATCCATGTCCATTCATCCTAATCTGTGCTCCAGGTGCAAAGTATATTCCCTGTACAGTTGTTATTAGCTCCTCCAGAAAGCCCATAATCTGTAGGACCAAAAACAGGCAGGGCCACTAGACTCTACTGTATGCATTCTCTGCATCTACCCCAACCAGTGGCATCAGTGTACTTGGGACCTGAATATGGCTGAGGAGAGATGCAGGGCCCTCTGAATACTGCCCTGGGTTTGTCTGACCGGGGCAAAGCCTGTCTGGTCCAGGGATACCAAGGGCAGGAGGAATTTTTCCAGTCTTTTGGCAAAAAACTGATGTAAATCTTGTAGTCAAGATTCAAAACAAAGATAGGACTATAATATTCACATTATTTTCTATACTTACCCTCCTTGGGAATGATTGAGATAAGGGCTTCTGATCAACTGGGTGGCAGTTGACCCATTTGGTATATCCCATTTAGTGCCTTCAGAAGAGGAGGCTGCATGGTTTCCCCTAAATGTTTTACACCACTCACCAGAAATGCCATCTGCACCTGGACTCCTGTCAGACTGGAGGGCCGTGATTGCAGAGTTCAGTTCCTTGGCTGAAAGAGGCTGCTTTGGCACTAGCTGCTGTTCCTCTGTCAAGGCTGGTAGTGTTAGTTTGGCCAAGAAGTCCTCTGTAGCGCGAGTCATGTCCTCTGAAGAGGCTTCATACAGCATTCTGTAGTTGCTAGTAAAGGCCTCTGCTATGGCTCTAATGCGGGTCTCCAACTGCCATGTCTCTGGGTGGGAAATCCGTGAAACTTGTACCCCCTTCTGTTGTTGCCTCAATTTATAGGCCATAATTCTGCTGCTCTCCCCACCCCATAACAGTAATTTTGTTTTACTAATCACAGTATTAAATCTGTCTGGGTGTAAGCTATCTCATCTAGTTGTGTAAGAAGGATTTTAATGCAGCTTTTTCCCCTGATTTTACCTCCTTATGTGTGCAGCTAAGCTGATCAGCTTCCCTCATGTGGTAACCTTAATGGTCTCCCAAAGAGTTGCTACTGACATCCCTCTTTTTCATTAAGTCTCAGCACTTCCTCCTATAAGTCTCCAGAGGGTGTCCTTGTTTTCTTCTCCCAAGGCTATCCTCATCTTTCTTTTTTTTTTCTCCTCCAACTCTCTTTGTCACCCCTGGAGCCAGAACTCTCTCAGGCCTCTCCACTGGCCAATGTCGCTCTACCGCCCACTGTAAGCCCCGCCATCCTCAAGGACATTACTTTCTCCCCTGGGGACATAGGGCTCGAGGAGATCAAAGGGGCGGTGGAACGGCTAGAGTGTTGGGCGTGTGGCGGCATGGCTCTGGGAGGGTTGTCGCCTATCTGGACCAGAGGGGATTTCGTAGTGTTTACGCCCGACGTGGACGCAATGCCACCCAGCCCGAGTCGTGGGTGCTCCCACCCATGTCCAGAACGCAGCCGCCCGACGTCTACCCCTTGCTTGCTAGCGAGCCCCTGAGCATAGCAGTGCCTCTGGTCTCCACTGGGGGCTGCTGCTGCACTGGGCTACCCCTGATCCCACCCTGAGAGAGGAGAGCAGTCCTTCGGACGCCGATTCTCTCTCTCTCCTGGCCGACTCCCTGGCGGTCCAGGCGTTCCTCGAACCCAGGTCACCGGGCGTAGCGAGGTGGCATCCAACGCCTACCCTCAGTGCCACCGGGCCGGCGGTTATCCTCATCTTAATAAGCACATATTCAGAAACTGTTTGCGGGAGAAATTCTAACTGGACTCTGGGAAGCAGTTCAGAAGTAGAAAAGGGAAAGTCAGTTCTAGAATACATATGATGGAGGGTGTGATAAAAAAATGTATTGTCTGACTCTGAGATCACTCCAGACACCGTGGTATCCCAAATTACTTCTTTTGTAACATATCGTTGCTCTGTTGTAAGTTTAGACCACTGGGAACTCGGACTGACTAAAATGGGTTCTAGGATCATATTAAGGTCCCCACCCAAAGAACAACCCTCTCCCTTTGGTAGCCAATAGGTTGAATATGAACTGGAAAAATGACTTAAGAGCTGAAGCGGTATAAACATTCAGTGAGGTAACTTTTCCTTAAGGGCCTTACCCTGTAAAATACAGTTACGTAAGAACTTGCCATAACAGTAGATCTTCGAGAAGAGCTCTTGCAGCAGGCTATACCCCATAAGGACTATGTCACCAGGCACTAGGACCCCATGGAAAAAAACTTAGCTAGCAGTACCCAGCGGGGATCGCCCGCTGGACCACCTCCGACATCCACCAATGGTATAAAGGGAGCAGTCCCTAGCCCCACCTCAGTCCTCCTGCCGGAGGCCGGGCTAACAAAGGAATGGAGAACCGAGGCAGTTTGAATAAACCCATCAAGGGAAAAGAAAAATGGGAAAGAAAAAAGGACTAGTGGGAAAGCAGCACCTGCTGCAAGAGCTCTTCTTGAAGAACTACTGTTGCGGTAAGTTCTTACATAACTGTACTATCTTACTTCAAGTTGGAGCTCTTGCAGCAGGCTATACCATAAGGACTAATTACCAAGCAGTATTAACTGGACCCAGATTGGAACAGGAGGTGGTTAAGGAAGGATAGCGGGATCACTCAGGATAGGAGACCCTGAAGTACCACTAAACTAAAACCTGCTCTCCAACGGGAAGCAACATCCAGGCTGTAGTGCTTCACAAAGGTATGCAATGGTCTCCAGGTAGCTGCCATGCAGATGTGTGCTGCAGAGACATTGTGAAGTGCCACGAAGGAAGCAGAAACACCCCTGTTGGAGTGACCCTTGACCGAACCCTGTAAGAGTTTGTCATATTTGTTGTAGCATAATGTGATGCAGTTCACCAACCATCTAGAAAGAGTCTGCTTTGCTACCGAAGCCCCAAGAGTTCTCAGGGCAAAGGAAACAAAAAGTTGATCTGACTTATGTATGTCCCGGGTGCCAACGATGTAGTAACGAAGCACCCTATGCACATCCAGAGTACGAAGAAGGGCCTCCTCCGATTAGAATACTCAGGGTAGTAAACGGGTAGGTGGATGTCCTGATTAATGGTGAACTCAGCCACCACCTTTGGAAGAAACTTAGGGTTAATTCTCAATGACACACTGTCCTTGTGGAAAACTAAATAAGGCTCCTTGGACATCAAGGCCTGATGCTTGGAACTCCTCTGAGCAGAAGTAACTGCAACTAAAAAAATGTTTTCCATGACAGAAGGGGCAGCTCACAGTCTGCGGCTGGTTCAAAGGGAGGCAACGCAAGTTTTTCTAACAGAAATAAAAGATCCCATGGGGGAATAGGGTCCCTGATGGGAGGTTTCAGATGCAGTATGCCCCGTAAATACGTATGGGACAGGTCTAACTGGGCAAGGTATTTGCCCTCCACTGGTGCATGATAGGCTGATATCGCAGAGAGGTGCACCTTAATGGAGGAATAGCGGAGGCTCGAGTCTGAAAGGGAGAGGAGGTACTCTAGGACAGCATTCACATGGCAGTGGAATGTGTCCAGCCCCCAGTTTGCAGCCCAAAAGCCAAACCGCATAAGTAGCTCCGGTGGATGGCTTTCTGGCTGCCACCAAGACCTTGGCCACCCTAGGAGAAACTTCGTAACGAGACGTGGCTATGTCTGTAGGAGTCACGCATGCAGATATAGGGGCCAGAGGTCTGAGTGAACCAGAGTGCCCTGCTCTTGCAACAGTAAGTGGGAGGACAAGGGCAGGGGAATCAGTGGCTCCACTGCTAGCTGCTGTAACAGGGAGAACCAAATCTGGCACAGACAAAGTGGTGCTATAAGGATCACATCCACACTCTCTGTTTGGAGCTTGAACAGGGCCCTCTGAAGAAGAGGAAAGGGAGGGAAGGCATACAGAAACCTCCCTGTCCAAATGGAGGGACAATACACCTCGCTACAAAACACCAGGCTCGGGACTGAGTGAGCAAAAACTGGGCAGTTTTGCGTTTCACAGGGACGCGAAAAGGTCCAACTCTGGATGGCACCATCGTTGGAAGAGGTCCTCCACCACGGACTGAAGGAGTTCCCACTCATGGGCCCTTGACCATGACCTGCTTAGGATGTCGGCCAAGGTGTTTTGGACTCCTGGAACATGGACCGCGGTGAGAGACAAGCCATGCTCTATGGCCCAGAACCATACTCTCACGGGCTCTCGACAAAGAGGATAAGAGTGGGTCCCCCCCTTGCTTGTTGATGTAGGAGACAACCGACATATTGTCTGTCTGAATCAATAGGGGACCCAGATGGCGGTCCGGGTTGGAATGCCTGTAGAGAATACAGAACCGCTTTCATTTCTAGGACACTGATGTGGAGAGACAGTTCTAACGGTGACCACGTTCCTTGTGTCTGTCAATCTCAGATGAGGGCTCCCCATCCAGCCCAAAGCATCTGTCATCAACGTATGGGAAGGGCAATCTCTCTGAAAAGGAGTTCCCAGCTCCAGATTTTTAGGTGAGAGCCACCACAAGAGAGTCTGGACCACAGCTCTGGAGATCAGGACTGGCTGGTTGAGATTGTCCATCCTTTGATCCCACTGCACCCTGAGGGTCCACTGGGGGAACCTCATAAAGAGGCATGCTGAGGGAACTGTCACAATGGCGGCTGCCATGCGGCCTAAGAGCTGTAGTACGATCGGAGCTGGTACCTGGTGCAAAACAGAGACTCTGTGGGCCAACGACTGAAGGTGCACTTTCTGGTATTGCACCGTATGTGCCAAACAATTTAGTGAACATATGGTGCAGGTGCCTGAAGAGTACACCTTGCATCCAAACTGGTCCAAGCACTTGGATTCCTTATAGGGCGGCTGTGAACTCATGTGACATAGCTGCTTAGTCCTGCCATGGGCTGCTGCCAGGACTACAGAGTCTGCCTTAGGATGTTCCCCTAGAAAAGGTTCATTGATAGGGGTTTGATACAGCCTATCCACCTTTTTGGGGATAGCGGAGGCTGTTGAAGGGTGTCTCCTTGCCAGCTTGGTGACATCCTGAAAAGGAGCCACCAAGGGGGGCACCACTAAAGGTTTGGGTTCATTAATCCCCCACAAAAATGGGCGTGCCACTTCCTTTCCAGGACCAAATCCTCTGTTTCCCATTGATTCAAGAAATGTATGTGACGCATGATGTCTAGAAAAGTAGAGTCATCCAGGGCAGACTGGGGAGAGTCCCTATGAGCATCAGGGTGAGGGGGAAGAGAGGAAAAGGTATCTGAGGACCTGGAGGAATCCGAAGAGCTCCTGTCTGAAGAAAGCAAGCAGGAAGACCTCCAGCACAAGCGGTGGTACCATCTGCCACGGGAGTGGCGGCGGTGTCTGGAGGAAGACCTGGACGAGTATCTACGTCCATGACACCTCGGAGACCTGATGTCTGACGTAGATGACGGGTTTGACGAGGGAGGTGATGGCTTCCTGGGCAGAGAAGGTGGATTCGCCAGCTGCTAGGGTGAGCCCTCTGGGACGGGGTTCAGCAGTGGTGTGAGGGGCTCCTTAGGGATGAGGTTCCTTCAGCAGTGGTGTGAGGGGCTCCTTAGGGATGAGGTTCCTTTTAACCGTGTTCCACCAGGAACTAAACAAATCCTTGGCATCTGAGAGAGAAACCATAGCTGGCGCCGAGGGGGCCTGGCATCTGAGGTGGTGTGACAAGCATCTTGGGCGTCTGGCCTGATGGCTGGTCAGGAGCCAACAGTCACTCGGGGGACTTGGGCCATGTTAAACGTCAGTCCAGCGGGCGGCTGTCAACCTGATGCCATGTCAGTGGACTGATCTGGTGTCTGGTTGCCCGATGCCTGCAGGTCTGGTGTCGGCAACTCCTTGGCCGGCAGCTGCCCTGCTGCTGGCAGCTTGGGAGAAGCAGGTGGGGGCATAGCCTTGTGAGACCCCGAAAGTGAAGATGCTGAGGACCATGGGGTCAAGCACCAAGAATCTGTCATCCGGTGCTTGGGGGAGTGGACATCAGAGGGTGGATCCTGCTCCTATTGCCATTTACTGTCGTCGGACCCTGAAGGATGGACCAACGAAGAGGAGGATGCCCCAGCCTGGTGGACAGCAAAACTGAGTCTGTCACCCGCCAACAGTCTGGCTGGTTCCCCTGGCTTAGGACCAGAGGTGTGGTTGTAGGGCCTAAGACTCAAGGGAGGGGTCGAAGGCCCTTGCACCGAAGAGCCTCTGCCTGGCGTCCTCACCAGGGTGGGAGGCTTCAAAACCGGTAACCCGGAGGGAGCTTGACTTATCAGGGGGCAGAGTCTGATCTCCCATGGGAGTGAGGACTCAAGCTGGCCATCTTCCTGTGTAGTGGTCTGGAGCAGGAATCCAATCTGGACCTGTCCTTATCATGATGGTGGTGTTTCCAGCTGGTCTTTTTCTCCTTATGGGAAGTCCCCGAGCCTGAGGGAGTGGAGGATCCTAGGCCTAACGGGGTCTTTTGCATAGCGGTCGGCTGTTGTTCCAAGAGATGGCTCTTCAGTGCCTTCAGACAATGGATGCGTGTCCGGCGATTGAAGCTGGGGTAGTGTGGGCAGGCCTCAGAGTCGTGGGTAGGCTCCAAACAGATGAGACAGGCCAAATGTCCGTCCTTGGATGGGATTTGTTTCCTGCACGTGAACTTGGACTTCCGCTGCTGAGAGGTGGAATATGGAGAAGACATGCATGAAGAAACTGTTTTTGCTAGAAAAAGTCACAAGTGAATGAAAAGGTCGGAAAATGGCAGTCGACTGGTAGCAGGAGGTGTCCATGGAGTGATGTGCACGGGTTGATGGCGGGAAAAGAACGGAGGTGGGGCCAGGGTTGGCCCCCTTGATACCACTGGTGGACGTCGGAGGCGGTCCAGCGTTGGACGGCAGTCCCCGCTGGGTACTGCTAGCTAAGTTTTTTCCGTGAGGTCCTAGTGCCTGGCAGCATAGTCCTTATGGCATATCCTGCTGCAAGAGCTCCAACTCGAAGTAAGATCAATATATACACCTGCCCTCCTTTTCCACACAGACTCCCTCCTCCTCAAACCTGAAGGGCTACTGCAGTTGCATGGAGACCCCCACTTCTCCTGTCAGAGGCCTGCACTGAGTGGTATCCCTTTATGAATCTGAATGTTTCAACCTTAACACTTTCCTCTAGAGAAAAGTGGCTCTCCTGCAGGAATGCAACCTCCCCTTCTCCTCTTATGGTGTTTGACTGTGTTATGTAATCTGTACACATTATAAGATAAAACTGTGTATGGTGTACTAGCCATTACAACTGCTTGGCAGAGCATGCCCCGGTCTCTCTTGGAGTCTCTCTCCTCCCTTTCATGCCCTCTCCTCCCCCCCTCATGTTAGCCCTCACCAAACAGCAGAAATCAGATAAAAGATACAACACATTTAAAAAACAGAACAACCTTAACAATAAGTACATATTAACTCTATAACTATTGACCTCCTAGGTGGGAGGGTGTCAATGTGGGCAAATCCTTTGAACTGAGCCAGGATCCCCAGTCGGGTTCTGCCCAAGCAGGAAGGAGGAGTTGCAGCCAAGTGCAATTGGAACTCCTTCAGCATCCAAGCTGATGCTTGATTACACCTTTGAAAGTAGCAGAAAGAGGGTAGATGTCTCTGAAAGGGATATATAGTAGAGTGAACACCTAGCACTACCAGCGTGTGTCTCTAGGGATCATCACTTTAGTGGTACCTTTCCAAAATCATAACCACAACATAGGCAGGGCTTCTCTGATGTTGTCATCCTACAATGGTCCCTTCTCTGAGCCTTTCGAATGGAAAGTTCTACAACACTTGATCAGGGCTTACTGAAAAATTGGCAGAAAAATACTACCCAGAATCCCAGCCTCTCCTCAATATTAGAACCACGTTAACATTCATGTGCACCATTCAGAGTTCTTGAGAGAAAGTCTATCACATCGTCAAAAAGGCTCAGCTGCTGGCAACGTAGTTGCCAGGTTAATTTGTAGACCCAGAGGTTGCTCCGTTGTTAAGCCCCTATCTTGGCATGCAAAGTTTTGGGTATCGGTAAATCTGTCAGCCATTAGGAAGAATGTACTTCCAAGGGGGGAATGGGTAGTATGTCCAAGAATCTGCATTTGTAAGTGCAATAGCTAAACAATGTCTGCATTTGGGCCTTGCTCTTTACGGCATCAGTACAATCCAGTGGTATGCTGGGTGAGAGGGAGGGAACCAACACCACCCCACCAGTCAGAAACAGTGTGTCCTTTACTTTCATTCCCCAGCGTAGTGGACAGCTTTTCTGGGGGGGGTACTGCTAGCTCTACAGTAGGCAATCCTGTGCAATTACTGCTTGCAGCCTCGACATTCTGATGCAGGGACCTCCTATAGATTCAACTCAATACCGGCCAATGTTAACAGATGCTCTCAGAAGACGGAGGAAAGAACATGGCTACGTGCAGGACTGGCTCAATTTTGGCATACAGCCAATTCACATTAATGTGGTATGGATGGGCCGAGGGTGACCTCCCAAGCGGGAACCCTGAGAGAATGTCCCTAGCCCCTCCAAGCACTCAATACTAAACAGCCCAAACCTCCATCCTCAGACAATTAGCATAAAGACATCTTACCCCTGGTCCCCAGAAAAGCATTCTCCAAATCAGTGCAGTCAGTTAAAATCTGAGGAAAAGGGGTCCCTCAGATAGTTACCCTTGTGTTTTGCCAGAGCACACCCCAGGAGCTGTACCACTATACTACCATCTATAAAATCTAGGTGAGCAAATACTGTGATTACTGAGTTATGGACTGGACTACTTCCCCATACCCACCCTTTCCACGTCCGAAGTAAAGCTCAGTTACCTGTGATCAGATCTGGTCCTCAGTCCCTCACAGTGTAGAAAAGTCTGTCAATTTCTGGCATTCTTGTTGGTGCTAAAATTCTAACGTGAGGTATGGCTACAGAATTCAGAAGGGTCATTATGTCCTGTTTAACTGCATCTGCATGGTGTCTGCGTTCCTCTCGCCTCTTGCTCACTTGCTGCCAGCTCTGTCCCGCTCAAATGCTGCCAATATCAGCAGTCTAGAGGCCTCTGTGGACACAGTACCAATGCCCAGTTTCCTCAAGGTGTGCAGCAGCCTCCAGAAGAGAGTCATGGGTGCTGGAGTCTGTCAGTAGCATCACCCTCAAGACGGGCCGGGTATGGAGTTTGAAAGAGTAGTTACGTTAGAACTCACCGTAACAGTAGATCTTCGAGGGAATCTCTGTCATCAGGTCACACCTATGGAACTTAGCCGTGAGGCGCTAGGATCACATGGAAGCTTTTCTGCAGCAATCTAGTAGGGCTGCCCACGCCAATGTCAGGCTCCAACGTCACAGTCCTATATATGTCTGGGTGGCTCCATTTCCTCCTCAGTTCTTTCCCTAGCTGGAGGCCACAGGAGACAGGAGTCCCACCAGAGAACCGAGGAGAGAGAGAGAGAAGGTGCCCAGCTAGCAAAAAGGCTGGAGCAACAGGACAGTAGATAGAGAGCAAGCAAGAAAGGGGGATGAAGGGAGGTATGGCATGACCTGATGACAGAGATTCCCTTGAAGATCTACTGCTAAGGTAAGTTCTTACATAACTGTTCTATCTTTTTCGAGGATATCTCTGTCATCAAATCACACCTTTGGAACTTGTTCCAAGCAGTACTGAGAGCAAAAAACAGGCTGGGTGGCAGGAGGCCAGAGGCCTAAGAGAGAAGGCCCTGAAGCATAGCTAGGCCAAAGCCTGTCCTTCTTCTGGAGGCAATGTCCAGACTGTAGTGCTTGGTGAATGTGTGGACAGTACTCAAAGTGGCAGCAGCACAAATTTCCGCAGCTGGCACGTTCCTGAAACAGGCAACAGAAGTGGCCATGCCTCTTGTTGAATGGCCATGAACTACACCATGCAGCTTCTTACCATACTGCCTATAAGAAAAAGTAATACAGTTGGCCAATCATTTGGACAAGCACTATTTAGATACTGGAGCGCCCTCTGTGCCAGGGGCGAAAGAAACAAACAACTGAGAAGACTTTCTGCAGTCTCTCGTTCGGTGTGTATAGTGCCGTAAAATTCTATGTACATTCAAAGTATGGAGCAATGCTTCCGCTGGATTGGCATGCTTTAGAAAATAAACAGGCAGACAGATAGATTGATTTAGAGTAAACTCAGACACCACCTTAGGAAGAAACTTGGGGTTAGTATGCAAAGAGACCCTGTCTTTGTGAAAAATCAAATAAGGCTGCTAATACATGAGAAACTGTAGCCTGAAATTCTTTGAGCAGAAGTAATACAAACTAAAAAGAATGCTTTCCATGACAAAAAGCGTAACTTGCAAGACGTGGCAGGCTCAAAAGGAGCCAGGGTCAGCTTCTCTAAAATGAAATTCACATCCCAAGGCGGAACTGGATTACAGATAGGAGGCTTCAAGCGGAGAATGACTCTGAGAAAAGTACATGTCACATCCAATTGGGTTACAGTACAGCCATCAGTGGGTACAGGAAAAGCTGATATAGCTGACAGGTGCACCTCAACAGAAGAGTATTGGAAGACTGCATCAGACAAGGTCAGGAGATACTCCAGAACCTGGATCACCTGACAACTGAAAGGGTCCAGGTGATGGAAAGCAGCCCAGATAGCAAAGTGCTTCCACTTTGTCAAGTAAATGGCCCTGATGGAAGGTTTCTGGGCAGCCACCTGGACATCAGCCACCTTCTGAGACACCCCAAACCTAGCAATAGCTATGTCCTCAGGAGCCAGGCATGCAGATGGAGGGACCCGAGGTCTGGATGGACCAGGTTCCCCTGAGCCTGTTTCAACAGGTCCCTGCAAAGGGGAGGAGAACTGGAGGTTCAACAACCAATTGCTGCAGTAAAGGAAACCATATCTGACGAGGCCAGAATGGAACCACCAGAGTTAGGGTGGCACCCGCCATCTGTAGCTTGATAAGCACCCTCTGAATAAGAGGAAAGGGAGGAAAGGCATAAAGAAACCTCCCTTTCCAGGAGAGGGACAACGCATCTCACCGGAAAACTCCAGGCCCTGGATCTGGTGAGCAGAAATGTAGCAGTTTTGCATTGCATGGGGATGCAAAAAGTTCCAATTCTGGATGGTCCCACCTGTCAAACAGGTCTTCTATGACTGAGGTCAGCAGTTCCCACTTGTACATTGTGGACTGAGACTGGCTGAGGCTGTCCGCAAAGGCATTTTGGGTGCCTGGCACATGGATGGCTTACAGTTCTAGACCATGATCTAGAGCCAAGTACCAGACCCTCATCACGTCCCGGCACAGGGGTATGAATGGGTCCCCTCTTGCTTGTTGATGTAATAGACCACACTGAGGTTGTCCGACTGCACCAACAGTGGGCCTGGAGAGAGAGAGATGGTTCTTGAAGACCTGTAAGGCGTACAGAACTACCTGCATTTCTATAATGTTTATGTGGAGGCATGTCTCCCACTGGGAACAGAACCCCGGGCCAGGCAAAGGCCTAGGTGCGCCTCAACCCATATCTGAAGCATCTGTGGTGAGGATTTGATGAGGGGTGGGGATAAGAAAGGGGACCGCTTTTTGAGAGATTAACAAGGTCCACCTCCTACTGAAGCACCTTGCGTACTGGGGAGGAGATAAGGACCAGCTGATCCAAACCATCTGAATGTTGATACCACTGGACCCTGAGGGTCCACTGCGGGATCCTCATGTGCAACCTGGCCAAAGAGACCCTCACAATGGCTTTGGCCATGAAACTCAGACGCCTCAAGAACTTCCTGACTGGGACATACCAGCACTGAGTCACTGCCTGGGCCTGAGCCATGAGGCAGTCCACCATGTCTTGTGGTAGGAAGGCCCTGCCCTCAGTAGAGTCCAGAACCACCCCTATGTACTGCAACCACTGGGTTGGGGTCAGCATACACTTGGGCAAATTGACAGTAATGCCCATAGACTGGAACAACTGCACGATGCGTCAGAGTCAACAACAGTAGTTCCTGGACTGGGCTTTCAGTAACCAGTCATCCAAGTAGGGGAACACATAAAGGCCTTCACATTGAAGGGCTGGTGCTACAGCTGCTAATCACCTGGTAAATACCCATGGCACAGGGCAATACCCTGAACTGGTACTGCTCCCTTTGGAAGAGAAAAGTACAGTTAAGTAAGAACTTACCGTAACAGTAGATCTTCGAGAGGAGCTCTTGCAGCAGGCCATTACCATTAAGACTATGCTGCAGGCACTAGGACCCATCGGAAACCTTTTAGCTAGCAGTCTCCAGCGGGGACTGCCCCCGATGCCAGCTCCGCCCTGACATCGGCTAATGGTATATCAGGGGGTGGTCCCCAGCCCCACCTCAGTTCACCCGCCAGAGACCCGTTGGTAAGGCCAGCAGGTGAACCAAATGGAAGCTTGCCGTGAATAAAAATACAGAACAGCTCACCGGGGTGAAGGAGGGAGGGAAATCAGCGCCTGCTGCAAGAGCTCCTCTCAAAGATCTACTGTTTTGGTACGTTCTCACATAACTGTACTATCTTACTTCGAGTTAAAGCTCTTGCAGCAGGCAATAACCATAAGGACAGAGTCCCAAGCAGTCCCAAAAAAAGGAAACAGGAAACTGTGAGGTGACTGCAAAGCAACAGTGCTAGAAAAGGCATATAAGATAAGAGGCCTTAAAAGACCGCTATGCCGAAGCTTGCCCTTCTCCTGGAAGCAATGCCCAGGCTGTAGTGCTTAATGAAAATATGCACTGAGCTCCACGTAGCCACTGCACAGATGTCTCCAATGGAGATATTACGCAAGGATGCGAAGGAAGTAGCTACTCCCCTGGTAGAATGACCCCTAACCGAGCCCGGTAGGGGTTTGTTCTATTTGTTGTAACAAAAGACAGTACAATTTACCAGTCACTTCAATAATGTCTGCTTAGACACTGGAGTGCATTGGCAGCGAGGTGCAAAGGCCATGAACAACTGCTCCATCTTACAGTGTGGAGCGGTGCATTTAAGATAATACCATAGCACCCTGTGGACATCCAAAGTATGCAGAAGCGCTTCCCCTCTGTTGGAGTGATCTGGATAGTATACTGGAAGGCTGATGTCCTGATTCAGCACAAGTTCGGACACCACCTTAGGCGAAAACGTAGTACTGGTTCACAAGGACACCCTGTCTCTGTGAAACATTAAGTAAGGCTCCTTACACATCAGGGCCTGAAGCTCAGAAACTCTCCAGGCAGAACTAATGGCAACTAAAAGTAACGCTTTCCAGGAAAGGAAGCGAAGCTCGCATTCTGCGGCAGACTCAAATGGGGGAACAGTTAGCTTTTCCAGCATAAAAAGGAAATCCCAGGGCGGTATTAGATCTCTGGTGGGAGGCTTAATATGCAGTATGACCCACAAAAGTACAGGACACGTCCAGTTGTGTGTGTTTTTTCCTCCATAGGCACGTGGTAAGCAGAGACTGCTGACAGATGTACCTTTATGGAGGAGTAGCTCAAGCCTAGATTTAGTAAGGATAGGAGATACTCTAAGATCAAGTTCACTGGACAGGTGAGTAGGTCCAAGTGATAGGGTGAAGCCTGCAGACAAAAATCTTTTCCACTTCATGGCATAAGTGGATCTAGCTGAGGACTTTCCTGCTGCTACGAGAACATCCTCCACCTCCCAGGAGACCCCAAACCTGGATTTGACTAAGTCTGCAGGAGTCAGGCATGAAGATGCAGGGATTTACAGTCAGGATGGACCAGAGTTCCCTAGTTCTGCGACAGCAAGTGCGAGCTCAGCAGCAGCTGTATTGGAGGCTCAACTGCCAGCTGCTGAAGTAGTGGGAACCAACTCTGCCGAGGCCAAAATGGAGTGATGAGGATCATCTCTGTTCCCTCAGCCTGTAGCTTCAGTAGAACCCTCTGAAGAATGGGAAAGGGAGGGAGGGAAGGAGTACAGAAACCTCCCTGTCCAACAGAGGGCCAAAGCATCTGGCCAGAAAATACCAGATGTGGGCACTCATGAGCAGAAACTGGGCAGTTTAGCATTAAGTGGAGACACAGAGAGGTCCAACTCTGGGCAGCCCCACCTGTACAATAGCTGATCTGCTACCAACTGGAGGAGCTCCCACTCGTGAGCCTTGGACCGAGACCAGCTTAGGCTGCTGGCCAAGACATTTTGGACACCTGGAACATGAACAGCGGTAAGGTCTAGGCGGTGTTCCAGTGCCCAGTACCAGACTCTCATCACCTCCCAGCATAGGGGGTAAAAATGTGTGCCCCCTTGCTTGTTGACATAAAACACTACTGACATGTTGTCTGTCTGGATGATAAGAGGGCCTGGTGAAAGGTCTGTCTGAAATGTCCGAAAGGCGTTCAGGACCACTTGCATCTCGAGGATATTGATATGGAGCAGTTTCTCATCTGGAGACCATGTCCCTGGGTCTATCTATCTCCCAGATGAGCGCCCCAACCTAGACAGGATGTGTCTATCATTAGAATCCATCTTGGGGGCTCCTGCCGAAAGGGTACCCTTAGTGTCAGATTGGAGGGGTCTAACCACCAGGAAAGAGTCCTTCGTACTGGGTCGTAGACCCTGACCAGCTGGTCCAGGTCATCTGACCTTTGGTCCCACTGCACCCTGAGCATCCACTGTGGGACTCTGATGTGGAGGCAAGCCAAAGGAACTGTGGGAATGGCCACCGCCATGTGTCACAGAAGTCTGAGGAAGGTCCTGGCTGGGACTGGAGGAGCCATGGATACCATCTGGGCTATGCCCCTTAGACAATCCCCCCTGTCCTGTGGGAGGAAGGCCATGCCCTGAACTGTGTTGAGGACTGCTCCGATAAATAGGAGTCGCTAACTGAGCCATGGGGATGACTTTGGAAGATTCAGGGTGATCCCCAGCTCTCAGAAAAGAGTGAAGGTGTCTCCAAGAGTGCGAGGCAGCTGAGTCCTGGAGGGGGCTGCCAGGAGCCAGTCATCTAGGTAAGGGAAGACATAATGGCCCTGGCATCTGAGAGCCACAGCCACCACCACTAGGCACTTGGTGAAGACTCGAGGAGCGAAGGAGAGGCCGAATGGTAAGGCTTGGAACTGATAATGTCTGCCCTGGAAGTGGAACTGCAGGAACCTCAGATGGGGAGGAAAGACCCTTATGTGCATGTAGGCATCCTGCATATCTAGGGAGCAGAGCCAGTCCCCTTGGTGCAAGAGGGGAATGAGGCCTGGCAGAGTGACCATTCTGAACCACTTGTACTCTATAAAGAGATTTAGGGAGCTGAGGTCCAGAATGGGCCAAAGGTCTCCGGTCTTTATCAGTACCAGGAAGAAATGAGAATAGTAGCCCCGCCCCTGTTGATCCATGGGAACCGACTATCGCCCGTTTCTGCAAAAGGGCCTGGATCTCTCCTTCTATTAGAGAAATGTGTGAATGAGAATAATGAGAGGACCCTGGTGGCTTTTCTGGAGGGATCTGAATGAATTCGAGAGTATGTTCTCTCCTTATCAGGTCTAGCACCCAGAGGTCTGTAGTGATGCTGCTCCATCCCTCTAGGTAGAGGGAGAAGTAACTCCCTACTGCCTCACCCATCACCTCCGCCGGAGAAGGGGGGGGGCAGGTAGCAAGTCATTGGGCAGATCCGAGAATAGGCAGAGAGGGCTGGGAGGACTTGGGGCCTCTAGAGGTGGAGCTCCCAGGAGTTTGGGTTGATGCCTTTCTCTTGAAGCCACCTCTCTGATGAAATTGTCCGTGGGTATTTTGCCCTGAGGGCTTACGAAAAGGCCATTTGTGGAAGGGTTTCTGGTCCCCCTTATACATCTTTCGGATGGACCAGATAGATTTCCTGGAATCTTGGAAGCGAGAGATCAGTTTCTCCATCTCCTCCCCAAAAAGGATGGAACCCTGGAAGGGAAGGTCCAGGATCCTGGACTACAGATCCTGGGAGAACCCTGAGACTCTAAGTCGGGCATGGTGCCTAAGGCAAACGCCAGATGCCGCTGTCCTAGGGGCCGTGTCTGCAGTGTAGTACGAGGTCCTCAGGACATAAGTGCCTACGTCTGACCCTGACTTCAGGATGTCCAGAAGCTCGGTCTTTTGTGCAGAGTCTGATAAGGCCTGAGCCACTTCTAAGCCTTTCTCCCACATGGCATTCTGGTACTGGACCATACACGTGAGGAAGTTTAGGGATCGAACACAGCAGGTGGAAGCAGAATACACCTTCTTGCCCACCTGATCTAAAGATCTGGATTCTATGTCGGGAGGCTGCGAACTGAGGTGCTTAGGCTTTTTTGATTTATCACGAGCAGCCATAATCACCATGGAGTCCACTGGAGGGTATTCCGCCAAGAAAGGCTCCTCCCTCGGGGCTTGGTACAGCCTGTCTGATTTTTTGGAGACCGCCAGAGTGGTGGAGGGATGCTTCCAAGTGATCAGAGTGAGATCCTGGAATATATCCACAAGAAGAGGAATGACCAAAGGCTTTGGCTCCTTCTATCTCAGGTACTTTGCCAACCTCCGGCACATCGGATCCAGATCCTCTGTTTCCCACCCGTTGGAGGACTGGATGTGCCTCTTGACATCCGTAAAGGTAGGATCACCTGGAGGGGATCTAGGAGTGTCCTTTTCATCTGGGGACACTGGCCTTTCTCTTGAGAGAGAGAACGGTTGGATCCAGAAGTACTGGAATCTGAACCATGGCCTCCTGAAGAGGGGGAAGCTGATCTGGAATGTGAAAAAGATCTGCTCCCCTCATGGTAACGCCGCCCACTAGTAGACCGGAGATGGCTACAGGACCAGTGATGGCTGGTAGAGCGCCAACAATGGCTTTCTGACCGGCATTGGCTGACTGACCACCTTTTGCTAGGGGACAAACAACGTCGGTGATGCCGTTCTTTATACACAGTCCGACCACGGGTGTCAGTAGGGGTACGTGAGCATTACTTTGGTTTAGGCTTAGGTGAGGATGGTTTAGGCGTGGGAGAGGAAGGCTTTTCTCCCCAACCATTGTCCTTCTCTTCCTCCATGGTCAGAGTTGTACCTGGCTGCAATAGAAGAATGCCTTTTTTGACCTGGCCCCACCAAAACTGGAAGAGTTCCATTTGCTCCTCTTTTGAGAACTGAGCCGCTGGCCCCGCCGGGTGGTGAGGTTTATCTGATGTCGGTGGAATGATAGGTGAGGAGGAGAGGTTTGGTGGGTTCCTGGGAGAGGGAGTGGACCGATCTCCTTGGTCATCGGGCATAGTGGCCCTATGGACTGGTGAACATTCGGGATCTGAAGAGGTTTTGGCTGATGTTCACCCTTTATCTGGTACCATTGACAGTTTAGAGCCATCCGGCTTGGAAACTGTCGCTGGTTTAGACTTTGAAGTCTGAGCGGTCGAGAGATGGTGAGTTGAGGTCGGCTTAGAAACAGACTCCTGTTCCCCATCCTCAAAGGTCTTACCTGGAGCCCTGGGATAGATCGACGTCAGGACCTTGAGCGATGGGACAGAGGATGACTGCAAGTGTGCTGCCTTCACCTTCGGGGTAGATGAGGCCGGTGTGGAAACCGGGCCCTACTTGCCACTGCCCGATGTCGGTAGTTTGGCGGGAGTGGAGGGGTCCTGCCGCCCTGTAGAATGTTGCAAATGGCAGGTGGAGGGTCAGAACCTCCCGAGTTGGACCTTGAGATTTTCTTCTTGTGCGGTGACCGGGACCCTGAACGCCCCTTGGACTGGCCCTGGTCATATCCAGACTATAATGCTTGGTGAAGGTGTGGACAGAACCCCAGGTGGCAGCTGCACAAATGTCTGCAGCAGACACATTTCTGAAACAGGCCATGGAGGCAGCCATACCCCTGGTGGAATGACCCTACACCACTCCCAGAAGGTGCTTGTTGTACTTGCGGTTCCAATAAACAATACAATTGGCTACAGAAACATAGAAACTGTTGGCAGATAAGGACTGCTAGGCCCATCCAGTCTGCCCATAAGCCCTAAACTCGTTCACGGCCTCTGACCCTATCTGGTCATGGCTCTTCACCTCTCCTTCCCACCTCTAAGGTTTTCTTATGCCTGTCACAGGCATGTTTAAATCCCTCCACTGTGCTTGCTCCCACCACCTCCTGTGGCAGACTATTCCATGTGTTCAGCACCCTCTCTGTGAATAAAAACGTCCTCACATTTCCCCTTAATCTGCCACCTTCCAATTTCATATCATGCCCCCTCATTCTTGTACTCTTCCTATATTGGAAGATGTCTCCCCTCTGTACCTTGTTTATGCCTTCCAGGTACTTCAATGTTTCTATCATGCGCCCCTCCATCCCTCCTCTCCTCCAGTGAATACATGTTGAGGTGCTTTAATCTCTTCTCATATATTTCCTGGTGCAAGCCCTGTACCATCTTAGTCACACTTCTCTGGACTGCCTCCACCATGTGAACGTCCTTATGAAGATGCAGCCTCTAGAACTGCACACAATACTCTAGGTGAGGCCTCACTAGTGTTTTATACAATGGCATCACTACCTCCCGGCTTCTGCTAGTGACACCTCTGCCTATGCACCCCAGCATGCCACTGGCCCACCCTGCAGCCTTTGTACCCTGCTTAGACACCTTTAGGTTGTCTGAAATGATAACCCCCAGGTCTCTTTCTTCCTTGATCATCAGCAACTCCCCCCCCACCATCCTGTAGCTCTTCCCAGGTGCATTATTTTGCACTTCCTTGAAATGAACCTCAGTTGCCACACCTCAGACCATTTTTAAGCTTCCCCAGGTCCCTCATTTTCTCCACCCCATCTGGAGTATCCACCCTGCTGCAGATCCTGGTGCCATCTGCAAACAGGCCGACCTTTCCCTCCAGCCCTTCCGCAATGTGACTAATGAAGACATTAAACAGGACTGGCCCAATGACTAATCCCTGAGGTACCCTGCTGGTCACCCTCTCTCCCTGGATTGGACCCCATTTACCACCATCCTCTGCCTCCTGTCCATTAGCCAGTTTCTAACCAAGTTTACCACCTTGTGTCCCATGTCCACACTACCCAACTTGTTAACCAGCCTTTTATGTGGGATTGTGTCGAAGGCCTTGCTGAAATTGAGGTAGGTGACATCCACCGCCCCTATCCCCACCCCCTCTCCGATTTACTTCGTCACCCAGTCAAAAAAATCTATCAGATTCATCTGACAAAACCTTCCTGCTGTGAATCCATATTGCCTGGGATCCTGGGCACCGTTGGATTCCAAGTGTGCCACTATTCTTTCTTTAAGCAGTGCCACCATGATCTCACCCACAACTGAGGTGAGGCTGACCGGCCTATAGTTCCCTGCCTCCTCCCTACTAATGCTTTTGTGTAGAGGGACTACATGTGCCCTCTTCCAGTCCTCTGGAACCACTCCTGTGTTGAGTGACTCTGTGAACAAGGCTGCCAGAGATGCTGCTAGCTTATGCCATCTGGCCCCATTGCTTTGTCCACCTTCAGTTTTGAGAGCTCCTCCAGGACTCTCTCCACTGTGAATGGACTTGTGTTTACCCCCCAACCCCACACACGTGTCTGTTACCCAGTTGCGGTCCCTGACCCTCACCCTCTTCAGTGAATACTGAACAGAAGTATTTGTTCAATATTTCTGCCTTTTCCAGGTCTCCCTCCTTACACTCCCCTGTATCCCCTCTGAGCCTTACTATCCCCCCCCACCGGCTTTCCTTCTTTCGCTGATGTACCTATAGAATGCCTTGTCCCCTTTCTTCACCATCTGCAGTAATCTTCCCTCAGTCTGCGTCTTTGTGCTCATTACAGGCTTCCCCGCTTCCCTTACATTCTTTAGATACACCTCCCTATCTTTCTCGTATCTGAGTCTCCTTATATTTCCTGAAACCCACCCTTACCTTGTCTACCACCTCTCTTGAGAACTATAGTGGTTTTCTCCTTCTCTTGCCTTTGTTTACCATCCTGATGCATTGGTTCGTCACCCCCTCTATGGCTCCCTTCAGGTGTTCCCTCTGTTCCTCAACTCCACCTCCTATCTCTCTCCTCACCAGGGCTTCTTTGACACTATTCCCCATTTTAGCAAAATCCACCCCTCCTAAAATCTAAGACCTCTGCCTTTGTGTGACTAGACTGTGTCTCTGTCCCCATGCTAAACTACAGTGTGGTGGTCGCTGGATCCTAAATGACCTTCCACCAGGACATCTGTGATTCTACACTCCGGCCCTCAAAAAACAGTCACCACGCCAAAGTTTGTTACACAAAGCCCCTTACATTACCATCGGGCAGTACAGCGTAGTGACTAAGAGCACTAAGCTGCAAACCTGGAGACCTGAGTTTGAATCCCACAGCCCCCACATAAATACTGTGTGACCCTGAGCAAGTCACTTAACATCCTGGTGCTCCCAGGTCGCACCTGGAAACAAGCTTCTGCTTAGTGTGCCTTTCCTGATTAAACAATTTCCCCCCTTAAATGGCAGCAGTGAGTATTCGGACCAAGACTTTAAAAGCTAGAAAAAGAAAACAGACAAAAAGAAACCTCTATGCAGAAGATAATCTCTCAGTGTAACCCACTTGTAAACCAAGAAGTTACGACAAATCCTGTATGCAGCCCACAAGTTAACTAGTGTAGTGTATCCTGTTTGCACGCCAAGGCTATAACACTAAAATCAATCAATCCTGTATGTAGTCCACTACGGTAATATTCCAGCTAAACCTATGGAATAAAAGAACAAATGTTCGGTGCTACTTCCCTGACTGATGTGTACAAAACCCCTGATCCTCCCTTGCAAAGCTTGGACTGCTTTATCCTACAGCCTGCTTTCATTCTCCCAGCATAGGAAACAATCAGCTGTCCTGCTTGCTGTCTCGTGAAGCTACGGTCCATGGAAACTGTTAACCACTTAGACAAACACTGTTTGGAAACAGGAGCACCCTCTCTCTTGGAAGCGAATGAATTAAACAACTAGTCAGACTTCCTTGAAGCCTTGGTCTGGTGCATATAGTACCGCAACATTCTATGTATATCCAATGGAGCAGAGCCTCCCTTGATTAGAGTACTCAGGATAATAAACTGGAAGTTGGATGGATTGGTTCAATGTAAACTCTGATACCATCTTGAGAAGAAACTTAGGATTAGTACGCAAAGACATCCTGTCTTTGAGGAAACCATAAGGCTTCTTGTACATAACAGCCTGGAGCTCGGAAATCCTTCGAGCAGAAGTAACAACTTAAAAGAGCACTTTTCACAACAGAAAGCACAGCTCACAACTCGTGGCTAGTTCAAAGGGAGGTAAAGTGAGTTTCTCCAACATAAAATTCAGGTCCCATGGAGGGACCAAGTCCCGAATGGGAGGTTTCAGATACAAAATGCCATGCAAGAAAGTGAGGGGGACCTCAAGCTGAGCTACAGCCCTGCCCTCAACAGGTGCATGGTATGAAGAGATGGAGGAAATATGCACTATGAGTGAGGAGTATCCCAAGCCAGAGTCCGAAAGGGACAGAAGACACTCAAACACCTATTTCACTGGGCCGGTGAAGGGGTCCAACTGGCATGAAGCAACCCAAATGGTAAAACGCTGCCATTTCATGGTGTAAGTGGCTCTGGTAGAAGGTTTCCTGGCAGCCACCAGGATGTCTGCAACCCTAGAGGACACCCCAAAATGGGCGATGGCTAGATCCACAGGAGCCATGCAAGAGATGCAGGGACTTGAGGTCCAGATGGACCAGGGTGCCCAGGTCCTGGGAGAGCAAGCCGGTGCACAGCGGCAGGGGCACTGAAGTTTCCACCTCCAGTTGTCATAGAAATGGGAACCAAATCTAATGCGGCCAGAAGTGAGCTATAAGAATCATCTCTGCCACTTCTAACTGGAGCTTGAGCAGAACTCTCTGGAGGAGCAGGAAGTGAGGAAAGGCGCAACAGAATCCTCCCCTTCCAGGAGAGGGTCAATGCATCTCACCAGAAAACACAAGGCCCGGGATCGAGCCAGCAGAAAAGCAGCAGTTTTGCATTGAGTGGGGACACAAAAAGGTCCAACTCTGGATGACCCCACCTGTCGAAGAGATCTTCGACCACCAAAGTCAGAAGCTCCCACATGTGAGCCCATGACCGGGAGCAACTAAGACCATCTGTTAGAATGTTTTGGATGCCTGGAACATGTATGGCCAAGAGTTCCAGACCATGCTTGATGGCCTAGTACCAGACTCTTATCACGTCCCGACACAGGGGGTAAGAGTGAGTCCCCCCTTGCTTGCTGATATAATACACCACACACACATGTTGTCTGTCTGCACCAGCAGCGGACTGGGGAGGAGATGAGTGTGAAAGGCCTGCAGAGCATACAGGACCGCTCGCATCTCCAGGACGTTGATATGAAGACCATGTTCCAACTCTGTCCAGGAACCCTGGTCTGGTGATTGGCCAGATGAGCACCTCATCCCAGGCCACACGTGTCCATCATGATAATCTGGCGGCGGGGGGTCAACAGCTGAAAGGAGATCCCCTGAATATGGTTGGCTGGCTCCAGCCACCATGACAGGACTCTCCAAACTGGGTCGGAGACCATGACCATCTAGTCCAGGTCGTCCATGTGTTGGTCCCACCGGATCCTTAAAGAGCTAGTGCACTGCCTAAAACTAATATTAGATTTTAAAAGCAGCCAACTTAACCTTTATATCTGAGGTACTTTTTCTTTTCCCTTTGTTTAATTAGAAGATTATTCACCTGACGTTAGTAGGTGTGATGTGTAGAACAGCACTCTGCCTTGCAGTTGACATACCTAGCTCTATTTCCGCCCACTACATCATCAGCATTGTGATCTCATTGACTGTAACGTCACTACTGCTTAGGAAACAGCCATTCAGTGACTGCCAGGTCATTCACCTGTGATGTCACTGTCAGTGAGATCACAATGCTGATGATGTAGTGGGCGGGGGGGGAGATAGAAACAGATATGTCAGCTACCAGGCTAAGAGCTGTTCCACACATCCAGCACAATATTGTCACATTGCTGTCTGCCTGTTTTGGCTCCTGTCATCGAGGCACAGATCATGAAGCATAGGAAGACCAGGAGTAGGTATAACATTTGCAAGTAGTGTTTTATTTTTTCCAACAACAGTAAAATAAAAATAAAAATTTCAGTATAACTATTTACAAAGGCAGTACAAATAGAAAAAGTCATTCTGAGTGTTTCTTCTCAATTTCAAATCTCAGTCCCTCTAGGAAAAAATACTGCTGCTCTTTTTATAACAAGCCTTTGCCAGGGAACTCGTTAAAGAGCTACTGATGCCTCAAAGAAAACATTAAAAAAACATAATAATTGGGTACAGTTCTGCTTGCATTCCTTTTATATTCTGTACATTTCTCCTCCACATTATTTAATACTGGGGAAATTTGCATGACTATATTATCTTTACTCATTAGATTTTCTTTAGAGTTTACTCCCTACCGGAGTCATAATTCTCTGTTGTGACATCACAGTTTGTTGCTATGGGAGTACTTGTGATGTCACAATAAGTGCATTATGACCTCAGGCGGGGAGAAAGCAACAGCAATAGATGAACTCTTCAGGGGCAGAGATCCTGTTTTCATACAAATTGCCTCATTAAAAAAACAATGGGTGGGAGGAATGCAAAAGTAATGTGAAACACAAGCTGAACTGTGTCTAAATATTGTGTGTTGTTAAAGTTCTCTTGAAGGTGTCAGCTGCCCTTTAAGGAGAACATTATGTTGTTCTGAAAATGTTCTTGTCAATTTCCTTCCTTGAAGGTGCAACAAAACAGTACATGGTGTCCCAAAACTGACCTCCTGTTCACAGCTCTGCAAGAGTTTGCAAATCAGCATCCCAGGTTAACCCCTTGAGCTCCAAATAGCTTTTTGCAATCATTTCAACAATATAACCATATACATTTTCAAATCAAAGGATCCTAGTGTCACAAAGATTCACACATATTTCATAACTTCAGATACAAGGGGGAAGAAAAGACAGAAACAGCAAGTGAAGGCAGAGAGACAGTGGTGTGGGGGCGGTAGGAATAGCAACACCATCGGAGTGGCCAGTTCCTAGTCTCACAAGAAACTTTAACTGCACAGTGAGACAGACAAGAGACAGAAAAGAAGAGGATAAAACTGATTCTTGCATTTAACCCTTTCTACATAACAAATGGCACAGGGTCTTATTCAACCCTGTCACAACTCCACTAGCTCTTTAAGGTCCACTGAGGAACCCGCATGTGCAGGCGGGCAGGGAATGTGGCAATGGCTGCCACCATATGTCCCAGGAGTCACAGGAACACCCTGGTGGGGACCTGGCGACTGGAGGAAACCAGACAACCCTGCTCCATCAGTCATTCCACCCTGTCCATGGTCAAAAAGACTGTACCCAGAGTGGTGTCCAGAACTGCCCCTATGTATTGAAAGTATTGGTACGGTGAGAGACAGAACTTCGGCAGACTGACAGTGATCCCCAGAGTCTGAAATAGACAGAGGGTGTAGTCCAGGGTTTGAACCAGATGATCCCTGGAGGGAGCTGCTAGCAGCCAATCATCCAGGTAGGGGAAAACATAGAAGCCCTGCCTCCTCAGAGTGGCCACCACCACTGCCAGGCACTTGGTAAAGACCCTGGGGGCCGAGGAAAGCTCAAAAGGGACAGCCCAAAATTGAAAAAGGGCCCCCTGAAAATGGAAGCAGAGGAAATGACGACAGGCAGAAAAAATCTGGATACCAGCGAGCAGAGTCAGTCCCCTTGGTGCAAGAGAGGTAACAATCCTCGAAAAGTGGCCATCCTGAAATGCTTGTACTCAACGTACAGGTTCAGATGACTCTGGTCCAGGATGGGCCAAAGATCCCCAGTCTTTTTGGGAACAAGGAAGAAGTGGGAGTAAAACCCCTTCCCCACTGAGCTGGAGGGATGGATTCTATGGCACCTTTGTGAAGAAAATCCTGAATTTCCTCCTAGACCAGGGCAGATGGGCTGGGGGGTACGAAGAGTTTACCAGAGCATTTTCTGGAGGCCACTCTAGAAATTCTAGGCTGTGACTGTGCTCTATGATCTGAAGCACCCAACTGTCCATGGTGATTTCCTGTCACCTGGCGAGGTGGAGGGAGAACTGACCCTGACAGCCTCCCCCAGAACTCATGCTGGAGGGGGAGGTTGGGTAAGGAGTCAGGTGGTGAGGGCGGGCGCAAGAAAGGCAGCTGCAGGTGCTCTGGGGGCTCTGGCGGTAGCTGCTGCGGAGACCGACATTGCCTTTCACTTGTCTTGACCTTTGGCAGGCTGGCAGGACTGCTTATGAGAGAAGCGGCGAAAGGACTGACGCTGACCTGCTCTAGGCTGAGTATGATAGAGCAAATGAACCATCCTAAGGGCTCAATCTGACTCCTGAAAGGTGGAGATTATGTTCTGAACATCCCCACCAAAGGGGATGGAGCTCCAAAAGGGGGCGTCCAGAATGCTGGATTGCAAGTCTGAGGCAAAGCCTGATACTTGAAGCCATGAGTGGTGCTGGAGGCAGATCACAGCAGCCACACATCTGCCAGAGGCATCTACAGCATTGTAAGCAGCCCGGAGGACGTTACTGCCAACACCAGAACCCGACTTAAGGATCTGGGCAAGTTGCATCTCAGTAGGATCCTCTGATAAAGTCTGCACCAGATCCCTAGCCTGGTCCTAGAGGACATTCTAATATTGAACCATATGGGCCAGGTAGTTAATGGCCTGGATAGCCAAGGTAGCTGATGCAAAAACGCGCTTGCCCAGGTGGTCCAACTGCCTGAATTCCCTGTCCAGAGGAAGGGCACTAAGTTGCTTGTGCCTTTTGGTATGGTCTTGTGCTGCATAAATGACCACTGAATCTGCCTTAGGATGGTCCTCAAGAAGGGTTTACCAGCAGGGGCATGGTAAAGATGGTCTGCCTTCTTAGGCACTGGGGTGGGTAGTCAAGGGGTGATTCCAAGCCACCCTGGTGACATCATCATAGCAGTCAATCAAGGGTGGCATCACCACCACCAGGAAGGCATCCCACTGCTTTAAATAAATGGCCAGCCGACATGTCTCTGGATCCTGCTCCTCTGTTTCCCAGCCCATCATGGGCTGTATGTGGTGCATGACATCCATAAAAGATGGATCGTCAGAAGGGGACTTGGGAATCACCCTGGAGGGTTCTTCACCCTCTGAAGACTCCCCTGGCAAAGAGGAAGACTGTGAGGAATCTGAGTTATCCCCATTCAACTTGTCCAGGTTGCTTTCTGGCGGCGGGCACTTGTCTTGGCGAGAACCAGAGAAGACATCAGGTTGAGACCCAGAAGACCCCAACCTCTGGGGTTTACGGGCGCCAGACCTACCAAGATTCTGGGGTGGTGGGTCCCAGTTTGGAAACGGGGGGATGCCTGGGGCGGGCCCTGAGGAGCGGGGTTCTGCCTCTGAATGAGGGTCCACCAGGCACTGAACAGGGTGCTGTAGTCCACCGGTGGTGGGAAGTTACAGACTGGTGGGTACTGATAAGATGGCATTGGGTAAGGATATGACGGTGGCGGGGCCAGCGTAGGATACCATGGCAAAGGACCACCCGGTGTCAGCTGGGGATCCGCAGCTGGTCCAGGAGTTGGCAAAAAGGCGACACCGGCATCGGGCCCACAGGCTGGAGCAGCGGCTGTGCTAGTGGAGGCCCAGTGGACATTGGAAGGGAGCATCTAGGAGAGGGATCTGCTGGTGTTGGGTGAGCCGGGGAGGCAGGGAGACCTCCCAGGCAGAGGTCACACCAGGCTGGGCTAAGTGGCGGTACCCTGCTGCGAGTGCTGCCTTGAAGAGCTGATGCCGGGCCCTGCAGAGAGAACCAACATAGGCAGTGCCGTGGTCAGGGAGGTGATGGTGGAGGAACCACTGCCTGAGACACTAACACCAGCCAAGCCTCCAGGCTGGGAACTTGTAAAGGAAATGGGCCTGAGCGTCAGGAGCTTGGAAGCAGGAGTCCCCTGCCCCGAGGAGCTGCCGGAATGGCAATGAGGGCAGGCGGCTGTGCCACTGGCAGCCCAGTTCAGGAGAGGGCTGAGAGAGCTGGCCTCCCACGGAAGTACAATCCCAACGCAGTCGAGGGTTTATAAGGTGACTGCGAGTGGGAAGCAGGCCGGTCTCGGTGCTTATATTTCCCACATGACTTTTGTGAAGAGGAAGAAGCCCCAGAGGACTGTACTGGTAAGGCCAAAGAGCTCCTAGCCTGCAGCTCCTATTCCATCGTAACCAGCTTCTGCTTAATAAGGTGGCTCTTCAGAATCTTAAGACGATGTCTCAGAGTGGCCTGGTTGAATGTCTGGCAAATCTGGCAGGCTTTGGTGTCATGGCTGGGGCCTAGGCAAAGGATGCAAGCAGAGTGGCCATTTTTTCAGGAATTCACACTTCATGGAGCAGTCAGAAGATGAGGCTGGCAGAGAAGACATAAAACTCGACAGCTGGAACACCGAAAATTCGATGTTACTACTTAAAAGAAATAAAAAAAATTAAAAAGTGTGGCAAGCATGAATAATGGCAGTCAACTGTAGCTACAGTGTCTGCTAAGATCTGATGTGCGCAGATCAACAGCAGGAAAAGAACTGAGGAGGGCGTGGTGGACCACCCACCTTTACAGAATAGGCTGATATCAGCGGCGGGCGGTTCCCCGCAGTAGACTGCTAGCTACAAAGTTTCCTGTATGGTCCTGGTGTCTGGGTTAGTCCTACCGGTGCTGGCCTGCTACAGTAGCCTTCCTTGAAGTAAGATCCTTTGTTCCTTTGCCATCTGAGTTCTGGTTCTATGGCCCTTTTGTGCAGCAAGGTGAACACCTAGAGCATGGTCCTGTTTGATTATCTGCAGGATCCAAGTGTCCATGGTAATGATTCTCCACTGGGACAGCTGGAAGGAGAACCGACCTCCGACTACCACCTCGGAACAAGGAGGGGGGGCTCTGGCAAGTACTCAGTCTGAGGCAGAACCAGTGACCAGTGCCACTTCTCCTCCCCAGAGTGCTTAGCAGAGATCAGTGGTGGGGGGAAGGGCAGGTAGGACAGAGCTGGCCCTGCGCTTGCCTTGCAGCTTGATTCTGGAGCCAGACTTATGAGATACCTTACGAAAGGAGGGCCTCGATCTATTCCTGGGCTGGATATGATAAAAGGAGTGGACAGACCTAACAGCCCTGCCAGAGGCATGCAGGTCATTAATAATATCCTGCATATCAGGACCAAAAAGTTTGTGACCCACAAAAGGGACATTCAACACCTTCTGCTGGACATCAGCAGCAAAGTCACAGACTTTAGGCCACGAGTGCCTTCTAAAGCAAATGTCAGTGGCAGCTGCCCTGGCTGTAGTATCAGCCATATCATAAGTGGCTATGAGGAGATACTTATTAACATCTTTCAAGGCCTGAAGAATTTTGAGAAGCTTTTGTCTCTGGGAACCCTTAGGCAGGGTCGGAGCAGCAGCCTTACCCTTCTTCCAAAGGGTATTCTGGTACTTAATCATTTGAGCCAAGTAGCTGGCAATTCTAAGGCCCGAAGTGGCTGAGGCTAAAGTCTCTTGCCCCAGAGGTCAACCCTCCGAGATTCCTGGTCAGGGGAAGGGAGCTAAGGTGCTTGGGTGCCTTAGACCTCTCATGAGCTGCCTTGATTACCACTGAATCTGTTTCCCACTGGGATGCATAGAAAGGCAGCCCCAAGGGCACCTGGCAAAGCTTATCAGCCTTTCTGAGCACAGCAGGTACCAGGCTGGGCCTACGCCAGGCAGCATTATGCAGCGCTGGAAGCAGGGGAAGAATAACTTTGGGTGGAGATTCTCGAATCTCTAAGAAATCCACCAAGTTCCTCCTTGTGACATCCTCTTCCTCAGTCTGGAACTCCATAGTGGAGGAGAGGAGTTTTATAACATTAAAGAAGGACGTGTCCTCCAGGGGGGGGCCTTGGGGTGTGTCTGACCGAGTCCTCACTCCTGCAGGCAACAGACCTGTCAGAGGAGTTAGCCTCAACACCTTCCTCTTCATCCTCTTCATCAGGGAGGATGAGATCAGGGTGCAAGTCCTCCTCTGCATTGGTCTGGAGGACTGATGGCTCTCTAGAGGGCACGGAGTGGACAGGCCGAACTGGTGTCGACACAGAAACAGCGCCCTTGTTGTATGACAGAAGTAAGAACCACACTGAAGTCAATGACAGGGTAAGAATTCATCGTCGACACAGGTATCGATAGAGAGGGCGAAGAGCCCAACTCTGATAACCCATCACTAGCCATAGTAGAGGTGGTGGAGACCAGTGCCTGCAGACCTTGTGGTTCAAGAGGTCTTGTCGGCAGGGCTGGGGTCGATGGCCCCTCTGCAGCCCTAAGAAGGCTGGGAGAACTCTCCTCCATGGTCCTGATAGGAGCAAAGGCCTGCATGGAGAGAGGCATTGAAGCCAAAACTTTTGATGGTGCACTCGTAGGAGAAGAGGAGGAGGAATCCATGGGGACTGGGATTATCAGGGGGAATGATCCTTAGGCTGGTGCTTATCCCGTTGAGAATATTTCCCCCCGAGGACTTGTCCCGGGCCATGGCAGCCTGACAGACCGAAGAGGACACGGGCAACTGGGGGAGACCCGGAAGACCCCTGCTCTCCACTGCCTGCCTGTTGCTCCATGGGGAGCTTCTGCAGGGCTTTCTTGCATCATTGCCGGGTGGTGAGGTTGAACTTCTGGCAAAGCTCGCAGCAAGAGTGTTGCGACCAGGCCGAAGACAGCAGACACAAAGTTCGTGGCTGTCGGTTGAAGAAATCTTTCCACAGCAGCAGTGACGGAAAAGAGCCAACGAAGGACAAACAAAAGGAATCACTTTAAAATAAAGTGATTCAAAGACTGTAAGAAAAGAAAAGTTAAGTAGAATATTGGCAGTCGACTGAGCGACGAAACTTCCGTGGAGCCCACGCATGAATGGTCAACGGCGGGAAAGAATGGAAGAGGGAGCATGGCCGCAAACACTTATATAGGGCTGCGACATCGGAGCCGGACATAGGTGTGGGCTTCCCCTACTAGACTGCTGCAGAAAAGCTTCCATATGATCCTAGCACCTGACGACTAAGTTCCATAGGAGTGACCTGATGACAGAGATATCCTCAAAGATCTTGATGTTCTGCTCCTTCAGGGCCCTTTTTGACACACTGTATGTCTGTCTTTGTTCCAAAATTTCTTATGGGTAATTATGATTAACATCAGTTTACAGCCTTTACACAAGAGCTCCATCTGCTTCCACGCCCTGTTAATTATGTCTACTTAACTCTGAAATTTTGGAACTGGAGCACCACTGACCTTGGGGTGGCACTGGGGTTTAACAACTTCGGGATCAGAGCTCGGTGAGCTCGCTCCACACTGAGGGGGAAATCCAGAGACAGATTTACAGTCTTCTGAAGCACCTGCCCTATATGTTCATGTTCTGAGACTCCAACCACTCCCAAAGTCAATAAAACCTAATGTTTTTTCTCAGGGGTCTGCCCTCTAAGTCTATACATTAGATCTTTAGCTTAGCCTCTGTATCTAACAAGTGCATGAGCAGTCTCTGTGTATGTGATTCCATGTCCTCCATATCTGACACACATTGCTCTAGTTCATTTACCCACATTTTAGTTTGTTTTAGGTCGGCTCTCATTTCTGCCAAGGTTTGCCAATTTTCATCCTGAAGTGCAGGTAGTTCTCGGAACACAACTTGCAGATCATAGGCCCATCCTCCACTGCTGCCTCCATGCTGTCTGTGCTGGACTCATCTAGTAATCTGCTGCTATCCTGCTGGAATTTATGAGTACGGACCATCCCTGGGGTGCTGTAAGTAGTCTCCCTCTCTGTTGCCACAGCCCACTGTTGAAATTACTGCAATCAGAGCTCTGAAAGAGGGCACTTAAGCAGTTAATGGGGAGGGCTTCAGTTTAGCTACTAGCCATTTTGATAACATTACCTGAAGTCTCACCAGTAACTCCTAATCTTCTTGAATATCTACTCCATAAAGCCACACTCTTTGGTCTTACAGCTGGAGGCACTAGAACCCGTGGGAGTTAAAAATGTTGGTACAGAATGCACTTATGCCAACAGCACTATATGGGCATCATGTGCGAGCTGCCACTAGAAATAGCCAATCAGGTAGTACTACTAGAATATATATCACAGCACAGACGAGTGAAGACACTTGCTTTGGCAGGGAACAGTTCTTTTTTTACAGGTACCAGACCAATCTACTGGGATTTGGGGTGGGGGGGTCTATTCAAAAGAGGGTGAAGGGTTGGGGATGTTTATTCATGATTTGGCTGGGTGAGTGAGGTGGGGGAAACTGGATTTTGTGGGAAGGGGAAGGTAACTTTACATTACATTGTAAACAAAAGACTTTGCGAGGATCTCAGTGTGTGTGGGTGTGGGTGTGTGTGTGTGTTTAGGGAAGGGCAATCCAGGGACAGGTGGAGGATAAACTTTTAAACTGTGTGGTGGGAGAGGGGTGGGTATCTGTAATACAGAGGGTGGGGGTGGGAATTCTGTTATTTATTAATTTTTTTTTTAACTTTCTTTATGACACTGGCGCCTTGGACTCTCTCCAGTGGGACCCTAGACAGAACGTATCCCACCCGCCTGAGATCCCCAGCATTACCTGCCAGCAGGGGGAGACCCTTGCACATTCATTCCAGACCACAGACCCCCCTTGATCGGGACCGCCAACTCCACCGGCGACCTTTCTGGAAATCTAGTTGGTGGACCAGGCATCATGACGGGAGCAACCGGAGGCAGGCTGGAGGATCCAGCGTGGAGGTCTGCCACGCGACCCACCTTCGCCTACCGAGGCCCAATGATTTTTTCCTTTGTTCTCCCCGGCTTGGACATGTAATGCGTCCAGTGCAGGCATGCATGCTCACAGGTCGCTGCCATAGCCAATCTTTCTGCTAAATGGATCGCGGGCTGCTAAGCCCCCAGTCACCACCAGGAGCCAGCAAAGCCAGGGATTGTGAATCCCCCTCCCTCCCAGGCCAGGAGAGCAATCCTCTGGACACTCAATCCTGTCCTCCCCAGCCAACCCCCGGTGACCCAGGCTCACTCCCGAACCCAGGACACCAGTGTGGCGTGAGGTGTGGCGTCCAGCGCCGCAACCCTCAATGCCACTGGGCCATCCAGGAATTCTGTTTTTAAAGAGAGAAATAAAATAAAAAATAAAAAAAGGAAAAAGAAAGTGACTTAGCATAGTTTTTCGTGGGTGAAGTGCTACTTTTCTCAGCAGAAACAATGTGTACTCGCGCTTCACTAGTACCTCTGCTGGCAAAGTGCCAAGACACATAGACGTCGCCAGGTAAAGCAGGCACTTCACCAGGTGAAGAACTACGCATAACTGCACTTCACATTGTGTGAAGTCAGGAAACTTTGTGAAGAATTTCACAACGTGAAGTTTCCCAACTTCGCACACCTCTAGTCAGTATGGTCAGCGTCACTGGCTGTGGTCACGAAATTGGTGAATGTGGTGAATCCACGAATGTAAGAACTGAGACCTCAGCAAGCACAGAATGAGTTACATCTTGAATTTCCTCACTGAAGCCTGCTTTTAAAACAAGTTGTGGATCAATGCTTGTTCCACGCTGCCCCAAGCCTGATGAAGTATGTGTATAGCAGATTCAATTCATGAGTGACTTCAGCAGTACAAGCGCTACGATCATCATCAATTGTTTGGATGATCTTTATCAACCACAAAGGAGTGGAAGTGGCCCTTTAGTTTTTTGATGATACCCATTTCCATGGACTGAATTATGTTGGTTGTGTTTAGAGGGTTGTCCACAAAAAAATAAAATTCCTTTGCAGGCACTTTGCAGCTCGCTCTATCATACAAGCAACCACTCTTGGAAAATTGATGAAACCATTCAAGCTTTACATGCTGGCAACCGGTATTATTTAATACCCTGTTGCCCTCACTGACCCAACAGATCACCTGCCAGTAATCCCACTGAAGCAGAACCTAGCTTTAGCACTATACCAATTGAGCAAGCGAGGCCTGCATAGAAAAAGCTCTCTGAATCTGGTTTCTGGAGAAATGTCTGACTAAACAGGCATCTCACTTAACCACATCCTGCTTAGCCGAATTATACTGTGATAATTAAGGGGCCCCCTCCTTCTGACTGTACTGGAACAGCAGCAGCAGCAAGGGCACAACAGTCAGGGATTTACCTTTGCCTGGGCAGGAGGTGTAAAAACAGACTGTGGGGCTCTCCCTCTCCTTCCCGTCTCTGCTTTTACTCTGTTACAGTCCTTGAAAACGCATTTGGAAGTAGGGTCTGTTTCAATAACCCGTCCCGAAACCTCCCTTTAAACAAGGTTTAAAATGCCCATAACCTCAGTTCTCCTGCTTAGTCAGGGTTGAGCAGGTAGTCTTTTGCTATTGGCATTTTCCATGTAGACCTGTTTTATCTCCAAACACAGACTCACTGGAATCACCTTCAAAGAGGAAATCTTCTGCCCTTTGGTGTAGGGCAACACATAAATGAGGGTTAGTCACCTGTAACCATAATTCTAGGAGTGGTATATGGTGCACATCCACACATTGGTAGTCTTCCTTTCCCTTTAAATCCATCCAGAACATCTTCAAGCTAAGCTCCTCCCATCCACCACCATCGGTGTCTAGACTTACAAATGCCACGGGGACAGTCCAATGTGTTGAATATTTCATAAGGTGGATGGTATGTCTAGTATTATCCATAGTTTGCCTATTTCTGCCAAAACCGGACTGGTCAGGGAGGATTAAGGTGGGAAGAATTCTATCCAGTCTTTGTGCCCAAACGGACATACATAATTTATAGTCCACCTTTAAAACAGATATTGGCCTATGTGATGATGGGCATTTGGGATCTAGACCTGGCTTCAAAATAGCAGAGATCATCGTGTACGCCCAAGAGGGTTGGGGAAGGTCCCCTTCCTGGAAGCTCCAAAGGTATTCATAATGTGAAGAAGCAGCAGCTCTGAAAAAGCTTTGTACCATTCAAATGGGAATCCATCTGTCCCGAGGCATTTCATCATTTTAGTTTTTGACAGCGCTGTCTGGATTTCCTCAAGCTGACTTGGGCAGAAGAGCTGTTCCTGTTAAATCAGGATGATTCTGGGGAGCTGCAAAAACGGTAGAAAATGTGTTATCTGGTCTTCCTCGGGTACCTTTGATTCAGAATATAACTTTTGATAGTATTGCTGGAAAAGTGTAAGTATTTCCGAGGTATGTTTTGCCAGATGTCCTGTCTCCTGATTCTTAATCTGAGTAATGTCTGAAGCTTGTCTATGACCTCGCAATTTGCGGACTAGGACTCACGCCCCTCTAGATCCCCCCTCAGTGACAGTGTTTTAAATAGAGTAGTGCCATTTGCACAAGATAATCTAAAATACCATGCAACTACACTTTCACCTGTCTCATACGATCATTTATTTGGGAGACTTCCCCGGAATTCTGATCTGCAAGTTCTGTAGTTCCCTTAATAAAGCTTATATCTAGAATTCCGCTGTTTCTTTTTATATGTAGCGTATGTACTTATTTCTCCTCATATAACAGCTTTCACTGTATCCCATAAAATATGATGGGAAATGTCTGAGGATGTATTCTCTGCTATCACTCTTTGGAGTTTTTCAGTGATTAAGTTTTTAAACTCCTCATCCTGTAAAAAATGATGTACTGAGTCTCCAAAAACTGGATTTGTGTCGTTTACCTAAATCTATTTTGAGTAGTAGGGGAGTGTGGTCAGAAAAGATAAGGCACCAAGAGTTGTGTCCTGAGGAGCATCAAAGTTCTCGGTGGTTGTGGAAAAATAATCTATGCATGAATATGTAAGTACGATGTCATGGCAAGTAACACGTATATGCCCTAAATGTGGGATAAAAATGACTCCAATAATCTGTCAATCCCATATTGGGTAGCTAAGTGTGCAGATATTTCGGGGCTGCTGAGAGTTGATGTTTTGTGGGGTAAGAAGTATCCAATTCAGGAGAAAGGGTAACGTTAAAGTCCCCTCCTAGAAATGAGCCTGCCCTGAAGCAGATTTAGTAATTTGTTAAACAAATACTTTAAACACGGAGGAGTGAGTTTCAGGGGGGAAAATAAACACTAGCAAGAGTCACTTCTGTGCCAAACAACCCTGTCAGGATCACAAACAACCCTGTAAATCAATATATTCATGCTGTAAAGTGAACAGGGTAGCTAGCAGTTGGGATCATAACAGCCACCCTCCTTCATTTCCCCTTTTCATATGATGAGGCATAAACTATATCGATTGCCATTAGACAATTTTAGATGCTCTCCTGAGGTCAAATTGGTCTCCTGTAGGTAGACCAAATCCATCTTCTGTTTCCTTAGATAATGGAGCAGCCTAGACCTCTTCACAGGATTATTAAGCCAACTGACATTCATTGATAACACCGTTACTAAAGAGGCTACCATAGTTGTAATCTATTAAGAAGCAAATAACCCTGAGATACTGTTATAGGAAATTCATCTCTACTGTAAGGTGAACTAGTTAAGGAGAATCCCTGTAGGCATTCACCCCAAAAGGCCCAATGCAGTTGAACACCTACCCAGGTCCCCAGCCACCCTGTTTTATGAGATCCAAATCTTAATTTAGCTGCAACATGCCTTAGTGTCAGAAGAGTTAATATCAGAATACTGTACCACTCTGCTTTTTAAAAAAATATTGTAAACACATTAAAATGCAACATAACTGATAATCTATCTATCCCACCTATCCAAAACAGTTCTTCAGTAGCCAACAGGGCTTGCACAGGTAAATAGAAAATAACTATGGGCCAATTAGTTAGGCCTAGCTCAGAACTATAGACATAAGTAACTAGAATTTGTTTAACCATGTCTATTTTAAACCGACACGTGTAAGGTCCTCTCCCTGGGGTCCCAAAATAAACCCAAAAGTGACTTCCAAGGTAGAGGAGGAATCTTGTTTCCTCCCTATGTTCCTTCAGAAGGACCGGACAGCATCAATATCCTTCCAGTGGATGGAGGAAAAGCAAGGATAGACCAGTATCTGGGCCTCCAAGGGACAATGTGTCCCTAAAATTGAGGAGAAAGCAACCTGTAAGAGAAAAAAAATACTAGTTCCAGTAAATGAAAAGTCATCGTAGTGACTAAATAGGCTCCACCTTACCCCCCCCTCCATTATTACAGGCATCTATGAAATCATATTAGGAGTTTTAAGGTAATGTATAGGACAGAGTGTTCGAGGCTTGTAGCAGGAATCTCATTAAACAAAATAAAGCACCTGTCTCTATTAGTCCAGCTCAAAGGGACAGCCCTGTAAGAGGCAGTATTATTACTATGTATAGAAGTATGTCTAGATAATACCCCCCCCCAAGAAAAGGTTTTCTTTTTTATTAATATATATGTATAGGGATTCTTCCCTTATTCTCAGGAAGGCACAACACTAAGTGGTTTGACATGTCAAGTGGAACACAAGTAGCCTTTGGAATGGGTAATAAAATAAGCTTTAGGACCATTCCGTGTCTGTGTCATACATTCAGGGGTTATGATGTCCCTTGAGTAGATCAGATTCAATTATAAATGGGATCTCCCAGACAATTTTGCATGCAGGGTACGAGGAAGGTCCCTCCCCCTTCCTAGTAAAATCCGGGTTTAAAAGTATGACTGAGAAAACCTTAATGGTATCAATCTCTCAGAGACTTCTTAGGGTTTGTTCTCACCTCCTTGTTAGATACTGGCACCACTTACTGTTCAAAGAGAGAAAACACAGGTTTAGTGTGCATTCAATGATTTTAGCCCAGCCTAATCTCTGTCTATTTACACCTATGGAGATCACTGCAATGATGTACCCCATCCAACAAGTCATTACAGAAATAAAAAAGGAAGGACCCCTCAGAGATTAGCAAGGCTCAGCTAAGGAATTAAACATTAAAACCACCTCTGCTCAACATGGGAGGTGGAATCTACAGGGTACAACGAGTCTCGGTATAATGTGGCAGGCAGCATGTAGAATTAGTCTTTATAATGTTATAATTTTAACATCGGGCGAGATATTGCATGCAAGTTTCAGCCATGTTCTGCCGGTTCTGGTGTATCCCTCCATAAAGACTCCACTATACAACAGAGTAATCTGGTAGGGGGCTGGACAATCCTGAGAAAGAAAAAGTGATCTCCAAAAGCAAACGCTGCAGGCACTGCCAAAGGCATTTACTCCTTTTCAGTATAAATGCAAAATAATGGTGTAGCGCAGCAGCAAACAAACAAAATCCTGTATTGACAGTCGACTGAGCGATGAAACTTCCATGTGTCAGCCAATAACTTTCCCCAGGGAATGGCACATCCCTCACTGCAAACCCACCAGGTTTCAACTCACAAATGGTTAGGTGGGGACCAAGCCTGGAGTCTTGCTAACTAAAATTAAATCTTTATTCTTGTAAATTGAAACATCAGACTCAGGGCTGACATTCCATATAGAGCCCTTGGTAAAACTGTATCTACACTAAAACTATATCTACACTCAGAGGGATTCCACTCTCTCATCACTTTCCCGATCCTATTACTCCATCATGGAAAGTAGCCATGGAGACAGTGTCTTCAGCAGAGAAGAGAGGAGAGTAAAAGAGGAGGGGGGGGGGACCCAAGAGGACAGGCCTTCACCAAAGTGGGTAAGCATGTAAAAAAAAAAAAAAAAAAGTACAGTTATGTAAGAACTTACAATAACAGTAGATCTTCGAGAGGAGCTCTTGCAGCAGGTGACACCAGTAGGATTGAAGTGGACCCCATGGAAAACTTCTAGCTAGCAGTATTCAGTGGGGGACCACCCCCGACATCAGCCCGCCCCCATCACGTACACAATAAAGGAGGCGGTCCCCCAGCGTCACCTTAGTCCTCCCGCCGGAGACTCTGGCACAGATGAAAAGTTGGATGGAGAGCCGAGGATGCTCCTCTCAAGGAGTAGGTTAGAAGGTCAAGCTGCAAATGCAGAAGAAATTCCCAAGGGGGACGGCGGGTTGGAAGCAGCCCCTGCTTCAAGAGCTCCTCTCGAATATCTACTGTTACGGTAAGTTCTTACTTAACTATACTATCTTACTTCGAGAGTGAGATCTTGCAGCAGGTGACACTGGTAGGACTGAGTCCCAAGCAGTAGAGAGGCCCTTTGGCTCAGGGCAGAGGAGATACAAGGAGAGAAGACTGAATCCTTCATGAGAGGAGTCCCTGAAGGACTGCAAGGCCAAAGTCTGTCCTGTGTCTGGAAGCAATGTCCAAGCTGTAATGCTTAATGAATGTGTGGACTGAACTCCAGGCAGCAGCTGTGCAGATATCTGCAGCAGACACATTCCTCAGACAGGCAAAGGAAGCGGCAACTTCCCTAGTGGAGTGGCCTTTTACCAGACTTGGTAAAGGCTTATCGTATTTCTGGTAACAGTAGACAATACAATTAACCAACCATTTGGAAAGGGCCTGTTTAGAAACAGGTGCCACTAACATCCGGGGGGTGAAAGAAACAAAAATTGGTCAGATTGTCTGGAGCCCGGGTTTGAGTCAAATAATAATGAAGAGCCTGGTGGACATCCACAGTATGAAGGAGGCCTCCCTCGGTTTGGAGTACTCTGGGTAATAAACGGGTAGGTGAACGTCCTGATTAAGGGTAAATTTGAACACCACCTTTGGCAAGAACTTAGGATTGGTCTGCAAAGACACCAGGTCCTTGTGGAAAACCAAGTAAGGCTCTTTACACATCAGAGCCTGAAGCTCGGATATCCTCCAAGCTGAGGTAACTGCAACTAAGAATAACACTTTCCAAGAAAGAAAGCTTGGCTCGCAATCTGCAGTTGGCCCGAAGGGAGGCAAAGTAAGCTTCTCCAAAACTAAAAGAAGATCCCATGGGGGGACACAGAACTGACCTCTTGTTGACAGCGCTGCAAGAGAGTTCACAGAGATCAAACTGCATTTCAGTGTTAACCCCCTAAGTTCCAAATAACTTTTTGCATTCATTTCAACAGTATAACTACATACATTTTCAAACCAAAGGATCTCAGGTTCACACAGTTTCACATACACTTTTATTTCCGCAGGAAAGCAAAGAGGAAGAAAAGACAGAATCAGCAAGTGAAGGCAGAAAGATACCGGGAGGCAGAGAATCATCTCACAAGAAAATTTTACTGCGTAATTAGACAAGAGACAGAGATGGAAAGAACAGAACAAATCCTTTCTTTTAACTTGTTCTGAATAACAAATGGGACAGGGCCTTATTCAACACTGTCACATAACCTCCTCTTGAAGAGGGAACCTGTTTTAGAAAACAGGTTTCCAAAACTTTCTTTTAATTCTCTTCTAACATTACCTTATAACCTTTACAGTTCTGCCCATATGCAGTACAGCAAACAGCTGAGTTTAAACCCATACATTTTTTTCAACCTTCTGAATTCTCCATTCTAATGTTTCTAATTTAGCAGTTTAGCCATTAACAATGCAGCAAAACCATTACATCATTACCCGATTATCTTTTTTTCTTTATGTCTCTCCCAGCCCTGGAGGGAGCATACATATTTTCCCAAAATGACACCTCTTTCCCCAGGTGGTCTTCCTTTGTGGGCCTTCTGCTTCTCCTAGTCTCTGGGAAGTAAAGGCTTTTTTCTGCAGGGTAACCACATCCTTCTCTTTAGGGGCAACAGCCAACATTAACTGGCAGGCACTGTAGGATCTACAGTAGATCGCTACCTGCCTGTAGACTCCTGGCCAGTAAAAATGTGGCAGAAGGTTTGCCAAGGTTTTCCTCTTACTTACATGCCTCCCATTATGATCAGTGTGTGCCCAATGTATCACCTGCATCTGACATTTGGTGGGAACAACCACCTGCTCTTCCATCCCGGTTAACCTGGGGTTAGGGACCTCTCTAAATCTACAGGGAATCCCTGGTTTAGCAAAATGATCAGTCCCTTCAGCCATCTCACAGGCTTCTTCCTCACCTTTCAACTGCTCTACTGAAGGGGCCATGCTTCCATCTCGGATCACATGATCTGCATCTTGGGGTGTTCCACCACAATCAAGCACCTCTTCATTAGCAGTCTCTGCATCATTCACATGTGATCCTCCAGGACCCAGCACCAGGAGTTCCTTCAGCTCCAATTCTGGATCAACAAGGTGGCACCCTGGAAACACAGGAAGCTCCAAATAGTCCATTTCAGGTATCATGGCAATAAACTGGTTCTCAGTACTCTGACTGGACTCCTGCTGGTGTTTGTCTGCAACAGCTGGGGCCTCTCCTCGCCTCTCAACCTTGTCTGACTTGTTCAGAGGCTTGCCTTTCTTGGGGGACTCACAGTGCTGCCCCAGGTGGATTACTCGGACCCCTGGGTATCTCTGCTCAGTCTCCATCCATTGTTCTGTGAGCCAGTCCACCAGTTCTGTTAAGGTTTTCACCATCTGAACCATTTCCTTCACCGCACAAAAGTCATATTTCAGCCACTCCATAGTGTCTGTTAGTTGCACTACTGCCAGCCATCTGTTTGGCGGTCACGCCTATTCTTGACGCACCTCTGCCGGATTCCTGTCTGGCCACCCTTGTCAGACCTGCTCTTTGTTGTATAGCCCACTATTTGAAGAAGGCAGACATACTTTCAGGTTATGTCCCTGCCTGTTCTTCCATCACTGGTTCTGGCGGTACAGTCTCAGTTTGGACTTTTGTTTCTGCTTCTAGTTTGGCTGCCATTCTGGTAATCACTCCTGAGCTTGCTGTTGCAGGATCCCTACCTTTCTTCTATGCTTCCCTGGTATCAGGTCTAGTACCCACGCACATAATTCTTGGCTTAGAGTATGCACAGTGTAAATCCCACAGCAAACACCATCTGACATCGAGACATAGGTCAGGAAGCATAGGAAAACCATGAGAAGTTATAAAATCCGCAAGCAGCGTTTTATTAGTTCCAATAATAGTAAAATAAAAACACGAAATTGCTCAGGATAGTTTTTTACAAAAGCAGAACAAACACAAAAAAAGGTTACTCACCTGTAACAGTAGTTCTAGGAGTGATATATGACGTTCATTCACATTTCAGGCAGTGTTCCTTTCCACTTTAAATCAGCCAAAATGTCTTCAAGCTGGCTTCTCTCACCCACCCGGGTGGTAACTCCCCTTGCACTGCCCCATGACGTCAGATCTTGCCCACTGGAAGCAAGACCCGTGTGACACTTGCCAGGGAAGATTGGGTGGGTCAGTGTGGATGATCATCATATACCACTCCTAGAACTACTGTTTCAGGTGAGTAACCTGTTTTTCTAAGGATGCGAATATGATGTTCTATCCAGACTCCTAGTAGTTCTCCAGGAGGAGGGGGGCAAGGAGCACACCCCCCATTTAGGGAACAGAGACTGGAGAACTGAGGCCCCAAAAACCAGCATCCCGATATGACTCACAGTTGATGTGGTAGTGGGAAATGAAGATGTGTGCTGCCTTCCAGGTAGCAGCCCTGCAGATTTCCTGTGTAGGGGTGTCCCTGGAAGCAGCCACCGAGGCAGTGGTATGGCAGGTTGAATGAGCCTTAAACCCTACGGGAGGCTCCCTACCCGCCAACCTAATATAGCAGAGGTCAATGCAGGATACAATCCACCTGCCAATCGTCCACTTAGCTGCTGGTCTGCCAGGTGCAGCTTCAGCGTAGGTAACAAATAGCTGGCAAACCTCTCTCTGAACTTCAGCTGTGCACTCCTTACAGTAGGCGACCGCTCGCCACAGGTCCAAAGTATGGAGCCTGTGCTTGGCCTCCAAGGTGTGGTTGGTGAAGTACCCCAGGAGATTAATCAACTGGTTAAGGTAGAAATCTGACACAACATAGAAATATAGAAGTTGACAGCAGATAAGGACCGAAAGGCCCATCCAGTCTGCCCATTTCTTTTTCTACCTTATAAATGTGCCATCGTCCTTTGCTGTCAGTGGCCTATCTATTCATACTCATCTGTATTGCTCCCTTATGCCTATCCCATGCCTGCTTGAAGCCCTGCACTATATTCATAGCCACCACTTCCTGAGGTAGGCCGTTCCATGCATCCACCACCCTTTCTGTGAAAAAGAACTTCCTCACAGTACCCCTTAATCGGCCTCCCTCTAATCTCATGCTGTGTCCTCTTGTCCTGCTATTTTTCTTATATTGAAACATGTTAGACTCTCGCACCTTGTTAATGCCCTTAAGGTGTTTGAATGTTCTGACCATATCACCTCTCTCCCTCCTTTGCTCTAGGGTATACATATTGAGCTCCATTAATCTGTTCTCATATGTCTTCTGATGCAGTCCCTGCACCATTTTGGTTGCCCTTCTCTGGACTGCCTCAATTTGGTTAATGTCCTTGTGAAGGTGTGGCCTCCAGTACTGCACACAGTACTCCAGATGGGGCCTAACCAGTGTCTTGTAAAGAGGGATTATTTATTACCTCCCTCTTATGACTTGTGATACCCCTAGCCTTACCTACTGCTTTAGAGATCTGCTTGGATGATTTCAGGTCATCAGTGATGATGATGCCCAAGTCTCTTTCTTCCTTTCTGACTGCCAGCAACTCCCCTCCCAGACTATAGGTGGCTTCAGTGTTTCTCTTCCCTATGTGCATGATCTTGCACTTCTTTGCATTAAATCCCAGTTGCCACTCTTCCAACCATTTTGCTAGTTTATCCAGATCTCTTCTCATTCTGCCCACCCCATCTGGATCATCTACTCTGTTGCAGATCCTGGTGTCATCTGCAAACAGACAAGCCTTACCCTCTAGTCCATCTGCAATGTCACAGATGAAGATACTGAAGAGGACTGGCCCCAGGACAGATCCCTGAGGTACCCCACTTGTGACTTGCATCTCTTCTGACTGCATACCATTTACCACCACGCTCTGTTTTCTGCCCGTCAACAAGTTTGCCAGCCAGTTGACCAACTTCTGACCCACCCCGAGCCTACCCAGCTTGTTTATCAATCTTCTATGTGGAACAGTGTCGAAAGCTTTGCTGAAGTCAAGGTTGGCGACATCAACTGCTCCTCCTTGGTTCACCACTCTGGTTGCCCAGTCAAAGAAATCTATGAGATTAGTTTGACAGGACCTTCCTTTTGTAAACCCATGCTGTCTTGGATCCTGTGCCCCGATGGATTCCAGGTGTCATATTATCCTTTCCTTAAGGAGTGCCTCCATAATCTTGCCCACTACTGAGGTAAGACTGACTGGTCTGTAGTTCCCTGCCTCCTCCCTGCTACCACTCTTGTGGAGCGGGATCACATGAGCCCTTCTCCAGTCTTCTGGGACCTCTCCTGTGCTCAGAGGCTCACTAAACAGTTCTGCTAATGGCTCTGCTAGTTCCACCCTTAGCTCCTTTAGTACCCAGGATCATGCCATCAGGTCCCATTGCCTTGTCCACCCTGGAGCTTAAGCGAGGCTCTTGTAGGACTCTTTCTTTTTGTGAAGGGAGTAGTGCTCACCTCCCCCGTGTCCATGGTGCTGAGCTGTGGGCCCTGCCCTATCTTCTCTTCAGTAAATACTGAGCAAAAGTATCTATTTAGGATAGATGCTTTTACAGGGTCCTCCTCCTCCTCACATGCCCCCTTTTCTCCTTTGAGCTTAGCAATACCCCCTCTGGACTTTCTCCTTTCACTAATGTATCTATAGAAAGTCTTGTCACCTTCTTTTACTGTTTGTGCTCGTGTTTCCTCAGTTTGGGACTTTGCCTGCCTTACTGCCTTCCTTGCTTCCCTTAAGGCAGTTTGGTATGCCTCCCTATCTTCATCCCACTGTGTTGCCTTATATTTCCTGAAGGCCAGCCTTTTGGCTCTGACCTTTTCTGCTACTGTATTTGAGAACCAAAGTGGTTTCCTTCTTCTTTTGCACTTCCTTTTCTGTCTAACACAATGGGATGTTGCTTCAAGTATTGCGTCCTTAATGCTTGCCCACTTTGCCTGTACCCCCTCACCTGTTCTTCTTTTTGCCAGGACTAGCTTAACTCTGTTGGCCATCTTATCAAAGTCAGCTCCTCCGAAGTCCCATATTTTTGCCTTGGAATGGGATGCTTTAGTTGTAGTAGCCAAATTGAACCATACCATGTGATGGTCACTGGCCCCCAAGTGACTTTCTACCTGGAGATCTGTGATCCCTTTCCTGTTAGTCAGTACTAGATCCAGGATAGCCCTGTCTCTTGTGGGTTGTTGTACCAGTTATTTGAGGCCCTCCCCCTTTGGGAGATCTCACCCCCTGTGCATCGGTTCGAATGGCTTGCCCATGAGCTTTGCCAATAACAGCAACAAGTTCCAAGAGTGTGGTGGTTCATGCAGCGGAAGGGAAATGTGGTTAAGGCCTTTGATAAAGCACCAGACCACCTTCTCCTGTGCCACCGACTGTGTACCGGTCCACACCCGGTAAGCAGAGATAGCAGCCAGGTGCACCTTAAGGGTCGTCAACTGGAGGCACAACTGGGAGACGGACCAGAGACAGTCAAGAGTGCTAGCCACTAGACAAGCTAAAGGGTCAAGCCCCTTGCCCTGGCACCAAATGGAGAACCTCTTCCATTTGAAGGCACAGCATTTTCGGGTCGACTCCTTCTGAGAAGCCTCGACCACAGCGAGGACATCATTGGAGAGACCGAGAGCCTGGAATTCTAGCCACTCAGGAACCAGGCTATCAGGTGCAGGGAATGATGGTCCAGATGAAGTACCTTCCCCTGACTGCAAGAGAGCATGTCTAGGTGGAGGAAAAGATGCCTTGGGAGCCTGCTGCTGAGGTTGAGGAGATTGGGGTACCAGAACTGGTGAGGCTAGTCCGGAGCCACCAGGATCATCCATGCCTTCTCCCGCCTGGCCTTGAGCAACACCTTGTGGATCAATGGAAATGGAGGGAAGGCATAGAGAAGGTCCGGGGTTCAGGGCCTCGAGAAGGCATCCCCCTGCAGGGATCCCTGCTAAGGGGGTAGGCACAGTACAGTCTCAGCTATCATTCTCCCTGGAGGCAAACAGATCCACTAGAGGGGTGCCCCACTGGGAGAACAGACTGTGTACTACCTCTGGGTGGAGATACCTTCGTGAGACACCTCGCCCACACGGCTTAGAGCATCTGCCAGCTGGTTGGAGACACCAGCCACATGGATGTTCAAGAGATCGGCCTCCAGGCTGCGCACAATGGTCCAAACAAGGAGAGTTTTCCTGCACACAGGAAGGAAGTGCGTCCTGTCCTGTTTGTTGAGGCAGTACATGGTGTGGTGGTGTCCATCTGGACCTGAATGACCTGATCCCAGATGTGTGGAGCAAAAGCAGTCAGCGCCAGCTGAAATGCTCTGAGCTCCAGCAGGTTGATGTGGCACTGGGACTCCTCGAGGGTTCAAAGCCTATGGACTCTGTGTTTCCCCAGGTGGGCACCCTGGCCCATGAGGGAGGCATCAGTCATCAGGATGACCGTTGGCTCTGGGTGGACAAACGGGATCCCTTCCTGCAGATGTTGGAGGAATAATCACCACTGGAGGGCTTCCCACATTAGGTGGGTCACAGTGACCAACTGTTTGAAGTGGCCTTTACACCGAGACCACTGGCGGGCAAGCTCCGACTGGAGAGAACGCATTCTCCAGCAGGCCCAATGGACCATGCTGGTTGATGCAGCCATATGTCCCAGGAGGCGCAAGAAGTCCACAGCAGGGTGCAACTTCCCAACCTGAAATTATCAGGCAAAGGAGGAGAGAGCTTCCACCCTGTCTGCTGGAGGCCAAGTCCTGGCTCTGCAAGAGTTGAGCTCCACCCCAATGAAATGAATCACCTGTGAGGGCCAGAGTTACGACTTGGCCTTGTTGACCAGAAGGCCAAGAGAGATGCAGGTCTGGAGAGCCAGATCCCTGGACCTCTCCACCTCCTTAGAGGGACCCGCATATAGCCAGTTGTCCAGGTAGGGGTATACCCGGACTCCTCAGCGCTTCAGGTAAGCTGCTACCACTGCAAAGCATTTGGTGAAGACCCTAGGAACCGAGGACAGGCCAAATGGCATGGCCTGGAACTCGTAGAGGATCCCCTCCGCATGGAACTGAAGGAACCAGTGGTGGGACGGACAGACTGGAACATGAAGGAACAAATCCTGAAGATCCAGAGAGCAAAACTACATGTTCTGCTCGAGAGATGGTATGATCTGAGATAGAGTGACCATCCTGAAGGTGCGGGGCCTGAGAAACTTGTTCAGGTCATGCAGATCTAAGATGGGTCGCCAGCCCCCCATCCATTTTGGCACCCGGAAGTACCTGGAAACAAGCCCTGGTTGTACTGGAGGGTCTGAGACAGGAGCCATGACCTCCTTGCGGAGGAGCTGGGCGATGTCAACAGACACTATGTCCTCCCGTAGGGCACAGGCTTGGTAAGGTGGGTAAACGACGAATTCCAGAGGAAGACCCTGCCCGATCACCTCGAGAACCCACTTGTCCATGGTGACAGCGGACCAGGCAGAAAGGAATTGGTGGAGCCAGCTCCCCACGGGAGGACCCAGGGGAGACAGGACGGGTATGGGGAGGCACCATCCAGTCACTGGGCAGGCTTGGAGGCAGAGAAAGAACCGCCTGAGGAGCCACAGGGACCACTACCTCCTGGCTTCTGGATGACCGTGGCCACTGACTTTGGCCAGGGACACCAGCCTGAGGCTGGGCCGGTCTGGTCAAAGTGGCAGAGAGGGGCCAAAAGGGCTTCCTCTTCTGCGATTTAGAGCCCTTGGGAATCCTCCTCTGGGTGGAAGTCACAGAGTCCAAGGTGACACTGGACTTTTCCATGTGGGTGGGGTGCCCCTCAACCCTGGGACCAAACAAGTCAGTGCCCAAGAAGGGATACATTCGGCAGTTTGTGCTGGGTATCTGCCGTGAAGGTAGAGATCCTCAGCCAAGCCCTGCAGTGCATGGCTACCATGGTCACCACAGACAGCGCAAGAGTTGCTGAGGTCCATGGCAGTCTGGAGTAGCTGCTTAGCCACTGCTCGGCCCTGATCTCGGACTTGCTTGACCGTAGTCTGTAAGTCCGCTGGGAGAAGCGGGAGCATCTCATCAAGCTTGCCTAGAAGGCCATGGGAGAAGTGGGCCATTAAGAGGGTCAAACTCGCTTGTCGAAGGCCGAGAGAGGAGGCAGCATAGACCTTTTTGGCCATGTGGTCCAATTTCTTGGACTCCTTGTCAAGAGGCTTATCAGCATCTCCCACATTGCCTGTGCGCCAGAATATGGAGTCAGCCACCAGATCCTTAGCTGAGGGGTGCTCCGTGAAACCCGAAAGGGAGCAGGTAGGGACCGCATACTTGCAGGTCATCCAGGCCGATGGTGTGGGACAAGAGGCCGGATGCTGCCACAGCTCCAGTGCAGGGCCAAGAATGGCCTCAGCGACTGGAAAGACTTCCCTAGGGGAGTTACCCTGGTCGAGAATCTTGGTGAGTGGGTGCAGGTACTGAGCCCGCTTCTGGACAGGGTCCAACGGGAGACCTGTGGACTCAGAGACAAGGCGGAGAAGATCATTTAAGGAAGTAAGACATTGCTCCATGGATAAATCCTCAGCCAACTCCACGTCCACTGGATGAGAGTGCAAGGACGAGCCCTCAGACTTCGAGGATTCACTGAATAAAGGTCAACCACCAGAGTCTCCGCTGACTCAATGGGATCAGTCGGGAGTGACAGTGAACAACAGCCGATGAGGAAGCCCTGGAGCAGTACGGGCATCCTTAGGAGGAGGACCCTCCTTCAGCTGTTTCGGCGGTGGCTCCACCAAAATCAGTGGAGAGGCAGGGGGAGGTTGAACCAGTTCCTGTCAAGGCGAGGAAGGCTGCGGCCTCGCGGCAAAAGCAATGTAATGGCCGAGGTCAGGGCCAGAATGGGTTTCACACTGGTAAACATGAGCTGATACTTCATAGAATCTTCATAGCACCAGTGCAACTTGTGTCTGAGACTCTCCTCACCCAAGGAGAATGAAGTGGAAGAAGAAGAACAGAGGCAGTGCCGCTTGCCCATATGCTGAGAGCATGAGTGTTGATATGGATGTGGGCTGCTCGACTTGGGGCTGTGGGATCTGGACCACAACCTCGACAATTGGAGCCACCAATGGTGTGTCTCAGAGGGGGTCGGTGAGAGCTGAGCCTCCTCCTGGGCTGGAAGTTCCTGGGTGAGAGGTGGCGGATCAGCAACTGGTCCATCCCTCCTTGAGAGGTGAGCAGTAGGACTGGAGTCCTAGACAAGGAGGTATCAGCCTTGTCCTGTGACAATGGGTTGACGGGCTCGAGAAAGATCTCAGCCGGAAGATCGACCTGCATCTGAACCAACTGGACTGATGGGGAGACCGTGGAGCTGGCAGCCTGGGCCGAAGGATCGACCAAAGTCAGAACCTCCAAGGAAGCGCGGGAATCTGAGGCCCGAAAGCACTCATGATTCCATGATCGACGATGAGAGAATTTCTTGGTCTCATTTTGATTTTGATTTAGATTTGCTGCCCGAGGAGGGGTCCTGCCCATGGGTGGGAAGGGCCTGGCACAAATCCCTGAACGCCCCCGTTAAGGAAGCCCCCAAGGAAAGTGTCAGATAGGCTGTAGCTTAGGAGGATTGTGCTGCAGCCCGGACTGCAGCTTCTTCAAATGCCGAAAGCTGTTCGGCGGACCCTGCAGCCACGGAGACCTCTTGATGGGCATCCTTGGATTTAACGGAAGGATCCTGGTCATTTGGACATCCCAACAGAAGACGGGCATACCGATCTTCTAAAGTGGTTGGATGCAGAGTGCGACACAGGCTGCAAGCCTATGTGCTTGTGGCCCAGGCAGTAAATGTATGTGGTGTCGGATCCATCTGAGACATCTTCTGCACACAGGCACACTTCTGAAATCCTTGTGCCAACTTCATGTCATCCATACCGGATAATGAGAAGTAGTCGCTTGAAGACAAAGACTGTACAAACTATAAGTTTAAATAAGCAAAGGGCCTACGCAGCGCAAGAGCGATAAGGAGGGAACCTTTTTCTCTCAGCAGAAAGGAAGATCTGACGTCACGGGGCAGTGCTAGGGGAGTTACCACACAGGTGGGTTGGAGGAGCCAGCTTGAAGACATCCAGCTGATTGAAAGGGGAAAGGAACACTGCCTGAAATGTGGATAGATCGTTATATCCACGACCCTAGAAACAAAGCCCTTAGTCTGAGGGAATCTCCAATTCTAAGTTTCAGTCTCTTTCTAATAAAAGTTTGCTCTCTTTATATAAAAAGTCTTTATTTGGCAGTTAACCGCTACATCCTGACCTCGTTAAAAAGATCCTGTTTCTCACAAATGTATAAGAACTTTGCCAGATTCCTTCCTTTGCGGGTGCAACAAAATAGTACATGGTGATCCATAACTGACCTCTTATTGACAGCTCTGCAAAAGAGTTCATAGAGGTCAAACTGCATTTCAGTGTTAACCCACTAAGTTCCAAATAACTTTTTGCTTTTATTTCAACAGTATAACTATATACATTTTCAAACCAAAGGATCTCAGGTTCATATAGTTTCACATACACTTTTACATCTGCAGAAAAGCAAAGAGAAAGAAAAGACAGAAACACCAAGTAAAGGCAGAGAGACAGTGGGAGGTAGAGAATCGTCTCAAGAAAATTTGACTGCACAGTCAGACAAGAGACAGAGACAGAAAGAACAGCACAGATCCTTGCTTTTAAATCTTTCTGCATAACAAATGGGATAGGGCCTTATTCAACCATGTCACGTAGTTGCTGTTGAGGTAATCTGGATTAGGCCAGGAGTAGTTTTAATGGTGCAGGTTACCAGTAAGAGCCATTTAAGCAACAGGAGCGAGAATAAGAGTTGAATATGGAAAAAGAAGTGATTCCACTGGCAGGAAGGGGGATAGAGAAGACAGACAAACCAACTGAAGATATGCATCAAGGGAAAGGAAAGGAGTGAACCACCAGTTGAGTGGCGGGATTAGGAGGACAGGAGGAGGAGAGGAGAGACAATGTGGAACAGCGGCAAGCCAACAATTAGCCAGAAAGAAAAGTGCAGGAAGTGCTGGGCCTCATGAGAGGAGAAAGACATTAGCATAAAGGAGCAATGATGAGTAAGATGTGGTGAATTAAGTGCAAAACGACAGAATGGATCTAGTCTGGTGACAGTGGACTTGAGGGAAGCATGGTAAACATCTAAGTAGTCAAACACCAGCATGACCCTCTTGAAGATGATCCTGCAGCGGACGAGGAGTAGATGGCAGGATTTGTTGTGGTACAGTGTGCCAAGCTTAAGGCACAGTTTCTTTTGTACTTGGCACTGCTTTGCATTGTGAAACTGAGGTTCTAGTCCAGTCACACATCAAGATACTTGAACTGGGCATACCACCAAGTAGGATACTGTTCAGGTTTGTGTAGATGGGGGTTTAAAGGATCCTCACTAGTCTCTGCCTGGTGCCATAATTTATGGAGACTCTGTTTCTGGCAGTTAGTGAGAGCTGGTTTGAGTGAACCAGTGCTGGACCCTGTCAAAGTGACAGTTCAAGCTCAAGGACCCCAGAGACAAAGAGTACTGTGTCATCAGCGTACATGTGGATGGATAAGGAGAAACAGATGTAAGGAAGTTTATTTAAGAAAATGTTGAAATGAATGGAACCAGGAATGGAGCCCTGAGGGACACCAGACTTCAGGGGTAAAAGAGGGGACTGACTTGTGTCAACCTGAACCAACTGGTGACGGTCCAAAAGGCAGAAACCAAACCATACAACCACCATGACATACAGCCCCCCCTTAATTTATAAACAAACAAGGATGGACCTCCACATCAAAGGCCTTAGCCAAGTCAATGGAAATGGCGATCTGACCCTAGTCCATGCCTTTAAGCACAGAATCAGTGACCCAGAAAGAAGGAGACGGTAGCGTGCTGTTTGCAGACATCAGATGGTTGAGTTTCCAGGGTTGAGAACAGGGGTGGATGACTGGGTGGGGGGTGTTAAAGGGAATAAATAACCCTGTAAAATTATCACTGAAGTTACGATTGCTCTGAATATTGGTGCTGAAGTACTATATTTTGATTTGCATCCTCAGTGGCCTTGGCGCTGGCATTCTGTACAAGTCTGTACCTCAGCAAGTCCTTAGGGGTCCCCAGATAACATAGTAGATACAGCTGAGTAGCATTCCATGCTCACAAGTAACTGAAAAATCCCGCAACTTGTTTTAAATTGTTCTGCTCCAACTTCAGTCGATGCAATGAATATTTACAGTAAAACCCTCTTTACACATGGTACTGCAACAGTAGCAATAGTAAAGGGCAGATCAGACAGACTGCACTTTTTTTCTGACATCAGTAAGTATGTATGTATGTATGTACTGTATTGATAGACTGATAATGGACTAGAACTGTTAAGAGCATTGCCTTTAACATGCAAGTCAGTGTTTTCTGTAGATGCTGTTATGAATATTGGTTCCCATTCTGTTTCTGTTTCATTTTTTTCCAAACTTTATGAAACTCTCCCATAGGGGCTTTTGCTTTAAGGCTCCCTGCACTTACACATCAAAGGTGTTAGCATCCACCAACAAAGTTATGCAGCACCCCCGACTTGACTGGGAATCCCCTGATGGCTGCCCTGACAGAACTGGACATGTAAGCACATCCGAGTAAGACTAGTTTGGGGACTGAAATATTGTTAGCAGAATGTTGAGTAAATAAGGACATCTGTGGAGAGATTGCCTTTGGACTGCAAAGCAGCTGGTTATCTTTGCCACCTCTGACTCAAGTTGGCAGATGTGGGGTCAGAGGGTGACTGGAAGGCCAACCAGGGTCAGACTGCCTCAGGAGAAAGCCTCAAGGGCTTAATGACTTGCACTAGGCTTTATTTAGGTATATTTGCAACAATCAGTCACTTCTTGTCTGACAGACCTCCAGGCCTACTTAACTTTGATTAACAGAGTGATTTAACAGCTGTTAACTTTGATTAACCACTATTCAGTATCTGGAGAATCCAAACTGTACCTGCAGCTACGGTAGACTGAAAAGCCGCTAAGACACTACTACAGCCCAGTGCTGGTTACTGCTACCCACTGAAGACTGGATGCCAGAGTGAGGTGTGTAGGGTCAGATTTTCACAGGCTAAGCTACCCTGTGTATGCATCGGAGGAAAATCTCCTGAATGTGGAAGTGTGAAGAGGACTGAGTGGAACAGGAGACCACTGTCATCTGTTAGCTGACATCAGATGCCTCAAGGAAAAGGGAGAAGACAAAGAAAAACAAGACACTGTGCAATCACTCTATGTGTTTCAAGAGGGGGATCCCCTGGCCAGAGAAACTGATAAACTCAGTGCTTGCCCTGCACCTGCATCTTCATAATTTGAGAAACATTAAACAGACTAGATCATCTGGCCTGGATTTACAAATATTCCCTGTGGGTTTACAAGCATTTGGGTTTGGAGTTTTAAAGATGCAAAGCACTGATTATTAATTGGTAAAGGTGCACCACTGCCAACCCACAGTGTGCAATGTCATAAGACTTACTATGTTTTATTGGCTGGGTACCCAGCAAAGCACTGGGTGCTTCCTTATTGTAATACTAGGTATACACTTGGTACCACCAGTGGGAAGAGGATTGTGCTCCCTATAGGTGGGCATGAAAAAAACAGCTGTGCTGCACATGTGGTGGGGGAGGTGGGCAATACTAATGGGCTGTGGCTGGAAGGGCATTTGATGCACTGACCCAGGTTATGTTATTTGGCTACACCTTGGAGGGCAAGTGAAGACAGGCTTTGTGCTAATTAGACTGAGTCTGAAAGGGCAAGAAGAACCATCTGGATCTATACTATGCTACTTCATGTGCCAACCTTTTTTTTTTTTTTTTTAAGGCCTAAAGCCTGAACCTAATAAAATATCCTGTTTTTTTGTTTGAAGTCATGGTCTATGGCAATATTATTATCCTTACAGAATGTTTTCTGGGGACTGTCACTGCACTGGCTGGTTCATGGATGGGTTGATCCGGTGTGGAGGAACTGCATCCCAGGGGATGGTATTATACTTGCACCAAGCCCAGTTAAACCTTTCTCTGGGTAGAGGCATCACACAATTTCATTCTAACTCTGCCTACACCCCCCAAAATCAGGAGTTCAACGGGGCAAGGTCTTTAAACCCTGTTGAGCCCACAAGGCAGGGGTAGCTTAGCACATGCATATCATTATTTACTAAATTCGGTGGGTGTTTCTGATTTACACATATGTAGTGAAGATCATTTTAGAACTATCTGGCAGATGTAATGTATGTCCTTGTTAAGCTCTTACATTGTTGTCACAATAATTCCATGTTCTTTTATGGAACTCAGTAGTCACACAGACATACAGTAGACTACATCATGCAGTGTTGAAATGGCACTTACTAGGGGAACTCGGATTCTCTGGAATCTGTTCTGTCTCGAGTTTGCAGAGTTTGGCATCGGAATGGAATTGGAAACTGAACCAGATTGTGCACCCTAACAAGCAGCCAACATGCAAAATAAGTTACCTCCTCCCATCCCAGTGCACTCAAGACCTCCCCAAAAAAAGCTTCTTCAGATTCCTCCCCCTTCCCCCACCCTTGAGTCCTTCTCCCACTCACTATCTAGGAAGACGGGTTTCTCTCTCTGCTTGACATGCTTCTCCTTCCATCTGGGATGATGTGGCTGGTGTTTTTCTTGGTTGCCCGTCCTCTGTTCTGTCTTGGCTCCAGCTACTATTGGCCTAGCACAACTCCACAAGCCCAAGAACCCACTGCCTCCCCCCGTGCCACTGCTGCCACTGCTCCATCACAGTTCGTGACTAGAGTCTCATTCGACCCGATCAGGCACATTACTTTTCCCTGAACTCAATCCCTTTCAGGATTAGTCCTCCCACTCCAGCCACCAACCAGAGCAGCGTCTGTCCACGTAATGGCCACATGGAGTCAGTCTGCCACTCATTATCCTTGCTCCCAGCTCTCCCAAACTCCCTTCCTTCTTCAGCCCTGAATATCATGACAGACTGCCTGGACCAACCTAGGAATTAGTGCTTTTGGGCCCGGCCATCACATGATAACTGTCTACTAGTTAAGCACATCTAATTTTGATATAAATATATGTTTTAGACTTCTGCTTAGGAAACAGGCCAAGCAGCAAAGCCTAATGGAACATGGAATTTTAAAAGAGAGGAAAGAAGGGTCCATCCTCTCACTGACCCAGTGGATAAACTAATTAAGAGCTTCCTTTTGACACCTACCTGTCAGGGTCTGTGTCAGCTGCTATAACAGTTATAAAACAGCCACTGCTTTGAACCTAGGAAACTAGTCATAAAAAGGTTACATTTTACGACAGCAGAAGGGAAGCCATTTCTGACAGATACTTGTGGAAATTCTCACAGCTAAGAGAGGTGTTTTGCAGAATGCTGTTCCTAAACATCAAAGGGGGAATGCTATTATAAACTTAGGCTCTGATGAGGAAATAGACTGTCTTGTTTATAATTAAGATATTGATATCTTTGCAGTTTCCAAACATGCAGTCAGCTGAGGCATGTGGGTATGCATTGGTCATGTTACAATTTAATTACAGGACTAAGAGTGACCTCATGTGCTGTGACATCACAGGGAGGTTGGGACTGTAACTTTGAATATTATCAGCTGGCTGAAAGGAGAGAATCATCTTCTACTTAGGACTACTCCTGAAAGAACACACTCTTGTTCCAACTCTACAAGACTTGACACACTTGTGTTCTAGACTTAAAATGCACTTCTGCCAAAATTAGGTAAATTTCAGCACCACTATTTACCAACTGAAACTGGGGTAGGATTAGTTACTCAGTATAATACAGTTTGTTTATAACTGCCCCTTTATTTTTCTGACTGTACCATTGTTATATGTTCTGTGTTTTGTATTTCATTTACTATTTTTAATTTTAGTAAACATTGTTTTCCTTAAAATCCTGCCTGAGACATTTTCTCATTTTTAATGGTGAATGCAGGGACAGTGTTGATAATTCTGAAATGACTGATAAAGTGCTTATAGTGTGTCACCATTGAGTTAGAAAGGGGATGGTGAATCAGGTTGTGTGCCCACTGGGTTAAGTGTTGCACTGTTTTCCCAGAAGAGGGTGTGATATTTGGACCTGTTACTTGGGCGTGCTAGCGAAAAAGGGTTCATATTTGACCCCAGGACTCGAGTCTGGTAGTTGCGCGGACCCAAAAGCAGACAGAAGGGTTTCCCTGTTTGTCTCCTATTCACATACTGCACTTCGAGGTTGAGCACTGTGGGAGCAGAGGGTCTGATCCCCGGAATGCGTTTGTGACACCTGGCATGCTTCTCCTTCCATCTGGGATGGTGTGGCTGGTGTTCTTCTTGGTTGTCCGTCCTTTGTTCTGTCTTGGCTCCAGCTACCATTGGCCTATCACAACTCCACAATCCTGAGAACTCACCACCTCCCCCCGTGCCACTGCTCCTTCACAGTCCGTGACCAGAATCTCATTCGACCCGACCGGACACATTACTTTTCCCTGAACTCAGTCCCTTTCCAGATTAGTCCTTCCACTCCAGCCACCAACCAGAGCAGTGTCCGTCCATTTAATGGCCACGTGGAGTCAGTCTGCCAGTCATCATCCTTGCTCCCAGTTCTCCCAGACTCCCCTCCTCCTCCTTCAGTCCTGAGTCAACTGCCTGCTGGGAAATTGGGGGCGGCTGGTTAAGCACCAGAGCTGGGTAACCCAGCAGACAGTTGCTGAATATCATGACAGATTGCCTGGACCAACCCAGGAATTAGTGCTTTTGGGCCTGGCCATCTCCTTCCCAAACTATGAAGGGGAGGATCAATTCAGTTGGACTTGGAAGGACACGGACAGACAACAAGGCCTTTTTTTGTTCTGCTCCTCATTCTGCTGATCTACTGGGAGTTGACAAGACTAGGACAGATATCTGGGAGTGGGGACAGTGGTGAAGGCGGCAGCAGCGAGGACTCGAGAGTAATACAAACACATCATGGACACTGGAGGGATTACTAGGGGTTGCTGGCCTGGGTAGTAGTAGCCCACAGATACACAGCAGCATGCTCACCTGCCTGAGAATGGAAGTCAGAGGAGGCAGTGGAGGCACCCGCTGCTGACAAACCAAACCACTAGATCCTCCATCAGCAGCAGCACATCACAAAAGGTAAGGGACAGGGTGAAAGGTAGGAGGGAGGATGCATGACAGTTAGGGTGCACTGCAGCCGGATGCAGAATTGGAATCAGATTCTGCTCCCGAACAGTTTTTGGAATTTGGATTTTTGCCCTTCAATGCCAAAAATCTAAATACTGAAAAAATGCCCAGAATCTGAGGTATCTGATTCCATTGGATAGGTTCTGAATAAAACTATTTTTTTTTTATTTAGTTGTTTAAGCAGGAGTAGCACACTAAGCTGAAAGCTTTTTTATAGGAGCGACCTGGGAGCACAGGGAAGTTAAGTGACTTGCTCAGAGTCACACAGCATGCAAGTGGAAGCTGTGGGATTCAAACCCAGGTCTGGTCTGCTGGATGCCACCAGATTTCCAGCTCAGAGCCTTAAACCACTGTGCTATACTGCCACTATTACTTACAACTCGTGTGTAAATCAGATAGTTATTGATTTATTTAACTGGATGTGTACACTTGTCCCTGGAACTGTTTTCAGGCACAACTCGGGCCATCAAGATGTCACATAATAGTGAACAAGTAAAAACACATTATGTACATGTCAACAGATGAACAGCATGGAACAATACAGCCAATTATCCTTCAGGGATACATACCAGTCAGCCACCCATAAATTACAGACGTACCAATACAAAGATACGATTAGCACGGCAAGGTCAGGAAAGTAACTCCCAGCAATAAATAAATACAATGTACACAGTAAATGGAAAATAAAACATGATGCTTAGCCAGGCTTTAAAAGAACGGACCAAGAACACGCCTTGATTTCCATATCAGGGGGTGCATTTGCAGGCAGAAGCAGCTGTAAGGGCAATTTATAGTATAATTTGAAAAGGAAGTTTGAGTCTAAAGCGTGGATGGAAATTGACAAGCTGTTCCAGAGCCTAGGGGCAGCAATGGAAAAAGCTTTTTGACCAATACAGGTGGTAGCAAGGGGATGTTCTAGGAGAAGGTGCGAGGAGGATCTGAGGCTAGGGGAGGACTGATGGGGGAGGGGGACTTTCTCTCCCGAAGGGATTTACCAGCAAGACTGCATAGTAGGTATCTGAAATGGAATCAGGCGGACTGCCATCCAAAAGTCTGGTAAAGGGGAGCAATAATGAGTGGTGTAAGGGGCCAATGTTGCCAACCTACAGATGCTGTTGTAAGTTGTGTTGAGACAGGTCAGGTTGAAAGACAAGGTTTGGTTGCGAACAGCGGAGCAGCATACCCTAGGCTATGGCCAACCACACTTCAGGGATCATAAGGTTCTTTAACTTGAAACACCCAATAGGTTAAGTAGGCCAGCAAAAATGGAATAACAACAAAATGCCAACCAGTATTTTAAAAAAAAAAAAAAAAACAGCTTCTAAAAGAGGAAGTGACTTATAGTTTCAATACAGTTCCTCTTTAAAGGACTGCATTTCCTATGCCAGAGGTTTTCAGCCGGGGTCCAAGTTCAACTCCTGGGGGGTCCGCAGATCACCTGTTGAATATTAAAACCTTTATTTGCACTCCATATCTTCTGCTGCATTTGAGTTAAATAAAATCAGACCGTTTCTCTTCTGTAGTACAAGTTGGCTGCAAGTCGCGGCTCAGTCTCGCCATACGACTCCTTTATTTGCAATCCACATATTTTGCTGCATTTGAGTTAAATAAAATCAGCCCATTTCTGCTTCTGTAATGCAAGATGGCTGCAAGTCATGCTCAGTCTCGCACTATCGCAATATCTCCTGCCTGCAAATTAACTGCGCATCTTTAAAAAATTCTATATGGCTTTACATCTTCTCAGCTTTCAGCTTATCGTTTGTGAGAATCAGCTCACAAGGGGTTCTCGTCTCACACTTCTCGCTTGGTGAATTAGCCCTTCTGTGATGCCAGCATGCCAATATTAGGGAAGATAAAAATAATACAAATAATATAAATATAATTAAATGCTGGTGAGACAATGGGATGATGGCAGGACTGGACATATGTTCATACCCCATCCCTTTTAATTTCTGGACATCTGGATGATGGCTTTACAAATAATACCTAGTCATTATGTGGCCAGCTCCCCCCTTCCCCCATGCCACGACAGTGTCTTTGTAATGGTGGGTAGTAGGTACTGTCAAATGAATAGAAAATACAAAATCACACATGCCCACACAATGCAAAGCATCATGAGCCGCATATGCAAATGAAGCTGTGCAAGTTAGTAGTTTGTGACTGTTTGTAATATTGTGCCTATAAATTTAAAGGTGTCAGGACAGTGTATGTGTAATGGTATGCTGTTCCCCCCCTCCCCCGCCCATGGCATGTCAGCAGTTTGTGACTGTGATATTGTTACAGTTTATATATAGGTGTCAGAACAGTGCAGTTTGTGACTGTTTGTAACACTGTTACAGTTAATATAACCACTATTAAGTCCCTTTTTCTGCTCCTTGCAGAACTGAAGGCATCATTAACATGGAATGATGACTGAGCTACGGCTCTGACAGGTTTACGGAGCTTCTAGTTGGTAGGGGGTCCTTGGCACTGCTGACATTTGGTCAGGGGAGCCTTAGACCAAACACGGTTGACAACCCCTGTCCTATGCAAAAAAGCCAAGTACTGTCCCACATTACATTCATAACCTAGAAAATCCCACTACCCCACCCCCAAAAAAGTAAGTTCAGCCACCAATAAGGTGCTCCTCTTGCTGAGAAATCAATTTCCAACCTAGATAGGATAAAAAGCTAGACAAAGCAAAAGAAATTACCAAACTGCAAAATGACAGACTGAAAGCTACCTGATCCATTTTGTTGACTGTGACTGCAAGCTGTGTTACCCCAAGAGAACGAACCAACAATCCATGTTCTCTTGTCTGTCCGCCAGCCTCAAAGCCAGCTTCAAACTCTCCTCGACTGGCATCCACGACAAGGATAGCAACATCCGCCTGGGAAGGAAACAAGACACAAAAATGACTTATGTGTATGCTAGCTGAGGAAGGGTTTAATTCTGATTAGATCTGAAATGCTGATGGCCCTTTATTTCAATCTACTTCTATACATTTAGGGCCAGATATTCAGACTGCACCGGGCAGTGGTGCAAACCTGGGTGCAGTGTACCTGGGCTGCGTGGCGGCCAGGACCAGGCGATATACAATGGTGATGCGCCATGGCTCAGCACCGTTGAATATGACAGGGAGGGCGCACACACTGCGCCAGCGCAAGAGGCAGAAAGGGAGCAGGGGGATGCGCCAGTGCAAGTGCCGTTGCGCTAGGCACCCACTCGCGATATTCAGCATGGGGCAGGCAAATGAGGCCATAATGCATGCAAGGTGCAAATTGAGCCAATAGCATGTCATTATGGCCCCATTTGCATGCGTTGCGCAGTGTGGCCCAGTGAAATGCACCTGGCACCCTGCACAGACAGATATGTGGACCAAGGGGGTCCCGGGCATCCCCTACCCCACAACCGCGAGTGCAGCAAAATGTCTACACACAATTCCTGGTAGTCTAGTGGAACCCCCCTCCCTCCCTGCTAGCCTGATCACGGCAACACAGTGTGAAATCCTGCCCTGGTAGTCCAGCATCCCCCCGTTAACCCGATGGAGGGCAAAGGTAACTGTACAGTCCCTGGTGGTCTAGTGGGTGCCCCCTCCCTCCCATACACCAGATCGTAGGCAGCTGTATACGTATAAACCCTGGCAGTCTAGTGGTATCCCCTACCCTCCCGTTCCACCCGATCATGGGCATCCGTCAGAAACCGAGATACCCCAGTGGGCCGGTGGAACCCTCTCCCCTCCCTCCACCCACAGAGGACCCCTGCCACCCAGCTCCCCGTCATCCACGGTGACTGCACTCCACCTGCATACCACCCGGCTGCTCGCCGAATGACAGCTTACAGTGTGATCTGTAAGCCCATTGGTCCATGGTGTGGATGAATGGGCTTGCACACCATACTGTACTACACAGGCACGGATCTGTGGATGAACCCCCTTACAGATCATACTGTAAGCTGCCACTCAGCGGGCGGCTGGGCGGTATGCAGGTGGAGTGCAGCCACCCGCTGATGATGGGGGGAAGCTGGGTGGCAGGGGTCCTCTGTGGGTGGAGGGGAGGGGGGTTCCACTGGCCCACCGGGGTATCTCGGTTTCTGACGGATGCCCGTGATCGGGCAGAATGGGAGGGCGGGGGATACCACTAGACCATCAGGGTTTATATGTATACAGCTGCCCATGACTGGGTGCATGGGAGGGAGGGGGCGCCCACTAGACCACCAGGGATTGTACAGCTACCCTTGTCCGCCATCGGGTTAACGGGAGGGGGGACTGCTAGACTACCAGGAAAAACTGTACACTGTGTCGCGGATTGGGTTAACGGGGAGGGTGGGGGGAAGGTTCCACTAGACTACCAGGGACCATTTAGGTGCATGTGGATGGTGTTCTGAGTGGGCGGATGGCCACCCACGGCTGGCGGCTGCTGTGTTGCGCCCTGCAATACAGTGGCCTGCCTGTGGGTGGCCTGGACTTGTGCCTTTGTGTTTTCTGGCACAACTCTGAGCCCCCTGTGTGGCACACAGCAGGGTTGTGTGGCGCACAGCCCAGGCTGAATATCAGGATGTGCCGCATATGCATGGGCATGCCCCCTACATGTGCGCCGCATACATTACTAATGCGCCCCGGGCGCATCGGGAGTTGCACATTGCAACTTGCCCCTTTGAATATCACGCTGGGGTGCACTGGTAGGTTGTGCACGGCGCAACCCCTTTGAATATCCAGGCCCTAAAGTTTTTTTTATAACTGCTTCTGCATTTGGCAGCATATTTTGACAAACTGCAGAGTTTATTGCTTGAAATGGGGCCATGAAGCTCAGAAACTTAACTCCTGTACTCTTTGTAATCAGAAGCACCCAGAGCATTATTTAAATCACTTTTTTACTGTCACTGATACATGCTCCATTTGGTTTTAGAAACCTGCAGAAGGTCAAAATCTGTATCTGTGCTAATATGGCCTAGAAAGATGAAGCTAAAAGAAAAAAAAATTAGAAACAAAAGGGCAGAACTGTAAGTCTTCTCCACCCATACATGCTTTCATAGGAAGAACTTGAGTCATACAAAAGCGTTGGCAATGGGATTTAAAAAAATTCACCTAGAAACATGTTTAAAGAGCACCTTTCTTGGTGCACTACACAACAAACAGGAGGCTCCCTCCATAGCAGTTTTAAAACGTTATAATTAGCCACCTAAGGAAGCGAAGGGATCATATTTTGCTCCCGAGGGGGTTAGATGCTCGATCCCTTCCACTTCCTGACTCTCCAAACCGCCCCCACGCTCCGACATTTTGTGATGCAATTATAGGACCAGTGCAGGCGGCATACTCCATGCAAGTCTATGGAGCATCATTTTTTTTTAAACTTAGATTTTATTGTTTTGTAGTAAAACAATTACATACAAGCATTCTCATATCAGAAATCACATTATATTACAGCAGGATATATTTAAATGTAATAGGTGGGTATAATCTAAACATTCTTATTTAAGGATATGGGGGTAGTCCATCACACAGCAGTCCAGATGAGAGTCTGAAAAAAAGCTGCACCCCCACAAGACTTTTGAGAGGTCAAACATGAAAAGGATATACCAAACATTTGTAAACAATAGCCTGTGTTGCTGTGACCCTCCTCCAAACATGTGTTCCCCATAAAAGTGGCAGGCAGTGAGTTACTTCTCCAATCAAAACTGCATTAAAATAAAATTTACAGTGTGCACCAACAGACTAATGTCTAGAAATTCCATCTCGTAGCCTTATGTCTAGAATGGCCATTTTAATTACAAGGTTGTAGTTGTAACGCTGCTATATTTAAAATATATTTCTCCCACATAGAAATAACCATCTCTTTTATACAAGTCCATTTTATTTAACTTGCCAAGAACACAGCAACGATCTAAGAAAATATTAGAGAGTCCTAAGGAGTATAATAAAACTATCTCCGCTAGTATGAAAAAGTTTCAGATGGTAATAAAACCTGGTATTGTTCATGTTTCATCCTTTGACCCAATCGAACTCTCTAGCGAGGATCTCAGCTCTCTTACCGGCCTCTTCAGGATCTGTAACTTAGTATGTCTGGCCTCCGTATTGGATCCATAGTCGAATAGGCATCAGTAGCGAGTGGGTAACCCCCAAACTACATAACTTAGCCCTGACTCCATCAAATTTCTTTTGTCTCGTTTTAGTAGCGAATAACAAATCTGGAAAAAGGTGTTTTGTGGATCCTTGGATATCTGGCCATCTAGCATCTCTCACCACTTGTAGAGCAAGATCCCAGTAAGCCGGATTGGTAGTTTATTTATTTAAAAGTTTTACCAGGAGGACACACTGAGCAGAGTATTGCTCGATTCCAGGTGCATCCTGGTGGAGAAGTACAGGAGAAAAACATACAATACATTGAGTGATAAATAATTACTATGCGAACAATACAGGTAACAGAATTGACAGCATACAAACAAGTCATTACATAACAACACTTGTGGAGCAGTATATAGGCAAGCAATAAAAATATTCTGTTCAGGGACTAAATACCAGTTGTGGAATAAGAGGCTCAAACGATTGATTAATTTGCAGGCACATCTATCTGAATGAAAAGGTCGTGGAGAAATGCTCATTGATGAGACAGCCTAGGAGAGGCGAAGGGGGTGTTATCCGAATGCTTACAGGGAGGGAGTTCCATAGTTTGGGCATGTGATGTCTGAATGCAACTTGGCCAATTGAAGAGGACATGCGTGGTATCGCCAGAAGGCGGGTATCAGAATTTCTGAGGGAGTAGACGGGCGGGCGGGGGGGGAGGTGGTCATCTAACACACCATTTAGGTACTGAGGCAAGGACTGGGACCAGTATTTTGCCATGAGCTTGGTGCAGTGTGACTGTCGGTGTTCATACAGTGAGGGAAGATTTAGTCTGATAGAGTATGCAGTGGTGGAAGGAGGGTGGGCTATCAAGGGCGGAGCAGAAGGAGTGGAAAAGGGTGTCCAGTCTGACTAGGGTGGACTTAGGAGCAATACTGAAGACTACATCTCCGTAGTTGAAGATAGACGGAATCATTTTCTGTACAAGTGCACAGTGGGCTGGCAGTAGGATGCATTCACGGTTGCGGTAGAGACCACCCAGTTTGGGGTGCAGCTTTTTGTAGATGGCATCGACATGTACAGAAAAGTCAAGAAGCTGGTTGAGCCAGACCCTGAGATATTTAAAGGAGGGGGTGGCCTCCAGAGTGGTCCCATCCAGGGTGTGGAAGGAGGGGGTGGAGGTAAGCCCAGAGAGTCTCTGTCTCATGCCGAAGGTCATGGAGACAGTCTTCTTGGTGCTGAGGAATAGCTGGTTTGCATGAAACCAGAGCTGGACTTCACTTAAGTCCTGCTGCAATCTGGTTGCTACATCAGCGGTCGAAGGGCCTGAAGCATACAGAACAGTGTTGTCCGCATACATGTGTATGGATGTGTGTGGGCAGGCGGTAGGCAGGTCATTTATGAAGATGGAAAAAAGAAGCGGCCTGAGGACTGAACCTTGGGGAACTCCTGAGGTAACTGGCGGGGGAGGGGAAGATGTGGAAACTCTGATTCTAACAGACTGGGAGTGGCCTACCAGATAGGAGTGTAACCTTGGCTAGGTCAACAAAAATAGTGGAGGTGATTTGGCCCTTGTCCATGCCATTAATGATGGAGTCTGTGAGCCAAAGGAGTGAGGTGGCAGTGGAGTGGGACTTCCTGAATCCAGACTGGTAGGGTGAGAAGGAGGAGGAGGAGTTGAGGAAAGCTGAGAGAGAAATGGAAATTACATAGCTACTGTAATTCTTGATCCTCTTGGACAAAGTCTCCACTACTCATTCACACTGAGGGAATCTACGCCGGAGGCACTAGGACCCAGCAGGAGCGAACTTTTTGCAAGAGGGTCGGCGCCGAAGGAGCCGCGAGGAGTGGCACGTGAGCCTCAGCTCGTGCGGCAATGACTGTCTCGGCATCGACCCTCCAACTGCCTCAGTACCTTTTTTCCGAGGAGGTGCAGCATAACTAACCTAAAAGGATAGCCTAACAAAAAACAGACATAAGATAGTCTGAATGATCAGTATAAGAAGGATCAACAAAGAAGTCTTCACAGCCTAAAGATTGAGGGAGTGAAGACCAACAAAAGAGGTGAGCTCGGGGGATGGTGGGTGGGCATGTGAATGAGTGGTGGAGACTTCGTCCAAGAAGATCAAGAATTACGGTAGGTACATAATTTCCGTATCTTCCTGGACATAAAGTCTCCACCACTCATTCACACTGATGGGAGAGTACCGAGCTAATAATCCCTCAAGAGGGCGGCAGAAGAAAGCAAGAGCTCACAAATTTAGGACCGAAGTCCGTTAAGGATAGTCCTGCCAAACAAATGATGTCCCCTGGCATGGACATCCAGTACATAGTGCGTTAAGAAAGCATGCACTGAGCTCCAGGTAGCCACATTGCAAATGTCTGCAATGGGCACGTTGCGGATTTCCACCAGGGATTTTGTGGCTGCTCTAGTACAGTGAGCGTACACTCTGCCCTCCAGCTTAACTTGCACCATGGAATAACAGTGGCGAAGGCATGCCACCAGCCATGGTGAAATGCATCTGATAGTGACAGGTTGACCCAGCTGGGTCTCGTTGAAGGAAAACAACAGCTGTTGAGCTTCGCAAATTTCTTTTGTTCTATCCAAATAGAAATGCAGAGCTCTTTTGACATCTAAAGAATGAAGGGTACGCTCTCCTTCATTTTGGAAGTTTGCAAAGTAAGTAGGAAGGTCCAAAGGTTGGTTTAGACAGAATTCTGAAACAACCTTAGGGAGAAACTTAGGATGGGTCCTAAGAACTACTTTGTCCTTATGAAATACAGTATACGGAGGGTCTATGACCAAGGCATGTATTTCAGATACCCTGCAGGCCAAGGTAATGGCCACCAGTAAGGCCATTTTCCAGGTGAGAAATTTCAGCTCACAGGTAGCTAGAGGCTCAAAAGGCTTTCGAGTGAGCTTGTCTAGCAAAAGATTAATGTCCCAGGCTGTGACTGGACGTCTGATAGGAGGTCTGGTATACAGAATACCCTTAAGAAACCTCTTAACTACAGGTAATTGAGCCAGTGACAACGAAAGTACTGGCTCATGATAAGCTGAAATGGCACAAAGGTGAACTTTGACTGTAGAGTATTGTAGACCTGAATTTGAGAGGTCTAAAAGGTACTCTAGAACTTTATTTGGTGGGCAGGAAAAAGGATTCAATGAGGATTTTGCATACCAGGGAGAAAAACGTTTCCATTTGGCTGTGTATGTTTTTCTGGTGGCTGGCTTGAGTGCAGCCAAAAGAATATCTGAAACTCTCTGACAGACATTGAACCTGTTCACCTCTATCTCTTCAGGAGCCAAGCATGAAGGTGAAGTGACCCCAGATTGGAATGGACCACAGGCCCCTAGGTCAGAAGGTTCATCTGAAGGGGAAGTGCCTTCGGAGGGGTTTCCGACATACTGTTGAGTAACGAAAACCATATTTGTCAAGGCCAGAAGGGAACAATGAGGATCATTTTGTCCCCCTGGGACTTGAATTTGAGAAGTACCCTCTGAATTAGTGGAAGAGGAGGAGGAAAGGCGTATAGAAAGCGCTTTGTCCACTGCAGCCTGAACGCATCCTGACAGAAAATGCCAGGTTCTGGATTTCTGGAGCAGAAGAGAGGCAGTTTTGTGTTGAGTGGGGATGCAAAAAGGTCCAGGTCTGGAGATCCCCACTCAGCGAATAATGACTGAACTATGGTTGAGTCGAGAGACCACTCATGAGGATCTGTCTCTGTTCTGCTGAGACAGTCTGCCAGTTCATTCTGCACTCCCGGCAGGTAGACCACCTGGATTAGAGCCTTGTGCTTTTGGCACCACTCTCGTCACTTCCCTGCATAAAGGGTAAGAGTGTGCACCACCCTGCTTGTTGATGTAATACATCACTGCTTTGTTGTCCGTTTGAAGGAGAATGTTCTTGTGACAGAGAATGTCCTTCAAAGCCCGGACTGCATAAAGGACAGCTCTCATTTTTAGGACATTTATGTGAAGTTGGGACTTGTACTGAGTCCATGTAACCTGGGTGTGAAGATTCTGATAGTGAGCTCCCCATCCCGTCAGGGACGCATTCATGGTAATGGAAATCTGATGATCCAAAGGAGCAAAGGGATACCCTTCCAGTAGGTTGTCCTCTTGCGACCACCAGATGAGTGACCTCTTCAGAGGTTTTGTCACCTTGATGAGAAAGGACTGAGGGTGAGTGGTTGGGGACCACTGAGTACCGAGCATCCACTGAGAGGTTCTCATGTGGAGATGTGCTAGGGGTACAGTGAACACTGAGGATGCCATGAGACCCAGCATCCATTGCATCGAGATAGCGCGAACTGAGCTGTTTTCTCTGATGTATTGGGCCATCTGTAGGATATCGCTCCTTCTGTCCTCTGGATGAAAAGCTTTCACATAGTAGGTGTCCAGAAGAGTTCCTATAAAAAGGAGCTTCTGGGAGGGCTGCAACTGCGATTTCTTGACATTTAGCAGGACTGCCATGGACGTGAGAAAGTCTGAGGCCATGGCTATGGCGTCGAGAGTTCCTAGCCTGGAAGGACTTGCTAGAAGCCAGTCGCCCAGATATGGGAACACTTGTATTTTGATTTTTCTGAGATACGCTGCGAGAATTGCACAACACTTTGTAAAAAACTTGTGACGTCGAGGATAGCCCAAAGGGCAGGACTCTGAACTGATAATGATGGCCCAGTACTACAAACCTTAGGTATTTGTGGTGCTTTGGGTGTATAGGAATATGTTGGTAAGCATCCTGCATGTCCAGGGAAGCTAGCCAATCGTGTTGATGAAGCAAGGGTAACAGGGTCCCTAGCGATATCATCTTGAACTTTTCCTGAGAAGAAACTTGTTTAACTTTCTGAGGTCCAGAATGGGGTGCATGCCACAGGTCTTTTTCGGGACCAGGAAATAATGGGAGTAGAAACCTGTGATTCGTTGATCCAGCAGAACTATTTCTACTGCCTGTTGTTCAGAAGGCCTTGTATCTTGGAGGCAAGAAGGTCTTACTGAATTGTTGACAGCCTGGGCTGTCGTTTGGGAGGATGACTGGGAGGAGCTTCTGAAAGGTTGAGGGAGTACCCCTCATAGATTATCCGGAGGACCCATTTGTCTGACGTTATGGACTTCCCCTGGTTGTAGAACTGAGTCAGACGTCCTCCCACCACTGAGGAAGCGTCCCCCTTGGGCAGTTGAGGTGGGACCTGGGCCAGAAACTCAGAAGGTGGCACTGGGCGCTTTGGGCCCTTGTACCTTCTGTTGCGTTTTCTTTTGAGGCTGGGGAGCTTGGTTTTTGTTTAAACCTCCCCTGCCCTTGCCCCAAAAGGACTGACGGTTGTAAAATTGACGCTTGTTAACACCCCACAGAGAAGGGGGTAGGAGCGGGTCGAGACGTTTTAATGGCCAACCTAGTCTTCTGCGTGGCCTCCAGAGTATGCTCTACTTGAGGTCTGAACAGATACATACCGTCAAAGGGTAACACCATGACCTGCTGCTGGGCATCATTCGTAAAGCCGGAAGTGCATACCCAGAAGTGACGACGGGAACAAATGTCCGCCGCCGCCGCTATGGAAGCAGTATCGAAAGCATCCATAGCTGCTTTAACCCGCTGGTTGTTGGATACCCCTGGTTAGGGTCTGAAGTAGCTCTGAACTAGTGTCCGACCCGGGCAGAGCTTCCACCATCTGTTTGAGCGAATGCCAAAGAACATACTCATATTTAGAGAAACAGCCCTGGTAGCTGGCATTACGCATACCCAGTGTAGAGACAGCAAAGACTCTCTTACCTAAGGTGCCTATCTTGTGAGATTCTTTGTTTATAGGCCGGGCTGTAGATGTCTGAGGAAGAACGGCCTCATCATTCTCTGCCAGGACTACAATAGGGTCCACAAAGGCCTGGGAGGCCAAAATGGGTCGATCCTTGGAAGCAGCATACTTCCTGTCTATGGACTTAGCCACAGAAGGAACGAGAGCGGATTATTCCATACCATCTGAGAAAGCATCTCAAAGGATGGTTGTACTGGGGGAGTTAAATCCATAGGGATCTCTGGGACATGAAGGTATTGGAGTCTTAAGAGCTTCCCAGGATCAATATCTGTAGTCTGAAGAGAAAGAGTAGAATTAAAATTTTTCAGCAGACTTAAATGACAGGTCTTCGACCACAGGATCTGCAACTTGATTAATTCCTGCTCCTTCAACATCATCACCCAGCCAAAAGTCTGGGTCAGGCTCAATATCATCTCCTGACAGCCCAGGAGGGACTGTATGGACAGGAAAGGAGTGAAAGTCAGTAGGAAATGTAGAAGAGAAAGGAATCGGAGTTGAGAAGCCCTGAAGACTGGACGACGCTGCACCAAGCCTCGGCGCCGAAGACAAACATGGCGCTGAAGGCAAGGAAGTCGGCGCCGTCTGAAACAGCCCAGCACATGGCACAGACAGGGGCCACTGTGCCAACAGGGCCCATGGCGCTGAGGACAGTGCCGGAAAGCCACCTGGCATTGACAACCCCAACAGCGCAGAGGGCGGAGCCGAAGATGGCACAGAGAGAACCATCGACGCCAACTGCGCCGAAAGCAATCCAGGGCTCCTAAAACAGTGATTTGAAGAAAAAGTAGGAGGAATACCAGGAGATAGAGGCATCGGTGTGGCCCCCTGCTCCGCAGCCATGTGAGGGGGTGAAAACACCTGAGCGCGGAGTCGATGGCACCGAAGAGGGTGCCGCGCGACTAGGGAGGTTCAACCGCCCTACCCGATACCTTGAAAGGTCCGAGGACCGTGGAGTGACTGGGCCTGGCAGCTGGACCAACCTCCGAGCCCATTGCTCCATAAGAGCAGCCCACTGATGAAACTGCTCATCAACAGCCCCTCCAAAAGGCGGGGAAGGGCTCCGATGTCAGAGGTCGGTCACCGGAGACAGAAACTGGCGACTCTGGAGGAGGAAACCGACACCTGACCCCAATAACTGACCGTCGATGTGTAGACATACCAGAAGGCGACCTCAAGTGATGCCTTCTCTTTTTTGACCTGTGGGCCAAAGAAGAGCTCGGGGCCAAGCAGTGCAGAGTGCCACGACCACCGTTTCTTTTATGCTTTTGGAGGACGCCCATCCCCTCTAGCATTGGACCATCCGTTGTCAGACCCCCTCCGGAGAGGGCGGCGGACCGGACCCGGCCCGGCTGACTGAACAGCTTTCATACAAAGTCTCCCTATCGTCACCTGACCCACTCATGGTCGACTCTGTCAATGTAGGCTGAAGACTTCTTTTTCTTTAACAAGTATAGTTAAGAATAAGCGGTATTTATTTCGAGATATATTAAAAACAATAAACTGAAAACAATGCTGCTAGTTTGAAGTTTGACTCCTGGTGGACGAGTGACGTCGTTACTGAAGCTAGCTCAACGGCAGGAAAAAAGGAGCTGAGGCGGATAGAGCATTGATGCCGAGATAGTCATTGCCGCACGAGCCGAGGCTCCATCTCTGGAGCCGGCCCTCTTGCAAAAAGTTTGCTCCCGCTGGGTCCTAGTGCCTCCGGCATAGATCCCATCAGTGTGAGTGAGTGGTGGAGACTTTATGTCCAGGAAGATCTAGGTGGTCCTGAAGCTTCGCCAGAATGGGGAGGACGGAAATTGGATTGTAATTACCTGGAAGAGAGGTGTCATCACCCTTCGGGAGTGTGGTGACAGTAGCGTGTTTCCATTCTGAGGGGATTCAAGATAAGGAGAAGGAGAGATTGAACAGATCAGCCAGGGGGGCATCGATAGCAGCAGCAGCAGCTAGGTAGTGCATCTTAGAATCCAACCCTGAGGGGCATTTGCCTTATTTAGGGTTTAGGGGAGACCAAGGCTTTAAAAACTTCAGAGGTTGTCACCTGGCAGAAGGAGAAAGTTGGGGCAGGAGAAGACGGAAAATGAGCCTGAGCTGGAGGGGCTACGGTAGAGGGATTGGACTGGGATGGAGGGAAGGCAGACAGCAGTGCTGCAGTGCAGTTGGTAAAATAGGAGTTAATTTCAGATGCTACTGCTAGAGGGTCTGTTATAGCAGTACCACCTACATTTAATGCAGGAGTAGGGGGCTGGGAGGGAGGAGAGAAGAGGGATTTGACCACTTTCCAGAAATTAAATGGTTGGTTTATGTTAGCCTGGAAGGAAGTTTTAAAATAGTTATCTTTAAGCCTGCCTGATTTGCCTAGTGCAGGCATTTCGTAAGGAGCGGTAATTTGAGTGGTCAGCAGGGGATCTGAAGATTTTAAAAGACTTCCATGCCTTGTCTCTGGTTCTGATGAGGGACATGATATCAGCTGAGATCCAAGACAAGTGGGCGCCCCTCACACGAGTCTGTCTGAGTGTAGCATGAAGGTCCCAGACAGCTAAGAAATTGAGCTTGAAATGCTCAAGTGCAGTGTCGATGGAGGAGGCCCAATGGATGAAGGACCAGTCGGTGGCTGACATGTCTTTTAGGAGTGAGACAAGGTCCAGGGATTTGAATGACCTTGTGAGAATAGTTCTGGGTTGGGGGGGGCTTTGAGCCTGAAAATTTTGTGGATCGAGTAAATCATATGATGATCACTCAGTGAGTTAGGTAAGATGCCTTAGGCAATTATACAATGCTGGCGAGAGGTAAGGGACCAGTCCAGTAGAGAGCGTTTTTTGATTTCATGTTACGGCAAGTGGGTTCGGAGATTATTTGCAACACGATGAGTGCATCGACCTAGATTCGTACGTTGGAGGTTGTGCTGGAAAGCTAGTTTAAATTGAAGTCACCCAGGATATGGAGTTCTCCTTCTTTGGTGCAGGATTTCAGGGTGCCTAGGTGATCCAGGCTAACCGGTGTTGGGGATTCAGGGGGGGCAGCAGGACCCAGCTATAAATATTGTAGTAGTAGTATGGGAGAGAAAGAGTTTGATCAATAAGGCGTCGATCGGGCGTGGGAGTTTAGGTAAATTGACTGGTGTGAACCGAAGAGGCGATGATATGTATATATACTGTATGTATATATATATATATATATATATATATATAGCTATTCCGCCACCCCTTTTGTTGCCAGGTCTGTCATGTCTGATAATGAAGTAGCCAGGGATAGTGATTTTGGAATCCATGTTTTGGGGTTTGAGCCATGCTTCTGATATAATCCGGACATCAGGCCTTAGGGAGGTGATAGTTGGCTGTAGCAAGGTGATTTTGTTGAGTAGGCTGCAGATATTTAAGTGCATTAGTTTAAGGCCACACGGTGGTCTGAGGGGGGTGGTAGTTGGCCCTGGATTTGACTCAACATCCCCAGAAAGTAGTCAGCAGAAGCTTCACCAGAAGCATGGTGTAAGGTAAGGCTCGCTGAGGTTTGCGGGTGGAGGATCGTAGATGGTGGCCATGCATTGGAGATTTTTGAGTGGAAGCATGTAGAGCTATGAGTCCAGCATGAAAGGAGAGTGGCAGAATTGTCAGACCAGCCATCCCTAATAGTGGCTTTGACGCAGGGTAAGGGTCTGTGGAAGTGGTGCTCGAGAATACTGTTTGAGTGAGCAGTGTGGGTCTTGCAGACAGGGGAGGTAGCTAATTGTTTGGACTGCAGACAGGGGAGGAGTTCAGCTCGGCCCCAACACAAATTTAAATGTGAATTGGGTTGTAGCTCCTGGTTTGTAAATTCATTTTAAGCAAAAAGAGGATTTTATAGACTGAAATGCAGCTAATCAGATTTAACCTTTACATTTTAAACAGGCAGCATTTTCCAGAAACCCTGGTGAATTTGGTGGGACAGGTACTTGAATTAAATTATTTAAAGTTCACACAGAAACTTACAAACCTTAAAGCAGCCTGGCACATAGTTAAGTTACCTAATCAGATTAAAGTAACCTACACTGAATTCCTTAGAACACCTGGCAGTCAGTTAAATTCCTTAAAGTATCCTGCATGTAGCCAGAACATCTTAAAGTAACCTGCACATAAGCCAGAACAACAAGCTTTAAGTAAAAATATTAAAGCAAAAAACTATCTGTTGGCCTCTGCCGATATAGTTAAAGCAGGCAGTCCTATTGTGATGCTTATCTGAGCAGTCCTAAAGTTCAAAAAAAGGCATCAACTTCAAATCCCTCGGGGTGAAAAAGACGTCACGGCTCAGATCAACGACGTTACCATGAGGATGGTCTAAGGCAGCTCACTAGTGGGCCCCGCTGACCTAGGAGAGATCCAGTAGGCTTTGATATTTCCTGGTGGCAGGTTTACTTCTAAATTTAGTGCTTTTGGCAGCCACTCCTGAACAAAGTATAAAAGATTGTCCCCTTCAACATTTTCTGGTAGGCCTACTATACGAATGTTGGAGGCCCTCTGCCAGTTCTGTGATGCTTCAAGTCAATATTGAAGTTGAGCATTTTCTCGTATCATCTTGCCAGAGGACGTTAATGCTTTCGTTGCTATAGATTCTGCTGTATTTGCTGTTTTAGTGACTGCCTCACTCTTTGAGTCTTCATCTGCGAATTTAGTCAGGAGTGATTCCACTTTAGCATCTATGGCCTGCATTGATCTTTGTAGGGCCCTCCATGGTGGTTCAGGCTCCGACAAGAATTTAGTGGCAGACTCAGCTTGAAGTGTCTCCGCTGGCTGAGATTTGGCATTGGCAGCAGAACCCTTATTAGTGTGTCCCATGGTCAAATAAGATATCAATTCAATCCTCTAGACCTAAGGAATTCCAATCTAGTCAGGAAAAAACACATTTTAACTTGATGAATCTCTGTTTTAACAAGTTTAAATGCAGTAGATCGAAGAGCTCCCACTGAAAGTGTCTAGTCAGTGGTAATTCTCCACAGCGCCCCATGCAGCATCATTTTAAAAGCTATTTTCCTGATTTCAATCATACTTTTGGTGTAAATCAAAGCCAGTATTCATGGAATATGGGCCCAAGTACCACACAGTCAATATAACTCTTCTCTGGCATAGGACTCTGCACACATGGGTGCCAGAGAGCCCTGTGCTTTGTCTGAGAAATTGACTCTTTGCTCTGTGCATCTGTGTCTGTGGCCACATGGGAGCGCAGGACCCAAAGGACCCTGCACTTCCACAGCCCATCAGACAGCTCCATGAATTCCTGACTTCCACTGGCGAGCTGCAAAAATAAGGATATGATTCTAAAATCTCAAAACGTATTAGTAGTCTTTATTTGTTTGTGGGGCACTTCACTGGTGGCCCAAATTGCCATTACAATATGACAGTAATAAATAAAATCATAAATACAGTTAACCCAGCCACTTTAAAACCACAAGAATAAATACATAAATAAATAAATAGTTATATATAACTTATACAACACAATAAAAAAAAAGAACAGGTTAACAATTTAGGATGTGCTCAGGTAAAAGGTCAATAATGTTCCTCAAATGCTTGATGAAAACAGATACGTTTTCAAGCCCCTCTTAAAGGTCTCCACTGAGAGGGTCTCCACTCAAAGCTTTGGCTAGAGAATTCCAAAGGGCCGGCCCTGCTACCTTGAAAGCCCGGTCCCTATAAGTCTTCAACATAACCCTTGGAACCACCAGAGGGTCCTCTCTGGCAGAGTGAAGCAGATGAGCGGGGATGTGCGGATGCAGGAGCTCAGTCAGGAAGTCTGGGCCCAGACTATGTAGGGCTCTGTAGGTCAACAAACCCAGTTTAAACAAGATATGCCACTTCACCGGCAACTAATGCAGATCCCACAATGCCGGCGAAATATGGCACAATTTAGCAGCTGCAGGCACCCCCACCACAAGCAGTAAAAGGGAAAAACATTACGGTTTTGGGTCTCCAGAGTCTTAGCAAATCAGTGGTGGGGTCTTCCCAGGGGTTCTCAACCCTAATGCTCACGTCATTCCCTGAGCAATCAACATCAGACCTGATCTCCTTTCTTCACCACAAGACGCAGCATGAAGAAAGCTACAACAGATTGTGCTGGTAACGTGATGAGTCATACTTCTCAACCTTTGAAGACTGTATCACTATGAGGCACTGGCTTGGAGTTGTGCCTAATGCTTTGGACAGGAGGCTACAGACTGAGCGGAGGGGTGAGCATTAGGGTTGACAACTCCAAGAAAACCCCCCTCCTTACTTTTGTGATGTTAATTTGAACCCTAGATGGTGCATTAATGCATTTTTTTTTTTTTACAAGGAATATATAGATTTTTATAACATGGGTTACGTAAAGCAGCTCATATGATTGGTGTAGAGCTGTCAGGTGTCCATGGAGTAAATTCCCTATTTGATCCATGCTTTCTATGCCTTATCTTTTTCCTTGCACAGAAGCAGACTCGGGCACACTGTAGAGGGATCTACAGATTGAAGTCTGCTCATTTCTCACAGCAGCCATTGTTGTTTTGTGGGTTTGCAAGCAGATAATTCAGTACCCTCCATTGTGTTGAAAATGTAACTGTATCCTTGTTTGGCAACTTTAGCAGAAATATGTGGCTGGATGACAAGTGTTCTAATGCAGAAGGTGTTCTGCAAGATGTGGGAAAAATAAAAATCTCAGAGATGGCTCCTTTCACTTCAGTCACACCAGACAGTTATTCTTCCTCGTTACTAAAAGCCGTACTCGGGCAAAAATACATTTCAGTATCGGACATGCTTCCCTTCACTTAAGTGAGACCCGCCATGAATCCATGGTGGGAAAGAAAAAAAAAAAAAACAGTGGCTAAATATCATAGTGGATATACCAGAGTATGCCCAAACCCTCTGAAGTAGTTCAGAATCCTCATTGCGTGGGCCGGCCCAGTGGCAATGGAGGTTGAGGCACTGGTCTCCACACCACGCGCCACGCCGGCGACCTGGGTTCGGGAGCGAGTTCAAGCTGCCGGGGGTCAACAGGGGGAGGGAGGATTGAGCATCTGGAGGACTGCTCTCTTCTCTCAGGGGAAGGAGATTTGACATCCTGCTTGTTGATTGCTCTCTAGCGGCTGGAGGGCAATATGGGTCAGGAGGCACGTACCGACATCCTTACATCGGTAGGAGAGGAGGGGATGGGAGAAAAGAGGAAAATGGAGCCTGGCAGGTTTGATGATGGCCCCGCTTTCCCAAGGGCCACCCCCGGTATCTGAAGTGGGTCTCCGAGGGGGGAAGGTCTGGTGCCCTCCTTCCTGGCCCCACCATGCGGGGGGGGGGAATCCGGAGGGGAATTTCCAGGGGTTGGCAGAGTGGCGACGCGTGGGACCAGAGAACTGAGTTCCTCCATGTGAAGGACCACAGCAACCTGCCAGGGCTCACAGAGGAAAAAACCTATATGGGAAAAAAGAATCCTCATTGCGTTACTCTGTCAAACAGGTGTCACTAGTAGTCTCTGAATGACATGTGTCACAAGCTGCAGTAAGACAAGCCCCTATGCCAGTGGCAGCTACATCTATGTCACACTCTTCACCTCTCAATATTGTATGTACAAGCACTTCTGTTGTGAAAGTCCTGGCATAGACCAGAACTTAGAAGTGTAGCCCCATGGCACATACAGTGAAGCACAATATCCTCGGCAATGCAAATATTACTGACGACAGTACTGTCACTCAGTTACTGCCCCCCCACAACTCCTGCTGCAAGTCCACATCCAGTACACCTCAGTAGTCATTCACAAATTTGGCAAGCTCACAGATGCCTAGTGTCCTTTTCACCAGAAAACAAATCCAGTATTATTAAGACACAGACAAACAGAGAGCAGAAACAGTTCAGGAGCATGTCTGTATCCAAGTCCTAAGTACTGTGGAACGTAATACAGGAGTGACAGTGCCACACTCACACTGGAGCAGACTGGGCACCCCCATCTTCAGCCATACCAGTCACACTTGCTGTACCACGGTGGGAGACACAAACAGCATTGTTATTCCCTCGCTCGCGTACATGTGTACAGTTCTTGAAATCACAGGGTCTGATAGCCCCTTCCGCCTTCAATGAGACAACTTGTCTGTTCATGCCTCACAGTACCTATGTGGGGCACTGTGGCTCGGCATACAAGTAGCAGTATAACTGAAACTCTGTACCTCGCCCACACACAGTTTCACTGCTTCTTAGCTGTCATACTATATCAGCTGCCAGCCGACCCTCTCTGCCAAATAAAACAAGCAGTCTCTTGACAGCTTCTGATAAGTACATATACTACTGCAAGTGTGTATGAGTATGATCCAGACTCGGCACATGCGGCACAGTCACTCACTGTTGGTGTTATACTATGCAGCTCATCCAGTCAGTCACTTTAAGTGCTCTGCAGTTGACATAGTATGCAGCTCGTCAGCTTGTCCCTCCAACTGCTATTGAACAGGTCCTCTCTGCAGTCACTGTAGTGAATACGTAAGCTACGCCAACCATGGATTAAACTCACAGTTTAATCCACATTCAGCAGCTTCCCTATAGCTAGTGACTGTGATAGTATGTAGGTCGGCAAGTGTATAGTATCCACATGCAACACAGTACACCAACACATCAGAAATGGGGAAAAGGTGGTGCACAGTGACATTGTTGCATTTGTATGTAGAAAACACAGAAATTACTGCATCTTTTCTCAGGGACTACTTTACAAGGTGGAAGGACAAAATCCTTTTCTTCCATCAAAACATGGGCAGCATGTACTTTAGGGGTGTGGTACCCTCTCCTTTACCTAACCCATGTTATAAGCACAAAAACCCACTCCATGGTGTGGGTTATAGGCATTTATTTAATCCATGCCTGGGGTGCTGTGAGGACACTTGACCTGCGGCCTCGTGCCTCACAACGCACCCCAGGCATAGACTAAATGGCTATAACCCCACACCCTGTTGTGGGTTATTGTTAACATATCATAGAGGCACGGTAAAGTTAGGACTGAGTCGTCAGTTCAATGTTAAACCCAGTTTTTTGCACCCTAAAAACTTTGCTATCGTTTGATTAAATGGTACAAAAATTGGTATGCGCTGTCAGAGTCTTAAGATGTGGAAAGTTTTGTGATGGCATGTTGTATGGTTTTTGAGATATGCAGGGTCAAAAAAGTAAAAAAAAAAAAAAAAAAAAAAAAGTACTTTTTTCTCTATACTTAACATTGGGTAGTTTTGCTCTCTCTCCTACAGACTACATGGTATGGAATTTCTTCATTAATTTTTCAGGGATGATGGGGCCTGTGTCAAGGGTGTGCACCTTTGGATGGTTTGAAGAAAACAAATTGTAATTTTTTTTTATTCTAAAATTTTTTTGGGATAATGTCAAAGTGCGATAGAAAAAAACTGCGATCGATTAAAAAAGTTTGCGAGTAATTTACTGAAAAACAGTGCTTCTGATAAAAAAATTGCAAGTAATCTACTGAAAAACAGTGTGATCAATAAAAAAGTTCACACGTATTAAGAAGCTGTAATTTACTGAAAAACAGTGTGATCAATAAAAAAAGTTTGCAAGCATTACGCTTTAATTTACTGAAAAACAGTGTGATCAATAAAAAAAGTTTGCAAGCATTACGCTTTAATTTACTGAAAAACAGTGAGAGCAATAAAAAAGTTCGCAAGTATTAAGAGGTTGTAATTTACTAAAAAACAGTGCGATTGATTAAAAAGTTCCTAAGTATCAAGAGGTTGTAATTTACTGAAAAAAAGTGCAATCGATAACAAAAAACGTTTGCAAGTATCAAGAGGTTAGAATTTACTGTTCATGTGTAGAGAAAAAACTACCCATTTTCTGCTATTTACACTGTTTTCCCCTGGTGTTTAGTCATACCCTCCCACTCTCCGCTTGCATCCCCTGAATTTAGTTTGATTTTCCCTGGTGTCTAGTAGCACCCTGCACCCTCCAGTGTTGACCCCCATATTTTGTTTGATTTTTCCTGGTGTCTAGTGGCACCCCCACCCTCTGACCAGCATCCCCGTATTGTGTTGTAACCTCCCTGGTGTCTACTGGCATTCCAAAATCTCCAACCAGTATCACCATACTGTGCTTTAATTTCCCTGGTGTCTAGTGGCGTCTCCCCCATATTTTGTTTGATTTTCCCTAGTGTCTAGTGGCACCATCCACCTCCAATCAGCATTCCCATACTGTGTTTTAATTTCCCTGGTGTCTAGTAGCCCCCCCGACCAGCATTCCCATATTCTGATTGCATTTCCCTGGTGTCTAGTGGCACCCTACCACATTTGGATATCCATCCCGATATCTGGTGTCTTTCTGGTGTCTAGTGGCAACTCCTCCATCCATCAATCCATCCGATTGATGTCCCCATAACAGGTCGCATTGCACTGCTCGTGTGTATTAATACACATCACACATGCCATGTATTAAGGTGTGATATGTATTTATTGATGTGACCGTTCCAACTGCAGTACTGTACAACATGGGTCAAGCTCAACTGGAATGATGTTGCCGTGGCGCGCAATCACGTTTTGGTGGGTATTTCAAACACTGTACCAGGCACATGGGGTGGAGTAATAAGAAGGTTATGCTGACAATTTGGATTCTGCTATTCTACAAATGGAATTGCAGGGCCCAGAGGGCCCTGTGCTTCCACAGCAACATACATATATGTATCTTTGGAGGGATGGGAGCCATGGCAAATATGGATACGATTACACTATCTCAGAAATTATGGATGGATTAGAGCGCTGAGCCCAGAGGGTGTCAATCACTGTGAATGAGTGCCTACTGTATACAGTACACACTCATTCACAGCTCAGTCAGCAGCCAGCCATGGTGGTTAAAGGAGGGCTTTGCTGAACGCCGGCTGGGATCAGGATGGGGGGGTGGAGTGGTGGCTCACTACCTACCAGGGTGGGGGGCGCACTAGACCACCATGGATATATTACTTGAATGTTTCATGGGAAGGCAACCGAGGAGGGGGGAGGGACCACTAGACTACCAGGGAAATTTAAAATTATAAATGGGACAGCAACTGGGGAGGGACCACTGGACCACCAGGGAATTTATGTTTTGTAACCAGGGATGGTGATTAGAGAACAGGGCGAGGGGGGCACTAGACTACCAGGGAACTTTAAAATTGTTAACGGGATCAGGGAGGGTAGAGGGCCCACTAGCCTACCAGGGAAATTTTTAATTATTAATGGGACGATGATCAGGGGGGGGAGGGACCACTGGACCATCAGGGAATTTATTATTTGTAACTGGGGACAGAGATCGGGGAATGGTGGGCAAGGAGAGACCACTAGACTACCAGGGATATTTTACATTTAATAACGTGACGGTGATTGGCTGGGGGGGCCACTAGCACCAGGGATAACTCACAGGAAATGGGAAATCGGGGGCAGTGCCCAGCAATATTGGCTCACTCCCTATGCAAATAGGCCCATAATGGGCATGCAAATAGCTCCTTAGCACCTTGCGTGCCCAATGGGCTCATTTGCATAAGTCCATTTGAATATGGAGATTTTTGCCCAGGTGCAGGCTGTGCCTGCCTGGCACTAGGTGGCTTAGCACCAGGTCTCACTAGCCCTATATTCAGTGGAATAGCACTGATGCGCTATTCTACTTAATACTGCAGTTTTGGCCACCTAAGTACCTGCAACTGACAGTGCAAAGTTTTGTCCTCTGCTTTGCCCAGATCTGAATATTGGGCCCCATGTTTTATTTTGGGCAATATACAGTCATACCTGTTGTGTGTGTGTGTGTGTGTGTGTGTGTGTGTGTGTGTGTGTGTGTGTGTATATATATATATGAGGCAAAAAACTCCATTTAATGCATCAGTTAGGGTTGTTCCACAGCGACAAAAGCGAGGAAATTTGATGTTAGGGTTGAAACCCCCCTTTGCACCCCTCCAGCCCACTTCCCCAACTGGAATCGGGGTGCGCATTGGGGTCATCGGCCCTAAGTGCCACCCCATCACATGTGGAAAGAAGCTGAGGAATAGGAGAATGGGGTGACAGTTAGGACCGATGATCCCAATGCACACCTTGATTCCAGTTGGGAGGGTGGGCTGGAGGGGTGCAAAGGGGGTTTCAACCCTAACGTCGAATTTCCTTGCTTTAGTCACTGTGGAACAACCCTAACTGATGCATTAAACTGAGTTTTTTGCCTCTAATTTCCTTTCTTTTTGAGAATGATAATGAGAAATAGTGAATGTAATGCAGCGGCGGAAGCACGGGGTGATGTCTTGTCGCATTGTAAAGTACAGTTATGTAAGAACTTACCGTAACAGTAGATCTTCAAGAACAGCTCTTGCAGCAGGTACCTTCCCGCCCACCATTCCCCCTTGGAGGAGGTATGGCCTACCAGGCCTGGGCAGGAGCTTAAGCTCTTTTCTTCTGATGGCGGATCCTCGGTCTCCACTTCTGATGTCATCCTGCGGCCGGAAGTCTCCGGCGGGAGAACTGGGGAATCTGGTGGGACCGCCTCCTTATGTACTACATCTGACGTCCGGGGCGGGACCGACGTCGGAGGCGGTCCCCTCTGAAGACTGCTAGCTAGAAGATTTCCATGGGGTCCTGACGCCTGCCGGCTTCAGTCCTAATGGTGTTACCTGCTGCAAGAGCTGTATCTCAGTAAGATCATTGTGCCCTAAATGCAAATCGTAATGCATGGTGGCGCAGCGAAACAGAAAGAGGAACAGTACTGTAGACAGAAATGTTAAAACAACGGAAACACAACCGCAAATGAAACGCAAAAGGATAACGCAATGGTGACGTAACGTGAACGGTAAGTGAAACGGCATGAACTGCAAACAAGAAACGTAATGGTAAGAGTAATGTAAGTGCACAGGCTGGTTTTCCCCAAAAGCTGTATAGAGAAAGACAGTGAGTAGAAAGAATGTATGCAAAATAATGACTCTCGGAACACAAAAATCAGTAGTTGTAATAGTAAATTGCTTGTATCTCAGTAACCGTACGACATAGAAAAAAAATGTAAAAGTCATATGTATTATCACTTTTCTGGCTAGTTTTATACATAATTTTTCAACAAAAACTCTGTATCTCGCAATGTTTTCGAGATACGTGCCCTCAAAGGCGCGGCGGACGCCGTAATGTTATCCTATGGGAAAAAAACAGAAATTCGGACTGCCATAACTTTTGAACAGTTTAATATTTTTTCACGAAATCTTCAAAAGGCACATTGGGGAAACTGGCCGCACGTTCCCTGAAGATTTTGGGCCAGTCGCGCAAACCATGCGTCCTGTAAGCGCAACCGTAGAATTCCAGAAAAAGCGTAAACGCACGCGCAGATCACTCTTAATAACTCCACACCCGTATATCCGACCGGTACACAACTTGGCAGATCCCAAGGTGTATGGGTCTTGATCGTGTATTCCAAATTTCAGGCAAATCCGTCTAACGGTTACAAAGTTATTAAGGTGCAAAATTTTGGGTTTAACATGTAAATGGCTCCTCAAGCCTAACTATGGTAGCACTACCGTGCTACCATCATACATACATATATACATATATAAACACAAACACAAGAGCATATAAATATGGTGTATTTATTGTACCGAATTCTTCTTATTTTGTTACGTGATCTCTGTGAGAGTCTGTGTATGGAGAAATTTTTCCTATATATGCACTGTCTTTTCCAAAAATCATAATAAAAAGAAAGTTAAATAAAAAAAAAGATGAAAGGTCCATTGCCTTCGTCTCCTGCGAGCCAGATAACTGCAACAGCCAACATTATGTAAAATAACTGAGACCCTCCTCACCTTAGTAAATTAGATGTTGTACCCAGTAATGTTATTCTCCACAAGGAACCGACCCACCCTGAGTGTAAAGACTCAACCCTCTTCACATGCACGGTTTCCTTGCTGCTGCGCACTGTTATGCCAGCTTGAGCTTCTCAGCTCATCAAAGATGATCGCGAAGTGTGGTAGTGCAAAATTAGGGCCCATAAGGCTCCTTGTCATGACATCATACTTTTCGACTAAACAGTGAGCTGCAGGCAGGGAGAGAAGCCCTCACTGTGACACTGTTGCTTGGTTGTGGGCATGAATCATAGTAAATTAAAAAGAACGAAGAATCTTAGACTAATCCACATTAAATTTAATTTACCACCTATTGGTCCACCTTTCCCATCCCTCCACCCTGTACATTTAAGTGCCTCTACAGACTATGGCTCCCACATTCAACGGTCTGCTGCAAAATTGTGCAAGTGCCTGCGCCGCGCGCGTATCTGAGATCTGCTGGCCCAAAATAATGAGATATTCAGAAGATGCACCAGAAGATGCGACCGTGCATGTCTATCTGAATATCCCAAACATGCATGGCACAGCAGATGACCTGAGCCCGTGCAGAACATGGGGAAATGCATGATGCAGCGCCACTTGAGCGGTACGCAAAAGTGCAATATTTAGTCGGCATATGCAAATGACCTCATTGCACATTCCAAGCCTATCTCCCACATGCCGGAGCTCATTACTGGAATGTACTCAGGCTATTTGCATACCCCAGGCATGCTCAGTTCCAGCTTTGCAGGGCTGCCCCACCACTCCACAAAGGTGAACAGGAGGAACTGCAGCCTAGCAGGCAGGTTTGTGTGTGGGAGGGTGGACTGCATTGGATTGAGTACAGTGCTACACCCCATAGCCATGTACAGGGTCAGACAGGGGTATAGGGGACCCACCTGGATATGCAAATGGGCAGGCACAGGGTGACACAGGATGCTCGGGCTACCAAATGCATGTGATACACCAGCTCCATATGCTGCACAGAATCACCTGCAGTGCCCCACCCACCCCAGTATGGGAGGTACCTGGTGGGCACTGGAAGGGATGGCAGTGTGCAGACAGTGAACAGGTAGCCGGGTGGGTGGATCCCACCTGTGTGCACCCTAGGGGTACCACTGTAAGTGTGCCACTGAACTGTCCCTGGCCTGTGCCATGTGGACAGTAGTACCACCGGACGACATGGGCACCATTGCCACAGATGCCATCATTGCCATCATGGGTGCATGCCACCGGGTGGCATCCTGTAGACCACATGGGTACTGGCCATGGCCCCTGGTACTTGTGGTTGTCTGCCCCACTAGTGTGCACCCGGGGATTACATGATAGCACTGGCATGTGGCTGCTGGGTCTCTACGTCTAGGGTGGTGTGGGGTATTGCTCCCTGGATGGTGGTGACAAGACAACTATGGCTCAGGGTTCATCCATCCTGGCATGACTGCTGCATATGGGTGCCTGGAGCATGCCCTGGTGCACCTCCAAGGGCTGTCTTCAGACAGCTTGCTTGCATTTCTGTGGCTTGCCTGTGGGTGGCTGGCCATTTAAGCATGCTTTTCCATGCCTAACTTTGGGCGGCTCATCTCTGAGATGTGCAGCAGATGCACCACACATTATGGTTGAATATAGGGATGCATGGCAAATTCATAGGAACGGCCCCTCTACATGCGCTGCATACACTATAGATGCGCACTTGTGCATCTGGAGATGCGTGATGGATCTCTCCCTTTTGAATATCGCGGCTCTGGGATGCACGATGCACCTCCACTTTGTGCTGTGCATCTCCTTTGAAAATGTGAGCCAACGTTCCTTTACCAAGGAATCTTCCACCCTCATTATATCTGTGTCATCCAAAAATTTAGTTACCTTAAGTGAGACCCATGACTCCAAAGCATCAATGAAAGGGTCACAATACAGACCCCTGAAGAACCCCAACTGGTGAGCTCCTTCCAGTCTGATGCTGCTCCATGCACCATTACCCACTAAGCACCATTGTTTAACCAGCTGTCAGTTGTGCTATATGCCCCATTTTTTGGTTTTTTTCCAATTGTTTAACCAGGTGAGACACACTAAGCTGAAAGCTTGTTTACAGGTGCAACCTGGGAGCACAGGGAAGTTAAGTGACTTGCTCAGGGCCACACAGTATGCAAGTGGGGGCTGTGGGATTCAAACCCAAGTCTCCAGATTTGCAGCTCAGAACCTTAAACCACTGCACTATACTGCCTTTCTCAGTCCCTGTAATTCTAAATTTCCTCAGCTTCAGAGGCAACATCTCATGAGGAACTGTGTTGAATGCTTTACTAAAATCTGAATGTATTACATCAACTGCATTTCCCCATGCAGCTACTTTAATTCTTCAAAAAACACCAACACTGCAGATTGACAAGATCTCCCCTCATAGAGCTCATACTGATTTTCCTGTTAAGCTAGAATTTGTCCAGATGTTCCATAATATATTTGATAATCGTCTACAGCATATTTTCCTACTGTAAATCGAGGTTAGGTTCAGTTAATGGTGCAACATCTACTTTCCTTTTTAAACAGAGGTGTGAAATTTGCCTTCCACCAGTGTTTGGGTGCCTCGCCGGTTTCCAGTGACTGCTGGAAATCACTGCCAGCGTGCCAATTATTACGTCCTTCAGTTCCTTGAGCACCCTAGATGGAAACCATCTAGTCCTTGTGTGATTTATTCACTTTTAGCTTACCTAGCTGTACAGCAATTATTGTGCTGCAATTGTCCTCTAATGATCCCAGGAATGACAGCTGTGTTTTCATTTATTTTTGGTCAAGTGGCAGTTTTCTTTACATAGCAGCTTGTAGTTACCTAGAGACTCATTTACTGTGCTAGTGATTTCATGACCAATGCTACACATATCTCCTACCTCACCTTGTTCAAGACCCTAGGACAGAACTCATCTGGCCTTGGGTATTTATTTTTTGTCATACAAATTGTAGCCCCCCCCCCCGCCACAATCTGGGGTCTTACCTTAAGTCTCCTTCCTGGGCCCCAGCCATGCCCACTGCAAGGCAGACGTCCTGCAGAGACAGTAAATCCCTGGTTATTTGTTGTTGGCCTGTTGATTTGCGTGAGAGTGCCATGATGTGCCACCGTGCCTGTCCCCAAGACATTATCCAGAGTATATACAGCAAATGGTCTGGGGTGGGTCCGAGTGTTTCAAAACTCGCGACCGGCCAGACACTGCTTTAATTTGCTCCACTCTGCTGTCGACAGTAAAGCAGAGGGAGTTTTGACTATTACTGTAAATGTTTACTTCTAACTTGTGCTTAAAGTGTTTGCTTTAAACTGCCTTCTTGCAGTTTGTTTTTCTAAATGGGAGCCACCATGTTTGGTCTGGGACTTCCAGATCTTTGACCAATGGGACACAGGGGACCTCGAGAGGTCCTTAGCTCAAGTGCCTCTTGGGAAGAAAAAATGTAGTTCTTGTAGCTTTGAAGGTTGGTGCTTAAACTGATCAATGGGAGCACCAGAACTGTGACTGACAGCTCCTCTAACCAACCGGACTGCTAGAAAACTGGACTAGTTCATGAACTGAAGACAGACTGGGGGCAGTTGCTGTTAGAGATTGGAGAGTTAGCTGCTCGAGTTGCCGAGAGGCAGCTTTGGGAGAGAAGCCAGGAGAATCAGCAGGGAAAGGCCTGCCTTTTCTTCCTACTGGGGTTCTCCAGCATTGGACTGCCTTACTGTAGTAATCAGACTAGTCCGAAAGAACAGGTTACTCACCTGTAACAGTAGTTCTAGGAGTGGTATATGTTGTTCATCCACCATGTTTGGCATGTCCTTTCCCTTTAAGAATCTTGCCGGAAGGTCTAAAAGCTGGCTCCTCTCACCCAACCAGGTGGTATATCCCTCGGCTCCACCCCTTGACACCAGATCTTGCCCGCTGGAAGTAGCGGGTTGTGCGTCGGAGCCAGGGAGGTTGGGTGGGTTTGTGTTGATAAGCAACAAATACCACTCCTAGAAAGATCAGTTACACAAAGACTTTTGTCATAACAGTAGATCTTCTAGGAATGTCTTTTGCAGTAAGTCATTACTTCTGGGAGTTCCTGATAGGTGGCGCTCTAGCACGGAAGTTTCTTCTAGCAGTCTCCATACCAGAGACCACCCACACAACCTCACTTCCTAGGCTGTGCCTATAATAGTGGGTGGTCTCTGGTAGTCTCCATTCCCCGCCGGTTTCAGCTCGGGCAAGTGAGTGACCGAGGTACCAAAGCCTCCCAATCCTATATCATTTTCCCTGTTACAGAATGGCAGGGGGCCAGAGGAAGGGAAGCTACTTACTGCAAGAGACATTCCTAGAGATCTGTTATGACAAAAGTCTTTGCGTAACTGATCTGTCTTCCACGGAATGGTCTCTTGCAGTAAGTCATTACTTCTGGGAGGTTCCCAAGCAGTTATGTGGCAGTGGGTGGCCAAATATGGCATTCTGCTGTACATATAGCGTGGTCTTAGGACTAATAGGTACTGAGAGTAGTGCATCAGCATATAAAATAATTTTTCATTTTAGTATTCGTTATAGGGTTATGGCTGAAAAGACAAGCCAGACTGGCTATTATTGAAGCAGATGTCAACCCAATTATGGATTGCATATATGATCCTGTGAAAATCAGAAAGATTTCAGCCATATAATGGAGTAATGGGTTGGTCTCAGTGGCATGCACTGGAAAAGACAATACAAGTCAAAGTCTATTGGGTTCTGAGTTTTGAATAGTAACCCAAGTGATACAATGTTATTATTTTTAGTGCTACAATATAGCAAGTAAATGCATATTCTTTTTTATGTCTGTCAAGTCATTATAAAATGTATCCATTTTTGGCAAAAATAAGTTACATAAGTAGCAAATAAGGATGTGAAATGAAACAATGCATCTATTTCATAATGGAATCCAGCAGCTTTTAAGAGTCAGTAGTATTGTTATGGTCAATCTTGTATGTACTCTTTGTAAGACAAAGACCTGGAATGCAACATGTGATGTTCTCAAGTCCATCGTGCATTAGTAATCTCATTTGCAAGGGGGTCCTATGCATTTCAGGGCCTGCAGCCTTGTTGGGTGTAAACCTGAAATGTTAGTATATTTATAATATATGTACTCACCCTTGTACTGGTTGTTTCTCAGCATGTAAGTAGTAGTAGGCCCTGTTCGTGGGAGGGACACAAAGGTCCGGCGCACAACAGGCCTAGAGGCATCCTGATGGAATGACCGCAATGGTCTGTAACAGTGATACCTCAAAACTGGCTAGATGTATAAAACTTTATGGGAAAGGCCTCAGTATAATTTTAACACAAAGCCAAGAAAAAGGCCTCCGAGGCCTAAAAGAGGTGGCCGGAGCATAGTCTGAAGTTTTTTAATGAGAGGAAGAGATTCTTGGCTGTCCCGAGGGGTGGCCATAGGCTGGTTTAGATGTGTTCCTTGTCACTGGTTCTTTGCCTTTAAAGTTGTCTCTTTAGTTATAGTAATTTCCAATTTTATATGAATAATTATACTGAGGGTGTGGTTTCTGGTACATATATTGTACTGTTTTTAGTTGCCTATCTGAGGCTTGTAGATTGTCTAGTATTATTTGTGCCCCTGGGTCAAAAAGATGGTTACCAGAAAAAGGGGCATTAGCCACTTTTTGTTGAATATCAGGTGCTAGCCCTGAGTCTCGGAGCCATGCCTGATGATGTATAAGAATACCGACTGTAGAGACTCTAGCCGAAGCATCGGCGATGTTGTATCCTGGTCTTAATAAATGTTGAGAGAGGGAATTAAGTGTGTTTATTATTGATGTGAGTTGTTCTTTTTCAGGGGATGTAGGTAGTTTACTTATAATGTCCCCAGCAGAGGTGCCCACTATACGCTGTACTTCAGCATATGTCCTGTGTAATTAAGTATTCTAATATTTAATGTATTTAGAGCAAACACTTTCGTCCCCATATAATCAAAACGTTGTCTTTTTCAGGAGGTACTGTACTTGAATGTCCGGGTTTGCCAGTATGGTTCTGAGCAGCTGCAATAACCATAGAATCCGCAGTGGGAGCCGGCCCGGTGGCGCTGAGGGCTGAGGCGCTGGAAGCCACACCTCGCGCTACGCCGGCGACCCGGGTTCGGGAACGGACTCGGGTTGCCGGGGGTCGGCAGGGGAGAGGGAGGATCGAGCGTCCCAACGGATGCTCTCCTCCCTCAGGGTGGAACCATGAGCGCTTCGCCTCTGCATCACCCCGCACCCGTGGAAGCACCGACAATTGAGGGGATGGAGGCTCCGCCTAGCGGAGTCGGGAGGGGACCGCTGACGATGAGGGCGCTGATGTCAGGCCAGCACGTTATCCTCGGACGACGTCCTAGTGAACCCCATCGCCCAGGGGTGGGGACGTAAGGGAGAAAACGGAAAATCCCCTCCGGCAGCCCTAGATGAAGGCCGCCCTAAGTCCCCCGGATCACCTGCAGGACAGACCCCAATGTGCAAGAGGAGGAGGAAGACGGGCACTCTAGGGGCAGATCCCCAAGGTAGGATGGGGAAGACATGAGCGGACGGAAGGAGGGGGCTCCGGGGGTAGTAAGGAGGAGATAAAGAAAGAAAGTAAAAAAAAAAAAAAGAATCCGCAGTGGGAATATTTATTAAATATTGACAATCAAGAGGAGCCTGATAAAGCCTATGCGCTTTTCTGGGTAGCTCCTGTGCCGCTATGGGTTGACTCCATGCTTCAGTAATCGCATTTCTGAACATTGGTATAAAAGGAAGGACTGCCCAGATAGGTTCTTCTGGGATATCAAGGTATTCTGCCATATCTTTACTTACTTTATCTTGTTCTGTTGTGGTAAACTCCATTGTTTTTTGTATTCGTAGCATCATTTCTGGGAATGACGGGTCATCTGGTGGAGAAATCACCTTTAATGGTTGTAATGTCTCTTCGTCCAAGTATGATGGCACAGAAGAAAAAAAATTACTCACCTTAGTAATCGTGTTTCTTCTAATGGAGTTTTGCTGTATTCTGACATTATGCAGTTAGCCCCAGCACTTGAACTGCTCCAGAGATGAAAGAGTTAACTCTATGCCAGAGCACAGAACGTTGAGCTCGAGCTTGGTTCAAACCTCTGTCTGCTGCACTTTGAAGTGTAACCATCAGGTTCTTATGAGCTAATACTAACTAACCCCACTATCTTAAAAATTGTTACATTTTCACTAGCCAAAAAGGCAACCAAGTATTTTGGATCCCCAAAAGACTCAAGTTGAGAAATCCAAAACAAAAACTAGGTAGTGAACAAAATAATTATCAAACCATAACAATAACCTACTCCCCCTAGGTAAAAAGGGAGAGCGCCAAGTACACCCCTGACATGCAACACTGCGCCTACCATCCCACTTCCTAAAAACCAGGTTTTGGGAGGGAAGGCAGGGAAGGAGGTCAGAATACACTAAGACTCCATTAGAAGAAACACAATTACTAAGGTGAGTAATTTTTTCTTCAAACAACATGAAGTCTTGCTGTATTCTGACATTATACAGACTACCAAGTAGTAAGTACCTCCATGGAGGAGTGAATCAAATCTATTTTGGGAATAGGCTCTGCAGTACTTCTGTACCAAATCAAGCATCACTCCTAGCCTGGATATCCAGAGAGTAATGCTTGGTGAATGTATGGACTGTTTTCCAGGTGGCTGCTTTGCATATCTCTAATAAAGGTATATCTCTGGCAGCAGCCAGAGAAGCAGCTGTACCTCTAGTAGAATGAGCCTTCAGGCCTGAGGGGGGTATTCTGCCTAGCTTTTCATAGCAGAAGTGTATACAAGAGACAATCCACCTGGCAATAGTTTTTTAGTAGCAGGTTTGCCCTTTCCCACTTCACCATAAGTGAGGAACAACTGGAGGGAGTCAAACCTGAGTGCCTTGGCACGCTCAATGTAGTAGCTAACAGCCCTCTTAACACTGAAACTGTGTAATCTTCTCTCTCCTGAAGAAGAACAATCAGTGAAGAATACAGGACGAGACATGGACTGGTTCAGATGAAAATCTGAAAACACTTTGGGTAGGAACCTTTTGTTGGTTCTGAGGACCACCTTATCTCTATGGAATGAGATAAAATCAGACTCCACTGACAGAGCCTGCAATTCACTGATACGCCTGGCAGAGGTAACAGCTACCAGAAACACAGTTTTCCAAGTCAAGTACTTAAGCTCTGCTGAAGACAAAGGCTCAAAAGGGGGTTGCATAAGCTGAGCAATGCAAACATTAAGGTCCCATGCAGGAGTAGGATCCCTAAAGGGAGGATTGGTATGAAGCAATCCCTTGAAAAAATTTACCGGAAAACAGGATGAGATGCCAGTGAGGAGGGCTTTCCCACTGACAGAAAAGCAGACACAGCTGACAAGTGTACTTTGAGGGTAGCTGGTCTGAGGCCTAGGCCATAAAGATAAACCATGTAATCCAGAACTGTAGACAAATCAGCAGTATCTGAGGGTATATGTTTCTTGAAACACCAAATGCTGAATCTTTTCCATTTGGAGTTATAAGTTTTCTTGGTGGCAGGTTTTCAAGAAGCTTTGAGAATGTCCAGAACCCCTTGATACAGATGCAGATTTGCATACTCTAACTCTTCAAGAGCTATGCCTTGAGATTGAGAGACTGAAGGTTGGGATACCAGATCCTCCCTAAAGGAGGTTAACAGGTTGTGATTCCTGGGAAGAGATAGGAGAAAATGGACAGCAACAGGGGATACCAAGGCTACCTGGCCCAATCTGGAGCAATCAGGATCACTTTGCAAGATTGTGACCTTATCTTGACCAGGATCTTGAAGGCATACAGAAATGTCCCTTCCCAATCCACAATCAGAGCATCCAGAGGGACTGAACCCAAGACTGGGGGTCTGCAACAGCAGAGAGGAAGTTGGTGATTGTCTGGAGCTGCAAAAACATCTATCTCTGGAGTGCCCCACCTTGAAAAAATCACTTTTAACACTAGGGGATCCAGGGACCATTCGTGATGGCCCAGGAAAATCCTGCTCAATGCATCTGCTAGTACATTGTCCTTCCCTGGGAGGTGGACTGCTACCAAAGAGGTCTGTAGAGAATAAGCCAGAGACCATAACTTCATGCCTTCCATGCACAGTGCCACAGACCGAGTGCCTCCCTGCTTGCTGATATACCACATGGTGGTGGTGGTGTCTGTCATGACCTGAACCACCATGTTCTGTATTGATTATGAGAAGGCTTGCAGGGCCAGATACACTGCCCTGAGGTCCAGAAGATGGATGTGGAGAAGAGACTTCTGAGTGGACCACACTCCCTGAGCTGTGAGAGCTCCCAAGTGAGCTCCCCACCCCAGGAGAGAAGCATCCATGGTAAGAACCACAGAATTAGACTGATTGATGAATGGGACTCCTTGCCTGAGATTGTCCTGATCCTGCCACCACTGGAGAGCCTGGATCAGGGTCTAAGTCACTGGAATAAGCTTGGTTACAGGATCTTGTTTCTGAGACCAAAAAGCCCTCAAGTGAAACTGGATGTCCCTCATCTGAAATCTGGCCCCTTGAACCACAGCAGTGGAAGCTGCCATGTGGTCTAGAAGTTGAAGGAAATGCCATGCTGGATGAGACACCAGAAGGTGGAAAGAGGAAGCCAGCTCTATAATAGCCCTTACCCTTGCCAAGGGGGGAAATACACTTGCCTTGACAGTATCCAGTTCTACCCCTATAAAGGTCAAAAGTTGTACTGGCTTGAGAACTGACTTGGGAAGATTGAGGAGGAATCCTAGAGAAGTGAGCACTTGCTGCGTCACTTGCAAATCTGACTTGACTTGGTGTGGAGACTGACCCACTATGAGACAGTCGTCCAGGTATGGAAATACGGAGATGTTTTTTCTCCTTGAAAAGGCCACTACTAGGCACTTTATGAATACCATTGGAGCTGATATTAAACCGAAGGGCATTATTCTGAACTGGTAATGACCTGAAGGCAGTTCGAACCTGAGCTACTTTCTGTGGGAGCACCTGATGGGAATGTGAAAGTAGGCATCCTTTAGGTCTAGCGAAGCTAGCCAGTCCACTGGCCTTAGAGAGGGAAGAATTATTCCCAGAGACACCATTTTGAACTTTGGCTTCTGCCAGTGACCGGACTACTTGCCAGCTGGAGGCCTTCACCAGCAAACAAGCTGAACTTTGCCAGAAGTGTTTATTCAACCTTGGGCCTATGCCAAACTCGGCCCAAGCCAACTGTTCTTGCACCAGAGATTGCCTTCTCGGCGAGAGACCAGCTTGAGGATCCAACCCCTGTGCACCAAAGAACTGCAGGTTGCAGCCACCTGGAGGGAAAGGCCCTGAGGCAGAGGTGTGTCGTGCAGGCCCAGCTTCCCCATGCTCTTCGGTGATCTGCTACAGGTCTTCATATCACCAGATCAATTCCAGCCAACTGGTGTCATGAGTAAACTCAGGGTAGCTCCCTGCAACTTTTCTTTAAATTATTTTGTGGTACCATCTAATTGTTTCAGTGTGCTACAGGGTTACAAAACATTGGGCCAACCGGCCACAGATACAAATAACCAAAGCCTTGTTTATGCATGTTTAACTGCCTTTCTCTCTTATCAAGGGCCCCACCAACAGCTGCAATGCTGGCCAACCCCGAGCACTGAATCTGGCCAGCCAGCATACTATTCTGGGTACCCAGTGTTTTCAGACTGTTTGCTGAGGGATTGAAGTGCTTGCATGCATAGTAACCTAAATCAAATCAATATAGTAATCATTCTTCTAGATTCACACCCCACCCTTTTTCAAATTCCCTTTAATAAACTGATTAAGCTGTTTCATTGTTACATTGCCTCACGAATATCTCATTGGGTGAAAGTCAATGTGTTTGGGGAACTATGTTTAAAAGTGTATGCCTGTGTTGAATATTGTTTCACAGGGGGATCCAGGGGATTTGCTGAAGGCCAGACCCTGGTGGCAAGTGCAAAGGGTGTGTGCATACTATTCAAACAACATGAAGTTTTGATGTATTCTGACAATATGCACTTAGCCCCAGCACTTGAACTGCCCCAGAGAGGAAAGAGTTAACTCTATGCAGAAGCATAGAACGTTGAGCTGGAGCTCGGTTTTCAAACCTCTGTCTCCGGTACTTACCAGTGTAACCATTAGATTCTTTACTCCGCCTAACAGTGAAGTCGCTCCGGAGATTTCTCCTCTGCTTGGTTCGGTAGAGTTTGAATTAGTGTTTGGTTTTCTAACCGTTTTATTATTTTCGGATTTTCAGCCTCTGTCTACGGTACAGGTAGTGTGGTAGATGTGGTGACTTGTTTTTTATTTTAAAATTTTGTGGAAATTGTTTTGTCTCAGTTTCTCATCGGTCGGTCCGGTTAGGAACCAACCTTTTTGCTTGTTTTTATTTTCTCTGGGATTTAGTGTGGTGTTCCGGTGCCGATCAGTTTCAATAGAACCGGACTTATTCTGGTTCTTTTACAGAACCCGTAACATGGTTTGTAACTGATCGGTTGGTTATTACCTGGCTTAAAAAGCTTTTAAGGGCAATTGTTTAGGTTGGCTATGTCTGAGAAACCCAAGGAGAAAAAAAAACGGTCCCACTGGGTTTCAACACTGTTCTGAGTGTGGGGAGGCCTTTGCCAAGGCCAACCCCCACCTCATCTGTGTTTATTGTCTGGGGTTTGACCACCTCAAAACAGACTGCCAGATTTGTAAAAACTTCTCTAAAGCCACTCTAGAAAAAAGGTTGAGTAGGCTAAAGGAAAGGGAGGCCGAGAAGTCCGTAGATCCAGATAGTCAGACCGGTTCAGTTGCGACCGAAACTGAGGAGGTGCCTACTGACCTAGGCGATACCTCCTCGGGCAAAAGGAGGTCCAACTCCAAGGGGTCGGTTCTGTTGAAAAGGAAGCGTAAGTCAGCCGGTTCGGATCCAGCACCTCATACTCCAACCGCTGACCAGATAGCCAAAGCGATTAGTATTGTTCAATCGCTTCGCCCGGTTCCATCCGATCCAGTAGCACAGGATAGGTGGTTGGTTCGGTCAGAACCGACTCCATCAGATTACGATCCAGATGCTTTCAATGAGGAGTGGGAGGGAGACGAAGAGCATCCCGAAGATGAAGACGACGACTTTGGAGGTCTGGGTGTGCCCATCGAACCGGACATCTCCCCAGACAGACCCTCCAATATCTCCCCTCCCAGGCTTTCTGAGTCCCCTTCACACTTCTTGTTTTACAAGAAGGTGGCTGAAACCCTCCAGCTCCCAATGGTTGAAGCTGCTGAGGAGGAGGAGGAACAGCCTGATTTTGTTGAAATAATGGACATCCTAGAGTCCAAAAGACTGTCTATCCCTATTCACAAGTCCTTGGGGAAACAGACAAAAAAGATTTTACAAACACCTAACTCCTTACCTCCTGTAAGTAACAGAATGGACCGGAGGTACATGCTATCAGGCTCAGGTATGGAGTTTTTATACAGTAATTGCAGCGATGTAGGGGTACAGCAGGCTGCAGCCTGTGACAGGGCTAACATTCCTTTGGCTTCACACCCCCACACAAAGACTCCAGGAAGGTCAATGTCATGGCCAAAAAAAAACAGAATCTGGCATCTTCTTTGGGACTCAGGTGGGCTACATATATGGGCTACACAGCCAAGTACCAGAAGTCCAGGTGGAATACGGTTCTGGAACTGGCCAAACAGGCCTTCCCCCAGCTAGCCAAACAGTTGGAGGAGGTGACTACTGATGGAATCGAGGCATCCAAAGTGCAATTTAATGCTGTTGTGGACGCCAATGATGTGGCATCAAGAGTCATGGCTATATCTTTGTCTCTCAGGAGACATGCTCGGCTCAGATGTACTAGCCTTTCACAGGATACCCAGGCCAAGGCTATGGGTTTCCCTGTGGTGGGTAACTCTCTGTTTGGGAAAAAGACAGAGGCTTACATGAAGAAAATGGATGAGTACAGGACCACCTACAGGAGTGCACAGGTCAAAGAGAAGCAAGCCACTCCTCAGAAGCAGCAGTCTAGGGGCAGGGGCAGGCCTTTCCACAGGCCTTTCTACCAAGCTCAGGCTTCCTCTTCCTTCCCACAGAGGGGGTTCTTTTGAGGGAGGGGCAGGAGAGGGATGAGCAGGGCAGCATCCTCTTCCCAGTCCAAGGTCCTGCCAAGCAGACACCCTGATCTGTCAGCCTGGGTGGACTCTCCCATTCCAGTAGGAGGCAGGCTGGCTTACTACTTCCAGGCCTGGAAGTCTGTTACCTCAGACAAGTGGGTCCTGGACCTAGTAAGCCAGGGACTGGCCCATAGCTTCAAAGGGTTTCCAAAATAGAGAGCCAGGTCTTTCCCACCTGCATCCATCTCAGAGACCCTTGCCCTAGAAGCAGATGTAACATCTCTTCTGGCTCTCAGAGCCATAGAGAAAGTTCCTACTCAGCACAGGGGCAAAGGCCTGTACTCCAGGTACTTTCTTACCCCAAAAAAGCCAGTGGAGTGGTGACCCATCCTAGATCTAAGGTATTTGAACAAACATCTCAAAACCAAAATTCAACATTAGTTTTTCCACGTAAATGTAAAAACTGTAAAAATTGTCTTTTCTCCTGTTTTTGTACCTGAATGTATTCATCTGAACCAATTACTGCATCAATGTACCTGTTGTACCCTTTTGTACTCTCCCGGGTCGTTCCTGAAAATAGGCATAAAACTTGTCTAGTGTACTTACTCGGTAAACAAAAATGAAATAAATAAACATGGTGACTCTGGGAATAATTCTTCCCTCTCTAAGGCCAGGGCATTGACTTGCATCCCTGGACCTCAAGGATGCCTATTTCCATATTCCTATCAGGTGCTCCCACAGAAAGTACCTCAGGTTCGAGTTGCCTTCAGGCCACTATCAGTTCAGAGCCATGCCATTCAGCCTAACATCAGCTCCAAGGGTGTTTACAAAGTGCCTTGCAGTAGTAGTTGCCTTCCTCAAAAGGCAGGGCATTTCCATTTTCCCATATCTGGATGACTGGCTAACTGTAGGTCAGTCATCCGACCAGGTCAAGTCAGGTCTATAAATCACTCAAGACTTGCTCAATTCTCTGGGGTTTCTTCTCAATCTCCCAAAGTCTGTTCTTGAACCAGTAAAACTTCTTACTTTCATAGGGAGAGAATTGGATACTATCCAAGCAAAGGCCCTCCTTCCTCTGACAAGGGTAAAAGCCCCAACAGATCTTGCTTCCTCTTTTCGGCCTCTGGTCTCTCATCCAGCAAGGCAGTTTCTTCAACTCCTGGGCTACATGGCAGCTTTCACTGCAGTGGTGCAAGGAGCCAGATTTCAGATAAGGGACATTCAGTTCAATCTAAGGTCCTTTTGGTCTCAGAAAAGAGACTCTCTCATCAAATTGATTCTAGTGACTCAGGCTCTGGTTCAAGCTCTCCAGTGGTGGCTGGACCAGGACAACCTCAGATAAGGAGTTCCATTTCTCTCTCAAGTCCCCTCAGTAGTCCTAACTACAGATGCTTCTCTCCTAGGTTGGAGAGCCCATTTGGGAGCCCTTACGACTCAAGAGGTCTGGTCTCCACAAGAGTCTCTTCTTCATATCAATCTCCTGGAACTCAGGGCAGTTTTCTAGTGCTTCAGGTCTTCTCGGAGTCAGTCAGGAGCAAGGTGGTCCAAGTCAGGACAGACAACACCACCACAATGTGGTACATCAATAAGCAGGGGGGCACTTGGTCCATGGCCTTGTGCACAGAAGCCATGAAACTGTGGTCTCTAGCCTAGTCTCTTCAGACTTCCCTGACAGCAGTTCACCATCCAGGAAAGGACAATGTACTAGCAGATGCTCTGAGCAGAATCTCCCAGGGGCACCACAAATGGTCTCCGGACCCTCCCATACTACAGGTCATCTCTCCAAATGGGATACTCCAGAGATAGATCTCTTTGCAGCCCAGGACAATCACCAACTTCCTCTGTTTTGTTGCAGACCTCCAGTCCTGGGGACTGTTCCTCTGAATGCTCTCATTCTGGACTGGAAGGGCAGGTTTCTCTATGCCTTCCCTCCCTCCCTTCCCTCTGTTGTTCAGAGTTCTGTTCAAAATCAGATCTCAACCATGCACAGTGATACTGGTGGCTCCAGATTGGGCCAGACAGCCTTGCTATCCTCTGCAGCTGTCTCTGGCAGTGTCATGCCCCCTGTCTCTTCCCAAGAGTTACACTCTCCTAACCTCCTCTCAGGGGATGATATGGTACCCCAGTCTCCAGTCTCTCAACCTCAAGGCCTGGCTCTTGAAGAGTTAGAATATGCAGGCCTGCATCTTTCTCAGGGAATCCTGGATATCCTGAAGGTTTCCCAGAAAACCTCCCACTAGAAAAAAATGGAAATTACATGCCTACTGTAATTCTTGATCTTCTTGGATTGAGTCTCCACCACTTGTTCATACTAATGGGAGTACACCGGAAGCACTACGAGTCAGTGGGAGCAAACTTTTTCAGGAGGGTCGGCGCCTGAGATGGAGCCGCGAGGAAGCGGCACTGCGAGCCCCAGTTCATGCAACAATGACTATCTCAGCGTCGACCCTCCAACCGCCTCAGTACCTTTTTTTCCAAGGCGGTGCAGCGTAACTAACCTAAAAAGCAGACATAAGATAGTCTGAATGACCCATGTAAGAAGTGTAAACAACAAAGTCTTCACAGCTCAGCCATTGAGGGAGTGAAGACCGTAAACAGAGACGTGAGCTCGGGGATGGTGGGTGGGCGTGTTGAATGACTGGTGGAAACTCCATCCAAGAAGATCAAGAATTATGGTAGGTATGTAATTTCCATATCTTCCTGGACATAAAAGTCTCCACCACTCATTCACACTAATGGGAGAGTACTGAACTAAATAATCCCCCGAGACTGGTGGCAGGAGATAAAGAGCTCACGTGCTTAGGACAGAAGAAAAAATTACTCACCTTAGTAATTGCTTTTCTTCTCATGGAGTCTTGCTATATTAGGACTTATTGCAGTTAGCCACTGCACTTGAACTGCCCCGGAGAGGAAAGAGTTAACTCCAGAGAATCTGGAGTTCTAAAGCGTGAGGGCGCTATACCAAAGCTCTATCTGGGCAGTTTCAAATGAAACTGTCAGATCTTTACGAAGCTAACACTAAGCAACAAGTCTGTGTGGAAAGCTCTACACTAGCCAAATGGCTACCTACTAGTAGTAATAACAACAATATAAACAACAATAGGAACAACAATAACAATAATAAGAATGAATAATGGTATTATTAGTTTTCCCCCCTGACAAGCACTATTAGGACCCCCTCCCCCAAAGACTCAAGTCCAGGAAGGGGGCCAAACAAATCACTCAACACAGAAACCCTAGTTCCTAACCCTAAATAAAAGAGGGTGAAGGGAAGAACTACAATGGCATGACACAGTGCTTGCACTAATTTGCCACCCCACCCCAGTAGAAGTTCTGAGAGGGGCAGGTTGGTGGTCTAATATAGCAAGACTCCATGAGAAGAAAAGCAATTACTAAGGTGAGTAATTTTTCTTCAAACACCATGAAGTCTTGCTATATTAGGACTTATTGCAGATTACACAGCAGTACCTCCATGGAGGAGGGTCAGAACCTACTTAGGAAATAGGCTCTGAAGCACAGCTGTGCAAAAAGCAGCATCTCTCCTGGACAGAAATCAGGGAATAATACTTGGTAAAGTGTGAACTGTCTTCCAAGTAACAGCTCGACAGATTTCCAGAATGGGAATATCTCTAGCAGCCGCTAGATATGCAGCTGTACACCTGGGGGAGTGAGCCCTCAGTCCTGAGGGGGCTCTCCTACTAGTCTTTGATAACAAAAATGGATACAAGAGACAATCCACCTTGCAATTGTCCTCTTGAGTGGCAGGTTCCTTGCCAACCTCGCCCTAGGTAGGGAAGAGTTGGAGGATTCGAACCTGTGACCCAGCTTGGTGCGTTACAAATAGTAGCATAAGGCTCTTTTGATGTCCAAGCTGTGCGTCTCCTCTCACCTGAGGAAGAATGCTCAGTGAAAATCCTGGAGAGAGATGGGTTGGTTCAGGTGGAAACCTGAAACCACTTAGGGACAAACCCTGTGTTAGTCCTAGGGACTGTCTTATCCCTGTGGGGGAGAGAAAAATCTTCTTCCACTGCCAGGGCCTGTAGTTCACTTTGCGTCTGGCAGAAGTGAAACCACCAGAAAAACATTTTCCAAGTGAGAAGCTTGAGCTCTGCTGGGGACAGAGGTCCAAAGGGGTTTGCATTAACTGAGCAATGCAAACATTCAGGCTCCATGCAGGAGCTGGTTCCAAAAGGAGGGTTGGTGTGAAGCAACCCCTAAAAACTTGGAAAACACAGGTTGAGAAGAAAAGGAAGCAGGCTTCCTGCTTGCAGAAAAAACAGAGAAAGCTGCCAGAGGAACCCTTAAGGTAGCTGGCCCAAGACCTAAGGAATTTAAAATGGACCAAAAAGTCCAGAAAATGGGCAGATAAGCAGACTGTGGTATAATCTGCTTCTCAGCGCACCAGACTGAAAACCTGTTCCACTTAGAACTGTAAGTGGCCCCAGTGAAAAAGCTTCCTTGAAGCCTTTAAAATATCCGCGACACCTTGAAAAAGGTGTAAATCAGCAAATTCTAACTCCTCAAGAGCTGCCTTGAGAAGGAGGAATTTGAGGTCTGGATACCACACTCTCCCTTGTGCAAAGGCCAGTAAGTCGTGGACTCTGGGCAAGCTCAGGGTAGGGTGGACTGTCAAGGACAGAGACAATGGGTACCAGGGCTGTCTGGCCCAGTTTGGAACAATCAGAATCGCTTTGCAGGGCTGAGATCTGATTTTTACTAGTACCCTGAAAGAAAGGGAAAAAGGAGGAAAGGTGTACAGAAACTTCCCTTTCCAATCCAAGTGAAAAGCGTCCAGGGGGGCTGATCCCAGCACTGGAGGCCTCAACAAAACAGAGAAAGTTAGTGGTTATCTGGGGCTGCGAAAAGATCTATCTGAAAATGAGCCCCATCTGGCAAGGACTGAACCCAGCACCTGAGGATTCAGAGCCCAATCGTGATGGCCCTGAGAATCCTGCTGAGGGCATCTGCCAGGGCATTGTCCTTCCCTGGGAGGTGAACTGCTATCAGGGAGGTGTTCAGGAGTAAGCCAGAGACCACCACTTCATTGCTTCTGTGCACAAGGCTGATGACCGAGTGCCCCCTGCCTGCTGATGTACCACATTATTGTGGTGTTGTCTGTCCTGGACTTGAACTACCTTGTTCTGGACAGAAGCTGAAAACTCCTAAGAGCTAGAAGACAGCTCTGAGTTCCAAAAATTGATGTGGAGCAGAGATTCCTAGGGAGACCACACTCCCTCGTGGACAGGTCGCTTAAGCGAGCTCCTCACCCCAACACAGGAGCATCCGTGGTGAGGGAATGAGGAGGACCCCTAGTTTTAGATTGCTTGATCCTGCCACCAGTGTAAGGCCAGGATCAGGGATTGGGTCACTAGAACCAATTGGAAAGGAATCCTCCTTTGGGACCAATAGGCCCTCAGATGGAACTAAATGTCCCTCATCTGGAATCTTGCTCCCTGCACTGCAGCTGTGGAAGCAGCCATGTGCCCTAGTAGTTGTAGCAATGCTATGCTGGTCAAGAGACTCGCAGAGTAATGGAAGATGCCAGGGCAAAGAGACTGCCTACCCTTTCAGAGGGGAGAAATGCCCTGGCTAACTTTGTGTTCAACTCTGCCCCTATGAAAGTTAGTACCTGAACTGGTTCGAGAACTGACTTTGGTAAATTCAGCAGGAATCCCAGAAAGGTGAGAAGCTGCTGGGTGACTTGCAAGTGGGATTTTACTTGATCTGGAGACTGACCCACTAAGAGCCAGTCATCCAGGAAAGGAAACAAAGCAATCCCTTGCCTTCTAAAAGAGCCACTACCACAGCTAGAATTTCAATACCCTTGGCGAGAGGTAAGGGTCAAGGGCATTGCCCTGAACTGGTAGTGGCCTGAGGGTAACCTGAGGTACTTTCTGTGAGAAGGCCTGATCAAAACATGAAAAAATAGGCATCCTTGAGGTCCAGGAAAGCTAGCCAGTCCCTGGCCTCAGCCAGAGTTAACATTTTTAACTTTTTCAAAAGATGCTTGTTCAGGTACCTTAAATCTGAGATGGGCCGCCAATCTCCTGCCTTCTATAGGGTAAGAAAGTATCATGAGTACAGCCCTTGCCCCGGTGGCAAGGAGGGACCTTCTACTGCTTTGCAGTTCAGAGGAGAAGAAACCTCTGCTCCCAAAGCAAGGATTCCAAGGATTTGCAGGGACCTGTCTGGCTCTCATCTTTGGAAACTGTTTGAAGCTGAGAACCAGACCTATTACTTCCAGAACCCACTTGTCCGAGTTAGGGACACCCAATTCCTGGCTGAAATAAAACCAACCTGCCCACTGGTATAGGAGACTGTTCTGGCACCCCATCAGGGTGCCTGCTTGGCAATAGTCTTAGGGCTAAGGGAGGGGGGACGGCTTACTTGTGCCCCGCCTATCTCTGCCTCTGAAGAGACCCTCTGGCGAAAGCAGAGGAGGCCTGAGCCTCTACCTGGGCACTTTTGTAGGTAATCATCCCTGTTTTCATATAGCTTTCGTTTGTTCCTCAAACAGAGAATTACCCACAACAAGAAACAAATCCATAGACTTTGACAGAGTATCTTGGGACAGATTAGTGCATCTGAGCCATGCCAACCTACGGAAAGCTACAGAAGTGGTCATGACCCTAGAGAAAACAAGATTAACACCAACAGCAGTATGAACTTGAACTTAGAGGCTTCAGTGCCATTAGCAGCCACCTGTTCCAACCTCACAGCCAGCTGGCCATGGGCCTGCTTGGCTAACTGCAATATTGCAGCCCCACCTAGATTTCAAAATCTAGCCACACAAGCCATACAACTTGCCTGACTGAGTCCCACAGAAGCTGCCATATACTGTTTTTCTTGTCATGGCATCAATCCTCCTGGAATCCTATTCAGGAGGATGTGAGGCGAGGAACTAGCTTGACACAGGCTGCAGCTTGTACCACACCTACAAGACTACACTGCTCAGTGAGGAAGTCTGTAACAGAGCCTGATTAAATACACCTTCTGTCCATTTTTTATCTTACAGGAGGGACAGAATGAGGAATCTTATAAAATCTTTGTTGTTTACTTCCTAAATGACTTATGCAAAGGAAAGACAACCTCCTAGCCCATCATTCCTACATAATCAGGCTCCCCTTTACTCATCCATAGCCTCCTCTAAAGGAAGCTGGGGGGATTCTGCAAGCTTTTTGTAAAACATAAACTGAGAAAAGGACTCAGACAGAAAAGGAGGAGATTCTAAAAGTCTGTCTGGAGAAAATGTCCGCTTAAGTGGGCATGTCCAGACCTACCAGCCACACATGTATTGATCAAATTTCCTCCTCCCACTCTATGGTTCATAACAATTCCTCAACATCATAAACCTGAACCACTGGAACTGAACGAGCCACCTTTTACCAACTGTAGATGGTTTGACAGGACCTAGAAACAGTGACTGGACAATCTGTATGGCTTAACTACTTCTGCAGCAGTTGGAGAGACAATCTTGGACTCCAAACCTACTGATTTCTCTGTCATATTCATTTTTTTTTTTTTTTTTTTTAAACTGGTTCCTCTGAACCATCCTTTTGCCCGAGGAAGTCTAGCCCTGGTCAGAGGGCACTCCCTCTGGTCCAGTGGGTACTGGACCGGGCTGGCCATCCGGGTCAGCGGACTTTTGGCCAATAGTTCCCTGGGCCAGCCCTATCTCTTTTCAGGGTGGCTGCAGAGAAATTTTAAACACCTGGCAGTCTGACAGGAGGTGGTCAGCCCCCAGACAATAAACACAAGTGGTGTGTGGGTCAGCCTTGGCAAAGGCTTCCCCACAGCATCACAGTGTTGAAACCCAGTGGGCCCGGTTTTCTTTTTGGGTTTCTCAGACATAATGCCAGCTAATCCAAAATTTGCCCTTTTATGTAAGTGCTAGGCAAGACACCCTTTATCGGTTCCTAACTGCTTTCTGACGGATATTTGAAAAAACCCTATTTAAAATCAAGGTTTTTTTAGAACCAATAAGAACCGGGTACCGCACTCTAAAAGCCCAAAACTTTCAAACGTTAAAATAAGCAAACCGATCGGTTCAAAACCGAACCGATAACTAAATTTCCACACAGACTTTACATTTTGTACTTACGGTTTACCAGATAGAGCTTTAACCGAAATGCGGTAAAATAATTACTTTTTGCCGGTTCAAATGAACAGAAAATACTCGCTTGAACCGAGAAATGAACCAAGCTGAAGGAGCTGATCTCCGGAGCGACTGTTCAGTGAAGCGGAGTAAAGAATCTGACAGTTTCATTTGAAACTGCCCAGATAGAGCTTTGTTATGGCGCCTGGCGCTTTGAACTCAGATTCTCTGGAGTTAACTCTTCCTCTCGGGGCAGTTCAAGTGCAGTGGCTAACTGCAATAAGTCCTAATATAGCATGACTTCATGGTGTTTGAAGTCCGTTAAGAATGGTCCTGCCAAACAGTTGTCGTCTGGCATGGACATCCAAGGCATAATGTTTAACAAAAGTATGCACGGAGCTCCAGTTAGCCACATTACAAATATCTACAATGGGCACATTACGGATTTCCGGCAGAGATGCCGCGACTGCTCTGGTACAGTGAGCACACACTCTGCCTTCCAGCTTGACCTGTACCATAGAATAGCAGTGGCAAAAGCATGCCACCAGCCACGATGAAATGCATCTGATAGTGACAGGTTGATCCAGCTGGGTCTCGCTGAAGGAAACAAACAGTTGTTGAGCCTTGCAAATTTCTTTCGTTCTATCTAGACAGAACTGCAATGCTCTTTTAACATCCAGCGAATGAAGAGTATGCTCCCCTTCATTCTGGAAGTTCGCAAAGTAGGTAGGAAGGACTAAAGGTTGGTTTACATGGAATTCTGAGACAACTTTAGGGAGGAACTTAGGATGAGTCCTAAGAACTACTCTGTCCTTATGAAATACAGTGTATGGGGGTCCATGACCAGTGCATGTATTTCAGAAACTCTACGGGCTGAAGTAATGTCCACCAGGAAGGCCGTTTCCCAAGTGAGGAACTTCAACTCGCAAGTAGCTAGAGGCTCAAAAGGTTTACGAGTGAGCATGTCTAGCACAAGGTTAATGTCCCAGGCTGCGACTGAACGTCTCATAGGAGGTCTAGTATGCAGAATACCCCTAAGAAACCTCTTAACTACAGGCAACTGAGCCAGCGACATGGAAAGCACAGGCTCATGATATGCCGAAATGGCACAAAGATGAACTTTGACTGTGGAGTACAGTAAACCTGTATTTGAGAGTTCTAAATGATACTCCAAGGCTGGCCCGGTGGCACTGAGGGTTGGGGTACTGGACGCCACACCTCGCGCTACGCCGGCGACCCGGGTTCGGGAACAAGCCCAGGTTGCTGGGGGTCGGCAGGGAAGGGAGAGGATTGAGCATCCGGAGGACAGCTCTCCTCTCCCGGGCGGGACAGGAGTCCCCAGTCAGTACTCGGCTGCTCTCTGGTGGAGGCCAGAGATGCAATAAGCGCTGATGACATGGAGAAGAGGCAGGGGGGAGTGGCAGACGTCGGTTCATGCCTTGACGTCAGGGCACCAGCCACTCCCCAAGAAACAGGGAAAATACCCTTCGGCTCCGGTGGAGACGGGGCACTGGAGCTTGTCCTCAATCTGTGTCTGCCCACCTGGCACCCTCCTGATCGATGCTACTGACTACTCAGGGTGTTATGAGCCCACCTCGTCCCCGCCCAGAGGTAAACCGAGGCTACATGGGTGACAGAGGACTGTCCAGGTAGGGTGGACCGCAAAGGGATGATTCCTTTGTGCTCCCAAGGAGACCAGAGCTGAAGGGCAGAGAGGAGGGATAAACACGAAAAAAAAAAAAAAATAAAAAATTAGAAAATAAAAGATATTCCAAGACTTTATTTGGTGGGCAGGAAAAAGGGCTCCAAGAGAATTTTGCACACCGGATAGAGAAGCGCTTCCATTTAGCTGTGTAGGTTTTTCTAGTGGCCGGCTTATGCGCAGCCAAAAGAATATCTGAAACTTTACGAGAAACACTGAATCTCTTCAGGTGCTAAGCGTGAAGGTGAAGCGACCTCAGGACCCTGGGTCAGAAGGTTTGTCTGAAGGGGAAGCGTCTTCGAGGGGGTTTCCGATAGTCTGTTGAGTAGTGGGAACCATTATCTGCCAAGGCCAGATGGGGGCAATGAGAACCATTCTGCCCCCCTGACACTCCAATTTGAGTAGCACCCTCTGAATTAGGAGAAGAGGAGGAAAAGCATATAGAAAGCATTTTGTCTACTGCAGCCTGAACGCATCCTGACAAAAAATGCCAGGTCCTGGATCTCTGAGGCAGAAGAGAGGCAGTTTTGCATCGAGTGGGTGATGCAAAAAAGTCCAGGTCTGGAGTTCCCCACTCTTTGAAGAGTGACTGAATGACGGTTAAGTCAAGAGACCACTCGTGAGGATCTGCCTCCATTCTGCTGAGATGGTCTGCCAGCTCGTTTTGTACTGCTGGCAAGTAAACTGACTGAATCAGAGCCTTGGGTTCCAGGCACCACTCCCATACTCTCACTGCTTCCCTGCATAATGGGTAAGAGTGTGCACCGCCCTGTTTGTTGACGTAGTACATCACTGCCTTGTTGTCCATTTGAAGGAGAATGTTCTTGTGACACAGTATGCCCTTCAAGGCTCAGACTGCATAGAGGACGCTCTCATTTACATGACGTTAATGTGAAATTGAGACTCGTCCTGAGTCCACATACCCTGGGTGTGGAGATCCTGGCAGTGGGCTCCCCAACCCAACAGAGACACGTCCGTGGTAATGGAGATCTGATGATCCAGAGGGGCAAAGGGATATCCTTCCAGAAGATTGTCCTCCTCCGACCACCAGCTGAACGACCTCCTCAGAGGTTCTGTCATCTTGATGGAAAGAACTGAGGGTGAGTGGTTGGGGAGCACTGAGCATCCACTGAGAGGTTCTCATGTGAAGATGAGCCAAGGGCACAGAGAACACCGAGGATGCCATGAGGCCCAGCATCCACTGCATCGAGATTTCTCGAACTGAGCTGTGTTCTCTGATGTATTAGGCCTTCTGTAAGATATCGCTCCTGCTGTTCTCTGGAAGAAAGGCCTTCGCACAGGAGGTGTCCAGAAGAGTTCCTATGAAGAGGAGCTTCTGGGAGGGCTGCAACTGTGATTTATTGAGGTTCAGCAGGACTTTCATGGAGGTGAGGAAGTCTGAGGACGTGGCCACGGCCTCCAGAGCCTCTTGCCCAGAGGGACTTGCTAGAAGCCAATCATTCAAATACAGGAACACTTGTATTCCAATTTTCCTGAGGTGTGCTGTGAGAATTGCATAATGCTTTGTAAAAACTTGAGGCGCTGAGGACAGCTCAAAAGGCAGGACTCTGAACTGATAGTGCTGACCCAATGCCACGATCCTTAGGTATTTTTGGTGCTTTGCGTGTATAAGAATGTGTTGGTAGGCATCCTGCATGTCCAGGGAGGCTAGTCAATCGTGTTGATGAATCAAAGGTAGCAGGGTACCTAGTGATATCATATTGAACTTCTCCTTGTGAAGGAACTTGTTTAACTTTCTGAGGTCCAGAATGCGGACCATGCCACCGTTTTTCTTCGGGACCAGAAAGTAATGGGAGTAGAAACCTGTGTTTCATTGATCCAGTGGAACTACTTCTACTGCCGTTGTTCAGAAGGCCTTGTACCTCAGAAGCAAGAAGGTCTGACTGTACTGCCGACAGCCTGGGCTATCATTTGGGAGTATGATCTGGAGGGGTTTCCGAAAGATTGAGAGAGTACTCCTCGCGGATTATCCGGAGGACCCATTTGTCTGATGTTATAGATTTCCAGTGGTTGTAGAACTGAGTCAGGTGACCTCCCACCGCTGAGGAGTCCTCCTCAGACAAATGAGGTGGGACCTGGGTCAGAAGCTCAGAAGGTGGCACTGGGTGCTTTGGGCCCTTGTGCCTTCTGCTGCGTTTTCTTTTGTGGCTGAGGGATGTGGTTTTTGTTAAAACCTACTCTGCCCCAAAAGGACTGACAGTTGTGAAACAGACACTTGTTCCCACCTCCTCGGAAGGGGGCAGGTGCAGGTCTGGCTGTTTTAATGGCAGACCTAGTCTTCTGCGTGGCCTCTAGTGCTTGCTCCACCTGAGGTCCAAACAGATACATACCATTGAAAGGTAAGGCCATGACCTGCTTCTGGGCGTCATTCATGAAGCCTGAAGTGCGCAGCCAAGAGTGGTGGCAGACGCAGATGCCAGCCACCGCCCGGGAAGCAGTATCGAAGGCGTCCATTGCAGCTCTAACCTGTTGGTTATTAGACTCAATACCCCTAGTTATGGTTTGGAGTAGCTCTGAGTTAACCTCCGATTCGGGCAGAGCTTCTATCACTGTTTTCAGCAAATGCCAAAGGACATACTCATATTGAGAAAAACAGTCCTGGTAGCTGGCAATGTGCATACCCACAGTTGAGACAGCAAAGACTCTCTTACCAAAGGTGTCTATCGTCCAAGATTCCTTGTTTAAAGAACGGGCTGTAGATCCCTGAGGGAGGATAGCCTTATAATTCTCTGCCAGGACTACAATAGCATCAGCAAAGGCTAGTGAGGCCAAAATGGGGCGATCCTTGGGAGGGGCATATTTCCTATCTATGGACTTGGCTATGGAAGGAATGAGAGATGGATTCTTCCACACCATCTGTGAAAGGGTCTTGAAAGAGGGCTATACTGGAGGGGTTAAATCCATAGGGATCTCCAGGTCATGAAGATACTAGAGTCACAAAAGCTTCCCAGGATCGATTTCTGTAGTCTGGAGAGAAAGAGTATAATTTAAATTTTTGAGCAGAGACTTAAAGGAAAGGTCTTCAACCACAGGCTCTGCAGAAGGATTGATCCTTGCTCTCAGGGCAGTGTCATCAACATCATCACCCAGGTGAAGATCTGGATCAGACTCAAAATCATCTCCTGACAGTCCGGGGGGACTGTATAGACAGGAAAGGAGTGAAAATCAGGAGGAAAAATAGGAGAAGAATGAATCAGAGTCGAGAACCCCTGAAGACCGGAAGGCGCCACACTAATCCCCGGCACCACTGAGGAAAACGGCGCCAAGAACAAGGAGGGCAGTGCCGACAGAGCCCACGGCACCGCAGACGGTGCTGAGAGTGTCACAGAGATCTGAAAACTGTGATTTGAGGAAAAAGAGGGAAAATGGCAGGAGACAGAGGCATCAGTGTGGACCCCTGTGCCACAGCCATGTGAGGGGGAAAAACACTCGAGCGCAGACTCAACGGTACCGAAGAAGGCGCTGCGTGACTAGGAAGGCCCAGCCATCCTACCCGTCCCTCCAAAACCGAATGACCCAAAGGCTCTGATGTCGGACTGACCGGTTCGGGCAACTGGACCAACCTCTGAGCTCACTGCTCCATAAGAGCAGCCCACTGGTGAAACTGCTCAGCGCAAGCTCCTCCAATAGGCGGGGAGGAGCTCCGATGTCGAGGAAGTCGACCACCAGAAACAGAAACCAGCGACTCCGACAAACGTGGAGACCGGTGCCTGGCCCTAATAACTGACGTCTACGCACAGACGTACCAGAGGGTGACCTCGAGTGATGCCATTTCTTCTGTGACCTAGGGTTGAAGAAGAACTTGAGGCAGAACAGTGCTGAGAATAGGACAGTTTCCCTTTATGCCTTCGGGGGGACTACCCATCTCCCTGAGCACTGGACCGTCCGTTGTCAGACCCCCCTCCCCCCCGCGGAGGGCGGTGGGCCGGACCTGGCACAGCTGACTGAACAGCTTTCATACGAAGTCTCCCTACCTTCACCTGACCCACTCAGGGTCAACTCCTTCAATGGAGGGCTGAAGACTTCTCTTGTACAGATATTAAATTAATAAATATAACTGGTACTGATTCAAAATAATCTACAAAACAATAAACTGAACTATTGCTGCTAGTGAAGTTTAACTCCCTGTGGGCGAGCGACATCATCACTGAAGTGCACTCGACAGCGGGAAAAAGGGAACTGAGGCGGTTGGAGGGTCGACGCCGAGATAGTCATTACCGCATGAGCTGGGGCTCACGGTGCTGCTTCCTCGTGTCTCCATCTCAGGTGCCAACCCTCCTGAAAAGTATTGCTCCCACTGGGTCCTAGTGCCTCCGGCATACTCCCATTAGTGTGAATGAGTGGTGGAGACTTTATGTCAAGGAAGATCTTATAAATCCAAATGGAAAAGATTCAGCCTTTGGTGTTCTCAGAAGATCATTGTGCCTGATTGTGCAGGCATTGCTACAACCTTAGATTATCTGGTTCATCTTCATGGTCTAGGCCTTAGGCCTGCAACTCTGAAGGTTCACTTAGCAGCTGTCTCTATATTCCTTTCAGCAGGGAAGGGCTCTTCCCTGGCATCTCATCCTGTTTTCAGTAAGTGTTTCAAAGGTCTGGATCATACTGACTCTCCCTTTCGAGAGTCTACCCCAGCTTTGGATCTTAATGTCTGCACTGCTCAGCTCATGCAGCCACCCTTTGAACCTCTGGCTTTGGCTGGGCTGAAGTACCTGACCTGGAAAACTGTGTTCCTGGTAGCTATTATTTCTGCCAGATGGATAAGTGAATTACAGGCCCTGTCAGTTGAACGTGACTTCATCTCCTTCCACAGGGATAAGGTGGTCCTAAGAACCAATAGGAGGTTCTTACCCAAAGTGGTGTCAGATTTTCATCTGAACCAGTCTATGTCTCTTCCTGTGTTTTTCACTGACCATTCTTCTTCAGGGGAAAGAAGGTTACATAGTTTGGATGTAAAAGGCGCTCTTAGCTACTACATAGAACATACTAAGGCACACAGGCATGATTCTCTTTAATTGAAGTTAACTTACGGTGAAGTGAGTAAAGGTAAGCCTACTACTAAAAGGACTATTGCCAGGTGGATTGTCACTTGTATACAATTCTGCTATGACAAATCGGCCAAAACACCCCCTTCAGGCCTGAGGACTCAATCGACTAGGGGTATAGCTGCCACTCTGGCTGCGGCCAGAGATATACCCTACCTTGAAATCTGTAAAGCAGCCACCCGGAAAACAGTCCATACATTCACCAAGCATTACTCTCTGGACATAGAGGCTAGGAGTGATGCTAAGTTTGGCACAGCAGTACTGCAGAGCTTGTTCCCAAAGCAGGTTCTGCACTCCCTCCTCCTGGGGGAACTGCTTGGTAGTCTGCATATTGTCAGAATATAGCAAGACTTCATGTTGTTTGAAGAAAAAATTACTCACCATAGTAATGTTGTTTCTTCTAATAGAGTCTTACAGTATTCTGACCTCTCTCCCTGCCTCCCCTCTCAGAACCTAGTTTTTGGGAGGTGGGCTGGCAGCTACAGTGTTGCACCTCAGGGGTGTACCTGTAACCCCCTTTTCAGGGTGGAGAATTTATTTTATTGTTACTAGTATTATGTTTAATACATGCATTATATTGTCACTACCTTTTCTCTTGGGTTCTCGACTTGAGTCTTTTTGGGACCCAAGTTTTTGCCTTTTGGCTATATAATAAACTATTTTCACAGTTTAGTACTTAGTTAACTTGCTCGTAAGAATATGACAGTTACACTGGTAAGTATCAGAGACAGAGGTCTGAAAACCGAGCTCGAGCTCAATGTTCTATGCCTCTGCATAGAGTTACCTCTTTCCTCTCTGGGGAAGTTCAAGTCCTGGGGCTAACTGCGTATTGTCAGAATACAGCAAGATTCCATTAAAAGAAACAACATTACTATGATAAGAACAGGTTACTCACCTGTAACAGTAGTTCTAGGAGTGGTATATGTTGTTCAGCCACATTTCTTGGCATGTCCCTTTCCACTTTAAATTTTGCCGGAAGTCTTCAAGCTGGCTCCTCCCACCCACCCGGGTGGTATATACCTCGGCTCCGCCCCATGACGCCAGATTTTAGCCCGGTGGAAGCCAGGTGTTGTATGTCTGTGTGGATGAACAACATATACCACTCCTAGAACTACTGTTACAGGTGAGTAACCTGTTCTTCTAGGAGCATGGATATGTTGTTCATCCACACTTCTTGGCAGACTCCAAGCAGTTCTCTGGGAGGAGGGAGGGAGGCAAGGCGCACACCCCCTACTTAGGAAATAAAAATTGGAGAACCAAGGCCCCAAAACCAGAATCCCGGCGTGACTCAAGGTTGATGTGGTAGTGGGTAATGAAGGTGTTTGCTGACTTCCAGGTAGCAGCTCGGCAGATGTCCTGGATAGAGATGTCCCTGGAAGCCGCCACCGAAGCAGCAGTATGGCAGGTAAAATGAGCTCTTATCCCTCTGGGAGGTTCCTTGCCTGCCAATTCATAGCACAGACCTATGCATGATGCAATCCATCCTGCTATGGTCTGTTTGGCTGCCGGTCTGCCAGAAGCAGCTTCAGCGTAGGCGACAAACAGAACGCAAACCTCTCCACAAATTTCCGCCGTCCTCTCCTTGTAGTAGGAGACAGCACGTCTCAGGTCCAAGGTATGGAGCCTGTACTTGGTGTCCGAGGTGTAGTTAGGGTAGTATACTGGCAGAGTCAACACCTGGTTAAGGTGAAACTCTGACACCACCTTCAGAAGGAATTTCAGTTGGGGGCACAGGACAACTTTGTCCCTGTGAAAGACCAGATAAGGGGAGTCCACCAAAAGCGCCTGGAGATCCCCTGTCCTTCTGGCAGACGTGATAGCCACCAGGAAGACCATCTTCCACAAGTGTGAGAGCTCACACTTGTGCATGGGTTTGAATGGCTTGCCCATGAGCTTTGCCAAAATCAGCAACAGATCCCATGGAGGTGGAGGTTCATGCACTGGAAGGGATATGTGATCCAGGCCTTTGAAGAATCGTCCGACCACTGTCTCCTGCACCAATGTCGGCTGACCGGCCCACGCCCGGTTAGCAGAAATGGCTGCCAGGTGCACACTAAGGGTCGATGACCGCAGATCCCCTTTGGAGAGAGAGAGAGACCAAAGGTAGTCGAGAATGTTAGCCATAGAACAGGATAAGGGGTCCAGACTCTTACCTCGACACCAAATGGAAAATCTTTTCCATTTGAAGGCATAACATTTCCTGGTCAACTCCTTTCTAGATGCCTCCACCACGGTGTAGACATCTTCGGAAAGACCCAAACCCTGGAACTCTAGCCACTCAGACACCGGGCTGAGAGGTGCAGAGATTGAAGGTCCGGATGGAATACCTTCCCCTGGTTGAGATATATCAGGTCCAGGCATGTGCAAAGTCACTCCGGGAGCCTGCAGCTGAGGCTGAGAAGATCTGGATACCAGAACTGACGTGGCCAATCTGGGGCTATCAGGATCACCTTCGCCTTGTCCCTCCTCACCTTGAGTAACACCTTGTGGATCAAGGGGAAATGGAGGGAAGGCGTAGAGGAGGCCTGGGGTCCAAGGCCTCGAGAAGGCATCCCCCTGCAGCGAGCCCTGCTGAGGGGAGACGGGCATGAAACAGCCTCAGCTTGGTGTTTTCCCTGGAGGCAAACAGGTCCACCATCAGTTTGCCCCAGTGGGAGAACAGGTTGTAAGCTACCTCTGGATGAAGAGACCACTCATGGGATGTCTGGCCTATGCGACTGAGAGCATCTGCCAGCTGGTTCGAGGCTCCTGCCACATGGGTGGCTAGGAGATCTGCCTCCAACTGGCTTATGAGGGTCCAGATGCAGAGCCCCTCCTTGCACAGCAGACAGGAGTGCATGCCACCCTGCTTGTTGAGGTAGTACATGGTCATGGTATTGTCCATCTGGACTTGAACCACTTGACCCCAGAGCTGAGGAGCGAAAGCTGACAGTGCCAGTCTGACTGCTCTGAGCTCCAACAGGTTGATGTGGCATCGGGACTCCTCGGGGGTCCAGAACTCATGGGCTCTGTTGTCCCCATTTGGGCTCCCCAGCCCACGAGAGGCATTGTCGTAGAGGCACGCCGTCGGCTCAGAGACAAATGGGATCCCTTCCTGCTACCCGTATAGAGGGGTTCACCACTGAAGAGCATCCCACATTTTCTGGGTTACAGTGATCAGCTGGTCGAAATGGCCATATTGCTGAGTCCACTGGGCGGCCAGTTCTCATTGGGGTGCACGCCACCATGTAACCCAAAAGGCACAGAAAGTCCCGGGCAGGGCACAAGTGGCCAACCAAAAATGATCAGGCAAAGGAGGAGAGAACCTCCGCCCTGTCTGCCAGGAGCCAAGCTCTGTCTTGACAAGAGTTGAGCTCTGTCCCAATGAAGCCCACCACCTGAGAGGACACGAGTTCCAACTTGGCCTCGTTGATCAGGAAGCCGAGTTGGGAGCAGGTTTGGAGGGCCAGATCCCTGGATCTCTCCACCTCCTGAAGGGAGGAACCTGCCAAGAGCCATTCGTCGAGAAAAGGGTAGATTCTGACTCCTCGACGCCGAAGGTGGACCGCCACCACTGCAATGCATTTGGTGAAGACCCGTGGGGCCGATGACAGGCCGAACGGCATGGCTCAGAACTCTTACAGGGTCCACTTGACCCGGAAGCGGAGAAACCGCTGATGGGACGGATGGATTGGGACGTGAAAGAACGTGTCCTGGAGATCCAGTGAACAGAACCACATGTTTCGCTCCAGGGATGGTATGATCTGGTTCAGAGTTACCATCCGGAAGGTGCGAGACCCAATATACTGATTCAGGTTGTGGAGACCTAGGATGGGGCACCAACCCCCCATCCGCTTGGGCACCAGGAAGTACCTAGAAATGAAGTCTGGGTCTGTAGGAGGATCCAGCACTGGTGCTATGGCCTCTTTATGGAGGAGCTGAGCTACGTTGTCTCAAAGAGCCGACTGGGTGCAAGCTGAGATCCTTTCCTCCCGAGGGGTGCGGGCTCAGCTGGGAGGGTACTGCTCGAATTCTAGAGGCAGTCCGTGACCGACCACTTCGAGAACCCACCTGTCCACAGAGATATCGGACCAGATGGAAAGAAAGGGGCGGAGCTGACCCCCCACGGGAGGACCCAGAGCTGGCGTGACGGGTGTAGGGTTGGCAACCCCCAACCCATCACTGAGCAGGTGTAGAGGAGGAGAGACTCCTGGACCTGCGCCTCGGCCTCCTTTACAGGGCTGCTGAGGGCCCTGCTTGGGTCGCTATGCCAAGCTTGAGCCTGCTGCTGCTGTTGCTGCTGACCTCCTTGATAGGAGGGCTGCCTGACTGCAGGGTAAGAATGCAGAAATGGCTTCTTCTTTCTTTTCTGCTTGTTCTTGCCCAAAGAGCCTATAGCAGAAGTAGCATTGGACTGCTCTATGAGCTGAAGGTGACTGGCCACTCCTGGACCGAACAAGTCGGTGCCTAGGAAGGTCACGTCAGCAAGCTTATACTGAGTATCCGCCGGAAAGGAAGAAAGCCTCGCCCAAGACCTGCGGCAAGTGGCCACTGCAGCTGCTAATGAGCGGGCACAAGAATCCCCAATGTCCAGGGCTGGCTGGAGCTGCTGTTTTGTGACAGTACGTCCCTGGTCATGGACTTGCTTGACCGTGGTCTGCGTGTCCGCTGGGAAATGAGGGAGGACCTCGTCTAATGACCCAAGAAGGGCATGAGAGAAGTGTGCCATAATGACAGCCAAGCTGGCCTGACGAAGGCCTAAAGAAGAGGCCGCATAGACCTTATGGGTAGAGTGGTCAATATTTTTGGACTCCTTGTCCAGGGGTCGGTCATTGTCGGCTGAGCTACCAGTACGCCGAGACACAGAGGCGGTCACCAGGCTCTTGGCCGAAGGGTGCTCTGTGAATCCCGCAAGGGACCGTATGGGCACCGTGTACTTGAGGGCAGATGATGCTGGGCATGAAGCAGGACGCTACCAAAGCTTAAGGACCATGCCAACAATGGCTTCGGCTACTGGAAAGGCCTCCGTCAGGGTGTCCCCCCTTTTGAGAATATCAGTAAGGGGGTACTCTTCCTTGTTCTGGATGGACTCCAGGGGCATTCCGGTTGATTCAGAGATAAGGCGGAGAATGCCTGGAAGGAGAAAGGGCCTTCCTCCAACCTCGTTAATGGGATTTACTCATCATCCCCGGGATGTGAGTGCAGTCCGGTGATGTCCGAGTCCGAAGAGTCAGGATACAGCGGTCTCCTGCCTAAGTCACCCTCGATGCGCCGAGGGCAATCAGGGATGACTGTTATTGACAGACGTCGGGGAAGCCCGATGTCTGATTTGTCCTCTTTCAAGGGTGTCCCTCCCTGAGGCTGCTTACGCAGTGGTTCCACCAGAATCAGTGGAGAGACCGGATTAGGCAGAACCGGGATACGGGCCGGCCCCACGGATGGAGAAACTGATGGCTTCGGTTCTGGAGGGATTGGCGTCAGCCTGGGAGTCTTCATAGCGTCGACGGAGTTTCCGTCGAAGTCTCTCCTCATCCGAGGAGGATGAAGACCTGTGGCGTCGACTCTTTTTAGAGCGCTTATGGCTCTTTCTCAGCCGTTCATCTGAGGGGGTTCTGGACCTCGACAGAGATTGGGGAGGCCGACTCAGTCGATCAGGAGACACCGGGGTCGGTGAAAACCGAGGATCCAGAACTGGGTCCTTAATGGGGACACCAGCGTGCTGGTTCTCCTCACCAGGGAAGACAAGGACCAGAGTCCTTTCCAAGGAGTTGTTGGGCTGGGCCGGCGACAAGGAGTTGATTGGTCAAGAACCTCATCGACCACTTCCTCGGACCCCTGGCCAGACGGAAGGTCCGTGAAGCCTGCGGCCAAGGGTGCGATCTCGACTGAAGTCAAGATTGAGTGCTCCTGGGACTCAGACCTTTCTCGGTCCCAAGAGCACCTTCTTCGGGATGAAGACGATGGGTCCTTCTCTCTCTTGCGAGAGCGGCAGGAGTGCGAGCTCGAGGGCACCTCACCCTGGGTGGGGAGAGACTGGCACAACTCCTTGAAGGAGCCCAAAAAGGTGGAGCCAAGGTTCAACGGAACAAAAAAGCTTTGACTGGCCAAAGCTTGAGCGGCTTCCTCCTCAAATGCCTTCATTTGTTCCAGCTGCTCGGCAGATCCCGCAGCCGTGGAAATTGCCCACCTTGCCTCCTTCAATTTCACTGGCGGTTTCCTTTTCTCCGGTCTACCCAGCTTTAAGCGTGCCTTGCGGTGGTCCAGGACATTGGGATGGAAGACCAGGCAAAACCCACACGACGAGGTGTCATGTCCGACACCTAGACAGCAGACGCAGGTTAGGTGAGGATCGGTGCGTGACATCTTTTGGCCGCAGGGGCACCGGCGAAATCTGGGGGAAGATTTTTCCTCCATGTCAGATGCGGTAAAATCGCAATCGCTAACTCAAACGAGCTTGAGAATCATTTTCGGTAAAAACTGACGCTTTGAATCCAGCGGAAAGGAAGATCTGTCATCATGGGTCGAAGCCGAGGTATATACCACCCCGGTGGGTGGGAGGAGCCAGCTTGAAGACTTCCGGCAAGATTTAAAGTGGAAGGGGACATGCAAAGAAGTGTGGATGAGCAAGATATCCACGCTCCTAGAAGTATTTTTTTTCTTAATGTTTATTGCTGACTGTGTGTTAACTGCTTCAAATGGTTATTTCCCCTTACAAGGTACAAGGTCACTAGGTGGATCTGTGGGTGGTCATAGCTTCCTAGTGGGCTATACCAGGGTAGGTAAATATCCCACTTATATTACTGTGGGTGGAGGCACCAAAATATTGAACCCAGACCCCTCAACCTGTTACCAGAAATACAGGCAGGGGTAGTAGCCCTTGGAGTAGCGCTGCCTAGGGGTTACAAAATATTACTAGTTTTTAAAATCCAAACATACAAGAAGTACTGTAATGAAATACAGCTAGTATACATTACATATATGTTCCACAATTTCACCATCAAAAGTTATATATAGATATATAAAAAATCTGATTTAAATTTTTCTAATACAAATTAATATAATACAATTTTTTTAAATAGCTCAATATGAATTTAAAAGTATGAAAACTAAAATAAGGAGCTCTATTGGAAATTAATAAAATGTAGGAAAACAAAAAAGAAAGGAAATTTTATAGAATGAAGAAAGGACAGAGGTTAAAGAGGAGGTATAGGAGATAGAGCGTAGAAAGGATCAGAAGAAAGAGAAATATTTGAAAGTTGGGAGGACTGTGCTATTTAGGGGTTGAGGTTGTCACAAAAGTACTCCGCAGGTCAGGCCCTCTGCTCCCACAATGCCAACCTCAGAGCGCAATAGTGTGAGCAGATAACAGACAGGGTAACCCTCCTGTCTGCTTTTGGGTCCAAATCACCTTTTAGTCTCAAGTTCTGGGGGGATTCAAAGTGTGAACCTTATGGTAGCATACCCAAATGTACAGGCTCAGATAATATTATCTTCAGGGGGATGCAATATATCTTTCGCCTAAGGGCACGTAACCAGGTATCCAAACTGAACCCTTAAAACTCTATAAGAGACCTTAGGTATATTCTTACCTTTTACCAAGCTTAGTAACACCATCAAGCCCTAGAACAGTTGTCAGACTTAATATCTGTTCAGCAATAACATGAAAAAAATTACTGAGGAGACCCAGGCAGCATCTTAAGAAAATGTTTATTAAAAATGGAAAAACAGTAAGATAAAATCCAGAACAAATATCAAAGAGCATCACAATCACATGAAAGAAAAGAAAAAGGAAAATTACAGAACAAAACTCCTACCACAATACATTTGGATATTTTCTATCTAATGTATTACCTCTGTACGTGCCTTTAAATTAGAGAGAGCTTTGTTTCTTAAGAGCCCAAAAAGATATGTCCCATATTTCAGATACAAGTATCAGTTTAAACTCTGTGTCTCCACACCCCTTCTGTGAGTCATCTAGCTCCTCCTTTTTGAATATAACATTACAAACATGATTTCCTACCAGGAGGTATTTTAAATAATGTGAACATCAGCAAAAACCCATGTCCCAAATGATGAGTCTTTGGTCAACCAGTTCCTTTGAGGTTTACAACCCTGCAGTCTGTCACCCAGGTGTGAGATAGCCAACAGGAATCAGCTAAATTATGTCCTTTCCTGATGTAATAAAATTCATATTTAAGTTCTAACTTCAAAGGCAGCAGCAGGTGATGAGGGCCATAAACTCTCTCTCTCTAGAAGGATGTTCCAATTAACTGTTTCCTTCTGGTCTGTTTAATTACATCCTGATTTTCAGCTGCTGACACCTTGCAATTTAAAGGGCCAAATCTCACAGACTGATAATTCATACACTGACCATTTATTTATAATACCGATATCATACAATAATCATAACCAGCTGGCCAAGTGTCACAATCCTTCCCACCTAGACTGAATTTGGGGGCTCTATCCCCTGCATGGGAGGCGCTCTCTAAGTCAGTTCACTCCTCATATGACGTGACAAGCCATCTACGTTCTGACTGGTTGCTCCAGCCCTATGTAAGATCGTCACGTCATACCCTTGAAAGGCAAGACTCCATCTTAATAGTCTGCCATTAGTTTTTCCCATTTGTGTCAGCCAAACCAGGGGGTTGTGGTCAGTTTGTATCTCAAAATGCTGCCCATAGAAGTACAGCTCTAATTTCTTTAGGGTCCACACTATGGCAAGACACTCTTTTTCCACAGTAGAGTAAGCCTGCTCCCTGGGAAGTAACTTTTTACTCAGGTACACTATGAGATAATCTTTCCCTTGGTTAGATTTCTGACTCAGTACTACCCCAATTCCCACGTCTGAGGCATCAGTTTGGACTATGAAGGGTCTGCTACAGTCAGTACTTGTCAATACAGGAGCACTGCACAGTGCCTCCTTCAGTCTGGTAAAGGCTTTTTCCACAGGCTGGTTCCCAGGTAATTTTCTTAGGCATCTTCTTCTTTACCAGGTCAGATAGGGGAGCAGCCAGGGCACTGTAATTATGTACAAATTTCCTATAGTACCCTGCTGTCCCCAGAAAACTCCTGACCTGCTTATGCGTCTCTGGTCTGGGCCATGCCTTGATCACTGCTATTTTTACTTGGTTGGGACGGAGCTGTCCCTGGCCTACAACATGCCCGAGGTATGCCACTTCAGCCATGGCCACCTGGCACTTCTCAGCTTTGACAGTGAGCCCAGCCCTCTGTATCCTGCCCAGCACTTCCCTAAGGTGGGACAGGTGTTTCTCCCAGTTAGCACTAAAGATGGCAATGTCATCCAGGTATGCCACGGTGTACTCCTCAGCACCACTTAACACCTGGTTCACCAACCTTTGGAAAGTGGTTGGGGCATTCTTCATTCCAAAAGGCATTACTTTAAATTCAAATAAGCCTATCGGAGTGATGAAGACCGACCTCTCCCTAGCTCTGTCAGTTAACTCTACCTGCCAGAACTGCTTTGTCAGGTCAATAGTCGTAAGGTAGGTCGCACCTCCCAACCTGTCCAGGAGATCGGCCGTCTGGGGCACTGGGTGGGTGTCTGACTTCGTGACTGCAGTCAGTCCACTACAGTCCACAGAGAAATGAGTAGAGCCATCTGGCTTGGGCACAAGAACTATAGGTGATGCCCAGGGGCTGTGAGATCTCTGGATTATCCCTAAATCCAGCATTTCCTCCACCTCCCTCCTAATGACCTTTTGGACAGCCTCTGACACCCGATATGCTGTCCGCTGTATGGGCATCTGTGTCCCTTTCTCTACGTCATGCATCACTAAGGGGGTTAGTCCGGGCTTGGCGCTAAACAGTGGGCAAAGTCTGCTAAAAGTACCTTACTTCCTGGATCTTGTCCGGGACCAGCTGGGGTGACAATTTAACTGCCTCCACAGAGGACTCCCGCTTGCTTTCTTCTAGCAAGTCCAGAAGGGGGTCTCCTTCGTCCGTCCCCTCCCCAAGACTACACACTGCAAATACCATGTCAGCCCTATTAGCATAGGGCTTCATCATGCTGACATGGTACATACTTTCTGTATGTTTTCTGTCAGGTAACTCTATGATACCATTCACATCATTTATCTTTCTGAATACTCTGTATGGTCCTGCCCACTCAGCCTGCAGCTTGCCTTTCCGGACCGGGATAAGGACCATGACTTTCTGACTGACCGTGTACGAGCGAGCTCTGGCTTTGCGGTCATACCACACTTTTTGTTTCTGTTGAGCAGCTGCCAGGTTGCTCTGGGCTGTCCCCATAAGCTCCTTTAGCCTTTCCCTAAACCTAAGGACATAATCCACTATGGGAGTTCCCTGGGTGGCGTGCTTGCCATCCCAGTCCTCCCAGATTAAGTCCAGGGGCCCACGTACCCGGCATCCATATAAGAGCTCGAAGGGGGAAAACCCTGTCAACTCTTGGGGCACCTTCCTGTATGCAAACAACAGGTGGGGAAGGTATTTCTCCCAGTCCTTCCCATAGTGTTCAGCAAATGCTTGGAGCACTGAGTTTGGGGTACTGTTAAATCTCTCCACAAGCCCATTGGCTTGTGGGTGAGAAGGTGTTGTGCGCCTCTGCACCACCCCACTCTTCTCCCACAATCATTTCATCAGGTCTGACATGAAGGAACATCTCCCCGATCGGTGATAACCTCCTCGGAAACCCAACACAGAGAAAATCCCAAGTAAGGCATTTGCCACTTTGTTTGTCCTCAGTGAGGATAGGGTGACTGCCTCTGGATACCGGGTGGCATAATCCACCACAATCAGGATGAACCTCTTCCCGGAGGAGCAGGGGGTATTTTATGGCCCCACAATATCCATTCCCACCCTCTGGAATGGCTCCTCCACAATGGGCAATGAAATTAGAGTGGCTTGGGTTTTCTTACCCGCCTTCTCTATTTCTTGTCACCAGTGACAAGACCTGTAATACTCTTCCACCTGCTGGGTGAAGCTGGGCCAATAGAAATTTTGGGCCAACCGCTGCATAGTGCGTGCGATTCCCAGATGACCAGACAAGGGAATATTGTGTGCAGTCTTGAGCAACTCCTCAAGGTACCCCTGGGGAACAACACGCTGCCTACCTATCATCCCTCCTTCTGTCTTAGCATCCTGAGTATACATCAGTCCACTTTCCCAATAAACTTTATGTTTTCCATCACCTCCCTGTGCTCTGTCCTAGTCTGCCCAAGCCCTCAGCGTCTCTAGACTAGGGTCACTTTCTGAGCAGCTGCAAACCCCTTACACATTCCCAATGAATGGGACAGGTCCCCGTCAGTATCTAAACTAGGGTCCCTAGCTCTAGCGTAAGGGCACTCTGGATCACTGTCATCCCTAACCCTCTGACAATGGGTCACCCCTCCTTCTTTGGAGTAACTCTCCGTAGCTGTTTGATTAACTGCTACTGGGGAAATTTCTACCCCCTTTTCATTAGTCTCCATATCAGGAGACACAGGCTGGGGGACCAGCCTCCCAGTGGTTTCCACAGTGGCTTCTCTGGGGTCCAGAGAACTACAATTTCCCCTTCGCGTTTGGCCACGGGTACCTGCACACACCATTCCCTGTTTGAGACTGTTGCCAAGGATGATGTAAACTGCTAAAGTTCTGGCTACAGCCACCTGCTGCACAGCTCACCCTGTTTCACCCCAATCTAGGAGACCACTAGCGAGTGACAATGTTGTCTCCTCCCCAGTGAACCCTTGTACAGTTACAAATTTATTGGGTATAAGCGGACCAGGCTATATCAGATCCCTTTTATCAATGTCAGGGATGCCCCCATGTCTCTTAACCCTTGTGTCTGTACACCATTCACAGTGACTGGGTGCATGTGTTCCCTCATGTTCACAGGCATGCTTCCAGGGACATACAAACAACCCACTTCTTTCCTTGCCCCATTTTGCATATTGCTTTTCCTTTTGGGACACTGTCCGGCAATATGCCCAGTTTCTTTGCAAACCCAACATTCGTTTCTTTTCTCAGAAAAATCTTTTCTTTGAAACCTGGGGCTAACTGGTTTCAGTGGAGGCAGGGAGGGTTTTAGCTGCCCTGAAGGCATGCTTTCCCCTTTCTGCGCTGCCAAGTCTGCCCCATTCGCTCTCAGAGCAGGTCTGCTCTTGGCACAGTGGTCCGAGAGTTCAGCAGCCTCTTGCACTGTTTTGGGATCTCGGTCCTCCAGCCAGGTTTTCAGCTCTGCTGGGCATGCCCCAAAAAACCTGTTCTAACAATACAGCATTTTCAATTTTATCTACAGAGTTTGCGTCGATTCTTTTCCACCAACGTTTTAAACACTGATGTTGTTTCGTCACTAGCTCCTTGTAGCTCATGTCAGGCCTTCTCCTGAGCTTATGGAATTTAGGTCTGTATGCTTCTGCAATTAAATCAAACTTTTTTAAAAGTGCAGCTTTAAGTTTGCTGTAATCATTACTTTCCTCATTGTCCATTTAACCCAATGCATCACAAGCTTTCCTGGTAAGTAGTGGGGACAGTTGGAAGCTCCAGGTCCCTCTAGGAATCTTTGCCTGAATACAAACTTTTTCAAAGGAATTTAAAAAAGCATCCATATCCTTCCCCTCATTAACTTCAGCTATCAATCTGAAATTTAATTTGTAACCCAGTCCTGTAGTTCCAATTAACCCCAAGCCACTTACCTGCTCTGGTGCTGGTGGTTGGAGTCGTAGCTTCTCCAGTAATGTCACCTCTGGTGCTCACGTTCTTCACGGTTAGCCTCTCGCTGTTCACGCTCCGCTTCTCGCCGTTCTCGTTAACTCTCCTCCTCTGTAGCTCACTGTTCTTGCTCAGCCTCTTTCTGTTCTTGCTCCCTCTTCTCCTCTGCAGCTCGTTTCTCTCATTCTGCTTCTTGCTGTTCTCACTCTCGCTTCTCCTCTGCAGCTTGTTTCTCTCGCGCCACTTCTCACTGTTCCTGCTCAGCCTCTCTCTGGAACTCCAGCTCCACTCTGCGCAACTCAATCTGCAGCTTGACTGCTTCTGCCTCCAGAATGCTGGTGACCTTCCCCTGCTGCTGTGACCCTTGGCTTGCACTTGCCCTACTGTCCTCCTCACCAAATCTGGACACTGGCCCCTCCATGTCCAAGGTTTGGTCCTTTACAGTCATGGACTGTGACGCGACACTCTGGGTATCAGCGGCCATCAGAGCATCCACGAGGTTCTGCTTGGTGGCTTCCCCCTCATGCAGGACTCCTCTCTCCTTGCATAACTGTTTCAGGTAGTCTGCAGTGTGCTCACTGTAGTGGGAAGTCAACTCCTTTCCTAACTACAGCTACCCTAACTTGCACTTTAAAAAGAAATAAAACAGGTAGAAACTTTGACTGTAAGCAAAATGATATTGTTCTGTTTTCTCTTTTAAAAATAAATCACTGCTTTATTTTGCAAGTAAGCTGTACAGTATTAAGCTGACACACTGAACAGTTAAAGCTTGTGTTACCAAATTTATCACACTGCTGCCAACCAAATCTGTCACAAACGCACTCCGCAGGTCAAGCCCTCTGCTCCCACAGTGCCAACCTCAGAGCGCAATAGTGTGAACAGGTAACAGACAGGGTAACCCTCCTATCTGCTTTTGGGTCCAAATCACCTTTAGTCTCAAGTTCTGGAGGGATTCAAATTGTGAACCTTATGCTAGCATACCCAAATGTACAGGCTCAGAAAATATTATCTTCAGGGATACAATATATCTTTCGCCTAAGAGCACCTAACCAGGTATCCAAACTGAACCCTTAAAACTCTATAAGAGCCCTTAGGTATATTTTTACCTTTTCCAAGCTTAGTAACACCATCAAGCCCTTGACCAGCTGTCAGACTTAATATCCGTCCAGCAATAACATAGAAAAAATGACTGAGGAGACCCAGGCAGTATCTTAAGAAAATTTTTACTAAAATGGTTAAAACAGCAAGATAAAATACAGAACAAATATCAAAAAGCATCACACTCACATAAAAGGAAAAAAAAGGGAAAACTACAGAACAAAACTCCTACCACAATGCATTTGGATCTTTTCTTTCTAATGTATTACCTCTGTAAGTGCCTTTAAATTAGAGAGATCTTTGTTTCTTAAGAGTCCAAAGAGATATGTCCCACATTTCAGACACAAGTATCAGTTTAAACTCTGTGTCTCCACATCCCTTCTGTGAGTCATCTAGCTCTTCCTTTTAGAATATAAAATTAAAACCATGATTTCCAGGAGGTATTTTAAATAATGTGAACATCAGAAAAAACCCATTTCCCAAATGATGAGTCTCTGATCAACCAGTTCCTTTGAGGTTTACAACCCTGCAGTCCATCACCCAGGTGTGAGATAGCCAAAAGCAATCAGCTAAATTATGTCCTTTCCTGATGTAATAAAATTTGTATTTAAGCTGTAACTTCAAAAGCAGCAGCAGGTGATGAGGGCCATAAACTGTCTCTCTAGAAAGATGTTCCAATTAACTGTTTCCTTCTGGTCCGTTTAATTACATCCTTGTTTTCAGCTGCTGACACCTTGTTATTTAAAGGGCCAAATCTCACAGACTGATATTTTCATACACTGACCATTTATTTATAATACCAATATGATACAATAATCATAACCAGCTGGCCAAGCGTCACAGTGGTCACTATGCCCATTTCAAATATAATCAAACCTTTAGACGTCTACTGTGAGTAATTTAACTGTTTTGCATATTTTAGTTCAAAACTACTTCCATTCTTTTAAGTTGTGTGAAGGTCTTTCAGTTTTTAGGAATTCATCAAATTAAAATTTTTGAGCACTTCTACAAAAGTTTGTGTTCATAAGACAAAGAATTTAAGAAAGGAGAACAGAACCCTATCTCAGAGAAACAGATCTTCCAAGCCTGACCCAAATGTATATAGACGTACAGTTCTAAATAAAGAACTGTAATTATAAAAAAAAATTATAAAGGTTATCAGGAGGGAGCGGAGCCAGCAGCCTAGCTGATAACACTCTTTTCACTGTGCTCCTGGTGAACTGTTAGGATCAAACCTAATCCAACGCTTAATTGCTTTTTTTTTTTCAATTTAAATGGACTAACCAAATTAAGATGAACTGTGACTTTTCTTGGGAATTCCTCCATACAAATGATAAGAGGGTCTTCAATGAAAATCAAAACTGCAGGCCCAAGTCAACCAGCAGGGCCTGACCCTGTGATGCAGTCCTCTGGAGGTGCATGGACAGCACCACTAGGAAGCTTGCAGAGAGCAATCACTGCTCTCACGTAATCAATCCAGCACATTGATACAAAACTGGACAGTTACAACAAAAGTCTTGCGACTGTACAAAGCAAAAGTTGACGGTCTGGTTTCAACCATAGCTGCTTCGGAAGCAACGGTATGGAAAGTCATGGGAGCTGCCAACCTATCAAGGAACCGTTACTTATTCAGGTGAGGCTGTAGCTAGTAAAATACCCTCAGATCACTGAATGTGAGGGTCCTAGGGTCTGCCTGAGGGATCAGAAGGCTCAGGCTTTCCCACATTTCTTGAAAGGTGGCTCACAAGAGGTGCTCGGTCTGAGCTTTGCACTGCAAATTGTTCAGGCTGATAAGAGTGCACTCCAGACGAGTGTGCGCAGAGGGGAAAGCCCAAGAACAGTCCTGATGCTAACCAAGTTATTGCATGCTGCTGAAGACCAAGGAACTGTAGAATTAAAGTACACCTAAATCCTCTTCTTCCTGGACTATTCTTACTCCACCCAGGTCAAAGGAAAGGCTTTCAATCCCACAAAAAGAAATCTGGGAGACTCAGAAATCCTGTTGTCTGCAGTTTCCTGCCATGCTCCAGTTTACAGTTTGTAACAAAATCTATTCTTTTACAGATCTGAAGGAGGCAGGAGCACAGGCTACTAAGATCAAGCAGAAGAGAAATGCTGCAGATGAAGAGGAAGAGAAATGCTGCAGATGAAGAGGAAGAAGAAAGCCAGACCCGGTGGCACTTAGAGTTGAGGTGCTGGATGCCACACCTCGCATCATGCTGGCAACCCGGGTTCGGGAACAACCTCGGGGCTGCCGGGGGTTGGCAGGAGAGAACTGAGTGTTCATTGGACTGCTCTCCTCTCCTGGGGTGGGGGAGTACAGTCTGCCGCAACTTGGGCGACCTCTGGCGGTAGATGGGGGTCGCATGCTGCAGAGACCACAATAAGGGGGTATGGGAGCTTCGGCGGATGTCCTGTGGGCGGGTGCAGGAGCGTGCCCATCATGCGCTGGACATCATTGCATGTCTGAGCTCCTGGGAACCAAGAAAATGTGACAAACCCTGGCACCCGGTAGGTGAAGGCCTGCCCACCTGACTCATCCATGCTCACCGCTGGACTCGCCCCACCCTGTCTCTGAGTCCTCCATTCCCCCTGGCGGCAACTTGGCCCTTAGAGCACCAGAAGAGTTGTGGCAGCCCTTACATGGGGGGCTCAGAGCTGGGTAGTCGGTCACTATGGAGGAACTGGAGGATGCCTTGAGTTGGAGGTAGGAAGTTGAGGGGGCTCAGACTGAGCGGGACAGTGGGTTAGGTTCAAGCAGAGTTGGAGAGAGACCTATGGGACTAGTGATACGGAGTAAAGAAAATATACAAACAAAAAAGAAGAGGAAGAAGCAGATTCTGAGGAGGGAGACTGAACTGAAATCCTAAAATAAACTCTTTTTTGTCCAGTTGGCAGGTTGGATGAAGTTCACACTTTTTTTTTTTTTGATAACTTTAAATACATAATTGCACCTGAACTTTGTACTGGATTTATTTCATTTCATACTGCAGCTAGTTAATGTGGGGCGATCCTTTATTGTTCTGGGGAACAGGTAACTGAGCGTTAGAGTAAGGCAGATTATACATGCCTTAAAAAGTGATTGCACTGCTCACTGCCTTTTATTTTACAGCCTGAACTTGTGTGGAATGTTTTAAGGAAGGGCTGTGCCTTTCTGTATTATCTGGAGCGTATGCACTCCCAGAATGTGTGATTAAGACAGTAGATAGCTCCAAGGCTGAAGGCATCAGGTGGACCTGGAGAGGGAAGAAGCTAGCTCTCTGGATGCACTCAGGCACAACCCCTGCACAGTACAGTTCACTGTTGTAGAGAGTCAGGTGGTATACCCAGCTCCACAAGCCCACCTGCTGGGCACACCCCTTACATTCCTAGAAGTCTGCAAAAATGATCAAACTATATATTTCAGTGTCCGTGGCTCAGCAGATTGCATACTCACCTCTGAGGCTAGAAGATCAGAAGGCTGTGGGTTCTATCCCCAAACCAGGCACTTGGGTTAAATCCCAACAGTGACACTATGATGCAGCATGAGGGGGGTGCTGCAATCCTGAGGTGCCGTCTTTCGGATGAGATGTTAAACAGAGGTCCCATCTGCCTGTTCCGGTGGTAGTTTAGGTGGATGTTAAAGATCCCATAGCACTTCTCGAAAAGAGTTGGGGAATTTTCCCAGTGTCCTGCCCAAATTTCCCCCATTTACTGAAAAAAATACTACTAACAGCTTAATCTGGTTCAATGTCAGTTGGCATCCATCTGTATCCCCCCTGCCCCAGGACAAGGTTGAAAATTGGCAGAATTGTCTAATCCTCCTTTCCTGGTCAACAAAAACTAACTAAACTAACTAACTAAAACATTTTATCAGGTACAAATGTTGGGAGATAGAAATGAAAAGGTACAAAAATGGGTATTTTTTTTGCATAAAATTGTGTTGGGCCTCATGCCAAACTCAGTCAGTGAGAAATTCCCTAGATATACTAGCTGTTTTTGCCAGGTCTCAAAACAAATATGTTTTCTCCATTCCCATTTTAATTCATCTTATGATCAGAGATCATTCAAATACAAAGTGATTATTTGTTACAACAATTTACCTCAGCTGGTCTCGAGTGGTGTACAACTGTCCTCATGTAAATCTGGATTGTACAACATGTTGTTGGATTCCAGTTGTGTGTGTTTAAGTAATTGTATTTGTTTCTATGTACTGGTCGCTGTGAAAAACGGCACTCTTGCCAACCAGTTTAAATAAAAATGAAATGAAAAAGTCCATGATTTTACAGAACATTGCACGCCGATGGCTATAATTACTTGTTATTACTAATTTGGCCCCCCTGAGGAAGAGGCAGTGTACCTCAACATGTAGGAGGAGTTAGTGGTGACCCGTGTTCAGTTACTAAACTTACCTTTGGAAACAGTCTGTATGGTATTCAGCATTATGCACTTTGTTACTTTTGTGTTTTGCACAGTAAAGTAAGAATAAAATAATTTACTTAAAAAGTTTAACTAGGAAATACATACTGAGCTTACAACAGCTCGTTTCCAGATGTGCTCTGGGGGAGAGGAGAGAAGGAGATAGCTAAACAATATAATTACTAAAAATACAAGACAGTCAAATACAGCGATACAGAATTACAAACAGAACCATAAATGTTAGAGGCAATTTCCTAATGAAATGCGATTAAAAAATATATAACAATCTGTAAACATAAGTAGGGAAAAAGTAGTGAAACAGCATGAACAGGACAAAACTAGAGAAGGGGAGTAAGAACAGGACAACCAGTAGCAAGTGATGAGGGAGTAAAAGAGGAAAGGATCATAGACCGTTGCAGCAAGAAGAACAAAACTCATAAAGAAAAAATGTTAGGGAGGAAGGAGAAGAGGCAGAACAAACAGAAAGAGGGAAGCAAGGAACAAAGTTTAGAAAAGCGGTAAGAAAAAGCAGATTGACCAACAGATTTTCTAGGATGAGCGAGAGAATGGGAAGTAGTGTTGCAGAGAGGGTAGGAGGTAGAAGGAGGGAAGTGAGGTATAAGGTAGTGGGTGCCGAACCAGAACTTCGATAAACAAGAGACACAATGAGAAAGATGCCTAACATCCAGAGAGGGAAAAGAAAGGGCTGCATAAAGAGAAATGAAAATTAAGTACCTACCGTAACTGTTGATCTTTCTGTGTATCTTCACCATTCATCACTGTTGGGTACTAGCGCCACAGCTAGGACCCTGCGGGAGACCTTTTTTTTTTTCTATGGGTGGAGTCAATGCAGGGCTGGCACCGCCCTCGAGGCTGACGTTCCACGTGGCACTCATGGGTTGGCCGTTATCTGTCATCGACTCCGTCCCAGCCCCAGTTCTGAAACGCCGGAGAGTGTAAGGAAAGGGAGGGTGAGACAGGGCAAGAGAGCCCAAGGGATAGACAAAAGGAAAGGAATAATGAACTAAAAGGAGAAATAAACGAAAAAGGAGACAGGAGAGAGAGAAACCAGAATGGGAAATTGGGGAAAGGGAAGGAGGCCCCAATCTCTGGAAGGAGAAGCAGAAGGGATGGATGGGGGGGGAGAGAACCACACCCCCAGGAATGGTCCTGCATCTTAGGATTTTAGCAATAACGATAGCTCAAAACTGGGCTGTCAAAGTTCAGCTGCCAGAAGGCAAGGCCTGAAATGTTTAAGCAGCATGGGCCTAGAAGGACTAACCTTAAGAGGGGGGCAGGATGGGAGTGTGTCTCAAACTCCTCCCCCTTCCTCCAAATATCAGAGAAAAATTAAACTGCCATGAGGGCATTAAGAAAATGAACTCAAAATTTGAGTTCATAAATAAAAACAGAGAAGGGGGGGGGGTGCCCCCAACACTCCATTCACTCCTGAAGAACTGAAGGAGAAGAAAGAGATAAGGAGAGAGCCTCTCCCCCACCCATATACCCCAGTAATACCTCCTAAGGGAGAAATTCATCCCTGTGTGTCTCCAGGATCCTCTTCCTCCTAACCATGAGGGAGAGGAGAGCGAGAAGAAAAACAGAAGACACACAGGGGGGAGGAGGGAGCCCAGAGACTGAGGCCCTAGGGGAAGGAGGGAGTGATTTAGTGATGAATGGTGAAGATATACAGAAAGATCAACAATTAAATTAGGTACGTAATTTTCATCTCTTATCTGTGTCAATCTTCACCATTCGTCATTAGTGGGTGAGTACTGAGCCCCCCGAAGGGGGCCCTGAATTATCGCAAGGGACTAGGTCACTTAGCCTCCAGTGGGTGAGACACAGGAGGAGAGAACCCTTATAGGCCTGGGGAGGCCTGAGACTGGTCTGGATGAGACGGGGAGCCCCCAGTGGGGGAGGGAAGGTGCCCCAAAAGTCGACGTCTCACCCTACGGGAGAAAAGATGGGTTCTCCAGTATGTGGAATAGATCACCCTGCGCCGGACCAGGGGTGATAACTGGGATAGGCGAAGCCATGCCGTCCACCTCTGGATGCACCTCATTGGTGTCATGATGCCCTTGCTTGGTGCCTTGCTAGCTCCAGGCCCTGTGCAGAAAGGGCAATGGCTTGCCTGGTTTCCTCCATATCAGGCATTGAGGCTAGGATCTGTCCTAGCCTGGACCACAAGAACCTATCGTAGGCAGCAAAGTGGGCCTGATGTGCTGAAATAGATAGGGAGATCCGTGCTGAGTAGAAAACTCTTCTCCCCCAGAAATCGAAGTCCGCAGAGTCTGAGTCCAGGGGACGGTCATGATAAGGGGCGCGATGCCGAGACGGGGTGTCCGGGGAGGTCAAACCCGAAGAGAGATGAGGCAGAGAACCTGCAGACCCGGTGGGAGTGCAATACCGCTGGCATAGGTCCCTTGGGGCTGTAACAGTGGAGAAGGGACGTAGCTAGAGCCGATCTGACACTTCCTGGAAAGGAAGAGGCCAGGCAGGAACCACCAGGTGAGCCACACTGTACTCGCCTAGAAAGGTGCGCATCAGATGCTCAGGATTGCTAACCAGGATTGGGGTAAGACAGAGCTCATCCAACATCCTCGTGAGGAAGCGCTGATAAGCAGAGAAATCAGAAGCTGGGGAGATGTCGACAGATGGTTCCTCTCACTCTGTGGAGGAGGAGGAAGAAGATGAAGGCGAGCTCTGAGGTTCAGGGTCCGGCTGCATGGTGGAACATCTGCTGGTCAGGGCATGGAGGTAGGTGGTAAAATGTGCAGCGGAACCTCTGAACTGCTCCCAGGTGAGGGATCCCCTAAGACTGGGAATACCTGGGATAGCCAGGGATGGAGACAGACACTTGCAGGACAAGCTCCAAGCAACAGGAGAACAGTCTCTGTCAGGGCAGGGGGGGACAACAGGAAACCCTTCGCAGGGAGGGAGATCTGAAGGTCCCAGCAGCTAACAGCCGTTCAACTGGATCGGAATGGTCAGAGCTGTGCCCAAAGGAAGAAATCCCCCCGTGAGGTAACCGGAACAATGAGAGTCCCGAAGGAGGGCCCCTGACCTCAGAAGTTAAAGTCCCTCTCGAGGACTCATCCAGGGAAGAGCGAGGGTCTGCACTGCGACTCCTCCCAGAACCAGCTGGGCTCCAGTGAGGACACGCTGCGCCACACCCCTACCCCTCAACCCTTCAGAATCGGAGAGGGATCTCGGCCTCGTAGCCACCAGCCTAGGCAGCTGGCAACTCCAGGCGGTCTCAGAGGAGTCTACCCAGGAAGCAGTACCCTCCCCTTCCTGGCGTGCCCCGGGCTGTCCAAAACTTGGACTGTCTAAGCACAATAGGGAAGGGGGTGCCCCAACTGGAGGGGCAGAAGTGCCAGTGGCCATAGGTTGCACAGCAGTGGCCACAGGATTCACCGCTGGCTGGTCAGTACCACTGACCTTTGGGCCTACCGGTGATGACTGACCCCCAGAGTGTGGCTGAATGGGGGCCAAGGTTCTGGAAATGGAGGGATCTGAGGTTTCTGAAGAACCTGGGAGCCAATCCATATCAGGCCTAGAGTCCACCTCCGACAAGGCATACTCTGAGGTCCGATGTCAGACAACATCCCGAATCCCCAGTTCCTGGACCACGAGTGGAGCACCTTCCAGCCCATGCATAAATGGCACCAGAGCTAAGCAGGGTCCTGCACCCTGATGCTGACACCCACCCGGCACTGAGTGGCACTAGAGTTAGCGCCCAGCCCTGGGCGTGGTGCCCCGTGCTACCCCAGGTGCCGTGGGCGACACCAAGCCAGTCGGCCCCCACGTCCGGCTTGGCACACCCTCCAGTGCTGCAAGTGGCACCAGAGTCAGGCACAGCCCCGAATGCAGTGCTACACAGCACCCCGGTGTGTCAGCACCACGTGCCCCCATCCCAAGTGCAGCAAACAGCGCCAGAGTCGGGGGTGGCACCGGCTCCAGTTCGCGCCGTGCACAGTGCCAGAACCAGAAACAGGCCCAGAAACCACTGACGCACCATCCCTGACACCACTGAGAGCCCCGACGTCGCAAATGACACCAGAAGCAACAGCAGCACCGCGAGACGGCCCGGCGCCGACCACCATGCCGCTCTCTAAGCCGCGGCACCACGAACAACACCAGGATAAAGAGCGGCATCGTCAGATAGCGCTGAGGACGGTGCTGGTCCAGACCCGGAGGACCCAGAATACCACACCGAAGGAGCCATTACCTCCAAAGAGGCAACTGCCAAAGCGGTGCCTCCTGACTGTCCCCCAAGAGGGACAGACTGAGCCTCCTGTACCGCGGAAGAAACCCCCGCCGCAGCAAGGCTAAGAGAGGTGGGGGCTCCCTCCTCCACGGGCCATATAGGACCGGGAGGGGACCCGGAGGAAGGACCGAGAATCTGTGCCTTGGCCCGCCGACTGTGCGCTCATCCTCTGAAAGTCAGCGGAGCACGTCTGACTTTAAACGTGTGGTTTTCGACAACTCGGCAGTCCATGGAAAAACCACTGTCACAGTCATCCATGTCGTGGCCTGGGCCGAGGCAGGAAAGGCAGCAGTTATGTTGGTCCGTCACGGAATAGAGGCGGCTGCAGGGGCACCGATGCATAGAAGTCTGCCCCGCTTTCGACTTTTTTTGCCCCTCGGACGAGACATGACCATTCGGTAAATAAATACAAACACAGTACTCAACACCACTTCAAAGAAAAAGGAAAGATCTTACCATCCAGAAGTGACATCGAGCAGTGAACAGAACTGAGGCAACACCTGAGCAGGCTGATGAACTAGGCCGCAAAATGCAATTCGAATAGTCTCCACACGATGTCTTCATTCTTCACTCGACGGCAGGAGAAGAATGACTGGGGCTGGGGCGGAGTTGACGACAGATAACGGCCAACCCACGAGCGCCACATGGAACATCAGCCTCAAGGGCGGTGTCGTCGCCTGTGTCGATCTACCATAGAAAAAGTCTCCGGGGTCCTAGCTCCGGCGCTATAACCCACTAGTGATGAATGGTGAAGATTGACACAGATAAGATCAGTGGTGAGTATGGAGTGAGCAGTCTAAAGAAAAATGACAGAAAGTGTGAAAAAGAGGGTCCAGTCTGGCAAGGGAGGATTTAGGGACATTACTGCAGACTAAGTCACCATAGTCAAAAATAGGAAGGATAATTTATAATACAATTTCTCGAGGGCAGGGAGTGGAATACTTGCTTTATTCCTGTACAAAGCACCTAGCTTAGGGTGAAGCTTACAGTGAATTGCATCAATATGCACTGAGAAATCAAGCATCTGTTTTGCCTTTTGCGTGTGCTGCTTCTTTGAACTGTAATTACTTATTATTCTTTAAGTGAAGATATAGACAGTTGTTTTAATTACACTGTTTTCCTTTTAGAAGTTTGAATTCTGTTCTTTGGGGGTGTGTGGAAGGAGCTTTTATCTGATTAACCCACAGAGCCTACCCTTAGCACCAAGAAGGTCAGTAACAAGAAATGAAAATAACGTACCTACCATAATTCTTGCTCTTCTCTTGTATCTTCACCATTCATTACTGCTGGGTGTAAGCCGGATGCGTGCACCCGCCATGGGAGCGCTCTTTTTTTTTTTTGGAAGAGAGGAGTCATGCTTGGTGCCATAGAACTGGCGACACCTGCGTAGTGTGCAAGGGGGCAGCAGGTGGAGCCCATTAGACTCCTCCTCCAGTCCAGTTCTGTGAAGCTGGAGAGGCAGAAACAGGTTATAGGAGTAGAACGAGGCAAGGAAGCCGAGGGATAGGAAAAGAAAAGGAAATAAACTGAAAAAGGAATAAGCCGAAGAGAGGACAGAGAGGGAGAACCCTACCCTAATTGACCAAAGGGTCTAAGTACTCAGACGGTTCTAAGGGAGAGAAAGTAAGAATAGGAAGAAGTGGAAAAAAGAGGGTAAATGGTGAGGAAGGAGGATTCTGTCCAGGTAAATGGAAGACCACTGGCTTAAAGATTTTCAAATCCCAACAGGGACTGAAGACAAGGGTGCAAGGATCCCACCAGCTGAGGGTTAAGAGTCCAAGGTTGGACTACTGGTCCTTACTGCTTTGAAGACAGACCTCCCTTCCTCTCCATTTATCCAACATTCTAAGTAATCCAGTAACCCAGAATCTAGGCTCACAGCTGTCCCCAGAAGGGGAGCAGCTGCACTCAGAAGAAGCGCGAGACCTGACCTAGGGATAGATGACAAAAACTTTGACAGTACCCTCATGGGGAACTGACATAGTTCCTATTTTGAGAGAAATATGGAACAGCCAAAAGAAGAAAAGGGAGAGAAGGAGAACTCCCTTGAACTCTCTTAGGACTGTATTGAAAAAACAGTCATAGGGTGAATCCAGAGGATGAAGACCCCCTAACTAGTGGATACCCTGTACATAAGAGAATCAAGTTAGTTCCCTCAGAGGGTTAGGGCAAAGGCCCTACTCACCATACCCTGAAGCAAGCACTCTGCGACTTCAAGGATGGGACAGAGAGCTCCGAGGTTCCAGGGGGACTCAGCCCCCAGTTGGCCTCAAGGAGGGGAAAGCGAGCAGGGCATGGGAGATGTCCATGAATTGAGGCCCATGAGGGGAAGGTGGGCGGGATTCAGTAATGAATGGTGAAGATACAAGAGAAGATCAAGAATTATGGTAGGTACATACGTAATTTTCATATCTTCCCTTGTCAATCTTCACCATTCATTACTGCTGAGTGAGTACCAAGCTCCCCCGGAGGGAGCCTGATGTTCAGCCCTGAGGGAATAGATCCCTCAGCCTCCTACTGGTGGAAAGCAGGAGGGGGAGACCCTAGCCAATAGACTGAGGCAGTCTAAGGCTGCTGAGGTGTCCCCCTTGGCCGGGGTTACGTAGGATGCCCCTGAAGAATCTTCCTTGCCCTGCGGGAAAACAAACGGGTCCCCCGGAAAGCGGAGGAAGTCACCCTACGCCGGGCAATGGGTGACAGTCTGGACAGATGAAGCCATGCTGTCCGCCTTATGCAGATCGCTGTCCCTGCCACTCTGGAAGCCACCTCACTGGCATCATAAGACGCCCTTGCCTGGTGCCTTGCAAGTTCCAGACCCTGTGCAGAGAGGGCAATGGCTTGTCTGGACTGCTCCGTAGATGCCAGAACCTGAGCCAGCATCGACCACAGATGCCTGTTGTAGGCAGCATGGTGTGCCTGATGTGAACCTATACACATCAACTCATGAGCCAAAGGAAAGACTCTTCATCCCCACTGGTTGAATTCTCCGGAATCCAGATCCGGGGGTCGATCATGCGCCAGGCGCTGAGGCCCGGAAGGAGTGTCTTGGGATGTCAAGCCTGAGGACAGTGAGGTAGAGAACCTAGAGACTCATGGGGGCACTATACCGTCTCCTGCAGTCTGCCGGGTCTGGAGAAGGGGCGGCTGGGGACTGCCAGGTGCGGATAGATGCCTCCTGGAAAGGGACTGGCAAGAAAGGCACCATGAGGTGGCAAGCGCTGAATTCACTAATGAATGTACGTGTCTGCTGCTCATTATTGTCCCTGTGAACAAAGGAAATATGGAGCTCTGAGACCAGCCTCGAAAGGAACTGCTGATATTCCCTGAAATCGGAGGACAGGTGGAGAGGAAGTTCCTCTTCCTCAGAAGAGGAAGACGAGGAGGAAGTGGAGCTCGAATGATCAGAAGACTGTTGTGGCGGGGGGGACAGGCGGAAGACCTGTTCATCCATGGCCCTAACATATGAAGGAAAGTCCGCCGCAATAGCTCTGAATGTCTCCCAAGTTAAGGGCCCCATAGGACATACATGGCCTGGAATTGAGGGGGGTGTCTGCATAGGGATGGGCGAAGGACACCTGAGAGAATGTGTCTGGCCTCAGCCAGGGCTCCGAGATCCAGGGAATGATGCCACCGTGACTGGGGACCCTGAGACTGCACGGGGTTGCGAAGAAGAAAGCTGAGAAAGCAAACTCCGGAAGAGCCCAGAAGGGGAATCTTCCCTGTGATGCGAGTGGGGTTGTATGTGTCCAGGAGGATAACCCTCGGTGCAGCCACCAGAAGGTGCCCTCGAGTCCTCGAGGGAAAGGTGGGATTCAGCACTGCGACTCCTCCATCCCCCCGCAGGGCGGTGGAGATGCGCTGCCGCTCCTCACCCTAACCTCTCAACCCTTCAGACTCTGAGGCAGCCCTCTTCCTCGAAACCAGCATAGGAGCTCCCTGCTCTGCAGGCCTCTCAAGGAAGGCCACAGATGCAGGATCCTCCACCCTCTCCCAGGGTGCCCCACTGGCACCAGAAATGGCAGCTGCCTGGCCCCTGCAGAAGAAGATACTCTCTCCAGAATCCTGGAGCCATCATCCAGTGGGACCCCCAGAGACAATCTGCTCCCGGGACTCAGGAAGAGGAACGCTAGGCCACCTCCAAGACATCCTTCTCTGAGGAGGAGGTGAGCAGAACGACCTCCAGAGAGGCTACCTCGGGAACGTCTCTGCCAATGGCACCGCGAATGGTGCCGCCACAGACTGCGACACCAACGGTGCTGCCCAAGTCCCCAGCACCATGAACAGCACCGGAACCTAGGGTGGCGCGAGGAGGCCTTCTCCTCACCGGGCCGTAAAGACCCAGGAGGGGACCTGGAGGAAGGGTATAAAGATTTGGCCTGGGAAGCTCGCGGGTGACGTCATCCTCCAAAAGTCGGCGGAGCTCTGCCGATCTTGAACACATGAATTTCCAGTACACGGCGGTCCATAAAAAAACAGGCATCACAGTGATCCATGTCATGGTTGAGTCCCAGGCACCAAAGGCAAACATCATGCCGATCCGTGACAGAGAAGTGCCGGCCACAGGGGCACCGATGCATGGGGCACGGCTCGCTTTGAATTTATGTTTGGCCCCCGAATCAGACATGCGAACAAATTCACAAAAAAACAGCAAAGATCTTGGCGCTGTCGAATATATATATAAAGAACAGTCTTACCAGTTCAACGGTACCGGGATGAAGGAGCGGCGTAGAGAAACTCAGCGTCGAAAACAAGGCCTAATGGCGTAGCAAAAACTATTTTCTCCAACTCACGCAGCAGGTGCGGCTTCAATGGCGGAAGAAACAGAACTGGAATGGAGGAGGAGTCTGTGGTGCCTAAAGGCCACCCCTCGGACACTACACAGTGCGTTGCTGTCATGGGCGGCGCCGTTGGCGCCAACTCCTCCCTCATAAAAAGAAAAAAGAAAAAAAGGGCTCCCATGGCGGATGTGCACATCCGGCTTACACCCAGCAGTAATGAATGGTGAAGACTGACAAGGGAAGATCTTTCTTTCATAATTCCAGTGTTTAAACTGCTATAGGGCACTGCCTGCACCAGTGGCTGTAAGATTTGTGTAACACATTTCTGAAGTATGTACCCTCTGAATCTTGAAACACAGAGGAAAGTGACTTTCTCTAATTTTTTTAAGCAAGCTGATTGTAATACTGGATGTCTTTCTTTGATGCAGATGTATGTTGTTCTTTAAAGCAGTAGTACTATGTAAAAAAATAAAAAATTGCGCTTTTTCAACAGTTTACTCCCTGTGCTCTGTTGAGCATGTCCCTGGTACTCTTTCCTGCCGGCATTGTACTATCACCTTGTAATCTGCTAAATTGTGCTTTGTTTTTGGTTACATTTCTGCCTCCTGCCATGTTGACAGCAGCAGTAAAAGACAGGCAGACAGGCAGGAGCCATAATTTCTGTAGATCTACAGAAAATAGAAATTGATCACTTCCTGGGTAGGTAGTACTGCTGCTTTAAACAAAAGCAAACAACATACAGTTAAAAAAATCATCAATAACATGCCTTCAGACAAAGCTCCAGGCAGGAATGGCTTTCCCTTAAATTTTTACAAAATGTTTGAGGAAACCCTATCTGGAATTTTTTTTTTCATGCGTATACTTTCAGCCTGAAATCCCTGTGATTAGAGGAATCCCTCCAGCCCTGTCACTGACTCATTTTAAGGACATACAGGTTTAATCACCACTTAAGCCTGATAGGCTGGTGGCCTTGACACGCATGTACGTGTCGCATCTGCTGATGCCCTGCCCCATCCTACAGGTCCCTGCTGTCACTGCCATCCAGCCTCTGTCAGGTGGCACTTATAAGAGAACTGCACAGAACCTGTATGCTAGTTCTGCCAGTAGAGCTGATTTTTAATCACTGGTTCCAATTCTGTTACTGTTCCACCTCTTCAGGCTTTTCGGTAATCACAGTGGGTCTGTCTGATTTACACACATGTAGTAAGTACCATTTTAGAAGTGTGTGATGTTGTTTATGTCACTTGCTCGGCTCTTCCATTGTTGGCACAATGCATCCATGTCCTACAATAGAACACTGGCTGAGAGTGACATGAACTACACCACACAGTTCCAGAACAGTAATTAAAACCAGGATGTACATCAGAAATATCCGCCTTGTTTCCTAAACGGCCTGTACAAATGGAAAAGTAACAGAATTGGAACCGGTATTTAAAATACAGCTTCAACTGGGAAAAATTACTTTCTGGTGCACAGCAGTTCTCGCTGAAGTGGCGATATCAGGGCCCCTCCCACCACACACACCCAAAGGGAGGAGAGCCACTGTGGGACACTCAAACCTCCCTCTCCCAGCCAACCGCCAAGCGATCCTGGTCCGTTCCTGAACCTGGGTCACTGGAGTGGCGTCAAGCACCTCAGCCCACCATGCACTGAGCCAACAATATCTCGAAACCACTTAAGAATGTTAAACTGTATCATCATCTCGGAAGACCCCTCTATTTTGTTTTTTCACAGAGCAGCTGACTACAGTATTTCTTACACCAGACAAAGAACCAGTACAGTGTCCCAGCTACAGGCCCATGCCTTTATAGAACACGGACAACAAAATATCAACAAAGATTCTGGCAGACAGATTATCCTTCATCATTAGTAAATTAATCGGAGCATGCAGAGTAGGATTTAACAGAAAAAGAAACACAACTGAAAATACACGAAAACTCACATCATTCAAGATGCTAACAAGTGTAATATTCTCACTGCTTTATTATCCGTCGAGAAAGTATGTGACCAGGTGAATCGGCAATTCTGGTCTCTACAATAGAAAGGATGAATTGGGCTTATACCGTCATAAAAATAGTTAAAATATTAGACAGAAATCCAGCAGCATACAGTATTCCAGATACATTTTTAGGCCAGGAAGTAAAAACGTCCTAGTTTTCCAAGCTGGTAGTATTTCGGTATGCCAGGTAGTACTTTGCAACGCGGTCACAGTGTTCTGGTGGAGGACCCTGGACATCCGAGTTTGTGTATTTAAAAAATAGCAAGCTGCCTAGTTGTTAAGCTAAAAATAAAATCAGATCATAATCATCTTAATCTGTAGTGTGTCATGTCTGTTTGTATTATTTCATCATTAAATAAATGTATTGTTCATCATTATGAACAATACATTTCTTATTTAATGATGAAATAATACAAACAGACATGACACACTACAGATTAAGATGATTATGATCTGCTTTTATTTTTAGCTTAACAACCAGGCAGTTTGCATGGGGTGGGGGTTGGGCAGCTGTTTACCAACTACATAAAGCTCTACAACAGAAACACATGCACACTCACACCACATACATGGGCTATACCTGAGTACCAAAGATTTATCCCACTCACTCCTGCAGATCTAGGTTTGATTCTCACAACCTCCACTTGAAATACTGTGCAACTGTGAGCAAGTCACTAAACCTCCTCACCCCAATCACTCCAGCAGACCTAGGTTTGATTCCCACAACCTCCAATTGCAATACTGTGCGAGTCTGAGCAAGTCACTTAACCTCCTCACCCCACTCAGTCCATCAGACCTAGGTTTGATTCCCACAACCTCCACTTGCAGCCCATGTGAGCCCCAACACGCTCCCCACCCATATCCCCACAGAGACATTCACCCCCATAAGCAAATGCCATCCTGAGCATCACCGCTGCAGCCCCGAATAAATTCTGTCAAGAATCGCTCCTGTAGCTAACAGCTGTAAAGTAATAGTATCCACTTAGTAGTGCCACCCATCCTCACAGAGTCTCACTGCCATGGCCCTGAATGCTGGCAGTCACTCCCAGTAGTGCTTTACGATCACAAATGCAAAGCACTACTGGGAGCGACTGCCGTCATTCGGGGCAGCAGCAGTGAGACTCTGTGAGGATGGCCGGCACTACTAAGTGGATAATATCACTTTACAGCTGTTAGTTATGGGAGCAATTCTTGCCAGAATTTATTCCAGGCAGTGATGTGAGACAAAGGCCCTGTCCACACTATGCCTCTGTAACGTTACAGAGTGCCCAAACTGTTACCGCAAAGGTTTGCGTTTATACCTGTAACGTTACAGAAGGCGTTTTCATAACTGTTGTTGAAACCACATATGAGGTGGTTTCAACAATGGTTATGAAACCGGTCCCGCCTCGGTAACGGTCCCCTGCAGGGCCCATAGTGCAGCGAGCTGTCATTGTGGGATGGGTGCCAGTAGCGGTTGTCCAGTTCGAGGTGTGGACTGGCGGTACCAGTCTCGTACCGGTCACCGCTGCAGTGTGGACACACTGTACCGCTCCCCGGCTGTAACGGTTTCTGTCCGTTACGGGGTCTGCGCGGTGTAGTGTGGATGGGGCCTTAAGGGGGCATTTCCTTATGTGGGTGAGTGTCTCTGTGGGGACATGGGTGGGGATGGAGGTGGGGCTCAGATGGGCTGGTCATGATGGGACAACCCAGCAGGCTGCACTGAGCATACAGACTGAAAATACAGGCGTAAAATACGCTGGCACACCCCTTAACTTGGCCACTGGTAGCATCCATATTAACCAATGGGATCACTCCAACCTATACACCCTGTCACGAGGAATGAGACAGCGGTGTCCCCTAACTACCTCACTGTTCAATATATACCTAGAATCCTTGAGTCTGTCCATTAAATACAATAAAAAAAACTAAGCATTTGTCAATGTCGAACGTTCACGTGCAGGTATGTGTACTGGTGTTTGGCATTTGTGCAGGCCCCACCCCCAGTTGTATCCATGTCCCTTCAGCATCCATATCCCAACAGAGTACCTCTCCGCAACTCCTCTTGCATCCGAGTAACATTTCACCCTCATACTTCTTAAGTGTCTGTCTTAGGAACTCTAACGCCCTGGTTGTGCTCAAGGTTACGAGCCTGTGTGGAAACTGATCAACCTGCACTTGTAACACTGTCATTCAGTGGAATTATTTCACCAAAGTTTCAACATAGGCATTTTGTCACCTCTGGTCATGAACAGTACCACTATGAGTTTCTTACTGTGTACCAAACACTGATTTCCCACAGCGACCGCACTATTCTTTGCCGGAAATGTGAAAACACATTTCGGCCAGGATGTGAAAAATGACAGCTGTACTGCTCATAAGGTGATGTGAGAACATGTCAATGTTTAAAATTCTGGAGTGAAAATATTACAAATTCATGGACGTACGAGTGTGCGTAGTAACTGAGCAAGACACGCTCGTAACACAGCCACTTTATGGACTTTTGTCACCAAATTTTCAACATAGGCATTTTATGACCTCTGCTCATGAACAGTGTCACTGTGATTGTCTTACTCTGTAGCGAACACAGATTTCCAACAGCGACCACGCTATTTTGCACCAGAAGTGCAAAAATACATTTTGGCCAGGATGTGAAACATGACAGCTGCACTGTTCATAAGGAGGTGTGGAAATATGCCTATGTTGAAAATGTGAAATGAAAATATTACAAATTCGCGAACATATGAGTGTGCGTGGAAATTGCACAACGCATGCTCGTAACACAGTCATTTCTTGGAATTTGTTCACCAAATCTGCAACACAGGCTTTTTGAGAGCCGACCTCATGAACACCAACACTGTCGTTTTGTTATTCTGTCCAGAAAGGTGATTCCATGCAGTGACCACAAAATCACCTTTCGGGACCAAATAACGCCATGACAGTGACAGAATTCATGAGAAGGGGTGTCAAGAACCCCATGTTGAAAATCTGGTGCCAAAAGTCAAAAAAATGGCAGAGTTATTCACCTAAGTTGGAAAAACCCTGTTTATGCCATTATACAGCTTACCAGCATTTCCTCAGTTCGCAGTCGGCTTTGAAGAGTGCAGATGTGTTCCAGGTCCACTGAAGATCATTGCGCCAGGCTCCGGAGGTAAGTATGGGGTGAGTGGGGGGGTGTGGGGAGGTGGGTGTGCAGAGGGTGGGCATGGGTTGGCGGGGGGCAGAGACTCACCGAGGGACGCCTTCTTCTTTCACAGGGATTGTAAAGAAAAAAAAGGAACGGATGCTTCTGGCATGCTGGGGTGGACTCCAAGCGTGCCACCTATGTGTTTGTTGGGGTGGGGGGGCCAGAGCCAGCAGGGATTGGGCACCCCCGCCAGCCATACAGTGTGTACCGGGGAGGAGGCATTAGCACGCTGGGGTGGGTTCCCAGCATGCCAACTGGTTGATTGTTTGGGGGGGGCTGCAGCCGACGGGGAATTGGGCATCCCCATCGATCACACAGTGTGCTGGGGGCACATGAGCCAAGTGATTGGCACTTCCTCGCACACAACGCGGGGCCGGGAGAACAGTAATGAGAGAGGGAAGGATATTAGCAGAGGGAGGAAGCAGGAGGGATTTCATGCCGAGCTGTGCATGACAGCAGGTTGGCTGAGGTAAGTATGCTAATTACATACACACTACCACCGCTGATTGCAGCGGATCTTTTCTTAGAAGTGAAGACCAACACAGCCAAACTGCTGTCATACACTGCTCAGCATGTATTGGTTCCCTAGGGTCGCACCTCCTACACTGAGCGCTACATTGGCGAGGAGGGTCACACACCTCCAAAAGTAGTACTGTTGCAAGACGTTCCTTGCACATGCACGCTAGCAAACATAAAAAGGGGCAAAATTCACTTATCTTAAATTTACAATCTTAGTCTTGGATATTTATTGCTTTTTAAGACAGTGAATGTACATCTGTTACCAGATACAGTAGTATGTTGTTCCTGCTGCCCCTAATGAATGTATCTAGCAAGTTCCACCTTAAGTGTCGTGTTTTCTTAAAATCTGGACATAAGAGGCAGAGTAAGAAAACTCTCAGTGTAAGTTTCTAACACCACCACCACATAGTATGAGGATCAAATGGTAGTAAAGGCTAAGCATAGTACAGTGTCTACCACCCCAAGACTTTGCATAAGAAAGAGAATATACGTAAACATTTTTGTACCATTTCATACTTCTGTCCCTGAATGGGATCTGGAACAAAATGTTCTAACAACTTTTGTCTTAGTTGTGAGTTTTCATATGACGGTACACCGGAATGGAACTAGATGCTACATACCTGAGCCGCTCCTGTGATCATATTGGGGATGAAGTCCTTATGACCTGGGGCATCCATCAGCGTAACGACCTTGGTCTTTGTTTCAAACTTGGTCATCCCCACATCCATTGTAACTCCCCTGACAGATGAGACAGAGAAGTGAATCAGATGCTCATTACATGCGCAAGACAAATACCACTACTTATCTATGCCATTAACAAATACATCTAACAAATAACCAATGCAGCTGCAGTTATATTACATAGCATGTACTGCACTATAAACACAAACAGATGAACTACACATTTCTGTGCAACTTCATGGGAAAACCATCATATTTATTCTGAAAACCAAGAATGACACTGCCTTTAAGTTAACCTGCTGAGCTGTTTTTCAGCATAAAATAATTCTAAATGCAACCCTCTGTTATCAGTGCTCTTTTCTGAGTCTCTCCTCCTGTCCGCACCACTGCTCTTAGCAGAGGAGACAAACCAGCTGCAGCCAGCACTACTCTGCTGGCAGCCATGAGAACAGCTACTTAAGCAGCCAAGAAGAGCCACTCAAAGCTAGCAGAATCAACTTGGCAGCTGAAGGCAACCAGGAGTGCTGAATCACCATGCTGGCATATGCAGAGCTACCAGCATACAGAACAATCGCCATGCTAACACCGGAAGAGCCATGACTGATTTTATTAGCAGGTGCAGTTGCTAGGTAGGCAACTTTTATTTTTCCCTACCGAGCTGCTCATAATAGAGATCAAATACAGTAAATTACTTTTCTATTACATCTCTGTGAAGCTGTTATTGCGTTCTGCAAGGCAAGATATCTCCACTACATCTTTTGTATACTCTAATATGGCCAACTGGTGAGGACCTCATATAACAGCCATGTGCCCTCTACAAAGGCAATAAGATACAACAGGGTGTGCTTTGTTATAGTATAACTGCATGCCTCAGGTGCACTGTGAGGCATGAGGCAATAGGCTAAGTGCCCTTAACCATCAAAAAGTGCTGATATATCTACTGCAGAATAATGCATGGGCAACTGTATGATGCAACTTTTTTTTTCATTCACCTGAGGAGTGTGTTGGCACAAACTCCAAAAGCAATTCTCTAGCAGTCTCTGAGTTGGGACACAGGTTACCATATCTTTTTTAATAACTGCTTTTCCCTGCTTTGCAACATTTGCCTCTGAATTCTCCCCTGAATTGTTCTTACAAAAAATGTCACACAAACACACTCTCCCACTCCCGGTGCCCCTTACTGCCAGTAACCCAGGATGTTTCATTATTTTTAATTATCTGGTTGATCGTACCATTCTGTGAAGGTTTTCATTTTAAAACAACCACAGACTTGCAGCGCATTACATTTCCAGTGGTTGAGTAAATCCAGGCCAGTGGAAATAGACACACTGACAGTCTGCTTTTTTAAATCCTGCGTTACACAGTTGTTACATCACATCCACGTAATATGAAATTTAAGAGTACTGGTTTCAGATTGCTATCAACCCTAGAACAAAAGAGGCTCAACTTTTCAACACTGAAGTTTGTGCCACAGAAAGTCCCTACTCAAAGTACTAATTAGAGCAAAGCACTAAGTTTACTAGCTTAAAAACAACTTACAGCAAACGTTAAGTGCCCAAAACATGCTTACAAAATAGCCCAATAATCTCAGTCCCAGTGGAAGCCCTAATAGGAACTTTAGTACCATTATTATGGGCTCATAACAGCTAAGGAGTTACACTTTGCTCCATGGATTGCAAGGAGGCTGTGTACTCTTTTTGGAATCCCTTACCTATCACAGTTCTGTTGATACTGTGTTTGGATGCTTTTATGTTATTGTTGCTAGTTGGCAACATATTTACCCAATGCAACTCAGCTGAGATGCAAAAGGACAGATTCATACCAGTAACTGTAGATCTTCGAGGGACTCTCCTCCAGTAAGCCACACCTATGGAACATAGGTGCCATCAGCGTTGGACTTAATCCACAAACTTCTGACTAGTGGGCTCCACAAAATAACACACATCAACGATGCCTATATAACAGAGACAGCCCCAAACCTCCCCAGTTCTCCCTGTCTGCAAATGAAATAATGTTGGGCCAGACTGACAAATGGCAAAGGCAAGTACTTCAAAGCCCCAAAAGGGTGCAACAATGACCACCAAAGAAAACCCAGTATAGGATAAGCAGGGTGAAATATTGATGTCCAAGATCCACACTAGATCCCAACAAACCCAGGGGGAAGGTAGGAGGGTGCACTGTGGCTCACTGGAGGAGATTCCCTCGAAGATCTACTGTTTCTTGTAAATAACTGCCCTATCTTTTTTGGAGATGTCTCCCTCCAGTGAGCCATACCTATGGAATGATTTCCAAGTAGTAACCCAGACAATCGGGGGTGGGGGTTGCCAGAAGGAAGGCATACGAGCCAACCAACATGCAGGCTGGTCTCCCATTGGCCAAGAAGTGAACCACAACAGAGTGACCCCAACAGAGAATGGGGGCATGGCAGCAAGATACCTGGAAGCCCCAGCCGACAATGAAAAAAGTGGTGACAGCAGACACACATCATTACCAGTGCATAGGCATGGAGATTGGGTATAAATAAAAGAAGCTGATGGGGTCAGGCCCCGCAAACAAATGAATACGTGGATACAAAAAATGACAACAAATTTCAACCCAATAGCACAGGGCTTGGCCAGGGACCGAGTGCAATAGCCAAAGGACATATGGAACGACAAAATCCACAGCTGACAGGAAAGTCAGCAATGGCACCCAAGGAAATAGTCATGTAAGAAGCAGAGGGGACACTGATGAGGCAAAGCTAGGTGACAACTGGCAAGAACAGGGATGCCGACAAAGGGCAATCCAATTCCAAACAGCTAAAAACCACGATGAGACAAAGCCAGTGACGCAGCTGCAGGGAGGCATGGGCCCCATGGGGCTAGGCAACAAGCCAGGAACTGACTGAGGCATCCCAAAGGAACAACTGCACCGGAAGTAGAAGACAAGGCAAAGGCGATGACAGCAACATGCAAACAACCTTGCGCAAAGCAGGGGACAAGGCAAGTTATTTAATGTGAAAGCCATAGCTTAACAGGCATGATTTAAATTTAGGGGTGCTCCCTGAAACAAGTAGCCCCAACCAGCAAAACAGAACTGCAGCCCAAACTGAAGTCTTGAATCCTGAAATCTTCAGAGAATAGACAAGTAGCTCTGTCCCCTTTGAATGGCACAGCTTAACTGGGGAGTTGCTGCTAGTGCAAGGAATCCTCATGTGCTCAACATTCTAAAGCTTGGGCTGTACCACTCCCCTGGTGGGGGTGCACTATACCCAGTTGCATTGATTACCCATTGGCAATGTACAGCGCTTCAGAAAATGTTTTTTTGTTTACTGTTTAGTGCAGTACATTATCTCAGATGGATTCTGTTAACTTCCAGCAGACATCAGACAAGGGCCGCAAAAGTGGGAGATTCAATAGCCTGCAGTGCATGTTAAGAGTTTTAATATGCTCTAATCTTTTGTTTGCTGGTCCCATTGTCCTCCCTGGGTTAAGAGTAGTCACAGAGGACTGTGTACAGAAACACAGAATTTGTCCGCAGGAAAGGACCGCTGGGCTATCCAGTCTGCACACATGTTCCCTGCCTATTCTGTCTCCACAGACCCTAAGTAGTTCCAGCACCCCCCTCCACACACACACACAGTTATTTACCAGTGTTCTCTATGCATATCACATGGGTGCCTGAACCCCCGATTCTGCCCCTACTACCTCTGGTGGCAAACTGTTTCAGACGTCCACCACTCTCAGTGAAGTAGTATTTCCTCAATTCCTCCTAAACATCCCCTTCTAGCACTGTTGCATGCCCCCTTGTTTTGTTACACTTTTTGCATTTGAAACAAGCCCCCATACCATATTCAACCCCGTCAAACATGCACTGCAGGCTTTTGAATATCCCCATGCTGCAACTCTGCTATGATATCAGCTGCAGGGGATTCTGGGATTTCTGGTACAGTAAATGTAAGCTTGGAACTCAGCAGAATCAGTCCGATACAATCTACTGAACTGCAAGTTAAACAATATGTTTTTGCAAAGTGCAAATTGGTACCAGACCCACACTTGGATGTAGAGCTTTTGTGGCTGACTGTTCCCCGATAATGTTTAATAACTGCTGATAATTGGGCATCAAGAAGAACAAGCATTTGTCAATTCAGAGTGTTGTCTTGCTGGCACTGGCACTGGTAGTGCAGGAGTTAGAGAGATACACAATAGGAATGGCAGTGAAGTAGTGAACTGACACCAACCCTACCCCCACCCTGCAGAGACTGACAGGCATTGGGGTGCGCCTTTGGGTCATTGGTCATAACACTCAAGCCACTTGACATCACCTTACTCTGCAGACACCAACAAGTGTTGTGGTGTGCCTTGGGGTCTTTGGGCATTGCGCTCACCCCATTCCACAAGGAAATACGCTGAGGTGGGTGCAGTATAAGAGAATGGAGTGAAGTTCAGGCTGAAGAGTCCAATGCACACCTCGATGCCTGTCACTGGCTGCAGGGTGGGGGGTGGAATGGCGTGAGCATTACAGCTGACAATCCCAAGTCACACCCCTGATGCCTGTCAGTCTCTACAGGGTGGGGCGTTACAGCTGGGAACCCTAACTGTCCGGGTGTTTCTTGGTATTTTCACTCCAAGTTTACAACATGGGCTTTTTGTGACCCCACCTCATGAACAGTGGCACTATCAGTTCATTAGCTGAAAGGTGATTTTGCACAGTGACAGCGACATTTGGCACCACAGGTGCGAAAACTCATTTCAGGCAGTATGTGAAAAATGACAGCTGTACTGTTCATGAGGAGGTATAAAAAAAAATGGCAATGTTGAAAATCTAGGACCACCGCTCATGAACAGTGTCACTGTGATTTTGTTATTCTGTCCCGAACACTGATTTCCCACAGTGACCGTAGAACTGTGCGCCACATGTGCGAAAACACATTTCGGGTCGGATGTGAAAAATGACAGCTGTACTTTTCATAAGGAGGTGTAAAAAAATGGCAATGTTGAAAATGTGGAGTGAAAATATGAAAAATTGGTGAAGTCACGAGCGTGCATAGAAACTGCACAAGGCATGCCCGTAACGCAATTATTGTGGGGATTTTTTAACGTAATTTTCAACATAGGCATTTTGAGACCTCCACTCGTGAACAGTGTCACTGTGATTTTGTTACTCTGTCCTGAACGCTGATTTCCCGCAGACACGGCGCCATTGTGCGCAACATGTGCGATAACACATTTTGGACAGGATGTAAAAAATGACAGCTACAGTATACTGTTCATAAGAAGTGTGAAAAAATGGCAATGTTGAAAATCTGGAGTGAAAATATTAAAAACTGTCGAGTTAAGAGCGTGCGTGGAAACTGTGCAATGCATACTCGTAACACAGTTATTTTTTTACCAAACATGCAACATAGGCTTTTTGGGTCCCCCCTCGTGAACACGGGCACTGTTTCATTAATTGGTCCTGAAAGGTGATTCCGCGCAGTGACTGCGAAATGACCTTTCGGGACCGAATAAAGAGATGACAGTGCATGTATTCATGAGGTGGGGTCCCAAGAACCCCATGCTGAAAATGTAGAGCCAAAATTCAAAAACATGGCTGAGATATCCACCTAAGTTGAACCCCCCCATTTATGCCTGTATAATTACTGGGTTGTGTTTTTTCCATTGAAAAAGAAGTGTATTAAATACCATAATACCTGAGTGGGTATTACGGCATTGAGTGGTGCATATAATAAATCCTCTGAAATGTTACATCCAGCAATCCAGACTACTCTAGGCTCCATACATAAGCGATTGCACTTCCTCTGTGGAAAAAAACACAACGCAGTAATTATATAAAACAAAATTTGGGGTGCAGTGTGTTTAACTCTAATTTAACACACACCCTTGTTGTTGGATGGCTATCAGTGCCATCCAACAACTCAGGTGTGTGTTAAATTTGATTAAATACACCGCACTATACTATCATACATACACAGCTTACCAGCATTTCTTCATTTTGCAGTTCGGCTTTGAAGAGTCCAGACGTGTTCTCGCTCCACCGAAGATGGCCCCGGACCTCCATAGGTAAGTATGGAGTGTTGGGGGGGGGTGCGCAGAGGATGCGTGCAGGTTGGAGGAGGGGGTGCCACAGACAACAGACCATTTTCTTTTTTTCAGGTACAAAAAAGAAAAACGGACACTGCGCCGCTGGACAGTTTTCTTTCTTTACAGGTTAAAGAAAACAAATATTGGGCACACTGGGGTGGGCTCCCAGTGTGCCCCATGGCTTTTGGGGGGGAGCTGATGTTGGCAACATGGTGGTGGGCTCCCAGTGTGCCACACAATGGGGGTGGGGCAGGGGAGGAACATGCCAACGCGGTCGGCTTACTGTGAGAGGCAGCACACTGGGGTGGGCTCCCAGTGTGCCACACAGTGTTGGGGGGGGGGCAGACATGCCAACACAGGGATTGCACCCTGGGTGGCTTCCTGTGGGGATTGTGTGGCGGCGGCTCTGCACCATGTTTATTGAAATGTTTCACCACAAAAGGCACGTACGGGAGGCGTGTCACCTGTGCCACAGCAGGACAAGCTTGTCTCCGATTGCAGCAGCATGTTTGTTTCAAGCTGGTGGCACTCTACATATACTTGTGTCAATGCTAGCATGCTGGCTCACTGGGGAATGCACCTACTAAAGCATGCCCTGCATTCACCAACACTGACACACCTCTGCATTTCTCCTACTACCAGAAGACGTTGCTTGCGCATGCGCAAGACAACATAAACATCACAGCAGTAAAGTTGTTTCTTTTTAAGTGATCTGTCAGTAAGCTTTATACTAGCAATCAGACCACTGGATTGAGTTTCCCCGGAGATAGAATTTATGCTAATTTTGGAAACTTAGAATTAGACCTAAGTTAGAACTGTCCACTGTGGTCGCTCTCCCCAACTGTAAGATTTGTGTCTAAAGCTAAGGGAAGATGTGACCATTAAAACTAGCTACTGTAAATGGCTACCAAAAATGCCTAACAATTTTTAATTTAATTTTGGAAAACATTAACCAACTTAAGTCAGCCGTTTTCTGTAGAAACACTTTCTATAATTGACCACTTATAACAATTGTAGAGAAACTGTAACAAGTAATGCTCAAGCAACTTAAAAAAATAAATTTTTCTTGTATGAACTTATTTTCAGGTTCTGGAAGCGGAGACTGGGTAGCGATTGTAAAGTTTACTGATGGATTCCTTATGAAGAAACAACATTACTGCAGTGAGTACTTTTTTTCTTCTAACCCCAGGAATCCACCAGTATAGCTTTATAATAGCAGGCTCCAGAGCAGCACCTTTGGAGGCTAGGTCCAGAACCTATTTAGAAAAAGGCTCTGCAAGACAGCAGTGATAAAACTGGCATCCCTTCTGGACTGTATGTCCAAACGAGAGTTTTGTGAGGGTGTTTGCTGTCTTCCAGGTAGCATCTTTACAGATTTCCTAAAGGGCACTGCCCCTTGCTATGTACCACAGAGGCAGAGGAGCCCCTAGACCACTAGAGAGAACTGTACACAGGAGACTATCCAACGTGAGACAGTTCTACTAGTTGCTGATGTACCTTTTTCTACTTCACCATAGGTGATAAAAAGCTGAGAGTTGTTGAATTGGACATCTTCTGTTCCTTTCAGGTACTGACTTAGTGCCCTCTTTATGTCCAGGCAGTGGACTTCTTATTCCCCTGTAATGAAATGCTCAGTGAAAAACACAAGGAGTGCAACTAACTGGTTCAAGTGGAATTCTGACACCATCTTAGGAAGGAATTTCCTATTAGTCCTGAGAGATTACCTTACCCCTATGGAAGATTCTGTAGTTTGGATCTGTGCAGAGCGCTTGCAGCTCGCTCACCCTCCTAGCAGATGTAACAGCAACTAGGAATAGTGCTTTCCTTGTAACATACTTCAGGTCAGCAGTAACCATAGGCTCAATAGGTGCTTCCATCAGCTGAGCAATGCACTTGTTAAGATCCCACGGAGGAATAGCGTACTTCATAGGAGGGCACCAATGACTGAGGCCTTTAAAGAACCCTCTGAAAACAGTTTTCGAGGCCAGAGACTTACTTTTGCCAGCTGATGTGTAAGCTAAAATTGCTGCCAAATGCACCTTCAGTGTTGTGGGCCTCAGGCCTAGGGACTGTAGGTGCACTAGATAATCCAAGACTGGAGGCAAGCCTGCCTGCATAGGGCACATCAGAATGAAAATCTCTTCCATGGCATATGCTTTCCTTGCTGCTGGTTTTCTAGAAAACTTCAACACTCTCATCACTTCCTCTGATAAACTTAAGCTAGAGAACTGTGGCCCCTCAAGAATCATGCCCTCGTGTGTAGGGTTCTGAGGACTGGAAAAGTTAACCTGCCCTGAGACAGGGTCAGCAAATAGTGACTCAGTGGTAGGTTGACTGGAGCCCTGCTGAACAGGCTCAGGAGCATGGAGTACCAGGTCTGGCTCAATCAGGTGCTATCAAAATCATTGTTGCTAGCTCCCTCCTATGCTTTATAAGTACACTCTGCAAGAGTGGGAATGGAGAGAAGGCATAAAGGAACATCCCTGTTCAATTCAGGAACAGGGCATCCTCTGGGACCATCCCTACTATTAGGGGCCTGCAAGAGAATTGTGGGAGAAGGTGGTTCTCCCAGGAAGCAACAGGTCTGTTAATGGTATACCCCACCTTCTGAGCACGGATGCCAGCACCTGCTGGTTCAGGGTCCATACGTAATTTCCTTGGCTGATTCTGCTTAGTGAATCTGACAGGACATTGTCTTTTCCTGGTAGATGTACTGCAGATAGCTCTACATTCAGGGAACAGACAGGTTCCAGATCTTAATGGCTTCTGTGCACAACCTTGAGGATCTTGTTCCTTCATGCTTGTTTATGTAATACACTGCTATAGTGTTGTCTGTTTGGATCTGAACAGTCTGACCCTGTATTTGGGAGGAAAAAGCCTGCACTGCTAAGGGCAATGCTGCCCTGGGCTTCAGGAGACTGGTATTTCCTGAATCTCCTGTGTACTCAGTGAGATCCTACAGGTCGGCACCCCACCCCAGGAGTGAGGCATCTGTTGTGAAGACATTTGCTGGGGATTGCTGGTGGAAGGGCATGCCTTCTCTGAGGTTACCCTCTTCTACCACCCCAGTGCTCTTATAAAAGTCTTTGTGACTGGCACTAGTTTGGACAGAGGGTCCCACCTTTGACACCAGTGGTCCCTTGAGTGGTACTGAATACCCCTTATCTGGAATCAGGCCTCTGACACCACTGCAATAGAGAGGCCACATGTAACAGGATGTCGTCGAGACACAGGTCAGGAAGCATAAGAAAACCAGGTGCAGTTGTAAAATTTGCAACAAGAGTTTTATTATTAATAACAGTAAAATAAACAAATAAAATTGTTCCTGAATCTCCTGTGTACTCTTCTACAGGTCGGCACTGCACCCCACCCCAGGAGAGAGGCATCCGTTGTGAAGACATTTACTGGAGATTGTAGAATAACTGTTTACAATGGCAGTAGAAACATAGAAAAACAGAATCCTTCTGAGTTTTCCTTCTCAGTTTCCAATCTGTCTCTCAGTCTCTGTCTCTCTCTTTTGCAAAAGATGGCAGCTCTTTTTTATAAGTCTGTGCAGGAGCTTGTTAAGAAAAACAGCATGATTCTCACACAGTGTTCTTGTAAGTTTCCAACGTTCTTGTCAGTTTCACAAGGTGCAGCAAAAAGAACACTGTGAACCAGAACTGACCTCTTGTTTTCACCTTCTGCAAAAGGCTTACAAATTGCATCTCAGTTTCACCCCTTGAGTTCCAAATAGCTTTGCAATCATTTCAACAGTATAACTATATACAGTTTTAGCTTTGCAATCATTTCAACAGTATAACTATATACAGTTTTAAACAAATGGATCCTAGTATCAATTACAGTTCCACAAAATGATTCACATATATTTTTATACCAGCAGATATGCAAGGGGGAAGATAAAACAGAAACAGCAAGTGAGCGTAGAGAGATAGCGAGAGGTAAAGAATTGCAAGACTGCCGGGGTGATCAAGTTCTAGGTTTCACAAGAAAATGTGGTTGCACAACCAGACAGAGAAGAAACAGTAAAGAAGAGAATAGAACAGATCCTTGTATTTAAACTCTTTCTCCATAACAACTGGGTCAGGGCCTTGGTCAACCCTGTCACACAGGAGCGTAACAGGAGTTGCAGAAAATCCCTTTCAGGCTTGGCTGGCCTGTGTGAAGGATTTTGCAGTGGTAATCAAACCCGATACCCTTGCCTGTGGAAGAAAAGCTTTCCTCAGCAAGGCATCCAGTTCTGCACCTATGAAATCCAATACATGAGCTGGTTTTGTTTGTGACTTCTGTAGGTTTATCAGAAAGCCTAGACCTTCTAAGGTGTTTTTTTTACCACCCGTATGAAGCATCTTGTCTACTGCTGTGTTATTCCTGAGACTAGGGAAAACTACTAGATCTTGCTTCTCAGATGTGCTGCCGCCACAGTTAGGCACTTTGTGAAAACCCTTGGTGCTGAGGTAGAGCTGAAGGGAAGGACTGTGAACTGGTATTGGCAGTTCTCTAGTCTGAACCTGAGGTATTTTCTGTGGGTATGTCTGACTGGAGTAGTAAGTAAGCGTCCTTCAGATCCAGTGACCCCAACCAGTCCCCTGGCTGCAGAAATGATACATTGATCATAGTGTAACCATCTTGAATATTTCTTTTTTATTTGGTGTGTTTTTTTTCAGACATCTCAGGTCTAAAATGGGTTGCCACTCCCCATTTTGCTTGTGGGCTAGGGAGTATCTGGAAAACGGTCCCTTGCCCCATTTTGAGGCAGGGATCTTTTCCATTGCTTTTGCTAGCAGCAGTTTCTTAACCTTTAACTCTAGCAGATTTTTTTCTGTTGAAACATTTTTGGCTTTTGCAGTTTGGAACTTTTTGAACTGCAGGAACAAATCGTAGCTCATTACTTCTAGGACTCCATTGTCTCAGTGATTCCCCCCATTCCTGAAAGTAGTAAGACAGTCTCTCCCCCCTCCACCCATAATCATAAGGAGCATAAGGCTTTGGGGTAGTATCCCCTACCTCTGCCTCCCCTTCCTTAAGGCCTGTAGGGAAGTGAAGGCCTTGTCCTTCTCTGTGTTACCTCTATAAGTTATATTGTGTCCGTCCACTTTTTTCATACATGCCTATGTCTTGTTATCAGAGTGTTTCCCTCAAAAGAGAAATCCATGGCCTTAGTCTATGTGTTCCTGGGACAGGCTGGTAATCCTAAGCCAAGCAAACATCCTTAGAGATACTGAATGTCCCAGGACAGTTGAGGCAGAGTCGTTAGTTTTTACCACATTGTGGAATTAGTACTTTGCAGTATCCAGTGCTGATCTGGCTGTGTCAGCCAAGTCTTGCGCCACTTCACTATTTACCTTCTCACTCAGTGCCAGCATTGAATTCTATAGTGCCTTTTGGTGCTGAACTGTGTATGCCATGTAAGCTGCCTGTCTGTGGAGCAAGGAGGTGGAAGTGTACACTTTTTTGGCACTGGTATCCAGTTTTTTGAAATCCTTCTCTGGAGGCTATGCAAAAAAAAGGCACCTTAGCCTTCTTACATGTAGCAGCCTGGACCACTCCCTCATGATCAGTGTGGACATACAGCCATAACTCGGCCACAGCTCGACTGGACACCAGCAAGTGTCATGAGGGGGCATAGGAGCCAGCCAGTCTCCCCTCTCCTACCAATCCCATCTGGATCATCTAATCACTCCATTTGGGAATCACTTTCCCATCCCTCTCCCAGAAACTCTGTCGGCCTACTGGGGGCTGTGGAAAGCAGGACTTGCAACCTAAGGAACTGCTACAGATCTCGACTATGGCCACAACTTGGCCACAGCTCGACCGGACACCAGCAATGGGTCGTGAGGGGGCACAGGAGCCAGCCAGTCCCCCCTCCCCCCACACTAATCATGCTTTGGACCACCTAATTTTCCATTTGGGAGCCACTTTACATCCCTCCCCCGGAAACTCAGTCAGCCTACTGGGGGCTGTGGAAGGCTGGAATTGCAATATTAGGGAACAGCTGCGGACCTTGGCCACCAACATAACTCGGCCACAGCTTGACTGAACACAAGCAAGGGGTCATGAGGGGGCATAGGAGGCAGCCAGTGCCCACCCCAATGATTGCCATTTGGACCATCTAATCATCCGTTTGGGAGCCACTTTCCATCCCTCCCCCAGAAGAAAACATTACTTACCACAGTAATCTTGTTTCTTCTAAGGGAATCTTACTGTATTCTGACAAATGCAGTATGGTCTCACCATAGGACTGCCCCGGAGCTGAAAAATAGAACCTATGCTAATAGTGGAATGTTAGGCTCGAGCTCGGTTTTCAAATCACTGTCCCTGATTGCACTTCCTGCAACCGTCAGATTCTTACAAAGCATGCAGAAGCTGAAAGACACTATCTAACAAAGCTAATTTAACAATTAGTAGAACCCCTGTTAGGGGACAAAAACACCTCTTACATAACAGAGGGCATCACTAAGACTCAAGTCACAGATGCCCAATAAACCACGAGGTACCCAAAGGTTTCTAACTTCAGCTATACAGACAGCATGCAGTGCCCTGTAAGTCCTAGCAGGGGAGAAGAGTGGGAGCTCAGAACACAGTAAGATTCCCTTAGAAGAAACAAGATTACTATGGTAAGTAATGTTTTCTTCAAACCCTAAGAAATCTTACTGTATTCTGACAAATGCAGACTATCCAAGCAGTGCCTCTGGAGGTGGGCAGAGGACCTACTTAGGAAACAAACTCTGCAGAACTGCTGTACCAAACTTGGCATCACTCCTAGCCTGAGTATCCAGGCAGTAATGCTTGGTAAATGTGTGAACTGTCTTCCAGGTAGCTGCTTTACAGATTTCCAACAAAGAGATATCTCTAGAGGCTGCTATGGATGCAGCTGTTCCTCTCGTAGAGTGGGCCCTAAGACCCTGAGGGGGTTGCTTGCCCACCTTCCTAGAGCAAAACTGGATATGCACCACAATTCATCATGCTATGGATCTCTTTGTGGCAGGTCTACCTTTTCCCACTTCCCCATAAGTCAAAAAGAGCTGGGTCCTATTCCCTCTGAGACCTTTTGTATGTTCCAGGTAATAGCTGATAGCTCTTTTTAACATCCAGGCTATGCAGCCTAAGTTCACCTGAAGAAGAATGGTCAGTGAAAAAGACTGGTAGTGTAATGGACTGGTTGACATGAAAATCAGACACTGCTTTAGGAAGGAACGTGTTACTGGTCCTAAGGACCACCTTGTCCCTGTGAAATGCAATATAATCAGTCTCTATGGACGAAGCCTGAAGCTCACTGATCCTTCTGGCTGAGGTAAGCGCAACTATGAATATAGCCTTCCAAGTTACATATCAGAGGTTAGCTGATGACACAGGCTCAAACGGTGGTTGCATGAGCTGTGCAATACATGCGTTGAGGTCCCACACTGGGATGGGGCCCTATGTGTGGGGTGCAAATGGAGCAAACCCTTAAACAATTTTCCAAATACTGAGTTTGAAGCCAGTGATGATGCCTTACCTGCTGAAAGACTGGTTGATAAAGCAGCCAAATGCACCTTGAGTGTAGAAGGCCGAGGGAATGGAGGTGTGCCAAGTAATCCAGGACTACTGGCAAGCCCGCCTGAGTGTGATCCAGACCTTTTTTTTGACACCAAATGGAAAATCTTTTCCACTTGGACGTGTAAATCCTTCTGGTGGAGGGCTTTCTAGAAACCCTAAGGACCTCCATAACCCCTTCTGAAAGGGGCAAATCAGCATATTCTAGGTCCTCAATAGCCATGCCTTGAGCCCGAGGGACTGGAGGCCGAGGTAAAGAATCCTGCCCTGTGAAGAAGTCAACAAGCTATGCCTCTTGGGGAGGCTGATTGGTCTGGACACTGACAATGTCAGTACTAGGGGGTACCATGGTTGCCTGGCCCAATCTGGAGCAATGAGGATCACTGTGGCAGGCTGGGATCTGAGTTTGTTCAGCACCCCAGTAGCAAGGGAAATGGGGGGGAAGGCATATAGAAACTTCCCTGTCCAGTACAGAATGAGTGCATCCAATGGGACTGAGCCCAAGGCTGGAGATCTGCAACAGAATTTGGGAAGTTGGTAACTGTCTGGGGCTGTGAAGAGGTCTATCTCTGGAGCGCCCCACCGCTTGAATACCACTTGTAGCACCTGCCTGTTCATGGCCCATTCGTGATGGTTTTGATTTATCCTGCTCAGTGCATCTGCCAACACTTTGTCTTTCCCTGGAAGATGCACTGCTGACAAGACAAGGTATTTAGGTAGGAAGAAACCTGGCCAAGATGTATGGGCTTAACTATGCTCCTCTGGAATGGAAGGTTAAGGCTAACATGGAGAGGTGGTGAGCACTGCCCATATCTTGGATGGGTTGTATAAATCTCCTGAAGATGAACGTGCTCCCGAGAATTCTCTATGTTATGCAGATGCTCCCAATGGGATTAATGAATTGGGATATTAAAGCCCTGGAGAAGGAATTTAGTAGATTTATTTGGCAGAACAAGAGACCTCGGATCACAAAGGAGAGGAGGTATGCTGGGTGGATCTAGAGGGGGAAGGAACCCCAGTGCATCTGGCGGCATATCTGGATCCAGGGGCCAAAGGGCATATAACCGAATACAGAATAAAAAAACCTTGGTGGAATAGGTATTGGATACCTGGGAACATATGAACATATGAAGAAGCCAGCAGGAGAAGGCCATTTGGTCTATCACGTCTGCTCGTATTGCAGGGTCCACAGCTTGAGCTACTGTCCCTGCTCTCCCTCCCCACTCCTCCCAGCCTCCCTACCCATGATCCTTACTTCCCCACTATGCCTATCCCAGCCCACTGTCTTTATTTATTTATTTTTAAATATTTCTTTTATTGCAGAATTTTTTTACATACAAGTCAAGGACAGGTGCAGTAGATTGATCTACTTAAGGTTACAGACATCAGCATTAAATAGTCAGTATAGTCATATTTCCCTAGAGGACAAGTCATATACAGTAGTTCATCAGTTACCATTCTCCAGTTTGCTTTCAGACAAATTATATCTCCATTAAATCTCCAGAATTCCGAAATTAGATAATACCGCTCCCCAAATTCTGTTTTCTAATAGATTTTTTCAGTTAATTTAAGGATCCTTGAAAACAACTAATAATTTAAGTAGATCCTGGGTTTAAGATTTAAAATCTAAATTCCTCATCCCCCCCCCACCATCCCTCCCTCTGTGTTATTTTGCCCTGCACCCATTCAATCCCCAACCAATTCAATAGATTAGGGGCAAAAGTTGGGATCCACCGATGAATGGTAAAATACCCACTTCTGCCATTTCAGCACATGAAATGGAGTTTTATTTTGAATTTTTGCATTGAGACACTCTAGTTGGTATAAGTCAGACATAATGGATCTCCATTCTTCGGTTGTTGGTATCTGTGCCGTCATCCATCTTCAGGTAATATACTTTTTTGCTGCAAGAAAGCACATAGTTAGGAGGGTACTGACCCATGGAGGAGTGTGGTCTGGGAAAATCCCCAGTAATGTCTGTTTGGCTGTTAGTTCAACTGGCTGACCTAATAAGTTAGTAAGTTCTATCTGTAGGGTGAGCCAAAAGGGCATTAGATTAGGGCACAGCCAAAAAATATGACCCAGGGAGGCCTTAGGGCAACCGCAACCTCTCCAACAAACTCCGTATCTGCTTGGGAGGAATTTGAGAAGGACCGCAGGTGCTTGAAAAAAGTGGGAGCGGCACTTCCATGCAAACTCCCTCATAGAGGGGATGAGGAAGTCTTCACCGCCCTCAAGGCTGATCCTAGCCAGGCCTCCATGGATATCTCCAAGGATAAATCCTTGTTCCATTCTTGTAGTACGGAAGCAGTGGATTTGTGTTGTTCGTTTCTCAACCCCTTGTATATAGTTCCTATGATATGTTTTCCCAGATTCTCATGGGTGGCTTCTATGAATAGTTTTATTAATTCTGGAGTCGGGGAGTGCATTTTAGCCTGGATTATCCTATTCTGTAATATATGATTTCAAACCTGAAAATAAAGAAATAAATTTGAACTGCGGAGATTATATTGGGACTGTAACTTTTCAAAGGGGAGAATACCCTGAGGGGAAAGGAACTAAAAAAAATGGGAGAATCCCAATCGTCTCCAAGTGGAGAACACATGGTCCATATGTATGGGAACAAAAGTATCATCTTCAGAGATTAATTTACAATATTCATATATTATATGGGTTGGACCAGACTATCTCACATGTTTCCATAGTTTATAAATTTGGGCCGTAATGCCCGTGAGGGTGCCAGGTGACAACGATCTCTCCTCAGATGAGAGAAGAATCTTCTTGATATCAAATAGATAATTTAAATGAAACTCAATATCTTTCCAGGGGGTCGAGTAGGTCTCTGTCAAGCCAAATTAACAATATCCTAAGGAACACTGCCTTGGTGTATAAACTGAAGTCTGGGAGACTAAAACCACCTTGGGCTAAGGATAATTTAAGGACCGATAACCGTATTCTCGGACATCCTTTACCCCATATGAAACCAGATATTAATCTATTCCAAGATTTAAAATAATATGTTGAGGGAAAAAGGGGATGTTCTGGATCAAATATAAGAATCTGGGAAGGACATTAGTTTGAATAATCTCTATCCGTTGATGGAAGGGGAAGAGGCCACCAGACCACCTATCAAGATCTGACTGAATTATTATGGTAAGGGGCTCATAATTTATTGTTTCCATGACCTCCGGATGTAAAGGGACGTGAAGGCCTAAATATTTTATTTTAGTGGTCAGCCATTTAAAGGGAAAAGCCTTTTTCAACTGTTGGGAGGGGTTAAAATTATAAGCATTTAATTTAAATCCTGCTATCCTTTCGAACTATCTCAATACTTTCCACATCTCTGGAATTGATACAGTCGGGGTCAATAGTATATCATCTGCAAACATATTAAGTTTATGTTGTTGCTGCCCTATTGGTATACTTTCCACCAAGGTCTTAGCCCTCAATTTAGATGCCAAGGGCTCCAGATACAAAGCAAAAAGGTAGGGAAAGAAGGGGCATCCCTATCTCGTTCCTCTGCCCAATCAGATTGGGTTAGATAGGTCACCATTTACTCAGACATAAGCCCTTGGGAATCTGTATAGATTGGTTAGGCAAGTTATAAATGAAGGGGGAAAATAAAGGCCTCGAGAGTGTCCCACAGAAAAGACCATGAGACACGGTTGAAGGCCTTTTCGGCGTCGAGGCTAATAAAAAATGATGGAATTTTTCTGGTACGCACATATTCCTGGAGGAGTAGTGTCTTGCGGATATTGTCTGCAGTGCTCCTGTTTTTGATAAAGCTGGATTGATCAGGGTGTATAATGTTTGGGATAATAAATTCTAATCTGGAGGCCCAAATGGCAGCGAAAATGTTATAATCTACATTCAAAACAGAAATAGGGTGGTAGGATCCTGGGTCTGAATGATCCTTATATGGTTTAAGTATAGGGGCAACTGTTGCAAAATCCCAAGATGGAGGGGGCAAACCGCCTCGGGATATCTCAGTAAATAAGGAGTGTAACTTAGGAGTTAATTTTTTTATAAACATCCTATATCACTCACATATGTAACCATCTGGGCCTGGACAATGCCCAGAGTTGAGATTTTTTATTACCTCCATGATTTCCAACTGGGAGATGGGGGATTCCAGGGAAGGAATCTGAAGAGAAGACAATGTTGGAAGGTTTGTTTGTTTAAAAAAAAAAAAGAGAAGTATCTAGTGGAATGAAGAACAGATTTGGAGAGTATAATTTGACAAAATATTCTGAGAAGACCTGCAAAATATGAGTATCCAAATTATGTAATTTACCAGTGGTAGGATTTTTAAGCTTGAGAATGGTAGAGGAGCATTTCCTGGATCTAAGTTTCTGGGCCAGTCTCCTGACGCCCCTTGGACCATCTTCATAGACAGTTTGTCTTAAGTAAATTAGGGATTGTTGCATTTTGTTATCTATAATCTTCTGCAATGCCGCCTCAGTGTCCCCAATTTGTTTTTGCAGATCTGTATCTCCGTCTCTATATAACATCTGGTAGTTTAATAGTTGCTCTGAGAGTGCTCGATACCTAGCCACTCTTTCTTTATTCTTTTCAGTGGAGTATGCTATAATTTCCCCTCAAAAGCTGCCCACTGTCTTCAATGAGATGACCTCTTCTGGCAGTGCATTCCAAGTGTACACCACCCTCTCTGTGAAGAAGTGCTTCCTGACCTCCCTCCTAAACCTCCCACCCTCCAGCTTAAGACTGTACCCCCTAGTGTTATGGTTGCCACTCAGCTTAAAGACACTCTCCTTATCAACCTTATTTATCCCTTTCAAGTACTTGAATGTCCCAGTCATGTTCCCTCTCTCTCGCCTGTCTTCCAGGGAGTTCATGCACAGTGCCCTCAACCTCTCCTCATATGCCTTACCCTGCTGACCCCCTATCATCTTTGCAGCCCTGCTCTGGACCTTCTCCAGGAGATTAATGCCCTTTTTGAGGTGTGAGCACCAGTACTAAACTTCATACTCTAGAAGCGGCCTTACCAGTGACCTGTACAAGGGCAGTATAACCTCCGCTCTCCTACTACTGATCCCCCTAGATAAGCATCCCAGCATCTTGTTTGCCTTTGCTGCTGCTTTCTTGCACTGCATGGAGTGCTTCAGGTCACTAGTGATCATCACTCCCAGGTCCTTCTCCTCCTCTAATGCAGATACTTGGACTCCACCCAGGTAGTACTCTGTCCTGGGATTCTTGGCTCCAATATGTATAACTTTGCATTTCTTGGCATTGAAGCCAAGCTGCCAGATCCCGGACCATCTCCCCAGCTTTTCCAGATCATCCTGTAGGTCTTGTATCCCTTCAGCTGTGTCTACTCTCCCGCAGAGCTTGGTGTCATCTGTGAATAGGCACATTTTGCCCTTAATGCCATCCCCAATGTCACTGATGAAGACATTGAACAACACCGGCCCCAGCATGGAACCCTGTGGGACCCCACTGGTTACCGCTCTGGTGCCAAATAACTTTCCCCCCACACCACCCTCTGGGTTCTGTCCCTCAGCAAGTTTTACACCCATCTGGCCATCTTTTCCCCAACCCCAAGATCCACCAACTTCCTAACCAACCTTTTGTGAGGCACAGAGTCAAAGGCCTTGCTAAAATCAAGACAGAAGATGTCTACTGCTTGGCACCTGTCTATTGTCTTAGTGACACAGTCAAGGAAGTCAATCAGATCCGTTTGACATGATCTCCCCCCCTATGTACCCATGCTGCCTCACATCCTGGAGACCATGCTCCTCTAGATATTCCACCAACCTTTCCTTTAGTATGGTCTCCATGAGCTTGCCTACAATGGAGGTCAGACTGACTAGTCTGTAATTCACTGGGTCATCCTTAGTACCGCCTTTGTGGAGGGGCACTAAATGTGCTGTTCTCCCATCCTGCAGTACCATGCCGGACTCTAGCGAACTATTAAATAGGTCTGCCAGTGGCCCCTTGCAGCTCCTCAGCAAGTTCCTTTAGTACTCTTGGATGTACTCTGTCCGGGCCTGGTGGTTTGTCCACCTTCACTGCCAGCAGCCCCCCCCTACTCTATCCTTCCCTATCACTACATCTGCGTCCCCCCTCCCCCGCTCCTCTTTTCCCTCCCAAAGGCACTGGTCCATCCTTCTCCTTGGTGATGACAAACAGAACAGAAGTATTCATTCAGTATCTCTGCTTTTCCCCCCATTATACTCCACCTCTTTCTTAAGCCTAACAATCCTTTCCTTCTTGTCTCTTTTCTTACTTATACGCAGAAGAAAGTCTTCTCCCCCTTCTTAATTCCTTCAGCTATCTGCAGCTCCTTCTGAGCCTTTGCTTGCCGGACTGCCTTACTTGCCTCACTAGCCAACCCAAGGTAATTTTCCCCTATCCACCTCTCTTTTGGTCTTCCTGAATTTTCTATAGGCCAACCTCTTTTCCCTTACTGCCTGGGCAACCCCAGAACTGAACCAGCTGGGTGCTTTGGCCCTTGTGTTCTTACTCCTGAGCCTAACACACTCATCTGTGGCTACCAGTATTCCTTCCTTAATGATGTACCACCTTTGGTCCACCCCCATATCTGCTGTGATGCCTGCCAGATGGTTTCTTAGCACTTCGCCCATTTTCCTGAAGTCCACCCACCTGTAATCCAAGATTTTGGTCTTAGTCGGGATGCTTTCCCTGCCCATATCCAACTGGAACCACACTGTGCAATGGTCACTTCCACCCAGTGGCTGCCTGACCATTATTTCCTGTACCTGTTCTCCATTTGTGAGCACCAGATCAAGAACTGCCTCAGCTTTTGTTGGTTCAGTGACGCCGTGAATCAGGAACCCACTCCGCAGTCCTTCCAGGATCACCTGACTCCTAGTACATGTTGTGGAGGATATGCTCCAGTCCACCTTGGGCAGGTTGAAGTCCCCCCACAATTACCACCTCTCCTTTCCCTGCAGCTTCCAATATTTGTGAGCTCAGTTCCCTGTCCCTCTCCTCATCCTGACTGGGTGGTCTGTAAACCACCCCCAACCTCACCTTTCTCCCTCTATTGGACCTTAACTGAACCCATAATGCCTCCACCTCCCCTTCCTCTCACTCCTCCCTCATGCAAGTAAATCCCTCCCTGATATAAACTGCCACCCCTCCCCCCTTCCCTGACTACCCTGACCCTCCTGTAGAGTTTATATCCAGGGATTGAGAGGTCCCAGTCATGGTGTGATGTTGCCCAAGTCTTTGTTACTGCAGCTATGTCCACTCTCCTGTCTGCTAATAGTGCCTGCAGGTCATCCATCTTGTTTCCAAGACTCTGTGCATTCAGAGACACCACCCTTCACCTAGAATCTGACCTTCCTTCTCTTCCCTCTATTCTTCTATTCACATTTATTCCCTCTGCCTGCACCCCTCCATGTACCCTTGTTATGTGTTCCTTACCCCCTCCACCCTTTGCTAACTGTGTTCCTGCTCCTTCCACCTCCTCCCTCCGGATGTCTTCCATCACTGTTTGGGGGGAAGGTCACTGACCTCCTCCTCTCAGAGTCTGTGGGCATGCATGCCCACTGCCCCCCCCCCAAGCAGTTTAAATTAAGTGTAGTGGTTATGTATTCCTCCAGTTTGTCCCAGTACCCTCAAACCCTCCCTACTGAGGTGTAGCCTGTCTGGTGAAAAGAGTGCTTTGTTTGACCAGGTCTCATCCCAGTTCCCAATACAGATAACATCTTCTCCCTGCACCATTTCCTCAGCTAGTCATTACAATCCTCTATTCTTCTTTTCTTGGCTGTGCTGGCCCTTGGTATTGGTATCACCTCCAAGAAGGCCAGCAAACTTCCTTCCTCCCTGCAGATCTTCCCTAACTCCCTGAACCTACTTTGCACAACCTCAACCTCCTCCCCAGCTAGGTCACTGGTTCCCAAATGTATAACTAAATTAGGTTTTCCTCCAACCTCCCTTACTGTTTCCCTTATTCTTGGGCCCATCTTCCCCACTGTCATCCCTGGCATACAAACCACCCTTCTGCTTGCATTTGAGTCCCCTTTCCTTCCCCAGTGAATGCCCCTAACTATGGAGTCCCCCATAATTGCTACCCTTCCATCTCCTGAACCCATGCTCCCCGTCCTTCCTTTCTTACCTTCGGTATTAGCTGCTTCCCCACCTAACTGCTGCCTCTACACCTTGGCGAACTTATCTCCACATCCACAATTTATCCCCTTAACTGTTTTTCCATCTCCCACTGTACCCCTTCCTTCCAACTATCAGTATCTGTTTTCAGTTTTCCCTTCCCTCTTCCTTTCCTTCCCCCCATCCTCCACTCCATTTTGCCTACCTCCTCTTCCCTGCCCACCTTGATTAGTTCCCTCTCCCCTTTCCTGTACTCCCACTCTCAGCCCTGGCTCAACCTGACCTCCTACCTCACTTCCTGCTGCCCCCTCCATCCTTCCAGACAGTGGTGTAAATCTATTCAATAAAGGCACCCCTTTAGAGCTTCCCAACCCTGATGCTACTCTCACATTCCCACTCCTTCGTCTTACCACTTGCCATTCCTCCACCCAGGGCTCCCTAGTGCTCTGAGGAAGAGATACTCCTGTATTATGGGTGCTCCTTCCCACTCCCATCCCCTGCCTGATGCCCTTACTTCCCTTGGCATCACCCCTCTGCTTTTCTCTCCACTATTCTGCTCCTGTGATGTCGCACACCATCCTCCCCAGTCCCATCTGAGCAGCCTTATTTCAGCCTTTAGCTGCTCCAGGCTCTTACACACAAGACATCCCCCTTTACTACACAACACCCTCAGAAAGACTGCTGCCCCACAGCTACTGAAGTTTACCACTCTTCTTTTTTGTTTAAAACGTTTTTATTATAATTTCCAGTAAGTGTAATCTGGTATCAGGTAACATGCATACGGTCCATCATCCAAGACAAAAGAGGGAAGAAAAGTACAGACCATTGATGACTCAGTTTCCAATGTAGAATGTACAGCTTACTGTTACCCCTCCCAACCCCTACCCCTCCCTGGTCTGCCACCAGCAAGTAAAAAAACATATTTAAACTAGATTGTCTATGTTACTAAAACATTAAGATATTACTAAATTGGGAGTGTAACTTCCCCAACATTAATTATTTATTAGCAAAGTATAGAGGTTCCCATCTTTACATACTTTTGACATTTTAGCCAGCTTGGCTATAATGAACTCTGCCTGTAAGGCGAACATTATATCATGAAACCATTCTAAATAAGTAGGGATAGCAGAGTCTTTCCACTTCCTTAATATCACATTTTTGCACAAGCGAAATCAAGGCCATGTGCTCTCTGGTTACCTCCGGTATTAGTGTATAATCCCCAATTATACATATTTCAATTCGAAAACCCAGATAAGTCCAACAGGATTCAGCTTACTCTCATACTTCGCCAGAAAGTAGTTATTTTCTCACATGACCATAACATATGTATCGTGTCTGCAATTCCTGATGACATCTAGGACAGCAGCTGTTGTCTTGAAGACCAAATCGTGTAATTTGAGAGGTGAATAATACAAATTATGGATTATGCAAATTGCATATATCTATATTTATCCCATTTGAGATACTTATATAAATGCGTCCAAACATGAGACCAATCAATAGAGTTAACATTATCCCAAGAATCTTATCCAATACGTAGAACAGCCATTGTCCACAGATTCAGTGGATGATCTAAGAAAATTATATGAGAAGGATATTACATGGGATGAAGAAGTAGTATCCAAATATGGCGTTAGTGTCTTAGAGAAAGAATCCGCCACCTCATTATACCAAAATGCTGCCCCAATAAGTGCACTAATTGCATATATTTAAAATGGCAGTTTGTCCCAGTGGAAACGAGCACAGCCTTCCTGAAAGAGAGATAATTTGGTGGTCAAGCAAGAACTGGTCCACCCTCTCCAGACCTATCTGAGGCCAAAATGTCCGAGCTTTTATTGGTTTACCAGCTATCTGGAAATTAGGGTTGCCAAATAAGGGTTGTGTTATATCTTTCACACTATCTACTTTGAGGAAAGCGCAAAGTTGCTGCTGAGTCTGAACTAAAGAGAATAAGGGGGTATCACGAACATTCCTAGGAATTTTCCTTTGTGGAAGAAATGGTAAGGCCTCTGGCGCCCATCCCATGTCCTGACAAAGATCTTGCTCTATCTTAAGCCAGGAAGGGGGTTGGGTATAATATTGCCTAGGCCGAAGCCAATGTCGAATTCGAGCTAAGTGTATAGCTAAGTAATAGATATAAAAGTTAGGTACCTATAAGCCACCCTCAGTTTTCCTCAAAGTAAGTTTCAAGTAGCTCTTCCTAGCTTTCTTATCTTGCCACATAAATTTATTTAGAATACCATGCAACCATTTAAACCAGGAATATGGTAGTGTGAAATTCAGCATTTGGAGTGGATATAACAGTCGTGGTAATACATTCATTTTAATAACATTCGCACGACCCCAAGGGGTCAGTGGTAACTTAGACCATCGTTTGACATCTTCTATCAGGGTTTGAACCAGATTATCTAAATTGAGTTGCTTCATAATCTTGGGAGAAGGGTGGATATAAATACCGAGATATTTCAGTTTGCTCTGATTCCATTGCACACCCAGATGGGTCACCTCAGCCTTCATAGTATATTTATTTAACGGTAAAATCTCAGTTTTTTCCCGGTTTAACTTATAGTTTGAGAAAGCTTCAAACTGCGTTATTATTTGAAATGCCTTAGACAAGGAGTGCCCAGGATCAATAACATGTAATAGCAAATCATCAGCATATGCTGAGATCTTATATTCTTCTTGGCCTAATCGTATACCCTTGACCATTACAGAGGAATTAATCTTCCTAATGAGCGGCTCTAAATATAAATTAAATAAGTAGGGTGACAGGGGGCAACCTTGCCGTGTGCCCTGTGTCAGAGTAAACGGTCGAGACATAACACCATTGCAATGTATTCTGGCCGATGGAGTAGTATATAGTATTTTAATCCAATTCATAAATTCCTCCGGTATACGATATTTAGGAAGTAAAAGAAACAGGTATTCCCACAACACCCTATCGAAAGCTTTTTCCGCATCCAGGGATGCCAAAGCCACAGGGTGTCCATATCCCTGGATGCGGAAAGAAGATAAGCCAGTTTCTAAGGTGGTCTGAAGAATGTCTGTTTCTTACGGCCCACTTGCTCGGGGCTAATAAGATGTTCCCACACCTGGCAAGCCTTGTCGATAGAATTTGCCTAGAATTTTGAAATCTACATTAGTAAAGGAAATTGGCCTGTAGCTAGACATCCTAAGGGTCCCTGTTAGATTTTGGAATGAGAATTATGGTGGCCAGTGCTAATGAGGAGTCCGAGAGACCATTTTGAGAAATATAGTTAAATGTATCAAGCAATATGGGTGCTATGGTGTCCTTTAGAGCCTTATAAAAATTAGTAGTGAAGCCATCTGGCCCAGGTGATTTGTCACTTGTTAGATCATCTATAGCTTGACAGACTTTGGATAACCTTCAGTAAATGTATCTGTGAATCAGTCAAGACAGGGAGTGCGATATCCTGAAGAAAGGAGTCCATTTGGTCCAATGGGAATTGATTAGAAGGAGCTGTATAAAGCTCCTGATAATATTCTTGAAAGGCGTCTGCAATATTTGACGGTGAATTGAGAAGAGTGCCCGGAAGGGAGTATACCGAAGGAATTATTCTCTCCATCAATTGGATGCATGCGTAGAGCTAGTAATTTCCGGCCTTTTCCCTTGATTGAAATATCTAATCTTCGAGCGTAATCATAAACTCTGCTTTCTCAGCAAGTAAGTTATTGTATTGGGTTTGAAGAGATTCCAATTTGACCCAATCCTCATCTGGGGAGGTTGGAGAGATTGACTTTTCTAGCTCAGAGATCTGGTGTATTTTAAGGTCTATTTCTGCCCTTCGTTGTTTATTACGCAAGGCTGATAAACTAATTATTTCGCCCCCCTTAAGGCACACTTCAGGGAGCCCCATAGAGTATCTTTTTTGGACACGGATAATGCATTCTCTTTCATATATATTTCAATAAAAGATTGCAGTGTTTCTATAAGTTTAACCGAGTTTAAGATCCGGTTATTAAATCTCCAGGTCCGATTTCCACGGATATTGTGGAATAAATCAACTTGGAGATAGACTAAGCAATGATCCGAAAAAGCCCGAGATAAATATTGAACTTCGATAACCCCCGGGTTACAATCTACTGATAGAAGAAAAAAATCTATACGAGAGTAGGTATTGTGTGGAACTGAGTGAAATGAATATTCCCTTGCATCTGGGTTCGCGATCCTCCAGGGATCTACTAAGCCCAGGGTAGAACTTAATTCATGTAGAGCTCTCTGACCAGGGGATAATCGTGGTCTAGGAGTCCCTGATCTGTCCAGTATATTTGAGAACACATTGTTCCAATCCCCCCCCCCCAATAGAATTGGTAGATTAGTCCAAGATGCCAATTTGGCCGCCATAGAAGTGAAAAATTGTGGGTCGTCCAAGTTTGGACCATAGATCAAACCCAGTATTACTTCCGTATGAACCAACAGACCCCTTACAAATATATATCTACCCTCCGGGTCCACCGTAGATTGTAATAATTGGAAGGGGATCCTACGGGCAATGATAATGGCCACCCCACTTCTTTTAGCTTCTTTTCCAGCAGCAAATACCTGCCCTACCCAGTTTCTACGAAAGAAATTTGACTGTGTTGGTTTGAGATGTGTCTCTTGAAGGAAGGCTATGTCAATCGTAAATTTTAAGGTGAATTAAAATCTTAGAGCGCTTAACGAGTGTGTCCTTAATGTTCCATGAACCATATCTCAGTCCCATTATATATTCCAGCTACATAGACTATAAATAACCAGATATCTTTACTAGCACAATAGCAGTGTGATGTAACATAGCATCGAACCCTGGTGGCAGACCCCACCCTACATACATTACCCATTTATTCCCATACCTTCCCCCACTACATTGAGAATTAGTCCTGAACCCTGATAATGTGACAACATCCCCCCTTCCCCAAAATCATAAGAATATACGTATTTCTAATAACCTAGGTCAAAATCACTAGTCATATCTTCCCAAAGAACACAGAGACACTTGTCTGTACTAACTACTGAGTGTTTCAAAGTCTTAAGCAACCACAAATATAGTAGCTATTTAAACCGTAGAGCAGATATGACTGTGGTACCCTTTCCCATACAACTATAGCACATAATGCACTGTCAATGTGCCATTTTGCCAACCGATCTCCCCTCCAGCCCAGAACTCTAAGCCTCACATAACAAAGCACTATTGATGGCCCAGTCACAACAAAAGCTTAACGTATGAGCATGATCAGAGCATGCTATAGTAAACTAAGGCCTCAACAGTTGGACATCCAGATTATAAACCAGCACGATCCAGATAAGCCGATGTTATGCGTCACATCAGCAAGTAAGTTAATAAGCCCCATGATAGAGAAAAGAGAAGAAGAAAAAACCTATGAGATTCATTATATGACATATGTCTCATAAATGAAAAAAAGGGAAAAGTACAGTGGTATTTTCCAAATTCCCAACAGTCATCTCCCCCCAGAACCCTATAATTTAGAATATTTCCCCAAAATCATTTTAAGGTTAACAGGAGATCATAGACGAAGTAATTGTCCATAATCTGCAAGCATCCATAAGAGGAGAGAGATCAGTTCCAGAATAATATGAAAAGGGAAAAAAAAAGGTAACAGCAATGTCCGTTGGCAATGAAACGAATATATTCATCCTGTGATCCAAGTAGGCTTCATAGAGTACCAATAGACACCTTAAAAAAAAAAAAAAGGAAAGGGGGGAGAAGGGGGGAAGGGAGGGGGGAGAGACTGGAGGAAAAGTTAACAGTTCAATCAACCAGGCAGGGCGCCATGTCTTAAAGAAGAATCCACTTCGGTCCAATACAAACTATATGGGTCCTGTAGTATATCTTGAAATAAAATTACAGGTTTCCACTGTTATAGAGTTTATCCACAGATGGCCTATGATGACTAACAGACGGAGTATCCTGTAGGATTTGTGGAGCATCGTCAGGTCCAATATGCAGTTAGGCCCAAAAAGTGGAAATCTATTACCAGTGATGTTATACAACGATTATTCCAGATCCCTTACACTCCATTGATCTCATTTTCCATGGGGTTCTTCAGCGGATAATAGCCATGATCCAAAAGAGATAAATTGTGAGTCCTTCATATTTGCTGACATAACTTTACTAGTCCCTTGGCCCTGATTCACAATAATGTCACAGAGGTCACTGACCAATTATCATTGTTAGCATAAACATAATTCAACATCGAACCTCTTGGCTATTAATTTGAGATATGAGCTGGTACATAACTGCTCGACGTTCAGCGTACTGCAAAAAGGTCAGGCAAGAGAGATTGTAATGCAGAAAGTGCATATTGGGCATTTTCATAGTTGTGCCAAGAACCAGATATCTTCACTGAAAGACGAGATGGGTACGTAACTCTATACTGAATCCCTGCAGCAATCAGTTTGGTAACAATAGAGTGGTATTCTGCCCGTCTCTGTCTGACAGTAATCGGTAGATCCTGCGTGAAACGAAGTTGTCGACCTTCCCACAGCACTTGTGATTCTTTGGCCTGCTTCAGGACATGCCATTTATCTTGGTAGTTCAAAAATTTAATTATAAGTGGCCGAGGCGGCTTCCCCACATCAGGCTTAGGGCGTAGGGAGCGATGTGCCCGCTCGATGACATATGTGGAATTGTTAGGGGATGGGCCAGCAACCTTAACAAGTAGCTTCTGGATAAATGTAATGGGCATTGCACCCTCAACCTCTTCCGGCAGGCCCATTATAATAATGTTGTTTCATCTGTTTCTGCCTCTAAGTCCTCCAGTTTGGCCTCCATTTTCTGTTGCTTGGTTCTAATATTCACTATATCACTTTTGGTGGTTTCTACCCGTTTCTCTATCGAAATTATGCGAGTCAGGTTGTCTAAAGTTGCCCTTTTTGTGTCTGCCAAGTCATTTCTAATTGATTTTAGCTCCACAGCGAGTTCTTGCATAGCGGTTTTCAAAGGTTGTAGTTCCTCAATAAAACGTTTTTCCGTAAGTGGAGTATTAGGCTGCACATTTGAGGAGCCACTATTGGCTTTCTGTGAGGCCCCTGACTGAGATTTCGATCTCTTGATCCCTCTCTGTGTGTGGATGGGCGTATGAGATGGGCAGCCTGTCTCATCTCAGCTTCCATTGCGGCCTAGGCGGGCCTTCCGAGCTACAATACCCCAGTACTTCAGTTATACGCCTGTTTTCTTCCCAGGTAATGGTAAATAAGCAAATCGGGGCTTCCTGTACCGTTTACAGCAGTTGTTAGGCTAGAAAATATAAGAAAAACTCAAGTAGAACTGCGATCTGGAGAGGAGGCGATCAGGCAAGTTGCTTCCACTACAGCGTCATCACGTGACTCTGTTTACCACTCTTCTGCTTCCCACACATGTACCTATTCCCCCACATCCTCCCAGCCCAGCTTCTTCTAGCCTCCAGTTATACATAACTATAAAACAACTATAAAATTCAAAAATATATAAATTGCTGCAATAGGCGTGGACATAAATCCTATGTGATAAATCTGAGCTACTATGAGATACATTCAAAATTGTACATTTATACACATAGTCGACGCATCATCACAGATTTATATACATAGTAGATATGTCACAATCACTCCAGAACTCATTTAGAATGTTCAGCCTCAGTACCAGTATGAACTATATTCAAATGCAAATAACTTTAAAACGAAAAAAGATAGCACAGTTCTACGAACACAAAAGTTGTGCAGCACAAAATTATTTACAAAATAAGTGGTATTTCATTTATAGATACCTTATAGATTTTTTTATAATTAGCAAAAAAGAGCAGAAAATGCAATTTTTTGTTCACTTTTTTGACAAACATATGCAAAAAAAGATAAACAATCCAAAGCAAATATCCCCGCACTAACAGAAAGCATTTCTATTGCATACATGAAATATACAATAGTGAGCTGTCAGATAAATCCTTTATCTACACTCGTGCTGTTTAACCTTGGACAACTCACTCGTGGCTTACGCCACATGTGAGGTTACCCGAGGTCAAACAGCTCTTGCGTAGATAAATCATTTATCTGATAGCTCACCATTGTACAGTATATCCCTTATGTCTATCTCACTTTACCATCAAAATGTAACAATCTCAATAATCTAGAACTCAGTAGGCTGCTACTTCCAGCGTTCTGTCACAACTAGAACACTATGCCAAGGAAGTTGCTTCTTAGCAACCACCTGATTCTAGCTCAAAAACATATTTTAATAAATGCCTTTTAAATCACCAGCCCAGAAATCCCACGAAACAGTGACAAACAAAGTCAAAGAACCACCTAAACAACATGCCACCACCCAGCAACAAGCCAGTTAATCCTGGTGACAAGGAAAATCTCACAAAAATCTCAAACAAATTGCATATCTACTGTATATAAACAAAATGACACCCCTGCATTGCATGGGCCTGTCCCTGGACACTACTGCGTGGTTTAAAATCTACCTCAGTGACAGAACCCAGAGGGTCAAGTTAAACTCCACACTTTTGGCCAGTAAACCGGTACTTTCGGGAGTCCCCCAAGGCTGAATACTGGGCCCCTCCTGTTTAGCATGTACTTGAATACTCTCCCAAAGGCCTGCTTGGGACAAATGCTTCTCTATGCTGATGATGCAGTTATATTTGACAGTCACTCGGACCCCCACTCCCTTCAATCCTCCCTGCAACACTCTTTTTCTGAAGCCGAGGCCTGGTTCTCAGAGCACCGTCTTGCCCTGAATTACAAAAAGACCAAGGCCATGCTTCTCACTCACAGACAAAATAAGCTTAAAAATTTCCCCCACAACATCATTAATGTCCAGGGCTCCACCCTCAACCTTGTGCCCACCTTTAAATACCTGGGCATCACCCTTGACTTCTCTCTCATGGACTGCGATCACATCAATCTGCTCAGCTCAGCTATCAATTCCAGACTAGGTCTCTTACATAAGCACAGAGGGTGTCTGCCTCCTGACACCCTAGATCTTGCTGTGACATCATCGGTGCTCTCCCTTACTGACTACAGGACTGTTATCTACGGCACGGCCAATCCCACTGCCCTGTGTTGAATTATGATCTCCCTAAATAAAGCCTGCCGGTTAGTCACTGGATGCAACCATTGGACACACACCTCTGAGCTCTATGGATGCACCAACTGGTTTAACTTTGAAGGCAGACTCAGGTACCAGACCTGTCTCCTTGCTAGGAAACTCTCCCTTAAAAACCTCCCCCCAAGGTCTCTGCCACCTTGTTCAGCCCTCCTCTCAGCCACCATCTACATGGAACTCCTTGCTAGCCCCCCTATCTGTACCCCACTGCAGGACCTCTCTGGACCAATGCTTCTTTTACTACAGGGCCCCCTTCTGGTTGGATGAAATGCCATTGGCTATCACCCTGGAACAGTGACTAGGCCCGTTTCAAACCCTATTCCGTGACAAAATCCTCTCCCACTCCAGTTGTGACTGTGCTTAGTCCTTCTGCCCCCTTGCCTGTGACTATAACCTTTTGATTTCTATATATTGTTATTGTACATGCTGGACTTATAATGATTTGACATTGGTTGGTCCATTCCACCCTTGAACTGTAACTTGTCTTCACTATATGCCTCCTATTGTACGGTTTCTAAACTTGCAACGTATGTATTCTGGTGTGTTCTCTGTATATTTATTATTGTATAGCTTGTCCTTTCTTTTAGAGTATGTTTATCTGACGTGGAGCTATTGCAAAAGAGTCTTTGACTCAAAGGTTGTAATTCCGATTCCTTCAATAAATAAAAATACACAAGATATGATTCACCACAGAACAAACATGCTGACTATACTGTTTCCAACTAACATAAAACACACACTTCCCACACCTTCCTGTGGGCAACAATACCTTCCTTCCTTCTCAGTTCACAAACTGTACACAAAAAATATTTAAAAACTAGAAAAAGTATAGAAAATGTTCACTTAACTTGGGGAGCTCTACATAGACACAGCCACTCTCATGACATCAGGAACAGAAGAGAAAGAGGAGAAGGAAGGGAGAGAACGCTACATGGTAAGCCCCAATGGTGGGGAACCCTGCTTTCCTGCCTTGGATGGAAGACATGGGCTTTGGGACCTGGGAGAAAGGAGGAGTGCGCTGTATGAGGGACTTGTACATTGGGAAGCACCAGATGAGGATATTTGAAGAGCTTCATGATCAATATGGCATACCTGCAACACATAGGTACAAGTACTTTCAGATAAAGGCATTTGGTCTGGGCAGAGGGAGGAATGTGGGGGATACATCGGCCTTAAGACCGCTAGAGGAGCTGCTTTGGTGTGCATGTTCCACCCCAAAGGAACTAACAGCATGTTCTGTGAGGCAAGGTTGGAATTTATTTCCAGATCTGATGGCAAAGGTAAAGGGGCTGTGGGAGAGAGACAAGGGGATTCAGATCTTGGAAGCCAAGTGGGCCATGGTAATGACATGTCATATGGGTCTCTTAATGTGCAATAAGTATAAGAAGTCACAGTTCAAATTTTTGCACCGTTGTGGTCCATAAGTTCCACCCAGCAATGCCTTCAACATGCGGCCGATGTAATAGTGCCCTTGGCACATACATTCACTAGTTCTGGGAGTGTAGGGATCTCCCGCCCGTTTTGGTCGACAATAGCACAGACAATCTTGGATGCTCTCCACATACAGGTAGCAGACACTGTAGTCTCACTACTGTTCAGAGTAGAGGACTGGTGAGATAAGGGTTGGGAGGCATACCCCAGAACAGTAAGGGTACTGTTAATTTTGGCTTGCCAATGTATCCAGAACACTTGGGTATCACATATGAAGCCTACTGTAAACCAATAGAAAACCCTGGTGGTGGACAATTTAGCCCTGGATAGATGGAAGGAATGGTTCCTTAATAAATGGGGGCAATACATTGATTCGTTGCCGGGGGAGGAGGCATCTCTGCTCAGGCAAGAGGATGACGTAACTGCTTGGATGCCTTTTCTTTGCAGGGTGGATAGCTGGAACCTGAACCTAAGGCAGACTAGAAATGTTGTGCCGGGGTATTCTGCACTCTCCGGGTAGAAGGAGGTAATATGAGTAACCAGAGGGTAAGCAACTGCCAACTGGGGGTGTAGAAGATCTGTGCTTCTATGTGGGGATATTATACAGGTATGCCAATTTGTGGTGTTATGAATAATAAGTGGAAATCTACACAAGTTGATACATTTTTTTCTCGTTCTTTTTTCTTTTCTCTTTTCTTTCCCTGTATTGTCGTACTGAAAGATAAATATATTATGTTATGTACTAGCTACTGTTAATTTTATCATCAAATGTAACAATGGGCAGAAAACGGTACTTTCCTTTTCAAGGGGGTTTGTTATGAATGTCTGTATGTTGTTAATGTCATATACTTAAAACTCAATAAAAACAAAAAAAACAAAAAGAAAGTCTGCCCCCAAAAATCCTCTCCAAGGGGGTGCTAGATAGCCAGCTTTGAGGCAGGACGTTGCTTGCACCAGCTCAGCAGCCTAGCTGTGCAAACCTTGGAAAATGTAATTTTTATAATTCGGTCTCGACCTTTACAGTACTTGATTCCCAAGGTGACAAGAAGTGTATTGATACTAATTTTGGTATGAGGTGCACGAAAATCAGCAAGCTGGTGCACAGAAACTTTTGCTGACAGTTTCCAATAAGGGCAGAGATGCCATCTGTACAGCAGGTGGCGGAATCTTGGGCCCCTCAACTGAACCGCCATGGCAGACGCTCTTAGAATCCATCCAAATGATGGATGAAAAAATGGAAAAAACTAAGTAAATTAGAGCCTAAAGATGCCGCTATTCAAGGACTGCTCGGGATGGAGGCAGACATGGAGAAGAAGTCTACTACAATTCAGGCTGCGGTAACCACTTTGACCCGGGACAATACACAACTCCGTGGCTGCTTTGAAATGCTTGAAATTGAAGTTTGAGTTGAGAATCTCCTCATAGTGGGAGTTCCTGAAGGAGTTGAAGGTACTAACCTATTGACCTTCATCAGGCAGTGGCTCAGAGGGTCTCTTCAATTCCCAGAGGATTTTGACTGGCAGCACCTAAAACAGGCATACGCAGTTAACCCTAGAGTATGGCCTACATCCACGAGTCAGACCCGGACAATCCAGGTGTGCACGTTGGGAGTGGAGACCAGGGATTTGATTATTCCCGCAGCTCGAGATGTATATCCACCTAAGATCAATGAGGTGAATATTAAAATCTTTTCAGACTTATCCTTCCAAACTTGAGCCTGGAGAAAAAAATTTGATGCTGTTCGTCAGTGCCTTCCTTGCTTTGGGTGTTGTACATTCCTTTTTGCTGCCTGCGAGATTGAGGATGACGTATGGTGGAAAATCGTGGCAGTTCACCGATCCTCAGGATGCTAGTCAGTGGCTCGAGAAAACGGAGCAGGAATCTGCCATCAAGACAACTGTGGAAGGTCTTGCTGAAGACGTAGATTTGGGCTTACCGCTTAATGTGATTACTGCCTGTTATAGGTTGGGACCCTCTACTCCGTTAACTGAGCTCTCCAAATTTCCAAGTAGAGCTTTTCTTTCTCTAGTTGTGTGAGATTTGCAATTGGGACTTGAGTTGTTATTTGGAACATTTTGTGGACACTGACTATGGCACGAGGCGGATTAGTTTGCATTGTGTTCTCTGGTGGTGTGCCTCCCTTTTTTGAACTCTGTCCCTTTATAGCTCAGGTGCCATGCCACACAGAGGGATCCCTATACTATATGGGTAGCAGTTGTTTTAATTTCTGAATTTTTTGTTGATTGACTTAAGAGATAAGCAGTTATTGCTTTGCCTGTTGTTCTGGGACCTGTATTTGCTGGGCTGGGAACAAATGTAAGTTTACTTTTCCTTTCATCTTTATTTGTTACAATGGCTAATAGCAGTCTAGGATTGTATCTAAATAGTTTTGTTAATTCTACGTTTTGGGAGCTACCACAGCCACTGAAGTGACTAGTACAACGGACTGATTATATTATTTCATTTCATCTTGTGTGTCCCCCCACACACTCCTACTATACAAGACTGCAGGGATACAATGTATGTTTTTTGTATAATTCCTTCTGAATGGTTATTTCTCATATCTGTCTTACTTCCCTGTATGAGGTTTTGTTGCATTTTAATGTATCACTGAAAATAATAAGCAAATTTAAAAAAATCTTCTCCAAAACATGTCTGGCACAGACCCCGAAGATCCCTCAACACAGATGCTCTTTTAAGTGATCTAGCCTCTGCTAACTGGTCTCTGGTCTGCTCCGCCCAAGACATTGACATTGCCCTAATGTATTCAACTGCCATCCTCACGTGCACCTGGAACACCCACACCTCCCTCAAAAGAACTAGAGGTTGCACCCATCACCTCTGGATTACCACTGATCTCCTGGAGTTATGCAAAATTAGGGACCTTGCTTGAGAACACTTTAAGCCCTCCCACTCCGACTCTGACTCCAATCACCAGCATTACAAGTCCCTGAGAAACTCCTGCACGAAGGCTATTAAGAGCTGCTAAGGCCCACTACTTCAACGCAAACCTGCAATCCAACCTAAACTCCCCTTTCAACTTTTGGAAAATTATCAACGCTCTCTTTGATCTGCCCCGCCAACTGAGCCTGCCCTGCCCCCCAAGCAGATGGTTTTCTGGTTTCCAACCATCTTGCTGTTGCCTCCCTTTTCAATAAATTCTTTACAACATGTGCCGCCCCCTCTCAGCCCTCAATCACTCCCCCATCCCAACCCTCCTCATCTGCTGGTTTCACTTCACTCCTGTCTCCCCAAGAAGTTTTCCTTGCCCTCAATTCCCTCATTTCCTTTAAAATACAGCCCTAATGGTTTACACCCCAAACTTCTCCACATATCTGCCCCCACTATTCTCATTGCACTCACTCACTCATCTCCTGAACCTCTCCTTCCTTCTGTGTGCTGTCCCCCTAACCTGGAAAACTCCAAAGTACTTCCCTCTCCATAAAGGGGGTGATCCAACATCCCATGGAAACTACAGACCCATATTTCTTCTTCCTTCCCTTGCCAAACTGCAGGAGTCGCTAGTCCACTCCAGATTAGTTGATTTTCTTGACTCCTCTTCCTCCTTATCCCCTTTCCAGTGTGGATTCAGGGAAAAAAAAAACACTCCACTATCACCTCCCTTCTCCATGTCGCCAACTCTATCCTTGCAGGGATGGACCAGGGTCTCATCACCGCTGCCATCTTCACTGATCAAGCCAAGGCATTAGACTCAGTATCCCACCCCATCCTGCTGGCCTCAGCTGATCTCCCCCCCCTCCACACAGTGCAGTGGTGTCTACTCTTACCTGACTAACTGCCAGTAATCCGTGCAGGTGAATGGTGCCTTATCCCCGAGTCCCCAGAGCTCCATCCTGGGCCCCATACTATTCTCCATTTTCTAAATGACCATCCCTCCATCTATGTCTTGTCACATATTCATATGTATGTCCATGACACTGTCCTCTGTGTATCTGGCTCCTCCACATCCGCAGTTGCTTCTTCCCTCGAACTTGATTTTGATAACGTACTACACTGGTCCAGGCCAATTAACTCAAAGTAAATACCAAGAAGACAGTATCCATGATATTTGGGCACCAGCCAAAAGCTTGCAAGGTTATCCTCGCTTCCCATTTTCTCCACCCTTGATGGTACTCAACTGGAGGTAGTCCACACCTACAAACACCTCGGTGTGTGTGGTTTGACAGCAAACATGGTTTCTCAACACATGAGCATGCCATACACTTAAAACTTCGACCCAAACTAGGCATCCTCTCCCAAAATAAGGACGATGCCTCCCATGAAGTCTGTAGGGATCTGCTTCTCAAAATGATCCTCCCCATTTTTGACTATGCAGACGTAGTCTACAGTGCAGTCCCTCTACCTACTCTCACCAGGCTGGACACCCTCTGCCTTCTGTCACATAGCGACCAACTCTCCCCCTCATACATATCACTGCACCCTCTATTCCACTCTTTCTTTCGCCCACTTGCCCTCTCACCACCTCTCCCATTGCTCCTCTCTTATTGGCAAATACTGGTTTGCCTTACTCCCCCTTCTATCCATCCTCTTTACTCTCCCCCCTCAGCCTCCTCCTCCTACTCCCTTCATTCCAGAGATTTCCACTCTTTCTCGATCCTGCACTCTTGCTCTAGTGCTGGTCAGGCTACCTTCTCTTACTGTCCTCTTTCCCTTTGGAACCTACTCCCACCTCTTCTTTGCCCCTTCCCTATCCCTAAAATGGTTGCTAAAGCCAACTCCAAACTTGCTCCTGTTTCTCCAACCAACCCGCCCCCTCACCCTTCTCTCTCCCCCCGTCACCCTACCCTATATCTTTTTTTGCTCTCACACTCCCCCACCCTCTGTCTCCTCTCTGAGGGTTTTGCCTCACTGAATTTCTTTCTGTCTGCTCCACCCTCCCCAGCTCCCTGATAATCCTCAATTGACTCCATTGCTCAGAATAGCTGCCCTTTTTTACCTCGATGTACTCCTACCACTGCTTCTTTTGCTGCCACTGTATTTGCACCTTATTTTATTGCCCCCATTTGCACTTCTGATTGATTGAGTTTTGCTGCTTATTATGTATGTCTTTCCCCTTCCCCCTGGGTCACACCAAGAAACAAACCTCGGCTCAGTGTGCCTTTCCTTATTACTAAACTTTTTAAATAAATAAACAGGAACTCAACCCCCTGCCTTTTCACCTAATATTTCTTTTCGATTTTCTTACCAAAGCCAGCAGCTGAAGTAGGTGCTGACATGATTTTGGCAGAGACTTTGTGGAGATATTTGAGAATGTGTAGTAGCAACCTCTTTGTGGGTGCCAGACCCATCATGTCCATAAATTCAGCCTCTTTTTCATCCTCCTCAGCTTCACTGGAGGGGATGCTGAGGGTGTTTACCATTTGTATTACAAAGGAATACTGGGATGTGTAACACTTAGAAGACCTGGGAGGACAGACAAATTCTTGCACAGGTGAACCATCTGGTTCCAGGGGTTTTCCATCATCATAACACATTATTTCCTCCTCCACAGGCAGCTGTTGTGGAACTGGAGCCGCGGGGTGGGGGAGGAACATATTCATAAAATTTCCCATAGCCTGGAAGGCCTGAAAACACTGCCATGCTTCTGTCATGTCCTCTGCAGAGGGCATTTGTCTTGTGTCCACTGACTGCTCCCTTCCTTTTTCAGGAAGAGTTATATGGACACGTTTTTCCTTTTGTTGTTTCCAGTGCCTGCTCTGAGGCTCTTTTACTTTTGCCATCACTGGACTCAGGGTTCCCCCATTCGGGTACCCTGTGTTCTGAAACTTCTTTACCACGCTTTTCTGATGTCTTTGCAGTTTCATCTTTTTATCTGTCCCCTCTGACAGGGAAAGCTGCTGGATCTGAGGGGAAGACCCGTCGTCCGAGCCTGTACTGTGTTTTTGTGACATGGAGGCGGACTGAGAAGCCATAAGGTCTTCCCTTTTTTTGGCCCTTTAATTTTGTGTTTTAGGGCAAAACTTCCTCCTTCTCTCCCTTCCTGATACACTAGGCATAGATATGCATATTTTCAGGCATGACCTAGGAGAATTAAAGACTAACAGCAGGAAAAAAATATACAACAAACAATACACCTAAATTGACAGCAATGTCATCGGGGGTTATAATTAATAGAAATCATGAATAAACAGTGGTACAAACACAAAATGCAGTAGTCAGGTGCAGCTGAAAAATGTTCTTGCTAAAAAGGAAAAACATGGTACAGGATTTAGGGAGAAAACTAATATTAAATTTGTGGGTGCAGGTACAAAAAATACAGCGTGCAATAACATTTAGTATGAAAGATAAGACACATCAGAGAAACTGAGCAGGAAGTGTGACAGTGCTAAGGCAATTAGTCCTGCGATTACCTGCAGGCACTGACGGGGATGACACAGTGAGTCCTTTACAGCCTCAGAGAAAATCGGGTGGCTGGGAGAGAGGAGTAATTCTGGAGAAAGGGAGTTCCAGTACATAGGGGCATAGACTGCCAAAGCCAGTTTCCCCAATGAGTATGAAGGGGACCCGTGCTGCAGATACCTTGCTAGGGAAGATGGGGGGCCTGTTTGAAGGAGTTTTTCCACAAAATGGCTCAGGGCAAAAGATCGCTGGCCAGTAGGGGAAGACCAGTCCAGCCCAGTGTAGAGGAGACAGTGATGTGTGAGCTTCTGAAAGGTCAGGGCATAGCAATACACATTACTGTATGCTGCATTTCATCTAGAGAGGACAGTTCTGTTTGCACCCAGAAATGCCAAAAGGCCACACATGAGACCTACCTGGCAAGAGCACACCTTGCACTAGAGATTATCAGGCAGTATTTGACCCTAAAGGCCATGCTCAGTTTAGCGTTTACAGATTTGCAGACTGAGACCACATGAAAGGAGAGATAAGCAAGAGATCTAGGCATACTACCAAGTATTTGAAACTACTGACACCCTTGAATAGGGCTCCAACTTTACAGGTGATGGAGAGTTTTGAGTGGGTAGCATAGAGTTTCAACTTGGAACCAAAGAGCATGGACTTCGGTTCTCTTGTGTCCACTGACTGTTCCCTCCCTTTTTCAGGAGGAGTGACGCAGACATGTTTTTCTTTTTTTCTTTGTAGATACTGTTTCCAGTGCCTGCTCGGAGGCTCTTTTACTTTTGCCATCACTGGACTCAGGCCTCCCCTCTTCAGGTACCCTGTGTTCTGAATCTTCTTTACCATGCTTTCTGATGGCTGTGTAGCTTTATCTTTTTCATCCGTCTCCTCTGACAGGGACTGCTGTTGATCATGAGGGGAACAACCCTCATCTAAGCCTTTACTGTGTTTTGCTGACAAGGAGGCAAACTGAGAGAAGCCATAAAAGTCTTCCCTTTTTTGACCATTTTCTTTTGTGTTTTAGGGCAAAAGTATTTACAGAGTTTCATGCTCTGGAGCCAGGCACCTTAAACAAATCTTGTGGCAGTCTGCCCTTGCCATACACCAGAAACAACTGGTACAATTTTTAAAGCTTGTTATCCTGTTTTCTTCTCTGGTCTGTCAGTCATGCCAAATACTGATGGACCATAAGCCTTTTTTATCGGTTCCCAAACCAGTCAAAATAAATTGTAATACAGCCCAAAATATTACAGAAGGGCTCTAAAAAATAATTTTCCAGTCCAATTCCCACAAAAATGGAATAGCGATAATTTTTTACCTCAAAGCTAACAGTTTTAAGAGCAAGATCTGAGGCTTTATCAATTTAAAAGTTTTGACAGTAAGTGCAGTTTAGTTCTTTCTATATTGGAACTGCAACTCTAGTGCTGAAAAATCACTACAGAAAAATTTAATAAGTGGTTATTTAAGGAATAAAATGTTTGGTTTTTTTTTCAAATAAATAAGCAGTTCCCTAAAGGCAGAACCTGCTTTAATTTGTGACCATCTCCGGTTCCTGGGAATCGATTGGAAACTACAGAAACCACAATACACACAAATAAAATAAAATAAAAACAACCTAATGCTGAGTACCATGGAATAACCAAAAAGAAATACTATAACAGAAAATGTAATTGCTAAACTGTACTGGAGGTCAAAAGAGAGGAGCTGTAGTTCATAGCGACTGCTCCCTTCAAGCAGAGAAACAAATCTGTGGGAGACAGTGACCACAATGCAGAGTTTCAACTTAGTCCTAATTCTAAAATCCCAAGATTATCATGAATTTCATCTACAAGGCAACTCAATCCATAGAGCAACTACTGCTATTGTAAAGCTATATTGATGGATTCCTGGGCTTAAAAATTATGGATTTCTGCTTATGAGATTATTGTCTTCTGTACTCGGAAAGAGGTTTTTTGAGAAGTAAATGATGGATGTACATCGTAAGGATCACTGAGAGGTATGACTTATCTTTGCCACTCAGACCCAACCCACACAGGTTCAACTCAGAGCTCTGCTCTTCAACCACTTGACCAAAGTACGGATGCGAGATACCACTTTGCAGAAGTGGCTTCTGCCTCAATTCTTTGTTTTAGGCAAAGAAAAACATAACCAACTCAGAGACCTGGGTCCCGGGATGCACTGAGATCAGTACCAGGCTGGTCCTGGGGCTAGAACAAAGCAGCACTGAGTCTGGCACCGAAGTCACAGACACCAGCACTGGGGCTGGGACAACACTGAAGAGGCCGATATCCATCCCAGCCCAGAAACGTACCAATACCACCACTGCGTTGCTGCCGAGGCCAGCACAACATCGACTCTACCAGAGTCTAACCACAGCTGATGATCCACCTCAGAGAGAAGTCTAATAACGAGACTTGGCCGAGGGGAGAGGTGGCACCTTAAACAAGGTGCAACTGAGGACCTGAAAAACAGATCTGGATCCTACAAGAGCACCCCAGCAGGGCAGTGTGCAGGGATCAGGCTAGGTGGCAGACTGCCAGAGGGACCACTACCAAGGCCCAAGTCCAATGCCCAATTCCTAACCTCAGCCATCCTGAAGGGCAGGTAAATGTCGAACACTGAGTCACAAGTCCAGCCATTAAGGGTATAAAAACAGGTTACTCACCTGTAACAGTAGTTCTAGGAGTGGTATATGTTGTTCATCCACACTTGTTGGCATGTCCCTTTCCCCTTTAAATCTTGCTGGAAAGTGTTCATGCTGGCTCCTCCCACCTACCCGGGTGGTATAACCCTCGGCTCCACCCCATGACTCCAGATCTTAGCCTGCTGGAAGACAGGTTGTGCGTCGCAGCTGGGGAAGTTGGGTGGGTCAGTGTGGATGAACAACATATACCTCTCCTAGAAATACTGTTACAGGTGAGTAACCTGTTTCTTAGGGATGTGGATATGTAGTTCGTATCCACACTTATTGGCAGACTCCTAGCAGTTCTCTGGAAGAAGTGAGGCAAGGTGCACACCCTTTACTTAGGGAATAGAGACTAGAGAACTGAGGCCCCAAAACCAGTATCACGGTGTGACTCAAGGTCGATGTGGTAGTGGGTGATGAAGGTATGTGCTGACTTCCAGGTAGCAGCCCTGCAGATGTCCTGGATAGGGACATCCCTGGAAGCAGCTACCGATGCAGCGGTATGGCGGGCAGAATGAGCTCTTATCCCTCTGGAAGGCTCCATGCCCGCCAACCTATAGCAGAGATCTATGCAGGAGGTGACCCACCTGCCTATCGTCTGCTTGGCTGCAGGTCTGCCAGGTGCGGCTTCAGCGTAGGTGACAAACAGCTGGCGAACCTCTCCCCGAACTTCAGCCATCCGCTCCTTATAATAAGCGAGCACTCTTCTAGGGTCCAAAGTATGGAGCCTATATTCGGCCTCCGAGGTGTGATTGGGGTAGAACACTGGCAGAGTCAACACCTGGTTATGGTGAAACTCCAACACCACCTTTGGAAGGAATTTTGGGTGGGGGCGCAGGACAACCTTGTCCCTGTGGAAGAGCAGATAAGGAGACTCGATGGAAAGCGCCTGGAGCTCTCCCATCCCTCTGGCTGACGTGATAGCCACCAAGAAGGCGGTCTTCCACGACATGTGGGAGATATCGCACCTGTGCATTAGTTCGAATGGCCTGCCCATGAGCTTAGCCAATACCAGCAGTAGATCCCACGGAGGTGGAGGTTCTCGCACCGGAGGGGATATGTGATCAAGGCCTTTGAAAAAGCGCCCGACCACCTTCTCCTGCGCCACTGACTGCTTCCCGGCTCGCACCCGGTAAGCACAGATGGCTGCCAGGTGCACCTTAAGGGTCGTCGACCGAAGCCCTTTCTGAGAAGGGGACCACAGGTAGTCCAGAATGCTTGCCAAGGAACAGGAGGAAGGGTCCAGGCCCTTGCCCTGACACCAAATGGAGAATCTCTTCCATTTGAAGGCATAGCATTTTCTGGTCGACTCCTTAAGGGATACCTCAACGATGCTGAGGACCTTGTCGGAAAGACCCAAGGCCTGGAACTCTAGCCGCTCAGGAACCAAGCCTTCAGGTGTAGGGACTGAAGGTCCAGATGGAATACCTTCCTCTGACTGACTGAGATCAGGTCCAGGCGGGCTGGAAGCTGCCTCGGGAGCCTGGAAATGAGACTGAGGAGATCTGGATACCAGAACTGATGGGACCAGTCTGGGGCTACCAGAATCACCTGCGCCTTGTCCCTCCTCGCCTTGAGAAGCACCTTGTGGATCAAGAGAACTGGGGGAAAGGCGTAGAAGAGGCCTATGGTCCACGGCCTCGAGAAGGCATCCCCCTGCAGCAAGCCCTGCTGAGGGGGGCCGGCATGAAACAGTCTCAGCTTCGCATTCTCCCTGGAGGCAAACAGGTCCGACTGAGGCGTGCCCCAGTAGGAGAAGAGGTCTTTTACTACCTCCAGCAAGAGAGACCACTCATGAGATGAAGCCCCTATCCAGTTTAGGGCATCGGCCAGGGTGTTGGAGGCTCCTGCCACGTGAATGGCAAGGAGATCCGCCTCCAGGCTGCGCCCGAGTGACCAAATGTGGAGAGCTTCCTTGCACAGAGGCATGGAGCGCGTCCCACCCTGTGTCCATCTGGACCTGGACCACTTGACCCCGTCGAAACGGAGAGAAGGCGGTGAGGGCTAGATGAACCGCTCGAAGCTCCAGCAGGTTGATGTGGCATCGGGACTCCCGAGGGGACCAGAGGCCGTGCGCTCTGTGCTCCCCCAGATGGGCACCCCAACCCATCAGAGAGGCATTGGTCGATAGAGAGACCGTGGGCTCGGGACGGACAAACGGGATGCCCTCCTGCAGATGTGCCGGAACAGTCCACCACATCCCCTGGGCCACTGTCACTAGCTGATCCAACGGATCGAGGCGCTGTGACCATTGGCCGGCCAGTCTCCATTGAAAGGGACACATGTACCAGTGGGCCCAATGGACCACACTGGTGCAGGCCGCCATGAGGCCCAGGAGGCGCAGGAAGTCCCGGGCAGGGCACGATTGCCCAGCAAGAAATGATTGGGCAAAAGGAAAAGAACCACGGCCCTGTCCACCGGGAGCCGTGCTCTGGCTTGAAGAGAGTCGAGCTCTGCCCCGATGAAAAGTATCACCTGCTTTGGCACGAGTTCAACTTGGCCTCGCTGATGAGGAGGCCAATCTGAGAGCAAACCTGGAGGGCCAGATCTCTGGACCGCTCCACCTCCGCTCTGGAGGGGGCTGCAATCAGCCAGTCATCCAGGTAGGGGTACATCCGGACCTTCAGCGCTGCAGGAATGCTGTCACCACTGCCATGCATTTGGTGAAGACCCTGGGAGCTAGGGAGAGGCCGAAGGACATGGCCCGGAACTCGAAAAGGGATCCCTCCGCTCTGAGGCGGAGGAATCTCTGATGAGACGGATGGATTGGGACGTGAAAGAACGCGTCCTGGAGGTCCAGGGAACAGAACCACATGCCTCGTTCCAAGGATGGGATTATCTGAGCCACAGTGACCATCCTGAAGGTCCCACACCTTAGGAACCTGTTCAGGTCGTGCAGGTCGAGAATGGGGCCCTAGCCCCCCGTCCGTTTTGGGACCAGGAAATACCTGGACACAAACCCCGGGTCTGGAGGAGGATCCGCCACCTTCCTGATCACCTCTTTTTCGAGGAGCAGGGCAATATCGGCTCGGCAGACCGACAGCGAGGCTGCGGACCCCATAGCCCCGAGGCGGCAGCTCGAAAGAGTGGGGTCTGCTCGAACTCCAGGGCAGGCCCTTTCCTACCACCTCCAACACCCAGCAGTCCATGGTGATAGCGGACCAGGCGGAAAGGAAGTGATGGAGCCGTTCCCACGGTGGGCACCCAGGGAGTAAAGGCTGAGGTGACACCCTCAACCCGTCACTGGGCAGGCTTGGAGGAGGGACCGGCCGAGGGACCTCCTGGGCCTTACCTCCCTGCTTCCTGTTGGAGGAAGCTGCGGGCTTGGGTTTGGGATGCTGCGCGAGCCTGCTAGTTCTGACAGTGCCGCAGGCGCAGAGGACGAAAGGACTTGTGCTGCTGCTGACGGCAGCCTTTGTCCTTCTGGGCGGAGGTGACCGAGTCCAGGGTGGCATTGGACTTTTCGATCTGCTGGGGGTGACCTTCCACTCCAGGGCCGAAGAGATTGGTCCCAAGAAGGGGACATCTGCCAACTTGTGCTGGGTATCCGCCGTGGGCCGACAATGGCTTCAGCCACAGGAAAGGCCTCCGAGGGTGAATCCCCTCGGTCCAGTATCTCCATCAGGGGATACTTGGCCCGTTTGGACATGGGCTCGAGCTGCATTCCGGTGTACTCCGAGATGAGCCGAGGCAGACCCATAAAGGACGATGGGCTTTCGTCCAGTGACTGGCCCCCAGATGACTCCAGGTCAACCTGCCTGGAGAACAGGGAGGAGTCGTCGTCGGACTCTGAAGAGTCCGCGAAGAGCTGCCTAGAGCCTCAGCCACCCTCCACCTGCCGAGGACGGTCGGGAGTGAGAGTGACCGACAACCTGTGGGGCAGGCCTTGAGCCAACCGGGAATCCTTGGTCGGTGCCCCCGATTTCGGTTGTGGAGGCGGAGGTTCCACTGCAATCGGTGGGGCAGCAAGTTTAAGCCGAACAACCAGCCCAGACATGGGCATCTCGACTGCAGCGAGAGGTTGCTTCCGCCGATCGGGTGACAGTCACTTGATGGCCGGGGAAGGCATCGGAGTCGACTTCGCCCTGGACAAAAGTAACTGCTACCACATCAGCTCCTCGCAGCGTTGACGCAATTTGCGCTGAAGCCTCTCCTCATCCGAGGAGGAGTGGCGTTGCTGCTTACCTCGTGCTAAGACCGAGACCGCCGATGTCGGCGGGATCGGCTGGACCGAGAAGAGGTCCGAGACCGAGACTGAGAACTCCCAGTGTGTCCGAGGGCGGGCCTGGGAGGGAGCTAGGGGACACCCGCCTCCTCCCTCGCTCGGACGCCTTAACTGGGGACAGCGTTCGATGGCGCAGGTAACTCAGTTTCCACCGGGGAACCTGGCAAGATGGGATGTCGACTCACCAGTCGACAAACCGTCCGACGGGTCGAGAAAAATCTCGACCGCGTCGACAGCTGTCTCGGCCGGCTGACCTGACGGGGACGCCGTGAAGCCAGCAGCCTTAGCCGCAACCTCGATCGAAGTCGACGGTTGGCTGTCCAGGGAAGGGGACCTCTCCCGCTCCCACGAACGCCGACGATGGGACTTACCCTTGGGATCCTTCTTCTTGGACCGAGAGGAATGTCCCGATGGCCCCTCTCCCTTCATGGAAAGGGAATGGCAAAGCTCATTGAACGAAGCAGAATACAAGGTACCCAAGGCGAGCGGGATAAATGCCGCAACCGAGGAGGAGGAAGATGCAGCCTGGGCCGCCTCCTCCTCGAGGGCGATCATCTGCTCGAGCTGCTCAGCCAAGCCAGCTGCCGCGGTAACCGCCCAATGGGCCTCTTTCGACCTAACCAGTGGGTAGCGCTTCTCGGGGTGCCCGAGCTTCAACCGGGCAGCGCGGTCCTCCAAGACGTTGGCCAAGAACGAACAGCAAGACTCTCAGGCCTGCGGGTCGTGTTCTAGGCCGAGGCAGTAGATGCATGTGGAGTGCGGATCCATCCTGGACATATTCTGCCCACACGGGCACCACCGAAAACCGGGAGTCGATTTGTCCATCGCAGACGTGAGGGAAAAGGAAGACCGAAGTCCTGAAAATTTTAAAACGAGTTTCGACGAACTGAAGAATTAGGATCCAGTCTATCATGCAGAGCGTTAAGGAGGGAACCTGAGCTTCCAAGCGGTAAGGAAGATCTGGCGTCATGGGGCGGAGCTGAGAGTTTTACAACCCGGGTGGGTGGGAGGAGCCAGCTTGAAGACCTTCCGGCAAGATTTAAAGCAGCAAGGAACCTGCCAGACAGTGTGGATGAACAACATATCCATGTCCCTAGAACCGATTATCAGTTCCAAGGGAATCAGCTTCAGCCTAGGAGGCGAGAGCCACGTAACGGCAGGGGTAGAAAACGAGGAAGGCTTCTGCCCTTACAGAATGAGCTGTTGCCACATCAAATCGTCGTAGCATTGACAGAGTTTCCACCGAAGCATCTCCTCATCTGAGGAAGATAAAGATGAGTGGTGACGTCACCTCTTTTTGGCGTGCTTATGCGCCTTCCTCAGCCTGTCAGCTGAGGAAGTCCGAGATGTCGACCTCGATCGGACTGGCTGACTGGGCTGCTCGGGAGACACTGGTGGAACAAGTGATTTTCCCAGATCTGGGACTGGCTCCTCAATAGGATTCCCAGCAAGTTGGGTCTCCTCATCGGAGATAAACAAGACCGAAGTCTTGTTAAGAGAGTTGTCGACCTCCTCGGCCGACAACCAATCGACAGAGTCAAGAGTTAACTCAACTACGTCTTCGATTGAGACTTTGGCCGACTGGCCCGATGGCAGGACTGAGAAGCCAGCGGCCAAAGCCGCAGTCTCAACCAAAGTTGAGGGTGGAGATTCCTGGGACCAAGACTGCTCTCAATCCCAAGAACGTCTTCGCCGAGATGAAGAATCTCTCGGTTCCTTGTCCTTTTTACAGAACTGGGAGGGATGCGAGCGCGAAAGTCCCTCACCCTTAGTGGGGAGAGAAAGGCACATCTCCCAAAAGGAGCCCAAGAAAGTGGAGCCCAGGTTGAGCAGAACAAACAGTGGCCGAGAGGAACGCTCTGCAGCACGCGCCGCCTCTTCCTCAAAGGCATGCATTTGTTCCAATTGCTCGGCGGAGCCCACAGCCGCAGAGACCACCCACCGAGCCTTTTTGGATTTCACTGGTGGATTTGTTTTTCAGGCCTGCCCAGCTTCAAGTGTGCGAGACTATCATTAAAGACGTTCGGTTGAAATGCGAGGCAAAACTCGCAAGCTTGGGTGTCATGGCCGACACCCAAGCAGTAAACACACGTGGAGTGTGGGTCTGTGCGCGACATTTTCTGTCTGCACGGGCACCGGTGAAACCCAGGGGAAGATTTATCTTCCATTATTGAGAAGCAGCTACTACAATCACTAACCCGAAGGAGTGTAATCTTCAGCGGGTCTGACCGTTTTTTGAGCCAGGGCCTACAACACACAGTAGCAGAGAGGAGGCAACCTGTATCTTCCAGCTGAAAGGAAGATCTGCCATCATGGGGTGGAGCTGAGGGTTATACCACCTGGGTGGCTGGGAGCAGCCAGCTTGAAGACCTTCCGGCAAGATTTAAAGGGGAAAGGGACATGCCAACAAGCGTGGATAAGAACATATCTACATCCCTAGAAACTGTGGTTCCCCTACTGGAGGAACTCCTCTAGTAGTTCCCAAGCAGAGGCAGCAGCTCAAGAAAAAATGATGGGTGAGACTCAGTACCTTTTTCCTAAGGGCAGGGGTTCTGTTCAAATGGTCCCAGGTGTCCAATGTTGAGTGTGAGTGGATTCAGGACCCATCTATGATAAGGGAAGGACTGCCTATCCTCTGAGTGTTATTCAGTAGCAGACTCTCACCCAGAGAGGAGTGGCGGTCTGAGGCAGCCTCACTGCTGAAGCAGCAAGGTAGATCTTACATCATGGTCATCAAACTATCGCTGAACAGTTGCCAAACCAAACACTAAACTGAGGAAAATACAGAAACAAAAATCAAAAGTGCCACTAAAAATAAAGATACTTGACTGAAAAAATAACAAAATAACTAGTTCTAGGCCTACGTGGGCAAAACTGGAAGTTGTGTCAATCCCCCAGATGAAGCAGCACTCTCAATGACAGGTGAAAAAAAGAACTAAAAGAAGTTGGAGGTGGTGGCACTGTTTATGCTATCAGAATGTGTGGCACCAGGCCCACCCCTGTGCACATGCAAAGTGCCACCGGCTGCAAAATTTCTGATCCTGCGGGGTCCTTGCACGTCCGGCCCCAGGACCAATAAGCGAGTCTCTATGGAGAAGATTTATTCTTTGGAAATCATACAATTTCAAGTGTTGTCTTGCTTTTCTTGTTCCACAACTGGTGTATTGGAGCTCTGAGAGGATAGGTGACATGCTCAAGGTCACACAGTGAGTATTTAGCATTGCTGCTGGATTTTTAACTCATGCACCTCCCTTTTGCCAGTGGTACCCTCACCCTCATCCATGGTTCCATTATTCTACATAACTTAATCCCTGGTATGCCAGCCCACCAGCGTAGTGGCAGAGCTAACACTTGTGGTGCCAAAATGGAAAACTGTGGTGCAGGCCCAGGAGGATGAAGTTGCAGCCTGACCACCACTGGAAACAAGCAACCTTTTGCTGGGGAAACTGGTAGTCCTCACCTCTACCGTGGGTGGCCAGATGGACTGTGGAGTAGAAATGCCAAAGGAGCTGAAGGCGTACCCAGCCTTGGTGGATAAGCCAGGGGGCAGCACAGCAGTATGTTGCAGGTGGGCTGGCAGTCCTAACTGGATTTGTGGCAGGTTCTCAGCAGGACAGTATACGGGCATCTGGCTGAAAGTGGAAGGAGATCCTTGCCTTGCCCGAAGTGGTGGATAAAATATGTTAAAAAAGAAAGAAATGTAATCCCTAGTAGTCTATAGTGTTCCTCACCCTCCCGGTCCTGTAGTCTGCTAACTAAAATCAATTCCTTTTGTACCGTACAATATTGATAGAGTGCCTTGGGTAGAACAAGCACAAGCAGTTGTGTGACATAGGTGGAAGCTGGCGGAGGAGGTCAGCAAATGGCAAAGTGAAAATGCTGGCCATCTTCGGGGCCAGTGGGGGGGGGGGCTACTGGGACCAGGAGGAGGAGGGACACTAGATTACCAGGAAACTGATATCATGTATTTGACTACTGGAAGAGGGTGAGACACTAGATTACCACTGGTGGGGTGGGGGGCACCAGACCACCAGAGAATGAGAGCTCATTTATGCAATATGGCACAAAAGGGGTGCGTTATGGTAATAATACCCGACAGGTGGGCGTTATTGAGGATATACGACCGCCCAGGGCGTATCGAGCCCGACGCCGAGGCGGGTGGGACTTATAGCCCCTGGAAGGTCCGTTATATCCCATAACGCCCACCCTGGAGGGTATTATTACACTTAGATAATGGAAAATGGGCAACTGTGTTTTAAATATTTGAAAAAAGTAATTTTATTTAGATGTTCAGAATATGAGCATTTCATGTATTTGTGTGATAAAATAGTTCCTTTGCCTGCATTTTACTGCCTTTTTTTTCCTAGGGATTTTTGTCTTAGTAGAGCACCCGTACTTTTAAGTTTTGGTTGCTGGTTGTTATGGTGTCAGCTCCCCGCCTCTAGAGACGCACACACACAGAGCTTCGGAGACGGAACGAGCGAGTGCAACAACGTAAAAGTATTTATTTTTAAAGCTTTCATTTTCAAAGGTTTTGTCAGAATTGAGTCGAGGAGCGGCGCCGGGAGTTTTGTAGTATGTATTGCGCAGATACGAGAAGCGCTGCTGTCTGCCTTATACTACATCAGCCAGCTTTGATAAGACTGTGGATGCGAGTATCTGTCTTACAGGACGGCGCTTTGGTAAGACTGAAACTGTCTTTTTGCCAGTAAGAATGCTTTCTTTTGGTTTGATAGGTTTACTGTAGCGTGGCATGTTGCAGGAATAAAAAAATACACTGGGTTTTGGGAAGCGGGTCAGAAGTATCTCGGTAAGCGAGTGTAAAAAAATGGCGACTGACGGTTTCTAAGCGTCTGGCAAGTTTCGGTTCCAAATGATTGAGCTGGCACTTTTTCTGAGCGGGCCGTTGTTAAGAAATAACGGCCCGGGTGCCAGGCTCTTTCAGCCAATCAGGAAGCGAGTTTGAATTTACCCATTATCTAAGGTGGGATAATGGTCTGCCTTGAGTGAGTTGAAGAATGATGCGAAGCCAAGTGCTTCAACCACCAGAGAAGGGTCATTAACCCACCATAATGTACCCCCTGGAGTGCCTTATTAAGATTATAATGGGTTCATTTTAGTAAAGTGGATGTATTTTTTTTCCAGCATATTTTTGCTGAGCTACTTTCAGCCAGGCTATTGTGCTGGGATAACAACCCAGCTGAAAGTAACTCTTGGCCAATCAGTAGCCAGCTTTTTTTCTCCCATTTCATAACTTTATTTAATGTATTACCTAGGCTGACATGGGAAGGGTTCCATTGGGTTAACAATGTGCTATCTTTAGTGCGTTGTTAAAACAAGGTTCCTAAAAGTGTTAACTAGCTCTGCACTGGCAGCCTGTTCGCACTTCCAAGAACCATTTAAAACACCAGTGTGCCCTGTATACATAGAGGAACCCCTCATTTCACGGGTGCACTGATGTCTCTAGCGCTAACATGACAACAGCTTAGTGACACATTAAGTGACTTTTTAAAAGACACCACAGCTACACTAACAGGTGATAGGCCACGCTATTAACACTTAACGTAGCACTACTTCTGTTAGTGTGACACTAATCTTTTAAAAATCAGGCCCACAGAATTTCTGAATCCAGGGATACTGAAGGAAAACTATATCTGGTAGAGAAAATGAAACTTGTTGGAATTTTGCTTAAATAGTGTCAAGGGTCACGAGTTGTACTTAAGTAAAAACTCACAAATATTTCATTGGTCAGCTGAGTCACGTTTCCTATTATTCAGATTTTGATATTAACTGTAACCAGTTATTATACAGAGAATATTACATGGGCTGGTGTGTGTAACCAGAATTTTTTTTTAAACTTTATTTTTAGCTTCTCGTATAACAAGCAATTTATAGCTCAAAAAGCCTTTCAACTTGGTACAAAGATCATCAAATACAGAGTGAGATCATTTTAGCAATTTACAATTAATTAGCTTGTGTTAATGTCCCTCCCCCTTTTTAATAGGAGTTGTCCAGGAACTGGCCTCCGCCCCATCACTGAAGAGACCATGGGGGCAGACATCATTGCTCCCCGGCTATCTCCATCCAGGAGAGTGGTGCACCGAAGTTCCCTGTTGGTTAAATCATTCTTATATTCCACAAGATAGGGCATCAACCCCAGCTCAATACTCAATTACACAAAACAGAACCACAGGTCAACATACAAATTCTCTAACAGCTATTTATGAAACAATAAATAATTAATTAACAACTCAATTTCCATGGTCAAGTGTTTCTTTTTACCAGCATTTAGTTGATTGTTCAGTCACCTCTGGGGTATACTCTCCACTCGGTCTCCTTAACCGGGTTCCCCTCCCAGCCCACAGGTTTAACAAGCCAAGGGGACCAGGCTGACATAAATTTGTTCAACTTTAGATGGAGGGAAGCCGTGATCCTCTCCATCCTTTCCACCTCCTCCATCTTTTGAAACCACATAGAAAGAATTGGGGGGGTCCGGGGAAAGCCATTTATGGGTAATACACTTAAGGGCTACCAGCCTTAAAATATGAAACAATCTGTGTTGCCCCTTGATGTTCACTAAGGATTTCTCTACACCCAACACCAGTAGCTGGAAGAAACAAGCATAGGGAAACCGCAGGATGCTTTGAATCTGAGCACGTATCTGTTGCCAGAATGCTTTTAGTTTTGGGCAGCTCCAAAAGGTGTGCCAATGAGTGCCCCTCTCTCCACAGTTCCTCCAGCACCGATCAGTGTTCAAAAGGTCAAAGTGTTTAGTTCAGGTGGGAGTCAAAAAATATCTGGTAATTAGTTTCCAGTTAAATTATTTCCACGCTGGAGAAGAGGTGACAGCCCACCCTTTGTCTAATCTTAAAGCCCAGACGGATGGGAGAATCTATTCACCCACTTCTTTCTCCCAGCTTGTCAGTAGCCCCTCCCTGGGGGAAGGGGGCCTTCTCTATCTGCAATCGGTACAGCTGGGATATGGGTCTTGATTTTGCTGCCAGCTTAAACCACCAAAACAAAGGTCTTCAAGGTCTGATCTGGGCCTAATGACTAATTCCCTGTGGTTTCTATGTTGGAGAAAATTTCTGACCTGAAGAAATCTAAAATGATTTTCCCCCTCAGGCTATATTTCTGTTTGAGCTGCGTAAAGCTCATGCAAGCCCCTTGGGCGTTGAAATGTGAGCTGCAAACTAGTCCCTTTCTTTCCCAATATGAGTACCCTTTGTCTATTTTTGGAGGGGTGAAGTCTGTGTGGTACCTTATTAAAGACAGTGGGCCCAGTTCGTTCAGGGAACCCAAATCAGTCCTCAGTCTCCCCACTGTCTCCACTGTATGTTTGGTCCAGGGGTTCTTTATTTTTGCCCATATGGTCCTCGGAAGTTTGGCCGTGGGCAATGCTCACAGGGGTAGGCCTTCTAATTGTTCTTTCTCTATCGTACACCAGCCCGACTCTTCTCTCTGCTTTACTGAGGTAAAGATCCACGGGCCCCGAGCGGCTAGATAGTAGCTCCTAAAACCGGGGAGACCCAATCCCCCCCTCCCCCTACGGCCCACCATCAGTCTATGGGACAGACGAGGTCTGCCATTGTTCCAGATAAACTTCCTCAGGGAGCCAGTGAGATCCTTCCAAAAGTCCTCAGGGATTGAAATCGGTAATGTTTGAAAGAAAAACAGGAAGCGAGGTAAAATATTCATTTTAACTACTTGTACCCTACCGCAGAAGGATATGGGAAGGACTTTCCACCCTGCCATGTCTTGTTTAACTGCATTCAGGAGTTTTTTATAATTATTTGTGAAAAGCTGGGAGGTATCCACTGATACCTGCACCCCTAAGTACCTAACAGAATTTTTAGGTGCCCATGTGAGTGAGTAGGAAGAACCAAAACCCCCCCAAGGGAGTTCTACTTAGAAGGAGGGATTCCGACTTACTCTGGTTTATTTTATAACCTGCCAGGTCTTGATATGTATTTAATACCTCCAGGAGGGGAGAAGAGAATTAGTGGGGGGTCAGCCAGGAAGATCAAGGTGTCATACACGTACAATGCAATTTTATGTTTAATGCCTCCCACCTCTACCCCTTTTATCGATTTATGATTTCGTACTGTAGCTGCAAGGGGCTCCAGTAAGAGGGCAAACAGGAGTAGTGACGGGGGCAACCCTGCCTAATTTGAATCTTACTGAGGCGTAGTCATTGACCCTCACCAGCACCTCTGGTTTTGTATAGAGGAATTTAATTGCCCCCGTAAACTTATCCTCCAGGCCAAATTTCAACAAGGTTTGTTGTAAGAAATACCAGTCGACCTGGTTGAACGCTTTTTCAGCGTCGACCCCTATGGCAATTTGGAATTGCTTTTTGCCTTTTTGTGAAGTAATGACATTTAGGAGTCTCCTGATATTATCCTGGATTAGCTTGTATTTAATAAAGCCAGTCTAATTGTGGTGTACCAATTTACCAATTATTGTTTGTAATCTACTGGCCAGGATTCCAGTGAATATTTTAAGATCTGTATTCAACAACAATACGGGTCTGTAAGAACCGCATACCTGCGGGTCTTTCCTGGGTTTCGGTAACACAATAATTTGGGCATAGGCCCAGGATGGGGGGGGGTTAAAGCCCCTGTCTTGATAACTGAGTTGAAAAGCCCAAGTACGGTGGACAAAAGATCTGGGAAGAAGACCTTGTAAAACTCCGAGGGAAATCCATCCAACCCTGGTGCTTTTCGATTTTGCAAATTTCCCACCTGTTGTTTTAATTCTGCCTGGGTGATTGATGCACCTATAGCCTCAGCTACTTCTAGTGATGGTTTCTCTAGATAGGAAGCTGCCCTCTGGGAATGTTGGGGACCCCTTTCCTGTTTGTACAGTGCTTCATAGAAGGCTGCAAATGCCTGGGCTATCTCTTTTGATTTGTTTACCAGAACCTCACCAGTACCCAATGGTTCACTGCCTCCCTCCTCAGCTGTGCAGCCAGTACAGTACCAGCCCTATTCCCATGCTCGTAGTATGTTTGCCTAGCATATCTAAGGCTCCCCTCTATTCTTCTATTAGTTCACTCAATTTTCTTCTAGCGTCTGTCAATCTTGACCCACATATAGAATCCGGATTTTGTTTATGTTGAGCTTCTAGTGTAGCTATTTCTGACTCGAGCTGGGTTTGGAGTTGTGGGGCCGATTTCTTTAAATAAGAAGCATAAGACAATCTTTCCTCTCAGATATGTTTTCAGCTCGTCCCATAAAATCAAGGGGGAGGTGGAATCATTCTGGTTAAGTTCAAGGAAGGACTTTTTTCTTTAAGTAACATATCTTTAAAATCTTCCCTATTCAGGAGGCCCACGTTAAGCCGCCATGATGGTCCCCTCTCCAGTGGGACAAAATAAACAGACACATTGACTGGCGCATGATCTAAAATCGTAGAGATTTCAATGCGTGGGTCCTCTGCTGTGTCTTGAATATTGCTGGTGTCAGGGTGAGTAGAAGCTATAATCCCTAAATCTAGGGTTATGGTACCGACATATATCTAAGAGCCTGAATTCTCTCATGATTCTCTGCAGGGTGAAGGCTGACTTAGACCTATGTGCATTATTATTCTTAACCGACCTGTCTAAGGTGGGATTGAGGACTGCGTAAGTCTCCTCCCACAATGTTCAACCCCTGGGTTGAAGCCACGCCTGGGCCAACTTTTCTTTTAATCGCAACTTTCTTTTTGGCTGCGACGCTGCCTACTGGCAGCCACCGGCCCTGCCCGTGGGGAGAGCAGCAGGCTCACTCGCATGATGGGGGTGTCCGGCACGACCATGGACGATCCGCTGGAGGGCTTCCCCATCCCTGCCAGCCGGACCAGCACCGAAACCCCCCCCAGTGCGATTCCACGACAGTCCTCCCGCATGGCAGGGCCATCAAGCTGCTCGGTCACGCCCAACCTTTTTTTTCCATTTTCTCCCCAATGGGAGCACGGACGTGCAATGTCGTCCAAGCACCAATGTGCAGACGTCCACCATACTCCTCCCCTCCAGACACCCGTGTGTCCGCAGTACTGCCAGGCATACCCAGGGACTGCCAGAGCGCAGTGTGGATCCCACCCTTTTCCCCGGGACTGGGAGAGCAGTTGTCAGACGCTCAATCCCAGTCTTCCGCTGCCGACCCCTGATGATCCGGGCTCGTTCCCGAACCGGATCCGCGGCGTGAGTCAGCGCCTCAATCCTCAGTGCCACCGGACGGTGCCTGGGCCAACTTGTTCAAGAAAAATGAATGTCTCAAGATTTCCTCGTTTGGTGCACATATGTTAAGCAGGTTTATTCTCTTGTCACCATATTCCCCAACCACCCTGACAAATCTTCCTTCAGGGTCTGTCTGGACTGCTTTAACTTGTAATGGTATAGTCCTCCAAAACAGAATAGCTACCCCTCTTTTCCTAGTATGGCTCTCGTAGTGGGAGGTGTGAACCTCCCCAACCCAAGACCTCCATAATTTTTTATGTTCTTCAGCCCCTAAGTGGGTCTCTTGAAGAAACACCACATTGGCTTTTAGTTTATTCAACTCTTACAACACTCTGGTCCATTCAATCGGACTATGTATACCCCAAACATTATATGTAACTATTTTAAGTCTCCCCCATCACGAAGGCCTTGGGTCGGAGAGGTCCCGCCAGGACCCTGTAGTAGCACCACGCAAATCAAAAAACAATTCAACTGTTGAACACAAATTAACATTCCAACTAACTTGTTCAAAACACATCTCACAAGATTTACTTATAATAAACCTTTTAACAAGAAAATGTAACTTTTAATTTTTTGTTGTTGGGTTAGCAGGGAGAGAGAAACCTCCTCCCAATGGCCCCAAGGTGATATTAACCCCGTCCACCTCACCTCCACCCCCACTCCTTTTTAAGGAGATAGGCGGTGGGGGAGGGAATCAATGTAGTAAAAGCTGTCCTCTCTTTGGCAGCAGAGCCAGTTAGGGGAAATGGGTCATTCCGGGGAAAAAGCCTCTGGGCCCTCTAGGTCAAATGCAGTTGCCCCCAAATCCCTAACCCTCCAAAGCAGGTAGCAGATACTTTTTAATTATTGTTACCCTTCATCGCAGCAAAAGAGCACCACCTACCTGGGCAGCCAGCCGGCTTCCTGCAGGCCTACAATCTGAAAGGGGGGGAGGATCCCTGAATTTACTGCGATGAGGGACAAACTTATTGCTCCGCCCAAATCTGTACTGAAAACACATTACCCTCTGGCCCAGTCTGCTAAGGGTTTAAACTACTGTGCCACCAGTTCACCTTGCAGCAGTCCCTCAGCGATTAATGTTCGAGTCATCCAATCTCTTTTTAGGTCCCTCTTTCTAGTCTCCAGAGTTGCGTGCTGCCGAGTCACCTTGCGCCTGGATTTTCTCCTTCTGGATTTTCTCCTTCTGAACTTCTTTCCATAGATCCTTGTTTTTGTAGCTTCTCCTGGAGCCTGTTGAACGCTGCCATCCTGAGGACTGTAGTTCCTTCTCCGGGAAACCAGGTAACATGCCCCCTATGGAAATACCCAGATCCTTCAAGAAATCCCCTGCCTCCTCGATCTCTTTGACTCTCTTGGTGCCCTCCAATGTAAAGACTTTCAGCCGCGCAAGGTATTCTAGGAAGGCTTTCAGGCCTTTTTCCTTCAATTTCCTCTGAATGGCTAGGGCTCTCCATTTCTTTTGCACCGTGGCTGGAGTATAATTGTGCTCAAAATAAAGGCGGACATCCCCAAAGAAAGACCTCTTTCTTGCCCCACGCGGTGCAAAGGACTTGCTCTTTCACTCTGTAGTCTATGAAGGCCATCACAATTGAGCATGGTCTAGCAGAGTTATCTTTCGGAGGTGCAACCAATGACCTATGCACTCTTATCAAATTCAGCTTGTGCCCCATGGGCAGAGGGAGGATTTCCTGTAACAGCCCCTCCATGAATTGGATCATATTCCCTGTTTCTGTGCGCTCCGGCAGGCCATGTAGCCAAATATTACACCTTCAGCTGCGGTTTTCTAGGTCTTCAACTCTGTTATACAGCTCCAACTCCTGTTTGTGTAAGTTCAGGACAGCTGAGTTGTGTATGTCAAGAGTATGCGACTGATCTGCCGTCGCCTCCTCCAGTTTTCCAGCGTGGTTCTCAAGGGCTCTGATATCCCATGAGTTATCTGCCACCAGGGTTTCCAGTTTCTGCAATGTATCCCCAATCTGTTGTAATTGTCCCACGAGTTGTCTCGACATGATAGTAAATTTGGGTTCTGAATCGTTATCCATCTGTGGGGCCTCCAAGGTGGCTCCGCCGTTACTGCCACCAGGCCCAGTGCGGGGGTCAGCGTCACTTGTTTCACTGATTTCTGCGATGAACTCGACACCGATTCTTTATTTTTCTGTCTGGTGGACATCTCGGATATTCTGCAAGGGCTTGTGACCATAAATAAATCTAATACGTAACTGTGGGATGGAGTTAGATTGCAGAGGATGTCTGGAGCCGGCACTTCAAGCTGCCATTTCCCAGGTGACGTCACCGGAAGTCTCTGCACTTTTCGTAACCAGAATTTTATACACACTCTCAAGTGTGGGATGCTTTCATAAACCTCTCAAGCTACACTCTCAGGATTTATGCAGCATCCCACACTGAGGGTGTATATAAAATTTTGCATTACACACAACTACTCGTGTTATTTTTTTTATGATTACAGACTAGCATTTTAAATAAAGGACATTTTAATTTTTTAACGAGTTTCCCCACTCGACCCAAAAAAAAAACACGCAGGTCAGTATTATTAACCTTAACAAAAATGACCAAGGTTATGATTGGTTTTATGTATTTCAAAATTCTACTGATGTACTATTCTGTTTTTACCTGTTTTCATTGAATACACAAATTACAATTGGTCTTAATACAGCACTAGTAGTTTCTTCATTTGCACTCCTGCAGATGGAAGCATGCTGGCAGTTCAGTATTACCATGCACCCCCCCCCACCGGCACTCACTCACTCACTTAATCCACTGCAGTAGCTGTACTAACTGGTATGCGCAATTTCAGTAACGTGAACTTGACTGACACATCACAGTTACACATGACCAGTATTAGCCAAAAATTACAACACAGTTATTTAACCTTTAAAAATGCTGGCCTGTAAGTATACCACTACAATACATACCATGCAATGTCTTACTGTGATTATCTATTTAGTTAGTTAAACATCAGTTTAGAAACCTTTGAGCCAGAGGCTCATTTACAAAGGTACCTCGTCACAGAGAGGACATAATAACAATAGTACAGGGGACAAAATACATACAAACAGAAAAGTTACAGTTCATTTACAATTTAGTTACAATAGATTTCAATCACCACCAGGGGTGCAAGACTTAAGGTTAGGGGATAGGTGGTGGAGGTAGCAGGGAGGGAAATAGGGGAATTAGTAGGGAAAAGAAGGGGAAGGAGCCGCTCAGTGAGCACTGTCATAACGAGAAGATTTCTAGTCTAGTGGCAGTTGCACTTGCGAGAACTAAGCATTATAAAATGGTTGTGTTAACATGTAACAAATGAAGTCAAAATTCTTATTTACGTTTGAATTATCACACACTTTATTGTGAAATATCCTTCCATTCAAAAATAGTCCCTTACAAAGGCCAAACAAATATTTTAAACACATCTGGTAACATCAATATGCAAGACAACTAATGAAAAAAACATTAGCAGTTGGTAACTTCTGCCCAGGACTAGAAATAATTTTCTGAGATGCCTGTCCAAGGGACAGGTGGGATGAGAATTTTGCCTGTCCCGCAAAAGTTTTACCTGTCCATGCTATTTTTACATTAATTTTGAAGTATCTTATGAAAAAAATGACTGTAAAGAGTAAGAAAAAAATGGTTGGTGGGGGAATAGTTTGCAAGTCTCTGACACTTCTAGTCTACTTCTGAATCAGAACTTGAATGTCTGCTGCCACATGGTCTGACACGAGGTCTTCTCTTTTGCTTTCCGTATTTAAATCACAGTGGTATGGCATCGTCCAGGTCAAAAGTAGGAACGCTACCATCTGACAGCTTAATACACATTAGTTCAGACGTAGTTGAAGGAGGAAGACTAGATCGTCAGTCAGACTTAACTTTGCCCATCAAACTGAATCCTTTCTCTACCACTGCAGTTTGTGTGGGAATCAGTAGACCAATAGTGACTAAGACCAAAATACTGAGAAATACTAGTCATAGGAATCATTTTGGGAGAATTTTTTGCCAGAAATCCAGATGGCGAAATTTGGGAAACTCAGAAAGTGACTTCTTCATATGAAGCTTAAGCTCTCATCATTGAGCTTCAATACAAGCTGCATTATGATTGTGTTTCTTCAGTACATCACTGTAGTACTCTCTGAGGGTACTGATTTCCTTGTTACCATAAAGGGCTAGCAGTTCCTTGTTATCTGGGAGTTGTAAGGGGTTAAATATTCTGAAGAACCTAAGGACTATGTCTGTGTTAAAACTGGAAAACCTTGTGTTAATACTGTCAATTGTTGCTGTAAGGAGGAACTTAACATCGTTCAGTACAACCTGTTTGGTTCTATCCAGAGAATCAATCAATCAATCAATATCTTTATTTATCTAGGCAGACACCATTGAGCAAGCTCATTTACAAGGTGGACCTGCGGCATACAAACAATAATACAGTTGGACAAGTTACAGTCATATGAAGCAGTAAAGATGCTAGCTTTTACAGTAATAATATGCATATACAGATAATAGACATCGTACGTAAGTCAGAAAACAGACATCAGTACAGTGCTTGTGCTGGATCCGTGCCCAAAACTGTGCAATTTTGAGAGTATTTGTTAAGGAATTGGCAGACACTCAGGATAAAAAGAGGCAAGTACTGTATAATATCAGAGGGGCAGGTAGTTAAGGTGAATTGAGTATGGTAGGCTGAGGGTTGGGATAGAAAGAAAGAGGGGGCAAGCAAAGAGCTGTCGGGGGGAGAGAATACCAGCTGACTGATACCCGTGCAGCATCGGGGGTAAGAGCTGCAGGGTTTTTGTGTCTGTACGCGACCCGGCTAGTAGCGAGGTTGAGTGTGGGAACCGCGAGAGGATTGGTGAACATACGAATAACTTGAGGCAGAAGCACAAGAGAGAGGGTGAAAGTATAGCGAAGGTGCTACCACGTAGGGGGAAGATGGTTAGCTAGCGCCGAGCAAAGCAGTTGCTGGTTTCCATTATGCCATCATGGTAAAGAGTTTTGAACAAGCGAATACTAACTGGAGACCTCAGCTTTAGGGATTTCTGGATTTTGTTCCAGAGTGAGGGGAGTGAGAAGCCTATGGCGGCTCTCCCAAAGCGTGTATGAGCCCTAGGTATGTATAGCAAGATCAGGGAGCAGCTTCTGAGGGTATAGTTTCTGGCCACAATCAGAGTCAGGCAGTCAGCTATGTATTGAGGGAGTTTGCCACTAATGGCTCTGAGTGTCCAGAGTGCCACATTCACGTTGCGCCTGTATTGAAGAGAGGTCCAGCCCATAGCACCATATAGTGAGCAATGATGGAGAGAGCGGAGGTCGGTGATGAAGCGTATAGCTATGTGGTAAAGAGTATCCAGTTTTCCAAGGTATGAGGCAGCGCAGCTACTATATATGAAGTCCACACAGTCTATTAAGGACAGAAACGTAGCTTGGACTAGCCGTTTCTTTGCGTCTGCAGTTAGGAACCATCTTATCCTATAGAAAAGGCCAAGTCTTTGCCTTAGTTTTTACAAAAGGTCGTCCAGGTGGTCAGCGAAGGAAAGTTTGTAATCTATCCAAACCCCCAGGTATTTGAATTTCGAAACATACTCTAGGTTCTCTCCCAGGATCGTGGTGATTTGGGGGGGGGCTGACTGTAGTTGGTTAGCCAGATGGATGGCAGGGGAAAATAACATGGCTTTTGTTTTCTTGGCATTTAATAACAATTTTTTGTTGATTAGTTGAAGTTGTAGGAGGTTGAAGTCTTTTTGTAGATCAGCGTATGCCGCTTCAGGTGTTAAAGCACTGTATCAGCCACGAATAGATGAATACTTGCCTCCTTGATTCCCACATCTATACTGTTGATGTATATCGTGAAGAGGAGAGGTCCCAAAATAGATCCCTGGGGGACACCTCTTTGTAACAGTTTTGGGGCAGAAAGTTTGCCATTAGCCTTTACCTGCTGGTATCTACCGATCATGTAGTCACGGAACCAGTTTAGAGAGGTAGAGTCCAGCCCTATCAATTTCAGAGAGGCGAGGAGCAGGCTGTGGTCAACTGTGTCAAATGCTTTACTTAGGTCAAGAAACACAGCACAGACAAACTTTTTGAGCTCCAGCTCTTGTTGCCAATCATTAGTTACCTTGGCTAATGCCGAGACCATGCTATGGTTGGCTCTGAAGCCAGACTGTAGGGGGTTTAGTAGTTTTTCGCTGTCAATGAAGGATCTCAATTGGCTATTCACAATTTTTTCCATGAGTTTCGAAAGTGCCGGGAGGAGAGAAATCAGCCTGTAATTATTTAGGTCGCAGGGGTCTCCAGATTTGAATAACGGAATAATGTGTGCAATTTTCCACATTTGTGGGAGGGTACCTTGTAATAGGGACAGGTTAAATAGATGAGTGATAGGCGCAGCCAGTACATGACATGCTATCTTTAGGAAGTAGGGGTCGAATGTATCTGCGCCGGCGCTTTTTTTAGTATCCAGTTGGAGAAGCAGGTCTTCCACTTACTTGAGGGAAACAAGTGTGAAACAGAAGGGCTGGCTTGTGGAAACAGAATTTGGAGAGGTCGTATGTCGAGCTGGGTGCACAAGCTGCATGCAGGCAAGTTGTCGAAGGCTAGGCCTGCTGTGGCGAAGTGTGTGTTAAATGCCTGCAGTACCTCTTTTTTGTCATTGATTTCTGCATTGTCTGAGATGATTTTTGTGGGAAGTATGTTTTGTGGCATGTACCCAGACAGTTCTTTTAGTGTGACCCAGAATTTGGAGGGATAATTGGATGCAGAGTCTAGTTCTCCTTGGTAGATCTAACTTTGGTTTCCCTAATCATCTTGGTGCAGCGGTTCCTGGCTGTTCTAAAGAGGCACCAGTCTTCCTCTTTTGGGGATCTGTGGGCCGTTTTCCAAAGCTTATCCCTGGACAGTAGTGCAGCCTTGAGATCGTTGGTGAACCAGTGACATTTCCTAGCTTTTATGCGTATTTTTGTTAGAGGTGCATGAAGGTTCAGGGCACAGGTTATAATTTCGTGAAGAGTGGAGTATGCTGTTTCCACTGATTTTGCTACGTAAAAACTCTGGCACACTGGGGAAGTTTTTAGGTCAAAGATGTATGCCTTTGGATCAAAGGACCTAGTTGACCTTTTGGAGGAGAATTTGGCAGTGGCTGGCATTTTATGGGCTGCCCATACCCCAACTACTAGACGATGGTCACTAACATCAGCATCAAAGGTTCCAACGTGGGAGAAGGAGTGGGGCTTATGCACCAGCAGGACATCCAGGAGTGTGCTTTTAGCTGGATTATTCCTGTTAATACGGGTGGGCTCCTCGTTGAGTAGAGTGAAACAATGGGAGTCTCAGAAGGATTTAAGGGGGTGTCCAGCTTCCGACAGCCAGTCATAGTTAAGGATAATTGTTTCCAAGGGGCTGGTGTCCATGATGGATGTGAAGTAGGACAGGAGCTGTGATGTAGCGGATGGGGGTCTATAACATCCTATGACTTGGAGTGCCAGCGACGAGGATAGTTCAGTTCTGATAACCAGGCATTCAAATCCCGCTGCCAGTGAGATGGAATTAAGGGTTGATACCGCAAATTTGTCTTTGACATAGATGGCGACCCCACCACCTCTGGACTGTCTGTCAGATCTGAATATCTGGTAGTTTGGTATATTAATCTCACTGTCTGGCGTAGAAGGTCGTAACCAGGATTCCGAGATCACAAGCACATCTGGCACCGTATGAATAGTTCATGCCTGGATTAAGGTGAGTCTTTTCAGAAGACTGCACACATTGATGTGCATGAAACTGATTCCTTTGAGAGTTTTTGGCTCTGAAGGGTAAGAAAGCATATTCATAGGACCAGGGTTGAGCTCAACATTGCCAGACCAAAGTAAGGAGGAGGAGTATAAGTTTCCTTAGAGATGCAAGTGAGAGGCTGAGTGCTCGAAACCTTTTCCGGCTAGATGTGAGGGAGGAGCAGGAATGCCAGGCTTTACTTTTTAGTTTATGCAAGCATAGGGACACATAGGCTAACACTCTGGCTGAGTGGTACCAAGGGGAGTATTTTAAAGTAGAAGGAGATAAGGAGGATGACGTGTGAGACAGTGCACTGGTCGCACTTCGAGGTAGATACTCCACTTGAGTCAGGTGACAAGGAGCAGAAGCACTGTGTGGATTATATGGAGTCTGGGTGGGCGAACAGTCTGGGGGAGGTGGATACGATGTACCCCAAGTGTCGGACTTGACAGGGCAGTAGCCTGTGAGGAAGGACAGCTGCCACATATACGCCATTGTTACAGTTGTGAGGGTAAACAAATAAATTATATTGACGAGAGAATAGCCTCTCTCAAAATTAAACAAGATGTCAGATCCATGGTATTGAACCTGTGTTGTACTTGTCAGAGTTGTAATGGTAGAAGTGTTAGCTAGCATCACTGTCAGTGTAAGGGAGCAACAGCAATTCACTGCAGAATTTGTCAAGTTTAGCCTTTGAACTTATGTACTCTGAATGCTATGTGATGCAATGTAACTGCTAATGTGAATTTGTAGAGTTTAAGTGACTAGAGTGATTAAGTATTTTTTTACTTAATCCTCAGCAGCATAAATCTCTACTCAGAGAACTGTGCTTTCAACTTTGCAGATTATGGTATCCATTGTTGAGCTATCCCTCTGTAAAACCAGACTGGAGGTCATCATTACAGAAAGGTATTCAGCAAGCAACTTTGCAAAAAGGACAAATCTCACAGTGCTCACTGTCTTAAACAGCCCACTGGACTGATCTTTAGTTTGTCCTTTTGTAGAGGCGATGTGTTGTAAATGGAAAACCAAAGCATTATAACTGGAGAGAATACAGGACAGTGCTCTCTCTCTCTCTCTGCTACCCACCGGGTTCCTGACATATTGACTAGTTTGTGAATGGTGTGGTTCAGAGTCTTGGCTATCTCTTTCAGACCAGTCAAGATTTTGGGAGAGTTGTGGCAGATCTTACAGATACCCATTAAAGGAGAAGTCCACCCAAAACTTGAAAAAATATATGCTGTGCAGAGTGTTTTAATTTGTATGTGAAGTTATAGTGTTTCCTTCCCTCTGACTGGTATTAGGAGTTTTTTCTAAATTAGCTTGCTAGCTTTATACTAGTTTTATGACCCCTTGGGATCTTCATCCTTGACAGCTTAATTGTATTTCTTGTTCCCACAGTGCATCTTGTCTCATGTGACAGTGATGTAAGAGAGACCCAACATTCAGCACACACATGCCAAACAAACTAAATATTTTGGAAGCTTTACAAGCTGCACAAAAATTACCAGCAGCAAGGTTTTTCAGGACAGTAAGCCCTTTACGATAAGGGTGGTCACCAAGCTGAATTCTACAGATTTTAAAATATAGCCATCTCTATTGTTGTGATTGTGAACTGATTGTAAAGCAATGCTTTCTGCTGGATTTATGGGCTCTGCTACATCACCATCACATGAAAAAAGGTGCATTGTAGGATAAAGAAATACAATTAAGCTGTTTGATATGGAGATCTCCAGGGGTCGTAAAACTACCCTAAAGCTAGCAGGCTAATTTAGGAAAAACTCCTAATACCAGTCAGAGGGAAGGAAACACTAGAACTTCACATACAAATTAAAACACTCTGCACAACATACAGTATATTTTTTTCAAGTTTTGGGTGGATTTCTCCTTTAAGAGTTCATCTGTTGTTTTCACGTAGGAAACTGCTGATGCTAATTGCTTTATCGTAAGCTTCAACTTGTGAGCACTGTACTGAATCCCTAATAAGTAATCATCCTGCCAAGTACCTCAGTCACTTTTTCTAATATGACAGGTGCCCCGTCAGCCCCCAAACCAATTTTTTCCTTCCAATCTTTGCAGTTCAGAGTGCCTTCCAAAGCATCAATCATTGATTTATAAATATTTTCACTATTTGGAACAGAGACTGGCTGAAGGGAAACAAATTTGTTCACCGGACAAAAGTTTTCCATTGTCCTAACATAGATTGCCTCTTCCTCTATTACTGATACATCAGTGCAAGATTCACACAGGACAGAAAAAAAACTGATTATTGTTAACCAATTCTGCATCCTTTAGCCTGACTGACTCCGAAATGAAATGTGTGAATGTTGCTGTCTGCTTGTCGTTTCTGTAACTGATTTCCACGTTTGCTCCATTTGTATGCTGTAATTCTAACAAACTGGAAAATTTGCAAAAGGGCGTTCTGAATTTATCAAATAAAAAATTCTTCTAAACAAATGTCTGACTTGTGTCACTTAAATTTTTTTCCCATGTGGATGATACCTCTTTCTATTGATAGGTTGCAAGGACTTGTATTAGATACCATATTTTTTTTCTGTGGATAATTTATGAGGTTTGGACAGTTCATGAGCGCCTACTTTTTCTAGTCTCATACTCTTACACCCACTCATAAAAGTGTTGGTCTCTTTTAGGTAGCTTTTCCAATCTGAGCAAGTCATGCCCAGGTCAGGCTCATATTCGAGCCACACCCTCTTTTTTGTTCCAGCTCTCCTGGAAATCCCTTTCTCTTTTTGTTCCACTTCCACTACTACCATCAGGAGCAGCAGGTGCAGCAGCACTGCCACCTGACATAGCCGCAGGTGCAGCATCAATTTCAACAGCAGGGTTATTTTCAAACTGTTGTGATACTGCTGGAGTAAAGGTAGCAGGACTTTCTCCTCCTAGAACCCAGTCCCCTTTATTTGGAGACTGTTCAACAATTTTTTTAAAACCAAAGCATAACAAGGAAATTTTACAAATGTGATTCGTGACTGTGACTGAGGTATTTTTTTTTTCCTGCTTAAAACAGAAGACCGTGACTTACCATGAAATATTTTTTTCTGCTTAATACTGAAAGTAACTATGACCACTGACCACAAAATATTTTTTCCTGCTTAATGCAGGAGTGACCATAACTTAAAATGACTGTGAATTTATCCTGCTTAATAAAGAAGACCGTGGTATGTGACGTGACTGACCATGAAATATTTGTTCATGCTTAATATAGAACAGTGAGAGTCTCCTCCTTATCAAATGCTAGGACAGGGGTAGACTAGGGTGTGCAGCTGTCAAATATTTTTTCCTGCTTTAAAACAGAACAAAGTATCCTCTCTTTACAAATATGTACAGCTGTCAAATATGTTTCCCTGTTTAATACAGATCAATGAGAGCCCTCTACTTATCAAACGCTAGGACAGGGATAGACTAGGGTGTACATCTGTCAAATATTTTTTCCTGCTTTAATACAGAACCGAGAGCCCCCTTTACAAATGCGAGGGCAGCCGCATACAGCTGTCAAAAATGTTTCCCTGTTTAATACAAAACACTGAGAGTCTCCTCCCTCCTTATCAAATGCTAGGGTGTACTGCTGTCAATTCTTTGTTTCCTAAGTTTATAATCCTTTATTATATGTTTTCTCTCTCTCTGTCAGCCCTCTTAGGCATGGAAACAGCTTTCTAACCAGAACTGGGTTTTGTTTATATAAATCATTCATCAAGAATCGCCCAACTGAGATGCAACATCTCATTTTCAGTGGGGTCTTGCTTTATCCAATTTTACAGCTTGCAGAATTGAAGTGGGAAGGTTAAGTGACTTACTCAGGGTCTCTCAGAGAGTATGAGGTTCTGGCAGGATTTAAACCTGGGTCTCCAGGTTTCCAAGCATGCTGTCTAGCCACTACACAACACTATATTGTCTTCCAACTTTTTTTTAAAGTAAATTGTTAAGCAGCTGTGTCTATAAAAAGATAATGTGCTCGGACAGATGTACAGGGGGGAAAAAAACAGTATTCTGTCATTTTTTGTGGGCTCCCATGGAATGTTGTGCTCAAACAATAGTGGTTGTGGCAGGGGGGGGATTTCCCCTGTGTCTATGGCACAGTACAAACTGGCAGTCTAGATGCTGGCTTAAACAAACCAGGTTTGTGCCAAGTAACATCTCAGTGAGCACATGTGAATACATTACAGCACAGCAAGGCACTGAGACGTACACCATGTATGTCACAATGGCCACAGCTGCATTAGTGGCACTGGGTATGTGACTATTCAGCAAACATTTGTCCCCCGCGACTTAACCCAACCACATTTTTGGTTATCTAGTGGTCCACTGACACACCCCTCCCAAACTACTCCTCTCCATATAGAGCTGCCCTGGTGGCCCAGTAGACCCCCTTCCAATCCGCTCTACCAGTGGTACTTTGACTTTGTGGTCTAGTGGTTCCCTCTTTCCACACCATCTGAATTTACCACCATCTTTGCTAACCTGTAGCACTTCCTCATCATTACCAGCAGCTTTTGGGGGTAAACATGTGAGGGTGCAGGCGGGTGTGAGTCACCCCAGAAGGGCCATACTGCATTTTTTAAATGGCTCTGTGGCTCACTTGCATGCCATACATGGTTTCCCCACTGAGACTGTATGTCTAGGTCAAACATGGCTTAGGTGCAGTGATGTGGCACAGCTAGAGAGAGGAAGAGTATGTGGAGACACTGAGTTAAGGGGTGGAGTGCAGGAGAGGTGTACATAAATTAAGGGTTGAAAGAGTTCCTTTAAAAAGTATTTAGCTTCCTGCAATTAAAAAGTTAAACTATAGGTACTGTAGTGTATGGAAGAAGGTAAAGAGGAATGCATGAAAGTGGAGAAGCATTACCTTTCTCTCTCTTCACCCGTCTCATCTAAAACCCATGCATATGCAAAGGAAGCTTTGCCAGCCTTTTTGGACTCCTGTTCATATTTGTGCATAGTTCGCTTGTTAACATTTCCCGAGAGGTAGAGCAAATGACCCATCAAAGTACTTTTACCAGCGTCGACATGACCTGAGACAGGGGAAAGAAAAGCAAAAACAAATCTGTATATTTTATTCCATTTAAATCTGGCTAGAAAAGCTATTCACTGATGTCCAAGAGATCAAAACATACAGCAGGGATATCTAAATCTGCAGCTTATAAAGTTGCAAAATTACGATGGAGAAAATATCTACCAAAATTAAATGTTTAAAACTAATTTTACAATTGTAACTAAAACATTTTCTAGCTAGTTCTTTTAGTTTGCCCCACACATTGGTCCTTTTTTTCACAACTCTGTTGCCACCTGTGGTTCACCTATCAGTGCCTCCTTCAGTCAGCACCAGTGCCTTTGTTTGTCAAGGTGCACATCCCTTCCACATTCCAGAGCCCCCAGGATGCTGCTCAATCCACCCAGTGCTGCAGTATGCCTCCCCCACAGGCTTGCAGGCAATCATGCAAATCTAGCTGGTGGCTGCAAGAGGAGGAGGAGCCCGTGGGCATTCCTAGGGGTGGGGGAAGGGGCCCTGAACGATGGGAGAGGCTTCACCCTCTCACTGGAGAGTGACCATCCCCCCCCACCAAGGACACAGAGGCACCAGTGGTACCATGACTAACACGCAGAGCGTGTGCCCTCCCCCTCCGATGTTCTTCCAGCTGCAATGTCACCTATGATGACGCCGGTGGAAAGATCGCAGTGGGGAATGCACCCTCCCACCTTGGAGGAAAGCATTCCTGAGTCGGTGACAGCAAGATATCAGGCTCAGGGGTGAAACCAGGTCACCAGCATGGAAACCAGCAACCAGTACATCAACCCCTGTAAATATTATCACATAACTAGTACATGCTGCTGGTACATCCCCCCCCCCCCAAAATTACTGGTCTTTTAAATATAGTCACATAACTAGTACATGTTCGTTTAAGTATTTGAAAGACATATGCTTGATAGCCAAACTCATAATTGTAGTGTTGGAGACAGCAGGCTGTTGTCATGGAAAACCGTATTGACTGTTACAAAGGGGCCCCCATGAAAGCAATATACTGCATCTCATACCATCCCTTCATCGGAACGATGTGAATTGCAACTAAAGAAACTCATAATGAAATGCATTATGATGTCAGAAAATCTTTAATGAGGTCCTTTATACGGACTTCATGGCCAAATGTATTGTAAACACTGGGAGAAAGCAGAAATGCACACTTTTGTAAATTACATTATTCAAAACAAAGCATGTTTGCAAACATGCATACCACAGTAAATGCCTGATCTTTAAAGATCAAAGGCATTTTATTTACTCAGATAAAAACAAATACTGGTTCATTTTAAAACTTCATGTAAAGGACAGTTAATCCTAGGGTGTGCCACAAGCTGCCCCGCTAATACAGAATTAATCACCTATAAAAGCCCAGTACTATTCCTCTAAAAACACAGTGTAAAATAAAATGGAGTCTATGACTCCCATTCTTTATTTTGAACTCCAGCATATGGTTTGATTAAAAAAATATATTAAGATCTGTTATTAACTGCAGATTTTTTAATTCTTTTTGTTTTGTAAATATATTTTTATTCAACTTTTGCAGGTACGATACGTTCAACCACATTGTTATTGCATATATTTATACATCAATGCCGTCAAGTTCATCCAATGCTCATACATCTAATTACTTATACTCGGCCACTTTAATCCAGCACGGGGGTGTGAGAATATCTCCATCAACCGTTCTTTCAGTGACACTGTATGTGAATCATAATTAATGGGTTGACCCCCGGGGCTCAGGCTTGTCTCAAGCGGAGGTGGGGGAGGGTGGCCAAGGGGTGGACGATTGGGCCCACTTCTGGATTATATAAACCCTACAGTATTAAAGGGTCGCCCTTGACCACCAAGTCAAATTAAAGCAAACATGGACACCCATAGGCTGCTGGCCCTTCTCTTGTTGGTGGCCAGTTATAGAGGTCAGTAATGGTACCCATGTGTGATAGCTGGTGAGCGCTCACCCTGGAACGATATCGCCTGGAAAGAATTTCAGCCAGGTTAAGGAACTGCATCTCCACCTTCGAGCTTAGGTGGTGAAGGTGGGTCATATATCAGTTGGATAATTTTTCTGACTGTGCCTTAGTGAAATATATCAGGTGCATAGTAATTGAGAGCACTATGCACTGGAACATCTAATTTGGCGACAGGTCCAACTTCCTTATCTATGGTACTTCTCCCCCCAGGCATCTCTATTTACTTTTTTGGTCTATTATTTATACCATTACTAATTTTCCTGTCTTCCGTTCTGGAAACGGAGTCGATTCTGAGAAAAAGCCTGTAACTCTCCAGGTATGATATGTTAGAAAATTTCGTAATAGCAGGACAGTTCACTAGCAAAGTGTGCATCCTCAGAACCGGAAGACTTCGGAGCCCTTGTGCATTTTATCAACGGGAACCACCTTTTCTCGATCAACCAAAGATGATGGAAGCTCTTCTTTATATACATATCATAAGGATGCATCAGGCTACTCTGTGAATATAAGTTATACTTGCTTACTGACAAATTAAGTTGTACATTTTGAATAGAACCACTGCACCAGATTCACTCTGCAACCTATCTTTCTTTCCAAAAATGCAGTAAAACTTGGAATAAATAAAAAGTAAGGGTCATCCCTGGTCATATGGCAGATCTCCATTGTTTATGGGACAAGGGTGGGATCTCTGCTCGTGGCATGTACCAGCCATCTCTACCAGTGATTATTTCCAAATTTACAGCGGTCATTAAGGGAGAATGTGAGCCTTTCCAACTGATACACTTGGTAAACTAGTTTCCTCAAGGCTGCTATGTTTGGAGTCTTCCAAAACCTCTATAATCTTTTAGCTAATGTTATAAGGATTCAGTAGATATTGCTAGGTGGATCTCTTCTACCTGGGGGGTACTGTAACAAAATGCATAGTTCTGGGGTCAATTGGATAGAAGAGTCAAAAATTTCCTATATGTCAGTTTGAAGATCAGTTAAGTATGGTTTAATAATAGGGCTGTCCCACATGATGTGGCTATGCGTGGCTCGCTGTTCACCACAGCACCTCCAACAAGAAGGGTCAGCTTCAGGGAGTTAGTGTGCAGTTATCACTGGCATGCGAAAGAACCTGGCGAGCTGTTTCCCGGCATATTCTCCCCACTAATCCAGCACGGGGGTGTGAGACTATCTACATCAACCTTGTTACCTCCGAGGAGTATCGGCATACTCTATCCCACAGTTCCTCGTTTATACGGCAGTTCAGCTCAGTTTCCCATTTCCAGGCAACTTCTACAGAGGTAATGCTCAGCGTAGATTGCAGTGTTTGGTAGAGTTGTGAAATCATGTGTGGTGATGCCCCTGTGTGAAAGAAGGTTATGAAGTAGGAAATTAATGGGGGTTGGGCAACCAGGTCGCAGATTACCCATGGAAGGGAGGATACACAATGTCTTAACTGAAGATAACGGTAAAAGTCCATTTGCTGTAGATAAACTTATCCTGCAATTCAGAGAAAGTGAGCATAACTGCCCCCCTAAAAAATTGATGTATATATTTCAATGACTGTCTTCCCCAAAGAAGAAATGTATTATCTAGTATGGAAGGGTAAAACTCTCCAATGAGGCAATAGGGTAAAGAATAGAGAGGAACGAGGTGAGGTGTGCATCCTTCCTGATCAACTGCCATACCACAGTGTGACATTTCAATCAGGGGTTGGTGGGCAAATCATGTTCTGAGGGTGCACTACTGTGATACATCACCCATACGAACTGCTGAATGGGGAAGAGCTCTCTTTCTATGTCTAGCCAAGCTTCCCTTCATCTTTCTAAGTGCCTGTATAGAATGAACCGAATGTAAGATGCCCAATAATATAGTTTAAGCAAGGATAGAGCTAAACCTCCTTTATCCATCGGTAAGCTAAGTTGCTATAGTGTGATTCTGGTTTGCCTGCCAACCCAGATAAAGCAGGAGATTTCTCTGTGCCACTGCCTCCAGGTATCAGCCGACAGTACCACTGGTAAATTCTGAAATAGATACAGGAGTCTTAGTAACATGACCATGTGTATCACCTCTATCCTTCTGGATAGAGATAAGGGTAGTGTGCCGTAGTTCCTGAAATCCTGTTTCATATTTTGAGTGAAGGGGGTATAATCGTACTTATAAACTTGCTGGCAGTTCGCAGTGACATGAATCCCAAGATACTGCAGTTTCTGTAAGTGCCACCGAAATGGGTATAATGACTCAGGAGTCTCACCACAATGAAAGCACAGTGTTTCCGTTTTAAAGGAGTTTAGCCAGTATCCTGACACGGTGCCGTACTGTTTTATGATATCAAACACGCCTGTAAGAGAAGCTACCGGATTTCTCAGACAGAGCAAAACATCATCTTAGTACAGGGCTATCCAATGTTCTTCCCCTCCTATTAAGTTATCATTTACAGCTTCAGTCTCCCTGATCACTTGGGCCGAGTGTTCAATATAAGCTGCTAATAGCAAAGGTGACATAGGACATCAGGGTTTTAAATAATTGATTAGCAGTTTTTTTTTCTTGGGAGTATGCTAACTATACAGAAAGTATTGATACAGATTTTCTAGAAGTGCTGTGTTTGTTAAACACAGTGAGGCAAGAGCTATGCATTTTCACAAAGATTTTGCACTTTTATGAGCAAAACGCTAAGCAATTTTTAGAGTTAAATAAATCCCTGGGACATCCCTGTCTCATGCCTTGGTGTAAATTAAAACTCAAGGAGTCATGACTGCTAATTTTAACACATGATTGAGGGGCGTGGTATATGTTTTGTAGTAGGGTGACAAAGGGGAGCAGAAACCCAAAGTTCCATAGGACGGCAGACAGGAATGGCCAGAATATGCGGTCAAACGCTTTTTCGGCATCTAAACTTAACAATGTCACTGGATGGGGGTTACTTTGCATGTGGTGTATGACACGTAGGGTTCTGCGAACACTGTTCATTGTAGTATGGGCTCGAATGAAGCCAGTCTAATCCTGGTGATTTAGGTCAGGGAAAGGGTGTCCACCAGGCGAGTAGATTTTTTGATTCTAACGTTCAAAACCAGTGCATTACATATTACTTCTATTTTCGGTTCTATAGTTGGAAGTACTTACAAAACAAAAATCTAATTCATAAAGTTTCTTTTTTTGTTGCGGGATTCTTACCTATTACTACAAGGTTGATGAGCTGTTTTCCTCCTTGCCTCTTCTCCAGCTCTGCTTTGACATCTATCTGTTGCTTTGATTTGCCAGAGCTTTTGCCGGGCGTTTGTGTTGCTGTTGGTTCATCTGCAACAGGAGCAGTTGCAGATGGAAGAAATGTTCTAGATGGCACATCTGCAACTCCAGGGGGAGCCGTTTCATCCAGGGCTGCTCCTTTTCGAACTGCGTTGGCATTATAGCCATTTTCCTCAATACTTGCACTGCAACCAAAAATAATAGTAACAGTTTATATAAAATCTTCAAAAAAGGCACATTAATATGGACACACATCTTAGTCTTTTAGTATTCTGAAGAAGGAGGTCTCTGTTTACCTTTCTTTTCTCTAAAGAACTATTCCTTGTCTTCAAGTGAAAATGTAAATAACTAGAGTACATGTGCAAAAACATTGCTGTTTGATGGTAACAGATCAGCCTATTTTAAAGAGCTACTGAAGCTTCAAAAAAATCTTTGAAAAACATAATTATTATTTTATTTTTTTTATTTTACTGAAATCTAGGATTACAAATATCTTTGAGCAGGAACTGTTCGTTTACAAAGGTTCCACATCAATTAAGTACAATACAGCTTGCATTCCATATATATGCTATGTATTTCTCTTCCCCATTATTTATTACCAAGTAAATTTGCCTGACTACATGATCTTTATCCCTTAGAGTTCCCTTAGGGTTCATCTGCCTCTATAGCTTACTCCCTATTTCAAGTCATAATCCTCTGTTGTGACATAACAACGTGTTGCTGTGAGAGTAACTGTGATGTCACAAGCAGTGCATTATGACCTTAGGCAGGGAGACAGCAACAAGGACAGACGAACTCTTCAGGAGCAAAGATTTTGTTTTAATGCAAATGACCTCAGTAATAAATAATGGGGAGGAGGAAGACAGAACTAACATGAAACACAAGCTGAACTGTGTCTAACATAGAAACATAGACTTTGATGGCAGATAAGGACCGCTTGGCCCACCTAGTCTGCCCATTTCCCTACCTAATGGATAAGCTGCAGATCCTAGTTAACCAACAGCCTACTTCTTCCTACCCCCCACTAGAATTGTCTTGTGTCTGTCCCACGCATTCTTGAATTCCCCCACCGATTTTGACTCCACAATCTCCTCAGGAAGGCTGTTCCATGCATCCACCACCCTCTCCGTGACAAAATACTTCCTCACATTACCTCTGAGCCATCCCCCCATCTTCAAATTGTGCCCCCTTGTTCTTGCACATTTCTTTTTCTGAAAGATGCTACCCTCTTGATCTTTGCTGATTCCCTTGAGGTACCTGAAAGTTTCTATTATGTCCCCCCCTCCCTCCTTTCCTTGAGGGTATACATATTAAACTCCTTTAGTCTCTCTTCGTATGGCTTCTGGTGCAGACCTTGCACCATTTTAGTTGTCCTCCTCTGGACTGCCTCCATCCTCTCCGTGTCTTTGCAGAGATAGGGTCTTCAGAACTGCACACAATACTCCAGATGGGGCCTCACCAACTGTCTGTACAGAGAGATAACAACCTCCTGTTTTCTTCTGGTGATGCCTCTCCCTGTGCATCCCAGTATCCCCCCAGCCCTCCTTACTGCCTTCTCACTTTGCTTGCCTACCTTTAGGTCATCTGATATGACTACACACAAGTCCCTTTCCATTCCTGTTGCTGTTGTTAGTACCTCTCCCCCCAATTGTGTACTCTTCCCCTGGGTTTTTATTTCCTAGGTGCATTACTTTGCATTTCTTTGCAATGAATCTAAGCTGCCATACCTTTGACCATTCCTTCAACCTTGCCAAGTCCCTTCTCATCCTTTCCACCCCACCTTGTGTATCAACCCTGTTGCAGATCTTTGTGTCGTCTGCAAAGAGGCATATTTTTCCTTCCAGTCCCTCCGCAATGTCACTTATAAAAACATTAAGGAGGACTGGTCCTGGTACTAAACCCTGCAGTCAGGGCTCCAGATAAGATTTTTTTGGGATGAGTACTTTACTCCTCATTTTGAAAGTGAGGTGAGTAAAACCAAATTCAGATGTGTACAAATGTCTGGATGTAGTTTAGGGAGGAGTACCTTTTTTAAAACAGTGTAGTTTTTTTTCTAGATAAGAATTTATCAGGTGTCAGCAGTGCTCCAGCTAATGTTAGCATGTAGGAGTAATTTACTCACGAGTTTAAAATATAGTGAGTAAAACAAAATTGGGATGGGTATGAGTGATGTAAATCTGGAAAAAAATGCTCCTTTTGAATTACCAGTTCTGTTATGAAGCATTATTCTATGAAGTGTGCTGCATTTACAGATGTTGGGTGAGTACTGGTACTCATTAAAAACATTTTCTGAGGAGTATTTCCCAAAATGAGGTGAGTAAAATAGGTCAGTACTCACCTTATCTGGAGCCCTGCCTGCAGTACCCCACTAGTAAACCTCTTTCTTCACTGTGCACTCCGTTTACTATTACCCTCTGTGTTCTGTTGTCCAGCCAATTTTCTACCCAGGCTACCACCCTGGGACCCACTCCCAGGCTGGCTAACTTGTTTATTAATCTTTTGTGTGGGACATGGTCAAATGCCTTGCTAAAATCTAGGCAGGCCATGTCCACAACCCCTCCCTGGTCTACTACTTTGGTCACCCAGTCAAATAAATTGATTAGATTCATCTGACATGACCTTCCTGCTGTAAAACTATGCTGCCTTGGGTACTGTGCCCCACTGACCTCTATGTACTCAACAATTCTTTCTTTCAGAAATGATTCCATCATTTTCCCTACCACTGAGGTCAAGCTACCAGGTCTGTATTTTCCTGCCTCTGCCTTTCTCCCACTTTTATGAATGGGAATCACATCCGCCCTCCTCCAGTCCTCAGGTACCACACCATCCTCCCATGATTTGTTAAAAAGGGTAGTCAGTGGTGTCACTAGTTCTCCCCTAAGTTCCTTTAGAATTCTGAGGTGAATACAGTCAGGCCCCATTGCCTTCTCCACTTTCAGTTTTAGGAGTTCTTTCAGAATCCTTTCTTCTGTGAATGGGCTGGTATCGACCCACCTATCCAGAGTGTTTCTACTGACTGGTTTAGGTATCTCCTGCAGAATACTGAGCAGAAGTATTCATTCAGTATCCTGCTTTTTCACCGTCACCTCTGCCCACCTCCCTTTATTAAGTCTCACCATCCCTCCTTGGTCTTTCTTCGCTCCCTAATGTACCTATACAAGGTTTCATCCCCCTTCTTAACTGAGTTGGCTATCTTTTCCTCAGTTTGGGCCTAGCTATTCTGACTGCCTTCCCCGCTTCCTTCTGCTTTAACTGGTACAGATCTCTGTCCTGTTCTTTCTGGGTTTCCTTACACTTCCTGAATGCTATCTTTATTTATTTATTTTAATTTTGTAACTGGATAGAGCCACTGAGACCACGACAGTCCCTTTTTCAGGAGTGACCCGGGATTCATCACAGGTTAAATATACCATAAATCTAAATGCATTACAGGTAGACATTCCGTAAATTTGCACAGTTACAACAGACAGTATTACAGAGAGCACTGATTGGTGTACATTCAGACATTACACTGTTCATATTACAAATTTCTGTTTACTTTTTGAAATTTTCAACACTCAATATATGTTAGTTCTTAGATGATATTCATAGTTACAGACAAATTGCAGTCGGGATACTCAAACTGCAGTTGGGATACTGGTTGCAGCTGAGGACTTTCACTGGTTGCAAGTGCAATAGTTAATCTCTAACAGATGAGCCTTAAGTCCCTTTTTGAATCGCCCGAGTGAACTGCATACCTGTACATTTGCTGGAAGAGCGTTCCAGAGAGGCGGGATGCTGGTCTTTTTCTCCCTAACGTTCCCTGCCACCTCTTTTGAGAACCTTAGTGTTTTTTTTCCTTCGTTTTGATTTATTTGCTTCATGCAAAGGCTTGTTGACTCTGTGATGGCAGTTTTGATTTTTCCCCATTGTTCCTCCACCCCTCCTTCTTGCCAGTTTGCTAATGCTTTTCTGAGGCACTTTCCCATTTTGCCAAAGTCAGCCCTCCTAAAGTCCAGTACCCTAGATTTTGAATGGCTTGACCCTGCGGCTGTGTTTATTATGAACCATACTGTTTTGTGGTTGCTTGTTCCCAGATGGCTACCCAATTCTAAATCTGAGATCCTCTCTCCGTTCCCATTTGAGAGTGCCAGGTCTAAGATTACTCCCTCTCGAATGGGTTCCAATACTAGTTGTCTGAGGCATGCCCCCTGTATGGCATCGAGAATGACCCTGCTCTTGGATGTGGCTGCAGCAAAGGAGCTCCAGTTAACATCTGGCATATTCAGGTCCCCTATCAACAATATCTCCCCTTTTTTTTGCCATTCTAAGGATGCCTTCCATCATTTCCTAGTCCATTTCCTTCACCTGAGATGGGAGTCTAAACAATCCCTGTGCGGATTGTGGTGCCATTTCCTGTCTCCAGGGTGACCTACAGTGCCTCCACTCCTCCCTGTCTACCCTTTAGTTCCACTGCCTTGATCCCTTCCCTTATGTAGAGAGCTACTCTTCCTCCTCTTTTACCCTCCCTATCCCTCCTGTAGATTGTGTACCCTAGCATGCTGACATCCCAGTCATGGTTCTCTGTGTACCATGTTTCTGTAACTGCCACGATATCGAGATGTCCCTCTTCCATCAAGGCCACTAGTTCACAGAGCTTGTTACCCAGACTATGGGCATTGGTACTCATCGCACTCCATTTTTTGATGGCCTTACCCCTTTAGCCCCCTCCCTGTACTTACTGCCTTTTTCTCCATTTAACCCTGTCATGCTATCGACTTCTCTATCTTGGTGTTTACCTCGCTAACTACCCTGTTTTGTGTGGGGGAGACTGGGATTTCCCTGCTCCTTTTCAGTGCCCCCCCTTGGCAAGTTTAAATGCTTGCCAATGAAGCATTTAAACCCATCACCTAGGATCCTGGTTCCCTGTCCAGACAGATGCAGACCATCATGCCAGTATAGGCCTGCAACCTTCCAGGTGCCCCCCCCCCCAAGTCCCCAATGAAGCCACAATCCTGAGCTCCGCACCAGTTTTTCAACCATTCATTGACTCCCATGTTGAGGTGTACCATGGCCTCACCCATGCCATAGACTGGCAGCACCTCCAAAAAGGTTACCATGTATGCTACTCATCTAAGGCCCTTCCCCAACTCCAAAAACCTCTCCTGCACTGCTCTGATCCCATTCTCAACCAGGTAATTTGTCCTGAAGTGGACAATGATGTCCAGCTCCCTCTCCCATGCAGCTGCTCCCACGATCCTAAGGATTCTCTTCCTGTCCTTCTCATCCATGGCACTGAACAGGCACCTTACCTCCTTCTCCCCCTCCCTCCCCCAGTTCTATACTGCTAATGACTGAGCCCCCCACAGGAGTTGTTTCCTTACCCTGTGGCGTCTCGTGTCACCCTCCTCTGGGTCTCCTTTGTGGAGGTTCCCAGCATCCTCCTTGTTCTCCACTGCAGGTGTCTCCATAGAGGAACCATGCTCTGCCACAACGGCGCAAGAATTGTGGTGCAGTATAACTGTAGGGATGTGTCTCTGATCTACCACCCTCACCCTCCCTGAGCACACCGTGGTCCAATCACTCCTCTTTCTTTGCAACCTCTGAGGCAGTGGCTCTGGTGGTCCCTGGCTGGGGGAGGAGGCTTCCTGAATCCTCGCCAGGTTGGCCTGGAGACATACAACCTCCTCCCTTACACCAGAGAGGTGCCTGCAAGTAGGGCAGCATCACAGCCTCCAGAACATCTCCCAGAAGACTGCCACCCCACAGTCAGTGCATTGCACCACTCCCCACATGTCTCTCTCCCTTCTTTTTTTGTTAGTATGTAGAGTGTGTGTGTGTGTGTGTGTGTGTGTGTGTGTGGCCAGTCTACTCTCTATGGAGCGTGTGCAACAGGCGATATCTTTTGCCTTTGAGGAAGTGATGTTAGAAACCCCAGTATAAAGGAAATTATGCACTTGAGACGGGTGGGGTGAGGGGCAGGGTAGGTGGGTTATGTTGCGATAAAGGGATTTTATGTAAAACAAAAGTTAAATAATGATGTTAGCCACATTTAAAAAGACCATATTTTCAGGCAGCAATAAATACAACACACCCATATACATAGCAAACATATTTTTCTCCAGTTTAAAACTGTACTGAACATTTGATTGCATAGCCTGCAGAAGGGCTATATTTCATACAATGCTGGAATGAAATTTACTGTATTTCATGCAGACGTTAACTGTAACCATTAGTTCTGCTTTGATCAGTTCTACTCCGCAGCGGTTTCTTGTGTCTGTTCTTTTGCTTTTGAGAAGAGAAAAAACTTTCTCTGATAATGAATTGGAGAATGGGATGCTTAGCACTCGGGCATTTACAGGAAACAGAACTGGCAGCCATAGGTCTGGCACAAAGGGTCTGATGACTAAATAGTCCTGAAACAGTCCGTCTTCATCTGTGGTTTCCTCCTGCAGAAAAAAGGGCAGCAATTACATCTAACAGATTAGCAAAGGTGAAGGGTTCCCTTAAAGACAGGTGGAAAAGATTCTTCAGGTAGTTATTCTAACTGAAGTTAAATCACTGTTCCAAGTACTTTACGGCAGCTCCAGGATAAGGACAAAATCTTTTTCCAGCTTGTTGCAATAACCAATGTCCATATCTTTCATTAACTGTCCAAAGCGCTCCCCAAAACAACTTGTCTGCTGCTTACGCTTCAAGTCTTTGTTTCAGTGAAACCATGAGTACAAATGTTTCCATAGTTGTTGTGACACTCTGCCATCTACTTATTATGTTGTATAATATTTGTGATATAAATATATGTTATGTGAATGTCTGCTTAGGGAGTAGCAGCTACCAGTTTGAAAAGGTGCCTGACCTTTGACCCCCACACAGTAACTGCAGTAGCAGATGGCTAGTTTCCTTCTCTGTTGAGACATTGTGCTTCCTTCCAAATGCCAGGTTATAACACATCATAAAATATTCCTACTTTGATCTGCTGGGGACAAGGTATGCATTTTATAACCCTGAGAAAAAGGACATTTTAACAGATTCCTGTTAACTTGTAAACTGGCAGTCATTTTGTAGGCCAGGAAGCTAGTAGAAAGATCAGAGAGACTGTCATATTTTAATATTGTTATCTTGCAGAATTCTAGCTAGCACAAAAATAACATCCTTTTGGATATTCTTATTCGGGTTACAAATTAATTACAGGCTAACAGTGACCTCATGAGCTGTGACCTCACAGGATAGGAGGGACAAACTGGATTATTATCACTCTGGCTGAAAGGAGTGAGACACTTCATCTCTGAACTCCAAAAAGGCACTTCTGTTAAAAATAGGCAACACCCAACTGGAGCTTAGCTAGGCTAGAAATTTAAGTATCAGGCGTTTTGTTTCTGTAAAATTCCAATTTAGTTCTGACTGTAAGTGCTTATGTTATGTGTTCTATGTTTTGTATGTATTGCTATTTTTTTGTAATTCCAGTAAATCTTTTGGTTGCCTTAATCCTGCTTGAGACTTTTCTTTTGCATGTGGAGGCTGAAACAGTACTGGGTAATTCTGACAAGAACTGTTTAGGGCTTAAAAAGTGTGTGTTACTATCTTGCTAAGGAAAGAATATACCTAGGTCTCAAATTGAGTCAAAAGGATAGACTTTTGAACCTGGCTGGGTGCCCACAGGGTGACGTATTGTACTGCATCCCCCGAAGAGAGTACATATCTGAGCCTGTTAACTGGGTGTGCTAGCAGAAAAGGTTCATATTTGACACCAGGACTCGAGATTAGTAGGTGATTCGGACCCAAAACAGACAGGAGGGTTATTCCGTTTGTCTCCTGTTCACATATTGAACTTCAAGGTTTGGCACTGTGGGAGCAGAGGGCCTGACCTGCAGAGCGTGTTTGTGTCAGTTGTCAGTTATGATTTTTTCAGTGTGGTGATGTGTTCACTTAAGTCCACAAAAGTAGCACTGTGGCAGTGTTCCCTCTGCCTGTTTACTGTCAGCAAAGTATTGGCAGATTTGTCCTGGCATGTCCTCTTCTTGCAACAGGAAACAGGATTGCAGGGCAGGAAGATTTTTCACAATTCTGTCAATTGTTGTAAGTAATGACAGCCATCTGGTTGGCACATGCCTCAAAAGGGACTTACATCCCATACCACAAAAATAAAATAAAAAACTCCTTCAGTTCTCTTGTTCAGGTAGCTGATCCTGAAAAACGACTGAACAGTTTTAGGACAAATACCTCCATGTCATATGTCAGTTTTGCTGCTGCCTTGTTTGCAATATTGTGGAGGATGTGAGCAGTACAGTGAACTTCTGCAGCGATGGAAATTGCTCTTTCAGTCTCGCATAAACTCCGGATTTCTTTCCATAATTGACCGGATGATATTCATCCAAGAGTATTGAGGGAACTTGCTAATGAAATCTACTTACCCCTGACTAGTATATTCCAACATTCATTAGACAGTGGGGAAGTCCCAAATGATTGGAGAATAGCAACAGTTGTACCTATACATAAAAAAGGACCTACCAACAAGCCAGAAAATTTTAGACTTATAAGTCTTACATCACTGATTGGGAAAATACTTGAACAGTTTGTCAAGGAAATTATTTTGGAACATCTAAACCATAATAAACTTACTGATAAAAACCAACATGGATTTACCAAATCAAGATCATGTGTAACTAACCTTTTGACCTTTTATAATAAAGTTACAGAAGAAATCGATAAAGGCAACTTGGTTGATCTAGTGTTTATAGATTTTTCTAAAGCATTTGACAAAATCCCACATTTAGAACTCATAAACGCTCTATGAGAAGTTAAATTGAATCCAAATGTTGTAAACTGGATAATAAAGTGGCTTAGGAATAGGAAACAGAGAGTGGCCATAAATAGAGAATTATCAGAATGGGCTAATGTAACTAGTGGCGTTCCCCAGGGGTCAGTGCAGGGACCTTGTCTATTTAATATCTATATTTCTTCCTTAGAGTCCAACAAAAATAATATCTGGAAGCTTAAGTTTGCGGATGATTGCCGCATAGGTTCTATTATCAACAACAGTAAAGAAAACATTTTCCTGCAAAACTTCCTTGATGAAGTTACCAACTGGGCCCATGAGAAGAAACTGGTATTGAATAGTGATAAGTGTAAGGTGATGCACTTGGGAAAACATAACTCCAATTTTACATATAAATTGGCAAATCAAACACTGCATCAGACTATGGAAGAAAGGGATCTTGGGCTTATCATTACCCCCGACTTGAAATTTAAACTGCATTGTTCCAAACAAGTTAAAAAGGCAAAACAGAATCCAAATTGTATATTCAGACATGTGGCAAGCAGGGCTGATGAAGTTATGTTACTATTGTATAATGCTCTGGTGAGACCCCATCTTGAGTACTGTGTCCAAGTGTGGTCTCCATATGTAAAGGATGAAATTAACAAAATCGAAAGAGTACAGAGACAATTTAGCAGGGCACTAATAGGAATGAAAGGGGAAAACTATGAAAACAGGCTGAAGGATTTGAAATTGTATACCTTAAAATACAGAAGGCTTGGGGAGATTTGTGCCTCATTTAGGCCTACTACAAGATTCTACACTTTTGAATGGAATAGGCTTATTCGAATCCAAATTTAGACTTAGTAGTCATAGACATAACAAACAGTTACTGATTGGAAAATGGAATTCATTAAGGAGGAAAAACTGGTTCAGCATAAGATCAATCTCAATATGGAATAATCTTCCTATAGTTGTAGTAGAAAGTTCAAATATGGATACATTAAAAAAAAATGGATCTGGTGATGACAGCTAAAGACAAATATATGTAATACACTAAAATAATAGGCAAACATTATGGACTATTGTTCTCTAGCTTGAAAAAACCTATGAAACCTATGAAACATAGGCATTGTCGCCCCATAAGCAGAAACATGGGCCCATGCAAGGAATGCCTGTGCAAAAAAAGAGGAAATATGGTCTATTACACCCTGAGCCGATTCATCGTCGTCATCGTGTAAGTCCAAGAGACCACTCACAACACCTTCCTCCTTTTTTGAAGTATCCTACTGCCAGTGGGAATAATTTTATATTGCCTTTGCTGGAAGCACTGGATGAAATTGCAAATTACACTCCTGACCTTTGAAGGTATTTTAGAAGGCATTCAAGAGAATATGGTCTAAGAACATTTTCTACAATTGCTTCAGCCTTTGTTCTTTCACAGGCAAGTTTTTTGGTAATCTCCAAATCACCAATATATCTGGCTGGCCAGCTTGAGTCCACATTCTAATGAAGTATATGAAAAGTTGTGCTGTACTACATGGAACCTTCCTTCAGCAGCTTTAGCCGCAGTAGTCTTTAGCTCTATCCCATCTAGATTGCTAGCTCTGGTCCAGTTGGTCATCAGGTGGGTGTGCTTGACTTGACGGACAGCTGTCTTATGTTGCTCTGTACTGAGTCATGCCTTGTTATTTTGTCCTCCATGTGACACCAGAATTTCCCATCTATAATATATGCAGAAGGATTTAAGGGCATCATTGCACTTATCAAACCAGTCACTATCGAATCAAAGTCATTTATCCATACATCTTGCCACTCGCACTCTCTCTCTTATTGCTTAAACATGTGGTCAGTACAGATCTCTTCATTCTTTTTCCAGCTCCTTTACTTATCTGTACATTTAACATGAATGTGGACACAGGTCTTTGTTAGATAATCAGCACTGAAATTACCTGGTGGAATCTGACTCCAGCCTTCCAGAGGCACCTTATTACTTGCATGCTATTGATTGTCTGAAGTACGGTACAGCTTAAATGCACTGGGTCAAACAAAGCAGCACAAAAGCCCACCACTATGTCTTAACAGCATTAAAAATGAAAAAGAATATACCACCACCACATATCCATCACTGACAAGAGCTACGAAGGTGGGGAATGGTATTAAAACAGAAATACAGTACTCCCTTGCTATAATGAATTCCCTCCTATAACAAATGCAAAATATGGCTCCCGAAGTCAGCCTATAATTCGCATTGCAATTAGCTGTTTTCAGTCGCAGTAAACGTAAATCACCTATTCATATTCACTCACTAATTAGTAAACCTATTTAAATTAGCATTTCTTACACGTCTGCAGAGCAACAAGGTGTAATGCTCGGGGTATTCAGTCAGAGCAAAACTTGCCATATTAGGCTAGCTAAAGAGAGGTGAGAGCCTTACAAAGACTGCAGCAGAGATGGGTTCTCAAAATCAACCATCTGCACTTGGCGGAAACAAGAAGATATTCTTAGAGAGTTTGCAAGCGACTGCAGCAACTCTTAGGGGATGGCCTGTAAAAAGCTTATGAAGCAGATGTTGACAAGACTACACAGATCTGGTTCTCCTAGGAGCAGTATAATGGGGTTCTAGTATTGGGCTCACTTGTCTGGGAGAAGGCTGAGCAGTTCACCAAAGAACTGTATGGCGATGCCTCCAAATTTAAATGATCCACTGGATGGCTTTGGCATTTCCAGTGCAGGCACGGTATCCACTGTGTCTGTATCACTGGGAGGCAATGATCCAGTGACTATGCTGCTGCTGCTGCTGCAGAATTCATACCTCAGTCAAATCCTGGATGAAGGTGGGTACACACCTGAACAGGTGCATAACTGTGATGAAACGGGGTTGTTCTGGTGGTTCCTCCCAGATGTGACACAAGCCACCAGAACTGAAACAAACACTTCCAAGGGGTTTAAAGTGTTGAATAATGTGACATTCTTGTTTTGTACGAACAGTACAGACACCCACAAGATAAAGCCACTTTGCATCAGGAAATTCTGGAACCCCAGATGTCTACACCAAACAAATGGAGAAGTATTGCCCGTGGACTCCCAAAACAGTAAAAAATCCCTTGATGACTAGTGGAATGTTTAAAACTGGTTTCTGAACACTTTCATCCCCTCAGTTCGTCTCCATTCGAGAAGTAAAAATATCCCCCCGATAGCACTGCTACTGATAGACCAGCACCTTGCCCATCCACCTGAGGCCGGGTTGTGACCAAGGGACTGCTGCATCAAAACTTTGTTCCTCCCCCAAAACACAGCTACCCAAATCCATCCGCTAGACAGGGGCATTATTGCCACCTTCAAAAAAAAACACTACAGGTGGTGGGTGGGGATGTGCCCCTTATCTGCCCAAAGACAACCTACCCAGCTCCTTGCCCAGCACTTTCCATGGCTGCCCAGCCCAGCAGGACAGTGACTTTCCACTCACGAATGGGCTCCCCTTGCTGAGAGACTGAGATCACCCTAAAGCCCCGGCTGAGACTTACGTCTGGGTCATTTCAGCAGTGCGGTGGTTTGTGAATCCTGGACTTCATGCTGCGGCCTGCCTGGAGGGTTTTTCTCTGTAAGATTCCCCCTGGAGACGCAGATAAGCAGTGACATCGGCATGTAGATGTGTAAGCTCCCACGCACGTCCCGCAGATGTCTGCCACTGCCCACCCCTTTCTATGTGGTCCAGTCCAGAGTACGCCATCTTCACTTGATGTAACTCATGCACCCTCCCACCTCACAGAAGAAGAGCAGTCCATGGGACTGACATTCTTACGCGCCCCCCCCCCCGGCTGGCCCTCTGATGCTCCAGACTCGTTTCCAAACCCAGGTTGTCAGTGTCGCAAGCGGTAGCTCTACAGCTTTGCCAGAGGGCCAACCCCTTTTTAAGCACAATTTAACTGACTATACACACAGCAGTCAAATAAAGCCTCATAAAAACCAGCCATGATGAATAAACAGCTCAAAAAATTAAATACACAATATAACAGTGTAAAAAAACACACACAAACACCAAACCACAAAAGGGCAGAGTCTTAGAATCCATAGAAATTGCAGCACTGAGACAAGTTGTGACACTGCAGCAGCGGATTTGGAGTCACAATTTAAGGAGAGAGGTAATAGTGAAAAAGCAGTTATTAAAGCTGATAAGTTTGCTACAGCTCAGGACAGATGGATACTTATTCAAGGTACCAACACAGAGACTTGGGATATTGAGAGGTTCAGTTTTGTTACATCCTATTCAGCTCTGGCAGGACAGTTTGAGAGGATTATTAAAACCAACTGGCGTGTCCTGCGTAGAGATCCAGCCCCCAGTGATACAAGTCATGTGCTTCCCTGTATGGCTTATTGTAGGGCCCCCACCCTGAAGGATATGCTTGTGCACAGTTGACAAATACAACCTCATAGGAATACTTGGCTGTACTGTGATAAGAAGGGGTGTTTTACCTGTAAACGCTGCGTTTATTGTAAATTGTTTTCCCCAAGTGGCAGCTTTTTTAACCCCTACACTGGAAGAACATTTAATATTAGACAGTATACTACATGCGAGAGTATGAGGGCTATTTATGTAGCAACAAGTCAGTGTGGTCCATTTTACACTGGTAAAATGAAGAGGCAATTTAAAGTCAGGGTGGGAAAAAACTGTAGGGTCATGTTGAACAGAGATGAAAAATATGTGACAGCCAAGCATATTATGTCAAATGACAATAAGGGAGAACACAGTTTTACATACTGAGCTATTGATATAGTATGCAGGAATCCAAGGGTGGGGGTGATAATTTATTGTCAAAGACGGAGAGATTGTGGATCTTCACTTTAGGAACTTGCAGTCCAACTGACTTAAATTATATGTTCAAATTAATACCACATATTAAATATATTATTATATTATTTCTGGGTTGCCCCTGAAAAACAGACCTCTGGTTCCAGTGGGCCTACCCAGTTACCAAAATGGAATAAATAAATATATTAAATAGTTTCCTGTAACTTGCTACTATTGATTTTTTAGCAGTCCCTGTATGTCCTTTCTCTGGGAATAATCCTGATATAGTGTATGTTGGAACGTTGTTATGGATGGAAATCCATCCCTACTAAAATGTTGTTATGCTATACTAGGTATGTCAGCTAGTTTGTTATGCTGTACTAGCCACGTAGCTAGTGCAGCATAACAACTTAGAACATGATTGAGCATGTGTGGTGCGTGATCTTCTCCGTACTTGGAAGTGGCCACAGCAACAAAAGCAAGCCTGCTGGAGGGAAAAAGGAGCGCGTGCCAAAGTAAGGTAAAATCATTTTACCACGGCTCTTATGTTTTTCAACATCCACTATAAAAAATAATGGATGACTAACGAGATCGGTAACAAGCTATGATAGTTCATCTCGAGGTTTCCATGGTGACCAAACCTCTTGAGCTACGCTCTTGAGGTTCACACAATCGCCACAGGAACCTCTCGATGAACTAACCGGCTTGTTACCGATAGTTAATCATCAGGGACGGATTAACCATAGGGCAAAAGGGGCAACTGCCCTGGGCCCCCTTGTTTGAGGGGCCAGTGATTTCATTTTCTTTTCTTGGTTCCTTGTATTTTTTCTTCTTCCCTGACCACTTTACTGAAACATTGGGAGGGGGGTGTTGATCGTCCATGGCCGCCGGGGCTGCCAACCATTTTCCCCGTTGCCTCCCTCAACTGTCCAAACAGCTCAAGCAGTTTTGTTTCCCCATGGACTTCTCTCTGGCTCTGGGGCAATGCTACCCAATGAAATGGCTCCAAATGAGATCCATTGATGATTTGTATCCCTTCCCACACTCGGACCGGAACTTTTCTGTCTCCCTGCCCTCAGGTGGTCTGTGCATCACTGCGTGGTGGTAACATCACGTCCCACTCACTTGAAGTCCCACCCAGATAATAGAAAAAGGTGCCATGCACCACCACAGACTCATTCTCTCAGACAGACACAAATCCATCCTGCTGTTGGCAACGATATTAGAGAGAATGTGCCTGCAGCCTGTCACAAGGCCCACTGTCTGGCCTGACCGTGATCACGTTGAGAGGTCCTATCGAAAATATTTAATTTAATAACCCCTCCAAAAAAATAAACATAAGTGGCAACAGCACAGTAGCAGAATTATCATCAGCCAGATCCTAGGTAGTGCAGAATGAACAGGACATGCCCACTGTCTCCTCGTGTCTGAGAAACACAGAAACATAGACTTTGATGGCAGATAAGGACCGCTAGGCCCATCTAGTCTGCCCATTTCCCTACCTACAGGATGGGCCGCAGATCCTAGTTAACCAACAGCCTATATCTTCTTGCCCCCCACAAGAACTGCCTTATGTCTGTCCCATGCATTCTTGAATTCTCCCACAGTTTTAGACCCCACAACTTCCTCAGGAAGGCTGTTCCATGCATCCACTACCTCTCTGTGAAATAATACTTCCTCACATTACTCCTGAACCGCCCTCCTTCTATCTTTAAATTGTGTCCCTTGTTCTTGAAAGTCTCTTTTCTGAAAGATGCTACCCTCTTGGACTTTGTTGATTCCCTTGAGGTACTTGAAAGTTTCTATCATGTCCCCTCTCCCTTCTTTCCTCAAGGTATACATATTAAGCTCCTTTAGTCTCTCCTCATCGTCTTTTCTTGCAGACCCTGCACCATTTTAGTTGCCCTCCTCTTGCCTCTATCCTGTCTATGTCCTTGGGAGATGGGGTCTCCAGAACTGGACACAGTATTCCAGATGGGGTCTCACCAACTGTCTGTACAGAGGGATAACAACTTCCTGTTTTCTGCTGCTGATGCCTCTCCCTACATCCCAGTATACCCCCGGCCCTCCCTACTGCCTTCTCACATTGCTTGCTAACCTTAAGGTCATCTGATATGATTACCCCCAGGTCCCTTTCCTGTTTTGTTGTTGTTACTACCTCCCCACCCATTGTGTATTCTTCCCCTGGGTTCTTGTTTCCCAGGTGCATTATTTTGCACTTTTTGCATTGAATCCTAGCTGCCATAAGTCTGACCATTCCTCCAACCTTGCCAAGTCCCTTTTCATCCTTTCCACGCCTCCTTGTTATCAACCCTGTTGCAGATCTTTGTGTCATCTGCAAAAGGCATACCTTTCCTTCCAGTCCCTCTGCAATGTCACTGATGAAGACATTAAAAGGACTAGACCCAATACTGAACCTCACGGTACCCCACTAGTAACCCCTTTCTTCAGAGTGGACTTCATTTACAATTACCTTCTGTGTCCTGTTGTCCAGCCAATGTTTTACCTAGGCTACCACCCTGGACCCACTCCCAGGCTGGTTAATTTGACTAATAATCTTTTGTGTGGGACTGTGTCAAATGCCTTGCTAAAGTCTAGGTAGGCCATGTCCACAGCCCTCCTGGTCTACTACTTTGGTCACCCAATCAAAGAAATCTATTAGATCTGTCTGACATGACCTTCCGCTGTGAACCCATGCTGCCTTGGATCCTGTGCTCCACTGACCTCTAGGTACTCAACTATTCTTTCCTTCATAAGTGACTCCATCACTTTCCCTACAACAGAGGTCAGACTGACAGGTCTGTAGTTTCCTGCCTCTGTCTTGGTCCCACTTTGTGAAGGAATCACATCCACGTTCCTCCAGTCCCGGGTACCACACACATCCTCCATGATTTATTAAAAGAGTAGCCAGTGGTTTCACTAGTTCCTTCCTTAATTCTTTTAGAATTCTGGGGTGAATTCCATCAGGACCCATTGCTTTGTCCACCTTCAGTTTTAGGAGTTCTTGCAGAACCCTTTCTTCTGTGAAAGGACTGGGATCGACCCCCTATCAAGAGTGCTTCTGTTAATTGGATTAGGCACTTCCCTCCTCTTTTGTGAATACTGAGCAGAAATATTAGTTCAGTATTCCTGCTTTTCACTGTCCCCCTCTGCCCACCCACCGTTCATTCTATTCAGCCTCACTATCCCTCCCTTTGTCTTTCTACGCTCGCTGATGTACCTATAAAAGGTTTTATCCCCCTTCTTAACTGAGTTGGCTATCTGTTCCTCAGTTGGAGCCTTTGCTATTCTTACTTCCCTCCCTGCTTCTTTCTGCTTTAACTGGTACAGCTCTCTGTCCTGCTCCTTCTGTGTTTCCTTATACTTCCGGAATGCTATCTTTTTCTTCCTGACTTTCACAGCCACCTCTCTTGAGAACCATAGTGGCTTTTTCTTTCATTTTGATTTGTTTATTTGCTTTCACAAAGGCTTGTTGCCTCTGTGATGGCAGTTTTGATAATTCCCCATTGTTGCTCCACACCTCCTTCTAGCCTGTTTGTTAGTGCTTTCTGAGGCACTCTCCCATCTTCCAAAGTCAGCCCTCCCAAAGTCCAGTACCCTCACTTTTGTATGGCTTGACTCTGTAGCTGAGTTCACGTGAACCACACTGTTTGATGGTCACTTGTCCCCAGATGGCAACCCACTTCTAGATCTGAGATCCTCTCCACTGCCCCATTTGAGAGTACGAGGTTCAAGATTGCTCCCTCACGAGTGGGTTCCAAACTAGCTGTCTAAAGCCTGCCACCTGTAGGGCATCAAGAATGGCCTGCTCTTGGATGTGGCTGCAGCAAATGTGCTCCAGTTAACATCTGGCATATTCAGGTCTCCATCAACAGTATCTCCCTTTCTCTGCCATTCTAAGAATGCCTTCCATCATATCCTTGTCCATTCCTTCCCCTGACATGGCGGTCTATACACAACCCTGTGCGGAGTGTGGTGCCCTTTCCAGTCTCCAAGGTGACCCACAGTGCCTCCTCCCTCCCTGTTTACTCTTTTGTTCAGTTGCTTTTATCCCTTCCTTTACATGAGAGCTACTCCTCCCCTCTTTCCCCTGCCTGTCTCTCCTGTAGGTTATGTACCCTGGTATGTTAACATCCAGTCATGGTTCTCTGTGTACCATGTTTCTGTGACTCACTACGATATCCAGGCATCCCTCTTCCATTAAGTCCACCAGCTCAGGGAGCTTGTTGCCCAGACTATGGGCATTGGTACTCATTACCCTCCATTTCCTGATGGCCTTACCCCTTTGCCCCATCCCTGTCCTTCTTGCCTTTGTCACTTTCTCCATTTACCCCTGCCCTTCTCCCTATTGACACCTCCATGTTGGTGTTTGCCACACTTACTACCATGATTGTTTGGGGGCTAGGATTTTCCTGCTCCTTTCCAGTGCCCTCCCTTGGCTAGTTTAAAAGCTTGCCAATGAAGCATTTAAACTTATCACCTAGGATCCTGGTTCCCCTCCCGGACAGATGCAGCCCATCATGCCAGTATAGGCTTGCATCACTCCAGGTGGACCCCCAGTCCCCAATGAAGCCAAATCCCTGAGCTCCACACCAGTTTTTCAACCACTGATTGAATCCCATGTGTGGAACACCCTAGCCTCTCCTATGCCATAGATGGGTAGCACCTCCAAGAAGGTTACCGTGCGTGCTACTTGACTAAGGCCCCTCCCCAATTCCACAAACTCTTCCTGCACTTCTCTAATCCCTTTTTAGCCAGGTCATTTGTCCCTAGGTGGACAATGACGTCAACTCCCTCCTGTGCAGCTGCTCAGAAGCAATTCTGAGATCGCTCCCTGCCCCTCAAGCCATGGCGCAGGCAGGCACCTTACCTCCCCTCTCCTTCCTCCCCAGTTCTACTTCCCAACAATGGGTCCCCACCAGGAGTTGTTTCCTTCCCTGCAGGGTCCCTGCCACCCTCCTGTGGGTCTCCTTTGTGGAAGTTCCTGCATCCTCCTTGGTCTCCACTGTGGGTGCCTCCTTAGAGGAACCACACTTTGCCAGAATGGCATAGGAATTGTGGAGAGGTACAACTGGAGGATGCGCTCTGTTCCACCACCCTCACCCTCCCTGAGCCCACTGTGGTCCAACCGCTCCTCTTTCTTGGCAACCTCTGAGGCAACGGCAGTGGCACTGGTGGTCCCTGGATGGAAGAGGAGGTCCCACAAATCCTGGCCAACTCAGCCTGGAGATGAGCAACCTCCTCCCTCAGCCCAGAGAGGTGCCTGCAGATGGGACAATACCGCATCCTCCAGAACATCTCCCAGAAGACTGCTGCTCCACAGCCACTGTACTGCACCACTCCAATCATGTCTTATTTCTGGCCCCTTAACTGTCTGCAATCCTTACTCTTTCCTCTGTTTTTTTTTTCTCTCTCTCTCCTTACTTTCTGCCTGTGTGCCCTTTAAGCTCCTGATTGTCCTGTTCTGAGACAAGAATATCCTATATTTCTCAGTAGACCACTTACTTGTTCAGAGGCAGACCTCCAGCAGCTAGAGGCAGTGCTTCTCTTGCCCTTTTTAGGATGGTGGGTCCTTGGTGGTTCTGTGATCACTCACTTCCTGCCCCCTAAACCAGGAAGTTCCTGTTGTCAGTCAAATCCTGTGCCTATAAAAATAGAACTAGCTTTGGGTGGCGGGGTGAGGGAGGGAAGGAGGGCAATATAGTCCCAGCAGAGAAGTTCAGTCACAGCAGTCCTTTTCTCCTGGTGTCTTCTGCCAAGCTATTAGCAGAGATCTTTCCTAAGGCAGTCTTTAAATGTAGCTTCCTTCTGGCTAAGCCACTCCCCCTACTTACCAGATCTTTCTACAAGTAATTTAAACCTCACAGCAGTTAAGTCCTTTCAGTCACCTGAGATTTACACCTAGATGACTTTTCAGTTACCCATTCAGTTCAGTTAACCCAAACACACACTTTTTTTTTTTGTTTTGTATGTTAGGTTTTTTTACCCTAAATTAAAGGTCCAAATACAAAAGTTCTTCTACTTTAGTCCCAGCAGAGAAGTTCAGTCACACAGCAGTCCTTTCTCCTGGTGTCTTACAGTCTTTAAATGTAGCTTCCTTCTAGCTAACAAATCCAGAGTCGGGAGCGCAAAAAGCGATCAGCACCAAATAAATGTAATATATAAGTGAAGACTATATTATACGTTTTTAAGTTGCAAAAAACACACATTTATTCTAGTCTTCTCTCTTACAAATAATAACATCTAGTGCTGATATTTTTAACTCCGACTGTAGTTGTTTATTTGTGGGGCTGGCTGCCCCTTGGTGAGCTGCATGATTACTTTAGGAAATCAGTTTGCGGTGAATTTTTGGACTAAACTTCCTTCTAGCTAAGCCACTCCCCCTACTTACTAGATCTTTCTACAAGTAATTTAAACCTCACAGCAGTTAAGTCCTTTCAGTCACCTGAGATTTACACCTAGATGACTTTTCAGTTACCCATTCAGTTCAGTCTGAGAGACAGACTGAGAGAGCTGGTTGTTGAGTAGTACCAGTAGGAGCTGCTGACAAGGAGCACAAGCAGTAGTTCCCTAGTTCTTCTGTCAGGTAAAAAAATAATAATAATGCTCCTGATGAACAACTCTGACTGCAAGTGATTAAGTGAATGTGACTATTCCTGCTTGTGTTAGTAACACAAGTGTGCTAGTTACTTAAAACATTCTAAATAAAATTATGTGAGATTAAGGGGCTCATACTGTATGACATACAGTATCCTCTTCTCAAGTGTATGATCCTCTTCTCACTTCATTTTATTTAAAATAATAATAGTAAGAGGGAGTGGGAGAAACTCATGCTCTCTCATTGCCCCAACCAGCTTCTCTCACTTCTTCCCCCAGTGCTTTGTTTGTGATCATGCCACCAGTCAGTGAAGTTTTTTAAGGCAGGCAGCCAAAGTTACTCTGGTGGTCTATTGCTGTGGTCACTGGTCAGTTGTGTGACCCCAGCAAACATTCACAGTAGCTGCAGCAAGTTTGTAGCTAGTTTACCTGCCCTCGACAGCACTCCACTCACTACCTGCTGCTCGACACAGCACCAGGCACACCAGCCCACTGATCAAAGATGGCTAACCCATTTAAATGGCATTGGCAGGCTGTCCAGAGTGGACAAGAGGGAGAGCAGTAGGGGGTTATTCAGCAACATTTCAACAGCAAACTGCAGTACTTGGTAGTTGGTACACAGGAGTAGTGAAAAGCTAGTGGAAGCTGAATCAGATGTATTGGAAGCATCAAACTGGTGTCCTGGGTGGGAGGTAGAGCTGGTCCTGCCAGAAACGTTCAAGAATAGTGACCTATTACTTCTTATGCAGTATGTGAAGTATTTAGTCTTTTCCCTTTTCCTAATCAGAAGATCCGTACCTGATATTTTTGGGTGCTGTGAGGAGCAAGGTTTGTCTCTGAACAGTATGCATCTGCAATATTTGATAACTTCTTTGACCTAAATCATTGATATGTGCTAGGGTCCTGGGAATGTGGATTATCTGTCAGGTATGAGCCCCCCACCACAGGCTGGAAACTTTGGGGGTCAGGATTGTCCACCACACACTCACAATGCAGGCTACTATCTATTCAGGCTGCAGCAGTGAGATGTTGGTGGAGGGCCAGTAACACATGGTTTTGTCAAAAGGACACCAGAGTGAATGTACTCCAGTCATCCAACATCAAACAATAACCTTCTATTTCCACCCCAAGAATGGCATTCAGAGTAGCTGGAAACCCCTCCAAATGCATTTTAAGGCATCAAAAATTGTTCAGCTTTAGGGGCCCAGGCAGCCCACAAATCCCTGGTCTATTGGTTAAATCACAGGGGGCCCCACAATTCGAAATTGCCCAGGGCACCACAACTTGTTAATCCAGCCCTGTTAGTCATCCATTATTCTGTATCTCATTGTTACTGGCTCTCTGAAATAATAAAATACTGTGTATTACAATTATTTTTAATAATTGTTGGTATTGATAGGGGACAGAGACATATTTATAAAAAAATATTTTTGTGACATCTGCAGCTCAGGTTTCCATAGTTTAACCAGTTCTGATATGCTTATATTAATGGGTTTTATTGTACTCTGCATTATATAGAGGATTGTGTATGAGCAGTCATACACAACACAAAGGATTGTGTATAAGCAGTTTTTTTTAACTAACAGTGTGCTGCAAATGTTTCTGCAAGTTCAAGTTTAAAAAAAAAAAAACTTTCAGCTTAACAGGATAGAGGAAAGCAACTATGTGGCAGCATTCCAAGTTGTTCTGCTGCAGTAGTGACATCACTACTGCAGCAGAACAACATAATGATGTCACTACTGCAGGAGAACAGGCATATTCCAGGCATGGAATTCCATACATGATAGAATTCCACCATACACCATAGTATGCTGAGCTCTCGAGGTCTCCGTTGTCTTCACTAGATGATTTTCTGTGCTGTGACTGCTCATACACTATAAAAGATTGCGCTCTCGAGGTCATCTGCTACCAAGGAAATCTCTCGATACAAGAATATCCTTGTTGTATATGACTGCTTATACACAATCCTCTATGTTGTGTATGACTGCTCATACACAACCTTCCTCCATATATTAGATGTATTTTTCCACTGTACACTGCACTGGTTGTTTTTATTGACTGAGGTATTTGAATGATTTTCAACCGCATCATGGCTTCCAAGGTGAGACGAATTGATGATGTAAGAACAGCTGAGTTACCCCCTTTTTGGCTTGCCATCACAACATCATTTTTATCTGTATAAGGAGACCCTGATGAATGAATAGGAATGCCTTTTGATAAAGAACAGTAGTCCGAAACGCGTGAAGGCATTTTCATCATTTTCAATGGCACTGGAATAAAACCAGCACACTTTTTCATGAATTTAAAGAGAAGCATCTTTAATTTCATTTAGGTGGTGAGTGCTGGATTTTTTGGTTTACAATTTATGGATGTTATCTGAGCACCCTGTCCCAGTGCGGAACATATAACAGTGCCTACAAAACACCAACATAGCTACAGAGGCAAGGAAATAAACAGCATTATAAACATTTTAAATACATTTTCATGCACCTTAGCCCTTACAGTGGTTAGGAGCACAAAGTATACTCCAGCCAAACAAAGCCCCTCTAAAGCCAGCCACGATGATGATGACTAAATAATTTAAACATAAAAATAGCATATTACAGTGCTTGTGAAACATCACAAAAGCTATGGAGGCAGGGAACAGGCTTTAAAACATTTTAAATACATTTTCATGCCCCTTAGCCCTTGCAGTGGCTCGAAGCACAAATTACACATTACAGCCAAACCACGAGCAAACAAAGCCCCATAAAGCCATCCTCTCACCACTCATGATGACTAAAGAACTAAACAAAAGTCACCTCTAAGGGCCCCCACTCAAGTGTGGGGCTGGTCCCAACGTGCACTCTGTGTGTAAAAACAGTTTAGTTTACTTACTGTTTACACTAGTGTAGTAGATTGTATCACAGAAATGTTGCTTAGTTGTAGGCTGACATTTTCTGTTACTACAAATCCCAGAATCCCCTGCAGCTGACATCCAACCAGGAGGCAGCAGTGGGAGATTCAAAGATCTGTGGGAAGATTCAAAGATTTGTGGGGGTAGCTAGGTCATGAATACAACTGCGAAATAATTTTTCTGCACTTGCTACGGTTACTGAGATATTGGCAAATAAGCATTGCGACGATTGCTTGGAATACCTATAGGCCTCTGCTATGTGTCTGCACTTATGTGTAGGTGGGAGCACAGGGCCCAAATAGCCTGCACTCCCACCTATGCATATTATTTATGCTAAACTGGGAGCACTACACTAATGGGTGGGTGGAAGCGCAGGGCCCAGAGGGCCCACGCTCCTACCTATGGATCCATTTTGCAAGCCTGAGGACACAGTCATGGATGGGTGGGAGCGCAGGGCCTGGAGGGCCCATGCTCTCACCTTTGCATTCCATATGACTAACATTTCACTTTCTGAAAAAGAAGGGAAAGTCATTGCAAAACATTCCGTTAATGTATCAGTTAGGGTTGATTTTAACACCAACAAAAGCGTCAAAATTTGACGTTAGGGTTTCCAACCCTGCTACCCCATGCCCCAGCCTCCACACACCAACAGGTGTCAGGGTATGTGACGTTGTCAGGCCTAACTCTCACCCCATTTCATCCATAAACAAGCTGAGCTGGCACAGTATAGGAGAATGGCGTGAGAGTTAGGTCCGATGACCCCAACTCACAAGCCAATGCTTGTTGATGTTTGGAGGGGTAGGGTGGGGCAGCGAGTAGTGGGCTGGAAACCTCATATCAAATTTCCACACTTTTGTTGGTGTGGAAATCAACCCTAACTGATGCAGTAACAGAGTTTTTTTGCAATGAATATATATATATATTATTTATATATATATGGGATATGTGATGGGGGCTGTCACATACATGATTTATTTTCACAAGTTACCAGTGACCTCAGGTAACCTCACAAGTGGCGGAGCATAGTGGAGTCACAAGGGTTTACCTTACGTCACTGGAAACAAGTGAAAATAAATCATATATGTGACAGCCCCCATCGTATATTCGATTTATGCAATATGGATGTAATTTTTGTGGTGTTTGTATCATTTAAGTTTTTTTTCTCATTTTTCATGAATATGTGGGATTTTTTTTTTTGTGAACCTCCTCAGGTTAGGGCTGGTTGCTGGGGTCATAAGTGTTGTTGCTATGGAGTATGTGTTCTGAATGGTTAGGTTTTGGGTCTGGGAGGGCTGCAAAGTAGTAAAAACATGGCGGTCCGTTTCTTGCTGAGTGAGAGTGAAAGGGTGTTCTGTAGTTTCTGTATGCTTTAATTTTTTTTTTTTATTACTATTACTGTTTGAATAGTTATCTGGTTGATCCTGCATTTTATTTGCCATGTCACTTTAGTGGACAGTGAACCGAGTGAGGATCATGGAGCAGGGAGCCAGGTGAGAGGTTGTGTTTCTTAAGCTTGTCAGCGTCAGCTCCCTGTGTTTATTTATTTATTTAGTTTTTGTTAACCGGGTAAGTGCACTAGCCAGCAAGTGACTGTTTTCAGGCACGACCCGGGAGGTACAATTACAATACAGACAGAGTACAACCAGAATTAATTGAAACACCAAAAACAATTGAAAACAGAGAGAGATACATATGGCACTGCAACATATAGGAACAATAATAAAGAAAAATACATTTTATCACTGTATCCAAGAAACATACTCATAATGTGAATAGTGGAGGACGGTAAGGCAGGAGAGGAGAGGCAATATAAGAAGACACAAGACAGGTCAGAGGGATGGGGGAGAGAGAGAATAAGAGGCGCCACCAGATACGGCAACAGCGGGGAGAGGTACCAACCTGCAGCCGGGCTTATGGAGCCACCAGGCGGCAGGCGAAGAAAGAGGTGGCGGGGGTGGCAGAAGCGGCATCAGCGGTAGGAGGGAAGAGTGTGAGGCGGGCGGTGGGAACCCGAAGACGGCAGGGCAAGGGTGAGTAAGTCGGTGAGAGGGGATAGAGCCGGAGAGTTATGGCAATAGCGGCAAAGCGCCAAAGTCAAGCCGGCGGTGGAACCGAGAGCGGCAAGGCAGGGAAGGAGGGGTCGGTAGCGGCAACAGCGGTGAGAGGGTGGGAAAGTACAACCCGGGCAGTGGAGCGAGCTGACCAGGCATGGGTGAGAATAGGTAGAGGGAAGAAGCGGAGGAATTCTGACAAATAGCGGCAAAAGTGTCAAAGTCAAGCCGAACTGGTGGAACCGAGGGCGGCAGGCAGGAAGGAGGGGTAGGTGAGCGGTGGGAATAAAGCGGTGGTATAAGGAGAAAGGTGACAAAGTGCAGCAGAAGGATGGAGACTTGAGAGGGCATGGATAGGGTGGGAGCAGGTAGAGGTGAGTTTGGTGGGAGAGGAAACAGGGGAAGAAGATAGAACAGAGGGGGAGAGAAACAAAGGGAGAGACAGAGCAGCGAAGAAAATCATGGAGTAGAAAATAGCAACTAACAATTATCGACATCTAACATTAGACTTGAATGACAAGCAGATTGAGACAGCATTAATTACAAGGCTAAGGTAAAACATTAATTACGAGGAATAGTATAAAACCCACTACTTGTATAAACAACAGTGCTATCAATGAAATAACCAGTGCGAGTGCAGTTACATCAGGTAGGGTCAAGCAGACACATTTGTCCATAGTAGTGAGGAAGGTTCTTAGTTTTCTCTTGAATGTCTCATGAGTGGAGATATCTCTCAGGTCCTGTGGTAGCAGGTTCCAGAGGTGGGGGCAGCATAGTGAAAGAGCTCATGCCCTTTTAGTCCGACAGAAGGGGATGGAAAGTAATGTCTGATCAGCAGATCTGAGATTCCTTGTGGGAATGGCCAGCGTAAGTAGATCAGACAGGACAGCAGGCTTGGACGTCCTTAGGATGGAATCCACTAGGTTGTGCAAGTAGTACTGCCTGGTCGCGGAAGGAGAGAGCCAACCAAGATCCTGATATAAAAGACAATGATGATGCAGTCAAGGTGCCTTGGTTGCGTATCTGCACACATTATTGAAGGTAGTATCCCAAAGTTGCAGTGATGATTTTGTGGCTAAGGACAGGATGGGACACCCATATGTGAGGTTGGCAATAGAATGCCTCGGGCTATCGCCAGTTTAGCAGCAGGGGTGAGAAGGTATTTGGTTCTATAGGCACCCCCAGTTTGCAGTTTACTGTTTGCAAGTTTCTTGAATATGAGTTTTTAGGTCAGGGTTTGATCCAGGTGGATGCCAAGGTGGCGAAAGGCAGTGACAGCTTCTATAGGGTTCCTTCTGTATCTGAGACTGAGATGGATAGAGGACAGGATCTAAGTCTGTGGTTGGAGCCAAACATCATAACTTTTGTTTTACTTGTGTTTAAAACCAGGCGTTGAGAGTTCAACCAGTGTTGTACAGCATGAAAATCTGTGGTGAGCGCAGTATTTAATTCCAGGACATTGTCAGAGTGATAATAAATTACCAGGTCATCCGCAGAAGTGAAGTGACCTGTGGTAGACTAGATCAGGAAATTTGCTGAACAACGGAAAATAGAAGAGGCCACATAGACCCCTTGAGGGACCCCAATGTTAATAACAGCACTGTCAGACACAGATGGATTGAACTTAACGGCTTGTGTTCTGTTGGAGAGGTAACTTTTGAACCAGCTAGTGACTGGGGTAGAGAAACCCAAGGAATTGAGAGCGGCTAGTAGCAGAGAATGGTTAACCAGATCGAAAGCCTTAGTTAAGTCAATGAAAACCGCCCCTGTGAACTTTCCTCGATCCATATTGTGAGCAATATCAGTAGTGAATTTTGCAAGTGCAGTCATAGTGCTATGATTCTTTCTAAAGCCATGTTGTGCTGAGCTTAGTAAGTTGAATTTCTCGAGGTGTTCGGTGATTTGTAGGGAAATAATTTTTTCCAGGACTTTATTCAGAACGGATAGAATTGCAATGGCCGGTAATTAGATATGTAATTTTTACTGCCTTTCTTAAATACGGGAGTAACTCTGGCTGCCTTCCAGATTTCAGGGACGATACCATTGGAGAGAGATAGGGTGAAAATGTGTGCCAGTGGACCAGAGATGAAGTGAGAGGCCATTTTTAGTAGTCTTGGTTCTAGGCCATCAGAGCCAGTGCTGGTGTTGTCCGAGAGTGACCTGAGCAGTTTTAGGACCTGATGCCTAGGCACTTCCCTGAAATAAAAGGGGTTGGTTAAGTTTGGGGGTCCATCAGATGCTGTAGGGTTAAGCTGTGCAGCAGATGATTGTGATGGGAGGGAGGCTGTGTAAGCAGATAAATCGGAGAATTGTTGGTTAAAAGCATTAGCAACTGTAGTAGAGTCAGTACAGTGCACGCCATGGAGGACCATATCAGATGGAGTAACATCTTTGGCAGAACCCAAAAAGGACTTAATGTGTCCCCAAAACTTGCGGGGGTCATTAGAGGAATTTATCAGCAGGTTTTGACAGTATTTACTTTTGGCCTGCCTGATGCATCTTTTACAGTCATTTCTGTATTGCTTATACAGAATGACGTCCGACTATAACCAGTTTTTGTACTTTTCCATTGACTGTCTCTGATTTTTAATCTTTGGAGCAGATCTTTCGTTAGCCATCTCGAATGCTGACCCTTACCCTCCTTCTGACTATGGGAGGTGCTTCTTTTGTATGGTGCCAAATACAGTCAGAAATGAATGGAGGCAACATCCACACTAGTAGGGCGTAAATGTTGAACCAGTCGACACAGAGAGGTCAAGTAAAGGCGTGCTGGTCAAGGGCTGCATAGTTTGAGAACCTTATCAGGCGTGAAGGCAGAGGAGGAGGTGGACAGGACCTCCATCGGCCAAAGTGTAGGGAGTGGTCAGTGATAGAATCAGAAAGCACTGTGGCATCAGAACATGATCAGGCCTGGAGGTGAGGATCCAATCAAGTAGGGACCCAGAGTGCAGTGGTAGTCCTGGTAAAGTCTGTGATAGTTTGGTATAGGTTGTGTTTTGTAGTAGAGATTCAAGGGCTGTGCTGTGGTCCCAGCCAGTTGATGTTCAGGTCCCCGAGGAGAAGAGCCTCATTCGATTTTACGTTTTGGGAGACATAATGTAGCAAGTTCTGGAGACCACTCATCCCGCTTGTAGGTGGACTGTAGACACAAATGATGTGCAACAGTTTTGAACCCAGTGCCAGGGTAGCATGAAGAGTTTCACAGGGTGTCAGGGAATCAAGTGCATGGTAGGATGTTCAGGGCAAGATGTGTTTTGTACATAATAGCAACCCCCCCCCCCTTTTTGACCCAGCACGGTCTTTTCTTAGAATATTATAGCCAGGCACAAGACAGGTTGTATCAGGCACCGAAGGCTTCAGCCAAGTCTCGGATAAACATAGTATGTCGGGTTAATCCAGTTTAGCCCAGGCTTAAGCTCAGCAGATTACCGTGAGACTCCGGATGTTCATGTGGGCTATAACTAAACCCTTTTTGTTATTGCCGTTGCAGGGGTGAAGCACAAGCCTTAGGGCCAGGGGTTGGGTTCCACATCTCCAGCAAGCATAAGGAGCCGCGCGTAGAAGTGGAAGAGAGGATCTGGTTGGCAGAGATAGTGCATAGTCGAGCGTTTGGGTCTGCGGTAGTTCAAGAGATAGGAGTGGATAGACAGATAGATACAGCCCCTTTTAAGAGGATAGAGTGAGCAGGAGTAGAATTCGAGTAATAGTTCAGCAGGATATTAGAGAGCGTAAAGTCCCTATCATTGTTAGTGCAGGGAGTAGCAAGAGATGTGAATTGTTAGCCAGTTTAGACATAACAGGAAAGACAGAAGTATAAGTGATGAAGCTTTAGGGGTGAGGGAGGGCACATTAGGGGAGACTAGGGTGCAGCACCATGACTAATGCGACTACTTAAACAGCAACTGCAATACTTATAAGAGAAGGAAGCAGGCTTCTAGAGGAGTGGCTCTATTATCAAGATAGTTATACAAGACAGTCAGGAGATGGGATAACGCCCTAGTGGGAGAAAAATATAACGAGCCAATGGAAAAATAGACACTTAATCATATGACAGACTAAGCTGCTAAAAGCTAAGGGGTCGACCAGGGTGGGTGAGGTGGGGGAGGGGGGGAGCAGGCGCAAGCGCCGGCCGGAAGTGTGCAAAGGAAGAGCTGTTTCACAAGGCCGCGGCGGCAGCGCTTGTTCACAGTCTCCAAGCGGGTGAAAAATCGAGCTATCCTTATCAAAAGGAAGCAATTACAGCCGCTTTCCGTGTGGAAGGTACAGAGTTAGTGTCCCGTCCCAACAGAAGAGAGCCGGCGGCAGGGAAGTGAAAAGCGACGTACCTTAAGGGCTTGCGCCTTTGGCGGCACAAGGTACCAGGGCAGCCCTAGCTCCTGGTTCCTTCCTCGGTAGTTTCACGGCAAATCAGCGGCCCTTCAGCGGAGGATCCGGAGGAAGCGGTCGGTAACTATCAGCGCCCGCTTTCAGGCAGGCACCCTGGGTTCGGATGGACGGCGTCCTGGTGATGCTGGTCCTGGGTGGAGGGATCCACAGCCCGGCGGGCCGGGAGAGTCCTAAGGAGTTAGGGAAAGAGGCGGATTAAGTACGGTTTTGAACAATAGAGGAGGTGGAGGTGAGAGAGAAAGGAGGAGGCGATTAAGAAGAAGGCAGGCTAGAGCCAGAGATAGGTAGAGGGGTTGGGAGAAGAGCAGACAGCAGAAATTTAAGTAAAAGGCAGGAAGCTTTAGCTGCCCAGTGCAGAGACAGGATCAGGAGATATAGAGGATTCAAAGGAAGCAAACAGGTAGAAGTTCACAGAGATACAGTGAAAAAAAAAAAAGGACAGAGGAAAACTGAAATTTTGCAAGGAAGAGCTGTTTCACAAGGCAGCAATGACAGCGCTTGTTCACAATCTCCAAGCGGGTGAAAATCAAGCTATCTTATCAAAAGGAAGCAATTACAACCGCTTTCGTGTGGAAGGTACAGAGTTAGTGTCCCGTCCCAACAGAAAGAGCGGCAGAAGTGGCAGCGTACCTTAGGGCTTGCGCCTTTGGCGGCACAAGAGTACCAGGAGCTGCCAAGCTCCTGGTTCCTTCCTGGTTGTTTGCGCAAATCAGCGACCCCTTCAACGGAGGATCCGGAGGAGCCGCCGGTCGGTAACTTCTTGAGCGCTTGCAGGCACCCTGTCTCGGATGGCACGACGTCCTGGTGATGCTGGTCCTGGGTGGAAGGGGATCCACAGCCCCGGCAGGCCCGGGAGAGTCCTAAGGAGTTAGGGAAAAGAAGGCGAATTAAGTACGGTGTTAAGGAACTGGTGTCAGCAACAGGCAGGAGTTAATCATTCAGAGGGAAAGAATTATTGTTTTCAAAATATGAGAATGGATTTTTTTTTGTGGGATGGGAGTGTGATGTTGGGAGTAGTGAAGTGCAAGTAAAGGAGATGTGAGTGACAGGAGCGAGCGGAGTGGGAGTAATGTGTTGGTGGACCAGGTACCAGTTTGTTTAAATACAGTGGTTTTCCTGAGCTGATGCAATCTGAACTTAAGAAATTATGTCATCTGTGTGGGACGAAGTGGTTACTACTTTTGGTGCTATACTGGCTACTGGTGCAAGGTGGTTAGTGTTGCAGGTCTTGTGGGGACAATGGCGAATGCTGTACTGCTGGTGAGGAAGTAGTGGTGGTGGGGGGCAGTGATCTAGTTCCAGCAGGAGGGGATGATTGATGGCAAGGTGTTAAATAAATGGTGGTTGGTTGAGTGACGGTAAGGTGTTAAATAATTGTCAGAACCACCATTTATTTAACACTAGTGAGAATAAATGAATATATTTAACTGCTTTGGAGCTCATCCTATTGCATAAAAAAATATATATATATATATATATATATATATATATATATATATATATATATATATATATATATATTTTTTTTTTACTTTTATTTCTAAAAGTTGGTGGTCGTTTTTTTAACAACCAGTGGTTTTGCACATTCCCCCATCCTGGTTATCATAGCCACTGCCAAGATGCAGTGTCTGGACAATGAGCTGATGCTGCAGTGTGGCATGTCATTGTTGCTGCAGAAATTACAAACCACTGCCCCCAAAGTTCTGTGGCAAATGGTAACCCTGCCAAAGAGTTTGGTCCCAAACTGCTGCAGAACAATTGGCGCCTCGATCACGCTCCTCTAATAAAATGACAACTACAGTAAATGGTGACTTGCAATACAGAGTTTAACTCACTGTAGCCATTTTGTTTTAGGTTAAGCAGTGGATGGTTCAGACTTCAAACTGAGCTGTTGGGTACAGTGAGTTATTAAACACAAACTACTTTTTCCTTTGTGAACTCTTGCACACGAGGAAATACCACACTTTGATAACTTTGAAAGCAGTTTTCTAATGCTTGCTTTTAAATAAATCGTGCAATGCAAACCTGCAAATGAAAACATAATATACTGTATAAGATGATCTCTGTCATGCATCACATCAACAATGTGAGAAATGGGCCAGGGTTGATGGTTTCTCTTTTGAGCCCTCTTTGTAACTGGATCATATATGACGCAAGCACATATTACAAATCTGATGCCCAATATTTGCACATACATATTAGGTTGTTCCTATCAATTTTAGAAAACTTCTATTAGTTACTGTGAATACCAACAGCTCTTCTATTTCTGCAAAAATGCCATTCGAGCAGCAAAGAGAGTGAATACTGAACAACTGCCCTGTCGTCCTCTGCTAGGGATCTGTGAAACTTTTGGCGTACAATTAAATATGTAGTTGGTGGCTATAGCAGGTGTGATGCAGTCGACAGGCTTGTAGGGGGCAAGAACCATAATAATACAGCAACCATTGCTAATGCCTTTAATGACCATTTCTCAGATCTGTTGGCCTATACTTCCCTGTTTGCCTCCGTAAATAACCAGCACTCCACCCCCTTTGATACCCCTTTGCCACAGCCTCTGTCCCATCCCCCTTTTATCTGACAGCTGTCTCAGTTAGGAAGACTTACAAGCTACTAGCCGGCCTCTCTTCTTTCACTAGCGCAGGTCATAACCTAGAACCCAAACTCCTAAAACTGGGGGCCCCCCTTACTTGCACTACCAATCTCCCACATTTTTATTTATATTTTCATTTATTTAATAATTCGGAAGTAACCTTTGAGCTCAGAGCTCTTTTACAAAGGTTCCACGTCAAGGGAGAGTACAAAGAGTTACAATGGCACAAGTACACAGCAGGAAAGCTACCCGCGTCTAGCACAGTAATACTAGCTGGACAAGACAACTAATCTAGGAATTGATCACAAGCAACCACAGTTACAAATTCTAGAGTAAAGATAACCAGCTGCCTTGTGGACAGGCATTGTCACAATACCAGAAAATCATTTTTCAGATAGTTTCAGGTGAAGGGAGGAGGGAGAGGGGTGCAAAAGAGAGAGATCAGCAGCTCATTCCCCAAGTGGTGCAGGTGGCTTTGGAGAGAGGAGAGCACTAGGAGAAGTTACATGGAGGTGGGTAGGAGGTGATGGCAGGATGGAAAGGGAGGCTGGGGAGGGGGGAGCAGATACAGAGCCACAGAGAGGGGATAGTCAAAGAGGGGCTAAGGTAAGCAGGGAGACAGGACAGAGAGGAGTAGAGCAAGGAGTAAGTGCTAGTCTGTGGAGTATTAGTACCCTATTAGGTACGGCTTAGGAGTCAGAATGTTGCACAGCGGGTGGTGTTGCAGTCTGCGACAGCCATACTATGTGTAAAAGTGCTTAAAGCATGTCAGCACTCACAGAATCTAGTGTTGATTAATGATAACCTAAGCTCTTGCTTAAACTTAGGGAACCTAAGCTCTTGCTTAAACCTAGGGAAGTATTCTCAACCTATCCCTTACTACTGGAGTGAATCCCCCACTATGGAAAGTCGCTAGGTTGGTATCTTTTTTTTCAAGCAAGGGGATTAAAAATGTATTGAAAACTATCGGCCTATAGTTACCCTATCGGCTGTCAGCAAACTATTGGAGAAGGTAGTAGAGGTACAACTGTTGGGAGTATCTACAAAAATATGATCTACTGTCCCCTGAGCAACACGGTTTTCACAAGGGCCATAGTACTAGTACTGCCCTTGCTAAGATTACATCTGAAATTATGTCAGCAACGGATCGCGGCATGTTGTCTGGAGAGATCTCTGTCAACCTCTCCAAGGCCTTTGATTTAGTGGATCATACCCTTTTGTGTGCAAAGCTTCACACTCTCTTGGCATGTCTCGTCTGGCCCTAGCATGGTTCTCCAACTATTCTTTTTTTTTTTTTGTACATTCTCTTTATACTCCCCCTCACTGACCACCTGGACTCTCTCTGGTGTGTGGTCACATGGCTTGGCCATATCCCACCCACCTGAAGTCCCCAGCCTTACCTGCCCAGTGGGACCGGTCTCCTCTCCGCTTTCCTGATCACTTGAACCCCCAACCCTGAGCCCCTCTGAGGTGGGACCGCTGACTCCTTCTCCTGGTGCTCTACCTATAATCTGATGGCGGGACGAGGGAACGAAGGGAGCACCGGAGACTTGTAGGACCCGCCACAGGTGTGGGGGCTGTCCACTGGACCCACCTTCATAGGCCAAGACCGTATTTCCTTTTTCTGGCCCCCCCTTCAGCTCGGATGTGCAATGCATCCCAGTGTGTGCATGTGTGTTCCCGCACCCGCACACAGGAGTGCCACCGCAGCCAATCCCCAGTCAGAGATTCTGAAAGGCTGTTGTACTCCCAGTCACCACTGGGAGTCACCAAAGCCTGGGATCTACAACCCCCCTCCCTCCCTCCCAGGAGAGGAGAGGAGAGCAGTCCTCGGGATGCTCAATCCTTCTCCTCCCCCCGACAATCCAAGTCCACTCTCGAACCCAGGTCGCCAGTATGGCGTCCAGCGTCTCAACTCTCAGTGCCACTGGACCTCTTCAACTATCCTGATGGCAAGCAAGAAAAAAATACTCACCATAGTAATCTTGTTTCTTCAAAGGGATCACTCATTATCATTAAACTGATACAGTCAGCCTCCTGTGTTGGACTGCCCGGAGAGATGGAATTATATGCAAATGATGGAACTCTCAATTGGCTCATGCCAATTTCAAACTGCTGCCCTAGCAAATGCTGCACTCTTGAGTGCTTCAGATTCTTACATAGCCTAAACTGGGTATAAGACCCACTATCTAGAATATTTCTATAAAATAATTTTTTATCCTCTCAGGTCAAAAAAACATCCCAAGAAGTAAACCTAAAAAAACTTGAGACTACAAGGGAACCAACTGGTTAACAACAGGTGAGTCACTAACCTGATCTATATGGAAAAACATCCTAAAACAGGGATGCAGAACAACTTTCATAGGTTTTAATAGGGGAGGCAGGGTGGGTGCTTTAATCATAATGAGTAATCCCTTTGAAGAAACAAGATTACTATGGCGAGTAATTTTTTCTTCTAACCCCAGGAATCACTCATTATGATTAAACTGATACAGACTACCAAGCATTACCTTTGGAGGTTGGGCAGAAAACCTATTTAGGAAACAGGTTCTGCAACACTGCTGTACCAAACTTGGCATCATTTCTGGACTGCAGATCCAGGCTGTAATGCTTTGTGAAGGTGTGTACTGTTTTCCATGTAGCTGTTTTGCAGATTTCCAATAGTGGAATCTCTCTTGAAGCTGTCACTGAAGCAGCTGTGCCCCTGGTGGAATGTGCTCTTAGGCCCAGGGGAGCCTGTTTACCCACTTTACTGTAACAAAACTGTATACATGCCACTATCCAGTGAGCAATTGTACATTTTGTGGCAGGTCTGCCCCTACCTACCTCTCCATAGGTAAGAAAGCGCTGTGTCTGACCTGGTCTATAAGATTTATTTCTGTCAATATAGTGGCTAAGTGCCCTTTTGACATAATGGGAGTGAAGCATCCTTTCTGGAGAACTGAAGTTCTCTGTAAAAAAGTCAGGTAAAGTGATGGACTCATTTAAATGGAAATCAGACAGCACATTGAGAAGGAATTTTCTATTGGTCCTGAGGACCACTTTATCCCTGTGGAATGAGACGTAGTCTACATCCGTGCACAGGGCCTGTAACTCACTGATTGTTCTGGCTGAAGTAATAGCAACCAGAAACACAGTTTTCCAAGTGTTATACTTCGATTCTATTGTTGCTATTGATTCAAACTGGGCATCCATGAGCTTGGCAATGCAGATATTCAGATTCCAGGCCAAAACTGGTTCCCTCAAAGGAGGGAACAAGAGGTTAAGACCTTTAAAATATTTCATGGACTGGATGAGAGGCCATGGATCTCTCTTTACCAGCTGACAAATAAGCTGAAACTGAAGCCAACAGGACCTTGAGTGTCGAAGGCTTCAGGACCTAAAGAATGCAAATGTGTTAGGTAACCCAGGAGAATGGCTGGGTCAGCCCTGGATGGGTCAACACCCTTACCTGTACACCATATGGAAAACTTCTTCCACTTAGCAGAGTATGTCTTTTTAGTGGCAGGTTTCCTGGAACCCCTAAGTACTGTCAGCACCTGTTCTGACAGTTTAAGACTAGCATACTTTGAGACCTCAAGAGCCAGGCCTTGAGCCTTAGTGATTTGAGGTTGGGGTACAGTATCCTGCCCTGAGAGGATGTCAGCAGGCTGTGCCTCCTGGGAAGATGAATTGGAGGTACCACTGACAGCCAACAAGTGAATACCAGTGCTGCCTCGCCCAATCTAGTGCCATCCATATCATTGTTGCCGACTGGCACCTCAGTTTCAGCAGGGTCCTGAATATCAGTGGAAAAGGAGGGAAGGCATACAGAAACTTCCCCGTCCAATCCAGTGCCAACGCATCCAGGAGTAGTGTGCCCCTGACAGGAGGCCTGCAACAGTATACTGGTAACTGGTGATTTTCTACAGAGGCGAAGAGATCTAGCTCTGGAGTGCCCCATCGTCTGAAAATCGAACTGAGTATCTGAGGACTCAGGCACCACTCATGTGATCCTGACTTATCCTGCTGTGGGAGTCTGCCAGCACATTGTCCTTTCCTGGAAGATGTATGGCTGATAGGGATACCTTCATGCAGTAAGCCAAGGACCACAGCCTCATTGCTTCTGTGCACAGTGGGGCTGACCTGGTTCCTCCCCATTTGTTGATGTAATACACATTGTGACGCTTGGCCAGCTGGTTATGATTGTTCTATGATATCTGTAATATAGAATGTGGTATGTGAGTGTCTCACATGAGACATCCTGTGCTATGGGTGACCCCCCCCCCGGTCAGTGAAGTGACAAGTGACCTGAAACCAGGAGGTAATTAAAAGACTAGAGAGACTTAATTAAGGGTCTCCTGTTTTTCTGTTGCAATCAGAACTGACCCAGCTGCCAGGATATAGGGCTCGTAAACTTTTATGACGTCTTAGAGGAAAAACATGTTATACCACCATGGTGTGAAAAGTTGTAAAATCTTTGACCTGCCTTGGGAACAGTAAACCACACAAGATCAAAGGAAAGGCTTGATTAAAGACTGCCATAATTTGGGAAACTGTTTTTTGCTGAAGTCACAGTATTTAAAATATCTCCTGACAGGAAGATCATTTTTGTGTATTTTTTATATTCCAAAAGGAGGAGCTAGCTAGATGACATCATAGAAGGGGTGTGTGAGAGAGAGAGAGAGAGAGAGTTTAACTAGGACTTGTGTCTGATCTTTGAGACATATATTTTTGGGTTCTCAAGAAACAAGATCTCTGGTCTAACTTAAGCATTTACATAGGTAATACATTAGATAGAAAAGATCTAACTGTACGTTGGTAGGAGTTTGTAGTTTTCTTTGTTTTCTTTATGTGATTGTATGCTCTTCGATATATTGTTCTGTGTTTAATTTTTACATATTTTTATCCATTTTTAAGTAAGCCTTTAACTTGAAAGATACTGCCTGGGTCTTCCAAGTCCTTTCTTTTGCATGTGTCGTATAGAAGGTTAAGACTGACAAAAACTGTTCAAGAGCTTGATGGCGTTACTAAACTGGGAAAAGGTAAGAATATACCTAAGGCCTTTTATAGAGTTTTAAGGGTTCATTTTGGATACCTGGTTAGGTGCCCTTAGGCAAAACACATACTGCATCCCCCGAAGAGAATTTTATCTGAGCCTATACTTTTGGGTATGCTAGCATAAGGGTCACAGTATGAATCCCCCAGAACATGACACTAACAGGGATTCGAACCCACAAGCAGACAGGAGGGTTACCCTGTCTGTTACCTGTTCACACTCTTGCGCTCTGAGGTTGGCATTGTGGGAGCAGAGGGCCTGACCTGCTCAGTGCGTTTGTGACACATAGCAGTGGCATTATCTGTTCTGACCTACACCACCTTGTTTTGAAGATGTGGAGCAAATGACTGCAGGGCTAGGTACACTGTTCTGCACTCCAGTACACTGCTCTGAGCTCCAGCAGATTTATCTGCAACAGGGATTCTTGAGGAGACCATGTGCTAGTTGCTGTATAATCCAACATGTGTGCTCCCCAACCCAGAAGGGATGCATCTGTTGTAAGAACTAAGTAAGGTTGTTCCTTTGTGAAAGGCACACCTACCCAAAGGTTGTGCTCGTCCAGCCACCACTGCAGTACCTGTAGCAGGCTGTGGGTGACTAGGACCAGTTTGGACAGAGGATCTGTCCTCTGTGACCAATACTGTCTCAGGTGGAACTGGATGTCTCTCATTTGGAATCTGGAACCTAGTACCACTGTGGTGGCAGCTGCCATGTAGCCCAGGAGCCTGAGGAACTCTCTGGCCAGTTTGGGTTTTCATGGCACAAGTAAGCTTGCAATCCGCAGAATGCTGTTTACCCTGTCCTGTGGCACAAAAGCTCTGCCCAGACTGGTGTTTAGCTCTGCACCAATGAACTCGAGTACCTGAACTGGTGTTTGCTGAGACTTCTGTTCATTTATGAAGAAACCCAGGGATTCCAGAGTAGTTAGTGCTAAAGGCTGCTCTGCAAGTTGTAGAGATGGACCCACTACTAACCAGTCTTCCAGGTTGGGAAAGACTGACACCCCTTGTTTTCTCAGAAACTCCACTACCATGGCCAAACACTTTGTGAAGGCCCTTCGGGCAGAAGTTAGACCAAAAGGAAGGGCTGCAAACTGATAATGGCCTGAGGCCAATCTGAATCTCAGGTACTTTCTGTGCAGGAGGCAGTATAGCGCAGTGGTCTAAGGCTCTGAGCTGCAAATCTGGTGACATCCAGCAGACCAGACCTGGGTTTGAATTCCACAGCTTCCACTTGCATACTGTGTGACCCTGAGCAAGTCACTTAACCTCCTTGTGCTCCCAGGTCGCTCCTGTAAAAAAGCTTTCGGCTTAGTGTGTTATACCTGGTTAAACAACTAAATAAAAAAAAAAAAATCTCCTAAGGGGGACTGCTAGTGCCATCAACCTGGCTGCAGAATCATTAGTGTCCACAGCCATGTGGAACTGGTATTTTGTGGCATCTAGAGAAGCTCTTGCTGTAGCGTGTAGGTTCACTGCCACCTCACCTGGCACTCTGTCAGCCAGGGCTAACACTGCATTCCAGCGTGCCTTCTGGTATTGCACTGCATAAGTCATATAATTGGCCTAAGTATGAGAGAGGCAGCCTTATACCCTTTTTTCCCCATTGCATCCATCTTCTGAAAATCTTTGTCTGGAGGATGGGTAGCCAAGGGAATTCTGGCTTTGTCGCAGGCAGCAGCCTGCACAACTCCTTCAGGGTCAGGGTGGCTGAACAGAAAATCAGCTGTTGTCCTATCAAGCTGATATTTCTTATCAGCTTTTTTGTCAACTCCTGGAATAGAATTAGGAGTTTGGAATATGTGTAATGCTGCCTTTTTCAAGGACTTATGCATAGGCAGCAATAAACGTTTTGTGGGGGCTAGCCCCATCATATCCAAACATTCTGCTTTCTCCATATCCTCCTCTGTCTAATGCAGAGGGTGGTTTGGTGTTTCCACCATGCTTTTAACAAAAGCATAATGTGAGGTATAATCCTCGGGACCCTGGGGGTGGGGACCGGACTCCTGTTCTGGAGAAACCTCTGGATCTATCGGTTCCTCCTCAAAATCATCCTCCTCCTCCTCCTCAGGAAAGGAGGCCTGCGGTTTCTGAGAACGTAGAACTGGTACAGGAAACGGGGCAGTCGGTATTAGAACTGGGACTGTAGCTTGCAGTGCTTGCAAAACCTGTAAGGCCTTGGCAATGTCCTCAGCCGAGGGCATACCAGTTTTGTCAGCTTTGAGCTCCTTAGCCTTTTCACGGCTGGAGGCGCAGCAACATGCTTTCCTTACATTTTTTCTTAAGTGGAACATGTTCAGTCCCTGAGTCCACTGTCCTTTTTGACTTACCCTGCTCAACTTTACCTGATCCTTTATCAGGATCCTTAGCTTTACCTCCATCCTTTCTTGTGTCAGAGGTGGAGGAACCACTTTCACAAGTATTAGCAGAAGCAGAGGCCATTTCTTCCAAAATTCTGGACCTCTTCTTGAGTGTTTTAGAACAAAATGTTTTACAAATATCACTATTTGCAAAAATATGGCTAGTGCCAAGATAAAAAATAGACAACGAATGTCTGTCTGCTTTAGCTATGATCTGACCTCACACAATTTGAAACCAGTGGGTCCTGTGCGTTTCTTAGGCTTAACAACAGGAGCCTCTGACATTGAGCAGGAATCGCTAAAGGAAATATATCAAATTATCGATTCCTTAGAACTGAATATTTCAAATATAAATAACCGCTAACGGTTCCAGAAACCGGGCGCTACTCGGTTCCTGACAAAAAAGGGAACCGAGAAACCAACAAATTTAAATAAAACCTAAACAATTAAATGCAGTTCAGGAACCGACCACAAGAACTAACAAATATAGCAAAATTGAGGTAAAAACCTCACTAGAAATAGCAGAACCCTCAGTTCCAAGGAACCGTGAAGGAACTGCTAATCACACAAAATATTCACACAAATTACAAAAAAAACTAAAACTAAGGCAGCAATCTAAAATACATATAAAAAACACTACTTATCAACCAGATAAATGGATTTTGAAGAGGTTGAAGGAGAGCTCTCCGGGACGTTTTCACTAGGCAGGCAGAGTAAAGAATCTGAAGCATTCAGAGTGCAGCAGTTGCTAGGGCAGCAGTTTGAAACTGGCATGAGACAACTGAGAGTTCCATCATTTGCATATAATTCCATCTCTCTGGGTAGTCCAAAACAGGAAGCTGACTGCATCAGTTTAATCATAATGAGTGATTCCTTGGGTTAGAACAGCTTGTTAAGTATAACAGAGTTTTTTCAGAACCTATTTCTGTTAACGTCGGAATTCCTCAGGGCTCTATCTTAGGCCCTATTTTATTCTCCTTATTTGTCAATGACTTCCCGCTGGTCCCCACCCGTTGCAATACCACCCTATATGCTGATGACTTGATTCTCCTGTACAGCTCAAATGATATCAACGTCACTAATACCCACCTACAAGCTGACTTTCATAAATTACAAACCTGGCTCCTGACAAATAAGCTTGTTCTAAACCGAATGAAAACGCAGACCGTGCTCTTTGGCTCCATAGCAAAGCTTAAATTATGTCCTGCCCCCCTGAGTGTTATGAGTGTTGGTGGGTCCCTGGTGGGCACAAAATGCTCCTTCAAATATCTGGAAGCCAACCCTGACTCCCAATTAGACCTCTCCCTGCATATTCGCAATGTGTGTAAGGCAACAAATGTCAAACTGGGTCTATCCTACAGGGCTCAGGGGGCCCTTACTGTAGCTGCACATCTTGCCCTGGCTTAAGGTACACTACTTCCCACACTTAGCTATGGGCTCATTACCTTTCCCTTTACCACAAAATCTAGCCTAGCCAGGTGGGGTGTGGCCTATAATAATGTCAATCGCTTTGCCATTGCTGTCCCTCGGCTCATCCATCGCTTTGAACTATATGATAAACTTCACTGGCTGCCTCTGTGCACGCTCCTTTGTCCTGGGCTGTTTTATTGACAAAATAGTCCAAACTGCCACTCCTGCCCTGTCGAAACTCCTGAAACCTGTCCAACCCTCATACCTGCTTACGCCTACTGACTTGCAGTCTCTCCTTGTCCCTAAATCTCACACCCTGACTGAAGGCTGGGCCTTTGCTGTTTGTGCCCCTAGATTCTGGAACTCCCTGCCAGCGCCTACTAGGTGTGCCAACACCCACTTCATTTTTAAGAGATCCTTAAGGGTGCACCTAAAATCTGTCTCATCTGCAACTGTCCCTAAAATAAGGGGCTTGGTGTTCTATATTCCTGTATTAATTCCTGGCCTCTGCCCAAAACTAACAGTGGTGACTAAAAAATGTTGGTAACTCTCTGATACTCTAATACTTACTGCTTATTAATTTCACTGCACCTTGTTTTGCCCTAATGATTATGTATATTTCACTTACTGTACTGTCAAAAGATTTCTTACTGTACTGCAGCCTCAACCATGTGATCATTCCTTCACGTTACTGTCTGTATATCCTTTTTTTGTTATATTGTTCTGTATATTTTTCCTTTGTAATCTCCCGGGTCATACCTGAAAATAGGCATTTTTTGTCTAGTGTGCTTACCTGGTCAACAAGAAAAAATTACTCACCTTAGTAATGTTGTTTCTTCTAATGGAGTCTTGCTATATTATAGACATTAGCAGTTTGTTCCAGCTCTAGAACTGCCCCGGGGTGAAACGGTTAAAACCATTCCAAAATAGAATTTTGGCACGAGAGCAGCTCTATCTGTGTCATTTCAAACTTGAACTGTCAGATTTTTACAGGCCAAACTCACTAAGGTCTGTGTGGAAGCTGTAACCTACACTAGCCAAATGGCTACCTAAATAATAACAACCATTGATGGTCCCAACACCCAAGACTCAAGTCAGGGGACCAGAAATACTAACACCATTCTAATAATATGAAAATGGAACATAAGTATAATAAAACACACACACGCGTACACATACACCCCCAAAGTCCCAAAGGGACAAAATGCTAACAGGACATAAGTAGTGCCCACACTAAGTTGCCCGCACCCACCAAGTAGAGGTTCTAGAGGGGGCAGGTTGGGAGGTCTATAAATAGCAAGACTCCATTAGAAGAAACAACATTACTAAGGTGAGTAATTTTCTTCCAAACAACATGAAGTCTTGCTATATTATAGACATTAGCAGAATACACAGCAGTACCTCCATGGAGGAGGGCAGAACCTACTTAGGGAATAGGCTCTGAAGAACAGCTGTGCAAAACCCAGGCATCTCTCCTGGCCTGGACATCCAGGGAGTAATGCTTGGTAAAGTGTGTACCGCTTTCCAAGTAGCAGCCTGGCAAATCTCTAATAAAGGGATATCTCTGGCAGCAGCTAGAGACGCAGCTGTACCCCTGGTAGAATGAGCCCTCAAACCCGGGGCTCTGCCCACTTTCTGATAAATTGGATACAAGAGACAATCCACCTGGCTATTGATCTCTTAGTGGCAGGTTGCCTTTCCCAACTTCACCATAGGTAAGGAAAAGTTGGAGGATTCGAACCTGTGACCTTTAGTACGCTCTATATAATAACTAAGAGCTCTCTTAACATCCAGGCTGTGCAACCTCCCTTCAAGAGGAGTGATCAGTGAAAAATACTGGAGCGAGATAGATTGATTAAGATGGAAATCTGAAACCACCTTAGGCAAAAACTTCCTATTAGTCCTAAGGACTACCTTATCCCTATGAGAGAAATAAAGTCAGTCTCCACTGACAAGGCTTACAACTCACTTGTCGTCCTGGCGAAGTAGTAGCCACTAGATAAACAGTTTTCCAAGTTAGGTACTTAAGCTCTGCAGAAGGCAGAGGTTCAAAGGGGTTGCATTAACTGGGCAATGCAAACATTAAGGTCCCAAGCAGGGCCAGTTCCGAAAGGGAGGATTAGTATGGAGTAATCCCTTAAAAACTTGGAAAACACAGGATGAGAGGAAAGAGGGATGACTTTCCTGCTGACACAAAAGCAGACACAGCTGCCAAATGAACTCTCAGGGTAGCTGGTCTGAGACCCAAGGAATTAAGATGTACCATGTAATCTAACAAAATGGGCAATTCAGCAGATTCTGGAAATATTTTCCCAGCACACCAAATGGAAAACCTTTTCCATTTAGAACTATAAGTAGCCCTAGTGGAAGGCTTTCTGGAAGCCTTTAGGATCTCAAGAACACCCTGAGAGAGGTGTAAATCAGCAAACTCTAACTCCTCAAGAGCCAGGCCTTGAGGTTGAGGGATTTGAGGTCCGGATACCAAACCCTTCCCTGGGGACAAGTCAACAGATTATGATTCCTGGGGAGGCATAGGGGAAGATGGACTGTCAGAGACAGAAGGAGTGGGTACCAGGGCTGCCTGGCCCAATCCGGGGCAATCAGAATCACCCTGCAAGGCTGAGATCTGATTTTGACTAGTACTTTGAATAGGAGAGGAAAGGGGAAAGCAGAGGAACTTCCTCCCAATCCAGAAGAAGGGCATCCAGGGAACTGAGCCCAGCACTGGAGGCCTGCAACAGAACAGAGGAAGTTTGTGATTGTCTGGGGCTGCAAAAGATCTATCTGAGGGATGCCCCACCTGGCAAAACTATCCCCAGCACTTGAGGATCCAGGGACCATTCGTGATGGCCCTGGAAATCCTGCAGAGGGCATCTGCTAGACATTGTCCTTCCCTGGAAGATGAACTGCTATGAGGGAAGTGTTCAGGGAATAGGCCAGAGACCACAACTTCATTGCCTCGGTGCACAAGGCCGAAGACCGAGTGCCCCCTGTTTGTTGATGTACCACATTGTTGTGGTGTTGTCTGTTCTGACTTGTATCACCTTGTCATGGACAGATGCAGAAAAAGCTTGAAGAGCTAAAAAGACAGCTCTGAGTTCCAGCAAATTGATGTGGAGCAGAGATTCCTGGGGGGACCAAACTCCCTGAGTGGAAAGGTCGCCCATGTGGGCTCCCCAACCCAGAAGGGAAGCATCTGTAGTGAGAGTCAAGTCGTGAGAAGGGGAAATGAAGGGGACCCCACTCTTAAATTGCTCTGATCCTGCCACCACTGGAGAGCTAGGATCAAGGTTCGATCACTGGGACCAACTTGGAAAGGGGTCTCTTCTCTGAGACCAAAAGGTTCTCAAGTGAAACTGAATGTCTCTCATCTGAAATCTGGCTCCCTGCACAACAGCTGTGGATGCAGCCATGTGCCCCAGGAGCTGCAGAAAGTGTCTTGCTGGTCGAGAGACCTGCAGAGTGAAGGAAGAGGCCAGAGCCACTAAATTCCTTACCCTTTCTGGGAAGAAAGGCTCTGGCTAGCTTGTGTCAATTCTGCCCTATAAAGGCGAGTACCTGGACTGGTTCCAGAACCGACTTTGGTAGGTTTAGCAGAAAACCCAGGGAGGTGAGAAGCTGCTGGGTGACCTGCAGGTGAGATTTTACCTGTTCTGGGGACTGGCCTACAATGAGCCAGTCATCTAGATAGGAAAAACAGCAATCCTCTGCCTCCTTAAGTGGGCCACTGCCACTGCTAGACACTTGTGAATACCCTTGGAGCAGAGGTAAGGCCGAAGGGCATTGCTCTGAACTGGTAATGACCTGAGGCAGTTCGAATCTGAGGTACTTCAATGGGATCTTCTGATTAGGACATGGAAATAGGCATCCTTGAGGTCCAGGAGGCTAGCCAGTCCCTGGCCTTAGGGAAATAAAATCATTGCGGAGTTACCATTTTGAACTTTGGTTTCAAAAGACGCTTGTTCAGATATCTGAGATCTAAAATGGGCCGCCACACTCCTGTCTTTTTTGGGGTAAGGAAGTATCTGGAATACAGACCCCTGCCCTGATGCAGGGGAGGAACCCTTTCTACTGCTCTGAGAGCTAACAGGGATGAGACCTCTGTTTCCAGAGCGAGGGTCTCTGAGCACTTGCAGGTAGAAAAAGTCTGCTTCTCGACTTGGGAACTTTTTGAAGCTGAGAACCAGACCCTGGCTTACTACTTCCAGAACCCACTTGTCTGAGGTTAAAGAAGCCCAATTCTGACTGAAGTAAGCCAGCCTGCCCCCACTGGTACAGAAGAATCGGCCCTGGGCACCCCATCAGGGTGCCTGTTTCACAGAGAGCTTTAGGCTGGGGGTGGGAGCAGGTCTGCCCACCCTCGTCTGCCCTGCCTCTGAAGAAGCCCCTCCGAGCATAGGCAGAGGAGGCCTGAGTCTAGTAGAAAGGCCTGTGAAAGGCCTACCCCTACCCCTGGGGCATGCCTTTGAGGAGTGGCTTGCCGCCTTAGCCTGGGCACTCTTTAAGTAGTCCTATATTCATCCATCTTCTTCATGTAATTCTCTGTCTGCTCTCCAAACAGATAATTCCCACCACAGGAAAATCCATAGCCTTAGTCTGGGTATCCTGTGACAAACTAGTACACCTGAGCCAGGCCAACCTACTAAAAGCTACAGATGTGGCCATGACCCTAGAGGAAACATCATTAACATCACGCAGCATGAAACTGAACCTTAGAGGCTTCAATGCCATCAGCAGCCACCTGTTCTAGTTCACTAGCCAGCTGGCCATGGGCCTGCTTGGCCAATTGCATAACAGTATCCCATCTAGATTTCTGATACCTAGCTACATAAGCCATATAATTTGCTTGCCTGAGTCCCAGAGAGGCTGCCATATACTGTTTTTGCCATGGCATCAATCTTCCTGGAATCCTTGTCAGGAGGATGTGAAGCCAAGGAATATTAGCTTTATCACAGGCAGCAGCCTGAACTACTAACATGACTGCATTGCTGAGAAAGGAATTCTGTATCAGGGCCTGACGATGTATACCTTCTGTCCATCTTTTTATCTACAGGAGGCACAGAATTAGGAGCTTTTAAAATTTTAATTGTTTGTTTCTAAAAGACTTATGTAAAGGAATAGACAATCTCTACACTCTGGAATATCCATCATTTCTACAAAATCAGGCTCCTCTTGCTCATCCACAGCCTCTTCTAAAGGAAGCTGGAGGGTTTCAGCAACTTTTTATAAAACATAAAATGAGATGGGGACTCAGACAGCATAGGGGAGATTCTAAAGGTCTGTCTGGGAGATGTCCGTTCAATGGGCACACCAAGACCTTCCAGCCACATTCATACTGTTCATAATCCTCCTCCCCTCCTCTGGTTCATAAAATTCCTCAATATCATAATCCTGAACCACTGGGACCGGACGAACCGACCTTTTACCAGATAGTGGTGGTTCGGACGGACCCTGAGACAGTGACTGGACAATCTGTATGGCTTTTGCTATCTCTGCAGCAGTTGGAGAAGGAATTTTGGACTCCAGACCTGCTGATTTTCTTGTTTTCTTTACTGGAATTGGTTCCTCAGAACCAGCTTTTCTTTTGCCCGAGGAAGTCTGGCCCTGGTCAGAGGGCACTCCCTCTGGTTCGGTTAGCACCGAACCGGGCTGGCCATCCGGGTCAGCGGACTTTTTGGCCTCTCGTTCCCTGAGCCTGCCCAATCTTTTTTCCAGGGTGGCTGCAGGGAAATTCTTACATACCTGGCAGTCTGACTGGAGGTGGTCAAACCCCAGACAATAAACACATATGGTGTGTGGGTCAGCCTTGGCAAAGACTTCCCCACAAACATCACAGTGTTGAAACCCAGTGGGCCCGGTTTTTCTTTTGGGTTTCTCAGACATAATGCCAGCCTAACCAAAACTTGCCTTTAATGGCAGTGCCAGGCAAGACACCCTTATCGTCCCTAACCGTGTCACGGTATTGGAAAACCGTAATAAATCCGTTTTTTAGAACCGATAAGAACCGGAACCGCACTCTAAAATAGTAACTTTTAGCTTTAAATGAGTTTTAAACCCACTGATCAGTTCAAAACCGAACCGATAACACTTAAGTTCCACACAGACAAAACCTTCATTTACTTACGTTACCACAGACAGAGCTTGAACCGAACGGTTTTATGTTTAAAATAAAACTATTCTCGGTTAAATCCAACCGAGAAAACACTTTTTAAACCGAGAAATGAACCGAGCAGAAGAAGAAATCTCCAGAGCGACTGTTCACTGAGGCGGAGTAAAGAATCTGACAGTTCAAGTTTGAAATGACACAGATAGAGCTGCTCTCGTGCCAAAATTCTGTTTTGGAATGGTTTTAACCATTTCACTCCGGGGCAGTTCTAGAGCTGGAACAAACTGCTAATGTCTATAATATAGCAAGACTTCATGTTGTTTGAAAAGCAGAATAAAACAAAATAAGTGTCTCTGGGTCATTTCATTTGTCATTTTGTTGACTGTGTCATCTTTCACTGTGGTATGTGTCAGGGTTTTTGACTGTGTGGTAATGCCAGACCAGTTACTGGTGGTGGCAGTCAACTCTTGTTTAAAAAAATTAATGAGCTAACGTCATAGGGCCCTCAAACTGATATTGTGCTCCCCTCTCCTCAGCAGTTATTCATCTTTCTTTTGAGGTTCCAAGACATCCCATGACACCAGTTACACCATACTATGCTATTCCTGTGTGACTGCTGTCATAGAATGTCTGGGCATTATGAAAAGTGTAATTACGATCTGCTGAGGAGGGAGGGAATTTTTCTGGCAGTTACAAAGACAAAACTAGGGACTAGGTTACTGTCAGTTAACCCACCCCTAAGAAATCATTAGGCACAAAGGGCAACCTTACCTAGCCATTGTTGCATAATAACAAATACATGATTCATTTTACAATAAAAGATCAAAACATATAATAAGAGAAATGCAATAGGCTGATTTTATTTATCTTCCCATGGGAAGAGAACATTACCACATCTCACGAGTGGAAGAGCCACAAGTGAGATATGAAGATCCTGCCTCTTCACAAGTGATGATAAACTGTATATTTTGAGTCAGACCACTGCATATTCAATTACATCACCAGTTTACTAGTTTACAGCTTTTTAAACTATTGTTGTTTATTATAAACCTTTTACTATTTTTCTTTGATTTCAACTGCTAGCGTCAGTGTTGCCCTTGGCTGTTGTGATGTCATCAGCATTGCATTCACTAAAAATACCACCAACAGCTTAATCTTGTTCAAGGCCAGTTGGCATTCATCTGTATCCCCCCTCTCCCAGGTCGTGCCTGAAAACAGGCAGAGTTTGTCTAGTGCACTTACCTGGTCAACAAAAACTAAATACATTTTGAAAGTTACACTCTGACTCAGTATGCGTTGTGACATACCCTACTTTGCAAGATAAAATTATCTTGCTATGTTGAGTCAAGATAACACTTTTTATCTTGCTATTGATTGTAAAAGAGTGCTGTGTACACCCCCCCCCCAAAATCCAGCCTATTTAAAGTGTATTAAGCCTACTGCAGTAGCACCTTTTGTCTCTCATTTCTATCCTTTCCTTTCTCCATACTTTCATTTCCCCTTTTTCCAGGCAGAGCATCTGGGAAATAAGTCTCTGCTATCCCTTTATTCTTATTTCCATACCTTGGGCAGGCACTCGGAGATCAAGTATTCGACCCCCCAACCCCCAAAGAAGATACTGTTTGTAAGCTGGTACAAAGACGCTAGAATCTCTGTTAGCTTGAGTCCGCCTTTGCGCTTGAATAGGTTTGTAAAAGCAGGGGCATCAGAATCGCACTAGTGAGAGGTAGAAGACCCTTGTAGTGCATTTTTACAAACATACAATGTTGTTTAAGCAGTTTTCAGGTATTGCCAAAACGTAGGAAAAAAAGTAAACGCTATGGAAACTGTGGTCCAATCCTGGACAGTCTTATTTAGAGACTAAGACCTGCAAACACACCCAGTTATCGTGTTTGACTAACAGTTATATTTGTTTTATAGTTTGTAAAAAAAGCTTCTTTTTTTGTGCCCCAAAATGGTGTTGCAACAGTGTTTTGCGTTTTTCCTTAGTGTTCCCTCACAGTAGCACAGAAGAATTGCAGTAGCTTCCTATGCTGAGCATTGAGCAGAAAGGTGGCAAAATAGGAAATACTGAAATAAAACTCATGAGGAACTGTTACACAAAGTGTACACAATTTTAGACTATCTACCAGTTCCATACAGTGTTTCATTTCCTTTTGGTATTTCTGTGTCTCGGTTACACCAGAAAGCCAGGAAGGAATGCTGTAAAGGCCAAACGTTTACCTTAACTGTTCCCCATTCTGGAAAGTTCTCTGTGGTGCTCAGTGTTCCTGCTGCTCCAGCTATGTCCTTAGGAGGCGGCCGGCCCACTGTTCACCCTAGAAATACTATAGACAGGTAAGGGGAGGGGCTAACTCAGGCAATAATCTGTTTTTGTATTAATATTGGGAATTATTGCATTTCAGGGATATGTATGTACTTGAATAAAGATATATGGACTTTCCCTATATGTAAAAGTAAATAAATGTGTGTTGTAAAGGTTTTGCTTATGCAAGGTGATAAGGGGACGGAACTAAAGGTGGTTACCTGATGGTTCCCTGGTATAAAAGGGAGCTCACTGTGATAACCTCTTCAGATTCATTGTGGGATCAGCTAGGTACTGACCCAAAGTAAGAAGGTCTGCACCTTTTCAGACATGGACTCTATTTGATTCCAGGGCGGCTTCTGCTTGTATTGCCTTTGGAAACAAGAGTGCATAGTGTATTTTGTTTATACATTTTTGATTTCTTTCTCGTTTAAAGTCCACTGCAAAGCTACTTATTTTGTTTTGATTTTTATGCCACTCGTGAACTTACCCAAGGTCAAACAGCGCTAGTGAAAATAAATAATTTATTCCACAAGTCCCTGTTGCAAATCCCTTATTTACAGAATCTGTGTGTACACTATTTGAACAAAATAAATGAGCTTCTTTTTTCCACGGGTTCCCAAGTGAAAAATAAATGTTTATTTTTCACATGAATAAGTAACAACTTATTTATTTTACTCTTGGGTATGTCACTATTTACTGACAAGCCAAACTAACCAATCCCTTGTTAAATTCCTCTTTCCCTATTGACCAATCATGAACCTGTTTTAAAAATGAAATTATGAATGTGCTGCCAAAAATGGAGGAAGCTGATTGGTTGAGAAGTCTTTGAAGCCAAGATTATATCCCATGACATACTCACGGCTTCAAAAATCCTCCAACCACCAGCCTCCTCACTCCCAACAAATTCCTCCAAGCACAACATTCCCCATGTCCCACAGTCCAAAGCGAGTCAGACCTCCAGTTGACCGCTGTTTAACCCCAAAAAAATCCTCACCACTATTCCCCCTTACACAAATAAAACTGCTGCCTTCGGCATGCACAAAAGCACCCGCTCACCACAGAAAAGAAAAAAGAAAACAAAAAATCTTTCTCTCTGCTTCTTTGAGAGCACCAACTACTGCAGCACAGACACATTTTGAAATGGCTCTGAAGCGCCAGGGGTTCGTGACTTGTTTTGAAAACCGACTTCAGCTAGAGGCATATTTTAATAGTCAACTGCTAAAGTCGGAAATGTGTGACATTAGAAATGAGGGTTCAGACTTACAGAAATGATGCTCTCAAATAGCTGAGCCGTGACACTAGACATCTACCGATACATTTGTATATCCTATTGCATATGCATAGATGCATGTCTAGAAACGTGGCCCAGCTTCTTCAGAGGGTGATTTCTGTAAGTCTGAGCCCTGTTTCAAATAAACTCACATTTTCCAAACTTCAGCATTCAATACAGTATTAAAATATGCCTCTAGCTGAAGTCGGTTCTTAAAACTCATCCACAAGGCTCTGGCGCTTTAGCAGCATTTTGAAGCATCTCCTGCAGTAGCTGGCAGTCTAAATAGGAGCAGAGAGAGAGGATTTTGTTTTTTGGTACTAGATCAATCAATCAAACTACTTCTCCATGCAGCCTGCATCATTAAAGGCACTACTGTACACCCTAGCTCCTACTATGCAACAGCACCACTTGCTCATGCAACCCATAACAGAACTACTTTGTGAAACTGTACTCCTACACTACCACTTAAAAATAATTTTTCATATATTTAAAAAAAAAAATTTACCAAGTTTTATCCAGTTCGTAATAGCAGTAATGCACTCCAGAGTGTGGTATATCATGGGATATTGTCACTTCTCAGGTGTTGGATGCACTCGGCCTGCTGCCTCATGTCCAACCATCTGAGGTGTGATGATATCCCATGATATACCACACCCTGTCATGCATTACTGCTTTATTATACAATGGGAGGAAAGAATGCTGGGCTCTGATTGTTCAGTATGGGGCTGGACTTGTGATGTTATCCCAGTATAATATCACATATCTAGTCCCAGCACACATAAGACTGCATAACAAGTTACATAAAAATCACTGTGTATGCCATATCCAAGTTGCCAACACTTGGCATGGTCACTATGCACTCTGCCAGTACTTCATAAAGGTTTTTAAAAAATAAATCCTGCCCTCCCACTTCCACAAAGAGAACCCACAACCTTCCTGCACCCATCTCATGTGTCCAACATGACACAAAATGCAAGCATTATGCTTCTTCTTTCATTTCTTTTCTTTTTTTACTTGATGGAAAATGGAAGCCCACACAGCGATCGGCTTCACACCTGCCCTCCCCGCCAACACCACTTCCCACTTGTAAACAAGGGTTGGCCCTAAGCATGTGAGCGTGTGTGCTGTTTAAAACCACAAGGTGCTCAGCTTACCTATCTGCAGTCCTCTCTTCTTTCTCCCAGTATAAACACCAATTGTACCAGGAGAACCAGACAAAATCACAAATTGTCACAGTGTGAACCATGGGTCAGCGAGGCACGGAGTTAAATGGGAACTGTGCAAACCACAACTCAGCAGAGCGGCAGCTGAGGAAGGAGAAACTACTGCCCTCAACACAGCAGGTCACATGATCAGAAAAAAACAGTGACAGAAAAAAAAGAAACAGTAAAAACACACAGTTGGAGGGGGGCAGAGAGATCATGGAATGGAATACAAACCACGAGTCAGCAGAGCGGGAGCTGGGGAAGGAGGAGCTACTACCCTCCACACAGCAGGCCACAGGATGGGAACAAAGATCGAAAGGGGGGGGAGTAAACAGTAAAAACATGCAGTTGGAGGGAAGGTACAGAAAATCATTTAAATTTCAGATGGGAGAAAGCCCTCATTAAAGCACAGCAGCTCCATCTACACAGCAGCTCCGCCTATTGGCCAAAACATTAAAACAGCACTATTCTTTTTTCTGAGCATATCTGCTCATTCAAAAAATGACACAAAATCTTCTTTTAAATTGTACTTTTTATCGTTTTTTTTCTTTCTACAAAAGAGCCATTGATAATAGGAATAATGCACTCCAGAGTGTGTGTCATACTGGGATAGCGTCACTTCGTGGGAGTTGGATGCACTCTACATGCGGCCTCATGTCCAACCACGTGAGGCATGATGTTATCCCAACACAACACACACCCTGTTATGCATTATTCCTTTAATAGCACAGTTGGTGCTATCAAATTTCCTTGCATCTCCTACTTGTCATTATCCATAAAAAAAAAAAAATCAAAGCACCAGTGGTGCTAAAAAGTGTCATGCTGCCTAAAGTAGAAGGACTTCACTTAGATGCGGCGCGTCAGCTAGGCTATCCTGTGTAAATAATTTACTTGGTTCCTCTGGTAAGCCTGAAGCAGATACATTTGAACTTTTATTGTTGCAATGAGTGGGATGAGCAAGGGTACTTTAAATGCTGATCATAAGGAAAGTACAGTTACACAAGAACTTACTGTAACAGTAGATCTTCGAGAGAGGCGCTTGCAGTAGGTACTAACCAGTAGGACTAGAACCATCAGGCACTAGGACCACATGGAAAATTTTAGCTAGCACCCGGCGTTACATGATGGACATCAGCGTGACACTATTTAGTGGGTGGTCCCCATGCCCACCCTCCAGTTCTCCCGCCAGAAACCTAAGAAGGTGTGACTAGAGAAAGGAGTGGGCTTCTGTAGCCAAAAGAAAGGCTCTAAAGAAATAGTCACTGAAACAGGGGGAAGGTGGGAGGAAAAAAGGTACCTACTGCAAGAGCTTCTCTTGAAAGATCTACTGTTATGGTACATTCTTACGTAACTGCACTATCTTACTTCGAGAGGGCTCTTGCTATAGGTATGAACCATTAGGACAGAGTCCCAAGTAGTGAAATTCAGACAAAGGCTGAAGCATGGGAGGCAGGGAAGGTTTGCAGTAGGTACCAGATTAAGCCAAGAGGCCCTGAAGAATGGCTAGTCAGAAGCCTGCCCTGCACCTAGAGGCGATGTCCAGACTGTAGTGTTTGGTAAAGGTGTAGAAAGCTCCAAGTAGCTGCCGCACAAATGTCGATGGCAAAAACATTCCTGAAACAAGCAGTAGATGCACCCATGCCTCTGGTTGAATGCCTCTTGGTTTTCCCCAGAAGAGGCTTGTTATACTTCTGATGATAAAACAAAATGCAGTTTGCTTACCATTTGGATAAGCATTGTCTGGAAACTGACGTGCCCTCTCTTTTGGGTGCAAAAGAAACAAAAAGCTGATCTGTTTTACGGACTGACTTCATCCGGTTCGTATAATAACGCAAGGTTCTGTGCACATCGAGTATGTAAAGAATGGCCTCCCCTCGATTAGAATGCTCGGGATAATACACTGGCAAGTGTATGGTCTGATTCAAAGTAAATTCAGACACCACCTTAGGTAAAAACTTAGGATTTTTATGCAAAGCCACCCAGTCTCTGTGGAAAATCAAATAAGGCTCCTTACACATCAGGGCCTGAAGTTCGGAAATCCTTCGAGCTGAAGTAATGGCAACTAAAATGAAGAGTTTTACAGGAAAGGTAGCGCAGGTTGTAACTTGCGGCCGGTTCACAGGGAGGCAAAGTGAGTTTCTTGAGGATGAAGTTCAAAATCCACGGAGGAACCGGGTTCCTGACTGGGGGTTTCAAATGGAGAATTCCTTTCAGAAAGGTTTTGGAAACCCCAAACTGTGCCAAAGTTTTGCCATCCACTGGAGTGTGGTAGGCAGAAGTGGCAGACAAGCGGGCCTTCAATGAAGAATAGCTAAAGCCAAGGTCAGAGAGATGCAGCAGGTATTCCATGACCTGTGGGACAGGGCAAGAGAAAGGGTCTCATCCCTGGTTGGTTGCCCAAATGGAAAACCTTTTCCATTTCATAGCATATGTGGATCTTGTGAAAGGCTTATGGGCCTCCACAAGGACTTGAGCCACTCTGGAAGAGACCCCAAAGCGTGCAAGAGCTACGCCAACAGGTGCCATGCGTGAAGATGAAGGGACCTGAGGCCCAGATGGACCAGCTTGCCCCTGGTCCTGAGTCAACAGATTCTGGTAGAGGGGTAGGGGAAATGGAGGGTCCACTCACAGCTGCCGAAGCAGAGGAAACCACACTTGGTGAGGCCAATAAGGGGCTATGAGAATCATGCGAGCCCCTTCTTGCTGGGATTTCAGAAGCACCCTCTGCAACAGAGGAAAGGGAGGGAAGGTGTACAAGAATCTCTCTGCCCAGCAGAGAGACAGCGTGTCTCACCAGAAAATACCACGCCCGGAAACGAGCGAGCAGAAACTGGGTAGTTTTGCATTCAATGGGGAGGTGAACAGATCGAGATGTGGGCGACCCCATCGATCGAAGATGTCTTCGACTACTGATTGCCTCACTTCCCACTCATGTGCCCCTTGCCTGAGTGTGGTTGAGGGTGTCTGCCAGGACATTTTGAAAGCCTGGGACATGCACTGCCATGAGCTTCAGGCTGAGCTGTATCACCCAGTGCCACATGCACATCCCTTCCCTGTACAGTGGATGTGACCGCGTGCCTCCCTGTTTATTCAAGTACCAGACTACACATATGTGGTCCATATGTACCAGTAGAGGCCCAGGGAGGAGTAGGTGCTGAAAAGCCTGAAAGGCGTATAGTACAGCCCTCATCTCTTGCACAATGATGTGCAGAGATAACTCCTGCTGAGACCAGGATTCCGTGTCCTGTGGTCACCCAGATAGGCGCCCCAGCCCTGACCGGAAGCATTCGTTGTCAGTGTCTGAGCCGGAGGGAGTGCCTGAAAAGGAAACCCTCTGGTGAGACTGGACAGATCCTGCCACCACAGGAGGTCCCAACACATGGGGCTGGACACCAGAATCTTGTGATCCAGGTCGTTTGATTTCTGGTCCACTGCGTAATCCACATGTGGAGCCTGGCTAAGGGGACAGTGGGAATAGACACTGCTATCATGCCCAGAAGGCACAAGACCAAACGGGCCATGGTCCATTGGCTGGTTGCCAATTGGACAGCCTGCTGATGCAAGGTTTCTGTCCAATTCAAAGGGAGGAAAGCTTGACCTTGAGCAGTATCCAGCACCACCCCAATAAAGTGGAGGCACTGTGAAGGAACAAGGTGGGATATGGGGTAATTCACCGTGATCCCCTCTTGCCTAAATAGATTCAGGGTAGTAGTCAGGGAGGCCACCAGGCTGTCCCTTGATGTGCTGACAGGAGCCAGTCATCACGATACAGGAACACATATATTCTCTGACGGTGTAAAGCCACCACCATCGCTAGGCACTTGATAAATACTCTGGGTGCTGAGGAGAGGCCAAAGGGGAGCGCTTTGAACTGGTAATGTTCCCCCTGGAAGATAAAGCATAGGAAGCGGCAGTGCGAGGGAAAAATTGGGATATGCAGATATGCATCCTGCATATCCAGAGCACAAAGCCAGTGACCCTGGTGTAGAAGAGGCAGCAGACCTGGCAGGGTCAGCATGCAAAACCTCTTGTACTCTACGTATAGGTTTAGCGTGCTGAGGTCCAGGATCGGACAGAGGTCCCCTGTCTTTTTGGGAACCAGGAAGAAGTGGGAATAAGATCCCTTTCCTTCCTGAATCCGAGGAACGGCTCTATAGCTGATTTTGTCAAAAGAACCTGGACTTCCCTTATGAGAGGAATGTGGTCTATTGGGCAGTGATAGGGACTTGAAGGATTTCCAAAAGGTCTCTCTGTGAACTCGATGGTGTGGCCTTGAGCAATGAGTTGAAGCACCCACGTGTCTGAAGTGATCGTCTCCCACCCGGACAGGTGGTTGGTGAATCTGCCTCTACTGGTTCCTCTGGAGCTGGTGGTGGAGGCTGGGGGCCCTGCCACAAGTCATGAGGTGGATGGGGTATGGGGGAGCACCACCTCGGCAGCCCTTTGAGACTTGGCTGGGGGGTGGCTCCCGACAGGGCCCAGCATTTGTTCTGAGATCGGGCTGGCTGTTGCCTATTCTGGCACCATTGCTGGCAACGAAATGGCTGTCCTGGATTTGTGTTAGAGCAATACATAGATTGGACAGAGCGCAGTGCCCTGTCACTGTCCTGGAGCTCAGTGATAATTGCCTCTGAAAAGGACTGGTCCTCTGAAAGGGGCATCCTGGATGGCCGACTGGATGTCTTGGGCCAATCCGGATACCTGCAGCCAGGAGTACCGGGGCATGCTGATAGCCACGGCGGTGCTCCGGGTAGAGGCACCTACTGCATCATATGTCGCTCTGAGGGAATGACGGCAGGAGATTTCCGCTCTCCTAACTGTAAAATTTTGGTTTTAGCCTCAGAATAGGGCAAAGCCTCGAATTCTGACTTCACCTGTCCCAGGATAGATTTCTGGTACACAATCATGTGTGCTAGGTACTGCAGTTCAAAGCTCTGAGTGGAGGAGGAGGAATAAACCTTGCGTCCAAACTGGTTTATTTGCCATGACTCCTTGTCTGGAGGAGAGGTGTTCATGTGTTTAGGTTTAACCGTACGGTCGTGGGCCGCATTAATGACCACTGAGTCCGCTTTAGGGTGAGAACTAAAGTGGTCTTTACCCTTGGGGGGGCTCAATATAGTCTTTCAGTCTTCTTGGTGACTGCGGCCACCGATGAAGGTTGTTGCCAGACAGTGGAGGCCAGGTCTTTACGTGATCCAATCCATGGAGGAATGAGCAGAGGGGACAGTTCTGGCATATCCAGGTGTTCTGCCAACCTCTTGCTTTAAGGATCCTGATCCTCTGTTTTTCATCCGTTTGCCTCCTGTATCTTCTGGAGGATGTTTGTAAAAGAGGAATCCTCCAGAGGGGATTTGGGATAGTCTTTGGGTTTTGGATCCTCCAGAGAGGGGGTCTGAAAACCCAAGGCAGAGGAGTCGGCAGAGTCCAAATCTGATTCTGACGATGGGCCTCTGTCCAGAGACAGAGCCCGTGGAAGCGGAAGCTCTTGCGGAGAGCCTGCAAGGACTCTGCTGATACCGGCTACTGCAGTAGGATGCAAGGTCTGTCCCGAGGTAGAGGGACGAGACTCCACTGGCGAAAGAGATCTTGGAGTAGGGTCTAAGCAGGCTGGCATGGAAGCCCTGGCCGGCTGCCACCGATCCAGGTCCAACTGTGTCTTGGTTACTGACCACCAAGACTGTAATGCCTCCCTAAAATCCACCTAAGGTTGAGGTGGTGGAGTAGGAGGAGGGAGCTGATAGATGGGTGGGTAGCCTTGGAAGGTGAACCCCAGTGTCAGGTGATAGCCCAGTGTCTCATAGGGCGAACAGCCCATCGTTGGATACCTGGCATGGGGTACCCTGGTGTGTGATGCCCTAGTGACAGATACCCTGGCAAAGGGTAGTGAGGCACAGGAAAGCCTGGCATCGGAAGGCCTGGTGAAGGGCCTGATGGCAGAGCCGAGAGACCTGCTGGAGGTCCTGATGGCAGGTAACCTAGCGTTGGACCCGACAGAGGGTCAAGGTCCTATCAAGGGCCCTGATGGCAGGTAACCAGGCGTATACCCTGGAAGGGAGCATGAAGGACCTGACAAGTGCCCTGACGGAGGGTTAGAAGGGCCTGGTGATGTCAGGTCTGATGCCAGAACATCTGGAGGAGGTTCCACATCAGCCCAAAGGGGGCAGAGGGTCCCAGTGGAGTCTGGGGTGTGGGTGCTAGCCCAGACGGGGGAGCCTGCAGTGCAGGGGACACTGGCTCCCAAGGGAGGTCCAGTGTCAGGCATTCTGGCTCTGGCACCAGGGTTGTGTCGGGCAAATGCTCCTCCAACTCCAGCTCAGAGTGTGCAGGAGAGCCAGGAGACACCACCAGGGGAAGTGATGACAGAGGATCCAGAGAGGGAGAACCCTTTGGGGAGGGCTGCAGCCAGCGCGGCAGCGTGTGCTGATCCAGGGGACTGGTGTCAGGCCTCTTATCGGGGCCTGATGGAAGCGCAGTGGCTGGGCGGACGCCAGAGGAGCTGGCGTGTGACTTATCAGGTGGGGCCAGGCATTCGTCAGAAGAGCTGACGACTGACTTATCAGCCATGCCACCAGACTTAGGCCCCTGGGTTCTGAGGGGCCTAAGTGTGGTGGAGCTCGCCGATAGATCAGAGGCACCCACCTGAACTGTGACCAGCTCAGGCCGGGGGAGCAACGACTGCTCCCTGCAAGGAGGGGCAGGCTTGGTCAGAGGAGTGGTACCTGCACCAGTGGGAGGCGCTCATCGCCCACGGCCCCCCGGAGGTGGCTGTGGGCAGGAAGAAGACTGATCGTGGTCCCAGTGCTTCTTCTTATGGGAGTCCGAAGACACCCCTCCCCCGGAAAGAACGATCACCACAGCTTCTACAGCGCCTTCTCCACGGAAGCCATCCTTAGTTTAAGAACATGGGCTTCCAGGGCCTGTTGGCGGTGTTTCAGTGTGGCCTGGTTGAAATTCTGGCAGGCCTCACAGTCCTCGGTCTTGTGCTCTGGTCCAAGGCAGAGGGAATGGCCGTCCTTGTGAGGGAACTGAATGCTACAGGAATCGCACTTGTTCTTATGCAGCTCAGAAGGTGTCAGAGAAGACATGCACAAAAAAAGTAATACTTTTCAAAGATTTACAGAAAGAAATAAAAGCCATGAAATACACATCTGAAAATGGTGGTCTACTGAAGCAGCGTTCTCCATGAGGTCCGATGTGCGCAGGTCGACAGCGGGCAAAGAACTGGAGGGTGGGCATGGGGACTGCCCACTATATAGTGTCACGCTGACGCCCATCACGTGACACTGGGTGGGCAGTCCCCCACCAGACACTGCTAGCTAAAGTTTTCCGTGTGGTCCTAATGCCGGACGGTTCTAGTCCTAATGGCTAGTATCTACTGCAAGAGCCCTCTCGAAGTAAGATCAACAATTTCTACAATGCATAAATGCCATAAGAGGTTAAAATACCACCTAACATGTGTCGTTTCTTAAAGAAACATACAATCAAAAATCCCAAACCCAGCACAACACATCATGGGTACGCAAATCAGTGTATACTTCAGGCAACATAAGGCTGCATCACTGGCAATGGTGAAAGCAACCCCTAACTATTATCAGCACCTATGGCTCCAGAATCAGTGTATACTGAATCTCATGAAGACGGGTAGTTACGGCTACTTCAGAATCCTGGGAACTGACAGATATTAACTCTTTATTTTCATAGTGAAGGTAAAGAGGTATAATAATCTTAAATGCTTATCAGAAAGAACGATTCCGGCCCATCGGCACTGCAGTAGTGCTACCGCTCACGACACCCGTGACCCAAGTTTGGAAATGAGCTCAGGTCATCAGGGGCCAGTTGGGGGAAGAAGATCAAGCATTCCAGGGGATGCTGTCCTCCTCCATAGTGGGTGACTCACCTTCCTCGCTGCAATACTGCCACGTGGATGATCACAGGTGGTAGTGCAGCTGTGGAAGGAGAGATGCAGGCCGGGGTCCATCACGGCAGCATACACGCACTCCTTGGACCTCCCATGTGTATCTGTGTCTCCGAGACAGGGAGAAAAACTGAAGAGAAAAACCCCACTGCCAATGCTGACAAAAGCCCTGGTGGACCGAACAAGGACTGACCCAGAAACCCCTCAGTGACTGGCCTGACGAGGAGTGTGCAAGTAGGATGTGGGATCCTCCCCTCCTTCCTTGGCTAGGAGGGTCTGATACCAGTGACACATGGAGGTAGGTCACTGCAGGGGGCAGGGATAGGTAGACACAGGCACCTTGGGGACCCTGAGGGATAGTGGATGCAGTGGTACAGAGGGGACATAAAACAGTAAAAAAAAAAAAAAAGAAAGAACAACAATATGCAGGATGTATAAATGATACAAGGCAGACTATTTCAAATGTGTGTGTTTTTTATAAACACACTTACAATCAAAAGCTTCAAACCCAGCACAAAGCATCACGGATATTCAGGTGTGTGTGTGTGGAGGGTAAGCTTAGAAGGGAATGTTTCAACTGGTACTGCAATCTCACTACTCAGACATCAACAGTGCAGACTCACATACACAGTAAACATAACAATATTCTTTAAAATCTGCACATAAAAGCCAGCCTGCCAGCACAGTGGAAAGATTTACCGCTGCAACACCGGTGACCCAGGTTCAGGAACGGACTCAGGTGTTGGAGGGCTGGCCAGGGGAAAGAAGGCTTGAGCATCCGATGACTGCTCACCTTCTCTCAGGGGGAAGGTGGTGTTGAGGCTCAGCATCTGCTGACTCCTGGCGGAGGCTGGGAGAACAGCAGTGAGTCAGGGTCCCGCTGCCTGGGGGGGGAAGGGGCACAAGACAGACGTCGACATATGCCTTGAAGTCCTGCACGTCACGTGCCTGCAGGAGGAAACATCGGATAACGGCCACCTGGATCCTCGCCACCAGAGCTCCCAGACCGCTAATGGCCACCCCAGCAGCAACCAGGACCAGTGAAGCAGGCCAGTAAGGCTAATTCTCTTCGCAGGGAGGGGACTCGCCCGATGCAAGGGATACATCAGGGTACCCTGGGTGGTTGCGATGTGGAGCGGTGGGTGGATGGGGAGTAGACTAGGACGAGCACAGTCCTTGAGAGACCCAAAGGAGAGACTGACTGGTGTGTGGGTAGGGGAGCATAGAAAAAAATTAAAAATCTGCATACAAGAGTATGCACAACTACATGAGGCAATGCAAGTGTAGCTTGTAACCTAATGAAACAATTTTCCCCACAAATACATGTTTTTATTTACACTGTGCCCTGTTAAATATATATATATTTTTTTTAATCGCAAGCCAGCCTCTTCCCATTTTGTCCCAGCTCATAAAAATACAGTAAACAGTAACCCACTCCTGGGTCACTGAACTGCTGCACATATTCACACTGGCCGCGATAAAACACATAACCCAGCTGAACCTCATAAATACCTGTATTCCCCACTTGAAATAAAAAATAAATATCAATAACGCACCTCACAGTTAATAGGTCTGTTTTTTATTTACCACTCACCTTCATGCCCGCACAGATTTCCTGCTCTCACTGCTACATGTATAACTCGTAGCCCAGTACCTCTCCTTCGTATTCATTTCACTTCTCCTTCTCAAATAGTCACATTAACAGAACAAACAAACAAACAAAAAACTACCTACTACAGCTACAGAACCAGAAAGGCTAGCCAAACTAGGGAAGAAAGTGGGGATGGGCACTAAACACACCACCACCAGATGACCAAGAGCAGACAAGATTACATCAAAAAGATACATCTGAAACACAGAATTTGCCGACAGAAAAGGACCACTTGGCCCACTCAGTCTATCCAATTTTGTCTGCCTATTCTACATCTGCAGACCCTATCTGGTTGCTGGTGAACCATCTTCCTTCCTGCCTCTCTTCTAATATATCCCTAAGTTCATCCAATACATGCTTGAATCCCCCACTGCTCTAGCCTCCACCATGTCAGATGGCAGTCTGTTCCAGGCATCTACCACCCTTTCAGTAAATAAATATTTCCTTACGTCTCTCCTGATCTTCCCTCCCTACAGCTTAATCCCATGCTCCCTGGTCCTGGTGCTAGGCCTCATTTAAAAGATATTCCCCACCTGCACCCTGGTTACCCCTGTGAGGTACCTGTAGGACTGGATCATGTCACACCTCTCTCTCGCCTCTCTTCCAGGGTGTACATGTTGAGATCCCTCAGCCTTTTCTCCTAGGGCTTCCCTTGCAAACCCTGACCCATCTTAGTTGTCCTCCTCTGGATTGCCTCCACCTTGTCTATGTCCTTTCTGAGGTGTGGGCTCCAAAACTGGACACAGTACTCCAGGTGGGGGCATATCAGGGATTGATAAAGTGGCAGCACTACCTCTCCACTCCTGTTGGAGATAGCCCTCCCTATGCATCCCACTAGCCCTGTCATACCGCACTGCCACATTGACAGCCTCTGAAATAATAACCCCAAGTTCCCTCTCCTGTATGGTAACTGTCTGTACCTCTCTTCCATACTGTACTCAGCACCACAGTTCCTATTCCCAGTTGCATGATTTTGCATTTTTTCGCACTGATCCTCAACTATCACCTTTTTGACCACTCCACAAGTTTCCCTAGGTCCCTACTCATTTTCTCTGCTCCCACCCTCGAGTGTCTGCCCTATTGCAGATTTTGGTGCCATCTGCAAAAAAGGCCCCTCTGATTCTTCTGCAATGTTCCCCATGAAGACACAGAAAAGGACTGGTCCCAGTACCAAATCCAGTGGTACACTGCTGGTCACGCTCTTGTTCTTGGAGTGAGTGCCATTCACCACCACACTCTGTCTTCTAGCCAATAACCAGTTTCTAGATCTATTTATTTGGACCCCACTCCTAAGCTGGTCAACTTCCTAATCAAGTAAACAAAAAAAAGGGCTCAAAGTGGCCTTTCCGATTCAATAGTCATGCACGGATCAAGGTTCAAATACAAAAAAAGGATTTATTAAGATAAAACACTCAAAATGCAGGAACTGTAAGGGTCCAATCACCTGAAAATTTGTGCCCCCAACTGGCGCTTAATCATGGGTAACTGAACCCTATGGTCAACGGTATTTAAACATACAAATTAAAATCACAGTACATATTTATAACAAACAAACACAAGACACGGTGCCTAATATGAGTGTATGCACCTGGTGAATATTGTGCCACCTAAAAAGGTCACAAAACATTCACTAGTCCAAAGTTCATTCTACTAGCCCATACATAAAAACAACTGAAATGCTAATGTTATACAACGGCATATAACCAATTGAAATATTATTTTTTTACAGTTGCATTGCAATATGAAATCAATCCCCATCCATAGTTTTTTTTTTGTGGCCCAGCGTCCCTATCATCCACCCATGCCCCTACCGGACTCCGCCCTCCCAATGTGACCATGGCTGCCAACCACTCTGGCTTACCCCCTCAAGGCAGGGCCACCAACATGCCCCCCCCCCCGTGGAAACTCGTCCAGCTTACCAGCGGCATCACCGCCGCCAACAGGGCTCCGTGGGCTTGCCTCCCCCAGGTGGGGCTGCGGGGGCGAGCCGACCGACAAGAACTCTCGGTCAGAACTGGGAGGTGCAGTGGGTACAGAGGGATCGGGGGTGGGCATCATGGCGAGATCACGGGCCATTTTTGTATGCTGATCCCCTGGGATGGGGAGTGGAATGATGTACAGGGGCTGAAGCCCAGTGTCTGCCCTGCCCTCCATTACTAACTGTGCCAGCTGCGTCGGAATCCCCAGCCTCTGCCAAGGGTCCGTAAAGCACCAGACACTCTGCCACCCTTCCCATGGAGAAGGAGAGCCGTCTCAAGGATGCTTGATCCTCCTCCCCCGGCCAGCCCTCCGACTCCTGAGTTTGTCCCTGAACCCGAGATGTCGGTGTGAGGACGCCTTGCCATTGGGACGGCTAGATTCATTTCTGCCAAACAGTTTTAAGAGCTATTTATTTCAAATTGTGGTAACAAGGAGAGGTACACTGAGCCAAAGCTCGTTTCCAGGTGTGACTCAAGGGAAAGGTAATAAGGGGGCGCCAACAAGTAGACATATTACAGCATAGATATGGCAGTTCAAGTAATAAAAATAAGAGGTAATAGATTAACAATGATAAATTGGCAAATAATGCAAAAGATTTTTTGCAACAGAAATTAACTGAGGAAGCAAGCTGTAAAGGAGGCAGGAAAAGCAGGAAGCCATTTTAAATTTGAATAATCTACCAGTGCTAGAACAGTGCATGATATATAAAAAACCTAATACAATATTAAGAAACATTTTATTTGTCCAAATGTTATTATTCATTTTATAAGTTAATTACTATTTTTGGAATATGTTCCAGATAAAAATGGTAATGGCATCCCACCTAACATCTCCACAATGCCCTGATGCCTCTTTTGCTAATTTGTAACAATTTATCTATTTTAAAGCAAGTCGCCTACTGTATTATTGTTATTTCATGAGGCATGCTATCTATTCACAAATGATGCCAACTCCACCCTCTCATTCAGACCATGAGCCATGCACGCTTATACACTGACAATCCACACTGCTTCTCTCCTAAGTAACATATTTTCCAGATTTTCCCCCTCCGAGGCCAAGACATACCCATGTCTAAAAGTGTACAGGGCTTCTGGTCTAAATGAGAGGGTGGAGTTGACAAAAATGGTTAACTAACATAAAATGAATAATAACATTTGGACAAATAAAATGTTTTTCATATTTGAACCTTGGTCACTTCATGACTATTGAATTGGCAAGGCCGCTTTGAGCCCTTTTTTTTGTTCTCTTGTTACTATAACACCATGAGCGGCGGACACACTAGGAGCGGTCCCTGATTGGTTTCTAACAACTTCCTAATCAGCCTCCTGTGCAGGACCGTGTTGATGCCTTAGTGAAGTCTAGAAAGGCCAAGTCCACTGCCCTCCCCAATCTATTTCTCTGCTCAGCCAGGCAAAGAAATATCTCAGATTTGTTTGGCATGACCTTCTTCCATGAATCCATGCTGCCCATCATTCTGCAGCCCACTGGATTCTAGCTACTCAACCAGTCTTTCTTTCAGAAGGGTTTCCATTAATTTCACCACTACAGAAGTTAGACTGATGGGCTTATAATTGCTAAGATTCCTCCCTGCTGCCGCTGTTATGTAGAGGGACTGTGTCAGCCCTTCTCCAGTCCTCCAGAACCACACCTGTTTCCAGTGAGCTGTTAATCAAGGCTCTCCGTGGGGCAGTTAAGCACCTCCCTGAGCTCCTTCAGTTCCCTGGGATGTATCCCATCTGGTCCATAGCTTTATCCACATTCAGGGCTACAAATCCTTTCAGGACACTTTCCTCTGAAAATAGACTTGTGTCCACCTCCACTTCTCCTCCACACTTGCTTATCCCTGGTGGTCCATCCCTTCCTCCCTTTACTGTAAAGTGTGACCAGAAGTACCTATTTAAGATATCTGTTTTTTCTTGGTCCCCTTCTGCACAATATCCCTCTTCCGCCTTCTGCCTTTCTAATCTTCACTATCCCTCCCCTTGATTTTCTCTTCTCCCTTACCTATCTGAAAATAGTTTTGTCCCCTTTAGTCACCCTCCAGCAATCCTTTCTTCTGTCTGCACCTTTGCTCCCCTAGCCATCTTGCCTGCTTCTTTCTCCCTTGTTTGGCAAACATCCCCAGCCCCCTCCCTCTATGTTTTCTTGCACCTCTTGAATGCCAACCTTTTTCCCCTTTACCACCCTTGCCACTTCTTTAGAGAGCCATAACGGTCTCCTTTTGTTTTTGCTTACCTCTTCCATGCTGAGGTTTGTTGCCCTAAAAAGACAGAATGTGTCAGCAGAAAAGGACAGGTAGGCCCATGTAGTGGGCCCCATTACTACTGTGACCGGGAGCTCCTGCCACTCTTGAGGACCAACCTTTCCTTAAATCTGCTGCAACAGTTCTTCTGCTTCTTAGCTTAATCTATCCTTTACAATTTCTAGTCTACAAGGTTGACTACCTGTGGGCATCCCCTGCTCCCTCCCTTGACTATGCTATGGTGTCCTCTTTGGTTTTCCTTTTTCCTCTCGAGTTCTCGTACAGAGAGGTTATTGTGGTGACTTCTGAGTATATGTAAAACAGGTTGTGCTTATTGTTGTTGGATTTAGTATGTAATAGCACTATGTTATAAAATACCATCATGTATATATTTTATGTTTATGAAACCTGTAAATGTTGAAAATACCATGGCACTTGCTGTTTTGATAATGGTAAAAAGTACTAGGTGACTATTATAGAAATTAAACTAGTGTTATTTAAAATGCATGTATATTGTTGCAAACTTAAGTAAGAAATATCAAATGATTTGCATACATCCTATGATGCATTGCATTATGGAAGTATGTATGATGTTGTATTTCTTTGAAACTTGATTTGTTGCCAATGCCCTTTGGGGTAACCCTTCTTTCAGTGATTCTGCATTGAGATTCTTTGTCAATAGCTTGTTTTTTTGTTTTTCTTTTTTTCCTTTTTGGGTCCCCACTACCCAAGCAAATGGGGCCTGCATAGGGGTGGTGGCTACATCTCAACTAGTGAACTGGATCAGAGATCAGTGTTAGTAGGTGCTGGTTAAGTACAGAGAAAGGACATTCATAGTCTGTTGCTGCAAACTGATGTACTGAAGAAGAAATATGCCACTGCAGAAGGTTATTTCTTGTATTCTGAATAAACATCACACAGAGATTGTGTGTTGATCCTGAAGTTTGATGTCTGGTCTATCTGTTATCCCACAGCCCCTCCACAATTACACTGTGGATCCTATTTGGTCACAGCTGTTCCTCCCTGCTCCTGCTCCTCTACCTATTATGACCATGTGCCTATACCACGCATGCTTGAAGCTCCCCACTGTCTTTGCGCCCCTTCCACCTCTCCTGGAGGGCTGTTCAAGGTGTCCACCACCCTTTCTACGAAGAAGTACTTCCTCACATCCTGCTTAACACTGACGCCCCCCCAACCCCCGACTTCACAGCAAGACTTCATGTTCTGGTGCTCCTCCTCTGAAAGAGACTCCACACTTGCATTTTGCTCACCCCTGTAAGATACTTTCAGGTCTCAGTCATGTTCCCTCTCACTCTCTTGTCTTCCAGAATGTACATATTGAGCTCCTGCAACCTCTCCTCATATGGCTTCTTGTGCAACCCCTGCACCATTTTGTTAGCCCTCCTTTGGGCCGCCTGCACCCTGTCAATGTCCTTGTGGAAGTGCGGTCTCCAGAAATGGACATGGTACTCCAGGTTGGGTCTTACTAGTAAGCGATACAGTGGCAACACCACCTCACTTCACCTGCTAGAAATCCCTCTCCCTACGCAACTGAGTATCCAGCTACCCTTGCCTACTGCCTTGTCAGACTGCCCTGCCACCTTAAGAACATCAGAAATGATTACCCCAAGGCCTCTCTCATGCTTGGTGACTGTAAGTACCTCCCCCCGATCTTATACACAGTCCCCAGTTTCCCCACCCCAGGTGCATGACTTTGTAATGTTTGGCACTGAAACTCAGCTGCCACACCCTAGACCAGTCTTCTAATTTCACCACATCCCTTTGCATTCTTTCTACCCCCTCTGGGTGTCCACCCTGTTGCAGATTTTTGTACCATCTGCAAAGAGACACACTTCCTTCCCCCTAGTTCCTCGGCAATCTTGTTTATGAAGACACTGAAGAAGATAGAACTCAGTACTAATCCCTGTGGTACTCCACTGTCTGCCTCCTATCTTTCAACCAGTTTGATACCCAACTTATCACCTTTTCCCCCATCCCATGGTTGCCAAGTTTTTTTTTTTTCCCCACATTCATTTTTATCCTCCTTGGCTCTGCTTGCAGTAATCTGTCCTCTCTCCAGTCACCTCCCCCCAGATTAACCCCCATGGTGGGAAGGGGGCCATCCCCCAATGTGACCACATCCAGAGTGGACTTTTACGGGCGGTCCCGAGGTGGCGGCGCCAGCTTGCAGGAAAGGACCTCACAAAGCCTACAGCCATGTTTTTCCTCCTTTTTCTGGTCCCTTCACCGCAGCCATGAACACGCACACATGGAGGTGCACGCGCATCACAAAACCACATTCCTGCATCTCCTGTAGTCTGGCCTGCCCCCCATCCCCCACCAGGAGCTTGACCATGCCACCCAACCCGGTAGAGGAGGCTGTTGTGGAGCAGCTCAATCCTCTCCTCCCCCCATGACCCAGCGGCCCGAGTTTGCTCCCGAACCTGGGTCGCTGGTGGTGCGTAGGTGTGTATGTCCAACACCTCAACCCTCAGTGCCACCGGGCCGGTTGATTGCTAAGTTTCTTAATCAGCCTACTGTGTGGTATAGTGTCAAAGACCCTGAAGTCCAAATAGGCCACATCCACTACCCTGATCCGCCCCCTCATAACCTAAACAAAGAAATCTATGAGAGTTGTTTGACATGCCCCCCACCGTGAAACCATGCTGCAGGCAGTCCTGCAGCTGATTTGTCTCCAGATGCTCCATCAAGCTCTCCTTCAGCAGGGTTTCCATGAATTTCCCCACCACTGAAGAGAGACTGACTGGTCGGTTATTGCTAGCCTCCTCCCTGCTGTCGCTTTTGTGCAGAGGGATCACATCGGCCCTACTCCAGTCCTCTGGAAACACCCTCATCTCCAATAAGGTGCTGAATAGTGTTGTCTGAGGAGTGGCTAGCAGTGGGTTCAGTTCTTTCAGCACCCTTGTTTGGATCCCATCTGGCTCCATCGCCCTGTTTTTCTTCAGGGTCTCCAATCCCCAACAGACACTCTTCCTAAAATGGACCTGTGTCCACTCCTCCTTCTCCCCGGTACCTGCTGATGCATGCTGGTCCATCCCTCCCCTCTCCACAGTGAAGACTGAGCAGAAGTACTCATTTAAAATGTTTGCATTTTCTTGATCTTCTGCACAATCCCCCCAAGCTCTGCTAATTCTAAATATACCTGCCCTTGTCTTCCTCTTTCTGCTCACGTATCTGAAGAAAGTCGTATCCCCTTTTTGACCTCCTGGGTGACTTTCTCTTCTGTTTATGTCTTTACTGGCCTCCCTCTCTCTTGCCTGCCTCCCTCTGTTTATCTAGCTATACCTCCCTATCTACCTCTGTTTGGATCTCCTTGGACTTCCTAAAAGTTGTTTTTTTTCTCTCTTACTGCATTAGCCACCTCCTTAGAGAAACATAATGGCAATGGTGGCTCTACACCAGGGCACATGCCCTGGAAAAAAATGTGCTCCTGTGGTGCCCCATGTGCTGCTGAGCTTCCCCCACAGTAACAAGAGATCAGTGCCTTGGCTGCCAGCTGCTGTGACCTGCCTGTGCCCTGGTACTACCTGAAAGAACTATGTCCTTACTGCCCCAACCATTCACTCCAATCCTCTGGTGAGGGATTGTTAGAGATTCCCAGGGTATCCTTAAAAACATCAGGAGGAAGATCATTTGCCTTTATGGCACCTACCCTGTGTAATTCTCTACCTTGCCAGTTACATGAGAGCCAGACTGTAGAGGGTTTTAAAAAGCTGTTGAAAACCCACTTATTTAACTAGGCTTTCTCAATAATTTATTGATGCGCACACTGTTATGTTTTTATCTGTTTTAAATTGTAATATTGTGTGTTTTTATTTTGTATTGTAAAGGCACCCTGAGCATGGGAAGAGCGCCTTATACAAATAAAATATTGACTGACTGATAGCCAAAAGAGGCTGGAGCCGTCACTGCTAGTAGCCTCTTCCTCCTCTTACCCTTGCTTGATTCTTTTGAACAGCTTCCTACTGCCTTGGTTATTCCCTTCTTTATCCTTTTCCATTGTGCCTCCACTCCCACCACCTCGGGCCATCCTCCTTCAAGTTATTTCCTAAGGCAGTCTTCCTTTTTTCTTCTTTTATTAAATCTGCTCTCCTGAAGTCCGGAACCCTCGTTATAGTGTGGTTCTTCTCCTGCCCAATCTGTATGCCAAACCACATCATATGATGGTCAGTTATAACCAGGGGGCTACCCACTGTGACTTCTGCAATGCTGTCCCTGTCTGTAAGCACCAGCTCCAGTACTGCCCTGTCTCTAGTGGGTTTTTTAACCAGCTGCCTAAGAAATGCTCCTTACAGGGAGAGTAGAATGCCCCTACTTCCAGCTGTAGCTGCTGCCAGAATGCCCCAGTCTGCATCCAGCAGATAAAAGTCCTCCATAATTGATACCTCCCCTCTGCTTTCCATTCTATCATTGGCCTCTCCCAAAATCCCATCCAACTCCTCCACCTGTGTTGGTGACCTGTACAGCACCCCATGTGTATAAAGGCACAGAACCCAGTCTCCAAGCCAACCTAAAGAACCTATCCTCATGGTGTCCTTGTAACTCCGTGACCTTTGTACTTTCTCTCATATACAACTCCCCCCCATCCTCCCTGCCCTAGCCTTTCAAAACATGGTGTAACACAGAATGGCCATATCTTAGTTGTGATTTTCATTGCACCATGATTCTGTTATGGCCACCAGATCGAGATCCGCCTCTGCACTGGTTGCCTCAAGGTCAGGAATTTTATTTCCTAGGCTCCTTGCGTTGGCACACATGGGTCACCACTTCTTTTGTCCCCCAATGCCAGTACTTCTCGAGTCCATCCTTCCCCCTTCCCTTGTCCCTAGTGCTCCTCCCTTTTTTTAATCTCCCTCTGTCCACCCTTCTTAATTCTTCTCTCAGCCTTAGAACCACCTCCCAAACCCACACCCCTCTCATCCCACGGCCCCTCTATCCTAGGTGAATTAATTTCCCATGGGATTCTCCTCCCTGATGCTCCTTTTTGTTTTTTGTTTTGCGGGGGAAGGCATTCACTGCTACCCTCTTTATTTCTGCCTCCTCCCTGGGCTAGTTTAAATGCTTGTCATGGTAGCACTTAAACCTTCCACCCAAGAACTGCCATTCCCCTCCAGGATGGAAGGAGGCCATCTCCCTTGTATAGGCCTTCATCCACCTAGGAAAGACCCAAGTCCCCGATCTAATCAAACCTCTCCTCCCTGCAACATGCCTTTAATCAATCATTGTAGACCTTGGTGTGATGTTCCATAGCCTCCCCCCAGCCATACACAGGTAGCACCTCAGTGGAGGTCACCGTGTGAGCTACCTGCTTCAGTCCCCTCTCCAGCTCCCTAAAGCTGCTCCTGCACCACCACTGCTGTGTCTCTTGCCAGGTCATTAGTTCCTAGTTGGACAATGACATCCAGCTCCTCCACCTTCCCCATCACCCTAGCGATCCTAAGGATCTGCTCCCTATTCCTCTGTGCTAGGGCACCAGGTAGGCACCTTACCTCCCGCCTTCCCTCCTGTACTGTTCCCAAAACTATCTATCTAACAATTGAATCCCCCATCAGAAGTTGCTTCCTGTTCCACTGGGGTTCTCTGCCTCCCACCTTGGGGCCTCTGAGGACCCTCATATCCTCCCTTGCTACTACCACGGGTGCTTCCTCTTGGCAGTCTCATCTCACCAGTGCAGCCAAAGAGTTGAGTAGTGGCCTTTATTTCATCCTTTACACACGTCACCCCTCCTCTCTTCTACTCCACACTGTCTCTCTTGAAGAAAGAGTAGATTGGCATGACCATGTCCTAATCATGGTGCTCAGTGCACCATGATTCTGTTATGGCTACTAGGATCTAGGTTAGCCTCCACCATACATAATAGCTGAAGCAGCATCCTTATCATATATATAGAGAGAAAGACCACAGATACTGGCATAGATGTCATTTAAAGAAAATAAATTGGCAATAAATTGTTTAAATCAAACATGCAGTGCCTTGACTAATAATTATTTCCATTTGTGAGTGGGTGGGATTTCCATTACACCTGGTTTTGCAACTCACGAGTTATGGCTGGTCCCCTTTACTCATGGAAACAGATTGTAGATTTGAAGTCAGGCCATTGCATATTCCTTGTGTGGCAGACAATAAAGAGAAACCAGGAGAGCAGCTAAAGGTATAAAAACTGTTTCCCATCACCTTTAAACAGACTCAGACTTCACACTGATAACACTGAAAAAAGAAGAAATTCTTTCAGACTTGCCATAATTTACCCACTGGAAGCTGCACACCGTACACATAAACATAGAAAATGCAGGAATCCAGAGCACAGTTTCAGGCTCAACTTACAAAAAAATTTAAAAATTATGCTAAGCCGGCTCCGTGGGGTCGAGCGAAGGGGGTCACTTGGCATGCTGGCGACTGGATTTGCCCCCCCCCCCAAGCCCGGGTACCAGGAGACCAACAGGGAGGGGCATCATAAGCATCCATTGGATGCTTCCCTCCCAGGGGGGGTTGGTTTCACCTGGGGCCCTGCGGGCAGATTGGTGGTGTACTTGGGGGACGTGATGCCTCAACACCCCCCAGTACACCTCCGCCCCAGGCCACCCCGTGCGTACGCAAGGCTGAGAACTGTGTGGGTGGGGCACGAAAACGGAAAAAGTATGCCCCAACCAACCAGATGAAGAGCACCTGGCTCCTGTCGCCGAAGACCCAGAATCAGCCCGGAACCAGCCCTGCAGCTCCTGACGTATGTGCCACTGGCCGCTAAGGTCCTTCCCACTCAGAAGAGAGAGACCCTCCCAGCAATGGGCTATGCCAGGGTATCCAGGTAAGGCAGTAATTGGGTCCGGTAGAAGGTGGCAGGGGTCGGAGGGCAGCGGGGTAGTGCTAGCACTCTGAAGGAGTGGCTAGTCGGTACGTCGAGGGAGGAGCAGAAACAAATAATAAAAAAATTGTGCTAGCCACTCATCTTGATGACAACGTTGTTTGAGGACAGTACTAGGCAAAATTGGATCCATTTTACAATTCAGACCCTTACTTCATCACACCAGGGCAAGCTGCTCCCAGTTTTGGAGTGCTGCGAATGCATGAACTGTTCCTAGACCCCTCTCATTTTCTGTGGATCTGATTGCTCAGTTTGATAGTCCAACACAACTTCCTGTGAGTCAATGATGGGAATACTGTTGTGCATGGCCTCTGCCAAGAGCTGACCCCGGAGCTCGGCCACCAAACACATCGTCCTGGCTGGCTCCATGGCACCTAGCAATGGCAGGTCACTCTGGCATGCTAGTGACCCGAGTTACGATCCAGGCCCAGCACGTCAAGAGTGGATGCCAGCAGGAAGAATGCAAAGTACCCTTTGGATGTTCTCCTCCCAGTGGAGAGGGTGGATGCACCACCACTCTGAAGCGACTCCAGAAGGTGGTGGGTGGAGGTGCCTTTGACAGCATGGGTGATCACACATCATCAGGCACCCCCAGGTCAACTGTGGTGAGTGTGCATCACTGTGGGAAGAAAAAAGGGTAATGACCACACAAGTGCACTGCATGATAGCCTCGAAGTCCCTCTCATGCCTAAAGATCCTCCAGTGTGCCAGCACAATGGAGCCCCTCAACTTCCACTCAAGCAGTTCAATACTAAGACTTATCAGTGTGCTGTAGTTGTTTGCCTCAGTCTAGGACACAGAAATGACAAGCAAAAGATGCTGTGTTTCCACCCCTTCTCCCCCATCATGCTTAGTTGGGCATGCTCAAATCAAAACAAGGACATGCCCTCTTTACTCTGCCTCAATGAGATGTCAGGCATGCTTTCTTGTAGTTTGCTACCACATAGCTGTTTTGCTTCAAAATGACAACAATCTTCACCACTTTATATTTTAGCTGGCCCATCGGCAGAGCAGTAATGCTACCGCTCCCAAAACTGGTGGTGAAGGAGAACCGAGTGTCCAGACGGACGCACCTTCCTCTAGGTACCAACCTTTCCCCCTGGAGGGTGGGAGTCTGATTCTCGCTGTTATATTCCACCCCCTCCCCAGGGTGATTGTAGGGGGAGGAGAGGTGGGAACTACAAGGAAGGGGAAGACATCACCATTGTTGTCACGGTGTGCACATGCCTGCATATGGCATGATTCCCTTGTGTGAGACGTTGAGGGAACAGGAACAAAAAGGAGGAGAACACTCAGCCATGCAAGACGGCAATGCTGTACCAGCAGACATTGTATCTGCCAACCTGGGCATTCTTTTTTTTATTATAATTTGTAAACTGGGTGTGTGTGCACTGGTTCCAGGGACCATTTCTAGGCATGGCCCAGGCCATAAAGATGGCGTAAAGTATCAAACAGGACAAGCACAAAATAGCTGAATATTAAGAGTACATACATCACAAGGATTGTACACATCAACAATCAATAAATATAGAAGTACTGGTATCAAGGTGCAAATATCTCACCAGGGTTATAAGAGCAACCCCAGCAATAAATAATGATAATATGCATATGTAACCCCCCTGCAAATGGGGGTTCCCAAAAGACTTCCAGGAGCTTGCTTGAATGCTCCAAGCCTGAATGGTGTTTGGCATTTAAGCCATTTATCAGTGAGTGTTTTTAGAGCCTCTGGTACTGTCTCTTTAAGAGCTGTCTGCTTGCAGACATAATTAGTTTGTATGGGGGGACTGTGTGCTTCTCTGAGTACCACTCGAGCTGCTGCCAATTCACTTCATTTTTGCAGTCACTAGGAGTGCAAAGGGAACCTATCTGAAAGATGTAACTGTTTGCCAGAAATTATTTAGAGTAATAATGAAATTACAGTTTGTCTAACCTGCTTTCTTTGCAGTCAGAACTGTGTCTGCTAGTTCCCCATTCTAGTTTTGAACTGCTGAACTGGACCAATCAGTGTGGGGTAAGCTAGCTCTAAAATGGTGCCTTGGACGAATCAGAACTTGGACTCATAATCTGAGCCAGCCACAAGAGGATTGTATGGGCAGTGACTCTGGGAGATGTAGTTTAGACTTCAGTGCCTTTTGGACCAACAGCAGCAGTCTATTGTGAGTGACAGCCAATCCAGTCAAGAACTGGGAGGAACTCAAAGGAAGTGCCAGTTTTGTCGGTTGGAGTTTCAGTTGAGCTTTGGCAGTGAAGAAGGAAGGAGCCCTGTGCTTTTTCAGTGTGCAGTTTTAGTCAAAACGTGTGTAAGGCCCAGAGTTCCGGGTCTGCAGCTTGTGTAACAGCTTGTTAGGACTGAACTGTCCCTGTGAAAAGAATCAAAGGATCTCTGAAGAGTAGAAACCAGGCTCACCCTGTAGAAGACTGGAGGAATTGCTGAAAATTGCACTCGGTCTGTCAGGAACTGAATCTGCTGTGTGTTCTCCCGGTATTGTGCTAATTGCGATCGATACAGATGCAGCCTGCCTGGTATAGTGCTTTCTTTTATATGGATGTGTGAAGAGGTTTGTGTACCTCAAGTGAGCCCTGCTGACATTGAAGGACCCTATCTTATTTGGAGGTCGTAGTACTAATTCAGGGTCGCCCTGTTGAATTGCCACATTAAATCCAAATGGAATTACTGTACTGCTGACTGTTTAATTCTCCTTTTCTCTGTGTGAAAGGGCCCCTACCAGCTGCCACGGTTTGACTAGCCACTAGGGCTTGGGTACCCAGGGACAGTAACTGATAGGGATAGGCCTGTCACAGAGCCATAGGTAGATTATTAGAGTGATAAGCTAATTAACCTGATTTCCCCTCCTTGTTATATCCCCTAAATAAATCAGAGCTGCTTGTTTCAGTTATACTGCCTGAGGTATTTGTCTATGTTAAAGTACTGTACTGTGATTGTTGCACTGTATCTCATTTCACAGGAGGTCCCAGTGCCGGAACCAGACCTGGGTAAGTGTATACTGTGAAGGTAATTCTGATATATTGTGTGGGCCACTAGTGGGAAGAAAGGGGTTGCAGTGTCCCAGAGGGCTGTGACCAAGTTAGTTTAACTATTGCAAACCCTGACCTCTGGGTGGAGGCACCGCCATTGGATCCAGGCCCCTCAACCTGTTAGTGGCAAATCAGGCAGGGGTAGTAGCCCCTGGGATAGCGCCATCTAGGGGTTACATATTTTACAGGTCAAAACATAAGCAGAAGGACAGAGCAGCAGGATGCGAAATGTTCAGCTATTATGATACTCACTAATTTCCATGTCTGGGGTGGGGGGTGGGGTGGGGACTTAAGGTGGAGGTGGCTGAAAGGGCAGTCCTAATGTGTGACATAAAAAGGGAGAGCGAGTTAAAAGAGTGGAGGGAAATGTACAAGCTGTTCCAATGCCTAGGAGCGGCAACATAAAAGGTCCTTTGACCCATACAGGTGGCAGACTGGGGAGATTCTAGAAGATGTGAGGAGGATCCAAGGCTCTGGGTACCAAGGTTGGGTTTGAGAAGAAGTGATAGTAGTGAGGACTCCTTCTCCTGGATAGATTTTTCTGCAAGGCTGCCTAGCAGGTACTCACAGTGTGCTTGTGGGGAAAGCCAGCCAAGGGCCTGGTAGAGGGAGCAATGATAAGTGGAAAAAGAAGCCAGTAAGGCAAACCTACACCGCCTGTTATAGGTAGTGTTGAGCTGGAACAGGTTGAAAGATGAGGTTTGGGCATAAACAGGGAAGCAGCAGTCCAGAAGGGGGAATGACATAACATGGGCTAAGGTAAACTGCATTTCTCACCCCAGGAATATTCCAATATTCATAACTCTTCTGCAGTATACCTTTAAGGTCAGATCCGCCCAGAGATAGAATGCTATGCTAATGATGGAATCATTGACATGAGCCACTTTTCCAAATGCTGCCACCAATCGACTGTCTACATTCTAACCCTCAGATTTCTCTCTCCGCCTGTCAAGACCAGATGCCTGGAGATTTCCTCCTCCTCATCATCTAGTCAGAGAAGCCTTTATTAATAACAAATACTTCAGTATTTTTCATTTATTTTCATTTGCTGCCTCTTATCAGTGTTATTTTAATAACTGTTAGTTTATTTAGCTAGTTTTGTGTTGTTTTCTCATGGTTCGGGGTAACCGCTGAGGAACCAAAGTACTTTTAGTTAGTTTCGGGGGTTCTCCCCAGTTATTTACTAGTTTTTTTAAATTTTATGTGCTAAAATCTTTGGTTTTTTTAGAACCCATACCTTCAGTTCTGAACCGCTAATCCCGGTTCTATCGGTACCCGGTTCCGCTTGGTTTCCCCAATCTGTTCCTGAACCGATTGCAACCAATAAAATTATTGTTTTTTGAATTTAAAAACCTTTTGTGCTTTGTGGTTCTGGTTCTTCTTCATTATGTCAGAAAAACCTAAAAAGAGAATCGGAGAACCCAGTTTTAAAAACTGTTCTGAGTGTAGTGAAGTTTTTGCCAAGGCAGATAAGCACTCCATTTGTGTTTTCTGTCTTGGTTTTGACCATTTAAAAACTAACTGTGACATTTGCAAATCTTTTCCAGAAAAGACATTGGAAAAACATCTGGAGAGAGATTAAATAAGACATTTAAGGGTTCCTCTGGCTCTGACCAGCCAAAACCCTCAGGGTCTGTGAGCGACACCACAACTTCTACTGTTTCTACCCCTCATATGGGTAAAAAGAGGCCCTCTGAACCAGCTATCTCTCTGGTTCCAGGAAAAAAAGTAAAGAAAACAAAGCACGCTGAACCCCCTGTGGAAAAGGGGACTTCTGTGATGCCTGCTACTGTGCCTTCTCCTTCAGAGAATGCACAAGCAATAAAAATAATGCAAACTTTGCAGGATCTGCTGCCTGTGGTTTCACAGTCCCCAGTCCAGACCCCTGCACCCTCCAACCCACCCTCCTTTCCTGAGGAGCAGGAGGAAGAAGAAGGTGAGCCTACAGAGCCTGAGGTCTCCCCTGAACAGGAGTTTGGCTCCCTCCCAGGACTATAGAAGATTATTCATCTCATTTTTCCTTTATCAGGAAAATTGCTGATGCCTTGGACATCACTACCTTTGAAGCTGTAGAGGAGGAGGAGGCCGAATATCTGGAAATGATGGGGCTGACACCTACTAAAAAACTGTCACTCCCCATAAATTTTTTAAAAGAGATATTTTAAAACTCCAAGCTCCTAGGTCTGTCCCTTCATTGGACAAAAGGTTGGATAAAAAGTATCAGCTTGACGGAACAGGGTCTGAATTTTTATTTTCACACCCTGACCACCAAGGGGTGGTGCAAGCTGCAGCTTGAGACAAGACAAAAGTCCCTCTGGCTTCTCACCCTCCAGAGAAGGACTCTTGAAAAATTGAAAGTGTGGCCAAAAAATACAGGTTACTCACCTGTAACAGGAGTTCTAGGAATGGTATATGTTGTTCATCCACACTCATTGGCAGTATCCTTGCCGCTTTAAATCTTGCCGGAAGGTCTTCAAGCTTGCTCCTCCCACCCACCCGGGTGGTATAACTCTCGGCTCCGCCCCATGACGCCAGATCTGGCCCGCTGGAAGCTCAGGGTTGTGCGTCAAGCCGGGAGGTCGGGTGTCGTGGTGGATGAACAACATATACCATTCCTAGAACTCCTGTTACAGGTGAGTAACCTGTATTTCTAGGGACATGGATATGTTTTCATCCACACTCATTGGCAGACTCCTAGCAGTTCTCCGGGAGGAGGAGGCAAGACGACACCCCATATACTTACTTGGGAAAGAGAGACTGGAGAACCGAGGCCCCAAAACCAGCATCCCGCGTGACTCAAGGTCGATGTGGTAGTGGGTAATGAAGGTGTTTGCTGACTTCCAGGTAGCAGCCCTGCAGATTTCCTGGATAGGGACGCCCTGGAAGCAGCCACTGCCAGCAGTATGGCGGTAGAATGAGCTCTATCCTCTGGGAGGCTCCATGCCCGCCAACTTATAGCAGAGATCTATGCAGGAGGTTACCCACCTGCTTATCGTCCGCTTGCTGCAGGTCTGCCAGATGCGGCTTCAGCGTAGGTGACAAACAGCTGGCAACCTCTCCCCGACTTCAGCCGTAAGCGCCCTTATAATAGCTGCGCCTTCTAGGGTCCAGAGTATGGAGCCTATATTCGGCCTCCAGGTGTGATTGGGGTAGAACACCGGCAGAGTCAACACCTGGTTAAGGTGAAACTCCACACCACCTTCGGAAGGAATTTCGGTGGGCAGCAGGACAACCTTGTCCCTGTGGAAGACCAGGTAAGGAGACTCGATGGAAAGCGCCTGGAGCTCTCCCATCCTTCTGGCTGACGTGATAGCCACCAAGAAGGCGGTCTTCCACGACAGGTGAGAGAGAGCACACCTGTACATAGGTTCGAATGGCTTGCCCATGAGCTTTGCCAGTACCAGCAGTAGATCCCACGGAGGTGGGGGTTCCCGCACTGGAGGGGAAATGTGATCAAGGCCTTTGAAAAAGCGCCAGACCACCTTCTCCTGCGCCACCGACTGCTTCCCGGCCCGCGCCCGGTAAGCAGAGATGGCTGCCAGGTGCACCCTTAGGGTCGTCGACCTAAGCCCTTGACTAGAAAGGGACCATAAATAGTCCAAGATGCTTGCCAAGGAACAGGAGGAAGGGTCCAAGCCTTGTCTCTGACACCAAATGGAAAACCTTTTCCATTTGAAGGCATAGCATTTTCTGGTCGACCCTACGGGACGCCTCAACTACATTGAGGACCTCGTCGGAAAGACCCAAAGCCTGGAACTCTAGCCGCCAGGAACCAGGCCGTCAGGTGCAGGGATTGAAGGTCCGGATGGAACACCTTCCCTGATTGACTGAGAGCAGGTCCGGCGAGCTGGAAGCTGCCGAGTCCTGGAGCTGAGACTGAGGAGATCTGGGTACCAGAACTGGCGAGGCCAGTCTGGGGCTATCAGAATCACCTGCGCCTTGTCCCTCCTCGCCTTGAGAAGCACCTTGTGGATCAAGGGAAATGGGGGAAAGGCGTAAAAGAGGCCCGGGGTCCATTGCCTCGAGAAGGCATCCCCCTGCAGCGAGCCCTGCTGAGGGGGGCGGGCATGAAACAGACTCCAGCTGCCTCCATGGAGGCAAACAGGTCCACCTGAGGTGTGCCCCAAAGGGAGAACAGATGCTGTACTACCTCCGGCAGGAGAGACCACTGTGGGATGCAGCCCCTATCCGGCTCAGGGCATCGGCCAGGGGTTGGAGGCCCTGCCACGTGAATGGCTAGGAGATCCGCCTCCAGGCTGCGCACGAGTGACCAAATGCGGAGAGCTTCTTGCATAGAAGCATGGAGCTGGCCCCGCCCTGGCGGTTTAGATAGTACATGGTCGTGGTATTGTCCGCCTGACTCGGACCACTTGACCCCGGAGGAACGGAGCAAAGGCGGTGAGAGCTAGGCGGACCGCCCGGAGCTCCAGCAGGTTGATGTGGCATCGGGACTCTGCGGGGACCAGAGGCCATGAGCCCGGTGTTCCCCAGATGGGCACCCCAACCCATCAGAGAGGCATCGGTCGACAGAGAGACCGCCGGCTCGGGCGTGGACGAACGGGATGCCCTCCTGCAAAATGATCTGAAACGGGTCCACCACTGAGAGCGCTCCACATCCCCCTGTGTCACCGGCTACAGCTGGTCCAAGGGATCGCAGCGCCAGACCACTGGCTGGCCAGTCCTCACTGAAGGGGACGCGATGTTCCAGCCGGCCCAACGGACCACGCTGGTACAGGCCGCCATGAGACCCAGGAGGCGAGGAAGTCCCGGCAGGCAGAATTGCCCAACCAGAAATGATCGGGCAAAGGAGGAAAGAACCTCGCCCTGTCCGCCGGGAGCCGCGCCTGGCTCAAGAGAGTCGAGCTGGCTCGATGAATAAAATCACCTGCTTCGCTCGAGTTCGACTTGGCCTGCTGATAAGGAGGCCCAGTTGAGAGCAGACCTGGAGGGCCAGATCTCTGACCACCCGCTCCTTCCTGGAGGGAGCTGCTATCAGCCAGTCGTCCAGGTAAGGGTACACCCGACCCTCGGCCGCAGGAATGCTGTCACCACTGCCATGCATTTGGTGAAGACCCTGGGAGCTGGAGACAAGCCAAGGGCATGGCTTTGAATCGAAGAGATCCTTCCGCCTGAAGCTTAAGGAATCTCTGGTGAGACGGACGGATAGGGACGTGAAAAACGCGGCCCTGCAAGTCCAGAGAGCAGAACCACACTGCTCCAAGGATGGTATTATCTGAGCCAGAGTGACCATCCTGAAGGTTCGAGACCTTAGGAACTTGTTTAGGTCGTAGGTCGAGAATGGCGCCAGCCCCCGTCCGCTTTCGAACCAGGAAGTACCTGGACACAAACCTGGGTCTGAAGGAGGGTCCACCACCTCTTACCACCTCCTTCTGGAGGAGGAGAGGATGTCGCCCGACGAGCCGCCAGTGAGGCTGGGGATCCTGGTTTCCCGAGGGCGACGGCTCTGAAGGGGTGCCTGCTCTGACCCAGAGGCAGGCCTCTTCCCACCACCTCTAGACCCACCTGTCCGTGGTAACAGCGGACCAGGTGGAACGGAAGTCCGGAGCCGCCTCTCACGGGGGACCTAGGGGTAAGGTGACGGGATGGGGGCGACACCTCAGCCCGCCACTGGGCAGGCTTGGAGGAGGGACCGCCGAGGGACCTCCTGGGCCCTTTCCTCCCTGCCTCCTGTTAGAGGAAGCCGTGCTTGGTTTGGGATGCCAAGGGTCAGCCTGCTGGCCCTGACGTTGCTGGGCCGGGCGCGCTGGGGCACAGAAGGACGAAAGGGCTTAGGCTGTGGTTTGCGGCCTTTGTCCTTCTGAGCGGAAGAGACCGAGTCCAAGGTGGCATTGGACTTCTCGATCCTCTGCAGGTGACCTTCCACCCCAGGGCCGAAGAGGTCAGTCCCCAAAAAGGGAACATCCGCCAACTTGTGCTGGGTATCCGAAGTAAAGGTGGATATCCTCAGCCAAGCCCGCCGACGCATAGCCACTGCGGCCGCCACCGATCTGGCACATGAGTCCCCTATATCCAAAGCAGTCTGGAGCTGCTGTTTGGCCACTGCCCTGCCCTGGTCCCGCACCTGCTTAACCGTAGTCTGCAGATCGGCGGGAAGATGAGGGATGACCTCATCCAGGGAGCCCAACAGGGCATGAGAAAAATGTGCCATGAGGACGGCCGAACTGGCCTGACTAAGGCCGAGAGAGGACGCAGCGTAGACTTTTTGCCCGACGTAGTCCAATTTCTTGGACTCCTTGTCAGGAGGTTTGTCCACATCCCTGGCGTTGCCGGCGCGCCGGAAAACGCTGTCGGTAACCAACCCCTCAGCAGAGGGGTGTTCCGAAAAACCGGACAAGGAACCGGTAGGGACCGCATACTTCCTGGCCATCCTGGCCGAAGGCGCAGGGCAGGAAGCAGGGCGCTGCCAAAGTTCCAGTGCCGGACCCACTATGGCCTCGGCCACCGGAAAGGCCTCCGGCGGAGAATCCCCTCGGTCCAGAATCTCCGTGAGGGGATACCTGGCCCGCTTGGAAACGGGTTCGAGCTCCATCCCGGTAGACTCCGAGATGAGCCGAAGCAGTCCTAGGAAGGACGACGGGCTATCGTCCATTGACTGACCTCCCTGAAGACCCAAGTCCAGTCGCTGGAGAAGAAGGAGGAATCATCTTCGGACTCGAAGAGTCCTCAAGAGCTGCCTCTGGCTCTGAGCCACCTTCACCCGCCGAGGTCGGTCGGGAGTGAGGGTAACTGACAGCCGATGGGGTAAACCCTTAGTCGACGAGAATCTTGGTCGGAGCCCCACTGGCGGCTGTGGAGGCGGAGGTTCCACCGAATCGGTGGAGAAGTTGGTTTTACCGAACAACCGCCTGGGTATAGGCTCCTGACAAGTCGAGGGGTTGTGTCGGCTGCCCGTGACAGCACTTAATGGTCGGGAAGGCGCCGGAGTCGGCTTATTCCCGCCAGGAGGAGTTGTTGCAACATAAGGTCTCGCATCACGTCGACGTAATTTACATCAAGCCTCCTCATCCGAGGAGGAGGACGAGGACGAAGCGACGCCGCTACCGCTGCAAGCCGAGACCGAGCCGCCATGACGGTGGGAACGGCTGGACCGCCGAGAGGTCCGAGAGACGAGACCGAGAGTCCCGGATTTCCGGGTCGGTGCGGAGGTGTCGGCGAACCGCACTCTTCGCTCGAAGGTCCATCCGAGGGCTCGGAACCGGAGGCACAGACGAGCCCATCGGATCTCAACCCTCCCCGGGGAACCGGGAGAGGGGAATCTCGGCTGCTAAAGGCGACAGCCTCTCCAATGGGTCGAAAAATCGACTTCATCAGTGGGAGTCTCGGTCAACTGACCTGACGGGGACACTTGAGGCCAGTGGTCAAGCCGAGCGGTCGACTGGAAGCCGACGGACGACGGCCCGGGAGAGGGACCTTTCCGCTCCCAAGAGCGCCGACGGAGGGATTCTTACTTTGTCCCTCTTTTTGGACCGAGAATAAGGTCCAGCAGACGAGGCCCTTCCTTTAGTGGAGAGGGACAGACAAAGCTCCTTAAGTGAAGCCGTAGGAAGAACCCAGAGAGAAGGGATAAATGCCGCTGCCGAGGAAGATACGGCTCGCGGCCAGCCTCTTCGAGGATCGACCATCCGCCGAAAGCGATCCGCCGAGCTGCCATGACACCGCCAACCGGGCCTCCTTGACTTCACCGGAGGGAAACGCTTCGGACGGCCCAGTTGCAATCGGGCAGCACGGTCTTCGAGGACGAGGCCGGAAAGATGAGCACAGGTCGCAAGCCCGCGGGTCGTGGCTCAAGGCCTAGGCAGTAGAGACACGTGGAGTGGATCCGTCTGAGACATCTTCTGACCCGCATGGCATCTCCGAAATCCGGGAGTCGATTGTCCATCGCTGCCGCCGAGGGATCAAGATCAAGTCTTTTGCAAATTTTTATTTTAAACCGCAAACGGAGAAATAGGAACTAGTCGCAAACGCAGAGCGTTAAGGAGGGAACCTGAGCTTCCAAGCGGTAAGGAAGATCTGGCGTCATGGGGCGGAGCCGAGAGTTATACCACCCGGGTGGGTGGGAGGAGCAAGCTTGAAGACCTTCCGGCAAGATTTAAAGCGGCAAGGATACTGCCAATGAGTGTGGATGAACAACATATCCATGTCCCTAGAAAGGTTACCTGTCAGCCTCTCCGGCCATTAGGCAAGCTAACTATCAGGCCTATGCAGCCCAGTACCAGAAGGCTCTCTGGCAGTCTGTCCTGGACATGACTGAGAAAGCACCTTCTACTCTTTCAATAGACCTAGCTGAAATTGCTAGGTTTGGCCTGGAAGCTGCCAAACAGCAGTTCCAGATGGCAGCAGACAGTAATGAGACTGCTGCAAAGTGGATAGCAAATACCATCACACAGAGAAGGTTTGCTTGGTTGAGAGCCATAAGCCTCAAGCAGGATACCCAGAATAAGACTCTGGATTTTCCTATGGAGGGCAAATTCCTATTTGGCAGCCATACAGAGGCCTATATTAAGAAAGTGGATGAGTATAAAGCCACCTTCCATAGCAATTCTGCAAAAGAAAGACCCTCCACCTCTTCTAGACCTTTCACTAGGGGAAGCATTTTTATCAGGCCATGGTACTTCCTCAGGCACCCCAATACCCGCAGCAAGGGTATTTCAGGGATAGGGGCAGAAAAGGTGCCAGGTGTGGTGCCCAGTCTCAGCCCCAATCTAAGCAGGACTCCTGACTTCATCGATCAGGCTGCCTCTCCTGTCAGTAGGGAGCAGGCTGACCCATTCTTTCCAGAATTGGAAAACCTCACCACAGACAAGTGGGTTCTGGAGATAGTGGGTTAGGACCTGTCTTTAAGTTTCAAGTCCTCCCTGTTCAAAAATCAGTTTTAAACCAGCTTCCCTCCTGGAAAGCAAAAGGCTGGAAAAAGAGGTGAAACGCATTCTTTCACTAAAAGCAGTGGAACCAGTGCCTCTGCATCAAAGAGGAAAATGACTTTACTCAAGGTATTTTCTCATACCAAAGAAAAATGGAGAGCTGTGGCCTATCTTGGATCTCAGGGTCCTCAACAGGTTCCTAGCAAAACCAAAGTTCAAAATGGTGACTTTGTCTCTGATTCTACCAGCACTCCAAAAAGGAGATTGGCTGGCATCATTGGACCTAAAAGATGCCCATTTCCACATCCCCACAAGGGAGTCTCACAGAAAGTATCACAGGTTCAGACTCCTTTCAGGTCATTATCAGTTCTCAGCTCTACTCTTTGGTCTCACATCAGCACCAAGGGTATTCACAAAGTGTCTGGCTGTGGTAGTGGCTCACCTGCACAGAGAAGGTGTCACAGTATTCCCCTACCTACACGACTGGCTGGTGGTGGGAAATTCACTACAACAGTTAGCAGAACACCTACAGCTCATTCTGCAGCTTCTGCAATCTCTGGGTTTCCCTTTAAATCTAGAAAAATCTATTTTTCTTCCTTCTCAAATTCTGCAGTTCATAAGAGCAGAATTGAATACCATAGTGGGCAGAGGCTTTCTACCCAGAGACGGGTAAAAACCATCCTGCAGTTGGCAAGTTCTTTTAGGCTCAATGTTCCAAGGCCTGCAAAGCATTTTCTTCAACTTCTGGGCCACATGGCAGCTGCAACAGGCACAGTGTTAGGCTCCAGGTTTCAGATGAGGGACATCCAATTTCACTTAAGAGCTCATTGGTGCCAACGAAAGGATTCCCTGTCAAAGCTCGTTCCTGTAACAAAAACATTTATCCAAGCTCTTCAGTGGTGGAAAGAGGAAACCAACCTCAGAGACGAGGTTCCTTTCCAAAAAGAACTTCCATCAATGATTCTCACAACAGATGCATCCCTCTTGGGTTGGGGGGGCTCATCTAGCAAAGCACACTTCCCAGGGCACTTGGTCAAGTGCAGAGACTCTTTTACACATCAACTTGTTGGAGCTCAGGGCAGCGTTTCTGGCAATTCAAGCTTTCAAACCACTGATACAGGGAAATGTAGTGCAAGTCAGGAGAGACAACACTATCACCATGTACTACATAAACGAGCAAGGGGGGACAAGGTCAAGCCTCCTTTGCAAAGAGGCTATGAGAATTTGGACCCTAGCTTACTCACTGGGTTCCTCACTACAGGCCATTCATCTGCCAGGCAAAGACAATGTTCTGGCAGATGCCCTGAGCTGAATCAGCCAGGACCATCACAAATGGTCCTTGAAAAGGCAAGTGGTACAGACTTTATTCAGGAGGTGGGGCACCCCAGAAATAGACCTCTTTGCTTCTTATCAGAGTCACCACTTGCCACAGTTCTGCTGCAGACCTCCGGTACTGGGCACGTTCCTCTGGATGCCCTTATTCTGGACTGGTCAGGGAAATTCCTGTATGCATTCCCTCCATTTCCTCTGGTATACAGGGTGCTGTTGAAACTCAGGTCTCAGCCAGCAACAATGATTCTGAAAGCCCTAGACTGGGCCAGGCAGCCATGGCACTCCATATTGCTGTTCATGTCAGTGGACAAACCAATACACCTTCCCAGGAGACACAATCTTCTGACCTCCAACCAATAGAGGCTCCTGTATCCGAACCTCAAGTCACTCAGGCTCAAAGCTTGGCTCTTGAGGACCTAGAGTATGCTGATTTACATCTTTCTGAACCAGTTATGGATGTTTTAATAGAATACAGGAAATCCTCTAACAAGAAAACCTATGCTGCAAAGCGGAAGAGGTTTTCTATTTGGTGCTCTAGTAGGAGTTTAGTGCCAACCCAGGCAGCAGTGCCGTTGGTACTGGACTACCTGGTCTACTTACATTCCACAGGCTTACAGCCTTCTACACTGAAGATTAATTTGGCTTCAGTCTTGACCTATGCATCTGCAGGCAAGTCTGTTTCTTTGGCATCAAACCACATATTTAAAAGGTTCTTCAAGGGCGTTTCTCATATGTTTCCACAGGTGAGAGAACCGGTGCCAGCTTGGGACCTTAATATCTGCATTGCCCAACTCATGGTCCCTCCCTTTGAGTCTATGTTTTCAGCATCTTTGAAGTATGTCACATGGAAAACAGTGTTTCTAGTGGCCATTACTTCAGCTAGAAGAGTTAGTGAGCTCCAGGCTTTATGCATTGAAAAGGACGACATTTCCTTCCACAGGGATAAGGTAGTCCCTAGAGACAAATAGGAAATTCCTCCCCAAAGTGGTTTCAGAGTTCCACTTGAACCAATCTATCACTGCCGGTGTTCTTCACTGACCATTCTTCTTCTGGTGAATGTAGGCTGCATAGCCTGGATGTCAAAAGAGCTTTGAGCTACTACATGACAGCCACTAAGCCCCATAGGCAGGACAGAAGAAAAAGTTACTTACCATAGTAACCTTGTTTCTCCCAGGGAATACTCCAATATTCATAACTCTTCTGCAGTATGCCTCTAAGCCAGATCTGCCCAGAGATAGAATGCTATGCTAACGATGGAATCATTGGCATGTGCCACTTTTCAAATGCTGTCACTACTCAACTGCCTACATTCTAACCCTCAGATTTCATGGACGCCTGTAAAGACAGGGCCCAAAAGATTTAAAATCAGTAAAATTTAGTAATTTTAGGACTCCCACAACTAGCCTTCAACTGAAAGAAGAATATACCAAGATATATTCACAAACAAAGCATTCTCCAATGTCAGAATCACCTGAAACGTGAAAAACCACTGAAACTGGTTTCAATAAAAAACAGAATGTAGCATCCATACCCTTAAGGTACAGCACGGAATGCAGAAGCCACTGGATCTGGAAGGGGAGGTAGGGTGGGAGAGTTATGAATATTGGAGTATCCTCTGGGAGAAACAAGGTTACTGTGGTAAGTAACTTTTTCTTCTCATCCCAGGAATACTCCAATATTCCTAACTCTTCTGCAGACTAAAAAGCAGTACCTCTGGAGGTGGGAACAGAACCTATTTTGGAAACAGGCTCTGCAGGACAGCTGTATCAACTGGGCATCAGCCCTTGCCTGCATAGCCAGGCTGCAATGTTTGGTAAATGTGTTAACTGTCCTCCAGGTATCTGCTTTTACAGATATCTAGAAAGGGACATCCCTGACAGCTGCCAGTGTGTCAGCTACCCCCGTGGAGTGGGTTCTGAGCCCTGCTTAGGCCTCCTGTCCGCTGTGACATGACAAAACTGAATACACTGGATCATCCAGTGAGAAGTGGATCTTTAGATGCTGGATTAACCCTTCCCATATCCCCATAAATGAGGAAAACTGTGTCTTGTCCTGCCTGTGGAGATTAGTAGCTGAAAGCTCCCCTTGCATCAAGACTATGCAATATACGTTCACCAGAATAAGAATGCTCAGTAAAAACAAGCACTAACTGAGTGATACATAGTTTGGTTTAGATGGAAGTCTGAAACCACTCTGGGAAGGCATTTCCTATCAGTTTTAAGAACAACTTTATCCCTGTGAGAAAGGATGTAGCCCTGCTCAGTGCATAGGGCTTGAAGGTCACTGATTGGTCTGAGTGAGGTGACAGTCACTAAAAGTAGCATTTGCCATGTAACAGTTTAGTGCTGCTGAAGACATGGGCTCAAAGGAAGAACCCATGAACTTGGCAAGACAAGTGTACAGGTCCCATGCTCACACTGTTTCCCCTGACCTGTATCCTTATATGTCAGGAACAGCTGTTTTCTGCCCTGCTTATGGGCTTCAGTGGCTGTCAAGTAATAGCTAGAAGTTCCTTTGACATGCAGGCTATGGAGTCTCCTTTCATCAGAACTAGAGTGTTCAGTGAAAAAGACAAGTAAGGTAATACTTTGGTTCAAATAGGATTTAGGAACCACTCTAGTAAAACCTCCTGTTTGTTCTCATGACCACTTTGTCTCTGTGGGGTGAGATGTAGTCTTGTTTAATGGGACAAGGAAACCTGTGCCATGTGACACATCTCTGATGAGCTGAATGCAGAGGTTCAAAAAGGGGAACCATGAGCCTAGTTATGCACACATTTAGGTCCCATGCAGGCACTGGTTCCCTGTGAGGGGCGCAGGTGGACCAGGCCCTTAAACAACCTTTTTTTTTTTTCTCAACAAAAAGCAGTATAAAACCAGAAAACTATTCTGTAACTGACATGTAAGCAATTGTTTGTTTGTTTTTTAAGATACTGGGCTGTAAGCCCATTGATTGTAAAGAGATAAAATAGTGCAGCACAGCTGGGGCACCAGTCTGTGCTGGTATCCCAATAGAAAACCTTTCACCTTTTGTAATATAGGTATTCATAACAGAAGGCTTTCTGTAACCCCTTCAAATGCCCAAGACACCTTAGAAAGATGCAAGCATGTATATTCTAGATTCCCAAAACCTCCAAGTGAGTTGAGGTTGGGGTACAGGAGCCTTCCTCTATTGGAAGCAGTAAAATATGCCTTTTGAGGAATATGCATTGACTCGGCCACAGACATAGAGGATAGCAGAATGTACCATGGTGTCTGGCTCAGTCTGGTGCCACAGAAACTGCTACTACTGATTTGGGCTTGAGCCCAAGCAATGCTCTGTACACCAAAGAGGAGGAAGAAGGGATGTCAAAGCATACATGTGCCTCACTGCCAACACAAAGCCAGAATATCCAGGGAGACTAATTCCCGATCAGCTGTGCAATAGTACTGTGGCAAGTGGTAGTTCTGGTGGGATACGAACAAGTGTACCACTGGAGTGTCCCACTTCTTAACGGTCACTTGCACCACCTAACTGTTCAAGGCCCATTAGAAATGAGCCTGGTTGATCTGAGTCAGGGTACCTGCCAATGTATTATCCTTGCCTGGCAGAAGAATAAACTGTCAGGAACCCCCCATGGAGTATACTAGAATCCATATTTTCATGACTTCAGTGCAGGGAGGATTTGACCTTATCTCTTCCTGCTTATTTATGTAGTGCAATGTGGAAGTATTGTCTTCTCTGACCTGCAGCAGTAACACCACTCTTCGCTCCAGCAGATTTATCTGCAGGAGTGACTCTACACTTGATTATATGCCTTGGATGGTGTGAACCCCAAATGGGAATCCCACTCTAGTAGGGATGCATCTGTTGCTAGAACAACTGATAGGGATCCTTGCTGAAAAAGGAAACCCTTAGTTGGTTTCCTCTTTCCACCTTAGGATGGTCAGTAAATACAGGTTACTCACCTGTAACAGGAGTTCTAGGAATTGTATATGTTGTTCATCCACACTGTCTGGCAGGTTCCTTGCCACTTTAAATCTTGCCGGAAGGTCTTCAAGCTGGCTCCTCCCACCCACCGGGAGGTAAAACTCTCGGCTCCGCCCCATGACGCCAGATCTAGCCCACTGGAAGCCAGGCTGTGTGTCGGCCGAGGTCAGGATCGTGGGATGAACAATATATACCATTCCTAGAATTCTGTTACAGGTGAGTAACCTGTATTTCTAGGGACATGGATATGTTGTTCAAGCCACACTTACTGGCAGACTCCTAGCAGTTCTCTGGGAGGAGGGAGGCAAGGCGTACACCCCCTACTTGGGAAATAAAGACTGGAGAACCGAGGCCCCAAAACCAGCATCCCGGCGTGACTCAAGGTCGATGTGGTAGTGGGTGATGAAGGTGTGTGCCGACTTCCAGGTAGCAGCCCTGCAGATTTCCTGGATAGGGATGTCCCTGGAAGCAGCCACCGCTGCAGCGGTATGGCGGGTAGAATGAGCTCTTATCTCTCTGGGAGGCTCCATGCCTGCCAACCTATAGCAGAGATCTATGCAGGAAGTGACCCACCTGCCTATCGTCTGCTTGGCTGCAGGTCTGCCAGGTGCGGCTTCAGCATAGGTGACAAACAGCTGGCAAACCTCTCCCGAACTTCAGCCATCCGCTTCCTTATAATAAGCAGCGCTTCTAGGGTCCAAAGTATGGAGCCTATATTCAGCCTCAAGGTGTGATTGGGGTAGAACACCGGCAGAGTCAACACCTGGTTAAGGTGAAACTCCGACACCACCTTCGGAAGGAATTTCGGGTTGGGGCGCAGGACAACCTTGTCCTTGTGGAAGATCAGATAAGGAGACTCGATGGAAAGCGCCTGGAGCTCTCCCATCCTTCTGGCTGATGTGATAGCCACCAAGAAGGTGGTCTTCCATGACAGGTGAGAGATGTCACACCTGTGCATCGGTTCGAATCGCTTACCCATGAGCTTAGCCAATACCAGCAGTAGATCCCATGGAGGTGGAGGTTCTCACACCAGAGGGGATATGTGATCAAGGCCTTTGAAAAAGTGCCTGACCACCTTCTCCTGCGCCACCAACTGCTTCCCGGCCCGTGCCCGGTAAGCAGAGATGGCTTCCAGGTGCACCTTAAGGGTCGTCGACTGAAGCCCTTGCTGAGAAAGGGACCATAGGTAGTCCAGAATGCTTGCCAAGGAACAGGAGGAAGGGTCCAGGCCCTTGCCCTGACACCAAATGGAGAATCTCTTCCATTTGAAGGCATAGCATTTTCTGGTCAACTCCTTACGGGACGCCTCAACAATGCTGAGGACCTCGTCGGAAAGACCAAAGGCCTGGAACTCTAGCCGCTCAGAAACCAGGCCGTTAGGTGCAGGGATTGAAGGTCTGGATGGAATACCTTCCCCTGATTGACTGAGATCAGGTCCGGGCGGGCTGGAAGCCGCCTCGGGAGCCTGGAGCTGAGACTGAGGAGATCTGGATACCAGAACTGGCGGGGCCAGTCTGGGGCTACCAGAATCAACTGCACCTTGTCCCTCCTCGCCTTGAGAAGCACCTTGTGGATCAAGGGAAATGGGGGAATGGCGTAGAAGAGGCCCGGGGTCCACGGCCTCGAGAAGGCATCCCCCTGCAGCGAGCCCTGCTGAGGGGGGCAGGCATGAAACAGTCTCAGTTTCACATTCTCCCTGGAGGCAAACAGGTCCACCTGAGGCATGCCCCAGAGGGAGAAGAGATCTTGTACTACCTCCAGCAGGAGAGACCACTCGTGGGACGCAGCCCCTATCTGGCTTAGGGCATTGGCCAGGGTGTTGGAGGCTCCTGCCACATGAATGGTGAGGAGATCCACCTCCAGGCTGTGCATGAGTGACCAAATGCGGAGAGCTTCCCTGCACAGAGGCATGGAGTGTGTCCCGCCCTGGCGGTTTAGGTAGTACATGGTCGTGGTATTGTCCGTCTTGACCTGAACCACTTGATCCGTAGAAATGAAGCGAAGGCGGTGAGGGCTAGACGAACCGCTCGAAGTTCCAGCAGGTTGATATGGCATCGGGACTCCCGAGGGGACCAGAGGCCGTGCGCTCTGTGCTCCCCCAGATGGGCACCCCAACCCATCAGAGAGGCATCGGTCGATAGAGAGACCGTCGGCTTGGGACAGACAAACGGGATGTCCTCCTGCAGATGTGTTGGAACGGTCCACCACTGGAGAGAATTCCACATCCCCTGGGTCACTGTCACTAGCTGATCCAGCGGATCGAAGTGCTGTGACCATTGGCTGGCCAGTCCCCATTGAAGGGGACACATGTACCAGCAGGCCCAATGGACCATGCTGGTGCAGGCCGCCATGAGGCCCAGGAGGCGCAGGAAGTCCCGGGCAGGGCGCGATTGCCCAACCTGAAATGATTGGGCAAAGGAGGAAAGAACCTCGGCCCTGTCTGCCGGGAGCCATGCTCTGGCTCGTAGAGAGTCGAGCTCTGCCCCAATGAATTGTATCACCTGCTTTGGTACGAGTTCCGACTTGGCCTCACCGATGAGGAGGCCAACCTGAGAGCAAACCTGGAGGGCCAGATCTCTGGACCGCTCCACCTCCACTCTGGAGGGGGCTGCAATCAGCCTATCGTCCAGGTAGGGGTACACCCGGACCCTTCGGCGCCGCAGGAATGCTGTCACCACTGCCATGAATTTGGTGAAGACCCTGGGAGTTAGGGAGGGGCCGAAGGGCAGGGGCCGAAGGGCATGGCCCGGAACTCGTGAAGGGATCCCTCTGCTCTGAAGCGGAGGAATCTCTGGTGGGACGGATGGATTGGGACGTGAAAGAACGCGTCCTGGAGGTCCAGGGAACAGAACCACATGCCTCGTTCCAAGGATGGGATTATCTGAGCCAGAGTGACCATCTTGAAGGTCCGAGACCTTAGGAGCCTGTTCAGGTCGTGCAGGTCGAGAATGGGGCACTAGCCCCCCCTCCGTTTTGGGACCAGGAAGTACCTGGACACAAACCCCGGGTCTGGAGGAGGATCCGCCACCTTCCTGATCACCTCTTTTTCGAGGAGCAGGGCAATATCCGCTTGGCAGGCCGACAGAGAGGCTGCGGACCCTGTAGCCCCCCGAGGGGCGACGGCTCGGAAGGGCGGGGCCTGCTCGAACTCCAGGGACAGGCCCTTTCCAACCACCTCCAACACCCAGCGGTCCATGGTGATATCAGACCAGGCGGAAAGGAAGTGGCAAAGCCGTCCCCCCATGGGGGGAACCCAGGGGGGAGTAACGAGGCTGGGGACGACACCCCTCAGCCCGTCACTGGGCAGGCTTGGAGAAGGGACCAGCCGAGGGACCTCCTGGGCCTTTACCTCCCTGCTTCCTATTGGAGGAAGCTGCGGGCTTGGGTTTGGGATGCCAAGCGCGAGCCTGCTGGCCCTGGTGCTGTTGGGCCGGACGTGCCGCAGGTGCAGAAGGGTGAAAGGGCTTGTGCTGCTGCTGTCGGCGGCCTTTGTCCTTCTGGGCAGAGGTGATCGAGTCCAGAGTGGCACTGGACTTCTCAATCTGCTGGAGGTGACCTTCCACTCCAGGGCGGAAGAGGTCGGTCCCCAAGAAGGGGACGTCTGCCAATTTGTGCTGGGTATCCGCCGTGAAGGAGGATATCCTCAGTCATGCTCTGTGGTGCATGGCCACCGTGGCCGCCACCGATCTGGCACAGGAGTCTCCTATGTCCAGAGTCGTTTGGAGCTGCTGCTTCACCACTGCCCTACCTTGGTCCCAAACCTGCCGGACCGTGGTCTGCAGGTTGGCCAGGAGATGAGGGATCACCTCATTCTGGGAGCCCATGAGGACGTGGGAGAAGTGTGCCATCAGCACGGCCAAGCTGGCCTGGCGGAGGCCAAGGGAGGACACAGTGTACACCTTGCGCCCGGTGTAGTCCAGCTTTTTGGACCCTTGTCGGGGCTTGTCCATGTCCTCAGCGCTCCTGGAACGCCGGAAAACGCTGTCGGTGACCAACCCTCGCAGAGGGTGTTCTGAAACCAGGCAAAGAGCCCGAGGGAACTCACAGACTTCCTGGCCATCCTGGCCGAAGGCGCAGGGCAGGAAGCAGGCTGCTGCCAATGCTCCAAGGCTGGGCCAACAATGGCCTCAGCCACCGGAAAGGCCTCCGTGGGGGAATCTCCTTGGTCCAGTATCTCCGTCGGGGGATACTTGGCCGTTTGGATATGGGCTCGAGCTGCATCCCAGCGGACTCCAAGATGAGCCGAAGCAAACCCATGAAGGACAATGGGCTTTCGTCCAACGACTGGCCCCCGGAGGACTCCAGGTCAACTGGCCTGGATAACAGGGGGGAGTAGTCGTCAGACTCAGAGGAGTTCGCGAAGAGCTGCCTGGGACCTGAGCCACCCTCCATCTGCCGAGGACAGTCTGGAGTGAGGGTGACCGACAACCTGTGGGGCAGGCATTGACCCGACCTAGAATCCTTGGTTGGTGCCCTCGATTTCGGTTGTGGAGGCGGAGGTTCCACCACAATCGGTGGGGCAGCGGGTTTCGGCCGAACAGCCGGCCCAGACTTGGGCATCTCTACTACGGCGAGGGGTTGTTTCGGCCGCTCGGGTGACAGCCACTTAATGGCGGGGGCGTCGACGTCGACTTGCTCCCGGACAGAAGTAACTGCTGCCACCTCAGGTCCTCATAGCGTCGACGCAACTTGCGCCGAAGTTTCTCCTCTTCCGAGGAGGAAGACGAGGACGAGCGGCGGCGGTGCTTACCTCGGTGCCGGAATCGCAGATGCCGGCAGGATCAGCTAGACTGTGAAGAAGTCCGAGACCAAGACCAAGATCCTCGGTGTTTCCGAGGATGGGTCTGGGAAGGAGAGGGGGACACCCGCTCTTCCCTCGGCTTGGACGCCTTAATCGGGGACTGCTGCACCAGGAGCGCAGGCAGATCATCATTCTCCACCGGGGGAACCAGTGAAGAAGGGTTGTCGGCTTCACAAGTCGACAGCTTGTCTGACGGGTCGAGAAAAATCTCGACCGCGTTGACGGGAGTCTCAGCCTGCTGGCCTGACGGGGACGCCGTGAAGCCAGCGGCCTTAGCCGCAGCCTCGACCGAAGTCGACAGTCTGCTGTCCAGGGATGGAGACCTCTCCCGCTCCTACGAATGCCGACGATGGGACTTACCCTTGGAGTCCTTCTTTTTGGACCGAGAGGAATGTCCCGATGGCCCCTCTCCCTTTGTGGAAAGGAATTGGCAAAGCTCCTTGAACGAAGCTGAATACGAGGTACCCAGAGAGAGCGGGATAAATGCCGCGACTGAGGAAAAGGAAGATGTGGCCTGGGCCACCTCCTCCTCCTCGAGGGTGATCATCTGCTCAGCCGAGCCCCCCGCCGCGGTAACTGCCCAATGGGCCTCCTTCGACTTAACCGGCGGGTAGCGCTTCTTGGGGCGCCCTAGCTTTAACCGGGCAGCACGGTCCTCCAGGACGTTGGCCGAAAACGAACAGCATGACTCACAGGCCTGCGGGTCGTGGTCTAGGCCAAGGCAGTAGACGCACGTGGAGTGTGGGTCCATCCTGGACATCTTCTGCCCACAAGGGCATTGCCAAAATCCAGGAGTCGATCTGTCCATCACAGCCGCGAGGGAGAAAGTTGACCGAAGTCTTGAAAATTTCAAAATGAGTTTCGGGCTAACCGAAGAATTAGTATCCAGTCTATCATGCAGAACGTTAAGGAGGGAACCTGAGCTTCCAAGCGGTAAGGAACATCTGGCGTCATGGGGCGGAGCCGAGAGTTTTACCACCCGGGTGGGTGGGAGGAGCCAGCTTAAAGACCTTCCAGCAAGATTTAAAGTGGCAAGGAACCTGCCAGACAGTGTGGATGAACAACATATCCATGTCCCTAGAACACTTGTTACTAGGATTAGTTTGAAAGGGGGTGCTTACCCTGACCCCAGCGAGCCCTGAGGCAAAATTAAATGTCCCTCACCTGTAACCTGGATTCCAGGACTGTCAGTGGCAGGTGTCATATGGTCAGTAGGGGAAGAAACTGTGCTGGAGTATTTGGTTTATTCAGGTTAGTTAAGCCTTCTAACCATGGGATACTCCTTGACCTGCCCAGAGGCAGGTAAGGCCCTGCTTTGTAGGGAATCTAGCTCTGCTCCTATGAACCATAGTGCTTGAGCAAGCTGGGGAGAGGATGATTTTACAACCCCCAGCCAGTGATCTAGGTAAAGGAAAAACTGGCAAGTTAAAGGAAAAACTACCAAGTACTTTGCACTTTGGCTCTGTTAGGTGCCTAAAACAGGTCCCCACTCTCCATTTTCTTTGTGGTACCCTTTGTTATAATAGAGCAGGGTCCACTGTACTTGACAGTAACAGGTTTAACAAACCTGCTTTTAACTGGGAGGGGTGTCATGTCAGTTCCTGAAGTACCACTGCTGTGGGCACTGTAGATGCAAAGGTGCATTCATGGCCTGGTAACCAAAGGAGTCTGCCGTGAAAAGATCTGCCTCCCATCCTACGTGATTTAGTGGGAGGGGAAGCCTTTTCTTGTGCAGAATTGCTACTGTATTGTATTCATGCACCCCTTTTTAAATCTTTATCTTTTCCCCAAAGAGGGAGTTACCCTTGGCTGGGAATCCAGAGTCTTGGTTTGGGTATCCTAAATGAGGTTTGTGACTTGAAACCAGGCAAACCTCTTCTGCCCACTATAGTTACCATCCCTGGTAAGAGTCTTTAGAATCAGCAGACATTTAAGACTGATATTTGGCCCCAAACCAAAGTTAGCTGTTTCAGCTAGATCATCTGACAGAGGAATCTGGACCTTGACTGCTATAGCAGGGGTCGACTACCCTAATAACTTTGGGTACTGACATAAGCTTGAAAGTTTGCCTGCCTGATAGCTAGGAAAACTGATGAATGCCAGGGGTATCTATGCCTTGTCACAGGCTATCACTCACACCCCTCAGTGGACAGAGTGGGAGGATAAAAATTCAGCCCCTCCTTATCCAGTTTATTATGTCTTGTACAGCCTCTTATCAAGAGGGGAGACACAGCTTAGGGTTTGTAAAATCTTGAAAGTACTCTCCTTGACGAATATATCTATTCACAGGAAGGAGAAGGTTTTGGTGGGCGTCAGTCCAGTCATATCTCACAATTGTGGAATATGAGGAATAATTCTCAAGCTCTGTGGAAAGAATCAAACTCCTATTTAGGGAAAAACCTAGGTTTAATAGGTTCCCCTTTGTCCATTTCATCATAAACACACATTTGTCCTCTGCAACATTAATAGTAAAAAATGAGCAAAGGAGACAGCTGTTTGCAGAGGTCTGCTGCTCAAAAGCAGACAACCTTTATAAGCTTGAATGATCATTACCAGACTGCAATCTGCAGGAGTTGGCAGGCATTATAACAGCCACAGAAGTCCCAAAATGCTGTCCAGCAGGGGGTTCTGTGTGCTTAGTTTTCTCTTGATTTTAGAGGGAACCAGCGAGTTAGGCAATTCAGCAAGCCTCTTAAAAACTGCATGTATACCCATCTCAGGGGTAGTAGTTATTATTGTGGTTTCACCCACAGTAATTTAGGGTGTCAGCTGGTCAGAGCTCGAGGCACCCTGAGGTGGTGACAGTTTTCTTCTTTTAGCCTTATTCAGCCATGTTTAATAATTCTGTCAAGACATGAATGCAAGTTTCACACTGCTGAAGTGTCCATGTCTCAACAGAATTTACCACACTTAAAAACATTAAAAAACGGGATTACCATTTTTTTCTGTTCAGTTTCTAGACGTAAAACACAAACTTTGCAACCACTAAAAATTTGTTTAAATTAAAGTATATATGGCAATTGCGGTCAGTTGAGGAACTGATGGAGAACCGACCGGAACCAGGAACCGAAGTAAAAGTGAACTGAAGCTAACGGTTTAAGAATGGGATCAGCCGTTCTAAAAACAAGTTTAAATTAATAAAATTAAATATAACTAATGGAGTTTTTAGTCAGAAAACTCTGATAAATATAAAACAAACCCCGGTTTACCCCCGGTTATGCCGAACCGGGAGAAACCGAGGAAACACAAACACTTAAAAACTTATGGGTTAGCTTAAAATTATAAGAAATAGAGGCAGCAAATGAAAAACAATAAATACTTATGTATATTTTATACGTCTTTACATGACAGAACGAGATGATGAAGAGAGGATCTCCAGGCATCTAGTCTTGACAGGCTGAGAGAGAAATCTGAGGGTTAGAATGTAGGCAGTTGAGTAGTGGCAGCATTTAGAAAGTGGCACATGCCAATGATTCCATCATTAGCATAACATTCTATCTCCGGGCAGATCTGGCTTAGAGGCATACTGCAGAAGAGTTAGGGATATTGGAGTATTCCTGGGGTGAGAACACAACTTTTCCTCACTTACAGGGATGTAGGAAAGGGAAATCCAGCATCTAAAAGGTCCATTTCTCATTGGATTGTCCAGTGTATCCAATTTTGCTATTCAAAGGTGAGCAAGGAACGTCCAGCAGGGCTTAGAGCCCACTCCACAAGGGGTATAGCTGCAACACTGGCAGCTGCAAGGGATGTACCCTTGGTGGTCATCTGTAAAGCAGCAGCCTGGTGAACAGTACACACATTTGTCAAGCATTACAGCTTGGATATGCAGACTAGGGCTGATGCCAGGTTTGTTACAGCTGTCCTGCAGAGTCTGTTTCCAAAACAGGTTCTGCCCGCCTCCTAAGCTACTGCTTTTTAGTTTGCAGAAGAGTTAGGAATATTGGAGTATTCCTGGGGTGAGAAGAAAAAGTTACTTACCATAGTAACCTTGTTTCTCACAGGGGATATTCCAATATTCATAACTCTCCCACCCTGCCTCCCCGTTTAAGAACCAGTGGCCTCTGTATTCCATGCTGTACCTTAGTGTTTGCATGCCATATTCTACTTTTATTGGAACTTGTTCTTTCATTTTCTCCTTTTCAGGCAATTCTGACAGGAAATTGGGGGATTGTTTATGATAAGTTTATATTTCCTCCAGTTAGAGGTCTGGGTGGGGAATTTTGAAGTTGCATTTTATATATTTTAAATGTTGGGCCCTGTCTTTACAGACATCCACAAAATCTGAGGGTTAGAATGTAGGCAGTTGATAGGTGGCAGCATTTGAAAAGTGGCTCATGCCAATGATTCCATCATTAGCACAGCATTCTATCTCCGGGCGGATCTGACCTTAAAGGTATACTGCAGAAGAGTTATGAATACTGGAGTATCCCTGGGAGAAACAAGGTTACTATGGTAAGTAACTTTTTCTTCTGGGCTAAGGTCTTTTAGTCAGAGGCAGACAACCAGCTTCTGATTTACTCGTCTGACTGTGAGCCCAATGTGGTATGAAAAGGTCAAGGACAGTTCATGCGTAATCCCTAAGTATTTTAAGGCTGTTACATGTTCCGGTGTGGGTCCCATTTGGAGACAATATGGTTAGAGGGTTTGTGTGTTAGGGTTACGACTTGCCACTTGATGAGCCAAGGTTTGGACCTAAATAGCACAGCCCTGGTCTTCTTGAGGTTGGCTAGAAGTCTGCTATTGTGGAACCACTTCTACTGTAGGCTATATTAAACTCCTCTGTGAGGGTAGTGTATATTTCAGCTGGGGGTTTTGGCACTATGAAAGAGAATCAAGCCATCTACAAAGGGAAATGTCTGGCAATTCTTGCATTACTTTGGAAGATAGAGAGGACAGAGTTGGTCCTAACATTGATCCCTGTGGGACGGCACTTTTAACGCACACTGTTTTGGAGCAGGCCCCTCCTGCACAAATCACCTGGGTTCTCCCTGTGAAGTAGCTGCAGAACCATGATGTGGTCGTGTTGTAGGGCCCAGCTGTTTACCAGATATTTTCCCTGAAATGACCTCGTCCAGCCTAATGACACCAGTTTGAGCCCCCCTGCTTCAAATGTCAGTAGTTAGCCCAGAAAACCTTAGTGCTAGAAATGTGCTGGAGAATCTTTGTATTACACTCTCAGCACTTTTCCTGCTAAAGATATAGGTGCAAACCTTTCAATGTACAAAGTCAGTGCTGAAGCACTGCTTTTATTTTTGTGCTTCAAAATCCTCAAAAATCCCATTTGGGGATTTCAGTAGGGGGTTAACGCAAGAACTGGCCATGATTTTCTGCTGTTCATGACATTTCAGTCTGTGATGGCTAGTGCAAGTACTATAGGAAAAAAAGGTCAAACAAGCTTTGCTCGTCACCGTCTGCTGTACAGTGCTTCCCACACGATTTTAGTAAAAACAAAAGTGAAATGCAGAGAAACTTGGTGAAACTGCAATTAGTGTATTCTGAAACCTAGGATGAATAAGGTTCATCTGCAGACACAGTCTATATGTAAAACATATTTTTAGCTTCTCATGCTGAACTACTGAAAACTTAAGATGGTTGAAAACCTAAACCATGAGCAGGGAAAACAGAAAAAAGTCAACATTAGATATAGAAAAAGAAAATGTATTCTTCATGAAAGTATGGTTTGATCGAGTAATCATTTGAACAATTTTTTTTTTTTTTTTTGTTTATCCTCTTGGGCTACGGGCAGGTCAGGAACTCCTTCTGCCTGCTGCCTTACTACCCTTATAGCCTCCAGCCGAGATCCGCCAGCCACTCATCAGGACCCCTAGCCCACCTGCAGTACACCACTGTGCTGCCCCCTGGTTTACCCCCCCCCCCAGGGTTAGGGTCGCCTTCAGCATCATGACGATACCCCCACTGAAGACATCTGGCCACTCACGGTGGAGGTGAAGACTGGTGGCATCTGAGGAGTGGTGGAACGGATCCAGCGGTGGAGGTGGTGGGCTGGCAGAGGCGTCCTCTGCCCAAGCCTGCCGCCATTTTCCTTTTCCTGGTTGTCCTGCCCCCCCCCCGGAGCACATGAAGGGATAGGCTGTCGGGAATCCCGACATAGCCAACCCAAAACCATGCTCCCAAGGCCCCATCAGTGAACTGCGGATCCCATGTACCACCACCCGTGGTCACCCAGGAGGCAGTAAAGCAGCAGGATGCGCCCCCTCCCAGAGGAGGAGAGCATCCCATGGGATGCTGCATCATACCCCCCAAGCCCCCTATCATCTGAACAATTTCTAAATGAAACTGCCTAATAAGATTCCTTCATGTTTTCAACATGCCCACTCCACCACACCCTATTTCAGCAGTAAGGTGATTAGGACTGTCTCAGACACTTTGGAGATGGCTAGATTTGTTTAGTTTGAGAAACTGTATTTTGCTGATAAAATAAGTGTGCAATATCCAACAAAATGCATGCTCCCCATCTCAGTAAAAGATAAAGCAGGAATAATGTATTTCATTCCCACAGCACTGATGTCATCTGCATGCTACTGTCATGATATCAGTGCCATAAGGGCACACTCAAGCCAATGGAAAGGAGCAGCTTAAACAATCTTTTTTTTTATCGCTATGTCTTTATTGTTATTTGAACAAAAACAGATTACAACAAAAACTAATCACAGACATTAAAACAAGCAAGTTATTGATAACACACAGTAATAGGATTTTTAAATACATATTTATAAGCCCTAACGTATCATAAAAAAATATCTATGATATAGATACTTTTAGCCTAAAAGTAATCTAGTATCTTAAAAAAAGGGGGACACACTTCCTTTGAATACATTCGATTTATATACATATTATTCCTGAAACAAAGATTTCAAAAGGACTTCTAATGGTCTTTGTTCCTCACATGAAATATTAATGTAACCAGCACTAAAGTGGAAAACAGAGCCATGTACAGGAGTTCAAACAGCTAAATAGATATAAACCAGTGAGATAAGCACAATTGATTTAAGTCAGATGTATAGAAGATATCTTTAAAGTAGGAGCCATACCGCGGCAATCTTTAGTGACACCCCAAAGCACTACTCTGAACTGAAATTTTAAGCAGTATAAATATGTAAGTAGAGATGTGCGAAGCTTTAAGCCACCAGCTAACTGACGCACATTTGGGAAATCTGCTAAAAACTCCCAAATTACATAAAATGCACCCCCCCCCCCAACACTGCAGTGTAATCCCTGTCCCTCCAAAACACCTTTTAAATCCCATAACCTACCTTCCATATCCCCCAACTAACACCTACCTCCCTTCTCCCCTGCCCTAGTAAATTTATATAACAAAAAAATAGTGCAGGGTCTGCACCAGAAGACATATGAAGAGAGACTAAAGGAACTTAATATGTATAGCCTTGAGGAAAGGTGGAAGAGGGAGGACATGATTGAAACTTTCAAGTACCTCAAGGAATCAACAAAGTCCAAGAGGGTAGCATCTTCAAAAAAGAGGTGTGCAAGAACAAGGGGCACAATTTGAAGATGGGGGGGGCTCAGAGGTAATGTAAGGAAGTATTTTTTCACAGACAGGGTTGTGGATGCATGGAATGGCTCTCGAGGAGGTTGTGGAGTCAAAAACAGTGGTTGAATTCATGCATGCATGGGACAGTCATAAGGCAATTCTAGGGGGTGGGGGTAGGAAGAAGTAGGCTGCTGGTTAACTAGGATCCGCAGCTTATCCATTAGGTAGGGAAATGGGCAGACTGGGTGGGCCAAGTGGTCCTTATCTGCCGTCAAATTCTATGTTTCTAACTCATATACCACTTTTTATGTAAATATACCCTTCTCCCCACTCGTGTGCCAAACACAGGCCCACAAATATGTAATCTGCCCTCCTTGCAAAGTTGTGAAACCTGAGGTCTCAGTATTGTAATGTACTCTACATGACCTGAATATCACTGAACTGTGGGAGGTCATGTATCAGTACTTTTATGACGTTTGTGAAATCACACCATACGTTTCAATCCAGCAGTGACACACTGAAGAGGGATGCCTCACACTTTGAAGGTGATAGGAAACATTTTTTAAACTTCTAGATGCCCGCTAGTTGTTCTTTTATTGGGTACCCACTATTTTGATATGGTTTTGACCTTTTTTGTTAAATTAATAATCTAACTTTGTAGCCTTTGTAACTACCCTGAATCTTTTCGTGCTCAGCAGTTGCTGCCGTCTGTTTTCACTCTGCCTGAAGATTCTATGACATTGGAAACACCCATTCCAGACCAGATGAATAGCATGGAATGGGAGTTTCTGAAGTCATAGAATGTCTTAGTAATATGGAAATCAAGAGCAGTAGCTGGTGGGGAGAGAGGGACTCCGACTCAGTGTAGCTCTGAAGGCACCCCAAAGCCAGATCATTCATCAAAAAGTGGTAAGAGCATATCAGAATACATAATTGGCATGGAAAGAAAGATGGAAGGGCAGTAAGCTATGTAAAAATCATTTCCTATCTCCTTTAAGTCCGGGCAGCCATTTTAGAATGTTTTCCCCTGTAGCAATGAGGCTACTGTATATTACCAAACGGAAGCCATATTCACACATTACATTGCATCTAACCACAAATATCTTGAAAATGACAAAATGCTACATGAAACCTGTTACTTAGCTGGATTCAATGGAAAAAGTCTTATAAATGAGCCATCCTATGCCATTTTTTAAAACAGATATTATAGTACAATACAGGCCATTAAAAACAACCCTTCTAAACATCCCAGACGACCCAATCAGTGCATCATTACTTATGGATAGTTCAGAGTTCATTCGTCTCAGCAGCACTATCAAATAGTAATATATCGGATGTAAGCACAATTCCTTCAACACAGCATTGTACACTGCAACTGTTAAATTAGGGGTTTACCCATGTCGGTGAGTGAAGAAACTTCGCATTGTCAATGATTGCGCAGGCAAAAGTTTGCACAGCAGGTGAGTGCCAAGGAACTGGTAGCCCACTGCCAGACTGCACACAGTGTGTACATGACTTTCTGCAGAGGGCTATGCACCCCCCCTATTACTTTATAATCCCCCCCCCACCCTGTATCGGGGAGGTGGCAGCCATAGTGTCACATGCTGCAAACTCAGACTAGCCACATTGATGGCGCCCTCTGCACGCCCACATTACGGCTCTCTGCTAACGGTATATGTAAATTAGACATATACTTCCCCTTTCGTAGCTGCGACTCCTTATAATAAGCGAGTGCTCACCTCAGGTCCAAAGTATGGAGCCTGTGCTTGGCCTCCGAGGTTGGACTGGTAAAGTAAACCCGGAGGTTAATCACCCGATTAAGGTGAAAGTCCGAAACAACCTTTGGAAGGAACTTTGGGTTGGGGTGGAGGACAACCTTGTCCCTGTAGAACACCAAAAACGGAGACTCCATCAAGAGTGTCCGAAGCTCACTGATTCTTCTGACAGAGGTGATAGCCACCAAGAAGGCAGTCTTCCATGACAAGTGAGAGATATCGCACCTGTGCATCGGTATGAATGACTTGTCCATGAGCACTGCCAGTACCAGCAACAAGTCCCAAGGTAAAATTTAAACACTTATTAAAGTCATGATTTGACTTTTATATTCTGTATTATTTCTGAATTTGATTCTGAAGGCCTATGATTAATGGTCGTTCCGTTTCCTCTCATGCTGATCGTCGTTCACTCTGTCCCCTGCCTGACTGCCAACCCCATGGTCACCCATCTGGCTGCTCAAACTCCATTCCCCTATGCCATATTCATGCACTCACTGGTTTCCCCCAAACCACAACACAAAATATAATTTTTTTAATTAATCAGCACATCCAAACTGGACTGCTGTGACCATAACATTGTTAACATGGCTTGAAATGCTCCACCAAAATGCCAAAAAAAGCTAACCACAACATCGTGACACGACTGCAAACCTGGAAATCAGTCGGTCATTCGGCGGTCTGGCAATGCATCCACTCGCTCCACAGCATACTCAAAAATGGAGCTGTTTCACTGAGAAAAAAATTGTAAGGCTTTTTTAAATTGAGGGGACACAACTCATAAATACAGTCAGAGGGGGACAGTTCATGGATACAAAGCGGCCATACAGCAGTATGTATATGGTGGCGACTACAGTTCACTTTATTTACATCCAGACACCCTCTACCCTTTACGTGGCTAAATGGGAAAGTGAAACAGTATTAAACAGATATGTGAATCCATTTTTGAACCACACTGTAATTTGGAAGTGCTTTATCAATGACGTAATTGTCGTCTGGCAAGGCAGTGCACAGGAATATACTTCTTTTTTAGACTGGCTACATAGTACCACTACCCACCTTAGATTTACACACACAATTAGCCCAGATTCCATCATGTATCTAGACCTGAAGCTAACAAAAAGCAAAGAAGGCAGAATTGAAAGTGACATTTATAGAAAGAAAGTGGTTGGCAACATGATACTGGTAGCGAATAGTTGCTGTCCACCCCACGTGGCGAAAAACATCCTGAGGGGTCAGTTCCTCAGAACTAAACGAAACTGCTCAACTGTAGAGAATTTTGATAGGGGGACTACTGAACTGACACTGAGACTCCTAGAAAGGGGCTACAAAAAAGAAAAGATAGAATCGGCTAAAAATGAAGTCACGTGTATTAACAGGGAACCAGGGAGGACCATGTAAAACAAAAAATTATAAACAAACAAAGGGAAGACAGGTTCAGTTTTGTCACAAGTTTTTCCTCACAAGCCAGGGATTTATAAACAATTATTAATAAACACTGGCATGTCCTCACAGCTGATACAGGTCTTAGGGATCTCGGCAAAACAAAACCTAGAATGTGCTACAAATGAGCTCCTGTAGTGAGGGATCTTTTAGTACAGAGCCAGTTTAAAAAATATTTCTAAAAAAAACATGGCTAAACCAAGTCAATGGGTGTTTTAAATGCAAGAGAGGTACTTATTGTGAATACACTGAACAAAAGAAAAGTTTTACAAGTTGTAACATCTTGAGAAACTATGACATTAGACAATGCACTACTTGCACTAGTGAAGGAGTCATTTATCTAGCTACAAGTGAGTGTTCGTCATTCTATGTGGGAAAAACCACCCGATCATTCAAGATCAGGGTGGGACAGCACATAAGAGCAATACACAACAAAGACATCACATACGCTACAGCAGCACACACATTGAATACGGGGAAGGAGTGAACCATGGCTTTAAATTTATAGCCATAGACAAAGTGTGCCGTAACCCCAGGGCTGGGGAGTTTAAAAATCTTATGCTCGTGAGAGAGAACTTCTGGATATAAACGCTTAAAGCGAATAAATCCTCTGGTTTAAACACACAATTAGATGTGCGACCATATTTGCAGACAAACAGTAGACACTGATTTGATCCGTTTCTGGTTTTGCTGTAATAATTTAGTGTTTTTACCTCTAGAGAATCAGGATCACTATGAGTCCTTTGTTTGCACTTATATTAATATTTATCTAACTCATAACATGTCCTCTTAAATTACTGTAGAATTTGCATTTCATGATACGAATTCAATTAATATTTATGGTCACATGGCAGCGTAAATGCTAGGAATACTGTAACACATGGCTATGGTTTTTTATCCATCTCTGTTCTTCAGGGGCTAGATATTCAAAGGTCCCCTGCAAACTCGGGCCAGTGCCTGCGCCGCGCATCTGAGATGCACCAGCCTAAAAGAATGAGTTATTCAGAAGATGCGCCATGAGATGCACTCACGCATGTCCGACTGAATGTCCTGAGGATGCGTGATTCCGCACTGGGAGATGCATGGTGCAGCAAGTGACCTGAGCCATATGCAGAGCATGGGGAGATGCCTGATGCAAAGCTACTTGCGCAGTGCGCAAAACAGCAATAATCAGCCAGGATATGCAAATGTCCTCATTGCACATTCCAAGCACATCTCCTACATTTGCATCACATTATCGGAATGTATTCAGGCCATTTGCATACCCCGGGCATGCTCAGTTCCAGCTTTGCAGGGCTGCCCCACCACTCCCCAAGGGTGAACAGGAGGAACTGCAACCTAGAAGGCAGGTGCGATGAAATGTTTGTGTGTGGAAGTGTGGACTGCATTGGCCTGGGTATGGTGCTACACCCCATAGCCATGTACAGGGTTGGACAGGGGTACAGGGGGCCTACTCGGACAGTGGCCATGGGGCCCACCTGGACACATTACAGGGGAAGGCACAGGGTGACACAGTATGATCGGTATACCCCATGCATGTGATACATGAGCTCCATATGCAGTGTAAAGTCACCTGCAGTGCCCCACCCCACCCCCGATATGAGTTGAACAAGGTGATGACTGCAAGGAATGGCAGTGTGCAGAGGGTGACCAGGTACACTAGTGGATGGGTCCCACTTGTGTGCACCTATGATGTACCACCGTGGGTGTGTGCCAAAGGTCAGTCCCTGGCCTGAGCAAGGTGGCCACCCATCCATCAGACTACCTAGGCGCAATCGCCCTAGACTGCACCCTGGGTGCATGCCACCACCAGGTTGCACCATGTAGGCAGCATGGGTGCAGGCCATGGCCCCCAGTACATTTGCTGCACTGTGGCTGTCCACACCTCTGGTGTGTCCAGGCGGCATCTGACAGCACTGGCATGCAGCTGCTGGGTGTCTATGTCCAGGGTGTGCAGGGTTGTTCCCTGGATGATGCTGGTGGTGACATGGCAACTGTGGCTGAAGGTTCATCCATCCCAGCATGACTGTTGTGTGTGGGTGCCTGGGGCACATCCTGGTGCACCTCTAAGGGCTGTATTCGGATGGCTTGCTTGCAGTTCTGCAGCCTGCTTGTGGGTGGCTGGCCATTTAGGCATGCTTTTTCCATGCCTAACTTTGGGCAGCTCATCTCTGAGATGCACGGCAGATGCGCTGCACATTTTGGCTGAATATAGGGATGCGCAGCACATTCATGGGAACGCCCCCTTTACATGCACCGCTTACATTATAGATGCACAATGGCATATCCAGAGATGCATGGCTCATCTCTCCATTTTGAATATTGCAGTTCATCTGCACTTTGCGACACACATCTCCTTTGAATATCTAGGCCCTGGTCTTTATCCACTTCTTTGCATTCCCTTTCTACTCCATTTTCTTTCTTTCCTCTCCCAATTCCCCCCTTCCTATTATACCATGTTTACCTCCAATCTCTCCTTTTCTTTTTTCTTCCTCACATGAGGCAAAAAGCTTGTGCAATAAAACTCAGATCATGTTTTTAGCTCATTAAAGGACCTGTATTTTATATTTTTGTATCGGTGGTCGCTATGAAGTGAATTTATATCATTCTATATAATGTTATTTATACCTCAGCACTTTGAGGGGGGTCTAATTCACTGCCCTAGTCACTTTTTTAGCTTTGATTCATGTAACCAATGATAAGACACTTTGAATAAGGATGTCATGAAATCACATAGTGTGATTGTAATTTAAATTGAGGTTGTCTGCACTGAATCCCCAGCTTTTGAAAAAGGCGCTCTTAGTCCGAAACATGTCAGGCGGGATTTTTTTTCCACTTGGAGAGGTATTAGATCTTTTTATGCAATCATTTTGAGCCTTATTTGAATTTTTGTTGCGTCCCTCCAGAAGGGTTAGTGTGTGCCAGAAACCTGTTGGACAGAACATCCAGACATCCTCTACTGTAAATCTAACAATTCTGTACTACACTAAACCTACGTACAAGTACTTTAATAGGCAAACTACTTTTCTTTAGCAACAAATGAAAAAGATTTTTAAATATTCTTTTTTTTTTTTGGAATTGTTTAACCAGGAGTGGCACACTAAGCTGAAAGCCTGTTTACAGGTGCAACCTGGAAGCACAAGGAAGTTAAGTGACTTGCTCAGGGTCACATAATATGCAAGTGGGGGCTCTGGGATTCAAACCCAGGTCTCCAGATTTGCAGTTCAGAGCCTTAAACCACTGCGCTATACTGCCACCTAATTCTGAATGTCTTTTTATTCCTTTTTCTTTCTTTTTTTTTTTTTTAATATTTACATGTGGAGCCAGCCCAGTGGCGCTGAGCATTGAGGCGCTGGACACCACACATCACTCCACGCCGGTGACCCAGGTTCGGGAGTGGACTCGGATCATTCGGGGGTCAGAAGGGGCGGAGAGGGATGGAGCATCCAAGGGACTGCTCTCCCTCTCCGGGGTGGGGGGATCTCAGTTGTCGGTGCACTATCAGCTCCTAGCAGAGGCTGGAGGTGGTACACCGGCCATAAGTACTGGGGAGCTGAGATGGGGCATGGCGCCGGGAAAAGCGTGTGTGGACGCAGGTACACTCCTTCCCTAGGCGCCACTGCACACCCCACTCACAAGGGGTAAGCAGAACAAGGTAAAAAACACCTTGGCGACCGGGTCGCGGGCGTGCTTGATGGCTATCCTCAGGGGCACCTGCCTTGGGGAACACCGAACACTGGATCCTGAACTAGGCAGAGTTGGGGTGTTCACCACCCCGTCACGGGGGGGGGGGTAATCTGCATGGGTATAAGGCAAGGGTCCCTAAGGGAGCTAGGGGACTCCGGACGGTGGCTGGATAACAGGATGCGCAGAAGACTGGGGCAGACCGGGAGCCAGGTAGGGGAAAATGGATGATGTAAAAAAAAAAATATATATATATTTACATGTGGGACCCATTTTTTTTAAGAGCTATAAGTATCTTCAGGGATCTGAGTTGGTGCCTGATAAGAAAACTTCCCAGGTGCTGAAGGCACTTGTTGCCTCACTACACACCTGGGGCATGCTGTTATCAGGCAACAACCCCATACCCCATTGTGTCTTATTGTTTTTAAAATGCACTGGTCCTAGCCATTCAGGATGCAGGATTCTCCCCTCCCATTTTATAATGCCTAGTAAACATCTTCATCTATGGGGTTGGTGTAATCTGTAAACTGGTTTGGGCCAGCTTCTGGGATCCAAGGGATGCCAACCCTTGTGACTGACGGGGATGATGTGATGGGGGTGGGGGACTCTCTGAGAGGGTTAAACTGACATCACAAGCCAGGCACTGGCAGATTCAACTGGGGCCAAAGCATAGCAGATGTACACTGCAAGCATAAGGGAACTCTGTGCCTCCTGAATCTCAGACCTTAGTGGCAAGATAATTCCAGAACAAGAAAACTGCCGAAAGTGGGTCTAAGATATGTTAAGCTATAGTCTAGAGACTAGAGAGGTTCTTCTTTCAGTAATCTTTCTGTGTAGTAACTGTTTTAATTTTGTATTTCCTTAGCGTATTTTACTGTATATTCTGTAATTTAGTAATGCAAATATCAAATATTTTTATATTTAATACTCTATGACTACAGTGCTTTATAGGAGGGGCAATTTATTCCTATTAAGCAAACTGGTGTTCCGCTACCAATAAGCATGACAACCAGGTATAAAGTAAACTGTCTGTGATGCAGAGAATGTAAGAGGTTCCAAGTTACTGAAGGGATGGTTCTGCATCAAAACTGACAAGTAAGGTCTTACACTGGGTGGCCAGTGGTGTGTCTAGAACCAGACCAAGATATCCTAGCAGTGAGCCAGCTGGTGGTCGCCCTGAACTACAAGGAGCCAGCCGGGCATCCAGTCACTCTTATGTGTGCAAGGAAGACAGCCAAGTGCAAATAGGACAGAAGTTTGTCACAATTTGTGACAGGCCATGTTCCTGAAACTGGACTGAAAACCTCTTTCACTGAGACATAAATAACCTTTGGAATGAGAACATTTGTGAAGCTTTCAGCACAGAAAGAACCTCATCTGAGAGGCTCGGTGACACAAACTCAGGAATCATAACATCAAGTATAAGACATTTAGTCTGGCCGCTCTACAGCCCCCATGAATCGGCTGAGCATGTCCAGTCTGAGTGGGAACACTACTGCAGGCTTGGTACAGAGGTGAAGGAGGTCTTGATGGCACTGATGTGGTAATGCATGTGCAAAGTATAAACAAAGCCTGCTCAAACTGGATATTCAGCAGAACCCTGTGTATTGGGGAAAGGGTGGGAAGATGCAGAGGAACTTGCCAGTCTAATTTAGGGCAAGGGTCTCACCCTGAACTTTAGTGTGACCTTCACTGGAGGATGAGCCAAGAATAATGGTAGTTTGCAATTCTCTCAAGATATAAATAAGTTAATATGTGAGGTAACTCACCACCAAAAAATGCTGCACACACAGTATATGGACTGTCATCTCATGGGACAGGTTTCTGAGGTAGCTGAGGTTGTCCCCCAATTCTTTAATAGCTGCTAGGTGTGCCACAACTAACCAAGAGCTGAAACTCATTATCTGGTTTTCCGTCTTGAGGGCCTCTTCCAGAATCTGGATCATCACGATTTTCCTAATTTGTTCATGTAAGACATGGTTGTCCCAGGGAATATGGACTGACTGACTGCTACTGCGTACACTGCCTGTGAACTGCCCTCAGCTCAAGCCAACTGATGTAATTCTAATGCTTCTCCACAGTCCGCAGCCTGTGTTTCCATAGATCTGCCAAGTGAATCCCACAATCCAGAGGGGAAGTGTCAGTGGTCCAAGCAAGTGTCAGAGGTGACTGGATGAATGAGCTACCACCTCAGATTGTCGAAGTCTAGTCACCTGGCCTTAGAATGACTCATGATGGAGGTAACCATTACTGACCTGGACAAGGGTGCCACCTGCTGCTACCAGTGCACCTTAAAATCCCTCTGGAGCCTACAGAAACACCCCCAGTATACCCCAAAGGTGGCAGCCACCATCAAGTACAGGAGCTGTAGGAAGTCACTGGCTAATCAGAGTCTCAAACTAGGAAAGAGCAAGCATGCCATCATATCTTGAACACTCTGAAGCAGGGGTCACACTTAACATTTTTTTGCACTGGTCCACCTAGCAATATGGTGCTCATCTGTACTGGCCCCCCACTTACTGCACTAGCCCCAAGCTTATTATGACTCACTGTGCCCAACCAAATGAGAGTAAGTGCAAACAGTGCAGGGAGGTGCTCACTGATGCACTGGCTAGAACATTTCTGTCTATGTAACAGTAGCACTCATTGGGATGAGAAAATGGGGTTTGGGATAAGAAAAAAGGTTTCAGTGAATAAGCAAGGCCAATAGTCACAACAACTGAGTTGCTGCTGTGTATTTTATTCTCCAAACAAAGGTATATTGCACAAATAAACTGCACTATATATACAGTTCTTACTGCACCGTTCAAAAGGCTCAGCTGAAGTCTGTTTAAAGGAGAACTGCACTGAACCTGTAAGTCATTTTTCCCAGTAGAGGTTGGTCTGTAAGTACTGGTTCAAATTCTGCTATTATTCCATCTGCACGGGCTTTTTAGCAACCTCAGTGTTTGTTTTTGCTTTGCAATCTGTTGGTAAGTACCATTTTAGAACTATATGATGTAGTTTATGTCCCAAACAACCACAGAGTTCTGAAATAGAACATAGGTGCATTGTGCCAACAGTAGAAGAGTAGAACAGGGGCATGGACTACATCATACAGTTCTAAAATGATGCATGCCGGCAGCACAGCATTCAGAAACAACCACTAGGATAACTAAAAAGCCTGTATAACAAGAGAAATAACAGAATTTGAGTCAGCATTTAAAAAAACAGTGTCTGCTGTGAAAAATTACATAGATTCAGCACAGTTCTCCTTTAAAGTGTTTAATGCAAAGAAGTGTCTCGGATGTTATCTGCAGTAATGCAGCAACAGTGCAAATCATAACATAATCATAACATCATTAATTCATAGTTATTTGTGCAAACAATATCTATCCCACTCTAGTGCAATTTATTTATGCAATATGCCAGTGTTTGAAGAATCAAACACACAGCAGCAACTCAACTGTTTTGGCTACTGGCCTTGCATATTCACTGAAACCCTTTTTTTCTCCCATTGAGTGCTGCTGTTACATAGGTTGAAAAACTCATTACGAATTATGCTGCTGCCTGAAGTCAGACCCTCGCCTTAGTCACCAGACCAGAGATTGCAAGTGCCATCACTAGCTTTATATTAAAGTTTGCTAATGGCAGTTAGCCCCCTTCAGTCCCTGCTGCCGATGACACACTGACAGGGTACATGGGCTAAACTCTCCATCAAGTGCGCGACTCTGCAGGGACTGGCCTGCCAACTTGGCCTCAAGAGTCAAGACCCACCATCACGCCATGCTGCCACAAATTAATACCCACTCACTCCAACTTCTAAACTGCCTGCATATGTGGGCCTCAGTACCCCAGAGGGAGGGTTCTTAAATAAATGCTCTCTCTACTGAGGCACTAGGTAGAGTAAAACATACCCATGTTCCAAAGTCGGACGACGTTCGTCATCTGGACTGCTAGATCCCCTGTCTCTTCTACCACCAGCACACTTTTTTTTTTTTTGCGTTATGTGTTTATCCCTCCTTCTCGCCTCCTAGTTCGCCACTCTTCCGCCGCTCATGCTACCTATGACCTCGCCTCGTCCCTCCTCCCCCACACTAGATCGCAGCCACCCAAGGGTGGCCCATATCCTTCGCTGGTGGGTCCTCCTCCAGGGGAAGGCGCTGGGGCAACCAGCGCACTAGGCATCAGTCCTTGAGTGCTGCTGAGGTGGGTTTGGAGGCGACAGGGCATCTCGGGCCAGCAGGAGCGGGCAGCCATCATCTGGCGGACCAGGAGGCCGGATTTTCTGCTTTTTCTCCCCGGGGCGTGGTGTGCCACGAACGTCTAGGCGTAGCCGACGTTCACCACACCCCCTATGTACGTTGAGGCTCTGCTGTTGGTTTCCCCGGCCTCTGCCAGGGGGTACCAGACAGCGAGCCTGCGTCCCCTCCCTTCCCCTGGAGTAGGCGAGCAGTCATGGGACGTTCAAGCCTACTCCTCCCCGGCCAGCTCTCCAGCGACCCGAGTCCGTTCCCGAACCCGGGTCGCCGGCGTCGCAAGCGGAAATCCAACCACTGCACCGACGAGCCAGCTACCAGCACACTTTAACGTGATGTCTCCCTTTTGATTACCTCCCATGCAGCAGTAGCAGCTTCCGAAAGTGGGGTTGGGCAGCAGGCAGTGCTCGAACTGAAATATGCACCGATCGGAGGGCACCATGGGGACCTAGGAGCAGTTACTTTGCTCTGTGAGGAAGGGAAAAAAAACAACACACAAAACAACACACTGGAAACTTCGGGACTGATTCCAGAAGATGGATGCAGGGTTTGCCCACTGGATTGGCATAATCCAGAAAAGAAACTGGTAGGTGGATAGTCAGATTCAAAGTAAACTCCAACACTATTGTACCTTAGGAAGAAACTCAGTATTAGTCCATAACAATACCCTGTCTTTATGAAAATCAAATAAGGAGGCTTGCACATAAGAGCCTGAAGCTCTGAAATCCTTCGAGCAGCAGTAACAGCAACTAAAAATACAGGTTACTCACCTGTAACAGGGGTTCTAGGAATGGTATATGTTGTTCATCCACACTATCTGGCAGGTTCCTTGCTGCTTTAAATTTTGCCAGAAGGTCTTCAAGCTGGCTCCTCCCACCCACCCGGGTGGTAAAACTCCCGGGCTCACCATGATGCCAGATCTAGCCCACTGGAAGCCAGGTTGTGCGCTTTCAAGCCGAAGGTTGAGACAGTGGTGGATGAACAACATATACCATTCCTAGAACTCCTGTTACAGGTGAGTAACCTGTATTTCTAGGGACAAGGATATGTTGTTCATCCACACTATCCGGCAGACTCCTAGCAGTTCTCCGGGAGGAGGGAGGCAAGGCGCACACCCCTACTTAGGAAATAAAGACTGGAGAACCGAGGCCCCAAAACCAGCATCCCGGCGTGACTCAAGGTTGATGTGGTAATGGGTGATGAAGGTATGTGCTGACTTCCAGGTAGCAGCCCTGCAGATTTCCTGGATAGGGACGCCCCTGGAAGCAGCTACCAATGCAGCGGTATGGCAGGTAGAATGAGCTCTTATCCCTCTGGGAGGCTCCATGCCCACCAACCCATAGTAGAGATCTATGCAGGAGGTGACCCACCTGCCTATCGTCCGCTTGGCTGCAGGTCTGCCAGGTGCGGCTTCAGCATAGGTGACAAACAGCTGGCGAACCTCTCCCCGAACTTCAGCCATCCGCTCCTTATAATAAGCGAGCGTTCTTCTAGGGTCCAAAGTATGAGCCTATATTCGGCCTCCGAGGTGTGATCGGGGTAGAACACCGGTAGAGTCAACACCTAGTTAAGGTGAAACTCCAACACCACCTTTGGAAGGAATTTCAGGTGGGGGCGCAGAACAACCTTGTCCCTGTGGAAGACCAGATAAGGAGACTCGATGGAAAGCGCCTGGAGCTCTCCCATCCTTCTGGCTGACATGATAGCCACCAAGGAGGCAGTCTTCCACGACAGGTGGGAGATATCGCACCTGTGCATTGGTTCGAATGGCCTGCCCAAGAGCTTAGCCAATACCAGCAGTAGATCCCACGGAGGTGGAGATTCTCGCACCGGAAGGGATATGTGATCAAGGCCTTTGAAAAAAGCGCCCAACCACCTTCTCCTGCACCACCGACTGCTTCCCGGCCCACGCCCGGTAAGCAGAGATGGCTGCCAGGTGCACCTTAAGGGTCGTCGATGGAAGCCCTTGCTGAGAAAGGAACCACAGGTAGTCCAGAATGCTTGCCAAGGATCAGGAGGAAGGGTCCAGGCCCTTGCCCTGACACCAAATGGAAAATCTCTTCCATTTGAAGGCATAGCATTTTCTGGTCGACTCCTTACAGGACGCCTCAACGACGTTGAGGACCTCGTTGGAAAGGCCCAAGGCCTGGAACTTTAGCCGCTCAGGAACCAGGCCATCAGGTGCAGGGATTAAAGGTCCGGATGGAATACCTTCCCCTGACTGACTGAGATCAGGTCCAGGCGGGCTGGACGCTGCCTCGGGAGCCTGGAGCTGAGACTGAGGAGATCTGGATACCAGAACTGACAGGGCCAGTCTGGGGCGACCAGAATCACCTGGGCCTTGTCCTCCTCGCCTTGAGAAGCACCTTGTGGATCAAGGGAAATGGGGGAAAGGCGTAGAAGAGGCCCGGGGTCCACGGCCTCGAGAAGGCATCCCCCTGCAGCGAGCCCTGCTGAGGGGGGCCGGCATAAAACAGTCTCAGCTTGGCATTCTCCCTGGAAGCAAACAGGTCCGCCTGAGGCATGCCCCAGTGGGAGAAGAGATCTTGTACTACCTCCGGCAGGAGAGACCACTTGTGAGACGCAGCCCCTATCTGGCTTAGGGCATCGGCCAGGGTGTTGGAGGCTCCTGCCACGTGAATGGCAAGGAGATCTGCCTCCAGGCTGCGCACGAGTGACCAAAGGCGGAGAGCTTCCCTGCAAAGAGGCATGGAGCGCGTCCTGCCCTGGCGGTTTAGATAGTACATGGTCATGGTATTGTCCGTCTGGACCTGAACCACTTGACCCCATAGAAACAGAGCGAAGGCGGTGAGGGCTAGACGAACCACTCGAAGCTCCAGCAGGTTGATGTGGCATTGGGACTCCTGAGGGGACCAGAGGCCATGCACTCTGTGCTCCCCCAGATGGGCACCCCAACCCATCAGAGATGCATCGGTCGATAGAGAGACCGTCGGCTTGGGGCGGACAAACGGGATGCTCTCCTGCAGATGTGTCGGAACGGTCCACCACTGGAGAGCGTTCCACATCCCCTGGGTCACTGTCACCAGCTGATCCAATGGATCGAGGCGCTCTGACCACTGGCTGGCCAGTCCCCATTGAAGGGGATGCATGTACCAGCGGGCCCAATGGACCACGCTGGTGCAGGCCACCATGAGGCCCAGGAAGCGCAGGAAGTCCCGGGCAGGGCGCGATTGTCCAACCTGAAATGATTGGGCAAAGGAGGAAAGAACCTCGGCCCTGTCTGCCGGGAGCCGCGCTCTGGCTCGAAGAGAGTCGAGCTCTGCCCCGATGAAATGTATCACCTGCTTTGGCACGAGTTCCGACTTGGCCTCGTTGATGAGAAGGCCAATCTGAGAGCAAACGTGGTGGGCCAGATCTCTAGACCGCTCCACCTCCGCTCTGGAGGGGGTTGCAATCAGTCAGTCGTCCAGGTAGGGGTACGCCCGGACCCTTCGGCGCCGCAAGAATGCTGTCACCACTGCCATGCATTTGGTGAAGACCCTGGGAGCCAGAGAGAGGCCGAAGAGCATGGCCTGGAACTCATAAAGGGATCCCTCCACTCTGAAGCGGAGGAATCTCTGATGAGATGGACGAATTGGGACGTGAAAGAACGCGTCCTGGAGGTCCAGGGATCAGAACCACATGCCTCGTTCCAAGGATGGTATTATCTGAGCCAGAGTGACCATCCTGAAGGTCCGAGACCTTAGGAACCTGTTCAGGTCGTGTAGGTCGAGAATGGGGTGCCAGCCCCCGTCCGTTTTGGGACCAGGAAATACCTGGACACAAACCCCGTGTCTGAAGGAGGATCCGCCACCTTCCTGATCACCTCTTTTTCGAGGAGCAGGGCAATATCAGCTCAGCGGGCCGACAGCGAGGCTGCGGACCCCGTAGCCCCCAGAGGGGCGACGGCTCAAAAGGGTGAGGTCTGCTCGAACTTCAGAGGCAGGCCCTTTCCTACCACCTCCAACACCCAGCGGTCCGTGGTGATAGCGGACCAGGCGGAAAGGAAGTGGTGGAGCCGTCCCCCCACGGGGGGCACCCAAGGGAGAGTGACGGGGCTGGGGGCGACACCCCTCAACCCGTCACTGGGCAGGCTTGGAGGAGGGACCGCCGAGGGACCTCCTGGGCCTTACCTCCCTGCTTCCTGTTGGAGGAAGCCGCGGGCTGGGTTTGGGATGCCAAGCGAGCCTGCTGGCCCCTGATGCTGGTGCTGTTGGGTTGGACGTAGCCGTAGGAAAGAAAAGGACAAAGGACTTGTGCTGCTGACGGGTGCCTTGTCCTTCTGGGCAGAGGTGACCGAGTCCAGGGTGGCATTGGACTTTTCGATCCGCTGGAGGTGACCTTCCACTCCAGGGCCGAAGAGGTTGGTCCCCAGGAAGGGGACATCCGCCAACTTGTGCTGGGTATCTGCCGTAAAGGTGGATATCCTGAGCCCTGCCCTGTGGCACATGGCCACTGCGGCCGCTGCTGATCTGGCACAGGAGTCCCCTATGTCCAGAGCTGTCTGGAGCTGCTGCTTCGCCACTGCCCTACCCTGGTCCCGGACCTGCCGGACCGTGGTCTGGAGGTCGGCCGGGAGATGAGGGCTCACCTCATCCAGGGAGCCCATGAGGGCGTGGGAGAAGTGTGCCATCAGCATGGCCGAGCTGGCCTGGCGGAGGCCAAGGGAGGATGCAGCATACACCTTGCGCCCGGGCGTAGTCCAGCTTTTGGACTCCTTGTCGGGGCTTGTCCATGTCCCTGGCGCTCTGAACGCCGAAAACGCTGTCAGTGACCCACCCTCGCAGAGGGTGTTCCAAAACCCGGCAGAGAGCCGTAAGGACCGATACTTGCTTGGCCATGGCCTGGCACAGGACAGGAAGCAGGCCGCTGCCAAAGCTCCAAGGTTGAGCCGACAATGGCCTCAGCCACAGGAAAGGCCTCCGTGGGTGAATCCTCTCGGTCCAGTATCTCCGTCAAGGGATACTTGGCCTGTTTGGAAATAGGCTCGAGCTGCATCCCAGTGGACTCCGAGATGAGCTGAAGCAGACCCATAAAGGACGATGGGCTTTCGTCCAGTGACTGGCCCCCGGAGGACTCCAGGTCAACCTGCCTGGAGAACAGGAAGGAGTCGTCGTCGGACTCCGAAGAGTCCGCGAAGAGCTGCCTAGGGCCTGAGCCACCCTCCCCTCCACCTGCCGAGGACGGTCAGGAGTGAGGGTGACTGACAACCTGTGGCGCAGGCCGTGACCCGACCGAGAATCCTTGGTCGGTGCCCCCGATTTCGGTTGTGGAGGCGGAGGTTCCACCACAATCGGTGGGGCAGCAAGTTTAGGCTGAACAACCAGCCCAGACATGGGCATCTCGACTGCAGCGAGAGGTTGCTTTGGCCGTTCCGGTGACAGCCACTTGATGGCTGGAGAAGGCATCGGTGTTGACTTAGCCCGGACAAAAGTAACTGCTGTCACATCAGCTCCTCGTAGCGTCGACGCAATTTGCGCCAAAGCCTCTCCTCATCCGAGGAGGAAGACGAGGAGGAGCGGCATCGCCACTTACCTCGGTGCTGAGACCGAGACCACCGATGTTGGCGGGATCGGCTGGACCGAGAAGAGGTCTGAGACTGAGACCGAGAATCTCAGTGTGTCCGAGGGCAGGCCTGGAACGGAGCAGGGGACACCCGCTCCTCCCTCGGCTCGGACGTCTTAACCGGGTACTGCTGCACCGATGGCGCAGGTAAATCCCCGGTTTCCACCGGGGGAACCGGCAAAGACAGGTTGTCAGCCTCACCAGTTGACAAACCATCCGACGGGTCGAGAAAAATCTCGACCATGTCGACGGCTGTCTCGGCTGGCTGACCTGACGGGGACGCCGTGAAGCCAGCAGCCTTAGCCACAACCTCGACCGAAGTCGACGGTTGGCTGTCCAGGGAAGGGAACCTCTCCCGCTCCCACGAACGCCGACGATGGGACTTACCCTTGGGATCCTTCTTCTTGGACCGAGAGGAATGTCCCGATGACCCCTCTCCCTTCGCGGAAAGGGAATGGCAAAGCTCCTTGAACGAAGCAGAATACGAGGTACCAAAGGCGAGTGGGATAAATGCCACGACCGAGGAGGAAGATGCGGCCTGGGCCGCCTCCTCCTCGAGGGTGATCATCTGCTTGAGCTGCTCAGCCGAACCAGCCACCGCGGTAACCACCCAACGGGCCTCTTTCACCTTAACCGGCGGGTAGCGCTTCTCAGGGCACCCGAGCTTCAACCGGGCAGCGCTGTCCTCCAAGACGTTGGCCGAGAATGAACAGCAAGACTCACAGGCCTGCGGGTCGTGTTCTAGGCCGAGGCAGTAGATGCATGTGGAGTGCAGATCCATCCTGGACATCTTCTGCCCGCAAGGACACCGCCGAAAACCGGGAGTCGATTTGTCCATTGCAGCCGCGAGGGAAAAGGAAGACCGAAGTCTCGAAAATTTTAAACGAAGTTTTGGACGAACCGAAGAATTAGGATCCAGTCTAACACGCGAGTTAGGAGAGAACCTGAGCCCAAGCGGTAAGGAAGATCTGCATCAATGGGGCGGAGCAGAGAGTTTTACCACCCAGGTGGGTGGGAGGAGCCAGCCTGAAGACCTTCCGCAAGATTTAACGCGCAAGGAACCTGCCAGATAGTGTGGACGAACAACATATCCATGTCCCTAGAAAGAAAAATTACTCACCTTAGTAATGTTGTTTCTTCTAATGGAGTCTTGCTATATTATGACATATGCAGTGAGTCCCAACCTTCAACTGCTCGGAGGTGAAAGAGTTAACTTTCCATGCCAGGCATGGAACGCTGAGCTTGAGCTCGCTGAAAACTCTGTCTGTTGTTCTTCAAACTCAAACTGTCAGATCTTTACAAGCTAAACTCACTAAGGTCCTGTGTGGAAGCTGTAAACCTACACTAGCCAACTGGCTACTAAATATAAGAACACATTTTTTGGTCCCAAAACAAAGACTCAAGTCAGGAGACCCAAAAAATGAAAAACACAACACCCAGTCACCCCAAAAAGGGAGGGGTGAAAAACAAGGTGGGCATCTACCAAGTGCCAACATTGCACTGCCCACCCACATCCCAAAAACAGAGGTTCTGAGAGGGGCAGGCAGGGGGGGAGGTCATAATATAGCAAGACTCCATTAGAAGAAACAACATTACTAAGGCAAGTAATTTTTTCTTCAAACAACATGAAGTCTTCCTATATTATGACATATGCAGACTACACAGCAGTACCTCCATGGAGGAGAGACAGAACCTACTTAGGAAATAGGCTCTGAAGCACAGCTGTGTTAAACCGAGCATCACTCCTAGCCTGGATGTCCAGAGGTAATGCTTGGAAAGTGTGAACTGTTTTCCAGGTAGCTGCTTGACAAATCTCTAGAATGGGATGTCCCTGCAGCAGCCAGGAAGCAGCTGTACTCTGGTAGAGTGAGCCCTCAGGCCTGAGGGAGGAACCTTACCCAGCTTTTCATAATAGAACTGGATACAAGAGACAATCCACCTAGCAATGGATCTTTTAGTGGCAGGTTTCTTTACCAACCTCACCATAAGTGAGGAACAGTTGAGGGAGTCAAACCTGTGACCCTTGGTCACGCCAATGTAGTAACTAAGGGCTCTCATATCTAAGTTGTGCAACCTCCTCTCACCAGAGGGAATGGTCAGTGAAGTACACTGGAAGAGAAATAGATTGATTAAGGTGGAAATCTGAAACCACCTTAGGCAAGAACTTCCTGTTAGTCCTGAGGACCACCTTATCTCTATGAAAGGAGATAAAATCAGGCTCCACTGACAAAGCTTGTAATTCACTTATGCGTCTGGCAGAAGTGATGGCTACCAGAAACACAGTCTTCCAAGTCACATACTTAAGCTCTGCTGAAGACAAGGACTCAAATGGAGGTTGCATAAGCTGAGCAATGCAAACATTAAGATCCCAGGCAGGGGCAGGGTCCCTGACTGGAGGGTTGGTGTGAAGCAATCCCTTGAAAAACTTAGAAAATACAGGATGAGCTGAAAGAGAAGAGGGTTTACCTGCTGAAATAAAAGCAGACACAGCTGCCAAATGCACCTTTAGGGTAGCTGGTCTCAGCCCCAAAGTGTTTAAATGGACCATATAATCCAGGACTGTGGGTAAATCAGCAGAATCTGTGGAAATATGCTTCCCAGAGCACCATATGGAAAACCTCTTCCATTTGGAATTGTAAGTAGCCCTGGTGGAAGGCTTCCTAGAAGCCTTCAATATATCCATTACACCTTGGGAGAGTGTAGATCAGCAACTCTAACTCTTCAAGAGCCAGGCCTTGAGATTGAGAGATTTGAGGTTCGGTACCAAACCCTTCCCTGAGCACAGGTTAACAGATTGTGATTCCTGGGAAGACACAGGGAAGATGGACTGCTAAGGACAGTAGGAGGGATACCAGGGTTGTCTGGCCCAATCTGGAGCAATCAGAATCACTTTGCAGGATTGAGATCTGATTTTGACTAACACTTTGAACAGGAGAGGAAAGGGAAAAGCATAGAAACTTCCTTCCCACTGAGAACTAAGGCATCCAGAGGGACTGAGCCCAGCACTGGAGGCCTGCAGCAAAAAAGGAAGTTGGTGATTGTCTGGGGCTGCAAAAGATCTATCTGGGGGTGCCCCATCTGGCAAATATTACCCCAGGAACAGGGATCCAGTGACCATTTGTGATGGCCCTGGGAAATCCTGCTGACAGCATCTGCCAGGACATTGTCCTTGCCTGGGAGGTGAACTGCCGTAAGGGAGGTGTTCAGGAGTAAGCCAGAGACCACAACTTCATTGCTTATGTGCACAAGGCCGTAGACCGAGTGCCTCCTTGCCTGTTGATGTACCACATTGTAGTGGTGCTGTCTGTTCTGACCTGTACAACTTTGTTCTGAACAGATTTGGAAAAAGCATGAAGTGCTAGAAAAACTGCTCTGAGCTCCAACAGGTTGATGTGGAGCAGAGATTCCTGAGGGGACCACAGTCCCTGGGTAGTGAGGTCGCCCATGTGAGCTCCCCACCCCAAGAGGGATGCATCTGTAGTAAGGATTAAAGAGTGAGACTGAGTGACAAAGGGAACCCCTTGTCTCAGGTTGTTCTGATCCTGCCACCACTGTAGGGCTTGGATCAGGGTTCGAGTTACTGGGATCAACTTGGTTAGAGGGTCCTTTCTTTCAGACCAAAAGGCTCTCAAATGGAACTGAATGTCCCTCATCTGAAATCTGGCTCCTTGCACTACTGCTGTAGAAGCAGCCATGTGTCCCAGGAGCTGCAGAAAATGCCTTGCTGGTCGAGAGACCTGCAGGGTGAATGAGGAGGCCAGAGATACCAGGGTCCTTGCCCTGTCCAAAGGAAGGAAGGCTCTGGCTTCCTCTGTGTTCAGTTCTGCGCCTATGAAGGTGAGAAGCTGGACAGGCTCTAGAACTGACTTTGGAAGATTCAGAAGGAAACCTAGAGAGGTAAGCAGTTGCTGAGTTATCTGAAGATGTAACTTGACTTAGTCTGGAGACTGGCCTACTATGAGCCAGTAGTCCAGGTAAGGAAAGATGGCAATTTTTTGCCTTCTTAGGTAGGCAACTGCTACTGCCATGCATTTTGTGAATACCCTTGGAGCAGAGGTGAGGCCAAAGGGCATTGCTCAGAACTGGTAATGGCCTGAGGGCAGCTCAAACCTGAGGTACTTTCGATGGGAGCTTCTGATGAGAATATGGAAGTAGGCATCCTTGAGGTCCAGGGACGCTAGCCAGTCCCCTGGCCTTAGAGAGGGTAAAATAATTCCCAGAGTCACCATTTTGAATTTTGGTTTTAAAAGGTGCTTGTTTAGGTATCTGAGATCCAGGATGGGCCACCATTCTCCTGTCTTTTTTTGGGGTAAGGAAGTACCTGGAGTACAATCCTTTGCCCTGGTGTAGGGGTGGAACCCTTTCCACGGCTCTGAGAGCCAGGAGGGTAGAGACTTCTGCCTCTAGAGCAAGTGCCTCTGATGGATTTGCAGGTGGAAAGGATCTGGTACTCATCTTTGGAAATTTTTTGAAGCTGAGAACCGGTCCCTGGCTTACTACTTCCAGGACCCACTTGTCTGATGTTGGAGACTTCCAGTCCTGGACAAAGTAAGCCAGCCTGCCCCCCTACAGATAGTGGAGAATCGGCCCTGGCCACCCCATCAGGGTGTCTGCTTGGCAGGGGCTTTAGGCTGAGGGGTAGAAGCAGGTCTGCTTGTACCCCGTCTGCCTCTCCCTCTAAAGAACCCCCTCTGGGCATAAGCTGAAGAGGAGGCCTGGGCTTGGTAAAAAGGCCTGCCCCTGCCCCTGGAAGGCTGCCTTTGAGGAGTGGCCTGCCTTTCCTTGGCCTGTGCACTACTATAGTTGGTCCTATACTCATCCATTTTCTTCATGTAATTCTCTGCCTGCTCCCCAAACAGAGAATTACCCACAACAGGAAAATCCATGGCCTTAGTCTGGGTATCCTGTGACAGACTACTACATCTGAGCCAAGCCATTCTGCTAAGTGCCATAGATGTAGCCATGACTCTTGATGACATATCATTAGAGTCCACTGCAGCATGGAATTGCACCTAAATGCCTCAATACCATCAGCAGCCACCTGCTCCAGCTCCTTGGCAAGCTGGCCAGGGACCTGTTTTGCTAGAGCCATAACAGTATCCCATCTGGATTTCTGGTATCTAGCAACATAAGCCATATAATTTGCCTGTCTGAGTCCCAAGGATGCTGCCATGTACTGTTTCTTTGCCATGGCATCAATCCTCCTGGAGTCCTTGTCAGTGGGGTGTGAAGCCAAGGGAATATTTGCCTTATCACAGGCTGCAGCCTGCACTACCCCAACATGGCTGCTTTGTTGTGTATGGAACTCCGTAACAGAGCCTGACAATGTGTACCTCTTGTCCATTCTCTTATCCACAGGAGGTATAGTGTGAGGAGCTTTTAGAATTTTTACTGTCTGTTTCCCAAAAGATTTATGCAAAGGAATAGACAGTCTCCTAGACTCTGGGATATCCATCATTTCTACATAGTCAGGCTCCTCTTGATCATCCACAGCTTCCTCCATAGGGAGCTGGAGGGTTTCAGCCACTTTTTTATAAAACATAAAATGAGGAGGAGACTCAGAAAGCCTAGGAGGAGACACTCCTGAAGGTCTGTCTGGGGAGATGTCCGGTTCAATGGGCACATCCAGACTTTCAAATCCACATTCACTCTCCTCATACTCCTCTTCCCCCTCCTCCGGTTCATAAAATTCCTCTAAATCATACTCTTGAACTGGTGGAACCGACCGAACCGTACGCTTACCTGATGGTGCCGGTTCGGTCGGAACTGGGGAAAGCGACTGGACAATTTTAATCGCTTTGGCTATTTCTTCAGCGGTTGGAGAGGAAAGTTTTGGCTCCACACCAGCTGATTTTCTAGTCCTTTTTGCTGGAACCGACTCCTCCGAGTCGGCTCTCCTTTTGCCCGAGGAAGTCTCGCCCTGGTCAGAGGCGACTCCTCGGTTCGGCTGAAACCGAACCGGCTGGGCCATCCGGTCAGCGGACTTTGCCTCCCTCCCTTTCCCTGAGCCTACCAACTCTCTTTTCCAGGGTAGCTGCAGGAAAATTTTTGCAAATCTGGCAGTCTGCATTGAGGTGGTCAAACCCCAGACAATAAACACAGGTGGTGTGGGTGTCAGCCTTAGCAAAGACTTCCCCACAGACACTGCAGTGTTGAAACCCAGTGGGCCCGGTTTTTCTTTTGGGTTTCTCAGACATAGTGCCAGTCCTAACCAAACTTGCCCATTTATGGCAATCCGCCAAGCAAGACTCTCTTATCGGTTCCCAACCGTGTCACAGGTCATGGAAAAAAACGTAATAAAATCCGCTTTTTTTAGAACCGATAAGAACCGGTAACCACACTCTAAAGGACAGATTAATACATTTTAAACAACCTGATCGGTTCAAACCGAACCGATAAACCGTTTACAAGTTCCACACAGAAAGTAAATGTAAAACCTATCTAGTATTTACAATACCACAGACAGAGCTTGAACCAACCGGTTGCAGTTTAAATTTGGTCAAGAAACCAAGAAAATAATACTTTAACCGACAAAATGAACCGAGCAGAAGGAGAAATCTCCGGAGCGACTGTTCAGTGAGGCGGAGTAAAGAATCTGACAATTGGAGTTTGAAGAACAACAGACAGTTTTTTCAACCGAGCTCATGCTCAGCGTTCCATGCCTGGCATGGAAAGTTAACTCTTTCACCTCCGGATCAGTTCGAAGGTTGGGACTCACTGCATATGTCATAATGTAGCAAGACTTCATGTTGTTTGAATAACGTTTTCCAAGAAAGCAAACATAGTTCGCAAGTCACAGCTGTCTCAAAAGGAGCCAAAGTAAGTTTCTCCAGTACAAAATTCAGGTCCCATGCTTGGACTGGACTGCGGATGGGAGGCTTCAAGTGCAAGATGCCTCACAAGAACATATGGGCCACCTCTAGCTGAGCCATCATACAGCCATCACTAGGCACATGGAAAGCTGAAATAGCAGTCAAGTGCACTTTGATTGAAAAGTACTGCACTCCTGAATCTGACAAGGACAATAAATACTCTAGGAACCTGATTTACTGGGTAAGTGAAGTGATCCATCTGATGAGAAGCGGCCCACAAAGCAAACTAAAAGTTTATGGAGTAAGTGGCCCTGGTTAATGGTTTTCAAGCAGTCACCAGGACACCAGCCACCTTTTGTGGCACTCCGAATCTTGCAATGGCTATGTCTTCAGGAGCCAGGCATGGAGACTGAGTGACTTGAGGTCCGGATGGACCAGGGCTCCCTGTTCCTGTAAGACCAAGCCCTTGCACAGGGGCAGGGGTATTGGAGGTTCCACTGCCAAATGCTGCAGCAAGGGAAACCATATCTGATGAAGCCAGAAGGGGGCCACCAGGATTAGCACGGCACCCTCCATCTGGAGCTTGATTATTGCCTTCCGAATCAGAGGGAAGGCATAAAGGAACCTCCCTTTCCAGGAAAAGGGCAATGCATCTCACCAGAAAACTCCAGGCCCTGGAGCAAGTGAGCAGAAAAGCAGCAGTTTTGCGTTGAGTGGGGATGCAAAAATGTCCAACTCTGGATGACCCCACCTGTTGAATAGGTCTTCCAGTACCAAGGTCAGCAGCTCCCATTCGTGCATTTGAGACGCAACCGGCTTAGCCCATCTGCCTGGAAGTTTTGGACAACTGGAACATGGACGGCCAACAGTTCCAGACCGGGTTCTAGAACCTAGTACCAGACCCTCATTGCTTCCCTGCACAGGACGTAAGAATGGGTACCCCCTTGCTTGTTTATGTAGTGTACTACACTGATGTCCATCTGCAACAGCAGATGTCCCAAGGACAGGTGGTTCTGGAAGACTTGAAGTGCATACAGAACCACCCTCATCTCTAGGACATTTATGTGGAGGGAAGTCTCACACATCAATAAGTACTGTACTTGCACCTCTGTCCCAATGACTATTTTGGAAGTCCTGTTTACCTGCCACTGCCAATAACTATACTCATGTAGGTACTTTTGTAATATGATTATAATATTTACTCAGGTCTGGCTGTCTATTCCATTGTATATATTGTTTGTACACATGCAGGTACTTTTGTAATATGTTTATAATATTTACTCAGGTCTGGCTGTCTATTCCACTGTACATGATGCTGTCACTACTTGTATATACTATATACTATGTACTATGTATATCGTTTTCTTTTATCTGAGTAACCATTTGTAAAACCGGACGTTTGTGAAAACAGGCATTTTTGCTCACATACCTTTCCAGTATAAAATAAACTTGATTGATTGACTGACACGTCAGTACAGGCTAAGGTTCGGCAGTCAAATTAAACAAAAAACGGGATCTATTTACAGTTTCTAGTCTAGGTGGTATGGTCCTCAAACCAGCATGCTCTTTCAAGTATCTTGGAGTATTCCTTGACGAAAATCTAAACTTTAATAAGCATGTAATGTCTACGTGTAAATCAGTTAATGCTAAAATTGCAGTAGCCTACAAAACCAGTTACGTCCTTACGCAGGCAGCTAGATTAGCTATAGCCTGTGGGATCTTGCTCCCTTCATTATCCTATGGGGTAGTCACTTATCTTAGTTCGGCCACTACTCTCCTCAGGAAATGGGACACAACTTATAACAGCATCTGTAGGTATGCTTTGGTCTCTCCCTGGTCGAAACACCACTGTCAGCGCTATGCTGACTTAATTTGGCTACCCCGGCATTGGCTCGAACTCTTGCCCTTGGCTCCCTGACTGATAATGTTAATAGATCAGGGATCCCTGTCTCGCTGGCCTCCCTACTAACTCCGCTGTCCTCCTCCCATGGTCTCCGATCATCTGACAAATCATTGCTACAAATACCTAGATGTAAATCAAACAAAGGAATCCTTACTTTCTCTCACTCGGCGACTAAATTCTGGAACTCTCTGCCTCTTGATGTTCGCCTAGCCCCTAGTCATGCCCAGTTTAAAACCAACTGCTGCTCCTACCTCTTTAGCCAAGTCTCCTGTGCCTGCTTCAAACACCTCTGAATTTGCATTCAGAGTCTGTCTCCACTGCTGCAAACTGCTCTCCAATCATCCTACCCATTCCAGATAGGTTATTAGGCACTTATGTCTCCGTTGGTTTTTGCTTTTAGCTGCTCCTAACCCTGTTGTGCTTAGCTACATGTGATAGTTTCCACTGATTTTGTTGCTGTGTGTAAACTCTGACCCAACTTGTTACCTACCCATGTGACTGCTGAATTGTGTACCTACTCTAGTATTGTCAAATAATGTTTTGCTCTGTATTTTTGTTTCTACCTGTTTCAAATGTAATTCCCTGCCTACCTACTGTAATCTCCCGGGTCGTGCCTGAAAATAGTCATTTCATGGCTATGGTACTTACCTGGTAAACGAAAGCGAAATAAATAAATGTAGGAGCACAGTACCTCACACCACCTCAGTTCTCCCACCGGAGACTGCATGGACAGCTGATGGAGAACCGAGGTTATCCCGAGAATCAAAGAAAAGGCAGAAGCAGATGAGATAGAAAAAATGGAGCAGGGGGAACAGGAGAAAGGGAAAGCAGGGCCTGCTGCAAGAGCTTCTATCAAAGATCTACTGTTACGGTAAGTTCTTACATAACTGTATTACCTTACTTCGAGGAAGGCTCTTGCAGCAGGCCACACCGCTAGGACTGAGTCCCAAGCACTACTGGTTATCACCAGGATATCATCACCAGGAGGAGGACAAGTCAGCAGTCAAGAGCTCTTGAAAGATGGCCCTGAAGAACTGTAAGGCCGAAACTGGCTCTACGCCTAGAGGCTATGTTCAAACTGTAATGCTTGGTGAAAGTGTGGGCGGAATTCCAGGTGGCAGCTGCACAGATGTCAGCAGCAGACACATTTCTGAAGCAAACTGTGGAAGTAGCCAGACCCCTTGAGAAATGGTCCTTGACTACCCCTGGCAGGGGCTTGTTGTACTTGAGGTAGCTGTAAACAAATCAATTAGCTAACCACTTAGACAAATACTGTTTTTTTAAAAACAGGAGTGCTCTTTCTCTTGTGGGCAAATGAAACAAACAACTGATCAGTCTTTTTCAAGGACTTGGTGTAGTTTGTATAATACTGCAACACTCTGTGAACATCCCAAGTATGGAGCAACACCTCACCCGACTGGAATACTCAGGAAAATAAACTGGAAGGTGGATGGATTGAATTAAAGTAAACTCAGACACCACCTTAGGTAAAAACTTAGGATTAGTACGCAAAGACACCCTGTCTTTGTGAAAAACCAAATAAGGCTCTTTACACATCAGAGCCTGTAGCTTGGAAATCTTCCAGCAGAAGTAACTGCAACTAAAAAGAACGCTTTTCATGACAGAAGGCGCAGCTCACAACTCACGGCCAGTTCAAAGAGAGGTAAAGTGAGTTTCTCCAACATAAAATTAAGGTCCCATAGAGGGACTGGGTCTGGAATGGGAGGCTTCAGATGCAAAATGCCAGCAAAAAAGTGCAGGACACCTCAAACTGGACAACAGCTTTGCCCTCAATAGGTGCATGGTACGCAGAGATGGTGGAAAGACGCACCTGATGGGAGGAGTACCCCAGGCCTGAATCGGAAAGGGAAAGGAGGTACTCCAACACCTGATTTACCGGGCAGGTGAACGAATCCAAATGGCGAGCAGCGGTCCACATGGAAAAGCGCTTCCATTTCATAGCATAAATGACCCTAGTGGAGGGCTTTCTGGCCACCACCAGGACGTCAGTGACCCTAGAGGAAACCCCAAAGCGGGAAATAGCTAGGTCTACAGGAGCCATGCATGCAGATACAGGGACTTGAGGTCAGGGTGGACCAGGGTGCCCATGTCCTTCGACAGCAATCCTGTGCACAGAGGTAGAGGCACCGGAGGTTCCAAAGCTAGCTGTTGCAGCAGGGGGAAACCAAATCTGACATGGCTAGAAGGGAGCTATGAGAATCATTTCTGCTCCTTCTGACTGGAGCTTGAGCAGAACCCTCTGCAGGAGTGGGAATGGAGGGAATGCATACAGAAACCTCCCCTTCCAAGACAGGACAATGCGTCTCACCAGAAAACTCCAGGCCTGGGATCAAGCAAGCAAAAAAGTGGCAGTTTTGTGTTGAGTAGAGATGCAAAGAGGTCCAACTCTGAGTGACCCCACCTGTCCAAGAGATCTTCAACCACTGAGGTTAGAAGCTCCCACTCATAAGCCCCAAGATCTGGAGTGGCTGAGACTGTTGGCCAACATGTTTTGGATGCCTGGAACATGAACATCCGAGAGCTCCAGACTGTGCTCGATGGCCCAATACCAGACTCTCATCGGCTCTTGACACAGGGGTAAGAGTGAGTTCCCTCCTGCTTGTTGATGTAGTAGACTATGCACATGCTGTCCGTCTGCATCAGTAATGGGCCCAGCAGGAGATGGGTATGAAAAGCCTATAGGCATATAGAACTGCCCACATCTTCAGGACACTGATATGAAGAGCTTGCTCTATGTCTGACCAGATGGACGCCACATCCGATGCCGGAAGCATCCATTTTAAGAACCTGTCGGGGAGTCAAAATCTGAAAAGGGACCTCCCCACAGTAGACAGGCCGGATCCATCCACCAGGCTGGAGACCAGGACCGACTGGTCGAGGTTGTCTGTGCGCTGGTCCCATTGGACCCATAGGGTCCACTGTGGCACCTGCATGTGCAGGCGGGCCAAGGGAAATATGGCAAGTGATGCCACCATATGGCCCAAGAGACGCAGGAAGACTGGCAGGAACCTGTTGGCTCAAGGAATCTAGATGGGCCTGCTCCACCAGATGGGCTGCCTTGTCCTCAGGCAAGAAGGACTTGCCCTGGTGGGTGTCCTGGATTATGCCATATATTGGAGGCAATGGCAAGGAGAAAGACAGGCCTTTGGGAGGCAGTACAGCACAGTGGTTTAAGGCTCTGAGCTGCAAATCTGGTGACATCCAGCAGACCAGACCAGAGTTTGAATCCCACAGCCCCCACTTGCATACTGTGTGACCCTGAGCAAGTCACTTAACTTCCTTGTGCTCCCAGGTTGCACCTGGAAACAAGCTTCGGCTTAGTGTGCCTTTCCTGGTTAAACAATTTCCCCTTTCCCTTGGTAGAGTTACCGCGATCCTCAGGTCCTGGAAAAGATGAGTGGTGCATTTCAGGGTCTGAACCAAGCACTCCCTGAAAGGGGCTGCTAACAGCCAGTCATCCAGGTAGAGAAAAGCATAAAAGCCCTGCCTCCTCAATGCCACTGCCACGCATTTGGTAAATACCTGGTTGGGGGGGCCAAAGAAAGACCAGACAGGAGGGCCCCCCCCCCGAATTGAAAGTGGGCACTCTGACAATGAAAGCAGAGGAAACGACAGTGAGCGGGAAATACCTGGATGTACAGGTAAGCATCCTGCATGTTCATAGAGTAGAGCCAGTCCCTCTGGTGCAGCAGGGGCAGCAACCCCTGAAGGGTCACCATCCTGAAGCATTTGTACTCTATGTAGAGATTCACATTGCTCAGGTCTAGGATGGGCTGAAGATCCCCGGTCTTTCTGGGGATGAGGAAGAAGTGGGAGTAAAATCCCCTTCCCCACTGAGCCTGAGGAATGGGTTCTATGGCTCTTTTTTGGAGAAGAGCCTGAATTTCCTCCCAAACCCAAGCCAGGTGTGTGGGACAGTAAGAAGAGTGGGTGGGAGGGGTCTCTGGCGGCCACACCAGGAACTCCAGAGTGTTTTCTTGAGCTATGAGCTTGAGCACCCAGTTGTCTGTGGTCCTGCTCATTACCCCACCAAGTGGAGAGAGAACTGATCCCAACCATCTCCTCTGGACCTTTCGGTCGGAAGGAGGGGCTGGCCAAGGAGTCAGGAGGTGGGGGCAGGAGCAGGCAGGGGGGCCGCAGGATGCCTGGGGGATCGAGCGGATTCAGTGGCAGCACCTGGGGGGGGGGGTGGTGGCCTTACATCGTTGCTGGCCCTTGGCAGATTGGCCTTGAGCCTGCTTGTGGGAGGACTGATGAAAGGGCTGGCATGGGTTCGCTCTATGCTGGGTATGGTAGAGCGAATGGACCAATTTAAGGGCTTTGCCTGACTCCTGCAGATTATAAATGAGGTTCTGAACATCACCCCCAAAAAGGAACGAGCCCCGGAAGGGAGCATCCAAAATGCTGACCTGACTATCCAGAGCAAAATCGTGCATTATCAATTATTATAAAATGGGCTGACATTTTTCTGACTCCTGATTGGCTGAGAGACACCTCTGGCCATGTCCTTATCAGCCCATATTGTGCCAACCGGCACCTCTTCAGCCAGTCAGAACTCCTAACCCCAGAAATCACTGTGCCAAGCAGTCTGTTCTTCAGTTACAGTTTCCCACAACGCCGTCTGTATTTTTGACCTGCAGCCCCTCCCCACACACACACACACCTCACTCCCACCACTTTGTAAATCTACTGAAATACAGAGAAACAAAGTAAAACATCACTGGAAAAATTAATCATTCAAACTTTGACCTCTGTTCCTCAAACTCTGAACTCCATTGCCCAAAATTCAAGAAAAAAATGCGCTCGCAATCTCCACTTCATGAACAGCCACCGGTGATCCACGAAGTATCCCCGCAAGCTTTATGAATGCCTGTTAAATGCAAACCGACAACCAGTCCTTCAGCAATCTTCCTACCAGTAGCAGTCCTCTTATTTATTCCGGCATTCCCCAAACTGCAAATTTTAAACACAGTTTTGGAAAACTACTGCCGCCGTGTCTTACTCAAAATGCGCTACAAACAAAATCGCTCTCTACGGGAACCGATCAGGGACACACACGCTCCCGTTGCAGTACGCGGAAAGTAAATATAATTTTACTGCTTTCTAAAAACAAATAAAAAAAATTTCAGCATGAAAAGGATAACAACAAAATGTTTGTCGGTCATAGAAACGAAGCTTGAATAAATACCTCATCAAGCTCACTACCAGTTATACCTGCCTCTCTCCGGGTTTCTGCCAGTCATGAATGCAGTGTGAAGGTACATGGAATAATAATCTGGTGTGGGGGTGTGTGCGTGCGTCTCTACGTGTGTGTGTGTGTGTATATATAGCACCCTGTAGTGGCCATCACAACTTACCAACAGAGGGACTATTTTTACTGTTTCAATATTAAACCTCACCTTTCTAAATGTTTTACTTTTTTTCCTACTTTTTTTAATTCTTAAATACTTACTGAACTACCCATTTTATAAGCGCAATAACACACTTTGAGGTGTGGTTTATCGCCTGATAAGAGCACGCCCAGTGGCATAAGGCATTCGGCGCAAGCGCCTCGTGCCTTAGTACACCCCTGGGCGTGCTCTTATCAGGCGATAAACCACACCTCTTCATGTGTTATTGCTTGCTCAGAGCATCTTAACAAATACAACCTCCTGTCTCCCCTTCAGCATTGCTTCCACAAACACCATAGTACCTCCTCAGCTTTGGCCCTCTTTTCTGACCATGTCCTTAAGAATATGGACATGGGCAAAGCCACTGGTGCAGTTTTTGTGGATCTATTAAAGACCTTCGACCTCGTTGACCACCTTCTTCTCCACTCTACCATGCTGCACCTTGGCAGCTCACCTGAAACTGCTTCTTGATTCCATAGCTACCTCATCAACAGGTCCCAGTCGATGCTGATAAGCAAAGATTCCTAGGACACCCTATCCATGCACACTGGAGTCCCCCAGGCCTCCATTCTTGGCCCACTACTTTTTTCTATGTTCATTAATGCACTTCCCGCTGATACTCTAAACTGCAAGTCACTCCTCTACGCGGAAGACCTAGTCCTATATCATAGTGATAAATCCCTGGAATCTATCTCTTCCACCCTCACACTAAACTACAGTGCCGCACATAATTGGTTCCTCTAAAACAAACTCCTCATAAATGAGAAAAACAGAGCCATGCTCTTTGGCTCAAAACCTTTCCTTACCAATGTCGCCAAATCGAACTCTGCCCTCCTCGTACTCTCACCAGTGGGCCCCCCTCTCAAAACAATCCCCCACTTTAAATATTTAGGGGTGACCCTTGATCCCTCCCTTACTTTCAATGAACACTTCAATCTCACTGTGATGAGAATTCACCAGAAGCTAGACGTTGCCTACCACCATAAGCAATTCCTGTCCCCTGAGGCACGCCTAGCTGTTGCACAAGGTAACCTCCTGCCCCTACTTGACTACTGTTCCTCTGTCTACTCTCTCATGTCCTCTTCACTATGCTCTCATCTAAACATTACATACAACGCCATCTGTCGCTTTTTTCTTCTAGCTCCCTATTCTACCCACCACTGCATGCTCTATCACTCCCTAGGATGGCTCCCACTAAAGGGTCGTTTTCACTATGCCATGGGATGCTTACTTGTTAAATCTCTCAGGAACAAGCCATTATCACCCTATGCTTCACCACTTACTGATCTGGTGGTCTATAGGAGCCTTAGGGACTCCTGTTACTCCTCTTGAAGTCCATCACATCTCAACAGCTATGGGAAGTAAAGCTTTCTTTGTTGCTGCCCCCTCCCTTTGGAACCGACTCCCGTCGTCCATCCGCCTATCCCCCTCCCATCTGGCTTTCAAAACCACACAGAGCATGGCTCCTAATGGAGTCTACTTGCAACTGTTCTCTTGTCAACACAAGGGCCCAAAAAACGCCCTAATTTCTAGGATGTGCCATGTGTTGACTGCTTATTCCCCCTAACCCAGCCACCCCCGACCCCCCATCTCTTCTTCTGTCCAGCATTTTCCCTCCTGTTATCTCTATTATGTTCTGTGTGCTGGCTGCCCCATCTCTTTTTTTCCCTGCAACCTTACCTTGATAACTTGCACCTCTCTCTGCACATACATGGCTGCTTCAAACTGTCAAATGGCTGTAAAACCTGTATCATGCAACTGTCTTGTACCTGCATCTGTTTTGTACTGAATGTACCGACTAATCAACTTCATATGTATGACCTCATGTTGGGGTATGCATCCCCTTGCACTTAAGTATTGTACTGTAATTCTGCTTTTGCCTGTACCCAATCATTGTATTTCTGTTGTTACTTGTTGCCTGTCACTGTGTGGCCCGGGTGGCGGCTGAAAATGGTCCTTTGAATCAGTTCACTTACCCAGTTACAAACGACATAAATAAATTAATAAATAAATAAATAAATAAAACAAAACCTGAGACCCAGAGCCAAGAGTGGCACCGGAGGCAAACACCAGCAGCAGCGCCATGCCCGGGGGCGTCAATGGCGTCGTAAGATGCCTGGAGCACATGGCTGCCCACAAATGAGCCTGATTTCATGAGTTGAGCAAGCTGTGTTTTCGTGGAGTCCTTGGGCAAGGTCTGAACAAGGTCTCTGGCCTGGTCCCAGATGGCATTTTGGTATTGTACCATATGGGTCAGATAATTAATGGCCCTAATAGCAAAAAGGAGCAGTGGAAAAGACCAGTTTGCCAATCTGGTCCAGCTGTCAAGATTCACAGTCTTGGGGAGAGCACTAAGGTACTTGGGTTTCCTTGAAGCAGTTGTGGGTGGCGTTGACCACAGAATCTGCCTTGGGGTGACTCCCCAGAAAGGGCTTGCCACTGAGGGCATGATAAAGACAATCTGTCTTTTTAGGAAGAGGAGGAAAAGTGGAAAGGTGAGCCCAAACCACCTTGGTGACATCCTCACATGAGTTAATCAAGGGTGGCACCACCACTGGCAAGGCATCCTTCTGCCGAAGAACAATGGCTAGGCAGCGTCTCTCCAGCTCCTCCATCTCCCACCCCATGATGGACTGAATGTGGCGCATAACACCCATGAAGAACGGATCATCGTGGGGGGAGACTTGGGCACCTCAATAGACAGGTCCTCGCCTCCCGAAGATTCCCCTAGGGAAGAGGAAGACCCTGAGGATTCAGTGTCTTCCTTAGAGGACTCACTGTCTGGAACTGGCGTCATAGACCAGCACTTATCCCACCTGGAGCCTGTAACAACATCAGGTTGGGCCCCGGAGGACCCCGGCGTATGGGGGTTGGGCGGCCCAACCGTGCCCATATCCCAGGGCTGAGGGTCCCGGGGGGTGAAGATGAGAAGCCAGAGGTGGGCCCTGAGGGGCGGTGATCCGCTTCTGCATAAATGACCACCACACTAAAAACAGGGTATTGTAGTCCACCTGTGGAGCAATACTGTACACAGGTAGGAAGGGCAACCCAGGTGCTGGGTTAGGGAACAACAGCTGCAGAGTCGGCGACGGGTAACCTGGTGTAGGTCCAGTCAGCGCCGACAAATGATCCAGCAACAGCCCAGCCAGCGTTGGCTGCGGCAATGGTTGTGGCAGGGGCGACATAAGTGCCTGGCCCACTAGCTGGGGTGTTAGCAGTACCGGCGATGACCTACAGTGCCCAGGCGAAGGGTCCGCTGATATCGGTTCCACAGGGGAAGCCGACACCTATGGGGAGGGGGCTCCCCTGGGCAAAGGCAAAGGTGATGGCGATAGCCTGCTGCGGATGTCACCAGAACTGGCGTCGGTCCCGGAGGTGGGAGATGACAAAGGCAGAGCTGTGGATGAAGAGGCAACAGGTGCAGAGCTGCCACCAGAGAGCCCAGAATCGGCTAAGCCACCTGGCTGAGAGCCCGAGGAAGAGATGGGCCTGAGCATCAAGAGCTGGGGAGCAGGAGACACAGCCTCTGCCCTGAAGAGCCACCACTCAAAATGGAGTTGAGGGTGGGTGGTGGAGCCACCAGAAGCCAGGAGGTAGTAAGGGCTGGCAGGGCTGGAGGCACTGACCCTCTGCGGGAGGACAACGTCATCGAGGTCGAGGATTTAAGGGCAGACTGTGACCAGGAAGCTGACCGGGCTCATTCTCTGTGCTTATCCCGGTGTTTATGCTTCCCCAACTTCTCCCAGTGGGAAGAAAAAGAGGTCAATGAGCTCCTGGCCTGCAGCTCCTTTTCCATGGCAAGCAGCTTCTGTTTAAGAAGATGGCTCTCCAGCATTTTCAATTGACATATCCGAGTGACCTGGTTGAATTTCTGGCAAACTGGCAAGCTTCAGTGTCGTGGCTGGAAAATCAGACTTGTGATTTGGGAAATTAGTTTTTGCTGACATCACAGTATTTAAAATATCTCCTGACAGATAATTGTTTGTATAATTTGTATATTCTAAAAGTAGGAGTAAGATGACCTCATGGAAGGGGTAGCGAGGCAGCGCAGTGGTTTAAGGCTCTGAGCTGCAAATCTGGTGACATCCAGCAGACCATACCTGGGTTTGAATCCCATAACGTCCACTTGCATACTGTGTGACCCTGGGCAAGTCACTTAACTTCCCTATGCACCCAGGTCACACCTGTAAAAAAGCTTTCGGCTTAGTGTGCTACTCCTGGTTAAACAACTAAAAAAAAAAAAAAAAAAACTAAAAAAAACCCTAGGTCTGTATCTGATGTTAGGGACATTTCTTTGTGGGCTCTTAAGAAACAAGAACTAACTTAAGCACTGTAAGAAGGTAATACAATAGATAGAAAAAGTCTAATTGTATTGTGGTAGGAGTTTATGTTTGTACTTTTCCTTGTTTTCTTTTAAGTGACTGTATGCTTTGTGATATAGTGTTCTGTGTTTACATTTTTACATATTTTTATCTATTTTTTAGTAAACCTTTCATTTAAAAAGACTGCCTGGGTGTGTCTTCGAAGTTCTTGTTTTTGCATGTGATGTACAGACAGTTAAGACTGACTAAAACTGTTCAAAGCTTGATGGTGTACTAAACTGGGAAAAGGTAAGAATATACCTAAGGTCTTTTATAGAGTTTTAGGGGTTCATTTTGGATACCTGGTTAGGTGCCCTTAGGTGAAAGATATCTGGCATCCCCCCGAAGAGCAGATTATCTGAGCCTGTACATTTGAGTATGCTAGCATAAGGTTCACAGTTTGAATCCCCCCAGAACTTGAGACTAAAGGTGATTCAGACCCACAAGCAGACAGGAGGGTTACCCTGTTCTGTTACCTGTTCACAATACTACGCTCGGAGGTTGGCATTGTGGGAGCAGAGGGCCTGACCTGCTGAGTGGTTTTGTGACACTACCTTGTCCTTGTGGGTAATGATGTAGTTAAGTTCAGTACACAAGGCCCGCAGCTCTAAAATCCTTCTGGCAGAGGTAATGGCAATTAGGAATACAGTTTTCTGCCGGCCCACTGGCACAGGGGCATGGTGCCGACCTGCGGCACCAACAACCCGAGTTCGGGAATAGATCCGGGTTGCGGAGGCTGTCGAGGAGGATCGGCGTCCTCGACTGCTCTCTTCTTTCTCGGGGCGGGTAGTGTGTCCGGTGCACTAAGGACATCTGGCAGAGGCAGGGTGTACCACAGCATCGATGTCAGCATGTCGTCTGGCAGAGGACGGGTGTGCCGCAGCACTGATTCCAGCATGTCGGGGGGTTGGGCGGATGCTGGTTGTCACTGTACGTCCCCGACCCCGTATAGGGGAAAAAACTTGCAGCTGGCCACCTCTATGAAGCCCGCCCCAGCTTCAATTAGCCGCCAGGCCGACTCTTTCCAGACAGTTACCAGGATTGTGGCACTAAAGGGCCTGGTGCTGCAACCCCACACCCTGGCAGGTAAGCCAGGGGTGCCAGGAGAGTGCAGGCAAAATTGGAGGTGGAAGTGCGGGGGTCCATGACCAGGGTGATGACTGGCGGCCAGAAGCAGCAAAAACAGAAAATATTTAAAAAAAAAAAAAAAAAAGAATACAGTTTTCCAGGTGACATACTTCAGGTCAGCAGTAGCCATGGGCTCAAAAAGGGCTCCATGAGTTTGGCTATGCAAAGGTTTAATTTCCAGGGAGGGACAAACTCCCTGAATGGGGGCTGAAGATGCAGCAATTCTTTGAAAAATGTTTTGAAAACAGAGTGGGAAAGAACAGGTTATTCACCTGCAACAGTAGTTCTAACAGTGGTATATGCTGTTCATCCACACTTATTGGCATGTCCCTTTCCCCTTTAAGAATTGCCAGAAGTCTTCAAGCTGGCTCCTCCCACCCTACCAGGTGGTATATACCTCAGCTCCGTCCCATGACGCCAGACCTTAGCCCGCTGGAAGCCAGGTGTTGCACGTCCGCAGCCAGGGAGGTCGGGTGGATCTGTGTGGATAAACAACATATACCACTCCTAGAACTACTGTTACAGGTGAGTAACCTGTTCTTCTAGGATCGTGGATATGTTGTTCATCCACACTTATTGACAGACTCCTAGCAGTTCTCCAGGAGGAGGGAGGCAAGGCGCACACCCCATACTTATGGAACAGAGATTGGAGAACTGAGGCCCCAAAACCAGCATCCCGGCGTGACTCAAGGTCGATGTGTTAGTGGGTGATGAAGGTGTTTGCTGACTTCCAGTTGCAACCCCACAGATTTCCTAGATAGGGATGTCCCTGGAAGCAGCCACCGATGCAGCAGTAAGGAGGGCAGAATGAGCTCTTATCCCACTGGGAGGCGCCTTGCTCGCCAACTCACAGCACAGACCTATGCATGATGTGATCCATCTTGCAATAGTCAGCTTCACTGCAGGTCTGCCAGAAGCGGCTTCAGCGTAGGTGACAAACAGCTGGCGAACCTCTCTCCGAATTTCCGCTATCCTCTCCTTATAATAGAAGAGAACACGTCTCTGGTCCAAAGTATGGAGCCTGTATTTGGCCTCCAAGGTACAATTAGGGTAGTATACCAACAGAGTCAACACCTGGTTAAGGTGAAATTCTGACACCACCTTCGGAAGGAATTTTGGGTGGGGGCACAGGACAACTTTGTCCTTGTGGAAGACCAGATAAGGAGAGTCCACCGAGAGCGCCTGGAGCTCCCCTGTCCTTCTGGCAGACATGATAGCCATGAGGAAGGCCATCTTCCACGACAATTGTGACAAGGCACACTTGTGCATTGCTTTGAATGGCTTTCCCATGATCTTTGCCAGTACCAGCGGTAGATCCCACGGAGGTGGAGGTTCATGCACTGGAGGGGGATATGTGATCCAGGCCTTTGAAAAAGTGCCCAACCACTGTCTCCTCCACCAACGTCGGCTGACCAGCCTGTGCCCGGTAAGCAGAGATGGCTGCCAGGTGCACCCTAAGGGTCAATGACCGTAGACCCCCTTTGGGGAGAGAGACCAAAGGTAGTCAAGAATGTTAGCCACAAGACAGGACAGAGGGTCCAAGTCCTTGTCCTGACACCAAATGGAAAACCTTTTCAATTTGAAGGCATAACACTTCCTGGTCAATTCCTTTCTAGATGCCTCCACCACAGTGTAGACATCTTTGGAAAGACCCAAAGCCTGAAACTCTAGCAGCTCAGATACCAGGCTGTGAGGTGCAGGGATTGAAGGTCCAGATGGTATACCTTCCCCTGATGGAGTGATATCAGGTCCAGGCATGTACAAAGCCACTTCGGGGGCCTGCTGCTGAGGCTGAGGAGATCTGGATACCAGAACTGGTGTGGCCAGTCTGGGACTACCAGGATCACCTTCGTCTTGTCCCTCCTCACCTTGAGGAGCACCTTGTGGATCAAGGGAAGGCGTAGAGGAGGCTTGGGGTCCACGGCCTCGAGAAGGCATCCACCTGCAGTGAGCCCTGCTGAGGGGGGCAGGCATGAAACAGCCTCAGCTTGGTGTTTTCCCTGGAGGCAAACAGGTCCACCATCTGTTTGCCCCAATGGAAGAACAGGCTGTAAGCTACCTCTGGATGAAGAGACCACACGTGGGATGTCTGGACTAGACGGCTGAGAGCATCCGCCAGATGGTTAGAGGCTCCTGCCACATGGATGGCTATGAGATCTGCCTCTAACCAGCCCACGAGGGTCCAGATGTGGAGCGCCTCCTTGCACAGAAGACAGGAGTGAGTGCTGCCCCATTTGTTGAGGTAGTACACGGTCATGGTATTGTCCGTCTGGACTTAAACCACTTGACCCCGGAGCTGAGGAGTGAAAGCTGACAGTGCCAGTCTGACAGCTCTGAGCTCCAACAGGTTGATGTGGCATCGGGACTCCTCAGGAGTCCAGAGCCCGTGGGCCCTTTTGTCCCCTATGTGGGCTCCCCAGCCCATGACAGAGGCATCGGTCGTGAGAACGACAGTCGGCTCGGGGCGGACAAACGGGATCCCTTCCTGCAACCGGTCTGGGGCGGTCCACCATTGGAGAGCATTCCACATCATCTGGGTTACAGTGACCAGCTGGTCGAATTGACCGTGGCGCTGAGTCCCCTGGGTGACCAGCTCCCACTGACGGGGGCGCATGTGCCACCGGGCCCAATGGACCACTGAAGTGCATGCCGCCATGTAACCCAGAAGGTGCAGAAAGTCCTGGGCAGGGCGCAACTGCCCAACCAGAAATGATTGGGCAAAGGAGGAAAGAACCTCCGCCATGTCCACCGGGAGCCGAGCTATGGCTTGACAAGAGTCGAACTCTGCCCCGATGAAGCCCATCACCTGAGAAGGCATGCGTTCCAACTTGGCATCGTTGATTAGGAGACCGAGTTGGGAGCAGGTCTGGAGGGTCAGATCCCTGGATCTCTCCACCTCCTGTAGGCAGTGACCTGCTAGAAGCCAGCTGTCGAGGTTGGGGTAAATTCTGACCCCCCGATGCTGTAGATGGGCCGCCACCACTGCAATGCATTTGGTGAGGACCCATGGGGCCGATGACAGGCCGAATGGCATGGCTTGGAACTCGTACAGGGTTCCCTCGACCCTGAAGCGGAGGAACCGCTGATGGGACGGATGGATTGGGATGTGAAAGAACACATTCTGCAGCTCTAGTGAACAAAACCACATGTTTCGCTCCAAGGATGGAATGATATGGGACAGAGTGACCATCCGAAAGGTGCGAGACCTGAGATATTGATTCAGGTCGTGGAGATCTAGAATGGGGCACCAGCCCTCCAGTCCACTTGGGCACCAGGAAGTACCTGGAGACAAAGCCTGGGTCTGCTGGAGGATCCGCCACGGGAGCTATTGCCTCCTTGCGGAGGAGGAGGAGCTGAGCAACGTCATCTCGAAGAGCCAACTGGGTGTGAGCGGATATCCATTCCTCCCAAGGGGCTTGGCTAGGCTGGGAGGGTACTGCTCGAACTCTACAGCCAGTCCCTAACTGACCACTTTGAGAACCCACCTGTCTGAAGTGACAGCGGACCAGGCAGAAAAAAAGTGGCGAGCCGGCCCCCCACGGGAGGACCCAGAGCTGTCGTGACGGGAGAAGGGGTGGCAGCCCTCACCCCGTCACTGAGCAGGCTTGGAGGAGGAGGAAGAGGCTCCAGGACCTGAGCCTCGGCCTCCTTTATGGGCCTGTTGGGGCCCAGGCTTGGGCTGAGGGTGCCAAGCTTGAGCCTGCTGCAGATGCTGCTTCCCCCCTTGGAAGGAGGACTGCTGAGTCGCAAGGGAAGAGTGCCAAAAGGGTTTCTTCTTCTGCTGGTTCTTGCATGAAGAACCCTTGGCAGAAGTGGCATCCAAGGTAGCACTGGACTGCTCTATGCGCTGAAGGTGACTGGCCACTCCTGGGCCGAACAAGTTGGTCCCAAAGAAGGGCATGTCAGCTAATTTGTGCTGAGTATCCGCTGGGAAGGAGTAGAGCCTCAGCCAAGCCCTGCGGCGAGAGGCAACTGCGGCAGCCATCGAGCGGGCACAGGAGTCCCCAATGTCCAGGGCCATCTGGAGTTGCTGTTTGGCAACAGCTCAGCCCTGGTCTCGGACCTGCTTGACCGTGGTCTGCATGTCCGCGGGGAGATGTGGGAGGACTTTATCTAATGACTGGAGGAGGGCATGAGAGAAGTGTGCCATGATGATGGCTGAACTTGCTTGACGAAGGCCCAAGGAGGAAGCCGCATAGACCTTCCTCGCCGAATGGTCCAAGAGCTTGAACTCTTTGTCGGAAGGTCGGTCAGTGTCAGCAGAACTGCCAGTACACCTGAACACAGAGACAGTCACCAGGCTCTCGGCCGAAGGGTGCTCTGTGAACCCCGCAAGGGATCCCATGGGAACCGCATACTTGCGGGCCATGTGAGCAGATGGTGCTGGACAAGAGGCACGATGCTGCCAGAGTTTGAGTGCCGGACCAACAATGGCCTCAGTCACAGGAAAGGCCTCCATCAGGGTATCCCCTCTTTTAAGGATGTCCGTAAGAGGGTACTCCGCCTTTTTCTGGTTAAGTTCCAGGGGCATCATTGTGGACTCAGAGATGAGGCGAAGGATCCCTTGGAAGGAGGAGGAAGGACCTTCCTCCATACCTAGGCCAATGGACGACTCATCATCCCCAGGATGAGAATGAAGCCTGGTGACATCTGAATCTGAGGAGTCGGGATACAGGGGCTTGCTGCCCAAATCACTCTCGACACACAGAGGGCAGTCAGGGGTGACTGTGACCGATAAACGCCGGGGGAGCCTGGTGTCCAGTCTGCCTTCTTTCGAAGGAGCCCTTCCCACGGGCTGCTTAGGTGGTGGTTCCACCACGATGGGTGGAGAAGCCAGTTTAGGCTGAAGAGGTGGATTTGCTGGCCCTGCGGGTTGGGGAACCGAAGATTTCAGCTCCAGAGGGGTCGGCTTCGGCCTAGGAGGTGAAAGCCAAGTAATGGCCAGGGAAGGAGCCGGAGTCAGCTTGTGCCCGGACAAGACCAGATGTTGCCACATGAGGTCTTCGTAGCGCCGACGGAGTTTCTGCCAGAGCCTCTCCTCATTCGAGGAGGATGAGGATGACCAATGGCGTCGCCTCTTCTTACAGCGCTGATGGCTCTTCTTTGGCCTGTCGGTCGAGGAGGTTCTAGACCTCAACCGAGATCAGGCAGGCCAACTTGGACACTCCGGTGGGACTGGTAACTTCCGGGGGTCTGGAACCGTGTCCTCGATGGGAACACCAGTGGGCTGGGTCTCCTCGTCAGGGAAGACAAGGACCGCAGTCCTTTCCAAGGAGTCGTCGGCCGGAGTTGGCGACAGAGGGTCAATGGGGTCGATGACAATCTTGACCTCGTCGACCGCATCTTCAGTCGTCTGGCCTGACGGAAGGTCCGAAAAGCCAGTGGCCAAAGAAGTGATCTCAATTGAAGTCGAGACCGCATGCTCTTGGGACTGGGACCTCTCTCGGTTCAAAGGGCGTCTTCGCTGAGACAAAGGTTTACTCGGTTCCTTCTCCTGCTTATGGGACCGGGAGGAGTGCGAGCCCACAGGCGCCTCTCCCCGGGTGGGAAGAGACTGGCAGAACTCCCGAAGGAGCCTGAAAAAGTATTGCCTATGTCAAGAAGAACGAAGAAGCCCCGAGTGTCAGCAGCACAAGCCCCTTCTTCCTTGAATGCCGTCATGCGTTTCAATTGTTCAGCAGAGCCCACGGCCGCAGAAACTGCCCACCTAGCCTCCTTGGACTTCACTGGAGGGTTCCTTTTCCCTGGTCTCCCCAACTTTAAGTGTGCCAGGCGGTCATCCAGAACGTTGGGATGGAAGGTCAAGCAAAAGCTGCAGGACGAGGTGTCATGGCCAACACCTAGGCAGTAGACACATGTGAGATGGGGATTGGTGCGCGACATCTTCTGGCCGCAAGGACACCAGCGAAATCCGGGGGAAGATTTTCTTCCACGATTGAGGATGCAAAAGCACGATCGCTATCTCGAACAAGTTTTAATTTCCGTAAATCCGAAGTTTTGAAAGCTAGGGCCTACAAAATGCGTGAGCACGAGGGAGGCAACCTGAATCTTCCAGCAGAAAGGAAGATCTGGCATCACAGGGTGGAGCAGAGGTATATACCACCCGGGTGGGTGGGAGGAGCCAGCTTGAAAACTTCCAGGTATTCTTAAAGGGGACAGGGACATGCCAATTAATGTGGATGAACAACATATCCACGATCCTAGAATCACCGATTTTTCTTTCCCAGCAGAGAGGTAGGTCGATATGGCTGCTACATACACCTTGAGAGATGAGGCCTTAAGGCCTGAACACTGTAGGTGGACAAAGTAGTCTAGCAGAATAGATGGAGAGGCCTTGAGTAGGTCTATGTGCTTACCTCTACACAAGGGAATACCTTTTCCACTTTGTAGCATAGGTTTTCTTAGTGCTGGTTTTTTTTAGCAATGTGAAGGACTTCTAGCACCTGTTTGGAGTACTGAAAATCAGGAAACTCTAACTCCTCAAGAATCAGCCCTTGAGGTGAAGAGACTCTATGTCTGGATAAGCCACTCCTGTCTGAGGCAGAGTCAGGAGATTGTGGCTCAGAGGCAGGCGAAGTGGTTTCCTGATCGAGAGGGCAAGGAATAGGGAATACCATGGTTGCTGGAGCCACCGGAAAAGTTCTGAATATTAGAGGAAAAGGAAGGAAGGCATATAGGAACTTGCCCTCCCAGTTCAGAGTCAGAGCATCTACTGGTAGTGTACCCTGAGCTGGAGGTTTTCGGCAGTAGAGAGGAAGGCGATGGTTGAGGCTGGAGGCAAAAAGGTCTACTTCTGGGGTGCCCCACCTTCTGAATACTGTGTCCAGAACCTGTCTGTTTAGGTCTACTCACGGTGGCCCTGGCTGATACGACTCAGGGAGTCTGCCAATACATTGTCCTTGCCTGGAAGATGAATGGCAGACAGGTGCATGCCCAGGGAGTAGGCCAGAGACCAAATTTTCATGGCTTCCGTACACAGTTTGGGGGATCTTGTGCCACCCTGCTTGTTGATACAGAACATGGCAGTGGTGTTGTCTGTTCTGATCTGGACAGTAACCCCTTAGCTGTGGGTCAAAGTCCTTGATAGCCAGGTACACAGCTCTTAGCTCTAGAAGGTTGATGTGGAGACGTGACTCTACAGGAGGCCAGACCCCACTTATGGACTGGTCCTCTAGATGAGCTACCCATCCCAGGAGGGAGGCATACATGGTAGGAGTCCTGGAGGGCTGTCTTTGCTGAAAGGAGATCCCTTTCTCTAGGTTTTCCGTTTCCTTCCACCAGTCTAGAGCCTGAAGTAAGGTTCTTGTGATTGGAACTAACTTTGAGAGGGAATTCCTCTTTTGCGACCAGTGAGCCCTTAAGTGATACTGAATGTCCCTCATCTGAAATCTGGCACCTGGGACCACAGCTGTCATGGGAAGTCATGTGGCCTAGAAGAATGTCTGGCTGGTCTTGGCTGACCCAAGACAAAAGAATTTGCCAGTTCGAGGAAGTTCTGTACCCTGTCCACAGAAAGCATGGCCGTGCTTTGGACAGTATCCAGTTGTGCTCCAATAAAGACCAGTACCTGAACTGGTTCGAAGCGAGACTTTTCTTTGTTGATAATGAACCCCAGGGACTATAGGGTGCTTACTGTCAGCCTTAGAGCTTCCCTGACTTTGTCTGGAGACTTGTCCACTACCAGCAAGTCATCCAAGTATAGAAACACTGACACCTGCTGTCTTCTTAAGTGAGCTGCCACAACTGCCAGGCACTTTGTAAAGACTCTGAGAGCTGAGGTGAGACCAAATGGTAGGGCTGCAAACTGGTAATGGCCTGATGGCAGCCTGAATCTGAGAAACTTTCTGTGGGATGGCCTAATGGGGATATGAAAATAAGCATCCTTGAGGTCTAAGGAGGCTAGCCGGTCTCCCTGCTGTAAGGGATGGATCACCAAAGTCAGGATGACCATTCTGAATTTGGGTTTCGGCAGATGTTTATTTTCCCCAGTGGGGGAAGTGGACTCTTTCTGCCACTTTTGCAGACAGAAGCGCTTTAACCTCTAGCTCCGACAACAGTCTTTCTGTTGGGGTTAGAGGTTTGGAAAGTTTGGTGCCCTGGAGAGAGGAGAACTTTTTGAACTGCAGAGTAAGCCCCTGACCCACTACCTCTAGCACCCATTTGTCTTTGTTTATGAGGTGCCGTTGGGGGAAGTTGTGGGGCAGCCTGCCCCCAACAGGGAGAGGGGAGGTGACCTGGACATTGCAGTAAGGAGGCTTGCTTGGACGGAGTGCTGGGAGAAGGTGATGAGTTGGACCTTCTTTGGGCTCTCCTCCCTCTCCTTCTGAAATAGCCTCTCATCTGTGAGTAGTCTAGGGGTATAGGGTAGAAAGTCCTAGGGTCATAGCCCCTGCCTCTGTTTCCCCTTCTCTGGGAAGTAGAGGCCTTTTCTTTACCAGTATTGCTTTGATAGGTGGTTTTATATTCTTCCACCTTCTTCATGTATGCTTTGGTCTTATCCCCGAAAAGAGAATTATTCTCACAGAGAAAATCCATAGCCTTGTTCTGAGTGTCCTGTGAAAGATTAGTGGTCCTCACCCAGGCATAGCGCCTCAGGGAAATAGCCTGTGCCATAGCCCTAGAGGCAGTGTTATTAGTGTCCACAGCCATATGCATCTGGTATCTGGTAGCCTCCAAGGTCGTCTTTACAGTTTCTTCAAGGTCTTGAGCCATTCTGCCAGGGGCTTGCTGGCTTATGGCAAGCACAGAATTCCAAAGGGCTTTCTGGTATTGTACTGCACAAGCCATATAGTTAGAAAGGCAAAGCAGCAAAAAGGCTGTGGTGTAAGACTTCTTGCCCATTGAGTCCAGTTTTCTTGACTCCTTTTCAGGAGGTTGAAAGGAAAGTGGCACTTTAGCATTGTCACAAGCTGCAGCCTGTACCAACCCTTCATGGTCTGGGTGCACATAAAGAAATTCTACGTTAAATTCCTTTAACTGGTATTTCTTTTCAATTTTCTTATCTACTCCAGACACAGAGGTAAGATTTTGGCGTAGTTTAAAAGTTGCCCTGCGAAGGGATTTATGGATGGTCAGAAGCAGTTTTCTAGGAGGTGGGAGACCCATCATATCCAGATAGCCTGCATCCTCCTCCTGTTCAGTGGTCTCCTGGATAGTAATGTCCAGGGTGTCCACCATATGCTGCACAAACATGAAATGAGAAGAAAAATTCTCCTGGCCATTAGAGGATTTGCCAAAGTCTTGGTCAGGGGATACATCTGGTTCAATAGGTTCACCCTCTGGTTCTTCACCATGACCATAATAAAAGCTCTGAGGTAAACCAGAGTATGAGAACTGTGTAACATTGGGGTCAGCCGAAGCATTGAATAGGCCACCCATGTTTTGAAAAGTCTGATATATTTGCCAAGCCTTAGCTATTTCTTCAGTTGAGGATGTCTCTTTTTGTGTCTCTTTTTGCCTTTCAGTGGGAGGGGCAGTGATATATTTTTCCTTTTGCTTCTTTTTAGGAGGCACTGAATCAGGAACCTGCTCATTTTGTCTTTTTTTGGCTTGGTCATTACTATTATTTTTCTCAGACTTATTCTCAAGGGGGTCCTTGGAGGACCAATCCTTAGACTTATGCTGAGAAGAAGACCCCTCTTCAGCACCTTTGTTAGAGGGGGAGGCAGACTGGGATGTCATTATTTCTAATCTTTTTGCCCTCTTTTTTACAGTTTTTGCACAAAATTTAGAGCAAATCCCAGAGGTATGGTCTGGACCTAAACAAATTAAACAAAGGTCGTAGCTGTCTGCCTTAGCCACTATCTTATGGTACTTTAAGCAATTTTTAAAACCTGTTGGTCCAGTTCTTTTCTTGGGTCTTTCTGACATGCCAGTTTGTCAGAAAACTCTGTAAAAATATGGTTTCCCAAAGGAAAATGAAGTAAAATCAGCCATTCCCTAAAGGAATGGAGCCTCAATTAAAACGGTTCCTCTAGAGAGAAAATGCTTTTTTTTTTAAAAGTAAAAACACGGTTCTTGTAAAGAAAAATGAACTGCTAATGTTTAAAAGTATTTAAAAGTACAACCGTGGATTTTTCCTCTCAGACACAAAAAACTTTTACCTCAGAAAGAGCGGGAACCGCAAAGGGAACTGCTATGTAACAATGAAACCACAGTTCCCGGGAACCGAAAGAAACCACGGAAAAAATAGTAAAATATATAAAAATACCTCTAAATATAACTAAAGACAGCATAAAAACAAGAAGACAATCACTCAAAGAAATAAACCTTCTTCAAGCGAAGTGAATAGAGAGCACTCCAGGGCAATGTTGCTCAGTCAGCGAAGAAATAATTCTGGTGCCCTCTAGGCTGACTGCTGGCAGCACACCTTCTTGCTCTCTCCTCATTGGTCAATTCCTGCAACTCATTACCACTGACTCCACCTCCGGAGCAGCTGAACCCAACTGGCATTCTGCTACAGTCAAGCATACTAAAGGACACCTGGAGTGAGAATTAATATTTACAAGGAGAATGACGGGGGGAGAGGAGTGCCACTAGACACACGGGACACAGAAAATAACAGGGATGGTGACTGAAGGGTGGCAGGTGCCACTAGACACCAGGGAGATATAACATTAGAACGAGGATAGCGATTGGAGGGTGGGGGGGTGCCACTAGACACCGAGGAAATATTTACAGGGACGGCGATCTTGGGGGTGCTATTAGACACCAGAGACATATGAAATAATAACAGGGGTGGCGATCGTAGGGTGGGGGGGTGCCACTAGATACCAGGGAAATGTATACGCAGTATATGACTAATCATACGGCTATTGTTAAGTGCTTACTGCGCATGCTCAGAAGCCCAATGTTTGAAATTTAATAACTTCGGAACGGCTTAATATTTTTTCATCAAATCAGTCAAAGGCACATCTGTGGGCCAAGCTCTCTTTACCATGAGGATTCCATACCAAAAGTCCAAACTGTGTGGGTGCAAGGCAATGACAAAACATATAGCAAACAGCACCATTTTTCGTATCAATCAATACGAAAAATGGCAGAAACGAGTCACAAAAAAATATTTGTTCCCATAGACGCCATATGGCATCAGAACCATCCATTGCTAGACCCGACCCAAAATGGCCACCGGGAGCAAATGAGTTAAAAGCAGAGAAAAGGCACATTTGGTCATCATTTTTCCAGCACTTAACGGTGGAATCCACCTTACAGGGTCCAGATGAGCAACAAACATATGTTGCTCTGCATCTACAACTTAATTTTTGTGAGTTTTCCAATTTTTTTTTTTTCAATAGACACAAAGTGGTGGCATACGAAAAAGGATTCCCCACACAAAAACTTCAAACAACTATTCTGAAGTGCTTACTGAGCATGCTCAGAACCCACATTTTTCAAATTTAATAACTCTGGAATGGGTTATTTTTTTCACCAAACCAGTGAAAGGCATGTCTGTGGGCCAAGCCATTTCTACCCTGAAGCAAGGCAATGACAAAAGATAAACAAAAAACGGTGATTTTTGATGTTTTTTTCAGTATCCACATCTCGAAATTCATACATACAACTGGAACGAAACTTGACATGTCAAGAGATCTAACCCAGAAGACCACACATGCAAAATGTTGTGCAAACTGTGCCGGCCCGGTGGTGCTGAGAGCTGAGGTGCTGGATGCCTTACTTCGAGCTGCACCAGCAACCTGGGTTCGGGAACGATCTCGGGTCACCAAGGTGCTGGCACAGGAGGGGGGGGTAGGAGCAGGACTGAGCAATTGCTCTCCTCTCCCAGGTGGGGGGTCGCCCGCCCGTAGTTCACGCCATCACCGAATGGAGGTTCAGTGATGAGCGCAGGTGGTACTGGGCAACCAGCAGGGTGGGACGTCCCCGCAAGACATGCATGCGTGCGCCTCCACACGCATACGTCACGTCGGGGGTGCGCGGGAGTGTTATGGGAGAAAACCCAGAAACTATAAATAAAAAAAAAAATTCATGCAAATCTATTGTACAGTTGCAAAAATATTAAAGTGCAAAAATTGGGGTTTAACATTAAAGTGCCTACTCAACCCCAACCATAGTGGTGATAACTGCGCCTCTATAATATAACTTTGCCACTCTGGACTGGACTAGGACTGTGGGGTGTCTGAGCTCTGTAGTGCAGAAAACAAAACTAACGTTGGAACATCAAAGGAGTGTGTGACCACAGTGCAGAATTTGGAATTTTGCATCCGTTCCGAAATTCTTATCTCCACGGCAAGCACTGAGCAGCAAGGTGATTGCAGACTTATTAGACTCCTGTTAGAATACTGCTGTATATCTTCCAGTGTGAGTTCTACTTTCTGATAGCTGCCTCTTCTACTGTAAGTTAATATGGTCCCCTGTAGGGTATCTCTTATTGTGTATGAGACTCTGAGCGGAGGTTTGGTCGAGAGGCCCACAAAGAAAAGCTGAGCAGTTCTGAATGCTCAAACCACATGACAGGAGTCCTTTATATCATAAGAGACACCCTGCAGAAGCCCTAGTAACATCATAAATCACTCAAGTTAGTTAGCTACAGTGACTTATAAGTTTTAAATTATTTTTTTTTTAATGTCAGAAGTTAAAAGAAGCAGACCTACCCCTGGCTGTGAAGTGGAACACTCCACTCCTAAAGTTTCTGCTTGAGAGACTACTGTATGCAGGACATGAGGTATAGTGTATCTGGGTGATGACTGGCTAAAATCATGTAAGTGATTTATAGTTCCTGATACCTGCCTACAGCACTCTGTCTGTGCCATATGGCTGTCTAGGCTGAGCTCTGGGTTTCAAGCCCATAATGTTTTGTAAAGATGTTTCGGGAAGAATTCGTGGCTGCCCAGCTAAGTTCTGAGACAGTTGCCTCTGCTCTTTCACCCCAGGATACTGCCACAGCCTCGGACGGGTGGGTCCAAAGCTGGTGATTTCAGTTCTGGTGCAACATAAACCTTCGTTATACAAACTCTAACCGACACAACAAAGTAGCCTTGTCAGCTTTTGCTCCTTTTTTCCAGCTCCATGAGGGACAACAAATTGTGAGACTGGCAAAAAGTTTCTGTCCTAATCAGGAATGTTTGACCACTGTACTAAGCACATCAAGTTTACACAAATGCCTTTCCTTGGAATTTGCCAGCGTTGAAGAAAAAGACATAAAACACGCCTCTTGGTTCACTTAAAAGGTAGTGGGCACCTTTGGGAGAAAGGAGGGTATGGTCCTGAGGATGACCTCATTCTGGTGAAAAATGAAATAAGGCTCTTTCCAGGAGACAGCCTGAAGCTCACTACTCCATCTGACAGAGGAGACAGCTGCTAGAAAGTGCACCTTGATGGAAAGAATATATTCGAAAATGGTGGCCAAAGGCTCAAAAGGCGATATATGAAAATTGCCAGCAGAAATTAGGCCTCTAGGTTTATCTAGTCTGCTCGAGTGTGCAGCTAACCCCTACTTTGCAGCTGCCCCCCCCTCCACCTTCCCAAATACCTCCCTCTCAATACTATCCACTGTCCTACAGGCTACCACCTCCTCCGGCAAAGCATTCCAAACTGCCACTACTCTCTCTGTGAAAAAGTGCCTCCTCATTTCCCTCTTATACCTACCTACCTACTTACAGTCTAAGTCTATGCCCTCTTGTGTCCCTCTCCTTCCTGAGCTTGAATATCTCTTCAGTACCAGACTTATGTATTCCCTTTAGTACTTAAAGGTACATGGAGCTTTAAGAACAAAACTGAGAGCCTATAAAGCCATGGGCAATAGGTATGAGTGTCTGGCCCTACTAATGGCACAAAAAAATCTTATTATATTTGAATGGGTCCCAAGCAAGGAATTGTCTATGTGGTCTAACACAGCAACTAAAGCTAAAACCTGACCTCGAAGGGTGCCCTGAGCTAGGCCACTATCTACTCCTGAATGACGAAAATCCAGAATCTGAGGTTCAGAAGCTTTACGTGCCTTGATCTTTGACCCTAAAGCCCAGCTGGCAAAACCATTCCAGACCCTCTCATATGAAAATATGTGGAGCTTTTCCTGGAGGACACAAGTATGTCCACCACCTTTGATGAATATTCACGCTTTAACAGCTTCCTCATCTCAGGAGCCAGGCTGCCATTTGCAACTTGTCTGGACTCGGATGCAACACAGGACCCTGTTCCAGTAGGTCCATGGGGTGAGGGACTCCAAACAGCTCCTGCGTTAGTCTTACCAGATTTGAAAATCAAGGACTTCTTCGCCACTCTGAGCGACCAGAAGGAAGTTTCCTCTTGACACACAAATCTTTCTTAGAACTCTTTGCAGCAAAGGCAGAGGAGGAAAAAGGTAAGTCATTCTGAATTCCTGTGTCTGGGACAAGGCATCCACTCCTTCCTCCTGTAAACACCTGAAGCATTCTGGATATTTGGGTGTAATTCTAAGAGTTAGAAGAAGCTGCCCTTGCTGCTGAACTTTCTAGCTTCTGAGATTTTGAAAAACTTATTCTTGTGTAGCAATGTCTCGTTCATCCTTAACAATTTCCTTATTAATAACAAATTCATGAATTATGTGTTGCAGGTTTGTGGGGCTATATTAGTCTGAGGAAAGTCCAATACACGTTTATGGTTAATACCCTGTACTACACAAACTAAAGAATGTTTACCTAAGCTTTCAAAACTGTGAATGTCTCTTCATTAGGTGCAGGGGGAACTAACCACCATATCAGATATATGCACAATTTTTTGTCTCACAGTTTAACATAAGAAGAGAGAGAAGGGAACTGAAAGTATTTGATACGGTAATGGTACTTGCCAGGAGAGTTTCCTAATGCCCCACAAGATGGGGGACATCAGACAAGCAAAGAGGGGTTACGAATAGGTTTTGTTAATATAGGAACTCTTAATATGTAGATGCTAAATAAGGGAATATTAATTGATTATTAATTATAAAACTTACCTAGGAACATCAAACCCCATAGTTTGCTTTTTGCCAGATACAGTCATCTTTGCGACCTTCGGCACAACTTCAGAGTCAAGATTTTTCACAGGAGGATCTCTCATATTTCCTAAATTAAAAACAAAAGACAGAAGGAAAACATGCCATCACTGACTGTGAGGAAGTAAGTGAAACATCACCAGGACTTCAGGTCCACAAAAGACATGCTTATTATTAGGGCAGCTGCCACCCACATATCAGACTGGGAACTGGATTTTAGAGAGCCACAGCAAATCCTCACAGTAATGCTACAAGCATGTACGGTCCGAACGTTGCTGGCCAGAGCTTGCTGTACTGGATGGGGGGAGGTTCTGCCAGCTCCAGCTTTATGCTTTTGTAACTCCTGCACAATACTGTTCTTCTGTTATCCTGTATTGATGTATGGCCTATCAGGACCTCATTGGAAGGGAACCCTGGCTCAACTGAGTTTATCCCTGTTCGTATTTTATATGACTAACATTTTACCACTACTAGTAAGGTTCACAGATATCCCTCTTTAGTCATTACACTCTTGTGCATCTACGGGATTAAAACTGCTGTCTCCAAACCATTAGTATCAAAGAAGGCATGGAATGCCAGGTCTCCTACATATCACTGAGCACCTTCTGGAACAATGTCATGACTTTTAAAAACTGACTTTTCAAGTAAGGGTCATGAATCCTCCATTTAGGCCTCTAAATCCATAGATAAATCATATTTTCTCCTTTAATCTTATTAGACAGTGTCAATGGCTCAGCAGGTAGCGCACTCACCACTGAGACCAGAATATCGAAAGGTTGTGGGTTCTAGCCCCACACCAGGTACTTGGGGGTAAATTCCAATACAGACATTGTAGTGCATCATGAGAGGGGGGCTGCACTCCTGATGTGCCATCTTTCGGATGAGACATAAACCGAGGTCCCATCTGCCTGTTCTGGTGGTTATTCAGGTGGATGTTAAAGATCCCATGGCACTTCTCAAAAAGAGTAGGGGAATATTTTATTAAAATCAAAAACAAACTTAATTTAACATTTTTGTACATTTTTCCTTTATAACACATTTGCTTCTTTATCCAACAGTTGTAATTTAAGTTTCCCCTCTTTTCCCATTACTTCTCACAGTACTCTTACTTTACCTTCACTTTTCTATCCCAACCAGTGTACATTCTCCCACATTTTCCCACTTGCATCTTCCCATATGTTCGTAATTCATAACTGTATAGGGAATCGAGTTCTGTTTGTACTTTAAATATCGTATCTTCTACTGCCAAGTTTTGTCCTTGCAAAAGTCTTTAGCACCTTGCTTGCCATATTGACCACTTAATACAGGCAAAAATCACATACACTGTTGCTTTCTTCCATTTGTTCCACTCTTCTGTTAGCTGTATGTTATTTCTTTAATGACCATATGTTATTTCTTTAAAGAGTAGAGAATTTCCCGGTGTCTAATAAATTCCCCCATTCACTAAAAACATACAAGCAATATAGTAATCTGGTTCAATTTCATTTAGTTGCCATCTGTACCCCTCCCCCGGTCACCCATGAAAAAGGGACTTCTAGTCTCAGTGGGCATACCCGGTCAACAAAATTCAATAAATAAATAAATAAAGACAATACCTCAGCACTGTGGAAAATGGTTGTAATTCCCAATGCCACAGAAGAATAAAACTGTGTTGTTGGTTAAAAAAAGAGAGTGTCATATCACCCACTTTTTGTCTGTTTGTACAAGGACTAGTGGTGACTGCAGACATTTCTATGTGACCAAAACATAAAGAACTTTAAGACTCCCTGAAAATGGTAAATATTCTAGCCAGTGTTACTCCACCATAAATTTTAGGATTATTTATTTTATTTTAAATTTTCTTGTATTGGATTCTAACAAGAACTAGAAAAACAACCATTGTACACAAAGTATGCTACAGGGAGATACATGAGCACAGATTACACAATTGATGTACACCATGAAGAATGTCAAGTCAGGCCGCCTTGCCACGCTGCACATCACTGCACCAACAGATGGACAACCCAGTGAATGATCATCTTGATAGTTCACAGTGCAACAAAAAATTCCCAAACCGTTCATGTAAACGAGGAGGCCTAAACTGGCAGCTCAACCCCTACTTGATAACATATGCCTGGGTAACTCCTGATCAGATTTACTACGAACCAGGCCAAAAAGACAACGCTCTATTAAAAAAAAGAAAAACAAATCCGAAAACAAAGTATGCAATGTGTGTGTCAGTCGGGGGGGGGGGGTAGAACAACACATCAGCTAGTAGATTAGGAGATGGGAATGACAAAACCAAGGTAGTGCTCAACTTACTACTTCTCTGAAGCTCCCAGAAAAGCCAATTTAGGTGGAGAAGGTGTGCCCTTTACCAGGAACAGGGCACAACTGTACTACTGATATGCCCTGTATATCAGGGGAAAAGAAAGAATCTATTCCACACTTCAAAACAGATGGAAATCTGCTAGGTAGCCAAATAGGTTCAAACCAGGCTAGATGATGCAGGCCCTGCCTTTATTCAGCCATACTAGGCACATTCCTTTTTCTGAGAATTTCTGAGCATTCAATGTTCACCTCCATGGCCAAAATTCTACTTGCAACAGAACAGGGACAAGGGTTTCAAGAGGCCTACATCACTGAAGATACATAATCTGGGAAGAAAAGGCACCATGTGGTGAACTACCCGAGAAATACTGACGCGGTAAAATGTGAAGCTGGCCCCCCAAACATGCCTGACATCTCCAATGGGCATCAGAGGGGAAAACAACCCCATTTTTCGAATAGCAGTCAGCCTCTAATACCTAAGATGAGGGATTTTAAATTTGATTTGTTTCCTTTTGTATCCCCGACAGTGAAATAAACTATATTCTAACAACAGTCTTCCAATCCCCCTCAGTGACAATCTGACCCTAAAGCAAATGCTATAACTCCCTTGTGCATTCTGCTCCTGGGAAAACACAGTCCAACACAAAGGGTATAATTCATCCACCTTGCCCACCCTTCCTCTAGGAGCTGCCATCAGCAATCACCAGGATTAGGGAGCCCCCTCCCCCATCTGCCCTAGCCTCCGATTTGGCAGGGATCAATAAAGCAGCAAACATTTCCAAAACTCCCACAGCAGCGCTGCAGGGCACATGTGTAGTAGAGATGCATTCCATATGCCCATGACCCTCCATATCTCCTGGCCAGCCAAGAGGCCCAGGAGACACACTGGATCCCTACATAAATGGCTGGCTTTTCCCACAATAGCACAAATCTCCCTGTGAGAGTCAACCCCATATCACCTAAACCCTAGACACTAGACCTGCAGAGAGGACACCAGTGTAGGGTGTTTACATGCTGCTGCTACAAGAAGCATGAACAAATCCCCCAACATTCACCCCAACACACACAGCCAACACTACTTTCAGCATTCAGCAACAAAGGCATACCTGGCCTGCTGCCACCACCCAGGAGTCACTGAACTGACAAAGCCCCACCGCAACATTCCACTGCTGAGACCAAGGAGTCCCAAAGTCTCCAATGTAGGCTGGTGCCATAGGCCTTAATTAGATAAAACAAGGGGCCTTCCCAGAGAAAATGTACCATGAGGCAATCCAACTTCACAAAGCAGGAGTCCACAATAACCAAAGACAGGCACTGAAAGACATTAATACCTTTCCGCATATTGCTCATCTGTACACTAACCTATAACATTAAGATGGAGAGCATCCCAACAGTCAAAATATTGTGCTATTTCATCTAAAATGGGGTTGAGGTTAATCTGGACATTTCCTGAGAAAAGGGACATATTTCTGTAATCAGATGGTGGTGCAACATGCAACATGTTGTCCCACATGGTTATAAACAGTAATAATACAAAAGCTTCAAAAGCAACCTACTGTTGACAAGCTAGTTCTAGCCAACAAAGAAATAATATATTAGCACTGAATAGTGAGGGAGTAGTTAAATGGGCATCTTAACTTCCTTCTGCTCCTACACACCTCAGTATATGCAGAAGATCTACACAGAGATTAATTCCATAGTCCAACAGCATATTTACGTTGCCCACTGTCCACATGGCTCCAACTCTTTTCCCCGGCTTTGGAATTTCATGGGAGGGTGGCCACCTTTCTGTAATTAATGTAAAGGCTCAGTCCAGAACTATTTATAGTTTGCAACACCATAGGCAATAATAAAATCTTGGATGTAATCCCTCCAACTAATACTTCTCTGGTAGCCTCCAAGGTTCTAATGCATTGCACTAGAGCTCCATGGCCAAAAGAAGTACCCAAACATATGAACGAGGAGGGGGATTAGAGTTGAAAATGCTTGGGGGTCCTTATAAGAGAGTTTTGGATTCTTTTGATTCACTGGTTGAAAAGCATTAGCCTTCCCCTATACAAAATTTTTTGCAGGAGGTCCAGGTTGCCAGTGTGACATATACTGCTCCTCAAAGGTGCTTCAGAGCACTGATCAAGATGCAAAACAACAACTGGTGCTTTATTTCATCACCTCAGACACTGCCCTCAAATCCAGAATTGCTGGCCACAGGAACAAGATATGGCAAGTCAAATATGCCAGTAACGTACTAATTCCCAGCAGAGGGTCTGAGTACGCGATAGCAAGATATATCTTTTAATAACTCAGTCATTTAGGTTACCATGACCTGTGTTCAGAGTACACTGAATTGCACCTTAGAACAATTGGCCACACAAAGTTTACTCACATTCAGAAGAGCAGTTTCTTTAACTCTTACCAGGCCAGTCGCTCAAAAGCAAGAACCCCATGCACAGGTAGATCATTGTGTCCAAGGTCATACCACCTTAAATCAGTGGTACTAATAAATATATTTAAGTCCGAAGACACATGTACAAGGAGTTCACAACTATAGCCAAATATTTCAACAGCCTATCACAAGCCAGAGCTCATGCATATCTAAGGCACCACAGCTGAGATTCCGAAATCATCAGTTCAGTGAACTACTGCATTAAGTTCCAGGTTGGATGACAGACGGATAAGCGATTTTGAAGACACAGCCCACAACGTAAGGGTGACAAGGCAGAGGCCTTTAGTACTATATATCTCAATTACCAAAGTAAAGCGGTTCCAACCACAATGCAACACAGTACCTTGCAGTAAATGACATGTCGCAAAATATGCATGATCAAAGAGCTCAACTGCCTTTGAATTACACTGTTCCCTACAGCATACTGCAACACTCTGCAGTTATACTGCAGTAATACTTAAAAGTACTACGTTGCATTCTGGCTGGTACCACTGTATAAGGGAGAGGTTGCCCAGGAAAGACATTGGGCCTTGAAATATATTACCTGTGACTGTAAATCCTAAAACACAGAAACATAGACCATGATGGCAGAAAAAGACCAGAAGTCCATCCAGTCAGCCCAGGTTCCCTATAATCCCTGGAACCTACTGTTCCTCCAGGGTACTAACCCTTCCCATCCTCTGTCTCTATTCTCCTCCTTGGTGCGGACGCCCCCAGTAAATGAAAACTACGTATCTACCGTAATTCTTGATCTTCTCTTGCTTAACCATTCATTACTGCCTGGGTTTTGTGCGGTACGCACCCGCTAAGGAGATTTTTTTATTCTAGGACGCGACGGTCCATCGAGAAACAGGCATAGCCTAAAATAAATAAAAAAATCTCCCGTAGAGGGTGCACGCCTCCGGCACAACCCAAGCAGTAATGAATGGTGAAGACAGACAAGGGAAGATCTAACAGTTACGTAAGAACTTACTGTAACAGTAGATCTTCAAGAGAGGTTTCTGCAGTAGGTCATTACATATATGACTGCGCCGTCTGGCATCAGGACCACACAGCAAACTTCTAGCCCGCAATCCATAGAAGGGGACCCACCCCCCCAGTGTCACATGATGGGACATCAGTGTGACAGTACCGCCCTCCAGTTCTCCCGACGGAAGACCCCTGAAAGAGAGACGGGAGAAAGGAGAACACTCCTTGAACCTGGAGCTGCTGAAAAAGAACCATGGGAAAGGAAAGAATAAGCAGAAGCTGGGGGAAGGTGGGAGGGAAAGAAGTGACCTACTGCAGGAACTTCTCTCGAAGATCTACTGTTACGGCAAGTTCTTACATAACTGTTATATCTCACTTTGAGAGGGTTCCTGCAGTAGGTCATTTACATACAAGACTGAATTCCAAGCAGTCAAGAAGAAACAGTCCGAGACCGAGGCCCGGGAGGTGAAAGAGTCTACCATTCGAGACCTAGTTTAGGACAAGCGGCCCTGAAGAATGACCAGTCCAAAGCCAGCCCTGCACCTAGAGGTGATGTCCAGACTGTAAGCTTGGTGAAAATATGGACGTTACTCCAGGTGGCTACAGCACAAATGTCGGAGGTGGACACACTCCTGAAAAAGGCAGCAGAAGTGGCCATGCTGTGGGTTGAGTGCCGCTTTACTTCCCCCGGAAGTGGTTTCTCATATTTTTGGTAAATGAAGGTGATACAGTTAGCCAGCCACTTAGAGAGGCATTGTTTGGAAACAGCTATGCCCTGACGTTTGGGCACAAAAAAAATTAATAACTGATCAGACTTGAGCACCTCCTTGCTCCTTGAAATATAGTAATGTAGAATTCTGAGCACATCGAGTGTGTGCAAAAGGTGTTCTCCCCTGTTGGAGTATTCAGGGTAGTAAACCGGCAACTGAATATCCTGGTTTAATGTAAACTCAGATACCACTTTTGGTAGAAAAAAGGGTTAGTCCGCAGAGCCATCCTGTCTCTGTGGAAAATTATATAAGGCTCCTTACAAATGAGGGCCTGAAGCTCGGAAATCCTTCGAGTTGAGGTAATTGCAACTAAAATTAGCGCTTTCCAAGACAAGTAGCACATATCGCAGCTTGCTGCCGGCTCTAAAGGGGACAAAGTAAGCTTCTCTGAAACTAAATTAAAATCCCAGGGGGGAACCTGACTATGGACCAGAGGTTTCAAGTGAAGGATCCCTTTAAGGGAGATTTTGGAGACCTCCAACTGAGCAAGATTTCTGCCATCCACTGGAAGCTATAGGCAGAGATCACAGAAAGATGGACCTTCACCGAGGAATAGCCGAGTTCCAAATCGAATAAATGCAAGTGGTACTCTAGGACCTGGGGCATCAGGCAAGAAAAAGGGTCCAAACCCCTGGCAGTCACCCAAATAGTAAACCTCTTCCACCTCATCTCATATGTCGTTCTGGTGGAAGGCTTTCTGGCTTCCACCAAAACTTGGGCTACTCAGGAGGAAACCCCAAAGCGTGATACAGCTACATCCAGAGGTGCCATACATGCAAGTGGAGAGATTTGAGGCTCGGATGCAGCAGATTTCACTGCTCCTGTGTAAGAAGGTCGTGAAGGAGAGGTAGAGGTACTGGAGGTTCCAACGTTAGCTGCTGTAGCAGGAGGATCCAAATCTGCCGAGGCCAGAGAGGAGCAATGAGGATCATGTGTGCTCCCTTCGCTTGAACCTTCAGCAGGACCTTCTGAAGAACTGGAAAGGGAGGGAAGGTATACAGAAACCTCCATGTCCAACAAAGAGACAGCGCATCTTGCCAAAAAACATCACGCACAGGAATGAGTGAGCAAAAATTGGGTAGTTTTGCCTTGGATGGGGAGGCAAAGACGTCCAGTTCTGGTCGACCCCACTGATCGAACAGGCCTTCTATTATCTCTTGCTTCAATTCCCACTCATGAGCCTGCGTGGTGGTGCAGCTGAGACTGTCTGCCAGGATGCCGTGAATGTCCAGAACATGTACTGCTGTCAAGAACAGATCATGCTGGACTGCGCAATAGCATACCCACATCGTCTCCCTGCAAAGGGAGTATGATCAGGTGCCTCCCTGTTTATGTATCAAACCGTGGCCATATTGTCAGTCTGGATGAGGAGAGTTCCCAGGCATAAGAGGGTCTGAAATGCCTGGAGAGTGTAGAGCACAGCTCTCATCTCCAGGATGTTGATATGCAGATGCACTTCCTGTGGCAACCACGTCCCCTGGGTTCGGTGGGCTCCAAGGTGGGCTCCCCAACCATGACCCGAGGCATCTGTCATGAGGGTCATGGAGGTAGAAAGGGGGTGAAAAAGGACCCCCAAGGAGAGGTTGGAGAACTCCTGCCACCAAAGAAGATCCCACTTCATGCCGTTGGAGACCATGACTCTGTGGTCCAGGTCATCCAAGCGCTAATCCCACTGGACCCTGAGTGTCCACTGGGTTACCCTCATGTGCAGTCTGGTCAGCGGTATGGTGGGAATGGCAGCCACCATTAGACTCAACATCCGAAGAACAGAGTAAGTTGTGGTTCAGTGAGAGCTGGCTACAGCAAAGGCTTGCTGCTTCAGGGTATCTGCTCTGTCCGGAGGAAGGCAGGCCCTGCCCTGGACCATATCTAGCACCACTCCAATGAATTGAAGGTGATGGGAGGGCAAAAGATGAGACTTGTGGTAATTCATCGTGATGCCAAGATGGGAAAAAAGGTCCAGGGTGGAGGAGAAAGCCTCCTGCAGACTGTCCTGAGACAGGCTGACGAAAGCCAGTCGTCCAGGTATGGGAACACGTAAATCCCCCTGCGGCGTAAGGCCGCCATCATTCATTGCTAGGCACTGGTAAAACCTGAGGTGCCAAGGAGAGGCCAAAGGGGAAAGCCTTGAATTGGTAATGGTTCCCCTGGAAAATGAACCCGAGACAGTGGCGGTGAGCCTGGAGGATAGGGATGTGCAGGTAGGCATCCTGCATGTCCAGCGAACAAAGCCACTGATCCTTGAGGAGCAGGGGTAAGAGTCCCTGGAGAGTCAACATGCAGAACCTCTTGTATTCAACAAAGAGGTTCAGCAGGCTGAGATCCAAGATAGATCTCAGATCTCCCATCTTTTGGGGCACCAGCAAGAAGTGGGAGTAATACCCCCTTACTTCCTTGTGTGGGAGGAACCGGCTCTATCGCTGACTTCAACAGAAGAGCCTGGATTTCTTCTTTCATTAGAGGAACATGACTTCATGGGTAGTGGGACCGGCCCAGAGGACTGTCCGGGGGCCTGTTCAGGAACTCTACTGAGTGACCTACCCAAGCATCTGTGGTGATCTCCTCCCACTCTCTAAGGTGGAGGGCGAGCCTTCCCCCCCAACGGTTCTACCTGAAGACCTGAAGGAGGTGGAGGAGGTCCCCTACAAGTCAAGAGGTGTAGGGGAGGGCCGCCTGATGACCTCCAATGGCTCTCTGGGATTTGTCTGGGGGGTTGGTGCCCCAGAGCCCATGGCATGACGCATACCCTGACATCTGGCTGGGGGCTGCTTATTTTGCTTCTGCTGTGGGTGACAAAAAGGTTGCTTGGGTATAAAACCAGAGCAGTACAGGGAGCAGACGTCCTGAAGGGACCTGCTGCTATCTTGTAGCTCGGTAATAATGTCCTTTACATTGCCCCCCAAACAGGACGGGCCCACAGAAAGGTGCATCCAGGAGGCTGGATTGGACATCAGGTGCCAGGCCCAATATATATGGAGCCATGCAAGTCTTCTCAGGCAAACGTCTGAGGCAGTGCATTGGGCCACCGAGTCTACCAAGTCACAGGTGGCTCTGAGGGCGTGGTGACAGGAGGACTTGGTAAGTCTCACCTTGCAGAGAAGTCTGTCCCTGAAGTCTTGGTCTAGAATCAATGGAGGGATGGGCAGGGGGTCCACATCTGATATGTCCAAATGCTATGCGAGCCTCTTTCTTTTGGGATCCAGCTCTTGGTAAGCCCATCCACATGCTGACTGGACAGACTGGAGGAGCTCAGCAAATGAAGGGTCCTCCAGAGGAGATTTGGGGGGCTTTTGGCTGGGGCTCGATAAGGGAACGAAAGCCCGAGCTGACAGAAGAGTCGAATTTGACTCTGAATCTGAGGATACAGGTTTACTGGGGGAAGAGGCCTTGTCAGAAATGTCCTCTGTGGTCCTGTTGCCAGGTAGGGCCGGGGGTGCCTGGCAGAAACCCTGTCTGACAACCGGGGGTTGACAGGGGAGAGGCTCCTAGGGGTTGGCATGAGGACCATGACCAGCTGCAGATGACCGATCTCTTGGAGGAGCTGTAATCTGGCATTGTCCCACAATGAAGGAATGGTCCCTTGAGGGCCAGCCTGCAACCTCTCCAGAGCCTGAGGCTGCAGAGGAGGCAGCGGAGGAGGAGGCAATGGTGCAGGCAGAGGCTGGAAACCTGGGTATACTGAGGGAGGGTATGAGGGGTAGCCAGGGGGCTGATAGCCAAAGGGGTAGCCCTGTGGGTTGTACCCTTGATACAAGTGACCCTGCAGTGGGTACTTGGGTGTATAAGCAGGTGCTGGGTAACTCGTTGACGGATACCCTGGCGCCGAGTAATAAGGGTACTGTGGTGGAGGGTAGCTGGGGCCACGTCCGGAAGACCAGCAGGCGGAGGAGCAGACGGTCCTGAAGGAGGTGGAGCCGAGGGACCGCTAGGTGTGGATGGGTCCATCGGTGGGCCGTGATGATCAGGGATCCCGGTTGGGACCCGAGATGGGCCTGGTGGAGGCTCAGGCGTCGGAGCGTGCGGGGTGGGCAGGGTGCCCAAAGAGCCATCAGACAGCGGGGGGAGGGTGACCTGTACACCAGCCATCACCAGGTCAGGAAGGACATTGACCGGTGAGGAGCTCCTGGGAGTGGGGTCCCGAATGGGGTCAGACACTATGAGGTTAGGCATTGGGGGCACCAAGAAACCCGATGCCTGGTCCAAAGTGTACGAGGGGGATCTAGGAGAAGTGACACCTGTCGACAGGCCCGCTGGAGCAATGGGGGACCCAGCAGTAAACAGACCCAATGTCGGGGAAGATACCCTCAGAGTAACAGCACTCAGCTCCAGCTGAGAATCAAGGGAGAGCGAGGGGTCAGGTTGGGTCAGAGGAAGAGAGGAGTCCTGGGAGAAAGAACCTCGAGGGAAGGATGAGAGTCTGGCAGCTGTCTCTGCTCACCATCAGGAAGTTCAAAAGAGTCCGATGGGAGAGCCTCGGCAAAGTGGTCATCGGGCGAGCTGGCGACCAACTGATCATCCGTGACCGAGCAGGCATCAGAAGGACCGAAGTCTGACTTATCGATCAAGGTCGGGCGGACAGCAGATGAACTGGAGTCAGACTTATTGACCAGGGCCGAGCGCTCTTCGGAAGAACTGGAGGGTGACTTACCAGCTGGGGAGCTAACCACAGGCCCAGAGAAAGAACCCTCCTGTGAGGAGTGCCCCTTCTGCCCTCTGACCATGGTGGGAGGGGGAGCTGGCGACCGATCTGCCAGAGCGGACGGAGACTGGGCAGGATGGGTACTTACTGAAGTAGAAGCCCTACTAGAGGCCGCTTCATCAGTCTGGCGACACTGGACAGAAGGGGACCAGTCCCGGCGCTTCCCCTTCTTCTTGCGCTTGGTGGTGGGGGAGGAGGAACATTCCCGCAGCTCCTGCAGCTCTTTTTCCATCAAAGCCAGGCACTTTTTTAAGCAGGTGGGCTTTGAGGGCTTTCTGGCATGTGTCTCGTTTGGCCCTGTTGAAGGACTGGGAGACCTCACAGTCTTGGACCTGATGCTTGGGGCCTAGACAGTGGATGCAGCGAGAGTGTTCATCCCCGTGTGGGATTTGGGTGCCACACTTGTCGCACTACTTCTTCAGATGACACCAATGGAGAAGACATGCAATAAAACAAGTACTACTCTAGAAAATAAGAAAATACTCATGCAAAAATGGCAGTCAACTGGTAGCAGAGTTCACCACACGGTCCAACTTGCACAGGTTGACAGCGGGAAAGAACTGGAAGGCAGGCGTGGGGACCTCCCCCTTTATAGTGTTATGCTGACGTCCCATCATGTGATGCCAGGGGCGGTCCCCCGCTATGGATTGCTAGCTAGAAGTTTGCCGTGCGGTCCTGATGCCAGGAGGCACAGTCCTATATGTAATGACCTACAGCAGGAACCCTCTCAAAGTAAGATCCACTGTTTCCTTCATTATGTCCCAGCCCTGCTTGAATCCCCTGTTTTCACACCCACCACTTCAGCCAGCAGACTGTTCCAAAGTTCCACCACCCTTTCCGTAAAGTAGTACTTCCTCACATTTCTCCAGAGCCTACCTCCTGTTAATTTCCTTTCATGTCCATTTGACCATGAATTGATATTCAGGCTAAACAGTTCCCCCCAGCTCACTTTATTAATTCCTTTAAGGAACTTGAAGGTCTCTATCATATCTCCCCTCTCCCTTCTGGTCTTCAGCGAGTACATATTTAGTGCCTTGATACAGATTCAGTGGGGGCCCACTGATCCTCTGGCCTGCCCCACTGATGCAAATACAGTTTTACAGCAGGCTGGTAGGGCGTAAATAAGGGTCTTTTCATTTGGCATTGGAGGGTCTCCACTCACATGTATTCATTCGGCTTTTGACAACCATGGGTCCAGAAAATATCAAGTCTTGATCCTGGATCTCCTAGGAACTCCCAGACCAACTCAGCACGATTCACACTGCTTAGTCAAAGGCAGAGTTGTGCTACCGTCTCAAAAACCTGGTCGCACATAGAAGAATGCATTTGTTCTCCATGAACAGTTCACTGAAAAAAGGGAAGCTGAATGATCTCAAGAGTTACCTAACCAGCTCTGACTGGTCCCCACTGGATGGAACAAGCGACATGAATACAGTACTTGACTACTTCATTAGCATCTTCAACAAAGCCTGCAATCTATTTGCCCCGATCAAGTCCACTAAAGTCAAAGGCTGTATAAGCCCCTGGCTCACAGGATCTCTAATCGAACAAATGAAACTGCGTGACAACCTCTGGCCTAAGGCCAGAGCAACTGGAAGGCAGCCTGACTTTGACACCTGCAAAGCAGCAAGAAACAGATGTACAAGGCTGATGATGAGGGCAGCAAAAATAAACTACTATAACGAGATAATGGAGAGAAGCTGAGTGAATGCCAGAGAATTTTGGAACATGTCAAGTCTCTAACTGGTCGTGAACCTAAGGTACCAACCGATCTCATAGTCTCTCCTTCTGGACCACTACAGCAACCTAAGGACTTGGCAAATGCATTCAACAAGGCCTTCACCGACCTAAGCTCTGTACTGCCACCAGAGTACCTAAAGTCCCCACCAAGGAACTGGTCCCCCAGAAATAACCACCTCCCCCACCTTAACCCTGGGCACCCACTATTCTACTTCAAGCAAGTCACCAGAACAATTAAATATGTCAGGCGGGTCTTTGGCAAGACCAGGATTGCTAGCAATAACACTGATATGAAGCTAGCTGCCTTCACCCTGACCGAGCTAGCCCTTCCACTTAAAGTCTGTAATATTTCACTGTGAACGGGAGTGTTCTCAGATAAGTGGAAAATGGCCCTCATCGCCCCAGTTTTCAAAAGTGGTGACAGAACTAGCATAGGTAACTACCGTCCCATATCTATTCTGTGTCCTCTATTGAAAGCTCTTGAAAGAATTGTTGTGTACCAACTCTCTCCAAATACCTGAACAAATATCACCTACTTTACCCGTAACAACAAGGGTTTCAGCGTAATCACACCACAATCACTGACTTTACCACTCACATGTACGATGCCTTAGACAACGGAAAACTGGTGGGGTCCATATTTATTGACCTCACCAAAGCTTTTGACACAGTCAACCACCGTATCCTGCTTGATAAACTAATGGGACTAGGTTTGTCCCTTGACACCTTATCCTGGTTCAGCAGCTACTTGTCTCACAGGTCACAATATGTGAGGATAAGAGGGGTAGCCTCGGGACCTAGAGATGTAACTATGGGGGTTCCCCAAGGATCCATAATAGGTCCACTCTCTTCAGCTTATTTATAAATTCCCTACCCAGAGCCTGCTCAACTAAAATGCTGCTATAGGCAGATGATGTGGTGATCCCTACAACAGGTTATCAAGCGTCTGAACTAACTACAGCTTTGCAGAGCAGCTTTAACTCTCCTGAGGCACGGTTTTCTCAAAATAGGCTTCTCCTAAACCACAAAAAGACCAAAGTCATGCATTTTACTCTCCCTCATCCAAAGAGAAAACCTGACACTTTGGCCATCACTAGTCACAAGAGAGACACCTTAGAGCAGATTACCACATTTAAATATCTAGGCATCCACCTAGACAACACCCTCTGTTTTACCACTCACATCGACCACGTGGATAAGGCTGCTAATATCAAGCTTGCTGTCCTCTACTGTCACAGGCATGCTATGACCCCTGAGTCTCTGAAGTTGGTCACCCGTAGCTTGATACTGTCCACCATTGACTATAGGCTAGTCATATACAGTGCTGCCACAGAAATGGCACTGAAGAGAGTCAGACCACTACTAAATAAAGCCTGTCGACTGGTTTTAGGGGCTGAATGCCTGACTCACACTTGCAGCCTCTACTCCGATACTGGATGGCTCCCCTACACCTAAGGACAAAGTACCAGGCATGCCTAATCAGGAAGAAGGCCCTATTAGGACTATCACCAAAGTCTACTGTGGCTCTGTTCCAGCAAAATACAACCGTAAAACTAACCTGAAGAACAGCCAGGGGTGTGCTCCAGGTCCTCATTCAAACGTCCCTCCTTTGCCCAGCATACTGTAGCATACCAGGGGCCTCAGTGGATGAACGACCTCCCTTCCCCCCTCTTTGAGCATGTTAAGGTTGGCCCATTTAAAAGGGGCCTCAGACTCCTCCCAGTCCAATCAAACCACTGTGAGTGCCAGCATTAAGTACAAGCAATCTCTCCCACCCATGGAACTCTGCCACTCCCTTCTATTACCTGCCTCACTCTCCCTCTATCCCCCCCTCCTTCCCTTCTCCCTTTCTCCCTCTCCTTTTCTCTTACAAAGCCCCGTGGGGTGCTACCATCCTTCTCCCTTCCTTCTCTCTTACCTCCCACCCATGGAACCCTGCCCTTCCCTTCTAGTACCTATCTCTCCCCACCTGAACTCCCTCCCTCAGCCTCCCTACCTCCCCATTTCTCTTACAAAGCCCCCTTGGGCTGCTACCACCCTTCCTTCTCCCTTCCTCTGCCCCCTACCTACCCCTTTCTCTGACAAAGCCCTTGCGGTGCTACCACTCTTCTCCCCTTTTCAGCCCCCTACCTCTCCCTTCTCTGACAAAGCCCCCGCGGGCAGCTACCACCCCCATTGCACTGCACTTAACAACAACTGTAAGCTGAACTAGAACTACCTTGGAATAGAATGTCATTTGCTGTTTGTTAACTTACCAGCGCTTCTTGCAACCTCCAACCCTATGCATGTATTCCTGTGGTTTATTCTATGTAATATTTCCCATGTTCTATTAACATAGAAACATGGACTTTGACGGCAGAAAAGGACCACTTGGCCCACCCAGTCTGCCCATTTCCCTACCTACTGGATAAGCTGCAGATTCTAGTTAACCAACAGCCTGCTTCCTGCAACCCTGCACTATAATTGCTTTGTGTCTATCCCAAGCATGTTTGAATTCCCCACTGTTTTAGACCTTTGACCTCCTCAGAGGAGGCTGTTCCATGTATCCACCACTCTCTCTCTCTCTCCATGAAAAGAATTCCTCACACACCCTCTGAGTCCGCCCCTCTATCTTTAAACTGTGCCCCTTGTTCTTACACATCTCTTTTTCTGAAAGATGCTACCCTCCTGGACTTTGTTGATTCCCTTGAGGTACTTGAACGTTTCTATCATGTCCCCCCATCCCTCCTTTCATCAAGGGTATACATATTAAGCTCTCTCAGTCTCTCTTCATATGGTTTCTGATGTAGACCCTGCAGCATTTTAGTTGCCCTCCTCTGGACTGCTTCCATCCTGTCTATGTCCTTGCGTAGATGGGGTCTCCAAAACTGCACACAGTACTCCAGATGGGGTCTCACCCAGCTGTCGGTATAGAGGAATATCACTTCCTTTTTCTTGTGATGCCCGTCCTATGCATCCCAGTATCCCCTGGCTCTCCTTACTGACTTCTCATTGCTTACCCTTTTAGGTCATCTGATATGACTACTCCCAGGTCCCTTTCCATTTTGTTGTTGTTAGTACCTCCCTGCTATTGTGTACTCTTCTCCTGGGTTTTGTTTCCCAGGTGCATTACTTTGCACTTCTTTGCATTGAATCTAAGTTCCATATGTCGATCATTCCTCCAACCTTACCGAAGTCCCTTCTCATCTTTTCTACCCCTCTTGTGTATCAACTCTGTTACAGATCTTTGTGTCATCTGCAAAGAGCATACCTTTCCCTCAGACCCTCTGCAATGTCACTTATAAAGATGTTAAAGAGGATTGGACCCAGTACTGAGCCCTAAGGTATTCCACTAGTAACCCCCTTTCTTCGAATGTGTTCCATTCACTATTACCTTCTGTGTCCTGTTGTGCAGCCAGTTCGCTACCCAGGCTACCACCCTGGGACCCACTCCCAGGCTGGCTAACTTGATTATTAATCTTTGTGCGGACTGTGTCAAATGCCTTGCTAAAGTCTAGAAGGCCATATCCACAGCCCTCCCTGGTCTATTACTTTGGTCACCCAGTCAAAGAAATCAATTAGATTAGTCTCACATAACCTTCCTGCTGTAAATCCATGTTGCTTTGGGTCCTGTGCCCGCTGGCCTCTAGGTGCTCAACAATTCTTTCTTTCAGAAGTGATTCCATCATTTTCCTACCACTGAGGTCAAACTTACAGGTCTGTAGTTTCCTGCTTCTGCCTTGCTCCCACTTTTGTAAAGGGAATCACATCTGCCCTCCTCCAGTTCTCAGGTACCACCCCATCCTGCCATGATTTGTTAAAAATTGTGGTCAGTGGTGTCACTAGGTCCCCCCTTAGTTCTTTTAGAATTCTGGGGTGAATCCCGTCAGGCCCCATTGCTTTGTCCACCTTGAGTTTTAGGAGTTCTTTCAGGACTCTTTCTTCTGTGAATGGACTGGTATCAACCCCCCTACCCAGAGTGCTTCTATTGTCTGGTTTAGGTAACTGCTCTTCATCTTCTTTTGTGAATACTGAGCAAAAGTATTCATTCAGTATCTCTGCCTTTTCACTGTCTCTATCTGCCCACCTCCCCTCTCCTTTATTAATCTTCACTATCCCTCCCTTAACCTTTCTATGCTCCCTAATGTACCTATAAAAGGTTTTATCCCCCTTTTTGACCGAGTTGGCTATTTTTCTCGCTTTGTGCCTTTGCTATTCTGACTGCCTTTCCTACTTCTTTCTGCTTTAATTGATACAGTTCCCTGTTGTGCTCCCTCTGTGATTCCTTATACTTTTTGAATGCAGCCTTTTTCTCCTTAACCTTCCCTGCCACCTCTTTTGAGAACCATAGTGGTTTTTTACTCCACTTTGTTTTCTTTATTTGTTTCACACAAAGACTTGTTGCATCTATGATGGCAGTTTTGATTTTCTCCATTGTTCTTCCACCCTCCTATTTGGCCATTTGCTAGTGCATTCTTCAGGTGTTCACCCATTTGCCAAAGTCAGCCCTTCTAAAGTCCAGTATCCTTGTTTTTGTATGGCTTATCTCCATGGTTGTGCTCATTGTGAAGCACACTGTGCAGTGGTCGCTTGTTCCCAGATGTCTACTGACTTCTAAATTTGTGATCTCTCTCCATTTGAGAGTACAGGTCTAGTATTGCTCCCTCCCGAGTGGGTTCCAGCACTAGCTGTCTAAAGTCCTGCCTGCAGGGCATCGAGAATGATCCTGCTCTTGGATGTGGCTGCAGTACATGTCCTCCAGTTAACGTCTGCATATTCAGGTCCCCATCAACAGTATCTCCCCTTTTCAGCCATTTTGAGAATGTCCTCTATCATTTTCTTGTCCATTTCTCCCCAGGGCGGGGTCTGTATATAACCCTGTGCGGATTGCGATGCCATTCCCTATCTCAAGGTAACCTAGAATGCCTCTTGTCCTCCCCTTTACTTTTTAGTTCTGTAGCTTTGATCCCTTCCCTTATGTATAGAGCTACTCCACCTCCTCTTTTGCCTTCCCTGTCCCTTCTGTAGATTGTGTACCCTGGTATGTTGACATCCCATTCATGGTTCTCGTGTACCATGTTTCTGTGACTGCCACAATATCCAATTGTTCATCTTCCATCAAAGCTACTAGCTCAGAAAGCTTGTTTCCCAGACTACGGGCATTAGTAGTCATTGCCCTCCATTTAATGTTGGCTTGATCCTTTTTTCCCCCCATCCCTGCTCTTACTGCTCTTATCTATTTTACCATTTACCTCCATCCTGCCCTGTGTTGAGCTCTGTACCTCAGTGTTTACCCTACTACCTGCCCTGTTTTGAGCTCTGTACCTCAGTGTTTACCCTACTACCTGCCCTGTTTTGTGGGGGGAGGCTTGACTTTTCCTGCCTTTTATCAGTACCTCCCCCCTTATCTAGTTTAAAAGCTTGCCAAGGAAGCATTTAAACCTGTCACCTAGGAGCTTGGTCCCCTTTGTGGACAAATGCAGACCGTCATACCAGTATAGACCTTTATCTCTCCAGGTGGACCCCAAGTCCTCAATGAAGCCAAAGCCTTGTGCTCTGCACCAGTTTGCAACCATTCATTAAACTGCATGGTGTGCAGTACCCTAGCCTCATTCCTGCCATGGACTGGTAGCACCTCTGAGAAGGTTACTGTGCTTGCTACCTGTCTGAGGCCCCTCCCCAACTCCACAAATTCATTCTGCACTGCACTGATCCCATGCTTAGCTAGGTCATTTGTCCCAAGGTGGACAATGGTATCTAGTTCTCTCTCCTGTGATGCTGCTTCTACAATTGTGAGGATTCGCTTCTTGTCCCTCCAAGCCATGGCACCAGGCAGGTAGCTTACTTCCTTCTCTCCCTTCCCCAGTTCTACCCCCCCTAACAATTGAGTCCCCTATCAGTAGCTGTTTCTTTCCCCTGTGGTGTCCCTTGCCACCCTTTTGTGGGTCTCCCTTGTGGATGTCCTTAGCATTCCGCTGGGTCTCCACTGAGGGTGCCATCATAGAGGAACCTTGCTCTGCCAGAATGGCATCTGATTTGTGTAGAGGTACAACTGGGGGGCTTCGCCTCTGGTCCACCACCCGCACCCTCCCAGAACCCACTGTGGTCCTACTGCTCTTCATACTCCAAACCTCTGACTCAGTGTTTGTGGCAGTGGTGCTCTTTGGGAGGGGAGGCCTCCTTAGTCCTTGCTAGTTCAGCCTGGAGTTGGGCAACCTCCTCTCTCAGAGCTGACAGTTGCCTACAAATTGGACAGCAGCGCAGTTTCCAGAATGTTTCCCGGAAACTGCTTGCCCACAGCTGATGCATTGCACCACTCCCCATGTCCCGCTCCCTTATTCTATACAATATGTAATTATATATGTATTATTATTTGTTTTGTGTAACTACTCTTTTCATGCTTGCAGGGTTATTAGGAATATGACAGTTCTGCCCCAAGACCTGTTGAGGAAGTGATGTCAGAACTGTGGCTATAAAGGAAATGCCATGCCTGGGGTGGGGGAGGGAAGAGGAGTAGTGACAGCCACTGGTGACTTATTAGAAACAATCAGATACACAACTGCTCCACCACCCTGGTGAGTACTGTCCTTTATAGTAATACAACTAACACCACAATTTACTAGACCACGGCTCCAACACAAACCACTCTACTGAGTCCAGGGATAAAATGAACTCCTCCTCAGCCAGCAGGACACTTAAAATGTTACAAAAATATCCTTCCAAATACTAGGTCTCAACCCCGCACTCAAGCAAATTCAGTTGTATCTCACTCTGGTTATAAAATTACTACCCTTTTAAAGGAATCCTGCAATTCTCTGCTTAATGCCAATAAGGAAAAATACAAATAAAACTTTTTGTAGAAAGTGTATCTCCCTTCTTACCCAGTGCTCTGCAGTATTATGCCTTAATCAGGTTTCCAGGTCCTAAATGGAGTTGCAGTTTGTTCTTTGCAGTAAGTTTGAGCTTCCAACAGACACTTTAAAGTCAGTGTGATCACTATTTGTTATTATCACCCCATGTAATGTATTGTATTGTATTGTATTGTATTGTAATGTCATGTTTTCTTGACTTGGAACCTATGTAAAGGAGCCATTCAGCTCAAAGGTATTTAATTCAAAACTGAAATAAATAAATAACCCTCAAAAACTGATCCCCAAAAAACAGGAAGAAGGGACAGCTACATATTACAAGCACATTTAATTACAGGCATCAGCAATGACGTTCAGTTGCATGTTGCCATCTAGTAGAGGATTTAAACTCAATTGTCTTTGTAATGAGCATAATGCCTTAATATTTCAGTAATGGACTGTGACAGTCCTCCAGTCGGGTATTAGTGAAATTATATTGGGCATATAAAGAAACATATTTCAGCGCACGGCCTCAGTGATCATGGAGTGGGTATACACTTATTCTGGAGTTCATCTGTAGTTAAAGGGGCACTGCCAACACACTTAGGCTTCAAAGTGTCTTTAGTTTGAAATCACATTCTGTTGAGATTGCTGATGTAGCTGGTAGTTTGTTTCAGAGTCCTTTTATCACAGACTGCCAACTATACTGGTGCTACCACACAAAAACTTACTTGTTTACATTTCTTGATCAACACCCACTGCATCTTTCCTGGTCTTAGGAACACCCCAACAGATTCTAGCCACTTATGATTCAGTGTGAGGAGAGGAGGCTGTTGCACAATGAGTGGCTGTACTGTTTTGGGGGTGTTCATAAAGTTCAGGAAGTTAGCAAGAAGAGCAGATCAAAGATTTGAAGCAAAATAAAAATAAGTTTGGGCAAACTATACCATTAGCATGTATTTCAGTTCTTCTTAGAAAGGAAACAGATAAAACAACCAGTAACATCAATGAATTTTAAAGAAGGTAAGCAATCACAAAGTATGGGTTTTCAACTAGAAATAATATGATGCAAAAATGGTTGACACTGTCCCTTTAATGTGCAGGCTATTTCTGTAAAGTGCAAGTTACTTCTTATTTAAACATGAACTACTTCCATTTTGAGCAGAATTTTCTGCATTGACTAAAGCTATACAGTGCAAGGTGGACACTACAATGGATCTGGAATACTGGCAGCTACTGTATTAAATGACCCTTTCACCCTCACTCACCGGTTCACACAATCTCACTCACTTATCCATTCACCCAGTCTTACAGATGGCTACAATAAACCATACCTCTCAACCGCTCAGCATTAAAAATCATAGCAAATGACCAGAATGTGTAGCACTTTCTTATTGTAAAGCAAAATATGTCTACAAATAGTGGGGCCCATATAGTTAGTGATAAAGAATGTTTTTGTCAGCTTAGTTCAATGATTTAATACTTTATGTCTCTAGAAACAGCACTAACTTTATTAAGAACATCAGTAAACCTATGCGGAACAAGAGTCCATTTGAATGTGAAAATCAGCACTATGTGAAATTCATAGCAGTTGAGAGGTATGCAATGAAGAGATGCTTGTCCCACCACTTGCTCTACTGCTACTGGGAAGGGATTACAGCCCAAACAAGGCATTTGCAGCCAACACATGCTGTCAATGGGTATCAAGATCTCTGGCCCCGGAAGGCCCTGTCCACACTGGGGATTTTAAAACATTATAGACGCTCTGTAATGTTTTAAAATTAGGGAAAACGGACCGTGTCCACACTGGTATCGTTACCGAACAATGTTTCAAAACCATGTTTAAACACTGATACAATCAGGGTTTTAGCATGGTTTTGAAAATAGTTTAAGTGAGAAACATTTTCACTTAACACTGTGTACGGGCTTCCAGTCCATGTTCCCTGGCGGAGATCCTCCTCGCGACCATGATGCAGCATATGATCTGCACTGGCAAGCAAGCTGACAGTATGCTAAAACACGCTTTCATTTCGGGAGGTGTGGACGGGCACAGAACCGTGTTAAGACATGGTCCCGACTAGTGTGGATGTGGCAGTACGGTAAGCCCCATAACAGTTTAAAAACCATTAACAAATTTTAACTGCAAGTGTGGACAGGGCCTAAATGCCTGGAACCCGCTCTTGTGCTGCTACTAGATGTCAAGCTCTTGGGCCCAGAAGATGGACCCCACCCACTGCACACTATTTATAGTGTGAAAGCAAACCAGTGATGTATGGTTTGGATATGTGTGTGTATGCCTGTGAATAAATGAGAGAGAGAGTGTGTGTGTGTGGTCACGACATGATACATACCCACTCTGCAAAGCATCATGGGTAATACATGTAACTTTATTTTCTGCACCCCAACACCAGAACTCTCTGAGGTCACTCCTCTCACCGGATCCGCTCTACCGCCCGCTGTGGACCCTGCCTTCTTCAAGGATGCTACTGTCTCCCCGAGCCCAGGCCGCTATGGGCCCAAGGAGACTGAAGGGGCAGAGGCAGGAACAGCGTTAGGTGTGTGGTGGTCCGACACTGGGAGGGCCATCGCCTATCCGGGCTGAAGGGGTTTTTCATGTTAGTCCCCTGAAACCGCTCCCCCGACGTGTGGTCTGCATCCTGCAGCAACCCCGCTCTCCACCGGGGCTCACTAAGATGCCGGACAGCCCACCACCCTTCCCCCTGGAGAGGAGAGCAGCCCAACAGATGCTCAATTCTCTCCCTCCCCTGCCGACCCTCAGCACCCAAGATCGCTCCCAAACTCGGGTCACCGGTGTGGCGCGAGGTGTAGCGTCCAGCACCTCAACCCTCAGTGCCACTGGGCCGGCTAATACATGTAACTTAAACTGAAGAAATTAAGGCTGGCTTGGCTTAAAGCAGGACCGTAGGGCTCCAAATGGCCTCACGAAGGCTGAGAAATACAGGTTACTCACCTGTAACAGGAGTTCTAGGAATGGTATACGTTGTTCATCCACACTTACTGGCAGGTTCCTTGCCACTTTAAATCTTGCCGGAAGGTCTTCAAGCTGGCTCCTCCCACCCACCCATGTGGTGAACTCCGGCTCATGAGACTAGGCCAGCCAGTGCTGGTGTGTGTCGAAGCTGGGGAGGTCGGGAGGGTTGTGGATGAACAACATATACCATTCCTAGAACTCCTGTTACAGGTGAGTAACCTGTATTTCTAGGGACATGGATATGTTGTTTAATCCACACTTATTGGCAGACTCCTAGCAGTTCTCCAGGAGGAGGGAGGCAAGGCGCACACTCCCTACTTGGGAAATAAGGACTGGAGAACCGAGGTCCCAAAACCAGCATCCCGGCGTGACTCAAGGTCGATGTGGTAGTGGGTAATGAAGGTGTGTGCTGACTTCCAGGTAGTAGCCCTGCAGATTTCCTGGATAGGGACGTCCCTGGAAGCAGCCATCGATGCAGTGATATGGCGGGTAGAATGAGCTCTTATCCCTTTGGGAGGCTCCATGCCCGCCAACCTATAGCAGAGATCTATGCAGGAGATGATCTACCTGCCTATTGTCCGCTTGGCTGCAGGTCTGCCAGGTGCGGCTTCAGCATAGGTGACAAACAGCTGGCGAACCTCTCCCAAACTTCAGCCATCTGCTCCTTATAGTAAGAGAGCGCTCTTCTAGGGTCCAAAGTATGGAGCCCTATGTCGACCCTCCGGTGTGATTGGGGTAGAACACCAGCAGAGTCAATGCCTGGTTAAGGTAAAACTCGACACCACCTTAGAAGGAATTTCGGTGGGGCACAGGACAACTTTGTCCTGTGGAAGACCAGATAAGGAGACTCGATGGAAAGCGCTGAGTTTCTCCCATCCTTCTGGCTGACATGATAGCCACCAAGAAGTGGGTCTTCCACGACAGGTGAGATGTCACACCTGTGCATCGGTTCAATGGCTTGCCCATGAGCTTAGCCAATACCAGCAGTAGATCCCACGGAGGTGAAGGTTCTCGCACCGGAGGGGATATGCGATCAAGGCCTTTCAAAAAGCACCCGACCACCTTCTCCTGTGCCACCGACTGCTTCCCAGCCCACGCCCGGTAAGCAGAGATGGCTGCCAGGTGCACCTTAAGGGTCGTCAACCGAAGCCCTAGCTGAGAAAGGGACCACAGGTAGTCCAGAATACTGGCTAAGGAACAGAAGGAAGGGTCCAACCCCTTATCCTGACACCAAATGGAGAATCTCTTCCATCTGAAGGCGTAGCATTTTCTGGTCGACTCCTTACGGGATGCCTCAATGACGTTGAGGACCTCGTCGGAAAGACCCAAGGCCTGGAACTCTAGCCGCTCAGGAACCAAGCCGTCAGGTGCAGGGATTGAAGGTCCAGGTGGAGAACTTTCCCCTGGTTGACTGAGATCAGGTCCGAAGGGCTGGAAGCCGCGGGGAGCCTGAGCTGAGGCTGAGGAGATCTGGATACCAGAACTGGCGGGGCCAGTCTGGGGCTACCAGAATCACCTGCGCCTTGTCCCTCCTCATCTTGAGAAGCACCCTGTGGATCAAGGGAAATGGGGGAAAGGTGTAGAAGAGGCCCGGGGTCCACGGCCTTGAGAAGGCATCCCCCTGCAGCAAGCCCTGCTGGGGGGCATGAAACAGCCTCAGCTTCGCATTCTCCCTGGAGGCAAACAGGTCCATCAGAGGTGTGCCCCAGTGGGAGAACAGATCGTGTACTACCTCCGGCAGGAGAGACCACTCGTGAGATGCAGCACCTATCCCGCTTAGGGCATCGGCCAGAGGGTTGGAGGCTCCTGCCACATGGATGGATAGGAGATCCGCCTCCAGCCTGCTCACGACAGACCAAGTGCGGAGAGCTTCCTTGCACAGGGTCAAGGAGCACATCCCGCCCTGGCGGTTTAGGTAGTACATGGTCGTGGTATTGTCCGTCTGGACCTGGATCACTTGACCCCGTACAAACGGAGCGAAGGCAGCAAGGACTAGTTGGACCGATCGAAGCTCCAGCAGGTTGATGTGGCTTCGAGACTCCGGAGGGGACCAGAGGCCATGCGCTCTGTGCTCCCCCAGATGGGCACCCCAACCCATCAGAGAGGCGTCGGTCGTTAGAATGACCGTCGGCTCAGGGTGGAGAAACGGGATACCCTCCTGCAGATGAGCTGGAATGATCCACCACTGGAGGGCATTCCACATCTGCTGGGTCACTGCCACTGGCTGGTCCAGAGGACCGGAGCGCTGTGACCACTGGTGGGCCAGTCCCCACTGTAGGGGACGCATGTGCCAACGGGCCCAACAGACCACGCTGGTGCAGGCCGCCATGAGGCCCAGGAGGCACAGGAAGTCCCGGGAAGGGCACAATTGCCCAACCAGAAATGATTGGGCAAAGGAGGAAAGAACATCGGCCCTGTCCACCGGGAGCCGCGCTCTGGCTCAAAAAGAGTTGAGCTCTGCCCCGATGAATTGAATCACCTGCGTTGGCACGAGTTCCGATTTGGCCTCACTGATGAGGAGGCCAATCTGAGAGCAGACCTGGAGGGCCAGATCCCTGGACCGCTCCACCTCCGGTCTGGAGGGGGCAGCAATCAACCAGTCGTCCAGGTAAGGGTACACCCGGACCCTTCGGTGCCGCAGGAATGCTGTCATCACTGCCATGCATTTGGTGAAGACCCTGGGAGCTGGAGAGAGCCTGAAGGGCATGGCCCGGGACTCGTAAAGGGATCCCTCTGCCCTGAAGTGGAGGAATCTCTGGTGGGACGGACAGATTGGGATGTGAAAGAATGCATCCTGGAGGTACAGAGAACAGAACCACACGCCTCGTTCCAAGGATGGAATGATCTGGGCCAGAGTGACCATCCTGAAGGTTCGAGACCTTAGGAACTTGTTCAGGTCATGTAGGTCTAGAATGGGGCGTCAGCCCCCCTTCCGTTTTGGGACCAGGAAATACCTGGACACAAACCCTGGGTCTGGGTGGGGGATCCACCACCTCCCTGATCACCTCCTTCTGGAGAAGCAGGGCAACGTCGGCTCAATGAGCCGACAGAGAGGCTGTGGACCCCGTAGCCCCCCGTGGGGCGACGGCCCGATAGAGCGGGGTCTGCTCGAATTCCAGAGGCAGACCCTTTCCTACCATTTCCAGCACCCAGCGGTTCATGGTGATAGCGGACCAGGCGGAAAGGAAGTGGCAGAGCTGTCCCCCTATGGGGGGAACCCAGGGAGGATTGACAAGGTTGGGGGCGACACCACTCAACCCGTCAGTGGGCCGGCTTGGAGGAAGGACCGGCCAAGGGGTCTCCTGGGCCTTTCCCTTCTGGCTTCCTGCTAGAGGAAGCTGCAGCCTTGGCTTTGGGATGCCAAGTGCGAACCTGCTGGCCTTGATGTTGGTGTTGCTGGGCCGGACGTGCCGCAGGGGCAGAAGGCCGAAAGGGCTTATGCTGCTGCTGGTGGCCTTTGTCCTTCCGGGCAGACATGACTGAGTCCAATGTGGCATTGTACTTCTCGATCCTCTGCAAATGACCCTCCACCCCGGGACCGAATAAGTTGGCACCCAGGAAGGGAACGTCTGTCAGCTTGTGCTGGGTATCAGCCGTGAATGTGGAGATCCGAAGTCAAGCTCTGCGGCGCATGGCCACTGCGGCTGCTACTGACCGGACACAAGAGTCTCCAATATCCAAGGCAGTTTGGAGCTGTTGCTTAGCCATCGTCCTTCCCTGATCCCGCACCTGCTTGACCATAGTCTGGAGGTCAGCTGGGAGATGAAGAATCACCTCATCCAGGCAGCCCAAAAGGGCGTGGGAAAAGTGTGCCATCAGAACGGCCGAACTGGCCTGACGAAGGCCTAAGGAGGACACAGCATAGACTTTACGCCCAGAGTAGTCCAGTTTCTTGGACTCTTTATCGGGTGGCTTGTCCACGTCCCAAGCATTTCCAGAGCGCCATAAAACACTGTTGGTCACCAGCCCCTCCGCGGAGGGGTGCTCCGAGAATCCACAGAGTGAACCGGTGGGAACGGCATACTTTCGGGCCATCCTGGCCGAACGTACTGGACAAGAAGCCGGCCACTGCCATAGCTCCAGAGCCAGGCCAACAATGGCTTCAGCCACCGGAAAGGCCTCCGTAGGGGAATCCCCTCGGTCCAGTATCTCCGTGAGGGGATACCTGGCCCCCTTAGAAACGGGTTCGAGCTTCATCCCAGTAGATTCTGAGATGAGACGAGGCATTCCCAGGAACGAGGATGGGCTCTCATCTACCAGTTGACCCCCAGTGGACTCCAGGTCAAGGGGTCTGGAGAACAGTGAGGAATCATCGTCAGACTCCGAGGAGTCTGCAAACAGCTGCCGAGAGCCTGAGCCACCCTCCACCTGCCGAGGTCGATCGGGAGTGCGGGTGACTGACAACCGATGGGGCAGCCCCTGACCCGACCGAGAATCCTTGGTCAGTGCCCCAGTTTTAGGTTGTGGAGGCGGGGGTTCCACCACAATGGGTGACGCAGCTCGTTTTGGCTGAACAACCGGTGCCAGCTTCGGCTACTCGATTACCATGAGGGGTTGTTTCGGTTGCTCTGGTGACAGCCACTTAATGGCCGGGGAAGGCGACGGAGCCGGCTTGCTCCCGGTCAAAAGGAGCTGCTGCCACATCAGATCCTCATAGCGCCGATGCAATTTGTGCCAGAGCCTATCCTCCGAAGAGGACGAAGATGAGGATGAGCAGGGCCGCTGCTTTCCTTGGTGCCGAGACCGAGACTGCCGATGTCGGTGGGATCAGCTGGACCAAGAGGAAGACCGAGACCGAGACCGAGACCTTCGGTGTTCCCGAGGGTGGGTCTGGGAGGGAGCAGGGGAAACCCACTCCTCCATCGGTTCGGGGACCTTAACACAGGAGGCACAGGCAAGTCCTAGGTTTCCAATGGGGGAACCGGTGAAGAAGGGTTGTTGGCTTCTCCAGTCGACAGCCCGTCCAATGGGTCGAGAAAAATCTCGACTGCGTCGACGGATGTCTCAGCCGGCTGACCTGACAGGGACACTGTGAAGCCAGCAGCCTTAGCCACAACCTCGACCGAAGTCGAGTGTCGACTATCCGAGGAAGGGGACCTCTCCCACTCCCACGAACGTCGACGGTGGGACTTACCTTTGGAGTCATCGTTCTTGGATCGAGAGGAATGTCCCAAAGGGCCCTCTCCCTTGGTGGAGTGAGATGGACAAAGCTCCTTGAATGAAGCCGTGTAAGAGGAGCCCAAAGAGAGTGGGATAAATGCCGCGACCGAGGAAGAAGTAGATGCGGCCTGGGCCGCTTCCTCCTCGAGGGCGATCATTTGTTCGAGCTGTTCAGCCTAGCCCACAGCCGCTGACACCACCCAACGGGCCTCCTTCGACTTTACCGGAGGATAGCGTTTCTCGGGGCACCCAAGTTGTAATCTGGCAGCGCGATCCTCAAGAACCGTGGCCGAGAAGGACTTGCACAATTCGCAAGCCTGCGAATCGTGATCGAGCCCATGGCAGTAAACGCACGTGGAGTGCGGATCGGTCCAGGACATCTACTACCCACAGGGGCACCGCCAAAATCCGGAGTCGATTTGCCCATCGCAGCCACAAAGGAAGAAAAAGACCGAAGTCTAGTAAATTTTAATATAAGTTTCGGTTTAACCGACGAGTTAGGATCCAGGCCTAAAACGCAGAGCGCAAAGGAGAGAACCTGAGCTTCCAAGCAGTAAGGAAGATCTGGCGTCATGGGGCGGAGCTGAGAGTTTTATCACCCGGGTGGGTGGGAGGAGCCAGCTTAAAGACCTTCCGGCAAGATTTAAAGCGGCAAGGAACCTGCCAGTAAGTGTAGATTTAATAACATATCCATGTCCCTAGAACTGAAAATTACATACTCACCATAATTCTTGATCTCCCAGGATATCTTCACCATTCAGCACTAGTGGGTTCAAGTTGGAGGTGCAGGACTTCACGGGAGCGTATTACTTTAAGATTTTGGAGTGGGGAGTTGATGTCAGGGGTTGGAGCAGCCCACGAGGCAAATGTATGACGTAACACTCGTAAAACTGGCCAGTAACGAATGCCGGCTTCCCATTCTCCTCAGTTCTGTCCACCTAGGAAAGGATGAAAAAAGAGTTAGAAGACAGAAGGGGTGGGGCAAGGGATCCCAAGGGATAGGGAAAAGGACATAGGATATAAACAACCGAACAGAAACTGATCAGAAGAGAGGATAAGGAAATTCGGGACGGAGGGACTTTAGGGCGGCCAGGAATGACAAGTAAAACTGGGTAGGCCAGAGAAGAAGGAGAGAGAGAGAGATTTGAGGGCCCCACGCCCTTGGTCAAGAGAGATGTGTCAGAAAAATAGCCAGCTCTCATGTGAAATGTAAACGCTCAACACGGCTTGAAATTCCACCCAGACAAGGAATCGTCCAAGATAAAAAAGGGGATCAGAGAGAGACGCGCTTAGGAGGGTTGAAGAAAAGGAGTACCTCTCTTGAGAGCAAAGCAGGCCCAACTTTCAAGTACCTCAAGGGAATCAACAAAGTCCAAGAGGGTAGTATCTTTCAGAAAAAGAGATGTGCAAGAACAAGGGGGCACAATCTGAAGATAGATGGGGGACAGCTCAGAGGTAATGTGAGGAAGTATTTTTTCACTGAGAGGGTGGTGGATGCATGGAACAGTCTTCCTGAGGAGGTTGCGGAGTCAAAAACAGTGGGGGAATTCAAGAATGCATGGGACAGACATAAGGCAAGTTTGGTGGGGGGTAGGAAGAAGTAGGCTGTTGGTTAACTAGGATCTGCAGCTTATCCATTAGGTAGGGAATGGGCAGACTAGGTGGGCCAAGCAGTCCTTATCTGCCATCAAATTCTATGAGCCCTGGAAAAAGCCAAACTATATGTCCATCTGAAGAAGAAGGACATACAGGGTGAACGTCATGAATGTCATATGGCCAAGGTATAAGAAGGAATAAGTCCACCTTGGAGTACAAAGGTCTAAGGGCTAAGCCAGCCACGTCTCAGGCTACTAAGAATCCCCACTGCTGAAAATGAGAATCAGGAGGAGGAGAAGATACTCCTATGGAGCAGCTAAGAGCAGGGGTTCCCTAACAGCACAGAAGGGAAGGATCCCAGGGAACTCTGATCCCTCAGTAGAAAATGAAGCCTTCCATTTAAGGCTAGCCATTCACTTAAGCGAGCTGATACAGAAGCAGTATCCCCCGAGGGGGTAGAAAAGGTAAACCAATCATCAAAAAATAGATCCCCTCTCCTGGAGAATGAGGAGGATGGGTAAACAGAGTCTAAGAAAGAAGGAGACTCTCTTCTCTCTCTCTCTCTCTCGGAAAAAAGGGGAAAAATTTAAAGAATTTTTTTAAAGGAGGATCTGAAGATCCTGAAGCATAGACATTAATAAGAGAACAAGACCTACGTATACCAGGAAAGGATTTTTTTTAATAATAGGAAAAAAGGGAAAGACGCCCAAAGAAGAGTCGACTTCCCTTACAAAAAGTAGTGGCTAAGAGTAGCCAAGACCAACACTTTTTTTTTTTTGGGGGTGGGGGCTGGGGTGCTCACCTGGAGAAGAAGGGTGAGTTACCTAAGAGGTTTGCCACTACAAAGTGAGTTTCCCCTTTCCTTTTTTTAAAGAAATGGGGGAAGGCAGAAGGGAGGTAACACTGCCTAGCCACAGCTGGCGATGGTGGGCAGGCAGCTGCGATGAATGAAGATATCCTGGAAGATCAAGAATTATGGTGAGTATATCATTTTCGTATCTTCCAAGGATCAATCTTCACCATTCATCACTGGTGGGTTTGAGTACCAAGCCACCACCTAAGGTGGTATTGGCAAACCCGGAGGGAAAAGGTTGTTTCCTTAGCCTCCTATGGGGGAGACACCGAGAGGTGGCGGCTCCTTACAGGCATGGAGAGACCCGAGACTGGTCTGGGGCAGGCGGAGGCTCCCATGGCCTGGGAGAAGGAAGATGCCCCACCAACTCGCAACTGACCCTGCGAGAGAAGAAATGGGCCCTCTGGAAACATGAGGCAATCACCCCACGCCTGGCCAAAGGTGACAACCTTGAAAGGCAAAGCCACGTCATCAGACTAATGCACACCGCAGTTCACACCAATCTAGAAGCTACCTCACTGGAGTCATAAGATGCCCTTGACTGGTGTCTCACCAGCTCCAGACCCTGCATGGAAAGGTGTATGGCCTACCTGGCTGCCTCACATTCAGGCATGGATGCCAGTTGTTGTCCCAATATTGCCCACAGGTGCCTGGCATAGGCAGCCTGATGTGCCTGGTGTGCGCTAATACACAACATGAGGCACGCTGCTGAGAAAACTCTTCTACTGCAGCAGTCAAATTCAGCCGAGTCTGACGCAGGGGAGCAGTCGTGTCTTGGGCGACGATGCTCAGAAGGGGTATCCAGGAGCTCCACTCTTGAAAAGGGTGGGGCATGGCACCAGGAGATCCCTGGGGTGCAGAATACCTGTGCTGACAGTCCCTTGGGGCTTGAAAGGGGGCAGATGGATGGAGCCAGACATTGTGCGACACCTCCGTAAATGGCCAGGGCATGGAGGAATAATGGTGGTGTCTGAGCTGTACTCCCCAAGGAAGGACAGTGTCGCTCAAGCAGGACTGTATCCGACAAAGTGGGAAATGTGCAGCTCCTCCATCATCCCCCACAAAAGGCACTGATAGCTGGTGAAATCAGCATCGGGGGTGTGATGTACAGATGTAGCCCTCTTCCTCAGTGGAGCAAGACCAAGATGCAAAGGAGCTGGACTTAGGGGGAGGTGGTGTTGACGGTTCAGGTCAGAAGGTGACCTTGTCCATCACCCTCAGGTACCTAGGGAAAGCACCTGCTGTGGCCCTGAATTGTTCCCAGTCATGGGTCGTGTAGGACCAGAGAAACCTGGGAGAGGAGGCAGAGGAGGAGGGCCATGGCAGACTAGACTATGCCCTCTGCCAGGGCTGCGGGAGCAAGTAGGGGATCCCTCCCAGGAGAGAAGGCTGCACAACCCACTCACCATGGAACACCCAACGGTAGAGGGGCGAACGGGCTGGTGCCCTTGGGTGGGGGAAGAACCCCAGGTGGTGAGGTCGGAGCCGTGCGGGTCCCACAGGGCGGCCCCTTTCTCCCATCTACTGCAGAGTTCACCGATTCTGGAAGGGAAAGAAGGCCTGAGTCAACAATAAGACTCCTCTCAGAGTCCCCAGCAGCTCTGGAGATGGAGATTGGTGCCGACCTAGAACTACCACCCCCTGCCTCATCAGAGAGAACTCTACCCCTTGGAGAGGGCCTAATGCTCAGAGTAGAGCCTGAAACCAGAGGGAGGAAGACCCGGCACTGAGAATGGCACCTGAATCCACCTTGGCACCATGGACAGTACCGGAGCCAGAGCCACTAGCAGCACCAGAACCAAACTCAGCGCTGAGGACCGCACTGGCCCCCAACTCAACACCAGACCTGGCACCACAATACCCCCTCATGCCAGAATCGGCACAGTGACATCCCTAGCATCGCATACAGCACTAGGGGACATAAGGGAAGCAACACCATCCTCAGCACCGAAGAGGCTCCATAGATAGCGAAGGCCTAGAACTAGGTCTAGATGGGTACAGTGACTCACGGGCGTCAGTCCACCAGTCGGGATCATCCTAATTCTTGTCCAGGTTGGAGGACAAGATCAGGGAGATCTCCAGCTGCATGACCCCCAGGACCCTTCCTCTCCCAATACCGTGAACGGCAGCTGGAGGGTACCTAGTTGCACAGTTGGCACCGCCTCATTCACTGACACCGGGGGCAGTGCCAGGAGCTAAAACGACACCAGGCTGTGCTACTGAGGGGTCTGCTGGTGCAGGCCCATGTATAGCTACACCACCACCACCACCACCACCGAGGTGTCCGGGCCCCCGGGAGGGCACCGGATTGTGAGGGGTGCTCAACTGGCCCCATGGAGGAGGCCAGCTGTCCCAAAGACCCCTCACACAGGCTCTTATCTCCGTTGGACGTGGAACAGCAGAGGCCTGCTCTCCCTTGGTGCATATAGTTCCAGGGAGGGGCTTAGGGGACGAGCACAAGGACCTGATCCTGGAGTCCCAGGTGTGATCCTGGCCTCTGAAGGTTGGGGGCTCTTACCCCAACCTGAAAACCCAAAGCTGAAGGGTGTGGAGGTCCATGGAGAAGCAAGCGTCGCATGTGTCCATATCGAGGTTCAGATACAGGCAGGTCAGGCACCGGTGTCTTGACGGTCGGTGATGGTCATGGGCTTCCCACTGGGGCATTGAGGCATGGGGAAGCACCACCTTGGATTTTGTGGATTTTTTAGGCATCAGACTAGACAGGACCAACAGAAACGGAACAAAACAAAAAGGCAGTAAAAACAGCACCCAGCACAGTACCAGAGGAAAAGAAAAGGAAACACAGTGTTAAAACCGATAAAATTGTGTTGAACTACGGTATAGCATCAAGCGAAAAGCAATGGTAGAACTGTGATGCAGTCTCTTTTGCTGAGTGCTCCCACAGAGATGCAGCCTCAATGGTGGGAAAAACAGAACTGAGGAGAGGGGGAAGCCGGCATCAGTTACTGGCCAGCCCAAGAGCGCCACTTCATATGTCTGCCTCATGGGCGATGCCATCCCTGCCGTCAACTCCCCCACTCCAAAATCTTAAAGCTACATACTCCCATGGAGTCCTGTGCCTCTGGCTTGAACCCAAAAGTGATGAATGGTGAAGACAGATCCTTGGAAGATCAGCTAACCACAGATGTAGGTTTTGGTTTTGTTAGGGCTCACCAGTGTGCCACAGGATTTTTCCTCAGCTCAGGACAAGGAGTCAACCAGCCATATGATGGAAATGGTTTTAGGTCATGGTGAGCCGAAAGGAGGAAAGAAATTTTAAAGGACAAGAACCCCAATGCAAAAACTTCCACCTTAAAGTCTCTCCTATATAACCTTTGTTATCCTACCTGCAACTGTCCATGACTCCCTCCTCTTTTACTTCCTTTCTCTACACATACAAGAGTGTGTTTTAATTTTACTGTATTAATTTATTAATTTGCTTTTAATATTTATAATTATGCTTTTTTTGGTACTTGTTATTGTATTTTACTTATCTTCAGCAGTTTAACTGCTTAGCTATAGCTATCCTCCCTCTCCCCTTCCCCAGAACGCATCTGGAAACAAGTTGTTTGTCTTTGTGGAAAATCAAATATGGAGGCTCACATATTAGTGTTTGAAGTTTGGAAATCCTTCAAGCAAAAGTCAATGCAAGGTTACTCACCTGTAACCGTAGTTCTAGGAGTGATATATTGTTCACATCCACACTTCTGGCAGTTCCACTGGCACGTCATTGGCTGGAAGTCTTTAAGCTAAGCTCCTCGCACCACCAGAGCGATATTTCTCCAGATCCACCTCAAGATGTCAGATCTTGCATGCTGGAATCAGAAATCCACATGCCACTTGCCAGGGAAAACCGGGAGGGGTGTGTGGATGCGAACCACGCACCACTCCTAGAACTATGGTTACAGGTGAGTAACCTGTTTTTCTAGGGGCCTGGATATGGTTCACTATCCACACTTCTGGCAGATTTCTAGCAGTTCTCTGGAATGAATGAGCAAGGTGTGCACCCCTACCTGGCAAACAAATTGGAGAATCAAGGTCCCAAAACCAGCATCCTGACGTGACTCAAGATCGATGCGATAATGGGAAATGAAGGTGTGTGCTGAGTCCCAGGTAGCAGCCCTGCATATTTCCTGGATAGGGACATCCCAGGAAGTAGCCACTGAGGTGCAATGTGTCCCAAGCCCTACAGGAGCTCCCTAACAGTCAACCCTAGCAAAGGTCAATGCAGGATGTGAGCCACACAGCAACTGTCCACTTCGCTGCCAGCATGCCAAGCATGGCTTCAGTATAAGTGACAAACAGTAGGCAAGCCTGTCCCTGAACTCTAGTCATGCACTCCATATAATAAGAGAGCACCATCCGCAGATCCAGGGTAGGAAGCCTGCAGTTGGCCTCCAAGGATGGACTGGTGAAATACACTGGCAAGTTAATCACATGGTTAAGGTGAAACGCTGATATCACCTTCAGGAAGAACTTTGGGTTTGGGCGAAGGATGACTTTCTCCCTGTGATAGGCCAGGTAAGGAGACTCCACCAAAAGCATCTGGAGCTCCCCAATCCTTCTTGCTGACATAATTGCTGGCAGGAAGGCCATCTTCCATGACAGGTGTGACATCTCACACCTGTGCGCTGGCCCAAAAGGCTTGCCCATGACATGAGCATTGCCAATACCAGCAGTAAGTCTCATGGTGGAGATGGTACACGCATTAGAGGGGACAGATGGTCCATGCCCTTGAAAAAGCCCTCAACCTCTTCTCCTGGGCCACCATCTGAGCACGAGCCTGTTCTTGGCAAGTAGAGATAGCTGCCAGGTGCACCTGAAGGGTTGTCATCTGCACTCCAAGCTGGGAAAGGGAGCAGAGATAGTCCAATATGCTAGCCACAGGGCAGGCAAGGGGGTCAAGCCCCTTGCCTTGCCACAAAATGGAAAATCTCTTCAATTTAGAGGCTCAGTATCCGAGAGTCGACCCCTTCCTGGAGGCCTTCACAATGTGGAGTACATCCTCTGAGAGACCCAAGGCCTAGAACTCTAGTCGCTGAAGAACAAGGCCATGAGGAACAGAGAGTGAAGGTCTGGGTGCAGGACCATCCCCTGTTGTCTGGTCAGCAGGTCTGGTTGAAAAGGCAGTCTCCACAGAGGGCTGCTTTCAGGCTGAGGAAATGACAATACGCACCTACCGTATTCTTAATCTTCTCTTGTATCTTCACCATTCATTGCTGCTTGGGTGTGGCCGGGAGGCGCACACCATGATTCCCCAAAGGTGGTGGCGCGATGCGTATGTCCGAGTGCGCGGATCTGTGGCGAGAGGGCGCTGTTAGGCACCACAGACTCTCCATCCCAGTTCTGTTATGCGGAGGCTAAAAAGGGGTAAGAAAAGAGCGAGGCAAGAGAGCCGAGGGATAGAAAAAGGAAAGGATATAAACTGAAAAAGGAATAAGCCAGTAGAGGACAGAAACAAGAAGGAAATGACTACCCTAAGGAACTGCAGAGCCTCACTTCTGGGGCAGCTCCAAGGGCGGAACAGATAAAGAAGAGGAGAAAAAGGAAGAAGAAGAAGAGAGGGAAGAGAACAAGGGATGTTGAGAGGGGAGAACTCTGCCCATTGAGATATTGGTTTAAAAGCTTATAAGCTCGGAACCAAAAACAAGGGAGCAAGGATCCCACTTGATAGGACTGAAGAGCAGGTTCAACCAAACCACATGCACAGATCGGACACAAAGGGCAGATTCTCTAACCTCCAGTCATCCCAACCCCTTAAACTCTAGGTGAGAGCTCACAGATTGCCAAGGCAGAAATTCTGTTCCAGAAAGACAGCGCCCAACTAGGAAGGGGAAAGAAGTTCCCTAGCACCTTGTTAAGGTGCTAAAACAGATGTGTGTGGGGAGGGTGTGAGCTCTACAGAGGGCACCCCTCTATGTAAAGGATAGAGTGGGAACTCTATCGGACTCCCTGAAGGCAAGGAAAGAACATCAGCTCAAGGTAATTGAAGTGCCAAAACAGCACCAACCAGCAGAAGCTGACACAATAGGAGATTAAGACCTGCCAGAGGGAACCTGGAAAAAGGGGGCCCCGCCATTAGAGGGACAGTCTCTTTAACTGTGAATTGAACAACATGGCTAAGAAAGAGCCAAGAGGTTACCCCTAGGGGCAATCAGAAAGAGTTCCCTCAGGATAGAAATAAATCCTTACCTTCAGGAAATGGGATCCATCCAGAGAAGTACGTAAAAATCAAGATAGATTTTTTTGTTTGTTTTTTTTTGGCTTAAAAGCCAACAAAGAAGAGGGAAGGAACAAGCAGGGAGGGGGAGACGCCAAAGTAGGAGGCCCTTGAGGGGAAGGTGGGAGGGTATCAGTAATGAATGGTGAAGATACAAGAGAAGATCAAGAATTACAGTAGGTACGTAATTTTCATATCTTCCCTTGTCAATCTTCACCATTCATTACTGCTTGGGTGAGTGCCAAGCCCCCCCACCCCAGGGGGGGGAACAAGAGAAACCCTGACAGAACAAGACCCTTAGCCTCCTGCTGGTGGGAAACAGAAGGGAAAGACCCTGGGCTAATCAGATGAGAAGCCTAAGGCTGAGGAGAGCTAGGAGGTGTCTCCCAGAGCCGAGGAGAAGGAGGAAGCCCCTGCAGAAGCCTCCTAGATCTGGTAGAGAAAAGACAGGTCCCCCGGAAAGCAGAGTGAATCACCCTATGCTGGGCCAGGGGTGACAATCTTGATAGACGAAGCCATGCTGTCCGCCTAATGCAGATCGCTGTCCTTGCAAGCCTGGAAGCCACCTCATTGGCGTTATAAGATGCCCTTGCCGGGTGCCTTGCCAGCTCCAGGCCTACAGCAGAGAGGGCAATGGCCTGTCTAGATTGCTCCATGTCAGGCATTGATACTAGAAGCAGAGCTAGCACTGACCATAGGTGCCTGCTGTAGGCAGCATGGTGTGCCTGATGTGATGAGATACACAACATCGCACGAGAGGGAGGGAGAGAACACTCTTTGCCCCAACTGGTCAAACTGTAGAGAATCTGAGTCCGGTGGTCGGTCATGCACCAGGCAGCACCCGGAAGGAGTCTCTAGGGACACCAATCCCGAAGGCGGGTTGGAAAGAGAACCCAGGGACTGAGATGGGGCACAATACCTCCTCCTGCAGTCTGCCGGGGTTGGGATAAGGCCGGCTGGAGACTGCAAGGAACGGACAGATACCTCCTGGAAAGGAATAGGCCAGGATGGCACCACCAAATGTTGGGCACTGAAATCACTGAGGAATTCACATGTCTCCGATTCAGTACTGTCTCGCCTAACAAAGGAGATATGGAGGTCCCCAACTATCCTCGAAAGGAAGCACTGATATTCAGTGAAATCAGCATCGGCAGAAAGGTGAGCAAAGGGTTCCTCTCCCTCCGAGGATGGAGATAAGAAGGATGGGAAGCTCGAATGTCCAGAGGACTCCTGCAGTGGTAGGGATAGGCAAAACACCCACTCATGCATACATCTAACATATGAGGGGAAGGCCTCCGCAGTGCCTCTGAACGTCTCCCAGGATAACGGACCCGTAGGACTGACATGGCCTAGGAGAGAGGGTGGTGGCTGCAGAGGAATTTTTTTTTTATTATTATTTATTTTTTTTTTTTTTAACTGTTTATACCTCCATCTCATGGAACTCTTTCAGGCATCCTCCAATGCCCCAACTCTACCTCCGTGCCTGAGAGGCCTCCTAATTCTTGGCACCAGCCAGGCTATCCCCCTGGCTCTGAGCCCCCCAAGGTAGGGTTGCCCTGTCCGCCCAGGGCACTCTATCTAGAATTCGTGCCAGGCTCAGCTCGGCCCAGGAGAGGAGTGCAACCGGCGGTGGAGTGTGGTCGGGAAAGTGGAGGTGCCGTCGCCTATCCACGAGGCGGGTTTTTTTCCTCAGTTACGCCCCAGACGTGCGATGTGCAATGCTGTACAGCCCACGATGTGAGTGCTCCCACCCACGTCCGGAAGACAGCCACCCAGCATCTACCCTATTTGTGAGCCCTTGTGTGCTGCAGTGCCTCCGGCCTCCACCGGGGGCCGCTGCTGCACCAGGCTACTCCTGGATCCCTTCCCGAGAGAGGAGAGCAGTCCTCCGGATGCTCGATCCTCTCTCTCCCCTGCCAACCCCCAGCGGACAGGGCTGGTTCCTGAACCCCAGTCACCGACGTGACGCAAGGTGTGGCGTCCACTGCCTCAACCCTCAGCACCATCGGGCCGGCTGGCTGCAGAGGAATGGGAGCAGGGCACATACGAAGAGGCAGCTGTCCTCTGAGCAGGCTCTGGAATCCAGGGAACGGAGCCCGAGCTGGCAGGGTCCCAGATAACAAACCAAGTCGCAGAATGGAACCCTGGGGATGCAAACCTTGGAAGAGCCTGGAAGGGGATCCTCCCCTGTGACATATCTGGGGCTGCAATGATCCAGAAGGGCAGCCCACAGCAACGCCACCGGATGGGTCTCTCAAGCCTAAGAGGGAGAGGCGAGGCTCTGCACTACATGTCCTACCTACATCCCGAGGGGTAGCAGGCGAAACTCAACGTTCCTCACCCCGGCCCCTCAACCACTCGGACTCAGAGGACGCCCTTCTCCTCGACGCCAGCGACAGAGCCCGTCAATCCTGGGATCTCTGAGGGGAGCCCCCAGAAGACAAGGCCCCTAGTTCACCCTTAGAGGGCGCAGCAGCACCGGAGACGGCAGGTGCTACAGCCCCTTCTGGTTGAACAGACCCCTCCCCAACCCCCACGCCGTCTCCTCCCAAGGACCCCAGGCCACCCCCAGCTTGGAAGTCCTCAGAAGAAGACTGCTGTGGAGACTGAGGAATGGGTGCGCTGGGCTGCCTGACACCATGTCCCACAGAAGACTCTGATCCAGAAGAATCAGGGAGCCAGGATGGGCCCAAGTCTGAATCGTCCACTTCCGAGAAAGAGACAACTAGCAAAACCTCAATACTGGCCACCCCAGAAGTCTCCTGAGAAATGGTGCCGCAAACAGTGCCGATGCCACTCACGGTGCCGGTCGGTGTCGGCGTGCCAGAGACAACGCTGGAACCCGGTCCTGACTCGCCCGCAGCCACAGCCGAGTCCCCGGCACTGCCCTCGGTGCTGGGACCCAACACAGCGCCACCAGCGGAGTCGAACAGGCCCTTGGCACCACCAGTGGCACTGAAAGCCACCACACCGGCGCCGTGGGTGGTGCCAGGATCCAAGGTGGTCACCAGAAAGCAGCGTCAAGGGTCCACCCATGCCAGGCCCGGCAACCGTGGGCCACAACACTGGGGGAGCCTGCACCTCCGAAGAGGTGACTGCCGAGGCGGTGTCCCCACCACGGCCCCTGGAGGGAACACGGCGTTCCCCCGACACCGTGAAAGAGGCCTCCTCCTCGGCAAGACTTGAAGATGAGGAGGCCTCTTCCTCTCCAGACCATATAGGCCTGGGAGGGGACCTGGAGGAAGGGTCTAAAGATCTGACCTGGGAGGCCCGAGAGTGACGCCGTCCTCCAAAAGTCAGCGAGGCCTTGCCGATTTTGAACACGCAGACTTCGAGAACACGGCAGTCCATCGAGAAACAGGCATCGCATCTATCCATATCATGGCTAGGTCCCAGGCAGCGAAGGCAAACATCATGTCGGTCCGTCATGGAAAAATGCCGGCCACGGGAGCACCGACGCATAGGGGCACAGCCCGCTTTTGACTTTCACTTAGCTCCCGAACCAGACATGATGCGAAAATAATCAAGAACACAGTAAAGCTCCCAGCACCATCGAAAAAGAAAAGGAACGGACTTACTGGCAGTCAACGGCGTCGGGAAAAACAGCGGGATGAAGGAGTCGCAGACGAACTAGGCCTATGGCGCAGAACAGAAAACTCACACACGAGCTAGCAGGTGCAGCCTTGATGGTGGGAGAAACAGAACTGGGATGGAGGAGGAGTCTGCAGTGCCTAACAGCCGCCCCTTGCACATTACGCGATGAGTCACTCTCGGGGGCGACTCCTCTGGAAAAAAAAAAAACACAACTCCCGTGGCAGGTGCACACCTCTGGCTTGCACCCAAGCAGTAATGAATGGTGAAGATTGACAAGGGAAGATATCTGGGTTCCAGACCTACTGTGGCCAGTCTGGAGCTAGCAGGACCATCTGCATCATGTCTTTCTAGGCCTTGAAAACCACCTTGCAGATTGAGGGAAAAGAGAAAAGGCATATATAAGGAATAGGCAACGCCTCATGAAGGCATCCCCAGCAGTGTCCTGGATTGTGGGGGTGGGCACAAAACAGCCTCAGTTTGGCGTTCTCCCAGGAAGCAAACAGGTCCACCAAGAGTGTGCCCCAATGGAACAGGTGGTTCACCACCTCCTGATGCTAGCACCACTCATGTGACATCTCTTCTACCCAGCTGAAAGAGTCTGCCATCTGACTGTTCTCTCCTGCGACACAGATCGCCAGGAGATCTGCACCCAGACTGTGTATGAGTGTCCAGGTGTGGAGAGTCTTCCAAGACAGGGAAAGGGAATGAGTTCTGCTCCAACTGTTCAGGTACAACATGGTCGTGGTGTTGGCTGTCTGGACCTGCACGACCTGACCCCTGACTAGTGGAGCAAATTCCATTAGAGCCAAATGTGCTGCAGGAGCTTCAGCAGTTTTATGTGGTGATGGGACTCCCTGGGTGACCAAAACCTGTGGTATCCCAAATCAATCAATCAATCAAATTCTTTATCTATCCAGGCAAACACCATTGAGCAAGCCCATTTACAAGGTGGACCTGCATTACACAAGTCAAGTAACAATGCATTTATATACAGATAAATAGACAGTAGATGCAAGAGTACAACAGTACAGGTAGGCCTGCAATAGACAGGATAAGTAAAAATACGTCTGGGTTCAGGTAAAAGACAGTCGGTAAGGGTATACATAACAATAGGGTAGCAAGTCAGTAAAAATGTATACCAGATACAACAACATATATGTTTTAGTATTCCTGTAAGGTAAAGGCATTATACTCCAGCGAAGAGATTAGTTGAAGTGGATGCTGCAAGCAAAGAGACATACCTAGTCAGTTTAAAAAGACCCAAGCGTATCAAGGAGGAGACGTGTTGGGAGAAGTGGGCAGCCAGTGGGGGTCTGGAACTGGGATAATACTAGGAGCGAAGGAATGAGATGCTGTGGGTATACAAGGAATAGGTGGGTAAGGGATGGTGAGATTTAGGGCAGTAAATAAGTAGGTGGCTCAGGGACAAGTTATGCACTGATACAAGAAGGAACTTTCAAACTTTATTGGATTTCAAATTGAGATCAAATTATCTCTTTTGCAATTGAATCCATATTTAACATAACATCACAAACAGACATACATACATAATTTCAGTCTCAATATAATATTAATTAATTTTAGTTATACACAAACCCAAATATCAATAATTTATCCATAACAATTACAGTGTTTGCTATATAAAGTCATTAAAAAAGATTTAAAATGATTAAATGGTAACAATACTGTGCATTTCCACCTTTTGGATATTAGTTCCCAAGTTTTAGGCACTAAATTTGAAATTGTTTTATCACCAAATTTTGTTCTGGTTCTAGATCTAATAAAACCTTTCCAGACAGAATACCTTAAATTACACTGACTCTGTATTCTTACTTGCAATATATTTAACAAAAAAAAAAAATAGGCAATGACCGTTGTACAAACTTATACACAAATAAATTCCAATGATAATCTCTCCTATCAAATAATGAAAGATGACCCAAATTTTGATATACTGTAGCACACAACGATGAGTTCTAAAAGGAAGATTTGTTATAAATCTCAACGCACTATTAAAGAGAACATCCAAGGAACACAGCAATGATTTTTTTGCATTTTTGTAAATTATATCACCATAATCTAATATTGGTAAAAATAAGGCAGAAACCAATAATTTCCAAATCTTTAAACTAAAAAGAGTTCTATCCCTATAAAAGAAACTCAGAAGTCTCTTCAGTCTCATTGACATAGACATTATATGCAATTCAAAAGTCACATTTTTATCTAGTATAACTCCTAAATATTTATAGGAGTTTACTCTTTCTATGTCAATTGCTGATAAAGATCTAAGCTCCTTTATAGTTGAATCTTTAAAATCTTTTCTACCAAACATCATCCACTGTGTTTTTTTCTCATTCAGAAGCAATCTCAAACTAACAAGTTCCCTCTGTATTTTATTAAAATCTTGTTGCAAAACAACCATTGTCATATCCAAATCATCACTCATGGTGTACAAAATTGTGTCATCCGCATAAAGCTGTATACAAGTTTTAGGTGAACAATAATTTGGTAAATCATTTATATATAATAGAAAAAGGAGGGGGCCAAACACTGACCCTTGAGGTACCCCATTTAATAGGGTAGCTGATGTTGAACACATACCTCCTATTTTAACAGATTGTAGTCTCCCAATCAAATAGCTATGAAACCAGCCTAATGCTGGAATACCTAATCCAACATTTTTTAACTAATTAAGTAATATAAGATGATGAACTCTGTCGAATGCCTTCGACAAATCCAGAAATAATGATGGAACTTCCTGTTTTTTGTCGAAAACATTCAACAGGTCATCAACTACTTTTAAAATTGTATTTGTAGTATTATGCCCCTTTCTAAATCCTGATTATAAATGTGTTATTATATTATACTTAATAAGATAATTAGTTAATTGAATACTCACAAGTTTTTCAAGTATTTTTGCACATATTGGTAATACTGAAATTGGCCTATAAGATCCTGGGTTTGATAGGTCACCCCCTTTAAATACTGGAGTAACAAAAGCTGTTTTCAGATCAATTGGTAATTCACGACTATCCAAAGAAAAATTAAAAATATATGTAAGATGAGGTGCTAATAATTCAGCTGCCAATTTCAGAAAAAAGGGGGGGATCTCGTCACATCCAGGACCTTTTCTAATATTTAAAGTCTGTAACTGTTTTTAACATCATATAATTGAATTGACTAAATGAAACACAGGTCATTTAAGTCCACTACCAAAATCAATATCCAAAACAGGGAGTGGCAAGTCTGGATGCATTTTATTAAATGCATCACCAGCAGAGACAAAAAAGGAATTCAATACATTTATCTTGTCAACATCCGTCACAAAAGTTTTTCCTTCAAATGACAAAGATGTCGGCAAGTTAACTGAACCTTGACTTCCCTTCATCAAATTTATGCCTTTCCATAATGCACGGGGATTTTTTTCTGATAAGGAGAAATAATCTTCATAATATTTCCTTTTATGTTTCCTAATATTTTTAGTACAATTATTTCTAACGACCTTAAATGCCAAAATATCTTAAATTTCCTTAGTAGTGTTAGCTATATGCCATAATTTTGATTTTTTTTTTATTAAATCCTTCAATTCTTGTGTTATCCAATGCACTCTTTTTCTTTCATTTACATTTTTTAATTTAAGTGGGGCATATTTATTTATAACTTTCACAAGAGACCATTTAAAGAAAAGCCATGCTGTGTGTACATCTGGAGTATACATAAAATTCCATGGAATTTTTCACATCATTTAAGTATGCCTGTTCATTAAAATGATTAAACATCCTTACATAAATAAATTGTGATTGTCGCTTTCTCCATCTGAGTGTCCCTAATACAAGAAATGTAACAGTGATCACTCACATCATTTTCATGAACTGCTGATATATATCTTTCAGGTCTATTTGTAAATATTAAATCCAATAAAGTATGTTTTTCATTATTTGATTTATGCAGTCGAGTAGGTTTATTAATCAATTGCTGCAAATTAAGAGCTGAAAACTGATTTAGAATCGTTAATTGAGGAATTAACATATTCCAATTAAAATCTCCAAGCAATACTGTCTCACAATTTATAAAGGGAGCAATATGTTCACACAAAGTTTGTAATGCAAAACTTTTAGCAGATGGGGGTCTATAACAAACCATAATATTTAATAAGAGACCTGTATTTCCTTGTATTTGTACAATTAACAAGTCCAATTGATCTGGAAATGTTTTAGTAAGTTTCAGTTGACCCTTATATATGTTATTTAAATACAACATAACCCCCCCCCCCTTTGTTTTGTCTATCCTGCCTAAAAACATTATAATTCTCTATGGATACATCAACATCTTTGATTTTAGATGAGAGCCAAGTTTCTGTTAAAGCTAATACATCTGGTTTAAATGTTTCAACTTGAGTTCTTATTATATCTAATTTGGGTAACACACTTCTAACATTTAGGTGTAAAAAACCCAAATTTTTCCTTTCCCCAAAATCAACCAAAGAATAGTCATTTCCCAACTGAGGACCGGGGTTCACATGTACATCACCAGAGATCAGCAAACTAATCAATATCAATTTCCTAATCCATACAAACTTCTTTTTTGAATATATTTTAGAATATATAAGGAGGATGGGAAAAGCAGGGAGGATGTGGAAGGGGGGTGTTAGTAAGCTAAGATCATTGGAAGCAGTTGCAGGCTTCTGTAATGTATTTTGAGTATAAGGTCTTAAACACAGTGAGACTAACTGGAGTCCTCAGTTTCAGTGCTCTCTACCCCATCAGACACACATCCATCATGAGTGTGATGGTCAGTTCTGTGCGGACAAGTGGGATTTCTTCCTCCAGGTGTTCTGGGATCAGATATCACTGGACGGTATCCCACATCGGTTGGATCACTTTGACCAGTTTGTCCAAGTGGCCTAGGCGTTGGGACCACTGACGACCCAACTCCCACAGAAGACGAGGCTGGTGCAGGACAGTATCTACCACAGCAGCCTCAGGAAATCCTAGACAGGACATGAGAGCCCAGTCTAAAATGATCAGGCAAAGGGAGGCGGACCTTGGCCTGCAGCGAGTCTAGTTGTGTCCCTATGAACTTGATCACCTGCTGTGATACCAGTTTAGACCTATATGGGCTAACTAACAGGCCCATGTCTCAGTACGTCTGGGCAGCCAGATCTCTGGACCTCTCCACGGCCTCTCTGGATGGCCCAGTTAACAGCCAATCATCCAGATGGGGTACATTCTCACCCTGAGGTACCGTAGGTGAGCTGCCACCACTGCAATGCATTTGGTGAAGACCCTGGGCACTAAGGAGAGGCCAAAGGGCATGATCTGGACTGGAACTTGTACAGGACCCCTTCCACTCGAAAATGAGATAGCGGTGGTGGGATGAACAGAAGGAATGTGGGAAAATGCATCTTGGAGGTCTAGGAAGCAGAACTGCATGTTCTGCTCCAGGGATGGAATAATCTGATTCAGAGCAACCATCTGGAACTTGAGTTTTTGCATGAACTGGTTCAGAAAGATTGTGCAGAGCAGCTGTATATACGCAGCCCCCGCCTATTTGAGAGCAGGAAGTACACGGATACATAACCCTGACTGGCCAGGGTGTCCAAGACAAGTGATACTGTCCTGTTTGCAAGGAACTGAGCAATGTCCACCTGCAGGGTGAACAGCATGTCTTGTGACACCCTAGACTCTCAAGGCATGTTGAGACAGGAAGGCGGGAGAGCCTCAAAGTCCAAAAGCAATACTCTGCCCACTACGTCCAACACCGACTTGTCCATTATGATAGTAGGCCAACGTGGCAAGAAGTGATACAGCAGGCCTCTGACCTGGAAGCAGGAAGGGACAGAACAGATGGAGGGATGACACCCATGACTCATCACTGGGCTGCTTCTGCAGGAGCACCAGCAGCTGCTGCCAGCAAAGTACTACTACCCCTGCCACCCCCATTTTGGACCCTGGCCCCCAGATTTTGGTTTGGGAAGCCATGCCTGAAATTGCCTCTGCTGAGGCTGCTGCCAAGGAAGCCATGAACGAAAGGACTAGTACTGGAAAGCCTGCTTCTTAGGCTTCTTTTTCTGGTCTTTCTGAGACAATGTCACAGAATCTAGGGTGGCACTGGATTTCTCAATGCAGGTGAGATGTCCTTCCACCCCAGGACAGAATAGGTTGGTTCGCAAGACAGGGACATTGACCAGCCTGTGATGGGTGTCTGTCGTGAAGGTGGACAAATGCAGCCAGGCCCTGCAATGCATGGAGACAGACACTGCCATGGCACAGGCACAGGAGTTGCCCATGTCCAAGGCTGTCTGGAGCTGGTGTTCAGCCAGCGACTGGCCCTGGTCTCTGATGATCTGCACCACCACCAACAGCTGTTCAACAGAGAGGTGAGGGAGGACTACATCAAAAATTCCAATTAGGGAGTGACCAAAGTTGGCCATCATCATGGCATATCAGGCAATATAGTGCAGTGGTTTAAGGCTCTGAGCTGCAAATCTGGAGACCTGGGTTTGAATCCCACAGCCCCCATTTGAATACTGTGTGTCCCTGAGCAAGTCACTTAACTTCCCTGTGCTCCCAGGTCGCACCTGTAAACAAGCTTTCAGCTTAGTGTGCTACCCCTGGTTAAACAATTGGAAGAAAGAAAAAAAAAACAACCCTGATGGAGACCCAGGGATGCCACAGCAAACACCTTTTTAGTGGTGTGGTCAATCTTGCAGGACTCCTCTGGAGGCTTGTCCATGTACCCCTGATGTCCGGACCTGCAGAACATCAAATCCATGACCAACACTTCCATAGAGGGGTGGTTCAAAACACGAAAGGGAACCTGTCTGGACCACATCCTTGTGGACCATGCAGGCAGAGGGTACCAGGCTGGATGCTGTCAAAGCTCCAGGGCGGATCCCAAAATGGCCTCAACCACAGGGAAGGCAAACACAGGGGATTCAACCTAGTTCAAAATGTTCATGAGGGGATACTTAGCCCTCTTTTAGACAGGCTGAAATGAGACCGACATGAATTCCGAGATGAGATGGAGAAGTGCCCCGAAGGATGCTGGGCTATGCTCAGTGGTAAGTTCTTCAACCAAGCTGCAGTTGAAGAGGGGAGTCCCAGAGGAGGTCAAGTACTCCTGATCCAAGTCATCCGATGATGCCTCAAAAACCGCCATCAGCCATTTCTCACCATGAACCTCCCAGGAATCCTCTCCCGGGGTGATCCTCACCGACAATCAGCCCGGCAAGTCAGTGGCTGAGCAGCTGGCCTCTTCAGTTGGTGCGCTCACCTTTGGTTGTGGTAGTGGGGGCTCCACCTGAAGAGGTGGGGAAGCAGCTGCAGTGTGCACCTGCATGTTGTGGACCAGTGGGGGTGCCACTGGCAGCAGCCAGGAGTCCAGAGGTCAAGGGGGTAGAGACCTACCCCGCCCCGCAATGACCCACTGTTGCCAGTGGAACTCTTTGTAGCACTAGTGCATCTTGCAGCGGTGTCACTTCTTGAGGAATGTCGATGCCTCCCCGTCAAGCAGGATCAAGACTGGAAACTCCTTGACTGAGATCTCAACTGTGACCTCGGCCGGCTGATCGATGGCGAGGTGACTTTCAGCAGCTGCTGTAGACCACATGCCCACGAGAGCAGGATGGGGACATCAACTGGACAACATACTCCTGGGTGAGGACCACAAGTATCGCGATCTGTGAGATCAACTCCTTGGCCTCATCCAACAGTTAGTCGACAGGCTCGGGAAATATCTCGGTGGCCCATTCGACAGGAGTCAAAGTCACCTGGCTCAACAGGGGAACTGAAGATCCCTCAATCTGCCTGACCTGTCCCCTAGCTGAGGGGCACTTAACAGCCGTCAAGGGGTTGGGCAAGTCGAGGGGCCAGGAGGACCTCGATCATTCCTGGTCCAACAACCGATGCTGGTGGCACTTGCTCTTAGCACTACAGTGGGCAGGGCTCTCCTCCAAGGTCTGAAAGGCAGACATATCTCAAGAACTCTTTGATGAATGAACGTCTGATGCTGGCTGCAGGGAACAGCACCAAGACTCAGAAGCTGCCTACCCCGGTAGCCACCACTTCCACCTCAAGGGCTGCATGCTGTTCCCAAGGCCTTGTTTTGGCCCTTAGGGCGGTACTTTGGATCCCATTCCAAAGGCCAACCCAGTGACAACCAGATCTCCCTGTCCTCCAGGGACTTTGGAAGCAAAGGCCGCACCCAACCACGTTGTGTTGCCCACCCAGCCAATATACACACATCATGTGGATCAGTGACCAACATCTTCTGCCAGCACCGCACATAACATTTAAATCCTGGCTTTCGCTGATCATTGAAGGGAGTCAAAAGAACCAGAGAATCAACTGAAGAAGTGTTGAAAACTTCAACGACTAAGTTCACCTATGGTGCGCTAAGCCTAAGCGGGAGTCACGAAGGAAATGTCCTGTTCCTCCAGCAAAAAGAAAGCTCTGAAGTCACAGGGCAGAGTCAGAGGATATACTGTCCAGCTGGTGGGAGGAGTGCAGCTTAAGACATCTGGCCAATGAGACCATTGCAGAGGAACTGCCAGAAGTGTGAATAGTGAACCATATCCATTCCCCTAGAAATAAAGTTTTCCATAACAGGAAATGTAAGCCACGGCCACATCAGTTTCTCGAGCACAAAATTCAACTCTCAAGGTGGGACTGGATATGGATAGGAAATGTCATGTGTAGGAATACCTCTCAGAAATGAACAGGACACCTCTAATTGGACAATTGTACAACTATCAATATGGGCAAGGAAATCTGCTATATTGGCCAAATGCATCTTTAGGGAGGGATACTATAGGCCAGAATCAGATACGGAAAACAAGTATTCCAACACAGCATTTACAAGACTTGTAAATGGGTGCAGATTCAGGGAAGCAATTCACAAAGTGAACCACTTCCATTTTAAGGAATACTTATGTCTGGCAGAAGGCTTTCTTGCTGCAATCAGTACATCAGCAGCTTTACGAGATACTCGAACTGTGCAGTGCCTATGTCTTCAGGAGCCATACATGCAGCTGTAGGGGCTTCGGGAACCCTTTTGCTGTGACAACAGATCCTGACACAGAGGGAGATAGAACATAGAATTTGACGGCAAATAAGGACCGCTTGGCCCACTTAGACTGCTCATTTTTCCCTACCTACTGTATCACACCGCAGACCCTACTTGATCTCTGGCTTATCTCCCACCTTGTCTTATCACTAAGGTTCCCCTCATGCCTATCCCATTCTTTCTTGAACTCCATTACAGTTTTTGCCCCTATCACCACTGCTGGGAGGCTGTTCCAGGCATCCACCACCCTCTCTGTGAAGAAGTACTTTCTCACACCTCCCCCGAGTCTACCCCCTTCAGCTTCATGGCATGACCCTTTGTCCTTGAACATCTTTTTTTTTTTTCTGAAAGATGCTTCCCTATTGAGCCTCATTTATACTTGTGAGGTATTTGAAAGCTTCTATCATATCCCCCCACCCTCCATTCCTCCAGTATATACATATTAAGGTCCTTCAGTCTTTCTTCATAGAACTTTTGATGCAGACCCTGCACCACTTCGGTTGCCCTCCTCTGGATCGCCTCCACTCTGTCTATGTCCTTCTGGAGATGAGGTCTCCAGAACTGGACACAGTACTTCAGGTGAGACCTCACCAGTGATCTATACAGGGGTAACACCACCTCCCTCTTTCTGCTGGTGATCCCCCTCCCTATGAACCCCCAGCATCCCACTAGCTCTCCAACTGCCTTGTCACACTACCTAGCCACCTTTAGGTCATCAGATATGATAACTCCCAAGTCCCTTTTCTGTTTGGTGGTCGTCAATACCCCTCTTCCCATTTTGTACTCCTCCCCTGGGTTTCTGTGCCCCAAATGCATGATTTTGCACTTTTTTGCACTGAAACCCTGTTGCCATACCCTTGACCTCTCCTCTAACCTTTTCAGATCCACTCTCGTTACCCCCTCCACCCTGAGTATCTACCCTGTAGCAGGTGTTCGTGTCATCCACGAACAAACAGACCTTTCCCTCCATCACCTCTGCAATGTTGCTAATAAAGACATTAAAAAGGACCAGTCCCAGTACAGATCCCTGAAGTACCCCACTGGTCACCCTCCCTTCTTCGGAGTGAACTCTGTTTACCACCAAATTCTGTCTCCTATCCCACAGCCAATTTATTACTCACCTTTGGTCCTCCTCCTAGGCTATCCAGCTCACTTACTAATCTATGTGGGACGGTGTCAAAGGCCTTGCTGAAATCCACGTAGGCCACATCCACTGCTCCTCCCCGATCCAATTCCCTGGTCACCCAGTCAAAGAAATCCATTAGATTCATTTGACAAGACCCCCCCCTCCCCGCACCCCATGAATCCATGCTGTCTTGTGTCCTGAAAGCCATAGGATTCAAGATATTCCACACTATCCTTTCCTTCAGTAGTGATTCCAATAATTTCCCACCACTGAAGTCAGGTTGACTGGCCTGTGGTTGTCAGCCTCCTCCCAACTACCATTTTCATGAAGTTGGACTACATCTGCCCTCCTCCAGTTCCCCAGAACCTCTCCTGTCTCCAGTGAGAGGTTGAACAGGACTGTCAGTGGTGCAGCCAGCACCTCCCCGAGTTCCCTCAGTATCCTTGGATGGACCCTGTCTGGCCCCACCGTCTTGTCCACATTCAGCTTTGTGAGTTCCTTCAGGACTCTCTCCCTCTATAAGTGGACTAGTGTCCACCTCCCTTCCTTTGATCCTACTGTCACTTTTCTGTGGCCCCCTTCTTCCCATTCTTTTGTGAACACTGAACAAAAGTATTTGTTCAAGATATCTGCTTTTTCTTGGTCCACCTCCACATAATCCTCCCCTTCATTTCTTAGTCTTACAATCCCTCCCTGGTCTTTCTCTTTTCAGCTTACATACCTAAAAAATGTCTTGTCCCTTTTCTTTACTTCCTGGGCTATTTCCTCCTCTGCACCTTGGCACTCCTTACTGATTTCCCTGCCTCCCTGTTTCTCCAGATACAGCTCCTTATCCTTTTCTTTCTGTCTCTTCTTATACCTCCTGAAAAACAGGTTACTCATCTGTAACAGCAGTTCTAGGAGTGGTATATGATGCTCATCCACATGTCTTGGCTGTGTCCTTTCCCCTTTTAAGATGTGCCGGAAAGTCTTAAAGCGGGATCCTCCCACCCACCCAGGTGGTAACTCCCCTAGCACTGCCCTGTGATGCCAGGTCTTACCTGCTGGAAGCAGAAGTGTGCGCCACTGCCATGGGAGGTCGGGTGGGTCCATGTGGTTGAACATCATATACCATTCCTAGAACTACTGTTACAGGTGAGCAACCTGTTTTTCTAGGGACGTGGATGTGATGTTTGATCCACTTGTCTTGGCAGACTTCTAGCAGTTCTCTGGGAGGAGGGAGCAAGGTGCACACCCATTACTTAGGGAACAGAGACTGGAGAACTGAGGCCCCAAAACCAGCATCCCAGCACGACTCAAGGTTGATGCGGTAGTGGGAAATGAAGGTGTGTGCTGACTTCCAGGTAGCAGCTCGAAAGATTTCTTGGATGGAGACGTCCCCGGAAACAGCCACTGAGGCAGCAATATAATGGGTGGAATGAGCGCTCTGCCCTACAGGAGGCTCCCTACCCACCAATCTATAGTAGAGGTCGATTGCAAATACAATCCACCTGCCCATCGTCCATTTAGCTGCTGGTTTGCCAGGTGCAGCTTCAGCGTAGGTGACAAACAGCTGGCGAACCTCTCCCCAAAATCCAGCCAAGCATTCCTTATAATAGGCTACCACTTGCCGCAAGTCCAGTTTATGAAGCCTGTGCTCGGCCCCCGAGCTGTGGTTGGTAAAGTACACTGGGAGATTAATCAATTGCAACCATTTTACACATTTAAAAAAAAAGCCTGAATTCACGTCCCTGTGTCATGAGTAGTGTTTCCTGAAAATGTCATGCTATTTGGTGTTGTGGTTTTCTTTAAATCAGCATTTGCTAACTTGTTCTGCACTAACTGGAAACAGTCAAGTTGTTTCCGTCCCTCTGGCTGAGCCTTGGGGAGTGATGACATCACACTGGAGTAGAAACACAGAAATTTTCAGCAGATAATGACCACTAGGCCCATCCAGTCTGCCCGTAGGCCCTATACATTGTATGTGGCCACTGACCCTATGTGATCAATGGCTTGTCATCACTCCCTCCCCTCTCAGGCTTCCCTTGGGCCTGTCCAAGCATGCTTAAAACCCTCCACTGTGCTAGCCCCACCACCTCCTGTGGCAGACCATCCCATGTGTCGACCACCCTTTCTGTGTAGAAAAACTTCCTCACATTACCTCTTAATCTACCCCCCTCCAATTTCATATTGTGCCCTCTTGTTCTAGTACTTTTTCTACATTGGAAAAGCTCCCCTGCCTGCACCTTGTTTATGCCCTTAAGATCGTGTCCCCCTGCTGTCTCCTCTCCTCCACTGAGTACATATTGAGGTCCCTTAGTCTCTCCTCATACGTTCTGTGGTGTAAGCCCTTCACCATCTTTGTTGCCCTTCTCTGGACAGTCTCCACCTTATCTATGTCCTTGCGCAGGTGTGGTCTCCACAACTGCATACATTACTCCAGGTGAGGCCTTAGCAATGTTTTATACAATGGCATCATTACCTCCCACGTCCTGCTAGTGATACCTCTGCCTATGCACCCCAGCATATCACTGGCCCTCCCTGCTGCTTTTGTACATTGCTTTGATACCTTAAGGTCATCAGAGATGATAACCCCATGTCCCTTTCCTCCTTGGTGACAGTCAGCTCCTCCACCCCCAACCTATACATGGTTTTCCAAGGAGGTAGCGGAGAAAGTGAAAGCCAAAAAGATTGCATTCAGGCAATACAAAAAGACACAGGCAGAAGGGGATAGGGAGAAGTACCACGAGAAGCAAAGGGAGGCAGGGAGGTCAGTAAGGGAAGCCAAAGCTCAGACAGAAAAGCACATTGCAAAATCAGTGGGTAGAGGGAACAAAACCTTTTACAGGTACATAAGTAAAATAAAGAAAGGCAAAGGGAGGGATAGTGAGACTGAAGGGGGAGGATGGGGGCCGCATGGAGGATGACAACAGTAAAGCTGACATACTGAACAGGTATTTCTGCTCAGTCTTTACTGAGGAAGAGGAGGGTAATGGGTCTGAAGGGAGTACAAGGGGTGGGAATGGTGCAGAAATGGACACAAGTCCCTTTACACGAGAAAGGGCCCTGAAGGAACTGTAAGTAATAAGAGTTGATAAAGCAATGGGGCCAGATGGGGTGCACCCCAGGGTCCTTACAGAACTAAGAGAGGTGGTGGCTGAACCTCTGGCTATCCTGTTTAGCCGATCACTGGAAACAGGGAAGGTACCCAAAGACTGAAGGACAGCAGATGTAGTCCCCTTATACAAAAGTGGGAACAAAGAGGAAGAGGCGAACTACAAAGCAGTCAGCCTCACCTCAGTAGTGGGGAAGATCATGGAAGCACTACTGAAGGAGAGATTGGTGGAAAATCTGATTGTCAATGGACTACAGGACCCAAGGCAGCATGGTTTCACTAGGGGAAGTCATGTCAGACCAACCTCATTGAATTTTTTGACTGGGTGACTAGGGAGGTGGATCAGGGGAGGGCAGTGGACATGGCCTATCTGGACTTCAGCAAGGCCTTTGACACTGTGCCACATAGAAGACTATTACACAAACTGGGAATATGGGTGTGGGCAGGACAGTAGTGCAGTGGGTAGGTAACTGGCTGGGCGGCAGGACACAGAGGGTGGTGGTAAATGGCTGTCACTCCACAGAGGGAAGAGTGACCAGTGGGGTACCACAGGGATCAGTGCTAGGACCGGTCCTATTCAACAGCTTCATCAGTGACATTGTGCAGGACCTAGAAGGCAGAATTTCCCTGTTTGCTGATGACACAAAGTTCTGTAACAGAGTAGACACACCAGAGGGTATAGACAGAATGAGAAGGGACCTGCAGAAACTTGAAGAATGGTCAGGGGTTTGACAGTTGAAATTCAATGCAAAGAAGTGCAAGATAATGCATATGGGGCACAAAAACCCTGGCACAATATAACAGCTGGGAGTGAGGATATAGTATGTACCAAGCAGGAAAGGGATCTTGGGGTTATCATCTCTGATGACCTCAAGGTAGGGAAACAGTGCGACAAGGCAGCAGGTAAAGCAAATAGGATGCTGGGATGCATAGGCAGGGGCATCACCAGCAGGAAAAGGGAGGTCATAATTCCACTATACAAGACACTAGTGAGGCCCCACCTGGAGTACAGTGTACAGTTCTGGAGACCTTACCTATGTAAGGACATAGACAGGGTAGAGAAGGTTCAGAGGAGGGCAACAAAGATGATACATGGATTGCATCACAAGTCCTATGAGGGCAGGTTGAAGGAGTTGAATATGTACTCCCTGGAGGAGAGAGGGGATATGATAGAGATATACAAGTATCTTACAGGGAGGAACAGGGTGAAGGAATACACTATTTTCAAGCGAAAAAGATGTTACAGGACTAGAGGGTATGGGATGAAGTTGGAGAGAGGATGATTCCGAGGAAACATGAGAAAGAATTTCTTCACAGAATGGCTGGTGGACTAGTGGACCACCCTGCCAGAGGAAGTGGTGGGGGCTGAAACAATCACAGGATTTAAGAATGCATGGGATAGACAGAAAGGAATTCTAGAGGTCAGGGGTAAGGGGCAACAGACTTCTAGGAAAACATAAAGTAAACTTACAAGCTCAAATAGTCAGACTGGGTGGGCTGTAGGCCCTCATCTGCCGACACTGTCTATGTATCTATGTAACCTGTAGCTCTCTCCAGGGTTCCCTCTACCCATGTGCAATATTTTGTACTTCTTTACATTGAATCTCAGTTGCCACATCTCTGACCATTTTTCAAGCTTCTCCACGTCCCTCTTCATTTTCTGCACCCCTTCCGGAGTATCCACTCTGTTGCAGATCTTGGTGTCATCTGCAAACAGGCAGACCTTTCCTTCCAGCCCCTCTGCAATGTCACTAACGAAGACATTGAACAGGACTGGTCTTAGTAGTGATCCCTGTGGTACCCCACTGGTCACCCCCCTCACCCCAGATTGTACCCCATTTACCACAACCCTCTGTCTCCTGTCTGTTAACCAGTCCCTAACCCAGTTTACCACCTTGTCTCCCATGCCGAGACTACCCATCTTGTTAATCAGCCTTCCATGTGGGATGGTGTTGAAGGCTTTGCTGAAATCCAGGTAGGCGACATCTACTGCTACTCCTTGATTAGGTTCCCTTGTCACCCAATCAAAAAAAATAATTAGATTCATTTGACATTACCTTCCTGCTGTGAATCCATGTTGCTTCAGATCCTGGGCACCCCTGGATTCCAAATGTGTCACTATCCTTTCTTTCAGCAGTGTCTCCATCATCTTTCCCACCACTGAGGTGAGGCTGACTGGCCTGTAGTTTCCCATCTCCTCCCTACTGCCACTCTTGTGCAGTGGGACTACATGTGCTCTTCTCCAGTCCTCTGGAATGACACCTGTCTTGAGTGACTCTGTGAACAAGGCTGCAAGAGGCGCTGCTAGTTCCCTTCGCTGCTCCTTTAATATCCTCGGGTGGATGCCTCTGGCCCCATGACCTTATCCACCTTCAGCTTTGTGAGTTCTTCCAGAACTCTCTCCACTGTGAATGGACTGGTGTTAACACCCCCCGCCCGCCCACTGCCTCTGTAACCCAGCTGTAGTCCTTGATCCCCTCTTTAGTGAATACTGAGCAGAAGTATTTGTTCAGTATTTCTGCCTTGTCCAGATACACTCCTTACACTTTCCCTTCTCCCCTTTGAGTCTCACAATCCCCCCCCCGTTTTTTCTTCTTTCACTAATGTACCTATAAAATGTCTTATCCCCTTTGTTTACAGACTGTGCTAAGCTCTCTTCTGTCTGCGCCTTTGCCCTCCTAACAGCCTTCCCTGCTTCCCTCAGACATTCAAGCTACACCTCCCTGTCTTCCTCACTTTGGCTCGCCTTATATTTCCTGAAACTCAGCTTTTTAGCCCTGACTTTGTCCCTCACCTCTTTGGAGAGCCATAGTGGTTTCCTTCTTTTCCCTTTGGTCACTATCCTAACACATTGGTTTGTTATATCCACTATGGCTCCTTTCAGTTTCTCCCATTGTTTTTCCACCCCCTCTACTCTCACTCTCCCTTCCCCAGGGCTGCTTGTATACATCTACCCATTTCAGTGAAATCTGCCCTCTTGAAATCTAATACTCTTGCCCTTGTATGGCTTGACTGAGTCCATGTCTCCATGCTGAACCACACCATGTGGTGGTCACTGGACCCCAGCTGCCCTTCCACCTGTATTTCTTTGACTCTGTATCCATTGGTCCATGCCAGGTACAGAACTGACTTATCTCTGGTTGGCTCATGCACCAGCTGCCTGAATCCAGCCCCCTACAGGATTCTAGGATGGCTGTGCTTCTGGCTGAAACAGCCATCTGGATGGTCCAATCCAGGTCTGGCATACTGAAATCCCCCAGTAGCAGGATTTTGCCCTTAGCTGCCATGTCGTCTATGTTCTCCACTAGTTCCCTGTCTACTTCCTCCCTCCCTCAGTGCTGGAGGTCAGTAGATCACCCTAGTGCATACTGCTGTTCCATTCTCTGGCTCCAGGGTGACCCACCTTACCTTGGCCTCCCCCTGTCTTCCCTAAACTTCTGTAGCCTTTATACTATCTCTGATGTACAGGGCCACTCCCCCACCCTTTTTACCCTCCCTGTCCCTCCTGAACAATGTATAGCCTGGTACATTGACCTCCCAGCCATGATTAGCAGAGTACCAGGTCTCTGTTATTGCTGCTAAGTCAAGGTCTGCATCTGCCAACAATGCCTCCAGGTCTGGAACCTTATTTCCTAGGCTACGGGCATTTGTTAGCATAACCTTCTATGTTTTACAGTCTGCCCTTCCTCTGCTCTTGTACTCCCTATCCTGCATCTTCCCCCCACCCTGGTTTATTTTCCTATGTGCTCCTGCTACCTCATATTACTCATTATACATTCTTCACCTCCCTGCTCCTCCCTGCCTATTTTTGCTGTTTCTGTAGTCAACCTATGCTCCTGCATGTTCCCATGGGGGGTATTCCTAAGCTTTCTGGCTCTCCAAGGGTCTTGTTAGTTGACCGGTGCCCACGTTTCATCGCCAACGGCCCATTACAATATAAAAAAAGACACAAAAGGTACTTCATAGACTATAACAGATTGCCCCACGCCTTCCTAGCACGCCACAATTTTAGTGAGCGCTGGGGTGGAGCGTGGTGGCCCCAGAAACCGGGAAGTCCAGACCTGTGGGGCAAATTTTACGAGGGATGGCATTTATTAAGGATGGCATTTTTTTTACAGATGGACTTTATCAATAGCAGCACAAGGGGGAAAGGCACCGATCTAGCTGGTGCAAAACCACTTTACTTTTGCTTGGTATACCCATTTAAAAAATCAGCTTGTTTGCATCACAGGTGTGAGTTGTCTCATCAAAACTCTTGTGTTTTTTTATAGCTATATAACACTGGGTTGTTTATTTAACAGATATAAAATAAATCTAACATTTGTTAATTCATACAAGTAGTTTGTCTTTGACGTAACCTCAATAAATCGATTCATGTAAGAACAATTATTTTCCTCTCAGATTGAAAAACAGGTGCCTGCCACACACTGCTACATCAGGCACATGTACTATATGAACTCACAACTTTCAGTTCTTTGCTGGTTTCTGTGTGAAAATACACCATGTATTTGTATAACTGGAAACACTATATGGCATACTGATGTCCCCATCTCCTGCCTACAGTTGAAGCAGCTGCACTCTGCTGCACCCAGTTACCTGCCCTACAAGCCCCCTGTTTCCTGCCCTACATTTGAGGCTGCTTGCACCCTGCTGCCCACTCTCATCTCCTATACAGTTGAGGCTGCTGCACCCTGTTGCCCCCATCTCCTGCCTGAACTGCACCCTGCCGGTCCTGCCTGAACAGCTGTGGTTGCTGCACCCTGCTGTACTTTGTCCCCCCTCCCCAGTCAGAGCTGCTGCACCATGTTGTCCCCCTGTTTCTGTCACCAGAGTTGGGGCAGCTGTACTCTGCTTTGCACTAAAATCCCATGTCCCTTGCCTCCACATTTAGGGTTGCTGCACCATGCCACCAGAGGAGGGGCTTTAATTGCACCCTGCTACCTACTTCCTTTTTCCCAAATGGGCAGGGCTTCAGAACCATGCGCATCCTGTCCCACAGTCAGGGCTGCTGAACCCTGATGCCCCTCCCCCATGTCCTGCACCACAGTCAAGGCTTCTGCACCGTGCTATAGTCTGTCCCCTGCCACCATAGCCAGAGCTGCTGCACCGTGTTCTTGACTACACAGTCAGGGCTGCTGTGCCCTGCTGCACCCTATAGCCCCATGTCTCCACTGCCCTATGACTCCACAGTTAGCGTTGCTGCACCATGCTACCCTCTGCCTCCAAAGTCAGATTTTCTGCTGCACTGCCCAAAAGAAAAAAACTGAAAAATGCTTTCCTCTTGTGTTATAGGGGTGAAGGACAGAAGGCAGTAAGATGCGAAAGTCCTGACTGTTCGGCCAGGAGACAAGGGAGGCATTAGGGTACAGCAGCCCAAATTGTGGGACACGGTGCAGCAGCTACACCTGGGTGGAACTGACATAACTTTGGGGGCAGAGGACAGGGTGCAGCAAATGTCATAACTTTTGTGTCAAGTGGCAGCATAGTGCAGGAGCCCTAACTGTGGAGGCAAGGGGCCATAGGGCACAACAGGCCACAGCAGCCCTGCCTGAGTAGGCAGGAGCAGGGTGCAGCAGCCCTGGCTGTGGTGGCACGGGACTGTGAACAGGATGGTGCAGAAGCCTTGACTGTTGTGCAGGACACAGGGGGTCATCAGGGTACAGCATCCCTGACTGTGAGATGGGGTGTGCATGGTGCAGCAGCCCTGACTGTTCAGGCAGATGATGTGGAGCAACAGGGTGTAGCAACCCCAAGTGTCTGGGAGAAGACAGTGGGCAGCAGGGTGCAGCAACCTCGAATGTGGGGCAAGAGACAGGAGGCTTGTGGGGCAAGAGACAGGAGGCTTGTGGGGCAAGGGATGGGGCAGCAGAGTGCAGCTGCCTCAACTATGGCGGAGTCAGTGGGCATCAATATGCTCTGTACTGTTTCTAGTTATACATTATGTATTTTCACACAAAAACCTTCAAAGAACTGACATTTGTGAGTTCATATAGTACATGTGCTGAAATAGCAGTGTGTGGCAGACACCTGTTTGTCAATTCTGAGAGGAAAAGAATTATTCTTCAATGGACCTATTTATTGAGGCTACATCAAAGACGAACTACTTGTATGAATTAACAAACTTTAGATTTATTTTATATCCACTAAATAAACAACCAAGTGTTATATAGCTAGTAAAAAAACACAGAGTTTTGATGAGACAGAACTCACAGCTGTGATACAGACAAGCTGATTTCTCAAATGTATAACACTTTAGTTCAGCACTGAAACTCAGATGATCAGCTTTTTAGAAGAACAAAATTATATATTTTCAGCTAATTCATCTGAACACACACCAGAGACTGAGTTAGTAAAAACTTTGGACAGCAACTAATTAACTCTACAGACTGCTCTAATTAGGAAGTTTACCGCTCTTCAGTCAAGCAGGGACTTGCACTGCTAAAGCAGTAGCTTACTCCAATATGATGTCATCACTCTCCAAGGCTCAGTCAGAGGGACAGAAACAACCTATTTCCAGTTAGTGCAGAACAAGCTAACCAAAGCGGATTTAAAGAAAACCACAAAACCAAATATCATGATATTTTCAGGAAACACTGCTCATAACACAGGGACCTGAATTCAGTTTTTTTTTTTTTTTTTAGCAATGTGTAAAATGGTTGCCATTGATCTTTAAGGTGAAAATCAGACATAACCTTCAGGAGGAACTTCGGCTTGGAGCAAAGGACAACTTGTCCCTGTGGAAGACCAAGTAAGGAGACTCCACTGAAAGCACCTGGAGCTCACTGATCCTTCTGGCTGACGTGATAGCCACCAGGAAGGCAGTCTTCCATGACAGGTGTGACAACTCACACCTGTGCATCGGTTCAAATGGCCTGCCCATGAGCTTTGCCAAAACCAGCAACAGATCCCAAGGTGATGGTGATTCACACACCGGAAGGGAAATGTGGTCAAGGCCTTTAAAAAAATGCCAGACCACATTCTCCTGTGCTACTGACTGCTGATCAGCCCGCACCCCGTAGGCAGAGATCGTTGTCAGGTGCACCTTAAGGGTTGTCGAGCTAAGGCCCAACAGAGAGGGACCAGAGACAGTCAAGGATGCTAGCCGCCGGCATCAGCGACCCAGGTTTGGGAACTAGCCCAGGAGGCTGAAGGGGAGATGGACTGAGCAGCAACTGCATACTCTCCATCTCTGGGGGAGGGGGCTGGGCCTCCTGGTGTACCACCCTGGGTGACCATGGGGGGTGGCTTCCCGGGGGGCCAAGGTTGAGGCTGGGAGGTATGCAGATGCTAGGTGGGGCTCCACCATTGCGTCACTGAACGCCACAACTCCCAATCCCAGAACCCCCCTCAAAAAAAAATCAGCATAGCCCTGACCAGTCTCCTTGCTGCCACCTAATGCCCACCCGTTGCCTGGATGAGTTGGCGGGCATGGCCGACTGCCCCTTGCCCCTGCCTGGAAAGTAAACCACGGCTCCGTGGGGGCGGCAGTGGTGGGCTGTCCAGAGTCACCAGGATCACCTGTGCCTTGTCCCTTCGCACCTTCAGCACCACTTTGTGGATCAAGGGAAATGGAGGAAAGGCATAGAGGAGGCCCAGGGACCAGGGCCTTGAGAAGATATTGCTCTGCAGTGTTCCCTGCTGTGGGGGGCGAGCACAAAACAGCCTCAGCTTTGTGTTCTCCCTGGAGGCAAACTGGTCCACCAGAGGGCTGCCTCACTGGGAGAACATACTGTGCACTATCTCGGGATGAAGAATCCACTCGTGAGATGCCTCAGCCACCTGGCTGAGAGCGTCCGCTAGCTGGTTGGAGATACCAGCCACATGAATGGTCAGGAGATCGGACTCCAGGCTGTGCATGAGGATCCAGATGTGGAGAGATTCCCTGTACAGCGGAAGGGAGTGCATTCTGCCCTGCTTATTAAGGAAGTACATGGTCATGGTGTTGTCATCTGGACCTGAACCACCTGCCCCCTGAGATAAGGAGCAAAAGCGACCAATGTCAGCCAAACCGCACTGAGCTCCAGCAGGTTGATATGACATTGGGACTCCTCAGGGGTCCAGAACCCGTGGACTCTGTGGTCCACCAGGTGGGCTCCCCAGCCCAGAAGAGAGGCAGCGGTCATCAGGATGACTGCCGGCTCAGGGCGTACAAATGGGATACCTTCCTGCAGATGCTCTGGGACCAACCACCATTGGAGTGCATCCCACATCTGCTGGGTCACAGTGACCAGCTGGTCGAAGTGACCCCTGCGCTGAGACCACTGACTAGCCAGCTCCCACTGCAGGGGGTACATTCTCCAGTGGGCTCAAAGGACCATGCTGGTGTAGGTCACCACGCAGCCCTATAGGTGCAGGAAGTCCCATGCTGGGTGCAAATGCCCAACCCGAAATGATCGGGCAAAGGAGGTAAGAACCTCCACCCTGTGATACAACAAAAAGAGTTTCTGCGCTTCAGGCTTGGGCAGGGTGCGAGTCTGGGGTTGCTGCCCCAATGTGAACAGAAACAAACAAAAAAGACTCACACTCCAGAGCCAGGGGAGTGTAACTCCAGTGAAGGTGGCAGTATTGCCAATAAATCTCAATGCAACTGAAATAATAAAAGAAATAAAGCTTTTCTTTAGCGTGTATAACTGCAAACACCCCCTACACCCAGGAATGCTGCTACAGGCACCCAGGCGCTTCACCAATTAAGGCTTCGTCAGGGGGCCAAGAACCTCCGCTCTGCCCTGGCACTTCAAGAGTCGAGCTCTGCCCTGATAAAGTGGATCACCTGCGAGGGCATGCATTCTGATTTGGCCTTGTTGACCAGGAGGCCAAGAGAGATGCAGATCTGGAGGGCCAGGTCCCTGGATTGCTCCACCTCCTGCCTGAAGGGACCCGTGATGAGTCAGTCATCCAGGCAGGGGTATACCTGGGCTCCCCGGCATCTCAAGTGGGCAGCCACCACTGTTAACGAATTTAGTGAAAACACTGGGGGCCAAGGACCAGCCAAATGGCATGGCCTGGAACTCATAGCGGGTCCCTTCTGCTCGAAGGCAGAGGAACCACCAGTGAGATGGACGGATTGGGACACGGAAGAACGCATCTTGGAGATCCAGAGAGCAAAAATGGAAATTACGATTATCAGAATTATTGATCTTTTTGACAGTCTCCATCACTGTCACACTAGTGATAGCGCCTCTGGCACTATCCCACTAGTGTGAATGAGTGATGGAGACTTAGTCCAGGAAGATCCACACATTTTGCTCAAGAGATGGTACGATCTAAGACAGAGTTACCATTCTGAAGGTGCGAGACCTGAGGAATTTGTTCAGGTCCTGCAGATCTAAGAGAAAGTGCCAGCCCCATGTCTGTTTCGGTACCAAGAAGTACCTGGAGAAGAACCCTGGTTGATGTGGAGGGTCAAGGGCAGGAGCCACTACCTCCTTGCAAAGGAGCTAGGCGATGTCATCCCAAAAGGCCAACCGAAAGTCGACGGACACCATGTCCTCCCATGGGGCGTGGGCTCGGCTGGGAGGGTAAGTATTGAATTCCAGAGGCAGACCCAGGCCCACCACCTCCAGAACCCACCAGTCCATGGTAACAGTGGACCAGACGGTAAGGAAGTGGTGGAGCCGGCCCCCCACGGAGGACCCAGGGAGTTCAGGATGGGAATGGGGAGGGTGCTACATTCAGTCACTGGCAGGGTTGGAAGCAGAGGAGGGTCCGGCTGAGGGACCACGACCTCTGGGCTTCCCGATGACTGAGGTCACGGACTTGGGCCATGGGCACCAGGCCTGCTGCTGACCAGCCAGGGGCTGGGCAGGTTTGGCTGCAGAGGCGGGATGAAAGGGCTTCCTCTTAGAGGGTTTGGAGCCCTTACAGTCTTTCTGGACAGAAGTCACCGAGTCCAAGGTGGTGTTGGACTTTTCAATCCTGGTGAGGTGCCCCCCTACCCCAGGCCTAAAGAAGTCAGTCCCCAAGAATGGCACATCTGCCAGCTTGTGTTGCGTATCCGTCGTGAAGGTAGAGATGCGCAACCAAGCCCTGCAGCACATGGCAACTGCTGCCGCCGCAGACCGGGCGCAAGAGTCACCAAGGTTCATGGCCATCTGGAACTGCTGCTTCGTGACAGCTTGGCCCTGGTCTCGGATCTGCTCAACACTGATTTGCAGGTCTGCGGGGAGGTGGGGGAGCGCTTCATCTAGGGAGCTCAAAAGGACATATAAGAAATGGGCCATCAAAAGGGCCAAACTTGCTTGTTGAAGGCTGAGTGAAGAGGTAGCATACACTTTTGTCACCATATGGTCCAACTTCATGGACTCTTTGTCGGGGGGGGGGTTGTCCACATCCCTGTTGCTCATGCACCGAAAAATAGAGTTGGCTTCGAGCCCCTCAGTCAAGGGATACTCCATGAATCCCGACAGGGATCCAGTAGGGACCGCATACTTGCGGGCCATCCAGGCCGACAGTGCTGGATGCTGCCACAGCTCCAGGGCAGGACCTAGAATGGCATTCTGAACAGGGAAGGCCTCCACAGGAGTGTCACCCCGGTCTAGGTTCTCGGTGAGCGGGTACTGTTTCCACTTTTGAAAGGATTCTAACTTGAGACCCGTTGACTCGGAAATCAAGCGGAACAGGCCTATAAAGGAAGTGGGCCATGAACTGTTGACAAGTCCCCCACCGACTCCACGTCCAGCTGGCAGGAGTGGAGGGAGGACCCCTCAGATTCTGAAGAATCATGAAAAAGAGGTCACCTGCCCGAGTCCCCACTCACCCAGTAAGGCCAGTCTGGGGTGATGGTGACCAATAGCCGATGGGGTAACCCCTTGCCCAGCCAAGTGCCCTTAGTCGGAGAGCCAGTCATCGGCTGCTTAGGTGGTGGCTCCACCAAGATCGGTGGAGAGGCCAGAGAGGGCCGTGCTGGGACTGTACAAACCAGCTCCTGCTGGGGCAGGGTCTGCTGCAGCTCCAGTAGTGGCACCCAGGGAAGGGCCGGAGAATCTGCGATCAGCTTGATCCAGGTCAGCCAGAGCTGTTGCCACATAAGGTCCTCATAGCACCAACACAACAAGCGCTGGTGCCTCTCCTCAACCAAGAAAGATGAGGACGATGATGAATAGCGGTGGTGCCACCTCTTGCCCAAGTGCCTGGAGTGCGAGTGTCACAAACGACGTGAGCTGCCACAGTCAAAGCTTCTGGAGTGGGAATGAGACCGCCAGGGGAACCGGCAGTGGGTCACATTGACGGCCAGTGAAGACCGAGCCCTCTCCAACTCCTGAGGCTCCGGAGTGAAGGGTGTTGGAACAGCAGGCTGTCCTGTGCCCCCCAAGAATGTCAGAACCGGAGACCTGGACAAGGAGGTGTCAACCTACTCAGTAGACAAAGTGTCGATTGGGTCAAGAAAAATCTCAGCCGGAATGTCAACCTGAGTCTCGGCCAACTAGCCCGACAGGGAGACCGTGGAGCTGGCGGTGAAATCCGAAGCACCGGCCGAAACTGAGCACTCGGGCAAAGTGCGGAACATGGAGGCTTAAGAGCACTCCAAATCCCATGAACATCAGCAAGACCACTTCTCGGTCTCTTTCTCCTTGTCCTTTTTCTGCTCCTTTGACTTCGTGCCCTTAGTACCCTGCCCAAGGGTGGGTAGGGATTGCCACAAGTTCTTGAATGCACTGTGAAGGAAGCACCCAAGAGGAGCGGCCAAAAGGTCAAAGCTGAGGAGGACTGCGCTGCAGCCTAGGCTGTGGAATCCTCAAAATACAAATACCTGAAGTGGCAGCCCTGGCAGAAGCATCCCAGACATCATAAGCTGAGCGTAGCAAATGTTTGCCACCCTCAGCACCACAGGATAATGTTTTAAGTAACTCATTCTTGGCAAAGCCTGAGATGTAATACAAGCAGCTTTTCAAAGGCTGCTCTGATATTTTATCATATGGACCTGACAGTTTGCAATCCTAAGGCCCAGTGAGGCAGAGGCATAAGTACCCTTGCCTATCACATACAGCCTCCTAGATTTTTTATCAGGAGGTAACGTGCTCATATGTTTAGGTGCCCTAGACCTATCATGAGCAGCCATGAAGACTACAAAGTCAGTTTCTGGCTGGTTAGCATTATAAGGCTTAGCAGATGGTGCAGGATACTGCTAATCAACCTTTCTATAGACTACATTCACTGAATTTGGTCTGTACATGCAGCAAACGTAGCATCCCCTAATGCAGGGTATATAGGTAGAATTATAATGGAAGGTGTGCAGGGTACTTCCCAAAATGTCCATGAGATTTCTTTTTCTGACTCTTCCTCTTCCACAGCAAAGCCCATGGCAGCCTGCATTTGCTGTATCATGACTTGGAAAGTGGGAATCTTCAGGAGGAGATCACGGCTAAGAAATCACTGCTAGGACTCTCCCCCCCCCGGGGGTCTCCACCTCCCTACAGCAGCCAACTTCGTCCGTCACGACCTGTAGCTCTGTTAAGGCCACTTTCAAGGTGTCCAGAACCAAGACCTCTCTTGCCCAGAGATCCTTCCTCTACCGAGCCCCCACCTGGTTCAACTCCCTCCCTAGCTGCATCTCCAACTTGCCAAAAATTGGCTCCTTCTTTAACAGCCCTTCGGAACCATATTTTTAATACCCGCTGTTGTAGGTGCAACTAACCCCCTGTTGTAACTTGTGGTTCCCACCCACCTTGCCCCTGGCTCGACGACATCCACTGGACAGCCTCTCCCCTCCCCGACCTACTCCTTCCCTACTAGGTCCAAACAGGGATGTAACCCGCTGTCTTCTCTGAGGACCTACTATATCCATGAGTGTAACTCACAATTTTGTAACATCATATAACCTAAGTAACATACAAACTACTACATTATGTAACCTAAGTGTATCTATGTTTAATGTTCCTTTTACTGCACCTGTAATGTTATCCTCTGTTTTAATCTGCACTGTAATAACTGTCTTGATGTCTGCCCCCACTGCGATGAGGTGCCTTTGTAAATGAGTCTCTGACTCAAAAAGGTTGTAAACCCGATTTGTAATGAATAAATGAATAAAATGAATAGACCACTGAGTGTTCACTGCAGGATGACAGGGTACAACTAGATAGGGGTGCTACATATTTTTCTCTATCATATTCCTCCTCAAAATCCATGAGGTCAGGATCATATTCTGCTTTCTCATCGATGCCTCTATTGATGACAGGAACCACAGAATACACCAGCGACACCACTGGTGGCTGAGAAGGAGGAATCCGTGGCATATTACATGAACCTGTCGAAGAGGACTGAGTACCAGGAGGCCCCGTCGGTGCAATAACTGCCTGTATTGGTAGTTCAAGCAGAGTGCAACTGATGATTTTGTCGAACGATGCCAGCACACCCTGAGAGTTGAAGCAGCCCTGAAAAAGGGCCGGGACTACTTGTATCGATAGGCCTTGGCCCATCGACAATTGCATCCTCCCATTCACTGTAGGTATGGCCACACTGAAGCCAAGCCCTGACCTTGGTGTCTCATCAACGGTTTTGGGGGGGGGGGGTCTTTTGTCAATGCTGCCAGAGTGGGCAATTATGAATCTGATTTTCCTCATCTTAACAGTGACCAGAACCTCACCAGCAAAGCAGCTCTTTCTTTTTCTCTTTGTGCTTGTGGCCGGATGATACCATTCCCTGTCCCAATCCTTTGACTTTGGTGGCTGTTTCTCAGCCTATGGTAAGGGACCCTGTTCCTTGTAGATGGATTTCAAAGTTTTGAGAAAGAGAACATTTTCTAGAGATTTCTTGCAGCATCGCCTTGTAGCCTGGTTGAAGCTCTGGCAAATCTCATAAGTCCTCATGTTGTGAGACAGGCCCAGAGAGCACACAGACTGCGTGTGTGTCTTTGTAAATTTTATCTCTGCACTTACAATACTAAAATAAAGGCTCTATTGACTTCAGCAGCATGTAAAGATGACAAAATAAACACTTTAGTTAAAAAAAAGAATAAATGGCAGCAGCTAGGTTGGTGGTGTTTCCTTCAGCAGGTCCAATGAGGATGATCGACGGCAGGAAAAGAACTGAGGCGTGTTGGGGCCGCCCAAGCTTATATATACACATAGACATGGTACATCATCATGGGTGGCCCCAGGCTAGCAAAAGTTTTTGTGTAGTCCCACTGCTGATGGCTATTGTTCCAAAGGTGTGGCCTAATGGAGGATATACTGTATCCTCAAAGATTTGTCCTTATTTTTTAAAAAAAAGCTGGTCATTTTCACTTTTTGTGCTAATCTCTAGCCAAAAAAAAAAATCACTGAATCAAATTTTGCCACAATTGGCACATCAAGGGATCTTGTGCCAGAACACGTGCTTTCAAATATTTTGTGAAAATCAGTCATCGAATGGCCAAGATATATGCAGCTGAAAATTGGGATTTAACATTACAAACCGCCTACTAACCCTAACTACAGCAGCAATAATAACAGATTCCCAGTCAATTCATTACTGTGCTTACTTGTACTATGTTTGTTAATTATAGACTTACTTTCCTAGGATAGTTTCAAAGGTCAGAAAATTAAAGTATTTCAAATCTTCCAACTGGTAGAATGCATTTACTGAACCAGATTACAAGATTCTGAACACAGCACAAAGAAGTCTGAATTAAACCATAAAAAATAATTAAGAGAAAGAACCAGTAACTTAACTTTTTTTTTTTTTGTATTTCTTGATTTTCAAATACTTTTTCCCTTTTACAGAATTACAGACTATACAATGAGCTATTTTTATTCAGAAACTTCCCTAGTGACTCAGAGCAGTATAAATGTACAGGTTTATCACAGCAGCAAATCGCATGTCTATTACTAGAACAGAACCAGAGAAGCTGACACCAAGATGGGAATCCCACTACTGTAACTGGAATTACATGAATTCAGTGACGCATACCTGTCAGCAGACCCACATGAATAAGCACAGCGGACCCCATTATTCCAAGGTTTCTCCAACTCTGCATGTCCCTATATCACTCACTGACAGGATTATGCAGCTGTGACAGGATATGGGACCAGATGCCTTTATCTCTTTCTGTTAGTTTGAAAACATTGTTCTGGATGTGACAGGATATGTGTCCAGATGCATTTATTCTCTTTGTTAGTTCAAAAACACATACTTCTGTATGGGGACTGTTCTTCTACCATGAAGGTGCCAGCTTTCTCATGGGAAGTTGAAACAAGACTTGCTGAAAGACTGGAGACAATTAAGCCATAAAGCCATTGTGAGGGTCTTTCTCTGGGATATGTTTCCATAGCAGACAGTAGTGCAGGGGGATGTCGTAAAAACCTCAGAGATACTAAGGGGTACAAAGAAGATGATGTCACTGTCACTCAGAGACAGACACACACACACGAGAGGATACTGTGGAGAACTGTCTCTCAAAGGGTGAAGTCACTCCCACAGCCAGAAAGGTATAAAATGGGGAGCTGGGGGGTGGTGGGAAAGCTCCCCCTCTCTCGGACACTCAACATCTGAAGGGAAGGGAGCCGTGCCAAGGAAACTAGCGGACTGGTAAGAAAGCATAGTTAGGCAAAGAGCCTTCTGTAGCTAGGGTAGGTTAAGAGTTTTAGGTCAGGAAATGAAAATTCCGTACCTACCATAATTCTTGATCTTCCTGTATATCTTCACCATTCATCACTGGTGGTTCAAGCTGGAGGTGCTAGGACCCCCACAGGAAGCTTTTTAGCTTAAAAGCTTTCTTCCTATCTGGAGGAGGGGTGAACATCCGAGACGGCACTGCCCTCGAGGCTGACATACTACATGGCACTCACAGATTGGCCAGTAACAGATGCTGGCCCCTCCATTACCTCAGTTCTGCTCGCCGGAGAGGAAAACAGAGACAGAGAAAAGGTGGAGGGTCGGGCAAGGGAGCACAAGGGACAGAAAAAGAAAATGATATAAACTTAAAAAGGAATAAGCCCACCAGAGGAAGGGGATAGGCCCTAAGATTTGTGGGAGGGGGATCCCAACCACTGGGCAGGTGAAAGGGATGAGAGAAAGGGAGAGGAGGGAAAAGGTAAGAAAGGGAGGGAACAGATATAGAGGCAGGAGGGACTGAGGGGTGGAGAGAAGGTAAAAATTACAAGGGGAAGAGGAGAGGAGAAAAGCGGACTCCAAAGGGCAACCCACCAAGAGGAGATCCTGAACTGGCTATGGAGCAAGGAGAGAAATCCTCTACTTATATTTATTTTTAGACTGAGAACCAGGAGGCCATAGGATTTGGAGCTAAGAGAAGCCCAGAGGGCAAGTCAAGAATAACTCAGAGGCTGCCTCAGATGCAATTTACACTTCAAGAAGGAAGGGGTCCAACCAATCCCCTCCCCCCTTTCCCTCTCTCTCTCACCCCCTCCCTAACCGCTTTAAGAGGAGAGGAAAAATAAGAGATGAATCCCGGGGCAGGGTTCCACTGGTTAGGACTGGAGAAAATCACCCTGCTAGAAGGACCGTATCTAGACCAAGAGAAGGGCTACCTGCGCTCAAGCATCCCACCAGGCAGAAAATGTATTTATTTATTTAAAATTTCATGACCAGGAAAGGCACACTGAAGCTCGTTTGCATTTGCGACCCGGGTACTGTTTGTACAGAGAGTAGTAGTTGTAGATACAAGAAACAGACAGTATGTACAACATTTTACAGCAGTTTAAAATACACAGAGTCAGTGGTTAAAACAGTTTAACAAATTCAAGTGGAGAGGGAGAAGGGAGATGAAATCAGCTAGTTCTAAGAGGCTGGGTAGGTGGGTGGATGATTAGTGATGGATGGTGCTTTGGTATCGTTTTGTGACCATTTGAACATTTAGGGCATTGTGGGGTGGGCTGGCACTTGATAAGTCAAGTGAAAACAGAACTGGAAGGTGCCAGACGAAGGCGTGGAGGGATGCTGTTCCAGAGAAGGGGGAGGCAGTAAGAGAAGGCAGCTTGGCTGGTTTGCGAGCGAGGGCATGGGAGGTGGAAAGTACAGGTGTCCCTGTGGTGGAGAAGGTAGCTTAGGGAGGAGGTTGGGGTGAGGAGGAAGGTGAGGTGGGGGGTAGGGACCCATGCCAGTACTTGGCTACAAAGAAGGTGCTGTGAATGGTATGCCTGTGGGAGAGCAGAGCCAGAGATAGGGGAGCGTAGAACCGGCAATGGTGAGTGAGAGGGGGTGAGGCGGTAGCAAAGCGGCAGAAGGAATTTAGGAGTATGTCAAGTCTGGAGAGAGAGAGGAGGCTGGGGCCGTTTCACAGACTATGTCTGCATAGTCAATTACTGGTAGGATAGTTTTACGAACCAGTTCGCAATGTGTGGGGATTGGCAGGCACTCCTTGTAGCGATAGAGGATGGCGAGTTTGGGCCGGAGCTTTGTGCAGAGTGCCTCAATGTGAGTGGAGAAACTGAGGTGGCTGTCCAGCCAGACTCCCAGGTATTTGAAAGCGGAGACTTGCTCCGGGGAGAGCCGTCTGTGGTAGTAATAGCACAGGAGGGAGGCAAGCTTCTGTCTCGAGCCAAAGAACATCGTGACCATTTTTTTTGCGTTTAGTGCAAGCAGGTTGTCCTGGAACCAGGACTGGACTCTGTTGAAATTGTCCTGAAGCGTGGGGAGGACACTGTCAAAAGAGGTGCCCGAGGTAAATAAGATCATATCATCTGCGTAGAGATGCATGTTTGAGGCTAAGCAGGAGGAGGGAAGGTTGTTAATAAAGAGAGAGAAGAGGAGAGGGCCAAGTATGGATCCTTGGGGGACACCAGACTGGATGTAGCGAGGAGAGAGAGTCACCCACTTGGACTGACTGCTGTCTGTTAAGGAGGTACGAGTGGAACCAGGCGATGGCAGGCTGGGTGATGCCGAAAGAGCTAAGTTTGCTAAGAAGAAGTGGGCAGGAGACAGAGTGGAAAGCTTTAGTACCTTACATGAGGTGGTAAATATAAAGGGACCTTGCTCCATGGGTATTCTGGGCTGGACGCCCTCTGGCATATATGAAGACATGCATAGCCCCAGTGCCATTTGGATTAAAGAAAAGGGGACTAAAGGGAGAATGGGGGGGCAATCCCCAGAGCTCCACTGACCATGCCAGAGACCCAAGGAGGAGGAAAGAAGGGCCCTTAAGAAAAGAGGAGAAGCATCCAGAATCAAAGAGGTTCTGGGGAGTTGCCACCCCCAGGGTGTCCTGGCTAGGCTATACAGGGTTTCAAGGGGACCCGAGCCAAAGAGGGCAAGAGTTCCTGCTTGCCCTCCCCCCAAAGGTGGGTCCCTGCTGCTTCTAAGAAGGATCAGTGGACCCAGAGGTGCCAGCTGGACTATGCTTGCAATTGGCCTCAATTGGGAAGAAGGTAAGCAGGGAGGAGGCACTGCCCAGGAAGCTGAGGTCCAAGAGGAGATGGTGGCTGGGAAGCAGTGATGAATGAAGAGGTTCCCTATCATAACAGCGACTACTGCTACAGCGAGTGTACATCGCCAAAAATCAAAACGGCAATGTACACTCAACAGTGAACCTGACAACAGTGACGGAAAATCAATATATCTATGCGACCCCATTAAATTATGATTCTGAACTCCAAGGGGGGTGTATGTTGGGGAGGGGGAAAAACTTGGACAGAACAAAAAAATCTAAATGTTATACACATTCAAAAAACAAATAAATAAAAGCCCTACCCAGCCCGAACCCTGGACCTCCCTCACTGCAGTCCGCCACCCTTGCCACCACACCAGAACGGCGGCTCAGCAGCATACCGCCACACTACACCCCACATACCTTCCCCTTCCTGAACCCTCCTCATCTGGTCCTTTGCCCACCTAGTATACTGCTGTTTTTACCCGTCCCATGGCGCTACAACCGTGCCTTGCTACCCTTTCAGGGTAGCTCACATCACAGGCGCTGGAACTGAGTCGCTCAAAACTGAGTCACTCAGTTTCAGTCACCATTATAACGTGCTACCTGGTATAGATATATAGGAAGATCAAGAATTATGGTAAGTACGTGACTTTCATATTTTACCTGTATCAATCTTCACCAATCATCACTGGTCGGTAAGTACTAAGAACCACAACTGTGGTGCTGGCATCTCCCAGAGGGCTAAACATTCCCTCAGCCTCTTGTGGAGGACTCATAAAATGAGGGGACCCATCACAGGTCTAGCCAGACCCGCTACTGGTCAGGGTCAGTTCGGGGCCCCTGACCTGCAGGGGAAGGAAAATGCCCTGACAACTCTCTTCTGGCCCTGTGGGAAAAAAATCGGTCCCCCCAGAATGGGGAGGCAGTCACCCCACGTCGGGCCAAGGGTGACAACCAGGAGAGGCGGAGCCATGCCATCCACCTAATGCAGACTGGTGTTTCTACAATCCTGGAGGCTACTGCGTTGGCATCAAAAGATGCCCTCGCTTGGTGTCTCGCCAGCTGCAAGCCGTGAGTAGAAATGGCTACAGCTCGCTTGCCTCACTATCAGGCATGGCCACCAGTATCTGACCCAGTGTAGCCCACAGGTGTCTTTCTTAGGCCACCATGTGTGCTTGATGTGCCGAGATGGAGATCAAGAGTCACGCTGAAGAGAAGACCCTTCTGCCTCAGCGATTAAACTCCATGGAGTCAGTCGCTGGGGGGCGGTCTCTTGACAGGCGAAGATGCCCTGAAGGGGTATCCAGCCACTCCAGCCTGACTTGGGATGGGGTATAGCTCCTGGAGACCCGGGTGGGGGCACAATAACTGTGCTGGCAGTCCCGAGGGGCTGGAAAAGGAGAATGAGAACCTGCCATGCACTGTGCGACTCCTCCATGAAAAGGCATGGCCATAGAGAGATCACGATGGATTCTTGACTGTATTCCTCAAGGAATGCCAGTGTTGCACATGCAGGATTGCATTGTATCAATGGGGGAAGATGGAGTTTCTCCAACATCATCGTGAGGAACCATTGATACTCAGTGAAGTCAGCATCAGAGGAAAGTTAAAATGGAGAGTCTTCTTCCTCAGAGGAGGGAGCTGACGGTGTAGAAGGTCTCTGCATATAGTGTGACGATGCCAAGGGAGGAGGTGGGGAAAAATCTCATCTATGGCCTTAAAATAAACGGGAAATGCACTCGCCATCACCCTACACTGTTCCCAGGTGAGGGGCCCCAAGGAACCAGAAAGACCTGGGAGAGGTGGAGGAAAGAGGGGGAGCAGAATGATCTTGTGAGACCAATGCTCCTCTGCCAGGGCTATGGGTACAAGCAGGGGATCTCTCCCTAGGGAGGGGGCTGTGCTGCCCAGCCACTGACTGCTGCTCAATCCTCTCTGAGCCAACGGTGCAGCCCTAAGGAGGAAGACCCCTGGTGAGGATATCAGAGCTGTAGAGGCCCAGAAGGGTGGCCCCTATCCACACCCACAGCAGGACTCTGGCCCCTAGCTGGAGAGGGGGCACTCAGGTCAGCACCCCGACTCTGTCCCAGGGTGGCTGAGGCCACCAGGACAGAATGGGACACCAGATGGGGTCCCACCCCATCTGACCTAGAGGACCGAGACCTGTCCCTTGAGAGGGAGAGGGGGAGGAGGAGGGAGAGAGAGAGAGAGAGGCCCTACTTTGACCAGTGCTCTGAGGGAAGGGGGAAGAGAAAACGGTCACCCAGGTTGGCTTCCAACTCCCCCTCGAACTCCGGGTCAGTACTGACTGCTGAAGTGGCACTGAAGATGGCATCACTGATGGAGACTACCCTGGAGGCAGCACCGTCATCCAAAGCAGCACCAACTGCAGTGCTGTCACCAGAGGTGGCACCAACATACGAGGTGGCACCGACCACGGCATCAACCTCAAACGCAGCGCCATCCTTGGAGGCAGCGTCGACTGTGGCACCAACCTCAGAGGTGGCACTGAAAGCGGCACCATCACCGTTGGGATGCCGCAAGCAGCGTCGCCACCCAGGATGGCACTGGAGATCTTCACAGCACCGAGAGTGGCACTGGCAAAGAGAGAGACTATGCCACATATGGTGTCAGCCTCAGAACTTGAACAAGAAAAGGACCTCCTGCTGATTCTGGAGAGCGTTCGCAGTTCTGGGGAACTCGGCTGCCAGTCCAGATCATTCTGATCACCCTCCGATTCTGGGGAGGAGACCACGGAGAGCTCAAGAGAGGCAACTCCAGACATTCTACCCATCCTGGAACCAGGGATGGTGTCGGGAGGGGACCCAATGGCAGTGGCCGAGCTGCCTCACTCAATGGCACCAGAGACGGTGCCAGGAGCTGAGGCTGCACCCGCTGAAGCCTGCGTGGGAACCACCAATGTAGGCCCTGCATATCACTGAGATCTCAACACCGGGGTGGCCCGGTTCCCGAAGGGGAACAAGGTTGCAAGGAGTGCACAACCAGTCCCTCAGAAGAGACTGACTGTCCGCTTGACCCCTCTCCCAGGCATCTGGTCTCAGCGGGACCTGAAACCATGGAGGCGAGCTCTCCCCCAGCGTGTACAGCAGCAGTGGGAGGCACGGGGGAAGGGCCCAGGGATCTCACCTTAGTGGCCCTCATGGGATGCTGACCACCAAAGGTTGAGGGGGTCATGACCAAACCTTGCCGCATGGATAACCAATGTGCAAAAGTCCACAGAGAAGCAGGCATCATAACGATCCATGCTGTGATTTGGCCCTAGGCAGGTGAAACACCAGTCATGTGGGTCTGTTACAGAAAAGCTACTACCACAGGGGCACCAACACATCAGGGTAGTTCCCACCTTTGAAAGTTTTTGCCCCGAATCTGATTTGATCAGCAACACACAAAAATGATAAAACAAAGAAACAGACTCGATGCCACACTTTTATTTTTTCTGTTTACATTTTTTCCACTCCTTCTTCGGAGCGGGCAGGTGGCTCCAGGCCCTTCCTCGGAGGGAACTCATCCTTCGCCAAGCTTCCTGCACCCAATCCCACCCGCCATCCCCCACAGGTTACCCCCCGGCTGGTGGCGAGGGCAACAGTCTTCCCCACCCCCAGAAGCCAAAAATCCAGATTGCTGGGGTTACAGGGTGCAGCTCAGCCATCATGGAGCCTGCCACCTTCGTTTTTCCTCCTTTTACATCCCAGGCCCCACGAACGTGCAATGGGCAGGGTGACTACCTCCACCTCTGCGAAGGCAGTCGAACACCCTGGATGTGGGCCCTCCCTTCTGAGCAGCGATCTGTGCCGACACCCAGCCATTGCTGGGTGTCAGGCCACAGCGCTGCACTGATCCCCCCGAGAAAGGAGAGCTGTCGGCGGACACTTCATCCTTTCTTGCCCCAGCCGACCCCTAAGCAACCCAAGTCTGTTCCCAAACCCAGGTCACCAGTATGGTGTGAGGTGTGACGTCCAGAGCCTCAATGCTCAGCACCACTTGTCTGGCCCTGCAAATCTTTCTTTGTAAATAAAAGAACAACGGTGACGGAAAACAGTGACAGAACATTGTCGAATAAACAGGTCAATTGAGCAAAAAAGAGTGAAGAGTCTCTGGAAGATTCGATGAAGGTATTGCTGTCCCACACAGTTGTGCTGTCCTCGACAGCAGAAAAAGCAGAAATGAGGTAATGAAGGGGCCAGCGTCCATTATTGGCCAACCCACGAGTGCCACGTAGTACGTCGGCCTCAAGGGCAGCGCCGTCTCAGATGTTGGCCCCCTCCTCCAGATAGGATGAAAGCTTTTAAGCTAAAAAGCTTCCCACAGGGTCCTAGCCCCTCCAGCTTGAACCACCAGTGATGAATGGTGAAGACTGATACAGGTAAGATAATGCAGGTTTTTCTAAACATCAACTGCATGTTCAACTTCCTTTATTTTCCATTCTAAGTAAATGTGCAGTCCTTTTATTTTACTGTAAATATATTCTGTTTGTAAATACCTGTAGTTCTTCTAGTAAAGAATCTATTGTTGATGGAACCAGTGACTCCCTGTTTACTGACAAGGTAATTTTATTAACTGCTGGACTCGGTTTGCAGTCTGTCTCTGAAGAGCTCTCCACCAGCAGTTATTGTGTTCACCTTCCTGACCTTGAGCAGGGGGTTAAAGGTGGTTTGCTGATTCCAGACAGAAAAATCAGGTGGTTGCAGAGAATTAGAAGTCCCCGACTGAAACTGCCCTGTAAGCAAGGACGACCCAAGGGGCAGTTTTTGGCACAACTGGTGGCAGTGGTGTGGGATCACTGTCACAGCAGCCATAACATAATTTATCAGTCTCCCAACTTCCTCAGATTGACACACTTCCTTCCTGGAAGTACATTAACAAAAATGCATCCCAAACCATGAAACACCCCAGGCTGTACCATGGCATAACTTTAAGAGTTGCAGTTTCCTCAGCTTTTTCTGTTACTCTTTTTAAAAGATACCTGAAAAACCACAGTTGCGGTCAGAACTGTTAAAAGATATGGCTCAGGTAAGGGAAGTACAATACCACAGACTGATCTGCCACATTTTCCTACAGTGATAAGAGCCGAGGTGACTACTGTCTGTATCTGGGCAACTGAGCGCATGCCTTAAGCTACTTCAGTTCTGGTGACTGGGTATCAAACACTTAAATAAAATACCTCTGTTTTGCAGCATTACTAAATAAGTAAAAATATAATGTAGCCACTAACTTCATCTGCAGAATCGGTTTCTATTTTTCGTGGGGACTACTAGAAACCAAAAACGCAACAAGGGTTGGTACAACCACAGTAAGCAGATGGCTATATTTGGTTTGCCACCTCAAATCTCTAAAACATACTGCACAGCTTTAGGAATTTTTTTTCAGTCACCTACACAGGTGGTCTTTTTAACCCTTTATGACAAAAAACAAATGTTAGACTTGGTGCGCTTAGCTTGACTTCTGTTTCATAAAGATACTTGTCAGTTTTACTTGCTGTTTCTATGTTTACTGCGTTCATATTTTTTAATTCTTCACAACGCATCTTATTTATTCTCAGTTTTACTTAAAAGTAACATCTGATGAACAATCAAGAACGTTCACATTATAGAGGGAGAGTAAAAATGCAAATCTCTCAAGTTTGCCAGCTCCCTCCCTCCAGTGTATTATCTGTATGGGGTTAATACTTGTACAGTACGTCCACATGGAATGTGAAGACAAGTTGGGTGGAGAGTCTGACATTTATTTGTGAGGTCTCATTTCAGACCACAAATAATCTATATGCAAATCCTATTTTGCTCTCTCTCTCCTTCATCTGCCCTCCCTTCAAGCAATTTCATCAAAATAGGTCTGGAAAAGAGTTTTCTGCATAGAAGGTTTAATTAATTTGTAATTGCAACTGAATGGCTGAAGTTTTTCAATTTAAAAGAATTCTTAAAAAGGGGAACAACGTAATAACAAAGGTAATAAAAACACATTTACGCGTGCACAAAGGTGATAAAAACTAATTTATACACACACGAAAGTGATAACACATATTATGAAACGGGAAAGAAAAATCCTGTGATCTGATTGATCAACAGCTGTCCTGACCTGTACCGGAATGGACTAATATAAAATGGGTAAAGGAATACATGCGTCCTGATTGGCTAAGACTTGATTCTAGCCATGGCTTAAACACAGCACAAACCATAGCTAAAAACAAGTCCCTGCCAACCTGGAACTAGCACATTCCAGAGCTATGTGCCAACATAAATTGTTCATTTTGTAAATGGCAGCTATCTTTTTACTTACTGCACACATTCCTCACATATCTGCAGTAAGCTGCTCCCCCATTCGCTGCAGGATTTTCTTTTTGTTTGAATTTGTATAGTCATCCCCTGCCTAGTTAGTCACTCAATAATCCTCGCCCTGGCAGCTGCCTGTCCACTAGCTCACTCGCTAGCAACACTGGCCACTCAATTACTCACTTCAGCCTTCTCTATCTATCCGCTTTCTCTACAGCTGCAAGCTGGCAGTGCATCTCCATCTATGGGAGCCGTAATAAGGAATGTGCCACTGGTCTCATCCATGTGGTAATACACTTGCTGCTCCTGAGGTAGCCGGTGGTCAGAATAATACTTGCTCCTGGCCACCCGCTTCCTTAAAACACATAGCCACACTCATGCGCACCCACCCACCACAGCTCTGGTAATAAAGAAAATTTATAAACACATACAGAATTAAAAAAAAAAAAAAAAAAGACAGAGCTGCCTCAATGGCTCCCTGTTTCAGGCCAAACTCTGATCGAGGACCTGTTCACTCTCCCAACTGGTTCTGTGTGCTTCTTCAGTGAAAGGAGAAAATACTCCTACAAACATGGTGCCACTGCCACACTTGAGCCCACAACCGGCTTAGTAAAAAAAAAAAAAAAAACCTAAAACTGCTTAGTCAAACCCACCTCCCCAACACAGCTGAGTGTAAAAAAAAACAAAAAAAAAAACTGGCTCTAACACTCACTGGCTACTGGCGCCATCGATCACTATCACACACCACTGCCGATCTGCTAGACTGTGCCTGTGATTACAACCTCAGGCTTTCCTTACTTGCTGGCTCTCTAAAAAAGTTGATTTATATCAAAACTGTTTTCACAAAGACAAAAAAAAACACAGCGTAGAGCGATCAAAAAGTACAGTTACATAAGAACTTACCGTAACAGTAGATCTTCGAGAGACGTTCCTGCAGTAGGTTATTACAAGTTGGACTAGCGCCACCTGGTATCTGGACCGCATGGCAGACTTTTACAGTAATGCCTGGCAGGTGACCGCCCACCCGACGTCACGTGATGACATCAGCGTGACCCTATAAAGTGGGTGGTCTCCACGCCCGGCCTCCAGTTCTCACACCAGAGTCCCTGAAGGAAAGACAGAAGGAAACAGGTTCTGGAGTCCCAAAAGAAATTTAAGGGAAGGAGGGAGGGATGGAGGGAAAAATATGACCTACTGCAGGAACCTCTCTCAAAGATATGAAAATTACGTACATACTGTAATTCTTGATCTTCTCTTGTATCTTCACCATTCGTTACTGCTGGGTGTAAGCTGGAGGCGCACACCCGCCACGGGAGTTTTTTTTTTTTGGAGTCGGCACCGCCGCCCCCGAGAGTGATGCACCCCGTGATGCGTGAGGGGCGGCCATTAGGCGCCGCAGACTCCTCCTCCTCCTCCATCCCAGTTCTGTTAGCTGGAGAGGTGAAATAAGGATAAGAAAAACAGAGCGAGGCAAGAGAGCCGAGGGATAGAAAAAAGGCATAAGCCGGAAGAGGACAGAAAAGAAAAAATGCCTGCAACTAAGCGACCGCAGGGCCTCACTTCTGGGGCGGCTCCAAGGGAGGAACAGATGAAGAAAAGGAAAAGAAGAGAGGTAGAGAACAAGGGATGCTGGGAGGGGAGAATACTGCCCACTGATATATCGGTTTAAAGCTTATAAGTTCGGACCAAAACAAGGGAGTAAGGATCCCGCTTGATAGGACTGAAAGTAGGTTCAACCGAACTGCTTTCACAGACTGGACACAAAGGGCAGATTCTCTAACCTCCTGTCATCCCAACCTCAAACTCTAGCTGACAGCTCACAGACTGCAGAGGCAGAAATTGTTAATGCTAACACAGATGCGTGTGTGGAGGGGGTGAGCTCTACAGAGGGCACCCCTTTATGAAATTATATAGTGGGATCTCAATCGGACTCCCGAAGGCCAGGCAATAGTATCAGCTGAAGGTAATTGAAGCGCTAGGAAGCACCAACCAGAAGAACTCATACAAAGAAGATTATGACCTGCCAGAGGGACCAGGACAAAAAAGGACCGAGCCATAGAGGGATGGTCCTTTAACTGTGAATTGAACTACATGGTTAAGAAAACCAAGAGGTTACCCCTAAGGGCAATCAGAAAGAGTTCCCTCAGGATAGAATCATTTCAACTCGTTCCCCCTTTACCTTGAGGAAAATAGGATCCGTTCAGAAAAGAACGGAAAAATCAAGATAGGATTTTTTTTGGCTTAAAGGCCAACAAAGAAGTAGGAGGAACGAGCAGGGAGGGGGAGACGCTGAGGAAGGAGGTCCGTGAGGGGAAGGTGCCGGGAATCAGTAATGAATGGTGAAGATACAAGAGAAGATCAACAATTACAGTAGGTACATAATTTTCGTATCTTCCCTTGTCAATCTTCACCATTCATTGCTGCTGGGTGAGTACCAAGCTCCTCCGAGTGGGGGGGGTCTGCCAGACCCTGAGGGAACAGATCCCTCAGCCTCCTACTGGTGAAAAGTAGGGAGGAGGAGACCCTAACCACTAGACCAGGAAGTCTAAGGAGGGTGAGGGGAAGGAGGCATCCTCCGAGGGCTGGGGGAGGAAGGTTGCGCCTGAAGAAGCCTCCTCGCCCTGCGGGGAAAAAAGGCAGGTCTCCCGGAAGGCAGAGTTAGCCACCCTACACCGGGCAATGGGTGACAGTCTGGAGAGACGAAGCCATGCCGTCCGCCTAATACAGATCGCTGTCCCTACTAGTCTGGACGCCACCTCGTTGGCATTGTAGGATGCCCTTGCTTGGTGCCTTGCAAGCTCCAGATCCTGCGCAGTGAGGGCAATGGCCTGTCTAGACTGCTCTGTCAGGCAAAAAGGCTAAGACCTGAGCCAGCATCGGCCACAGATACCTGTTGTAAGCAGCGTGGTGAGCCTGATGCGGTGAGATGCAAAACAACGCACGACTGGAAGAGAAAACTCCTCGTCCCCACCTGTCGAATTCAGCAGAATCCAAATCCAGAGGCCTGTCGTGCACCAGGCGCCGAGGCCCGGAAGGAGTGTCCAGGGATGTCAAACCCGAAGGCGGGTGAGGCAGAGAACCTAGAGATTCGTGGGGGCACAATACCATCTCCTGCAGTCTCCCGGGGCTGGAGAAGGAGTGGCTGGAGACTGCCAGGTGTGGATAGATGCCTCCTGGAAGGGGATCGGCCAGGAAGGCACCACCAGATGGTGAGCGCTGAATTCACTAAGGAAGGCACGTGTCTGCCGCTCGATATTGACCCTATGGATGTCGGAGATACGAAGTTCTGACACCATCCTCGAAAGGAAAAGCTGATATTCAGTGAAATCAGCATCAGAGGAAAGGTGGACAGGAAGTTCCTCTTCCTCAGAGGAGGAAGACGAAGAGGAAGTAGAGCTTGAATGCTCAGAAGACTCCTGCGGCAGGAGGGAATGGTGGAAAACCTATTCGTCCATGGCCCTGACATAGGACGAGAAGGCCGCCGCAGTAGCTCTGAACGTCTCCCAAGTTAATGGCCCAGTGGGCCCCACATGGCCTGGGTGAAAGGGAGGTGGTTGCAGAAAGATGGGCGAGGGGCACCTAACAGTACATGCCTGGCTTCTGCCAGGGCTTTGGGATCCAGGTAGTGACGCCACCAAGACTGGGTACCCTGGGATCGTGCCAGGTTGCATAGTAGAAAGGGAAAGAGGCAACTCCGGAAAAAGCTCTGAAGGGAAATCTCCCCTGTGACACGCCTGGGATGCATGAGTCCAGAAGAGCAACCCTCAGAACCGCCACCAGAAGGCGCTTTAGAGACCTTAAGAGAAAGGTGACGATCAGCACTACGACTCCTTCCCACACCCCGCAGGGCGGTGGGGGCTCGTCGCTGCTCCTGACCCTACCCTCAACTTTGGACTCTGAAGCAGCCCTCTTCCTCGTGCCCAGTGGTGGAGATCCCTGCTGAGCAAGACCCCAAAGGGAACTCACCGAGGCAGAGTCCTCCCCCCTCTGCTGAAGGACCCAAGCAGCACCAGGAACGGCAGCTGCCTGGGACCTCCGAGAAGAGGGTATCCTCTCCGGAATACCCAAAGGGTACACCATGGAAAATTTCAGGCCACCCCAACCATGGAATCATCTGGGTTAACCAGTTCTGGGGACTCTGGGAGAGGAACACTGGAACGTCTAGCCCTGCGGCCTACAGGAGGTTCCGAACCCGAAGACTCTAACTGCTGGTCTGGATCCTCACTTGAATCGTCATCCTCCGAGGAGGGTCTGACAAAGGAAGGCTCCATTGCAACAGCCCTAGAAACCTGCCCAGAGGTGGCACCCAGCCTGGTAATGCCGTAGGCCACAATGCCAACCATGTCCGTAGAGTCACCCACACGTTCGGCGGCGCTAGGAACCCAGGACGCACCACGAATGGCACCGCCCGAGTCCCCGGCACCACGAATGGTGCCAAGACCCAGCGTGTCACTGCCATCGGTGCCACTCGAGTCCCCAGCGCAACACCGCGAACGGCGCCGCCTGAGTCCCAGACGGCACTGCCGACGGCGTCGCTCAAGTCCTTGGCACCGCAGATGGTGCTGAGACTCAGAACGGCCCCACGCATGGCACCGCCCAAGTCCCCAGTGCCGCAAAATGCGCCAAGACCCAGAACGGCACCGCCTTAACGTCCCAGCCGAGTCACCGCCACTGCGTAGCCGCGCTAGACTCTACGTACGACAAGGGCAGATGAAACGAAGTTCATTAGAGCCAGGCCCCGCAACTGGGGCCGGACACCGGGGAGCCTGCACCTCCACAGAGGTAACTGCTGACGGCGCTAACGGCGCTGACTCCCGAGAGGATCACATCGCCCTCCACAGAAGAAAACCTCCTCCTCGGCAAGGCTGGAAGTGGAGAAGGTTCTCTCCTCACCAGAAATATAGACCCTGGAGGAAGGGTTGTGAGATCTGGCCTGGGAAGCCTCGGCTAAGTCATCCTCCAAAAGTTGGTGGAGCTCGTCCGCCTTTAAACGCTCAGACTTCCAACACACAGTGATCCAAGGAGAAGCAGGCATTGCAATGATCCATATCATGGTAGGGTCCCAGGCACCGGAGACAAACATCATGATGGTCAGAGACAGAAAACTGCCAGCCACAAGGGCACCAACGCATAAGGGCACGGCCCACTGTAGACTTGCGTTTTGCCCCTGAACCAGACATGATGTGAAACAATTAAGGAAAAACACAGAAAAGTTCTTGGCGTCATCGAATAATATAGAAAAACAGAACGGTCTTACCGGTCAACAACGTCGAGAAACACAGGATGAAGGAACTTGACGGCTTCGAGTATGATACGGCCTATGACACAGTACTGAATTCGGCTCCGCACAGCAGGTGCAACCTCGACCATAGGAAAAATAGAACTGGGATGGAGGAGGAGTCTGCGGCGCCTAATGGCCGCATCATGCGGTGTGTCACTCTCGGGAGGCGGCATCAGCGCGACTCCTAAAAAAAAAAAAACTTCCAGGCGGTGGCCTCCGTGACACCCAGCAGTAATGAATGGTGAAGATTGATAAGGAAGATCTACTGTTACAGTAAGTTCTTACGTAACTGTAGTATCTTACTTTGAGAGGGTTCCTGCAGTAAGTCATTACAAGTAGGACTGAATCCCAAGCAGTCCCTCCACAGAGAAACAGAAAGAAACATGGGAGGAGGAGAAACCAGAAAGAAAGGACAGAACGGGACCAAGCCTAGCACAGAAGGCCCTGCAGAACGGTGAGGCCAAACCCATCCCTCCACCTAGAAGCAATGTCCAGACTGCAATGCTTGGTAAAGGTATGGACTGAACTCCAAGTTGCTGCTGCACAGATCTCAGCTGCGGAAACATTATCAAGAAATGCTGCAGAAGCAGCCATGCCTCTAGTGGAATGACCTCTAACAGACCCTGACAGAGGTTTGTCATACTTCTGATAACAGAAGCAGACGCAGTTAGCTAGCCACTTAGACAGGCACTGTTTGGAGACAGCCTTCCCCAAGTATTTGGGGGCAAAGGAAACAAAGAGCTGGTTGTCCTTACGGGAATCTTTGGTCCGGTAAATACAGCACCTTAGGATTCGGTGCACATTCAAGGTATGCAGGAGTGCCTTACCTCTATTCTCGGGAGCCGGATAATAGACCGGTAGTTCCACCGACTGATTCAGTGTGAACTCTGACACCACCTTGGGCAAGAACTTAGGATTTGTTTTGAGGACCGCTTGGTCCCTGTGGAAAATCAAATAAGGCTCCTTAAACACCAAGGCCTGAAGCTCGGAAATTCATTAAGCAGAAATAATGGCAACTAAAAATAGCGCTTTCTCAAGACAGATAGCACAAGTCACAGTTCACTGCTGGTTCGAAAGGCGGGAGCATGAACTTCTCCAACAGAAAATTCAAATCCCAAGGCAGTGTAGCGCTACAGATGGGGGGTTTCAGATGGAGAATACCTTTCAGGAAGGTTTTGGAAATCTCCAACAGGGCTACGGGCTTACCATCCACAAGCACGTGATATGCCGAAGTGGCAGACAGATGTACTTTCAGAGAGGAATAAGATAACCCTAAATCAGAAAGATGAAGCAGGTACTCCATGATATGCAGGGCTGAACAAGTGAAAGGGTCCCAACCCTTGGAAGCCTCCCAGATGGAGAAACGTTTCCACTTCACGGCGTAAGTGGATCTGGAGGAGGGCTTTCTAGCCTCCACTATTGCCTGAGCTAATCTGGTGGAAACCCCAAAGCGAGACTTCACTATGTCTGCAGGAGCCATGCATGCAGGTGCAGGGTCCTGAGCCCTGGGTGCAGAAGCCGACCCTGGTTCTGAGTGAGAAGGCTGTGCATCAGTGGAAGCGGAACTGGGGGTTCCCGCGCCAACTGCTGAAGAAGCGGGAACCAAATTTGCCTTGGCCAAAGAGGAGCAATCAGGATCATCCACGCACTCCCTGCCTGGAGCTTGACAAGTACCCTCTGCAGAATGGGAAATGGGGGAGGGGGGGCAGCGTACAGGAATACCTCTGTCCAAGAAAGAGACTACGCGACATGCCAGAAGGCACCATGCTCTGGAATGAGCGAGCAAAAACTGGGAAGTTTTGCATTGGATGGGGATGCGAAACAGTGACTCTGCCACTTCCTGGTTTAGTTCCCATTCGTGAGCGAGGGTGTAAGATCTACTGAGGCTGTCCACCAGGACGTTTTGCACTCCTGGAATGTGCACAGCTGTTAGAGACAGATGGTGCTGGCCTGCCCAGTTCCACACTCTCATCACCTCCCTGCAAAGGGGGTACGATTGAGTGTCTCCCTGTGTGTTGAGGTACCAGACTACTGACATGCAGTCCATCTGGATTAGCAGCAATCCCCTTAGGAGAATAGACTGAAACGTTTGAAGAGCGTACAGGACCGCTCTCATCTCCAAAACATTGATGTGTAAGGACATCTCTAAGCAGGACCAGGGTCCCAGAGCTTGGTGGTCCCCCATATGAGCCCCCAACCCAGGTTGGACACATCTGTGGTCAATGTGCCGAGGGGAGTTGGGCCTCAAAACAGAAGACCCAAAGTCAGGTTCGAGGGATCCTTCCACCATTGTAAATCTCTCTGAATAGCGGAGGAAATCAGGACCGGGTGATCCAGGTCGCCTTGAAGCTGATCCTACTGAACCCGCAAGGACCACTGAGCAACTCTCATGTGGAGCCTTGCCAGGGGAACTGTGTAGATGGAGGCTGCCATCAAACCCAGCAGACAAAGAACCTCCTGGGATGAAAGAAATCTGGAAGAGGCTACAAAAGAGTGGCCATCTTGATAAGAGTTTCCATCCTGTCTGAGGGGAGGAAGGCTCTGCCCTGGACTGTATCCAGCACTGCACCAATGAACTAGAGCCTTTGAGAAGGGATCAGAGAAGACTTGAGGGCGTTGACCGTAATACCCAGTCTGGAAAATAAGTCCAGGGTAATGGAAAGGGCCTCCGAAAAGAGAGTCCCTAGATGGGGCTGAAATCAGCCAGTCATCCAGGTAGGGGAAAATCGCAATGCCCTGGCGTCACAGGCTTGCAGCCACCACCGCTAGGCACTTGGTAAAAACCCAGGGTGCCGAGGAGAGGCCAAAAGGGAGGGCCCAAAATTGGAAGTGCTCCCCTTGGAAAACAAAATGCAGGAAGCGGCAGTGACTGGGAAAAATTGGGATATGCAGGTAGGCATCCTGCATGTCCAGAGCACACAACCAGTGAGTCTCCTGAAGAAGGGGCCAGAGGCTCTGAATTGTCAACATCCTGAATTTCTTGTACTCAATGAACAGACTAAGTCTGCTGAGGTCTAGTATGGGTCGCACATTGCCTGTCTTTTTTGGAACCAGAAAAAAGTGCGAGTAAAATGCCGCCCTCTGTGACGAAGAGGGTCCAGTTCTACTGCTTCTTTTAAAAATACAGCCTGTACTTCCTCCCTTACAAGAATGGTCTGGTCTGGAGAGTAGGCTGACCTTTGCAGTGGAGACTCTGGAGGGGATTCCAGAAACTCCAGGGTGTGTCCTTGGGACACTAGCTGCAGGACCCAAGCGTCGGAGGTGATGCTCCGCCACTCCTGCACGTGGCGGGCAAACATCTCCCCACCGGCTCCTCGCACTAGGACTCAGGAGAGGGTGGAGCGAGGGAGTCAGGAGGTGGCTGGACGGGGAAGGGGAGGGCCCCCTGAGCATCTCTGATTTTTGGAGGCAGGAGGGGAAGAAAAGGTTACTATTGCCTTACGTTTGCCCTGACAACGGTTCTGGGCTTGTCTGCACTGCCTCCAGGCCCTTTTCCGAAAGGGCTGCTGACCCTGCGAGCCCGAACGGTGCATGGACCTCACGGACCTAAGGGCCTGACCGTGGTCATGAAGGTCTGTAATAATATCCTTGGTGTCGCTACCGAAAAGCACTGAGCCCCGGAAGGGGGTATCGTGGATCACTCTCTGGACAATGTTGGCGAGGCCAGAGATGTGAAGCCAAGCGTGCTGCCGAAGGGAGATGGCAATCACCAAGGTATGGGCTACTGCATCAACCAAGTCATAAGTGGCTCGAAGAGCATGCCTGCAGGAAATTTTGGACAGGCGAATGTCCTTGGCGATCTCCTCCTTGAGGTCCAAAGGCTCCATGGACAGGATACGGGCCTCAAGCTCAGCTAGGATGGCTTTTTAGTGAGACACCATGTGGGCTACATAGTTGAGGGAATGCTATATACATGTAGCCAAAGAGTGGACCTTTTTCCCGTACTGGTCGATCTGCCAGGACTCCTTGTATGGAGAAGGGAGTCTGCTTTTGGGTGCATGCTCAAGAAAGGAGCACCCACAGGTGACCGGTAAGTCCTATCTGCCCTTTTTGTCACTGCCGGGATAGAAAGGGGCAGTTGCCAGATTGTAATGGTGAAGTCTTCGTGAGGTCTGATCCACGGAGGAACAGGAATCGGGGAAAGAGGCTCGAGATCAAGGTGCTCGGCGAGTCTTTGCCACATAGGATCCTGTTCCTCGGACTCCCATTTATAGAATTCTTCTATGGACCTCAAGAGGTGCAAAAAGGAAGGATCTTCTGGAAGGGATTTTGGAGAGGTCTTCCTTCTAGGGACCAGGGTTTCTTGATCTGACAATTCCTCTGAAGAGTCCTCCCGTAATCTCCGGGGGTAGTCCCCAAAACATGAACCATGGACATGACTGAGCTCACAGGGGACAGGGACCTGGGACGAGAACGAGGTGCTGGGAGGTGACTTTCCAGGTCCGTGACCAACTCCATCCACTTCTCCCTCCACCAAGGCTGAATGAGAGTCCTGAAATACGACTGAAAACTCAGAGAGGGTGGAGGAGGAGGGACAGCATGGGCAGGTGGGTCATGGTGCCCTTGGTATCCCAGAAAGGAATACCCCAGATACGGCAGGGGGTATCCTGGGTAATAATGTCCCACAGAGTGCCAATCTGGTGCTGGACCTGCCGGGGGATGGTGCACAGAGTACCCCGAGGGGTAGTGTGGAACAGAGAGGGATCTCAAGAAAAGACCCAACGTCAGAGGGGCCGACGCTGGGGGAGCCCAAAGAAGGACCCACCGTAGTATAGGTCAAAGGCAGGACAGGCATTGGGATAGCCGACATCAAGACCACAGACATTGGAATCAGCACTGCTGGGCCCAGCGTCGGAAATGGATCCGGCGTCGGGAAGGCTGGCATCAGAACCAGACATGTGGGGGTCCATCGTGGGAACCTGATCTGCCATGGAAGCCGGTTGCGGGGGCAGATGTGAAGGTTCCGTGGAAAGCAAAGAGACAGTTGTCAGAGGGTCCGGCACAGGGACATGTCCTGCCGGCTCTGATGGAGGAGTCAAATCCGGTATTGGAACTTTAGCCGGTGCTGGAATGGTCCTCCCAGAAGGGACTGGAGGGGCCTTCATTGTCAGACCTGACAGTGGCAGAGGGACCTCCTTCCCAGAGACCCGAATGGGTGAGAAGGGGTTGGAATCTGATGTATGCTCCATGTCCAGGTGATCTGCGCTCTCTTCTTCCCCCGGAGTAGCCGGAAGTGAAGTCTGGGCCACAGGATGGGGAGAAGGAGGAAGCGTGGCAGTCTTCCCTGAGCTCAACCAGACGGGTGAGAAGACTGGAGTCCCCGACGGGAGAGCCATGAATCGGCGGATGCCAGAGGCATCCGACTTATCAGACAAGGGAGCCGGTTGGGAGGAGGAAGAACCTCCTGCTGACTTATCGGCTGAAGCCGGGCAAGTCCCCGAGGAGCGTAGAGTCATCTTATCGGCAGTTAGGCGGTCTCCGGAGGAGTCAGGGACTGACTTAGTGGCAGAAGCAGGGTGACTGCCAGAGGAGTCGGCGGTCGACTTACCCATTGAAATAGGGAGCAGAGTCTTGGACGGTCCTCCAGCATCCCCAGACACAGCCTGGACAACCTTCACTGGAGGCGGTTGCGGAGTGGCCTTGCTTGCCGAAGGCTTGTTGGCTTTGGCCCGGGAACAGTCTTCTGGGTGCTCCCACTCCCGATGCTTCTCTTTTTTGTGTTTCTTCTTGTCAGGAGAAGAAGAAGAAGAAGCAGAATCCCAGAGTTGCTCCATTTGTTTTTCGAGCGAGACCAACCATGACTTCAATAAGTGGGCCTCCAGAGCCTGCTGCCTCCGTTTGCGGGTGGCCCGGCAGTCTGGGCAGGTTGCGGTTGGGTGGTCCGGGCCTAAGCAGATGACACACTTGTGGTGACCATCTCTGTGAGGTATCTTGGCTCCGCAAACCTCACACTTCTTCTTCTGTGGTGGAGAAGACATAGAAAATGGTAAGAAACCGAAAAACTCTGAAAAGAACTAAATAATGGCACGAAACTGGCGACGATCGCTGTGGAAGTTTACCGCGAGGTAACATGCACGAGACGATGGCGGTAAAGAACTGGAGGGCGGGTGTGGGGACTGCCCACCATATAGGGTCACGCTGACATCATCACGTGATGTTGGGTGGGTGGTCCCCTGCAAGGCATTGCTGGAAAAGTCTGCTGTGCGGTCCGGACGCCAGGTGGCTCTAGTCTGACATATAATGACCTACTGTAGCAATTCTCTTGAAGTACGATCAAAAGCTGCTGTATGTTTTTGGTACAGTGTCCTCTAGGTGGCCGAACAGTGTGACAAGGCTGTGGCGAGGGCCAGTGGGATGCTAGGGTGTAAAGGGAGGGTTATCACCAGCAGAAATGGGGAGATGGTGATACCGTTGTATAAATCCTTGGTGAGACCTCACCTTGAGAACTGTGTCCAGTTCTGAAGACCACATCTCCAGAAGGCCATAGACAGAGTAGAGGCAGTCCAGAGGAGGGCAACTAAAATGGTGCAGGGTCTGCACCAGAGACCCTATGAGGCGAGACTAAAGGGCCTCAATATGTACACCCTGGAGGAAAGATGGAAAAAGGGGATATGATAAGAGACTTTCAAATACCTCTCTGGTACAAATAAAGTACAACATGGAAGCATTTGTTAGAAAAAAGATGCTCTAGAACAAGGGGGGCATGCTATGAAACTGGAGGGGGCAGACTCAGGGGACATGTAAGGAAGCATTTCTTCACAGAAAGAGTGGTGGATGCCAAGAAGAGCCTTCCAACAGAGGTGGTGCAGGCAAAAACTGTAATGGGATTCAAGAATGCATGGGATAGGCATAGGGGAACCTTAGTCATTAGGGAAGGGAGGGCTAAGCCGGAGATCAAGTAGGATCTACCGTATTTCAGTAGGTAAGGAAAATGGGCAGACTGGATGGGCCAAGCAGTCTTTATCTGCTGTCAAATTTTATGTTTCTATGCACCATATTCTTGTGGAAGAACTATCTGACCTTAATTTAAAATGTTTTTATTTTTTTTCTGTATTTTATAAATGTTTAATTTTTTTTTGCACATACTCACATGTAAACCATTTTAAATAAGCAGTAAAAACACTCCATGGTGTTGGTTGTGCTGGGTTTACCGCACACCCAGAGGTTGAAGATACTCCGCCTTCGATGTCATGCCTCTCAACACCCCCAGGCATGTGAAAAACTCAGCACAACCCACCTTGTGTTTTATTGCTTAAATAACCACAGCGGTCTGGAAAGTTCCTTTAAAGTCTTGACACTTATTTTCTAGGTTGACCTAACTGCATTAAATTATTGCTACACTGCTTCAAATTTCATAGTAACTATGACAGTTGGGAAAAACAAAGGCTCAACTAACAACAAGGGTGACTTACCTGCCAGTCACTTCGACCTCTTTGATAGGGCAAACCCAGCGATTTGGTACTAGAACCAATTTACCAATTAAGAAGATTTATTTATTCTTAAAGATTTATTTAGTCTTGTATTTTTTTATTATTTTGGTGCCATTTTATAAACAAAATAACAGATTTCAGGGCTTGCAGTTCCTGGGTAATTCCCACAATTATCCCACCTGTGACTGAAGGGCACTTGGCTAGCACCTCGTGCCTCCAACCCACAGAGCGGAGAGTGTGTGCAGTAGTTACCCAATAACCGCACACCCTGTCATCTGTTAATGCTTACTTTATACATGCACAAAGGTAATAAACTAGAGAATAATGACTAGGCAGGTGTGTGTTATGATTTTTTTTTTTTTTTTTTTTTTACAAACCTGAGGTGAGTGATGAGCCATAAATCTCGAGAGCGAAGCTAGAGAGGTTCATGAACTCATCACTCACCGAGGGTGCATAAAAAAAACATCATTAACACACACCTTCCTAGACTTTATTTTTTATAACTGCTGGTGCATTTTAGTGCAGCACCCCACAAGAGCAGCCAGTCAGTCAGCCGCAGTTGGTTCCTGATCTGACTGACTGACTGCCGAAGCCCCGACCAAAGCGCAAGTACTACAGGATCAACCAGATATATTTTTGTTGTGAAGGCAGGATCAACCACATAAATAATGAGGAAAGCGAATACTTTACTTGGCAGGGGAGTGCAAGGCAGACGATCATCGCGGGTGCTTCGGTAGCGGCAAAACTGACTCGCCATGTTGCTTTCTATGTACTCCCCAACCACAGACGAACTAAAAACCAATAAGGTGGCATAGTAGGATTGAGTAACAGGAAACGCCAGAAAAGTGGCATGCGACTTAAAGCAAAACACCATAATAAATGGTTTTTGGGTTATTACAGTGTTTTACAGATGCAGTAAAGAGTGTGATAAATTGGGTCTCCAGTAATTAAAACACATTTATAGATGCACAAAAATGGTGATAAACAATGTATACAATGGCAAGAAGATTTCCTGGACTCTGATTGGTTAATGTGTCCCCGGCACAGTGAGGTTGTCCCAGCATAACCTCACTGGTATTGCTTTTGATGCCTTGGACGATACTTTGGCTCCCTTAAAAACATTTTTTTATTTTTATTTTTTTATTTTGTATAACAACGAAACATTGTATAACAATACAATGTACCCAGGGTGGGTTGTGCTGACAACCTCACTTGGGATGTTGACGACTGCTTCCGCGGCGCATGCCCAGCCACCCAGGTGTGAGGTTATCCCAGCACAACCCACACCCTCTCGTGCATAATTGCTCATTATGAACTTGGGATCGTAAATACATGAAGCTGACTGGCTGAGAGGTTTTTGCAGCCATGATGATATCGGGCTACATCATCACGGCTTCAGAAAACCTCCAGTCACCAGCCTCCTCGCTGACCACGCAGTGTTCTTAATCTCCCGCAGTCCGGAGCGAGTCAGACTTGTAGTTGGCTGCTATTAAAAAAAAAAACTCAACTGTGCCCATAATGGACTGCAGCACCATACAAGCTGCTAGGAGGAACAACTGTCGAGCTGCTCAAAACATCCTCCACATCCTGCCCTAGCATTCCCCACCCAAACATTAGCCAACAGCCAGCACTCGTAGACCACGTTGTATCTAACTACAAGACAGAATGGCGTGAGTTGCGCCTTGACCGAGTATTTAAAAAAAAAAAAAAACAGTAAAGGATCCCAAACTGGCCCCCGACTTCTTTTTTAAACACTACTAATGGCCAGCCAAGCAGTAGTTTCAGATTTCCAGGCAACTTACTAGGAGATGTTCTTCCCATTTACAACGCTGCTTCCTGCTTTCCACAGATAACATTTAAAAAAAAAAACAAAAAAAAAAACACACACACACATCTTCACTGACCCAGCAGCACCACGTCAAAGGCAAGAAGAACAGAGTTCACTTCCTGGTGCTAAGAGAGACACATAGTACACCCCTCCTCCATGAACTCTACTTACAACAGTGCCACCTTCTGTCCAGAGCTCTCCAGGAACTATTTTATTAAAAAGAATTCCTCCAACACCTCAGAAAAGACATTTTCAAAAGGATTTAAACATTTTTTTTTTTTAACTGCTAAAACTTGTACTCCTGTTCATAACAGCAATAATGCACTCCAGGGTGTGGTACATCATGGGATAGCGTCACTTCTCGGGTGGTTGGATCCACTCGGCCTGTGGCCACGTGCTCAACCACCCAAGACATGATGATATCCCATGATATACGACACCCTGTCGTGCATTATTGCTTAATTATACCATGGACCTCAGCCACTGACCAATGACATGGGCAGGCTGGCACCTTACCTCCGTTGATTATCTACTGATAATCATCGCAAAACGTGCCAGCCAGCCACATCTTTAAAAAAAAACAATCCGAGGCCGAAATCATGAAACTCCGACCGCCATCTTGTTTCCCCGCTCAGCGGAGACCGTAAAAGAGCAGCTCCATACATCAGGAAAACCAAACAAAATAAAAACAATGCTGTAATAGTGACTGGCTTATTAAACATTATACCAAGTACTGTTTTTTCAAAATAATATAAAAAGCAGTACTTGGTATAATCGCAATAAGCCACTCAGGGGATCTGGATTAATCAGGGGATTTACCTCGGCTGGGGCAGATTTGCCCACGAAGCGCACTACCCGAGCCGTGGTAAATCCCCTGATAACCCACACCCCCTCATGGCTTAGTGCTTAAATTTATACTTGTTCAAATAGTGCAGTACATTCTGTACATAACAGGCTTTTCTCATCAGATGCAGTGTGGTTGAGTGGTTAGACTACTGGCTTGGAAACTGGGAAATCACAAGTTCCAACCGCAACAGAGCCAAATATTCATGGTGTGACCCTGGGCAAGTCACTTAACCTCTCAGTGCTCCAGTCCATCCAGCTGCAGAAAAGGGAAGAAGCAGGACCCCTAGTGGAAGCAGGATGTTGCATCTCAGCAGGACTATCAAAAGTAATAATAAAAAAAATTCCTACACTACTGACAAGTTTTGTATCCTACAAAATCATTATTTTGATTCAGACCTGTACTACACTCCCTGAATCACAGCGCACTTGGGGGAATCAGTATACCATATTAAACACACAATCAGCATGCTACTTTCAGGGGAACGGAAACAATTGCATCAATAATCTTTTTACTTATCCATGGGAGTAAGCAGGAATGTACAGATGATCGATACTGAGGCTCCTGTGAACTTCTGTCGCCCCCTGGTATTCGTGCACCAATCTTACTTTCTGGATAGCTGACAAACTGCACGCTGTTCTTAGAAAAACATTGGCCTTTCGAGGTATACATTCAGAATCCTAGTGTAACAAACAGGATTGACTTGGCAGGCCTTTGGTGTCACTAACAGTTTTTGACTACAAACTGTCTCTGCCGTTTAATCTTACTTTCAATCTTGTTAGGTTAGTGGAGAGCGAGAGGGCTGGCAGTGTGGTCTAGTGGTTAGATTGCAGCAGAATAAAACAGTTCACAAGTTCGCATGCCACCATAGCCACTGCCTCACTATGTGACCCTGAACAAGTCCTGTTTCTCCAAGTGCTTCAGCCCCTGCCAGCTGCAAAACAGGTTAGAGGCAGAGCCTCACTAAAACAAGCATTTGTCAATGCCGAATGTTTGCTTGCTGGCATTAGCAGTGGAAGTGCAGGAGTTAGACAGATGCAGTATAGGAATGGCAGTGAAGTACTGAACTGATGCCAACTCCATTCCCACCCTGCAGAGATGGACAGGCATTGGGGTGTAGCTTTGGGTCATCGCCCATGACGGTCATGGCATTTCACCTCACCCTACCCTGCAGACACTGACAAGTGCTGAGATGTGCCTTGGGGTGTTTGAGCTTTACATTCACCTCATTCCATAAGGAAACATGCTGAAATGGGTGCAGTATAGGAGAATGGGGTGCTCTCTGGGGCAACAAGGTCCAAGGCACACCTCGATGCCTGTCACTAGCTGCAGGGTGGGGGTGGGGGTGTAATGGCATGAGCATTACTGTCGACAATCCCAAGTCACACCCCTGATGCCTGTCAGTCCCTACAGGGTAGGGTGTTATGGTTGAAAACCCTAACGCCCTGCGCGTTCCTTGATATTTTTACTCCAAGTTTTCAACATGGGCTTTTTGTGACCCCACCGCATGAACAGTGACACTATCAGTTCATTAGCCGAAAGGTGATTTTGCACAGCGACTGTACCATTTGGCGCCACAGGTGCGAAAACACATTTCAAATAGGATGTGAAAAATTACAGCTTTACTGTTCATGAGGAGGTGTAAAAAATGGCAATGTTGAAAATCTGGAGTGAAAATATAAAAAAACTGGTGAAGTCACGAGAGTGCGTAGAAACTGTGCAATGTACACCCGTAATGTAATTAGATTGGGGATTTTTTACAGCAGATTTTCAACACAGGCATTTTGGGACCTCCGCTCCTGAACAGTGTCACTGGGATTTTCTTAATGTGTCCCAAACACTGATTTCCCACAGCAACCGCACTATTCTGTGCCGAAAGTGCGAAAACATATTTCAGCCAGGATGTGAAAAATGACAGCTGTACTGTTCATAAGGAGGTGTGGAAAAATGCCAATGTTGAAAATTTGGCCTGAAAATATTACAAAATTAGTGAACTTATGAGGGTGCGTGAAAACTGGGCAATGCATGCTCGTAACACAGTCACCTGATGGACTTTTGTCACCAAATTTTCAACATTGCCATTTTAAGACCTCTGCTCATGAACAGTATCACTGTGATTTTCTTAATCTGTCCTGAACATTGATGTCACACACCGACAGTGCCATTGTGTGCTACGTGTGCGAAAACACATTTTGGGCGAGATGTGAACAATGACAGCAGTACTGTTCATAAGGAGGTATGGTAAAATGGCAATGTTGAAAATCCGGAGTGAAAATATTAAAAATTCTCGAGGTTACAAGCGTGCATAGGAACTGCGTAATGCATGCTAGTAAAACAGTCATTTTTGGGAATATTTTCACCAAATTTTCAACATAGGGTTTTGGGGGGCGTACCTTATGAACTGTGACACTGTCTTTTCGTAAATCGGTCCCAAAAAGTAGTTCCGCACAGTGACCATGAAATCACCTTTTGGGACTGAATAACCAGATGACAGTGACTGAATTCATGAGATGGGGTCCCAAGAACCCCATGTTAAAAATTTTTGCACGAATTCAAAAATGGTCATGATATATACCAAAGTTGAAAAACCTATTTATGCCACTGTACAGCTTACTGGCATTTCTTTAGTTTGCGGTCAGCTTTGAAGAGTGCAAACATGTTCCCTGCACACTGAAGATTGTTGCGCCTGGCTCCAGAGGTAAGTATGGGGAGGTGGGGTGCTGGCTGGGGGGGCAAGAGAGTCAACGGGGCAGTTTTCTTTGTTACAGGTTTTTTTTTTTTTTAAAAAAGACGACACAAGACTTTTGCCACGCTGGGGTGGGCTCCCAGCATGGCACCTGGAAGTTTATTTGGGAGGGCAGTGGAGCCAATGGGGAATTGGGCACCCCCGTTGACCATACAGTGTGCAGGGGAGCACATGATGACACAAGACTTTTGCCACACTGGGGTGAGCTCCCAGTGTGGCACCTTGAAGTTTGCTTTTGGGGGGGGGCACTGGAGCTAACAGGGATTGGGCACCCCAGACATACAGTTTGCTTGGGGGGAAATGCATGTGCCATGGGGAATTGGGCACCCTCAGCACACAACAAATTGGGGTGATCATGTTGAGATGCAGTGGTACAGCTGAAAGAGAACGACTGCTAAGGTGGTGATATATAGGCAATTTGCATACTGCTGATGGCAAGGCAGTATGCAAATTGCCTACACGTTACCACCGCTGACTGTAGCGGTCTTTCTCTTTCAACTGTACACCGCTGCATCTGAACTACTGTCATAGACAGCTCAGACATTCATTGGTGCCTGCTGCTGCACCTGCAAAAATGATCAGGGCATTGGAAGCGGGGGTGCCACACCTACGAAAACTCATATGGTGGCACTATATTTCTTGCACATGCGTGCATGCAAACATAAAAAGAGCTGCATCACAACTGTGCTGCACTGGAAACTGAGTTGTCCAGATGCTGTCTAAGTTAGATAAAAACCTCGGACTGTCAAGGTACACATCCAAAATCCCAAAGAGCAAACAGGTAACTCAGAAGGTTACTGGTGTGGCTAATAGTTTCTGACTAAAGTAAGGCACACTGATGCATCCTGAGAAGGACGAAACACAATGTCTCTGTCTTCTGTTTTCAGCCTCTGCCCATTGCGTGAGAGGCCATTTGGAACCACATACTCCTGGCTTAAAGCAGAACCAATCTAAATTATTTTATAGTGATTTGCATATACTTCCCATAATGCTTTACACATTCTTGGGGACTGTGATTTTGTATCTAACTTATACACATACACCGAAGCATTTCATTCTACCTACTTTCCAACAATATTTAAAAAAATCCACTGTACTGATACAAATATTTCTGTTAAAAATGCACTATTCTCTAAACCTTCTGGAATTCTGACTGAACTTGGACCCCCGGGCAGAGGTACTCCCACAATCACAAACTACTGAAACTAACACTCAATCCACTAAAGTCTAGCAAGCAGGTGAGACTGTGAATGCATCGCACTAAGGCAGCACTGAAAGAAGATACACATGTCTACAGTTTGTTGCATTCAGTCTAAATTGGGACAAATGTAAAAATCTGTTATTAGGCAATTTTTGTTCTCGTCAGCTCTTGTCAACTTGCCACACACATGGACTTGCATGCTGCCATGCCTGATGCTTTACACTGGCACTGGGGCTTTAAGAGTGGAAGTACATGGTGGAGACAGACACAGAGAGAGAGAGAGAGAGAGAGAGAGAGAGAGAGGGTGTGTGTGTGGGGGGCTTTAGATGGACCATAAGCAACGCCACTGATTTACGGTGATTAAAGACTAGGTTTGCCGGCAAAGGCACCTAGCTTCACCTGAGCTCTTTTCTTCCAGGTTTGCTTTTAAGGACAAAGCAAGGAACAACATTATCAGAGCAAGGAATAAGATTAAGGCTTCTTTTGGCTAGGCAGATTTACTGTGTGTTACTATTTTCTTTTGTGCTTACAGGTTTTGTTACTGTTTTTTGCTTACATTTTTCTGCTTTATTGTTCTCTGGTTCAAACTGGTGTTGCAGGGGATACTTTCTGCTACATTGTTATAGGGTGTACCTACAGCTTTGTTATTGTTTTGTGCTTACAGATTACTGCTGTAATCTTCTCTGATTCAAATTGTTTTTTTGCAAGGTATATCTTCTGTTAAAGTGTTCTGCAGATTGTGCTTACAGGTTTTGTTACTTTTTTTTTACCGATTTATTTTTCTCTGTAGCAAAGTGTTTTTGCAGGGTATATCTTCTGTGAAATTGCTACAGGTGGTGCTTATAGGTTTTACAGTTTTATCTATTATTAGGCTAAGCTTTCAGGACTAATTACAGGAGCACATAAGAGATGCAGACTTGGGGACAGCGACTGCATTTGTTGTTGGTCGATTGTTTGTTTCTGCTCTTACCTCACTGTTCCTTTTTGTCTATGGTTGTTCTTTTTCGGCAGGAGAAGGGCCCAACCACCCACCCCCTTCTCCAACCACCCCATGCTACACTCCTTTTAAAGAGAAGCACAGTTTTGACATTTCCTGTAGCAAAGCAGGAAAGGGAGGATCAGAGGGATATCCACACAGTGACCTCACTTACAGGGGCACAATTAATTTAACTTGTTATATAAAAACAAACAAACAAAAAAATCAAACTTTTGTTTTCGTTTCCTTCTAATTACTCGGATCAGGTATAAACTCGGCAACTCAACTGGAATGGATATTATTAACTGCAGGTACTGCAGGACACTTTTCAAAAGGGCAGTTATAAAGGATTTAGGATGCTGTCCTACATGCTGGACCATCGGAGATCTAAGGGCTCAGCTCCGGGCAGCATGGGCAGAGATTGCGCGCCTCAAGTTGCACATTCAGGAGGAAATATATTACAAGAACCACCTGCCATTTCCAAAACATCCAACTGAAGCACGTTGACTGCAGAAGGTAGTTGGTCTGGGAGGTTGGCAGGTGGTTAGGAGGGGCAAAACGGATGCCCCATCACTCAATGCTCACCAACATATCACCTCCACAAACCATATAAAAACTACAAACAGGCATCTGCTGCTATCTCTGAAATCAAACAAAGGGGCAGAGGACACTGCAGAGCGGGACACTGAAGCACAGGAGCTAGCGCTACAAAACTTGCCCAAAACAGGGACCAAAACAAAAAAAGCAAAAAGGAAATCCAAAACACTTCTGATCATAGGAGACTCCATGATTCAGGGAGTTGATACCTTCCTCCGGTAGAGGGTAATGGTCAGATGTCTCCCAGGTACATAAGCGTAGAGAGACACTGACTGCATTGCTAAAATCATGCAGGAAGCAGGAGAAAACACTGACGTCCTGGTACACATAGGGACCAGCGATCCCTTTCAATTCAATGGACTGCATCTGACTAAAGAGGGAGTCAGTGCACTGGGGCATACGTTTGACGTCTTTGCAGAATATTTAAACTAGCAAATGGGGAGAGGGGTGCAGCACTCGATACATAGAACGGGAAGAACACCCCTCCCACCTCAGCTAGTGATATACAGGAGTTCAGCATGTTTGTAGTTCTTTTGCATCAGCAGGTAAGTAAAAAGATCCGGCTCCCCATACGATGCGCAGGGGAAAAGCCGGACCTCACCCCACAACTAATGCACTGAAATCTGGCCACTGGAAAATCTTGTACTCAAATGCCCGCAGTCTGGGAAACAAGATCACAGACCTGAAGGCAACAATGTCAGAGGCTAAACTCGACAAAGTAGCCATTAGCGAGACATGGTTCACCAGCAGTGTTGGGAAAGTTACTTTTTCTATTACTTTGTATTATGTTTGGAAACTTGTTCCAGGAAGCTCTGTGCAGTCACTTGGTCCAAAAGACTGGAGAAGGTCTCATGTGATCCCGCTCCACAAGAGTGGCAGCAGGGAGGAGGCATGGGACTACAGACCAGTCAGTCTTACCTCAGTAGTGGGCAAGATTATGGAGCCACTCCTTAGAGAAAGGATAGTGCAACACCTGGAATCCATAGGAGCACAGGATCCAAGAAAGCATGGGTTTACAACAGGAAGGTCCTGTCAAACTAATCTTATAGATTTCTTTGACTGGGTAACCAGAGTAGGGGACCAAGGGGGTGCAGCTGATGTTGCCTACCTTCACTTCAGCAAAGCTTTTGATACTGTTCCACATAGTAAATTGATTGATAAGCTGGGTAGGCTCGGGGTGGGTCAGAAGTTGGTCAACTGGGTGGCAAACTGGCTGGTGGGCACAAAACAGAGAGTGGTGGTAAACGGTATACAGTCAGAAGAGATGCAAGTCACGAGTGGGGTACCTCAGGGATCAGTCCTGGGGCCAGTCCTCTTCAACATCTTCATCAGTGACATTGCAGATGAACTGGAGGATAAGGTTTGCCTGTCTGCAGATGACACCAAGATCTGCAACAGAGTAGATGATCCAGATGGGGTGAGCAGAATGAGAAGAGATCTGGAAAAAATAGCAAAATGGTAGGAAGAGTGGCAACTGGGGTTTAACGCAAAGAAGTGCAAGATCATGTGCACAGGGAAGAGAAACCATGAAGCTACCTATAGGTTGGGAGGGGAGTTGTTGGCAATCACAAGGGAAGAAAGAGACCTGGGCATCATCATCACAGATGACCTGAAATCATCCAAGCAGACCACTAAAGCAGTAGGTAAGGCTAGAGGGATGTTGGGATGTATTAGTAGGGGCGGTAATAATCCCTCTTTACAAGACACTGGTTTGGCCCCATCTCCAGCACTGCATGCAGTACTGGAGGCCGCACCTGCACAAGGACATTAACAAAATGGAGGCAGTCCAGAGAAGGGCAACCAAAATGGTGCAGAGACTGCATTAGAAAACATATGAGGACAGATTAACAGAGCTCAATATGTATACCCTAGAGCAAAGGAGGGGAGAGCGGTGATATGATCGAAACATTTAAACATCTTAAGGGCATTAACAAGGTGAAAGAGTCTAACATGTTTCAATATAAGAAAAATTACAGGACAAGAGGACACAGCATGAGATTAGAGGAAGGCTGATTAAGGGGTAATGTGAGGAAGTTCTTTTTCACAGAAAGGGTGGTGGATGCATGGAAGGGCCTACCTCAGGAAGTGGTGGATAGGAATACAGTTGTCAGGTGCCCTGGAGGCAGGGACAGGAATGAAAGGACAGATGGCCCTTCCCAGCCCAGAAGATGGGCTACTTACTAGAATCCATCAGGGATTTAATGACTGCCTAGCCTCCCTGACTTTCTGTAGGAAGGATTCAACAGGCATGGGATAGGCATAAGGGGGCAATACAGATGAGTATGAATAAATAGGCCACTGACAGTGTAAAGGCCTATGGCACATTCAGAAAGTAGAGAAAATGGGCAGACTGCATGGGCCTTGCGGTCCTTATCTGCCGTCAACTTCTATGTTTCTATATGAAATACTGTTCCCAAGACTTGAAACTCCAGGAACTGTACTAGTGATTGTAAGTCTAGTTTTCGGTTTTTTAACAGGATTCTACTGTCATTCTTTTAAGTATGGGTGTATATATCTATATATATATATATAAAATCAGAATAAAATAAGTTTTAATATACAGACCAGTAACTGAAGCAAATCTGGGGTTGCCCAGGCAGTAACAGAAAAGAGATTGGCCTATAGAAAACTCAGGAAGACCAAGTGAGAGGTGGATAGGGAATATTACCTAAGGTTGGTTAGTGAGGCAAGTAAGAAAGTCAGGTGAGCAAAGGCACAGAAGGAGCGGCAGATAACTGAAGGAATTAAGAAGGGGGAGAAGGCTTTCTTTTGCTATATAAGTGAGAAAATTGACAAGAAGGAAGGGATTGTTAGGCTTAAGAAAGGGGTGGAGTGGGTGGAGGATAATGGGGGGAAAGCAGAGATACTAAATGAATACTTCTGTTGGACGGACCAGTGCCTTCAGGAGGGAAAAGAGGAGCGGGGGTGGGGGGGTGAGAACACAGATGTAGTGATAGAGGAGATCAGAGTGAGGGAGGGGCTGCTGGCATTGAAGGTGGACAAATCACCAGGCCTGGATGGAGTACACCCAAGGGTACTAAAGGAACTGGCTGAGGAGCTGGCAGGGCCACTGGCAGACCTATTTAATAGTTCACTAGAGACAGGCGTAGTACTGCAGGAGTGAAGAACAGCACATGTAGTGTTGCCCCACAAAAGCAGTCCCAAGGATGACCCAGGGAATTACAGACCAGTCAGTCTGACCTCCATTGTGGGCAAGCTCATGGAGACAATACTAAAGGAAAGGCTGGTGGAATATCTAGAGGAGCATTGTCTTCAGGATGCGAGGCTGCATTGGTTCGGGGTGGGGATCGTGTCAAACAAATCTGATTGACTTTGACTGTGTCACTATGACAGTAGACAGGGGTCAAGTGGTAGACATCCTCTATCTTGATTTCAGCAAAGCCTTTGACTCTGTGCCCCACAAAAGGTTGATCAGGAAGTTGGTGGATCTCGGGGTTGGGGGAAACAAGGCCAGATGGGTGGAAAACTGGCTGCAGGACAGAACGCAGAGGGTGGTTATGGGGAGAGAGTTATCTGGCACAAGACAAGTAACCAGTGGGGTTCCGCAGGGCTCGGTGCCGGGGCCGGTGTTGTTCAATGTCTTCATCAATGACACTGGAAATGGCATTAAGGGCAAAATGTGCCTACTCGTGTATGACACCAAGCTCTGTGGGATAGTGGACACAGCTGAAGGGATACAGGACCTACAGGATGATCTGGAAAAGCTACAGAGGTGGTCCGGGATCTGGCAGCTTGGCTTCAATGCCAAGAAATGCAAAACTGTGCATATTGGAGCCAAGAATCGTAGGACAGAGTACTACCTGGGTGGAGTCCAAGTATCTGCATCAGAGGAGGAGCAGAACCTGGGAGTAATGATCACTAGTGATCTCAAGCACTCCACACAGTGCAAGAAAGCAGCAGCAAAGGCAAACAAGATGTTGGGATGCATATCTAGGGGGATCAGTACTAGGTGAGAGGAGGTTATACTGCCCTTGTACAGGTCACTGGTATGGCCGCATCTAGAGTACGGAGTTCAGTACTGGTGCCCACACATCAGAAAGGATATTAACCTGCTGGAGAAGGTCCAGAGGAGGGCTACAAAGATGACAGCAGGTCAGCAGGGTAAGGCATACGAGGAGAGGTTGAGGGCACTGAACATGTACTCCCTGGAAGACAGGAGAGAGGGGATATGATTTGGACCTTCAAGTACTTGAAAGGGATAAATAAGGTTGGTAAGGAGAGTCTCTTCAAGCTGAGTGGCAACCATAACATGAGGGGGCACAGTCTTAAGCTGGAGGGTGGGAGGTTTAGGAGGGAGGTCAGGAAGCACTTCTTCACAGAGAGAGTGGTGGACACTTGGAATGCGCTGCCAGAAGAGGTAATCTCATTGAACACTGTAGGCATCTTTAAGAGAGGCTGGGACAGGTATAGGGGGAGGGTAGGGAGGATGGGAGGAGTGGGGAGAGGGGGCAGGGACAGTAGCGCAAGCTGTGGACCCTGCAACACGAGCAGACTTAATAGATCAAATGGCCTTCTTCTGCTGGCTTCTTTGTATGTTCATAAACTGAAAATAGTACAGGAATCAGTTCTAAGAAAAATACAAGTTCTGTAGATTTACTGATCTGGTACAGTGACAAATTCAGTGAAATTCTTTTTACCAGTGTGCAGGCAGTTCAAATCTCAGAATTTTATCTGGTGTTCAATAAAAAACAAAAACCAGTGGCCTTGATCATAACTGTCTTCTGCTGTCTCTGTTCTCCTAGTAAATCTTAGTAATACACTCTGCTATTCTTACTGCCTCTTCAGTATGCCACCTCTGAGTATACCCTTGCCATGGTGCTAGGGTATGTTTTTGTCTGATGTCAGGTGCCCTGGAGGCAGGGACAGGAATGAAAGGACAGATGGCCCTTCACAGCCCAGAAGATGGGCTACTTACTAGAATCCATCAGGGATTTAATGACTGCCTAGCCTCCCTGACTTTCTGTAGGAAGGATTCAACATCAGGTGGAGAGAGGGTACTGCCACTGAATGGAAGGTCACACACCCTCTGCTGCAGCTCTTGGGACAAGTTAATGCATCTGAACCAGGCTAATCTCTGAGCAACTACCAGAGACAATTCAAAGAGAAGTGTTAACATCAAGTGCTGTCTGAAGCATCTGCTTACTGTAGATGCATTCATGCCACACTGCAATGTATGAAGAAAGAACAGTTACGTAAGAACTTACTGTAACAGTAGATCTTCCAAGGGATGTCAGTCATCAGGTTACACCATAGGAACCTTTGCTGTCAGTGAAGGGGAATCCACACAGAAGATTTTCAGTAGTGCAACTGGGGCCACTCATGCCAGCAACCCTATATAGGCGCAGGCGGCCCCACTTCCTCCTCAGTTCTTTCCCCCCAGAGACTAAGGGAGCAAGGCTCACACCCTGGGGAACTGAGGAGAGACAGAGGTACCCAGCTCTAAGTAAAAAGACTGGATACACCAGATAGCCAGTTCCTAGACAGGAGCCCCAAGAAGGGGGATAGAGGGAGGGAAGGAAATCATACCTGATGACTGAGATCCTCTCAAAGATCTACTGTTTCGGTAAGTCCTTATGTAACTGTTCTATTTTCTTTGGGGAAATCTCTGTAATTAGGTTACACCATAGGAACGAGTGCCAAGCACTGACAAGGGTAAGAGACAGTCTGGGAGGCTGGATCTCCATAAACTTAAGACAGGAGTCCTTGTAGCACAGCCCTACCAAATCCTGCACGGGCTCTAGGGGCAATGTCCAGACTGTAACACTTGGTGAAAGTGTGAACAGCGCTCCAGGTGGCAGCCGCACAAATGTCAGCAGCAGAGACCCCTTTGAAAAAGGCCAGCCAGGTAGCCATACCCCTGGTGGAGTAAACTTTGAAAGCACCAGGCAATTCTTTCCCGTATTTATTGTAGAGGAACAAAATGCAATTAGCCAACCACTTGGATAGACATTGCTTAGAAACTGAAGAACCCTCTCTACCTGGGGTGAAAGAAACAAACAACTGCTTAGATTTCCTGGACTCTCTAGTCCAAAGCACGTAACACTCCAAAGTTCTGCGCACATCTAACGTATGGAACAGTGCTTGCCCTGGAATGGCACACTCAGGAAAATAAACAGGAAGATGGATCGACTGATTTAGTGTGAACTCAGAAACCACCTTGAGCAGAAACTTAGGATTTGTGCACAAAGACACCCTGTCTTTGTGAAAAATCAAATAAGGCTTCTTGCACCAGAGGGCCTGAAGCTCTGAAATTCTTCCAGCAGAAGTTATAGCAACTAAAAATAGCACTTTCCAAGAGAGAAAGTGCAAATTGCAAGTCGCAACTGGCTCAAAAGGAGACTGGGTCAACCTCTCCAAAATAAAATTCAAGTCTCAAGCTGGGACAGGGGAATGGATGAAAAAATTACTCACCTTAGTAATTGTGTTTCTTCTAATGGAGTCTTGCTGTATTCTGACAATCTGCAGTTAGCTCCAGCCTTTAAACTGCCCCGGAGAGTATAGGGTTAATTTTCTATGCAGTGCATAGAACGTTGAGCTCGAGCTCGGTTGAGGTCTCTGTCTGCAACACTTTGACACCCAACCGTCAGATTCTTATGAGCAAACACTCACTAACTATACTATGTGGAAATTGTAACATTTTTAACTAGCCAACTGGCAACAAAAGTTTTGGATTCCCAAAGGAAGACTCAAGTCAGGAAACCCAAAACCAAAAACCTATTCAAATAAAGATTATAATATAAGCACCCAAGTAAAAAGGAGGGTATGCTGAAGACACCCCTGGGGTGCAACACTGCACTTGCCCACACACTTCTCAAAAACAGGTTCTGAGAGGGGAGGCAGGGAAGGAGGTCAGAAAACACCAAGACTCCATTAGAAGAAACACAATTACTAAGGTGAATAATTTTTTCTTCAAACAACATGAAGTCTTGCTGTATTCTGACAATCTGCAGACTACCAAGCAGTACCTCCATGGAGGACGGACAGAACCTACTTTGGGAATAGGCTCTGAAGTACTGCTGTGCCAAACCGAGCATCACTCCTACCCTCGATATCCAGAGAGTAATGCTTGGTAAAGGTATGGACTGTTTTCCAGGTGGCTGCTTGACACATTTCTAACAAAGCGATATCCCTGGCAGCAGCCAGGGAAGCAGCTGTACCTCTTGTGGAATGAGCCCTCAGGCCTGAGGGTGGAATTTTTCCCAGTTTCTCATAGCAGAATTGTATACAAGAAACAATCCACCTGGCAATAGTTCTCTTGGTGGCAAGTTTCCCCTTTCCCACTTCCCAACAAGTGAGGAATAACTGGAGGGAATCAAACCTGTAACCCTTTGTATGCTCTATGTAGTAGCTAAGGGCTCTTTTAACATCTAAACTGTGTAGCCTCCTCTCCCCTGAGGAAGAATGATCAGTGAAGAAAACATGAAGAGACATGGACTGATTCAAATGGAAGTCTGAAACCACTTTGGGCACGAACCTCCTATTGGTTCTAAGGACCAGTTTATCTCTTTGGAATGAGATAAAATCAGGTTCCACTAACAGGGCTTGCAATTCAGTGATACGTCTGGCAGAGGTAATGGCTACCAAAAACACAGTTTTTCAAGTCAAGTACTTAAGCTCTGCTGAGGACACAGGCTCAAAAGGAGGTTGCATAAGTTGAGCAATGCAAACATTTAAGTCCCAGGCAGGGGCAGGATCCCTAAAGAGAGGATTGGTATGAAGCAATCCCTTGAAAAATTTACAGAACACAGGATGAGATGATAGTGATGAAGGCTTCCTCACTGACAGAAATGCTGCTGACAAGCGTACCTTGACAGTAGCTGGTCTGAGGCCTAGGCTATTAAGATGGACCATATAATCCAGAACCGTAGGCAATTAAGCAGTGTCTGGAGAGATATGATTCTTGGAACACCAAATGCTGAATCTTTTCCATTTGGAGTCATAAGTCTTTCTGGTGGCAGGCTTTCGAGAGGCTTTGAGAATATGCAGAACCCCCTGGGACAGGTGCAAATCTGCATACTCTAACTCTTCAAGAGCCATGCCTTCAGATTGAGGTACCAAATCCTCCACTGAGAGGAGGTTAACAGGTTGTAATTCCTGGGAAGATGGACTGCTAGAGACAGCAACAGGGGTACCAAGGCTGTCTAGCCCAGTCTGGAGCAATCAGAACCACTTTGCAAGGTTGTGACCTTACCTAGACTAGAACCTTGAATGGTAGAGGAAAGGAAGGGAAGGCATACAGAAATTTCCCTTCCCAGTTCAAAATCAGAGCATCCAGAGGGACTGAACCCAAGACTAGGGGTCTGCAACAAAACAGAGGAAGTTGGTGATTGTCTGGGACTGCAAAGAGATCTATCTCTGGAGTGCCCCACCTTGAAAAAAATCACTTTCAACACCAGGGGAACCAGGGACCATTCGTGATGGCCCTGGGAGATCCTGCTCAGTGCATCTGCTAGCACACTATCCTTCCCTGGAAGGTGGACTGCTATCAGAGAGGTCTGCAAGGAATAAGCCAGGGACCACAATTTCATGGCTTCCGTGCACACGGCCATAGACCGAGTGCCTCCCTGCTTGTTGATGCACCACATGGTGGTGGTATTGTCTGTTCTGACCTGAACCACCTTGTTCTGAACAGACTGAGAGAAAGCTTGCAGGGCCAGAAAAACTGCCCTGAGTTCCAGGAGATTGATATGAAGAAGGGACTCCTGAGGGGACCACAGTCCCTGAGCTCCCCACCCTAAAAGGGAAGCATCCGTGGTAAGGACCACTGAATGAGTCTGAGTGACAAATGGGACCCCTTGCCTTAAATTGTCCTGATCCTGCCACCACTGAAGCGCTTGGATCAGTGTCCGAGTCACTGGAATCAGTTTGGTAAGAGGATCCTTCCTTTGGGACCAAAAGGCCCTCAGATGGAACTGAATGTCCCTCATCTGGAATCTTGCCCCTTGGACCACTGCTGTAGAAGCTGTCATGTGGCCCAAGAGCTGAAGAAAGTGTCTTGCTGGTCGGGACACCTGAAGGCTGAAGGAAGAAGCCAGTTCTATAAGAACTCTTGCCCTTTCCAGGGGAAGAAAGGCTCTTGCTTTGACAGTATCTAGCTCTGCCCCTATAAAGGTAAGAAGCTGCACTGGTTCAAGAACTGACTTGGGGAGGTTGAGAAGAAATCCAAGGGAAGTGAGCACTTGCTGGGTCACTTATAGGTCTGACTTGACTTGGCCTGGAGACTGACCCACTATGAGCCAGTCGTCCAGATATGGAAAAATGGAAATCTTTTGGCTTCTTAAAAAGGCCATTACTACTGCCAGGCACTTTGTGAACACTCTTGGAGCTGATGTTAGGCCAAAGGGCATTGCTTTGAACTGGTAATGGCCTGAGGGCAACTTGAACCTGAGGTACTTTCTGCGGGGGCACTTGATGGAGATGTGAAAGTAGGCATCTTTGAGGTCCAGGGAGGCTAGCCAGTCCCCTGGCCTTAGAAAAGGAAGAATTATTCCCAGAGTCACCATCTTGAACCTTGGTTTTAAAAGATGTTTGCTCAGGTATCTTAGATATAGGATGGGTCGCCACTCCCCTGTCTTTTTTGGGGTAAGGAAGCACCTGGAGTAGAGACCTTTGCCCCAGGGTAGGGTAGGAACTCTCTCTATGGCTTCTAAGGCCATAAGAGATGAAACCTCTGCCTCTAGGGCAAGGGTTTCAGAGAGACTTGCAGGTGGAAAAGATCTGGCTCTCGTCTTCGGAAATGTTTTGAAGCCGAGAACCAGTCCCTGGCTTACTACTTCCAGGACCCACTTATCTGAAGTAACAGACACCCAGTCCTGAACAAAGTAAGCCAGCCTGCCCCCTACAGGGATAGGAGAGTCGATCTGGGCAGGCCCATCAGGGTGCCTGCTTGGCAGGGGCCTTAGGCTGAGGAGTGGATGCAGCTCTGCTCATCCCCCTTCTGCCTCTCCCTCTGAAGAACCCCCTCTAAGAAAAGGGAGAAGAGGCCTGTGCTTGGTAGTAAGGCCTATGAAAAGGCCTGCCCCTGCCCCTAGATTGCTGCCTTTGAGGAGTTGCCTGCCTCTCCTTGGCCTGTGCACTCCTATAAGTGGTGCTATATTTCTCCATCTTCTTCATGTAATTCTCTGTCTGCTCCCCAAACAAAGAATTACCTTCCACAGGGAAATCCATGGCCTTAGCCTGGGTGTCCTGTGAGAGGCTAGTACATCTGAGCCAAGCCATTCTCCGAAGAGCCACAGATGTAGCCATGACTCTTGATGACACATCACTGGAGTATACAGCAGCATGAAACTGTACCTTAGATGCCTCAATCCCATCCGCAGCCACCTCCTCCAGCTCCTTGGCCAGCTGGGGGGGGGGCTGTTTAGCCAGTGCCAGTACAGTGTCCCACCTGGACCTCTGGTACATGGCTGCACCGGCCATATAATTAGCCTGCCTGAGTCCCAAAGAAGATGCCATGTATTGCTTCTTTGCCAAGGCATCCATCCTCCTGGAGTCTTTATCTGGAGAGTGTGAAGCCAAGGGAACATTAGCCCTGTCACAGGCTGCAGCCTGCACGACCCCAACATGGCTGCATTGCTAGCAGAAAAACTCTGTGTCTGAGCCTGATAAAGTATACCTCTTGTCCATTCTGCTAACAACAGGAGGTACAGAATTAGAAGACTAACATTTTTTGTGTCCGTTTCCCAAATGATTTGTGCAGGGGAATAGACAGCCTCCTGGACTCTGGGATGTCCATCATTTCAACAAAATCAGGCTCCTCTTGATCCTCTGTAGCTTCCTCCGAAGAGAGCTGGAGAGTTTCAGCCACTTTCCTGCAGAACAGATAGTGGGGAGGGGACTCGAGAGAGCCTAGGAGGGGAAACACCAGAAGGTCTGTCTGGGGAGATGTCCGGTTCAATGGGCACATCCAGACTTTCTGCTCCATCATAGTCATCATTTTGTTCATAATCCCCCTCCTCCTCAAATTCCGGTTCATAAAAATCTTCAGGGGCATAATCCTGAACCAGTGGAACCTACCGAACCGAGCCCCTAGCTAACGGAGCCGGATCGGATGGAACTGGGCGAAGCGATTCAACAATCCGAATCGCTCGGGCAATCTCATCAGCAGTCGGAACATGAACCTCCGGATCCGAACCGGCTGACTTGTCTTTACATTTCCTTTTTGTAGGAACCGATCCCTCAGGATCAGCTTTCCTCTTGCCCGAAGAAGTATCGCCCTGGTCAGACGGCATGCTTTCTGGTTCGGTCAGAACCGAACCGGGCTGGCCATCCAGGTCAGCAGACTTCTCAGCCTCCTTTTCCCTAAGTCTACCTAATCTTTTCTCCAGGGTAGACTTAAGAAAGTTTTTACAAATTTGGCAGTTTGTATCGAGGTGTTCAAACCCCAGACAATAAACACAGGTGGTATGGGGATCGGTCTTAGCAAAGACCTCCACACACTCACTGCAGTGCTGAAACCCAGTGGGCCCGTCTTTTTTCTTGGGTTTCTCAGACATGGCCAACTTAACCAAACTTATCCTTTTTTTGGCAACCGCAAGGCAAGACTCCCTTATCAGTTCCTAACCGTGTCATGGGTATTGGAAAAAAACGTTAAAACACGTTTTTTTTTTTTAACCGATAAGGACCGGTAACCACACACTAAAGAAAAGCACAAGTAATCAAACTAATGGATCGGTTCAGGCGAACCGATCGACAAGTCTTACAATTTCCACAAAGTAAACAGAAAACTATCTAAGTACTCACGGTACCGCAGACAGAGCCTGAACCGACAATGCAGAATTAATTTAGGATTTGAATTCTGAATAAACCGTCAACTTTAACTGACTTTGAACCGAGCAGAAGGAGAAATCTCCGGAGCGACTGTTAAGTGAGGCGGAGTAAAGAATCTGACGGTTGGGTTTCAAAGTGCTGCAGACAGAGACCTCAACTGAGCTCGAGCTGAACGTTCTAACTGCATAGAAAATTAACCCTACACTCTCCGGGGCAGTTTAAAGGCTGGAGCTAACTGCAGATTGTCAGAATACAGCAAGACTTCATGTTGTCTGAATGGAGGTTTCAGATGCAGGATGCCTCTAAGAAAAGTATGGGAGACATCCAGCTGAGCAACTGTGCGGTCACCCACGGGCTCATGAAAGGTGGAAACAGCCAAAAGATGGGCCCTGAGTGAGGAATACTGGAGGCCTAAGTCTGAAAGAGATACCAGGTAGACCAGGATATGATTCACCGAACAGGTAAAAGGGTCCAGGGCATGTTTGGCAGCCCAGATGGCAAACCGCTTCTACTTCATGGCATATGTGGCACGTGTGGTAGGCTTCTGGGCGGCTACCAGAACGTCCGTCACCCTGTTAGATACCCCGAACCAGGCGATGGCTACATTCTCAGGAGCCAGGCATGCAGATGGAGGGAACTGAGGTAGGGATGGACCAGGGTCCACTGATCCTGGGTCAACAGATTCCTGCAAAGAGGAAAAGGGACCGGAGGTTCCTCTGCCAACTGTTGCAGTAGAGGGAACCATATCTGTCCCCCTCCATCTGTAGTTTGAGCAGCACCCTCTGAATCAGAAGAAACGGAGGGAATGCGTACAGTAACCTCCTGCTCCAGGAGAGAGACAATGCGTCATACCAGAAAACTCCAGGCCCTGGATCTAGCAAGCAGAAATTGGGTAGTTTTTTGTTGAGTGGGGACGGAAAAAGGTCCAAGTCTTGATGACCCCATCTGTTGAACAAGTCTTTTGCAATGGATGAGAGAAGCTCCCACTTATGCATGCTGGACTAAGTCCTGCTGAGGCTGTCAGCCAGAGTGTTTAGCACTCCTGGAACGTAGACTGCAGAGAGTGTCAGGCTGTGTTCCAGCACCCAATACTACACTCTCATGGCCTCCCTGCAAAGGTGGTATGAGTGAGACCTGCTCTGCTTGCTGATGTAGTAAACTACACTCAAATTGTCTGACTGCACCAACAGTTGGCCTGGAATGAGGTGCTCCTGAAAGGCCTGCATGGCACAGAGCACTGCTCTCATCTCCAGGACATTAATATGCAGGGTGGCTTCCCACTGGGACCAGAAGCCCTGGGTTTGGAAGAGGCCCAGGTGCGCTCCTCAGCACAGACCTGCGGTATCTGTAGTTAGGATCTGATGCGGGGAAGAAATCTGGAAGGGAACACCTTGAAGCAGAGTCAAGGGATCCATCCACTACTGCAGTACCTTGCATACTGGAGAAGAGACCAGGACTGGTTAGTCCAACTTGTCCATGAGGTGGTCTCACTGTACCCTGTAGGTCCACTGAAGGGCACGCATATAAAGCCTGGCCAATGGAGTGGTGGGAATGGCCATTGCCATCAGGCCCAACAATCTGAGGTAAACCTTGGAGGGGATGTACCGACTCGGAGTGACCTCCTGAGTATATACTGCAGTCTTTGGGATGGTACTAGAACTGACTTGGGCAGACTGACATCAATGCCCAGGGAGTGGAAAAGCTGGAGGGTACACTCTAGAGTCAGTAAAAGCTGTTTCCTGAACAGGGCCTTGAGGAGCCAATCATCCAGATAAGAGAAGACATACAGTCCCTCTCTTCAGGGAGCCACTGCGTCCACTGCTAAGCACTTGGTAAAGACTCACGGCACTGAGGATAAGTCAAAGAGCAGCACTTTGAACTGATGATGTTCACCCTAAAAAGCAATGCAAAGAAACCTCTGGTGAGAAGGAAAGATCAAGATGTGCAGGTAAGCATCCTGCATGTCCAGTAAACAGAGCCAGTCCCCGGTCCTGACGAGGGGCATCAGGTCTGGTAAAGTTACCGTCCTAAACTTTTTGTACTGGACAAAGACACTGAGTTCCTACAGATCAAAGATGGACTTCAGATCTCCGGTCTTTTTGGGATCAGGAAAAACCTGGAATAAACCCCCTGGTTTGTCCGACGCCTCGGCACCATTTCGATGGCCTGCTTGTGTAGAAGAGACTGTACTTCCTCCCGGAGAACAGACAGATGAGCCGGAGGACAGTTGGAGGGTTGATCTGCAGAATCCATGCATCTGAAGTTATGGTCCTCCACTGATTCAGATGGAGGGAGAACTGACCTCCAACCACAGCCTCCTGGGTCTGAATTAGAGGAGGGGGGTTCTGACAAGGAGTCAAGCTGAGCTGGAGCCAGCCACAGAGGCTGGTCCGTCACTTCTGGGGCGCTTGGCCACAGTTACAGCATTGTAGGGGGCAGGCAAAGGAGCCTGGGCCCTATGCTTTCCATGGGTACGGAGAGCCAATCTGGGCCTACTGGTCTGTCTACGAAGAGCAGACCACTCTCTGCGCCTCGTCTGAATGTGGTGGAGGGAATGGACAGACTTAATGGCTGTGCCCGAGACCAGTAAATCATTAATGAGGTCCTGAACATCAGGGATGAACAGCTTGGTGCCATTGAAAGGTGCATTAAGCACCTTGTTCTGCACATTGGCTGCAAATCCAGATACTTTAAGCTAGGAGTGCCTACAAAGGCATATGCCAGTGGCAGCTGCCTGGCAACTGTGTTGGCCATGTCGTACAGGGTCCTGAGGAGGTGTTTGCTAACATCCTCAGCAGCCTGCAAACACTGAAGCAATTCCTGATTCTGAGAGCCATCAGGTAGGGCCTGAGCAGCAGCTTTGCCCTTTTTCCAGTTGGCATTTTGGTATTTAACCATATATGACAGAATTTGCAATGCGCAGGCCTAAGGTGGAGGAGACAAACACTTTTTTTCTCCAGAGGTCAATCTTACAGGATTCCTTGCCTGGGGGAAGGGAACTAACGTGTTTAGGTACATCAGGTCTGTCATGAGCTGCCTTAATGACCACTGAGTCAGTTTCGGCATAGGAAGCTAAATAAGGAAGATCCTGAAGGGTGTTGTAAAGTTTGTCTGCCCTATGTGGCATGGCTGGCACCATGTTTGGTCTGTGCCAGGCTGCTGTAGTGGCATTCTTCAATGCTGGAAGCACTGGAGGAATGATCTGAGGGGGAGAGTCAGGGATCTCCAGGAAATCCACCAGGTCTTTCCAGGTGACATCCTCTTGCTCCGTCTGGAAGCCCATGGTGGAAGAGAACTGTTTCATCACAATAAAAAATGTGGCATCCTCAGAAAGGGACCTTGGAGTATGCTTCACAGAGTCCTCATTGACCGAGGAGGCAGTGGACTTGTTCGAGATAAGGATCTCCTCCTCTTCACCCTCTGCATCATCCAAGAGGATGAGATCAGGATGGTACTCCTCCTCGATGTCGACCTCTTCAACTAGGTCTGGCATTGGATCTGTCGCCACCTGGCCTGCGGGGAGTCTCCCGAGGTCGACAAACAGATGTCGACGACAAAGCTGCCATCGACGGCATTGGTGAAGTGGGCTTATTCAAGGCACCAAGCTGCTGAACAAGTATGTTTGTGAATTTACAAGTACTTCGTTCAGGTCAATAGTGGACGTCGATGGAGGGAGGTTTGACAGAATGGGTGCCGACGGCACTCCGACTGTGTCCTCAGAACCCAACGAGCCTGTAGCCCTGGAGGAGGAAGGGGCAGGTCTCGACAGGACAGGTGGGGGGAGGAACCCCTAGCCACCACGGAAACTATATTCTTATATTGGGCAGGTGATCAGGTGGAGGGGGGACAGACTGCTAGACACTAGGGAACCTTTATTTTATTATCGGGCCAGTGAGTAGCAAGTTTGGGGCGACTAGCACTAGAGATACTTACATATTTACATTCGAAATAGCATCGGCAGGGGGGGGTACTACTACCATGGAAATTTAGTTAGCCCATCGGGCTGGTGATCGCGGGTACAAGTACCTCCACCAACCACTAGGGTTGTGCGGAATTAAAGTAAGGTCTTGGTGGGTGGTGTTTGCTCCGCACAAGTGAACCCCACAAAAGGCCCGTGCGTGGAGCAAATGCTTTGTGTATCAGACTGTGCTGGTATGTAGGTCCCCTCATTTGCATTTCAGTCCCCTCTTCATTTTGCTTCATCCCAAACCCAGTCTGAGCGCACAAACTGGGCTTCTGTGAATACCAACCCAGCGCAAAACCCAGTTTGCTCAGTTTATTGTATTGTGAATTGTATATTGTAAATCTAGCCCCTGACGTCAGACAGGGTGGAGATGGAGGAAGACACCACGGTTGGCGAGAGGAGCCAAGTTTGAAGATATCTGGTGACTAAGCTACACCCAACATGACTGCCTAAGTGTGGATTGTGAACAGGATCCAGGGTGGTAACCGCTCTATTTAACCAACCCTTTTCATTAATGTCCCTTGACCTGCACTGTTCTTGCTGCTTTCCTGCTTTGAGGTCATAATTCTCTGCTTGTAACATCAAAATAATTTCTCTTAAAACAGGTTTTGATGGTATAAGTAAGGAATAACCCACTGTTTTTACCACTCAGCTTTGCTCACAGAAAGATGAGAAAATACTGAAGATCAGCTCCAGGATAAAGAAATAATTTTTATTGGTGACTATTTTACCCAGCAGTGTTACTCCACTTACAGTCAGGCTGTAAAAACTGTGTTCTGTAGTTACATGATGGCTCCAGTTTGCAACACCTGAGCTACCTCAGAAAAAGTCAAGGAATAACCCAACAGGGCATGAGTTTATGCAGAATTACTGCATACTCAGGGTGTGCTGGAGCAACCCCGCGGAAGTGCATTAGCCCATACTCTGGAACGGTTATTGCTTTTATAAAATGGATACTGGTAACTGTATTTTACATGTTAGTAAGAATAATAAAAAAAAAAAAAGGTTTAAACATAGAAACACAGTCTTTGACGGCTGATAAGGACCGCTTGGCCCACACATTCTGCCCATTTCCCTACCTATTGGATAAGTTGCAGATCCTAGTGTTACCAACAGCCTACTTCCTCCTACCTCCCACTAGAATTGCCTTATGTTTGTCCCATACATTCTTAAATTCCCCCACTATTTTGACCCCCCACGACCTCCTCAGGAAGGCCGATCCATCGTCCACCACCCTGTCTGTGAAAAAATAATTTCTAACACTGCCCCAGTGAGTCCCCCCTCTATCTTCAAATTGTGCCCCCTTGTTCTTGCACATCTCTTTTTCTGAAAGATGCTACCTCTTGGACTTTGTTGATTCCCTTGAGGTACTTGAAAGTTTCTATTATGTCCCCTCCTCCTTTCATCAAGGGTATACATATTAAGCTCTCTCAGTCTCTCTTCATATGGTTTCTGATGTAGACCCTACACCATTTTAGTTGCCCTCCTCTGGACAGCCTCCACTCTATGTCTTTGCGGAGATGGGGTCTCCAGAACTGGACACAGTACTCCAGATGGGGTCTGACCAGCTGTCGTTACAGAGGGATAATAACTTCCTGTTTTCTACTGGTGATGTCTCACCCTATGCATCCCAGTATCCCCCAGCCCTCCTTACAGCCTTCTCACATTGCCTGCTTACCTTTGGGTCATCTCATATGACTACCCCCAGGTCTCTTTCCATTTCTGTTGTTGTTAATACATCCCCCCCACCCATTGTGTATTCTTCCTATGGGTTTTGTTTCCAGGAGCATTACTTCATTTCTTTGCACTGAATCTAGCTGCCATACTTTTGACCATTCCTCCAACCTTGCCAAGACCCTTCTCATCCTTTCCACCCCCTTGTATATTGACCCTGTTGCAGAACTTTGTGTCATCTGCAAAGAGGCATACTATTCCTTCAGTCCCTCCGTAGTGTCACCTATAAAGACATTAAAGAGGACCGGTCTAGCATTGAACCTCATGTGTACCCTGGCTAGTAACCCCCTTTGGAGTGGACATAAGAAATACAAGTTATTGTGTCATTCCTCTCAAATATTTATTTTGTCGCTGGAACTATGCTGCATTCTGTTTTTAATTTTTGAAATGATCTAGTGGGGATTCCTTTGTTTCAGTTCTGTCCATTATTTGTATTATAAATCATGACATAATTCTTACCCAGTCAGGACTGTTTATTTCTAAACATTCCAGGTACTATGACTATGGATATAGAAGGAGCAGTTATGTACTGTACTTAACGTAACAGTAGATATTCGAGAGAATCTCTTTCATCAGGCCACACCTCTGGAACTATAGCCACCAGGCACTAGGACCACACAGAAACTTTTTAGCAAGCAGTTCACTACGATGTCCTACATTGACACCTCCCATATAAATGTGAGTGGCCCCATCCCTCCTCAGATCCCTGCCGGAGATCATGCTCAGAGGACCTCCCTCTAGGGAACCAGTAGAAGAGCGAATGGTTCCAGCTACCAGGCAAGGCTAGAAACAGCAAACAGACCATCCTAGAGAAAGAGCCATCAGTTATAGAGCTCTGCATCTAAGTGGGACAGCATGGCCTGATGAAAACGATTCTCTCGAAGATCTACTGTAGTAAGTATGCAACTGTTCTATCTTCTTCAAGAACATCTTTTTCATCATGCCACACCTTTGGGACGAGTCCCAAGCAGTACTGACAGAGAAACAGTCTGGGTGGCTGGAGCCTATAGGCCTATGAAAAAAGGCCTTCTAGTACAGCTAGGCCAAAGCCAGTCCTTTTTCTGGAGGCAATGTCCAGACTGTATGTTTAGTGAATGTGTGGACAGTACTCCAAGTGGCCGCTGCACAAATCTCAGCAGCAGACGCATTCCTGAAACAGGCAACAGAAGTGGCCATGCCTCTAGCTGAATGACCACGAACAACTCCAGGAAGTTCCTTACCGTATGACCTGTAATAAAAAGTAATACAGTTAGCCAGCCATATGGACAGGCACTGTTTAGAAACAGGAGCACCCTCTTTCCCAGGGGCGAATGAAACAAAAAAATGTGAGGATTTCCTGGAGTCCCTTTTATGGTGTATATAGTACGCGAGTATTCTATGTACATCTAAAGTAAGGAGCAATGCCTCCCCCTGGATTGGCATGCTCAGGAAAATAAACTGGCATGTGGATGGTTTGATTCAAAGTAAACTCAGCCACCACCTTTGGTAGAAACTTAGGACTGGTACAGAAAGACACCCTGTCTTTGTGGAAAATCAACTAAGGAGACTATTAGAACATGATGCTCTGAATTTCTCTGACCAGAAGTAATAGCAAATAAAAATAACGCTCTCCAAGACAGAATGTGTAAGCTGCAAGTTGCAGCTGGCTCAAAAGGAGCCAAAGTAAGCTTTTCTAACACAAAATTCAGGTCCCAATCTGGGACAGGATTGCAGACAGGAAACTTCAAGGGCCAAATGCCTCTCAGAAACATACGTCCACTTCCAGCTGAGCAACCGTACGACCATTAACTGGCACATGGAAGGCTGAAATAGCAGCCAAGTGCACCTTGATGGAAGAGCATTGCAATCCTGCATCTGATAAGGACAGCAAATATTCTAGAACCTGGTTTACTGGACATGTAAAGGGATCCAGTAGATGAGAAGCGGTCCACAAAGCAAACCGCTTCCACTTTATAGAACAGGTGGCTCTGGTGGAGGGTTTTCTAGGAGCCACCAGAACATCAGCCACCTTTTGAGATACCCCAAACCTAGCACTGGCTAAGTCCTCAGGAGCCATGCATGGAGATGGGAGTGACTTGAGGTCCAAATGGACCAGGGTTTCCTGTTCTGTGACAGTAAACCCTACCACAGGGGTAAAGGCACTGGTGGTACCACTGCCAACTACTGTAGTAAAGGGAACCAGATCTGATGAGGCCAAAGGGCAGCAATGAGAATCAAGAGTTGCTCCTTCCATCTAGAGCTTGATTACCACCCTCTGAATTACAAGGAAAGGAAGAAAGGCATAAAGAAACCTCCCCTCCCAAGAAAGGGACAACACATCTTGCCAGAAAACTCCAGGCCCTGGAACAAGCGAGCAGAAAAGCAGCAGTTCTGCACTGTGTGTGGATGCAAAAAGGTCCAACTTTGGACGACCCCACCTGTCGAACTTGTCTCCTGCCACTGAGGTCAGCAATTTCTACTCATGCAACCTAGACTGTGACCTTCTTAACCCGTCTGCCAAGATATTGTGGATGCCTGGAACACGAACTGCTGAGAGTTCTAGACCGTGTTCCAGAGCCCAATATCATACCCTCATCGCTTCCCTACAAAGGGGGTAGGAATGAGCTGTCGTCTGTTTGAACCAATGTATGTCCCAGACGCAGATGGGTCTGGAAGGCTTGCAGACCATACAGAACTGCCCTCATTTCTAGGATGTTTAGGTGGGGGTGCTCTCCACCGTCGTCCAGGTGCTCTGTGTCTGATGAGGCCCCAAATGTGCCCCCAGCCCATCCCTGAGGCATCTGTCATGAGGATCTGATGAGGAGTCGGGATTAGGAAAGGAACCCCCTTCAGCAGATTATCGGGTTCCATCCGCCAACGAAGCACCTTCCAGACAGAAGATGTTACCAGAACCTTCTGTTCTAGATCATTGGTGCATTGGTCCAATCGGACCCTTAATGTCCGCTGAGGGATCCATATATGCAGTCTGGCCAGTGGTATAGTAACAATGGCAGCTGCCATCAAGCCCAACAGTCTCAGGAATTTCCGGCTGTGACATACCTGCTGTGGTATACCATCCGGGCCTGCACAATCAGGCATTTGGCTGTGTCCAGGATTGCCCCTGTGTATTGCAGGCACTGACAAGGGGTCAGGATTGATTCTGGCATATTGCTCGTGATTCCTAAGGCATCGAACAACAGCCTGGTGCATGCCAGAGTCAGGCAGAGCTGCTCTTTGGACTGAGCTTTGAGCAGCCAGTCGTCCATATAAGGGAATATAAATAGCCCTTCTTTTCTGAGCGCTGCTGCCACTACTGCTAAGCATTTAGTAAATACTCATAGCACAGGAAATAAGCCAAAAGGCAATACCCTAAACTGGTAATGTTCCCTCTGGAAGAGAAACCTGAGATACTTCCTGTGTGGTATATAAACTCTGATATGCAGGTAGGCATCCTGCATGTCTAGTGAACATATCCAGTCCTCATTCTGAACTTCTTGTACTGAATGAAAAGGTTCAGATTTCTTAAGTCCAGAATGGGCCTCAGATCCCCTATGCATTTGAGGAATAGAAAGTAGTGGGAATAGAACCCCCCACCCGTTACTTTGTTCCTTTTTGTAGTAGGGTATGTATCTCCTCTAACAGCACTGGTATGTGTTCTGGAGGATAAACCAAAGGACTGGTGTATGGTCTGGGGAGGTTCTAGAATTTCTACAACATGATCCTTTTCTATTATCCACAGGACCCAAGCGTCTGATGTGACCTTCCTCCACTGGTCTAGATGGAGGGAAAAATGCCAGCCCCACCACCACCTCCGAGGGTATTGGAGGTCTAGTAAGAAGTCATACAGATGCTGATCCTGCAGTTGCAGCCACACTTCCACCTCAAAGGGCTTTTGAAGATGCACCTGGGGTGGGTCCTTGGGCAGGCAGAGCTGATCCACCTCTGCTTTTGCTTTGATTTCTAGCCCCTGACTGGTGTCTGTTACTGGCTGGACAAAAGGGCATCCTCTGCCTACTTCTGGGTTGTGTATGGTAGAGGGAGTGTACTGATTTTAGGGTCCTGCCCAAGGTTTGAAGGTTCAACAGGATATCCTGAATGTCTGCCCCAAAGAGTTTGCATCTTCTGAATGGGGCATTTAAAATGGATTGCTACACATCATTACCAAATTCAGACACCCTCAGCAAAGAGTGTCTCCTTAAATAGACACCAGAGGCTGCTGCTCTAGCCAAAGCATTCGAGATGTCATAGGTAGAGCTCAACAGATACTTCCCCCACATCTACAGTTGCCTGCAGGGCCTTTAACAGTTCCTGCTTGGGAATACCCTCAGGGAGGGCTTGGGCTACAGCTTTGGCATTCTCCAGAGGGTATTTTGGTACTTTACCATACAGGCCTGGTAGTCTGCAATTCTGAAGCCCAAGGTGACAGAAGCAAAGGTCCTCTTTCCCAGGACATCTAACCTCCTGGATTCACTGAAAGGAGGGGAGAGAGATGAGTTGCTTAGGTGCCTTATAGCTATCATAGACTACATATATTACAACAGAATCAGCCTCAGGCTGGCCTGCAAAAAATGGCCTGCCAGAGGGAGCCTGGTACAACATGTCTGCCTTTCCTGGAATTTCCGAGACCATATTAGGCCTATGCCAGACAGCCAAGGTGGCATTCTCTGGGGCAGGCAACGGAGGACGAATCACAACAGGTGGGAAATCAGGTAGCTCAAAAAATTCCACTAGATTCCTCTTGGTGATGTCTTTCACTTTTGACTATAAACCCATGGCAAACTGGAGTTGCTACATCATGGAGATGAAAGAGGGGTCTTCGGGGGCGGGGGGGGGGGCACCTTGGAGTGTATACAACAGAGTTCTCAATCCCTGTGGAAATACTAGAGCTCGATCTCTCATGAGCACTCTCCACGTATTCTTCTTCCTCCTATTCCTCTTGTTCCATGAAGTCAGGATTATATTCTTGATCCTCATCGACCTTTCTGTAGGCCTCAAAGAAGAAACAGAGGAGGCCATCGACAACTGAGAATGCACAGGGCATGTCAACTCCAGTAGGAGGAAGTAGCAGGCGCTATATAAGGTCCACGAAGGAAGAAAGTACAGCCTGCACTTTGGCGCCACCTGTGATACAGGCGTGCTCTGATACACTGATGGGGAAGGTGCTGTCCCCAATGTCAACAGTCCTGCACCAGCCGAGACAGGTCTGGCAGAACCTACAGCCTGGCTCGATCTGAAGGGGTCAGAGGTCCAGGTGACCAGAGGCGTCATCGCTGATGTGATCGACAATGCAGTACAGGTAGCAGGAGCAATTGAGAACACAAGGGGGAGGATTTCTCCTTTTTCTTTCCCTCTCCCTGTGTATATTCTTGTGTTGCCCTGTACTTTTATCCTGGGAATCGAAGTTCTGGAGCTCAATGAGTGGGCCGGTGACGCAGTGGCGCTCTTCTCCTGGAGCTCTTTCTCCATCCTGGCTACCTACTGTTTTAAGAGGTGGGTTTCCAGGGTGATCCTTCTGCATTGCTGGACAGCGGTATTAAACTTAAGGAAGCATTCACTGGCCTTAATGACGTTATGGGCCCCACTGAGGCAGCACACGTAGATGTCGTGTAGGTCGCCCGAATAAATCTTTTCACCATGCACGCAGTATCTAAAGAGCTCAGCGGGTTCTTTTGATGACATACATGTCGGCGACAATCACCGTTTAAAAACTAATATCTAACTAGGGAGAGAAAAATCAAAAAGGTTAACTTGCAGTCGACTGAACCGGTGGTGTCTCTGTGGAGGGTCTGGTGAATATGGTCGATGGCAGGAAAAGAACTGAGGATGGATGGGGCCACCCATGTTTATATTGGAGGTGTTGACATAGGACGTCGTCATGAGTGACCCCTAGTGGACTGCTTGCTACAAAGTTTCCATGTGATCTTAGTGCCTGGTGGTTATAGTTCCAGAGATGTGGCCTGATGAAAGAGCTATCCTTGAAGAAGATATGTGCGTTTCTTACATTTTCATAAGGGTCTCTTGTTCTGGTTGGGTGAGAAGACTGCAAAGCAATGCTGAGCTGTTCTATCTGCTCAACTAGTTCAAGAGACACTTGTAAAACAGTACGAAACACACACTACTATACCCTTAATCATATTATATGGCAGTGGATCACCATAATATGATTATGGATTGCATATAAATGGATCCCCCCCACCCCAAGATTTTAAATATTTAATTTCTGTGCTCCCACTGCATTCACATGATTTGGCCGATGTCAGAAGCTGTAGATGCGCACAATCCACTCCAATCCAATCAACAGCAAAAGACAGCAGCACACACCTCCTGTTCAGAGGAACTGTTTTAAAAGAACGCTCTAGTCCTTGTAAATGTTCCTCTCATAATTTATTTTCACACAAGTTGTGTAAAACAGTGCAAATCCACTTCTAAAGCAAGTACATATAGGTAGTAGTGGCCATCAGGAAAGGCGGCAACTGCCACCACTGACCTAACGTTTTTCCGGGGCTTTGTCAGACGCGTTTTGTAGATGCTTGCCTTGTCTGATGGGAGACTGGGTTATCCTGTAGTTTGTTGGGGGGGGGGGGGGACAGGAGGAATTGTGCATATAGTTATTGTGGCCCAATCTGTGGAAACCAAATATACTTGTTTTCGGGTCTAGAGCTATATAATTTATTATAAAGAATGTAGTAGTGTGTCTGGGAAAGGGACCACAGAGCAAAGCAACATTTTTTTTCATTTATTTTGTATCCAGAAACATAGATTTTGACGGCAGCTAAGGACTGCTTGGCAGACCCCCCAGTCTGCCCTTTTCCCTACCTATTGGATAAGCTGCAGATCCTAGTTAACCAACAGCCTACTTCTTCCTAACCCCCACCAGAACTGCCTCATGTCTGTCCCATGCATTCTTGAATTCCCCCACTGTTTTTGACCCCATGACCTCCTCATGAAAGCCATTCCATGTGTCCACCACCCTCTCCGTGAAAAATACTTCCTCACATTGCCCCTGAGCCGTCCCCCCCTCTATCTTCAAATTGTGTCCCCTTGTTCTTGCACATCTCTTTTTTTGAAAGATGCTACCCTCTTGGACTTTGTTGATTCCCTTGAGGTACTTGAAAGTTTTTATCATGTCCCCCCTTTCTCTCTCCTTTCCTTGAGGGTATACATATTAAGCTTCTTTAGTCTCTCCTCGTATGGTTTCTGCTGCAGACCCTGCACCATTTTAGTTACCCTCCTCCAGACTGCCTTCATCCTGTCTATGTCCTTACGGAGATGGGGTCTCCAGAACTGCACGTAGTACTCCAGATGGGGTCTCACCAACTATCTGTACAGAGGGATAACAACTTCCCGTTTCCTACTGATGATGCCTCTCCCTATACATCCCAGTATTCCCCCAGCCCTCCTTACTGCCTTCTCATATTGCTTGCTTAACGTTAGGTCATCCCTTAGGTCATCTGATATGACTACCCCCAGGTCCCTTTCCATTTATCTTCTTGTTACTAACCCCCTCCCCCCACTGTGTACTCTTCCCTGGGTTTTGTTTCCCAGGCGGAGTGCCTGCACTTCTTGGCACTGAATTTAAGCTGCCATACTTTTGACCATTCCTCCAACCTTGCCAAGTCCCTTCTCATCCTTTCCACCTCCCCTTGTGTATCAACCCCGTTGCAGATCTTTGTGTCATCTGCAAAGAGGCATACTTTTCCTTCTAGTTCCTCTGCAATGTCACTTCTAAAGACATTAAAAAGGACCGGTGCCAGTACTGAACCCTGCAGTAGCCCATTAGTAACCCCCCCTTCTTCAGAGTGGACTCCATTTACTATTAACCTCTGTGTCCTGTTGTCCAGTCAGTTTTTTACCTAGGCTACCACCCTAGGACCCACTCCAAGGCTGGCTAACTTGTTTGTTAATCTTTTGTGTGCGACTGTGTCAAATGCCTTGCTAAAGTCAAGGCAAGCCATGTCCACAGCCCCCTTCCTGGTCTATTACTTTGATCACCCAGCCAAAGAAATCTATTAGATTCATCCGACATGGCCTTCCCTCTGTGAATTCATGCTGCCTTGGGTACTGTGCCCCACTGGCCTCTAGGTACTCAACAATTCTTTCTTTCAGAAGTGATTCCATCATTTTCCCTACCACTGAGGTCAAACGAACAGGTCTGTAGTTTCCTGCCTCTGGTTTGCTTCCACTTTTGTGAAGGGGAATCTCATCCGAGCTCCTCCAGTCCTCAAGTACCACACCATCTTCCCATGATTTGTTAAAAAGGGTAGTCAGTGGTGTCACTAGTTCTCCCCCAAGTTCTTTTAGAATTCTGAGGTGAATCCCGTCAGGTCCCATTGCTTTATCCACCTTCAGTTTTAAGAGTTCTTTTAGAACCCTTTCTTCTGTGAAAGGACTATTATCAACCCCCCATCCAGAGTGCTTCTATCGACTGGATTAGGTATCTCCCCCTGCTTTTCCACTGTGAATACCGAACAGAAGTATTCATTCAGTATCCCTGCTTTTTCATTGTCGCTCTCTGCCTAACCACCTTCCTCTTTATTCAGCCTCAGTATCCCTGCCTTAGTCTTTCTTTGCCCCTAATGTACCTATAAAAGGTTGTATGCCCCTTCTTAACCGAGTTGGCTATCTTTTCCTCCGTTTGGGCCTTTGCTATTCTGACTGCCGTCCCAGCTTCCTTCTGCTTTAACTGGTACAGTTCTCTGTCCTGCTTCTTCTGCGTTTCCATATACTTCCTGAATGCTATCTTTTTCACCCTAACCTTCCCTGATACCTCTTTTGAGAACCATAGTGTTTTTTCCTTCGTTTTAATTTATTTGCTTCACACAAAAGCTTGTTGCCTCTATGATGTCAGTTTTGATGTTTCCCCGTTGTTCCTCCACCCCTCCTTCTTGCCCATTTGCTAATGCTTTTCTGAGGCACGCTCCCATTTTGCCAGTCAGCCCTCCTGAAGTCCAGTACCCTCACATTCGTATGGCTTGACTCTATGGCTGTGTTTATCATCAACCACACTGTTTGGTGGTCACTTGTTCCCAGATGGCTACCGACTTCTAAATCTTAGATCCTCTCTCCATCCCTGTTTGAGAGTACCAGGTCTAAGATTGCTCCCTCCTGAATGGGTTCCAACACTAGCTTTCTGAGGCCTGCCCCCTGTAGGGCATCAAGAATGACCCTGCTTTTGGATGTGGCTGCAGCAAAGGTGCTCCAGTTAACAAGGGTGAAAAAGAATAAGTGCCTCAGCTGGGACTTGAACCCTGACCGCCTGGAATATCATTCTGATTACGCTAACCAGCTGCGCCACTGAGAGAACTGGAACCTGGGATGTCCCTGGGCACTCTTTCTCAAATGCACAACCCAATGGCAACACAAATATTTACTTCTAACAATCACACAGGAGTGTGGTGTGCATATTTTATAGAACACATACAAACAAGGGTGAGCGCAATTGGAACGGTATTCTGGGCAGCCTGAGTTCAAGTCGCAGCTGAGGCACTTATTCTTTCTCACTCTTGGTCATATGTGTTCCATAAAATATGCACACCTCACTCCTGTGTGATTGTTAGAAGTAAATATTTGTGTTGCCATTGGGTTGTATATTTGAGAAAGAGTAATGTGCCCAGGGACATCCCAGGTTCCAGTTGTCTCAGTGGCGCAGCTGGTTAGCGCAATCGGAAAAGTATTTCGGGCGGCCTGGGTTCAAGTCCCAGCTGAGGCACTTATTCTTTCTCACCCTTGTTTGTATGTGTTCCATAAAATATGCACGCCACACTCGTGTGTGAGTGCTCCAGTTAACATCTGGCATATTCAGGTCCCCCATCAATAATATCTCCCCTTTCTAACCCCAGTAATATTCAGTTATTTCATAACTTTATGACGTAAGCCTTCTAAGCAAAACTGCCTGGAGAGATGGAACAAATGCAAATGATGGAATCTTTTGCATGAGCTACTTTTCAAATGCTGCATTCTACTAACTGCCTTTGCTCGAAACCCCTCAGATTTCTATCTCCGCCTGTCAAGACTAGACTGTCAGAGATCCTCTTCTCTTCATCTTGTTCTGACATGAGAAAACTTATAAAATATATATAAGTATCCTTTACATTTCATTTGCTGCCTTTTACTTCTTGTAATTTTAAAGTAAACCCATAGTTTTAGTGTTTAAATTGTAAGTTTTCTCAGTTTCTCCCAGTTCAGTATAACCAGGGGGAAACCAAGATTTATTTTACATTTATCGGAGTTTCCGACTAAAAAACTGATAGTTATGTTTAATTTTATTTAATTTAGCTTGTTTTAAGAACCACTAATACCAGTTCCTGAACCAATAGCCTCGGTTCATTTACTTTGGTTTCTGGTTCCCGATCGGTTCCTCATCAGTTCCAGAACCGACCACAAATGTTAAATAAAGTTTAAATAAATACATTTGTAGCAGTTACAACTTTTATCAGTTTTATATGGAAAATGCCAGAAAAACAGAGAAAGAAAACTGGTGATCCTGGTTTTGAATCCTGTGGTGATGTTTTGCTGAGGCAAACAGTCTGTTTGCCTCTCTGGGCTTGTACGTTTCCAAGCAGAATGAAATCCGCATTATAAGTCCTCAGAAAACTATTGAAAAATGCCTGGATAAGGCTAAACAAAAAAAAGTTATCACCACCTAAGGATCCCTCTAGCTCTGACCAGCAGACACCCTATATTACTGTGGCTGAAACCACAATGATTATTGTAACTGCTACTCCTGAGACGGGTATACAAGCAGTTCCTAAGAGACTTGCTGAACTGGCTGACTCCCTGGTTCTCTCAAATAAATCAAACACAGAACCTCCTGCTGGACAGCATGTGGGGACTTCTGTGCCTGCTATAAAGCCTAACAACTCCTGCAGAAATTGTAAAACTTTTAAGGAGAACATGTGAAAAAATATCTGGAATGGCTAAAAAAAAACAAAAACAAAAAAAACTTTTAAGCTTGCAAGGGCTGTCTGTTTCTCAGCAGCAGACCCCTGCAAAGTGGCCTGTCTCCTCTGCTCAGTCTTCCTATTATTAAGAGGAAGAATATGTGTTTATGATTAAACAGAAGAAAGGGGAACCTCTTAAACTGAGGTTTTCCCTGAACAGGAGTTGGGCTATTCCCACAGAGCATTTCAGGATTATTCGTCACTTTTTATAGTGTGAGAAATGATTGGGCTGACACCCACTAAAAAGCTTCTCCTTTTTGCGAATACATTCTTCAGGAAAGATATTTTAGAGATTCTACAAATTCCAAGCTCTGTCTTCCCCTCTTGAAAAAAGGCTGGATAAGAAATATCAGCTGGACAGGGAAGGAGCTGAATCTTTATTCTCCCACCCTGTCCACCAAGGAGTAGTACAAGTGATAGCCTGTAATAAGGCAAATATACCCCTGGCATCCCATCCTCCTAACAAGGATTCCAGAAAAATTGACAGCACAGCTTTCAAGTCTTTGGTACTCAATACCAAAAGTCACTATGGCAGTATGTCCAGACTTCCCTGTCTGGGGGGGTCACATGATGGCAGCTTGAAGAGCAGCAGCAATTTCCCACAGCTCCCCACCCCTGCTGCTTAATTCATCTATTTAGTTCAATTTCTACATCGGACAGTGAACTACAAACAACATTTACAAACTTTGGAAGGTCTCCAGATCACAACAACTGCGAAGATTATGGAAGTCTACATGAAAAAAGTGCCCCTTCAGCACTCCCCTCAGCCAACTCCGGAGAAGGACAAGGCCGCAAAGCACAACAAGCATCAATCTGCTGGCTCGTCTAAAACTCTTTTACCTTGGCAGCTGCCCACTCGGAAGAACGACTTCTTGAGATCATGCAGCCGCTACGGAAGAAGATTGCAGACATATCAGACAATCTCCAACACATCAAGACCTCTGTGCAACCACTAACCATCTGAGTGGGTGATTCGGAAGCCAAACTGGCCTCCCTTGAGAAAAAAACAGGGCAAAATTGAACAAGAAATCATACATATTGGCTGGAGAATTAAAAAACTCAAAGAAGAATTGGAAGACTTGGAGGGAAGGAGCAGAAGGAATAACCTCCTAGTCATCGGAGTGCCCGGAAAAGAAGAAGGAAATGCACCCATACTGTTCTTACAAAAACTGTGCGAGAGGATTGCAGGACCATCCCCGAATGGCACCATTTATGTTATCAAATGGGCACATCAGGCCCTCTGTCCCCCACCACCTCCTGGCTCCCCACCTCGGCCCCTCATCTTTAAACTTTTTGGACAAGCAGCACATACTTGCCAAAGTTAAGGAGCTCAAAGAAGTCCTATGGGAGGGACGTAAAATATAAATCACACAAGATCTCCCTCAGTTGGTCCAGGCGAAAAGGCAGGAAATGCACCCGATTGTCTCAAAGCTAATCACTGCGGGAAAACCATTTCGCATAGGATACCCAGTGGTGCTTCAAATAAGTCTGGAGATCAATTGCTCTCTTTCGAGTCGCAGGAGCAAGCTGTGCAAGAGCTCAAAGTCATACTCCCAGACTTGTTCAAGTGAGGAGATCCCCAAATGGTAGGTGGCAATCTCCTTTTTCTCAAGAACTGGCTATTTTGCTGTTTTGAATGATCACGTCAAGCCCAGTGAGGTGACAGCAGCTAACTGATAGGCCTGAGCTGACCATCATCTGCAATTTCACTGTTTTTGGGACCCTCTGGGTTGTGATTGTTATGGTAACCCAGGTTTTGCGATGGCACCTACTCTAGCACCTTAGGCCTTACTCTGCTGGGGCTTGCTGGGGAGCCAGGCATGGTTTCTGCCCCACTAGTTAGACTGTGTTTCCATCTACCCTGAGAAGGCCTCTCCTAAACGCAGGATAGAGTCACTACACCACTCCTCGCAGCACTAGTGCTTGTGTCAGTTGTAACTGAGCACTGAACTGACATTGATAAATGGTTACAGAGCTCCGGAGGATCCCAGACTATGATGGAAGGCAGAGCTCTCCTAGTTTATGTACAGTGTTGACTTTTGTAATATGACCTTTCTCAACACTTCTAAAGTTTCGGCCGATGTGGCTTACTACGTAACCAGCAACCACTTCAAGCGCATTAAGACGGCTGCTACAATTATATGAACCTTTGGGTCTTTTTCTTTTGTCATTCCACAGGCACATCCAAGAAAGACTGGGGGATAATCTTATCTCCTTTTTTTTTTTATACACATACAGGGATGCTCCCTTTTGGCATTAAGCAGTACAACAAAGGAAACTTTATGCTTGTTACTTTTGCTTTTGTCCAGTGGCTTTAACTTGCTTGATATAATACATTGTTCTGTTTTATTATGGTTGATTATATATATGCAATGCTATCTGTGTAGCAGGGGAATGCTGCCAGTTGGGGGGGGTTCGTTCTGGGTGCTTCAGGCTTGCGCAAAGACATCACCCGCCAGAATATGCTAAGTGGTGCAGTTGATTTGAACCGGGGTTAGTGAGTAGAAGAGCATCTTGTTAGAGGGTTTATTAGATGGGGGAGGGTATTGGGACTACGTTCTATTTTAGTAAGTTTCCTTTAAATTTTAATATAAAGTTTCAAGGGAAGGGAGGACCAAGTGTGTTAGCTGAGATCACTTTTGAAGCATGTACCATGCTGAGCAGGACAGTGAATATCGCTCACTACTCCAAACTTGGTGGACTGGGTAGGTTCACTATCTCCCCTCTGGTAAGTCACCATGAGTGGCCCCTATAACATCATAAGCTGGAATGTACAAGGTGCTCAGGATAGATGCAAGAGGCAAGTTATCCTTCGGCACCTTCAGCACTTAAAAACAGGGATTGTATGTCTTCAAGAGACGCATCTCTGATGAGAGGATGTGCCTCTGCTGTGTCGGACCTGGGTGGGACAGGCATTCGGGTCAGGGACATCCACAAGTAGTGGGAAGGTAGCTGTGTTGATCGATAAAAAAATCCCCTTCAAGTTGGAAAAAGAAATATGGGATCCCAATGGCCGGTATATTATTCTTCATGGCTTACTGGAATCACAGCAAGTTATTCTGGGAGCTACATACAGCCCAAACAGCGACTCCCGCAGTTCTTCACACACCTGATAGGATTAGTTGTCACCAACCCTCCCACATTGACCTTTTTAGGAGGAGATTAGAACACTACTCCATGTCCACATCTAGACAGATCTGATTCCTGGAGACAAGGCTTATCTCCTGCACAAAGGACCTTACATGACCTTATGAGGCGCAGATCTTACAGACGTTTGAGAGTTTTGAACCCTGAGGAACACCAATATACTCCCCCCCCCACAAGTCATTCTCCAGAATCGATTTCCTTTTGCTGAGCTCGTTTGCCCTTCCGGGCACAATAAACTCGAACATACATGCAAGGGTTATTTCTGACCACTCCCTATATCCCTCTCATATCTTCTGGGACCTGGAATTAAAAAGGATACCCTCTGGTGGATGAACACTCAACTGCTTCAAAAGCCGGACTCCTTACAACAGGTCAAAGATCTTGTCTTCAATTTCCTAGAGATTAACTGGGGGTCAGTGAGCAGAATAGATGTGGTCTGGGTGGCCATGAAATGTTCCCTCGGGGGGAATGTTTCTGGCTGGCTGCTACGCAGTACCGGCAGTCTAAACAGCAGATGGACTCTCTACTTCGTTCAATTGGTCAGCTGGAGCACACACTTAGCCGTCAATCCCCAGAGGAGGACTTGGCCAAGTTGCACAGCCTACAGGCCCAATATGCTGGCTTGATGTCTCAGAAAGCTGAGCTTTCGCTGAAACGTACAAAGCTTAACTACCCTGACACGGTGGAAAGGACAGGTAAGCTTCTGGCTATTCGGCTTAGGCAAGCCAAAGCCTACCGATTCATTCCGGGTATTAAGCCGGATAAAGATAGTCCAGTGGTCACTGCCCCTAGAGAAATTGCGGTTCTCCTGGGACGTTATTACCAGAAGCTTTACTCTGAAGATCGGGTTGACCGTCCTACCAATACAGATATCATTCAGTATGTTAACTCAGTTGACCTCCCCAAACTGTCTCCCTTCAAGGCTACCCCCTTTGGTAGTCTTATCAATATCAGGGAAGTTAGGAATTCTGTACAGCAGCTCCCACTTGATAAATCCCCTGGGCCCGACGGTCTACCTAATAACCTATATACGGCATGTCTATTAGAACTAGCCCCACTATTAACAGAGGTATACAATTTCTGGTTTGAACAGGGACTCCCGGAGTCAAATTTCCTCAATGCCCTAATCATCATTATCCCTAAGCAAGGTAAGGACCCTCAATATCCCGAAAGCTACCGACATGTATTGTTGATCAACACCAGTGTTAAAACACTTGCCAAAATTTTAGCCAACAGGCTAGGATCTCTCTTGACTAATTTCATTAGTAGAGAACAAATTGGTTTCATGGCAGGAAGGTCATCAGGGGACCACATGTGCAAACTATTACATCTTCTCTTGGCATCTAGGGATTTGGAGCTGCCCGCAGTTCTCGTTTCCCTAGACACCAAGAAAGCATTTGACAGGGTCTCTTGGGACTTTCTTTTTGCGGCTATGGCCCACTTTGGTCTCCCTGAAGGATTCCTTAAGTGGGTCAGGCTGCTATATTCCTCCCCCTCGGCCCAAATCTGGTGCAATGGTATCCTTTCCAACCCCTTTCTGCTCCGTCGGGGTACTAGACAAGGTTTCCCCCATCCCCCCTCCTCTTTAATGTTTACTTGGAGCCCCTGATCAGGAAATTGGTAACTTCCTCGAGGCTCCAAGGCATTAAAACTGGACATCAACGTTACACCCTCTCAACGTATGCTGATGATTTACTCTTGCACCTAGAAGAGCCCCAGACAGGTATCCCATCTCTCCTGGAGGAGATTGAAAACTTCTCCGAGGTTTCCCACTATAAACTCAATCTCTCCAAAACTAAAGTTTTTCCCCTGCATAATAGAATCTCCCAGGCTGAGTTGACTCAGTTTGCTCTCTTGTGGGAACCTGATTCCCTTACCTGCTAAGGAATCACAGTTTCCAGAGAAATACCAACAATGATCAAAACTAAACTCTCAGATCTGTTAAGTACACACAAGGCTGACCTTGATAGATGGGGAGCTCTTCCCTTCTCAATGTGGGAGAGGATAAACACTGTTAAAATGAACGTGTTACCTCGCCTCCTGTACCCTATGGGTATGCTTGGTTTCTTCCTCCCTAAAAAGTGGTTCTCCAAGCTTCAAAGCATGCTTAATGCATTTATTTGGAAGGGTAAGGGAGTCAGGCGTTCCTACTTTAAACTTACTGTGCCAAAAATGCAGGGTGGACTTGCTGTTCCCTCCTTCTTTACATACTACTGTGCCCACCATGTCAGTCAGCTTGCACACTGGACACAGGAGGCATAGGCCGAAGGTCTACAGACCTATGCTCCCCTATGGTTGGAAATTGAGAAGTTCCTGGCTGCTCAACACCACTGTACCCTTCCATCCTTAGTATTTGCCACTTCTAGGGCAATTCCTAAACAGTTGCGAACACCCGAATAGGGTGGTCTATCAGAGCCCTGAACCAGCTGCAAGTACACACCTCCCATAAATGGCACACATCATTACACCAACCAGTTTTGGGCAATCCCCACTTCAAAATTGGGCATAAGCCCATCTCAGCTTCCTATTGCCCCCACCCCAGTAGGGAAGAAACTATCAGACTTATACTCTGGGGGCCAAATAATCTCCTTCCCCACATTTCAGCTTCGGCCTGGCGTACCAGCAAGAACCATCTTCAAATACAAACAACTCAAAGATGCTACTGCTGCTCACATGGGGAAAGGATTGGTGCCACTGCTGCCCACTGACAGATTATCTATGACTCTGCATCTGGCCAGGCAGCCCCATGCAGTCTCCAAAGTTTATAAAGAGTTGCAATCACTAGACCCCAACTTGCCCCAAGGGGTTTGTTACTACTGGCCCCAGGAACTATCCCTCAACAGCGAAACAGGCTTCTGGAGGAAGTTATGGCAAAATACATATAAATTTGTTAAACAGGATAGATTGTGTTTTATTCAATTCAATATCACGCACAATCTATATTTCATCCCAGTGAAGCTCCACAAACTGGGTAGATGGCCCTCTCCTGATTGCTCACGATGTGCGAGTTTCTCTGAAACCTTATACCACATGCTGTGGACCTGACCGAAGGTGCAGGCATTCTGGCAAGCAATTAGGCAAAGCCTAGATCCCATTTTGGGCATTGACCCCCTATTTACTCCAGAGTCTGCTTATTAAATTACTTTCCCTATGGCACTCTCAGAATTAGGAAAGCACACATGGCATTGATCTCTGCCATGACTAAACTGATAATTCAGAGGCACTGGAAGAAAAGCACTTCCCCATTGGTCCTGGAATGGCATAAGGATATATTACTTGCCCTCTGACTGGAGAAACATATTTCTTCAATGCGCAATAGACTCAACACTTACCAGAGCAGATGGGGACCACTGGACGCCCTGCTCACTATATGGAAACCCTAAATATCTAGATAGATCTTTCTTCACAGGTGTCCCAACATGGTGGGCCTGGATTCCCACTTGGCTAGGGATGGCATAGGAAGGGCAAATGGGGTGAGGTGTGGGGGGTGGGGGGATAGGGGCTCACCTCCAGTATTTGTTCTCTTCTGTCTTTCCATCTTAACGTAACAGTACTGTTAATTTTCTTCTTTTAGACCAGATTATATGGTACTGTGGGGTGAACCTCCTGGTTGTCCAATTATCATCCATATTTTTGTGACCACCATGTTGAAAAGAAAATTTAATAAAGCTTATTGAGTTATAAAAAAAAAAGAAAAAAAAAAGACTTCCCTGTCAGATGATTTAGCTGAAACAGTTAAGTCTGGTTTGGGAGCAGCCAAATAGCAGTCATATGGCTGCTGCCTATCTAGCACTGCTGCCAGCTGAATGGCAGATGCAGTGGCTCAAAGGAAGGTTGCCTGGCTGAGAGTCACATACCTCATTCAGGATACCCAAACCAAGGCTATGTATTTTACAGTCCAGGGTAATTCCCTCTTGGAGGAAAGATAAAGGCTTACAAGACAAAGGTGGACGTATACTAAACCACCTATAGTAGTGATTCTGCAAAAGAAAGCTTCCCCTCCACTAAAATATATGGAAGGGAAGGCAGAGACAGATCATTTCACACCAAGCCTTTCTTTTATCAGGCCAGAGTTGTGCCTCAGTATCAGCAGTACCCACAGCAGGGGTACTTCAGGCACCACAGTGAGTTACGGATTGTCTCAGAGTTCAAATCCCTTCCAGCAGTTAAAAAAAAAAAAAAAAAGGGTTTTAAAACCATCTACAGATGTAAGGATAAAACTCCTGGAAAAAGAGGTTCAAAACATGTTACTGTCAGACAGTGGAGCCTGTCCCAGTACAGCAAAAGGTACTACAAAGAAAATGGGGAGTGCTGGCCTGTCTTAGACTGCAGGGTACTAAACAGGCATTTTAACAAGGCCAAAGTTCAAAATGATAACTTTGTCACTGATTCTGCCAACACTCCAGACAAGGGAATGGTTGGCATCACTGGACTTAAAGGGTGCTTATTTCCACACCCCAATAAGGGAGTTTCACAGAAAGTACCCCAAGTTCATACTCCCATCAGGTCACTCCCCAAGAGTGTGCACAAAGTGCTTGGCAGGGGTTGTGGCACACCTTCAAAGACAAGTTGTCACAGTTTTCCCATACCTAGATGACTGGCTGGGGGTTGTAAAAGCAACCCAGCAAATGGGAGCATCTGCAACTCACCCAGGGGCTCCTACAGTCTCTAGGGTTCCTGATAAATCTAAATAAGTTCTGTCCTTCAGCCTGCTTAGGCACTACGGTTCATAGGAGCAGAGTCAGATACCTTGCAAGGCAGGGCCTACCTACCTCTCGGCAGGGCAAGATATATTCCACTGACAGCGGGCTCATTCAACCTGAACAAACTAAAAGCTAAAAGACAGTTTCTTCAGCTACTGGTCCCATGACACCTGCCACTGGCATAGTCCTGGAATCCAGGTTATAGACGAGGGACATTCAGTTTCACCTCTGGGTTCACTGGGAGAAAGGTCCTTCTTTCAAAACTAATTCTGGTAACAAAAACATTGTTACAGGTCACTCAAGGGTGGAAAGAAGAAACCAACCTGTGGAAAGCGGTCCCTTTTTTCAGTAAGAGTACCCATCAGTTGTTTGGTCAAAAGATGCATCTCTACTAGTGTGGTGCTCCCATCTGAGGGTTCACACCATCCCAGCTCAGAGTCACTTCTGCACACAAACCTGCTGGAGCTAAGTTTAGTGTTACTGGCACTAAAGGCTTTCACACAACTAGTACAGGGAAGGTGGTACAGGTCAAAACAGATATTATCACCACAATGTACCTCACAAATAAGCAGGGATGGATAAGGTCAGGCCCTCCCTGCACAGGACTCATGATACTGTGGAGTCAGTCTAGGATGCTCCATGGGGGGGGGTTCCCCTGCAGGTTATTCATCTGCCAGGCAAGGGCAATACCTTGGCAGATACCCTGACTCAAATCAGCTAGTCTCATCACAAATGGGACTTGGACAGTCAGGTGGTGCAAGTAATCTTTAGGAGGTGGGGCACCCCAGAGGTAGACTTGTTTGTGTCCCACCAGAACCACCACCTCCATTGTACTATGGCAGACCAACGATTATGGGAACAATCCCCCAGATGCTCTGGATTAGTCTGGGAAGCACCTACACGCTCTTCCTCCTTCCCTCTGGTGTACAGAGTATTTCTTAAGCTCAGGTGCCCGTCAGCATCAGTGCTCTTGATAGCACCAGACTGGGCCAGGCAGCCATGGTACTCTCTGCTACTCTCCATGTCTGGGTCTGAACCAATACACCTTCCTCGGAGGCACAATCTGCTAACCTCCAACCAAGGGAGGCTCCTGTACCCAAAACTCAGGCTCGAGGCATGGCTCTTGAGGGCCTACAATATGTAGGCCTGTATTTTTCTGAAAACGTCTTGGACATTTTAAGTGATTACAGGAATCCCTCTATTAAGAAAATCTATGCTTCAAATGGAAAAGTTTTTTTTTTTTATTTGGTATTCAACTAGAAACTGGTACCAGCACATGCTGGGGTCCCAGCTGTGCTTGATTATTTTCCTATTTACCTTCATTGGATTTGCAGTCCAGCACCCTTAAGGTCCACCTAGCTGTAGCATCAGCCTGCATATCAGCTAGATAAGATGTTTCAAGTCACTCCAGATCCTATTTCCAAAAGGGCTCTTTAAGGGCTTCACCCATAACAGTACATGCTGGTGTCCCAGCTGTGCTGGACTATCATACCTACTGCATTTACTGGACTTGCAGTCCAGTACCTTAAAAGCATATACTTATATTTCAGTGGACAGAACGCTTCTGTTTCCTCTGGCCTCAGACCTTGTCTTCAAAGGGTTCTTTAAAGGACTATCCCATTTGCACACACCCTCACAGGGAACCGGTGCCAGCATGGTACCTAAATGTGTGTATGGTTAGGCTCATGCGTTTCCCTTTTGAGCCTATGTTTTCAGTTTATTTGAGATATGTCACATGAAAATTGTTTTTTTCCTTATGGAATGACTTCTGTCAGAGAAATCAGTGAGCTCCAGTCTCACTAAACTGAACATGAATATATTACATTCCACACAGACAAAGTGGTCCTGAAAACAAACAGGAAGTTTCTTCCTAAAATGGTTTTTCATTTCAATTTGAACCAAACCATTACCTTACCTGTCTTTTCACTAAACACTTTGGTTCAAGTGAAAGGAGTCTTCATAGTTTGGATGTCAAACAGCTCTTAGCTGACATCCACTACAGTCCATAGGCAGGACAGAAAACAGCTGTTTCTGACCTATGAAATGTGGGAAAGGGTAACCCAGCATCAAAAGGTCAATTTTTTGCTGGATAGCATCCAGTTTCTTTCTGTTACTCTTAGGCTGGAAAGGAGCCCTCAACAGGGTTGGGGGCCCATTCTACAAGGGGCACAGCTGCTACCATAGCAGCTGTGGGGGATGTTCCTATGGTGGACATATGTAAAGCAACTACCTAAGAACAGTACACACCTTTATGAAGCACTATAACCTGGATGTTCAATCCAGGAGTGATGCTAAGTTTTGCACAGCAGTCCTGCAGAGTCAGTTTCCAAAATAAAGTTCTGTACTCACCTCCAGTGGTACTGCTTTGTAGTCTGCATAAAGTTATGAATTACCTGAGTATTACTGGGAGTTAGAAGAAAAAAATACTTACCATAGTAATCTTGTTTCTTCCCAGTGATACTCAAGTATTCATAACTTCCCACCCTGCCTCCCCTTCCAGAATTTTTAGCCTCTGCACTCCTGTATACTGTGCTCTCAGGGGTATAAATGACATTTCTGGCACATATGCTGTGATTGTGTTCACTACTGTTATTCCCCCTTGTCAGGTGATTCTGACATTCAGGGGTATTCTTTCATATGATATGCCCTCCTGTTGGAGGCCTTTTCTGGGTGTTAAAGGAGTTTCTACTAAAATTATTATTATTATGATGTTCAATATTGTTATTATCATTTTTAAACTTAGTCCTCGTGGGCCTGTCTTTCCAGGCTTCTAGGAAATCTGAGGGGTTTAGAGCAAAGGCAGTTAGTAGAATGCAGCATTTGAAAAGTGGCTCATGCAAAAGATTCCATCATTTGCATATGTTCCATCTCTCCACGCAGTTCTGCTTAGAAGGCTTACTGCATAAAGTTATGAATATCTGAGTATCACTGGGAAGAAACAAGATTACTATGGTAATTTTTTTCTATTCTGCCATCCTAAAGATGCCTTCTATCATTTCCTTGTCCATTTCCTCCCCCTGAAACGGGAGTCTGTATACAACTCCGTGCAGACTGTGGTGCCATTTCCTGTCTCCAGGGTGCCCCACAGTGTCTACTCTCCTCCCTGTTTACCCTTTAGTTCCGTTACTTTAATCCCTTCCCTTACGTAGAGAGCTACTCCTCCTCATCTTCTACACTCTCTGTCCCTCCTGTAGATTGTGTACCCTGGTATGCTGACATCCCAGTCATGGTTCTCTGTGTACCATGTTTGACTGCTACGATATCTAGGCTTCCCTCTTCCATCAAGGCCACTAGTTCAGGGAGCTTGTTACCCAGACTGCAGGCATTGGTACTCATTGCCCTCCATTTTTTGATGGCCTTACCCTTTTAGCCCCATCCCTGTCCTTACTGCCTTTGCATTTTTCTCCATTTAGCCCTGCCCTTCTCCTGATCGACTTCCCTATTTTGGTGTTTACTTCGCTAACTACTCTGTTTTGTTGGGGGGGGGCTGGGATTTTCCTGCTCCTTTTCAGTGCCTTCCCCCTTGCCTAGTTTAAATGCTTTGCCAATAAAGCATTTAAACCTATCACCTAGGATTCAGGTTCCCCCTACTGGACAGACGCAGATCATCGTGCCAGTGTAGGCCTGTATCCTTCCAGGTGGACCCCCAGTCCCCAATGAAGCCAAAATCCTGAGCTCTGCACCAGTTTTTCAACCACTGATTGAATCCCATGGTGCAGAGCACCCTAGCCTTTAGAAAGGCAGCATCTCATTTTTCCGGTCACATGATGACAGGGTGAAGGGCAGCAGCAACCTCCTGTAGCTCCGCACCTCCGATCAAGTAAACTTTATTTTTTGTCAAATCTCATCACAAATAGTGTGCCTTACCTATACCCTAAGGTCACTAGAACTTCGTAGTGGACAACTGTCCTTTTAGAATGGACGTCTTTATGAAGAAACCGATGCAGAGACACTCTCCACTAACGATGCTGGAAAAAGAGCAGGCCGCGAAGAGGCCTCGGCAGCAGCAGGCAAGAGATAGCAAAAACCCAGCCTCCTCTACAGCTCTATCAGAGGAGAGATTCCTGGAGGTAATGAGGGCGCTCCAAGAGCACATTTCAGAGATGGCAGAAGATATGCAGCAAATTAAAACCTCTGTGTAGGCCCCGAGTTTGAGAGTGGGGGATTCACAAGTTAAGATCACTTCATTAGAGACAAAACAAGATAGAAATGACGCAATGATTACACAACTTGGGAGAAGAGTGAAAAAACTCGAGGAAAAGTTAGAAGATCTTGAAGGGAGGAGTAGGAGAAATAACCTACTAATTTTTGGTGTGCCAGAAAAAGAAGAAGGCTCGAACCCGATCCTATTTCTCCAGAAATTCTTTGAAAAGATAGCGGGGCCTTCTCCAGATGGAGCGGCGTATGTTATTGAGTGAGCACACCGGGCGCTACGACCTCCCCCGCCCCCCAGCTGCCCCCCACGACCCCTGATCTGTCGCCTGCTCAACTATTTAGATAAGCAGCATATCCTGATTAAAATCAAAAATCTACAAGAACTACTCTGGGAAGGACACTGGCTTAGGGTTACGCAAGACCTGCCCCAGTCGGTCAGAGCAAAATGGCAAGAAATGCATTCTATTGTCTCTAAATTGATCGCAGCGGGTAAACCCTTCAGAATGCGATATCCTGCAGTGCTCCAGATTAAACATCAAGATAAATGGATCTCTTTTGAAAGCAAAGCGCAAGCCCTGATGGAGCTCCGAGAATTATTCCCAGATCTGTTCAAAGGAATGGAGTGATAAGGGGGACACGATGCACCTGATGAAAGCTCACAGTGACAGTGTCCGGACACATTAGTGCTTTGTTGGTCTAACTAATGACTCCCAGGACATGGAAATAGTGTGAATTTCAGCAGGTGGCCTGGGTTTTTGGTTCTTGTTTTTCTTTCTTACAGACAGTGGTTAAGGGAGGCCACGGAAGGTGTTCTAAGTCTACCCATCAGTGATTTCTAAGGGAGCGGTTCTTGGAGCCAGGCCTTTTTCTTTAGTGGGTGCATCTTGAAACAGTTGTGGATTAACCAAGGGCTTCTTTTTCTTTGGGCCAGGAAGGATTGCATCTGGTGATGGCGGGAATCTTCTGTCTATAATAGCAGGACATGAGGACCGGAGAAACATTACAATGGCACTGTCTGTTAGACCCTTGGGTTTTTTAATTTGCTCCTGGCCGGTGGAATTGGTGGCTTTATTCCCATTTGAGCCTACTGCTATTACAGAGATGAGAACTATATTCCGGTTATAATTTGATTTGGGCCTCTCCCCTTTTGTCCAGCGGCCCGTCTGACTGGAAGGTGCATACAGTAAGGGAGAAGAAACGGGACTGATCCAGAAGCAACCCTGGGAGCGGCGAGTGTTTCACGAGTCATTTGGACCACCTGATGGCTTCCGTGTCTTCCGGCTGGGATATGTAGTGGCCGGAGGCATGGGGGTCTATAATTCATGCGCTAGCTGAATCCAGTTACCGAGAGCAATAAGAATAATCATAGGGAGACTTATTGCAATAATTTAACCTCCTATTTTTTCTTTTCAGTGTTATTACTTTGCTTCTCCAATGCCATCCTCTGTTAGGGGATCTCGATAATGGGAAGCAAGTGACCCTAAATCCCTAACATTTGTTATGCAGGGTTATGTTCTGTCTGTTCTGATTTACATAATGTTTACATACTAATTTCGGGTTAAGGAGATTGTCTAAATCACCTGGGTTGGGCATACTTTTTGTATAACGGAGGATGGGGAGTGGGGGGGGGCATGGTGTGTGTTACTCTGTGAGAAGACATTGCGCACCGTGGTGTTTTGGGAGTTGCAGTTCCCGGGAACTGGGGGAGATCTAAGGGGATTAAGGAAAATGTTCTATTTGAAAGGGGAGGGCAAAACTGGAGGGATAAGGGCGATAAATAATGAAAAGGACTTATTGGGAGGGGGGGAGGATGTCAAGTGTGGCTAAAGTGGCTGATGCGATATGCCACGGAACAGGTTATCATACTAAGCCTAATTGGGTTATTAGGTTAAGTAAAGGAGGAACAACCCCCAGAGTTTTTATCTGCTGGCAATGACTAGTCACTACAAGGTTATCAGTTGGAGCGTCAAGGTGCCAGGACAAGGAAAAGGCGGTTATTCTCAGACACCGCAGCAATTAAAAGGCAGGGATAGCCTGCCTTCAGGAAACTTACATGAAGCAGGAAGATGCTCAATTATTTATCAAAGCCTGGGTGGGACAGGCTTTGGGGCTGGGAGTCTAGTAATAGTGGAGGAGTTATCATCCTCATAAACAGGAATATCCCCTTTATACTAAAGAGGGAAACATACGACCCCAATGGGAGATATATCATCTTGCTGGGCAGTATAGGGCCAAATCCAATTCTACTGGGAGCAATATATGGCCCAAATGGAGAGACTCCTGACTTCTTTATTCGTTTATTGTGTATGGTAGTCACTAACCCACCAGTGACAACTATAATGGGAGAAGACTGGAATGTGGTGCCGGACACGCGACTGGACAGATCTGACCCTCGAAGACGGGGACCCTCCCCAACACAAAGGGCGCTTCATGATCTGATGAATGGTGCAAATATCCTAGATGTATGGTGTGTGCTGCACCCTATGGAGCGCCAATACAAGTTTTACTCTCCCCCACATAAATCACTATCCCGCATTGACTTTATATTATTAAGTTCCCACTCACTCCACATACAGTTTGCTCTGAAATCCATGAGAGGTCATTTTGATCACTCGCCTGTCTCATTAACATTTCACTTTGGGGAAGCATATAGGAGGAATTCGTTTGGAGGTTTAACAACCAGCTACTCCAGAAGCCTGAGACCATACAGCAGATAAAGATTTTCTTACAACTTCCTTTCAATAAATAGGGGCTCAGTCTAGAAATTGACATAGTCTGGGCGGCAGCAAAATGCGCCCTGAGAGGAGAATGCCTACGTCTGGCGTCTGTCAGATCCAGGCAACATAAAGCCCAGCAAGACAAATTGCTCTCAGACATCCAGAGGATGGAAGCTACTCTCACTAACAAGTCCCCCGATGCTGAATGGGCAACTCTGCATAGACTACAAGCCCAGTACTCAGCCCTAATCACTCAGAAGGTAGAATTGTCACTGAGACATACCAAAATCAAATATCTTGATGCTGGGGAAAAAGCTGGGAAATTGTTAGCCCTGAGGCTTAGGCAGATAGAGGCTTCATGCTTCATTGCTGGTCTCAAAGTGGAAACCACCTTATTACGTCACCCAAAGAGGTGGTGGAGAGATAAGAATTACTATATGAGACTGCATTCAGTAGATCAGGTAGTCGTCCCAATGTCCAGACCATTGGTAATTATTTAGCTACAGAGAGTTGCCGACAGTGACCCCTCAGAGTGCCCAAGTATTGGGCAAGCTGATAATGGTACAGGAGGTCACGCAGGCCATCCAGCAGCTCGCACTGGATAGAGCGCCGGGACCTGATGGTCTCCCCAACAACCTGTACAAAGCTTATATGCTAGAGCTCACCCCCCTGCTCACAGAGGTCTTCAATCATTGGCACTCTGAGGGCATGTCGGAAGACAGTTTTTTAAAAACGTTGATCATTCTCATCCCCAAGCCGGGGAAGGACCCCCTTAATCCAGCCAGCTATCATCCTATCTCGCTGATCAACTCTGACGTCAAGATCTTAGCGAAGGTCTTGGCCAATAGATTAAGTCCGGTGCTAGCTACCCTCATTGGGTGGGAGCAAACTGGGTTTATGGCAGGGAGAACATCTGTTGACCACATGCGAAAGATCATGCATATCCTCTCGGTGTCCAGGGACTCCGATTCCACGGCGGTCTTGGTGTCCCTGGATGCCGAGAAAGTCTTTGATATGGTCTCTTGAGACTTTTTATTCCAAGCAACGGCAGGATATGGTCTCCCAGCTGAATTCATCAAGTGGGTTCAGATCCTGTACTCCTCCCCATCTGCACAGGTATGGTGCAATGGCACCCTTTCTGGCCCCTTTCGGCTTCAGAGGGGGACAAGGCAGGGGTGCCCACTATCCCCTCTCCTATTCAACCTTTACTTGGAGCCCCTCCTCAAGAAAATTAATGCCTCTCCTCAAATTAGAGGAATTAAATTAGGGGAACATCGGTATACTTTATCTGCCTATGCGGACAACTTGCTGATACATATGGAAGAGCCGGTAGTTGGGATCCCTGCACTTCTGAGGCTGATTAAGTCTTTCGGAGAGGTCTCCCACTACAAACTAAATGTATCCAAATCCAAAGTCTTTCCCCTTAATGACAGGACCATCCGAGCGTCCATAGATGGCACCGGATTGGAATGGGCACCAGATACTCTTACCTACTTAGGCATTCATGTGGCTAGAGATCTCCCCGTCATGATGAAACTGAATCTCGCAGAAATACTCAAGGTTATTAAATCGGATTTGGAGAGATGGAGCAATCTCCCACTCACTCTGTGGGGGAGAGCTAACATAGTAAAAATGGATGTCCTTCCCAGGGTTTTATACCCGGTTGGAATGTTAGGGTTCTATCTTCCCAAAAAGTGGTTTAACTATTTACAGTCAGTCATAACTGCCTTCCTGTGGAAGGGCAAGAAAGCCAGACGCACATACCACAAACTTACAGGGCCCAAAAGACAAGGCGGACTAGCACTACCCTCCTTTTTTACCTATTACTGTGCCCACCACCTCAGTAGGGTAGCTCATTGCTCAAGAACAGGACCAGACAGGGAGAATCAGGCGTATACTCCCTTGTGGCTGGATACAGAACAGTCAATAAGTTCCCAGTTTCAGGGTAAACTCACTTCTTTGATTTATGTCAGTCCCTCGAAGCTCCCCAGTAAGTTGAAAAATACTCCAATAGGATGGTCAGTTCGAGCCCTCCAGCAGATACAAACATTTCTCTCATGCAACTGGCATACATCCTCGGATCAGCCTATTGTGGGTAATCCCCATTTTCAAATAGACCATAAACCCATATCGCCCGGATTCTGGCCGTTTCTAACTGAAAGGAAGGTCGCTGACCTCCTTGAGGGTGAACAACTGATGTCATTTTCAACCCTTCAAATATGTTACTCGGTTCCAATTATGGACTTCTTCAAACATAAGCAGGTGGTAGTGGCGATCAAGAGACACATGGGGAGAGGCAACACCAACTGTGCAGATTCGGAGAAACTGAACAGGCTCTTGCAGGCAGCGGGCGAATCCCATGCAGTGTCCAAGACTTATAAAGAATTACAGGTTTTGGATATCAGTCTACCCCACGGGATTGGCTATTACTGGGTCCAGGAGTTGTCAATTTCACCTGATGTAGTGACTTGGGGGCGGGCCTGGAGGAACAATTACTCCTTTGTCAAGCAGGACAGGTTACGAATGATACAGTTCAATATTATGAATAATTTGTATTTCACACCAGCCAGATTGCATAAGGTGGGGCGTGCCCCTTCTCCTGTATGCATCAGGTGTCGCCTCGACCCTGGCTCGCTATACCATATGTCGTGGGGTTGTCCACTTGTTCAGACTTTTTGGCAGGCTATTAGACGTCTGCTGGATCCGTGGCTAGGTCTGGACTCCCTCTTTACCCCAGAAATATGTTTATTATATTTGCTGCCAAAAGGTATTCCTAAAACCAGGAAGGCACATATTGCTTTAGTCTCGGCAGTAACCAAACTCATTGTTATGAGACACTGGAAAGAAGAAGCCCAGTTGTCTGTGAGGGAGTGGTATAAGGAGATGCTTACCGCTCTGCAATTAGAAAAGCACATCCTGTATATGGGCAACTGATCGCACTTATGCCAGCCCAGATGGGGCCCCCTGGAGGCCTTACTTACCGCTTATAATCCACATTGACCCAATAATTAGTGGATCCATTGGCTAACAGGTAGAACCCAAGGTGGTATCTTCAAGAATAATGTACACACTTGACATGGGGGAGGGTAGAGGGGTAACTGGGGAATATGGAGGATTCGGAAGAGGGTGTGGGGTTTCTTAGCTTGGGACAATGTAGTGGAAGTTAGAATATAATGTGTTTATTTTAGCCAATGTAACCACAAGGCTATCATGGCATGTTTCACATTATCATGTAATAATGCATATGCCTAGTAATCCATGGTGCTATATGGATGTTGTTGAAAAGTGTGAATAAAGTATACTAAATGAAAAAAAAAAAAAAAAAAGAAAGGCAGCATCTCCGAGAAGGTTATCGTGCGTGCTACTTGATTAAAGCCCCTTCCCAACTCCACAAACTCCCCCTGCACTGCTCTGATCCCATTCCCAGCCAGGTCATTTGTCCCTAGGTGGACAATGACATCCAGCTCCCTCCCTGTGCAGCTGCTCCCGCGATCCTGAGAAGTCGTTCCCTGTTCCTCCAAGCCATGGCGCCGAGCAGGCACCCTACCTCCCTCTCCCCTCCCTCCACCACTACCCCCCCTAACAACTGAGTCCCCCACCAGTTGTTGTTTCCTTCCCTTGTGGGGTCCCGTGCCACCCTCCTGAGGGTCTCCTTTGGGGAGGTTCCCAGCAGCCTCCTTGGTCTGTACTGTGGGTGCCTCCACAGAGGAACCACGCTCTGCCAGAACAGTGTATGAATTATGGAGTGGTACAACTGGAGGGATGCTCCTCTGTTCCACCAGGCTCACCTTCCCTGAGCCCACCGTGGTCCAACCACTCCTCTTCCCTGGCAACCTTTGAGGCAGCGGCGGTGGCCCTGGTGGCCCCTGGGTGGGAAAGGAGGTCACCTGAATCCTGCCCAACTCAGCCTGGAGACAAGCAACCTCCTCCCTCAGCCCAGAGAGGGGCCTGCAGATGGGACAACACCGCATCCTCCAGAATGTCGCTCCACAGCCACTGCACTGCACCACTCCCATCATGTCTTATTTGTGGCCCCTCCGTTGCTGTTTTATATGCTTACTCTTTCCCCTCTCCATTTTCCTTTTTTTGTTGGTTTGCTTTTTTCCCTACTTTCTTACTGCCTCTGTGCCCTAACAGCTCCTGCTCTTCCTGTTCTGGGAAAGGAAGTTCCTGTATTCCTCTGTTTACAATTCATGTGTAACCAACCAGTCCCCTGGGGTTAGCAGAATTCCATTAGTACTAGTATTAGGCAGGTAGAAAAGGCAGCTGGTAGGGAGCCCATTAGGGGCTTTCTACATAATGACATCATTGTTTACTCAGCTAGCCTGAGGGATGGATGATTGTCATTTAGAACGCTCGCAGTAGCATAACCATTTTTGAGTTAGCTGCTCAGGGGGAAGTTTAGAATGTTCAGCTAGTCTGAGTTAGAGTGGCAGAGTGGCAGGAGGTCTGCCAGTGGGGCTCTGAAAAGGGAGCCCTGGTCTTTTCTCATCCTAGTCTTGGTAAAATCCTCGGTTTGCCTGTGAAGTGGTGGAAACTGTCTGCCAGCAGGACTCTTAGTTTCACTCCAGGGGGAGTGAGAGGAACTGCAATGTCTAGTGGATCCAAGGGGCAATCCCCCGAGGGTCCTGAAGTTTTCAGCTGCCTTGGAGGGGGACTGTAATGGAATCTGACAAGCTACCAGAGAGGAAAAGGCGCCTTTCTGTTGTTCCTTTCCAGGACTGGAAGGAAGGACCAACTATTCAGTGAGTACAGAATTGGAGACATGTTCTCATTGGGAGGTTGTCTGGGGTGAGTGTGCCCAAGATAAGGTTAGATCACACCAGCCAGGACCCCTTTTTTCACCTCAGGGTGCTAATTTGAAGTAAAGTTCCGGAGTCTTTAGCAATTCAGTGGGGACTGAAGGCTTCTTTTGGTGTAACCCTGAAGGAGTGGCAGAGACTGTATCTGGGATAAAGTGTGGGAGGAACGCCATCTGGAGTTTCGATGTAGGGCTAACTGGTTTGTTGATGGGTACCAAGATCCCCTGGGCAAAGGCCAAACACCCGGGATGAAATTTAAGTATGTGGCTCCAGTCACTGGTTTACGTTTTGGAGATGGAAATGTGTTTTGAAAGTAGTGCAAGTATGTGATTCGGGCCACGAGCATTTTGGAAAATGGAAAGAGATGTTTCTGTGGAAAACTGTACTGCCTAGCAAATTTGTTTCTGGGAAAAGAGTGTACCTGTGTTGCAATGGCAAAACATTGGGGGTTCACTGGTGCTTTAAAGTAACATCTGTGAATAAAGCCCTACTGCACAATCCCAGCTACTGCTCTGGACATTCAGCTCATTGCTTCTGTGTGAACGTTATTGGAGCCCCTCAGCAGTTAGGTCTAGCATACCCCTAGCATCCTCTCCCCTGGGCCTGGTTGTAGATACAAAGGTTCATTTTTGTTAGTATTGTACCCCCAACCCGACCTTTAGATAATGAGCCTGGTATACACTCTAAAGCTAGGGGTGGTACAAGTTGAGTAATTCTGCCAAGAGCAAATGGCATGCCATATGAGGGCACTGGTTCTTTTGGAGGGGTGCCAGCTGGAAAAAGTCACAAGGGGGTTACACATGTTAAGGCAATTAGCATAGTCTAGGACTGGAAACAGCACCTGTCTAGCAATGATAATTCGTGCTTCATTGATAAAGGTGTTCTGATTCCTATGCAGAAATTCAAATTTTTGCTTAATTTTCTTTGATTCAGAATGTACAATATACAAAACTCAAATGTCAGCATTTAGTCCAGATAAAAGCCTAGGAATTTAAAAGATTCTACAGATTCCAGTTTTGATCCATGCATACCTATTACAGACAGGTTATCTTTAATACAGGCCAGCTTCCTGGCAGCACTGAAAATTATTACTTTTGTTTTAGCTTCATTTACTACAAGTTCGTTTTCCATAAATCATTTTTTGGGGGAGTTAAAACTGTCCTATAGTTCCACCTGGACCACTTTCATAGAGGGTCCTGCATCATTAATGGCTGTGTCATCAGTGAAAATAATTATATTATCACTGCGACAGTAAACAGGCAGATTATCTGTAAATCTAGAGACAAACATTGATCCTAACACTGTTCCTTGGGGTACGCCAGCTAAGAAATGCAGTGGAGCAGATAATTTATCCTTCAATTTCACTTACTGGGAATGGTTGATTTATAAACTTGGGTCTCTGGGTCGAGGTCCTTTGTTGTTAATGGTACTGCTGCCATGCACTGGCAAAGTAGTTACTGAATCCTTCAGAGAGACCTTTGCAGAAGCTATTCTAATGGGATATGTTGTTAAAACCTTAATTTGCTTTCACAGCTACTGGCCTTAAAGAGCAGCTGACGCCTTCAGCAGAACTTTAGCAAAACACAATATTTAGACACAGTTCAGCTTGTATTTCACATCAGTTCTGTATTGCTCCTCCCCGTTATTTATCACTGAGATCATTAGCACGAAAACAGAATTTCTGCTCTTGAAGAGTTAATCTATTCCTGTTGCTTTCTCCTTACCGGAGGTCATAATGCACTGCTTGCGACATCACAATTACTCCCATGACAACAGAGTGTGATGTCACAACAGAGGATTATGACTTGAAGTAGGGAGTAAACTATAGAGGCAGATGGACTCTAAGGGATAAAGATCATGTATTTGTGCAAATTTCCTCAGTAATAAATAATGGGGAGGAGAAATCTATAGAATATATATGGAATGCAAGCTGAATTGTATCTAAGCATTATGTTTTTCAAAGTTTTCTTTGAGGTGTCAGAAGCTCTAACACTACTGTGTATAGCAGTTTTGTAGAAAGTACAATTTGAGATGAGCAGCGAAGAAAACAGTCCCCACTGTCGACCTAATGTGAACAATAATATTTTGAAAAAAAAAAGGTGATTTCCTAGCTAGACAAACCACAGGCTGGGGATTTCCAGTTTAAGTATATTTTTTGTTACCTATAATTTACCTTTACCACTTGTTGAGTTTCAATCTAGTCATTTCTTTAACAAAACAGAGTGGTTTTGGTTGAGGAAGTTACTGATTAGGCGGAGGAGGGGGCATTAACATCCAGAACCTGGATGACTCCATACTTAGAAGGCTGTGATTTGTCAACATGCAACTATTCTCAAGTACCTGAACTAAAAGCACTTCTTTTTACATAAATAAACATCATTAAACATCACATAAAGCAGCTATGATGACAACTGCGATTGCCAACTTTTTTTTTTTGACAATTCCTTGCTAACTGGGTAAGGCCCACTAGGCACAACTGCCTGGTTTCAGGGGTGCCCTGGGAGCACAGGGAAGCTTAAGTGACACGCTCAGTCACACAGTATGAGTGGAGGTTGTGAGAATCAAAGCCAGCTCTGCTGGATGCAAAAAGCTGACACACAGCTCATTAATCTCTAGACTATACTGCCAGCCTCAAATCATTTTTTTTTTTTTTTATTTTAATTTGCACTTTTCATGAATATCTACCATACGATAACTCCATGAAAGGTCAGCATGGAGTATGTAACACAAAATCCCCCTCGCGCAAAGACATTAGCTGGTTTTGTGATTATGACTACTACAAAGCATGTGTTAGAAAAGAAAATGTAAACTTTTGCTCGCCGTTCCAGGAAAATCCCCCCAATTGAAGAGTGACTTGTTTATTTTTTCTGGCCTTACTAAAGCATAACCACACAAGTCAGTTAAAATATCTTTACAGTGTATGGGAGACCGCTGTTTCGCAGAAATCAGCAGAATCCCAGTGCTGTACCATCGCTGTGATGTCAAGAGACTGTTGTACCCTCAAAGGCGCAAAATGAAGCTGGCAACTGTACAACAGCAACAACTTCAAAGAGATACAGCAAGCAAAAGTAAATTAGTTTTGCACCGGTTGGATCGATGCCTTACCCCCTTGTGCTACTATTGATAAAGTCCAGCTGTTAAAAAAAATGCCATCCTTAATAAATGCCATCCCTCGAAACAATTCACCCCAACGGGTTCCTTGGACTTCCTGGTTTCTGGGGCCGCCCACGCTCCACTCCCGTGCTCATTAAAACTGTGACGTGATGCTAGGGAGAGACACTTGTTAGTCAACCAGTGGCACGTTTCATCGCCAATTGCCCATTACAATATAAAAAAAATACAAAAGGTACCCCCTATAGACTATAACAGCGCTTCGCCTCAGGCCTCCCTAGCATCATGTCACAATTTTAGTGAGCTGGGCAGAGCGTGAATGGCCCAGAAACCGAAGTCCAAGGACCCGTGGGGTTAATTTTATGAGGGATGGCATTTCTTAAGGATTGCATTTTTTTACAGATGGACTTTATCAATAGCAGCACAAGGGGGTTAAGGCACCAATCCAGCCAGTGCCACAGCTGAGACTGGTAAGTCTCTTTAAAAACCCTTTGGTTCATAGTAGCATATACAAAAGGAGATCAATCTTGTACTGTATATTTGTAGAAAAAAAAGTGCTTAATTTTATTCCAGTGAATTTCAGTGCTGCACAAACAATACAGGAGCTCCTTTCAGTTCTTCCCCCGCCACTCAATCTGAACAATTGTCTCCTGATGCATTTCACGCTCCCTGACCCTTTATCAAAGCATCCTTTCAAAGGGTCTTTAAAGCTGTTGCTGCTGTACAGGTGTCAGCTTCATCTTGCTCCTCTGATGTTACTTGAAACTGTTTAGCACAGTACTGCTTCCTAGGTGCAGCCCCTCAAACCAACTGACTTAGTTGTTGTACCCTCTTGAGCGTGTCACTACAATGGTACAACATCATCGAACACCGGCATGCGCTGCTACTGCCTCCTCCACTCCGACTGCAACGCCAACATTCAAACAGCAGTACCAGGACAGCCATATCTGTGTGAGCGGGGATGGAGTGGCACGCAATCAAAGTGCCAAGGAGAACTCAGAGAGAGACACTGTAGACCCTGGCTGTATATAACATCGATCGCCAAGTAGGCTTGTTCTGTTTTTTTATTTTTTTTTAAACAAAAATTGAGTCTGTGTGAGTGGGGGATGGAGTGGCGCTCACTCATGTGGGGTGGGGAAAGTTTGTAACCACGCAATGCCACTTAAAAAAAAAATTGCTCAAAAAATGCTCCATTGTTATTTAACTGTTGTCCATACACTATAAAAGACAATGGATGGGCCACAGTATATAACAACGCTGTGTAAACTTCTCAAGGTTGCACAACAACCATAGACTTCTCAAGTACTTGGTTGTCATGACAACCTAAATGAACACAGCATTGTTGTTCACTGTTGCCCATCCATTATCCTCTATTCTCTCTCTTCTTTTGAGAATGTAGAGTTGTAAGCATTTTATGTAAGCAATAATACCCAGCAGGGTGGACGGTACTGGGCTACAATGAACCGCCCAGGGGCGTAATGAGGCTTGATGCCACAGGCAGCGGGCCTTATAGACACTGGAAGGTCCGGTATAGTCCAATACTGCCCACCTTAGAGGGTATTATTGCACTTAGAAAATGGGCTATTGTATTATATTTATTTGAAAAAACACAAAAAAAATTATGTTTAAATGTTAAAACTCTAAAGCATTTAATTTAATTTGTAATAAAATAGTTCCTTCACCTGCATTTGAAAGCTTCTTTTTTCCACTGTAGTTTTTGCACAACAGCACTCCTAGCCCCACGAACGGCTTACCCTGGTCTCCGAGACCCATACCCTCACTCGGGGATACCCCTCCCGCTGAGTGGGGCTGCTGAGCCAGAACTGAAGGTGGCTGGAGGGTCAGGCCACCGAAGCCCTGGCTCATACACGGGTGCTGGCAGATTTTTTCGTAGGATTGCCCCGGAGATGGGTAAGTGCAATGATGCTAATGCAGAAGCAAGTGTCCGTCCCAGCTCCACCCACGATGTGGCACAACGCCATGCCTCCCAGCCACGTCAGTGGTCGAGTGATGCCAGACCCAACTCCCCTACCTTTCCCAGAGAAGGAGACCAGTCCTCCAGACACTTGATCCTTCCCCTTCCCTACCGACCCCCGGTGGCCTGTGCCTGTCCCTGAACATGGGTCGCTGGCATGGCACGAGGTGTGGTGTCCAGCGCCTCAACCCTCAGTGCCACCGGGCCTGAAAGCTTTTTTTTTTTTTTTTTTTAAACACACACACACATGGATTAAAACTGTACTTAAAATGCTTTTCTTTACCGTTTTTTTTATTTGTTTAATTAAAAATGCAGTCTGGTCCCTCCTGCAGCAGTCCTTTCATCATAACAGATCCAGCATTGACACATCATCGGTAGGGATGAGCGTGGTTGCAGAGTAATGTGAGGGACAACAGAGTATGACAGCAATCAGCAATCGGAACTCTGGACAACCACTGAAAGAACGTACTGTACATCAACCTTCTAGTTTAGTTGTTTTTTTTTATGCATTTAATATGCCATGAATTAGGTATGATGAGTGGGGAAAATGAAGTAGGGAGCTGAGAGCATGAGAAGGCTATTTAAGTTCTAAGGTAAGCACACAACCCACCCAACTGCTGCCAATAGCCTGTTTCAAATTTAAATAATCAGAAAAACAACAAATAATCTTACATTGTGCGTGGCGTTGTTTAAGGTGCTTTGGATGAAGAGCGAGCAAGTGATAACAAAGACGTCCCTCTGTGTAGCGCTCAAGTGAGCAGGTCACTGCATGTCTGTGATAGTGTTAGGAGTTTAAAAAAATGTACAGTTTTCTCATGTACTAAGAGGAGAAAATGTAAAGAAAAATTACCTAGTGTGTGCCACTTCCCTACAAAGGCTGCAGTATGTGTGTGAAGGGTGGTTGGGGTGGGGTGTTCAGTCACTCAGTAAAAAAAAAAAAAAAATCATCTGACTGGACAGTAGCAGGCTCGTGGTTGGGGAACTCAGGATACATGGCTCCGTCAGTGCAGTCATGGTGCTATTCTGCTGTAAGGTGAGCACCACAGCTGTTTTAATCGAAAACACAGTTTACATTTCTTTTTTTCATTAGCTTGTACAGAACACAAAATATGGATACCTGCCACATGTTCTGTAATTATGGTGACAGTTAGTTTGAGTTGGGGGTGGGAAATCAAACATGGCGGTATTTGCTTTTTCAAAATTCTGTTGACCCAGTACCACTGGAACGAAATGGAGCAACAGAGATGTGGACTGATTTTCCAGTCTCTTTTGCCTCATACCCAACCAGCTGGTTGGTTATTTTAGCCAATCAGCAGCCAGATTTCTCCCTATCCATTTTCTAAAAGCATGGTAACACAGGAGATTCTGCTCGCAACTCTCACCCCAAATAGGGTATGCATGTTCCATAGGAAATATAATTTTCAGAAAAATCATCCAGGGTTTACAAGGAAAATGCCAAAGAGATCTGGCTGCCCCGATGTGGTTATCACAGCAGAAACGCAAGCTATGCTGTTTATCACTTATTCAGTACAGTGGCCTTATTATCCTTTTTTTTTTTTTGGATCCACGTTGGCACTCCCTTATTGAAGGCACCTCCCCAGCCCCGTCATGTAACATATTGTGGACTTGCAGGTTAACCGCCACTTACCCAGGACTACTATGAGCATGGCTGACCTGCCACATTTGTTGTGCGTGGGTCCACAGGAGGTTACCGGACTCCTACTCTGGGTGGACTACATACAAACATACGAAACTGCCGGCAGAAAAAGGCCCACAGGTTTATCAAGTCTGGCCAATTCTGCAACTCTTAGTTTCATATCACTACAACTGCCCCAACCAAACCCCTCCCTTCCTGCAGCTACCAACCCCGAGGGTACCAGAGTGCAATGACGGGCACACATGTGCATGGTGGTGCACACACGTGCTGGTGTCCATGGCAGTCCTTTCCCCTGCCACGTGTGCCTGCTGCGCTGTCACCTGGTCATCACCAGGTGACAGTCACGTAGCAGGATGCAATGTCCCCCCTTCCCAAAGGAAAGCTGGTCCTGGGATGCTCAATCCTCCCTCCCTCCCCTGGCTAGTATTCAAACATCCCGAGTTCATTCCTGAACCCGGGTTGCCGGTGTAGTGAGTGGTAGCTCCACCAGGCCGGCTTATGGGCCCTATTTCCAAAATATTTACAGCAGCGCTGACCAAGTAGCAGTTCAGAGCTACACAGAAGACTCAGATTTGGGAGCAATTTCTGTCGTGTTTCTCAATGGGCTGAGAAGGGTAGGAGCACAGTAAAAGTCATATGCTCCAGGGCTCCAAAAAAGGAAAACTAGAGCATGCCCTCGAGAAACCTGATAATGTATACGCATCTGGCATTTTGTCGTCACACTGCAGTAAACTTAAACCATTTTGTACCTCATCTTCATGTGTATACTGTTTTTTTTTGTGCTGGTTTACAGGTGCCAGGTTTTTTTTTTTTTGTTCTTTGTTTTTTTTGCAAAAGCACTGCCCTCCTTTCCTCCTTTTGTTGTTTCTGAAGAAAACTTGGCAGCAAAGCAAAAAGGTAAACTTGCCAGGGACTCAGAGGAGACCACCTGCCACATCCAATGGCATGTGTGGTACCACACCTTACGAGTGCTGAGGCAGAGGGGATGGACTGACTGGAAATACAAGAGATAAAAAAATAAAGATTCACATTTATCCCCTGGTTACCAGTGCACTACAATGGCAGACCTGAGTTTCCAAAGAATCACCCAATGTATTACCACAGTAAATTTTGTTGATACCTCTATAAATTCTGAAAAAGCATTGGTCCACCAGAAAGTGGTTTTATATATATATATATATATATATATTATAGTGGCACGGTAGTGCCACTATAGTTAGGGTTGAGTACCCCATTTAAGGTTAAAGTGTGAAATTTTGCACCTTAATAACTTTGCCACCGTACAACGGATTTGCCTGAAATTTGGCAGGCACGGTGCGGTAGCATGTATCCTAGGATCTGTCAAGTTTTGTACCGGTCAGATATACAGTTGCGGAGTAATTAAGCGACATTCCGCAGCGCATTTATGCTGTTTTGCACATTCTTTGCTTGCACCTACAGGTCACACGGTTTGCGCGACCAGTCTGAAAACGTCATGGAACATGTGGCTGGGGTCCCCGATGTGTCTTTTGAAGATTTCATGAAATAATATTGAACGGATCAAAAGTTATTCAAAAAACAAGTTTCCCATTATAGTCAACGGGAAAAGTTAACAAAATATTCGACAGTGTTGCAAATGCAGATTTTGATGTCACAAATGACCCTGTTGTGAGTCAGCCATTTTTTTTTCAGCTACTGGTCACAGAAATGTTTGGCATTTAAATTTGGGACCCTCTAGGGACACAATTTGTTTTGTGTTTACCTAGTTGAGCCTTGGGGATGCTAGCCGTGTCTTTTTTTTGGGGTTAAACACCACAGAAATATGTTTTTGAAATTTTTGGGAAAAGTAGTGTCAAACTTGCGACACTTTCGTGATTTGTTTTGAGAAAGTGTGTTTTGCGACACAACTTTGTGACACTATGGCCAAAATAACAGGAATTCTTTGCCACCCTGCTGCAAAACACTGGTTTGGTCTTTTGGGCTGAATTTTGGAGGGAAGAAAGCCAACATCCCACATATGTGCCTTTTGGTGGTTTGGTGACAAAATATTGCAGGAACTGCTCTGAATTTGATGCTTTTTCCTACAGACTAACATTGCGGCATCCACCGTGCCTTTCGGGGCCTGTATCTCGGAAACGCTTTGAGATAGACTTTTTGTCGCAAAAATGCTTAGCCCCCACTAGAGGGCTAAGTACAAAACTAGCCAGGAAAGTCATAACTAATATGAAATTTAAATTTTTTTTCTATGTCATACAGTTCCTGAGATATAAGCAATTTAGTATTTCAAGTGTTCATTTTCTGCTCCGAGGATCATTATTATGCATATATTCTTTGTACTCACTGTGTTTCTGTATGCAGCTGTTGGGGAAAAACAGGGTGTTCGCTTCCGTTACTGTTAGCATTTCCACTGGCGTTTCCGTAGCCGTTTGCGTTAGCGTTCTCGTGTATGCCACCGTGTGCTTTACACTTTGCATTTTCGTTTGCGCTTGCATTTGCGGTATCGTTATCATTTGCGTTTCCGCTACTGTTTCTGTTTGCGCTTTGATTTGCGTCACTGTGTGCATTTCCGTTTACGTTTCTCTTTTGTTTCGCATCATTGTTGCTGTTAGCATTACCATTTGCATTTCCAATTGCGTTACTGTGACTATGCACGTTAAAGTTTGCGTTTCTGTATGTGCTTCCATTTGCGTTTCCATTTCTGTTTCCTTTGCCATTATTGTTGCTATTACCATTACCATTTACATTTCCAATTGCGGTACCGTGACCGTGCACTCTTGCGTGTTTATCTCCGTTTGCATTACTGTTAGATTTGGCGTCAGTTTGCGCTTGCATTTCTCTTACCATTTACGTTACCATTTACGTTTGCATCACCATGTGTGTTACTGATGCGCTTGCATTTGCACTGCAGTTACTGTTACTATGTGACAAAAAAAATCATGTGGTGGGAGCACGGGGCCTGAAGGGCCCGCACTCCCACCAACATAGTCCAGTCACTATTTATTGCCCTCATTCTCAAAAAGAAGGGAAATTCACAGCAAAAAAACTATGTTTAATGCATCAGTTAGGGTTGTTCCACAGTGACAAAAGTGAGGAAATTCGATGTTAGAGTTGAAACCTCCCTTGAACCCCCACCCTGCCCCCACAACTGGCATCGGGGTGTGCGTTGGGGTCACCTCCCAGCTTGTTTACACATGGAATGGGGTGAGAGTTAGGTACCGACCCCTAGCGCACCCTAATGTCGGTTGGGGGTGGGGGTGCAAGGGGTTCAACCTAACATTGAATTTCCTCGCTTTTGTCGCTGTGGAACAACCCTAACTGATGCATTAAACAGAGGATTTTTGTCATATATATTATAGTGGTGCGGTTGCACCACTATAGTTAGGGTTCAACGGTCACTTACATACTAAAGTCAAAAGTTTGGGCGTTCATAACATTGGACCCATTCAACGGATTTGTCTGAAATTTGGAATGCGCGTCTGGGCATGGTAGATCTCTTGATATGCCAAATTGTGTTTCAGTCAGACTCACAGTCTTTGCATATGAAAACGCTGAAAAATGCAAAATCATCCGTTTTTGGAGGCAGCTTTTGGGATTTTGGACGTGGCCCTGCATGGCCATTGTGTGGCGTGCCGCTCTGTGGAGATGGCTCATTGAAAGAGCTTTTGTGCTGCACATGCGCATTTCGTTTGGTGACAGAATATTAAGGCATTCAAAAGTTATACCACTTTTATGTTCCCATTAAGAGTCAATGGGAAAATTTATATGTATGTTTTGCGAACAAAGAATGGGGTTCTGGCCATCTCGTCCCACCTGGCGATCAAAGAATTTGCAGCCCCGCGGTTCAAGAATCTTTGTCCCTGAGAATTTAAAAAATTCTTTGATCGCGAGGTCCGCCATCTTCTTTTTGATTTTCCGATCGGATAAACACAAATATCTTGGCTCATTGGTCACTTCTGAAGTAAAACTTATTTATTTATTAGCTTTTGGTAACCAGGTAAGTGCGCTAGGCAACAATCCTGCCTATTTTCAGGCATGGCCCGGGAGAGTACAAGACAGAATACAGATAAGCACAATTGTACAAATGAATAAATAAGAACATTATTATACATACAATATAATACAAGATAGAATACATGTTGGGATAGATCAGGAAGATAAGTAATAAAGATACAATAAGAGGCAAGGTAGGCTAGTGGATATGCTTGCACACTAACTGTCCTAGGCCTTTCTAGTAAATGCATGACTAGCACACTTTGAAAAAATATACCAATAGGTCAAGTCCCAGCCAGGAGGCCTAGTGGAGTTAGGTCTAGGTGCATTTGCAGTTTCCCAGGGTGTAGAGGTGATAGAACAGCGAGCTTTTAAAGACATGATGGGAGGTAGAATTTTTAACCTGGAGGGGGAGCGAGTTCCAGAACTTAGGAGCAAAACTGGAGAACGCCTGTTCCCCCATTTTTGTAGCACAAGGTCTAAGAGGGAGCATTGGGACTGAAGAGGACCTAAGGGTGGGGGATTGTGAAACTGGGACAAGCAAGTCAGCCAGTGAGTCCTGGCGAGGTGGTCTAGTGAGGGAGTCAATAAGACACCCAAGGGAGTAAGCCCGGAGATCCTTAGGCGACAGCCAGTTTAAGCCGGAGTAAAGGTGGCAATGATGAGTAAGGCGAGGGGCAGATAAGGCCAACCTACAGATATTATTGTAGGAAGTGTCCCATTTGCAGAGCAGACTGGTAATAGGCAGGGTAAAGAACTGGGAGAGCATATAGGAGCTGAGGGAGAAGTACTCCTCTAGTTACAGATAGTCTGGCTGATGGAGTGGCGCACACGGTAGGCAGCGCCTATTTTTGCATTAACAGCACGACAGACCTCGTTGACATGGGCTGAAAAATCGAAAGCAGGATCGAGTGTAACCCCGAGGTATTTGAAGAAGGACATGCTAGTGACCGAGGTTCCATCCCTGCAGTGGACCAGAAGCTTAGGAGCCATGGAGGGTGCCTTTTTTGAGCGACCAAAAAGCATGGCCTGTGTTTTACCTATGTTTGGAATTTGATGGTTGTTCAAGAGTCAGAATTGAAGGGACTGAAAGTCATGTGAGAGTTTGTGGTTGATATCGTCAATTGATTTAGACACGGAATAAAGAACCAGGTCATCAGCATACATGAGTATGCTACTGTGACGAGAAGGATTGGGAATATCATTAAGGAATAGGGAAAAGAGGAGAGGACCAAGTATGAACACCTGTGGAACACCATGGGTGACAGGTTTGGGGAGGAGAGAGCCTTGTGGAAAGCTACAGCCTGAGTGCAGTTATCCAGGTAACTGCAGAACCAGGATAGAATAGAGTCAGTGGCTCCAAGGGTTTGAAGCTTCATCGGCATAAGTGGGTGGTGAACCATATCAAATGCTTTGGACAGGTCAATGAAAACAGCTCCTGTGAGTAGGCCCTTATCCATATAACCTTTGACATCGCAGGTAAGTTGGGTCAGAGAAGTGGTGGTACTGTGCCCAGCCCTAAACCCATGTTGACAAGGGGACTGAAGATTGAACTTGGTAAGCTGCTCCAAGAGCTTCTGATGGACTACTTTCTCGAGAAGCTTGCTGAAAATGGGGAAAAGAGAGATGGGGTGGTAGTTGAACATTTGTTTATCATCACCCTTTTTAAAAATGGGAATTGTTCTAGCTGTTTTCCAGACAAGGGGGACTGAGGAAGTACTGATAGATAGGTTGAAAAGCCTGGTGATGGACTTAGCAAGCCAGGTCGCGGTCTAAGTATACCAGGATGGATTCCATCAGGGCCCGAGCCATCATGAGCCAGTAAGGTTTTGAGAAGTTTTAGTACTTCATGGTATGTGGTTGGAGCCAGCACCAGGGTGGAGGGAGTGTGGGTTTTGGAAAAAGCAGCAAGCCAGGCATCTTGGATCCTAGCAGGTGCTGGAGAAGGTAGCGAGGAAAAGAGGGAATTAAACGCGTTGGCAACAGTGAGCGAATTGTTACAGTGTGTATCCTTTATATTCATATCTGTAAGTGTCTTAGGCTTGTCATTACCAAGAATTTCCTTGATTTGGGACCAGTATCTTTTAGGGTTGGAGGCATAGGACATAAGGAGATTCCTATAATAAGAACTTTTAGCCAGGCATAATTCCTTTTTGCAGTTGTTCCGTGAGGCTCTATAGGCTTCAAAGTCAGCACGTAGATGAGAGACCTTCCATGCAGACCACAGTTTATCCCTACATTTCAGTAGTTGTAGGAGGGGACGCATGAGCCATCTGGTAACCTTCTATTTCACCCTATGCGTGGTGACTGGGATGTGTTTGTTTTGCAGTGAGAGTAGTACAGAGTTGAAATATACTGTGGCAAAGTTAATGTCCTCAGTAAAGTACAGAGGAGACCAGTCAACTAGAACAAGATCCTGAGTGAAGGCATCCACATTAAGGTGGAAGAGGTTGGAGTAGGTTACAACTTTAGAGGGGAAGGAGGGGGTGGAGGTGTCCCATACACCATAAACTGGATAATGATCGCTAATGGTGTCTGGGAGTACTCCTGCAGAGGTGATAAATTCATTCATATTTGTTAGGATTCAATCACGTAGCACAGGCACCCCCATAGGAGATCATGGTGGATTCCTGAATAAGATGAGAGAGATTGGTCTTGCTAACCAATCAGAATAGGTGAGAGGAGCTATGTCCAGCCCAGTCTAGGTTGAAATCACCAAGATAGATTATGTCACTTTTACCTGTAACTGATAAAAAAATATTCAATGAATTCACTAAGCCCCAGCTTGGAGTTCTTGGGAGGAATATATATGCAGAAAATATGGAGTTTTTTTACTCCCCCAAGCAGAAAGAGGGAATGAAGGACCTCGCAGTTGGACAGCGGGGGGTCATGCATTAAGGTGATGTTCAGGTGAGATTTGTGGTAGAACGCCAGGCCTCAACCTCTTTTTGCACCAGTGCGATCCACCCAAAGCATTCTGTAGCCATGAAAGGAGCACTGCAAATCAGTAACTGAGGGCTTAAGCCATGTTTCAGAGATGACTAAGATATCCAGGCTGTTTAGCCTGATCCATGCCTCCAGGTCAGGGAGATTGGCAGGAAGGCTCCTGGTGTTTATGTGAGCAAAGGTGAGACCATCTGTTTGTGGCAGGCAGAGCACAGGGGGGGAGTCTGTGTATGATTAGATACCTGAGCAGGACCAGGATTAGTCTCAACATCCCCCGCAAGCATAAGGGATAGGATAAATATCCAGAGTGAGACAATAATGTAAGCCCTTGCTGAACAACCAGAGGATATGTTGAACCTAAACTGGATGTGTCTAATTAATAAGCTCAGATGCTTGACGATAAGCCCAGACGGAGGAAAAGGAGTAGGAAAGGCGTTAGCTAGTAGGTTGGAGAAACAAAAGTTACCAGGAGAGTATACATAGGAGGGTGTAATGATCATGACAGGACAGGTGAGAGTTGAGAGTGTCAGTAGCATAATAGCACCAGAGAGAAGGGTAAGTAAAGATGTGGAAGCCATAAGGTCAAAAGGAGTAAGCAAGGGGAACCTAAAGAAAAAAGTGAGGGCATCAAGAAGAAGGGGAACCTAGGAAAAAGAGTGAGGACATCCAGAAAAAAGGGGGAGAGCGCAGGCAGAAAGTGGAGAGATGGGTGGATGCAGGAAGACAATATCCACTAGGAAAGAGAGCAACATAACAGAAAGCACTAAAGATTGTAGTTAAGGCGACCTACTGTGGCAAGTGACTATAAAGAGCAGATGGGAAACAAGGGTGTTAGAAAAAAACCAACGAGAGGCAGTTGCACATATCGCAAGGATCAACACTATAAAACTAACACCGGCTAAGGGTGGGAGGGTATTAGGGGGCAGTCGCACAGCTACTGTTGGCTACTGCTGGCAACAGTTCTCTTTGTCCGTGGAACGCGGCAGACCAGACCCGGTTTTCCAATTCAGGGTGGGGGAGAGCCCTCAACAAACGTATGCCCTCACAACCAGGAGACCCGAGGGAGCTCTGTGGAGAAACAGAAAGGTAGGACTATTTATTTCAGATCAGTTAGTGTGCATCATATGTTAGTCCGAATTGTGGAGCCGCATAGACAATTCAGAAGCAGAGTAAAAGGGTCCTAACCGACAAAATGCAGCCAAGCAACAGTGGCTCCTAACAGAAATTACCAACTAAACAAACAGTGTCTATAGTATTCCACATCCTTAATATTTAGTAGGCTCGCTCTACAGTATTCCACATTACTTAATATTAGAAGGCTTGCTCTTAAGGTGCAAATAATACAAGGCTAAAACATAAGGTGACTGGGCAAAAGTTACCTAAACAGCCTTTAAGGATTCAGTAACAAGAAATAAAAAAGCTATTTTCACTGTTGGGCATAATAAAAATGTGCAGATTTGAAATCCTAAAGGCGCCAAAACGCTACTGCTACTGCTGGCAACAGTTCTCTTTGTCCGTGGAGCACGGCAGACTCCGTACCTGTTTTCTGATTTGGGGTGGGGGAGAGAGCCTCAATAAACGATGCCCTCATGACCAGGAGACCCTCAGGAGCTCTGTTTTCTGATTCGGAGGGTGGGGGGGAGAGCCTCAACAAATGATGCCCTCAAGACTTGGATGGGTTTTACTCAGGGGACTCCAATCTATCAAGCCATACCTTTGGCTTGATCGAAATTGGTCTAAAAATAGAGTTCTGAGCTTTTAAAATCTTAGTTCGTGGCTCGCTAATGATCTTTGATCTCAAGCCTGCAAATTCTTTGATCGGGATCGTGCATCACGAGCGAAGGACGAGATGGCCAGACTTTAAAATGTTTTTTCTCAGCCCAGGGATGCTCTAGAAACTTAAATGAGGGTGAGTTTTGCTCAGGTGGCTTCGTTCTGCCCCATCTGAATAAAAAAATCATGTTTTACATATAGCTGGTAGCCTAGCAGCACCCCCATCATGATAAAATATATAACGATCTCTAGTGGCCCCCCCAAATATTGATAAATATTGTTTTTTTAATATTCCTGGTAGTCTAGTAGCCCTCCCGATCTGTATAAAATAATAACTGTAATTCATATCCCTGGTAGTCTAGCGGCCCCCCCATCATAATAAAATATATAACCATCTGCAATTTCCTGGTAGTCTAGTGGCCCCCCCAATGTGTATTTGATAAATATTGCTTTTTTAGATCCCTAGTGGTCTAGTGGCCCAACGATCTGTATTAATTATTATTGTTCATATCCCTGGTAGTCTAGTACCCCCATTCATAATAAAATAGATAAGATATTAACTTCCTGGTAGTCTCAATGCCCTCACCCCCAGCACCCTCCACCCTTCCCAGCGACTGGCACAGCCCTCCTCTCACCTCTACGGCCAGCTGCCGACTGTGTGCATTACAATCGCTCATGCAAAGAGGCACTCAAGAATAATTTAGAGCACCACTTTGCATTAGCGCCTATAAATACAGTCAGCGGCTGACTGTGGAGGTAAGAGGTGGGCTGTGCCAGTCACCGCTGGGGAAGGTGGGGGTGCAGGGTGGGGGTGAGACCACTAGACTACCAGGAAATTGGAAATCCTTATCTATTTTATTATAATGGGGGGGCGTTAGACTACCAGGGATATGAACATTAATCAGTGATCCCCATTCATTACTACTGAGAGGCGGGCCGCCACGTCATCCTAAGCACCCACCTCTCATCTTGTGCAGCCGCCACTCTTTCAGGCTGCAACTCGTGCACTTGCGCGATCAGGCAAGACGAAGAGGGGAGCCGATTACGACCGAACATGGTCGGGATTTCTGGCGCAGCTGCAGTAAAGCTCTGCAGGTTTGGGGATCACGGGGTAAACTCTTGAAAGTCAGCAGACCAGGCTAAGGCGCCAAACCGTGGAGCCAATAGAGAGGAAGCCTCTGGGAGTGACAGTCCAGCACCCTATAATGGAGCAGCTACGAACTGCTGGGTAACTCCCATTAGTCTGCTGCCACTTTAGGGTATTGCGATTTTTCAGATCGTTCAGTCGGCTCCAGAAGTGCTACTATCTTGTATTGTACTATTGAGTGCAGCTTCCTTTGCCTAATTATTGATTAAAAAAAAAAAAAAACCTTTTTATTTTGTTTTTAGAAACTAAGTCTCCTGAAGTATATGAACTAAGTGTATATGAAGTGTTACTGAGTGGGGGCAGCGGGAGAGATCATTGCGTGGTCTCCATTATTTCAGACCTGCAAATTCTTCTGCCTTTCACTGAAAGGGCAGCTGCAGCAAAAAAAAAAAATACTGGCAGTAAAAGAAAAAAACACCAGTCTGCACTAGAGTCACTGATTTATTTTCTATGGAGAGTCAGAACTCGTCCGATTCACTGAACTGAATTTAGCTGCTGGTTTCTTGAATGCCTGATGCACACTTGATTACGATTAATGGTCAGACCTGCATTTTTAGGTAACTGCTTGTAGGTGGTTCTGGATTGTAAACTACAACATTAAACCTGTAAGCAGTGCAAGGGGCTAGAATATCTGTCCTGAAAAAACTGAAGTGGGTCATTGAGAGAAGGGGAAAGGGAGAGAGAGAGAGCTCATTGTGTGGTCTCCCACAGTGGGTGTTTGATGAGCTGCAGTGCATAAAAAGAAAAATAGATACTGGCAGTAAAGAAACAAAATAATTCATCAGTGCTCTGCACAGCAGTCAGATTATCACTACCTGGTGTACAGCACCACAGCCAGTTGTGTTTGTGAGGAGACACTGGGGACAGACGTCCTGACTAGACCCTCCCCCTCCAAGGGGGTCTGCCAGTCCTGTCCTTGTGCAGTCAGTTGCTTTGTCAGTGTGTGGTCACTTGTTTCTATTTGTGAGAAAAAAAATTCAGAGCTCCTGCCTTAACTGTGCCACCAGGGGTCTAGTCTCTGTCCCAAACCCTGATTCAGGGAGCAAAACAATATTTGCGCGAGAGAAAAAAAAATGTGGGGCTCCTTAACTGTGTCTCTGTCCCAGTCAAGTTGTGCAGTCTTGCTTCATCAGTGGTCACTTGTTCTAAACCCTGATTCAGGGAGCAGAAAATATTTGTGTGAGAAAACATTTGGGGCTCAACCAGCATTACCAACCTCGCTCTGTATTGACAACAAACACACGACAACACTTTAGGGGAAAAAGCTTTATTAGAAGACAATGCAGAAACCAACTAACTTTGGTTTCAATTAACTCAAAAACGGAAACATCCTGATCAAGATCATGACAGTCATGAGTCGATGATTGGGACAATGCCAGTTGGTCCAGTTGATCAGGATGTCCAAGAGACTCCCTGCACCTGCTCCTATAATACAGAAAAAAAAAAACCTCTAAGCATAGAGCAACAGGCTTTTATACTGGCTGGCTTAACAAATACTGTTGGTTAGAGTACAAAGAAAATGATGGCATGTTTTGTGCATTTTGCATAAAACATAAACAGATGCCCAAATCAGGAACAGTTTGGGTACTCAGTGGGTGTAAGACATTCAGAGAAGATGCTATAAAAAGGCATCAGAACAGTTCAGTTCACGTTGTTGCTTCTGAACTGGAAGAAAACTGCAGAATTTCAGCTTCAAAAGGTGGAATAGAGCAGGCAATGCAGCAGGCCCTGACCCTGGAACAAGAAGCTTTGTGGCATCCCTTCGTTGCATGTACTCGCTAATAAAACATGAGCTGCCTCACACAACGAAACATAGCTCACTGCTGGATCTCGCCAAATCATTGGGATGCAAATACCTAGACAATATACATATTGCTGATGTTGTTAAATATCGTTCTGATCGGAACTGTCAGAGAAATGGTTCTCTGTCTGGGTGAGGTGGTCAGGAGATCAGTTCTACAGATTTGAAGGCTGCCAAATTTTTTCATATTTGGTGGACGAAACAACTGATATTGCTGTTATGAAGCAGCTCATTTTGTATGGTATGTACTGCAAAGAAGGGAAACCCAGAATTTCTTTCCTGGGACTTGAGGAACTAATTGATGGAAAGACAGACACAATTGTTAAAAAAATGCTGGAGTTCTCTGATAACAATCAAATCTCGGTTGATCACCTTGCAGGGTTAGGCAGTGATGGAGCAGCCATTATGCTGGGCAGGCAAAACCGGGTGGCTAAAAGCTGAAAGAAGTCAACCCAATTTTGTTGAAAATCACTGTATGGTTCACCGGAGGCCTTGGCTGTAAAGGAGCAGCAAATGAAGTGAACGCCATTAAAAGTTTAATCAAATACTAGATCACTTATACAGATATTATGAAAACTCTGCTGTTCGCATGGCTGCCCTGAAAGAAATTCAGCAGGCAATGGAAAACCTGTTTTAAAGCCTAAACAGGCAAAAGCAGTTAGGTGGTTGTCCCATGATGCAGCATGCGACACACTAAGGAAGATTTTCCCATCCGTTGTTACATCCTTGCATAGAGAGGCCTCTGAAAGGCATGATCCCCAAGCTGTGGGCCTAGTAAAAATGGTGGAAAACTGGGAGTTTTTCTCTATTTTATGCATGATGTGTGACATACTTCCACACCTTAGCATCTTATCTAAATGCTTTCAAACATCAGCTCTGAATTTTACTGATATAAAGAGACATTTACATTCCACTTTAGAGATTCTTAGGGCACGCCTACTGGTACCTGGTCAGTACTTCTCCTCCGTTTCACCTGAACTAGTACTCCTGAATGATAATGACCTGAACTTGCCATTTAGCGAACCACAGTTAAATCATTTCAGAACCTCTGTGCATGACAAGTTTATTAGGGCCCTAATTGCTCAACTGAGCAAAGGTTTCAACACAGAACTTTGGATGCGTTCAGTATCTTTGACCCCAGCATGATACAGGAAGTTGATATTGAAGAGTTGGAAGGGTATGGTAGTGATAGCCTTGAGATTATTCTTGGACAGTATGCTACTATTGTGGATGTAGATGCCTCTGCACTGGAATGGGCTTCTCTGCGTAGTCTCATGTTCATGGAAAAGATGGCCTTTAAGGCTATTTCTGATGTGCTGCACACTCTAACTACTAAGTGTGTAGACCTGTATCCAAACATATCTACTTTGGCAGAACTGGCAATGATAATACCTATGTCAACTGCAGAGTGTGAGAGAGGTTTTTCTGCACTGAATCAAATAAAAACGCAGGAACGAAATAGAGTAAGTGCCAGTGTGCTAAATGCACTTCTGCTTATCTCAATTGAGGGCCCTGATGTTGACAGTTTCCCTTATTTGGAAGCTGCAGCTCATTGGGCAAGACTGAGAAACCGAAGATTAGATCTTGGCCTTGCAGGCACTAGTAAAGAGTTGTAGTATGGCCTCACCAAAATGTCAAGACTGTCACAAACTGTTGCCTGGCCTGCAACTAGAATGCAGAGGTTCACCAATATGTTTTATCACACTTTTCTTTTGCTACTGCATACTACAGAGGCCTCCAGATCATCATATTATTCTTATTTCTTGTTTCTTATGCATTTTATTGCATCCCGACTGACTCCGCCCACCGGTAGCTCCACCCCTGGTGACCCCGGCCCCTGTGGCTCCTCCCCTTACCACCGCACTATATTTTCACGCAATGTGGAACACTGTTAATTATAATTTAATACAGATCGGGAGGCCACTAGACTACCAGGGATATAACAAAAACAATATTTATGACATAGACATTGGGGGGCCACTAGAGATCGCTACCTATTTTATTATGATGGAGGGAGGTGCTAGACTATCAGGGATATTTAAAACATTATTTTTTTCATTCAGATGAGGCAGAACAAAGCCCCCTGAGCAAAACCCAGCCTCATTTAACTTTGTAGGGCACCCCTGGGCTGAGAAAATAAATGTTTTAATCTGGACATCTTATCCCTCGCTCTTTGTTCGTGAGCGAGCAATTTCTTTGATCGCGACCCTGCAAATTCTTTGATCGCGATCGTGCATCACGTGTGAGGGACAAGATGGCCAGATTAAAAAAATCAATCTTCTCAGCCCAGGGGAATCCTAGGAAGACAAATGAGGGTGGGTTGTACTCAGGGGGCTTTGTTCTGATGAACCACGGTGGTGGTTTACTGCAATTATTTGATTTTTTTAAATTAGAGAAGTTTTTATTCTTTGGTAGTGACCCTGCAAATTCTTTGATCACGAGATTCTTTGATCGCGATCATGCATCACGAGCAAGGGATGAGATGGCCAGATAAAAAAAAAATAATTTTCTCAGCTCAGGGGTGTCCTAGGAAGACAAAGAGGGTGGGTTTTACTCAAGGGGGTTCGTTCTGATGAACCATTGTGGTAGTTTACCGCAATTCTTAGAATTTTGTAATCAGAACAGTTTTTATACTTTGGTCATGACCCTGCAAATTCTTTGATCATGAGATTCTTTGATCGCGAGGGAAGGACAAGATGGCCAGATTTTTTATAATGTAATAGATAGGGAATATTTACCAATCTTTAAGATTGAACACCCCTCAGCAATGGTTTGGTCTTTTTACTTGAAATTTGGAGGATGTTTACGGAACATCCTGTAGATGTGAATTATGGTGTTTACGTGTCGGAGAAATGTTTTATTGCAGAGATATTGCGTGACGCACTTTACGTGTTGCGGACAGTGTTTTGGATTGTGCTGGTGGCTTGAAATTAATTGGGTGCCTAGCCTTAGTGTCATGGATGTAGTTTTCAGTTGTTGTGTTTGTTAAATGTCAACAGGTGTGGAACTCTGATGAATGAAAATTTCAAATTTTGACATGCTCTATCTCGGACACGGCTTGGTCTTTTTACTTGAAATTTGGAGGGTGTTGACATGTCCTGTAGATGTCAACAGTGGTGTTTATGTGTTGGACAATATATTTTTTGCGGAGAAAATGTGTGGGACAGTTTACGTTTTCTGGACAGCGATTTCTACTGCTCTACTAGATTAACATTTGTTTGGTGGCAGGCCTTGTTGTTCTGAATGTACTTTTTAGTCACTGGGTGTGTAATGTGGCCCGATACAAGTTGGTGGGGGCCCCACGCTCCCACCAACTTGCACAACTTTCTACTTTTCTATTCTTAAAATAAAAGGAAATTCTGTGCAAAAACTTATCATTAATGCATTAGTTGGGTTCTTCACAGCGAAAAAGTGAGGAAATTTGATTTTAGGTTCCCACCCTTGCACCCCACCGCCCACCCCACCAACAGGCATCGGGTGTGCATTGGGGTCATCGGCCCTAACTCACCCATTCTACTACACTGCACCACCTCAGCTCGTTTGCACATGGGATGGGGTGAGAGTGAGATGACTCGACCCCAGCGCACACCATGATGGCTGCAGGTGGGGTGGGCTGGGGTGGGGTGCAAGGGTGGGAACCCTCAATCAATTTCCTTGCTTTTTTCACTGTATTAGAACCCTAACTGATGCATTAATAAAGTTTTTTGCATGGAATATATATATGTCACTTATATTCTGCTCTTATAAGGGACAATCCACCTCTGATTTACAGAGGTTTCATACAAGGCATACATAATGTTCTCTATTGCATGCACATGGTCACTTCTGGTGGTATCAGGATTACTACCCACTGTAATCGTCCACTCCTATCTCTCATGTAACATACCAGCTGGATACCCTGGGTCCCAATGCCATGAAGAATTCTCCTTTGTCTTCTCCAACCTTATACCAACTAGAACCTTGCTCCCTTTTCCTAACCTGTCCCTCCATATAACTCATCCTTCTAAATTAGGGCACTTCCTTCTCTACCACCCCCCAGCATGCCCAAATACCTCAAGCGCAATTACAGATTCTACAAAGAAGTCTGGGTGATGCTTCTGTGCTTATGCTTATCAGGAGACACAGAATCTAACCCTGGCCCCCCGTTGGAATGCCAGGTTCACGGATGACGCCTCATGGTTCTCCACTAAGGGCATGAAAATTGCCCACATGAATATCAGAAGTTTACCAGTAAACTTTCCTGAACTTGAAGCCTGGATAGCCCTCTACTGTCCGGACATACTTGGACTAACTGAAACATGGCTCAGGCCAGAGATGCCTGATTCCATGTACAAAATACCTGGCTACAGCTTGTCCAGATCCGATCGCCCCATCAAACAAAAGGGTGGAGGAGTTGCCCTTTATTATAAAGAGCATCTCAATGTCTCTGTACTCCAGTCTTGGATAACAAATCACTGTGAAGCTCTGCATACGGTTCTACAACTAGGGGGTGATAAAAGGCTAAATTTGATCTGTGCCTACAATCCTCCAAAGGGGGCTCTCCCTTGCTTAAATGGGCTCTTGGATTATCTGGCCACTCTAAAGGGTAGATCTGAAGTCACACTAATGGGAGACTTCAACCTAGACCTATCAGGGAGTCACGCCGGTACATATACTAAAGCTCTTACCCGACTTAACCTCGCTCAACTTATCTCTAGCCCTACACGCATCTCTTCCAACTCTGAGCGCCAATCTCTCCTGGACTGGATGGCTACAAATAGAGCAAATAAAATAATTGCTGTAGGGACCTTTTCGGATTCTATTAGTGATCACCTGCCTACGTTCTGTATCTGGAATGGCCACTGCCTTAAACCCCCCCCAAAGAATCATTCAATTTTGGGATTTTGCCAAACTAAACCGAACTGCAGTTCTTGAGGATATTAATAATACAGACTGGTTTCCCATCTATCACACTGATGATGTAAACGCTGCACTTGAATACCTGATGTCTCAGCTTCTTGCCCTTCAGATCAGCACATCCCTCTGAAAAAAAGGCATCTCAGGGGCTCCCCTAATAAATGGCTAAAAAAAGACCTCCTTCGAGCCATGATAAAAAGAGACAAGGCCTGGACCTTGGCAAAGAAGTCCCAACAATCAGAAGACTGGGTTAACTATAGACAACTGAGAAATGCCTGCAAAAAAGATATTCGGAAGGCTAAAAGGAGCTACTGCCTTAAGCTTCTCCAATCTTCAGCAGGTGATACCAGGGGTTTTTGGAACCACATCAAAAATTTCTTTGGGCAAAGGCCCAAGACGGCCATTATCAACATGACACTGAATGACGCAAACTGTAATAAGTTACCTACTATTGCTAATGCTCTTAATGCACAATTCTCAGATCTCTCCAAATACACTGAGAACTTCAACCAACCTCTTTCTCCTCCTGAGGTGCAACTTTCGCATGAAACCCCTTTTCGTCTCACATTAGTCTCCTCCACCGAAGTGCTGCATCTCCTCAAATCAGTATCCACTTGTGGATCTGCTGGCACGGATGGGTTACTGCCAAGCTTCTTGAAGCAGGCAGCCCCTGCCCTTGCTGTTCCTATTGCAAGAATCTTTAATCTTTCCATAATAACCCAAATGGTACCAACATTGTGGAAAACCGCTCACGTTGTCCCTGTTCACAAAAAAAAGGGATACCAAAAATATGTCAAACTATAGACCGATTGCCATTCTCTCTACTCTAAATAACCACTACTCAAGTCACAAATTACCTGCACCTTCACAACTGTATAGCCCCTACACAGCACGGATTCCGAACAGGACACAGCACCACAACTGCTCTACTTCAGCTGACAAATGCAGTCCTTACAGCGATGGATAAGAGCCTGCTCACTGGGGCCATATTTATCGATCTCACAAAGGCATTTGACCTTGTGAATCACTCTCTGCTACTTTCCAAACTGTTCCGCCTTGGCTTTGACCTGTCGACCATCTCCTGGTTCGATAGCTACCTCTCAGGGAGGTTGCAATTTGTCCAAATTGAATCCGCTGTCTCAAATCTTTCCCCTACCTCTGTTGGAGTCCCCTAAGGATCTATTCTGGCCCACTACTTTTCTCCCTTTTCATTAACAACTTGCCCTCCTTTCCTGCTCCTCCTCGTTAATCCTTTATGCTGATGACATGGTGCTTCTTCCAGTGGTAAAGATCCCTTATCAGTAAGAGCACATCTTCAAGCAGACTTCAACTGTTTGCAGGAGTGGTTACTACAGAACAGGCTCCTAATGAATGCTAAGAAAACCGATAACTATGCTTTTTGGCCCCCGTCAAGAATCAGATCTCTTATTCCAGACTTATAGATACATTCTCTAGATGACTTTCCTTGAATTCTACATTCTCCTTCAGGTATCTAGGAGTCACTCCACCCATCTCTGACTTTAACCTCCACATTGGTGCTACATGTAAGACAGTTTACTCAAAACTTGGTCTTGCCTTTAAAATTAGGTCCTCCTCAATGATGCTGCCCGGCTTGCTACTGCACAAGGATTTCTCCTCCCTGCTCTGCTATACTGCTCTCAGGTTTACCTTAAAGCTAGCAAAGGAGCACTCCAGAAATGGAGCACCTGCTATAACAGTATATGCAGATTTGCTCTCTCCCCTCACAGACTTACCCATCATTGCCTGCTCTACTCGAAACTAAACTGGCTCTCTCCAGACTTGCTCAGACACTATTCTGCGGGCTGTACAATTGATAATATGATCAGAATGGGGTCCCCTAAATACCTTGCCGAACTATTAAGTCAGCCCTCCCAAGCATACCTCCTCAGGGCATCTGCTCAAACCCAACTTGAAATTCCCAGATATCTCACAAAAAAAGGAGAACGATCCTTCGCCATATCTGTCCCCCCGCTCCTGGAACTCCATTCCCTCCCACATCAAACTCTCCAAATCCCACAAGGCCTTTAAACTGGGTCTTCGGGCACACCTATTAGAATCCGACTGCTGCTCTTGTGCTGTAACTTGAGCCTCTCTCCTAGCATTTTCTCCTCCCTATGGCACTTACTGATTTCCTGTTGATCTCCAAAATCTGAAAGTTTCCCACATCCAGCAGAAACCCTATTGTTATAATGCTACTTCATTTAAGTTTTGTTTGCTGTTTGTCGTTTCAATTTAGTCATTGATGTATCATCAGATGAAAATAATTAATGTAATATTATCTGTTTCTCTTTGTCAACACTGATAATGACTGTACCTGGCTGTATACTGTTCAAATGTTTGTTCTCACCTCATGCTGCGTCATGAAATACTCTTTAATGTTGACTCTGGTCTCCCCTGTCTGTACTCTCCCGGGTCGTGCCTAAATATAGGCAACATTGTTGTCTAGTGTACTTACCCGGTAAACAAAAACCAAATAAATAAATATATATAGCTGATCAGATTTAAAAACCAACGCTTTTGAATTCAGGGCTTTGTGATTTTTCAGGAGAATTGAAAGTGAGTTCTAAAAAACTGATCATCATTAAGTCAGCACATATGACCACAGAAATGGTGAGCAAAAGGTAAAGATCCTCTACAGGGAGGTCTGCAATGGTGTCCATCTTCACGTCTCAACTCCTGGGCCATGCATCACAAATGCTTTAATGCTTATTGCTAACTACTTAATAAACAACTTTATTTCTAATGTCATGAATATGAATCATTTTGTTATCTAAGACAATACTCAAAGTAGCCTGAATACCAATTTGCAGTCATGTGGACACGAATGGAAATTAACAGGGGTAAGTTCAGGACAGATGTGAGGAAGTACTACTTTACGGAAAGGGTGGTGGAACACTGGAACAGTCTGTTAGCTGAAATGGTGGGTGCTAAAACAGTCAGGGGATTCAAACAGGGCTGGGACATAATGAAGGGAACAGTGGAGGGCAACAGGACCAAGGAGGAGAATAGAGAAAGAGAGGACGGGGAGGGTTAGTACCTTGGAGAAACAGTAGGTTCCAGGAAATACAGGGAACTTGGGCAGACTAGATGGACCCCTGGTCTTTTTCTGCCATCATTGTCTATGTTTCTAACTCAAATAGGCAAGCAGATTATGGAATTCTATCACCATGCACAAAACTAAAAATGATCTTACATAAAAAAAACCAAAAACAATCACACCCTGTGATGCAACACTAAAGTAAACTACACAGACTTGAAACTTTCTGTCCTACTCAGTGAATGTTTAATTTGAATGACACTCACTGAAAAGGATCTTTTAAGTCAGACATGTTTCCTCTTATGGTTCCAAAGACCCTTTGATGTGATTTTCTCACACCCGCCTCTTACTGTCTTAAGAATACTGCAAGCATTGTAGAAACTGTACAGAACAGTTTTGCAGTGTGCATGAGAATTGCTGTCCAGATTGTATTATTTTATACGATAAACTCAGAACTTTTACACAAATCTGAGCCTCTAGCCTCTGCAGTACAGTATAAGCTGCTTATAATAGACACATTTGTGGAGTGCTGTTTTGTCAGTTATAAGCAGCTGTCCGGACAAAGCAGAAAAGAACAGTTGTATAAGAACTTACCATAACAGTAGATCTTCAAAGGGATCTCAGTCATCAGGTCCCACAGATGGAGCTTCATTGTCGGTGAAGCAGGATCCACATGGAAGATTTTCAGCAGTAAAACTGGGGCTGCCCATGCCGACATTGTCTACAGATGTCACCAACCCTATAAAGGCATGAGTGACCCCATTCCCTCCTCAGTTCATTCCCCCACAGACAAAGGGGGCATAGCTCTATTCATAGGGGACTGAGGAGAGAGACAGAGAGAAGTGCCCAGGCCCATGTGAAAGGCTGGATACACAAGATAGTCAATTCTAAGAAAGAACCCCTCAAAAGGGGGATGGTGGGAAGGAAGGCAGACCTGATGACCGAGATCCCCTCAAAGATCTACTGTTATAGTAAGTTCTTATGTAACTGTTCTGTCTTTTTCGTGGGTATCTCCGTCATCAGGTCCCAAGCAGTTACAGATGTATAAGCACAGTCTGGAAGGAAGGCTATCCCTAAACTTAAGACAGGAGGCCCTGCAGCACAGCCCTGCCAAAACCTTCATGGGCTCTAGAGGTAATGTCCAGACTGTAGTGCTTGGTGAAGGTATGGACGGTACTCCAGGTGGCAGCCACGCAAATGTCAGCAGCCAAGACCCCTCGGAAACAAGCCACAGAGGTAGTCATTCCTCTTGTGGAATGAGCCTTCTCCGCTCCTGGCAACACTTTGCCATACTTATTATAGCAGAAAATAATGCAATTTGCTAACCATTTAGACAAACATTGTTTAGAAACCCAAACGCTCTCTTTACCTGGGGCAAAAGAAACAAAAAGCTGCTCTGATTTTCTGCATTTGTTAGTTGAAGCAGATAATAGTTCAAAGTTCTTTGCACATCTAACGTGTGGAGCAGTGCTTCCCCTGGATTGGCACACTCAGGAAAATAAACAAGAAGGAGGATGGATTGGTTCAGGGTCAACTCAGACACCACCTTGGGGAGAAACTTAGGATTCATGCGCAAAGACACCCTTGTCTTTGTGGAAAATCAAATAAGGCTCCTCGCACCAGAGGGCCTGAAGCTCAGAAATCCTTTGAGCAGAAGTAATAACAACCAAAAATAATGATTTCCAAGAAAGGAAGTGTAGCTATCAAGACACGGCTGGCTCAAAAGGAGAGAGGGTCAATTTCTCCAAAACAAAATTTAAATCCCAAGCCGGGACAGTAAAATGGATTGGAGGGTTCAGGTGCAGGATACCCCTCAAGAAGGTACGGGAAACATCCAGCTGAGCCACAGTATGGTCATGGAAGGCCGAAATGGCCGGAAGGTGTACCTTGAGGGAAGAGTACTGGAGACCCAAGTCTGACAGTGCTATCAGGTAGTCCAGAATCTGGCTCACTGGACTGAGTTTTTTGGCAGCCCAGATGGCAAACCTCTTCCACTTCTTGGCATATGTGGCTCAAGTGGAGGATCTCCAAACGGCCACAAGGATGTCCGCCACCCTATGGGAAACCCCAAAGCGGACGATAGCTATGTCCTCAGGGGCCAGGCATGCAGATGGAGGGATTTGTGGTTGGGATGTATCAGGATCCTCTGAGCCTTTGTCAGTAGATTCCTGCAGAAGGGGTGAGGGCTCCACTAGCTGCAGCAGCAATGGGAACCATATCTGTTGAGGCTGCAATGCAGCCACTAGGATCATGCTGGCCCCCTCAGACTGTAGCTTGATTAGCACCCTCTGAATCAGAGGAAATGGAGAAAAGGCATAAAGCAACCTCTCGCTCCAGGAGAGGGACAACACATCTCACCAGAAAACTCTAAGCCCTGGATCTAGCAAGCAGAACTGGACAGTTTTGCATTGAGTGGGGAGCAAAAAGGTCCAACTCTGGATGACCCCATCTCTCGAACAGTTCTTCTGAGATGGAGGAGAAAAGTTCCCACTCATGCATGCTGGACTGCATTGGGTGTTTAGCACTCCTGGGATGTGAACTGCCAAAAGAGTTAGACCGTGGTCTAACACCCAGTACCATACTTTCACGGCTTCCTTGCACAGGAAATATGAAAGTGTTGTGCCCCCTCCCGTTTGCTGACATAAAACACGACACATGGGTTGTCAGACAGAATCAACAGCTGACCCGGAAGGAGAAGTTTCTGGAAAGCCTGCATGGCATACAGAACTGTCCGCATCTTCAGGACACTGATGTGCGGGGATGCTTCAATCTGGGACCAAAAGCCCTGGGTCTGAAAAGGACCCAGGTGGGGCCCCCCAGCCCAACCCGGAGGTATCTGTGGCAAGGATCTGCTGGGGGAGGAAATCTGGAAGGGGACCCCTTGCAACAGGTTCAGGGGATCTGTCCACCACTGGAGCACCTTGCAGACTGGGGAGAAGATCAGCATCAACTGATACAGATCATCCATGTGCTGGTCCCACTGCACTTGGAGGGTCCACTGGAGGATGTGCATATGGAGCCTGGCCTGCACAGCAGTGGGAATGGCTGCAGCCATCAACCCCAACAACCTCAAGTATCCCCTGGCAGGGAAATAACAGTTCTGGGTGATCTCCAGAACCTAGGCAATGAGGCACTCCGGCCTGTTTTGAGGCAAGGCGGCCTTTCACTGTGCAGAGTCTAGAGCCACCCCTCTGTACTACAGCCTTTGGGGCGGAACTAGTACTGACTTGGGCAAGGTTACCATGATGCCCAGGGATAGGAAGAGTTCTCACAAGAGTCCATAGTTGCTGCTCCCTGAACGTGGCCTTTAGGAGCCAGTCATCCAGATAAGGGAAGACATACAGTCCCTTCCCTTTTGAGAGCTGTAGCTACCGCTGCCAAGCATAAAGTCAAAGGGCATCACTCTGAAATGGTAATGTTTGCCCTGAAAATGAAACAGGAGGAATCTCCTGTGAGGAGGAAACACTGAGATGAACAGGTATGCATCCTCCATGTCCAGTGAACACAGCTAGTCACCCTGCTTGAGGAGGGGCAGCAAGTCTGGCAGAGTTACCATTCAAAACTTCTTGTACTGGACATACAGACTGAGGTCCTTGAGGTCTAAGATGGGCCTCAGTTCTCCAGTTGTTTTGTGGACCAGAAAAAACCTGGAGTAAACACTGTCTTTTGGCACCTGGGCACTGGCTCAATGGCCTTTTAAGCAAAAGGGACTGTGCCTCCTCCTGGAGAACAAACAGGTGGGCCGGGGGAGAGGTGGAGGGCACTGAAGAGACCTCTGGGGGTGGCTCGAGGAGCTCCAGAATGTGACCACTTTCTATGATTTGAAGAATCCAGGCATCTAATATGATGGTTCTCCATTGATTGAGATGGAAGGAGAACCGACCTCTGACCACCACCTCTTAGTCGGGGATTGGAAGGGGGAGGTCTGGTAAGGTGTCAAGATGAGGTGGATTCAGCCGCTGGGGTTGGTCCATCACACCTGGGGTGCTTGGCCACAGCTCCAGCAAAGGTGGGGGTGTGCAAGGCAGCGATGGCTCTGCATTTGCCTTAGGGCCAAGAGGCTACTCCGGACTTCTGGGGCATCTTGCGAAAGAAGGGCGCTGCCTGCTCTTAGATGGAGTATGATAGAGTGAATGTACAGACTTAACAGTCCTGCCAGATGTCTGCAACTCATTTATGATATCCTGCACATCTGGACCAAACAACTTGAAGCCATTAGAAGGGGCATTAAGCACCTTCTGTTGAACATCAGCAGGAAAACGCAAGACTCTCAGCCAGGAGTACCTATGAAGGCAAATGCCGGTTGCAGCAGCCCTGGCACCAGTGTCCGAGGTATCACAGTAGGCCCGCAAGAATTGCTTGCTAATATCCACAGCATTCCGCAAGCACTTAAGAACCTCTTGCTTTTGGGTAGACTCAGGAAGGGCCTGGGCCACAGCCTTGTCCTTCTTTCAAAGGGTGTTCTGGTACTTTACAATATGAGAAAGGTAGTTTGCCAATCCTCAGCCCAAGGGTGGAAGAGGCATAAACCTTCTTACCTCAGAGATCCATCCTATGGGAATCTCTGCTGGGGGGCAGGGAGCCAAGGTGCTTGGGCATTTTAGACCCATCATGGGCTGCCTTAATAACCACAGAATCTGACTCTGGTTGGGCAGCATAGTGAGGGAGTTCCTGAGGGCAAGATATAACTTGTCAGCCTTATGGGGCATGGCTGGCACCATGTCAGGCCTGTGCCAGGCTGCAGTTGTGGCATTCCTCAAAGCAGAAAGGATAGGAGGAATGACTTTAGGAGGAGACTTAGAATTTCTAAGAAATCCACCCACTCTCGTCTGGTGGCATTCTCCTCTTCCATATGGAAGCCCATCCTGAGGACAACTGCTTCATTACACTGAAAAAAGTAGGGTCCTCTGGAGGAGACCTAGGAGTTTGCTTGACAAAGTTCTCACTGACTAAGGAAGCCATGGATCTGTCAAAGAAGAGAGGCTCTTCTCCTCCTCCTCATCTGGAAGGATGAGATCTGGATGATACTCCTCCTCGACGTCGACTTGTTCCAACTCCAGGTCTGACCGAGGTACCAACTAATGGCCCATGAGGCGCAGCTTGCAGAAGCCGAAGTGATGTCGACAGCGCAGGCGATGCAAGTCTATGTGCACCTAACTGGTGGACCAAAACTGTCATGAATTTGGTCAGAATGCCATTAAGGTCGATGACAGTAGATTGCTGCATTGATGAGGGGGGCTGACGGCATAGGCTGCGATGACCTGCAAAACTGGCCTTGGGAGCTCGAAGAGCCCACAGCCTGAGGGCTTGGGAAAGCATCAGGACTCAACAAGAGGGTCATTGACAGAAAGGAAGCCTGACGACCCAGAGGTCGATGGCCATCGCCTTGCACGTCAGGCAGAGGTGCTGTCAGTAGAAATACAGACCTGGACAGCAGGCTTAGGCATCGGTGCAGCCGACGGAATTCCCCTAAACAACAAGGAAGAAACTGTTGGGGAGCAGGACCAGTCCCAATCTCAATCCTTTTTGCGACTTCCCTTCCCTCCCAGGGCTTGTCTCAGGCCTTAGCGGCCTGGAAGCCAGATGACCCTGACAGTGACTGGAAGGGATGGCCCCCCCAGAGGACCCCTGTCCAGAACCGGCTATCTGTTGCTCCATGAGGAAATTCTTTAGAGCCTTTTTTGCATCACTTGAGGGTTGTTTGATTAAGCTTCTGGCAGAGCTCACAGTCCAAAGGGTCATGGTCAGGCCCAAGACAGCAGATACAGAGTGAGTGTTCGTCTTAAGAGGCAATCTTCTTTCCACAGTGGCAGTGACAGAAGAGAGAAGTCAAATGATTAACTCACAACATAAACAAGGTAAATGGATGTCTTTAGGAAAAGAGATCCTAAAAGTTTAAAATTAGAAAAGCCATAGACAAAAAATGGTGCAAAACTGCACCGGTGCTTCTGTGGAGACCTATGCGATCGAGTCAACAGTGGGAAAGAACTGAGAAGGGAGTAGGGCCACTCACGCCTTTATAGGGTTGATGATGTCGGCAAATGACATCGGTGTGGGAGACCCCAGTTGTAATGCTGAAAATCTTCTGTGAGGATCCTGCTTCACCGACAGTGAAGTTCCATCTGTGGGACCTGATGACTGAGACACCCCCAAAGAGGATGCTCTTTTTTAATGATTCCATGCCCTTTTAAACAGGTTGGCTCTGTAGTAAGTGAAAGCAACATCCTTCCTCGAGCCTATATGATCCTGCAATTGTTGCTCTTGAGGCAGTTTGGCTGTTCAGCCCTGTTTATTTTATTTTAAATCAATGTACAGTATTTAACAATTAAGCCACAACAACTGGATGACCTGATAACGCTGTCAATTTGTAAATAACATAGCTTAAGATATAAAGGTGCCAAGAGGGGGAAGCCAATGGGGGCCCTCATTTATCTTCAACTGGCCATCATTATTTATTAAAATAGTAATCAAATTCGGCACCTGACTTCAAGGTTCCACCAAGCCGCAGCGACAGAAATCCCAACAACATCCCTTACATTGACACAATCCCGCCATTGCCGACATGTCCCAACACCGACCACTGCACTTGACTAAGTCAATGTGGGGGGCTGTGCCCCCCACACTCCCCATACAGGGGGGCTGTGCCTCTCACAACCCCCTTCTTTAAATATCTAACTCCACATTGCACAAAAAGTGGAGTTAGGTGCATCCCGCTGACGAAATCCTGGGCACAAAGTCCGGCCAACGCCGGGTTTCAATGTCAGCCGCATTTGTTGTCCCTTGCTTATGTCATAACAGTATATCTGACTTCAATAGGGCATGCCCTGCGCTCTCCGTTGCTCCATGTCACAACATGCCTCAGTGCAGGGGTGTGCCATGGGAATCAGGAAGTGATGGGAATCAGCTGGCTACCTTGTCGGGGTCAAGCTATAATGCCTTCTATCTAAATACACAGAATAAAATACTGAAAATGGCAGATTGACTTTCACCAGCATAATGTGCAAAATAATGTCTGGGCAAGTTAGGAAATAAGGGCAAATCTAATCACAATTTTGTTGGTGCTACTAAAGCAATTATAGGATCTAACTCTGAGTCAGTCTCTAGCTGTACAAAAGTGTATTCTCTACTGGTCAGGTTCCACAGAAGCCAGCAACAGTGGATATACATGTTAAATCTGACTTAGTTTTAGCTCTCCAGCTGGATACTCTTGGTATTCTAAGACTTTATGGACATGAAGACAAAGACTTGTCTGCTGAGAATACCCTCCTGAACTCTTTGGTGTTACTTAAGATGGAGGTTCAGGGCCGGCCCGGTGGTGCTGAGGGTTGAGGTGCTGGACACCACACCTCACGCTACGCCGGCGACCAGGGTTCAGGAGCGAGCTCGGGCGCCGGGGGTCGGCAGGGGAGGGTTGAGGATGAGTGCCCTTGTGGTGTTCTCCTCCCCGGGGGACAGGGGGTTGGATGTCCCGGTCTGTTAGCAGCCCCCGGTGGAGACCAGGGGCACTGCAACAGGTCAGGCACGCATGCAGTAGCGTGGCCGATGCTGGCAGGGTTGCCGTGTGCCAGCTCGTCGGACATGCATCTCACAAGGGGCGGGGGGATGGGGGACAAACCTCAAGCAGAAAACCCCCCTCTGAAGGTCTGCTGAGATGATTGGGACTTCCGAGGCATGGCCCACATCCCACCGCTGGCCCAGCTTGTCGGGATCTTTCCAGGTGCCAACCCGTAGGCTGCGTGGACCCCAGCTAACAACAGTCAGAACTGCAAATCATTTAAATTTAAACAGTCCACTTTATTCACAATTCATATAGCGACATATCGCTCCCTTAGATCTTCAGAGACAATCCGCTAAAGTCCACAGATTTTTGTATTATTCTTTCAGTCAATGTTTACCATATTTAATTCATCTTGATTATTATTTATGTCCCTCTGGCTTCTTCTAAAGTTCCGTTAAATGACTCTTGGGCTTTTGAGGGACCTGATTGAGGATCTTTATGAGCACTTCTCCAATCCTAATAATAGGGGGGTTTAATGCAAGAATTGGTGCGATTGATGCTTTTTTTTTTTTGAAACTTTATTTCTGACTTCCAACTCGAGGGAACTCTCTCTGATGACTGCCAGCTCCAAAGTCTCTACCTCCCGCTGTGGGGCTCACACAACTCCACACCCCAACCCGGTATCACCCCCGGACCTAAATCCCCACGGGGAAGGGCTACCCTATCTGCCCAGGGTGCTCTATCAATAAATGCACAGTGCCACACCGGAGTTGGGGAACTCGGAGCGGTGAACCACCAGTGTTGGGAGTGTGGACCCTGGATGGCAGCACCATTGCCTATCCCCCAGGAGGAGGAGGATTTTTGTCATTTTTTTCCACCCCTGGAGTTCGGGTGTGCAATGGCGGCTAGGCACTATGTGCCACCGCCTGCCGAACTCCGCCCCTCTAGCATACGCTGCCACCACGAGCTGGCGCTATCCCAGCCTCTGCCAGGTGCTGCTACAATGAGGTGGGACCCTAGAACCCTCCCCAGGGAAGAGAGAGCTGTTCTCTAGATGCTTGATCTCTTCCCTCCCCTGCCAAATCCCATCTCCCCAGGCTCGATCCCGAACCCGGGTCGCCGGTGTGGCGTGAGGTGTGGTGTCCAGCACCTCAACCCTCAGCACCACCGGGCCGACTGATGATGATCTTGATAATACTGCTGCTGGGATATTATGCAATGCCCCTGCTCTTACAGTAAAAGATTCTCGTGATGGTATGACTAACAATGCTGGCATTGGTTTAATTAAATGTATGCAAGATTATAATTTTTATCCTCTGAATGGCAGGCTTGCAGGAGATGCACTTGAGCAATTAACATTTCTCACTCCATTTGGTGTGTCTGTTATTGATCTTCCCATTTCAGATGATCCTGTAGACACGTGGTGTGCTCTTTCTATAATTAATAGAGCCAAGAATTATCATATTCCCCCATCTCTTACATGGGCAAATGATGGGCAGTCTGACTTTGTAACACAGCAGGCAAATATTCAGTATTTCTCCTTCTGAATGAGGAAATTACAAATAGGAAGAAAGTTAAATGGAATGAGGATATTTCTCTGAAGTTAGAACAAGTTTCCGATATTTATTTAGAATCCTGGTAACAACCGGACTTTGACGGTCAAGATGCTGCTGAAATGTATAACCTGTTGGAATACATCCTTGTTCAAATATATTCTAGTCTGTATATCGATTCTCAGCATAAATCTCATCTTATGTTTGGGTAGTTCGACTGTTACTGCAGAAGGGAGGAATCCAAACTCTTATCTGAGACTAAGTTTACCAGAAAATATCCCTCAAGGGATAATCATAGATTCCTTAATGTTGATAGGAAGGATTACAAGACTTTTTTGCAGAATAAAGAAGTGGGATATTATCATAAACAATGGGATATTATAATTAATATAATTTCCAAGTATGATCCCAGAGCCTTTTGGCATCTGGTTGCTAGGGGAAAGTACAGTTACATAAGAATTTACCATAACGGTAGATCTTCGAGAGGATCTCTTGCAGCAGGCCACAATGGTAGGGCTAAGATACCAGGCACTAGGACCACATAGAAACTTTCTAGCTAGCAGTCTACCAGGGGGGCAGCCTACCACTGACTTCACCCTCAGACTTCGGCCTACCCTACAAGGGTGGGCCGCCCCCATACCCTCCTCAGTTCTCCCACAAGAGACCAAAAGCCTGCTAGGGGAACTGAAGTGGAAACCGAAGTATCCTTAGAGTAGATAAGAAGAGAAGCAGAAGGCTCTCTGCTATGGAAAGGGAGAGCTAGGAAGAAAGCCCGAAGGCCACGAAACAGGGAAAAAGGGGCGAGGGAAGGTATGGCCTGCTGGAAGAGATCCTGTCAAAGATCTACTGTTATGTTAAGTTCTTATGCAACTGTACTATCTTACTTCAAGGGTATCTCTTACAGCAGGCAACACCGGTAGGACAAGTCCCAAGCAGTTCTGAAAACAAGTGTCAGACAGTTCAGGTGGCTGGCCATAAGGACCTAAGAGAGAGGGGCCTTGTAGAACAGCCAGGTTGAAATTGGCTCGACTCCTAGAGATGATTTCCAGACTGTAGTGTTTGGTAAAGGTATGGGCGGTGCTCCAAGCAGCAGCGGCACAGATCTCCGCAGCTGAAACATTTCTGAAACAGGAAAGGGAAGTGATCATATCTCTGGTTGAACAGCCACAAACCACACCAGGAAGTTCCTTACTGTACTTGCTGTAACAGAAAACAATACAATTGGATAACCATTTGGACAGACATTGTTTGGACACCAGAACACCTTCTTTCCCAGAGGCAAAGAAGAGAAATAATTGGGAGAACTTCCTATAGTCCTTTGTTCATGTGTATAGTACCTCAAAATTCTATGCACATTCAAAAATGTGGAGCAATGCTTTCCCTGGATTGGCATGCTCTGGAAAATAAACAGGCAGGTGAATGGATTGATTCAAAGTAAACTCAGACATCACCCTAGGAAAAAACATAGGACTGGTACATAAAGAAACCTTGTTTTTGTGCAAAATCAAATAAGAAGGCTTATACATTAGAGCATGAAGCTCTGAAATCCTTCGAGCAAAAGTAATAATAACTAAAAATAACACTTTCCAAGAAAGGAAGCGTAGGCCACAAGTCGCAGCCAGCTCAAAGGAGCCAAAGTAAGCTTTTCTAACACAAAATTCAGGTTCCAAGCCGGAAGTGGATTGTGGATAGGAGTCTTCAAGCGAAAAATCTCTCTCAAAAATGTACAACCATCAATAGGCACATAAAAGACTGAAATGGTCACCAAGTGCACTTTGATAGAGGAGTGTCACAACCTCACTCAGCAGGTCAGGCCCCCTGCTCCCACAATGCCAACCTCTGAGTGCAGTATTGTGAACAGTTAACAGAACAAGGTAACCCTCCTGTCTGTTTTGTGGGTTCAAATCAACCTTTGGTCTAAAGTTCTTGGAGGGATTCAAACTGTGAACCTCTTGCTAGCGTACCCAGTGTACAGGCTCAGATAATTCTGCTCTTCAGGGGACCACAGATATCTTTCGCCATTGGGCACCTAACCAGGTGTAAAAAATGAACCCTTAAAAACTCTACTAAAGACCTCAGAATAAACTCTTACCTTTTCCCAGTTTGGTATTACCATTAAGCTATGCACAGTGTCACTGTAACCACATATGCTTCACTTGTCAAAGGCATTTCAAAGGCACACCAAGTAGTCTCTAAAATGAGAGGTTTACTTAAAAATAGATAAGTAAAATGTAAATACAGAACAATATATCACAAAACCATACAATCTTTTAAAAGAATAAGGTTAACAGTGCAAATTCCTACCAATAATACACTTAGACTTGCCTAGCTAATGTATTCTTACAATCTTACAGTGCTGAAAGAAGTTGTAGTTTCAGAGTCCAAACGTGCGTGTCTAAAGGACAGTCACAACACAATTAAAACAACTGTCTTGAGCCTGCCTTCTCCATGATGTCACCCAGCTCCTCCTCTGTTTAATAAAAATTATACAATCAGGATGTCTTATGTCAGGAGGTAAATTAATAGGTGACATCAGCAAAAAAAAAACTTGTTTCCCCATATGACTTCCCAATTAAATCTGTAATTTTCCAAGTTCTTTCTTTCATCCATGAGCAGCATCCTGCTCTTTCACAGACATCAAAGAGCATTTATGACATATCATCTAAGTGACATAACCTGTATTCTTCCTCTAAACACCATAAACGTTTATGATTTCCCAGCCTAGCAGCTGGCAGCTACAATTAAACCAGATAATCAGGAGATCCTTAATTTAAGTCTCTTCTAGCCTGTAATTATCTCCTGGCTGTTACCTTTTAGCTGAAACAGCATGTCTCATGAGAGACACTCAATAGCACATTTTTATATTACAAAAGCATAGATAAACCAGAACCAGCTGTCCAAGCGTCACGATTGGCATGCTCTGGAAAATAAACAAGCAGGTGAATAGACTGATTCAAAGTAAACTCAGACACCACCCTAGGAAAAAAACTTATGACTGGTACATAAAGAAACCCTGTCTTTGTGCAAAATCAAATAAGAAGGCTCACACATTAGAGCATGAAGCTCTGAAATCCTTCGAGCAAAAGTAATAACTAAAAATAACACTTTCCAAGAAAGGAAGTGTAGGACACAAGTCGTAGCCGACTCAAAAGAGCCAAAGTAAGCTTTTCTAACACAAAATTCAGGTTCCAAGCTGGGACTGGATTGTGGATAGGAGTCTTCAAGTGCAAAATCTCTCTCAAAAATGTATGGGCCATCTCCAACCCAGCAACCGTATGACCATCAATAGGCACATGAAAGGCTGAAATGGTCACCAAGTGCACTTTGATAGAGGAGTACTGTAAGCCTGCATCTGACATTGGCAGCAAATACTCCAGAACCTGATTTACCAGAGAGGTAAAAGGATCCAGTTGATAAGTGGTCCACAAAGCAAACTGTTTCCACTAAGTCGAATAAGTGACCCTGGTGGAAGGTTATCTGGCAACCACCAGGACATCAGTCATCTTCAGAAACACCCCAAACCTAGCAATGGCTATGTCTTCAGGAGCCATGTATGAAGATGGAGTGACTTGAGGTCTGGATGGATCAGAGTTCCCTGTTCCTGTGACAGTAGCACTGGGGCAGAGGCAACGGTTGTTCCACTACCAACTGCTGTGGTAAGGGAAACCAGATCTAACGAGGTCAAAGGGAGCAATGAGTATCAGAGTTACCCCCTCCATTTGGAGTTTGATTAGCACCCTATGAATTAGAGGAAAGAGTAGGAAAGGCGTAAAGCAAACCTCCCCTTCCAAGAGAGGCACAATGCATCTTGCCAGAAAACGCGAGGCCATAGAATGAGCGAACAGAAAAGCAGCGGTTTTGCAGTGTGTAGGGATGTAAAAAGGTCCAACTCTGGATGACCCCACCTGTCGAACAGGTCTTCTGCGACTGAGGTCCGCATTTCCCACTCTTGCATCCTGGACTTTGACCTGCTTAGCATGTCTGCCAAGACATTTTCAACACATGGAACATGAACTGCTGACAGTTCTAGACTATATTTTAGAGTTCAATACCAAACCCTCATTGTTTCCCTGCATAGGGGGTTGGAATGAGTTCCCCCTTGCTTGCTGATGTAGTGCATCACACTGATGCTGTTTGTTTACACCAGAAGAGGTCCCGGGGATAGATGGGTCTGGAAGGCTTGTAGACTATATAGAACAGTACTCATTTCTAGGACATTTATGTGGAGGGTACTCTCCACTGTGGTCCAGGTTCCCTGTGTCTGATGGAGCCCCAAATGTGCCCCCCAGTCCACCCACAAGGTGTCTGTAGTGAAAATCTGGTGAGGAGAGGGGATCATGAAAGGAACCCCTATCAACAAGTGGCTGGGTTCCATTTATCAAAGAAGCACCTTCCAGACAGGCAAGGTTACTAGAATCTTCTGCTCAAGGTCGCCTGTGCATTGGTCCAATTCTGGCCAACACCACCTGCTGAACAGGTCTTCTGCCACCGATGTCCACAGCTCCCACTCGTGCATCCTGTACTGTGACCTGCTTAGCCTGTCTGCCAAGTCATTCTGGACACCTGGAACATGAACTGCTGACAGTTCTAGACTATATTCTAGAGCCAAATACTAAACCCTCATCGCTTCCCTGCATAGGGGGTGGGAATGAGTTCCCCCTTGCTTGTTGATGTAGTACATCAAACTGATGTTGTTTGTTTGCACCAGCAGAGGTCCCAGGGTTAGATGGGTCTGAAAGGCTTGTAGACCATACAGAACCCATAGAAGATTGGTCAATAAGCAGAGCACTCCAGGTTAGGGTACAAAATAGCCAAGTGGGTTCAAAACTGGCTCCACAATAGAAAGCAGAGGGTCACAGTCAATGGAACACAGTCTAGTGAGGGAAGGGTGATCAGTGGTGTGCCTTAAGGATCCGTCCTTGGCCCAATCCTCTTCAATATATTCATCAGCGACATTGTTGAAGGCCTGCAGGTTAAGGTATGCCTGTTCGCAGATGACACAAAGCTCTGCAACAGGGTAGATACAATTGAAGGAACAGCAGCAATGGATGCAGATCTAAATGGCCTAGAAGCATGGTTTAGGGACTGGCAGTTAAAATTCATTGCCAAAAAGTATGAGGTCATGCACCTAGGTAAAGGAAACCCAGGGAAAACAAACACACTCGATGGTGAACAATTAACAGAAACAAAACCTGAACGGGTCCTCAGACTACTTATTTCCGACGATTTAAATGTGGGTAGACAATGTGAAAAGGCAGCACAGAAAGCTAGTAACATCCTCGGATGTATTGGCAGGGGCACTACAAGTAGGAGGTGAGAGGTCATACTCCCTCTGTACAGGTTCCTGGTGAGGCCACATCTCAAGTACTGTGTACAGTTCTGGAAGCCAAGCTAAAAAAAGGACATAGACCACCTGGAGGCTGCACAGAGGAGAGCTACTAAAATGGTACAGGAACTGCACCGGGAGCAATACGAATCTAGACTACAGCAACTGCAAATGTCCTCCCTCGAGCAAAGGAGAAACAGGGAAATATGATAGAAACTCTCAAATAAATAAAGGGCATAAATAAGGTACAAGCAGAAAACCTCTTTCACAAAAACAAGACTAGGCAAATGAGGGGGCATAGTTTCAGACTAACGGGGTAAATTTAAAACTAACATTCCTAAGTTCTACTTCACAGAAAGGGTGGTGGACTTGGAATAGCTTACCACCAGAGGCTGTGGAGGCCAAACCAATCACTGCTTTTAAGCTAGCATGGGACAAGTACTGCAGTAATCTCGGAACAACAACAGAATAGGAGGGTAGGCAATCTAGGCAGACTAGATGGATCATACGGTCCCATTCTTCCGACACGTTCTTATGTTAGAAAAGTCCTCATTTCTAGAATGTTTATGTGGAGGGTGCTCTCCACTGTGGTCCATGTTCTCTGTGTCTAATGGGGCCCCAAATGTGCCCCCCAGACCATCCCGGAGTCGTACGTAGTGAGAATCTGATGAGGAATGGGGATCATGAAAGGAACCCCTTTCAACAAGTGACTGGGTTCCATCCATCACAGAAGCACCTTCAGGATAGGAAAGGCTACTAGAACCTTCTGCTCTAGGTCATCTGTGTGTTGGTGCCACTGGACTCAATGTCCATTATGGACTCCTCGTGTGCAGCCTGGCCAGTGGTACCCTGACAACGGCTGCTGCCATCAGGCCCAACAGTCTCAGGAATGTCCTGGCTGTGACATACCTGTTGTTATATATAGAGACCCGAGAAATTCTTTTTATTTTCTATAATTTTAATTTTTCTTTTTCTGGAACTTCTTGTTATTTCTTTTTATTCATTAAAAGTTTAATTTTATTTCTTGTTATCACATTTACATTCATAAATTACCTCAAAATGACCTTATACATACTAGAAATCACATTCCTAGTATACTACATTGTATTAAGCAACATTATGCCGTGGTCTTGCAAGGTTTTGTGAATGAAACAATTCCGCTGTTGATTCCTTGTGGACCCATCTCTGTGGTAACAATGGAGCCTAAACAACAACTGCTGCAAGCATTTATTTAGATTTTGCCTGCCAAAAAGCGGGTTTTTTTTTCGCTTTATTCATGTTTTTTTCGTTTTATTCATTTTATATGCTGAATTTCTTGCTATTTCTTGTTATACCTTGAATTTCTTGTTATTTCTTTTTATGCCCCTAATTTCTTGTTATTTCTTGCAATTTCTTATTTAAGAAAAACACGGGTCTCTAGTTATATACAATCTGGGCCTGTGCAATCAGACATTCTGCCTTGTCCTGGGGCAGGAAGGCTAAACCTGGGGCTGTGTCCAAGACTGACCATATGTACTGTAGATGCTGATATGGGGTCAAGACAGACTGCAGTACATTGACTATAATCCCAAGAGCATGGAACAGTTGCCTGGTGCATGCTAGGGTATGGTAAAGCTGCTCCTAGGAGTGAGTTTTCAGCAGTCAATTGTCCAGGTAGGGGAAGCTATACAGTCCTTCTCTACTGAGGGCTGCTGCCATTATTGCTAAATATTTGGTAAAGACCCATGGTGCAGATGATGAACCCAAGGGCAATATCCTGAACTGATAGTGTTCCCCCTGGAAAAAGAACCTGAGATATTTCCTGTGAGGAGAGCAAATCTTGATGTGCAGGTATGCATCCCGCATATCCAGGGAACAACTCCAGTCCCCTACTTACAGTAGTGGGAATAGGCCTTGCAGAGTTACCATTCTGAACTTGCATTGGATGAAAAAGTTCAGATCTCTGAGATCTGGAATGGGCCTCAGATCTCCTGTGCACTTTGGGACCAGAAAGTACCAAGAATAGAACCCCATGGTTCCTCTGTTCTCAAGGAATAGGTTATATGGCCCTTTTCTGGATCAAAGTTTGGATCTCCTCTAGTAGCACAGATATGTGCTCTGGAGGGTAGCAGGAAAGCACTGGTGGATGGTCTGGAGGTGACTCCAGAAGCTCTAGAGCATGGCATTGTTTTATTGTTTGCAGGAACGAAGCATCTGATGTTACCTTCCTCCACTGGTCCAGGTGGAGAAAAAGGCAACCCCTACAACTACCCCTGAAGGCACTGGTGGTTGTGGGTTGGGGAAGGAGTCCTGCAGATCCAGATCCTGTCGCTGCAGCCACATCCCCATCTCTAGGGGCTTCTGAATGAGCACCTAGGGTGGGTCCTGGGGCAGACAAAGCTGATGCCCCACTACTCTTACCCCGCTGTTCAGCCACTGAATGGTGTCTGTTGCGGGCCAGACGAAAGGGCACCCTCTGCCTACTCCTTGGTTGTGTGTGATACAGGAAATGCACCAAATATAGGGTTCTGCCTGAAGCCTGCAGGTTTGAGAGAATATTTTGTACCTCTGCACTGAACAACTTATATCCTCTAAAGAGGGCATTAAGGATGGATTGTTGCACATCACTGGCAAAGCCAGCCACCTTTAACCAGGAATGTTTCTTGAGGCATACTGCAGAAGCTGCTGCCCTGGCAGAAGCATCAGAAATGTCATAGGTAGAACACAGAAGATGCTTGCCAACATCTGCCCTTGCTTGAAAAGCATTTAAGAGCTCCTGCTTAGACGTACCCTGTGGTAGGGCTTGGGCTGCTGTCTTGGCCTTCCTCCAGAGGGTATTATGGTATTTAACCATATGGGTCAGATTATTTGCAATTCTCAGGTCCAAAGTGGCAGAAGCAAAAATCCTCTTCCCCAAAACATCTAACTCCCTGGACTCCTTGTCAGGAGGGAGGGAACTAAGGTGGTTAGGCACCTTAGATTTGTCATGGTCAGCATTTATTACTAGTGAATTACCCTCAGACTGGCCTGCAAAAAATGGCTTACCTGAGGGGGCTGGATACACAGTTTATCTGCCTTCCTAGGTATAGAAGGTATAATATTTGGCCTGTGCCAGTCAGCAAGGGTGGCATCCTCCAAGGCAGGTAGTAGAGCAGGAAAAATGATGGGTAGGAAATCTGGCAATTCCATGAACTCCACCACATTTCTCTTGGCGATGTCCTGCTCTTCCGATTCAAACCCCATGGCACTCTGGAGCTGCTGCATCGTGGAGATGAATGATGGGTCTTCAGGATAAACTACAGAGTCCTCACTCAATAGCGGAGCTAGACCTCTCATATGAACTCTCCATATACTCTTCCTCCTCCTCTTCCACATGCATGATGAGGAAAAAAAAGAGGTGTGCAAGAACAAGGGGGCACAATTTGAAGATGGGGGGGCTGCTCAGAGGTAATTTAAGGAAGTATTTTTTCACAGAGAGGGTTGTGGATGTATGAAATGGCCTTCCAGAGGAGGTTGTGGAGTCAAAAACAGTGGTGGAATTCAAGCATGCATGGGACAGTCATAAGGCAATTCTAGGGGGTTGGGGTAGGAAGAAGTAGGCTGCTGGTTAACTAGGATCTGCAGCTTATCCATCAGGTAGGGAAATGGGCAGACTGGGTGGGCCAAGCAGTCCTTATCTGCCATCAAATTCAAATTCTACGTTAGGTAAGTGTTATAACTCCTGCTCCTCGTTGACATGATCAGTAGGCCTCAAAGAGGGAGCAGGAGAAGACATCGACACACAAGAAGGTAACTGGCAAGTCGGCCTGACAGGCATCGCGCTGGGGTTTTCCAAAGCTGTCCCGACAATGCAACGTCATTGCACACGTGGAGTGCAGGAATGCCAGGTGATATCGACAGGGGAGGCACAGTCTCTGATGTCGATGGCAAAGCACCAGCCATATTAGGCCCAGTGGTGCTCTCAGCTTGTCCCGACCTCACATGGTCGACAGTCCCGGCAGCTGGCGGCACTGCTGGGGAGGTCGAAGGCGAAGAAGCAGTTGCACTGGGGTAAGGGGGTAACCGTGAGCAAAAGGGGAGGTTTTCTCCTCACTGCATTCTCTCTCCTGGTGCTTGTGCTTTCCCAAAGCTTTCTCCTGGGACTTCAAGAAGTGAGAGTCTGAGGACTGAGCCGGCAACGCGGTGGAGCTCTTTTCCTGGAGCTTTTTCTCCATTCTGGCTACCTGCTGCTTAAGTAGGAGGGTGGAAAGGATAAGAAGGGGCTTGGCAAGGTTGGAGGAATGGCCAAATGTTTGGCAGCTTAGATTCAACGCAAAGAAGTGCAAAGTAATGCACCTGGGAAACAAAAACCCAGGGAAGAGTACACAATGGTGGGGTGAGATACTGACAACAACATAAGTGGAAAGGGACCTGGGGTAGTTATATCAGATGACCTAAAGGTGGGCAAGCAATGTGAGAAGGTAGTAAGGAGGGCTGGGGGAATACTGGGATGCATAGGGAGAGGCATCAGTTGAAAACAGGAAGTTGTTATCCCTCTGCACAGACAGTTGGTGAGACCCCATCTGGAGTACTGCGTGCAGTTCTGGAGACCCCTTCTCCGCAAAGACATAGACAGGGTGGAGGCTGTCCAGAGGAGGGCAACCAAAATGGTGCAGGGTCTGCATCAGAAGACATACAAAGAGAGACTAAAGAACTTAATATGTATACCCTTGGGGAAAGGAGGGAAAGGGGATACATGATAGAAACTTTCAAGTACCTCAAGGGAATCAACAAAGTCCAAGAGGGTAGCATCTTTCAGAAAAAGAGATGGGCAAGAACAAGGTGGCACAATTTGAAGATAGAGTGGCAACAGCTCAGAGGTAATGTGCGGAAGTATTTTTTCACAGAGGGAGTTGTGGATGCATGGAACAGACTTCCTGAGGAGGTTGTGAAGTCAAAAGCAGTGGGGGAATTCAATAATGTATGGGACAGACATAAGGCAATTCTAGTGGGGGGTAGGAGAAAGTAGGCTATTAGTTAACTAGGATCTGCAGCTTACCCATTAGGCAGGGATATGGGCAGACTAGGTGGGCCAAGCGGTCCTTATCTGCCATCAAATTCTATGTTTCTATGTCTCCAAGGCATTCTTTCTGTGTTGCAGGGTAGTAATGTTAAATTTAAGGCAAATCTGGCAGGCCTTCATATTATGGGCCGCAATGAGGCAGCACACACAGTTATCATGCAAGTCGCCCTAATATATCTTTTCACCGCATTCACAGTATCCGAAGAGTTTCAACAGCTCTTTAATCGACATACACAACGTCGGGTATCACTTGTGAAAACTGATAATGAACTAGGTACAGAAATAACTAAAAAGGCAGTCGACTATAGCAGTGGCGGCTCCATGCAGGGTCCGTTGAGTCTGGCTGGTGACGGGAAAATAACTGAGGAGAGAAGGGTCCGCCCATCTTTCTATAGGCATGCTGACATAGGACGTTATTGTGGGCAGCCCCTAGCAGACTGCTTGCAAAAAGTTTCCAAAGAAGATCAAGCAATGATAGAGAAAGGTATAAACAACAAAACCCATGTCATACTCTAACTACACAGTGTGGGCAAATTTGTCATGACTCACTGTACTTTTGTACTCCATTTTTATTCTACTGTACTGCATGGATATTCCAAATGTAGAGAAAAAAGTTCAAAATGAGACATCATGTTCCATATCACCATATGTAATAAATTATATTCCAAATGTAGATAAACCATGTTCCAAATGAAGATAATTTATCTTCATTTGGAACACATATTCACTCAACGTTACTTTTTTATCACACACTTAAACTGACCCTATTGTATAAAAGGGTGCCTAACACTGAGGAGAGAGAGAGAGATAAGTCAAACTGGAGGTACTGTATGTATATAATGACACATTTCAGAAATCCAAGTCAAAAGAGTCAAAGGGCCCAAGTTTGCCTGGTAATCAAAAAGTAATACTGTGTTAAGACACTGGATGAATTCGAAACTTCCCTTTCTAGACAAGGAGTATACAGAGATTCTAGACAGTTTAGTTAGAAATGAGTAACTTGTAATCCTAAAAAATCAAAAAAATCATTTGAAAGAAAGGAAGGTGGGTGTACTTCAAAAGTAATAACACGACATTGCATGTGTGAAGCTTAATAGGTGCAAGTCGGGGGTGCGTTCTGAGTTTCAACCACCCAGCAGTGCATCGGTTGGGCTCAACACACACACACACACACACACACACACACGCACTCACGCGTGTGTATAAGACAGATTTTTTACAAAATGTACAGTATGTTGAAAAAATAGGTTTCTTAATGTTAAAATATATTGTTTTTATTGTAGTATGAAAAGTAGTTATTCCACCTTACTGGTATTTGAGCCGGACCTTTCCTGGGCTGCTGCAACCTTCCCCAACAACACACAACCATAATGCTAAGGGCAGAAAAAGGCCTAATGGCCTTTTCCTATATGTCCTGACTCTGCCTACTGACCATTTAAAGACCAGCTATTCCAGACAAGTTTTGCTGAGCCACCCAACACTTTGTAGCCATCTCATTCTGCCCTAACCCCACCACATTGCCAATGTTCATAACCTCGTTAAGCAAGTCATTCCAACCCTCCACAACCCTCTCTGTGAAGAAAAACATCTTCACATCTCTAAACTTACCCCCTGCCAACTTACAGTTGTGCCCCCTAGTGAGTGTAGACCCTTTCATTGTGAAAAGCTCAGATGTGTCTATCCTGTTGAACACATGCAGAAAAAATAGGTTACTCACCTGTAACCATAGTTCTAGGAGTGGTACAAAGTTCACATCCACGCACTGGAAGCCTCCCTTTAAGAGCTGTTCTTGCCATAGATTATTCAAGCTAAGTTCCTCCCACCACCCAGATGGTATATCCCATGGCACTGCTCCATGACATCAGATCATGCACGCTAGAAGCAAGTATCCATGTGCCACTTGCCAGGGGAGGTTGGGTAGGTGGTGTGGATGTGAACCATATACCACTCCCAGAACTACGGTTACAGGCAAGTAACTTATTTTTCTAGGGACGTGGATATGGTTCTTGTAGACACACACTGGCAGACTTCTAGAAGTTCTCTGGGAGACGGAGGCAAGGTGCGCACCCCTATTTGGCAAACAGAGACTGGAGAACAGAGATCCCAAAAGCACCATCCTGGCGTGAGTCATGGCTAATGCTGTAATGGGAGATGAAGGTGTACGCTGACTTCCACGTAGCTCCCCTTCAGATTTCCTCTACCGAGACATGCCTGAAAGCAGCCACTGAGGCAGTGGTATGTCTAGTGGAATGGGTCCTAAGCCGTACAGGAGGCTCCCTACCAGACAATCTATAGCGGAGATTGATATAGGGCATCATCCACACCTGCCAATCATCTGCTTTGCTGCCAGTCTGCCAGGTGCAGCTTCAACATATGTGACAGAACTGGCAAGCCTCACCCCAAACTCCAGCCGTCCGCTCTGTGTGATAAGATATTAAGAGAGTGCTCTCTGCAGGTCCATGGCATGGAGCCAATGGTTGGCTTCTGAAGATTGGTTGGTAAAGTATACCGGAAAGTAAATCACCTGGATATGGTGAAACTCCAATACTACCTTTGGGAGAAACTATAGCCATGACAGGTATGACATCTCACACCTGTGCATCTACTCAAAAGTGTTGCCCGTGAGCACTGCCAAAACCAGCAACAAATCCCAAGGTGGTGGTGGTTCATGCACCGGTGGGTTCAAGTGGTCAAGGCCCTTAAAGAAACACCTGACCACCATCTCCTGCACCACTGTTAGCATACCAGCCCACATCCAGTATGCAGAGATGGTTGCCAGGTGCACTTTGAAGGTCATTCATCTCAGCCCCTGCTGGGAGAGGGACCATGGAAAGTCAAGGATGCTAGACAAGGGGCAGGCAAGAGAATCAAGATCCTTGCCCTGACACCACATGAAAAACCTATTCCATTTAAAGGCATCACATGGATGAGTCGACTCCTTTCAGGATGCCTCTACAAAGTGGAGCACACTGTCCGAAAGACACAAAGCCTGGAACTCTAGCTGCTCAGGAATCAGGCTGTGAGGTGCACAAATTGAAGATTCAGTTGCAGGATCTTCCCCCAATAATAGGACAATAGAAACGGCACAGAGGTCTGCTGCTGAAGCTGAGGAGATCCATACCAGAGCTGGCAGGGCCAGGCTGGAGCAGTCAGGATTATCCACACCTTGTCTCTCAGCACCTTGATCACCACCTTCTGGATCAACGGAAAGGGAGGGAGGGCGTACAGGAGGCCTGCGTTCCAGGGCCTCACAAAGGCATCCCCTGCAGTGTCAAAGACTGAGAGGGTGGGCACAAAACAACCTCAGTTTTACGTTCTCCCTGAAGTCAAGGAGGTTCAACCAGAGGAGTGCCCCACAGTGAGAACAGGTGGTTCACCACCGCCTGATGCAGACACCATTCGTGTGGCATCTCATCCATATGGGTGAGCGCATCCACCAGCTGCTTGTTGGCTCCCACGACATGAATTGTCAGATCATCTGCACCCAAGCTGCACATGAGGGTCCAGGTGCAGACAGCCTCCAATACAAGGGAAGGAAGTGCATGCTGCCCTGCTTATTCAGGCAGAAAATGGTTGTGATATAGTCCGTCTGGACTTGCATGACCTGATCCTGAACAAAAGGAGAGAGTTCCATCAGCGCTAGGTGTACTGCACGGAGCTTCAGTAGGTTAATGTGGCTGACAGAACTCCCAGGAGGTCCAGAGCTAATGGGCTCTGTGGTCCCCCAGGTGGGCTCCCCACACCACCAGAGATGCATCTGCTGTCAGAATGACTGACAGCCCTGGGTGGACAACAAAAAGGCCCCTTCCTCCAGATGCTCTGGGACAAGCCACCACTGTATGGCATCCCACATCAGCTGAGCCACTGTAACTGGTTGGTCCAAGTGACCTAGACACTAGGACCACTAATGGCCCAGCTTCCACTGAAGGTGAGGCAACTGACAGCGCACCCACCAGACCACGCTGGTTCAGGATGCCATGTTTCGCAGCAGCTGCAGAAGTCCCAGGCAAGGTGCAAGCACCCAACCTGAAATGATCAGGCAAAGGAGATAAGATTCAGTGCCCTGTCCACACGGAGTCAGGCCTTGGCCCGAAGGGAGTCTATCTCTATCCCACTGAAGTGAATCACTTGTGAGGGGTTGAGTTCAGACTTGGTTGGATTGACCAGAAGGCCCAAATTTCTGCAGGTCTGGAGGGCCAGGTCCCTGGAGCACTCCACTGCCTCTTTGGCAGCCCAGCTATCAGCCAGTCATCCAAGCAGGGGGAAACCCTGACCCCTTAGTGCTGCAGGAAGGCTGCCACCACTGCCATGCACTTGGTGTAGACCCTAGGTGCTGAGGAAAGGCTGAAAGGCATGACATGGAACCAAAGTAACACCAGCAGGATGGACAAACAGGAATGTGGAAGAACACATACTGGAGACCCAAGGAGCAGAACCACATGCCCTGCTGCAGAGATGGTATTATTTGTTTCAGAGTGACCACCTTGAACTTGTGCTTCTGGATATACTGATTCAGATGGTGGAGATCCAGAATGGGGCACCAACCCTCTATCTGTTTCAGGACTAAGAAGTACTTGGACATGAAGCTCTGACCTGCCATGGAGTCTGGGTCATGGGTTACGACTCCTTTTTCTAGGAGCCCAGCAACACCCTCCCTAGCATGTTCTGTGACACCATGGACTTCCTTGGTATGTAGGGTTGGTAAGGTGGGAGAGCCTTGAAATCAAGAGGCAACCCTCCTTCCACCACCTCTAGGACCCACCTGTCCAAGGTCTGGTACAGACCAAGCACGCCAGAAGTGGTGCAGCCAACCCTCCAAAAGAAGCTGGGGCAGGGACTGTGTGGGTGGGAGGTAGATACCCCAACCCACCAGTGGGCAGTTCTAGAGGGAGTACTGGCACCTGCACCTGCCACTGGCGGGGCATCACTACCCCTACTCTACCCCTACCTTTTCTGGGACCCTGATGAGGGAACTTGGTCTTGGCGTGCCAAGCATGTGAAGGTCCCTGCTTGGGTTGCTGCTGCTTAGGCTGCTGTGACAAAAAGGGCAAAAACTGAAAAGGCTTTTTTTTCCAGCATCTGTCCTTTCTGATCCCTCTGTGAGGAGGTCGCAGAACCTAGGGTGTCACTGGACTTCTCAATCCTGGTGAGAGGGTCCTCCACCCCAGGACCCAGGAGGTCAGCGCCCAAAGATGGGACACAGGCTGCCTTGTGTTGGATGTCCACTGTAAAGGAGGAAATCCTCAGCCAGGCCCTGCAATGCATTATGACAGCTGCTGCCATGGCACAAATACAGGAATCGCTCACATTCAAGGCCACCTAAAGCTGTTGTTTAGCCAGTGCTTGACCCTGGTCTTGGACCACTTTTACTGCCAGCTGCTTCTTATTAGGGAGGTAAGGAAGGACATGGTCTAGGACTCCCATCAGGAAGTGACCAAAGTGGGCCATCATCAGAGCATAGCTCATCTGACAGAGACCAAGGGAGGATATAGCATAAACCTTTTTGGCTGTGTGGTCATGCTTTTTAGACTGCTCATCTGGGGGCTCTTCCATGTCCCTGGTATTTCTGGATTTGTGGAAGAGCACGTTGGCAACCAGACCCTTGGCTAAGGGGTGGTTTGAAAATCCAGACAAGGTGCTGGCAGGGGTTGCACAAATGAGGACCATATGAGCAGAGGGCACCGGGCAGGAAGCTGGATGCTGCCAAAGCTCCAGTGCCGGTCCCAAGATGGCCTCAGTCATTGGGAAGAAAATCCCAGGGGATTCATCCCTGTCCAGGATCTTAGTGAACTGATACTTTGGTCTTTTCTGGACTGGCGCCAAGGTAACTTCCATGGACTGAGACAAAAGTCTGAATAGACCCCCAAAGGACACTGGTCTGTGGTCAGTAATCAGTTCTTCGACTGATTCCAAGTAGAAGGCAAGAGCCCTTGAAGATTGCATTGAAGGCCCCTCAAAGTCCATCAAAGAATCTTCAAATATGGCTTTTGGCCATTTGCCTCCATGCACCACTCGAGGCCTGTCCAAGTGTGTGATCTCCACCGACAACTGGCCTGGCAAACCAGTAGCTGGACAGGAGTCCATGGACAGGGCTCCCTGCATGGACTGTCATGGAGGCAGTTCCACCTGTACAAGTGGTGAGACTTGCATCCGGGGACAGCCATCTCTGCAGCCTGGTACGAGCTGAACTGGTGAGTGCAAGTGATGGCAGGAGTCAAGAGTAGAACTCTACCTTGCCCAACCAAGGCCCACTACAAACAGAGGAGCTCCTCACAGCACTGCTGCACATGATGGTGGAGCCTCTCATCATCCGAGGATGAAGAGGAAGAGAAGCGATGATGGCGGCACCTCCCAGTCGAGCAAGAATGAGAGCACGAGTAATCCCTCAACCAAGACCTCAAGCATCGACAGGATTAACAACACCAAGGAGCTATGTCTGGAGGAGCAGTACAGACTGCCCATACAGGGTTTGGCTGTTTGACACTGGTGGGGAGGCAACTCCTAAGAGAAGGCAGCAGAGTCTGCCGACTGCTCCTGGAACTGCTGGTTGTGGCCCAAAAGGACAAGGGTCCTGGAGATCGAGTCATCATGGATCCCCTCTAACAACGGGTCAACAGGGTTAAGAAAAATCTCAACCGCCTTCTCAAATCAATGTCGTGACCAACAAGCTCAACAAGGGCATAGTGGAGCTAGCGGCTTTGCCCTCAACCACAGGTTCGGCTGAAGCCGAATGCTCGACAGCCATTGAGCAGTTGAGGGAGTCATGGAAGTGAGAACAGTGCACCCTTTCTGATCCCACGACCCACAGTGGAACTTTTTGGATTTCTTTGCCTTACCATTGCAAGCAGGGCCCTCCCGAAGGTCTGGAGGGATCTGCACATCTCTCGAAAGTTACTAGCAATAACCTGGCCCATGCTGGCACCCAGCAGGAGCAGCATGGAGACTGACAAGGTGCCCACCGTGGTCTTAGCTGTCGCCTCTTCAATGGCTGCTATCTGGGCCAAAGACTCCACAGCCATGGCGGCTGCCTTTTACATACCTGCTGCAACTTCACCAGAGGAACCCCTTCAGCCAGCCGACCGAGGAGAAGACAGGTGTTGCAGTCTTCTAGGGAGCAAGAAGCACAGCCTGGCATAGGCAGCAGGCAATGACATCATGCTGGTCACTAAGGCAGTAGATGCATGACACATGTGGATCCATCCATGACATTTTCTGGTTGCACTGGACACAGTGCTTGAAACCAGGAACCAGTCCAGAATCTATGAAGTCGACACTGGAGACAGAAACAGAAATGAGGAGATAATTACTGAAGCTGAAAAAAAAAAAAAAAGCCAAATGGCGCACTTAAAAGGAGTTGAGGGACTACACTCACATGTCTTGAGAGAGGTTAGTGCATCTTAACCATACAAACCTCCTTTGAGATACAAAAGTGGTCATGATCCTGGAAGCACTATCATTAGTATCCACAGCTATGTGGAACTGGTACTTAGCTGCTTCCACTCCATTTTTAGCCAGCTCCTCCATGTCAGCTGCCAGCTGAGGAAGAGCTTTCCTGGCCAATTCTTGGACAGATTCCCACAAGGACTTTTGGTACCTGGAAACAGGCCATGTAAGAAGCTTTCCTTATGCACGAGAAAGCTCCCAGGTACCCCTTTTTAGCCAGAGAATCGATTTTTCTGGAGTCCTTCTCGGGGGTGGGGGGGGTGAAGCCATGGGAATGCCTGATTTCTCACATGCAGCAGCCTGGGACCACCCCTTCACGACTGCAGTGGCTAAACAAGAATTCAGTGCCACTGCCAGCCAAAGAATACCTCCTGTCCAGTTTCTTATCCACAGGAGGTATAGATGTTGGAGTGTGCAGAATTTTCATGGTCTGCCTTTTTAGAGACATGTGGATAGGAATCAAAAGCCCCTTGGAAGCAGGCACTTCCATCATCTCCACATAGTCAGGCTCTTCTTCTTCCTCAGAAGCTTCATGAGCAGGGAGCTCCAAAGCTTCTGCTACCTTTTTTATAAAAGCATAATGGAAGGCAGGGTCCCCAGAGGAACAAGGAGAGGGACTCAGGGTCCAGGTGAACCTCAAGCTTGATGGGCTCACCAAAATCATCCTCCCCTTCTTCCTCCTCTTCTCACTACTGTTCTTAAAAAGGCTCAGGCCCAAATGAACTAGAGGGAAGTGCAGTACCCAGTGTTTGAACTGGGGTTTGTGCTGCTGTACGCCAACATGGTTCACTTGGACCGGTCTGCAGAGACTGGATAATTTGAATGGTTTTCGCTATTTCTTTTGTGGTTGGAACTGCAACTGCATGCTTTTGCGGTTCCAAACTAGCCATTTTCCTTTTCTTTTTTGCTGCAGGCATTTCAAGGCCTGAGTCAGCGGCTATTTTACAGATGGAGGTTTTGCCCTGGTCAGAGTGCACCCCCTCCTATTCCACATGTTTATCTTTGGTGGTGGAACCAGACCAGCCTTCTGTGTCAGTTGATTTCTCAGCCTCTCTTTCCTGCAGTCAATTCAACTGCCTATCAAGCATTGACTGAGGAAAATATTTACAGATTTCGCAATCTGCCTGAAGGTGGTCAAACCCAAGGCAGAAAACACAGATGAGATGCGGATCAGCTTTAGCAAATGGTTCACTGCACTCAGTATAATGCCAAAACCCTGTGGGACCGGTTCTTTTCTTGGGTTTCTGTGACATAACAACCAGGAAAAACAGGTTAGTCACCTGTAACAGTAGTTCTAGGAGTGGTATATGTTGTTCATCTACACTTATTGGCATGTCCCTTTCCCCTTTAAGGATCGCCAGAAGGTCTTCAAGCTGGCTCCTCTCACCCACCCAGGTGGTATTACCCTCGGCTCCACCCCATAATGCCAGATCTTTGCCCACTGGAAGCCAGGTTTGTGCATCACAGCCGGGGAGGTCAGATGGGTCCGTGTGGATGAACAACATATACAACTCCTAGAAAGTGCAGTTACACAAAGACTTTTGCTGTAACAGTAGATCTTCTAGGAATGTCTCTTGCAGTAAGTCATTACTTCTGGGAGTTCCTGATAGGTGGTGCTCCAGCACGGAAGTCTCTTTCAGCAGTTTCTATACCAGGGACCACCCACACTAGCTCACTTCCTGGGCTGTACCTATAAAAGTGGGTGGTCCCTGGTAAGCTCCGTTCCCCACCGGTTTCCGTTCAGAAGCGAGGGACCGAGGGGAACCAAGGTACCGGAGCTTCCCACCCTTGCATAGTTTTTCCAATTACATAAGGCAGAGGGATGGAGGAAGGGAATCTACTTACTGCAAGAGACATTCCTAGAATATCTACTGCTACAGTAAAAGTCTTTGTGTAACTGCACGATCTTCCACGGAATGGTCTCTTGCAGTAATTCATTACTTCTGGGAGATTCCCAAGCAGTTATATGGCAGTGGGTGGCCACAGATGGCATTCTGCTGTAGGTAAAATGTGGTCATGGGACCAATGAATGCTAAAATAGTACAGCGGTGGAACAAAGGGATACATGATTCAATGTGAAGCACTGTTTTTAAAAAACTAGAAGGAATATGTTAAGAGTACTGAGCAATTATGGAGCTTCAGTGATCAGCAGTGAAAGCACAATCTGAGGCAAAGGCAACTTTGTTACGAATTGTAACAGTAGCTTGAGTAATGCAATGTTATTCTTTAGAGTCGCAACAAAGTAGCAAGTGAAGAACCTTTTTTCTCCCCCAGACTGTCCAGCCAGTAATAAATGTATCTATTTGACAAAAAGTAGGATACTGAAGTAACAGATAATGTAGCAAATGAAACAATGTATCTGTGACCAAACAAACGCAGTGGTTAAAAACATTTGTAACACGGCTCTCACTCGGGTGCCGCAAAGGAGCGCGAGGATTGGCCGAATGGCCACAGCTGACTGAAACCGAGCGGGTATTAAGCCTGACATAACGCCCGCTCGGTCAGTACCAGCTGTGGCCATGGAGGCTCCCGAGGGTAGCAGCCCGCTCTGTGATTTCGAGCTGCCGCTGTTATGCGAGTGCAGTACTGTGGGACAGGCAGGGAATAGGTGAGATGGGTGCAGAAGACACTGTCGTAAGTGACGGCCGTTTTGAAGCAAACGGTGGCAGAACAGATTGTGTTCCAGATAGGCAGCTGTCAAGTCTTCCCTGCCTTTCCCATGGAACTGCAAAGACAGCGGGGGGCTCGCAGGAACGGAGCGGGCTGCTACCCTCGGGTGCCTCCATGGCCAGAGCTGGTACTGACCGAGAGGGCGTTACCTGTGGCTTAATACCCGCCGCTGCAGGCAGCTGTAGCCCTTCAGCAACTCAAGGCCCGCTGCAGTTGCACAGCAGCAGGGTGATGTCGAACATAGGCTCGCCGCCGCCGACGAGCCCATGTTAAAGCTGACATCACCTTCAGCCTGGTGCCGTCGATTACTCCTCGCTGGCGGTTGACCCTCGGCTGCGCCGGGCACCAACCCCCCCCAGCGGGCATTAATCCACCGGTAGAGCCCTCAGCTGGCAGTGATTAATGTTTACATAATCTCTGTATATGTACTCACCTTTTTTGATATGATCTTTGTTCATGATCAAGGGAAAGCTGCAAACAGCAGTGGAGGAGAGAAGAATATAGTCCGTAGTAGGACTGATTGTGTCTCAGCATGTGAGTTAATAGTGGATGGACCTGGTCAAGGGAGGGACAGGACGTCCGGTGTACCACAGGTCAAAAAGGCATCTTGATGGAATGGTCGTGGTAGTCTATAAACAGTGATACCTGGGAAATTGTCTAGCTGTATCGAGCCGATGTGAAAAAAGGCCTCAGTCTTTTTTGTGGCCCCAAAAGGTCCCCAAGGCCAAGAAGAGGGGACCAGGGTGGAGTCTAGAGTCTTTAATGAGGGGCAGAAGCTCCAGGGCGGCCGGAGGGGTGGCCATGGGCCCGCTTCGACGAGGTCCTTATTACTTGTTCTCTGCCCTTAATGGTGTCACGTGGGGTATAATTAGTTCCAGTTTTCTATGAATAATTATACTGAGGGCACGGTGTTTGGTACATGTATTGTACTGTTTTCAGTTGTCTGTCTGAGGCTTGTAGGTTCTCCAGTATTGTTTGAGCTCCTGGCCCAAAAAGATGGTCACCTGAAAAGGGGGCGTTAGCTACTTTGTGTTGAATATCAGGTGCTAGCCATGAAAGTCTGAGCCATGTCTGGCGGCATATAAGAATACCGACTCCAGAGGCTCGAGCCAAAGCATCGGCAAGATCATATCCTGATCTTAATAGATGTCGAGACAGTGAAGTAACTGTATTATTTATAGATGTAAGTTGCTCTCTTTCAGGGGATGCAGATATTCTGTTTATAACTTCTCCAGCAGAAGTGCTCACTATACATAGGTATTGCAGCATGTGCCCTATATAGTTAAGTATTCTGATATTTAGTGTGTTTAGAGCAAACACACTCTTCCCCATATGGTCAAAACATTTAGAGTCTCTGGAGGTATGGTGCTTGTATGTTTAGGCTTGCTGGTACAGTTGTGGGCAGCTGCAGCAAACACAGAATCCGCCACTGGAGTACTCGTAGAATATTGATAATCAGGAGGAGCCTGATACAGCCTGTGGGCCTTTCTAGGCAACTCCTGCGCTGCTATGGGTAGGTTCCAAGCTTAAGTAATAGCATTTCTGAATGTAGGTATAAAAGGAGGGATAGCCCGGACAGGGTCTTCTGGTAGGCCCAGATATTCAGCCACATCTTTACTTAATCTGTCCTGTTCCATTGTGGTAAACCCCATTGTTTTTTGTATTTGTAGCATCATTTCGGGGAATGAAGGGTCATCCGGTGGAGAAATGACCTTTCATGGCTGTAATAGCCCTTCCTCCCAGTAGGAGGGCACCTCTGAAGGGGATTCATATCCTCTTGTGTCAGGGGAACCATCATAGTTCCTATGAAGGTTTGGATTTGTGTGATAATCTGAGAAATATTCATCTGAATATTCGGGAGGAGGCAGGACCAGGGAGCGTTCTAGCTCTGTGCGTGCCTGTTTTGATGGAGGTGGCGATATCATATGTTTTTGAGGGTTATGTTCTGGAGTGAGGCTATGGTCAAAACCCATAGAATCCAGTACTCTATTTACTATTTCTTCAACATTTGGAACTTGTGACGATGGAATTGTCATGTAAGCAGGTTCTGAATCCAGCGTATGTGGGGACGGGGGATCAATTTGCGCCTCATGGTAGAGTGATCCGGTGTTTCTCTGGCATCTTTGTTAATTTCCAATGGGGTTGTGAGCCCCACGTAGGAATGACAATGAGGCTCGAGGGCCTCTGCGTTCTGAAACATATAGTTCTTTATTTCATAGAAATGCAGCTCCATATGCATCTTTTGATGCATGTTTTTGAGAATATTCTTGGCTTTTTATGGTCAACCTTCCATAAGGATCATCCATAGCTGTACTATATGCAGGCAAGGGTGTTTTTCTATGCAGCAGTGATCGTCTTGACAATGGAGGCATCAGTCCCGTCGACGGGAGAGGCAGAGAAGCATGCCTCGTTGATGATGTACTGTGTCTTACAAGTGGAGGGTCAGTAACAGCATGCTCCGTTGACGGGAAAATAAACTCCATTGATGATGAGGAAGGCATGGCATATGTCGTCAACGGAGGGATATGCTCCATTGATGATGGAATAGTGAATGCATGCTCAGTCGACAATGGGAGTGCCATCATCGATGATTAGCATGTGCTCCATTGATGGAGGAGGCATTCTCAATGATGATGCTGTCTTGTAAAGCCCTCCCGTCAACGGGGGTTATGCCCCGTTGATGGGGAAGGCAGCAAGACCTCTGTCGTTGACCGTGCAGGAGTCCTGGTCGATGGGGGAGCTGAGGAATGATGCCCCGTCAACAATGAATGTTCCTTTTTTGATGGAGTAGAGCCTGCCATTGACGGGGAGTGAAGCGCTCGACGACAATGAATATCTTCTTGATGATCCAGGTTTTGGAGGCATGACCACTGACAGGCGGTCAGACAGGACTTTAGGTGAAGGGGTTTCCTTCCCAGTATTATTTCTTGAAGAGGACTCTTAAGTTTTTTGAGCCCTTTAGTTGAGCACCCTGTGTGTGGGACACAGAGTCATCCATTTTAAGTATACGGTGTCTGTATGAAGCCCAGGCACCCAGGCTATGGGTTCAATCCACGTCGTAGACTGCTACTAGGAGAGTTGCTGCCAGAGCTGAACCCGGCGGGAAAAATGAACGGAGCTTACCAGGGACCACCCACTTTTATAGGTAAAGCCCAGGAAGTGAGGCAGTGTGGGTGGTCCCTGGTATAGAGACTGCTGGAAGAGACTTCCGTGCTGGAGCGCCACCTATCGGGAACTCCCAGAAGTAATGACTTACTGCAAGAGACCATTCCGTGGAAGATCTACTGTTACAGGTGAGTAACCAGTTTTTCTACAATCGTGGATATGTTGTTCATCCACACTTACTGGCAGACTCCTAGCAGTTCTCCAGGAGGAGGGAGGCAAGGCGTACACCCCCTACTTTGGAAACAGAGACTGGAGAACTGAGGTCCCAAAACCAGCATCCCGGCGTGACTCAAGGTCGATGTGGTAATGGGTGATGAAGGTGTTTGCTGTCTTCGAGGTGGCAGCCCGACAGATTTCCTGGATAGAGATGTCCCTGGAACCAGACACAAACGCAGCGGTATGGCGGGTAGAATGAGCTCTTATCCCTCTGGGAGGCTCCTTGCTCACCTACCTATAATAGAGATCAATGTAAGATGTAATCCATCTTGCGATCGTCCGCTTTGCCGCAGGTCTGCCAGAGGCAGCTTCAGCGTAGGTCACAAATAACAGCTGGCGAACCTCACCCCGGACTTCCGGGGTTCCTCTCTCTCTTTTATAATAGGAGAGAGCTTGTCTCAGGTCCAGAGTATGGAGCCTGTACTCAGCATCCGAGGTGTAGTTCGGGTAGAACACAGGCAGAGTCAACACCTGGTTATGGTGAAACTCTTGACACCACCATCGCGAGGAATTTTGGGTGGAGGTGCAGGACAAGCTTGTCCCTGTGGAAGACCAGATAAGGCAAGTCCACCAAGAGCACCTGGAGCTCCCCTGTCCTTCTGGCAGACGTGATAGCCACCAGGAAGGCCATCTTCCACAACAAGTGTGACATCTCACACTTGTGCATTGGATGGCTTGCCCATGAGCTGTGCCAAGACCAGCAGTAAATCCCACGGAGGTGGAGGTTCACGCACCAGAGGGGATATGCGATCAAGGCCTTTGAAAAAGCACCAGACCACCTTCTCCTGTGCCACCGTCTCCTGACTGGCCTGCGCCTGTTAAGCACAGATGGCTGCCAGGTGCACCATAAGGGTCAAAGACCTCCTTTGGACAGAGACCAAAGGTAGTCTAAAATGCTAGCCATGGTACAGGACAGAGGGTCCAGGCCCTTGCCCTGACACCAAATGGAAAATCTTTTCCATTTGAAGGCATAGCGCTTTCTGGTCAACTCCTTTCTGTATGCTTCCACTACTGTGAGTACATCCTCAGAGAGACTCAAAGCCTGGAGCTCTAGCTGCTCAGGAACCAGGCTGTCAGTGCGAGGATTGAAGGTCCAGATGGAGGACCTTCCCCTGATTGACAGAGATCAGGTCTGGGCTGTGGAGGAGTTACAGGATAACAGATGGACCAGACACTGAACTTCAGGTTCAACACGCAGTCTCTGTGTGATGTTTATTCAAAATACAGAAATTAAGCTTCTGCAATGCCATATTCTTTCTTCAGTACATCAGTTAGCAATAGCAGACTATGTATGTCCTTTCTCTGCACTTAGCCAGCACCTGCTGACACTGATCTCTAATCTAACCACTTTTCAGTGAAAACCCTTCATCTCTATGTGGGCATTGTTTGCTTGGGTAGTGGGGGCACAACAAGAAAAAAAAAAAAAAGCTATAGACAAAGAACCTCAATGCAGAATCACTGAAAAAAGGGTTACCCCAAAGGGCATTGGCAACAAATCAAGTTTCAAAGAAATACAACATCATACATACTTCCAAAATGCAAAGCATCATGGGATATATGCAAATCATAACATTTCAGACTTTCCATGTCAGATGTGCAACTATCTTCTGCTCTCCTACCTCAGAATTATACTTTTGTGACGAGACTCATTACTACCTTCTTTGATGAGTATTATAACTTTCCTATGGTTTGAGCAGAAATACAATGCTTATTAATCCAAGAAGCTTGGACCAGGTCGCTAAAGGTGCCTGGGGAAAGCACTATTATAATCAAAAGGTCTACAGTTGCGATGCTACATAGGCTGATTATCTGTAGCAATGCGTATATATATATATATATATATATATATATATATATACACACACACATATACACACACACACACACACACACACACACACACACCCCTCCTACAATTTCCACCTGGCACCTCAGTCCTAGGGTTCACCTTTGTCCCCCCTCAAATTGATGGAATACATTTAGGATTCTAAAACCTGGAATCCCAAACTCATGGGACAGAGTTCAGTATCCAGACAAGGAGGAAAGTAATGGCAGCAGGGGTACGGTAGCGGACATGGGATGCATAAGGAGAGGCATCACCAGTAGAAAACAGGAAGTTATTATCCCTCTGTACAGACAGCTGGTCAGACCCCATCTGGAGTACTGCGTGCAGTTCTGGAGACCTAATCTCCGCAAAGACATAGACAGGATGGAAGCTGTCCAGAGGAGGGCAACTAAAATGGTGCAGGGTCTGCACCGGAAGACATATGAATAGAGATTAAAGGATCTTAATATGTATAGCCTCGAGGAAAAGAGGGAGAGGGGGGACAAGATAGAAACGTTCAAGTACCTCAAGGGAATCAACAAAGTCCAAGAGGGTAGGATCTTTCAAAAAGAGGTGTGCAATAACAACGGGGCACAATTTGAAGATGGGGGGGGGGCTCAGAGGTAATTTAAGGAAGTATTTTTTCACAGAAAGGGTTGTGGAAGCATAGAACGGCCTTCCGGAGGAGGTTGTGGAGTCAAAAACAGTGGTGGAATTCAAGCATGCATGGGACAGTCATAAGGCCATTCTAGGGGGTTGGGGTAGGAAGAAGTAGGCTGCTGGTTAACTAGGATCTGCAGCTTATCCAGTAGGTAGGGAAATGGGCAGACTGGGTGGGCCAAGCGGTCCTTATCTGCCATCAAATTCTATGTTTCTATGTTTGTTCAGTTTACAGCAATGTACATGCATTTTAAATAGTACAACTAAATTTCTATAATAGTCACCTAGTACTTTTACCATTATTAAAAACACCTAGTGATATGGTATTTTCAACATCTACAGGTTTCATAAACATAGCGTATATACATTAATGTATTTTATGACACAGTGCTATTACATACTAAATCCAACAACAATAAACACAACCTGTTTTACATATGCTCGGAGGTCACCACAATAACCTCCCTGTACGAGGACCTGAGAGGGAAAAGGAAAATTAAAGAGGACACTATAGCATAGTCAAGAAAGGGAATGGGATGCCCATAGGTGGCCAACCTTATGGACTAGAATTTGTAAAGGACAGAGTAGGCTAAGAAACAGAAGAACTGTTGCAACAAATTTAAGAAAAGGTCGGTCCTCAAGAGTGGCAGGAGCTCTATGTCACATATCCCCCACCTTAAGAGGGAAGCAGTTATTGCAGACAGCTTATCACCTTCCTGTCCCAGGAAGGGATGGAGCTTCCACCCATCCATCTTCAGAAGCTCTGTCTCAGGGTCCCTATTAATGATAAGCATTCTATCATAAACATAGTGGATATCATCGTTCTTTACCCTGTGGCATTAACACATTTCTCAGCAGAGACTAACGGTACCTTCCCATCTCCTTTTAGGGCAAGTCTGTCATATTTCTTCACCAAAAATCTGGACGGCTGTAAAGCCCAGTACCACAAAAAGACTTTCTCTGGGGTGAGTAATTACCTGCTTCAACCCCACCAGACATATCAGTTTTAAGCAGGGGCCAAGTTCTAGGTTCAACCCCTCTGTATAAACCCAATATGTCTCTTGTTTCATTCATTTGCTACAGATAGAAACATAGAAACATAGAATCTGACGGCAGATAAGGACCACTTGGCACACCCAGTCTGCCCATTTCCCTACCTGATGGATAAGCTGCAGATCCTAGTTAACCAGCAGCCTACTTCTTCCTACCCCCACCCCTTAGAATTGCCTTATGACTGTCCCATGCATGCTTGAATTCCACCACTGTTTGTGACTCCACAACCTCCTCTGGAAGGCCGCTCCATACATCCACCACCTCTCCTGTGAAAAATACTTTAAATTACCTCTGAGCCGCCTCTTCTATCTTCAAATTGTGCCCTTGTTCTTGCACACCTCTTTTTTAAAGATGCTACCCTCTTGGACTTTGTTGATTCCCTTGAGGTACTTGAAAGTTTTATCATGCCCCCCTTCTCGAGGCTATACATATTCAGTTCCTTAAGTCTCTTCATATGTCTTCCGTGCAGACCCTGCACCATTTTAGTTGCCTCCTCCTGACAGCTTCCATCCTGTCTATGTCTTTTGGAGATTGGTTCCAGAACTGCACGCAGTACTCCAGATGGGGTCTCACTAGCTGTCTGTACAGAGGATAATAACTTCCTGTTTTCTACTGGTGATGCCTCCCATGCATCCCAGTATCCCCAGCCTCTCTTGCTGCCTCCTCACATTGCTTGCCCACCTTTAGGTCATCTGATATGACTACCCCAGGTCCCTTTCCATTTTTGTTGTTGTTAGTATCTCACCCCCATTGTGTACAATTCCTGGGTTTTGTTTCCAGGTGCATTACCTTGCACTTCTTAGCATTGAATCTAAGCTGCCATGCATCTGACCATTCCTCTAACTTGCCAAGTCCCTTCTCATCCTTTCCACCCCACCTGTGCATCAACTCTGTTGCAGATCTTTGTGTCATCTGCAAAGAGACATATTTTTCTTCCAGTCCCTCTGCAATGTCACTTATAAAGACATTGAAGAGGACTGTCCTAATACTGAACCCCTCATGTACCCCACTACTAACCCCCCTTTTTCAGAGTGGACTCCATTTATTATTACTCTCTGTGTCCTATTTTCCAGCCAATTTTTACCCAGGCTGTCATCTTGGGACCCACCCCAGGCTGGCTAACTTGTATATTAATCTTTTGTGTGGACTGTGTCAAATGCCTTGCTAAAGTCTAGGTAGGCCACGCCCACAGCCCCTCCTGATCAACTACTTTGGTCACCCAGTCAAAGAAATCTATCAGATTTGTTTGGCATGACCTTCCTGCTAGAATCCATGCTGCCTGGGTTTTGTGCCCTCTGGCCTCTAGATATTTAACAATTCTTTCCTTCAGAAGTGATTCCACCATTTTCCCTACCACTGAGGTTAAACTAACAGGTCTGTAGTTTCTGCTTCTGCCTTGCTCCCACTTTGTGAAAGGGAATCACATCTGCCTCCTCCAGTCCTCGGGTACCACCCCATCCTCCCATGATTTGTTAAAGAGGGTAGTCAGTGGTGTCACTAGTTCTACCTTAGTTCTTTTAGAATTCTGGGATGAATCCCATCAGGCCCCATTGCTTTGTCCACCTTCAGTTTTAAGAGTTCTTTCAGAACCCTTTCTTCTGTAAATGGGCTGATATCAACTTCTGTATCCAGAGTGTTTCTACTGTTTGTTTTAGGCACCTCCCTCTTCCTTTGTAAATACTGAGCAAAATATTTGTTTAGTATCTCCGCCTTTTCACAGTCACCTCTGCCCACCCTCCCTCCCTTTATTAAGCCTCACTATCCTCCCTTGGTCTTCCTTCGCCTCCCTGATGTACCTATAAAAGGTTTTATCCTCTTAACTGAGTTGGCTATCTTTTCCTCAGTTTGGACCTTGCTGATCTGACTGCCTTCCCAGCTTCCTTTTGCTTTAACTGATATAGTTCTCTGTCCTGTTCCTTCTGTGATTCCTTGTACTTCCTGAATGCTTTCTTTTCTCTTGAACCTTCACTGCCACTTCCTTTGAGAACCATAGTGGTTTCTTACCTCGCTTGCTTTTGTTTATTTGCTTTACACAAAGGCTTGATACCGCTTGTGATGGCAGTTTTTATTATTCCCCATTGTTCTTCCACCCCTCCTTCCTGCCCATTTGCTAGTGCATTCCTTAGGCACTCACCTATTTTGACAAAGTCAGCCCTCCTAAAATCCAGTACCTTTGTCTTTGTATGGCTTGACCTCATTGCTGTGTTTATTGTGAACCATACTGTTCGATGGTCGCTAGTTCCCAGATGGCTACCCACTTCACATCTGTGATCCTCTCATCTCCATTTGAGAGAACCAGGTCTAAGATTGTTCCCTCTCGAGTGGGCTCCAATACTAGTTGTCTAAGGCATGCCCCCTGTAGGGCATCTAGAATAACCCCACTCTTAGAAGTGGCTGCTGCAACTGCACTCCAGTTAACTTCTGGCATATTCAGATCACCCATTAGCAATATCTCCACTTTTTCTGCCATTCTAAGTATACTTTCTATCATTTCCTTGTCCATTTCCTCCCCCTGAGAAGGGGGTCTGTATACAACCCCTGTGCGGATTGTGGTGCCATTGCCGGTCTCCAAATTTACCCACAGTGCTTCTTCTCCTCCCTGTTTACCCTTTTGTTCTGTTGCTTTGATTCTTCCCTCATGTAAAGAGCTACTCCTCCTCCTCTTTACCCTCCCTGTCCCTCCTGTAGATAGTGTATCCTGGTATGTTTACATCCCAGTCATGGTTTTGTGTGTACCATGTTTCTGTGACTGCCACGATATCCAGATGTTCCTCCTCCATCAAGGCCACTAATTCAGTAAGCTTGTTGCTCAGATCACGGGCATTGGTACTCATTGCTCATTTTTGATGGCTTTACCTTCTGTTGCAGCATCCCCACTGACCTTCTACCTTGGTCTTTTCTCATTTAGTACGCTGTTTTGCAGGAAGGCTGGGATTTTCCTGCTGCTTATCATTGCCTCCCCCCTTGACTAGTTTAAAAGCTTGCCAATGAAGCATTTAAACCGATTGCTCAAAAGACTTGTTCCCTTCCTGGACAGATGCAGACCATCCTGCCAGTATAGGCTGGTGTCCCTCCAGGTGGAACCCCAGTCCCCAATGAAGCCAAACCCCTGTGTTCCACACCATTTTTTCAACCATTCATTAAACTGCATGGTGCAAAGTACCCTCGCCTCACTCATGCCATTGACAGGCAGCACCTCTGAGAAGGATACTGTGTGTGCTACTTGTCTTAGGTCCCTCCCCAGTTCTACAAAGTCCTTCTGCACTGCTCTAATCTCATGATGAGCCAAGTCATTTGTCCCTAGGTGGACAATGACGTCCAGCTCAGACTCCCGTGCAGCTGTTCCCGTGATCCTGAGGATGCGCTTCCTGTCCCTCCAAGCCATTTCACCAGGCAGGCACCTTACTTCAGTTTTCCCTGCTCCCCCCAGTTCTATTCCCCCTAATAACTGAGTCCCCCACCAGGAGCTGCTTCCTTTCCTTGTGGTGTCCTCTGTCTCCTTCCTGTGGGCCTCCCTCAGACAGCTGTCCTCAGCCTCCTTAGTCTCTTCTGTGGGTGCACCCATAGGGGAGCTATGCTCCCCCAGAATGGTGTATGGATTGTGGAGTGGAACAACTGACTGGGTGTGCCTCTGTTCCACCATCCTCACCCTTCCTGAGCCCACTGTGGTCCAACTGCAGTGTTTTCTTCGCAACCTCTGAGGTAGTGGTGGTGGCTCTGGTGCTCCCTGGATAGGGGAGGTTCCCTTCCTACCATCCAGTGTGGCCTGGGGGAAGGTTCCCTTACTACTGTCCAGCATGGCCTGAAGATGGGCAACTTCCTCCCTCAGGGCAGAGAGTTGTCTGCAAATAGGGCAGCATCTCAGCCTCCAGAAAGACTCCCGGAAGACTGCTGCCCCACAGCCATTACATTGTACTACTCCCCACATGTTTATCTACTTTTTTCTGTGTGTGTGTGAGTGACTGGTTTGTTACATAGAAATGTATATATTATACAATGTGTATGCTTATATTGTCAGTGCAGTGTGCTAGAGAGGATATGACAGTGATATGCACCTTGCACTCTTGAGGAAATGATGTCAGAACCCCAGGTATAAAGGAACTATTTCCAGGGGTGGGTGGGTGAGGGGTGGGAAGGGGTTGGGCCTAAACTGTGCCCTCACAAAACAATCAGCTAAAAGCTCTGACCCAGCACTGCGATGAGTGCCTTCCTGTCAGCAAGATGCCCTACACAACAATTTGACAGAGAAAATAACCTGCTAATCAAACAAAGAAAAATCCAGACATCCAACTCAGACACAGGTAACCCTCCCCAGCCCCAAAACAGCCTGGTGGTTTGTGCTCTGAAAGCGGTCAGCCCCAAAATAAGTCAGCTGTGCTTTACACTCTTCCTGCACTGAAAATCTTAAGAATTAAGCCAACTGATTGACTAGTGACACCTGTGATGTAAGCAGGCCTTTCACTGTAGGCAGGCTGCTGTTTGATTCCAATACACAAAATCTTTCAGTGAAACCAGGGATATAAACTTAACTACTCAGCCAGCAGGACACTTTTAAAATGTTGCAAAAATATCCCTCTAAATCCTAAGTCTCAACCCCAACAATCAAGCAAATTCAGTTGTATCTCACTCCTCTGGTTATAAAATTACTACACTTTTAATGGAATCCTGCAATTCTCTGCTTAATGCCAATAAGGAGAAAAAAAAAATATGAAACTCTTTGTAGAAAGCGTAGCTCCCCTGTTTTACAATATTATGCCTTACCAAGTTTCCAGCTCCTAAATGAAGTTACAGTTTGTTCTCTGCAGTGTTGCAAGGCTCTCAGCTTCAGACAAATCAAAAGTCAAAAGTCAGACGCCTGAGGGTAAACACTCTTATGGTGTTACCCCAACACAGGTTCCAATCCATTTTCCACCCACCTCCTCAGTAGGTTTTCCCTCAGAAAAGAATAAAACACATGTACCATCTCAGACTCTTGAAATATTGTAACATTTTGGGCAACATTAGCATCTTTAGCCTGCAGTATACCACAGTCAATACTGTTAAAAGATTTAGCTGTATTAATACAAGAAAAATTCCCTTCAGCCTCATAAGCTTTTTGCTTGCTTGCTTGGAGTCTTCAACCCCAGCACAATATCACTAGGCAAAGTCTTACCTGGGGTCTCGTATTCATGTTCCATACTCTGGACCGTGTTCTAGATAGATAGTACTTTATTTTTAAAGTGCCCATTTCCTTAGACTCTGGGTGCTGTACAATAAAATTATATAATAAATCATACTAAAATACAAACATAAAATCACTACAGCTGGGAGCAATAATCTATCAAATTTAAAAGAACACACTATTGATCAATCAATAAAAGCTTGGCTTGCTGTAACAACAATATTTTTAACCTTTTCTTAAAGGCTTCCACCAAGGGAGCCTCCCTTAAGCAACCGTGCAGTGAGTTCCACAGGGTAGGCGTGGCCACACAGAATGCCCTATCCCCCGAATGCCGCATCCTAACCCTGGGAACTCGAAGGAGGTCTCCCCCCGGCAGAACAAAGTGCCCAGGGCGGATGGTAGGGGACAAGGAGATCTTGCAGATAGAGAGGTCCCCTTCCACGCAGGGCCTTATAGGTCAAGAGCCCTATCTTGAAGACAATCCGCCACCTGACTGGCAGCCAGTGCAGTTCACGGAGGACTGGGGTAATATGATCATATTTTCTAACTCCCGACACTAGTCTCGCTACCGTGTTCTACACCAGCTACAGCCTGTGGAGGTTGCCTCCAGATAGCCCTAGGTACAGGGCATTACAGTAGTCCAGTCTTGTCGTGACAAAAGCATGTACCACTGTGAGCAGGTCTTCAGGCGGGATCAGGGTTCGGATCCGGGCAATGTTCCTGAGATGACAGAATCTATTTTTGAGCATGGCCGACACCTGGGCCTCCAAGGTCAAGCCGTCATCTAGGATCACGCTCAGATCCTTCACCCATCTAGATGGGGCAAGGAGACCCCTCCCCAGCACAAGCCCAGGTAGTAATCCACTCAGCCCCCCCACCCCGACGACCTGGATCCACAATCAGTTCCTCAGTCTTGTCCGGGTTGAGCCTAAGCTAATTCTGAGTCATCCACATCTGGATTTCCTCGAGGAAGCTGTTAAATACGGAGGCCGCTACCTGGGTATCAGGTGCACAGGACAAGTACAGCTGAGTGTCATCTGCACAGCAGTGAAAACCCAGTCCATACTGCCTGATAATGTCTCCCAACGGCAGCATGTACACCGTGAACAACAAGGGCGAAAAGGCCAAACACTGCGGGAACTCCACAGCTCAGAGGCCTAGGATCACAAAGGCGTGGAATTACCCAGCTTGGCCGCCATCTTTTCCTTTTCCCTTTTTCTACAGCCCAGTGTGACAGAAATGGGAAGGAAGGAGTTAAGAACGACTTAATTTTTTAGCAGTCTGAAAAAAAAAAAATCACAAGCTGGAATTCTCACTGTCCTCCCTGGCTGCTAGATAAATCTCGAGTGGACCTGTCCACACACAGACTCCCAGTTTAAAGGGATTGGTTCACTCAAATATAAACTTAAGGTTAAAAGGGAATATAATTGGTCACTGATAGGTGTTCAGTCTGATTGGTACAATTAAAAATACATACATGGTAGATGGTTGGTACATTCAAAGGGGGAATAGGAATGACCTATTCTCAAGAGAGGATTTACAATGCTGAAAGACAGTGAAGGGGGTTGTTGTTGGTTACTGTCTCTTGGAGTTGAAGGAAGAACTAAGCTTGGGGACCTACCCTTCTAGCTATGTCCGTGGGAGCTGGCAGTTAGCATAGGGTCCAGTGTTCTCTTGAAAGGACAGGGAAGGGTAAGTTTAATACTAGCATATTGCAGTAATAACCTTTTTCTTTTGCCATCTGTTATTTAAAAACATTTCTTTACTTTTCCTGTATCAGTGTTATTCTCGTGTTGTAAATAGATGTCCTGAACTGCTCTGTACACGTTCTTTTAAGTAAAAAAGCTATTTATTTACTCAACAGTTGTGACTGTGATGCCATTTTTCTAAGGTAATACATGGTTTCCACTGGCTGAAGCAAACTCTGTTTAGCATCCACCACCCAAGAGAGACACACTACCAGACTTTGAGTTGTGCAACTTATCCAAGTCTGTAAACTGGAAGGTTGGCGCTGGACGACTCCAGCTGGTGGCAGGGAATACCTGAGGACAGACACCTCTCTAAAAGCTGTTCCAGCCCAGAGGGAGAGGTGGGTTGTCACACCCAGTACCATACCCTCATCGCTTCTCTGCACAGGGGGTAAGGTTGAGTCCCCCCCCCCCCCGTTTATGTAGTGGATTTTGTCCATCTGCATCAACAGAGGCCCTGGGGACAGGTTGTTCTGGATTCCTTGCAGGCCGTATAAAACATCCCTCATCTCTAGGACATTTATGTGGATGAAACACTCAACTGTGGTCCATGTACCTTGGGTCTGGTGAGGACCCAGATGCATCCCCCCTCCAAAGCCCAGCCCCAAGGGGTTCATGGTGGTGATCTGATGAAGGGAGGGGATTAGGAAAGGAACCCATTTGAGCAAATTGATGAGTTCCATCCACCACTGAAGTACCTTCTTTACAAGAGATGTTACTAGAACCTTCTGTTGTAGATCACTGGTGTGCTGATCCCATGGGGAATCCGCACGTGCAGCCTGGCCAGGGGTACTATACCAGGCTGCTACCCTTAGGTCCAACAGGCTTAGGAATGTCTTGGCTGTGACATACCTGCTGTTGTAAAGCAGCTGAGCCTGTGCCCTGAGGCACTCCACCCTGTCCTGGGGCAGGACAGCAAGGCCCTGAACAGTGTCCTGTATCACCCCTATGTACTGCAGATGCTGGCAAGGGGTCAAGACTGACTTGGGCAGATTGACCTTGATCCCTAGGGAATTGAACTGCTGCCTGGTGCATGCTAGGGTGTAGGACAGTTGCTCCTGGGACTGAGATTTAAGCAACCAGTCATCTAGCAGAAGGACTGGAAGGAAAAGTATGCCTCTTTGCAGATGACACAAAGATCTGCAACAGGGTTGATACACAAGGGGGGTGGAAAGGATGAAAAGGGACTTGGCAAGGTTGGAGTAATGGTCAAATGTATGGCAGCTTAGATTCAATGCAAAGAAGTGCAAAGTAATGCACCTGGAAAACAAAAACCCAGGGGAAGAGTACATAATGGAGGGTGAGATACTGACAACAACAAAAATGGAAAGGAACCTGGAGGAAGTCATATCAGATGACCTAAAGGTGGGCCAGCAATGTGAGAAGGCAGTAAGGAAGGCAGGGGGGGATACTGAGATGCGCAGGGAGAGGCATCACCAGTAGAAAACAGGAAGTTGTTGTCCCTCTGTACAGACAGTTGGTAAGACCACATCTGCAGTACTGTGTACAGTTCTGGAGACCCCATCTCCACAAAGACATAGACAGGGTGGAGGCTGTCCAAAGGAGGGCAACCAAAATGTTGCAGGGTCTGCACCAGAAGACATATGAAGAAAGACTAAAGGAGCTTAAGATGTATAGCCTCGAGCAAAGGAGGGAGAGTGGGGACATGATAAAAACTTTCAAATATCTCAAGGGAATCAACAAAGTCCAAGAGGGTAGCATCTTTCAGAAAAAGAGATGTGCAAGAACAAGGGGGCACAATTTGAAGATAGATGGGGGATGGCTCAGAGGTAATGTGAGGAAGTATTTCTTCACAGAGAGGGTTGAAGTCGCATGAACAGCCTTCCTGAGGAGGTCGTAGAGTCAAAAAACAGTGGGGGAATTCAAGAATGCATGGGACAGACATAAAGCAATTCTAGTGGGGGGTAGGAGGAAGTAGGCTGTTAGTCAACTAGGATCTGCAACTTATCTGTTAGGTAGGGAACTAGGCAGACTAGGTGGGCCAAGCGGTCCTTATCTGCCATTAGATTCTATGTTTCTGTGTTTCTATGTTTAGATAGGGGAAGACACACAGTCCCTCTCTCTCCGAAGGGCTGCTGCCACGACTGCAAGCATTTGGTAAATACCTGTGGCACAGATGACAAGCCAAAGGGCAATACCTTGAACTGGTACTGTTCCCCCTGAAACTGGAACCTGAGGTACCACCTGTTGGGTAGACAAATCTTGATATGCAGGTACATACAAACATAAGAACATACAGAAACACCAGCAGATACAGGCCTCATGGTCTACTGAGTCTGCTCGATTGTGCAGCTAGCCCCTCAACGTACAGCTGCCCCACTCACCCCATCCCATTTCATACTTACCCCCCTTGCTCTATCCCATCCCCTCTTGAAGCTGTCCACCATGCTACAGACTACTACCTCCTCAGGCAGAGTCTTCCACTTGTCCACCACCCTCCCTATGAAATACGGTCTCCTGACTTCCCTCCTGAACCTCCCCCCCCCAGCCTCAGCTGATGCCTCCTCATGACCCTCCCCCTTCTTACCTGGAAGATCCCTTTTGCACTAGACTTGTTTATCCCCTTCAGGTATTTAAAGGTTTTGATCATGGCCGCCCATCCCTCCTTTCCTCCAGGGAATACATGTTCAGCTCGCCCAGCCTCTCTTCATAGGAATATCCCTCTAATCCCTGGATTATCTTTGTTGCCCTACACTGAACACCTTCTAGCAATTTGATGTCCTTCTTCAGGAATAAGTGCTAGAACTGCACACAGTATTCCAGGTGCGGCCTGACCAGCGACCTGAAGAGGGGGCAAGATCACCTCCCCATTTCTAGAGGAGATTCCCCTCGCTATGCACCCCAGCATTCTATTGGTTTTTGCTGCCACCTTTCTGCACTGAGCAGAGTTGTTTATGCTCCCTGTTATGAGCACCCCTTGATCCTACTACTTTTCTATGCATACCAGCTGAACCCCTTCCCCAGCTGATAATTTCTCCCCAGGTTCTTAGCCCCGAAGTGCAGTACCTTACACTTTTTGGTGTTGAACCCCAACTGCCATGCCTCCAACCACTCCTGTAGTTTGGTCAGGTCCTCCTGCACCCCCCCTCCACACTTCAATTTCATCTACCACTGCTCTCATCTTTGTGTCATCCGTGAAGCAACTGATCTTACTCCGGACCCTGTGGGAGATATCAGCAATAAAAATCCTGAATATCACCGGTCCCAATACTAATCCCTGCGGCACCCAGCTTGTCACATCCCTCGGTGATGAGAGTTCCCTCACCACCACCACCCTTTGCTGTCTACCATTCAGCCAACTGGTGATCCAGTTCACCATCTTTGTTCCCACCCTTATATATTCCAGTCCCCCCCCCAGCCTCCCATGTGGCACTGAATCAAAGGCCTTGCTGAAATCCAAATACAGGACATCCACTGCATGGCCTCTGTCCAGTTCCCTTGTCACCTGTATGCATCCTGCATGTCCAGGGAGCATATCCAGTCCCCTTTGTACAGGAATGGCAGCAGCAGGCCTTGCAGAGTGACCATCCTGAACTTCTTGTATTGAACCACCCTGAATGTCTTGTATTGCACAAAGAAGCTCAGATCCCTCAGAGCCGGAATGGGCCTTAGATCCCCTGTGGGTTTTGGGACTATTTATTTTATTTATTGAAAATGTTTCACCAGGAAAGGCACACTGAGCAAAAAGATGCTCGTCTCATGGTGCGACCTGGGGGGAGGGGTTACAGTGGCGGCAGGTATACATACAAAAGTTGAATTTAGAAGTACAGCAATACAGATAATGAATATAGTTGGGTGGGATTACATTTGAACTTGTTACATAAGCAGAACAGTACAGAACATGATCTTCAAGGACAGGGTATACATATCATGGGAACACATTGAGGGCAATACATGATTACATAAGTGCTAGTAACAGCCTTGAGTGCCGGTAACAGAACTTGAGCTGAGGCGAGATGCACCAAGTAAATACCTGTGGCGCAGATGACAAGCCATAGGGCAATACCCTGAACTGGCACTGTTCCCCCTGAACAGGAAGAAATGAGAATAGAACCCTCTGTTCCTTTGCTTCCAGGAAACTGGTTCTATGGCCCTCTTGTACAGCAGAGTACGTATTTCCCCTAGCTGCACTAGTATGTGGTCTCGAGGATAGGTTGAGGGAATTGGCAGAAGTTCTGGAAGCAGTTCCAGAAGTTCTAGAGTGTGGCTCTGTTCTATTAGTTGTAGGTCCCAAGCATCTGATGTGACCTCTCTCCACTGGTCCAGGTGGAGGGAGGGGTGACCCCTACCACCTCCTCTGGGTTAAGTGCTGGAGGGCGGAGGGGTCTAAGAAGGAGTCAGGCTGAAGCAGGTCATGTAGCTGGGGCTGCACCTCCACCTTTAGAGGCTTTTCCTGTGGTGGTGGTAGGGACAGACAAAGCTGAAGCTGCTCTGCATCTGCCCTGCTGTCTGGCACTCGATCTTGGCCTGTGGGTGGCACAAAAAAGGGTACCCTCTGCCCACTTTTAGGTCGGCTGTGGAGGAGGGAGTGAACTTGACCTTAGAGCCCTCTCCAAAGCTTGCAGGTACGAAAGGATATCCTACAGATCTGCCCCAAAGAGTCTGTAACCACTGAAAAGGGCATTTAAAATGGACTGCTGGACATCACTAGTAAATCCTGACACCCTGAGACAAGAATGTCTTCTGAGGGAGATGCCAGCCACAGATTCCTCTCCAAAGCTTGCAGGTACGAAAGGATATCCTACAGATCTGCCCCAAAGAGTCTGTAACCACTGAAAAGGGCATTTAAAATGGACTGCTGGACATCACTAGTAAATCCTGACACCCTGAGACAAGAATGTCTTCTGAGGGAGATGCCAGCCACAGATTCTCTGGCTGAGGCATCAGAAAGATCACAGGTAGACTTCATAAGAGACTTACCTACATCTGATCCAGTCTGGAGGGCCTTGAGTAGCTTCTGTTTCTGGAGACCTTCTGGAAGGGCCTGGGCTACTGCTTTTGCCTTTTTCCAGAGGATATTCTGATATTTGACCATATGGGCCTGATAATTGGCTATTGTAAGGCCCAGTGTGACAGAGGCAAAGCTTCTCTTGCTCATAAGGTCCAGTTTTCTTGACTCCTTATCTGGAGAAAGAGAACGGAGGTGCTGAGGTCTCTTAGACCTATCATGAGCTGAATTTATCACCATTGAATCAGCCTAAGGTTGATCTGTGAAGAAAGGCTTCCCTAAGGTAGCCTGATAGAGCCTGTCTGCCTTTCTGGGCATGACAGGGATCAAGATTGGTATGTGCCAGACAGGCATAAGTAGCATTCTGTAGTGCAGCCAACAGAGGAGCAATAATCAGAGGAGGAGAATCTGGAAGTCCAAGGAACTCTACCAGGTTTCTCCTGCTGATTACTTGCTCCTCAGCATCAAACCCCATAGCGGTCTGGAGTTGCTCCATCATAGAGATGAAGGAGGAGTCTTCAGGAGGGGACCTGGGGTAGACAGAGTCGAGTCCTCATTCCTGGAGGAAATGGTAGTCTCAGATCTGTCAGAAGGTCTCCCAACCATACCTTCCCCCTCATCTTCCTCTTCTTGGATGAGGTCAGGGCAATATTTTGGATCCTTGTTGACGGGCTCTGAAGGGTGCAAGGAGGGATGAGAGGATGCTGATACCCTGGGGCAAGCAGGGTGTGTTGACATGGCAGGCATCAACGCGGGGACTTGTTTGGAAGGCCCCATCGTCGTGGTGCCTGGAGGAGGTGCAAAGCACTGTAGCATCTCCAAGAAAGAGAACACCATCTGTACGTAGACGGTGGCCTGCACTGCAGGAGCACCTTTGAACATCGACAGTGATGGCTGAAACCCCAACGTTGATGGCGTGGACTGCAACATCAATGGGGGCGGCTGAAGTCTGGACGCCAACAGGCCAATGCTGGCCGTGGTAGGTGCGGCACAGGTGACTGCCAAGGAGAGGCCTGAGTGGCAGGGGATGCGATGTTGGTGGGGGAGGTTGGAACCCCATCGACGGGGGTGTCAATAGCCCCAGCATCAATAGGCCTGTGCCAGCAATGGGAGGTTCGACAGAATTCACTGCCAAAGCCAGCCCGGTGGGAGAGAGGGTTTGGGGGCAGAAGGCATTGCCTCCAAGGCAGAGGACAACACTGCAGCGGAGCAACAACCAAGAGCACATGGGGGGGTGAATTTATCCTTACTCCGCTCCCTCTCCCAATGCTAGTGTTTCCCCAGAGACTTATCCTGGGCCTTGGAGGAATGGAAGCCTGAGGACAAGGCCAGTGATGCAGAGGAGCTTCTCCCCTGGAGCTCGCTTTCCATTCTGGCTACCTTCTGTTCGAGGAGGAAAGACTGCAGGGCTTTCTGATGGTGTCGCCGAGTATCTTGGTTAAACTTCAAGCAGTGCTCGCAGGCTTTAACGTTTTGGGCCTCTACAAAACCGCGGTCGCAGATGTCATGGTCATCACTGGAGTAGATGTTTCTACTGCACTCGCAGTAACAAAAGAGTATAGCAGGATCTTTCGTTAACATACACGACGATGGCAATCACTTTAAAAATAAAGTGATAACGTACTAGGGTGAGAAAATAATAAAAACTTAGAAAAGTTAGGAAAACGCAAGACGTAATGATCGACTGAAGCGACGGAGTATCCGTACAGTCCAGCAAGCATGGTGACAGCAAGAATACAACTGAGGAGGGTGCAGGGCCGCCTATGTTTATATAGTGTAGGATGTCAACATTTGTCATCATCGTGGGAGGCTCCTAGTAGACTGCTAGTAAATAGTTTCCGTGTGGTCCTGGCGTTTGACAGCTATAATTCCATAGCTGTGGCCTGATGAAAGAGATATCCTCGAAGAAGATCCTGCATGTCTCTGTCATGTCCCCCACCCCGGTCTCTAGAAAGTACATGTTCAAACTCTTTAACCTTTCCTCATGTTTGCTATCCTGAAGACTGCTAATCACCTTCACTGGCCTCCTCTGGACTGATTCCAGCTTCCCTTTCTTTTTTCAGATGAAGGGACAAGAACTGGACACAGTACTCCAGGTGTGGTCTCTCCAGTAGCCTATATACAGCCAGGATCCCTCCTCCTCCTTTGGTTCATGATACCCCTCCCTATCCATCTCCCATATGCTTTACTGCATTGGGAGTCTGGTTTGAGGCTAACAGTGATGACAGCTTCCAAGTCTCTCTTGTCTGTGTGTTGACTGTCCCACCCAGCCATTGAGCCAGGGCTCCAGATAAGGTGAGTAGCGACCTGTTTTACACACCTCATTTTAGGAAATACTCTTCAGAAATGTTTTTTAATGAGTACCAGTACTTGCCCAGCATTTGTAAATGCTCCACATTCCGCAGAATAGCACTTTGTACCATATCTACTGCTTCAAAGGGAGTTTTTCCCAGATTTTATGGCACTTGTACGCATCCCAATTTTGTTTTATTCACTATATTTTAAAGCAGCAGTGCAACGAAAAGATGTAATTTAGGAGTCATCTGTAATTCAACTTTAGTAAGATGCTGCTTAATATCCGTTTTACGTTTCTGTAAGGATTTCCTTTGGTTCTCTAGTGTTTATAATTAGTTCTATAAAAACTGTAATTAATTTGCACTAATTAATGCACTGCACATCAAGTCACATGAACAGAATGAACATGCCACGTGAATCAATTACAAAATAAAAAAAGAATCGAAAGAAACCCTTTGAGTAACTTAAAATGGACATCGAGCAGCTTGTTACTAAATTAAAATTACAACATTTTGTTGCATTGCTGCTTTAAAACTGGTGAGTAAATTATTCCTACCCGCTAACATTATCTGGAGCATTGTTAGCACCTGATCAATTCTTATCTGGAAAAAAACGACATTGTTTTTAAAAATGTACTCCTGGAGGCGCTAATGAGCAGCTAAAGGAAACGGACATTTATGAACTGGCTCCGTCTCGAGGTCGCTTTAAAGTGTCATTTTCTGTGGTTTTCGGCTGAGGAGCACTGGCACAAAGTACACCGATCAAGAGAGGAAAATACGATGGATGAGTTTCTCGTACCAAATGTTGGCAAGCTTTCTAGGAGTGCAGCGAAATCAAGTAAGAAAGCCACAGCTCCTGCAGGGATGGAGGGCCCAAATATTATCACGCTGTCAGCAGCTGAAATGGAGGCAATCGGGCAGACCCTCACGACACAAGTAATGGCGGCGCTGACACTGAAGCTAGATGCCATTACTCACAAAATAGATGGCATGGCTGAACAACTATCGGGGCAAGCAGCCAGAAAGGCAGAAACAGAAACTTGCATATCGGCCTTGGAGGATGTGACTGACCGGCTGCCAGAGACAGTGGGGGACCTGCGCAAGGAGCTACAAAAACTACGGGAACAGCTGGACTACCAGGAGAACTACCATAGGACGACCAATCTAAGAATCCAAGGTCTTCCTGAAGGCAAAGCGGGTAGTTCTCCCGAGGATTTCTGTGCCATGATCCTCCCTCAGTGTCTGGGACTGCAGCCAAAAGGAGGCAGATTTAAAACTGAGAGGGCGCATCGGGCCCTGGGCCGAGGCCTGCGGTAGGGGAGCCGCTGAGCCAAATTATCTTTAGAATGCACAACTTCACGGATCGGCAGGCGATATTGGTTGCCTTCTAACAAAAGAAAGAAGCAACCCACCAAGCAGCAAAATTATATCTCCACCAGGACTTCTCACAACTCCTGCAGAGAAGACGACAGCTATTTAATCTGGTCCTCGATGCCCTGCGTGCTAGCAAAATTGAATTCCAATTTACATACCCGGCTGTGGTGAAGGTCAGGAAAGGGTGAGCGACCCATACCTTCAATAAAGTGGAACAAGTACAGCACTTCCTAAAGGAGATGGAGGGCACCAGAGGACGACTGGCCACACAATCAGATAAGTGAGATTTCAGCTCCTGGGGGTGATATGTGGGGCTTCAGGCACTGGGGACTTGGGGGCCAAGGAAAGAGAAGAAACATATTGGGGTAACACAGTGTTGCGATTTGTGCAGGGTACCTGATGCAGGCTTTTAACCTTGACTGTTTGGCTGGGGAATTGGGGGCTGGCTTTTTTGGAACTAAAGCAGCCGCTATCCCTGTTACGTCTACTGGAGGATGGCTGTGTCCAGAATAACTTGCAGGGCAAAGAGGAACATTGCCTGTAGGATATAATGGCTCACCTGGGGGTGCAGGAAGTTTTGTCGCCTCCCGACCCGGACTTTGCGTAAGAGGGCTGTCTACATAACGGACCCCTAGCAGGTGAACTGAAATTGTGCAGCTGGCTCCGACTGGGGCCTAGAGATGCTGGGGGTCCAGCTTCCTGGCCGGAAGATGGGGAAGTTGTACAAAGTAGGGCTGGAGCAACTACATGCTGCCTCTAAGAGGAGTGTGTCTGGAGAAAAAAGCTGCAAGAACGGAGCACAAGATCTCATAGCAGACTTGAGATGGAGTGATAAAGCCAACACACCACGGGGAGCAGAAGCGGGTGACACCGTGTGGTGGCACAACAATAGACACTGTATAGCCTGGAACATCAGAAGTCAGGGTCTCACATGCCTCTGTGGGGAGGGGGAAATGGATGATGTGGTTTGAAGATGTAATAAGAAACAGGGTCAAGGGTTAGACAGAAGGGGTAAGGAGGGTAAGAGCTATTTGAGAAAGAGGATCGGGGGGAGCACTGGCTGGAAGGAGCAGTGCACAGTGGTCTCCAGCAGGCTCCAGAAAAGAAACGGAAAGGAGAAACTTAGAAACATAGACTTTGACGGCAGATAAGGACCACTTGGCCCACCCAGGTCTGCCCATTTCCCTTCCTATTGGATAAGCTGCAGATTCTAGTTAACCAACAGCCTACTTCCTGCAACCCCCCCACTACAATTGCCTTATGTCTGTCCCATGCATGTTTGAATTCCCCCACTGTTTTAGACCCAACAACCTCCCCAGGAAGGCAGTTCCATGCATCCACCACTCTTTCCATGAAAACAATTTCTCACATTACCCTGAGCCGCCCTCCCTCTATCTTTAAATTGTGCCCCCTTGTTCTTACACATCTCTTTTTCTGAAAGATGCTACCCTCCTGGACTTTGTTGATTCCCTTGAGGTACTTAAAAGTTTCTGTCATGTCCCCCCGTCCCTCCTTTCATCATGGGTATACATATTAAGATCTCTCAGTCTCTCTTCATATGGTTTCTGATGCAGACCCTGCACCATTTTAGTTGCCCTCCCATGGACTGCTTCCATCCTGTCTATGTCCTTGCATAGATGGGGTCTCCAAAACTGCACACAGTATTCCAGATGGGGTCTCACCAACTGCCTGTACAGAGGGATAACCACTTCCCTTTTTCTACTTGTGATGCCCCGTCCTATGCATCCCAGTATCCCCCTGGCTCTCCTTACTGACTTCTCACATTGCTTACCCACCTTTAGGTCATCTGATATGACTACCTCCCAGTCCCTTTCCATTTTTGTTGTTAGTACCTCCCCTGCTATTGTGTACTTGTCTCCTGGGTTTTTGCTTCCCAGATGCTTTACTTTGCACTTCTTTGAATTGAATCTAAGTTACCAAATGTCAAACCATTCCTCCAACCTTGCCAAGTCCCTTCTCATCCTTTCTACCCCCCTTGTGTATCAACTCTGTTACAGATCTTTGTGTCATCTGCAAAGAGGCATACCTTTCCCTCCAGACCCTCTGCAATGTCACCTATAAAGATGTTAAAGAGGACTGGACCCAGTACTGAGCCCTGAGGTACTCCACTAGTAACCCCCCTTCTCCAGAATGTGTTCCATTCACTATTACCTTCTGTGTCCTGTTGTGCAGCCATGTTGTTACCCAGGCTACCACAATGGAACCCACTCCCAGGCTGGCTAGCTTGATTATTAGTCTTTTGTGTGGAACTGTGTCAAATGCCTTGCTAAAGTCAAGGTAGGCCATATCCACAGCCCCTCCCTGGTCTATTACTCTGGTCACCCAGTCAAAGAAATCAATTAGATTCGTCTGACATGACCTTCCTGCTGTAAATCCATGCTGCTTTGGGTCCTGTGCCCCGCTGGCCTCTAGGTACTCAACAATTCTTTCTTTCAGAAGTGATTCCATCATTTTCCCTACCACTGAGGTCAAACTTACAGGTCTGCAGTTTCCTGCTTTTGCCTTGCTCCCACTTTTGTGAAGGGAATCACATCTGCCCTCCTCCAGTCCTCAGGTACCACCCCATCCTCCCAAGATTTGTTAAAAAGTGTGGTCAGTGGTGTCACTAGGTCCTCCTTTAGTTCTTTTAGGATTCTGGGGTGAATCCCGTCAGACCCCATTGCTTTGTCCACCTTGAGTTTTAGGAGTTCTTTCAGGACTCTTTCTTCTGTAAATGGACTGGTGTCAACCCACCTACCCAGAGTGCTTCTGTTGTCTGGTTTAGGTAACTCCTCCTCATCTTCTTTTGTGAATACTGAGCAAAAGTATTCATTCAGTATCTCTGCCTTTTCACTGTCTCCCTCTGCCCATCTCCCCTCTCCTTTATTAATCTTCACTATTCCTCCCTTAACCTTTCTATGCTCCCTAATGTACCTATAAAAGGTTTTATCCCCCTTCTTAACTGAGTTGGCTATTTTTTTCTTGGTTTGGGCCTTTGCTATTCTGACTGCCTTCCCCACTTATTTCTGCTTTAATTGATACAGTTCCCTGTCGTGCTCCTTCTGTGATTCCTTATACTTTTTTGAATGCAGCCTTTTTCTCCTTAACCTTCCCTGCCACCTCTTTTGAGAACCATAGTGGTTTTTTACTCCGCTTTGTTTTCTTTATTTGTTTCACACAAAGGCTTGTTGCCTCTATGATAGCAGTTTTGATTTTTCTCCATTGTTCTTCCACCCCTCCTTTTTGGCCATTTGCTAGTGCATTCCTCAGGTATTCACCCATTTTGCCAAAGTCGGCCCTTCTAAAGTCCAGTATCCTTGTTTTTGTATGGCTTGTCTCCATGGTTGTGCTTATTGTGAAGCACACTGTGCAGTGGTCACTTGTTCCCAGATGTCTACTGACTTCTAAATATGTGATCCTCTCTCCATTTGAGAGTACCAGGTCTAGTATTGCTCCCTCCCGAGTGGGTTCCAACACTAGCTGTCTAAGGCCTGCCCCCTGCAGGGCATCGAGAATGACCCCACTCTTGGATGTGGCTGCGAGGAGGGGCAAGGAGAGACCAGGGTGACACAGAATGCCAGAATATAAAATACATGTGCTTTTTTTCCTTTTCCTTTCCAGATCTCCAGTGACAGCCATGAAGGGGAAGATGGAGGAGGAGAATGGCAGAGGGCCCGAGGGGGGCGGTGGACTGACCTTGCTCCAAAAGGAGCTTAGCTCAGCAGTAAGTGGGGACCTCAATAGGGGGCCCTGGTGGGAGGGGGTACAGAATAGATGAAATCTCGGAGCCAGCATGGGAGCTGGGGAGGCAAAAGAGGGCAAGGCGAATAATTTGAAAGGCAGAGGCTGTCGGGGGGGGGGTCCAGAGCGGGTACCGAGCACAAAGGAGGAGGGTGAAACCACTGGAAAGCAAGAGTTACAAGGGGCGAGATGGGGGAGGAGACGATTTCAATGCCTTTGACATTTCATGCATGAAGAGACAGATGGGGGGGGACAGGGGTATAGAGTTCCTTCCACATCCTGAGAGGGGAAATAGGAAGGAAATGTGGTGCGATGAAAAGGGGAAAACTGTATACAATGTGGAACTGTAAAATGAAATAGTTGTACTGAGTTATATAGTGTGTTTAGCTACTCTTTGGTTTCTGTACCTGCCTGTTGCACAGAAAGTTTTACAGGATCTGATGGAGGGGAGAGAAAAAATATGGAGAGGGGAGAGGTGGAACATGCAAATGGATGGAATGAGAACTACATGTGGGGAAACCCATGTCAATATGGGAGTGTGGGAAAACAGAAGGGCACAAGCACAAGAAAGGTGGCTGATGTGTGGTGCAGTGTGCAGCGACTGGCGCACGAGGGTGGGTTACTGGAAACACTATGGAGCCTGAGACGGTCATCATTTCATGGAACATAAGGGGCTTCCATAATCCCATAAAACACAAGAAGGTGCTGCAGGACCTCAAACACCATCAGGCCCAGGTGGCCCTATTGCAGGAGACACATCTCACTGCTGCAGAGCACAGGAAATCAATAGGGAGCTGGGTGGGGGCATGCCATGCGACTTCCTAGAACTCCCACAAAAGAGGGGTTGCCATGCTCATTAATAAGAAATACGCACTCAAGGTGCAAAGGGTGGTAGTGGACCCGCACAAGGGCTGGTATGTTTTTGTGCAGGGCACATTCGGGGAGCAGCAGATTACGTATGCAAGCATTTATGCCCCATCAGTGTTTGATGCAGATTTCTATAAAATGCTGATGGATCTGTTGGTAAAGGAACAATTCCCCAATCTGTTTATTGGGGGGGATTTTAATTGTGTGATGGAGTCCAGTCCGGACCACTCAGGGGGAATGAGGCAACACGAGGGACCACTCTGACAATGGAAACAAGGGGTAATGAACCTGGACCTAGTAGATGTATGGAGGATGGCCAGCCTGGGTGCTATGGAATACACGTTCTACTCTAAACCGCATGGTATGTGGTCCAGGCTGGACTACATTTATATTGCAGGGGGAAATTATGCTAGAGTGAAAGATGTGAAACACGGTCTAATTTATGTTTCAGACCATGCTATGGTAATTCTGAGTTCGTTCCCAGGGCAGAGAACCCACCCCAACTTGGGATGGAGATTTCCCACGTATTTGATGACCACAGAGAAATTTAGGGAATTCCTTAAGACTCAGTGGGATGCCTATAAGACAACTAGGCATCCAGGCTACAGTCATTTCGTAGTCGTAGAAAGGTGGTTCCATAAGTATAAGTTAGTTATGAATTACAACAAGACTAAAACTATGCTGTTCTCCAGCTCCCAAAATAGGCACACAACTTACCCTCTTTCTATCACCAATGAAGAGGGCTCTCCTCTGGAGCTAGTTCAGCTCTTTAAATATCTGGGGATTACTATTGACAGTACGATGACCTATGCCTATCACATTGACAACATTGGTAAGGCTGTTAACACCTGCATTGGGCTACTTTATAGGTATAAGCAATGTTTGGACCCCAGAGACTCTTAACCTGGCCATTCAAAGCTCTCTTGTCTCACTTGTTGATTATGGCTTACCAATCTATGGATCAACTACTGAAACAACTCTTCGCCGGATCATAGTTGTACTCAACAAAGCATGCCAGCTCCTTACCGGCTCAGCCCGTCTGTCTCATACCTGCGACATGTACGCCAGGCTAACTGGCTTCAACTCAAGGTAGACTCATGTACCAAACATGTTTACTGTCCGAAAACGTAAGCTTAGGCAAAATGCCCCCAGGAGTGCAAAAGCTGATTACCCCCACTATCAACCGTCATTGCACCAGAAGCTCTACTAGCCAGATTTTTAATATACCCTGCTGTCGCACTTCTCTGGGACAAAGGTCCTTTGCCTACCATGCCCCGCTATGGATGAACTCGCGCCATGACATCACTTCAGCATCCAGCTTGGGCTCCTTCAAGGTTAAACTTAAGAGTTGTGACTGCTTCCAATAACCTTCTTTCTTGTGACCAGCACTTATTCTAACCTTATGCTATCCTGACCTTATGCATACCTGTTCTCAGTATGTAAATAACAGTTCTAAGTTGCTAATCATTCTCCTTTCACATTTCCTCTTGATCCCTTCCACTCTTTCCCCTCACCCCTCTATGACTTTCCCCCATCCCCCCGTTATATCTCCAGAGCAACCTTGCTCACTTTAAAAAGCTTTGTCCCATACCTTCTCACATCTGACGAGGCCCTTGGGCTGATGCCATCCCTTACCTTGTTGATTATTAGATATTAGGCTGAGCCTGTTCTCATTTTCCTGTAAAGGGTCATTTCATAAGGCCTCACCCCCTCTAATATGACCCTTTGAATTCCAGGTTTTAATCAAATACGCACCTTGGCATACATTGTACAATGCCACATGTACTGGAACTTCTCTAGTTATATACTGTTGTAATGTCTTGTATAATTCCTTGTTTTGTTTGTTCTCCATCTCATACTTTTCCAATATGTATTGTTCGTCTGAGGTGGAACCTATGAAATGAGCTTGTTCACAAAGGTGCTATCAGAATTTCAATAAATAAATAAATAAACTAATGAGGATACAGCTCCTACTAAGGTGTTCTACTGGGAGGTGGAGAAGGCATACATGAAGGTATGGTTATAGGGGGTGTGTGTGCAATTACAAGAAACAGAGGAGGGATAGAAGACAGGCCCTGGAGCAACAGTTCAAAGAGGCAGAGAGAAAGATGCTGGATAACCCTTCACAGGAGAGATGCTGGCATTAAGTAGGGGTTCTAAATCTCCTCCTGACAGGGGAGGCCAGTATGTCCCTGTTTTATGCAAGGCAGCGACTGTACGAGTTGGGAAACGAGTTGGGTGCAATGCTAGCTAGGTTGGCTAGGGAAAGAAGGGGGGCAGAAGTGGTAGTGGGGGTGCGGGACCAGGATGGCCATATACAGACACAGAGTGATAAAATCAGGGGAGTCTTTGCAGCCTACTACAAATTTTTATATAAGGCAGAATGTAACAATATGGAGGCAAGGGCCACTGAGTTTCTGGAGGGGCTTCAGATTCCAACATTAACAGAGGCACAGAGGGAAAAGATAGGGGAGGCTATCACAGCGGGAGAGATTGGGAATGCCATAGCGACAATGAAAAATGGAAAGGTGCAAGGGCCAGATGGATATGTCATGGAATATTAAAAAGAACTTAGAGGGGAGGTAGCAAGGGCCATGTCAGAGATGCTGGAGGAGGTGGGAGAGAGGGACGGGCTCCCAGGGACATGTCTACAGGCAATGATCTGTGTGATCCCTAAGCCAGGAAAGGACCTGGAAGAATCTGGGCCATACCACCCCATATCACTGTTAAATTGTGATGTCAAAATATTTGCCAAAGTACTGGCAAGGAGGCTGGAGGTAGTGTTACCTCTGCTGGTACACCCAGACCAGACAGCGTTTGTTCAGAAATGCCTGTTGTACCACAATACGAGGTGCCTACTGAATGTGGTGCAGTGGGGGACTCGGCGTCAGGGGCAAGTGGTGGTGCTGTCCATGGACGCCAAGAAGGCCTTCGACCACACAGAGTGGCCATACCTCTTTGAGGTTTTGGGGAGATCTGGGCTAGGGATTCCATTTTCAGACATGGTTAAAATGCTATATCGGGCCCCTACGGCGCAGGTGTTGGTGAATGAAGGACGATCAGACAGGTTTGAGTTACATAGGGGGACGAGACAGCGGTGCCCCCTATCACCGCTCCCATTTGCGCTGGCTATAGAGCCATTCACCATTAGCATTCAAGAGGATGCCATAATCTGAGGGGTACAGGGACAGTCAGGGGTGCAGCACAAAATAATTTTATATGTGGATGATCTGCTCCTCTTCACTATGGGCCCATAGGTCTACATCCCAGCACTGCTTGAGGTGGTAGGGACGTTTGCAGTTTTCTTGGAGTACAAGATTAACCTGTCTAAATCACAGCTATTTAGAACAGAGGGGGCTGGAGGCAGAAGGGAGGAGCCCTCATGGGGCTTCAGGGTGGTAAAGGATATGGCACGGTGGCGCTGAGGGTTGAGGCGCTGAACGCCACACCTCGTGACATGCCAGCGACCCGGGGTTGGGAGCAACCTCGGGTGCTGGGGGTTGGCTGGGGAGGAGGAGGATTGAGCATCCCAGGAACTGCTCTCCTTCTCCGGGGAGGGTGGGAAAGATTGACTGCGGCAGTACTGGCTCCTGGCAGCGGCTGGGGGCTGGTGCATGGCGCGGTCCGTTATGGGGTCGACGCAGGCTGATGTCGGACTCGCTGGGTGTGGATGTACGCACGGAGAGTCCTTGGCATCATTGCATGCCTGCACCATTAGAAGAAATCAGGAAAAAAATCAATGCCAGTCCCCCAAGCACAATGAAGGAAGGATCTGGTGCCGCCGTGTCAGTCACACCCAAGCAGCTCCCCTGGTGTGCCTGCCCCCTGGTCTTCCATGGCGTGAGAGGTACATACCCGGCACAACATGGCTAGGAAGGAGCAGAACATAGGGGTTTCAGAGCTCCTGGCTGCTTGGGGCAGCGGCCGCGGAGATAGCTGGATGGATGGGAGGAAACCATAAGTACAACCCCCCAGCTGAGGAACAGGTATATAAAATGCGTAACACACAAAAAAAAAAAAAGGGTGGCAAAGGACAGCAATACATTCTTGGGAACACAGATGCGGACAGAATTGATGGATCTCTATGGACTTACTAATAGCCCCCTGATCCCCACAATCAAAGCAGACCTGGAGAGATGGAGGGCACTCCCAATCTCTCGGATGGGACGCATCAATCTTCTAAAGATGAATGTGCTCCAACGACTGTTGCATGTCATGCGGATGTTATCAATGAGAATCATTAATGGAGATATCAAGAATTTGGAAAGGGGAATTTGACAGATTCATATGGCAGAATAAAAGACCTAGAATGAGCCTACTATGACTAAAGGGACCAATCAAGAAGGCGGGCCTCAACTTCCCAGATCTCAAGAGATACTTCCTGGCCATACAGAATTGATATGTACAGGATTGGGTGCATAAGGGGGAAGGGGCAAGTTGGGTGGACTTAGAGGGGGAGGAAACAGCGATCCGACTGGCAGTCTACCTGGGTAGGGTAAAGTAGCATACGACAGACTCAAAGACAGAAACTCCATGGTACAACATACACTGGAGGCATGGGAGCAGAATAGGAAAAGGAGAGGGACAGCTGGGGTGGTAACAGGACTAGTACTGCCGGTGGGGAACCCAGCCTTTCTACATGGGTTGAAGGATAGAGTATCTGGGATAAGGGAGCGGGGTGTGTGTGCTGCCTATGGGATATGTATGTGGGAGGAGAGATAAGGATGTTTGAGGATCTGAGGGAGCACTTTGGTATCCCAGCCATGCACAGATACAAATACTTCTAGGTGAGAGACTTTGGAATGGGTAGGGGAGGCACAGGGGGACAGCTGGAGGCTCTGGAGCTGTTGGAAGGGTTACTGTGGACGGCAAGGGCCAATTTGAAATGGGTGATACCACAAGCCGTAAGGAAGGACAGGGAGCTGTGTCCTGATAGATCAACTACAGTGAAAGAACTATGAGAGTGGGATTTGGGGGATCACAATCTCTGAAGAGGGATGGACCACGGTTCTGGAGACCCATATGTGTTAGCAGCAAGTTCAAGGAGTCCCAGTTCAAATTCCTCCATAGACTGTATTGCCCTCCGGTAGTGGTGAACAAGTTCCACCCCACGGTATCACCAATATATGGTAGATGTAACAGCGCGAGAGGGACATACCTACACTATTTCTGGGAGTGTGGGGAGCTACACCCCTTTTGGGCGGCCATTGCACAAGAAGTGACCACAATCATGCATGTGCAGGTGGCGGATATGGCAGTATCACTGCTCTTCGGAATGGAGGTGGGGGGGAGGGAGAGGCAAACCCTAGAACGGTGCGAGTCCTCTTGACATTGGCACGACAGTGTATACAAAATACCTGGGTTTCACATGTTAGGCCTACTCTGGGGCAGTGGAAAGGGTTGATGATAGATAAATTAGCCCTAGAACACATAACGTATAAAAGACATGGCAGGGGAGAGCTGTTTATGAACAAATGGGGCACATATATAAACTCCTTGCTGATGGGGAGGCAGGGGCATTGAGACAAGGGGTAACATGAATGTTACAATGTTATGTTCTGTCCTAGGGGTTGGACTGACAGATGGAATAATTGAGATGACCATACAGGGGGGAAGTGCGAAACCTCTGGAAACACTGTGCAGGTTATGTGGCCAGGAGAGTGGGAGGAGACGGGTAGCCCTCTTCAAGGAACACATGGGCTCCAGAAGGTGGAAGTACACCTCAGGGGTCTTACTCCAGATTGACAAGGATGGGGATTAGTAACTGTCAGCCTCCAGGCAGACACCCACACACTCCCCATCGAAACTGGAATTCAAGGTTTGAATTATAGTCCAGCTAACACTACACAGATGCATTATAATTTTCCCTTTTCTGGTGTCCTAGGGACACAGTTGTTCTAAGCAAGGGAGGGGAGGAATATATAAGGCTTTGAGTAAAGTAAAGAGGGGAAGGGTGACTCATAAAATATAAATAAGGTGATCTTAATAACGACTATAGGCATGTAAAATGTAATAGCAATACTGTAATGATGGCCAGTGACCCCAGAGGTTGGAAGGGGCACTGTCGTATTTGCCTGTAAATGTGTTCTACTACATTTGAACAGCCCGAATAAAAATATATTTGAAAATAAAAATGTACTCCTCACTCCACTTCGTCGAGACATTTGTACGCATCTGAATTTGGTTTTACTCACCTCACTTTCAAAATGAGAAGTACAGTACTCATCCCCGGACTATAGTATTCATCCCAAAAAATCTTATCTGGAGCCCTGTGAGTTCTTCTTATGTTCATGACCTTGCACTTCAAGGCATTAAACTTGAGTTATCATATGTCCGACCAGCTCTCTAGCCTCTCCACAGCCTTAACCATATCCCCAACTCCCTCTGCAATGTGCACTCTCCCAGACAGTTTGGTGCCATCTGCAAACAGACGCACCTTACCATTAACCCCTTTCTTCTATACCCGAGATGCACATGTTGAAAAGCGTAGGTCCCAGGACAGAGCCTTGGCAAACTCTACTAATGACCTGCTTGATTCCCAACCATTTGCCATTTAGGGAAACCCTCTGTGTCCTCCCTTTCAGCCAGTTCCTGATCCACCCTGCCAGTTCATCACCTAGCCCCAGGTCCCTGAACTTTAAACCAGTCTCCAGTGTGTCAAAGGCCTTACTGATGTCCAGATACAGGACATCCTCTGCCTGCCCCTTGTCTAGCATGTGTGTCACTGAATTAAAGAAATTTATCACATTTGTTTGACACAACTGTCCGTTAATGAATCCCATCTCAATGCAATTCACATAACTCCATGAAACCCACTAACCACTCCCTGATTAAGGTCTCCAGCAGCTTTTCCACTACAGAGGTCAGACTCACTGGCCTCTGGTTCCCAAGGTCATCATCCCTTGGGCCACTTTTTTGCAACAGCACCACATCTGCCACTCTCCAGTCCCCAGGCACCACGCATGTCTGCATGCAGCAACTAAACAGGTAGGCCAGTGGCCCTGCCAGAACCAGTATGCAACTGGGGTGCAAAACATCCAGCCCTGGGGATTTATTTACATTCAAGCCCTGCAGTCCTTTGTGGGCTCTGGCCTCGGTGACCTTAGTTTGTGCTCCATTTCCCCTTAAACTTGACCCTGCTCTCAGGTAGTGTACCCCTTGCTTCTACGGTGAAGACCGAGCTGGAAAATTCATTTCGGATATTTATTTGCATGCTTGCTCTTGGTGTCACCCTCTACTGTTACCCCCTGGGTCATTTTCTCTTTGTTTTCCCATTTTTAATTTACAACAGTTTCAGTTACCAAGATTTCCCACAACAGCCCCTAGCCTAAAGATGTTTGTTAGATATAACCTCTCTACAGCATTTTGGAAAGTGCCAGTGATATTACAGACTGGCACCATGTCAAAGTTTGGGCTGCTGTTAGCGTGTTTGGGAGTAACAGCAGACAATCATTGGTATTTCAAGTCTGGGCCACTGGAAATGTGGTGGGAGCGACCACAGAGTGTTGCAGACATTTCAAAATGAAAATGTTGGTTGCTTAGCGTGTTTCAACACTATAGCTGTCTGGTAAAATGATCACCATAGTGAAGGCATTGAGCTCACTGAAACTGCCAGCTATTTAGTGCAACTGTTGAGCTTAAGACACTTTCTGGTAAAGCTGCACCCATTAGACTGTGTTGAGAAAACAAAACGACAGTAAGGCTTCTGTTTTGGAGAGTGATAACTGTGTACCAGTGCTGTAAAAAAACTTAAGGTGAGGCAGCAGTGACCAGAGTTCTACGTGGCAAATTAAATCTGATACTACGGTGTACAATGTATTTTTAACCAAATATCAGCTGGTGCATAGACATGTAATGAGGTTCAGCTCTTGGATGACAGTGCATTAAGCTATTCCAATACATAATGATGTGACTGGTGTTGCCCAACAGTTACTTCCCATGTTCCCTGCCCATTTTATAACTTATTATTGGCAGTGTAAATCCAAATGATCTATTAGCGCCAACCTCCTACTAATCATCCATGTTTTATTTCATGATCTTTCCCAACTATTTCTTTTACTATTGTTGCCTTTATTTGTACAGATTTATTACAATGTTGTATCTGTTATATATCCACTAAGCAACTAAGCATGGGGTGCCCCATCCTTCTGTTTGAGACACCCATTTATTTGCAATTGCCACATGCTTCCCTTTGTTTTTGTAGCACAGCCTTGGTCCCCAGTAGTTACATGTACAGCATTTGTAAGACCACAGAATGGAAAACAATAAAGGGTAGACAAAGAAAACAAAGAGAAAATAAAAAGTGCAGAGGGGAAAAGAAGAGTGTAGTGTGACTCAAGAGAAAGAGATATGGTGAAAATCAAACAGAGAAGGGGACAATAACATAGGGATCATAGTCTAATATGAGCCAAAGCAGGCGATAGCCCTTATACAGTTCACCCTTTCCACAAAGGGTGTAACCTCCTTTAGCATATGACTGACAGTATGTATCAAATGTGTCCACTGTACTACTGCCACCAATCTCCATTAGCAGTCTGTTCCATACATCCACAACCCTTCGGCTAAAGAAACCTGCTAATTTTCCTTGTCTTACAGCCGTATCCCCTAAGTTGAAGGGCATGTGATCTTGTAGAGTAGTGACTGTGATTAAAGTCCAGTCCTAGGCTCTCCCAGACGTCGTCACTAGTGAATGCTCTGTATACAAGACATAAATCCCCCCTGAGCTGTCTATATTCTAACGTACAAAGATCAAGCTCTCGTAGTCTGCCCTCATAATCAAGATGTTTTACTGACCTAACCAGTTCTGTCACCCTTCTCTGGACACTCTCCATCAATCTGATATCAGTTCTGTATACTGAGGACATAAACTGTGGACAGTACTCTAAATGTGGTCTGACCACCGATGCATACAAAAGTAAAAGAACCCTATGATCCCTGCAGGTTATATGTCTCGCTACGCATCACATTACCCCCCTGGCCTTGTTAACCATAGTCCGACAGTTTTTCTTGTTTTTAAGGTCACTGGTTATAGTCACACCCAGGTCCTTTTCTTCTGTCATTTCCCTCAAGGGTCCCCCCCCCCACCCGGTAGTATCTGGCCCTAATGTTTGTTGTCTTTTTTTTCCAACTATTTTTCCCTCCTGGTCACGGTCCACGGGAACTCTCTTGGGCATCCTGCCTGTTCCTGCCCCACCTGAAGTCCTCCTACCTGAGCCTCCTCTCTCCTCCCTCTCATCCCAGAGTCGGCACCCTCAGCTTAACCCCTCTGGGGTGGGACCACCCCTCCTCTTGGGCACACTTTACAGACAGACTCCAACATGTGGGTAAGAGCCCGGGTGGAGGAATCTGGAAAGCCATGCAGGGTGGACCCGGTTGTGGACATGGAGGCAGGTGCCGTCGCCTACTCCGTGGACCGGGTTTTCCCCTGTTCTGGTGCTACCCCCCCCCCCAATGCGTGGCACACGCCCTGACGCAACGGTGCATGGTAAACCTACCTTGCATCAGCCATGCTGATTTTGTGCTGCCCTACATGCTGCAGTGCCCCCCCGGTCTCCAAAAGGAGCCGTCGGCATGCAGGGCAATCTCCAACCCTCCTTCCCTCCCTCCAGGGAGGACAGCACCCAGCCAAGCACTCAATCCTCAACCCGCCCCAGCCAACCCCGGTGCCCGCGCTCGTTCTTGAACCTGGAACACCAGCGTAGCTCGAGATGTGGTGTCCAGCGCCTCAACTCTCAGCGCCACTGGGCCAGCTTTGTCCCTAATGTTTGAGCTGCCCAGGTGCATTACTGTACACTTGTCCAGGCTGAATGCCATTCTATGTTTGTTAGCCCAGACTTCTAGTTGTGACAACTCCTGTTGCAAATTATTAACATTCGAACTAGTCTGGACTGTGCACCCTATTTTGGTATCATCCGCAAATTTAGTTTGCCAGACTCCATTACCACATTTCATTGTTGTAATGTAAACATTAAACAAGGCTGGTCCCAAAACAGACCCCTGTGGGACCCCACTAGTCACTTGTTCCCATTCAGAAGTGTGTCCTCTAAAGATTGCCCTCAGTTTCCTTCCCGTAAGCCATGATCTGATCCACCTCACAATGTTACCATTGAGCTTAATGTTTGCTAGTTCTGTAATAAGTTCTTTGTGGAGGACCTTATTGAAAGCCTTGCTCAAATACAAAAACATTACATCCACTGGCAGTCCCCTGTCCAAATCTCTACTCACATTCTCATAAAACTGCAGATTAGTTTGGCAGGACCTCCCCATGATGAATCCATGTTGGGTAATGTCCTGTGCATCTGCAGCCTTTATATGTATCTTGATAATTCCCTCAAGTATTTTTCCCCAGAGTTGAGGTCAGGCACACCAGCCTATAGTTGTTACATAGCTCCCGCTTGCCGTTTTTGAATTCTGGGATGACTGTTACTTCCCTCCATGCGCTCACCACCTCCCCAGTTCTTAGTGATTCTTGGAAAATACTAGTTATTGGCCATGCCAATTCATCTGCCATTTCATACAATACCCTTGGGTGAATTTCATCAGGGCCACGTGATTTATTTACATCAAGTATTCTTAATTTAATTCTTATTTCCTCCACCATAAGTTCTCTACATGGCTTACTACAGCCTATTTCACCCACTTCAGCTGCTGATGAGTTATCATTAAAGACCAATACAAAGTACTTATTTAATAGTTCAGCTATGTGCCCATCATCGGAAATTGACTGGCCTTCACTGTTAATGGACCCACTCAAACTACCACCCTGCTTATGACTTGATACAGGAGTAGAAAGATTTGTAATTGTCCTTTACCTTGTGGACTAAGCCCAACTCATACTTTCTTCTTTCCTTCTGTGTGTATTTTTTACATTCTCTAGCTAATTTGTGATAAGCTGCCCACTGATGTTCAGAATTGCCTTTCCTCGCCCTCTTATAAAGCTTTTTTTTTTTTTAAGAATCATAGAAATCTGATGGCAGAAAAAGACCTCACTGGTCCATCAAGTCTGCCCTATTCCCCCCTCCCCCGCATTCAATGCCTATATCACGGGCCCTCCTCATCCCCCCACATACCAACCCCATGTGCCTGTCCCATGCCCTCTTGAATCCCTCCACCATCTCGTCCCCACCACTTTCCCAGGCCCCCACTACTCTCTCCATGAAGAAACCCCCTCTCACATTACCTTTATATCTTCCTCCTTCTATTCTTAGATTATGCCCTCTACTCTTAGCCCCATCCTTCTTTTTAAATAAGCTCCTCCCTTCACCTCGTCGATCCCTTTCATGTACTTGTAAGTTTCAATCATGTCTCCCCTCTCCCTTCCAGTCTCCAATGGGTATGGGCCCAATTCCCTCCACCTCTGCTCATAAAGCTTCCTACATGCCATGCACCATCTTGGTTGTCCTTCTCTCAACCCTCTCTATCCCATCTATATCCTTACATAAGTTGACGTCCAGAACTGGACCCCGTAGTCCAGACGTGGCCTCACCATGGCTTTATTAAGAGGAATGAGTACCTCCCTCTTTCTGCTAGTTATGTCCTTCCTGATGCACACCAACATTCCATATATTTCCCCCACCACTTTGCTGCATTGGTTACCTACCTTCAGGTTGCTTGATATTACAATCCCCAGATCCCTCTCCTGTTCTGATGCCTTTATCCCCCCCCCCCAAAAAAGTGTAAACAGCTTGTGGGTTTTTACGCCCCATGTGCATCACAGCACATTTTTTGGCACTGATATTCAGCTTCCAAGTTTCCGACCACCTTCCAGACTCTTCCGGTCCTTCCTCATGGCCTTCACCCCACCGGGGGTGTCCACCCTATTACAGATCTTCTTACCATCAGCAAATAGGCACCCCCCTTCCCTCCAGTCCATCCACTACATCACTGATATGAAAAAATTACTCACCTTAGTAATTGTGTTTCTTCTAATGGAGTCTTGCTGTATTCTGACAATCTGCAGTTAGCTCCAGCCTTTAAACTGGCCCGGAGAGTATAGGGTTAATTTTCTATGCAGTGCATAGAACGTTGAGCTCGAGCTCGGTTGAGGTCTCTGTCTGCAGTACTCTGAAACCCAACAGTCAGATTCTTACGAGCAAACACTCACTGACTAACTATGTGGAAATTGTAAAAAAAATGTTCAACTAGCCAACTGGCAACAAAAGGTTTTGGATTCCCAAAGGAAGACTCAAGTCAGGAAACCCCAAATCAAAAACCTACCCAAAATAAAGATTATAATATAAGCACCCAAGTAAAAAGGAGGGTGTGCTGAAGACACCCCTGGGGTGCAACACTGCACCTGCCCACCCACTTCCCAAAAACAGGTTCTGTGAGGGGAGCCAGGGAGGGAGGTCAGAATACAGCAAGACTCCATTAGAAGAAACACAATTACTAAGGTGAGTAATTTTTTCTTCAAACAGCATGAAGTTTTGCTGTATTCTGACAATCTGCAGACTACCAAGCAGTACCTCCATGGAGGAGGGACAGACCCTATTTTGGGAATAGGCTCTGAAGTACTGCTGTGCCAAATCGAGCATCACGCCTTGCCTGGATATCCAGAGAGTAATGATTGATAAAGGTATGGACTGTTTTCCAGGTGGCTGCTTGACAAATTTCTAACAGAGGGATATCCCTGGCAGCAGCCAGGGAAGCATCTGTACCTCTTGTGGAATGAGCCCTCAGGCCTGAGGGTGGAATTTTTCCCAGTTTCTCATAGCAGAATTGTATACAAGAAACAATCCACCTGGCAATAGTTCTCTTGGTGGCAGGTTTGCTCTTTCCCACTTTCCCATAAGTGAGGAACAACTGGAGGGAATCAAACCTCTGACCCTTGGTATGCTCTATGTAGTAGCTAAGGACTCTTTTAACATATAAAATGTGTAGCCTCCTCTCCCCTGAGGAAGAATGATCAGTGAAGAAAACAGGGAGAGACATGGACTGATTCAAATGGAAGTCTGAAACCACTTTAGGCAAGAACCTCCTATTGGTTCTAAGGACCACTTTATCTCTATGGAAGGAGATAAAATCAGGTTCCACTGACAGGGCTTGCAATTCACTGATACGTCTGGCAGAGGTAATGGCTACCAAAAACACAGTTTTCCAAGTCAAGTACTTAAGCTCTGCTGAGGACATATGATCAAATGGGGGTTGCGTAAGTTGAGCGATGCAAACATTTAAGTCCCAGGCAAAGGCAGGATCCCTAAAGAGAGGATTGGTATGAAGCAATCCCTTAAAAAACTTACATAATACAGGGTGAGATGACAGTGAGGAAGGCTTTCCCACTGACAGAAAAGCAGAAACAGCTGACAAGTGTACCTTGAGAGTAGCTGGTCTGAGACCTAGACCATTAAGATGGACCATATAATCCATAACTGTAGGCAATTCAGTAGTGTCTGGGGATATATGCTTCTTGGAACACCAAATGCTGAATATTTTCCATCTGGAGTCATAAGTCTTTCTGGTGGCAGGCTTTCGAGAGGCTTTGAGAATATCCAGAACCCCATGGGACAGATGCAAACCTGCATACTCTAGCTCTTGAAGAGCCATGCCTTGAGATTGAAGGACCAAAGACTGGGGTACCAAATCCTCCCCTGAGAGGAGGTTAACAGGTTATAATTCCTGGGAAGAGACAGGGGAAGATGGACTGCCAGGGACAGTAAGAGGGGGTGCCAGAGTTGCCTGGCCCAATCTGGAGCAATCAGAATCACTTTGCAGGGTTGTGACCTCACTTTGACCAGAACCTTGAACAGTAGAGGAAAGGGAGGGAAGGCATAGAGCAATTTCCCTTCCCAGTTCAACACCAGAGCATCCAGAGGGACTGAGCCCAAAACTGGGGGTCTGCAACAAAACAGGGGAAGTTGGTGATTGTCTGGGGCTGCAAAGAGATCTATCTCTGCAGTGCTCCACCTTGAGAAAATCACTTTTAACACCAGAGGGTCCAGGGACCATTAGTGATGGCCCTGGGAGATCCTGCTCAGTGCATCTGCTAGCACATTGTCCTTCCCTGGAAGGTGGACTGCTATCAGAGAGGTCTGCAGAGAATAAGCCAGGGACCACAATTTCATGGTTTCCATGCACAAGGCCATGGACCGAGTGCCTCCCTGCTTGTTGATGTACCACATGGTGGTGGTGTTGTCTGTTCTGACCTGAACCACCTTGTTCTGCACTGACGGAGAGAAAGCTTGCAGGGCCAGAAAACCTGCCCTGAGTTCCAGGAGATTGATATGAAGAAGAGATTCCTGAGGGGACCACAGTCCCTGGGCTGTGAGAGCCCCCAGATGGGCTCCACACCCTAAAAGGGAAGCATCCGTGGTAAGGACCACTGAATGAGACTGAGTAACAAATGAGACCTCTTGCCTTAAATTGTCCTGATCCTGCCACCATTGAAGAGCTTGGATCAGTGTCCGAGTCACTCAAATCAGTTTGGTAAGAGGATCCTTCCTTTGGGACCAAAAGGTCCTCAGATGGAACTGAATGTCCCTCATCTGGAATCTTGCCCCTTGGACCACTGCTCTAGAAGCTGCCATGTGGCCCAAGAGTTGAAGGAAATGCCTTGCTGGTCAGGACACCTTAAGGCTGAAGGAAGAAGCCAGTTCTATATGAACTCTTGCCCTTTCCAGGGGAAGAAAGGCTCTTGCTTTGACAGTATCTATCTCTGCCTCTATAAAGGTAAGAAGCTGCACCGGTTCCAGAACTGACTTGGGGAGGTTAAGAAGAAATCCCAGGGAAGTGAGCACTTGCTGGGTCACTTGCAGGTCTGACTTGACTTGGTCTGGAGACTGACCCACTAGAAGCCAGTCGTCCAGATATGGAAAAATGAAAATCTTTTGCCTTCTTAAAAAGGCAACTACTACTGCCAGGCACTTTGTGATAACCCTTGGAGCTGATGTTAGACCAAAGGGCATTGCTTTGAACTGATAATGGCCTGAGGGCAACTTGAACCTGAGGTACTTTCTGTGGGAGCACCTGATACGGATGTCAAAGTAGGCATATCTGAGGTCCAGGGAGGCTAGCCAGTCCCCTGGCCTTAGAGAGGGAAGAATTATTCCCAGAGTCACCATCTTGAACCTTGGTTTTAAAAGATGATTGTTCAGGTATCTTAGATCTAGGATGGATCGCCACTCCCCTGTCTTTTTTGGGGTAAGGAAGTACCTGGAGTACAGCCCTTTGCCCCTGGTAGGAACTCTCTCTATGGCTCTTAAGGCCAGAAGAGATGAAACCTCTGCCTCTAGGGCAAGGGTTTCGGAGAGACCTGCAGGTGGAAAAGATCTGGCTCTCATCTTCGGAAATTTTTTGAAGCTGAGAACCAGTCCCTGGCTTACTACTTCCAGGACCCACTTGTCTGAAGTACCAGACATCCAGTCCTGGACGAAGTAAGCAAGCCTGCCCCCTACAGGGATAGGAGAGTCGACCCGGGCAGACCCATCAGGGTGTCTGCTTGGCAGGGGCCTTAAGCTGAGGAGTGGATGTAGCCCTGCTCATCCCCTTTCTGCTTCTCCCTCTGAAGAACCCCCTCTGTGAAAAGGGAGAAGAGGTCTGTGCTTGGTAGAAAGGCCTATGAAAAGGCCTGCCCCTGCCCCTAGATTGCTGCCTTTGAGGAGTTGCCTGCCTCTCCTTGGCCTGAGTACTCCCACAAGTGGTCCTTACTCATCCATGTTCTTCATGTAATTCTCTGTCTGCTCCCCAAACAGAGAATTACCCACCACAGGGAAATCCATGGCCTTAGCCTGGGTGTCCTGTGAGAGGCTAGTACATCTGAACCAAGCCATCCTCCGAAGAGCCACAGATGTAGCCATGACTCTTAATGACACATCACTGGAGTCCACAGCAGCACGAAATTGTACCTTTGATACCTCAATCCCATCAGCAGCCACCTCCTCCAGCTCCTTGGCCAGCTGGGGGGAGGCCTGTTTAGCCAGTGCCAGTACAGTGTCCCACCTGGACTTCTGGTACCTGGCTGTATAGGCCATATAGTTAGCCTGCCTGAGTCCCAAGGAGGATACCATGTGCTGTTTCTTAGCCATGGCATCCATCTTCCTGGAGTCTTTGTCTGGGGGTGTGAAGCCAAGGGAATATTTGCCTTGTCACAGGCTGCAGCCTGCACTACCCCAACATGGCTGCATTGCTGGTATAAAAACGCCATATCCGAGCCTGATAAGGTGTACCTTTTATCCATCCTTCAGTCAACAGGAGGTACAGAATTAGGAGACTTTAGGATTTTTTGTGTCCGCATCCCAAAGGACTTAGGAAAGGGAATAGACAGTCTCCTGGACTCTGGGAGGTCCATCATTTCAACAAAATCAGGCTCCTCCTGATCCTCCACAGCCTCCTCCATAGGAAGCTGGAAGGTTTCAGCCACTTTTCTGTAAAACAGATAGTGGGAAGGGGACTCAGAAAGCCTAGGAGGGGAAACACCGGAAGGTCTGTCTGGGGAGATGTTCAGTTCCACAGGCACATCCAGACTTTCACCATCATCTTCAAAATCCCCCTCCTCCTCAAACTCCGGTTCATAAAAGTCTTCAGGGGTATAATCTTGAACCGTGGGAACCGACTGAACCGAACCCCTGCCAAAAGGCACCGGATCAATCGGAACGGAAGCGATTCAACAATCCAATCGCTTCTGGGTTATTTCCTCGGCGGTCGGAACATGAACCTCTGGATCCGAACCGGTCGATTTCTCTTTGCGTTTTCTTTTTGTAGGAACCGATCCCTCAGGATCGGCTCTCCTCTTGCCCTAAGAAGTATCACCCTGGTCAGAGGGCACGCCTTCTGGTTTGGTCGGAACCGAACTGGGCTGGCCACCCGGGTCAGCGGACTTCTCTTCCTTTTCCCTACATCTACCTAATCTTTTTTCCAGGGTAGACTTAGGAAAGTTTTTACATATTTGGCAGTCTGTAGCGAGGTGGTCAAACCCCAGACAATAAACACAGGTGGTGTGGGGATCGGCCTTAGCAAAGACCTCCCCACACTCACTGAAGTGTTGAAACCCAGAGGGCCCACTTTTTTCCTTGGGTTTCTCAGACATGGCCAACCTAAGCAAACTTGCTCTTTTTTCGGCAACCGCCAGGCAAGACTCCCTTATTGGTTTCTAACCATGTTACAGATACTGGAAAAAAAACACTGAAACGCGTTTTTTTATTTTTTTTTAAACCGATAGGGACCGGTAACTACACACTAAAGAAAGAACACAAGAATTCAATATAAAGGATTGGTTCAGCTGAACCGATCAAAATACAAGTTTACAATTTCCACAATAAACAGAGAAACTATCCAAGTACTCACGGTACTGCAGACAGAGTCTGAACCGACATGCGGAAATAAATTTGGAATGAAACCGACAACTTTAACCGACTTTGAACCGAGCAGAAGGAGAAATCTCCGGAGCGACTGTTCAGTGAGGCGGAGTAAAGAATCTGACGGTTGGGTTTCAAAGTGCTACAGACAGAGACCTCAACCAAGCTCCAGCTCAATGTTCTATGCACTGCATAGAAAATTAACCCTATACTCTCCGGGGCAGTTTAAAGGCTGGAGCTAAATGCAGATTGTCAGAATACAGCAAGGCTTCATGTTGTTTGAAATAACAGCAAAATAAAGTATTTTTTTAAGTAGTCTGGTGTGACTTTGTATTGCAAAGTATTTTTTTATTTTTCATTTGCTCATGAGAAGGTTTTCTTCCTGAAAGTTTTAGGTTTGATGTGAATAGCAGTACTTTATGTGAAGGCTGACGCATCTAGTTCTATTCTTCTTCTTCATACTGCATCAGAACTGACCTCACTCACTGTGACATCACAAGTGGCCAATTATGCAGCAGGTGATTGTCCCTTCTTGATTGGCTATGAAGTCACAGTGAGGTCATAATGCTGATGATATATAAGGAGGCAATGCTGAGGTATAAGAAGGAACAGAACCAGCTATGTCTGCCTCCAGGTAGAATAGTGTTCCACCCATCACGCCAAGTATTGTCAGGTAGAAAATCATCTAATTAGCAAAAAGGAAAAGACAAAAATATTTCAGATATATGAAGCAAAAGCTCACTACTTTTGAAAGTTTGATTAATTCCAGGCAGTACATTAGCTCTTTTGTACAGTCTCATATGGTTCTTTAGGTGGCAAAAAGTACAGTTGAGTAAGAAATGAAAATTACGTACCTACCGTAATTCTTGATCTTCTCTTGTATCTTCACCATTCATTACTTCCTGGGTGTAAGCCGGAGGCGCGCAAGACCACGCCGGAGCTTTTTTTTTTTTTTAAAGTTTGCATTCAACGGGCACCGCCTCAAGAGTGACGCTGGCGCGCCATGCGCGAGGGGCGGCCATTAGTAGTGACTTACCTCCTCCAACTCAGTTCTGTGAGCCGGAGAGGCAAAAAGTGAAAGCATAGAGATAGCGAGGCAAGATAGCCAAGGGATAGCAAAGTAAGGAAGAATGAACTGAAAAAGGAATAAGCCGATGGAGGAAGGACAGAGGAGATAAGAGTATCCCTAACCTAGGGACCGCAGGGCCTCCTTACCTGGGCGACTCTAGGAGGAGAGAGAAGGAAGATAATAAGGAAGAAAGAAGAAGAAGAAGAAGAAGAGAAGAGAAAGATGGGATGTTGAAGGGACCAGAATGCCTAACGAGCTTAGTTAGCTGATAGCTTAAGGCTCGATTAACAGGGAAGCAAGAATCCCCGGTGATAGAGCTGAAGAGAAGGTTCACCAACCCGCTAGACAAACTCAGAAGGGCATAGTCCTCATCTTCAACATGCCATGGTCCTTGATCCCCACTTCGGCCCTGGGCCGAGGAAAGGCCTTAACTGAGGACACCCAAGGAGAGAAGGATAAATCCCAGGCAGCATGTGAGAGCTGCTCAAGGGTTTAGAAATGGAAATCTAGGCCTTTCAGGCGTGTTTATAGGTATAGAAATGGAACTCAGCCGACTTGCAAGGCAGGCCAGAGGCTTAGGCTGCTGAAGATTGGTCATGGTCAGCACTGCTGTTTGTAAAACTGTCCAGGAGGACACTAGAAGGAAAACCAATCATCAAAATATTACAAGAAGGATTTTCTTCGCTTGTTTTTCCATTTTTTTTTTTTTTTTTTTTTTACAGAGCATAGCCTGTTGGCCTAGGAGCATGACCTTAAATTAGAGATTGCCTTATAGCAGTCAGAGAGAGTTTCCTCAGTTTTTCTTTTTTTTTTTTTTTTTAAAGAAAAAATAGTTGTACCCGTTCCTCTGCTCTGCAAGGCAAGAATAAAGGAGGGGGTTTGAGATTCTAGGGCTTAACAGCTGGTAGCAGGGAATTGCAGGATCAAAACTGTATAGCCAGAGTCAGGCTAAAACCCCAGAAGTATCTGCCAGAAGGTATGGCAAGAGATAGTTGTGCAGCCTGATCACCATATCGCAATTCCAGGAAAAAGGCCCAAGAATCTTAGAGTAAATAATTTTTCTGGAGAAATAAGGATCCCCCTTTAAGATATAGATATAAAAAATTTTTGAGGGGGAACTGGAGTAATTTTCCTCCTTTTTTTTTTTTTTTTTATATTATTATTTTTTTTTTTTTGCAGAGAGAGAAGGAGACGGAGGTGGAGAAGCCACAGGAGGAGGCCACTGAGGGATGGTAGGGAGGGTGTAAGTAATGAATGGTGAAGATACAAGAGAAGATCAAGAATTACGGTAGGTACGTAATTTTCATATCTTACCTTGTCAATCTTCACCATTCATTACTTCCTGGGTGAGTACCAAGCTCCTCTTCCCCCGGGGGGAAGAGGCAAAATACCCTGAGGGAACAAGACCCCCAGCCTCCTGTTGGTGAGAAACAGAATGAGAAGACCCTGGCTTATTCAGAAAGCCTAAGTGGGAGAAGAGCTAGGAGGTGCCTCCCGAGGACGAGGAGACGGAGGAAGCCCCTGCAAAAGTCTCCTAGCTCTAGAGGAGAAAAGACGGGTTCCCCGGAAGGCGGAGCGAATCACCCTACGCCAGGCCAGGGGTGACAACCTAGAGAGACAAAGCCATGCCATCCGCCTGATGCAGATCGCTGTCCCCGCAAGCCTGGAAGCCACCTCATTGGTGTCGTAAGATGCCCTTGCTTGGTGTCTTGCCAGCTCCAGGCCTACCGCGGAGAGGGCAACGGCTTGTCTGGTTTGCTCTGTGTCAGGCATTGATGCCAACAGCTGGGACATCATCGACCACAAATGCCGATTGTAGGCAGCGTGGTGAGCCTGATGAGATGCAATACAGGCAACCGCACGAGAAGAAGAGAACACTCTTCGCCCCCAACGGTCGAACTGGAGAGAGTCCGGATCCGGTGGGCGGTCGTGCGCCAGGCAGCGGCGCCCGGAAGGAGTGTCTAGGTAGACCAAACCAGAGGGGTTTGAAGGGTACCTAGAGACTTGAGGTGCACAGTACCCACGCTGACAGTCAGCCAGGGCTGGAGAAGAAGCGCTGGGGACTGCCAGGACCGGATAGACGCCTCCTGGAAGGGATAGGCCAGGAAGGTACCACCAAATGCTGGGCACTGAATTCACCAAGGAATTCTCGCGCTCTCGCTCGGGTATTGTCTCTCCAACATAGGAAATCCAAGATCCTCACACCATCTCGAAAGGAAACGCTGATATTCCGTGAAATCAGCATCGGAGGAAAGATGAGCAGGGGTTCTCTCCTCAGAGGAGGGAGACAAGGATGATGGGGAGCTGAATGTCCAGAGGACTCTTGTGGCGGGGAGAGTCGAAGACCCGCCATGCATGTATTCTAATATATAAGGGAAGGCCCGAGAACCCTTGAACTGCTCCCAGGATAACGGACCCGTGGGACCGACATGGCCTGGGAGCGGTGGTGAAGGCAGAGAGATAGGAGAGGGGCACCTCTGAGGATGCAACAGCTCTCTGCCAGGGCTCTGGAATCCGGGGAATGGAGCCCTAGCTGGAGGGATCCCGGACAACAGACCAGGCCGCAGGACGGAACTCTGGGGAAGCGGAGCCTGGAAGAGCCCAGGGGGAGAACCTCCCCTGTGACGACGCCGGGACTGCATGGATCCAGAAGGGCAGTCCGCAAGAACGCCGCCGGAGGGCACCCTACAGCCCCGGAGGGAGGGGCGGGGTTCTGCACTACGGCTCCTGGCCACCACCCCCGAGGTGGCCAAAGAAGACCGAGAGCCAGACCCTCTGCCCCTCAACCCCTCAGACTCTGAGAGGGCCCTCCTTCTCGACAGCAGCGTTCCCCCGTCCCCAGAGGGGGCAACAGCACCCTGGGGGGTAGCTGTCACTGCCCTCCAGAGAGGGGAGCCTCCGCCGCCCCCACGCCTGCCCCTGGGACCCCAGGCCACCCCAGCCGGGAGCCCTCAGGAGACGCACAGAAGGGGGACAGAGGGAGGGGCCTGCCGCGCCGCCTGGTACCTCTAGCCACAGGGGACCCAGACCCGAAGAGTGGGGTGCCAGGATGGGTCCACGCCTGAGCCATCGCCCTCCAGGAAGACGAGACCAGCAGGACCTCAATGCTGGCCACCCCAGGGGTACCAGAGGCCACGGCGCCGCCGAACGGCCCCGCGTACTCAACGGCGCGCCGCCGCTTCAATGCTGGCAGCAGCCAGGCCCGACTCCAACCCCACGCCGCCGGAAGGACAACGGCACCGCCCCGTGCCGGAAACCACCCGGCACCGCGAGGAGGCAAGATTAGGCTCACGGCGCCGCCAGCGCCGGGAGGCGAGGCGCGCACCGCTGACGGCGCCACCATGACCATCGGCATCGCGAACGGCGCCGAGGTCGCAGCTGCACCGCCAACGGCGCCGCCGATCACCGCAGCTGCAACGGCGCCGGATCCAACGCTGCGCCGCCAACGGGTGTTGCTTGATCACCGCGCCGCGAACGGCGCCGGGATCCAAAACGGAGCCGTGAACGGCGCCGCTTCGATCACCGGCACCGCGAACGGTGCCGGGATCCGAAACAGCGCCGAAGGCGGCGTCGAGGGTCCACCTGTGCCAGGCCCAAGAGCCGAGGGCCTCGACACGGGGGGAGCCTGCACCTCGGAGGAGGTGACTGCCGAGGCGGTGTCGGCGTCGCGGCCCCGGAAGGGACTACGACGCTCCCCCGACACCGCAGAAGGGGCCCCCTCCTCGGCAAGAAAAAACGAGGAGACCCCCTCCTCCTCGGACCGTATAGGCCCGGGAGGGGACCCAGGGAAGGCCTAGAGACCTTACCTGAGAGTCCCTTCAGCGACGTCGTCCCCCGAAGGTCGGCGGGGCTTTGCCGAGCTTGAACGCGCGGACTTCGAGGACACAGCGGTCCATGGAGAAACAGGCGTCGCACGAATCCATGTCATGGTTGGGTCCCAGGCAACGAAGACAAACGTCATGCTGGTCCGAGACGGAGAAATGCCGGCCACAGGAGCACCGACGCATAGGGGCGCCGCCCGTCTTCAAAAAGCGCTTAGCTCCAGAACCGGACATCACGCGAAACTATTAAGGAAAAAACACAGTAGGAAAAACACACCCGACGCCGTATGATAGAAAAAGGAACAGTCTTACCGGAATGGCATCGAAAGGCAAGTAGAGGAGTCGGCCCAAACTACGCAGTGGGAAAAGATGCTCCGCGTAGCAGGTGCTGCCTCGACGGGCGGGAGAAACAGAACTGAGTTGAGGAGGAGTCGGTCGCTACTAACGGCCGTCGCAGACATGACGCATGACGCCACTCGAGGGCGGTGCCGTTAGTGCAAACTTTTAAAAAACTTCCTGCGGACGGGTGCGCGCCTCCGCTTACACCCAGGAAGTAATGAATGGTGAAGATTGGACAAGGGAAGATCTTACCGTAACCATAGATCTTTGAGAGAATCTCTTGCAGCAGGTCACGCCAATAGGAACATCCCAGGTGCAGGCAGCATTTCCAGCCAGAGGATTTTGTTAGCAGTCGATTCGGGACCGCCCATGACATCATCACATGTTGCATCCTGGTGTGTATGAAAGTGGGCGATCCCAGATGCTCCTCAGTTCTTTTCCCCCTCAGTGACCTTGTATGATTATATGTCTTATGAGGCCTCCGAAGGAAAACTAATGAGGAAGCAGGAGTACCCTGATGTTTTCCAGACAGCAGGAGCAAGTCTTCCTCCTAGGGCAGGAAGCAAGGGGGCTGGAGGGAGGGATAGCATGACCTGCTGCAAAAGATTCTCCTGAAGATCTACTGTTACAGTAAGTTCTTATGCAACTGTACTGACTTCATCAAGGAAATATATTGCAGCAGGTCATACCAATAGGAATGAGTCCCCAGCAGTTGGAGGGGAAAAACAGGGGCAGTGTAAACAAAAAGCTAGAAATCAAGACAGCAGGCCTTGCAGAACCACCCAACCAAAATTTGTCATCCTTTTGGATGCAATGTCCAAACTATAATGCTTGGTAAAGATATGGACCTTTGACCATGTTGCAGCTTCACAAATTTCAGTTGTTTAAACACCTCTAAAGCATCCCGCTGAGGCAGCCATTCCTCGTGTGAAGTGAGATTTCACCATGCCCGGGAGTGGCTTATTATATTTTTTTATAACAAAAAGAAATGCAGTTGGCCAACCATGTGAACAAGCACTGCTGAGAAACAGAATTGCTCCTTTTTCCTGGGGCAAAAGAAATAAAAGAAGATAGTAACGCGAAATTCTATGTACATCTATCATATGGAGCAAAGCTTCTCCTGGATTAGTAGGCTCCAGAAAGTACACAGTATACTGGTAAGTGTATGGATTAATTCAAAGTGAATTCTAACACCACTTTTGGAAGAACATTAGGATTGATGTGTAATGATATCTTAACCTTGTGAAAATTCAGGTAGGGTTCCTTGCACATAAGTGCTTGTAACGTAGAAATACATCTGGCTGATGTAATCACAACCAAAAAAAGAGCTTTCCACGAGAGGAACCGCAGCTTACATGTGGCTGCAGGTTCAAAGTGGGGCAAAGTGGGTTTTTCTAGAACAAAATGTAGGTCCCACAGAGTTAGGGGATTCCGTAGAGGAGGCTTAAGGTGAAGGATACCTCTCAAGAAGGTCTTCACAACCTCCAGTTGAGTTAAAGGTTTGTCACCTACTGGGACATGAAAGGCAGATATCACCAACAAAAGTACTTTTATTAAAGGAATAATGCACGACAGGGTTTGTGTCGTGTTGGGATAATGTCACGCCTGGGGTGATTAGCAACAGGTCACAGGCCGAGTATGACTAATCACCCAGAAGTGACGTTATCCCAGCACCTACACACATCCTGGAGTGCATTATTCCTATTATACAATGGCTCATTCATAAAAGAAAGGAAAAAAACATTGAAAAACTGCATTTAAATTAGATTGTTGCCATGTTTTTTAATGGGTAAGGTTACATTAAAAAAAAAAAAGTGCTGATTTCTTGTTTCAGCCACTAGGTGGAGCTGCTGCATTTTTATGTAGCTCTGTATGCCACGCAGGAACATTTTGTCAGTGCTGCTGCTCTTTCTTGATGTATCCTATTCCTTTGTTGTATGTGTTCTGTTTTTAGGAGAGGGTTTCCAGTGGTTTTATTTTGTTTTTCTGCATCTTTGCATTTTTCTTGATCAGTGTTCATAGTACTGCTGCTGCTGTTATGAACAGGACATTGCCATCCGCCCCCCCACGGTTTCGACCACTCGCGTGATGCAGTGAAGATAAGAAGAACAGATATAGGGTTAAGGTAGGAAGAATATCTGTTATTCAGTTCGCTGTGGGGTTTAAAGTAAGAAAGAGAAATAAAGTGACTTAGCAGCGAGTGTGCGAGTGAGAGTTGCATGGTAGATATTTGAAGAGATGTCTCACTCACTCACTCACTCACTCACTCACCATGAAGCCGCTCACATGGAGTGGCTCTTTTGTCAGTTCTGCACAATTTAGGTGATTAAATGAACAGACATACTGAGGAGAAAATGATATTTATGTGTACTGAGGGGGCTACATATTTATGGAAATATGATCGTTGTGTAAGAGCGATCGCGGCACTTTTGAAGTCGGGGAAACGCTCGGACAACAGCTCCTGGGAAATGTAGAACTGCTGGATTTGGGGATTTGCTTTGTTTTATGTGTAGCTGCTTTTTTTTTTTTAAAACAGAATTGTGATTCATTTCTGAACTTGTTGGGGCTACGTGAGGACTGAAAACTTAGTAATGGAGCAACTGAATATCTGCTTCAGAGGGATGACTGCTGCTTCTAGCCGTACACAGGGCAGTGCAAGTACTGGTCAGTGGGCAGTGATTGTTTTTACTTGTTTATGTGATGTGGTCATAACTGTGCTGGGACTACAGCCGTGATGTTATGCCAGGATAACATCACGGGTACAGTCCCAGACTGGCCAATCAGAGCCCTGGATTCTTTCTTGCCATTGTATAATGAAGGTTATTTTAGTCCACTGTCTGATAGATAGTCTAGGATGTGTTGAAGTGGACATGTGTATGGTCCAACCCTTGGTCCGTGGCCCAGGTATTAAAACGTTTCCACTTCACAGAATAATTCACCCTGGTGGAAGGCTTACAAGCTGCTCGCAACACCTCCCCTACTAGAGGGGAGACTTAGAACCTGGAAGGGACTACACGTCCCTAGGAGCCAAGCATGCAGATGTAGGGAGCGAAGGTTGGGATGGAGTCAGGTTACCTGTGCTTGAGAGAGAAGGGTGGGGTGAATTGAAAGAGAAAGAGGTTCTCGGATGGTTACCTGTTGCAACAGTGGAAACCATACTTGTCTCGGCCATAGGGCTGCAATGATAATCATGGAGGCCTGGTCTCTGATTAATGTGAGTAGAACCCTCTGCATGAGAGGGGGAAGGTGTAAAGAAATTTGCCTGGCCATGAACGAGATAATGCATCCAGTCATGCAGTGCCAGGACCTGGCTCTAGTGAGCAATAGTGAGGCAGTCTAGCGTTATGCGGAGAGGCAAAGAGGTCTAGATCATGTAACCCCATTGAAAGACGATGTCTTTGACCACCTCCTGGAGGATCTCCCATTCGTGATTCTGAACCCTGGATCGGCTGAGCGCAACTGCAATGGTGTTCTTGTTACCCGGGACATGTACTGCTATGAAGTGTACTTCGTGTTGGACTGCCCAATATCACACTGTGATCGCCTCCAGGCACAAGGTGTGTGAATGTGCCCCCTCCTTGTTTGTTGAGATAAGGTACAACTGTGGAGTTGTCCATGTGAATCTGAAGACAACCTGTCAGTAGTAGGTCCTCGAAAGCCTGTAGGGCATACAGGACTGCTCTCATCTTCCAAAATACTGATGTGGGGACGTGCTTGCCTTTGATTTCACACCCCCTGGGTTTGAAGATCGTCCAGATGGGCTCCTCAACCGTGGGAAGAGGCATCGATGGTCAGGGTATGGAGAGGGATGGGAACCTGAAACAGGACACCCCGTAATAGGCTGTCCAGAGACAGCCACCACTGAAATTCTTGAACTACAGGTGTGGAGATCATAACTCCTGCCTCAAAATCATTTGCTCTTTGCTCCCATTGTACTCTTAGGGTCCACTGTAATATTCTCATGTGTAACTGAGCATGAGGCACAGTCAGGACGGCCACTGTCATATGTCCTAGTAACCTCACGTAATCCTGGGCAGAGATGAACCTGCTGTCACCAAACCAGGACACCAGTGTGATCAGTTTCTCCGTCCGATCGCAGGGGAGAAAGGCAGAGCCCACTGAGGTATCCAGTACAGCCCAATGTACTGAAGACACTGAGTGTAATCCAGTTTGGATTTTGGTATGTTGACTGTTACAGTATTCCCAAAGAAGCAAACATCTGGAGTGTTTGGGATAGAGTGGTTGCTAACTGTTGTTTTGATGAAGCCTTGAGAAGCCAGTCATCCAGGTAAGGAAAGACGTAGTGGCCTGCTCTCCTGAGGGCAGCTGCTGCCTCTGCAAGGCATTTCATGAACACCAGGGGTGCAGAGGCCAAACCAAAAGGCAAGGCCCTGAACTGGTAATGATTGTTTTGGAAACAGAAGCGGAGATACCATCTGTGGGTGGGGTGGATCATTATGTGTAGGTATGCATCCTTCATATACAGCAAACAGAGCCAGTCTCCCTTGTTTATAAGGGGTAGGAGCATTTGAAGAGTGACCATCCTGAATTTCTTGTATTCTATAAAGAGATTCAGTTTCCTAAGATCTAGAATAGGTCGTAGATCTCCCACCCATTTTGAGACCAGAAAAAAATGGAAGTTAAATCCCGGACCCGTTGAAGAAGGGGGACTGGTTCTATTTTGTTTTTTAGTACAAGGCTTGTATTTCCATTGCCAATACCGATTCGTGATTGGGGGTAGAAGGCCCTTGGGGGCATAGCGGGTGGCACTGCCAATTCTAGAGTGTGTCCTGACTATCAGTTGAAGCACCCATGCATCTGTTATACTCTGCCAACCCTGTAGGTATAGGGAGAATCTGCCCCCTACTGCCATGGGAAAGGTCTCTAATCCAATGGAGTCGAGGGGACCCTCAGGCAGTAGGGTGTCCCTGCTGGGGGAACAGAGGGTTTGTAATGAGAGGCCCTGGGGTTAGGACAAGGGCCTGGCAAGGGGACATGAGCTTTTTGCTTGTTAGATTGTTTGTTAGAGGGTAACAGTAAATGGAGTCCACTCTGAAGAAAGGGGGGGTTACTAGTGGGGTACCGCAGGGTTCAGTATTAGGACCGGTCTTCTTCAATGTCTTTATAAGCGACATTGCAGAGGGACTGGAAGGAAAAGTATGTCTCTTTGCAGATGACACTAAGATCTGCAACACAGTTGATGCACAAGGTGGGGTGGAATGGATGAGAAGGGACTTGGCAAGGTTAGAGGAATGGTCAAATGTATGGCAGCTTAGATTCAATGCTAAGAAGTGCAAGGTAATGCACCTGGGAAACAAAAACCCAGGGGAAGAGTACACAATGGGGGGTGAGATACTAACAACAACAAAAATGGAAAGGGACATGGGGGTAGTCATATCAGATGACCTTAAAGGTGGGCAAGCAATGTGAGAGGGCAGTAAGGAGGGTTGGGGGATACTGGGATGCATAGGGAGAGGCATCACCAGTACAAAACAGGAAGTTGTTATCCCTCTGTACAGACAGCTGGTGAGACCCCATCTGGAGTACTGTGTGCAGTTCTGGAAACCCAATCTCCGAAAGACATAGACAGGATGGAAGCTGTCCAGAGGAGGGCAACTAAAATGGTGCATGGTCTGCACCGGAAGACATATAAAGAGAGACTTAAGGAGCTTAATATATAGCCTCAAGGAAAATAGGGAGAGGGGGACATGACAGAAACTTTCAAGTACCTCAAGGGAATCAACAAAGTCCAAGAGGGTAGCATCTTTCAGAAAAGAGGTGTGCAAGAACAAGGGCACAATTTAAGATGGGGGTGGCTCCAGAGGTAATGTAAGATTTTTTTTCACAGAGAGGTTGTGGATCCATGGAGCGGCCTTCCGGAGGAGGTTGTGGAGTCAAAAACAGTGGTGGAATTCAAGCATGCATGGGACAGTCATAAGGCAATTCTGGGGGGGGTAGGAAAAAGTAGGCTTCTGGTTAACGAGGATCTGCAGCTTATCCATTAGGTAGGGACATGGGCAGACTGGGTGGGCCAAGTGGTCCTTGTCTGCAGTCAAATTCTATGTTTCTATGTTAGCAGACCACTGTCTATTGGCAGGTCTATGAAAATTCCCTTCATAGTAGGGTTTCAACTGAGTGTGGTATAGGCAGTGTACTGACTGTACAGTACAATCTTAAGTCTGCAGGGACGTCAAGATGTCCCGAGTCTCAGGGCCAAAAAGATTATCACCCTTAAAAGGTGCATTTAGGATAGAATGCTGTACATCTGGAGCAAACCCAGACACCAGGAGCCAGGAAGGGCATCTAAGACAGATTCAGATTTTAAAGTGATGACAAGCTACTCCCTTAGAAGCGACATCAGGGATGGTTTGTACCAAGGCTTGTGCCACCTTTCACAACTCTTCTTGGTATCTGAGGAGGTGACCCATATAGTTCAGCATTCTAAGTGTCATCATGGAAGATGAGAACATTCTCTTCCCCATAGTGTCAAGCTTATGGGACTCCTTATCTGGAGGCTGTGCAATAAGAAGCTCATGCCTAATCGACCTATCATGGGCCACATTAATCTCCACAGAATCTGCTTGTGCTGGAGAAATTAAGTAAGGGTGTTCTGCCGGGGCCTGATAAGTTCTGTCAGCCTTCCTAGGTGCAGAAGGGATACAAAAAGGCTGCTGTCATGCAGCCAAAATCGCATCTTCATAGGCCTCTAGTAAGTGATGGATGACCAGTGTAGGACTGTCAGTTAGGCTTAAGTAGCTGGCCAGTCTATGCCTAGATGCATACTTTTCCTTCTCCTGGAAACCAAAGGTTTTCTGGAGGTGTTACATAATATCAAAGAAAGTTGGATCATCTGGAAGGGAACATGGAAGATATAGAGCAGGCTCCTCAGTCACGGAGGAGGCAGAGGAACTCGAGAAGGGGGAAAGATTCCCTTGATCAATATCCTGTGAACGGATTCTATATGTGAAAATTGACCCATCTATGAGAGGAGGAAGAATGATGTCCCCACCATTGAAGGAAGCGAGAGAGAGCTCACAATATATTGCCCTGTCCAAGTGTTTAGGGCCGTCAACAACCCAGAAGGGCTCGTCAAGGGGCGATAAAGAGACCCTTGCAATGGAGGCGGCAGCGGCAGAAGCTGCAGTTTAGTCACACCCGGAGAGGCTTTTGACTAAGGCTTCGCCAATGAAAGGGTGGAAGAAGGGCCAGGAGTCCTCAACGGAGTAGAAGAAGACTTAGCCACAGCCTCTGAAAGAGCAGCCAAAACAGCTCTAGTATTGAGCACTGCCTGCAAAACTGCAGAAGCAGGCACTGAGGACATCGACAGGGAGGAGAATGCAGTTGGAGTTGAAACTCAGCAGGGGGAGGCAGGCAGCTGGAGCAAGAAGATAAGTACTTTCTCTGCTGTTTGTTTTCTTTTAGGATTGAGGTAGCATTTAATGAGATGACAATGTCTGCTGTGTGACAAACAGTGTAACTGCAAAACAAATGATTTTGTCTTGGCTGGGGGGGGCATTTAATTGAGGGAGGGAGAGGTTGGGAAACACACAGGAAGGGAGGGGTCACGTGACTTGGACCAGTCAACAAGCGGGCTGGGACCAGTGCTCACTTCAAAATGACCGGCGACCCCGAGCTCGGGTGCCACAGAAGCAGGAGTGTAGCATCTTGAGTAGCGTCTGCATGGAGTCAGCAAGTAGGACAGCATGCAGTGGGCCACGCTGGTAGACAGAGAAGAGCCTAACTGAGAGGGCTGCATATTTCCTGTAAAGACATGGGGAGTCCAAGGTGGGGAAAGGGTTCCATGAAGTGAGGTAGGACCAGGTTAAGGGAAGAGGGGATGTGCAGGGGCAGTCAAACAGGGAGGGAGATGGGAAGGGTTGTATGCTGCCAAGGATGTGGGGCAGCTATATTCCTGGGAGTGGCTTGGAGGGCAAAGGGTTGTAGGGTGTGTTGGCAGGTGGGCCAGCTCAGGTAGGAAACTGAGTGGCTGAGGAGGGAACTGGAGGCATGGAGGAGACAGAATAGGAGGGGAACACAGCCAAAAGTGGAAACCGATGAGGCATTCAAAAGAGCTCAAAACAGGCAACAATAAGGGGGAACTAGGTGGGACAGCAGGAAGGCCACACAAGCAGGTGCAGCCAAGGGAAGGAAGGAGTCAGCAGGTAGGACAGCATGCAGTGGGCCACACTGGTAGACAGAGAAGAGCCTAACTGAGAGGGCTGCATATTTCCTGTAAAGACATGGGGAGTCCAAGGTGGGGAAAGGGTTCCATGAAGTGGGGTAGGACCAGGTTAAGGGAAGAGGGGAAGTGCAGGGGCAGTCAAACAGGGAGGGAGATGGGAAGGGTTGTATGCTGCCAAGGATGTGGGGCAGCTATATTCCTGGGAGTGGCTTGGAGGGCAAAGGGTTGTAGGGTGTGTTGGCAGGTGGGCCAGCTCAGGTAGGAAACTGAGTGGTTGAGGAGGGAACTGGAGGCATGGAGGAGATGCAATAGGAGGGGAACACAGCCAAAAGGGGAAACCAATGAGGCATTCAAAAGAGCTCAAAACAGGCAAAAATAAGGGGGAACTAGGTGGGACAGCAGGAAGGCCACACAAGCAGGTGCAGCCAAGGGAAGGAAGTGATGACTGGAGGAGGGTTAGGCACAGGAGCATGGCTAAGACTGGGTCAGAGCAAAGATATCAGCCTGTGGGAAGAGGGACTGGATTCATTCAAGGAAAGGAGATTAGCACTGCAAACAGATTCTCAGTGTTGGCTAGTCCGGAAGACCAAGTAGCAGAAAGGAGGGAAGCTACAGTGAAGGAGCAGGGAGAGGACGCTACAGGGGAAAAGGTACACAGCGGGGAGGCAGTGGGCAGTACACCAAGAAGACAGTAGCAGGGGAGGGCAGTGAGGTGATGGTGTTGCAGTCTCTCTGGAGGGAGGGAAGGAGACAGGAGAACTGGGGAAGTGGCAGGCAGCCCAGGGAAGGCTAAGAATAGGGAGAGGAGGGGAGTCCAGTGGGGGAGGGCCACATTTCAGGGAAGACATGGGGAAGTAATAAGAGAGGAGGTGGTGGTGTGGTGGATGGAGCAACAAGTGAGTTCAAAGGGGAAGTTCCACAGACGGAAAATAGTTAGGAGGTGGAGGTCAGTAGCCCGATCATATTTGCGTGGGGGGAGAGGACAGGGCAAAGGTTAGGGGAGGCAAAGGGGAGGCGAGACGGGGGGGATGAGAGAGCCTCGCAAGTTGGGGGGCAGGGTACTGGAGGGCAGCAAAAGGGTGAGCAGGATAAGCATCAGAGAGACATAATTCTAGGGGATTCTACACTTAAGGGTATAAGATGAGGGGAAGGGGTGGCAAAAAAGGTAACATCTGGGTAGACTGCAAGCCAGGCATGACAGTGAGTAGAGTGGGACAGCATGGGGGCAGATATGTGGGGAAGGTGGGGGAGGAAGCCATACATTGTGGTGAACCTGGGAACGACTGATCTGGAAGGGAGAAGACTAGAGGAGGTACAAGACAGCTTCAGGGAAGTGGGAAAACTATGCAGCAAAGAGGGAACAAAGGTAGCCTTCTCAGAAGTTCTGCCAGTGCCAAGGCCTAGTACAGACAGGAAGAGAAGAATCAATGACTTCAACAAGTGGCTGAGGGAATGGTGTGGGATCAAGGGATATGGACTGGCGAGGGACTGGGGTAGCACATGGGATAACACAGATCTTTATCCAGGGGATAGGTTACACCTCAGCAGGGCAGGGTCACAGGTGTTGAAGCAGAAGCCGGGGGGGATTTCATCAACGAGAGGTATCATTTAAACTAGGTAGGGGAAAGGCACTGGAGCTGGGAATCACCAGGAGAGGGGGTCCCATGGACCTCCCCCACCACAGGGACAGATACAACCTTAGGCAAAATAGGGTTTGGAGTGAAGGGTAAGGAAGCAGGAAGGATAGGAGCAACATGGAGAATGGTTTCACTAAATGCTAAGAGCCTGAAGAACACGTTGGCAGAACTGCAGGCATTCATGGCAGAGAGAGAGGTGGACATAGCTGCCATAACTGAGACGTGGGCAACCAGGCACCATGAATGGGACCTAACCATCCCAGGGCACAAACTATTCTGGAGGGACAGAGATAAAGTGAAGGCTGGGGGGTTGCCGTTTCCATAAAGGAAGGGATCAGATGTAACAGGGAGGAAGGGGGAGGAGGGCAGGACGGAAGTAATCTGGCTGCAACTACATAGCCAGAAAGGGACCAAGATCTGTCTGGGGGTTGTTTATAGACCTCCGGCCCAGGAGGAGGACATTGACAAGGAACTGGGGGAGCAGATAAGGAGGCATAGTGGCAAAGGGAGCACAGTGGTGGTGGGTGACTTTAATCTACATGGGATGGACTGGAGCATCTCAGTAACCACTTGCACCAGGGAGCAGATCCTCCTGGAAGCATTCCAGGATGGCTTCCTTACCCAGAGGGTAATGGAGCCAATGAGGGAGGGGAATATACTAGATGTGGTACTGGAAGATGGGGAACAGGTCAGGGATGTAAGAGTGGAGGAACTTCTGGCAAGCAGTAACCACAACACAGCATAGTTCTCAATCAATGTGGGTAGGAAAGTAGCCACTACAAAAACTAGGGTCCTGGACTTCAAAAGGGTGGACTTTGGCAGGATGGGACACATACTGGAAGGTCATATGGCAAGCATCCACCCAGAAATCGACACAGAACAAAAATGGGCAATCATTAATGCAGGACTGGCTGAAGCCACTAAAACTTGTGTCAAGAGCAAGAGTAAGAAAGCCAGGACCAAGAAACAAAGTTGGATGAGTAGAGAGGTAATGGAGAAGGTGCGGGAAAAGAGGAATGCATTTTGGACCTACAAGAGATCCAACAGGGCAGAAGACAGAGAAGAATATATGAAGAAATCTGGGAAGTGAGCAGAGTGGTAAGGGCAGCAAAGGTGGCTATGAAACGGAGGCTAGCGCAGGGGATCAAAGAAGGAGAAAAGGATTTCTTCAAAAATATCAGAGAGAAGAGGAAGAACAAGGATCAAATTGTTAGGATCAGGAGGGAAAGTGGGTGGGTAGAAAAGGGGACTGAGCAGGCAGAAGTACTTAATGAATACTTCTGTTCAGTCTTCACCAAGGACAGGGATGGGCCCATACCTGAGAGAAAGGCAAAGTGGGAGAGAGTGGGGGAGAAGCAATTACAGATGGGGAAATCACGGTGGAAAGGGTGAGGGAGGGCCTTAAGTCCCTGAAGGTGGACAAGGCACCTGGCCCAGACGGAGTCCACCCCAGGGTGCTGAGAGAGCTGGCAGAGGTCCTGGCAGGGCCATTGACAAACCTGTTCAATACCTCTCTGAGCTTGGGGTGCGTGCCCAGGGACTGGAGGGACGCACATGTGGTACCGCTCCATAAGTAGGCCCAAGGATGAAATGGGGAACTACAGACCAGTGAGCCTTACTGCAATTGTAGGAAAACTGATGGGACACAATCCTCAGTGAAAGATTGGTGCAATTTCTTGAGGATAACAATCTCCAGGACAGCAGGCAGCACAGGTTTGTCTCAGGCAGATCCTGCCAGATGAACTTGGTTGATTTTTATGACTGGGTTACGAGGGCACTGGACAGGGGACATGCAATGGATGTCCTCTATCTGGATTTCAGCAAGGCCTTTGACTCGGGGCCACACGGTAGGCTGACCTGCAAGTTGAGGAGTCCGGGAGCAGGGTGGAAACTGGTCAGATGAGTCGAAAACTGGCTGCAAGGTAGACAGCAGAAGGTAGTAGTGGGGGGGGGGGCATCTGACTCTAGGGCAGTAACAAGTGGTGTACCATAGGGCTCAGTGCTGGAACCGATTCTGTTTAACATTTTCATAGCCAACATTACAGTAGGGATTAAGAGCAAGATCAGTCTCTTCGCAGATGACACAAACATTTTTGCCAAGGTAGATGAGGGGAAGGGTGCAAAAGTACTTCAGGAGGATTTGGCAAAACTGGAGGAATGGTCTCACACTTGGCAGCTTGGTTGCAATGCCAAGAAGTGCAAAGTGATGCATTTAGGAGGCAAGAACCCAGGACACAATTACTGGCTGAAGGGTGCCCCATTAACAAAATCCAAGGAGGAGAAGGATCTGGGCATGCTGGTAACTGAGAAGAAGAACCACTCTGCTCAGTGCAGGAAGGCAGCAGCGAAGGCAAACAGGATGCTAGGCTGCATAGCAAGGGGGATTACTTCTAGAAGTGGGGAGGTCATCTTGCCACTGTACAGGTCCCCAGTGAGACTGCACCTAGAGTACTGCGTGCAATTCTGGCACCCCTACTTGAAAAGGGACATCAAACTACTAGAGAGGGTAAAGTGCAGGGCAACGAAAATGATCCTGGGGTTGGGGGACAGACCATACGAGGAGAGACTGAGAGAGCTCAATATCTATACCCTGGAGCAAAGAAGGGAGAGAGGGGGTATGATTGAGACCTTCAAGTACCTGAAGGATTTGAACAGAGTAGACACCAGGTGTATGTTCAATCTGAAAGGCGGAAGGGAAACCAGGGAACACCTATGAAGTTGGAAAGGGGCAGGTTCAAGAGGAAACTGAGGAGGCACTATTTCGCAGAAAGGGTGGTGGCAGGGTGGAACGCTCTGCCAGAGGAAGTCGTACCACTGCAGAGTGTTGGGGCTTCAAGAGGGACAGGACAGATTCAAGGGAGGTACAAACCAGGAGGGGCGGGAGATGGGGGCACATGAGGGAGGGGCAGCTGTAGTCTAATGGACTGAAGTGCTACACACTCGAGCAGACTAGATAGACCGAATGGTCTGTATCTGCTGGCAATTTTGTATGTTCTTATGTTCGTAATGCTGACTCCTACTGGGGTGTTTGTGTTTCTCCTTTGCTCTGCATGTTCTCTCAGTCGATGAGCATTTCCTACCAGAATGGTGGGAACTAGAGGAGGATTACGAAGACTTGCGGGGCATCCTGGAACAATGCCTCCCGCTCCAGGAGGGCAACATTTTGCTCCACGAGGTACTCTCTAAGCTGCTGGAGTCTGTCTCCTAGTGGATTTACTGAAGCGCTGACTGGACACAAGCACAGGTATGGTGAGCTGGGCCCAAGCATCTGACACAAACTTTGCGGAGGTCCTCTGTAGCAATCCTCTGGCCACAGGTAACTTGCAAAATAAAGGGTTCAAAGATGACACAGGTGAAAGATGCAACAAAACAGAGCGCCGTGCCGAAAACTTAATTTAGGGTATCCTTTTCTTCGTCGACTGAAGCTATACTCCGAACACAGGATGTATAGCATGCAGGTCATGGTGGGAAAAGAACTGAGGAGCATCTGGGACCACCCAGTTTATATGTACCAGGACACAACACGTGGTGTCGTTGTGGGCAGTCCCAGGTTGATTGCTAACAAAATCCTCCAGCTGGAAACGATGCCTGCAACTGGGATATTCCTATTGGTGTGACCTGCTGCAAGAGATTTCCTTGATGAAGCTCTGCTGTGCACCTCTTTGCAGTTCTCCCACCTTCAGACCTCAATGAAGACACACTGCTAACCATGAGACCCAGTAAATGAAAATTACAGACTGACTGTAATTCCTGATCTTCCTGTATATCTTCACCATTCATCCCTGGTGGGTTTAAGCCAGAGGTGCCAGAACCTTGCAAGAAGCATTTAAATCAAAAGCTTTTCTATTAGGAGGAGAAGCCAGTGCCAGGGGATGGCGCTGCCCTCGAGGCCAACGTATTGCGTGACACTCACAGGCTGGCCAGTAACAGACGCTGGTCCCTTCACCAACTCAGTTCTGCTCGCTAGAGAGTAAAAGTAGGGACAGAGAAAAAGAGGAGGACAGCTGGGCAAGGGAGCCAAAGAGACAAAAAATGAAAATGATGTAAACTCAAAGGAGCTATAAGCCGATCAGAGGAAGGGGACAGGCCCTAAGATTTATGGCATGGTGGGCCCCAACCAGTGGATAGGCCAGAAGGGGTTGAGAGGATGGGTAGGGAGAAAAGGCAGAAAAGAGAGAAACAGAAAACAAACTAGTAGGCAGGAGGGAGGGAGACTGGAGCAAAAGATCAAAGTAGAGAGACAGAGGCCTGACCCCAGCCAGAGACATACAGGTAGCAGGGGTTCTTCCGCTGCTTGGGTCCAAGGAGAGGACATGATTCAGCTGCTGACTATATAGGCCTTGCGCCCAGTCCAAGGAACACAAGGACCTACATGGGCAAAGCAGAGAAAATGGTTGTTGTTACAGGAAATCAGTTCCCTGGCCCCTAAAGGAGGAATCAGACCAGTCTACCCCCTCTCTCCATGGCACTCTCCCCCCTCACTCCCCTCCGAACCTGCTACATAAGGGTGGGGGAGGGGGGATTATCCACCCCAGAACAACCACCCTAGCACAAGGTTCCTTCTGCAGCAGGGAGGAGCCATATGAAGACGAGCCCTTCCTGAAGCCTAATTGAGGGCTGCCTCACCCAATCTGCCCCCAGGAGGAGCAAGAGAGGGGCCACCCTTGAAAGGGTAAGAGCAGAGGGACCTTGCCCCATGGATGCTCTTCGTATGTTCACATGACCATAACAGAACCATGAGTGGTCCCAGAGAGGAAAAGAAAGTGGAAGACAGGGATCCTCAGAGTCTGCCTGACCAGGCTCAGGCTCAGGCCCTGGAGGAGGCAAACTGGTCATTTACAAAAGGAAGGTTCCAGGACCCTATAGCAATGCTACCCCAAGAGACCATACCCAGCCGCACGGAGCTCCGAAGAAACCTTTTGGCAAAGAGGGCAAGCGCCCCTACTTGCCCTCACCCCGGACAGGTCCCTGTCGCTTCAGGGAAGGATCAGTGGACCCGGAGGTGCCAGTAGGACTTTGCCCATAATTGACCTCAATTGAGGGGGAATGCAAGCAGGGAGGAGGCACTGCACAGAAGCTGAGGCCCAAGAGGGGATGGTGAGTGGGAAGCAGTGATGAATGGTGAAGATATACAGGAAGATCACGAATTATGGTAGGGACATCATTTTCATATCTTACCTGTATCAATCTTCACCATTCATCACTGGTGGGTGAGTACCAAGCGCCTAAAGGTTCTGGCACCGCCCTGAGGGAGAAGTCTCCCTCAGCCTCCTGTGGGGGAGAACACAGGGGAGGCAGGGGTCCTTACAGGTCTGACGAGGCCTGCAAGCGGTCAGGGCAAGACAGGGTCTCCTGCTGCCTGGGAGAAGCAAGGCACCATGCTAACTCCCTTCACACCCTGCGGAAGAAAAAATGGGTCCCCTGGAAAAGAAAGACTGTCAGCCTACGCCGGGCTAAGGGTGACAACCTCGTTAGGTGAAGCCATGCCATGCATCGAATGCAGACCGCAGTTCCTGCTAATCTGGCAGCCATCTCACTGGCATCATAAGACATCCTTGCTTGGTGTCTCACCAGCTCCAGACCACATGCAGAAAGGCTAATGGCCTGCCTGGTTACCTCCAAATCAGGCACCAATGCCAGCAGTTGGCCCAGCATCGCCCATAGGTGCTTTGAATAAACAGCCTGATGGGCATGGTGCGCAGCTATGCACAGAAGGAGGCGCGCCACCAAGAAGACCCTGCGAACCAGTGATCGAACTCAGCCAAGTCTGACTCCGGGGGAGGGGGGGTCGTGCCTTGGGCAGTGATGCCCAGATAAGGGTGTCCAGGAGCTCCACTCCCGAGGGTGGGGCAACACTGGGGCTGGAGACGGGATAGCGGGACTCTGCCAGACCCTGTGCAATGTTTCTGCAAAGGAAGCAGGCTATGGTGGAATGACCAAGCAGTCGGTACTGAACTCGCCTAAAAAGGAGGGTGTCGCATGGTCAGCACTGTGCGAGGCAAAGTGGGACAGATGGAGCTCCTCCAGCATCCCCAACAGGAGCCGCTGATAGCTGGTGAGATCAGCGTCGGAGGATAGATGGATAAAGGAGTCCCCTTTCTCAGGGGAGGAAGGCGATGAAGCTGAGGAGCTCAACTTAAGAGCTTGAAGCAGCTGGAGGCTCAGGTCAGAAAATGACCTCATCCATGGCCCTAACATAACAGGGGAACGCAGCTGCCGAAGCTCTGAACTGTTCCCAGGTCATGGGGCCGGAATGGCCTGGAAGAGAGGGAGGGAGGGGGAGGCAGAGGGGTAGAGGAAGGAGACCTCTGGCTAGGCAGAGCTGACTCTCTACTAGGGATGTGGGAAAATGCAGGGGACCCCTCCCAGGGGAGGGAGCTGCTGACCTCGCCTGCCGAAAGGCGCACAACTAGACTGGTGTGTCCATGGCGGTGCCCTTGGGGAAAATCCCTCAGATGAGGCAACTGGAGCTGTACAGGCCCTTGTGGGTGGCCTCAGGCCCCACCAACTACAGACCCCCTTGAAGAGAAAGAGGCTAGGAGAGAAGGGTCAGCACTTCTGTTCCTCCCTGGACCACCAGCTGTCCTGAAAGGGAGCCTCCACGCCTCCTTCAATCTCCCTGCCCCATCCCCTCAGAGAGAGATCTGCTCCTCGGAGGAACCTCTAAGCCTGAGGACTGGGGATCAAGGCATCCCACACACCAGAAAGGGGTGCTAGAAACTACCCCAGACCCCGATGCAGCACCGACAATGGACCAAGTGCCAACATTAATGCCAGCAACAGAACCGGTGCCTACCTCTCCATCAGCACCAGGAATGGCGCCGACACCATCCCCGGCACCGGTCACAGCACTACCAATGGCGCAAGAATTCACCACAGCACTGGCCGTGGTGTCAACCCCGGTACCGAGCATGGCACCGGACATGGTACCGACCACGGCGCCAGAATCCTCCATAGCAACCAGCTCAGCACCAACCAAAACACTGGGCCTGGCACAGACCACAGCACCGACTGCAGCACCAGTGTCAGCAGCAGCACCTGACAGAAAAGAAGAAGCACCAGCTTGGCTAGTTCCCAGGGCTCAGAAGTCCCAGAGCTGGGTATAGAAGAATCCCGGGGCTCCTGGGAGTCAGGCTGCCAGTCCAGGTCGTCCTGGTCCTCCTCTGAAGAGGAAATGACCAGGGAGACCTCCACATAGGCAACCCATGAGACCCTCCCTCCTAGAGCACCGTGAACAGCAGCGGAGACCCAGCACCGACCCCGGCACCACCTCGCTCACTGACACCGGGGCAGTGTCGGAAGGCGACACCGAGGGCACCATCAGCGCAGGCCATGTGTATAGCAATGGCCGCGACATTGGGGGTGTCTGGACATCCGAGGAGTACCAGACTGAGGGGGGAGCTCACCACCCCACCGGTGGACAACTGTCCACCCAGCCTCTCACGCTGGCCTCCAGCCTCGGGGAGACCAGAAACAGAGGCCTGCTCCCCCTTGGTACGTATAGTACCGGAGGGGGGGGACCTTGGGGAAGGACCCAAAGACCTGGTCTTAAGAGTCCTGGGACCACCGCTGCCCTCCAAAAGAAGAATCGCAACCCACCTTTATCATGCCCACTTCAAGGACCAGACGGTCCATGGAAAAACAGGTGCCACAATTGTCCATGTCATGCTTCGGACCCAGGCAGGACAAACAATGATCATGATGGTCTGTAACAGTCATGAGCTTGCCGCAGGGGCACAGGCGGGCATGCCCCGTCTTAGACTTAGAACTAGGCCCCGGACCAAACATAAATGCATGGACACAAAAAAAAACCAAAAAAAAAAAAACCATAAAACACAGCTAAAGACTCGGTGCCAAAGGTAAAGAGTTTATCAGTTCCTGAACAATTCATTTACAGCACTGAGTAACGGCAGCAGCAGAAATAGAAATTTGAGGATGATTCAAGATGGCTGCAGCTACCACAGAGTGATGCACACTCAGTGGGAAAAGGAGAACTGAGTTGTTGGAGGGGCCGGCGTGAGTTACTGGGCGGCACCATCCCTAGCGCCAGCTCCTCCTAACGAAAAACTTTTGAGCCAAAAGCTTCCTGCGGGGTCCTAGTGCCTCCGCTTGAACCCACCAGTAATGAATGGTGAAGACTGATATAGGTAAGATCTATCCACACAAACAAAAGAGGCTGCCTATCACAAGTGCCTAAGTGCTGACTGACGGAAGCCATACTGATATTTTAGCCAATGCTTATTTCTAAATTTCTAACCATTCCAGTATATTGTATTTTGCTACAAGTGTCTCTCATACAAACGGCTTCAAAATTCTGAACTCCTAAGTTCAGTTGGAATATTGGATTTTGGGATACTCCAGAGAGAAGGTGTGGTCTAATGGTTAAAGCCCTTAACTGTGAATCAGAAGAGCCCAGCTTTCAAGCCCCCCCCCCCCAAGACCACTGGCTTTCTGGGTGACCCTGAGCAAGTTGTTTGACCTTCTAGTGCTTTAGTCTCAGCAGCCATTCAATTCTGTAGATGCAGAACCCACAGAAAACAAGATGTTGCATATCTCAGCTGGAATCGCCTGGATGAAAAAAAATTGTAAAGAAATATTGTTTGCCTAGAGTTTGTCTTTTTTGTAAAACATATACGACTTTAAAGGCTTTATTTAAAATCAGTTACAGAAAAGTACAGGTACGTAAGAACTTACCGTAACAGTAGATCTTCGAGAACAGCTCTTGCAGCAGGTTACACCATTAGAACTGAAGCCGGCAGGCGCCAGGACCCCACGGAAATTTTCTAGCTAGCAGTATCCAGCGGGGACTGTCCCCGACGTTGGCCCTGCCCCTGACGTCAGGCATCATATAAAAGGGGGCGGTCCCCCAGAATCCCCAGTTCTTCCGCCAGAGACTCCCGGCCATTCGATGACATCAGAAGTGGAGACTGAGGATCCGCCATCAAAAGGTATTCGGAACGGTGTTAGAAACACTTAATCCTAGAAAAGAGATATTGGAACAACTCTACCTCCAGAGGGGATGGTGGGTTGGAAACTACCTGCTGCAAGAGCTGTTCCCGAAGATCTACTGTTACGGTAAGTGCTTATGTAACTATGCTATCTTACTTCGAGAAACAGCTCTTGCAGCAGGTTACACCATTAGGACAGATTCTCAAGCAATAGTGGAAATCCCTCGCAGATGGGAGGAGGCTAGGTAGAGATAGAGAGTTGGACCGTAGCCTAGAATAGTAGTCCCTAAAGGACTGCTAGACCAAAACCAGCTCTTCGCTGTGATGCAACATCCAGGCTATAATGCCTGATAAAGGTGTGCACAGTGCTCCAAGTAGGCGCTGCGCAGATAGCTGAAATGGGTATGTTCTTTACAGCAGCAAAGGAGGTAGCCACCCCCTTGTGGAATGCCCCCTAACTGAGCCCAGTAGGGATTTGCTACGTTTCTGGTAACAGAACGTGATACACTGGCTAAGCCACCTGGAAAGCAATTGTTTAGAAACTGGAGCTCCCAACATCCTGTGGGCGAAGGAGACAAAAAGCTGATCAGATTTACGGTATTGCCTGGTTCTGGTCAGGTAGTATCTTAAGACACCTATGCACATCTAGAGTATACAGCAGGGCCTCTCCTCTATTAGAGTATTTAGGGAAGTACACTAGCAGATCGATATCCTGATTAAGGGTGAGGGCCGAGACCACCTTAGGTAGAAACTTCGGATTTGTTCTTAGGTGAAAAACCAAATAAGGTTCTTTGCACATAAGTGCGTGTAGCTGAGAAATCCTTCTGGCCGACGTAACAGCAACTAAAAATAATGTCTTCCATGCCAGAAGATGTAGGTTGCAATCCGCAGCTGGTTCAAAAGGTGGCAGTGTAAGCTGCTCCAGGACAAACAGTAAGCCCCATGGAGGAATAGGATCCTTAATCGGAGGTCTAAGGTGAAGAACACCTCTCAGGAAGGCTCGTGCTGTGTCCAACTGAGTTATGGGACGTCAGCCTATAGGTGTATGATAGGCTGAGATGGCAAAAAGGTGTACTTTAATAGAGGCGTAGGCCAAGCCTGCCTGGAAGAGAGACAGGAGGTAGTCCAGGACCGACCTTTCCGGACAATCCATCGGGGAAAATCCTCATGCTTGAGCCCAGAGGCAAAATCTGCACCATTTCATGGCATATGTGGTGTGAGTGGCCAGTTTTCTAGCAGCCACTAGAACATCTCATCTGCTACCTCTTGCGAGACCCCATACCGCATGATAGCTATGTCTCTAGGAGCCAGGCGTGCAGGTTCAGAGAGCGAAGGTCCGGATGGACCAAAGAACCTGCCTCCTGGGACAATAAGTGAGAGCTGACTGGCAGAGGCACCGAAGGTTCCTGGTACAGCAGAGGGAACCAAATCTGTATGGGCCAAAAAGGGGCGATAAATATCAGCATCACCTGCTCTCTGCAGAGTTTTAATAGGACTCTCTGGATCAACAGGAAGGGAGGAAATGCATAGAGAAATCTGCCCATCCAGGAGAGGGACAACACGCCTCACCAAAAAACACCAGGCCCTGGATCTAGCGAGCAGAAATTGGGCAGTTTTGCATTGGATGAGGATGCGTAAACGTCTAACTCTGGTGCGCCCCATCTGTGAGTAGTTCCCATTCGTGCACTGTGGCCTAAGAGTGGCTCAGGCTGTCTGCGATGACGTTGTCCACTCCTGGGACATGAACAGCAGTGAGGTTTGCGCCGTGTTATAGAACCCAATCCCACACCCTCATGGTCTCCCTGCAAAACAGGTAGGAACGGGTGCCTCCTTGTTTGTTGAGGTAATACATCACCGCGGTACTGTCTGTTTGTAACAGGAGAGTAGCTGGTGGGATCTCCGACTGGAAGGCCTGCAGGGCATAAAGAACTGCTCTCATTTCCAAAATATTTATGTGGAGATGAGCTTCCTGGGGTGTCCACGAGCCCTGAGACCTGACCCCGTCGAGGTGTGCTCCCCAACCGAAACCTGAGGCGTCCGTGGAGAGCATCACAATCGGAGACGGCACAATGAAGGGGAACCCCGCCAACAGGTTCTTTGAATCTAGCCACCATTGCCAATCCCGGATTACGGCATTCGTGATCTGAATTGGAAGCTGCAAATGGTCTTGCTTCTGATCCCATTGAGCCCGTAACATCCACTGGGTCACCCGCATGTGGAGACGGTCTAGCGGGACTGGTGCAATGGCCACAGCCATGTGTCCGAGCAGGCAAAGGACCAGTCTGGCTGGGACAGTCTTCTTTGCCAAGATGTCCCTGATGAGGGATCTGATGTGTTCCGCTCTCTCCTGGGTCAGAAAAGACGGTGTACAGAACTGCACCTATGAGCTGCAGATTCTGTGACAGAACCAAGCGTGACTTCTCCTGATTGACAATGATGCCCAATGTCCCGAACAGGGACTGAGTACAGTGAATTGCGGACATTAGAGCCTCCCAAGAGGGTGCCATGAGGAGCCAGTCATCTAGGTAGGGGAACACGTAGTGGCCTTGTCTCCTCAGAGCCGCCGCTACGACTGCCATGCACTTCGTAAACACCTGAGGTGCTGATGACAGTCCGAAAGGAAGGGCTCGGAACTGATAATGGTGACCTAGAAATTCGAAGCACAAGAACTTCCTGTGCGCTCGAGCAATGGGTATGTGCAGGTAGGCATCCTGCATGTCCAAGGACGCTAGGAAGGCGCCCTGCTTGAGCATGGGTATCAGACCGGGAAGGGTCACCATGCGGAAGTGTTTGTAGAGTACTGAAGCGTTGAGATCGCTGAGATCCAGTATCGGACGGAGGTGCCCTGTCTTTTTGGGAACCAGAAAGAAGTAGGAATAGTAACCTGCACCTCTCTGGTTCCTCAGTATATGCTCTATAGCATCCTTTCCTAGAAGCGTGAGCACCTCCTGCTGTATGAGCAGTGCGTGCTGACCCAAATAACGGGAAAGCAGGGGAGGTCTTGACGGTGGATGGTCGAGGAATTCTATAAAGTGACCTCTCTTGATCATTTGAAGTACCCACCGGTCGGTGGTAATCGACTGCCACCCTGAAAAGTGGCGAGCGATGCGACCCCCGGCCTTTTCTGCCCATTGATCCAGAGGAGGGGCGGGGGGGGCCAGGAAGGAGTCATGCTGTGGCAGCGTTGGTTCCCGCAGGCTGGGCCGGTTTGGTATACTGCTGACCGCTGCCTGGGGAAGATTTAGGTTGGGCCTTACGGTGGAAGGTGCCCCTTTGTTGCTGGCCGGAACGTGGCTGCTGTCATTGTTGCTGGCCGCGAAAGTGGTTCTGGTTCCTACGAAAGGAACCAGATTTGGATCTGTACATGGCCTGTACAGACTTTACTGCCTTCCCAGCATCCTGAAGCTTGATGACGACCTTTTCAGAGGGTTCACCAAACAGGACGTCTCCGCTGTAAGGGACATCGAGAATACTCTTCTGTACGTCTGGGGTAAAACCGGAGACACAGAGCCAGGAGTGTCTCCGGAGACAGTCCGCAGAATCATATGCGGCTCGTAACACTTGGGTCCCCACGTCTGACCCTGTGTGGAGGAGGTTCAAGAGCTCCACTTTCTGCTCGCCATCCAGTAGTTTATCAACTAGGTCCTGACCCTGTTCCCAAAGGGCATTCTGAAACTGATTTTTAGTTTGAAAACTCTAGACCAGTCTATAGGTATGAATGTTGACTGTAATTGGCAGGCATGTTTTTAAATAAAATATCTGAAATAGATAAGTACCATATTTTGTCATCTGTACATGCTCTGTTCATGTTTACAATTGTTATATTTGTGTCTTTTTAATATACATATAGCAAGTTCATAATTATAGAGCCAATTCCGTAGGTGCTTTGTACTGGGTCCTTATTAGGAAGTAACATTGGAGTGAATCATAATATTTATAAAATGAGTTTAAATTCATGAAGCAGTTCGCATTATTAAAGTGAAAGTTGATGTTATTAATGTACATTTCTGTCCATAAAAAGTCTGAATCAATAAGTTTAAAAAGTTTATTGTACACATAGCACCTAATTTCTTTGTCTGTACAGTTTCATGTGTTCCTGTATCATATGATAAAATATCAACGCTTGTTACATTAGTTTACATATTTGAAAAGATGAATGAAATATCCAGCCACCCTCAATGCTTATTTGGGTGTTCCCTTTCTTTCCTATAAAGTTTTGTTTACGGTTTACACAGAATTCTTTGGCTCTTTATAGATCTGTTAAAGATACAGAGAGTGCAGAGCTATATACGATCATTTCTCAAGGTATGCTGGTTATGGGGGAGTTTAAGTTTTTAACTTTTGTTACATTTAGACATGACTGCTCCTATAAGCGTTTTAAAATAAATCAAAATACTGTATTTCATGTATTTATTTCAGGAAGAGGCTGAAAGAAATTCAAGTTTTGATGTTCCAAAATGATAATGTGTATAGAAATGTTTTTCAACAGGTAGACATATGGAGTGAATAGTATAATAGCTATAAGAAATATGGGAAATTATAAGTTTCAAAACATATAATAAAAGCATTTATTTGTTTTTGAATAGATGTTAATGAAGCCCCGTGATCAAGCTCATAGGAGCGAAACGTAGGGGTGAAGTGAACGGAAATAAAAATGAATCATCATAAAGAACAGCAGACTCAAGCTATTTGTTGGATAGGACTTTGAAGCACCCTCTAGGAGTCTAAGATACATTTAATTGGTCACCATTACCCAGATATTTTTGTTTCATTCTGAAACTGAACCATATGAGACAGATAGTTCAGGGACCTGATGGAGCATGTAGCCTCCCCAGGGCATCCAACTGCTTGGATTCCTGGTCCGGTGGCTGTGTACTCAGATGCTGTGGTCATTGGGACCTGTCATGAGAGGCCATAATGACCAGGGAATCAGCCAGAGGTTGTTGCGCCAAGTATTGGTCCTCTGTCAGAGCCCTGTACAGGTGGTCAGCTTTCTTCGGCACCACATGGGTGGAGTGCGGACACTTCCACGCAGCCTTGGTGACGTCCGCGAAGGTGTCCACCAAGGGTGGCACCACCACAGACTTAGGGTCCTTCTGCCGAAGGTAACAAGCTAGGCACTGTCTCTCAGGGTCAAGATCTTCCGAATCCCATCCCATGTTCTCCTGGATGTGCCTCATGATCTCAGAAAAGGAGGGATCATCCAGAGGTGACCTGGGCAGGTCTTGTGGGTCAGGTGATGGGATGCTGATTGGAGAAGAAGACCTGGAGGTATCTGAAGTATCAGGTCTAGAATCATCCCCTGGCAGAGTGGACTGTCAACGTCTGGGTCGCTTAGGACTGGGAGACCCTGAGGGAGATCTTGAAGGGGGCCTTCTCCATTCTTTGGATCTTCCCCTAGGAGGTGGAGTGTGCTCCTTGGGGGTCAGTGGTCTTCCTGCTGGCCCCTGTGGTGGAAGAGGAGGAGTAGGAGGAGGTTTGACTGGGATCACATCCTTCTTTATTGTGTCCCACCAAAAGGTAAAGAGATCTTTGACCTCTTGAATATTCATACTCGACGACGGACCTGGCGCCGGTGGTCTGTCACCAGTATCTGGCGTTGGGTCTGAGGGCGTCTCCAGGATTGGCGAAGGCTCCTGTGGAAGCCCGACGTCCTCATCATCACCTGCCTGGTCATCAGGCAAAGTCAGCTCCTCCTCTGTAGAGTCCTAGCTACTGGTGTCCACCGGTGACGGGGAGGCAGTCTTCAGCTCTGGCGAACGTCTCACTGACATCAGGTGCTTAGCCAACGTCTGGTCCGACGGGCGTTTGCCCGATGAAGGGTCGGAAGCCCGCTTCGGGTCCGTCGTCCGTTTTAGGGACGCCAGGTCCTTAGTCTTCCTGAGAGGGGGATCCGGACCCCTGAGAGGCTGGGAGACCGATCTGGTGTCGGGGTCCCAGTGTCTCTCTGAAGAAGCTTTGGAAGAAGGCTTGTACTGGTGACAGTCTGAAGACTTCGATGAGGCCCGGGAAGGTGTTGAGGAAGCCGAAGGCCTGGAAGTCTTGATGGGATGCAGAGATGCCGAGGTGCTGCCTGAAGACTTGACCTTTACTGGAGGGGGCTGAGAGCGAGCCCTGGAGGGACAGCGGTCTGAGCGCGTGGAGCCTGAGCTGGTGCGCGAGTCTGTGGCCCGGTTAGGGGATCTGGACCTGGCCTTCTCCCGATGCTTGTCCCAGTGTTTGTGGGACTTAGAGATAGACTCACCTCTGGAGGTAGGGTCTTTGTCCATGCTTTTTAACTTTTTTTCCAAGAGGAGCCCCTGAAGTGCCTTCTGGCGGTGGATCCTGGTGCGACTACTGAACCCCTGACAAAAGGAGCAGGCCTTGGTGTCGTGTTCCAGGCCTAAGCACCGCAGGCAGGACAAATGAGGATCCTTGAAAGGGATCTGTTTGCCGCAGGCACACTTGGAAGTATGTTCTTCTGAAGGAGTTGGAGATGCCGACATTTAGCGGTAAACTGTAAAGTTTTATTCGTCATACGCTAGGGGGGGACCATGAGGCTGATGCTAGAGAGTCGACAGTGAGAAAAAAACTGGGGATTCTGGGGGACCACCCCCTTTTATATGATGCCTGACGTCGGGGATGGGGACGACGTTGGGGGTGGTCCCCGCTGGATACTGCTAGCTAGAAAATTCCTGTGGGGTCCTGGCACCTGCCGGCTTCAGTCCTAATGGTGTAACCTGCTGCAAGAGCTGTTTCTCGAAGTAAGATCTGTCTTCTCTGTAATTTGGAGCTTTACATAACTGTTCACACCCTCTCAAAACTCACAAAAGTCAATAAGCAATGCAGTAATTTTGCATATGTAAAATACACCATGGATTGTTCACAGTACAATCATAACTGTAGGACCCTCAGATTATGCTTTCAGTTCCATGGAAATGTTTTGGTAAACAATCGCTTCCTTTCTTTCTCGCACTCGCTTGCTCTGCCCACATTGTTTCATTTTCCTACATATAAATAACACAAACCCCTGTTATTTCGTAACCTGCAGACTGCTCTAGTTCTCGGTGAAATAACTAGAGCTGCTGTAGCTCTAGGAATCAGACCAGTGATTAGTCTGCAGTTGGTAAATTCTCGTCATGCCAGAAGAGGGCACCTGTGGCCCTAGTTTTAAATAGGGAGTCTTTAGCTACCTGTAAACCTACTGGAACCTGGTATGTAGTTTTCACTTCATTCACCAACTGTAAACTGAATCATCCTTCTGCCCCTGTGTAACACTTTCAGATTACTAAACCATCCTTAAAAAGTAAACAAACATATACCACCCCTCGGAGTATGTGGCCTATGAGCCGATGGAACACTAAACACGGATATCGTACTGTATAGTGTGATATCAAAAAAGCGATGCACACAGGTTTAACAAGAAGCACCTTCTCTGCTGAATTATGACACTCGACTGAACAGTAAGCCCATCAGGTCACTGTCTCTGTTGCTTGGAAAAAGGACTGCCGTGCACTATGTCAACAGACGGAACCTCCCCCCACAGCACTATGACAGCAGCTCTGAATTTGCCACAGCTCTGATCTGGATCACTCCAACATCATTAGCTCTACAATTTCCCAACATTTCACACAAATCCTATGTAAGATGACAAAGTTGGAGGTCCACAGCGAATGTCACATTACTATCGCGCTGCAATACAACCCTCAGGATAACACACACAACACTTTATGTTATGCTGCCTTGTTTATCAGTACCTGCGTGAAAAGTTTCACAATGATTCACAATGGAAATACAAAAACATGGACAAGATGCAGTCATAACTGTCTACCGGAACCCCCCCAAAAAGAAGCCTCCGTGAGAATAAGAGGCAGAACATATATGAATATCTATGAAACTAACTTAAGAGATTTAATTCCTTGTGGTAGTACCCTTGCAAACAATACTCTATGTCTTGCATACCTGTATCTTGTAACACTGCCTTTTATAACACTGTACGCTGTCCTACCCAGGACCTCCTTGTAAATGAACTTGTTCACTAGAACCTTTTCCTGGTGAAATAAATAAATGTAAATACACATGTAGCTTCATCAGGTAACAGCATTTCTGTATTAATTACGCTATTAACATGGTGTGTTGTTTGTTGAATATTTGCTGTAATGACATGTCTGCCAATGCCCAGATACCCTAAGTGTCGCTAAACAATCATTGTAGCATGGTACAAAACATTAGACTGACATACAGACCAGAGAGTGGTTGAAAGGCATCAGGTGATCAAAACGGAGCAATATTAATCCAGCAGTAGAGCCCGCTCTTGCAGTACCTCTGCAAGCCACCTTAACAGCGCCAGGAGTCAAATATAAGATAATATCGGCAGCGCGCCTGAAAATGCTGGCACAGAGAGAGAGAGAGAGAGAGAGAGTTTGTGTCAGTAACTATTCGTACCTGTAGATGGCGCTGCTGATGCCAAGAGTGACAGAATAATTGTCGGGATGCCGTGGAGTGCCATACTAGGTCGGGGCACCTCGGAGAGAAGCGGGTCGAATGGCAGAACAAGTCAGATAAATGCCTGCAACACCAAAAGGTGCCTTTGAACTCACAGCGATATAACTGACTATGACCAATTAGGGTTATTGAAATGAAGCGGGCAGCATAAAAGCAGTTTGACTGACGGCAGTACAGGAGTATTTTGACATTTTATTGCCACTAGAGAAAAAAAAAATACATGTCTCCCAGAAGGAACCACGGTCATCTATGTCGCCGGTGTTACAAGGAAGGCGAATACAGGAAAACTGCCGGTGAGAATGAGAAAAAAAAAGGTTCTGTCTCTGTGACACGGCAATTGTATGTCTGCATTTCTTCAGAAGTGCTCTACACTAGGTAAATATATGTGATGGGTTGAATGTGCACGCGCACGGTGATACATCTTCAACGACTGAAAAGCACGACCCTGCACCATGACTTCTCCAGTAGAATTACTGATCGTGTGAATCTGTATGTGGTTGTGAGTAACACTGTAGTCTTAACAATACTTCCCCTGCACTTGCCATGTTACAAGTGGATAAATCCCCTCCAGGGTCAGGCTCTACCGGTGGATTAATGCCCGGTGGATAGTTGGAAGCACTCAGCCTGTGGCCTCGTGTACCAACCCCCCCCCTCCCAACCAGGGCATTAATCCACTGGTAGAGCCCGACTCTGGAGAGGATTAATGCTCACATGTAACATCAGCAACTACGGTTTGTAACTGGAGCTAGCTTCTATTCATCCACAGGCTCTATTTCACACTCTGCAAATCCAACTGTCAAGTACATCATATACGCTACTAACACTCAACTCCATGATACGTCTCCATCAACTCTTTCAGACTGCATGCCCATCATAAAGACCTGGTTCCACTCCAAATCTCAGCAACTTAATGCTGCAAAATCTGAAGTACTCTTGTTGCGGGAACAAGGTATCCTAGCACAACAGTTCTTTTACTTATCTCATGAGTTCTGGCTTCCAATACGAATAATATTATGAACCTCAGGAAAACACTTGACCCATAACTCTCCTTAACTCACCAAAAGCCCATTATTCAAAGATCTCACTTTGCTCCTTGCAAAGTCCGAACCCTGAGCACAAATTAACATAATGCCTTAAATCTTCTATATTCAAAGCTGGAGCACAGTGTGGGTGCCCTAAACATGTCTGAATATCACCCCCTGCAGCAAGGCTCAAACTGAGGCACTAAAAGGTATCTTTGGCACAATCCACAGCCCCCAGCTGGCCACTGAGAGCTATGTGGCCATTGGAAACATACAGCTGGTGAAGCGACATTCCAATTAGGGTGTCCCTAACCTGTTAGTGTTTTGCACTAAATTGCTATATTGCTGGAAGTCTCCATGCAAATGACCTGTTCTCCCAACCAAGGCCGTAACAGGTTATCTGTATCCCATTATGTCCTCATTACACTATGAGGAGCAATCCTTTGCTCCTTGGATTGTGTGACGTTCAACCACTCTGGAGTGACACAGCCCCACATGGTCCATTTCACTTTGTTCTGCAATTTCTTTACCCAGGTCAGTTTAGCCAGCTGAGTTGCAACACAGAATTAGCCAGCAGTGTTCTGCTGCAACCCAGTTCAGTAGACTGGTGCACTGAATAGTCAAGAGACTTGCTCTGGGTCACAAAGTGAGCATTTGGCTGTTGTGGTGTTCACACTCGAATACATCACTGGTGCCAGTAATAACCCTCACCCCAGTGCTCTATGTCATAAAATATTAGTTCATGGTGCCAGTGGTCCCCTCCCTACCTAGTCCTAGCACTGAATTAAAAAACAGACAATGAACTCCTGGTGTCAGCGGTACCCACTTCCCTCATCTGATCTCAGAACTGTGTTTAACAATTAATCAATCCTATGCCAGTTGCACCCCCTGTCCCGATAACATTACTGTATTTAAAAATAAATTAATCCCTGGTGTCAGTAGTACCCACCTCCTTCACTCGAATCCCAGCACTGGATTTAAAAATCAATTGATTCCTAGTGCCAGTGGTACCCACCTCCTTCACCCGATCCCAGAACTGCATTTAAAATCAATGAATCCCTAGTGCCTGTGGTACCCACCTCCCTCACCCAATCACAGTGCTTTATTAAAGAATAAATGAATCCCTGGTGCCAGTGGTACTGACCTCCCTCACCTGATTCCAGTATGTATTTAAAAATCAATTAATCCCTAGTGCCAGTGGTACCCACCTCCCTCTCCCGATCCCAGCACTGTATTAAAAAATCCATTAATCCCTAGTGCCAGTGGTACCCACCTCCCTGACCCGATCCCAGCACTGTATTAAAAAATAAATTAATCCTTGATTCCAGTGGTACCCACCTCCCTCACCTGGTCGCAGTACTATATTTAATAACTGAATAATCCCTGACGTCAGTGGTATCCATCTCCCTCACCTAATCCCAGCACTGTATCAAAGAAAACAATTCCTGGTGCCAGTGGGACTCTTCTGCCCTTCTCGATTCCAGTAATGTATTTAAGAAATGATTAATCCCTGGTGTCAGTAGCACCCCCTCTACCTCACTCAATCCCAGTACTGCATTTAAAAATCATTAATACCTGGTGCCAGTGGTACCCCTCACCTGATCCAAGAACATATGATGTTCCCTATCCCCCGGTTGTCTAATGGTTCCCCCCGCCTGGTCCTTCTTCATCCCCTCACCTGGTCCATTTTCAACAGAATACGTCCCGCAAGTACTGTATCACTATACAGAGAGTTACAGTGATACAGTAACTTTTATGTGGCAGCTGGTGGACAGCACCGGCGGTGTGCGGCTTGTCTTGTCTTGCCACTCATCATTAGAATTTGGTGGGGGGGAACAGAAGGGCTAAACAAGACTACTGGGAACAGAGAATATTATCTCTTGGAATACAATGACAGGGGAGCTACCACTGGATTACTAAATACAGTACTGGGACTGTACGAAGAAGGGGGCAGCACTGGCACCAGGGATAAATACTTTATTAAAAACAGTACTGGAATAAGGGGTACCAACAGCAATGGCACCAGGGATAAATGTTTGTTTTTAAATTTAGTACTGGGCCCAGGGGTGAGGGAGGGGGATTTATTATTATTATTATATTTTTTTTTTTTTTAACTACAAAGCACTGGGATCGGATAAGGGAAGGGTTGCCAGTGGCACCAAGGATTAGTAATTTATTAAACTGATTACTGTGAACATGGGAGGGAGGATCTCTAGTACTAGGGTATTTTTTTAATTGTACAGCCAGGCTAGCTAGGGTAGGGTTTTGTTGCTTTGAAAAGCAAGTGCTTAATACAGATGTACATCTTAAAGAATGAAAGTCTGGGGCCTTTAGATGCCTTTGCAATCACTTTGTTTGCTTGTATTTGTTTCTTTAATTACCTTTTCATCTTTGTATTTGTATTTTTCCAACTACTAGTAAAACAAGAATCCAATGGAATTCTTGTATTGTGATGTCAGAGAAGTTTTACTGACAAGGCTCAAAGTGTATTTCAATGGGAAACTGCAAACCTGTTTTCTGATTTAGTAACACTTTCTACTATCAAAATATTATATATGTAATAGAAAAGTGTGACTTGGATAACCTATTATCTCTTATAATGTAGCTGATGACACTTTCGCCATAACCAGATTTTACTTGGGAAGAAGAAAAGAAAGGCCAATTACTATTTTAAAAGTTGTAAAATCATACAGATGCACCACAATAGTGCAAACACACAAACTGTGAAGTCTGCTATTGAAAGAAGTATCTAGATCTTTTGAAAAAAAGAGAAGCGCATATTTATTTATTTGTACATCGGTTTACAACCTTTGAGCCAGAGGCCCATTTCCAAAGGTACCTCGTCACATTGAGGACAAATACATAACAGACTTTTGGTTACATCAAATGGGTTACATAGTTAGCAGGCACATATGATTACAGCATTTAAACAGATAAGCCAGCTAAGTTACAGTGGCACATTCTTGCACGATGGTACGAGCAAGCAGCAGGATAATAGCAGTTCAAACAGCAATGGGTGAGGATTAAAAGAGGTGAGGTGTGGATGCCGCCCGGTGGGCATTGTCAGGGCACAGACAGCTATGCCTCAATCATAGACAGGTGCAGCTACGCGTATTAAATAGTTGGCTTCGAAGTGCAGTTTTGAATTTTTGGTTTCTCACTGAAAAACACTGGGCTCCTAAGTAGCTGGCAGTTTCTGACATCACAATACCAGAATTCTACTAAATTCTTTTTACTAGCAGTGTGAAAAGCAAAGGTAAAACCCCACTTGTTTCCCTGTACTCATTTAATTACTAACACGCTGAAATACAATAAATAAAACAGTCAGTTGTCCATTTATTAGCCATAAATGCCTGGGGCTCAATTTTTAAATGGCTCTGAATGCCGCAAGCCCGGGTGCGCTGAACATATGGTATACTGGGCTTGTGGCATTCTCCCAGCCAGGGATCGGGATGTCTGATCCCGTACGCTAGTTGCCACAAGTTAGACCAGCTTTTTTCTATTCCAGTTTACGGCAATCCCAGGCACCCTTTTTACAGAACTTGTGCCGAATATCTGGTGCAAGCTGCCAAAAATTGGGTAAAGTGTCGCAACTGTGCCCGACCTACCTAAACTGGGCACAGCTGCAGCAAAGGCGTTTGGTGCAGCTGCACCAAGAACAGGCTACATTTGAAAATCGAGTCCCTGGTCTTTAACAATGCACCATCACTAGTGCATTGTTAAAACATAGTTCCTAAAAGCATCCACTAGTGCTGCACTGGAAGCCCCTCTGCACTTCCAGAAACTTTTGAATATACCACTACGCACCGTATGCATTCATTTGCATAGGTGATTGATATTAACTAGTATTAACACACTAACAGCATAGCTGCATTGATTGTGTGTTTTAATATGGCAGCGACTGTGATAGGCTGAAGGCTGCATTATTGGCTTTTAGCATTGCACTAATCCTGCTGGCGCAGCACTGGTCTAGTATCTGGGCCCATATCAATCAAATTCACAAGACATCTTATTTTCACCTCCAATGCACTGCTCACATCCAACCCTAGCCTACAGTACATTGACTCCAAACCTATACAAGCCTTTATCCATGACGTCATCCATCATCTCCAACCAGCTCCTGTTTTTCACCATACTGCTCTCCCCAAAACACCTTCCTGCTAAACTGACTTCAAAAGATCAAAAACTCTGCAGCCAGACTTCTTACCTATGAAAAAGAACCTCAGTGCAAAAGCTGTTAGGCAAGGGTTACCCTGGAAGGGCACTGGCAAAAAGGCCACATTTCAAAGAAACACAAATTTATACATATACTATTAACACTAAGCATTATGGGAAGTATATGCAAATCACCATGAAGGAAACGGCTGCTCCACTGACCAGCCAGTTCCTTAATAGTGATTTCATATACATCCCATGACACTGTGCATAAGTGGGGTATGTGCAATTTTGTATTTCTTAGCCATACATGCAAATTAGACATCAATCTGTACTAGTGGATTTTAGCAGGTTCTGCTTACAGCAAAAAATGTATTTTAACATCTGCATCCTCAAAAGCAATCCATATTTCGGCATCACTCTATGTCCCTCTGCTTTCATCTGAGTTCACCTTCTTTATCCTCTCTTTTCTGCTACAGATCACCTTTTATTTTATCCCTTACAAAGGACTGAACTCTTGCTAATGAAATCTTTAGCTCTACAACTCACATCCCCTGTACTCCTCTTCAACCTGAGGTCAGTTGACTTTATCTACTGTTCCAAGTCCTTCCTAAAGACCCACCTCCACTTAAAAAAATAATTTTAATTCAATCTTTTGCATGCTTTACTACCCTTTGTTGCAGAATTTAATTCCCACCCTGCACATTTACAATATATCAGTGAACTGCATGTGATGCAAAAATTGGCAATGTTGTGCAATGCTAGCAACAACTGCACCACCTAGTAACTGAAGGTATGCAAGCAGGGATGAGAACAGGAAAGAACTTCAGCATAAACTGTGCACACTGCAGGACTCGGGGGGAAATAATGAACTGGCACTAGGTTTGAACAGCCCTGTCGAAAACGGCGCCGTACATATCAGCACTGTATTAGCAGCGCTATCCAATACAGCACCAGGAAGGACAGCTGCCAGCAAACACAGTGCCAATGGTAGCTGTAGGGACACCACAGCAATGACCAGGCCCCCCGCACCACCTGTAACTAAATTATCCAACTCCGAGGGGGAACGAATCACAGGGAAAAGGTGAAATTCACAGGGCAGTGGGATTACTGTTTCCATAGCCCTTTGACAAAAAAAAAAAAAAAACTGACTTCCCCAACAGAAAATTAAAATTGTTGAGGGGAGACCAGGATTAGAACCCTGGTCTCCCAGTCTGTACTGGCCGAGCTGCTGCCTTAACCTGCTCCGTCACAGGGGCAGCTTGGCCAGCAGTCGCAATTTTCTCCTTCTTCCCCACTCCTATAAGCCAGCTGAATAGCAATAAGGGCAACAGTAGTTGCTGGACTCTATTATATCCCTGTCACTATTTCATCCTGACAGCGCTGTTCAGGATGTGCTGTTTTGACCTGGTAGGGGATGAACTCACCCACACACTGGCAAGAAAGGATGCCTTGCCCTGGAAAGATGTTTAAAGAATACAGATCTCAGTGCTACAAGTGAGGACTAGAACACAAAAGCAAGGTAGGGAAGGCAAGATGCAGCCAGCATGGGTGACATCATCATTCATATTCAAAACATTTTTTATATATATTCAGGAGACTGTAAGGAATCAAGACCTGATTAAAAACGGAAGGTAGTAAGTTAGATAAGTAGCAAAAGCGAAAATGAGATCGCAAAAAAAGAGCTAATTAAAAGAAACACATACGCACAGGAAGCATCAAAAGATGAGGGTAAGATGATAAAGGATCAAGTTAACTTAAAAGCAAAATCTGAGGCATATAGTGAAGGACATGCTATAGGAAGAAGCAAAAGAACGAGAGGAAAACAGAAGGGGATTGCAAGTTATAAAGATCATTAGTAAAAACAGAGAAAAGGAAAAATTTCTGATCACCCTTGTCAGTTATATTGCACTAAAGTGCAGGAATAATAAGGTCTCTTACCACTAGAGAAAATGTGATTTTTTTTTGTGGTGTTTTTTTAAAACTATTTTGCACTATTAAATGAAACTAAAAAACAAGACCTGTCTGCCACATGGCCCAAAATATTTTGGCAGAGATAATGGTTAAAAAAAAATAAATAAAAGCAAGAGTAAGTAAGCTCTCTGCACTGTCTGTACTTTCCACAGTGTCAGTATGACTCGCTGAGTTGACAGCACTCTCACTTGTAGGATGCAAGGCTGGGGGCCTTACATCCCAAACTGGTGATTTGGGCTCTTACTCAGAGACGACACTTTGTGCCATACAAGGGCATGCTGCATTTTCGATGACACAGACCATCAGGTGAGACGTTAAACTGTGGTCCCCTCTCCATATCACTGCAGGCTGGCTATGCCTCTCTCAGTAAAACAGGTCAGTCTGAAATGATCTATGAATGAATGCGCTAATGTATGCATGTAGTAGAACACATGCAGTAATGTCCGTTCACTTTGCCTACATACAACCAATGCACTATCGGTATCTAAAGGCACCTGAAAGCATACCTCTCAACCTCCAGCCTCATAAATCAGGGACAAGGCTTGAAAAAAATCAGGGACAAAGGACCAAAATCAGGGACACATTTTCAAAATTAGTGATAACCACACAGGAAGCTGGTGAAATAAGGGGCTTACTGTAAAATGCAATTTCTAAATTACAGCAAGTCTGTAACTTTGATGTTTGACATTAATTTGTGTTTACAATCCCACAGTTTAGTCATGGAAACACAAATTTTAGGAGGGACAGGGTAACATTTTGAGGTAAAATCAGGGACGTCCCTGAAAATCAGGGACAGTTGAGAGGCATGCCTGAAAGGAACAGTAGAGTCAAAATATGCAAAAGTATATGCTGTGAGGTGTGTTTTGATATGTGTGTATATGTGTGTAGTCCTGGTGTGTCCTACCTTTTTGCTTTCTATTACAAATTTTTTTCTAAATTAGCCTGCTAATTATATGGCAGTTTTACGGACCCTGGGACCTCCATCTTAGCAAAGTTTATTGCTCTTCTCTTTCATACAATACCTCCTGTCTTATGTGACAGTGATGCCTCCAGGACCACTGATTCAGCAAGTACTAGAGACAGGAACCTGATGTTCAGGCCTCCACTAAGCAGCTCTAATTCAGTATGTTTGTTTTCTGTGCATCTGTGTCAGGTCTAGCCAGCAGGAGTAAGTGTTCTGTTTTTAAAACTTTTCACTTCATCAAACTACACACAGTCACAAAAAGCACACAAATCACCCCAGATCATCAATGCTAAAATTAAGAAAGACTCTAGCTGTTTTCTACAGAATAACCTACTCAATTAGCCCTCACATATTTGCTAAACTGTAAATGTAGCCATTAATGTACACTGGATAAGGAAAGGTACTTAATATCACAGCTCTGCTGTTATAAATCAACTCTAAAAGCAGTGCTTGTTGAATCCATGGTCCCGGATACATCACTGTCACATGAGACAGAAAGCATTGTAGGAACCAGAAGAGCAATAAACCATGCTAAGGTGACGATCCCCAGGGGCTGTAAAACTAGCAGGCTAATATTAGAAAAAAATCCTAACAGCAGGCAAAGGGAAGGACACACTAGGACTACACACACAGAAATCAAAACATTCTGCACAATGCATGTTTCTGAAAATTCTGACTATACTACTCCTTTAAGGTACAATTTATATGAAAGGCACTTATATATATTTATAAAATGGGCTAAGAAATCCCAACTCACTGATTGGCTACAACATCATCTGAGCCGTGTCCTTATCAGATGATATTGTAGCCAACCGGCACTACCACCCAGCAACATGCCGCATGACGAGAAAAAATCAGTGAGCTCTGCCAACTGAAAACAATAACGCTGACTGGCAGAGCTCACTGATGCCACAGCGGGAAACGTATTCCCTCACACCGGCGCACTGAATCGCAGTATCGCATTCACACTAATGTAGCACAGCATAAAACAAAAGAAAGCTACAGAAACAACCAAAACAAGCCACAATCATAAAAAGAGGAAGAAAACAAAACTCGCTACTGACGGCAAATGACGCTTATTGAAACATAAACCGGAAGTGTCATCCTGCTTAAAAGTGAACCAGAAATCCTTCATAGCACCTCTCGCTGCATCACAGCTTCCACCAATCCACCTATTTTCCACACCAACTAAAAAATACTTAGCAGTTTAAACAAAATCACAGTCCCAAGTCACAGCGCCATAGACGAAGCATCCACCTCGATCGACTGGCACAGCTGCAGATTCCGCTACCCCGCAGCACAAACTCCTACTCTATCTGTCTCCTGTAAGTTCACGATTACGCTGTTAGTCATATAATTGAAAACAAAGAATTATTCAATCAAAATCCATGTCAAAAATACCTGGACAGCTATAACCCACGATGCGACAGGACCTCTGAAGCATTTCTTTCATTCCGCTTCAAACAGGATGACACTGCATTTCTTTCGCTCTTTTAAAGAACCTGACACTACCAATCTATCTCTAAATACTGTCCTTGGTCAGTAGTACAGGTTTTCTTTTCAAACTATTTTTAATGATTTGCAAGTATTTTCAGGACCTCTGCACCATTTCTTTCGTTAAACAACATGACACTTCATTTCTTTCGTTCGCTTTTAAACAGGCTGACACTTGCAATGTATGTTTAAATACCGCCCTTTGTCATTAGTGACAGGTTTTCTTTCAATAGTATTTTTAATGATTTTAAAATATTTTCTTTCTTTCTGTACCTCTACAATCTAATAACAAATAATATATTTAAAAATCTTCAACTACTCATTTAAAACAAGTAAGCATATTACTATCCTAATGGTAATAATACCATGGAAAAAAAGGACTATTTTTTTCCTACAATCTTCTTCTATTATTTATTAAAATACCAATAAAAAAACTTTCAAAACTACAAATGTTGATTCACTTTACAGTTGCCCATTTTATAGCCAAGAATAATACTTCCAGGTGGTTACTGTTGATAAGAGCACGCTTAGCATAAGGTACAGCGAAGCTCATGCCTTAGCACACCCCTAGGCGTGTTCTTATTTAGCACGTAACCCACACCTCGTCATGTGTTATTGCTTACATATATATATTCTCTGCAAAATATTTTAATGCACCATTAGAATTTCAGCAACAAAAGTTGGGAAATGTGGTCTTAGGGCTTCCAGCCCTAACACCCTACCCTCACCCTGACTTTCCAACCCCAACACCTCACCCCCACCTTGTATGCAGGAACTGGCATGGGAAGTGTGCCTTGGGGTTGTGAACCCTAACACTCACCCCATTCCATGAGTAAGTATGTTGAAATGGGTACAGTATAGGAGAACAGGGCGAGCATTAGGGTTCACAACCCCAAGGCACACCCCCACACCTGTTTCTGCATGCAGGGTGGGGTGTTAGGGACGGAAACCCAGGGTGGGGGTGGGGGTGAGGTGTTAGGGTTCCCACATTTCCCATTTGTCACTGGAACTCTAATGGTGCATTAACAAAGTTTTTTGCAGAGAATATCCATACTTTCTGAAAAAGTATAATCGTAGGCTTATTTGCATGTAAGAGCACAGGCCCTGCGCTCCCAACCATCCATTATTTTTGAGAGATTGTAACGGTATCCTTATTTCCCTATGGGAGTGCAGGGCCTGAATCACTCCATACTCTTCTGTGTATCTGCATGTGGGAGCGCAGGGCCCTGTGATGCCATGTATGGATAAGGCCTGAGCTCCCAGTACTCCATAATGGCATTCACATTTGCATCTGGGAGCACACAGTGCCATCAATCCATAATGTCAGAGATATTGTATTCATATCCCTATTTCCATGTGGGAGTGCTGGCCCACCTTAATGGTATCTGTATCTGCATGTGGGAGCATAGAGCCCTCCGGGCTTTAGTGTAGGGCCTTGTGCTCCCATGCTGTAGTGTGCAGACCCAAATAAACACCTGACATTGCAATGTTCTCCTATAAAAAACACAGGAAATGTGAAACCTGTATTACTCGACATCAAATTACTATATTTTCACGAAACCAGCAAAAGGCACATCAGTGGGACAAGCCGTCTGTACCCTAGAATTTCAGAAGAAAATTGCAAACCGTTTCTTCACAGTGGAGTGAAACAATTCTGTATACCTCCCATTACAAAATGTTATCCTACGGTGAAACAAAGCAAAATTTAACTCTGCAGAACTCCAGAGCAAAGTAATATATTAAAGGCACATCTGTGGGGCAAGCCCTTTGTACCCTGAAAATTTTAGGCCAAAATAACTAGCCATTTTCTAACTGTGCAGTGACAAAGAAACAGCTGCCTTAAAAATCCTTTTTCACAAATTGCAAAACAGAATCAGTTTCCGCAGTTCCTTTTTTCTCAATTTGAGTTAAACAAAAATCCTTTATCATAAATGGTGAAAAAGAATACTTTTTCACAATTTTTTTTTCGCAATTTGCGGCAAAAGAAAATCTTTTATCACAAATTGTGGGAAAAGGTCCTTTTTCGCAGCATAAGTTTTACATGATTTGCGAAAAAGGATTTCCGCTGCTAAATAAACACATTTGTGAACAACTTATAAAACTGACCCCAGAATCTGATTCTACGGGCCCCGATTAGGTAAACAAAACTGCTGGTGTTTATGAAAACACTTTATATATTAGCAATTTAATTTTGTTTCCTTTACTAACTGAAAACAAGATGACAGCAGTATGAAAAAAGAATCCGCATTTGCTGCAACAGATCCCGCATTTGCAAAAAAAAAAAAAAAAAAGGATTCCGCGTTTGCGATAAGGAATGTTTTTTCGAGTGGGACATCTAACTGGTCCCATAGGAAATAATGGGAAACTTTAAAACTGAATAACTTTGGAACTGATTAATATTTTTTTCACCAAACCTTCAAAAGGCACATTTGTGACCCAAGACCTATATACCCTAAAAATTTCAGACCAAAATTCCACATTGTTTTTGTGTAGTGGTGTGACAAAGAATTTCACCAAAAGTGGTAATTTTCAAATTGTTTTACAATCCATATCTCCACACCCACACAACAGACTGGAACAAAATTTGCCACATCAAGAGATCTTTTGTCCCTGATGGTACATGCAAAATTTAATGCAAATCGCTTGAATGGTTGCGAAGTTATTACAGTGCAAAATGGTGGGTTTAACATAGAACTGGCAGTTGAAAACTAATATTGGGGCACAACCGTGCCCCTATATGGGATATGATGTGGGCCGACTTAAGTTATCATTTTTATCATCATGAGAGGGTATTAATCTGCTGATCTCATGAGTGGCAAGGCCACGGGTGAGATGGCAAAAGAGTTAGACCAATACCCTCAAATGAAGATAAAAATGATATCTTAAGTCAGCCCATGGCATATTTAATTTATTCAAAAGCTGTTTGGGTGGTTTGTTATAGAAATGGTGAAGAGAGTAAAAAGTGTAAACTACAAACGTATTCAATTAAAAAATAAATGGCATCTCACATTTTATGTATTTTTTTAATGTTTTACGAGGAAAGACCTACTGAGAATAATAACTCATTTTCATAGGCCTCCTTGGGGAAAATAAAATAAAGCTGGTCAATGAACATGCTCAAAAATGCATCTTCACATGTGGGAATACATTTCTGAGCATGTTCTGTGTGACCAAAATGACTGGCATAAATTTCTGAGCAATTCCAGTGACCAGCTTCATTTGCCTTGCTCTTGTTGCCCCAAATAACATGTTTATTTTCATAATTTTTTTTCACACTTATTGTATAAAAGTCTATAATTTAAATGTCAAGTGGTTTGAGATGTGAATGAAAGGTGCTATACAAAATAAAATTGTATTTAATGTATGTGACTTCATAACAATGGTATAATACACATGTGTATGAAGGATTTTATACAAAATAAAATTGTACTGCAATGTATGTGACTTCACAGCTGTAGTATAACAAAAATAAATTCTGGTCAGAGCAGATACGGCTGCACAGAGCTTTTTGGAGCGGAGGCAGGTTGTAGATGTTCAGAGCAGTTCCAGAGCCATGGCACAGCTTGTGGAAGCAGCGGCGGACTATGGATTTTTAAAGTGGCGCTTGTGCCTTGGCAGAGAGTAGGAGACGCCGGCACCAGAGTATGCCACTTGGCAAGATGGCTGCAACGTCAGAACTGAGCATGCGCGAGCAGTTTCAGTTGTAGTGTCACTCCCGCCACTACAGAAAGTAGTGCGCTGGGGGGCGAGCGCCACAGAGGGGAGCTCCATCCACGGAGGTGATGGGAAGAGAAAACACCACAGAGAAACAGAGAGTTCGGCGCTGCAGACAGCAGACTGCTTCACTTTAGGAGAACACAGCAATCGGTTCCACTTTTCTACTACAATGATTTGATCCCAAAATGACTGCACGGCTCTGCCCACGCAGCCATAATTATAAAATGGGTAAGAGAAATACTGTACTGTGATTGGTGGAATCCAGTCATATGACAGTGCTGTTATCCCAGCACAACAGCACAGGTCAAAAATGCTTAACTTTCTGAACCTCATTACATTAAAAAAAAAAAAATCAGGGAATACATTTTGTAATCGCAATAAGGCATTCCAGGGTGTGTGTAATTGAGGGATAACATCACTTCTCGGGTCTGAAAAGCCCTCGGCTTTACCTCAGGCTTCACTTCCTGAGGTGTGCCGTTATCCCACAATAATGCTCACCCTATCGTGCATTGCTTAAATAAGTACCAGGGGCCTGATGCACAGTTACTAGGTGTGGCATCACAAAACAGGGTGCATGCCAGTGCCCAATTGCAACCACACACCTAGCAGCTATCCACAAAGCACTGACAGTCGTCAGGAGTCGTCTACCTGTGACCAAGTTGGAATGCAAATGAGGGTCAGTAAATATTAGTGGAGGCCAATGACGCTTACCTCTACCATGACATTAGATGCACTACTGACAAACTTCTGTGGATGGTACAGCACATGCACTACTGCCAAAATAGTTCCACACACCACCCCTCCTGAGCCGGCCCATTAGGCTCACTTGTGGGCCTTGCAGAATTGGCATGGTTGGTCCTTTGCTGGTCTTCCCTGGTGAGTCAGTGGCCCAACTCCTTAACTCCAGTCTGAAACTAGTCCTTGATGGTGTACAGTGGATCCCCAGCCCCTAGTCCTGATCCCCATGTGTGCTTCCATCGTCATGGCTCTTTTGATGATCTATATCTGCTGCAACCTCCATTGGATGTGGCAGCTCCATAGTAGCACCCCTAGGAATATCCTGCAACAGTTTTGCAGGCAGGGAATATTAACTTGTGCGGGTTGTCATGCTGTGTGACTGTCCCTAAAGGCCATCTGCATGGTGAACCCCACCCTCCTCCCAGCATGGTCACAGTGGAGTTTGCAACTACAAAAACAATTCCAGAAAGTGTTCTGAAAACTGATGCCTTTACTAACAAACACTGAACAAAAGCACAGTCCCTCTAGCACAAAAAGCAAGAGAACAATGACCAGATGCCTTGGTGCTCTGAACTAGGATGTCTGTCTGGTCAGCATTCTCTCACACTTTGTGTAGGGGGGGACAAAGCTTTTGTTCAATGTTTGCTAACAAAGGCAGGGATGTTCACTAAACTTCGTACAATGGCTTTTGGTCCTCTAAGTCTCGACATGTACATAGCTATCTGCTTTGGTAAGTGCTTGGACCTGCATGCCTTGCTGTGCACTAAACTCTCTTGTGAGCACATAGGTAATTTGTTTTATACAGAGTAGCTGTGACCCTCTTTGAAGATAGCTCAGTGGTGGGGTCTGTCGTGTAAACAGGAACAAAACTGTTGCAATAATTGTGCAACAGTCCCCTGTGACTGTGCATCGGGCCCTATGTTTGTCTGCCTGTTGGGGCAGTACATTAGGGAAGCAGCATTTGCAGTAGTGGTGAGAGTGAAGCTGGCATCGTAAGTGTAGCAAGTACAATTCAGTAGCATGGGGAATATGTAGGAAAGTTTGATTTTAACATTGTACTGTAAACTATACATACTAAAATAAATAGTAAAAAAAAAAAGCATTTGTAACAGGGCTTTTATGCTGTTCTTCACATTCACTAGATGCCATCACTAACGTTTATATAATTAGAACTCCTCTGTACTATTATTATATATAGAATAATGCATGTGGAAGTGTGTGTAACGAGGGTTTTATGCACACTGAGGATGCACATGAAATCCAAACTGACACACACTTCCCCCTGTTTTGTTTTTTGTAATAACTGGTTCCTTTGTTTTTTCATTTCTGTGAGAAATGTGTCTTTCTTCAGCCACACCTAAGTTAAATTCCTGCTCAACAGTTTCAGTGAGGTTAGCACGATTAAGTTGACAGCACGAGGAGCCAGTAGTACTAGCATGAGAGTGATTTTAGAATTTTTGCAAAAGGTGCTTAACCAAACTCAGTTATACACAGGTGATTATACACAGTTATGTATAATCAAACTCTGTTATACATAGGTGATTATTCACAGCTGTCTATAACAGAGTCTGACAGCTTCTGCCCATAGTTGATAATCACTAACCAGTTATAATAGATTATTTATTTACTGTAGTTTGTAGTTCCTGCTTTTGAAATGTGCCAGATTGACAGATCTGGATACTTCACTGAGCCCAAGATTAATCCACATTCATGTAAAGCACAGTGCAGCTTGCCTCAGTGAAAGCTTATCCACGTTGCCCCACTAATGTGGCTCAACTATGCCCTGGTGGGATCATGTCTAAGAGCTGAAAGGGTTAACAGTTAATGCCCAGTTCAAGAATCCTTCAGTTCTTCGTCTCTTAAGTGAGAATATCAGTGAGGGTATCAAATAGAGTCTTCTGGATTAATTATTCACTAGGGACTAACCTGGGATCACATCAACTCTGATCACAATGACTAGTGATTTTCCTTCAGATATTAATTGCGTCCGGTCACCACCAACCTGGGTCAGATATGAACTAGAGGGCTCTACAGATTAAAAACTTTTCATCTCCTTCACCCCCTACTTATTCTTAATAATTTTGACAGTCCTTACTAATAAAAAGAGCAGGAACAAGTACAGATCATCTGTGCCATCTAGCTAACTGTCCAAAATTCCATTTTAGTGAAGCATAAATATTTATTTAATTTCACTTTGCATCTGGCTTGATTAAAATGTTATATAACTTTAGTGGTGTCTGTCCTTAACTAGTAGCTTACTCTGTCCAAGCTATGCAACTCAGTATTAAAGCTGCAATCAGACCTTAACCCACTGGGTCCAGTAGTCGCCATATGGCGTTGGAACCATCCATTGCTGAACCTGACCCAAAATCGCCACTCGGACCCAACGAGAATGGTTTTAGTGACTGCTCTATTACCAAACCAGGGGCAAGATTTTTAAAATACAGTGTCCCATTTTGGACACAGCTGTATCCAAACAAGCAGAGCTTGTGTCAACAAAATGGCACCTGCATCATTGTTTTTTTTGTTATGGAAGTTCATGAAAATTGTTGAAACTGTCACAAAAAGTAAGGATTCGTTGAAAATAGGGTTCCTACATTTTGATGCAATCAGACAGGCACAGGTAGAACATGCATGTGTCTGCGTCCGCCTGCTCTGAAAACCCTGCACCCCAAGTCTCTTTCCTTTTGTCTCCTCAACATATCTTCAGTCATCCTATAGCTGTTCGGTCATTCCTCTTCTGTGTGCATACACTTTTACCACAAAGTTTGTCTCTACTGCTCTACGGCTCAGAGGTAATGTGAAGAAGTATGTTTTCACAGAAAAGGTTGTGGATACATAGAACAGTCTTCCTGCACAGGTAGTGGAGTCAAAAACAGTTGGGGAATTCAAGAATGCATGGGACAAACATAAGGCAATTCTAGTGGGGGGTAGGAGGAAGTTAGCTGTTGGTTAACTAGGATCTGCAGCTTATCCATTAAGTAGGGAAATAGGAAGACTTGGTGGGCCAAGCGGTCCTTATCTGCCATCAAATTCTATGTTTCTATGTTACTGTTAAGAGGCCAACACTCCTAAACAGCTCACCAAGTTTACAGAAAAAAAGCACCGGAGTCTTAGAGAGGACAAAGCCTCGTCCTCCTTCAACTTCTGGTCGATCAGTTAGAGCATAATCTTGAGTGGAATATTGACAGGAGAGTCAGCCGGAGTCAACATGGTCTGCTCCACACAAGTACCATGGAAGCAACAACTGAACAATCAAGTGGTGGAAGCTTGACCAAGGTCAACTGGTCAACATTTTCTTACCCAAAGACTAGGAAAGGAGGTATAACATTTTAGGATGGGTACGTCACCTGGCTCACTGCTACTATGCAACCCCTAATTTGTTTTTTGCCGTATTAATTGCATGTAATAGCTTTGCAAAACACTTTTCTATAAGTTGCCTACTATATCTTTCATTGCATCCCTCTGCTAATTGTTAGGTTAAAAATGTCACTGTTGGGAATGAAACCATCTTTCATCACTCAACATCACAGAAACAATGTTTCAGAACAGGAGTAATGAAGCTACTCACTGACCTAGATATCCCAGAGCTCTACAGATGTGTACAAGACATTCAGCAACTCCAAGAGGCATACATTTCAGACATTACTACTAAAGAACACAGGTGTAAAGAAATACCTCTGTACTGTGTTCTTTCTCTGCTGGTTTAAGAATAAATGAACTTATAGCAGCTCATCTGCACACTGAACGTACATTATTCTTCCTACACAGTTTCCAGTTTTTTTTTCATACTCGCATACGTATGTAAAAAATTTGGAAACAATGTAGGAAGAATAACATATGGATATCCACTAAATGAAGTTAACTCTTTCCAGTCCAGTTTTAGCTTTTGTTTTGTTCCTTTCTCACTAAAAGATTCATTAAAAAAAAAAATAATGTAAATCAAAGACTCCTTTTCATTTTTTTATTTTTTGTTTTGTACAAAGTATTTTTATTTGGCTCATAAAAAGTTCCAGAAGGCAACCACACTTATCAGTTGATAGCCAGTGACTGCTGGCTGGGGTGCTCTAGTTAAAACGCTAGATTAGATTTAGGCTGATGCAGTGGTGCGGCAGAAGTGCTGCCACATGGGAGACCACACCTCACAAGGTCCCTGACGTCTGCTCAGGAACGGACATGTCACAGGAGTAAGGCACTCAGTAATCCCCTAGAGGCTGACCCAGAAGCAAGAATGGGGGCAACTGTGAAGGCACCCACTCATCCGTGACCATGAGGACTGTGGAGGGGGTGTGGGATAACAGATGGACCAGACACTAAACTTTAGGTTCAACATACAAACTCTGTATGATGTTTATTCAAAACACAAGAAATAACGTTCTGCAATGACATATTTCTTCTTCAGTACACCAGTTTGCAGCAACAGACTACGAATGTCCTTTCTCTGTACTTAGCCAGCACCTACTGACACTGATCTCTGATCCAAATTACTAACTGAGCTAAAGCCATAACCCTTATGCAAGCCCTCATTTGCTTACGTAGCAGGGGCCCAAAAAGAAGAAAAACCAAACAAGCTATAAACAAAGAATCTCAATGCAGAATCACTGAAAGAACAGTTACCCCAAAGGGCATTAGCAAGAAATCAAGTTTCAAAGAAATACATCATCATACATACTTCCATAATGTAATGCATCATGGTATATATGCAAATCACCATGACATTTAGACTTTTTCAGTTTACATTAATTTCAAAGCATTTTAAACAGCACAACTAGCTTAATTTCCATAATAGACACCTAGTACTTTTTACCATTATCAAAACACCATGTGCCATGGTATTTTAAATATTTACAGGTTTCATAAACATACGGTACTGTATACACATTAAGGTATTTTATAACATAGTGCTATTACATACTCAATCCAACAACAATAAACACAATCTTTTTTACATATACTTGGAGGTCACCACAATAACATTTCTGTACAAGGACCTGAGAGGGAAAATGAAAATTAAAAAGGACACTATAGCATAGTCAAGAGAGGGAGGGGGGTGCCCATAGGTGGCCAACCTTATGGACTAGAAATTGTAAAGGACAGATTAGGCTTAGAAACAGAAGAACTGTTGCAACAGATTTAAGAAAAGGTCAGTCCTCAAGAGTGGCAGGAGCTCCCAGTCACATATCCCCCACCTTAAGAGGGAAGCAGTTATTGCAGACTGCTTACCACCTTCCTGTCCCATGAAGGGATGGAGCTTCCACCCATTCATCTTCAGAAGCTACGTCTCAGGGTCCCTATTAATGATTGACATTTCATCATAAACACAGTGGACATCATCATTCTTTACCCTAAGGCATTAATACATTTCTCAACAGAGATGAACAGTACTTTCCCATCTCCTTTTAGGGAAAGTCCATCATATTTTACTGACATCAATTTCTGCACCATATCTAGACATGAAATCAACATTTATATGTTTCGTCTATGCCCTGTGGGACACCGCAAATCAATAAGGTTGAAGAGTCAAGTACCACTGCATTATACGGGGAATTTTTTCTCTCATTTGGTGCAACCAGCAGAGGGAGTTGTGATCAGTTACAACCTTAAATTCAGCCCCCCACAAGTAATATTTTAGAGACTCAATAGCCCACTTCAGAGCTAAACATTTCTTTCTCTATGGTAGCATATCTTCTCTCCCTCATGTAGCTTCCTACTGATATATATGATCGGATGTTCTTCCCCATCTATTTTCTGAGATATGACTGCCCCAATACCATTCTCTGTTGCATCAGTTTGAACCTCAAACACTTGGCTGAAGTCAGGGCTTTTCAATACAGGCACTGTACACAGAATTGCCTTGATCTTCCTAAATGCCTCATCACAAATAGGGGTCCACTGAACCTTATTTGGGTACCTTTTTTTAGTGAGATCAGTCAAAGGACTAGCAATGGCTGAGAAATTAGGAATAAAACTCCGGTAATAGCCAGCCAAGCCTAGGAAAGATCTCACGTTGTTTTGTGTAGATATTGGGCTGTTTGCTACTGCTGTAACCTTCTCTACCTCGGGCTTCACTTGTCCATTTCGTAAGATGAACCCTAGGTATCTTGTCTCGGTCTTTGCTAGGGCACACTTAGCAAGGTTAATGGTCACTCCTGACTCCTTTATTGCCTGCAATACCTGGGACAAGTGCCTAACGTGGGTTTCCCAGTCAGGACTGAATATGACCACATCGTCCAAAGAAGCCGCACAGTACTCAGTGTGTGGTCTTACAATGTGGTCCATAAAATGCTGAAAAGTGGCTGGGGCCCCATGTAGTCCAAATGGCATTGTGACAAACTGGTATAAACCGACTGGGGTGCTAAATGCAGTTTTATCTTGTTAATAAGGTGACAAGGGGATTTGCCAATATCCCTTAATAAGGTCCAGGGTGGAGATATACTGGGCATTGCCTAGCCAGTCAATGATGTCATCTATTCGGGGCATTGGGTAGCCATTAAATAGTGAGACGTTGTTAAGCTCTCTAAAATCTAGGCATAGACGTATCCCACCCTCCTTCTTGTCCACTATGACCATGGGTGAAGACCATGCACTCTTTGAGGGTACAATTATACCTAACTGCTTCATTTTTTTGACTTTCTGAATCACCTCATCCCTCACCTTCATAAGTAGTCTGTAGGGCTTTTGGTGTATGGGCTTGTCTTGCATGGCAGTTATGGTGTGCACAATCCCTTTAGCCTGCCTGGGACGTTTGTGAATATGGGTGCAAATTCTTGTAAAATCCCCTGCAAATCTTTCTGTTGCTAAGGCTCCAATTCAGGGTTTATCTGAATCTCCTCCAATGGTCCTGACTGTTCTAGCCTTTTATAGGCAACCTACAGCTCTGACTCCCTAACTTCAGGATGGATATAAAGGGAGGGATTAGGCTTCTCACGCCATTTTCTAAGGAGGTTTGCATGGTAAATTTTCTAGGCAGGTCTCTTTCCGGGCATGCTAAGCTCATACTTCACTGCTCTGGTTTGCCTCAAAATGGTGAAGGGGCCCTGCCATTTCATGAGTAGTTTGTTCTCTGTGGAGGGAAGGATTAACAACACTTGATCCCCAGGCTGAAATGTTTTAGTCGTCAAACCGTGGTCATATCTATCTTTCTGCAAGACTTGCTTCTGTTCTACGCTCTGGTGTGTCAAGTTAATATACCTCACCAGGCGTCTACATAACTGAGTCACGTACTCTATGACATTAAGATGTCTCACCTCCTTCCCTTCTTCCCAGTATTCTTTAACCACATCCAGTGGCCCCCTTGGGTTCCCCCCATACAATAATGAAAAAGGCGAGAAACCAGTGGATGCTTGAGGGATTTCCCTGTAAGCGAAAAGTAAATAGGGGAGGTACCTATCCCAATCTTTACCTTCTTCTTTCACATATTTCCTCAACATTCTCTTTAATGTCTGATTAAACCTCTCTACGAGGCTGTCAGTGTGCGGGTAGTATGGGGAAGTACGCACTGCTACCACGCCCAGCAGACGGTACAATTCTCTGAGCAGGCATGCATTAAAATTACTCCCCTGATTAGTATTTCTTGGGGGATTCCCATGCAGCTAAACACCTTTGCTAGCTCCTCTGCTATCCTGGGGGCTGTGACAGTTCTCATGGGGATAGCTTCTGGGTAGCTGGTAGTGTAGTCACATATGACCAGTACAAATCTGTTACCCTTGGAGCTCTTTTCCAGGGGGCCCACTATATCTATGGCTATCCTATCAAAGGGGTTAGTCACAATGGGGATGGGTTGTAGTGGTACTCTATCCCTTTTTCCTGACTGAGCTACCTTCTGACACTCAGCACATGCTTTACAGTACTCAGCTATATTCTCATGGATAGAGGGCCAATAAAACCTGGGTAATATCCTATTCAGGTTGCTGTCTCTGCTTGCATGGCCTACTAACGAGATGTCATGTGCCAGATACATAATTTGGGAGCAGAATTTTTCTGGAACCATTAGTTGGTCTATTACCTCTCCAGTTCTGGGGTTCGTGTATTCTTGATACAGTATTCCCTGTTTTACAGCAAACTGAGGGGCACCTTTTTCCACTCCCTTCCCCACCTGTGGAAAAAAAAGGGTTAAGTGAAGGGTCTGCTTTTTGCTCATGCTGCATGTCACATTTAAAAGTATGTCCCAAGTCTGGCTGTACACCAGCATGACTATCAATCCAGGCCTTCTTTAGCTTCCTCTTCTACGCCTCAGTCTTATGGTTCTTGCCAGGATCCTCAAAAACATCATCACCCAATAGGAACTCAGATGGTAAATGTCCCTTCTTCATTTGCACTCTGGTGGTTACAGCAACTGCAGCAGAGTCCTGGGCAGCATGAATGTATAAATGAAGCAAAGTCTGGGTGGTCATGCCCGATAATAACTGGCACAGGTAGGCGAGGTACCAACCCCACTTTTACTTCCTGTGCCTTTTCTTGAACAGTCATTTGTATGGTGGCTGTAGGGTAGTGATGGGTATCACTGTGCACACAGATGACTGTTGTATTTTGTCCTTTATTATTCCCATTCACCAGATCTGCTCGCACAAGAGTCTGGCGGCTCCCTGAATCAATCAGTCCCATCATCTGCTGTGAGTTAATCTGTACAGTAGCCATAAAGTGACCCACATTTGCTAAGGCTACATGAGCTGTCTCTCTCTCTCTCTTTGTATTAGGACAATAATACAAGATAGATAATGGCACTTCTTTTGTCACCCATGACATACAATCACAGTTACTGGAATACGCCCCTTCTCTTTGCTCTCCAGTCTTGTTTCTCTGGGGCTGGATTAGACAGTTTATAAGTAAAAGGGTTCCTTACCGGATTGCCGGTGGTCACAGCTGCTGAGGTCTCTTGGAACCCTCTGAATCTGGATGGTCGGGCTTCCAGGAAGTCTTCTGACAATGTGATGGTTTTATCAGCAGAATCTGGCTTAGGCTCCCGAACCCAAAGTTGTACATCCTGGGGTAACACTTTAACAAACTGTTGAATAATCACCGCCTCCAGAAGTTAGTCCTTGCTCTTGTACTCCGGTTGTAACCATTTGTAGTAGAGCTCCTTGAGACGGGCATAAGTCTCTCAGGGGTTATCCAGTGACTGCATTTTAAGAAACCTAAACCTCTGGCAATAGGTTTCAGTGTTCATGTCTTAGCGCCTGAGGATCTCCTGCTTCACACAGTCATAGTCCTCAGCCTCTCTGGAGTCCATGTGGCTATAAACCAACTGAGCACTGCCTGTCAGGTGCGGTGCCAGTCGAAAAACCCACTGTTCCCTTGGCCATGCGCATGTTCGAGCAGTCCTCTCCAACGTTGTGAGGTAGGCCTCAATGTCATCACTGTCTGAAAGTTTAGACAGTTTAATGTATTTTGGGCTGCTGGCTCTTTCTGTTTGCCCTGCATTGATGGCATGTAAGACCCTAATGGTATCAGCCCATTTGGCATCTTGCTTTCTCTGCTCAATGTCTCTATCTCTTCACTCAGCAACTTTCTGTCTTTCCATCTGCACCTGTTTTATGCAGAGCCATTTCAACAACACTCCTACATCCTTAGGTGGAGCGTCTTCAAGAGGAGGCAATTCCCTCGATTCTTCCACATCCTCTTGCATCCCTTCATCACCTTCAGGCTTGGCCTTCCTCCAAGCTCCCAGGTCCAGTCCAGTCAGCAACTTCTCTCCCAGTCTGTCAGCCATGGTTCTGGGCCGAACTCCTTGGACTTTCTTCTCCAGCAGCTCCTGGTGCATCAGTTCACCTGGGATATCTGGGCGATATCCTCCAGAAAACGTCCCTCTTCGGCCAGTCCAGACACTTCCAGCAAGTTATCCCACTTCTCACACCAAGTGTGTGGATAGGTTGTGGGATAACAGATGGACCAGACATTAAGCTTTAGGTTCAACATACAATCTCTCTGTGATGTTTATTTAAAATACAAGAAATAACGTTCTGCAATGGCACATTTCTTCTTCAGTACCTCAGTTTGCACCAAAAGACTATGAATATCCTTTCTCTGCACTTAGCCAGCACCTACCGACACTGATCTCTGATCCAAATTACTAATCGAGCTATAGCCAAAACCCTTATGAAAGCCCTCATTTGCTTACACAGTAGGGGCCCAAAAAGAAGAAAAATAAAACAAGCTATAAACAAAGAATCTCAATGTAGAATCACTGAAAGAACAGTTACCCCAAAGGGCATTGGCAAGAAATCAAGTTTCAAACAAATACAACATCACACATATGTCCATAATATAATGCATCATGGGATATATGTAAATCACCATGACATTTAGACTTTTTCAGTTTACATTAATTTCAAAGTATTTTAAACAGCACAACTAGCTTAATTTCTACAATAAACACCCAGTACTTTTTACCATTATCAAAACACTAAGTGTTATGGTATTTTAAATATTTACAGGTTTCATAAACATAAGGTATATACATTAAGGTATTTTATAACATAGTGCTATTACATACTCAATCCAAAAACAATAAACACAACCTTTTTTACCTACACTTGGAGGTCACCACAATAACCTTCCTGTACGAGGACCTGAGAGGGAAAAGGAAAATTAAAGAGGACACTGTAGCATAGTCAAGAGAGGGAGGGGGGCTGCCCATAGGTGGCCAACCTTATGGACTAGAAATTATAAATGACAGATTAGGCTTAGAAACAGAAGAACTGTTGCAACAGATTTAAGAAAAGGTCGGTCCTCAAGAGTGGCAGGAGTTCCCGGTCACGAGGACTCCTTCAGCAGGGAGCAACACTGGGGACTATGGGAAAAGAAAAGATAAAATACAGGGAGGGTGCAGCCATGATATAGGTTTTGTAAGTTCTGATTTTTTATTTGCTGGTCCCACTGCCCTCCTGAGGCTAAGTATTGTCAAAGAGGACTTTATTTAGCCCCAGAAGGACAGTGGGACCAGCAAATAAAAGCTATGACATGCACTGCACAACACTGAATATTCCACTGCTGCAGACCCCTCCTCTAACATCAACTGTGGGGGCCACAGCAAGTGTCAGCTTGGGAGTCAGCCTAATCAGCCTGATACAATCTACTATACTGTAGTAAACAGCAAGTCAAAAATGTCTTTACTGCAAACAAAGTGAAAATTTGGGACCAGCGCCACAGTTGGGTGTGGTCTCTTAGTGCTGACTGTTCCTCTTTAAGAACAAGAAAAAAAAAAGGAAAGCATATACTGTAGGTTACTTACCTGTAACTGTAGTTCTACTATGGGTATTCAGTTCACATCCACACTATGAAAATTATCTGGGCTATGCTCAGTCCTGATGTCTTCAAGTATAGCTTTTCCTACCACTCATGGTGTTGTCCTCCAGCTCCACCCCGTCTGATGTCAAATCTTGCTCTTAGAAGCAGACATTCATGCCCCATTTGACAGGGAAGGTCAGGTGGGTAATGTGTTGAGATCTGAACTGAATACCCAGATTAGAAACACAGTTACAGGTACGTAAACTATATTTCTACCAAATGTGATTACGTTCACTAGTCACATTATAGCAGACTCCAAGCAGTCCTCTGAAAAAGGGAGCAAGGCGTGCACCCCCTCTAGTTGGTGAAGAGAGACTGGAGGACTGAGGCCCCCAACACAGCATCACAACAACTCAGTACTTCGATGCTATAATGGGATATGAATGTATGCACACTGGACCAGGTAGCTGTCCTGCAAATCTCCTTGACTGGAATGTACCTGGCAACAGAAAAAGAGGCAACAGTACACCTGTTGGAAAAAGCGTTCAACCCCTTGAGTGGCTCCCTACCAGTCAACCTATAACACATAACGATGCACAAAATTATCCACTGGCCAGTCGTCTGGCTGCTGGTCTGCCAGAAGTGGCCTCAGCACATGTCACGAACAACTGGTGAGCCTCGACACAAACCCGTTGTACATTCCTTATAATAAATGAGTGTCCAACACATGTCCAGAGTATAGAGTGTACGCTTGGCATCTGAAGTAGGCTTGGAAAGTAGACACGGAGATACAACCCCAGGTTAAGGAGAAACTCGGACTACTGTACCTTGAGTAGGAACGTCACATGGGGGCGAAAGGCAACCTTGTCCTTGTGGAAGACCAAATATGAAGACTCTAATAACAGATCATGGAGCTCACTAACCCATCAGGCTGAGGTAACAGCGACCAGATACTCGGTTTTCCATGACAACTGCAACATCCTGCACTTGTTGATCTGCTTAAATAGTTTACCCATCAGCTTAACAAGCACCAGCAGTATAAGTCCCACAGAGGATAAGAATCGCGCACTGGAGGGGACAGGTGGCCCAGGACTTTGAAAAAGCACTTAACCATTTTCTCCTCAGCCGACACGGGCATACCAGCCCACAGCTGGTACACACAGATGGCAACAAGGTGCACATTGAGGGACATGGATCGTAACCCCGATTGAGACACGGATCAAAGGCAGTCAAGGATCTGCCCTGCAGGACAGGAAAGAGGATGAATTTCCTAACCTTCACACCAATGAAAGAAGCTCAACCACTGGAGCAAGTATGTTTTACGAGTCGACTCCTTGCAGGATGTATCCAGAGCATGCAGAACATCTTCCAAATTGCCCAAAGCCTGGAACTCTAGCCACTTAAGTACCAGGCTGAGAGCTTCAGGGACTGAAGGCCGGGGTGCCAAACTATTCCTCCTTGCCTCATCAACAGGTCTGGGAGGAGCAGAAGTCACCAAGGGAACCTACTGCTGCTGAAGCTAAGGAGATTCTGTTACCAGAACTGTCTGGACCCATCTTTACTAACAGGATCACATCTGCCTTGTCCCTGCAAGACTTGAGTATTACATTGTGGATCAAGGAAATGGGAAGAAAGGTATACAGAAGGCTGGGGCCCAGGGCCAGAGAAGGCATCCCCATCATGTCGCTCACTGAGATGTTGTGAGGATGTTTTTCCTGAATGCAGTCACTAATATCCTGATTTTCACTGCACCACATTCGCACTAAGTACTCCACATCTTTCAGCACGTGTCAGCTTCTGAGCATTGTAACTGAGGGTGACAGCACAGTTTTGTACCGGAGATTGGAACAAGCAACCCACTCACTGGACAATTCTTTAGTATTTCATATATTCATTGGTTGCCTTTGACTTCTCAAGCTTAATGTCAACAATTCAACATTTCCTGACAAACACAAGTCACTTCTCCAGGACAGCTTCAAAAACACACAGTATATAAATCAATCACTCATTATTAAAGGAATTTACCAAGACTTTGACATGACTTACATGTCCTTGGCGCTAAAGTAGGTGAAAGCCCTCACAAGCGAATTTAATCGTTTTTAGTCCAGTCTGTAAGGGAGTGGAGGGGACTGCATTTTGCCCTGAACCAGGTAGCTAGCTGATCCCTTCCACATCTCGGTTGATCGATCCACCCCCGTGCTCAGGCACATAATGAAGTGTGCCCAGGAACAGCTTGGGGGTGCATCCCAAGTCAATGGGGGTCAGTTTTAAATACATTTTTATAGACAATAATGGCCAGTTGGAGAGTATCAAGGGCAATGGTCAAATAACAAGGCCCTTGCTAGGCAACTGGTACCCTTGATTACTCCCTGACTGGCCACTATTGTCTATAAAAAGTACCTAAAACTAACCCCCTTGGAATTTAATGGGGTGCACCTCCATGCTCTTCCTGGGCACATGTCATTATGTGCCTAAGCGTGGGGGCGGATCAATCGACCTGGAAGTGGAAAGGATCAACTGATTATCTGGTTGAGGACAAAATACGATCCCTTCCCCTCCCTTACAGACTGGACTAAAATGTATAAAACATGCCTAAAGTGACATTCCCTGACCTTGGCTTCGTGGATATGTAAATAATGTCTCAATATGACAAACTTACAAAATCACTTAAATAAAAGTAACTTTTTATTTATTTATTTGATAAACAGGTAAGTACACTGATCCCATGGACCATTTTCAGGCACGACCCGGGCCTTTTAGATGGCACATAGTATATAAGTTAAGAGTTACAACAGAACAATGGCATATCAAGTGGGTACAAAAGGTTTGTCACCAACAGAGGATTAGCAGAGAAACACATAGTAAGAGAATACACAGTTTCGTACAAATGTGTTCAATATCATAATGGCGCAGATGCTCCAGTTTATATTATTTTACCACCAATATGACCTAATGTACTTGTTATTAATGACATTCATTTATTCACTCCCTAGAATGTATTCAACAAAGAACTGGGTTTGATAGGGGTCCAGATGTGCTCTCCACCCAGATCCTGATGCATCCAAGATAAGAATCTGAGTTGGATTTGGGATTAAGAATGAAACGCCCCTCAAGAGGTGGCTGCAGTCCATCCACCACGACAGTGTCTTGCGTAAATGTGATGTGACGAGCACCTTTTGGTCCATGTCATCCATCAACAAGTCCCACTGCACTCTCAGTGTCCATTGTGGTATCTGCATATGTAAGCGAGCCAGCAGCAGTGTCATACTGGCCGCTGCCCTAAGTCCCAGGAGACATTGGAAAGTCCTTGCTGGGACATAATGACTGCTGTACACCAGCTGCACTTGAGCCATGAGACATTTTGCCCTGTCCAGGGGTACAAATGCGTTGCCCTGTTCTGTGTCCAGGACTGCACCCATATAATATAATGCAGCCTCTGGCAAGGGGTCAGTATTGATTTTGGTACATTCACTGTAACCCCCAGGTCTTCAAATAACTGCCATGTGCAACACAGGGTGAGTTTGAGTTGGCTTCTGGACCAGACTTTCAATGGCCAATCATCCAGGTATGGGAAGACATACATGCCTTCCCTGCAGAGGGCTGCTGCCACCACAGCCATGGATTTGGTAAAGACCCGAGGTGCAGAAGACAAGTTGAAGGGCAATATTCAGAACTGGAAGTGCTTCTCCTTCCAGGACAAATCTCAAATACTTACTGTAATGCCATCTGTGATAGGGAGGCATACATCTTTTATGTTCAGGGAGCAAATCCAGTCCTCTGTTTGCAACAGGGGAATCAAAGTTTGCAGGGAAACCATGCAGAACTTCTTGTATTCTATGTAGACATTTAGATCTCACAGGTCTGAGATCACCTGTCTATCTGGTTACCAGGAAGTATCTGGAGTAGAACCTTTGCCTATCTGTCTTCAGCGTCTAGGTTCTATGGCAAGTTTGGTTAGCAAAGCTTGTACCTCCTCTTTCAGCAGGGACAGATGTCCCGAGGGGTAAGTGGAAAGTGATGGATGATGCTCTGGCAGGGTTTCTGATAACTCCAGATGACGTCCCCTTGCAATTATCTCCAAGGCCTAGTCATCTGTAATGATCAACCACTGTGTTAAATGAAGGCAAGGCAAATTTTATTTGTATGGCACCCATGCCCAAAGGCTCTGGGCACCTAACAATAAGAACAATACAAACGATAAAACAAGAAATAGATAATAAATAAAATTCAAATCACAGTTTATAATATATATGTCAGCAATAAAGGAAGGGAGAAGCGACCCCCTAGCACCACCTCCTGCTGGTGAAGTGGACTGGGGAGAGGCCAAAACAAGTCATGCTAAGCTGGCGGAGGCAGAGTCACTGGCAATGTAGCCTTCAGAATGGGCTCCTGGGAGTGCGGGTGCTGGCAAGGCTTCACCACCCTCACCTTGGTGACAGTAGGCTTGTCAGAATTTTTTTCCAATTGTTTAACCAGGAGTAGCACACTAAGCTGAAAGCTTGTTTACAGGTGCGACCTAGGAGCACAGGGAAGTTAAGTGACTTGCTCAGGGTCACACATTATACAAGTGGGGGCTGTGGGATTCAAACCCAGGCCTCAGATTTGTAGCTCAAAGCCTTAAACCACTGCGTTATACTGCCTCCGGGCTGGCAAAAGGATCCTTTACCTTGACCTCTACCAGGTGTGGGGTATAAGGATTAAACTAACCTTAAAGTCATTTTTGAGACTTGAAAGGCCTCTGAGTGCCTCTTCTACATGGTACCCAAACAGTTTGGTGCCCCTAAAAGGAGCATTCATAACTGTTTGCTGTACATCTGCTACAAACCCAGCTACTTTGAGCCAAGAATAACTTTTCTATTTTTGTTTTTATACCGAAAAGCATGTGAGCAATACTGCTGTTTTCACAAGCATCCAGTTCACAGCAAATGAGTCACTAAATACATAAAATACATAAAAAACAAATACATCAAAAACATAATGACATACAATGACAACAAGCTCAGTTAAACATTTACAGACTGATCTGTTTAGTAAATCACACTTAAGTCGGCTTTTGAAAGCAGAGACTTTAGAACAGTTAACAGTAGATTTAGGCAAATTATTGTGAAGATTAATGGCCCTGTAAGATAGGGATTTCTGACCCAAAGCAGTGTGAAACAAACTCTGGCCAGAGCCAATATGGCTATGGAAAGCTTTTAGGAGCGGCAAGAGCAGTGAACAGAATATGCTGTGCTCTCGCTGCACAGGAGTCAGCCATAATACTGCAGCAATTACAGTACTACGCATGCGTGATACTTGCACATGTGCAGTTTGTACCCCGGAGTCAGCCTTGCTCAACATGGTGGTTCTGACATAACTACGTGTAACAACCCAGTCCCCTCAGGTTACTAGAATCCCATTAGTACTAGTCTTAGGCAGGTAGGAAAAGGCAGCTAGTGGGGAGCTCATTAGGGGCTTTCTACATAATGACATCACTGTTTACTCAGCTAGCCTAACAGAAGGATGATTATATCATTTAGAACTCTCACAGCAGCATAACCATTTTAGAGTTAGCTGCTCTTGAGAAGCTTAGAATGTTCATCAGTAAGTTCAAGTGTGGCAGTCAGAGTGGCAGGAGGTCTGCCACTGGTTCTCTGTCAAAGGGAGCCCTGATATTTCTTGTTTTGTTGTTTGTTTGTTTAGTCTTTGGTAACTGGGTAAGGCCCACTAGGCACAAGTGCCTGTTTTCAGGGGGTGACCTGGGAACACTGGGCAGTTAAGTGACTTGCTCAGAGTCACACAGTATGCAAGTGGAGGATGTGAAAATCAAACCCAGGTCTGGTCTGCTGGATGCACCAAACTCGTTCACAGCTCGTTACTCGAACCTCTAGGATATACTGCCAGCCCTAGTTTGGTAAAATCTTCAGTTTGCCTGCAGGACTCTTTAGTTTCACTCCAGGGGGAGTGAGAGGGAATGCAATTCTTGTGAATTCAAGGGGGCAAACCCCTGAAGTTCACAGCTGCCATAAGGAAGAACAATGAGTAGAATCTGACAGCTACCAGAAAAAGAAAGGTACCTTTTGCTCTTTCCATGACTCGGAGGAAGGAACAACTAATCTGTGAGTACAGAATTTGAGACTGTTCTCTGAGGGAGTTGTCTGAGGTGTGTGTTCCCTAGATAAGGCTAGATCACACCAGTCAGGACACCTTTCAACACAACTGTGCTAAAGTTAAAGCTGGGAGTCTTCAGCAATTCATTGGGTATTGGAGATTCATTTGGTGTAACCCTGAAGGAATGGCAAAGGCTGTTTGGGGCAAAGGATGAGGAACGCGATCTGGAGTTTCAGGCAGGGCTAAGTGGTTCGTGGATGGGCACCAGTGTTCCCTTGGCAACGACCATGCACCAGGGGGATTTTAAAGTGTGTGGCACATCCCACAGATATACACTTTGAAAGAGAGATAGAGAGTTTTTTTGTGGAAAACAGCACTGCCTAGCAAAGTGTCCTGCAAAAGAGAGTGTGCCTGTATTGCAATGATAAACATTTGGGGGACCACCCTTGCTTTAAGTAACATTTATAAATAAAGCCACACTGCAAAATCCCAGTTACTGCTTGGGACAATCCGCTTTTTGCTTCTAGTGTGAACCTTATTGGGGCCCCTCAGCAGTTAGGTCTAGCATATGTCTGGCATCCTCTCCCCTGGACCTGGCTGTAAATAAAAAGGTTTGTTTTAACATGTTCCCCACCCCCAACCTCTAGATAATTTATTTATTTAGTTTTTGTTGACCGGGTAAGTGTACTAGACAAATCCTGCCTATTTTCAGGCACGACCCGGGGGAGGGGGATACTGACTGATCTTGAACCAGACTAAGCTGTTGGTGGTATTTTTAGTGAGTGAGGGGAAATTTGGCCAGGGCACCGGTGAAAATTCCCCTACTCTTTTTGAGAAGTGCCATGGGATCTTTAACATCCACCTCAACTACCACCAGAACAGACAGATGGGACCTCGGTTTAATGCCTCATCCGAAAGACGGCACCTCAGGAGTGTAGCACCCCCCCCCCATGCTGCATTACAGTGTCAGTATTGGGATATCAACCCAAGTGCCTGGTGTGGGGATAGAACTCACAGCCTCCTGATCTCCCGGCCTCAGAGGCAACTGTGCTAACTGCTGAGCAACTGACACTGATAATGAGCCTGGTATACACTCCAACGCTAGGGGCGGTACCATGAGTGTAGTTCTGCCAAAAGAAAATTGTATGCCATGCAGTTGGCAGTAGTTCTTTTAAGGGGGGTGCCAGCTAGCCAAAGGTGGTGAGGGGGTTACATGCATATACACAATACTCGTGCATGCACAGTTTAAGTCTGTGCCACCATGTTGCACATGGCGGCCGTCACGTCCGCACTTGCGGAAAGGAAAAGTAGTGCGCCAGGAAGTGGGTATGTTTATGCGGCCCGCAGAGTGGAAGGGCCGCATAAACAGAATCACTGGAAACTATGCAGGAGCACTGGGGCAGAACATCAGACAGCGGGTCCAGTTACGTGCTTCCACAGTGCTCTTTTACAAATCTGATGATGGCATAACACCTCTGGAGCTTGACTCACACAACCATAAAAATCAGACTCAGGAGGAGACTATTAACAAACTAGAGATCTGGTCTGGGATTAGTTCATCATTACAGTCACTTTCTCATTATTTTCTAAGCAGTAATTTCTGGTAAATGTGCCTTAACCATATTGATCTCAGTGCTGGTAGATTACTTCTGGTTTTCCCTTAATTGTATTAGGAGAAGGTAGCAGCAGACTTGAAGTGGTTGCTGCCAGAAGTGGCATGCTCTGAAAAAAGTGGTCCCCGTGCTCGTCTGCACATTTTCGAAATGACCCCTTGAGTTAAAGGGGACAGGCATCGATTACTTATGTGCAGCTGTCTGAAATGTCTATTTTTACAAATTATATTCATACCTTTAAAGGATTCCTATTTTAACTATGCCTAAATAAAAGCTGAAGTTGTCAGTTGTGTCTTCTTTTTAAATTTATACAACTGTTATTTAATACAACAGCGGATTAGGTACATATGAGCACATGTTGATACATGGCCATATTAGAATGACAGCATCTCAGTTACAAGGGGCTCTGTGTTAGATTTGGGTTTTGAATGTACACATATACTAGTCAAATAAACAACTAAAAAAATGAGCACTCACCACAACCTCAATTAAGCAAGGACACAGGTCTATTTCAAAATGAGAATTTTATTTAATTAATAAATTACATACGCCTGACGCATTTCGGATGGCTCACCACCCTTTTTCAAAGACCTTTGAGAAAGGGTGGTGAACCATCCGAAACACATCAGGCGTATGTAATTTATTTATGAAATAAAATTCTCCTCTTTTTGAAATAGACTTGTGCTATTGCTCAACTGAGGATGTGGGGAGTGCTCTTTTTTTTTTTTTTTTTTTTTAGTTATTTTCATTTGATTTGTAGCACCACCTGTCCTCATGCAGTCCCAAGTCTGTCTGTTTTTACATATACTAGTCACTTGTTACAGAATTGCAGATATATCATGTTTAAGATAGTGTAAGTTCGACTATTCATGTGTAATATGGACTTATTGTATAGTTTAAGAAATATGTATCTGAGCAGTACACTGTGTAAAATTTGATTGACACCACTGTGTGAAACAGCTGGTGAATACTTAACTTACAGTAGGGCAGGTTGTCTTCCAACCTATTTTTTTACTTAACACATATATACTTTCATATTTATAAGACTAACATTTTTTACTACGTATTGCTTAAAGAACTACTGACGCTGCAAAGAAAACTTTAAAAAACTTAATAATTTGGTAAAATTCTGCTTGTATTCCACATAGTCTACATTTTTCCTCCCCATTATTTATTACTGAGAAAATGTGCATGAATACATGATTTCTATCCCTTGCAGTTACATTAATCTGTCTCTATAGCTTACTCCCTACTTCAAATCATAATGCTCTCTTGTGACATCACAATCTGTTGCCATGAGAGTAACTGTGATATCACAAGCAGTGCATTATGACCTCAGGTAGGGAGGTAGCAACAGAAACAGGTGAACTCTTCAAGAGCAAAATTCCTGTTTTCATGCAAATGACTTCAGCAATAAATAATGGGGAGGAGGAATAAAAAACTAAAGTGAAATACAAGCTGTACTTTAAATATTACGTTTTGTTGAAGTTCTCTTGAAGGTGTCAGCTGCTCTTTAAGCTTATTTTTTCCTTGTGTTTTTAATCATTGTCATTTACTAATGGTAGCACAGACAGACACAGAGGGTTTTAAAAAGAAGCTTCACTTGGTTTATAGCTTGTGTCAGGGAGTGAACTTTCAAGTCAGTTAAATTTGACCTTGGGATAGCTTTCTTTTGATGGAACTAATCCTATCTTGGCACAGTAATTTGTAAAGCTGAAGTTGTTTAGAAGTATAATAGGAGTTATGCTAAACAAATGTAAACATCTCTAAAAGTATACAACTTACAGATAACACTGTAAGTTGTTCAGAACAACAAGACCTTTCAAATGAGACTATTTATTAAGCTGCAAAAAGGAAAAAATACTCACAATAATAATCTTCTTTCTTTCAAGGGGTCCTTTAGCGTCAGTTACTTTAGAAGTTAGCCGGCTAGGTGCAACTGCCCCTGAGGTATGCCTTTAAGATAATTTTATTTAAATGAACTTTGGGCAATAGCCAGTCAAAAAGCAGGAGGGGGAGTGAGCTGAGTGAGAGCTGCTGAAAGCTTCAGAATTTTTTCTGAGGAAAACGAGGGCACAAGCCCTGAAAAAAATCAATAGGATTAAAAAAAACATGCAAATGTCCACAAAAGTGGAAACAGGAACAATGACAACACGAGTTAAAAAGTTGATCAATAAGAAACTCCAAATTTGGTAAGAGATTTGATAAAAAGACCTTCTCCGACAGGTGAACCGGGAAGAAGGGTAGGGAGCTTACTGATGCTAAAGGACCCCTTGGAAGAAAGAAGATTACTGCGGTGAGTAATTTTTTCTTCTTGCCCCAGGAGTTCTTTAGCATCAGTAACTTTAGCAGACTACTGAGCAGTATTGAGTGGAAGGTGGGCAGAAAACTTATTTGGGAAAGAGGCTCTGCAGAACCGCCCTGCACTTCCAAACTGTAATGCTTCACAAAGGTGTGCACCGATTTCAGGTAGCGGCTTTGCAGACATCCAGGAGGGGAATGTCTCTTGCTGCTGCAAGTGAGGCCGCAGTGCCCCTGGTGGAATGGGCCTTGAGCCCCACTGGAGGTTGGTGACCAGTTTTCTCATAGCGGAATCTAATACAGGAGACCAACCAATAAGAAAGTTCTCTTGGTAGCCGGTCTTCCTCTACCTACATCCCCGTAGGTGAGGAACAACTGAGTGGAAGAGTCTCTGGACTGTCTAGTATGCTGTGGAGCTTTTGCTTGCCAGGAGTGGACTGCTCAGTAAAGAAGACAGGCAGAGCAATGGATTGGTTCAAGTGAAACTCTGAAACCACGTTTGGCAGAAATTTCCTAATTGTCCAGAGCTCAGCTTTATTGTTGTGAAGAATGATGTAATTTGGCTCACTGCACAGGGCCTGTAGCTCTGAAATCCTCCTGGCAGAAGTAACGACTGTCGGGAAGAATGTCTTCCAAGTTACAAACTTGATGTGGGCAGTGGACATAGGCTCAAAGGGTGGATTCATGAGCCTGTCTATGTAAACGATCAGGCTCCAAGGAGGAACGGGCTCCCTGACTGGAGGCTGGAGGTGCAAGACCTTTGAAAAACTGTTTAAATATGGTGTGGGGAAAAAATAATTTTTTCTTTCCCACCGATAGGTAGGTCGAAATTGCCGCCAGGTGTAGCTTGAGGGAAGATGGTTTCAACCTGATGCCTGTAAGTTTACCAGGTAATCTAGCAGGTGAGGGTCTGAAACTGAAAGGGGGTCAACCTTTTTGCTCTTGCACCAGAGAGAAAACTTTTTCCATTTGGCTGCATAAGTCTTCTTAGTGTTCGTTTTTTTAGCCATCCGCAGTATCTTAAGGACCTGTTCAGAGTACTGTGAGGATGGAAACTCTAACTCCTCAAGAACCAGGCCTTGAGGTGAAGAGAGTATATGTCTGGATACTGCACTCCTGACAGAGGAAGGGTCAGCAGGGAGTGAGTTGGAGGCAGGCAAATGGGCGTGCTGCAGGACATTGAGAGAAGCAGAGAATATCGGCTCGCCTGGGCCAATCCGGAGCCACAGGATCATTGATGCAAGCTGTTGTCTGAGTTTCAGCAAAACCCTGAGCATCGGGTAAAAAGAAGGGAAAGCATATAGGAACCTCCCTGATCAGTCTAGGATCAGAGCATCCAGAGGAAGCGTCCCTGGGACTGGGGGCCTGCAACAGTACTGAGAAAAATGAAAATTGAGGGGCAAGGCAAACAGATCCACTTCAGGTGTGCCCCACTGCCTGAACACTGTGGCTAGTACTTGCTTGTTCACGGTGAACTCGTTCTGGCCTTGACTGATGTGACTCAGAGCATCTGCCAGGGTATTGTGCTTGCCTGAGAGGTGAACAGCTGAGTGGCTGACTCCTAGGGAGAAGGCGAGAGACCAGAGCTTCCGGAACAGAATATTCCTGATTTGGTACCGCCATGTTTGTTTATGTAAAACATTGCAGTTGTGTTGTCTGTTCGAATATGAACTGCCTGCCCTTTTATGCTGGGAGCGAAAGCTTTGACAGCAAGGAAGATTGCTCTGAGTTCCAAGAGATTTACGTGCAACTGTAACTATTCGAGAGTCCAGGTGCCACTTACTGAGGCACTGTCCAGATGTGCTCCCCACCCCAAGAGGAAGGCATGTGTGGTGATCACCTTTGTGGGAAACGGAGCTTGGAAGGTAACCCCAGCCTATAAATTTGCAGGGTTCTTTCATCACAGCAGGTTTTGGAGGAAATGCTCTGTCACGGGTATCAACTTTGAAAAGCTGTTGTTTCCCTGAGACCAGCGAACTCTGAGGTAGGCTTGTAGGAGTCGCATCCTGTACCTGTCTCCTGGGACCACTGAAGTCTTAGAAGCCAAGTATCTCAGGAGTTTGAGAAAATGTCCGGCTGGTCTTGGCTGCCCCCAGATAAAAGAATCTGCCACTGAAAGGAAACTCTGAATTCTTTCCTGCAAGAGGAAAGCATATCCTGAGTATCCAGCTCGGCCCCTATGAAGGTGAGCAGCTGGGTGGGTTCCGGATGAGATTTCTTTAGATTTATCAGTAAACCCAGAGATTCCAGAGTGTGTTCTGTAAGGGAAAGGAACTCCTTGACCTGGCAAGGGGACTTTGCTACTATGAGCCAGTCATCCAGATAGGGGTAGAGAGCAACCCCCAGTCTCCTGAGGTGTGCCGCTACCACTGCGAGGCACTTGGTAAAGACTCTTGGGGCTGAGGACAGACCGAAGGGCACTGTGGCAAACTGATAGTGACCCGAAGGAAGTTTGAATCTGAGGAACATTCTGTAAGATCTCCTTATGGGTATGTGGATGTAAGCATCCTTTAAGTCCAGGGAGGCTAGCCAGTCTCCCTGCTGTAAAGACTGTATGACCAGTGACAGAGCGACCATTTTTTTTTTTTCGGATGTTTGTTTAAAAATCTGACATCTAAGACAGGTCGCCACTAACCACTTTTCTTTTGTGTCAGAAAATATCTGGAATAGAGGACCTTGCCTTCTCATGGGCGGGAACCCTCTCCACTGCTCGTAAAGCCAGGTTTTGTACCTCCAGTTCCAACAGTGGGACCAGTGTAGAGGACAGGAATGCTTGAGGTCTGGTACCTGCTTGAACTGTAGTGGCAGATCCTTCTCCACGATCTCCAGCACCCACTAGTCTGACGTAATGAGGGACCAATGCTGAAGATAGTGGGAGAATCTGCCTTCCACCGGAAGTGGGGAGGCAACTAGGACACTCACATCAGGACTTAGACTGCGAGGCAGACAGCTGCGTAAAGGTGGCTCTTCTTTAGCCCCTTCTGCCCCTGCCTCTGAAAGACCCTGTGTACTGACCAAAGTCAGACTGGGGATAGGGATTGTAAGGTCTGGGAAAAAAACTTCTGCCCCTACCACCCCTGGGACGGGATCTCTGAGGGGCGGTAGGCTTAGGTTTGAACGAGTGGCTCTGCCAGGAGGCCTTGTACTCATCAACCTTTTTCATGCAGTCAGTGGTTCTGTAATCAAACAACATGTTTAGGCCACAGGGGAAATCCATGGCCTTGGTCTGGGTGTCTGTGGTTAGATTGGTCGTTCTAAGCCAGGCTAAGCATCTCAGAGAAATGGCAGGGGCCATCACCCTAGAGGCTGCATCACTGTTTTCGTCTGCCATGTGGAATTGGTACTTGGTAGCTTCCAGGGCAGTTTTTGTTGTATCCACCAGCTCCTGCACCATATAATCTGACCACTGCACGCAATGGCCAGGACAGACTTCCATAGGGCTTTCTGATATCTGACTGTGAACGCCATGTATGAAGAAAGTCTGAGAAGTAGGGAAGCTGTGACATACATTTTCTTTGCTATAAAGTCAATTTTCTTGGAATCCTTGTCAGGGGGAGAGGGAGACAAGGAGACTCCAGCTTTCTCACAATCTGCCTGCTGCACTATACTCTCATGGCTAGGGTGTGCAGACAGGAACTCGGTACCATTTCTAGACAATCTGTATTTTCTCTCACTCCGCTTATCAACCCCAGTCACCGAAGTGGGGTTCTGAAGCATTTTTATGGTATTTCTTCTGAATGCATTATAGACAGGGATGACCAAGGTCTTGGCGTTGAAAGACCTTTCATCTCCCTATAATCTTCATCTTTAGCAACATCTTGGTTGGGCTCCTGTGGGGGGAGGTCCAGGGTGTCTGGCATATTTTGTATAAATGTAAACATAGAGGAGGGATCCTCCTGGTCACCCGAGGGGTCCCCGAATGGAGAGTCTGGGGACTCATAAGGCTCAAGGCCCTCAAAATCCATGTCAGGGGCATCATAAAAATGTTCTTCATCATCTGCATCACCCTCACAGTTTACAGAGGTGTGGAACTGTGGAAGAGTGCTTGCCAACCCCAGTAAATATAGGACCCATCTTTTGAAGGGTCTGGAACAGTTGCCATACTTTTGCCATATCTTGCACAGAAGGAGGATCCTGTGCAGGCTTTGGTTGTATGTGTTTTGCTTTTTCTGTATGCTTTAAGCTGCCTGTTGTCTCACTACTGGCTTTCCCAGGAGCAACAAGAGCATTTTTGTCTTGACAGAGTTTCTTTTTTGCCACTTCGTCGGTGGCTTGATCAAGCTTACATTTTTCATCACTTTTATTATTTTTCAATTTGTGAGGAACTTCATCTTTGAAAGCTTTATTTTTTGGTTGTGATCTGGAGGGTTCCTCAAGCAACTCTGCTTGCATTTTTATTGTTAGTACTTTTAGATGGCCCCTCAGCAGAAGCCTTTGCTTTATCATCAGCCATAATAATCAGAGGTTTGTTTGCTATGTTGCCAATTTAAGCAAAGCAAAACCAAGTCCTGGACCTTACAAACTGAGTGTAGGTTTCTATGACATGCCACCGGCCAGTCCTGCCCGAGTTAATTAACTCTGTCAGTTTTAAGTGCCTTGTTCTTTTTTTTTTTTGTAGTACTGGGATCTATACCAGTGCCAATCTTAACAGAAAGCCCAGTAATACTGGTCAACTGCGCACAGGTTTCTGCTGAATACCACTGGCCAGTCCTGTGACAGATGATACCCTGGTCCAGTTTTTTATTTAAGAATGGGTTTCTCTGTAATTGCCAGTACCCAGTGAAAACCCCCAGGCACCGCTGAAGTTTGAATTCCAAATAAGCACCTCGCGGTAAAACCCACAAGGTCTGAGGTAAAAAAACAAGGCAACTGTCCCAAATTCAACCGTCCTTCAAGAATTAGGTTAAAAAAGTTAGGAACCGTCGAAATTAAGCACCTGTGGTAAAATTCACATAAGAAATGAACAGACGCGGTAAAAATAAAGTTAAAATAGAGGGGTTGCGCTAAAAATAGAAAATTAGCGTGGCAGTAATAAAATTGTTAAACTTTCACTCAGCACACTATAGAAAATGAATTATGAGGAAAACTTTACCCAGATAAGAATTATGAGGCTGTTAACAAGGAAAGTTGAGAGGCACCTCAAGGGCAATGTTGCGCAGTCCAGCGGAGAAAAAATTCTGAAGCCTTCAGAAGCTCTCACTCAGCTCACTCCCCCTCCTGCTTTTTGACAGGCTAGTGCCCAAAGTTCATTTAAATAAAATTCTCTTAAAGGCATACCTCCGGTGCAGCTGCACCTAGCCAGCTAACTGCTAAAGTTAATGATGTTAAAGGACTCCTGGGGTAAGAATTATATTTTTTAAACTATGGCCATCAGATTACCTGAATTTTCATTTTTATCACAATTTTCACCTTTCGGATGGCTATATTTAAAAAAAATCTAATGAATTCAGATTAGTGACTACTCTCATTTAAAAAGTCATTTTGTCCTGAACAACCTTCATGTTGGTTGTATATTGGTAACTGGTATACTTTCCAATATATTTACATTTGTTTGGCATGACTCCTACTGTGTTCACTCAGAGAGGGAAAAAAATGAGGTTGTTTGGAAGACCATATTTTACAAAATATAAAGAATTCAGATTAGTGACTATACTCATGAGAAAGATCTTTTTGCCCTGAACAACTTTTACACTGGCTGTTTTTGTGCACCTTGAACAGTTTTAAAGATATTTAGATTTGTTTGGAAAGTGTGCACATTTGCTCTCAGAGAAAAGCAGCTTTGAGTTCTGTGTACATCATTCTAATTACACAGAAAGAAGGGAATATTTCTTTAACTGCCATAGAGATTTGCAAAATGGAAGGATATACTGAAAACTCCTAAAAGATGTGTTTCACGGAAACACCTTTTTTCAAGTGAAAGCAGATGGCTGTTGGCTCCGCCCACAGCCATAAATAGGGACCTGATAGGAGAACCTACTTTGTGACCTTGTCAAAAAAAACACTCTGTCAGTTTCAGGAATAACATAACAATACAGTCTAGCAAAAGACCAAGGTGTGCTTTGTGTAAAAATAATAATGACCTATAAAAACAAGTTACTTACCTGTAACTGTAGTTCTTGGAGTGGTATATGGTGTACATCCACACTACTAGCAGAATTCCTTTCCCTTTAAGACTTGCCGAAAGGTCTTCAAGCTGGTTCCTCCCACCCATCTGGGTAGTATCCGCCTCAGCACCGCCCTGTAATGTCAGGTCTGACCCGCTGGAAGCCAGACCAATGTGCCACTTGCCAGGGAAGGTCGAGTGGGTCGTGAGGATGTACACCATATACCAATCCTAGAATTACAGTTCCAGGTCAGTAACTTGTTTTTCTAGGGGCATGGATATGGTGTACTTATCCACACTACTGGCAGACTCCTAGCAGTTCTCCAGTAGAAGGGAGCAAGGTGCACACTGCCTTAGGGAACAGAGACCAGAGAACCAAGAACCCAAAACCAGCATCCTGATGTGACTCAAGGTTGATGTGGTAATGCAAGATGAACGTGTCTGCTGACTTCCAGGTAGCAGCCCTGCAGATTTCCTGGATAGAGACATACCCGGAAGCAGTCACTGAGGCAGTGGTATGTCTGGTGAAATGAGCTCTAAGCCCTATGGGAGGCTCCCTACCAAACAACCTATAGCAGACGATGCAGGATACAATCCACCTGCCAATCGTTCACTTAGCTGCCAGTCTGGCAGGTGTGGCTTCTGTGCAGGTGATAATTAGTTGGCGAACCTCTCCCTGAACTCCAGCCATGCGCTCCTTATAGTAGGCGTGCCGCAGGTCCAGAGTATGGAGCCTGTGCTCAGTCTAAGAGGTGTGGCTAGTGAAGTACACCAGGAGACTGATCACCTGGTTAAGGTGAAACTCTGAGACGAACTTCGGAAGGAACTCTGGGATGGGGTGAAGGACAACCCTTGTCCCTGTGTAAGACCAGGTAAGAAGGCTCCACCGAGAGCACCTGGAGCTCACTGATCCTTCTGGCAGATGTGATGGCCACCAAGAAGGCGGTCTTCCACGACAGGTGTGACATCTCACATCTGAGCATTGGTTCAAATGGCTTGCCCATGAGTGCTGCCAACACCAGCAACAAGTCCCAAGGTGGTGATGGTTCACGCACCGGAGGGTAAATATGATCAAGGCTCTTAAAGAAGTGCCAGACAACCTTCTCCTGTGCCACTGTTGGCATACCAGCCTTCGCCCAGTATGCAGAGATGGCTACCAGGTGCACTCTGAGGGTCAATGACTGAAGGCCCAACTGAGAGCGGGACCACAAGCAGTCAAGGATGATAGCCACAGACAGGACAGGGGGACCAGCTCCTTGCCATCGCACCAAATGGAGAATCTCTTCCATTTCAAGGCATAGCACTGACAAGTTGAATCCTTCCAGGAGGCCTCCACTACACGGAGGACCTCGTCGGAGAGACCCAGAGCCTAGAACTCTAGCCGCTCAGAAACCAGGCTGTCAGGTGCAGGGATTGAAGGTCCAGGTGGAGGACCTTCCACCAAGAGCATGAGAGCAGGTCCAGGTGAAGTGGCAGACATCACAGACACCTGCTGCTGAGGCTGAGGAGATCAGAGTATTAGAACTGGCACGGGCAGCCACGAGCCACCAGAATCATCCATGCCTTGTCCCTCTGAACTTTGATCAGGACCCAATGGATCAGAGGAAAGGCACAGAGGAGGGCTGGGGTCCAGGGCCTCATGAAGGCATCCCCCTGTAGCGTTCCCCGCCGAGGGTGGCAGGCAAAAAAAAAAACAGCCTCAGTGTGGAATTCTCCCAGGAGGCAAACAGGTCTGCCTGAAGGATGCCCCACTGGGAGAATAGACGGTCGACTACCTCCTGGTGAAGAGACCACTCGAGAGACACTTCGCTCACATGACTGAGGGTGTCTGCCAGTAGACTGGTCACTCCAGCCACATGAATGGCCAACAGGTCAGACTTGAGGCTGAGAACGAGGGTCCAGATGTGGAGAGCTTCTCAGCAAAGAGGCAGGGAATGCATCCCATCCTGCTTGTTGAGGTAGTATATGGTCGTCATGTTGTCCATCTGGACCTAGACGACCTGAACCCAGAGATGTGCAGCAAAGGCTGTCATGGCCAGGTGAACAGCCTGAAGCTCCAGCAGGCTGATGTGACATCGGAACTCCTTGGGGGACAGAGGCCATAGACCCTGTGTTCCACCCGGTGGGCACCCCAGCCCATCAGGGAGGCATTCGTCTTGAGAGTGACAGTCAACTCTGGGTGGACAAACGGGAATCCTTCCTGAAGATGTTCCAGGACCAACCACCAGTGGATGGCATTCCACATCTTCTGGATCACTGTGACTGGCTGGTCGAGGTGGCCCTGATGCCGAGACCACTGATGGACCAGCCCCCACTGCAGGGGGCTGATCATCCAGAGGACCCAATGGCATACGCTGGTGCAAGCCGCCATGCAGCCCAGGAGGCACAGGAAGGCACAACTGTCCAACCTGAAGCGATCGAGCAAAGGAGGAAAGATCCTCCACCCTTGCCCATCAGGTGTCGAGAGTCGAGCTCCTCCCCAGTGAAGTGAATTATCTGCAAAGGTATGAGTTTCAGCTTAGCCTCATTGACCAGGAGGCCAAAGTCCAAGCAGGTCCTTGGGGCCAGGTCCCTGGACCAATCCACCTCCATCCTGGAGGGGCCTGCAGTCAGCCAGTCATCCAGGTGCCAGTACACCCGGACCCCTCAGCACCTCAGAAAGGCTGCCACCACTGCAATGCATCTGGGAGCTGAACAGAGGCCAAAGGGTATGATTTGGAACTCATAGAGGGTCACCTCTGCACAGAACTGAAGGAACCGCCAGTGGGAAGGACAGATGGGGACGTGGAAGAAGGCATCCTGCAGGTCCAGGGAGCAGAACCACATGTTCTGTTTCAAGCAGAGAATGATCTTGCTCAGAGTGATCATTCTGAAGATGTGCGACCACAGAAATCTGTTCAGGTTTTGCAGATCCAAGATGGGGCGCCAGGCCCCCCGGCTTTTTGGAAACCAGAAAATATCTAGAGACAAACCCTGAATTGGCTGGTGGGTCCAGGATGTGAACCACCAGCTCCTTCAGGACGTGCTGGGCGATGTCCTCCTGAAGGCCAGACAGCGTGTCTAAAGACATCACATCCTCCTGAGGGGCGCAGCCAAGCAGGACAGCCCTGACCAATGACTTCTGGCACCCACCTGTCCGTGGTAACACTGGATCAGGTGGAAAGAAAGTGGCAGAGCCAGACCCCCATGGGAGAAATCCAAGGGAGACAGGATGGGCAGGGAGGGGGCACCCCCATCCCATCACTGGGCAGGCTTGGAGGCAGGACCAGCAGGGGATACTGCTGGACCTCGATCACCTGGCTTCCGGACTACAGAAGCAACTGACTTGGGCCTGGAATGCCAGGGCTGATGGTGCCCAGCCAGGGCCTGGGGTGGCTTGGCCACAGGGGTCTCATGGGGCCAAAAGGTCTTTTTCTGGGTTTTGGAGCCCTTAATGTACTTTTGGGCTGAGGAGACGAAGTCCAAGGTGGCAGTGAAGTTCTCAATCCTACTGAGATGACAATCCACCCCGGCCAGAACAGGTCAGTATCCAGGAAGGGGACATCCGCCAGTCTGTGCTGGGTATCTGCCAAGAAGGTTGAGATCCTCAGCCACGTCCTTTGGCACATAGCTACAGCTGTGGCCATGGACCTGGCACAGGAATCACCAATGTCCATGACCATCTGAAGTTGCTGCTTAGTCACAGCACAGCCTTCAGCCTGGACTTGCTTGTCCGTTGACTGAAGGTCAGCCGGGAGCTGAGGAAGCGCCTCATCCAGGGTGCCCAAAAGGGCATAAGTGGGCCATCACTGAGGCTGAACTAGCCTGCTTGAGGCCAAGAGAGGAGGCCACATACACCTTCTTGGCCACATGATCAGATTCCTTGTAGGAAGGTTCGTCGACATCCACGACACTGCCCGTCTGACGGAATACCAAGTGGGCCACTAAAGCTCCAGCGGAGGGGTGTTCAGTGACTCCTGAGAGGAACCTGTAGGGGCTGTATACTTGCGGGCCATATGGGCCAACGGGGAAGGGCAGGAGGCTGGGCCCTGCCACAGCTCCAATGCAGGCCCAAGAATGGCCTTGGCCAACAGGAAGACAACCCCGGGGAGTCATCCCGGTCAAGAAATTTGGTGAGGGGATACTTGGCCTTTTTTTGCAAAGGCTCCATCTGGATCCCTGTAGCCTCTGAAATTAAGCAGAGCATGGCCCTGAAGGAGGTAGGACCATGATCTGTCAACAAGTCCTCACTGGACTCCAACTCAACTGGCCTGGAGTGCATGGAGGAAGCCTCTGACTCTGAGGATTCATCAAAAAACCGGCCGACCCCCCAGGTCCCTATTAACCTTGCAGGGCTTGTCAGCCTGGGTCACCATGACTAACAGCTGGCGAGGAAGCCCATGGGTAGGCCAGGTGTCCTTGGACAGAGGACTATCTTTCAACTGAGGAAGAAGGGGGGGTTCCACCCGAATGGGTGGAGAAGCCAGAATCAGCTGAGCCAGAACTGGTTCTGGCCTAGGTGGTGGCAGCCAAGAGAGCGCCAGGAAAGGAGCCGGTGTCGACTTAGGCCCCACGCCCAAAAAGAGCTGCTGCCACATAACCTCCTTGATGTGCCATCATAACTTGCGGTGGAGCTGATCCTCCTCTAAAGAGGAAAAGAGGCATAGCCGCTTTCCTGAGTGTCTAAAGCATGAGCACCGACTCCGGCGAGGGCTACTCGACCTCGTGCTTCAGGTCCTCAACCTTGACCTTGACTGCCATTGGACCGGACAGTGGGGAGAGGCGGGAACTTGCGAGGGATGCTTAGGGTCCCCCACAAGCTTGGTGTCCTGAGGGTTAAGGACTGGCTCAGGAAGCTGATCTAATGCACCCTGGGACTAAGGATTCAGGACTGGAGTCCTGAAGAGGGATGTAGCCCCCTTGTCCTGCAATAACGGGTCAACTAGGTCAAGGAAAATCTTGACAGCTTGGTCTGCCCACATCTCAGCTGGGAAGCCCAATGGGGACACGATGAGGCCAGCAGCCTGGACAGAGGTGTCGCCCGAAGCCGACTCGACAATGAGGGTTGATGAAACAGGGTCACGGGAGACCAAGGCCAGAGCACACTCGCGGTCCAACGACCGGTGATGGGACTTTTTAGCCTTTCTTTTGGGGTCCTTTTTAGAAGACTTAGACCCATTGAAAGGGCCCTTACCAAGGGTAGGAAGGAACTAGCGCAAGTCCCAGAGGCGCCAAAGCTCAGCGGGACCAGCGCAGACACCAAGGAGGCACCGGCCACGGCATCAGCTGAAGCCTCTTCAAAAGCCACCAACTAATCAGCGGACCCCACAGCTGCGGAGACCACCCAATGGGTATCCTTAGACCAAACGGAAGGATCCCACTCATCCGGTCGGCCAAGAAAAAGTTGTGCGTACCAGTCCTCTAAAGTAGAGGGATGAAGAGTGCGACATAGGCTGCAAGCCTAGAGATCGTGTTCGTGGCCCAGGCAGTATATGCACATGACATAAAGGTTGGTGTGTGACATCTTCTGTCTGCACGGACACATTTTGAAACCGGGTGCCACCTTCGAAACAGAGGAATCCATCTTACTGCAACAGAGAACCCGGGGAGCGAATGAAGACCCAAAACATTTGAAATAGCAATAGGGCCTACACCAAGCATGGAGCTGCGATGGAGGGAAGCTGGAAGGAAGACCTGATGTCACGGGGCGGTGCCGAGGAGGATATCGCCCGGGTGGGTGGAAGGAGCCAGCTTGAAGACCTTGAAGATCTTCTGGCAAGTCTTAAAGGGAAAGGAATTCTGCCAGTAGTCTGGATAAGTAAATCATATTCATGCCCCAAGAATTGAATATAATTACTGGGGAACAATTTTTTTCTATTGCCTGAGTGAGTTATTTGCCGTAATAACCTGCGGGTTATTACGGCATTCACGCACTATGCCTCTCAAAACTTAACACTCCCTCATTGGCTCATGTTCTCTCTGTGGGCGGTCAGAAAAGTTCCACAAATATCACGGCTCCATATCTCGGTTAGCAAGGAGCCGCCACAAGACTCATCCACCAGGCTCATCCCTCTCCTTTTAATTTTTTAATTTTTTTGTAACTATCTGGTTGATCCTGCTTTTACCTAAAAAAAAAAAAAAAACATGTATCTGGTTGATCCCACTCTTCGGACGCTTTGGGACACAACTGCCATGAGCCTGAATGCCGTGGCTGACTGAACTGTGATGACAAACTGTAAATTAAGGGGAAAAAAATCTTCATTCAGGAAAAGCAGGCAGGGTGACAGAGACACAGAGTGTGCGTGTCTGTGTGTGTGTGCATCTGTGAGATGGTCACAGAAATCAAGATAAAAAAAATTGCTCCCCAGCAATTATGAAAAATAAAGCACACCCTCGGTGTGGGATGCATTTATAAACCACTCGAGCTTCACTCAGGGTTTATGTAGCATCTCACACCTTGGGTGTGCATTAAATTCTCATATCGCACACCAAGGCAGATTCCAGACACCTGATTATCAGATTCAGGATGGAATTATACAAAGCAAATTTTGTTCTTCACATCCAAAAAAGATCTGAGGCTACTTCGTCATTCTGTAATTACAGAAGACAACTGGAGGATGACTTAAAACATGGTGTTATTGTGTTCAGTTTATAGTAACAATAAAGATAGTCGGCTAGGGGAAATATTAAGTAATCTGAAACTCCCCACAAATCTAATAATACAAGACCTCTTCACCTCTAATAATATTTAACATACATCTCTAACAGTTGTCACTTTATGTATGATATTGGATACTGCTGAGCACTTTGAACTATTCTGAATGTGTTGTATGAGGAAACCTGGTATTAGCAAATGGGGAGCCAGTTAGGGATCTGCAGGTGAAGGACCCACTAGCTGGTAGTGACCACCTTTTGGTGTGGTTCACGCTCAGCATGAGCAGGGAGACTGGGGTCAGCAACAAAGGTAGTGGACTTCAGGCGTGCGGACTTTGAGAGGATGAAGGAGATACTGAGGGGATGCCTTGAGGAGATTAGAACAGAGATGGACGCATATCAGAAGTGGGATATCATAAAGTCAGGGCTGAGGGAAGCTACGGAGGTGTGCACCAGGACCCTAAGCAAGAGGACCAGGGCTAAGGTGCCATGTTGAATGACCAGGAGTGTATTGGAAGGGTGAGGGCCAAGAAAGCGTCATTTAGAAGACTGAAAAAAATGGGAGGGAGGAGGACACGGTGACGTATGCAACAAGTTCCAAGGAGGTTACCAAGTTAGTACGAGAGACCAAGGCCTCTAAAGAGCTGAGGCTGGTCCGGGGGATCAAGGAGGGGGAGAAGGAATTCTTTAGATATGTGAGGGGAAAAAAGGAAATGCAGGGACCGGATAGTTCGGATCCAGATGAGAGAGGGGTGGATGGAGAAGGCAGAAGTACTTAATTACCTCTGCTCTGTGTTCATGAGGGAGGTAGGGGGGCTGCTACCGCCATGGACTGGGAGAGTTGGGGAGGGTGACTGATGAAGTGATTCAGGAAAGCAGAGTATTGGAAGGTCTGAAAGCACTTAGGGTGGACAAGGTACCAGGTCCCGATGGCATTCACCCTAGGGTGTTTTTTTCTTTTCTTTTTTTTTAGTCTTTGGTAACCAGGCAAGGCCCACTAGGCACAAGTGCTTGTTTTCAGGGGCGACCTGGGAGCACTGGGTGGTTAAGTGACTTGCTCAGAGTCACACAGTATGCAAGTGGAGGTTGTGAGAAAGAGATGGCGGAGGAGATTGGCGCATGTGATGCCTAGCCACAACAGCGGCCCAAAAGATGAGCCACGTAATTACAGGCCTGTCGGTCTCACTTCCTTAGTGGGTAAACTTATGGAAGCAATCTTGAAAGAGAGACTGGTAACCTTCCTGGAGAACAAGGAGCTCCAGTATGGTCAGCAACACGGGTTCATCTCTGGAAGATCATGCCAGACCAACCTAATAGAATTCCATGACTAAGCAATGAGGGAACTGGACAAGGGCCATGCAGTGGATGTCCTGGGGGGGGGGGCGAGAGACTCTCATCCCCCAAGCCAGTGACTAGCGGTGTGCCGCAGGGCTCAGTGCTGAGGCCGGTGCTGTTTGGTCTGTTAATATTGGACACTGCACACGGGGTCAGGAGCAGGATCAGTTTGTTTGCAGATGACACCAAGATGGGGGCTGCTGTGAAGGATCTCGAGGGATGGCAGAAGCTACAGGATGACCTAACCAAACTTGAAGAGTGGTCAGCAAGGTGGAAATCGGGTTTTAATGCAAAGAAGTGCAAAGTTATGCACTTCAGGGCAAAGAACCCAAGGAGGAATACTCTCTGAGGGGGGGTGCGGTTAGGAGTCCCTGAGGAGGAGAAAGATCGGGGGGTCATAATAACGGGTAGCATGAACAACTCTGCTTAGTGCAGTCAAGCTGTGGCTAGGGCCAATAGTATGCTGAGGTGCATCATGCGGGGATTCTCGTCAAAGAGCAAGGATGTGATCCTACCCCTGTATAGGTCTTTGGTCAGGCCACAATTAAAGTACTACATGCAATACTGGCGCCCATATCTGAGGAAAGACATCAGGCTGCTCGAGTCAGTGCAGCACAGGGCGATGAAAATGATACAAGGATGGAAGGCAGAACCTACGAAGTAAGGCCGAGACACCTGAGTCTGTTTACACTGGAGGAGAGAAGGGATCGGGGGATAGGACTGAAACCTTCAAATACTTGAGGGGTCTCAACAAGTCTGGTACGGTGGGGTTCTTTAAGCTGAGGAAGCAAAGGGAAACGAGAGGGCACGGGCTAAGACTGGAGGGAGGCAGGTTCAGGAGGGAGATGAGGCATTATTACACTAAGAGGCTGGTGATGAAATGGAATGCTCTGCCAGAAGAGGTGGTGACATGTAGGATGGTGGGAAATTTCAAAAGCACATGGGACCGGGCGGGGGAGACAATGCTGAGCAGTTTCCAGAGGGAACTGGTGGGATAGGGCAGCTGCAATATAAATCTTCTTTCTTCCAAGGGGTCCTTTGGCATCAGTAACTGTTGCAATGAGCTGACCAGGTAGTACTGCTCCGAAGGTGGAGATTACGGTAATGAGTTTATGAATTAGCCAATCAGAGAGAAGCTTGTGGGTGTGCTGAGCAGAGGCTGTGAGGCCAGAATCAGAATTTTCTCGAAGCTAGAATGGGCACATCCCCACATAGGTATGAACCAATAGGATTTAAAATATATAACAGTATGAACCAGAACAATAAATGTGAAAAACTTTGCTCTAAATGTAATTCAAAGTTTAGAATAACCAAATTGGTAGAAGGCAAGAAGCAGAGCCCTCTTCTGAAAGGTTAACGGGAAGAAGGATTGGAGCTTACGGATACTAAAGGACTCCTTGCAAGAAAGAAGATTACTATGGTGAGTAATTTTTTCTTCTCACCCCAGGAGTCCTTTAGCATCAGTAACTGTTGCAGACTATAAAGTAGTGCAGTTGGGAGGCTGGTAAAGAACCTACATGGGAAAGAGGCTCTGCAGAATGGCTTTGCCAAATCTGGCATCAGATCTAGACTGTACATCCAGGCAGTAGTGCTTTGTGAATGTGTGTACAGTCTTCCAAGTACCTGCTTTACAGACGTCCAGTAAGGGTCTGTCCCTTGCAGCTGCCACAGAGGCTGCAGTGCCCCTAGTAGAGTGAGCCGAGGTCATTGGGGGGCTGTTTACCAGCCTTGTCATAGCAGAACTGAATGCACGAGACTATCCAATGAGAGACAAGTTCTCTTAGTAGCTGGTTTTCCTCTACCTGCCTCCCCATACGTGAGGAACAGCTGTGTGGATGAGCCCCTGAACTGCTTGGTGTGTTCCAAGTAGTAGAGCAGGGCCCTCCTGACATCCAGACTGGGGAGCTTCTGCTCACCTAGAGCAGATTTCTCAGTAAAAAAACACAGGTAAGGTGATGGACTGATTGAGATGGAACTCTCAGACCACCTTAGGCAAGAATTTTCTGTTCATCCTGAGCTCAATCTTATCCCTATGGGGGATTATGTAGTTGGGCTCAGTACAAAGTGCCTATAACTCTGAAATCCTTCTTGCAGTGGTAATGGCTAATAGGAAGACAGTTTTCCAAGTGACATAATTGAGATGGGCCATAGCCATGGGTTCAAAGGGTGGCTCCATGAGCTTGGCAATACAGAGGTTCAGACTCCAAGGAGGGCCAGGTTCCCTGACTGGTGGCAGGACATGGAGACCACCTCTAAAAACCGTTTAAATACCAGTTCGGAAAAAACAAGTTTATTCTTTCCAATGGAAAGATAGGCCGAGATTGCAGCCGGATGGAGCTTCAGGGAAGAAGATCTGAAGCCTGCAGATGTACCAAATAATCCAGGAGATTAGAAACTGAAGCCTTAAAAGGATTAATCTGTTTTGTTTTGCGCCACAGGGAAAAGCTCTTCCATTTGGCTGCATAGGTCTTTTTTGTGCTAGGCTTTTTGACCATTCTCAGGATCTTCAGGTCTTGTTCAGAGTACTGAGTGGCAGGGAACTCTTTAACTCCTGAAGAGCCAGGCTTTGAGATGAAGAGACTTCAGGTCTAGATAAATTACTCCTATCTGAGGGAGAGTCAGGAGGGAGTGACTGAGTGGAAGGCGAATGGGTTTGCTGCAAGAGAGGGTTAGCAGGAGAGGATACCAGGCTTGCCTTGGCCAGTCTGGCGCCACCACAATCACTGCTGCTGGCTGAGCTCTGAGTTTCAGCAACACTCTGAAAATCAGAGGGAAGGAAGGAAAGGCATAAAGGAACTTCCCTGACCAGTCGAGGGTAAGGGCATCCGTTGGGAGAGTTTCCGGCACTGGAGGCCTGCAGCAATACAGAGGAAGTTGATGGTTGAGGTGAGAAGCGAAAAGATCAATTTCTGGTGTGCCCCACCTTCTGAACACTGTGGCCAGCACTTGCTTGTTCAGACACCATTCGCTGTGTCCTCGGTTGAGGCGACTGAGGGCATCTGCCACGGTGTTGTCCTTGCCTGGGAGGTGTATGGCTGAAAGGTTGACATCTAGGGAGTAGACCAAACCCCGGATCCTCGTGCCTTCCAAACACAGGATGCTGGACCTTGGACCACCCTACCGTTTATGTAAAACAATACAGTGGTGTTGTCTGTCCTGATCTGAACTGTGTGGCTGTGAAGCAAAGGCCTTCAGTGCCAAAGATGGCTCCAAGTTCCAGCAGATTGATGAGAGCCGGTAACTCCTTTGGCGTCCAGGTGCCACTGATGGAAGTACTGTCCATATGAGTGCCCCATCTCCCAGCAGAGAAGCATCTGAAGTGATGATTCTTGTGGGAGTAGGTGCTTGGAAGAAAATTCCTACCGAAAGGTTGGTTGTTTCCTTCCACCAGTGCAAGGCCTGAAGGAATGTCTTTGTGACTGGAACCAATTTGAATAGTGAATTGCTCCTTTGGGACCAGTGAGACCTTAGGTTATACTGTATGTCCCTCATTCTGAGTCTGACTCCTGGGACCACGGCTGTCATGGATGCCATGTGTCCCAGGAGCCTTAAAAAGTGTCTGGTTGGCCTAGGCTGGGCCAGGACAAAGGAATTTGCCACTGACAAAAAGTTTTGGATTCTTTCCACAGGATGAAAAGCTCTACTCTGCAGCATGTTCAACTGCGCTCCTATGAAAATAAGGAGTTGGGTTGGTTCCAGATGGGATTTCTATTTGTTTATAAGAAACCCCAAGGAGTGCAGAGCGTCCTTTGTCAAGGAGAGGGCCTCTTCTACTTGTAGAGGGTTTTACCCCACTATGAGCCAGTCGTCCAGGTAGGGACAGACTGAGAGTCCCTGTTTTCTTAGTTGTGCTGCCACTACAGCCAGGCATTTGGTGAATACTCTTGGTGCAGATGTCAGGCCAAAGGGCAAGGCTGCAAACTGGTAGTGCCCTGATGAAAGTTTGAACCTCAGAAACTTTCTGTGGGACTGCCAATTTGGAATGTGAATGTAGGCGTCCTTGAGGTCTAGAGAGGCTAGCCAGTCTACCTGCGGAAGAGACTGTATTACCATTTTCAGGGTGACCATTTTGAATCTGGGTTTCAGAAGATGCTCAAGTATCTGAGGTCTAAGATTGGTCTCCACTCCCCAATTTTCTTCTGTGTCAGGAAGTATTTGGAGTAAAGATCTTTATCCCCGTTGATGGGCAGACACTCTACCACCCTTGCTACCAGGTGTTTCACTCTAGCTCTAATAGAAGCCTTCTGTTGGGGTTAGAGACTTGGACAGCTGGGTGCTCCCGAAGGCTGGCATCTTTCTGAACTGAAGTAGCAAACCCTTTTCCACTACCTCCAGGACCCACTTGTCTGATGTGATAAGGGTCCAGGACTGGAGGTAGTGGGACAGCCTGCCCCCTACAGGCAAAGGGGAGGTGACCTGGACAAAGAAGTCAGGGCTTATGCTGAGTTGCAGGAGCATGGGTAGAGGTAGATCTCCTCTGACCTCTCCAGACTCTTCCTCTGTAGTAACCTCTCATTTGAGAGTAGTCAAACTGAGGAGGAAGGGAAAACTAGGGCCATGGAAATATCCCCTGCCCCTGTTTCCCTTAGGTTGGGGTTTTTAAGCAGCAGACTACTTCACTTTTGTTGTGTTGCTTTGATAGGTTGTTTTATATTCATCACCCTTCTTCATGTAGACTTCTGTTAGAGTCAAACAGAACATTCCGGTCGCAAGGAAAGTCTATGGTCCTGGACTGAGTGTCCTGCGTCAGATTAGTTGTCCTCAGCCATGCAAACCTCCTGAGGGAGACAGCCTGGGCCATCACCCTAGAGGCTGCATCATTATTGTCATCTGCCATAAGAAACTGGTACTTCGTGGCTTCCAGGGCAATTTTAGCTGTCTCTACTAAGTCCTTTACCAGACCAGTCAGACTCTGACTGGTCTGGTAAAGGAGGCAGACCCCTGCTAAGCTATGGCCAGAAACAAATTCCAAAGATCTTTCTGGTACCTGGCTGTGTAAGCCATGTAAGAAGACTGGTGGAGGAGAAGAGAAAAGAAGTTAAGTGCTAAGGTATAGGTTTTCTTAGCCATAAAATCCAACCTTCTAGAATCCTTCTCAGGGGGCTGAGAAGAGAGAGGGACTCCTGCTTTGTCATATGCTTCCTGCTGTACCACTCCTTCATGGCTGGGATGCACAGACATGAAAGCTGCATTTGTTCTGGATAACTGATATTTCTTGCCTATCCTCTTGTTCACTTCCAACAAAGATGTAGGGGTCTGGAGAAGCTTCATGGTATTCTTCCTAAATGCTCTATAAATAGGAAGTACCACTTTTTTGGGAGGAGGGAGACCCTTTGTCTGTCTATAATACTGGTCTTCCTCTTCTTCCTGGGTCGACTCTTGAGACAGTAGGTCAAGGGTGTCTACCATGTGTTGTAGGAAAGTCAGCATGGAGGTGGTGCCCTCCCGATTTGTAGGAGATGCACCAAAATTGGGGTCAGAGGACACTTCAGGCTCTGGGATGCTGCCCTCTGATATATCATCATCCTCTTAATAAGCTCCTGCATCAGAAGGAGCTGCAGATGGGGTTTGCCTAGGAAAGGAAGGGGTACTGAAAAAAAGACCCCATGCCCTGTAAGGTTTGAAAAACATGCCAGGCTTTAGCCATATCCTCCATGGATAATAACTCCATATGTGTATCTTGGGGATTAATATCCTAGGGTTCTGTGTGTTTGGATTTATCTTTTATGTTTTCTTTGGCACCACTGAGAGGGGCAGTGGTATGTTTTTTCTTTACAAGGCTTCTTTGTAGCCACCTCATCTGTGACTTGGTCAGGCTTTCTTTTTGAACCAGGCACCTCATCAGCACCTTTAGATCTTTTTTGGTTTAGAAGGAGCTCCATCAGTCCCTTCTGAAGCCTTAGTTTTAGCAGGCACTTCATTAGCACCTGAATTTATATTGTTTCCTTTTTGTAGGCACTTCATCAGCACCTTTAGTAGACTTAGATTTAGAAGACGCTTCATCAGCGCCTTTATTAGAATCGTTATTCTTTTTTTTTTTTTTTTTTAACCTTTGTATTTTATCCACCTAACCTGCCTCTTCCCTCCACTCATTCGGACATCCTCAGTGGACCCCCCAACCCTCGCCGTGGTCTGTCCCTAGAGTGCCTCGATCCCACACACACTCCCCTGAAGACCCCCGGTATACCCCCTGGGCCGGGGTGGAGAGGGGATGCCCCATGCTTACCTCTCCAAACCAGCACTCTCTGTGCGTGTGGATCTGACACAGCGGAGTCTGCCTTGACGAGTGGTCAGAGAAGTCCTAGGGAGGTGTCGACACCTAGGAGGGATGAGGTGTTTTTCCGGTTTCTGCCCCCTGACGTTGGCGTGCAATGAGGGGCTGTGAGCTCAGAGGCATGCTGAGACGTACCTCCTGCTCCGCCCCTCTGCAGACGGTCACCCAATCTCCTTGCTGCTGCTCCTCCACCGACTGAGCTACCCACCCGGGCTCCCCTAGGTGGTAGCACTGCAGTGGGAGCCTACAGTCACCTCACCCCCCCCCGGAGAAGGAGAGCTGCCATCGGGCCTTCTATCCTTCTCCACCCCGGCCAACCCCCAGCGGCCCGTGCTCGTTCCCGAACTTGGGTTGCCGGCGTGGTGCAGAATCTTTATTCTTTGAAGGCCCCTCATCAGTAGCCTTGGGTCTTTGGGGACAGAGGAAGACTCTTCTTCAGCCATCATTCTAAGCCTATTTGCTCTATTCCTTAAGGTCTTTGAACAAAACTTAGAGCAAAGAGAACAATAGTGGTCTGGACCTAAACACTTAAACACAGGTCATGGGTATCAGCTTTAGCCACTATTCTGTGGCATTTTAAAGTGATTTTGTGAGGTTTTGCCATGCCTTTTTCACACAGTATGCCATTGCTGCCCATGCTTCAAATGGTGAAGCTGTTGATTTGTAAAAAAAACTGTCATAGTCATTTTGTTTTATGATTGATCAGTACTCTATCCTCCTGTTTTCTGTGTGTGGCTACACCACCAGAATGATGTCATGCAAGGGAACTGTCAATATTTTACATACAGCACCAATGCATTCTGGGTAAATTATAAAGTTGATTTAAATATTAGTTACTCAGAGGTGCAGTCCCTTGTTTTGGTGGTGGTGACTGCAAGAGGTATTATGCTGACATACTCTCTTGTCTGAGTACACTTGTGTCGAACAATTATTTATGTAACAATTTTGATCTGCTGCTGATTTAAAATACAGTTTGCAAAAAAAAAAATGTAGATATATGAAGCAAGGCATTGTGGGTACTATAAGAAGTTGTTTTCCAATTTCCTTACTGTGAGGTGCAGTCTCATATTTCTGCAGTGGCTTCAACAATAAAAGCTCTCAGGTGTTTATTATCAAAACTAGGCATTATGCATACTGAATCTCGCTGACAAGATTTCTTTACCGACAGATGTAGTCTCCTATATCGGTAGTGTGGATGTCTGCAATACCAAGACTAAATGACAGAGGTCTCCATTTCAAGCCAGTGCTTAAAGTGATTTTGTAAGGTTTCGCAGATGCCTTTTTCATCCCAAAAACTCCCAATTTTTTTTTGTTCTATTTTCATGTGTAATACTATTCTGATTTTTGTATTTACCCGCCATATTGTTCCTACTGTCTCTGCTTACTGCCATCTACCTAATATGTAACCTGCACTTGTATTCTGTGTAACAGTTGTATTATTGTCTCAATTTTACCCATGTACTATATACTTGCGTAACTCAACTTCCCTGCCCCCAAGACACATCTGGAAATGAACAGTTACTGCTCAGTATGCCTTCCTGGTGAAACACTTGAATAAATAAATAAAAATAATATGTAGACATATGTAGTAAGGCATTGCGGGTACAAGAAGAAGTTGTTTTCCAATTTCCTTACTGTGAAGTGCAGTTTCATATTCTGTAGTGGCTTCAACAATAAAAGCTCATATATGTTTATTTTCAAAACAAGGCATTGTGCATATAGTATCTAGCTGACAGGATTTCTTTACTGAGAGATGTTTTTGGCCCCATGTTTTGGTAGTGTAGATGTCTACCATACCAAGACTGACCAATAGAGGTCTCTGTTTCGAACCAACTTTGTTTCTTTTGCATGATGTCACAGTTGGGGGTTGCAGCATTGAGAAAAACAACCGGTGGGTTATGCAAATAAAGCACAGCACAGAGATTAAAAGCATTTTTTTCAGGGAAAACAGCACTTTTTGCCAGTTTGAATGGCAGGAGATTGAATCACAACTCCTACAGATTACTGCTGCCATTTGCTATGGCAAACCTCACAAAATCATGCTAAACAATGTTTTAAACCTGTAGGTCCAGTCATCGTTTTAGGGATTTCTCACATGCCAAAACTCAGAAAACCCCAGAAAATTCAAATCCTTATAGGGTTCTAAATGGAGAAATGGCTAGTTCCCTCGAGGTAAATAACTGCAACTTTCTGAGGTAAAAAACTTCGCAAATAAAAAGGAAAATGCCGGTTCCCGTCCAAAAAAGGGAACTGCGATAAAAATTAAAAAAGGAACAGCTGAATACAACAAACACGGTTACTATTTAGTTACAAAATAAAGAAAAAGGAACCGTGGGGAAACCACAGAACTGGACGAAAAATGCGGTTCCCAGGAACCGAGGGGAGCTGATAAAAACAGAAAAGGCTACTCAGCACACTATAAAAAGTAAATTAAGTAAGTGTTATAGCTACCAAGAAATAAAATGCTTCTTCCTTGGCTAAGAGAGCACCTCAGAGGCAGTGTTGCTCAGTCAGGCAGGCGGAGAAAAAATTCTGGTGCCTTCCTCACAGTCTCTGCTCAGCACACCTACAAGCTTCTTTCTGACTGGCTAATTCATAAACTCATTACCATCATCTCCACCTCCGGGGCAGAACTCCCTGGTCAGCTCACTGCAATAGTTACTGATGCTAAAGGACTCCTGGGGTGAGAAATTGACATATCTGTCCAACATACTATGTATTGTATATTTATGTCTTCTTGGAAATTTTTTTATGTCATTTTAATACTTCATGTTTGTCATGGCATTTTTACCCATCAATAAACTGACTGAATAGAAACTGAATATCACACACTGCCCCATCCTTTATTCTCTATCTTCTAACTAAAAGCAACCAAATGTCTGAGCTTTATCACAGTGGTGTGCCCCTCTTGGGAGCCTACTTGCAAAATAGATAATATTGTGATAAGTTGACCTAAGCTTACCAAGCAACTTATCCGACGTGAATGAACAGACTAATGAACCATAATCAATAAGTGGGGAATAGGTGATATGTGGTTCAGAAGTCAAATGGCTGTCTAAAATTACACCAAGATACTTAAATTCACCAACCCTTTCTATGAGATTGCCATCATTATCCTTGAGTGTTAAATTAAGGTCCAAAGCCCTTCTAGGATCAGAAAAAAACATGGATTTTGTTGTTTTTTTTTGAGAGTCAAGCACTAACCTGAGAGTGTAAAACCATGTACGGATCTACTAAGATCCTTCTGACGATTCGTTTCCAGGTATGAGAAAGCTTTGTCACTACCTTCTCATGCAGATGCCTGTAGCAGCTGGCCTGGCAGTGGCATCTGAGACATCCTATGCTGAGTGTAGCAGGATATACTATGATATGCCTAAACTTGGTATGCCGACGTTCAGCATACCAAGTACAATGGCCAGAAATCCATAGCCCCGAACAGATCCTACACCCGACAGAAAAATTGAGGGCATTACGCAAAAAATAAGTGTAAAATGTGGTGGGCTTTGCCCCTGCAACCCCAATACGGGGACTCTGCCTCCCATACCACCCGTAACTAAAATATCTTACTCCGAGGGGGAGTGGACCCTGGAGTAAAATGTTAAGCAGTTACGGGGCGTGCAGTGTGTAAAATGACGTGACCTGGACCAGAACCCGGGTCACACACAGCATGCTGGCTGACCTACCGGTGGTATACCCCTCCACACCATCTGGGAAGCTTGGCCAGTAACCCCATCCATCCGTCCTTTCCCATACTGTAAAAGGGGAAAGGTAGCATTCCATCACATCTGCTGCCTTACCCCGTCGGGTTTACTACCGTCAGGATATCCCATCCAATGGGCAATGTGGACTGGGGTACTGGTTGTCGGGATAGTGAGCTTCAGGATAAGGTAAGTATACAGTGTAGCACATGTTTGCCTACCTCAGTTCTAGCATTCAAATTCTTTTTTTTTTCTTCTACAACTTTTTCTCCTCTGTTTGACGCGAGCAGGCTCTCAGCCCTGTCCCCGACTCCTCTCACCCGGCACCTATCTCTCCCTGTTCTCCGAGCCCTAGATCCCCCTCGGATTGCCCCCCCCCCCATGGTGGGGCTGGGAAGTGAAGGGCCATCCTCCCCCACCCAGAGACTCTCATCTAGATTGTTGGGCCAGAGACTGGGTAATGGCATGGGGATGGAGGTAGGCAGGCAGGGCTTCATGTAGCCTGCGCCAACCAATTTTTTGTTTTCTCCCCTTGTTCCCCAGCCATGGTGTCATGTAAGAAAAAATTACTTACCATAGTAATCTTGTTTCTTCCCAGTGGTGCTCATATATTCATAACTTTATGCAGTAAGCCTGGAGAGTCGGACTGCCCGGAGAGATGGAACACAAGCAAATGAGTAGAATTCTTTGCACATGAGCATCTTTCAAACACTGCTTCTACCAACTGTAGTGTTCTAACCTCTTCAGATTGAATGGAGCCTGGAAGTCAGGCCTTAGGAAAATATCCTAATCATTATGAATTAAGATTTGGGGTTACACCTAATTAAAGTATGGTATCAAAATAAACCTCCTAAGTGAGGAACAATAACAATATTTACCATAACAACATCAGAGAACTCTTAAGAAAAAACACATGAAAAACTCTGTTTAAAATTTGACTAAGTGCAGAGGATAAGCACTAAACATATTATGGTTTGGTGGCACCAGCATGCGGAGTGCAGAGGCTGAAGTTCTGGAAGGGAAGGAAGGGAGGGAAGTTATGAATATCTAAGCATCACTGGGAAGAAACAAGCTTACTATGGTAAGCAATTTTTTCTTCTAACCCCAGTAATGCTCAGTATATTCATAACTTTATGCAGACTACCAAGCAGTACCACAGGAGGTGGGCACAGAACCTATTTTGGAAACAGACTTTGCAGGACTGCTGTGCCAAACCTAGCATCACCTCTGGATAAGATATCCAGGATGTAGTGCTTTGTAATGGTGTGTACTGTTTTCCAGGTAGCTGCTTTGCAAATATTCACTAAAGGAACCTCCCTGGCAGCTGCCAAGACAGCAGCTGTTCCTCTTGTAGAGTGTGCCATCAACCCAGTTGGGGACTCCCTTCCTGCTTTAGTGTAGCAGAATTGAATACACTGGACTATCCATCTAGAGATGGATCTTTTTGAGGCTGGATTGCCTTTTCCTACATCCCCAAATGTCACGAATAAATGTTTCTTATCTTGTCTATGATCTTTAGTGGCGGTCATGTGATAGCTGAGAGCCATTTCAACATCCTGACTATGAAGCCTTCTTTCACCAGAGCTAGAATGCTCTGTGAAAAAGACAGGAAGACTGATGGACTGGTTCAAATGGAAATCTGAAGCCACTTTAGGGAGAAATTTTCTGTTTGTTCTAAGGCCTTCCTTATCTCTATGAAATGAGATACAGTCCTGATCAATGTAGAGAGCCTGGAGCTCACTGATTCTTCTTGCAGAAGTGATTGCTACTAGAAAAACTGTTTTCCACGTAACATATTTCAGAGGAGCAGTAGCCATGGGCTTGAAGGGAGGGCCCATGAGTTTAGCTATACACACATTAAGATCTCATGCTGGCACTGGCGCCCTGTGAGGGGGATGCAAGTGCATCAGACCCTTAAAGAACCTCTTAAAAATCTGATCTGATGCCATTGTCACCTTTGCTCCAGCAGAAAGGTAAGCAGGCACTGCTGCAAGATGAACCTTTAATGAACTGGGTTGTAGGCCCTGGGAATGCAAGTGAGAAAGATAGTCTAAGACAACTGGGACTCCAGCCCGAGTTGGCACTAAATCGCTACCTGAGCACCAGACACCAAATCTCTTCCATTTGGAAGAATAGGTTTTCTTAGTGAAAGGTTTCCTATAACCTTTTTAATATATATAACACAGCCTCAGAGAGATTTAAATCAGCATGCTCTAGCTCCTCAAGAGCCAGGCCTTGAGATTGAGGGACTTGAGATTTGGATACAACAGTGTTCCCTGACTGGAGGTCAAGAGTGTGCCTTCAAGGTAGATGTATCGGTTTGGTGACAGACATGGAGAGCAGAAGACAGTACCATGGCTGCTTGGGCCAGTCCGGAGCTATCAAGATCAGTGAAGGTGACTGGGATCTGAGCTTCAGTAATACCCTGAAAACCAGAGGGAAAGGAGGGAAGGCATATACGTACCTGCCTGACCAATCCAGAGCCAAAGCATCCAGAGGAAGTGTGCCCTGAACTGGTGATCTGCAACAGTACTGTGGAAGGTGGTGGTTTTGGTGAGATGTGAACAAGTCTATCTGTGGAGTGCCCCATCTCCTGAAGATAACTTGCACCACCTGTTTGTTTAAGGTTCATTCATGATGGGCCTGGTTGATTCGACTCGGCGCATCTGCCAGAGTGTTGTCCTTCCCTGGTAAATGGATTGCCTGCAAGGATACTTTTAAGGAGTAGGCTAAAGTCCAAATTTTCATGGCCTCTGTACAGAGGAGGCCTGACCTTGTGCCTCCCCTGCTTGTTTATGTAATACACTGTGGTGGTATTGTCTGTTCTGATCTGTACCACCTTGCATAGTACCAGAGAAGAGAATGCCTTCAGAGCTAACAACACTGCTCTGAGTTCCAGTAAGTTTATGTGCTGAAGGGACTCTGCTTCTGACCAAGTGCCCTGGGTTGTGTGATCCCCTAAGTGGGCTCCCCAGCCCAGGAGGGATGCATCTGTTGTGAGAACCACTGAGGGATTTTCTTTCTGAAAAGGAACTCCTTGCCTTAAGTTGGATTCCTTTTTCCACCACAAGAGGGCCTGCAATAGTGGCCTTGTTACTGGAATGAGCTTTGAAAAAGGATCTTTCTTTTGACACCAGTGAGTCCTGAGGTGAAATTGGATGTCTCTTATATGAAACCTGGAGCCCTGCACACTGCCAGTTGATGCAGCCATGTGGTCCAACACTTGTAGGAACTGTCTGGCAGTTCTTGGCTTGTGCAGTCTGAAAGAATTTGCTGTTGATTGAAGACTTTGAACCCTGTCCAGGGGCAAGAAGGCTCTGCCCGAAGTGTTGATTTCTGCCCCTATGAACTGTAATATCTGTGCAGGAATTAGGACAGACTTTTTCTGGTTTATTATGAAACCAAGAGATTCCAAAAGATCTTGGATGACTTTTAGAGAAATTCTGACTTATTCTGATAATTTGCCCACCACCAGCCAGTCGTCCAAATATGGGAAGACAGTTACTTCCTGCCTACGAAGGTGTGCCACCACAGCTGCTAAGCATTTTGTAAATACCCTTGGTGCCAAAGAAAGGCCAAAAGGCAGGGTTGAAAACTGGTAATGACCTGAAGGTAGTCTTAATCTTAGCTATTTCCTGTAAGATTCCTTTATGGGGATGTGGAAATTGGCGTCTTTCAAGTCCAGTGATGCCAGCCAGTCCCCTTTTTGGATTGTTGGCTAAATTCAGGCCAAAGTTACCATTTTGAACTTTGGCTTTTTCAGGTGCTTGTTTAAAGCTCTGAGATCCAATATTGGCCGCCACTCCCCATTTTTATTTGTCGTAAGGAACTATCTGGAGTAAAAAAAACCTTCCTCTCAGGGAAGCAGGAACTAGTTCCACTGCTCTTGAGTTTTATCAGGTTTTGAATCTCTGCTTCTAGCAGCGGTTTCTCTGCCAGGGATGGTGAGCTGAAAACCCTGGTCTTCTGAGGAGGAAAAGATCTGAAATCCAGAGACAGACGCTGAACCCACTACCTCCAGAACCCACTTGTCTGTGGTGTTACTTAACCAAGCCTGGACGAAGTGGGACAGTCTGCCTCCGACAGGAAGGGAGAAGGCAGACTGAGCCTCAGGGGTTCTGCTTTGATTGGGGCTGAGGCTGGGTCTGAGACCCCCACCTGAAGCGCCTTCTGCCCCTTCCCCTAGAGTATCCCTGCTGTGGATACTGCTGGTACTGGGGGTAGGTGGGGAAGCTGCTGACTGGAAAAAGGGCCTGGTGAAAAAGGACCTGCCGCTGCCCCCACCTTCCACAGGGCCTGGTGGATGAGGAAGCTCTTTTTAGCAGAGGTGCTTCTGTAGGTGGCCTTATACTCATCCACCTTTTTCATATAAGCAACAGTGGATTCCTCAAAAAGAGACTTTCCCTCCAGGGGAAAATCCAGTGCCTTGGACTATGTATCTGGAGTGAAGTTTGTGGCCCTGAGCCAAGCAAACCTCCTTGGTGCCACTGTGTTAGCCATCCATCTGGCTGCAGAATCAATGGTGTCAGCAGCCATCCGGAACCGGTATTTAGCCGTCTCCAGCCCAAACCTGGCAGTTTCAGCCAGGTCTTCTGATAAGGGTGAGGGGGCCTTTTGAGACATGACAAGTACAGACTGCCACAGTGATTTTTCATGCTGGGCAGCGTGAGCCTGAAAATTTGCCTGCCTAATAGCCAAGGAAGCCGATAAATAGCCTTTCTTGACCATACTGTCCACTTTCTAGAGTCCTTGTCCAGAGGGTGTGAGGACAGAGGGACTCTAGCCTTATTACAGGCTGCTTACTGTATTACCCCTTGATGATCAGGATGGGTAAGGAGAAATACAGCTCCCTCCCTGTCCAGCTGGTAGTTTTTGACCATTCTCCTGTCAACTGTAGGAATGGAGTTAGGGGTCTGCAAAAGCTTCAAAGCATCTTTTTTAAAGAATTTGTAAACTGGCAGGAGGAGAGTTTTTGTGGGAGTTAACCCCATCATTTCCAAATATTCTATTTCCTCCACTTGCTCTGTTGTGACAATGTCCAGAGCATCTGCCATCCTTCTTACAAAGGTGAAATGTGAGGAGAAATCCTCAGTCACCCTAGGAGGGGAACCAAAGTCCTGTTCAGGGGACACATATGGTAATACGGGTTCATCCTCCTCACGTAATTCCTTATCCTCTTCATAAAACTGCTCCTCTGGCAAGGAGGGAAGCACAATTCTGCCAGCATGGGGACCCTGAGAAGAGGCAGAAGGCTGTTGAGGAGGAATGAAGCCTTTTAGGGTTTGAATTACTTTAAATGCCTGGACAGTCTCCTGCGCCGAAAAGGCATAGTAGTAGTCTGTGCAGAAGTCCCTGGTTTAGCAGGAGAGGGTTCTGCATGCTTAAGCTTTTCAGTTTTCTTTGATGGAACCGGAGAGTCAGCCGGTTCATTACTTCTTTTTGCCCCTTTTTCGCCCATATCAGGGGCAGAGGTAACAACATTTGTGGGTTCAGCCACTACAGATTGGGGTATAGGCTTATCAGAGCCCAAGGAAACCCTATAAACCTTCTTTTTTAGCCTTTCAAGGCACTTTTCCACAGTTTTATCTGGGAATGATTTACATATATCACATTCTTCATGTTCAAACCCCAGACACATCACACATAATGGCAAAATTACAAACCTACAGTGTGACTGCCTGTCTGTTTTGTCCCTGTCAGTAGTTTAATTTTTGTGGATTTTCATGTGTTTCTGCCTGGAGGAATTGGACCATTCTTGGACATGACATCCATGAACGTTTCCTGGACTAAGAAACTAAAATATCACCACCAGATATTAGCACTCTCATCATAAATCAACTTTTTTGGAAGCCATCAAAAGCAAAAGTAAGGTCAATAAATTTGTTATACAAGCTCTGAGTTGTGGAGTGCTGCATTGAATCCACATTTCCGTCTAACTTGTTCCTAAAGGATCTGTGCTTGCCTTTGAGGTCTATTCACAACCATTTTGGAGAACAAAGGAAAGACACTAAAAAGGGATTTTTACATTCTGCATATGCCCCAGGCCAATGTTTCATCACCTTCAGGAATTTAACACATTCAGGGTCTTCGATCTACAGTAACAACAGTTTACTGGTCCCCAGTAGTTCACCATTTCCTGTGGATTTGATTATTTTTCATCATCTGACTCCTGGTACCTTGGACAAGATGAAAAAATTACTTACCTTCGAAATTATATTTCTTCTAATGGGGTCTTGCTGTATTCTGACAATTGCAGTGATTCCCAACCTTTGAACTGCCCCGGAGAACAAAGAGTTAACTTTCTATGCAGGGCATAGAATGCTGAGCTCGAGCTCGGTTGAAGTCTATGTCTGGAGTGTTTTGAACTTAAACCGTCAGAGTCTTACAAGCCCAACTAAACTAAAAATTCCATGTGGAAATTGTAAAAATTCTTACTAGCCAACTGGCTGAAAAATGTTTTGGATTCCCAAGGAAGACTCAAGTCAGGAAACCCAAAAACAAAACCCAATTTACTACAATAACAATAATAAATAAGCACCAAAACAAAAAGGAAGAGGGTGCAAGCAAATAACACCCCTTGGGTGCAACACTGCACCTGCCCACCCTCTTCCCAAAAACAGGTTCTGAGAGGGGAGGCAGCGAAGGAGGTTAGAATACAGCAAGACTCCATTAGAAGAAATATAATTACTAAGGTGAGTAATTTTTCTTCAAACAACATGAAGTCTTGCTGTATTCTGACAATTGAGACTACCAAGCAGTACCTCCAAGGAGGAGGACAGAACCTACTTTGGGAATAGGCTCTGAAGTACTGCTGTGCCAAACCGAGCATCACTCCTAGCCTGGATATCCAGAGAGTAATGCTTGGTAAAGGTATCGACTGTTTTCCAGATGGCTGCTTGACAAATTTCTAGGAGAGGAATATCCCTGGACGCAGCCAGGGAAGCAGCTGTACCTCTAGTGGAATGAGCCCTCAGGCCTGAGGGTGGAGTTTTTCCCAGTTTTTCACAGTAGAAGTGTATACAAGACACAATCCACCTGGCAACAGATCTTTTGGTGGCAGATTTGCCCTTTCCCACTTCTCCATAAGTGAGGAACAACTGGAGGGAGTCAAACCTGTGGCCCTTGGTATGCTCTATGTAGTAACTAAGGGCTCTTTTGACATCTAAACTGTGTAGCCTCCTCTCTCTTAAGGAAGAATGATCAGTGAAGAAAACAGGGAGAGACATAGACTGGTTTAAATGGAAGTCTGAAACCACTTTGGGCAAGAACCTTCTATTGGTTCTAAGGACCACTTTACCCCTGTGAAATGAGTTAAAATCAGGTTCCACTGACAGGGCTTGCAATTCACTGATACGTCTGGCAGAGGTAATGGCTACCAGGAACACAGTTTTCCAAGTCAAGTACTTAAGCTCTGCTGAAGACATAGGCTCAAAGGGGGGTTGCATAAGTTGAGCAATGCAAACATTCAAATCCCAGGCAGGGGCAGGGTCTCTAAAAGAAGGATTGGTGTGAAGAAATCCTTTAAAAAATTTACAGAACACAGGATGGGAAGATAGTGAGGAAGGCTTCCCCACAGACAAAAACGTAGAAACAGCTGACAAGTGTACCTTGAGAGTAGCTGGTCTGAGGCCTAGGCCATTAAGAGAGACCATATAATCCAGAACCGTAGGCAATTCAGTAGTGTCTGGAGAAATATGCTTCTTAGAACACCAAATGCTGAATCTTTTCCATTTGGAGTTGTAAGTCTTTCTGTTGGAAGGCTTCCGAGAAGCCTTGCGGATATCCAGAACCCCTTGGGAAAGATGCAGATCTGCAAACTCTAACTCTTCAAGAGCCATGCTTTGAGACTGAAGATTGGGGTACCAAATCCTTCCCTGAGAGGATAACAACAGGTTGTGATTCCTGGGAAGAAGCTAGTTCCATAAGAACCCTTGCCCTTTGTAGAGGAAGAAAGACTCTTGCTCTGAGTGTGTCCAGTTCAGCCCCTATAAAGGTAAGAAGCTGGACTGGTTCAAGAACGGACTTGGGAAGGTTGAGAAGAAATCCTAGAGAAATGAGCACTTGCTGGGTCACTTGTAGGTAAGACTTGACTTGGTCTGGAGACTGACCCACTATTAGCCAATCGTCCAGATAAGGAAAAATGGAAATCTTTTGCCTTCTAAGAAAGGTAACTACTACTGCCAGGCACTTTGTGAAAACCCTTGGGGCTGAGGTTAGGCCAAAGGGCATTGCTCTGAACTGATAGTGGCCTGAGGGCAACTCGAACCTGAGGTACTTTCTGTGGGAGCACCTGATGGGAATGTGAAAGTAGGCATCTTTGAGGTCCAGGGAGGCTAGCCAGTCCCTGGCCTTAGAGAGGAAGTATTATTCCCAGAGTTATCATCTTGAACTTTGGTTTTAAAAGATGTTTTTTTAGATATCTTAGGTCTAGGATGGGTCGCTACTCCCCTGTCTTTTTGGGGGTCAGGAAGTACCTGGAGTACAGTCCTTTGCCCAAGTGTAGGGTAGGTAATCTCTCCATAGCTTTTAAAGCTAGGAGAGAAGAAACCTTTGCAGGTGGAAAAGATATGGCTCTCATCTTTGGAAATTTTTTGAAGCTGAGAACCAGTCCCTGACTTACTACTCCCAGGACCCACTTGTCTGATGTAACAGACATCCAGTCCTGAACAAAGTAAGCCAGCCTGCCCCCTACTGGAATAGGAGAGTCGACCCGGGCAGGCGCATGAGGGTGTCTGCTTGGCAGAGGCCTTAGGCTGAGGAGTGGATGCAGCCCTGCTCATCCCCATTCTGCCTCTCCCTCTGAAGAACCCCCTCTGAGAAAAGGAAGAAGAGGCCTGGGCAGACTGGATGGGCCTTGCGGTCCTTATCTGCCGTCAACTTCTATGTTTCTATGCTTCTGTTTGAAAGGAAGAGTCTTCAGGAGAAGATCTGGGTGTATACACTCAAGATACAGTAGAGCTGGAAGGTGGGGCATAATGTTCCTCTCCATTTCCTCCCTCCTCCTCCTAATTTTCTCCCATTATGAGGTCTGGATTATATTCCTCCTCCTCCTCCTCTGCAGCCCTGTCGATGATGGGAATGGAAGCCTTTGCTGGCAATGCCACAGGACTTTGCTCAGGAGGTGCCTGCTGTGTACTAAGAGGAGGTCGATGGGGTCTGTGTCGCAGGACCCCCCAACAAAGGCAGTGCAGGCTGCACAGACAAGCCTGGAAGTATGCACCATATCATATCTAAAAACGACACTAGCACTACCTGTGCACTGATGATGCCCTGGCCAGGTGCTGCAACCACTACAGTTGACAGTGGCGATGTACCATCTGTAATAAGTATGGTAGTGCCTAAACCAAGCCCTGAACTTGGTGTCTACTCAACGTTCAGGGGCACTGGCATCACGCTGCTGGAGCAGAAGATGACAATGCAGGTTAGCTACCTGCAGGCCGCAATGGCGACCTAGATTACACCGGGGAAGCAGATCTATCCTTATCCTTACGTTTGTGCTTATGTCTCAATGACCTGTCTTATTCATGGTCTTTTGACTTCGACAACCACGACTCGATCGATGGGGCTGGCAATGCTGCCTTCTGACCCTGGGTTTTTGGCATGCCTGCTAGGGATTTTTCTAACAAAAACTTCTCCAGCGCCTTTTTTTTCTTCATCGCCTGGTTGCTTGACTGAAGCTCTGGCAAATCTCACAAGTCCTCATGTTGTGAGAAAGGCATAAACAGCGGACAAACACTGTGTGCATGTCCTTGTAGATTTTTTTCTCCGCACGCGCAGTACCGGAACAATGTCATTGGTTTTAGCGGCATACAGAGTTGGCGATATCACTAAATTACTTGTGATTACTTTATAAGAAAATATTATAAACAACAGCTAGGCATATTCATTTCTAGAGGAGGTCAGATGAGTACAGTGGATGGCGGAAAAAGAACGGAGGAGAGATGGGCTGCCAATGCTTATGTAGATGCAGATGCGACACATTGTCATGGGCAGCCCCCTGGCTAGCAAAAGTTTCCGTGTTATCCTAACACTGACACGGGTATAGTTCCAACAGTGTGGCCTAAGGGAAGAGATATCCTTGAAGAAGATATTTAAATTCTCCATGCTTCCTCAAGTATCAAAGATTTATTCAGAAACATGTATTAATAAAGACTGCCTTTTCGAATATGTAGATGCTCCTAAAGTTTGTGTTTTTACGGGTTCAACAAATCTTTCTTGTTTAAGCAATTAATAACTCACCCTGGCATGCAGGATGTAGCTGCTTTTCAGTGGGAAAAGCACCATGCCTGGATGTTCCCTTTTATAGCCACAGTGTTACCACGCCAAAATAGCACGCATACTCACAACACAAAAACCTATACTTGGTTTTCATGCTGTCTCCTTGATGTGATTTCTAGCACATGCTCTGGCGACCTGGATTCGAGACCAAGCCTGGGTCCCTGGGGCTGGCCAGTGGGTAGAAGGATTGAGCGTCCCAGAAGATGCTTTCCTCCTCCAGGGAGGAAAGACAGTCATGCTCCACGCTCCAGCGCAGTGCTGTCACCTAAGCCACCTCAAGAGGCAGTGCACTCAGAAATTTACTGTCCCCTGTGTTGAAAACCTTCCACCTTTATTACAGTCTGCTGAATCGCATTATTTTTATGACTTTCAGAGCTTCCCAAACAGACTGAATTTTGATTCAAACATCTTTTGTTGCAATTAAGATGGTACTGACCTTTGTCCAGCCTGTAGCATTCTCCAACAAGCTTTCAGTTAGGAGCCTGAAAAAGTTGGCTGGATGTCACCAGTTCAAATGTCAGCCACATCATCATCGTACATGAAATAAAATGCACCAGTTGATGTGAAAAGTGTTTTTTGTGCCTCATTTAAAATATACTTCAGTTTTGTTGTTGTCGTTGCTGCCGTCATCAGATAACTAAATCACTTATCCTTCCAAGTAAACCAGCAAAGGATCATCTGTTTCTCTAAAGCAACAAGTGTCCGATTAAACACTCTCTGTCTCAACCTTTTACTCATTAACACCAGCTTGCGCCTGGTCCGGGCTGCCTGGTTGATGGCCTGGCAAATGCTGCACTCCTCGGAGTTATGCTTGGGGCCTAGGCACAAGAGGCAGCGGGAATGGTCATCCCCGTGCAGGATTTGGGCTCCGCACTTAGAGCACTTCTTCTTCTTTGGTCTAGACGACATCAAACATTGAAAACAATTGAAAAAGATTACAGAGGCAAAGAAAAACTTCGACTGACATGCGGGCATTAGATCGTTGTTCTAACTCATGGCCGAACGAACTGCGGTGACGGCGGGAAAGAACTGGTGAGTGGGCGCAGGACCGCCCCGTTTTATACCCGGGCTGACATCACATCACCTGATATCAGGGGCGGTCTCCGCTGATGATTGCTATCTACAAGTTTGCTGTTGGAACCTGACTCCAGGGGGCACAGTACTATATGTGAAGACCTACTGCAGAAGCCCTCTTGAAGTAAGATCACCAGCTTACCAGAATGATCCTCAATACTACTGCTGCTGCAATGTATTTTTCTGTAGCAAACTTTTCTTTTTTTTTTTTTATATTTTGTCCCCCACCACCGTGCTGCATACCACTGCACGCACCCTACCCACAAGCGGCAAGGGCACCACATTCACGTGCTCACATGACTGCACAAGGCACCAACCAGTGTCTTCCCACCACAAGCTTCTCCAAACTGCACGGTCACCTGTCACTCAGGTGGCAATACAGCAGCAGAGCCTGCGGCCCTTTCTCTCCACACGAGGAGCGCATCCTCTGGGAGACTCCATCCTTCTCCATTCTTTCCCAACCTGGAGAACACCGGCATCACGAGTAATATCCCTGCTAATGCCCAGACAGGATGGCAGGATGGCACCTTTGTTGGTTTTGGTCTTTTCCTCCTCCTCTAGTTTTGGGTCTAGACAACTTGCTTGATTTATCTGTACTGAAGTATGGAGCTTTAAAACTCCAAGGCTCGTATTTTCAAAACAGTTACTCAGGGAATTTGGTTAATCCATCACTGTTTTATTTTTGTTTTGTCTTTTTTTTGGGAGTTTGTCTGAACTCTCCACGAGATATTACCAGAATCTACAATTACTGGAAATTCTGGGCATGCAGTTTTCTGCCAAACGATCATTTCACAACCAAAACTATGTCCCAACTGGTTTAGGTGAAAGAAGAAACTTGCAAGATTACTGCAGACACTAGAGCGACAAACCTTTTCTAAAGTTTCAATTCCTTCATCTCGCAGTGCTGCATACAGCTATCAGTTACATCAGAATACCTATTGTTCCCATCCACTTTGTGGGAGACATCTCCAGCACGTTCACGAGGTAGAAACAGTACTGAGTCAAAGCACAGAGCTGATTTCAGTCAATAAGTGATACTAATCTTTAAAAGTCTGCATACACATGCAATCTTTGAAATAAAATATATTACTTCTCAGTTGCAATTAGCACCACAGTCTGCTGATTGTTCATGTCCATATTTGGGAACAATCTGACAGACATGATGCACGTATCTAAATGCAGTTTATTACAGGTACCCATTTTACCAAACAAGCGACAGAAATCACTCATTTACCACTGTTCTTGTGTTTTTGATTACTAGAACTGTATTTTCACAGTTCTTATAAGGAACCTGTTCAAAATAAAGAAAACTGTACCCAATGTCTATGCCTGTTTCAGTTTAGGCCTCACAGTGGTCTTGGTGACTCACAAACAACCAACCAATGAACACACAAGTCTGCAATCCTGTCCTGAAAAAAATGAATTGGCACATTTTAATGTCAGGAGTTTCTGTCACCAAGTCTTAGAAAAAAAAAATCATCAGTTTAACACTATTACAAAGCACTCTAAATTCAGGACACCTTCTGTTTACCTATAAGTGTCTCTGGGGACTAAGCAAGGTAAACAGTGAGGGCCTATTTGTAAGAAATAGAAATGCTGTCTCAGGGAGGGGGGTAGCATGACTGAATGCAGGTGAGAGAAGCAAATTCAAGAGAGACTTCAGTAAGTTCTACTCCACTGAGAGGGTGGTGGAACAGACTGCAGGGGAAAGTGGTGGGCCAGCTACCCTCAACAGATTCAAACACAGGTGGGACAGGGCAAGAGGGCTCACAGTCCACAAGGCAGGGCAGCATGGGTTTGAGGCGTGGAGGGGGAGGGATACAGGCCACCAGGGGGGCAGTAGGTTTGTAAACAGGTAGTACAGTATGGGCAGACGCAACATACATTCAAGTCTCTTCTTCCGTTAAACTCTGTGTTTGGCTGCAAGACATTTCAAAGTCTTATACGAACAGCTTGAAACCATAAAGTATTCCTGAGCTATACAAACAAAACTAATGAAAACAAGCAAAAAGGTAACTGTTGACTAAAGACAAGTACCGATGCGTATTTAAAGTAGGTTTTCCGTTTTTTTAAAGTACTGATAACACACACGGGAGAGCTTATATGATCGCCACTCTTAGGCATAAAAAGTACAAAGCACAGTGCCCCTTAGCTGAACAATTACAATCCATAAGGCAACTGACATATTTTACCTAGTTCTTAAAATATCCCATATTATAAGCAATCAGGGAAAGTTACTAGGTGATATATTTTGAGAAAAACTGTGAATTAAATCAGCTCTTATAACAGTACTTTAGGAATTCAGTTAACAGATTATTTGCTGATAAGGGAAGAAATTTGATGGAGCAAAGGTCTTCTTTCCCTATGTTCATATGTTCTATTAGAAAGGTGCAGCAACTAGTCATCCTGGTAACGCTGAGGGTTGAGGCGCTAGATGCCACACCTTGCACCACGCCGGTGACTCTGGTTCGGGAGCGTATTTGGGTCCGCGGGGGAGGGTTGAGGATGAGTGCCCACGTGGTGCTCTACTTCCCGGGTAGCATGGGAGGGTTGTCTCGGTGTGCTGGTGACCCCCGGTGGAGACCAGAGGCACTACAGCAGCCAGACATGCACATAATCAGCGTGGTCGACACCGGCAGGGTTGCCGTGTGCCAGTGCGTCATTGTACACCACGCAGGGAGGGAGTGGGTGAAGCTCGCAAGAACATGGAAAGCAACAGCGCTCTAGGTAGGCGACAGCACCGTCCACCATGTCCTCCTCCGGGCCTTCCCCGACTGGACTCCCAGTTCCTCCATTCCCCAGCCCTGCCCGAGCCAGAGTCTGACTCGTAAGCGCGCCCAAGAGAAGAGGGCGATCCACCCTGGGCGGGTTAAACCGGGGGTATTGGCTTCGGGGTGGGGGAGGAGAGAGGGGGTGCCTATTGGGGAGGCTTCAGGCTGCACAGGAAAGGACTAGGTTGCCTGAGAGATGATCCAGGGCGCCGCGACTGGAGGGAAAGAAAGTTGAAAAAGAAAGGTGCAGCAACCAGGGACAAAAGTGCATTAGAAGAGCTTTTAAATGCAGGGTACATATGGAGGTCAGGATTCCTCAACAATGTATTTATTTATTCAGTGGCTTACAGCTCCTTGTTGTGTATGTTTCCAATAGATAATGGAGGTAGTTAGAAAATAACACCACCAGCCTCTCAGAACTGCTATAGAGAATAATGGATAGGCAAGTGTGTGATATGGATTTTTGTTTTTACACACCCAAGGTGTGTGATGACCCGTAAACCTCGAGGCGAAGCTCGAGAGGTTCTGATCAGCACACAGGGTCTCAAAAAATCCATAAAGACACTGTCTATCTTTATTTTTATAATTACTGGTATTTTGTGCTGTTTGCGTAGTGCAGCTGCCGCTTTGCGCAGTTGCGTGACTTTGCGCGGGTTGATATGACTTGTCATATCAACTCGCAGGTTGATATGACTTTTTACAAGTCTCAAAAACAGGCTGATATTGGGGGTCACCAGTTATTATAAGGTCTTATCCCCCTTAGAGTTGGCTACCCTTTCCTCGGTTTGGGCCTTTGCTATTCTGACTGTCTTCCTTGCCTCTTTCTGCTTTAACTGATAAAGTTCTCTGTCCTGCTCCTTCTCTATTTCCTTATATTTCCTGAATGCTATCCTTTTCTCCTTAACCTTCCCTGCCACCTCTTTTGAGAACCATAGCGTTTTTTTCCTTCGTTGTGTTTTGTTGATTTGCTTCACACAAAGGCTTGTTGCCTCTGTGATGGCTGTTTTGATCACTCCCCATTGTTCCTCCACCCCTCCTTCTTGCCTGTTCACTAGTGCTTTTCTGAGGCACTCTCTCATTTTCCCAAAATCAGCCCTCCTAAAGTCCAGTACTCTTGCTTTTGTATGGCTTGACTCTATGACTGTGATTATCGTGAACCACACTGTTTGGTGGTCACTTGTTACCAGATGGCTACCCACTTCTAAATCAGAGATTCTTTCTCCATCCCCATTTGAGAGTACCAGGTCTAAGACTGTTCGCTCCTGAGTGGGTTCCAATACTAGCTGTCTGAGGCATGCCCCTTGTAGGGCATCAAGAATGACCCTGCTCTTGGATGTGCCTCCAGCAAAAGTGCTCCAGTTAACATCTGGCATATTCAGGTCCCCCATCAACAAAATCTCCCCTTTTTCTGCCATTCTAAGGATGCCTTCTATCATTTCCTTGTCCATTCCCTCCCCCAATATGGGGGTCTGTATACAACCCCCATGCGGATTGTGGTGCCATTTCCTGTCTCCAGGGTGACCAAGAGTGCCTCATCTGCTCCCTGTTTACTCTTTAGTTCTGTTGCTTTGATCCCTTCCCTTACATAGCCAATCCTCCTCCTCCTCCTCTTTTACCCTCCCTGTCCCTCCTGTAGATTGTGTATCCTGGTATGTTGACATTCCAGCCATGGTTCTGTGTGTACCATGTTTCTGTGACTGCCGCACTATCCAGGCATCCCTCTTCCTTCAAGGCCACTAGTTCAGGGAGCTTGTTACACAGACTACGGGCATTGGTACTCATCACCCTCCATTTTTTGATGGTCTTAGCTATTTTAGCCCCATCCCTGTCCTTACTGCCTTTGCCTTTTTTGCATTTACCTCTGTCCTGCTCCTAATGACTTCTCTACCTTGGTGTTTACCTCGCTAATTACCGTGTTTTGTGGGGGGAGGCTGGGATTTCCTTGTTCCTTTTCAGTGGCTCCCCCCCTTGGCTAGTTTAAATGCTTGCCAATGAAGCATTTAAACCTATCACCTAGGATCCTGGTTCCCTCCCTTGACAGATGCAGACCATCACACTAGTATAGGTCTGCATCCTTCCAGGTGGCTCCCCAGTCCCCAGTGAAGCCAAAATCCTGAGCTCCACACCAGTTTTTCAACCATTCATTGAATTCCATGATGTGGAGTACCTTAGCATCACCCTTGCCATAGACAGGCAGCATCTCCAAGAAGGTTACCGTATGCGCTACTTGTCTGAGGCCCCTCCCCAACTCTACAAACTCCTCTTGCACTGCTCTGATCCCATTCAGAGCCAAGTCATTTGTCCCTAGGTGGACAATGATATCCGGCTCCCTCCCTCATGCAGCTGCTCCCACGATACTGAGAATTTGCTTCCTGTCCCTCCAAGCCGTGGCACCAGGCAAGCACCTTACTTCCCTCTTCCCTTCCTCCCCCACTTCTACCCCCCCTTATGATCGCGTCCCCCACCAGGAGTTGTTTCCTTCCCTGTGGGGTCCTGTGTCACCCTCCTGTGGGTCTCCTCTGTGGAGGTTCCCAGCATCCTCCTTGGTTTCCACTATAGGTGCCTCCATAGAGGAACCACTATCCGCCAGAACAGCGTACGAACTGTGGAGAAGTGCAGCTGGAGGGATGCATCTCTGTTCCACCATCCTCTCCTTCCCTAAGCCCACCTTGATCCAGCCACTCCTCTTTCTTGGCAATCTCTACGGTAGCGGCGGTGGCCCTGGTGGTCCCTGGGTGGCGGAGGAAGTTTCACAAATCCTAGCCAGGTCAGCCTGGAGATGGGCAACCTCCTCCCTCAGACCAGAGAGGTGCCTGCAAATAGGGCAGCATTGCAGCCTCCAGAATGTCTCCTGGAACACTGCCGCCCCACATTGCACTGCATCACTCCCATCATGTCTTATTTTGTGTCCCCTCTCCCGTTGTTCTGCATGCTTACTCCCTCCTCTCCTTACAACTCTCACCCTTCCTGTTCTGGGACAGCAACTTCCTGTATTCTTTAGTAGTCTCCTTCTTCCTTGCTCAGAGTCAGACCTCCAGCAGCTAGGGGGGAGAAAGAGCTACTTTTTTCCTTCAGGATTAACAAAACTAATGTTTTTCTATGATCTTTCCCTTCCTACTGCCAAACAGAAAGTTCCTGTTGTCAGGCAAATCCAGTGGCTATACAAGTAGAACTGGCTTAGGGTGGGATGGTAGAGGGGTAGGATGGAGGGCAATTAGTAAGAAAAATGGTAGCATTTTTATTCAGCTGCTTTCTGCTCTAAAAGCAAGATTTCTGTCTTCCAAAAGCTAGCAGCAGGAAGTTGTAATTGGAGTCACCTGCTTTTCTACTGCTTAAGCCACACCCCCAATTAACCTCTCTCCCCTCCGACTGATTTAGCAAACTAAGTTGATACAGTACTTTTCCCCAACACAGAAACACACACTGATGATCTTTTTTTTTTAACCCTAAATGAGACCCCCTCTACTTCTAATAAAGTATCTGTTTGAATAATCCCAACAGGCACTGACTCCTGCTGAGATAGAAGTGTTAAATTTGTAAGAAAAACTGTAGCTTTTTTAGTCAGCTGCTTTCTTCTCTAAAAGCAAGATTTCTGTCTTCCAAAAGCTAGCAGCTGGCAAGTACTAGTTAACATAGTATTGTACAGGGCTTTCCATCTGATTAATATTTGAATCATAGTTTTTACATGACAAGGGATTACATGTATTCTAGATAGGTGCCTAGATTCCTCTTGTGCCTAGGCTTGTGCTACAACACCTGCCCACTCACTCACTATCTTTTGCCACAGTTTAGTTTTATACTTAATAGCTTCAAAAACATTATGATTTAAGAAAATACTGTAAAAAAAAAGGTTAGGGGGTGGACCATTCCTAGACCTCCTTCCTTAATGGGCCTATATGTAATGTCTCTTTTGATAGGATTTAGTTGGCTACCCCACAGAGCACCCAAAAATACACTAAACGTTCTAGTTTCAACCTGAATTGGGAGGGAAGGGGATATATAACTTACTTACAAATAAACTGGAACCAATAAGTTCTTGATCAATAAGAAATGTTTTCTCTTGGATATCTGATGTTGTGCCCAACTACCTGATACATCTTCTGCTTGTTTTAGTTTATTTTCCCAATTCAATATCACTAAATCACCCTTACCAACAATAAATCCCAAGATCGAAATATGGTCTTTAGCTAGAAGGATAGATGCATAGGAAGATAATTCTGTGTCCTGTCCTCCTAATTGTATCCCCTTACTCTTATCTGGATTTATTCTGGATCCAGAGACAGTTGTGAAGTGCTCACAGTGCTCCACTAAATCAACTTCCTCTTTGTTCTTACTCACAATAAGTACCACATCATCTGCGTATCCCAATACCTTACCTGGGGGAATGACTGCAAAAAGTGATATTCCCTGGATCTGAGGTGTCATCACTATTGTGCTAAGGAAAGGGTCTATACAACATACATATAGTAAGGGGCTAATTGGACACCCCTGCCGCACCCCCTTCTAACCTGTACTAACTCACCCTTCCAGCCATTTCTTCTTGGTTAAATTTGTGCTGTTTTATAAAAACAACCCAACCATTCTATAAAAAGTTTTGGTATCCCATAAACCTTTAGTGTTTCGAGCATGTATTCATGTGATACAGAATCAAAGGCTTTCTGTTGGTTCAGACACAGTAAAAACCCCTCTACTGTGTCTTCCTGACATCTTTGGAAAATTTCCAATAACATAATCAAATTATCTTGTATACCTCTACCTGGTATTGCACATGATTGTGCAGGACTTATTAGAAAACCTGATACTTTAGCTAATATTTTACCCAAGATTTTGAAATCACAATTTAATAAACTAATCGGTCTCCAATTGGTGAAGTCCGTCCCCTTTTTTATGGACAAATATTAAATCTGCAATAGTCATGGGCTCTGGCAAGTTTTTAGTCCATAGTATTTCATTAAAAAACCGAGTTAATTCAGTAAGGAGAGCACGTTCCAAGTTTTTATAAAATTCTGGTGTGAGACCATCCGTCACAGGGGCCGTACCATTTTTCAAGTTTGTAATCATAAAACTAACTTCCTCTTTAGTTACTGGGCTTGTTAACATTTCCAACAGCTCTTTTGTCAGTACTGGTATTTTTCATGCTGGTATATGCCTGGTGCAGAACCAAAGACCTGGTGTACATAACCACTAGCAATTCCTAGAATATCAGCTTTACTAGAATGCATCTGGACATTTTAATCCTCTAGCTAGCTAATCATTTTGTTTTCCACCCTTCTTTTATTAACTTTAAAAGGGTCAAAAGGTTGTGTTTTACTTGCAGTTCCGAATCTTAATTCCTGCTGTAGTGTTTTGGTCCTATCATACTGAATTCTGAACATATCTTTCTTAATCTGGTATATTTATTTACTGTAATCATGTTCAAGGGTTTTGGTTCTTGATATTAGGGTATGCAGTTTCCTCAAAGTGAGATAATTTAGATAAGTACTAACTGACTGACTGATGTTTTTTGGAACATAAGAAAAAATTACTTACCATAGTAATCTTGTTTCTTCTAATGGAGTCTTGCTGTATTCTGACAATATACAGTTAGCCCTTCCAGTTCAACTGCTCCAGAGAGGAAAGAGTTAACTCTATGCAGAAGCACAGAACGTTGAGCTTGAGCTCTGTTTTCAAACCCCTGTCTTTGTAACCGTCAGATTCTTACAGGCAATAAGTGACCTAAGACTAACTATTACTTCTAAAAACTATAAAGGCAACAAGCCAACACCAACCACCTGGGTAAAAAGACTCAAGTCGGGAACCCAAGAAAAACACCCAACAATAATATTATCATAAAGAACACAACCCATCTCCCAAAGGAAGGGGAAGACGGCAAGACCTCTGGGGTGCAGCACTGGCACATGCCATCCCCTGAATCAAGAGCTTGGGGTTCTGAGAGGGGAGGCAGGCAGGGAGGTCAGAATACAGCAAGACTCCATTAGAAGAAACAAGATTACTATGGTAAGTATTTTTTTTCTTCAAACAACATAAATTCTTTGCTGTATTCTGACAATATGCAGACTACCAAGCAGTATCCCCTGGTGGAGGGTACAGAACCTATTTAGGGAACAGGATGTGCAGTACTGCTATGCCAAACCTGGCATCACTCCTGTCCAGTCAGTAATGTGTGGTGAATGTGTGAATAGTCTTCCAGGCGGCTGCTTTACAGATCTCCAATAGGGGAATGTCCCTATCTACTGCCATAGAAGCAGCTGTACCTCTGGTTGAGTGAGCCCTCAGGCCTGAGGGAGGCTCTATGCCCAGTTTACCATAACAGAACTGAATACAAGAGACAATCCACCTAGCAATGGTCCTCTTGGTGGTAGGCTTTCCTTTGCCCACCTCCCCATAAGTAAGAAACAGCTCAGAACAGTCATTTTGATGGGCTTTGGTTTGATCTAAATAACAACTTGTGGCCCTCTTGATATCCAAACTATGTACCCTTCTTTCCCCTGAGGAAGAATGATCAGTGAAGAACGCTAGAAGTGTCATTGTTTGGTTGAGATGAAAATCTGATACCACTTCGGGAAGAAATTTTCTATTTGTCCTGAGAACAACTTTATTCCTGTGGAAGGAGATACAGTCAGGTTCAACAGAAAGGGCTTGTAGTTCACTAATCCTCCTGGCGGATGTAATGGCTACAAGTAAAACAGTATTCCAAGTCAGGTACTTAAGCTCCGCTGAAGACATGGGTTTAAAGAGGGGCTGCATAAGCTGTGCAATGCAGACATTCAGATCCCAAGCAGGAGTGGGCTCTCTGTGAGGGGGATGTAAGTGCAACAGTCCTTTGAAGAACTTCTTAAAAACTGGTTGAGATGCCAGGGAAGAAGTCTCACTTGCAGAAAAGAAAGCAGACACAGCTGCCAAGTGAACATTTAAAGTAGCAGGCTGAAAGCCCAGTGAATGCAGATGGACTAAATAGTCCAATGTTTCAGGTAAACCAGCTGAATTGGGGTCCAGATCCTTCTGAGAGCACCAGAAGGAGAATCTCTTCCATTTGGAATTATACATTTTCTGGTGGCAGGTTTTCTAGAAACCTTCAAGATCTCCAGTACTCCCTGAGAAAAATGCAAGCCTGCAAATTCTAACTTCTCAGAGATAAGCTTTGAGCCTGAGGGAGCTGAGGCTGGGGTACCAGATTCTCCCCTGGGAGGAGATCAGAATATTGTACTTCCTAGGAAGGCAAATAAGAGGTGCCACTGACAGGGACATCAACAATGGGTACAAAGGTTGTCTGGCCCGGTCTAGTGCAATCAGAATCACTGTGCAGGGCTGAGTCCTGATCTTGGGATGAGAAGGGACTTGGCAAGGTTAGAGGAATGGTCAAATGTATGGCAGGTTAGATTCAGTGCTAAGAAGTGCAAGGTAATGCACCTGGGAAACAAAAACCCGGGGGAAGAGTACACAATGGGGGGTGAGATACTAACAACAACAAAAATGGAAAGGGACCTGGGGGTAGTCATATCAGATGACCTAAAGGTGGGCAAGCAATGTGAGAGGGCAGCAAGGAGGGCTGGGGTGATACTGGGATGCATAGGGAGAGGCATCACCAGTAGAAAACAGGAAGTTATTATCCCTCTGTACAGACAGCTGATCAGACCCCATCTGGAGTACTGCATGCAGCTCTGGAGACCCAATCTCCGCAAAGACATAGACAGGCTGGAAGCTGTCCAGAGGAGGGCAACTAAAATGGTGCAGGGTCTGCACCGGAAGACACATGAAGAGAGACTTAAGGAGCTTAATATGTATAGCCTCGAGGAAAGGAGGGACGGGGACATGATGAGAAACTTTCAAGTACCTCAAGGGAATCAACAAAGTCCAAGAGTAGCATCTTTCAAAAAGAGTGTGCAAGAACAAGGAGCACAATTTGAAGATGGGGGGCAGCTCAGAGGTAATTTAAGGAAGCATTTTTCACAGAGAGGGTTGTGGATGCATGGAACGGCCTTCCGGAGGAGGTTGTGGAGTTAAAAACGGTGGTGGAATTCAAGCATGCATGGGACAGTCATAAGGCAATTCTAGGGGGTTGGGGTAGGAAGAAGTAGGCTGCTGGTTAACTAGGACTTGCAGCTTATCCATTAGGTAGGGAAATGGGCAGACTGGGTGGGCCAAGCGGTCCTTATCTGCCGACAAATTCTATGTTTCTATGTTTATCAGTACACTGAAGAGAAGGGGAAATGGAGGGAAGGCATACAGGAACCTGTTCCACCATTCCACCACTAGAGCATCCAGTGGTACAGATCCCAAAATTGGGGGTCTGAAGCAAAACTGGGGAAGCTGATGATTGTCTGGGGCTGCAAAGAGATCTATTTCTGGAGTGGCCCAATTCCTGAAAATTACCTGAAGTATTTGTTTGTTCAGTGACCACTTGTGGTGGCTCTGAGAGATCCTGCTGAGAGCATCTGCTAGCACACTGTCCTTGCCTGGGAGATGCACTGCCATTAATGAGACATGAAGGGAGTAGGCCAGACTCCAAACCTTCATGCCTTTTGTGCACAAAGCTGTGGACCTTGTCCCTCCTTGCTTGTTTATGTAGTACATGGTGGTGGTGTTGTCTGTTCTGGCTTGCACCACCTTCCCCTGAACTTCCTCTGAAAAGGCCTGAAGGGCCAGGAGTACAGCCCTGCGTTCCAGAAGGTTGACATGGAGAAGAGACTCCTGCTCTGACCATGTTCCCTAAGCAGTGAGGATCCCTAGATAGGCTCCCCACCCCTGAAGGGAAGCATCTGTAGTGAGAATCACTGAGGGAGGCTGTTGGAGAAAGGGGACTAATTGCCTGAGGTTGTCCTCCTCCAGCCACCATTGGAGAGCCTAGAGAAATGTCCAAGTCACTGGGATCAGTTTGGAAAGAGGATCCCTCCTCTGGGACCAAAAGGACCTGAGGCAAAACTGAATATCCCTCATCTGAAACCTGGCTCCTGGGACCACTGCAGTGGATGTTGTTATGTGGCCCAAGAGTTGGAGGAAATGTCTGGCTGGCCGAGACACCAGTGCTCTGAAGCAGCCTGCCAGACCAATTAACAAGTTGATGTTTTGTACTGGTAGAAAAACTTCTGCATGAATCATGTCCAGCTCTGCCCCTATGTAGGTTAGTACCTGGACTGGTTCTAGTACTGACCTGGACAAGTTGAGAAGAAACCCCAGAGAGCTGAAGATCTGTTGGGTTACTGACAAGGCTGCCCTGACTTGTTCGGGAGACTGGCCTACAATGAGCCAGTCATCCAGATAAGGAAACACAGACACTCCCTGCTTTCTCAAGAATGTTACTGCCACTGCTAGGCACTTTGTGAAAGCTCTGGGGGCAGAAGAAGGGCCAAACGGCATAGCTCTGAACTGGTAATGACCTGAGGGTAACTCGAACCTTAGGTATCTTCTGTGGGAGCACCTAATTGGTATGTGAAAATAGGTATCCTTGAGGTCCAGGGAGGCTAACCAGTCTCCTGGCCTTAGAGAGGGAAGAATAGTGCCCAGAGTCACGATTTTGAACTTGGGTTTTATAAGATGTCTATTTAAATACCTGAAGTCTAGGATGGGTCGCCACTCTCCTGTCTTATTTGGGGTAAGAAAGTACCTTGAGTACAACCCTTTTCCCCTGAATAAGAAGGGGACCTGCTCCACTGCTTTTAGAAGCAGCCAAGAAGAAACTTCTGCCTCCAAGACAGCTGTTTCCAGCTGGCTGGCAGGCTTGAAGGACCTTGTCCTTGTCTTGGGGAATCTTTTGAAATTCAGAGCAAGTCCCTAGCTCACTACCTCCAGGACCAACCTGTCTGTTGTGACAAGACTTCCAGGCCTAAAGAAAGTGAGCCAGCCTGCCCCCTATTGGGATAGGGGAGGCAGCCCGGACTGACACATCAGGGTTTCTGTTTGGCAGGGGTTCTAGGTTGAGAAGTGGATGCAACCCTGCTCATCCCTCTCCCTCTAAAGAAACCCTTCTGCTGAAAAGTAGAGGAGGCCTGAACTTGGTAGAAAGGTCTTTGAAAAGGTCTACCCCTGCCAGCCCTAGACTGCTGCCTCTAAGGAGTAGCAGACTTCTCTTTTGCAACTGTACTCCTGTAAGTAGTCCTATACGCATCCATCTTTTTCATATACAGTGCACCTCTCTTAAACACATACCCTTGGGACCAGCAAAAAGTATGCATTTAAGAGGGCTATACATTTATCAGATCTTGTATTCTTTTAATGGTGAGTGCAACTTGTAATATGTGCCAGGGAGCTGGGTAGGGAAAAGAAATGCAAGCAGCACTTTAGTACTTCTTTCGTTGGGATAGAGTGATTTGTGACATGCTGTGGCATTCTTTAGTCTGACTCCTGTGTGAGGAAGAATACTTCTGGGTTTCATGTAATGTACTTCAGTGACATTCTTCGGGGTTCTTTGCTTTGATTTCAGTGGGAGGGGCAGGGTGCTTCTGTGACTTGGGTTTGATGGTTAAAAGGCTGAAATAGGTGATTAACACCTCATTTTAACAGAGCAGACAATTAACTGCTAATTAGTAAGGCAGCTACATGCAGTGACAGTAAAACTGGGCCAGTCAGTCCACATTTGAACAGCAAATCTAAGAAAAAAAATATGCATTTAAAAGGGCTCCTTATATGCGTTTAACAGATCTATTTAACATAGAAAGTATAGGAAAAAAATCGTGACTTGGAAATTTCATGTGTTTAAGTGGGCTATGCGTTTATCAGGTATGTGTTTAAGTGGGATGCACTGTACATCTCTGTTTGCTCCCCAAACAGAGAATTTTGGATAACGGGAAAATCCATGGCCTTAGCCTGGGTATCATGGGAAAGACTGGTACATCTGAGCCAAGCAAATCTCCGCAGGGAGACAAATGTAGCCATAACTCTGGATGATACATCAAGTTCATAGCAGCATGAAATTGCACTTTGGATGCCTCAATTCCGTCAGCAGCCACCTGCTCCAGCTCCTTGGCCAGCTGGGAGTGGGGCACCCTTGACTAGGTCCATGACAGACTCCCATCTGGATTTCTGGTACCTAGCCACATAAGCCATGTAGGAAGCCTGTCTGAGTCCCAAAGAGGATGCCAGGTACTGCTTTTTTGCCATAGCATCCACCTTCCTGGAGTCCTTATCCGGGGTGAAGCCAAGGGAATATTAGCCTTCTCACAGGCTGCAGCCTGCACTACCCCAACATGGCTGCAATGATTATACAGGAACTCTGTGCCTGGACCTGACAGCATATACCTTCTGTCCATTTTCCTATCCACTGGAAGTATACAAGTAGGCAGCTGCAAAATTTTATTTGTCCGATTCCTCAAAGATTTGGGTAAGGGAACAGACAAGCCTTTTGGACTCTGGGACGTCCAGCATTTCAATAAAATCAGGTTATTCTTCCTCCTCAGTTGCTTCCACAGCAGGCAACTGTAGACTATCAGCCACTTTCTTGTAGAAAGCAAAGTGGGAAGGGGAATCACCAAGTCTGGGAGTGGAAACAGAGTCAGGCCTACCTGGGGAAATGTCAGACTCCACCAGTTCACCAAGGCCTTCCTCTTCTTCTCCCTCCCATTCAAGCGCATAATAGGCTTCAGGATCATATTCCGGAAGAACCTGAACCGACTCAACTGACCAACGGGAAGTATGCGTCAGCCCAGTTGGTACGGATTGAAGCGAATGACCAATTTTAATCGCTGTCACAATTTCGTCCGTGGTTGGGGTCGAGGACTTCAAATCTGGACTGGCAGACTTTCTCTTCTTTTTTGCCAGAACCGGGACATTGGTGTCGACCTTTCTTTTGCCTGAGGAGGTATCACCCTGGTCAGAAGGCACCTCCTCTGTTTCGGATGAACCCGAACCGGGCTGGCCATCCAGGTCAGCAGATTTTTCGGCCATTCTTTCCTTCAGCCAGGCTAAACGCTTATCCAGCGTGGCTTTAAGAAAGTTATCACAAATTTGGCAGTCTGTTTTAAGGTGGTCAAACCCCAGACAATACACACAGATGAGGTGGGGATCAGCTTTAGTGAAAGCCTCCCCACACTCAGTGGAGTGCTGAAACCCAGTGGGTCCGGTCTTTCTCTTGAGTTTCTCAGACATAGCACTTTGCGAGGTTATCCTAAGTGGCGGTCAGGCCGAGTAACAAAAAACTTTCAGTAACCAACTGGTTCAAGGGTTGTGGAGAAAAAAAAAAACAGAAACTCAGTTTTTATGTGACCAAAGGTCGCCGTTACCCAAACACAAGTAACTGTTTCACAAAAACAAGAACAAATAGATTGGTTCCCTACTGGACCGACCGATGAAGAACCGGAACTTACCCCAAACTATCAATCTAAACTATACTACCTGTACTGTAAACAGAGATTTGAAGACCGAAAGAAAATAATAACTGTTGAAAAACCGGACAGAAAATCACTACCGAAACGAAGTAGCGAAGGAGAAATCTCCAGAGCGTCTTCACAGTTAGGCGAAGTAAAGAATCTGACGGTTCCAGAGAATGTACCAGGGACAGGGGTTTGAAAACCGAGCTCAAGCTCAACATTCTATGTTTCTGCACAGAGTTAACTCTTTCCTCTCCGGAACAGTTGAACTGGAAGGGCTAATTGTATATTGTCAAAATACAGCAAGACTTCATGTTGTTTGAATTTTGAAATCTTTCTTTGAATCCTCTCATCAGTCTCTCACTGAATCATATAAACAGAGAACTGATTTCCTAGCCTCCCACAAATTCTTCCATTCCTTGCTGACTCTGTCTGATTCCAGCAAATTAGCATTTAGCCTCCAGGGGCCTTTCCTATTTTACACGATTCTTCCCCACAAATATGAATTTCTATCCCTCTGTGGTCTGTAAAAGCCAGCAAATGCATTTTGGCTACTCTCACATTTAGAGTTTTAGATATAAGAAAAAAATCTGTATGAGTTTGGAGTGGCCCTCGACTACAGGAGAAACCACCTGCTTGTGAATCTCTCTATAGGCATCCTTTAACCCGCTGAAGAAATTATATAAATTAAGGTGTCTGTGTCACAGAAAATTTTCTGTTTTTAAACCCCTATCGATTTATTGCAAATTACAATTAAAATTCGCCTCCCAAAAGTACCTGTCTAGCAGTACATAAATAGAGTTGAATTGCCTTACAAAGCTCAATCCTTTTTTAGCTTTGGTCTGAGGGACATAAGAATTAATCTAATTCTAGAGTCTTCAAACTGGAGATCCAAAATCAGTGCTCTTCCTGGGTCTTGGTCCACCAGTCTTGATACTTTTATGTCAGGTTTTGAAAATAAAACCCCCAAGACCATAACATAACTCTGTGCCTTTGGACCAAAAGGAAGATCCTTTTGCCCATATTTTTGAAGCCTGGGCCACTTCTGATAATGTTTTGAGACGTATGTCCTGAAGACATATTATATCTGCTTGCTGCTGTTGTAGTTCCGTAAGAATTGTTAATCTCCTTTTCCTGCTCTTGATACTGTTTACATTAACTGTTAGTAGTTTAAGTGTTGTCACGGAACACTGCGTTGGAGTAGTGGTGGATAATTACCCAGTCTTCAGTGAAGTGACCTCGTGTTCCATTTTTTCCTTACTGTACCTCCAGGTCCCTGGTCTTCCAGTCCTGAGGATTGGTCCTTCGTGAAAGATGAAACTGATGAAGAATTAGATTCCGCTCCTTCTTCTTCGGACTCTAGAGCTGAAGTTTCTATTGGAAGTGCCCTGTATTTATTCATTGTGGACCATTTGTGTTTCCCTTTTCTACCTTACTTTCTTTCCCTTTGGGCTCAGTTTGTTTTTCAAGTTTAGCCCTAGGCCTTTTCTTGTATTTCACTTGTTGGAAAGCAGGTTCAGCTGTCACTTTCAGGGGCACTGATTCATTTCGATTTGTCTCAAGTTCCTGGTCCTTTTGATATGGAAATACAGATTCATCCACCGCCTCCATGTCCGATTCTTAGTGCTCTAGGCACCATTCCCACACTCTCATCACTTCCCTGCACAGAGGGTAAGAGTGTGCTCCACCCTGCTTGTTGATGTTTTACATCACTGCCTGGTTGTCCATCTGAAGGAGAATGACTTTGCGACAAAGGACATCCTTCAGGGCTCAGACAGCTTAGAGGACAGCTCTCATTTCCAGAACATTTATGTGTAGTTGAGACTTGTCCTGATTCCATAGGCCCTGGGGTGTGGAGATCCTGACAGTGAGCTCCCCAACTGATTAGGGATGCATCTGTGGTGATGATGATCTGTGTCTCCAGTGGGGCAAAGGGAAACCCTTGAAGAAGGTTATCCTCTTGAGTCCACCAGGTGAGCAACCGCCTTAGAGGTTCCGTCACCTTGATCTGAAAGGACTGTGGATGTGTGGTCAGGGACCATTGAGTACTGAGCATCCACTGAGCGGTTATCATGTGAAGATGAGCCAGAGGCACCATGAACACTGAAGACGCCATGAGACCTAGCATCCGCTGCATCGAGAAAGCTCGAATCGAGTCATTCTCTTTGATGAAGTGAGCCATCTGGAGGATATCGTTTCTCCTGTCCTCTGGAAGGAAGGCCCTTGCCCTGGAGGTGTCCAGGAGGGCTTCTATGAAGAGGAGCTGTTGGGAGGGCTGCATCTGTGATTTTTCGAGATTCAGCAGGACTCCCATGGATGTGAGAAACTTGAAAGCTGTGACTACCGCTTCCTGTGTCCCTTGTCTGGAGGAGCTTGCTAGGAGCCAGTCGTCCAGATACGGGAATACTTGAATTCCGAGTTTCCTGAGATGCACTGCAAGTATTGCAAAGCACTTTGCAAAAACTTGAGGCGCCAAGGACAGCCCAAAGGGCAGGACTCTGAATTGGTAGTGCTGACCCAGAGCCACAAATCGGAGTAACCCTCGCGAATTATCCTGAGAACCCATTTGTCCACAGTGACCGACTTCCACTGGTTGTAAAACTGAGTCAGATGCCCCCCTACTGCTGAAGAAGAGTCCCCCTCAGACAGCTGAGGTGACCTGGGCCAGAATTTCAGAGGGTGGCACTAGGTGCCTTCCGGCCCTGCGCCTTCTGATGCGTTTTCTTTTGCTGCTGAGGGGCTTGGTTCTTGTTGAAGCCCCCTTTGCCTTTACCATGAAAAGACTGACAGTTATGAAACTGCTGGTGGTTTCTGCCCCGTTGAGGGGCAGCAGGGGCTGGTCTGGTCATCTTAATGACGGTCCAACAGTCCTAATTTTCTGCATGGCTTCCAGAGCTTGCTCTGTCTGTGGGCCAAACAGATAAACTCCATCAAATGGCAAATTCATGACTCTCTGCTGAGCACCATTTGTAAACCCCAAAGTCCGTAACCATGAGTGGCGTCGCATGCATAACCCAGTTGCCGCTGCCCTCGAGGCAGTGTCAAAGGCATCCATAGCAGCCTTAAGTTGCTGATTATTGGATTCAGTGCCTCTAGTAATAGTCTGGAGAAGCTCTGAACTAACGTCCAACTCCAGAAGAGTCTCCACAGAGGCTTTTATCGAATGCCAGAGGGTATACTCATATTTTGAGAAATGGCCCTGGTAGCTAGCAATATGCATTCCTAGGGTAGCAGCAGCAAAGTCTCGCTTCCCCAAGGTGTCAGTCTTACAGGATTCTTTATTTACTGGACGGGTTGTAGACTCCTGAGGGAGAACGGCTTTGTCATTTTCTGCCAAGACCACTATGGCCTCTGCAAAGTCTTGAGAGGCCAGGATTGAGTAGGAGAAGTGATTACTTCTGTCTATGGATTTGTACGGAAGGAATAAGCGGTGTTGTCCACACCATCTGTGAAAGAGTCTCGAAAGAGGGCTGTACCGAGGTGTCATTTCACAGGATTTCCGGACATGCAGATATTGAAGGCAACAGCTTCCACGGATCAACCTCCAAAGTCCGGAAAGAGAGGGTGGAATTCATATTCTTCAGTAGAGATTTAAAGGATAGGTCCTTGACCAAAGGCTCTGCTGAAGTAGAGGGCTTACTTTCTATCAAGGATGAATCTTCATCAAAATCATCTCCTAAAGCAGATCAGGCTCAGGCTCAATATTATCTCCTACTAGCCCAGAAGGGATAAGATAGTATAGAAAGGAAAGGGAGGAAAGAGAGCAGGAGGAGGTGCTCCCCGAATCGGAGTCAAAAATCCTGGCACCCATGGCGGTGCTGGCATCGGAAATGGCACCAGATGCGGTGCCGACCATGGCCACAGCTGCGGACAGCACCATAAACGGCGCAGGGTGAGCACTTGGAGACCCCAACACTGGGGCACTCCAGGCTGAAGACCTGAAAACATGAGTAGGAGAAGGTAGTACCTGTGCTGGCCCCTGCGCCGCACCCATGTGAGGGGGAAAGCACAAGAGCGCAATGTCGATGGCACCAAAGAAGGTGCTGCACGACTAGGCTGACCCAACAGGCCTGCCCACGGGTTCGAAGCCCCCAGGCCCAAAGGCCCCGGGGTCAGCACCGCAGGCTCAGGAAGCCAGGACAACCGCCGAACCCACTGCTCCATAAGAGTGGCCCAATGATGAAACTGCTTAAAGGAGGGCACCCCAGGGGGCAGGGAGGGACCCCGGGGTCGAGGATCACGTCTGCAAGGAACCGCGGCCGCAGGTCACCCCGACAGAGCCAGGGTTGGCCCCCTGTCCCCCACTACTGACAATCTCCGTGCAGACGTACCACAGGGCGACCTTGAGCATTTCTGTTCCTTCTTTGAGTGGTGGGATGAAGACAAACTAGAGGCCAAGCGGTGCCAGGCTCCTGACGAAGATTGAGAATGGCCCACTTCCTTTTGTGCTTTCAGGAGGACTGCCCTTCCTCCCGAGCACCGGACTGCCCGTAGTCAGAACCCTCGCCATAGAGGGCAGCAGACTGGACCCAGCCCTGCTGCTAGAACAGCTTTCATGCAAAGTCTCCTTACCGTCACCAGCCCAATCCATGGTCGACTCCGTCTAAGGATGGCTGAAGAAGACTTCTCTGTTCTTTCACTGATGAAAAGTAAAAAAAAAAAAACTTCTTTTTTTAAATAAATAAAAAATATACTACAACTTAATCAGTACTGAACGACTAAGCTGCTGTCGTATAGATGTGAAGATTTGACTCCCGGCAGGCGAGCGATGTCATCACTGAAACACACTCGACGGTGGGGAAAAAAAGGAACTGAGGCAGTTGGAGGGTCAACACTGAGGTAGCCTATATGGCGCAAGCCGGTCTTGCGCTGCACATGTGCGGTCCTACCTCGGCGCTGGCCCTCCTGAAGATTTTTGGCTCCCGCTCAGTCCTAGCACCTCCGGCGTAGATCCCATTAGTGTGAATGAGTGGTGGAGACTTTATATCCAGAAAGATCCCTTTTTATACTAGGTTATAGAAGGGGAGGTAGAAGAGTCTTGTATGATTCACACCATATAGAAGAATCACTATTACTATGGTGAGCAATTTTTTTCTTCTAACAATGAGAGTGTATTAATTTAGTTTAGTTCAGTTTTTATTTCACATAAAACACTTAAGGCAGGTGCCTGTTTTCTAAGGGTTTAGAGTCAGGTACAAACAAAATATACAGAAGTGGACCCAGGTTAACAATGCTAACGATGTCTTGTAGACTCCAGGTAGTACCTTAGGAGGCAGGGTCTAGATCCTATTGACAGAAAAAGTTCTAAAGTACAGAAGTATTAAGTCTGGTATCCCTTCTAGTTTAGATGTACAGAAAGTGGGAAGTGAAAGTGTGTACTGCAGACAAAACAGCTGCCTTACAAACAACTGATAAGGGTATACATCTTAATAATGTATGGTAGAACGTTGTTATCTACCAAAATCTGTCTTTTACCAGGGTTTTTATACCATTGATGCAACGTCACTGTTGTTAACCCATTGATGGTACATCACACTGATCGTGTAACAACCAGGATCGATCAGAAAATAGCGATCACCGTGGTAACCAAGCGTTAACACATATCTTAGACAGCAATGTATGAAAAACTGTCGGTGTGCTCAAAGTTACTTTTTTTTGTGCTAAGCTTTATGCTCCTCCCCCATAGGGCCCCCATTTGACCGGCTCCCCCAGCTCCGTCCCCTGGAATTACCGGGGCTTACTTTATGCTCGGTCCGTGAGCAGTACCTGCGGAGAGTCGGTCACCATCCTGCTGCCATTTTTTTTCCTCATTTTCTCCCTATTTTTAACCGAGGGCCCCAGGAGAAGGACGCATGTGTGTGGAGGCACGCATGCGCCTTACAGCCCTGGCACCGCCCCTCCTCCGCTCACCCCATTGGCCTATCGCCGGCACCCTGCTTGCACAGCCCCTCGGCCTCCACCAGGGGGCATCCATGAGCGAGGGCTGCCATATCACCTCCCCGGAGAGGAGAGCTTGCCTGTCAGCAGCTCCATCCAACTCCGCCTCCCCCTGGCCACCTCCGATGACCCAGGCTTGCTCCCGAACCCAGGTCGCCACGTGACACGAGGTGAGACGTCCAGCGCCTCAGCGCCACCGGGTCGGCATTCAAAGTTACTTTTATTATTTTTTTCTGTTCTATTTTACCTCCAAGAGCTTAAATTGCACTCAGGCAATGATATCCATCTCGCAACAGGATCGACTTATACTCGCGATGGCCCTGTAGTGAAGTCTCCCAAGATTCAACTCTCCCGGCCACCACATAATCCCTGCAACCTACCAGATTGCTGGACACCTGCTTTTCAAAATGCTCTTTTTTGTGTTGAAAAGTTATTTATTGTTTTTATTTTAACTTTTCTTGATGCTATTTTAAACTATAATTTGGACTGTAACTGGGATAGCCCCTGTCATGGGGCTTCAGGCCAAACTGCTGTGGCAGTGACAGCTGACCAAGAGGGGAGCAACGCTAAGTAAAAAAGAAAAGCAAGTGCAAATTTGCTGTAACTGGTAGACACACACTCTGAAAGACAATGGATGGGCACCAGTTAACAACAATGCTGAGTCCCCATCTCTAGGTCGTCATGACAAATGTAAACCTCTCAAGCTTCGCTCTCGAGGTTTACTATGTTGTCATGACAACCTCTAGATGGGAACACAGCAATGTTATTAAATGGTTCCCATCCATTATCCTCTATATAATGCCACAGTGGTAAACTAACTCTAGCGGAATGTGCCTGTAAACCATCTGGTGCTCTTTGCCAGCATTCTCGGGGCAGAACACAATACAAGAGACAATCCAACAAACACCTGTCTTCTTTGCTGCAGGTTTACCTTTTCCTATCTCCTCATAAATGCCAAACTGTTTTCAGTTCTGAACCTTTCAGTCCTTTCTACGTAGAAACCCAAATGACTTTTCATACCCAGACTGTGAAGTTTTTCCCCATCTCCTGTACACTGGACAGAGGTTTAGGGAAAAAAAACACATGCACTGTTATAGTTTGATTCCTATGAAATGGTTTAGGTAACAATTTTATGTTTGTTCTAAACACCACCTTAGCCCTATGGAACACTATGAAACCAAGGTATCTACAGCACTTTGCACTCACTGACAATTCTAGCAGTAGTAACAGCTACCAGAAACACTGTTTTCTAGGTTATAAATTGAGCTCTGAAGAAAACATGGGCTCAAAAGGAGGATTCATCAATTGTAACAGAGCCAGATTTAAATCCCATTGTGGGACCAGGTCCGTTACAAGGGGATGCAGGTGATTAAGGACCTTATAAAATCTCTTGAACCCTGGGTGAGCTGCAAAGGATTTTTCTCTGCCTGTGGATTGGGCAGAACTAGCTGGCAAATGCACCTTCAGGGTTGATAGTTTCAGGCCTTGGGCCTGTAAATGTACCAAAATAATCCAGTATCACTGACAAGTTCACAGTTACTGCAGTGACATGTTGAGAATCACCAAATACTTCATCTTCTCAATTTCAAATTATAAGATGTCGTAGTTGCTGGCTTTTTAGCCACATAAAAAACTTTGAGGACACAGTTTGAGAGGTTTAGGTTACAGCATTCTAACCCCTTAAGAACTATACTGTCTAATGTAGGGATCTGAGGTCTGGGTAAATCACCCTGTCTTGGGACTGTGTCAGCAGGTTCTGTCTTTGCATCAGATCTAGTGGTATCCTCTTTGACACTGTAGTACCTAGCTCAGTCTGAGTGCTATCAAAATCATTGCACCAGGTTCCCGTCTCAGTTTCAACAATACTTTGGGCATTCGTGGATATGCAGGAAATGCATAGAGGAACCTGTTTTACCAGCAGAGAGCTACAGCATTCTATAGAACTGTTCCCACCAAAGAAGGCCTGCAGCAGAACTGGGCAGCTTTCTGTTTTCCTGTATGGCAAACAGATCTATTTCTGGTATTCCCCATCCTTGGAACACTTACTGTTTCAGAAACCACTTGCAGGTAACACGTCCCATCTGGATCAGTGAACCTGCCAATACATTCTTCTTCCTGTAAAGTGTACTGCAGACAGGTGTAGGGCAGGTTCAGATCTTCGACTCGGTCAGTTTTGATAACCTAGTGCATCACTGTTTGTTTATGTAACACATAATTGTTGTACCATCTATCTTTGTCAGGACTATCTGGCTCTACAACAAGGAGTACTTTATCCCAGGCAACATGAAGCTAATTAATTGATTAATTAGCGAATTCTGATGCATGTTCATGAATGGTTCATTAACATCCTTCAAAGTTCACCAACTTTTCTTCAGCTCAGTTCATGAACAGTTCATGAGCTGTTCATCAACTCAAAGTTCATGAAGACCTTTTAAAGAGCCATGATAAAACATGACAAAAATCTATTTGCATTTACAGATTTGCATATCAGAAGGCACTGCTTCCCACTTTAAGAGTTACAAAGAATCACCACCACAACAAATCGTTTTCAGTTTAGCAGTGGGAAATACATGTTCTACAAGGCACTTAACTATCTGAGCACCTAAAAGGATTAACTTTTAAACACGCCACATTTTAAAAGTTTCTGATTGTGTTGATATAAATAGCTATTAGGCCTTTATAAAAGAAAGGTGAGCAGTGATTCCATTTAAAAGAAAATTAACAGAAACAAGTAAATGTAAGGTAAGCTGCAAATTCTAACATGCATGGCAATAAAAGACATACAGTGGAAAACCTTGAGTTTGTTAAAATAATTCAGCTTGTCAGAGTAAATTACATACAACATACTAAGATGCCAGCAGAGTAGGCCTAAAGGTCTATCGAGTCTGCTTGAAAATCAGCACCCGGTCAGGATACCATTGCTGCCCCCCAGCCTCCCATGTAAATCCCCCGACCCCATCAGCGTTACACCTCCAGATCTGGCACTCCTCAGCTTTACCTTATCCTTATACCTGTCCTAGCCCCTCTTGAATCCCTCCATTGTATCAACAGCCACCAGTTCCGTAGGCAGTGCATTCCATGGGTCCACCACCCTCTCGGTAAAGTAGTGTCTCCTAGTCTCCCCCTCAGCCTCTCGCCAACCAGCCTCATGGAATGCCCCCTGGTGGCCCCTTCCTCCCTCAGCTGGAACACCCTATCTAGGCTGACCCTGTTCACTCCCTTTAGATATTTAAAGACCTCAATCATATCCCCCATGTCCCTCCTCTCCTCCAGGGAGTACATGTTCAGCTCATCAAGTCTCTCCTGATAGGATCGTTCCCCCAGACCCTGTATCAACCTGATCGCACTCCTACTAAACAGCTTAAGTTGTGTGATAAAATAACAATGGGTTGAACCTGAACGGGTCTGCTTCTGACTTGTACAAAGTGGAAAAATTCCTTGAGCACAGGATTAAACTGGGTGTGTCTGATTGATTAACCAATATGATAAAAGCAGGCTATTTCTGATCACCAAAAAATATTGATGAACTGTGTCTATAAAAGTTCACTGAAGGAGTTTTGTGAACTTTCATGGACCCTTACTTTAATATCTGTTCAACAATACGAGCGTCATTTAATGCTCATGAACAATTTTATGCACACTTGATTAATGTTCATGGGCTGCATTCCATGCACACTTCTTGGTAATTTCAACTGGGATGGAAAGAAGTGTTTTTCTTAGTTCCCAGCAGGTGTTTATATACAGCCTTCTTTCTTGATGGTTCAAAATTCCATTTTCTGTTCTCTCTTTCAAATGTACTCCCCAGACTAGCAGGGATGCATCTGTAATCAGAACTCTTGTAGTCAAGAACTGAAGAAGGCAATACCTTTGCCTACTTCCTTCCATCAATCCAGTGCTCATATCAACAAGTTTGATACAGGTACTTCACTTGTTATTGCAGTGCACTTCTTTTTCACCAGTGTCTTCTAAGGTGGTACTGGACATCCCTCATTCACAATCCTTCCAATGGCTCCACTGCAGTGGTAGATGCCATGTGGCCCAGAAGTCTAAATAATTCCTGTGCTGTCCTTGTTTGACCTGCCTGGAATGTCTCTGCACAATAAATAAGAGCTTATGCCCACAGCAGAGGAAGAAAAGCATTCCCAAGTTCTGTGTTCAGCCCAGCAGCTATGAACTCCAGAATCTATCTGGCTTCCAGACAGGAATTTTCTAAGTTTAGGAGGAAACCTAACCTCTGTGGGATGCTACTCATGGTTTGAACTGAGCACAATGCCTCCTCTTGTGTTCTTCCACACACTAGCCATTCGTCCAGGTAAGGAAACCCCGTCTCACCCTGCCTGCAAAAGTAAGCTGTCACCACTGACAAGCACTTTGTGAACATTCTGGGCACTGTCATTATAACAAAGGGCATTGCTTTCTACTGAAACCGAGAATGCCCCACTCTGAACCTCAATTACACTGTGTGACAAGGTCTTGTTGGGATTTGGAAATATGCATCCCGTAAGTTCCGGTGATCCCAGTTACCCTTATGAATTTCTCTTTTTTCAAGTGCCTGTTCTAGAATCTCAGGTCCAGAATGGTCACAATTCCTTCCTTTTTTTTTGTTGTTGTTAAGAGTAAGAAAGTACCTGAAGAAATATTTTCCCAGCTGGGTAACAGGGATACTCTCCATAGCACACCAGCATACAAATTTGCCGCTAGAAGGCCCTACAGCCCATCTAGTCTGCCTGATGCAGACCTCGTGCATCTTTCATTACATGCCATACCACCACCCCGACACCTTTACCCTCCTCTTGACTTTTCCCACCCCCTCTTGAATGCCCCGTTTTCCTGTTCACTACTACTTTTGGTATCCCTGCTACTACTCCTCTTTGAAGAAGTGCCTCTTAGCCTCCTTCCAGAAGCTTCCTCCCAATAGTCAGAAAATGTCTCCCCTTGTGTTCTTGTTGCTGCAGATCTTAAAAAGTTCACTGGGGCTGACCTTGTTGATACCTTTAAGATACTGTAAGGTGTCTATCATGTTCCCATGATCCATTCTTTCCTCAAGCGAGTATGTATTATAGTTTCCCTAGCCTCTACTTGTACGACAGCTCTTGCTGATCCCGAATCATTTTCATGGCCCCTCTCTGTACTGCCTCCAGAAGGTTGATGTCCTTTTTGTGGTAGGGGTCTAGTACTGCACACAGTACTCCAGGTGTTGTCCCCCTGTTGGCAAACCCCCTCCTTATGCAACCCAACATTCTATTTGTCATCATCGTTGCTTGGTGCATTATGCCAAGGGTTTCAGATTGCTTGTGACTGCAATCCCCAGGTCTTTTTTCCCCTCGATCACTATGATGATCACTTCCCTAGTCTGTGCTTGGCCCTAGGATTCTGATTCCCTATGTGTACATCACTGCAATTGTTTGTGTTAGAACCTCAGCAGCCAGCGTCTGGATCATCTTTCGAGCTTTGTTAGGTCCTCCCATTGATCCCTGACACCTTCCTCTGTGTGCACCCTCCCAAAGAGTTTGTCGTCATCCAGGAAGAGGCAGATTTTGCCCTTTATGCTGTCCTCAATGTCATTAATGAACACGCTGATCCTCACCAGTCCAAACACTGACGCTTGTGAAACCTCCCTGGTGACCTCCCTCATCCCAGATTACTCTCCCTGACCACCACTTGTTGAATTCTCCCTCCTGGACAATTTGCCACTCATCTAGTCAATTCGTCCCCTTCACCTAGGTCCTCCAACTTCCTGATCAGTCTCTTACAGGGAACCAAGTCAAAGGCCCTACAATTACTGAGAACTAGATAGGAAAAACCATAAGAGATTTTATCAAACAAAAGAAAAAAATACTCATCTAAGTAACTGTGTTTCTTCTAATGGAGTCTTGCTGTATTCTGACATATGCAGTTAGCCCCAGCACTTGAATGGCCCCAGAGAGGAGAGCGTTAACTCTATGCAGGAAGCATAGAACACTGGGTTCAAGCTCGGTTTCAAACCTCTTTCTGTAGTGCTTCAGAGTGTAACTGTCAGATTCTTACAAGTTACTACTAACTAACTACACTCCTACAGTGGAAATTGCAAAGGAACATATAGCCAACAGGCAACAGATTGGGTCCTCCAAAGACTCAAGTCAAGAACCCAAGACAAAACAACAAGTCGTGAACCAATATATAAGTAAAAACATAACAATAACCAACCCCCCTTGTAGAAAAGAGGGGTGCCAAGTACACCCCTGAGGTGCAACACTGTACCTGCCAGCCCACTTCCCAAAAACCAGGTTCTGAGAGGGGAGGCAGGGAGGGAAGGAGGTCAGAATACAGTAAGACTCCATTAGAAGAAACATAATTACTAAGGTGAGTAATTTTTTCTTCAAACAACATGAAGTCTTGCTGTATTCTGACATATGAAGACTACCAAGCAGTACCGCCATGGTGGGGGGTACCAAACCTATTTTGGAAATAGGCGCTGCAGTATTGCTGTTCCAAACTGAGCATCACTCCTAACCTGGATATCCAGAGAGTAATGCTTGGTGAAAGAATGGACAGTTTTCCAGGTGGCTGCTTTGCATATCTCTAGTAAAGGTATATCCCTGGCAGCAGCCACGGAAGCAGCTGTACCCCTAGTCCAGTGAGCCCTCAAGCCTGAAGGAGGTGTTTAACCTAGCTTAGTACAGCAGAATTGTATACAAGAGACAATCCACCTGGTAATAGTTCTCTTAGTGGCAGGTCTACCCTTCCCCACTTCACCGTGAGGAACAACTGAAGACATTCCTTCCTGTGTGTTTCAGTGTGCTCAATGTGATAGCTAAGTGCTCTCTTAACATCTAAACTGTGTAATCTTCTTTCCCCTGAAGAAGAGTGATCAGTGAAGAACACAGGAAGATACATGGACTGGTTCAGATGAAAATCTGAGACCACCTTGGGAAGGAACCTCCTATTGGTTCTGAGGACCACCTTATCTCTATAGAATGAGATAAAATCTGGCTCCACTGACAGGGCCTGCAATTCACTAATACACCTGGCAGAAGTGATAGCTACCAGGAACACAGTCTTCCAGGTCAAATACTTGAGTTCGGCTGAAGCCAAAGGCTCGAAAGGAGGTTGCATGAACTGAGCAATGCAAACACTGAGATCCCAAGCAGGAGTGGGGCCCCTAAAGGGAGGGTTGATATGAACCAGACCTTTAAAGAACTTACAGAAGACAGGGTGAGATGCCAGGGAAGACTTGTTCCCTGCTGACAGAAATGCAGATACAGCTGCTAAATGAACTTTTTAAGTGGCTGGCCTGAGGCCTAGGCCATTAAGATGAACCATGTAATCCAGAACTGTAGCAAAATCAGCAGTATCTGGTAAAATATCCTTATGAGAACACCAAATACAGAATCTCTTCCATTTGGAATTATAAGTTTTTCTGGCCGCAGGTTTTCGAGAGGCCTTAAGAATATCCAACACCCCTGAGACAGGTGCAGGCCTGCGTACTGTAACTCTTGAAGAACCAGGCCTTGAGGTTGAGAGACTGGAGATTGGGGTACCAGATTCTTCCCTGAGAGGAGGTTAGCAGATTGTGCCTGTTGGAAAGAGATAGGGGAAGATAGACTGCCAGGGACAACAACAGAGGATACCAAGGCTGTCTGACCCAGTCTGGAGCAATCAGGATAACCCGGCATGGTTGCGACCTGATCTTGACCAGGACCTTTAATAAGAAGGGGAAGGGAGGAAAGGCATAAAGAAATTTGCCCTCCTAATCCAGAACCAAAGCATCCAGGGGGACTGTACCCAGGACTGGAGGCCTGCAACAGAAGAGAGGAAGTTGGTGATTGTCTGGGGCTGCAAAGAGATCTATCTCTGAAGTGCCCCATCTGGAGAAGATTACTTTCAGTATGAAGGGATCTAGAGCCCATCCGTAGTGGCCCGGAGATATTCTGCTCAGGGCATCTGCTAGCATATCGTCCTTCCCTGGTGGATGGACTGCTACTAGGGATGCTTGCAGGGCATAAGTCAGAGACCACGGCTTCTGTGCACAAGGCCGCAGACTGAGTGCCTCCCTGCTTGCTGATGTACCACATGATGGTGGTGTTGTCTGTCCTGACCTGAACCACTTTGTTCCTCACTGGGTCCGAGAAAGCTTGGAGGGCCAGGAATACTGTCCTGAGTTCCAGGAGACTGATATGAAGTAGAGACTCCTGAGGAGACCAGACACCTTGTGCCGTAAGGGCTCCCCAACCCAGGAGAGAGGCATCTGTAGTTAGTACCACTGAATGAGTCTGGCTGATAAATGGGACACCTTGCCTGAGATTGTCCTGATCCAACCACCATTGGAGAGCTTGGACCAGAGTCTGAGTCACTGGAATCACTTTATTTAGAGGATCTTTTTTTCTGGGACCAAAAGGACCTCAGGTGGAACTGAATGTCCCTCATTAGGAATCTGGCTCCCTGTACCATTGCACTGGAAGCTGCCATGTGGCCCAGGAGCTGAGGAAAATGTCTTGCTGGTCGAGATACCGGAGGGCAGAAAGAGGAAGAAAGATCTGTAAGGGCCCTCACTGTTGCTAAAGGGAGAAAGGCCTTTGCCTGCACAGTATCCAACTCTACCCTTATAAAGGTGAGGAGCTGCACTGGTTCAAGAATCGACTTTGGCAGATTGAGAAGAAAACCTAGAGAAGTGAGCAGCTGTTGAGTAACCTGTAGAGCTGAACTGACCTGGTCTGGAGACTGCCCCACAATGAGCCAGTCGTCAAGGTATGGGAATATGGAGATTCCTTGCCTCCTGAGGAAGGCCACTACTACTGATAGGCACTTTGAGAACACTCTTGGAGCTGATGTTAGGCCGAAGGGCATTGTTCTGAACTGATAATGGCCTGAAGGCAACTCGAACCCGAGGTACTTTCTGTGGGAGCACCTGATTGGGATGTGAAAGTAGGCATCCTTGAGGTCCAGGGAAGCTAGCCAATCCCCTGGCCTTAGAGAGGGAAGAATTACTCCCAGAGTCACCATTTTGAACTTTGGTTTTAAAATGTGCTTGTTTAGGTACCTTAGGTCTAGGATGGGTCGCCACTCTGTCTTTTTTGGGGTAAGGAAATATCTGGAATATAGACCTTTGCCCCTGTGCTGAGTAGGAACTCTCTCTACAGCCCTGAGGGCTAGCAGAGAGGAAACCTCTGCTTCTAGAGCAATAGACTCGGAAAGGTTTGCAGGTGGAAAGGAACTGGCCCTCAATTTTGGTAACTCTGTGAAACTAAGGGATAGTCCATGGCTTACTACCTCTAGGACCCACTTGTCTGAGGTAACAGACTTCCAGGCCTGGAAGTAGTAAGCCAAGCTGCCTCCTACTGGGATTGGGGAGTCGATCTGGGCTGACACATCAGGGTGTCTGCTTGGCAGGAGCCTTGGGCTGGGAGGAGGATGCAGCCCTGCTCATCCCCCTCCTACCTCTCCCTCTGAAGAACCCCCTCTGTGGAAAGGAAGAAGAGGCCTGAGCTTGGCAGAAATGCCTGTGAAAGGGCCTGCCCCTGCCCCTAGACTGCTGCTTCTGAGGAGTTGCCTGCCTTTCCTTGGCCTGTGCACTCCTGTAGGTGGTCCGATATTCATCCATTTTTTTCATGTAATTCTCTGTCTGCTCCCTAAACAGAGAATTACCCCGCATAGGGGAAATCCATGGCCTTAACCTAAGTCTCCTGTGAGAGGCTAGTACATCTGAGCCAAGCAAACCTCCTAAGGGACACAGATGTAGCCACCATGACTCATGATGTCACATCATTCGAGTCCACAGCAGCATGGAACTGCTTTTTGGATGCCTCATTCCCAGCAGCAGCCACCTCCTCCAGCTCCTTGGCTAGCTGGGGGAGGCCTGTTTAACCAGTTCCAGAATAATATCCCATCTAGACTTCTGGTATCTGGCTGTGTAGGCCATATAATTAGCCTGCCTGAGTCCCAAGGAGGATGCTAAGTACTGTTTTTTGGCCATAGCATTAACCTTCCTAGAGTCTTTATTTGGGGGGTGTGAAGCCAAGGGTATGTTAGCCTTGTCACAGGCTGCAGCCTGCACTACCCCAACATGGCTGCATTGGTCGAACAAGAACTCTGTACCAGAGCCTGAAAGCATATACCTCCTGTCCATTTTTTTATCCACAGGAGGTAAAGAATTTGGAGTTTGAGGAATTTTCTGTGTCCGTTTCCCCAAGGATTTATGGAGGGGAACAGACAACCTCTTGAACTCTGGGATGTACATCATCTCCACAAAATTAGGCTCCTCTTGTTCCTCAACAGCTTCAACCAAGGGAAGCCGGAGGGTATCAGCCACTTTCTTGTAGAACAAATAGTGGAATGGGGACTCGGAAAGCCTGGGAGGGGAAACACTGGAAGGCCTGTCTGGGGAGATGTCCGGTTCGATGGGCTCATTCAGACCTTCGTCAATGTTATCATCGTCATCGTTATCATCTTGTTCTTCCTCCCTCTCCCACTCCGGTTCATAATATTCATCCAGAACATATTCCAGAACCGGGGGAACCGACCGAACTGAGCACCTACCGAGTGGCGCCAGATCGGGCGGAACCGAACGGAGCGATTCCACTATGCTTATAGCTCTCGCTATTTCTTCAGCGGTTGGAGTATGTGGTTCTGGATCCAAACCGGACGGTTTCCTTTTGCGTTTCAACGGAACCGACCCCTCAGGGTTGGATCTCCTCTTGCCCAAGGACATATCGCTCAGGCCTCAGGTTCAGTAGGAACCGAACTGGGCTGGCCATCCAAATTGGCGGACTACTCAGCCTCCTTTAACTTGAGCCTACCCAACCTTTTTTCCAGGGTGGCCTTCGGGAAATTCTTACAAATTTGGCAGTCTGAATCGAGTTGGTCAAAACCCAGACAATAAACACAAGTGGTGTAAGGGTCTGCCTTAGCAAAGGCATCCCCACACTCATCACACTGTTGAAACCCAGTGGGCCCGTTTTTTTTTTTTCTTGTGTTTCTCAGACATAGCCAGGCCACAAAACTTGCCTGTTAAAGCTTATTTGCCAGGTAAGACACCCTTATCGGTTACCAACCGTGTTACGGGTCGTGGAAACAACCGTGTGAAATCACGTTTTTTTGAAACTGATAGGAACCGGAACCTCACACTAAAATCCAGAAAGGAGTAAAACCCCACACGCGGTCAGTTACGAACCGGATCAACCGAAGGTTTTACAATTTCCACACAGAAAATTAAACAAATACAGTCCACTACTTTACTAAACCGTAGACAGAGACCTGAAACCGAAAAAACAACAAATCAGTTGAATTAACCGACGAATTCTGAACTGTACCGAACCGTAGGGAAGGAGCAATCTCCAGAGTGACTGAACAGTTAGGCGGAGTAAAGAATCTGACGGTTACACTCTGAAGCACTACAGACACAGGTCTGAAACCGAGCTCAAGCTCAACGTTCTATGCTTCCTGCATAGAGTTAACTTTTTCCTCTCCGGGGCAGTTCAAGTGCTGGGGCTAACTGCATATGTCAGAATACAGCAAGACTTCATGTTGTTTGAATAAGGATGTTGCCGATGAGGCTGCGCGGGAAAAGCATCCAGGTGGAGGCGCGCATGCATCCCGGAACCACGGCTCCCCTGTGCCTGACCTTCATCTGCCGCTCGTGCATGGGCGCTACCACCAGGCCTCCACCAGGAGGCAGCCAAATGCCAAGTCGACCCACCACCCCAATCAGAGAGATGAAAGCTGCCAAGCAGCTGCTCAATCCACTCCCAGCCCTCTCTCCTGCCCCCCAACCCCTGGTGACTAGAACTCATTCCCAAACACAGGTCACCAATATGGTGAGAGGTAAGGTGCATGGCGCCTCAGCCCTCGGTGCCCAGTGGACTGACCTATTTGCAGAACTTTAACCATAACTTCCTTGACACAGCAGCTTATCCAACCATTTACCACACAAACCCATTCCACTGCATAAATCAAAACACAGCATGGACCCAATAAAAATGTGTCTGATAATTTACTTGTGATCCGTGACCCTCGTAACATCACTCCTGGTTTTACCACTTGTGATGTCATGGGTTCATGGACCACTCTCATCGCTTCCCTGCAAAGGGGATACGAGCGAGTACCGCCCTGTTTGTTGAGATACCAGACAACTGAAGTGTTGTCCATTTGAATAAGCAATAGTCACTTGGGTAGAATAGTCTGAAATGCCTGAAGGGCATACAGCACCGCTCTCATCTCCAGGACACTGATGTGTAAGGACATCTCTTGTCAGGACCAAAGAAAAAATTACTCACCTTAGTAATTGCTTTTCTTCTCATGGAGTCTTGCTATATTATAACAATAGCAGTCAGCCACTGCAGCTGAACTGCCCCGGAGAGGAAGGAGTTAACTCCAGAAGATCTGGAGTTCTACAGCGCGAGGGCGCTCTGACCAAAGCTCTATCTGGCAGTTTCAAATGAAACTGTCAGATCTTTACGAAGCCAACATCAAAAGACGGAAAAAGTCTGTGTGGAAAACTACACTAGCCTATGGCTACCTACTAGTAGTAATAACAACAATATAAACAACAAAGAAACACCCAGAACCATAATAACAAAGATTGATGGTATTATGGTTCGTTTTACCACCCTTGACAAGCACATATGAACCCCCCTTCCCCCCAAGACTCAAGTCCAAGAAGGGGGCAATAAAAAATAACCTAAATGAACAATCTAGATCCCTAACCCAAAGGAAAACAGGGTTAGGGGAAAACTAAAATGGCATGACACAGTGCTTGCACCAATTTGCCACCTCTACCCAAGTAGGAGTTCTGAGAGGGGCAGGAGGGAGGGTGGTTATAATATAGCAAGACTCCATGAGAAGAAAAGCAATTACTAAGGTGAGTAATTTTTTCTTCAAACACCATGAAGTCTTGCTATATTATAACAATAGCAGATTACACAGCAGTACCTCCATGGAGGAGGGTCAGAACCTACTTAGGAAATAGGCTCTGAAGCACAGCTGTGCCAAACCGAGCATCTCTCCTGGACTGGACATCCAGGGAATAATGCTTGGTAAAGGTGTGAACTGTCTTCCAGGTAGCAGCTTGACAAATCTCCAGAATAGGAATGTCTCTAGCAGCCGCTAGAGACGAGCTGTACCCCTGGTGGAGTGGGCCTCAATCCTGAGGGGTACTCTACCCAGTTTCTGATAACAAAATTGGATACAAGAGACAATCCACCTTGCAATTGTTCTCTTAGTGGCAGGTTTCCCTTGCCAACCTCGCCATAGGTAAGAACAGTTGAGGGATTCAACCTATGACCTCTGGTGCGCTCTAGATAGTAACTTAATGCCCTTTGACATCCAAGCTGTTTAGTCTCCTCTCACCTGAGGAAGAATGCTCAGTGAAAATACTGGAGGGAGATAGATTGATTCAGGTGGAAATCAGATACCACCTTAGGCAAAACTTTCTATTAGTCCTAAGGACTACCTTATCTCTGTGGAAGAGATAAAATCTTCTTCCACTGACAGGGCCTGTAACTCACTTATGCGTCTGGCAGAGGTGATAGCTACTAGAAAAACGGTTTTCCAAGTTAAATAGTTGAGTTCTGCTGAAGACAGAGGCTCAAAGGGGGGTTGCATTAACTGAGCAATGCAAATATTCAGGTCCCAGGCGGGAGCTGGTTCCCGAAAGGGAGGGTTAGTGTGAAGTAACCCTTTAAAAAACTTGGAGAACACAGGGTGAGAGAAGAAAGGGAGGCAGGCTTCCTGCTGACACAAAAGCAGAGACAGCTGCCAGATGAACCTTCAGGGTAGCTGGTCTAAGGCCTAAGGAATTCAGATGGACCAAATAGTCCAAAAGAATGGGAAGATCAGCAGATTCTGGGGTAATCTGCCTCTCAGAGCACCAGATGGAAAACCTCTTCCACTTAGGAATTATAAGTGGCTCTAGTGGAAGGCTTCCTTGAAGCCTTTAAATATCCATAACACCTTGAGAAAGGTGTAAATCAGCAATTCTAGCTCCTCAAGAGCCAAGCCTTGAGGTGGAGGGACTTGAGGTCCGGATACCACACTCTCCCTGTGCACAGGCCAGTAAGTCGTGAACTCTGGGCAGGCTCAGGGCAGGGTGGACTGCCAGGGACAGGAGCAGAGGGTACCAGGGCTGTCTGGCTCAATCTGGGGCAATCAGAATCACTCTGCAAGGTTGAGATCTGATTTTCATAAGTACCCTGAAAAGGAGAGGAAAGGGGGGAAGGCATACAGGAACTTCCTTTCCAATCCAACAGAAAGGCATCCAGAGGGACTGAGCCCAGTACTGGAGGCCTGCAGCAAAAAGAGGAAGTTGGTGGTTGTCTGGGCGAAAGATCTATCTGAGGGTGCCCCAACTGGCAAGACAGACCCCAGTACTTGTGGATTCAGAGCCCATTCGTGATGGCCCTGAGAAATTCTGCTGGCGTCCGCCAGCACATTGTCCTTCCCTGGGAGATGAACCGCTATCAGGGAGGTGTTCAGGAATAAGCCAGAGACCACAACTTCATTGCTTCTGTGCACAAGGCTGAAGACCGAGTGCTCTTGCTTGTTGATGTACCACATTGTGGTGGTATTGTCTGTCCTGACTTGAACCACTTTGTTCTGGACAGAATCTGAAAAGACCGAAGAGCTAAAAGACAGCTCTGAGTTCCAGAAGATTGATGTGGAGCAGAGATTCCTGAGGGAGACCACACTCCTGGAGTGTAGGTCACCCAGGTGAGCCCCCCACCTTAACAGGAGGCATCCGTGGTGAGGGTGAGGGAGGGAGAAATGGGAATGAAGGAACCCTTGTTTCAGATTGCTTTGATCCTGCCACCAGTGTAAGGCCAGGATCAGGGTTTGAGTAACTGGGACCAATTTGGTAAGGGGTCCTTCCTCTGAGACCAATAGGCCCTCAAATGGAAATGAATGTCCCTCATCTGGAATCTTGCTCCCTGCACAACAGCTGTGGAAGCAGCCATGTGCCGAGGGTTGCAGAAAATGCCTTGCTGGTCGAGAGACCAGGAGGGTAAAGGAGGATGCCAGGGCGATGAGTCTGTCCACCCTTTCCGAGGGAAGAAAGGCCCTGGCTAACCTTGTGTTCAATTCTGCGCCTATGAAAGTTAGGGCCTGAACTGGTTCCAGAACTGACTTTGGTAAGTTTAGCAGAATCCAGAGAGTGAGAAGCTGCTGGGTGACTTGCAAGTGGGATTTCACCTGACCTGGAGACTGACCCACAATGAGCCAGTCGTCCAGGTAGGAACACAGCAACCCTTGCCTTCTTAAATGAGCCACTACACAGCGAGACATTTTGTGAATACCCTTGCGCAGAGGTAAGGTCAAGGGCATTGCCCTGAACTGGTAGTGGCCTGAGGGCAGTTCAACCTGAGGTACTTTTGTGGGAAGGCCTGATCAGAACATGAAAATAGGCATCCTTGAGGTCCAGGGAAGCTAGCCAGTCCCTGGCCTTAGGGAAGGCAATATCATTGCTAGAGTTAACATTTTGAACTTTGGTTTCAACAGATGCTTGTTCAAGTATCTTAAATCCAGAATGGGCGCCATTCTCCTGTCTTTTGGGGTAAGAAAGTATCTTGAATAAAGCCCTTGCCCTGATGGCAAGGAGGAACCCTTTCCACTGCTTTGCAGACCAGAAGAGAAGAAACCTCTGCTTCCAAAGCAAGGGCTTCTGAAGGATTTGCAGGTGGAAATGCCTGGCTCTCATCTTTGGAAAATATTTGAAGCTGAGAACTAGACCCTGGCCTATTACCTCCAGAACCCATCTGTCCGGTTAGGGACAGCCAGCTCTGGCTGAAATAGGCCAACCTGCCCCCACTGGTACAGGAGAGATAGCCCTGGGCACCCCATCAGGGTGCTCTGCTAGCAAAAGCCTTAGGCTGAGGGAGGGAGACGGTCTACTGCGCCACGCCTACTCCCTGCCTCTGAAGAAACCTTTCAAGTAGACAGCAGAGGAGGCTTGAAATTGGTAAAAAGGCCTGAAAAGGGTCTGCCCTTACCTCTGGGAGCATGCCTTTGTGGCATGGCATGCTTCTCCTTAGCCTGGGCACTTTTGTAGGTAGTTCTGTATTCATCCATCTTTTCATATAATTTTCTGTTTGCTCCCCAAACAGAGAATTTCTCACTACAGGAAAATCCATAGCCTCTGACTGAGTATCTTGGGACAGATTAGTGCATCTGAGCCATGCCAACCTACTGAAAGCTACAGAAGTGGCCATGACCCTGGAGGAAACATCATTAACATCAACAGCAGTATGGAATTGAACTTTAGAGGCTTCAATGCCATCAGCAGCCACTGTTCCAACTCACTAGCCAGCTGGCCATGGGCCTGCTTGGCTAACTGCAATCTGTGTCCCACCTAGATTTCTGATATCTAGCCACATAAGCCACATAATTTGCCTGCCTGAGTCCCAAAGAAGCTGCCATATACTGTTTCTTCGCCATGGCATCAATCTTCCTAGAATCCTTGTCAGGAGGATGTGAGGCCAGAGGAATATTAGCCTTGTCACAGGCTGCAGCTTGTACCACACCTACATGACTACACTGCTCAATAAGGAAGTCTGTATCCTGAGCCTGACAAAGTATACCTTCTGTCCATTTTTATCTACAGGAGGGACAGAATGAGGATTTTTAAAATCTTTGTTGTTTGCTTCCTAAATGACTTATGCAAAGGAATAGACAACCTCCTAGACTCTGGAATATCCATCATTTCCACATAATCAGGCTCCTCTTGCTCATCCACAGCCTCCTCTAAAGGAAGCTGGAGGGTTTCTGCAACCTTTTTGTAAAAAATAAAGAAAGAAGGGGACTCAGACAGAATAGGGGGAGATTCTAAAGGTCTGTCTGGAGAAATGCCCGGTTCAATGGGCACGTCCAGACCCTCCCAGCCACACATATATTGATCAAATTCCTCCTCCCCCTCCTGTGGTTCATAAAAATCCTCAAATTCAAAATCCTGAACCACTGGGACTGAACGAACCAACCTTTTACCAACTGTTGGTGGTTCTACAGATCCTGAGACAGTGACTGGACAATCTGAATGGCTTTAGCTATCTCTGCAGCAGTTGGAGACACATTCTGGACCCAAACCTCCTGATTTCTTTGTCTTTTACTTGGGACTGGTTCCTCTGAACCAGTCTTCCTTTTGCCCGAGGAAGTCTCGCCCTGGTCAGAGGGCACTCCCTCTGGTCCAGTGGGTACTGAACCGGGCTGGCCATCCGGGTCAGCGGACTTTTTGGCTCTCGCCCTGAGCCGCCCAATCTCTTCTCTCCAGGGTGGCTGCAGGAAATTTTACACACCTGGCAGTCTGACAGGAGGTGGTCAGCCCTCAGACAATAGATATACAAGTGGTGTGTGGGTCAGCCTTGGCAAAGGCGCCCCACAGACATCACAGTGTTGAAACCCAGTGGGCCCGGTTTTTCTTTGGGTTCTCAGACATAATGCCAGCCTAATCCAAAACTTGCCTTTTGATGGCAGTGCCAGGCAAGACACCCTTATCGGTTCCTAACCGTGTCACGGGTATTTGAAAACCGTAATAATTTGGTTTTTAGAACCATAAGAACCGGAACCGCACTCTAAAACCCACAGTACAGTTTTAAAAGGCAGAAAATTAAACGATCGGTTCAAAACCGAACCGATAATTAATTTTCACACAGACTTGAATTTTTGTACTACGGTTACCAGATAGAGCTTTAGAACCGAAATGCGTAAAAATAATGATTTTTGCCGGTTCAAATGAACCAAAACTACTCTCTTGAACCGAGAATGAACCGAGCTGAAGGAGCTGATCTCCGGAGCGACTGTTCAGTGAAGCGGAGTAAAGAATCTGACAGTTTCATTTGAAACTGCCAGATAGAGCTTTGGTCACAGCGCCCTCGCGCTGTAGAACTCCAGATCTTCTGGAGTTAACTCCTTCCTCTCCGGGGCAGTTCAGCTGCAGTGGCTGACTGCTATTGTTATAATATAGCAAGACTTCATGGTGTTTGAAGTCCCTGTGTCTGATGGTCCCCCAAGTGAGCTCCCCCAGCCCCTGTTTGAGGCGTTCGTGGTCAGGACTGCCCTGGGAACTGGGCCGCAAAAGGAGCGGCCAAAAGATAGGTTCGTGGGATCTCTCCACCACAGTAGGGCCTTCTGCAAGGCGGTGGAGATGAGTACTGGTTGATCCAGCTGATCCTGTAGCAGATCCCACTGAACTCTGAGGAACCACTGAGAAATTCTCATGTGCAGCCTCACCATGGGGACCATGGAGATAGAGGCTGCCATCAGGCCGAGAAGACGGGGGACTTCCCTGTCTGGTAGGTACCTGGAAGTGGCCACCATGGTGGCCTGTTCCATCAGACTATCCCTCTGGTCCGGTGGGAGGAAGGCTCTGTCCTGAACTGTATCCAGTATGGCTCCTATAAACTGAAGACATTGGGAAGGAGTCAGAGAAGATTTGGGGACACTGACCGTAATCCACAATTTGGAAAACAGGACCAAGGTAATCTGAAGCGCCTCTAAGTGACTCCCTGGAGGGGGCCGAGATCAGCCAGTCATCCAGATATGGAAAAACTGCAATGCCCTGGCGTCTCAAGGCAGCAGCCACCACCGCTAGGCACTTGGTAAAAACAATGGGTGCTGAGGAAAGTCCAAAGGGGAGTGCTTTGAATTGGAAGTGATCCCCCGGAAGACAAATAGCAGGAAGCAGTGGTGACTCTGTAATATTGGGATGTGCAGGTATGCATCCTGCATGTCCAGAGCGCACAACCAGTGGTCGTCCTGCAACAGTGGGAGCAGACTCTGAAGCGTACGCATCTTGAATTTTTTGTACTCGACGAACAGGTTTAGCATGCTGAGGTTGAGTAGGGGTCTGAGGTCACCTGTCTTTTTTGGAAGCAGGAAAAAATTGGAGTAGAACCCCCGTCCCCTCTGAAGAAGAGGGACCAGCTCTATTGCTTGTTTTTGCAAGAAAGCCTCTACTTCCTCCCTTACCAGAAGAACCTGGTTTCTGGAGTAGGCGGACCTTTGAGGAGGAGATTCAGGCGGAACCTCCAAGAACTCTATGCTGTGCCCTAAGGACACTAACTGCAGGATCCATTTGTCGGAGATGATATGCTACCAATCTTGCAGGCGGCGAGCGAACCTCCCCCCAACCAGAGATGGAGGAGGGGATGGGGCCAAGAAGTCAGGAAGTGGCGGGTCGGGCTAGAGGAGGTCTTCCAGAATGACGTTGGGTTTTGGAGGAAAGGAGGGTGGAAATGTTACCCGTGCCCTTACGCTTTCTCTGCCTGGACTGGGTGTGTCTAAGTCTCGGCCTTCAGGTCAGTCTCCGAAATGGCTGCAGCATTTGACCCTGCTGGTTACTCTGACAGTTCACCGACCTGACAGACCTAAGAGCCTGGCCTTGTTCTTGAAGGTCTGTGATGATGTCCTTGGCGTCCCCACCAAAGAGCACCGAGCCCCGAAAGGGGGCATCCAATATGGCCGACTGGACCTCGTTGGTGAGGCCCGTGATGCGGAGCCAGGCATGCTGCTGAAGGGAGACAGCGGTTGCCGAGGTTCGAGCCACCAAACTGACAGAGGTGTAGGTGGCCCGAAGAGCATGCTGACAAGAAATTTTAGACAGTCAGATGTCCCGGGCCACTTCCTCCTTAAGGTCCGAATTTGGTCCTTCAGCCTGGCAATGGTGGCCTTCTGGTGGGACACCATGTGAGCTACATAGTTCAGGGACCTCAACGTGCATGTAACTGGTCAAACTGCTTAGACTCTTTATCCGGAGGAACAGAACTCAGGTGCTTAGGAGCAGATGATCGATCCTGAGCAGCCGAGATGACCACAGAGTCTGCCTTAGGATGCACTGCCAAAACGGGCATCCTTAGGCGCCCGTAGTCCTGTCAGCTCTCCTTGGGACAGCAGGGATAGAATTAGGCAGCTGTCAGATAGTCGAGGTGAGGGCTTGATGAGGTGCTATCCATGGAGGAACTGGGACAGGTGATAGAGTCTCCAGATATAGATGCTCCACAAGACTCTGCCGCATCAGATCTTGTTCCTCCGTCTCCCAATCGTAAAAAGTCTGGATAGACCTCAGGAGATCCGTGAAGGAAGGGTCTTCTGGAGGGGATTTCGGAGATACCTTCCCTGGGATTGGAGAATCAGGAAGCAACGATTCCCCCGATGAGTTCCACCCCCCCCCCAGAGCCCGGATCGTCTCCTGTTTGAAAATCCAGTAAAGAGATGTCTGCCCTAGCAGCTCCTGGACGTGGACGGTGTCGGAGTCCACGTGGGAGTCGGACCTGGGAGAGGGAGGAGGATGTGGGAGCATACTCTCCAGGTACGTAACTAATTCAGCCCTCACATCCTTCCACAAGGATTGGATGACCTCCCTAACATCCGCGTGAGGCCGGAGGGGGTGGAGGAGGAGGGGGAGGTAAGGGAGGGTAACCACGAGGAGGACAATGATATTCGGGGTACCCTGGAGAATAGCCTGGGAAATGTGAATAGCTCAGGTAGACATGCCCTGGAGAGTGCCCATCCTGCAGCAGACCAGTCAGGGTATGGCCCGACAAATACCCCCAGGGGTATTGAGGGGCAAAGTGGGGTCTACCAAAAGACTTGATGTTGGCGGCATCCACGTCGGACCTGGCATTGTATAGATGCACGTAGGGTCCAGCATAGGATAAGCCGACGTCGGGACCAGTCGACTGAACGTGCAAAGGGTCTGTCATCGGGTAGGCCGGTATCAGAGCCACTGACACCGGGACTGGTGGAGCCAATGTCAGGACCACATCTGGCGTCGGATGCACCGGCATCGGGACCCGCCATAAGGAATCTGACAAGGGACCTGCTCCCACTGAAAGGTCCAAAGGCGGCAAGGGAGCAGGCTCAAGCTGGGAGACTGGCGTTGGAGGAGCCAAAGTCAGAGGGAGCTGCTCCGATGAGGGAGGGGGGTACAGGTTGATCAACCTGCTGAGGAATACTCCCTAAATCAGGGACAGGAGGAACCTCCATAGGCAGCTCAGTAAGAAGAGGAGGATCCTCTTGACCCGGGACCCCAGAAGGGGAAAGCGGGTGCAACCCTGGAGAGATGACCTCCAGAGGACCAGCACTATCTCCAGCTGAAGAAGCGGGGTTAGAAGTAGTCACAACCGGCGGAAAAGGAGGGGGAAGAGGGGTTGTCTTCCCCAGGCTGCTCCGGACGCTGGGTGGGCTGACGTTAGTCCCCAAAGGGATAGCCATGCCCAAGCAATCCCCAAAAGGGAGCGTTTGACCGGGTGAAAGTGCAGCAGGAGTCAAGGAGGAGCCCCCCCCCCCGATTCGGCGACAACAGCCGTGCGGGACTCCGTGGAGCGGGGAACTGACTTGTAGGCAGCCCAGTGGTCCCCAAAGGAGTGACTCACCTTGCACCATGACTTGGAGAAGAGTCTTAGAGGAAGAGTCCCCAGACGCACCCTAGATCCTTACAGCAGGTGGCGGGGGAGCGGCCTTGCTAGCCTCGGGCCTACTCTCCGTGGTGTGTTCCTTCTCCCGGTGCTTCTCTTTCTTTTTGTGTTTTGAAGGAGAAGAGGAAGATGTGGAAGCTGAATCCCAGATTTTCTCCACCTGCTTTTCTAATGAGACTAATCTAGATTTTAGGAGATGGGCCTCTAAAGGCGGCTGCCTTCACTTCCATGTGGCCTAGTTGAAAGGCTGGCAGTCAGCATAGGAGGCGACCGGATGGTCTGGGCCTAGACAGATCACACACCGTTTGTGACCGTCCTTGTGTGGAATCTGCGTGCCACAAGTTTCACACTTCTGTTTTGGAGACAACATAGATCATTAGTAAAAAGAAAATAGCAACGATTTTTTGAGAAAAAAACCAGACAAAAAAACAGAATGTTCAACTGACGCTCGCTGAGGTGAATCTACCAAAAGGCACCGCACGAGGCGATGGCGGGGAAGAACTGGTGGGTGGGCCTGGGACCACACACTCATGCAGCTCACACTGACTTCAGTCACGTGACGCCGTGGTGGTCCTCCGTCAGGTATTGCTGGAAAAGTCTGCCGCTGGGTCCTAACGAGATAACGCAAGTCCTACATGTTATGACCCATTGTGGAACCCTCTCAAGTAAGATATATATATATATATACATACATACACACTGTATATATATATATATATATATGTATATATATATATATATATATATATATATAGTGTCAGTGGCTCAGTAGGTAGCCCACTTGCCTCTGAGGCTGGGAGATCAGAGGGCTGTGGGTTCAGTTCCACATCTGGCACTTGGGTTAATATCCCAGTACTGACACTGTAGTGCAGCATGAAAGGGGTGCTGCAATTCTGAGGTGCTGCCTTTTGGATGAGACGTTAAACCGAGGTCCCATCTGCCTGGATTGGTGGTAGTTCAGGTGGATGTTAAAGATCCAATGGCACTTCTCAAAAAGAGTAGAGGAATTTCCCCGGTGTCCTGGCCAAATTTCCCTCATTCATTAAAAAAAAAAATACCACCAACAGCTTAATCTGGTTCAAGGTCAGCTGGCATTCATCTGTATCCCCCTTCCCCAGGTTGTGCCTGAAAATAGGCAGATTTGTCTAGTGCACTTACCCGGTCAACAAAAACTTAATAAATAAATAAATAAATATATATAGGTATCTATATATATATATATATACAGATTTATATATCACGTGTACTTGTAAATAGCAACATAAAGAGAGTTATCTTGCCCCAACACAAAAAAATAATAATATGCTGCAAAGTAGGGTATGTCACAATGACCCAACATAGCAAGATAATACTGTACTATCTTGCAAAGTAGGTTATGTCACAATACATACTGAACCAATCAGAATGTAGTTTTCACAGTGCTGGTAACATCACAATAGCCAAGAGCAACATTGAAGCCAGCAGTTGAAATCGAACAGAAACAGATATTTCTTCATACAAAGAGCACATTTAAAAAGGTATAACTAGTAAAGTGATGCTGAATAAATCAAATATACAATGGTCCGACTCAAAACACATAATTTACCATCACTTGTATGACATCCATAAATAGAGTTACACAAAATGTGTGTACTGATAAACAGAACGATAAAAATAGTTATCTGACACCAACATAGCAAGCTACTACTATTTTGCAAAGTAGGGTATGTCACAATGCATACTGCACCGATCAGAGTGCAGCTTTCACAATGCTGATGACATCACAATAGCCAAGGGCAACACTGAAGCCAGCAGCTGAAAAATTTAACAGAAAAGTACAGTTACGTAAAAACTTACTGTAACAGTAGATTTGTTCCATAGAAACATAGAAACATAGACTTTGACGGCAGATAAGGACCACTAGGCCCATCTAGTCTGCCCATTTCCCTACCTACAGGATAGGCCTCAGATCCTAGTTAACCAACAGCCTATTTCTTCCTACCCCCCACAAGAATTGCCTTATGTCTGTCCCATGCATTCTTGAATTCTCCCATAGTTTTAGACCCCACAACCTCCTCAGGAAGGCTGTTCCATGCATCCACTACCCTCTCTGTGAAATAATACTTCCTCACATTGTCCCTGAACCGCCCTCCTTCTATCTTGAAATTGTGTCCCCTTGTTCTTGCAAGTCTCTTTTTCTGAAAGATGCTACCCTCTTGGACTTTGTTGATTCCACTGAGGTACTTAAAAGTTTCTATCATGTCCCCCCTCTCCTTCCTTTCCTCAAGGGTATACATATTAAGCTCCTTTAGTCTCTCCTCATACGGCTTCTCTTGCAGACCCTGCACCATTTTAGTTGCCTCCTCTGGATTACCTCTATCCTGTCTATGTCCTTATGGAGATGGGGTCTCCAGAACTGGACACAGTACTCAGATGGGGTCTCACCAACTGTCTGTACAGAGGGATAACAACTTCCTGTTTTCTGATGATGATGCCTCTCCTATACATCCCAGTATACCCCCAGCCCTCCCTACTGCCTTCTCACATTGCTTGCTAACCTTAAGGTCATCTGATATGATCACCCCAGGTCCCTTTCCTTTTGTTGTTGTTACTACCTCCCCACCCATTGTGTATTCTTCCCTGGTTCTTGTTTCCAAGTGCATTATTTTGCACTCTTTGCATTGAATCCTAGCTATACTTCTGACCATTCCTCCAACCTTGCCAAGTCCCCTTTCATCCTTTCCACGCCTCCTGTGTGTCAACCCTGATGCAGATCTTTGTGTCATCTGCAAAAGGCATACTTTTCCTTCCAGTCCCTCTGCAATGTCACTGATGAAGACATTAAAAGGACTGGACCTAATACTGAACTCCCGCGGTACCCCACTAGTAACCCCTTTCTTCAGAGGGACTCCATTTACAATTACCTTCTGTGTCCTGTTGTCCAGCCAATGTTTTATTTAGGCTACCACCCTGGGTCCCACTCCCAGGCTGGTTAATTTGACTATTAATCTTTTGTGTGGACTGTATCAAATGCCTTGCTAAAGTCTAGGTAGGCCATGTCCACAGCCCCTCTCTGGTCTACTACTTGGTCACTCAGTCAAAGAAATCATTAGATTCGTCTGACATGACCTTCCCTGGCTAGAACCCATGCTACCTTGGGTCCTGTGCTCCACTGGCCTCTAGGTACTCAACTATTCTCTCCTTCAGAAGTGACTCATCACTTTCCCTACCACAGAGGTCAGACTGACAGGTCTGTAGTTTCCTGCCTCTGTCTTGGTCCCACTTTGTGAAGGGAATCACATCCACCTTCCTCCAGTCCTCGGGTACCACACCATCCTCCCATGATTTATTAAAAAGAGTAGCCAGTGGTTTCACTAGTTCCTCCCTTAATTCTTTTAGAATTCTGGGATGAATTCCATCAGGATCCATTGCTTTGTCCACCTTCAGTTTTAGGAGTTCTTGCAGAACCCTTTCTTCTGTGAAAGGACTGGGATCGACCCCCTATCAAGAGTGCTTCTGTTAATTGGATTAGGCACTTCCTCCTCTTTATGCAATACTGAGCAGAAATATTCGCTCAGTATTCCTGCTTTTTCACTGTCCCTCTGCCCACCCACCGCTCATTCTATTCAGCCTCACTATCCTCCCTTTGTCTTTCTACCGCTGATGCACCTATAAAAGGTTTAATCTCTTCTTAACTGAGTTGGCTATCTTTTCTTCAGTTTGGGCCTTTGCTATTCTGACTTCCCTCCCTGCTTCCTTCTGCCTTAACTGGTACAGCTCTCTGTCCTGCTTCTTCTGTGTTTCCTTATACTTCCGGAATGCTATCTTTTTCTTCCTGACTTTCACAGCCACCTCTTTTGAGAACCATAGTGGCTTTTTCTTTCGTTTTGATTTGTTTATTTGCTTCACACAAAGGCTTGTTGCCTCTGTGATGGCAGTTCCCAAGAGAAGCTCTTGCACCAGACTAAGCCGCCAAGTGCCAGAACCACACAGAAAACTTTCGAGCTAAACAATGAAAAATATTTAATTGAAAAAAAAACTTTCTACTTAGCAGTCTACCACGAGGGACCGCCCACCGCCGTCAGCCACTGACTTCAGCTTGTCCTATAAAGGTGAACGGTCCCCCACACCTACCTCAGTTCTCCCACAGGAAACCTTAAGCACGCAGCAAAGTGGGAATTGAGGAGTTTCCCCGGAGCCAAAGAAGAAGAAAAGTCAGAAGGAACAAGGAACAGCAGGGGGAGGGAGAGAGGGAGAGAAAGCAGGGCCTGCTGCAAGAGCTTCTATCGAACATCTACTGTTATAGTAAGTTCTTACATAACTGTTCTATCTTACTTTGAAAAACACTCTTGCAGAAGGCCAACACCAGCAGGACTGAGTCCCAAGCAGGTCCTGGCATGACCAAGAGGAAAACACCGGGAAGACAGACCAGTAGCTATGAGCTCAGGAGAGAAGGCCCTGGAGTACTGCTAGGCCGAAACTGGCCCTGCACCAAGAGGCGCTGCCGAGACTTAAGTGCTTGGTGAAGGATACTCAGAAAGGTGAATACAACCTTGAATTTTTAACCACTTGCTGAATTTATTCTACAGATTTTTTTGTGCTTTCTTTAGTACACACTTTTTATTTGAAGCACAATCAAAAAAGAGACGGTACTTATCTATAAAAAGAGACAGTACTTATCCATAGCATAGCCTATCCATAGCAATGCCTAATGTGAGGCCGTCTGTGTTCCGTCTTAAATATCACTCCTGGTGCAAAAAGTTTCTTCATGGCTCTACTGTCTAGTCCATTGGGTTGGTTGAATGCTTAATCCAATGATCGCACAGTGCTTAAATTTTTCAAGAGCTCTGAGGAAGGAGGTTCCCCCCAAAACATCAGCACAAAATTTTCTGCACTCCAAACACCTGAGGGAAGGTGCTGCTCAAGCAGCTTGCACACAAGGAAGGCTCCTACTATGTAGCGAAATGGCCGCTGAGTTTGAAAATGCGGTTCCCACTTGAAAAGTTTAATCGCTGGGAGAACATTGGATGACGCATTCAGCTAACCTACTGGATTAGGCAATAGAGCCGTGAAGAAACTTTTCACACTGGGGTGATACTGAAAATGGAAAACAGACAGCCTAACATTAGGCATTGCAATGGATAAGTAATGTCTCTCTTATTTGACTGTGCTTCAAACAAAAAGTGTGTTCTAAAGAAAGCACAAAAAATCTGTAGAATAAATTCAGCAAGTGGTTAAAAATTCAAGGTTGTATTCACCTTTCTGAGTGCTTGTGGGTCGTTCCTACTGCATAGTAAATTCGGTTTTGAAGTCACAATTCCCTGCCAAAAGGGCTCCAGTTCCTAATCGGTCCTTATATAGGACAAAAGAGCATTACTAAATAACAATTTATCTTCATAAACTGCTCGGACTTCCTAGAAGCCTTGGTCCTGTGCGTATAGTACCGCAAGATTCTATGTACATCCAAGGTATGGAGCAAAGCCTCCCCCTGATTAGAGTACTCAGAAAAGCAAACCAGAAGGTGGATGGATTGGTTGAATGTAAATTCCGACACCACCTTGGGAAGAAATTTAAGATTAGTACACAAAGACATCCTGTCTTTGTGAAAAACTAAATAGGGCACCTTATACATAAGAGCCTGAAGCACAGAACTCCTCCGAGCACAAGTACCAGCAACTAAAAAGAGTACTTTCAACAACAGAAAGTACAGCTCACAACTCGCAGATGGTTCAAAGGGAGGTAAAGTGAGCTTCTTCAACATAAAATTGAGGTCCCATGGAGGGACCGGGTCCAGAATAGGAGGTTTCAGATGAAAAATGCCCTGCAGGAAAGTGCAGGACACTTCAAGCTGGGCAACAGCTTTGTCCTTGATACAGTCGTGGCCAAAAATATTGGCGCCCTTGCAGTTTTTTCTAATAATGTGCCATTCCTTCCAGAAAATTGTTGAAATTAAAAAATATTTTGGTATCCACATATGTATTTTTTTGGTTTGCAGTGTAATAAAACACAAAAAGCAGAAAAATGTACTAAGTCTTAGCTTATTCCACACAGAAATCCTTAAATGGCCTGAACAAAATTATTGGCACCTTTTAGAAGCAGTTAGAAATAATTAGATTTCAAGCAGGTGATTCTCCTTCATTTTAGAATTGAACTCACCTGTAGTGAGTTGCAGGTGCCTGCAATATAAAAATCACTCATTCAACCAGTTTGAATAGAGAAAAGGACTCATTCTCCTGTTTTGTGTCACTGTGTGTACCGCAATGAGCATGGAGAAAAGAAAGACAGCCAGAGAATTATCTGAGGAGGTCAGACAGAAGATTGTAGCCAAGCATGGACAATCTCAAGGCTACAAATCAATCTCCAGAGACCTTGATGTTCCTGTTTCCACCACGTAATGTTATCAATGTTTAAGGCCCTATGGCACTGTCAACCTCCCTGGACGGGTCAGCAAGAGAAAACTTGATCAAGATTGCAGTGCAGGATTGTTCGAATGGTGGAGAAAGCACTTTCGATCAACTGCCAAACAGATTCAAGCTAACCTTCAGACACAAGGTACGAGCAGTTTCAACTGCACCATCCGTCAAACTCAATGAAAGGGGTTATATGGTAGGAGGCCCAGGAGGACCCCACTGCTGAGAGAGAGACATAAGAAGCTTCGACTGGGCCTACAAAACACACCTGAACAAGCCAAAATCTTTCTGGGAGAATGTCCTGTGGACAGATGAGACCAAATTAGAGCTTTTTGGTAAAGTACATCATCTTTATGGTTACAGAAAATAAAATGAAGCCTTCAAAGGAAAGAACACCTTCCCTACAGTCAAACAAGGAGGAGGTTCAGTGATGTTTTGGGGTTGCTGTGCTGCCTCTGGTACTGGGTGCCTTGAACGTGTGCATGGCATCATGAAATCTGGAGATTACTTGGCCATTTTGGAGTGCAATGCTGAACCCAGTGTCAGAAAGCTGGGCCTCCGTCGAAGGTCATGGGTCTTCCAGCAGGACAATGACCCCAAGCACACTTCAAAAAGCACCCAGGAATGGTTCAAGACAAGACGCTGGACTGTTCTGAAGTGGCCAGCAATGAGTCCAGATCGAAATCCCATTGAAAACCTGTGGAGAGATCTGAAAACAGCAGTTGGGAGAAGGCACCCTTCAAATCTGGAAGAACTGGAGCAGTTTGCCCAAGAAGAGTGGGCCAAACTGCCAGTAGAAAGGTGCAGGAAGCTCATCCATGGCTGTAGGAAACGGTTGATTGCAGTTATTTTGACCAAAGGCTGTGCTACCAAATATTAAGTCTAGGGTGTCAATAATTTTGTCAATGCCATTTCTTTTCATTTTCTGATTTAAAAGGATATATTAAATTCTGAATCACAAACAATGGTTCTGTAATATCAACAGAGAAATAAAGAATTGTGGAGACCAAATACTGTACTGTTGTTAATTTCAACTTATGTTTAGAGGAAATTGTGAGTTATTTGAAAAAGTGCAAGGGCACCAATATTTTTGGCCACGACTGTAGGTGCATGGTACGCAGAGATGGCAGACAGATGAACCTTGAGGGAGGAGTACCCCAAGCCAAAGTCTGAAAGGGAAAGAAGGCACTCCAACACCTGATTCACTGGGCAGGTGAAAGGGTCCAATTGACGTGCGGCAGCCCAAAGGGTGAAACGCTTCCATTTCATAGTGAAAGTGGCTCTGGTGGAGGGTTTCCTAGCAGCAACCAGGACATCTGCAACCCTAGGGGACATGCCAGAGTTTGCAATAGCTAGGTCTGCAGAAGCCATGCATGGAGATGCAGGGACTTTATGTTCGGATGGACTAGGGTACCCCAGTCCTGGGAGAGCAAGCCAGTGCTCAGAGGCAAGGGCACTGGAGGTTCCACTGCCAGCTATTGGAGCAAGGGGAACCAAATGTGACATGGCTAGAAGGGAGCTATGAAAATCATCTCCAGCCCTTCCAACTGGAGCTTGAGCAGAACTCTCTGAAGGAGCAGAAAGGGAAGAAAGGCATGCAGAAATCTCCCCCTTCCAAGAGAGGAAGAAATGTGTCTTGCCAGAAGACTCCATGCCCGGGATCGAGCAGGCAGAAAAGCAGCAGTTTTGCATTGAGTGGGGAGGCAAACAGGTCCAACTCTGGACAACCCCACCTATTAAAGAGATCTTTGACCACCAAGGTCAAAGGCTTCCACTCGTAAGCCAGCAACCTGGAGTGGCTGAGACTGCTGGCCAAGACGTTCTGGACACCTGGAACATGAACAGCCACGAGCTCAAGACCGTGCTCGATGGCCCAATACCAGACTCTTCAAATCAAATCAAATCAACTTTATTTTTATAGCGCCTTTCAAAGCCAAGGTGCTTTACATAAAACATATACATACTGATAAAATTTTTTTTAAAACAGCATTCAAATGTAACAGCCATAATTAAACAAATGCTAAACTAAATAAATATGTTTTCAAACCGGTTTTAAAACTATAGATGGTTGGGCATTCTCTCAACCAACGAGGTAGAGAATTCCACAGGGTTGGTACTGAAAAAGCAAAAGCACGAGATCCTGATGTCTTTAATCGAACCTTATCTTATTGCCTCCTGACACAGGGGGTACGAATGGGCCACCCCCGCTTGTTGATGTAATACACCACACATACTGTCTGTCTGCACCAGCAGTGGACCAGGGAGGAGATAAGTCTGAAAGGCCTGCAGAGCGTATAGGACTGCGTGCATCTCCAGGATGCTGATTTGGAAACCCTGTTCCATGTCTGTCCAGGTACCCTGGGTCTGGTGGTTGGCCAGATGAGTACCCCATCCCAGGCTGGATGTGTCTGTCATGAAAATCTGATGCGGAGTCGAGAGTTGAAAGGAGACTCCCTGAAGGAGGCTGGCTGGCTCCAGCCACCACAAAAGAACTCTTCAGACCAAGTCGGAGACCAGGACCAACTGGTCCAAGTCACCCGTGCATTGGTCCAACTGGATCCGCAAGATCCACTGAGGAACTCACATGTGCAGGTGGGCCAAGGGGACCGTGGCGATCGCTGCCACCAGGTGGCCCGGAAGGCGCAAGAAAAACCCTGACTGGGACCCGACTGAAGGAAACCATACAGGTTTGCTCCATCAGTCGCTCTGCCCTATCCATGGGTAAAAAGGCCTTGCACTGGGTAGTGTCCAGGATCGCTGCTATGTATTGAAGGCACTGGCAGGGAGAGAGGAAGGACTTCGGCATATTGACGGTGATCCCCAAGGCCTGGAAGAGGTGAAAGGTGTATTTGAGAGTCTGAACCAGGTGGTCCCTGGAGGGGGCTGTTAGCCAATCATCCAGGTAAGGGAACACATAGAAGCCCTGCCTCCTCAGAGTTGCCACCACTATCGCCAGACACTTGGTAAAAACCCTGGTGGCCAAAGAAAGGCCAAAAGGGAGGGTCCAGAATTGAAAATGGGCTCCATGAACAAGAAAAAGCGGAGGAAACGACAATGGGCAGGAAAAATCTGGATGTGCAGGTGGGCATCCTGCATATTCAGAGATCAGAGCCAATCCCCTTGGTTCAAAATGAGTTCAACAGCCCCTGGGGAGTGACCATCCGGAAGTGTTTGTACTCGATGTACAAATTCAGATGGCTCAGGTCCAGGATGGGCCAAAGATCCCTGGTCTTTTTGGGGGTCAGGAAGAACTATGAGTAAAATCCCCTTCCCCACTGAGCCGGAGGAATGGGCTCTATGGCTTTTTTTTTGGAGGAGAGCCTGAATTTCCTCCCAGACTAGTGGGCTTGGGGATGAGAGGAGATCACCATAGAGTTTTCTGGAGGCTTCTCTAGAAACTCCAGCGTGTGACAGTGCTCTACGATCAGAAGCACCCAATAGTCTGTGGTCACTTCCCACCACTCTTTGAGGTGGAGAGTGAACCGACCCCTGACTGCCTCCCAGAGATTGCCTGCCGAGGAGGGGAGTCAGCTAAGGAGTCAATAGGTGGGGGAAGGCGTGGGGAGGGTGGCCGTAGGTGCCTGAGAGGCATAATATTTTCAGAATCATAACACATGCTCAGATTGTTTTTATGGTCTTTGTCCAGGAAAGGCACACAGCTACAGCTTGTTTCTGGGTGTGTTTTGGGAGCACAGGGAGGTTAAGAGACTTACTCTGGTCACACAATATGCAAGTAGAGCATGTTGGAATCAACCCCCATTCTGCTGGATGAATGAAGCTTGTTCACAGCTCTTTGCTTTATCCTCTAGGTTGTACTGCCAGTTGTTAATCAAAAACTACACATTTCAAGGCTGGCCCCATGATGCCAGACCAGTAAGTAGATAGTCACATATGTATCTTGTAAACCTGAGTACACACCCGAAATTGTATGAGAAAAGGCTGTAAGAGAGGGAACGGAATAAGACAGAAGTTGGTGCTGTGGCAGCCCCAGAAATCTGCACTGACATGAAGACAGCCAGGGTTTATAAATCCTAATACAGTATGGGCCCCAACACCTGTTGGCACCACAGAGCCAGCCTTGAGATGTGAAGTTTTAAATGATCAGCTGGCAGTATAGCCTAGAGGTTAAAGCAATCCTAAAGATGGATTATTTTTACTAACAGTTTGAAATGTAAGGGTAATAACTCACTAGTTTCAATGCACATACAAAACAATTATAAATGTAGAAAGTGTTGTACTAACATCTTAAAACACACTTAATAAAACAGATGATTTCCTATTTAACCTATAGTCAATGGAGGGCCAAGATCCTCGGTGACATTTCCTGTCAGGAGCCTAAAACATATGGCTGCCCCAGCACTTAATTACAGACTGATTTACGTATGAATAGCTCTGGACTGCAAAGACTCACAGATAAACATAATAACTCACTCAAATTAGCTTTTTATGGTCTTTCAGACATTAAGAAACCTTGCTGATGAAAGTTCCCCTTTAAGACGTCTACGAGTGACCTGGTTGAATTTCTGGCAAATCTGGCATGCTTCGGTGTCGTGTTTGGGACCTAGGCAGATGAGATACATGAGTGGCCACTTTTTTAGGAATCTGTTTGTCACAGGCGCACTTTGTGGAGTGGTCAGAAGACGAGGCGGGTGGAGAAGAGTCCGAAGACAAACTCGATGGCTGAAACACTGAAAATTTGATGTTAGATACTCGAGAAAAAAGGAAAATAAAGCGTGGAAAGCACGAGTAATGGCAGTCAACTGTAGCTGCGGCATCCACTAAGGATCAGCATGCATGTGTCGACAGTGGGAAAAGAACTGAGGTAGGTGTAGGGGACCACCCGCCTTTACAGGATAGGCTGACATCAGCGGTGGGCAGCCCACCATGGTAGACTTCTAGCTAGAAAGTTTTCTGTGTGGTCCTGGTACCTGGCAGCGTAGTCCTATCGGTGCTGGACTGTTGCAAGAGCCTTCCTCAAAGTAAGATCACTTATTTCTTCATACAAAGAGCACATTTAAAGGGTACTGTATAACCAACAAACTGATGTTTTATAAATTGAATGCACAATGGTCTGACTCAAAATAAACAATTTATCATCACTTGTGTGGGGGCAGTACTTTCACAATTCACTTGTGACCCTGACACTCATGAGTTATGGTCCTGCTCTCTCACGTGTGAAGATGAATTGCATATTTTGAGTCAGCCTATTACATATCACCTATATATGTATACAGTCACAGAACACTTTTTATTTTTTCTGCATGTTATAACTGGAAAAATCCATTCTGGTAAAAACTGCAATAACCATACTTCTGGGTTGTTAGAAGGCACTCTGCTGCACCTCATGCCTCAAACCTACCCAAGGTTATTATTTTACTAACAGACACCTTACTGTGCTTACTCCTTCCATATATAAACAACTCGAGAGCAAGTATTCAGACTACTCATCAGCTTACTCACTGGTAGAAAGTTGGTAAAGAATTAATGGAGAATATTAATTATTTTTAAAATTAGTATGCTGTTACTTTTTATATTTATGTATTTTTCTTTTTGCTAATTAGAAGGCCTTGTATCTGAAAGTATTATGAGTCATACTCAGAAGAACACTCTTCCTGGAAGCAGATGTATTTAGTTCTGTTCCCCTTTACACCGCATCAGCACTGTGTTTATGACATCAGTGATTGTGACATCACAACTGACCAATCTGGCAGAAAGTGATTGGCTCTTATTGGTCAGTCAGGATACCATATCAGTAAGCTTGCAATGTTGATGAGGTATGAAAGGGAACAGAATTCAAAGCGTCAACCTCCAGGTAGGATATGAAACGGAACAGAATTCAGTACGTCAACCTCCAAGTAGGGTAATGTTTCACACATCACATCAAGTACTGTCAGGTAGAAAAGCTTCCAATTAACAAAAGGAAAAGAAAAAACTTCAACTACAAAAATTAACAATTTACTTTAAAAAGTTAACATTATCTTATATTCTGCTAGCTCTTTAAGGAGTATATTGCTGCTTAAAATAAGCTCACTAAAAACCCACTGTGTAAAATTTCATTATAATTGCTGGTTACCATTTTTAATAAAAATATAACTGTATTATAATTTTGCATTACAATCAGTTGTCCATAATTAGGACCTGTCAATCAAGCACACGGTTCACAATCATGTAACACAGTCTCACAATTCGTATAAAATGCTACCCAGTAAGCCGGCCCAATGCCATGGCGGTAGTGGTACCGCCCATCAGGCTGCTGCTGGTGACTCGGGAGTAATCTCTGGTTGCACGGGCCACATCCCCCTAGTCTCCCAGCTAAGGAAAACTGAATCAGTCACCAGCCCCTCCACAGAGGGGTGGTCCGTGAACCCCAAGAGGGACCATGAGGGAACCACATACTTGCAGACCATATGGGTAGAGGGTACCGGGCAGGATGCTGGACAGTATCAAAGCTCCAGGGCCAGTCTCTTAATGGCCTCAACCATGGGAAAGGCAAGCAGGAACTCGTCCCGATATAGAATACCACTAAAGGGATACTTGGCCCTTTTCTGAATTGGCTCCAACGGGACTGACATGGACTCCAATATACATCAGAAAAGTGCCACAAAAGGCACTGTATGGCCATGAAAACATGGTCAGAGTTGTCCGAGGACTCCTCGAAAATGGTATTCGAATGTTTCTCACCAAGAACCACCAAAGTATCCCCCCCCAAGCAGTGATCTGCACTGACTACCGGCCCAGCAGGCTGGTGGCCAAACAGGCCTCCTTGGTCGGAGTGCCCACCTATGGCTGCGTGGAGGCAGCTACCCTCGAAGAGATGGGAAAGCAATTATGAGAAGCATCTGCGTAGCATGGAGCAATGTGGGCACCACTGTCAGCTGCCAGGGGACTGGAGATCCAGGAGGTAGAGCTCTACCCTGCCTTGTGATGGACCATTGCTACCATACGAACTTCTCACAGTACCTGCACAGTCTGCAACAGTGCCTCTCCTCACCTGAGGGCAAGGAGGTCGAGGAGCACTGACAATGACGCCACCCAGCTGATCATGACTCGCAGTGAGAGCGCCTCAATCAAGAGCTCAACTGTCAACCGGATGATCAACATCAAGATCAGCCTTCCGGCTGGTTGTGGTACACCACGTGCCTGCCCATGTTTCCTGGACAGATGTGGAAGACTTGACCACTGGTGGAGGCAGGTCCCACAGCGGATGCTAGGGGACACCGACCAGTACACATCCTCCTGAGAACTGTAGTCTGTGAGAGCGATTCTTCTATCTCGTTTGACAGCTGGTCAACAGGCTCGAGGAAAACCTCCACAGCCTGTTCAACTGGAATCAAAGTCCACAGACTCAATGGTACCCTGTCAAGTGAGCACTACCAGAATAGCGCCGCACTACACGGCGCTAGTCTGGTAAGTGTTCACACAGAGAGTGGGGTTTTACAGAGCTTGCTGTAAGTGCTCCCCGGTCGCTGTTCGTGGTCCTGTAAAAGGACATGGGCAGGAAGGAACAGGAGGCTGGCCAAGCTGCTCCCATGGAGTGGAGGGCTGGGGCATGGAGCAGCTTGGCCAGTAGCAACGGAGACCAAGGTTCTAATCCTGGTTTCCCAACTTTTGCTGATTGGGACTCGTTTGTTTTACAAGGGGCCGTGGAAACACTATTACACAGCCCCACAAAGGAAACACTATTACACAGCCCCACAAATGTTAACTTTCCCTGTGGTCCGCTCCCCCCGGGGTGAGAATCCTTAAGTCCGGGGGTGCGGGAGGCAAAGCCCCCCCCAAAAAAAAAAAAGGCGCCTTTTTTACCGCGTGCACCTTGCCGACGCTATTCTTATTGGTGCTTACTGGATCCAGTGCCGGCTCAAAGAGGTACTGAGGAGCCCTTGACCAAAGGGTACTCAACCACCATCAAGTAGTCAGGGGAGTTGAGAGATTGGGAGGACCGCGATCTCTCCCAGTCCCATGACCAGCAATGGTGGTGCTTGCATTCAGAACCACAGTGGGCACAGCTCTCCCCAAGGGTCTGGCAGGCCAAAAACATATCCCAAAATCTCCAGGGTATGATCCTCTGACGCAGGTCCAAGGTGGGACTAGCGCCAAGACCAAGGAGTTATACACTGTGGCAGCCACTGCTACCGCTTCAAAAGCCACAAGCTGCTGAGCCAACCTGGTGGCTACCGATGCCTTCTTGTGGCCCATAAGGCAGGTCTTTGGATCCCGCTCAGAAGGCTGTCCCAGGGTGAGTCCATGCTTTCTGTCCTCACAGGACTCAGAAGCATGGATAAGCAAAGGCTGCACCCATCCATGTCATGCTGCCCACCCAGGCAGTATTGGCACATGTTGTGCAGGTCAATGACGAACATCTTTTGCCAGCACCGGACACAAGATGTGAACCCCGGTTTCCACTGTTCTATTGTTACTCTCGAACAGCAATCGAGGGGACTGAAGAAAACACACTGGTTAAGTCAAAAACTTCGGAAGAAAGTTTGCCTATGGCACACTAAATTCTATGCAAGAGTTGCAAAGGAGGAGACCTGTTCTTCCACCAGAGAGAAAGATCTGACGTCACAGTGTGGAGTCAGAGGATATACCACCCGGGTGGTGGGAGGAGCTTAGTTTAAAGACATCTGACGAATTAACAATTCTGGTGGAATTACCAGGGTGTGGATAGTGAACTATATCCACGCCTGTGGAACTGGGTTTTCATCCCACACAGGGTGCAAAGCAGGTAAGCAGCTCTTAGCATTCTGACTCTTCCTAATATAACAACTGAAAAGAAAACCGCAACAGTATTTCTAAAGTAATTATGCAGTCACCATTAAACTGCACACATACCAAGTATATTTTTTTTCAGTGCAAGGGTATATGAAAAACAACATTTTCTTGTGTACAGCTTTTTTTTAATATAAAAGAACAGTTTCAGGTAAAGAATTGACTCACTATACAGAATGCTGTATGCATACACTGTACTGTACTGTGAATCAATTCTTCACCTGAAACTGCTTTTTAATTTACTGTTAACATCTATAGCTATTTTAAAGAGCACCTTCCCCAGTCCTTTTAACATTCATGCATAAATTTCCCCTTCTTTCGTTGATTCTTGTTTTGTATTTCTGTGATGTCCTCTGCAGTTAGTTTTTGCATTCTGAATGGCTAAAAACTGCATGGTGTACCAGAGCTTCTACACCAAGCCTGGTGTTGCTGTAGACCTGGAGCTGTGCTGCTGACATCATGATATGGAGAAGGCGTGAATGACACTGAGCTGTACAATGAAGATGCAGTTGTTTCACTAGGGAAAACTTTCATAACATGGTGTACATACTATGTTCAGCGTTGTTCCCCCTTCTTCAAGACATCCTGTAATCAATGCAGTATGCCAACACCGGTGGTTAAGTAATGCCTTGTGTGTATGTCAGTTTATAAAACTGAATTTATTTCATGTCTCAGTAGCAAAGCACAGGGAATGAGACAGAGTTGCTGTCAGCCAGGACAGCTCACTTAGGGTTGTCAGTGGCGGCTCTACACCAGGGCACACCAGGTCATGTGCCCCATATGTGGCAGAGCTTCCCCCATAGCAACAGTACATCAGTGCCCTGGCTGCCATCTGTTGTGCCCCAGCAGTGCCCTGGTAACTAGTCGTGGCTACAGCCACTACCGAGGGTTGCCACCTGTCAGGTTTTTTTTACCTGGTGATCAGTTTTTCAGGGTCCCTATCATGTAATCCGGTTTGCTCAGTGTTGGTCAGGTTTTTGAACCATTTTGAGTGCTCACATACTTTTGAAACAGATTGTATCATATGATTCATTGTTTCAGCTGCATGTCCAGGTTACAGACAAGTTCTGTTGCCCATATAGCCCTTTGTTTGTGAAAGCAGTCAACCTGGGATGTGTCAAGTATGGCCACTAACACCATTAGCACCTGGCACAGCAGCAAAGCTGCCCCCACCTTTTGTAACAGTAACAAAGCAAGTTGCCTTCTACTTTCATTTGCTGGTAAACATTTTCATCTCTAACAGAATTTAGGCATTTTTAAATGTTTTAAATATTTTTTTTTTCCTCAAGAAAAAAGTATGGTCACTTCTTTAGCTTTGAAATAGTACTGTGGACATGAAATGGGAACATTTTCGTTATTATATATCATTATATACACTGCATACTACTGTATGCCATTTACAGTGTTTCCCTCGTCTCCCCTCAGATCATATCTGTCAATGAGATTTCTTTTATATCTGTATGTTTATCTGGTAAACCAATGTGAATAAATAAATACATAAGTCAATAGATGAGTAGAAAGAACCTAGGAAAGTAACTTTAACAGATGCAGTACAGTGTCCTAACATTTTTGTTAAACTGCTGCTTTAGGTGTTGTCTTTTACTGATATAATAAATGGCTTTGGAGGAGGAGCAACACATGATGAGCCATGAAAAGGGGTGGGGCTAGGGGTGGAGCTCAGGATCCGGGTTTTGCCTCATTCAAAGGTGGCAACCCTAAACTCACTGTTACTTTCTTCATCTGTATTAGTGCCTTTGTAATCTGTACTCAGTAATGCCTCCTTATGAGTTTGAGAGTTGTGCCTTATTAAATACATTTTGTTTTGCAATAAAAAGCCTTTCGGTCACCCTGACCAAAATTCGCTGTCTGCTCCTCTGTCCCGCACCTTCCCGACATCAGAATGGCACCGTGGAATGCCAAACTCGGATTCTGGTGGCATGTAAAACAAATATGGCATTTAAATATCCTATATTTCCTTATGTCTACTACAGATGTAGTTTTTCTTGTTTGAAAAGTTAAACCAGGACTCCCTAACAAAACCTGCCGCAACTTCATTGTACAGCACAGTGTCGTGATTCACTCCTACTCCATATAGTGACATTAGCGGGAGCCAGCAGCCCCACAGCTGAACAGCAAAGGCAAGTGCAGCAGGGCTAAAGCGTGGCTCAAAAACAAATCAAAATATGGAAAGGAGAGTAAATCTTTGACAAAAATAACAAATGCACACAATGTTTGAGGTACATTACTGCATAAAATGACTGCAAGAAATACAGGTTACTCACCTGTAACAGGAGTTCTAGGAATGGTATATGTTGTTCATCCACACTTATTGGCAGGTTCCTTGCCGCTTTAAATCTTGCAGGAAGGTCTTCAAGCTGGCTCCTCCCACCCACCCGGGTGGTAAAACTCGGCCCGCCCATGACGCCAGAGATCTAGCCCGCTGGAAGCCAGGCTAAAGCGCTGAAGCCGAGGTTATATCGTAGGATGAACAACATATACCATTCCTAGAACTCCTGTTACAGGTGAGTAACCTGTATTTCTAGGGACATGGATATGTTATTCATCCACACTTATTGGCAGACTCCTAGCAGTTCTCCGGGAGGAGGGAGGCAAGGCACACACCCCCGATAATAACTTGGGAAATAAAGACTGGAGAACCGAGGCCCCAAAACCAGCATCCTGGCGTGACCCAAGGTCGATGTGGTAGTGGGTAATTAAGGTATGTGCCGACTTCCAGGTAGCATTCCTGCAGATATCCTGGATAGGGATATCCCTGGAAGCAGCCACCGATGCAGCGGTATGGCAGGTAAAATGAGCTCTTATCCCTCTGGGAGGCTCCATGCCCGCCAACCTATAGCAGAGATCTATGCAGGAGGTGACCCACCCGCTCATCGTCCGCTTGGCTGCAGGTCTGCCAGGTGCGGCTTCAACATAAGTGACAAACAGCTGGCGAACCTCTCCTGAACTTCAGCCGTATGCTCCTTAGGAAAGCGAGTGCTCAACTAGGGTCCAGTATGGAGTCTATATTCGGCCTCCGAGGTGCGATTGGGGTAGAACACCAGCAGAGTCAACACCTGGTTAAGGTGAAGCTCCGACACCACCTTTGGAAGGAATTTCAGGTGGGGTGCAGGACAACCTTGTCCCTGTGGAAGACCAGATAGGGAGACTCAAAGGAAGTGCCGGGAGCTATTCTGTCCTTCTGGTTGATGTGATAGCCACCAAGAAGGCAGTCTTCCACAACAGGTGGGAGATATCACGCCTGTGCATCGGTTCGAATGGCTTGCCCATGAGCTTAGCAAATACCAGCAGTAGATCCCACGGAGGTGGAGGTTCTCGCACCGGAGGGGATATGTGATCAAGGCCTTTGAAAAAGCATCCGACCACCTTCTCCTGCACCACCGACTGCTTCCCGGCCTGCGTCCGGTAAGCAGAGATGGCTGCCAGGTGCACCTTAAGGGTCGTCCACCGAAGCCCTTGCTGAGAAAGGGACCACAGGTAGTCCAGAATGCTTGCCAAGGAACAGGAGGAAGGGTCAGGCCCTGTGCCCTGACACCAAATGGAGAATCTCTTCCATTTGAAGGCATAGCATTTTCTGGTCGACTCCTTACGGGACGCCTCAACGACGTTGAGGACCTCGTCGGAAAGACCCAAGGCCTGGAACTCTAGCTGCTCAGGAACCAGGCCGTCAGGTGCAGGAATTGAAGGTCCGGATGGATTACCTTCCCCTGATTGACTGAGATCAGGTCCGGGCGGGCTGGAAGCCACCTCGGGAGCCTGGAGCTGAGACTGAGGAGATCCGGATACCAGAACTGTCTGGGGCTACTAGAATCACCTGTGCCTTGTCCCTCCTCACCTTGAGATCAAGGGAAATGGGGAAAGGCGTAGAAGAGGCCCGGGGTCCACGGCCTCGAGAAGGCATCCCCTTGCAGCGAGCCCTGCTGAGGGGGACGGGCATGGAACAGTCTCAGCTTCGCATTCTCCCTGGAGGCAAACAGGTCTACCTGAGGTTTGCCCCAGTGGGAGAAGAGATCTTGTACTACCTCCGGCAGGAGAGACCACTCGTGAGACGCAGCCCCTATCTGGCTTAGGGCATCGGCCAGGGTGTTGGAGGCTCCTGCCACGTGAATGGCTAGGAGATCTGCCTCCAGGCTGCGCATGAGGGACCAAATGCGGAGAGCTTCCTCGCATAACAGCATGGAGCGCGTCCCACCCTGGCAGTTCAGGTAATACATGGTCGTGGTATTGTCCGTCTGGACCTGAACCACTTGACCCCACAGAAACGGAGCGAAGGCAGTGGGAGCTAGATGGACAGCTCGGAGCTCCAGCAGGTTGATATGGCATCAGGACTCCCGAGAGGACCAGAGGCCGTGCGCTCTGTGCTCCCCCAGATGGGCAACTCAACCCATCAGAGATGCATCGGTCGATAGAGAGACTGTCGGCTCAGGGCAGACGAATGGGATGCCCTCCTGCAGATGTGCCAGAACGGTCCACCACTGGAGAGCGTTCCACATCTCCTGGGTCACTGTCACGGGCTGGTCCAACGGATCGCAGCGTCGTGACCACTGGCTGGCCAGTCCCCATTGAAGGGGATGCATGTACCAACGGGCCCAACGGACCACGCTGGTGCAGGCCGCCATGAGGCCCAGGAGGTGCAGGAAGTCCCGGTCAGGGCGCGATTGCCCAACCAGAAATGATTGGGCAAAGGAGGAAAGAACCTTGGCCCTGTCCGCCGGGAGCCAAGCTCTGGCTCGAAGCAAGCCGAGCTCTGCCCCAGTGAAGAGTATCACCTGCTTAGGCACGAGTTCCGACTTGGCCTCATTGATGAGGAGGCCAATCTGAGAGCAAACCTGGAGGGCCAGATCTCTGGACCGCTCCACCTCCACTCTGGAGGGGGCTGCAATCAGCCAGTCATCCAGGTAGGGGTACACCCAGAACCTTCGGCACCACAGGAATGCTGTCACCACTGCCATGCATTTGGTGAAGACCCTGGGAGCTAGAGAGAGGCCGAAGGGCATGGCCCGGAACTTGTAAAGGGATCCCTCCACTCTGAAGCGGAGAAATCTCTGATGAGATGGACGGATCGGGACGTGAAAGAACGCGTCCTGGAGGTCCAAGGAACAGAACCACACGCCTCGTTCCAGCAATGGAATTATCTGAGCCTGACTTGACCATCCTGAAGGTCTGAGGCCTTAGGAACCTGTTCAGGTTGTGCAGGTTGAGGATGGGGCACCAGCCCCCGTCCGTTTTGGTACCAGGAATACTGGACACAAACCCGGTCTGGAGGAGGATCCGCCACCTTCCTGATCACTCTTTTTCGAGGAGTAGGCAATATCTGCTCATGGGCGGACATACACCCAGGCTGCGGACCGCCGGGTTCTCAAGGGCTGACGGCTTGAAAGGGTGGGATCTGCTCGAACTCCAGAGGCAGGCCCTTTCCTACCACCTCCAACATTCAGTGGTCCGTGGTGATAGCGGACCAGGTGGAAAGGAAGAGGTGGACCCGTCCCCCCACAGGAGGAACCCAGGGGGGAGTGACGAGGCTGGGGGCGGCACCCCTCAACCCGTCACTGGGCAGGCTTGGAAGAGGGACCGGCCGAGGGACCTCCTGGGCCTTTACCTCCTTGCTTCCTGTTGGAGGAAGCCGCGGGCTTGGGTTTGGGATGCCAAGCGCGAGCCTGCTGGCCCTGTTGCTGGTGCTGTTGGGCCGGTTGTGTTGCAGGGGCCGAAGGACGAAAGGACTTATGCTGTTGTTGACGGCGGCCTTTGTCCCTCTGGGCAGAGGTGACCGAGTCCAGAGTGGCATTGGACTTTTCGATCCGCTGGAGGTGTCCCTCCACTCCAGGGCCGAAGAGGTCAGTCCCCAAAAAGGGGACGTCCACCAACTTGTGCTGGGTATCCGCAGTGAAGGTAGATATCCTCAGCCAAGCCCTGCGACGCATAGCCACCGTGGCCGCTACTGACCTGGCACAGGAATCACCTATGTCCAGAGCAGTCTGAAGCTGCTGCTTCGCCACCGCCCTACCCTGGTCCCGCACCTGACGGACCATGGTCTGCAGGTCGGCCAGGAGATGAGGGACAACCTCATCCAGGGAGCCCATGAGGGCGTGGGAGAAGCGTGCCATCCAGCACAGCTGAGCTGGCCTGTCGGAGGCCGAGGGAGGACGCAGCGTACACCTTGTGCCCGGCAAAGTCCAGCTTTTTGGACTCTTTGTTGGGGGGCTTATCCACGTCCCGAGCGTTTCCGGAATGCCAGAAGGCGTTGCAGCCGTGACTAACCCCTCGGCAGAGGGGTGCTCCGAGAAACCGGCAAGACGGTAGGGACCGCATACTTCCTGGCCATCCTGGCTGAGGGCACTGGACAAGAAGCAGGCCGCTGCCAAAGCTCCAAGGCTGGGCCGACAATGGCCTCAGCCACCGGAAAGGCCTCCGTGGGGGAATCCCCTCAGTCCAGTATCTCCGTCAAGTGATATTTGGCCCGTTTGGACACGGGCTCGAGCTGCATCCCGGTGGACTCTGAGATGAGTCGAAGCAGACCCAAGAAGGACGATGGGCTATCGCCCAGTGACTGGCCCCGAGGACTCCAGGTCGACCTGCCTGGAGAACAGGGAGGAGTCGCCATCGGACTCAAGAGTCTGCGAGAGCTGCCTGCCCTGAGCCACCCTCCACCCGCCGAGGACGGTCGGGAGTGAGGGTGACCGACAACCTGTGGGGCAGGCCGTGACCCGACCGAGAATCCTTGGCCTGCTCAACTTTGGTTGTGGAGGCGGAGGTTCCACCACAATCGGTGGAGCAGCCGGTTTCGGCCCAACCGGAGTCGGTTTAGTCCCAGACAACAGCAACTGCTGCCACATAAGCTCCTCGTAACATCGACGTAATTTACGTTAAAGCCGCTCCTCATCCGAGGAAGAGACGAGGAGGAACGGTGTCGCTGCTTACTTCGGTACCGAGACCACCGGCGTAGGCGAGAACGGCTTGACCGAGAAGAAGTCCGAGACTGAGACTGAGATCGAGACCGAGACCCTCAGGGAGACCTAAGGCGGGTCTGGGAAGGGGCGGGGGACACCCGCTCTTCCCTCGGCTCGGGCACTTTATCTGGGGACTGTGGCCCCAAAGGCGCAGAGAGATCCTCGGTCTCCACCGGGGGAACCGGTGAAGGTGGGTTGTAGGCTTCACCAGTCGACAGCCCGTCCGACGGGTCAAGAAAAATCTCAACTGCATCAATGGGAGTCTCAGCAGGCTAGCCTGACGGGGACACCGTGAAGCCAGCGGCCTGAGCTGCAACTTCGACCGAAGTCGACGGTCGGCTGTCCGGGGAAGGAGACCTCTCCCTCTCCCACGAACACCGACAGTGGGACTTACCCTTCGACTCCTTCTTCTTGGGCCGAGAAGAATGTCCCGAAGGCCCCTCTCCCTTCATGGAAAGGGACTGACAAAGCTCCTTGAACGAAGCCGTGTACGAGGAACTCAGAGAGAGTGGGATTAATGCTGCGGCCAAGGAGGAGGAAGATGCGGCCTGGGCCGCCTCCTCCTCGAGGGCGATCATATGCTCAAGCTGCTCAGCCGAGCCAGCTGCCACAGACACCGCCCAACGAGCCTCTTTTGATTTTACCGGCGGGTAACGCTTCTCCGGGTGCCCGAGCTTCAATCGGGCAGCGCGATCCTCCAGGACGCTAGCCAAAGAGCGGCACAACTCCGCAGGCCCTGCGGTGTGATCTAAGCCTAGGCAGTAGACGCATGGAGTGCGGATCCGCCTGACATTTTCTACCCGCAAGGGCACCTCCGAAGCCAGGAATCGATTTGTCCATCGAGCCGCTAGGGAAGATGAAGACCAAGTTTAGAAAACTTCAAAACTAGTTTTGGACGAACTGAAGAGTTAGGATCCAGTCTAAAACACAGAGCGCTAAGGAGGGAACCTGAACTTCCAAGCGGTAAGGAAGATCTGACGTCATGGGGCGGAGCCGAGAGTTTTACCACCCGGGTGGGTGGGAGGAGCCAGCTTGAAGACCTTCCGGCAAGATTTAAAGCGGCAAGGAACCTGCCAATAAGTGTGGATGAACAACATATCCATGTCCCTAGAATCAACTTTTTGGACCATCGGGGAAGGTGCTCTTTAAGTGTTCAGACTGTTTCAGAAAGATGATATGAAATTATATCAAATAACACTGAACACCATCTTGCATCTTCCATTCAACAGAATCCAAAGTTTTTACATGTTTGTACTTTTCAATACAGAAAATTGTATGAGTCTTAGCTTCACACCCTTTAACCAGGCCCTGATTTAATTGGGAAACTTTAGAAATACATTTTTAGACACACAGTAGCTATATTTCATGTATTTTCTTTATTCACCTTCTCTGCTTTCATTATAGTTATGTACATTAAGAAACATTAGCATTGTTCCCTATACTTCATCTGCTCAAGTTGTTTAAACATAAAGTTATAATCCTGTTTATGGAATCACTGGTTTCACAGCAACAACTCTGATGTCAAAAAGAGGACTGTGATGCCTGGTTTGGGCACTTAGGTAGGTGACGGCTAGAGAACAGTGATCCTGGATTCATATTTCACAGTCTTAATAAAAAAAAAAAAAAGGAACTTCACTACAGAGAATATATGAAACATAAACAGAGATGTCTACAAATTAATCTTTTCAAAAGTGACATTATATGCAAGTGATAAAACACTACAGCGTGTGCAGTCATGCTGTGGTATACACATGCCTTAAGTATCGTTAGACATGAGGCAAAGCCAAGTTCCTTCAGCCACCCAATAAGTGTGTAAATCTGAGCACAACTGCACACAATGAAGTGAGTTATGACACTTATAAATGTGGGACTAAATTAATATGTAGGGAAAAAAAACACATGAACAAGGTGCAGGCGTGCATTGGAGAACAATGCATAATCATGTGAGGGGTTTGCACCAGTGGTACTGTAGGATTATTCTTCCAGTTTTATTCTGTAAATATCTATTTGGATTCTTTATTCTTCATCACAAACATTTCTAAAATTGCACAAGTATAAAATGCTTCAAATATGTCCAAGAAATTCTTTTTCTTTGCTTTCCCCTTGCACATTTTACAACCATGATACCAACTATAAAAGCAAGGGATACTTTTTATCTGACAAACATGAATTCCTTAGGAGACTTCATTGCAAAATACAAAAACATTTTATAGATGAATATAATCAAAATAAACCATCAAAGAAAAATATGTTGCTATACCCTACACATGGCACAAAACTTAGTTGAATCTTTTAGTTTTCCCAATGCTGGTATGTTACGGTTAAGTTAGTGTCTGCGTCAGGAAGGGTTTTTTGACAGCTTATAGTTCAAATGTCTTAGACCCAAGGAATGTGAAAATTGGCAGGCACCATCTCAGCCATAGGAGGAGCTATATTTTTACAAAATGTGGTGAAAACTGGATGGATAGCTTTTCAGTTACAAATTGTTACCTCTACGTAAAAATACCTTATTTAAGATACATTTTTTGCCTACGAATGATGGAAAGAAAAAAATAGAAAGTTAGACTTCGAAACGTACAGGTTCATTAAAACTCATCTCAGAATATGGCCTTTTTGGTGGTCTCAGACAGAAATATTTTTTCATTATTAAGGTTTAAGTTTTAAAAATGTGCACAAGCACAGACCAATTGAAAAGAAAACTGCTGAACAACAAAATGTTTAAAATCTGCAAATGAGGATGGCCCAGTGGCATGGAGGGCTAAGGCACTGGACACCGTACCTCCACCCACGCCGGCAACCCGGTTTCAGGAATGGCGGTACGGCCCAATGTTGCTGGGGACCGGCGGAGGGGGGGATTAGGCATTCCAAGAACAGCTCCCCTCCCTTTAAGGAGGGGGGGCGCTGAGTAGCACTACTTACCTGCCAACAAGCACAGCAGGACCAGCAGACGTAGGCAGAGATGTGTGTCATGCGCAGTTCCCAGTGGGTGAAAAAAGAGGAGACAGCCCTGGCTCGCTTGTCATCCCCCACAGGACCCACATGGCCCTAAGTGGCAAGCCACCCGCTGACCATGGCTCTGAGTGTTGGTGAGCCTGCAAGTCCATGAGATGGGTCAGTGGTGCGGCTGGAGGGGATGCTATGTGATAAAATAAAAATAGAAAAAATTAAAACGAACATCTGCAAATGTGAAAAACTCAACTCTACAGGTTGAAATTTATGTGGTTTGTCATGTCATTCTAACAAGATGTCTGAGTTGAAGTCCCCCCAAGAAATACATCTATCTAAAGTATTCTACTTAGAACAAAACATTCATGATTGACTCGAAAGGCATTAGAACCGACTTAAAAAAATGCAGGGCATGCATAATATACAGTGAAGACTAAAATAAACAGGACGCACCAGGAATCTGCCGTGGTGCTACAGAAGACCACTGCAACAAAGCCAAAACTTTCAAAGCATCCAAAGAAAGGAATAGGCTCACACGGTAATAAAGGTTTTAGACTTACTATTTATTTCGTAAGTGTGCAATCAAGACTACAGCCATGTACACCAACCTGCTGATGGAAGAAACCTGCCGGCAGTGACTTGTTGACAAAATAACTAAGGCACCAGTAAAACTGATGTTTTGTTTGGGCAACCCAGTCTTCCTCAGAGTGGTTCCCCAGCAAAATGTTAGTCGCTACCGGCAGGATTCTTCTGTCAGCAGGCTGGCTGGTATACATGGCTGTAGTCTTCACTGTACCACTTATAAATAAGTGATGAGCCTAAAACTATTATTACCATGTGAGCCTAATCCTTGCTGTAGGTGCTTTGAAAGTTTTGGTTTTATAACATATAGCGCAAGCTTGGTAAGACGTGACCACCAAAAAAAAAAAAAAAAAAAAAAACATCAAGAAAACAGTAGAGAACACAACCATAACATGGAAAAACTTGTCTTTTTCTGGTTTGAGAGTTTCTTGATCCTGAACTGTAAAAACCCTCATAAAAACTGTACTGTGTCCTATACAAACAAAATAGTCAAGGTTCTAAACCGCCAAGAACAATCAAGAATGTGACCAGTAAACCCAGTGTGGGGGTTCTGTATCACACCGTTACGCATGGACAAAGTATTCACAATCCTAAGGCAATTAACATAGTTACGATTCTCTTGTACTCAGGGCCAGATTAAGGTAGCCTGGGGCCCCTCTCACAGTGGCCATGCCCCTTTGCCGTAAAGGGACCCTGTCACAGACTGTAAGGCACCGTGGGAATCCATTTACAACAAACTGTATCTCATGTTAGGATACAGTTTGTATGTAAAGCGATACAAGCAACAGAATACCGATCGAAATTCCTACCCTTCTGTTCCCCACTCTCAAAATCATATTAGTGACAGTGCACACCATTCTCTAGACCCCCCCCCAAATGTGTCACACTGTTTGATCTCAGTCTGATAATCTACAGTGCAACCTTGACTATCCACCCATTTCTGTACAAGCAAAACTGGGTGGATAGTCAAGGGTGTGAGATAATAAAGGGACAATGGAACAGCTATCATTTTGTACAAACATTTGGTGGATAATCGAGGTATCACTGTATGTGTAAGACTACTCTCGGCACACATGATTGCCACCATTCTTACACTGTTGCAAGTACAATCTTACTTAGTGCCACATACAGCCTCGCCCCCAAAACCACACAGAGAAGAGCTTGTAGTGCTGCAGACAGACTCACAATGCTCAGGGTTAGTAGTGGCCTTCAGATGCTGTTTGTTTACTCTGCAAGCAACTGTACACAACGGGGGTAGTACTGTATGTATATAGCTCCGTAACATATACAACTGCCTGCAAATTAAACAAATATGATCTAAAGGCCACTACTGCCCCTGACAGCATAGTAAGCATATCAATAGCACTGTAGCCTCTTTGCTACTTTGTGTCATTGAAATGTAGTTTTGTAGGTGGTGTTAAAGATCAGGCATAGCTATACTGTTTGCGAATTGCAGTATAGTACTGTTAAAGGACTTAGAAAATTCAGCCCCATGTTTTTTTTTTTTCCCAACTTTGATGATCATTTTCATGACACTCATCGCCCCAACCCAAACTCAACCATGATCCCTTCCACTTATTTTCCCTGAGAGGAGAATTGCATTTAACAATGATAATCCAATTCCAGTCATGGAGTGTAAAAATTCATTAATACATTAGGCAAAATAGCCTAGAGGCTACAGCCCCAAGCCCAGAACCTGGAAAACATATAGACTCAGAACACTTGGATTTGTGAACCACAACCTCTGTCTGCATACTAGGGCCATGGTATGTCACAGAACATCGGTGTGCTAATGAGAGGCATCTGGAACTTGGAGCAGGCTCTCCAATAAGCAGTCTCTGCTGGCTCTCCGATCCCACCAATAGGAATGATAGGGGCCCCTCAAATGCACAAGATGAGGCAAGCAGTAGACAAACTACTGCAGGGGGGCCCCATTTAAGATTTGCACCAGTTGTTCTCCCTATCAGGAACACCAGTTGGGGTGCAGGGATCTTTTTAGCTACTTTTTCTAACTTAGGATACCAGGAGGTGGGAGACAAAGCAAAGGAAAAGGGCCCATTTTCACCTTAAATGTCAGTCTGTCTGGAGCCCCCATGAAGCTATTAGCTGTACTTAACACCTAATCAGGGAGGTGAGATTCACATTCAAGTAGACAAAGCAAAGGGAAAGCACCCCATTTACACCTTAAAGGTCAGACTGGTTGGAGCCCACTGAAGCGATCAGCTGTACTTAACACTTGACCAAGGAGGTGAGATTCACATCACAGTTCAGCTCCTGCCTTGCTCAGATTATTCAGCTGCCAAGTCCATTACAAAAAAATGCAGCTCAGGCAGTAAGAAATGGGTACGTAGTAAATCTATTTTTGGGACTGCTGGGTGGGGCCCCTAGCAGGTGGGGGCCCTAGGAGAGTGCCTACGTTGCCTATGCCTTAATCCGGCCCTGCTTGTACTACCATCTGCTACTCTGCACAAGGCAATGCTCACAGCAAGCTATATGTCCTTTCTCAATAAGTAAGGACATTTATTGCAGACCTGCACAGAGCCAGAAATGAGGCTGCCGCACAGGTTCTTCCCACATCCCCTCTCATATTTTCAGACACCAAATCCCCATCTTTACATGTTACCTTCCACTTGCGTACTGGAAGAAAACTTTGGTATTGTCCACATCTCCAACTATTATCCTGATTTCCAGCCCCCCCAACACACTTTATTTTCTAGTAGTCACTGACCTTCTTTCAGGAACACTTGCTTTAGGGCCCTGTTAAGCCAGGGGAGGCCACTTCTTGGCCCTGTGCATTACTGTTTACAGGGATGCAGATCTCCAAGGCTGCTTTGATCACCTTCTTTAATGAACTCCACACATGCTCTGCATTACCAGCCTCATGGAGCTGCTCCAGTCCCTTGATCACCAGGGCCTTCACCATGGCAAAGTCAGCCCTTCTGAAGTTCTGCATCATAGTGGCTGAGGGATGGCTAGCCTTCAGTCTCCAGAGAGAAGGTTCCCAGCTGGTTGTCACTGCCTCCTTCTGATTCCTTGACATTTACACTAGAAATTACACCATCCCCACTGCTGAGAACTAAGGTTGCTTCAAACTCAGGCCCCTGTCAGACAAGCGTCTTCTAGGAAACAGTAATTGAAGATGTCCAAGAACTTACTCTCAGCCCTGATGTTATCCTTCTCTAAATGACAGTCTATGCCCAAGGGTCTGCAGTCCTGAATCCTCACTAGATCCTATTTGTCTACTTTCATTAATTTCCACAATTGCTCGTCATCATGTGCTTCTGAGCTGTTTGGGGGCCTGTAGCATACCCCCAGGGTGACTCTGATTCCCTCTATATATAAGATCCATAATGCAGACCCAGGAAGCAAACGGGTTTCTCGCAGTATATATATAAAATCTGCTCTTGCACTGCTGCTATTTACAAGGACTGAAGAGTGTTATTCCCCCAGGTGCAGTAAAACTTAATAGGCGGACAAGCACGATATTCAAACCAAAGCATGTAGAAACACGGAATATGATGGTGAGATGAGGGCCATACCAGTCTGCCCATTTTTTCCCTTACCTATATTCTCACCGCAGATTCTAACTGATCTACAGTTCTTACTCCCTATTGCGTGGTTAGTAAAGGCAAAAGGAACTATATATATTATGCATGGCCCCAAATAGTAAAATTAAAACTTCTGGAGGGCCAGCAAAATTCACCAAATGGTCTATTTTGTAGTCTCAAAACAAATGACCTTCAGTTTTTCTGTTTTGTTTTTAGCAATATGTGTCATGCTAGCCTGCACATTTAGAAATGTAAAACTTGAGTTTTTCTTGTCTTCTCTCAATGCAAGAAAGAAGCAAAACTCTGGAGTGTTTCATTTTTTCCAATGTAGGTGTAGCAAAATAAAGCGCCATCTCAAAGGTAACTGAGAACATTCTGAACTGCTCACGGCTGATGAGTCGATGACATACATTTTTTCTGTGAATTAACCACTTCCTGTGAAAAGCCCACACAGTGTTTAAGTATGGAGATTGAAGTTCCACTGTGTGTGTGTGTGTGTGTGTGTGTGTGTGTGTGTGTATTTGTTGTGCTTAAAAAGTTTCAACATCACAAAGTTTTTACTGCTGCAGCCCTAAAAGCTTTCCAGTACTACATGCAAGTAAGGCTCTTTACTCCTTAGCCAGACTCAGAAATAGAGAAGGTAGCCCCCCAGAAAACACCACACACACACACACACATATGTGTATACATTTATACACATGATGCACAACCCCTATTATCCACCATCCTCCTTATAAGCTAGCCTGATTACCTGTATCGTTCTCTATGGAAACTCCCTCTATTATCCACCACCCTCCCTATCCACCATCCACCAGCACCTTCTGGTGTACAGGCCATACCTTTCTCATGTTATTCTACCTCTTATCCACCACATCATTAGCACTAATACAGTGCATTATGGCCCTGACTTTTTGGTTGTCATAAATGCCTAAATAAATATATGTTGTCATAAATGCCTAAAGAAATAGTTGGCTGTGCACTGCTGGGGACAATGTTATCTTTGAGAATGGTTGTGATGTTTTTAACAACATCATTGATGAAGAAATTACTGAAATGTTCAGGGGTGCAGAAAAGGAAAATGTCAAATTAGAAGCTAAGGTTGATTTTAACATTGTTTTACTTGTCCAGGGAATACCGAAAACAGACCTGGACTATAGCATCTAACTGTCCTCGTGTCCGTTTTGACTACTGCAGGACATTCATGACTATCAATGCAGTTACAAAAGTTCCTGCTTTAGCAGGCTCTAGTCATCACTGTTTCAGATGGCCAGGTATGATTATTTATTTATTGAAATGTTTCACCAGGAAGGCATGCTGAGCAACAAGTTGCTTGTCTCCTGGTGCGACCTAGGGGGTAGGAAACAATGGGACAGAATAAAGAGAAATGTTACAATGCTGGAATACAATTTACTTACTTGCACACAATGAGAGCAGGAGTGATTACAGGTGGATAACACTGGCCAACAATACAACAGTTAAGTATAGTAGATATGAAGACACATATAGCAAACTGGCAACAGTTAGTGACAGATGGTAACACTGGAACACATATAATAACTTGGCAACAGTATGTAGCACTGGATGGTAAGGTGACCCAATAGTAATTGGTAGCCATTAGTGTAACATAGATATTCAAGATTTACAGTGATTGGAGTAAAGAGAGGAAGAATGGAAGGAGGGAATGAAAAATTGCGAAGGGTAGAATGGAAGAAGGAAAGGAAATTTACGGAGAGATGCAGACAGAACATGATTTTCGGGGCAAACAGAGATGACAGGATGGACTAAAGGGCATATAAGAGGGGGTATAGGGGTAGGTTATAAGTGCTTAGTGCAGTGAGGTAGAACCACTGTTGAGCTCGTTAACGGAAGGTGGGGTAGGAGGAGAGGGACAGGTAGAGAGTGGCAGGGTGAATGAGAGAGAGGCGGTATTGTAGGTGGGGGTATCCAGGGGAAGGGGAGTTGAAATTCAACAGTGTCCTGTTATCCTTATCTGAGCAGAGCGGTGGACGGCCCTACTGGTAGGACACCGGTTATAGGCGATGAGAGTTATTTATATATAGTGATGCAAGGGGGGGTGCTGTAGGAGGGGGTAGCAGAGGTCAACTGTTGTAATGGGGTAGTACCCAACCAGTGTGTTGGGTGATCCTGCCTGCACAAGGCAGTGATCTAGCAGTAACTGAGGGGATGCAGTAAAAGGAGAAATAGGGGAAAGGGGGTCAAGTCGTTGCATGCCATGTGCTATGGATCCTGCCTGCACAAGGCAGTGATCAAGCTCACACGAGGGAGGGAGATTAAGGGTAGAGAAAGAAGAAGGGAAGAACACTTAGGAGGAGAGAGAGTAAGGAACAAGGAGGAGGAGGAGTACAAAGGAAATAGGAGTGGTGGGGAGTAGGCATATGGTAATATGGGCTTAGGGGAGATGGCAGGGGGTATTAGGGAGGGTCATGGCAGGCACAGGAAGGGGCAAGGAAGTTCTTGAGGGCAAAGTTAATGGTTAATTAAAGGTAATCAACAGCAGCAGTGCAAGGTGGGCACCCCACCAAAGACTCAATGTGAACAGTTGTTGTCTCATTTATTAACACTTTTACATCTTGTTTCTGGGACTGATGCATGTGGCTGTGAACACCACAATGGTACCAACCTCCCTGGATCCCAGTACTGTTCCTAAATATCGGGCATACTTACATTGAGTCTGTGGATTTTAGAAAATGTATATTGTTTAAAATAACATTCATTAAATATCACTGTAATTTTATAGAACAACTTTTTAGAGCAACACTCCAAATTTAAAAAAAGTTTCTCTTTTAGTGAATTTCTACTCGATGTTGTCTGCTGTTATTTATTTTTTTTCCAAATATGTTCTCTCACAAAAACAGTGCCAAAACACTAAATCTCCAGATGTGGGCCACAAAGAACACAAAGTCAGCAATTACAAAGCAGACGAAGTCCACATTTGGGGAAACAGAACTGCAACATAACAGCATATATAGAGAACCACCACAAAGGAAAGAGGCAACCAACACAAACAAGATGGTAAAATAAAACAACAATATATCTAAGTTAGCGTGAAGAAGTTCATACCCATCAAATATTGTCCCAATCCCGATTCCCAGACACAAACTGACCCTGTTGCTAACATAGAGCATGTCAACATATGAAGCCCATTCTGCATCAAACATATGAAGAGCCCTTCTGACCTTATAGCTGCGATCATGGAATGTAAATAATGAATTACAGTGCTTTGACAGCCAAGTGGGCAGATGGTATGCAAAAAAAAAAATGCGGATCAGAATCAACTGTATGCCAACCAGTGAGGGGAATCTAGTGAATTAAACACCAGTGACGAAACACGATTTTCATGTACACCAATCACACCAGCAGCAGAAGATGCACAAAAATTAATCTCCATGTTCCCACGCTTGCTGGGGAGGATGCTAGCCACTTTAAAATAATGCTACACTTTCTTATACATAGGTGGAGTCCGAGGAGTGATTCCCACAAGACTAAAAGGGAATCTAAATCTTGTCTAACTTACAATAGTAATTGGACAAAAAATGAAATGCTCCACTTCAAGGGAAGACGTTGGAGTTCTGGACAGAGTTCTGTGCAAGTAAGCTTCCTTTTTATTTATTTGCTTTTGTTAACCGGGTAAGCACACTAGACAGCCAAGTGCCTATTTTCAGGTGCCACCCAGGAGGGTTACAGGGTAAAATTCGTACATGAACAGTTGAGGAGTCAAGTAAACACACAGAGAATAACAGGGATAACACTAGGTAGCTAACAGCAAATTGAGAACAGGTTGGCACATATGCAATACAATAAACTGTACATACAGGGTGGAATTAGGAGGCGAACATCAGAATACCTAACAGGTTCAATCTGAGTAAACAAAAACAATGATAAGTGCCAGCAGGGGGAATACTGAACAGGCAGCAGGAACAAGGTATTTCCCCACCCCTGACATGTTTTGCATGTCAGTGATTTCTCAAGGGTCCACACAATGCATGGAAAACCAGGAGCACCCCATCCCACAACTTACAGAGCAGACAGCCTACTGTCAAGCCATGGACACATCCACATGCAGTTACAAAGCATACCCAAGCAAACCAATATGGGTTGACAAGATTTAATGGATGAATTTACTTATTTACCGATGGAGAGTGTAGTCTATAAAGTCTATTGCAACAAACCAACACCCCCAACACTTTGTAATTTTTTTTTTTCCATATTACTTTTTCCCCTTCTTTTTCCATTTTCTCCCCGTACACCCCCTCGTGGTATGAACATGTGTGTTTGGAGGCACAGGCATGTCACGGAACTGCACTTCTTTGTCTCCCAACCACCGATGTTGCCCTCCGGCCTCCACTAGGGGGCAGCCAAGGAGCAGGACGACAACCCTCCCCTCCCTGGAAGAGCAGAGCAGTCCTTCGGACGCTCAAGCCTCTCCCTCTCCTGCCAACCCCTGGCATCCCAAGGTCACTCCCAACCCTTGGTTGCCGGCGTGGTGCGAAGTATGGCATCCAGCATCTCAACCCTCAGCATCACCAGGCTGGCCCACCTGACAACACCTTAGCACCACATATATCAATGTCTCTTGCCCATAGTTCCTAGGCAGCACCAATGTCCCCCATCAAATTAGTTAAGAGAGCATTATATGCCTTGTGGGGGGCAAGAATAGGTTACTCACTTGTAACCATAGTCCAAGGAATGGTATATGGTTCACACACACACACACACACTCTGACAGTTCCTCTTGAACAATGTTATTGGCTAGAATGTCTTTAAGCTAAGCTCCACCCACCACCCAGGTGGTATAACCCCTGATTCAACCCCATGACGTCAGATCTCACACACTGGAAGCAGGATCAGGTGACACTTGCCAGGGGATGCCAGGTAGGTTGTGTTGATGTGAACCATATACCCCTGCTAGAAAAAACAGTTACATACTTACCGTGACAGCAGATCATCGAGAGAATCTCTTTCATTAGGCCACACCTATAGAACTATAGCCGCCAGGCACTCGGACCACACAGAAACTTTTTGCAAGCAGTCCGCTAGGGGCCACCTATGATGACATCTTACATCAACACCTCCCATATAAATGTGGGTGGCCCATTCTCTCCTCAATTCCCTGCTGGAGATCATGCTCAGGAGACCTCCTTCTAGGGAACCATGAGAAAACATAACAGTTACGCAAGAACCTACCGTAACCACAGATCTTCGAGAGGTTCCTTCAGTAGGTCTTCACAAGTACCAGTAGGACTGTGCCCCCTGGCGTCAGGACTGCATGACAAACTTGTAGCTAGCAATCTGCAGAGGGGGACTGTCCCCAGGCGTCAGGTGATGGGACGTCAGCGTGACTATAAATAGGGGCGATTCCCCGCCCACCCTCCAGTTCTCCTTCCGGAGACCTCGAAAGAGGAAGCAGGAGAGAGGAGTGAAAACTCCTGATACCCTGAGCCCTGGATAAAACAAAGTCCTGGGAAAGGAATAAAGAGGAAAAAACAAAAGAGCTGGGGGAAGGTGGGTGGGAAATTTATTTTTATTTATTTTATTTATTTATTCAATCTTGGATTACAATACCTTTGAGCGGGAGACTGCTCTTTTACAAAGGTACCACGTCATAAAGGGTGGTTATTCATACATTGTGGGTTTAGGAGTATCTAGCTAGGTGAGTAAACAGACAAAAAAAAATTGTAAATAGGAAACAGAGATGGTTTTAACACTAGGATAATTCAGGTAACAGTAGCAGCCTAGGTGGCATTGTCAGGTAAAAGACAGTAAGCAGCTATTCAGACAGGAGAGTAGGGGGTACTGAGTGGGGGGGGGGGCATGATGACTATTTAGGGGGAGAGGAGAGTGCAGGGTATTGCAGGGCAAAAACAGGGACAATTCAGGGTAGAAGGACAAAGTAGGAGCAGCGAGGAGATGGTAACAACCTGAAAGGTGAATAAGACTGGGGTCCGAAGTGGGTGTGTGCAAGGTAATTATAAAGTACAGTCACAGGAGCTTTTCTTCAGTAGGTGTTGTCTTAGCTTGGTCTGAAAAACCCCAATCTCTGCATGGCGTTATGTTCAGTGCCGAGGTTAATGAGCCAAAATGGTGCCCGGTAGGCATATGACCTCTGCCCTTGGGAGGTTCTGCAGCGAGGGATGGTGAGAACCTGATGGTCAGAGTTCCTGGTGTGGTGTGGGCCTGTGAATAAGCTTAATAGGTTTGTGACTCCAGGAGGCTGAAGTCCGAGTAGTGATTTTTTAACTAAGAGGCAGGTTTGGTATTGTATCCTGTTTTCAAGTCGTAGCCACCCAGCCTGCTCATAAAGGTCACATGTGTATGTTAGTCAGGGGGACTTGGTGAGCAGTTTGCAGGCTTTGTTTAGGGCTACTGCTATCCTACGTAGTGAGGTGGGAGTGGCTGAGCTGTATATGACCAATCCATAGTCGATGACGAGACAACTGTGTTATGGATTGCGGTTTGGAGTGCTTCAGGTGTTGGGCATTTCTTGTGCCTGTGCAGGAGCCCAATTCTTATGTTGACTGTTTTGGCCACATTCTCAATGTGTTCTGCATAGGAGAGGGAACAGTCAAGCGTAACCCCCAGGTATTTGAATTGCTCCACTTGTTCAAGTGAAACCCCTGCGCAGTTAGTGATGTTAAAGGATGCTGCTTTGTGTTTGCTTCTAGTACCACTAAAAGCATTACTTTTGTCTTTTTATAGTTCAAAACCATCTTGTGGGCTCTGAACCAATCTTCAGTTTGTTTAAAAGCATGTTGTAGCTGATAGTTTAGGGTGTGAGGGTCATGCTAAGAAGTAAAAATAACAGCATCATCTGCATAGAGAAGTATCTGCTGGTCACACGATCGAGGTAGGCTATTTAGAAAGATGCTGAAAAGGAGGGGTCCCAGTATTGACCCTGGGGGAACCCACAATGAACTGGCAGGGGCCCAGATGTGATGTTTCCAATCCTTACCTGTTGGTAACGATCAGCTAGATAGCTTTTGAACCAGTTAGTAACGGGGTTAGAGAGGCCTAAAGAGGTGAGTTGGAAATCTAGACCTACTGCAGGAACCTCTCTCAAAGATCTACTGTTATGGTAAGTTCTTACGTAACTGTTATATCTTACTTCGAGAGGGTTCCTGCTGTAGGTCTTCACAAGTAGGACTGAACACCAAGCAATCAACTAAATAGAAAGAGTTGGAGACTAGATTCCGGGAGGAGGAAAATGTCTGCCAATGACAGTCTGCTCATGACAGACGTCCTTGCAGGACTGCTACACCAAAGCCAGCACTGCGTCTAGAAGCGATGTACACAGTGGACACATTTCTAAAGAAAGCAAAGGAAGTGGCCACTCCCCTAGTTGAGTGTCCCCTGACTGTCCTCGGAAGGGGCTTTTTATACTTCTGGTAAATGTAATGAATACAGTTTGCCAGCCACCTAGACAAAGTCTGTTTAGAAATAGCCTTGCCCTGGCACTTTTGAGCGAAGGCTCTGAAGAGTTAATCCGACTTGCGAACCTCCCCTCTACTGGAGTGCTCTGGGTAAAACACCAGCAGTTCAACATTCTGATTTTTAGGGTGAATTCCGAAACTACTTTCGGAAGAAAAGAAGGATTAGTCCGCAGAGCCTGTGGAAAATTAAATAAGTTTTTTTTACAAACTAGAGCCTGAAGCTCCAAAACTCTCTGAGCTGAAGTGATCGCAACTAAAAAGAGCATTTTCCACGAAAGGTAACGCATATCACTACTTGCTGCCAGTTCAAAAGGGGGCAAAGTAAGGTTTTCTAAAATTAAGATCCCAGTGGGGAACAGGATTTCGGACCGGAGGTTTGAGGTGAAGGATCCCCTTCAGAAAGGTTCTGAAAACCTCTAGCTGAGCTAGGGTTTTGCCCTCCACCAGAAGGTAGTAGGCTGAAACCCACAGAGAGATGGACCTTCAGAGAGGAATAACTGAGGTCCAACTCTGACAGGTGCAAGAGGTACTCTACGACCTGGGAAGCTGAGCAGGAAAACGGGTCTAGGCCTTTGGCTGTGGCCCAGATAGAAAATATTTTCCACTTCATGGCATACGTGGATCTAGTGGAAGGTTTTCTGACCTGCACTATGACCTGAGCAACTCTAGAGGAGACGTCATAGTGAGAAACCGCCATGTCCAAAGGTGCTACGCATGAATGTGGAGCATTTTGAGACTCGGATGTACAAGGGTGCCCTGCTCCTGGGAAAAAAGGTCATGAGAGAGAGGTAGAGGTATTGGGGGTTCCATCACTAGCTGTTGCAGCAGGGGGAACCATATCTGCCGAGACCATAGGAGGGCAATGAGGATCATGTGTGCCCCCCTGCCTGTAGCTTCAGTAGAACCTACTGTAGAATAGGAAAGGGAGGGAAAGCGTACAGAAATCTCCCTGTCCAAGACAGAGACAGTGTGTCTTGTCAAAAAACACCACGCCAGTGAATGAGCGAGCAGAAACTGGGTAGTTCTGCGTTGGATGGGGAGGGAAAGAGGTCTGTTTCAGGCCGACCCCACTGAAGGACGAGATCTTCCACTACTACCTGCTTTGGTTCCCACTCATGAGCTCGGGTGACCAAGTGGCTGAGACTGTCTGCCAGAATGTTGTGAGCGCCTGGAACATGGACTGCTGTCAATGACAGGCCATGCTGAACAGCCCAGTACCACACCCACATTGTTTCCCTGCAAAGAGGGTATGAACGGGTGTCTCCCTGTTTGTTGATGTACCAGACCATTGCCATGTTGTCAGTCTGGATGAGAAGTGTTCCCGAAACTAGGAGGGACTGAAATGCTTGGAGAGCATAGAGCACTGCTCTTGTCTCCAGAATACTGATGTGAAGATTCTCCTCCGTGGGAGACTATGTCCCTTGTGTTCGATGGTCTCCCAGGTGGGCCCCCCATCTGAGGTTCGAGGCATCAGTCATAAGATTCATGGAGGGCGATGGGGAGTAGAATGGAACCCCCATCGAGAAGCTGGAAGGGTCCTGCCACCAGAGGAGATCCTTCCGCAGACTGTTGGAGACTAGTATCTTCTGGTCCATGTCGTCCAAGCACTGATAGCATTGGACTCGAAGAGACCATCAGGTCACCCTTATGTGCAATCTGGCCAGTGGGACTATGGGTATGGCGGCCGCAATCCGGCCCAGCAGTATTAAGACGAAGCACACTGGGGTCCAACGAGAGGAGGCCACCAGCGTGGCTTGTAAGATAAGGGTCTCCACCCTGTCTGTGGGAAGGAAGGCCCTGCCCTGGACTGTGTCCAGCACTGCTCCTATGAACTGGAGACACTGAGAGGGTGACAGTTGAGACTTGGGATAATTGGCCATAATGCCAAGTCTGGAGAAAAGGTCCAGGGTGAAGGAAAGGGAATCATTCAGATTATCCTGGGATGAGGGTGAAATCAGCCAGTCATCCAGGTAAGGGAACACATAAAGGGGAAAGGGAGAGATAGTGAGACTGAAGTGGGAGGATGGAGGCCGCGTGGAGGATGACAACAGTAAAGCTGACATACTGAACAGGTATTTCTGCTCAGTCTTTACTGAGGAAGAGGAGGGTATGGGTCTGAAGGGAGTACAAGGAGTGAGAATGGTGCAGAAATGGACACAAGTCCCTTTACACCAGAAAGGGTCCTGAAGGAACTGGAAGTATTAAGAGTTGATAAAGCAATGGGGCCAGATGGGGTGCACCCCAGGGTCCTTAAAGAACTCAGAGAGGTGGTGGTTGAACCTCTGGCTATCCTGTTTAGCCGATGACTGGAAACAGGGGAGGTGCCCAAAGACTGGAGGACAGCAGATGTAGTCCCCTTATACAAAAGTGGGAACAAAGAGGAAGTGGGGAACTACAGACCAGTCAACCTCACCTCGGTAGTGGGGAAGATCATGGAAGCATTACTGAAGGAGAGACCTGTGGAACATCTGGTTGTCAATGGACTGCAGGATCCAAGGCAGCATGGTTTCACCAGCGGGAGGTGATGTCAGACCAATCTCGTTGAATTTTTTGACTGGGTGACTAGGGAAGTGGATCAGGGGAAGGCAGTGGACATGGCCTATCTGGACTTCAGCAAGGCCTTTGACACTGTGCCACACAGAAGACTACTACACAAACTAGGGAATATGGGTGTGGGCAGGACACAGAGGGTGGTGGTAAATGGCTGTCACTCCACAGAGGGAAGAGTGACCAGTGGGGTACCACAGGGATCAGTGCTGGGACCGGTCCTACTCAACGTCTTCATCAGTGACATTGCGCAGGACCTAGAAGGCAGAATTTCACTGTTCGTTGATGACACAAAGCTCTTAACAGAGTAGACACACCAGAGGGTGTAGACAGAATGAGAAGGGACCTGCAGAAACTTGAAGAATGGTCAGGGGTTTGGCAGTTGAAATTCAATGCAAAGAAGTGCAAGATAATGCATATGGGGTACAAAAACCCTGGCACAATATATCAGTTGGGGGTAAGGATATAGCATGCACCAGCAGGAAAGGGATCTTGGGGTTATCATCTCTGATGACCTCAAGGTAGGGAAACAGTGTGACAAGGCAGCAGGTAAAGTAAATAGGATGCTGGGATGCATAGGCAGGGGCATCACCAGCAGGAAAAGGGAGGTCATGATTCCACTATACAAGACACTAGTGAGGCCCCACCTGGAATACACTGTACAGTTCTGGAGACCTTACCTACGTAAGGACATAGACAAGGTAGAGAAGGTTCAGAGGAGGGCAACAAAGATGGTACATGGATTGCATCACAAGTCCTATGAGGACAGGTTGAAGGAATTGAAAATGTACTTCCTGGAGGAAAGGAGGGAGAGAGGGGACATGATAGAGACATACAAGTATCATACAGGGAGGAACAGAGTGCAAGAATACACTATTTTTAAGTGAAAAAGATGTTCCAGGACTAGAGGGCATGGGATGAAGTTGGAGGGAGGATGAGTCAGAGGAAATGTGATGAAGAATTTCTTCACAGAATGGGTGGTGGACAAGTGGAACACCCTGCCTGAGGAAGTGGTGGGGGCTGAAACAATCATGGGATTTAAGAATGCATGGGATAGACATAAAGGAATTCTGGAGGTCAGGGGTAAGGGGCAACAGAGTTCTAGGAAAACATAAACTGAAGTTACAAACTCAAATGGGCAGACTAGGTGGGCCATAGGCCCTTATCTGCCGACACTGTCTATGTATCTATGTATATAAATGCCCTTGCGACGCAAGGTGGACTTTACCACTGCCAGGCACTTGGTGAAAAGCTGAAGTGCGGAAGAAAGGCCGAAGGCGTGGTCCCTGAACTGAAAATGCTCCTCCTGAAAGGAGAATCTCAGAAAGCGGCGGTGGGCCAACAAGAGAGGGATATGAAGGTAAGCATCCTGCATATCCAGGGAACACAGCCACTTGTTTGGTTGGAGCAGGGACAAGAGTCCCAGGAGGGTCAACATGTGGAACCTCTTGTATTCTACGAAGAGGATGAGCATGATGAGATCTAGGATGGGCCCGAGATCTCCCATCTTTTTGGGCACCAGGAAGAAGTGGGAGTAAAATCCCCTTTCTATTTGTGTTGTTGGAATCTGCTCTGTGGTAGATTTTTGCAGCAGAGCTTGAATTTCCTGTAGGACACAACTTTGTAGTCCTGACAGGCAATGAGACCTGCTCGGTGGGTTGCTTGAGGGTCTGTCCAGAAACTCTATTGAGTGACCTATTGCAACCAGTTGTAGAACCCATGCATCTGCAGTTACGGCCCTCCACCCTTCCAGGTGGAGGCCGAATCTTCTCCACACAGGTTCCTCCATGGGGAAGGGAAGGGAGGTAACGGGGGGGGACCCGTAAGTCAGGACGTGAAGGGGAGGGGTGCCTTGACCCCACTGGCTGCCTCTGGAAACTTAGCTTGGGGGGGTCTGGACACCAGAACCAGGGGCCCCGACGCTTGTTTCCGTGTCTGCCCTGGTTCTGTTTGTTCCATTTCCATTGGGAGCGACAAAAATTCTGCTTGGGTTTTTGACCCGAATGATACATAGAGTGGACATCCTTCAGGGATTTGCCACTTTCTTGTAGTTCGGTGATTATATCTTTGGCGTCGCCCCCGTACAGAACTGGACCCCTGAATGGAGAGTCCAGAAGGTGCACTGTACATCCTGTGCCAAACCTGCGAGATGGAGCCAGGCATCTTAGGAAGATGCCCGTAGTCGTGCATCGCACCACCGAATCGACAGAGTCGTAGGTGGCTCATAGAGCATGGTGGCAGGACAATTTGTTCATTCTGATTTTGTCCAGAAGTTTATTCCTGAGCTGTTCATCAGGGACTTCTTGGATGTCCTTTTCCAGGTCGGACAGAGTCAACTTTTAAAAAGCCACCATGAGGGCTACATAGTTGAGCGAACGTATGGTACAAGTAGAGAAGGTATAGACTTTGCGTCCATATTGGTCCATTTGTTTCTACTCCTTGTTAGGAGGAGAGGCACTGAGATGTTTGGGCTGGGCCGATCTATCGTGGGCTGCAGTGATTACAACAGAATCTGCCTTAGGATGTGCCGTTATGTGAGAAAACCCTTCCGGGGGGTGGTAAGTCCTGCCGGCTTTCTTAGAAACTGCAGGAATAGATGACGGTTGCTGCCAAATGGTGGATGTCAGATCTTCGGCCCCATCCAGGGTAGAATAGGGAGGGGGTCCACATTAACCAGGTCCAGATGCTCAGCAAGTCTTCTGCACTTAGGGTCCAATTCCTGGGATGCCCAACTGTAGGATCTTTGAATGGACTGGAGGAGTTGCGTGAAAGACGGATCCTCCGGTGGGGATTTTGGCGACTCTTTTGGCTGAGGCTCTATGGGAGAGTGGGTTCTGACTGGTCCCCAAGTCGGAATCTTTATCTGAATCAGAGGATTCTGTCCTGCTTGGCAAAGAAGTGGCATCTGGAACTGCTCTCGGACTCTGGTCCCCAGAGTGATCCCCAATGGCAGACCGCCTGTGTCTCTGACAGATACTTTGCTGGAGGGGGCAGGGCTTCCTGGTGGCACCTATGGATCGGGGTAGCCCTGACTACCAACTGGGGCTGACCCAAGTCTTGTAGGAGCTGGGAGTTGGCGTCTTTCCATCAAGCTGGGATAGATTCTTGAGGTTCCGGCTGAGGAGGTGGAGAAGGCGGTGGTGGAGGGTATCCTGGGTACCCTATAGAGTAGGAGGGGTAGCTAGGTGGCTGGTACCAGTAGGGGTACTGGTGGTAACCCTGATACTGGTAAGCCTGACCTGGCGTCGGGTAACCTGGCATCGGAGGCAGGTAACCCAGCGTCGGACCCCCTGGCATTGGGTAGTGGGGAAACTGTGGTGTGTAGCCAGGATAGGAACCCTCTGGGCCCAACGTAGGAGTAGAAGGTCTGGAGGGAGGTGGCGCAGAGAGACCACTGGGATTTAGGTCCGTCGGCAGGTCTGGGGTCGGAGGTAGTACCCCGGAAGGTCCAGGAAAAATCTGGTCCATCTTGCCCGGAAGAGGATCTGGTGAAAGACCCAGTGACGGGTGTCTGACAGTGGGACCGGGACTGGCAAGGGGGTTAAGTCTGGAAAGGACCCCATCGATTGGTCTGCTGATGAGGCAGGGGTCTCGAAAAATAGGTCTAACATGAGCGGTTCCTCTAAATCAGCCCCAGAAATGTTGGGAAGTGTCAGTGATTCCCTAGAATGAGAACCTTTGCTGGACTTAGGGGAACCTGCGAGCTCGCTCTGCCGGATGTCAGGGACCACGAGAGAGTCCAATGGGAGAGAAGTCACCATGCAGTCATCGGGCAAGCCAGTGACTGACTTAGAGGCGATGGTCTGGCAGGCATCGGAGGGGCCAACGGCCGACTTAAAGACCACGGTCGGGCTGACAGAAGCCAGGAGGCTCGAGTCAGGTGGATCGACCTGTGCTGGGCACCCGGAAGAGGAACCAGAGGGCGACTTAGCGACCAAGCTAACAACAGGCTCCAAAACCACTTCCTCTGAAGAGGAAACCCCTGACTGCCCACTGACCTCAGCAGGGGGGAGAAGGCGTCCAATCTGCCAGAGTTGGAGAAGGCCCAGGAGGTGGGGTACTCACCGGGGTGGAGGCCCCACCAGATGTGGCGTTGGCTGTCTGACGGCTTTTCCTCTGAGGAGAACAGCTCCACTCCCGGTGTTTCTCCTTCTCCTCCTCCTTTTTTCTGGGGTAGGTGATGACGATCGTTCTCTCAGCTCCTGGAGCTCTTTTTCCATCGATGCCAGTCGTTTTAATAAGCGGGCATCGAGGGTCCTCTGATGATGGGTGCGCGTGGCCTGATTGAAAGACTGGCAGACTGAACAATCTGTGGCCTTGTGTTTGGGCCCCAGGCGGAGGATGCAGTAGGAGTGGTCGTCCTTGAGCGGGATCTGTGCACCACACTTGGAGCACTTTTTCTTGGGCCGATGTGAAGACATACAACACTGGAGAGAGATGAAAAAAATTACGGTAACCATCAAGAAAAATGGCAGGCGACAGAAGCTGCTGCACCACGAGGTCTGACAATTCAGGTGGATGGCAGGAAAGAACTGGAGTGCGCGGGTGGGGGACCAGCCCTATTTATAGTCATGCTGACGTCCTGTCATCTGACGCCAGGGGCAGTCCCCTGCTGAAAATTACTAGCTACAAGTTTGCCATGTGGTACTGACACCAGGAGGCACAGTCCTACTTGTGAAGACCTACTGCAGAAACCCTCCTGAAGTAAGATCTAACGTTCTAGCTACCAGATGAGGCTGGAAACAGCAGGTAGACCATCCTGGAAAAAGAGAAACAAGCTGTAGCGCTCTACTTCGAAGGAGGACGGCGGGTAGGATGGTATGGCCTGATGAAAGAGATCCTCTCAAATATTTACTGTTATGGTAAGTACATAACTGTTCTATCTTCTTCCAGGATATCTCTTTCATCAGGCCACACCTATGGAACGAGTACCGACAATAAAACAGTCTGGGTGGCTGAAGCCCACAGACCTAGGAAAGGAGGCTTTGGAGCAAGGCTAGGTTAAAATATGTCCTTTTTCGAGAGGCAATGTCCAAACTGTACTGTTTAGTGAAGGTGTGGACAGTACTCCAGGTTGCAGCAGCACAGATCTCTGCAGCTGACACATTCTTAAAACAGGCAACAGAAGTGGCCATGCAGCTAGCGGAGTGACCATGAATGGAAGTTCCTTACTGTACTTTCCTATAACAAAAGACTATACAGTTGGCCATCTATTTGGACAGACACTGTTTAGAAATTGGTACACCCACTATTTCTCAGGGGCAAAGGAAACAAAAAGCTGCAAGGACTTCCTGCAGTCCTTTGTACAGTGTACACAGCACCAGAGTATTATATGTAAATCTTAAGTATGGAGTAAAGCTCCCCCTAGATTGGCATGCTCAAGAAAATAAACTGACAGGTGGATAGTTTGATTCAGAGTAAACTCAGGTACCACCCTAGGAAGAAACTTAGAATTGATATGTGAAGACACCCTGTCTTTATTTAAAATCAAATAAGGAAGCTCACACATTAAAGCCTGAAGCTCTGAAATCCTTCAAGCAGAAGTAACAGCGACTAAAAATAAAATTTTCCAAGGAAGGAAGCGTGGGCCAAAGTAAGCTTTTCTAAAATAATATTTAGGTCCCAAGCCAGGACTGGTTTGCGGATAAGAGGCTTTAAGTGCAGAATGCCTCTCAAGAACGTCCAGGCCACCTCCAGCTAAGCAACTGTACAACCACTGACAGGCACATGGAAAGCTGAAATGGCAGACAAGTGCACTTTGACAGAAAAGTATTGCAGTCCTGAATCTGACAAGAACAACAAGTACTCTAAAACCTGATTCACTGGACATGTGAAAGTATCCAGGTGATAGGAAGCAGCCCACAAAGCAAACCGCTTCCACTTCATGGAATAAGTGACTTTGGTAAAAGTTTTCTGGCAGCCAACAGAACATCAGTCACCTTTTGAGACACCTCAAACCTAGAGATGGCTGTGTCTTCAGAAGCCAGGCATGGAGAGGAGTGACTTGAGGTCCACACAGACCAGGGTTCCCTGTGCCTGTGATAGTAAACCCTGGCACACAGGCAGAGGCACTGGTGGTTCCACCGACAATTGCTGCAGTAAAGGGAACCAAATCTGACAAAGTCAAAGGGGAGCGACGAGTATCAGAGTGGCTCCCTCCATCTGGAGCTTGATTAACACCCTCTTGTTTAGAGGGAAGGGAGGAAAGACGTAAAGGAACTTCCTCTTCCAACAGAGGGACAACACATCTCGCCAAAAAAATCTAGGCCTTGGAACGAGCAAAAAGGAAAGCAGCAGTTTTGCATTGAGTGGGGATGCAAAAAGGTCCAACTCTGGACAACCCCAAACAGTTGTTCTGCTGAGGCCAGCAGTTCCCACTCATGCATTCTGGACTGCGATCTGCTTAGTCTGTCTGCCAAGACATTTTGGACACCTGAAACATACACTGCCGGTAGTTCTAAACTGTGTTCCACAGCCCAATACCAAACCCTCATCGCTTCCCTGCACGGGGTAAGAATGAGTTCACCCTTGCTTGTTTATATAGTGCACCACATTGCTACTGTCTGTCTGTCTGCACCAGCAAATGTCCCAAGGAATAGATGGGTCTGGAAGTCTTGCATAACATACAGAAGAGCCCTCATATCTAGGAAGTTTTTGTGGAAGATGCTCTCCACTTTCGTCCATGTTTCCTGAGCCTGAAAAGATCCCAGATGTGCCCCACAGCCCATCCCCGAGGCATCTGTAGTAAGAATCTGATGAGGGGAGGTGATCAGGAAAGGAACCTCTTTCGGTAAATGGCTGGATTCCATCCACCACTTAAGCACCTTTCTAACGGAATATTACGAAGACCTTCTGCTCTAGATCATTGGTGCGAGGATCCCATTGGAACCTTAATGTTTACTGGGGAATCCTCATATCCAGTATGGCCAGTGGTACTATGACAATGGCTGCTGCCATCGGGCCCAACAGTCTCAAGAATGTTGTGCCTGTGACAAACCTGTTGTTGCAGACCATCTGGGCCTGTGCAATCAAAGCATTTGGCTCTGCCCTGGGGCAGAAAGGCTAAGCCTTGAGCAGTGTCCAAGACTGCCCCTATGTAGTGCAGGCTCTGACAAGGAGTCAGGACTGAATGATCATGATCCCTAAGGCATTGAACAGCTGCCTGGTACATGCTACGGTCCAGTAATGCTGCTCTTTTGAGCGAGTTTGAGCAGCTAGTCGACCAGATAGTGGAAGACACACATTCCTTCTTTCCTGAGGGCTGCTGCCACTACTGCTCAGCATTTGGTAAAGACCCATGGCACAGATGATAAGCCAAAGGACAATACCCTGACCTAGTAGTATTCCCCAGGAACAAGAAAGTACAGTTAAGTAGGAACTTACCATAACAGTAGATCTTTGAGAGAGGTTCCTTCAGTAGGTCATCACATATAGGACTGGTGCCACCTGGCGTCGGGCAGCACAGCAGACTTTTCTAGCAATCCCTGATGGGGGAACACCCACCCAACATCACGTGACCGACATCAGTGTGGCTGAATATAGTGGGCAGTCACCACGTCCGCCCTCCAGTTCTCCCGCCGGAGTCAGGAAGAAGCCTGACAACAGGAGCGAACAGGATTGGAGTCCCTGTAAAAAAACAAAATGAGGGGAAGGAGGGAGAGAAAAATATGATCTACTGAAGGAACCTCTCTCAAAGATCTACTGTTACGGTAAGTTCCTACATAACTGTACTATCTCACTTCGAGAGGGTTCCTTCAGTAGGTCATCACATATAGGACAGAGTCCCAAGCAGTCCCTCCAAAGAGAGACCGAGAGAAACTAGGGAGAAGGAGAAATAACTCCAACAGAAAAAACTGGAATCCAGAATGGACCCAGCCTAGGACAGAAGGCCCTGTAACACAGCTAGACCGAAACCAGCCATCTGCCTAGAAGCAATGACCAGACTGTAGTGTTTGGTAACGGTATGGACAGAACTCCAAATGACTGCGGCTCAGATATCAGCCGTAGAAACATTACGCAAAAAGGCAGCAGAAGCAGCCATGCCCCTAGTAGAATGACCTCTTATCGTACCCGGCAGAGGTTTTTCATACTTCTGGTAAGAATACCTAATGCAGTTGCCTAACTATTTGAAAGGGCCCTGCTTAGAAACTGGCTTGCCCTTTGATCTGGGGGCAAAAGATATAAAAAACTGGTCACAGCTAAAGAATTCTTTTGTTCGGTGAGTGCAACACTGAAGAATCTGTGCACGTCCATGGTATGGAGGAGTGCCTCACCTCTATTGGGGGGGGGGGCCGAAAGTACACAGGAAGCTCTACTGATTAGTTCAGTGTGGCTTCTGACACCACCTCAGGAAGAAACTTAGGATTTGTTCTACGGACCGCCCAGTCCTTATGGAAAATAAGATAGGGCTCTTTACACACCAGAGCGTGAAGCTCCGAAATCCTTTGGGATGACGTGATGGCAACCAGAAACAATGCCTTCCAGGAAAGGAAGCGCAAGTCACAGCTCATAGCCGGCTCAAAAGGAGGAAGGGTGAGCTTTTCCAAAACAAAATTCAAATCCCAAGGTAGAGTTGGACTGTGGATGGGGGGGCTTCAGATGGAGAATCCCTTTCAGAAAGGTTCTGGAGACTTCCAACTGAGCCACGGGTTTATCATCCACTAGCTCGTGGTACAGCAAAATTGCCGAAAGGTGGACCTTCAATGAGGAATATGATAGACCGGAGTCTGACAGAGGGAGGAGGTATTCCATGACTTGAGGGGCAGAACAAGAGAAATGGTTCCAACCCTCGGCCGTTGACCAGGTGGAAAGTCGTTTCCACTTCATGAAATAAGTGGATCAAGTAGAGGGTTTTCTTGCCTCAATGAGGACTTGAGCAACCAGGGAGGAGATCCCAAAGTGAGAGATCACTATGTCTGCAGGAGCCATGCATGAAGGAGCAGAGTCCTAAGCCTCGGATGTACTAGCCGACCTTGGTCCTGAGTCAGGAGGTCGTGGGTCACTGGAAGTGGAACCAGTGGTTCCCTGGAAAGCTGTTGTAGCAGCGGAAACCAAATCGGTCTCATCTGTCTCGGCCAAAGAGGAGCGATGAGAATCATCTTTGCCTTCTCTGCCTGAAGCTTGAGGAGGACCCTCTGGAGAATGGGAAATGGAGGGAAGGTGTACAAAAATTTCCCTGTCCAGGAGAGAGAGAGAGCTTGTCATGCCAGAAAGCACCATGCCCTGGAACGAGCGAGCACAAACTGGGAAGTTTTGCACTGAATTGGGAGGTGAAAAGGTCAATTTCCAGATGCCCCCAATGTAGGAACATGGATTCTGCCACTTTCTGATGTAATTTCCACTCGTGAGCTAGGGTCCGAGACCTGCTGAGACTGTCCGCCAGGACATTTAGAACGCCTGGTATGTGCATGGCCACGAGTGCCAGATTGTGCTGGACCACCCAATTCCACACCCACATCGCCTCCCTGCACAAGTGGTATGAGCGGGTTCCTCCTTGTTTGTTGAGGTACCAAACTACCGACATATTGTCCATTTGGACCAGCAGTGATCCCTTGGGAAGGAGGGTCTGGAAAGCCTGTAAGGTGTACAGGACAGCCCTCATCTCCAGAATGTTGATATGCAACGTAGCCTCCAAGCTGGACCACAGTCCTTGGGCTTGGTGCTCCCCTAGATGTGCTCCCCATCCCATGTTTGAGGCATCTGTGGCTAGGGATGCCAGGGGAGCTGGGTTCCAGAAGGGAAGACCCAAAGAAAGATTGCAGGGATTCTTCCACCAAAGCAATTCCTTCTGAACCACTGAGGAGACCAGTACCAGATGGTCCAGGTTGTCCAGGAGTTGATCCCACTGCACACGCAAGGACCACTGAGTTACCCTCATGCGGAGCCTCGCAGAAGTGGAACAGTGGTGATGGAGGCTGCCATCAGGCCAAGACGGCAAAGGATCTCCCAGGCTGGGATGGTCCTGGAAGAAGCAACTCAAGAAGCCTGACGGATCAATGTCTCCACCCTGTCTGGAGGGAGGAAGGCTTTGCAATGGACCGTATCCAATACTGCCCCGATGAACTACAGTTTCTGGGATGGGGTCATGGAGGATTTGGGAATACTGACAGTAATCCCTAGTCTGTTGAAAAGGGACAAGGTAAAAGAAAGAGCCTCTAGTAAAGAGTCCCTGAACGGGGCTGAAATTAGCCAATCGTCCAGGTAAGGGAAAACTGCAATACCCCTGTGGCATAAGAAGGCCGCAACCACTGCCAGGCACTTGGTAAACACCCGGGATGCTGATGACAGACCAAAGGGGAGCACCAGGAATTGGAAGTGTTCCCCCTGGAACTGAAACCGCAGGAACCGGCGGTAGCTGGACAAGATGGGGATATGCAGGCAAGCATCCTGCTTGTCCAGAGAACACAGCCAATGGTTCTCCAGAAGGAACGGAAGGAGACTCTGGGGTGTCAGCATCTGAAATTTTTTGTACTCAACAAAATGATTTAGGTTGCTTAAGTCGAGGATGGGTCTGAAATCCCCAGTCTTTTTTGGAACCAGAAAAAAAAAGGAGTAAAATCCCCTTCCCCTTTGCCGGAGGGGAACCTGCTCTATTGCTTCCCTGAGCAAAAGGCTGTGCACCTCTCCTCGGACGAGAAGAGCCTGATCCCTTGAATAGGAGGATCTTTTTGGTGGAGTTTCTGGAGGAAAGTCCAGAAACTCTATCGTGTGTCCAATGGACACTAGCTACAGGACCCATTCGTCAGAGGTTATTGCCCTCCACTCCTGCACGTGGCAGGTGAACCACCCCCCCCCCACCTGCTCCCTGTCGAGAGACTGAGGTGTAAGTGGGGATAGCAAGTCAGGAAGTGGCTGGACACTGAGGGGCAGAACCCACTGCACGCTTTGATTCTGGAAGCTGAGGGTGGCTAAAGCCATGGCTTTATGCGTGCTCTGATGTCACGCCGGGGCTTGCTTCCTCTGCCTCCAGGTCAGTTTCCAAAAGGGCTGCTGTTGCTGGTTGCCCGATCGGTACACGGACCTCATTGACCAGAGGGCGAGACCTCTGTCCTGCAGGTCCATGATGTCGTCCTTGGTGTCCCCAGCAAATAGTACAGAGCCCGTAAAGGGGGCATCCTGAATCGCTGACTGAACTTCATTAGCAAGTCCAGAAAGGCAAAGCCAGGAATGCCATCTGAGGGCAACAGCAGTTGCCAAGGTGCGAGCCACAGAATCGACAGAGTCATATGTGGCTCGCAAAGCATGCCTACAAGAAAAATGAGTGCGGCATAGATCCTTGGCAAGCTCCTCTTTCATGCTCAAGGGTTCTATAGCCTGGACCTGAGCTTCCATCCTGGCCAAGGTAGCTTTTTGCCACATAATTGAGGGACCGAAGGGCGCATGAGGCCGAAGCGTAAAGCTTTCTCCCAAACTGGTCCATTTGCCTTGACTCTTTGTCCGGAGGAGAGATGCTCATGTGCTTGGCTGCAGCAGAGCGTCATGAGCAGCGGAGATGACCACAGAGTCAGCCTTAGGGTGTGCTTTAAGAAAAGGGGCATCCTTCGGCGCCCGGTAAAGTCTGTCCACCCACTTGGGGACAGTCGGGAGGGAATGAGGCATCTGCCAGACCACAGAGGTGAGGTCCTGGTGAGGTCCAATCCATGGAGGAATAGGGACCGAAGACTGAGACTCCAGGTTCAGGTGCTCAGCCAGTCTCTGTCTCGTGGGGTCTTGTCTCTCTGACTCCCAATCAAAGAAATCCTTCATGGACCTCAGAAGGTCCGAGAAAGCAGGGTCCTCTTGGGGGGGGGGGGACTTAGGGGAAACCTTGCCTGATGGACCCTCGGGCTCCTCCAGGACATCCTCCACCGAGTCGTCGGCCCCCTCATCATCACTGTCATGTCCTGATGAGTTTCCCCGAGACATGCACAGTGGTTATGGAAGAGGTGCTTGGGAATGGATACCTTGGAGACTGTGGCAACGGGAGTCTCGTCTCCAGGTCAGACACCAACTCCGACTGTGCCCCCTGCCACCAAGACTGGATCAGAGTCTCAAAGTCTGGCGCAGGTGGAGGGGGGGAGGAGGAGGTTGAGGTTGAGGCTGAGGGGGTGGAGAAGAAGGAGGAGGTAGGACAGGTGGTGGGTGGTAGTGGTAACCCTGGTACCCTGGTAATGGTATGGGTGGTAGGCAGGGTAGTACTGCCTATACTAACTGTTCCCAGGATACCCAAGAGGGTAGTGTGGGACAGTCTGGGGTCGTGTGTAAATCCCCATCATCAGATCTAACAGCGGGGGTACCCATGTCAGACCCGCAGTAGTGTAGATAGGCTTGGGATCCAGCGTCAGGATAGCCATCGTCAGGGGGACCGACGGGACAGGCACTGGAAAGGGATCCGGCATCGAGGGAGCCGGCATTGGAGCCGGACGAAGGGCTCACGGTGGGACCGGTCTGGCATTGGAGCCAACAACTTAGGCTGACCGCTGGGCCCTGGCTGTGGAACAGTCGTCGGAATGTCCGGTGTCGGCAAAGGGTTCGCCAGGTCTGATGGAGGGATTGGCGCCAGTGTCAGCTTAATACGAATCCCACCAGAGGGAGGAGGAGGAGGGGCCTTCACTGAAAGGCTGGACAGCCGAGGAGGGGCCTCCTGCTCCGTAACACCATCAGGGGAACGCGGGACAGACCCCAAGGCCTCGACGGCATTGAGGGGTTCAGCGCTATCCTCACCTGAAGTACCCATCAGTGAAGAAAAGGGTACGGGGTGAAGGAAGAGAGGGGAGAGGGGCCTTCTCCTCCTGGTCCTGCCAGTTGTCAGGTGAGGCGCCGCTAGGCCCCGATAGGTGAACCACGCCTGAGCGGCCGTCAGAGATGGGAGTCTTAGCAGGCGGTGTCAGGCGGGTGGGGGAGGAGCCCCTTGATGACTTATCGGGTACCGGGTTGGTCCCCGTAGGCTAGAAAGCCGGCTTACCGGTGGCCATGCAGTCCCCAAAGGAGCCAGGGATCGACTTAGTGGCTGGTGCAGTCATCGGAGGGGCCGACGACCGGCTGACCTGCGGAGGATTTACCAGACTTACCGTCCAACTTCTTGGGCGGTGGCTGGGCCTTGCTCGTCGAGGGCCCCATGGCCTCTTCCGCACAGCACTCCCGCTCCCTAGACTTCTCCTTATGGTGTTTCTTCAGAGGAGATGATTTTTCGAAAGAGAATTCCTGAATATGGTCCATCTGCTTCTCCAGAGACGCTAAGCAGGTTTTTAAGAGGTGGGCCTCCGCTTCTTGGTGGCCTGGTTGAAGGTTTGGCACTCCGGGCAGGAGGAAACAGGAAGGTCTGGGCCCAGATAGATGACACACTTAAGGTGACTGTCCTTATGTGGAATCTGCATACCACAGGACGAGCACTTCTTCTTAGGTGAAGACTTCAAGTAAGCAACGAAAGTTGAGAGGAAAATAGGGCAAAGGAAAAATTCCGACGCAAGAACTTACACGACGATCACAGTATGGAAGTCTGCAATGCAACTGACACGAGGCGACGGCGGGATAGAAATGGAGGGCGGCATGGGGACCGCCCACTACATACAGCCACGGTGACGTCGGTCATGTGACATGGGGTCGGGGATCCCCCGGCAGGGATTGCTAGAAAGTCTGCCGTGCGGCCCGACGCCAGGTGGCACCAGTCCTATATGTGATGCCCTACTGAAGGAACCCTCTTGAAGTAAGATCCTGCGGTACATTCTGTGAGGACGACAAATCTTGATACACAGGTGAGCATTCTGCATGTCTAGGGAACATATTTAGTCACATCCTTGTAGTAGTGGCAACAGGCCTTGTAGAATAACCATTCTGAACTTCTTGTACTGACTAAAGAGGTATACAGCCCTTAAGTCCAGAATGGGTCTCAGATTCCCTGTCTGTATGGGTACTAGGAAGTAGTGACAACAGAACCTCCTGTTCCTTTGTTCCCAAGGAATTTGTTCTATGACCCTTTTTTGTATTAGGGCATGTACTTCCTCTAGTAGTACAGGTATGTGTTCTGGAGGATAGGCTAAAGGAGTTGGTGGATGGTCTGGAGGTAACTCCAGAAGCTCTATAGCATGGCCCTGTTCTACTATCTGAAGGACCCAAGCATCTGAAGTGATTTTTTTACACTGGTCCAGGTGGAGGGAAAGGCGACCCCCTACTGCCACCTTCAAAAGGTACTGGTGGGTGGGGGTCTAAGAAGAAAAAATTACTTACCATAGTAATTGTGTTTCTTCCCAGTGATGCTCAGATATTCATAAGTTTATGCAGTAGCCTTCTAAGGTAGAACTGCCCGGAGAGATGGAACATATGCAAATGATGGAATCTTTTGCATGAGCCACTTTTCAAATGCTGCATTCTACTAACTGTCTTTGCTCTAAACCCTCAGATTGCCTAAAAGCCTGGAAAGACAGGCCCATGAGGACTACGTGTGACAATGATGACAATACTGAGCATGATAACAATAATAAAAATAATAATAATTATAGTAGGAACTCCTTTAACACCCAGAAAAAGGGCCTCCAACAGGAGGGCGGAAGTTATGAAAGAATACCCCTGAATGGCAGAATCACCTGGCAAGGGGGGGAATAATAACAACAGTGAATGCAATCACAACATATGTGCCACACATTACATTTATACCCCTGAGAGCACAGTATACAGGAGTGCAGAGGCTGAAGTTCTGGAAGGGGAGGTAGGGAAGGAAGTTATGAATATCTGAGCATCACTGGGAAGAAACACAATTACTATGGTAAGTATTTTTTTCTTCTAACCCCAGTAATGCTCAGTATATTCATAACTTTATGCAGACCGCCAAGCAGTACCCCGGGAGGTGGGTACAGAACTCTAATTTGGAAACAGACTTTGCAGGACTGCTGTGCCAAACCTAGCATCACCCCTAGATAAAATATCCAGATTGTAATGCTTTGTAAAGGTGTGTACTGTTTTCCAGGTAGCTGCTTTACAAATGCCCAGTAATGGAACATCCCTGGCAGCTGCTAAAGTAGCAGCTGTCCTTCTTGTGGAATGAGCCCTCAAACCTTACCAGCCTTTGTGTAGCAGAACTGGATACACTGGACTATCCATCGAGAAATTAACCTTTTGATGCTGGATTAGCCTTTCCCACATTTCATAGGTCAGGAGCAGGTGTTTCCTATCCTGCCTATGAACTGTAGTGGTTGTCAAGTAGTAGCTAAAAACTCGTTGACATCCAAACAATGAAGACTCCTTTCACTTGAACCAAAGTGATCAGTGAAAAGACAAGTAAAGTAATGGTTTGGTTCAAATGGAAATTAAAATCCGTTTTAGGAAGAAACTTCCTGTTTATTTTCAGGATCACTTTGTCTCATGAATGAAATGTAGCCATGTTCAATGCAGTGAGACTGGGGCTCACTGATTTCTCTGACAGAAATTACCATAAGGAAAGAACAATTTTCATGTGGCATATCTCTAATAAACTGAAAGTATAGGCTCAAAAGGGGAACCCATGAGCCTAACCATACACACATTTAGGTACCATGTTGGCACCGGTTCCTTGTGAGGGTATGTGCAAATAGGATAGGCCTTTAAAGAACCTTTTGAAAACAGGGTCTGGGGCACAGAGAAATAGAGGAACATTCTGTCCAGTGAAATATAAATATATGCTTCTAAGGTACTGAACTGTAAGTCCAGTAAATGCAATAGGTAAGATAGTCCAGCACAGCTGGGACACCAGCCTGTACTGTTATGTGTAAAGCCCTTAAAGAGCCCTTTTGGAGATAGGATCTGGAGCGACTTGAAACATCTTATCTAACTGATATGCAGGCTGATGCTACAGCTAGGTGGACCTTAAGGGTGCTGGACTGCAAGTCCAATGAATGTAAATAAGAAAATAATCAGACACAGCTGGGACCCCAGCATGTGCTGGTACCAGTTCCTAGTTGAATAGCAATAGAAAAAACCTTTTCCATTTGAAGCATAGATTTCCTTAATAGAGGGACTCCTGTAACCACTTAAAAATGTCCAAGACATTTTCAGAAAAATGCAATTCCACATATTGTAGGCCCCCCAAGAGCCATGCCTCGAGCCCAAATTTTAGGTACAGGAGCCTCCCTTGGTTGGAGGTTAGCAGAGTGTACCTCCGAGGAAGGTGTATTGGTTCAAACCCAGACATGGAGAGTAGCAGAGAGTACCATGGCTGCCTGGCCCAGTCTGGTGCTATCAAGAGCACTGATGCTGACTGGCACCTGAGCTTAAGAAATACTCTGTACACCAGAGGGAAAAGAGGAAAAGCATGTAGATGCTTCTCTGACTAATCCACAGCCAGAGCATCCAGAGGGATTGTTCCCGTATCTGGTGGTCTGCCATAGTACAGTGGCAGGTGGTGGTTCTGGTGGGACACAAAAAAGTATACCGCTGGGGAGCCCCACCTCCTAAAGTTTCATGCACCACCTGACTGTCCAAATCCCATTTATGATTGGCCTAGCTGATTTAAGTCAGGGTATCTGCCCAGGTATTGTCCTTGCCTGGCAGATGAATAGCCCTCATGGAGCATCCTATACTGACTCCCTATTATCATAAGTCTTCTGCAGGCAGGGCTTGACTTTATCCATCCCTGCTTGTTTGTGTAATACATTGCGGTGGTACTGTCTCTTCTGACCCGTACCACTTTCCCTGTACTAGTTGTGTGGAAACCCTTAGTGTCAGTGACACTAATCTTGGCTCCAGCAGGTTTGTGTGCAGTGACTCTGTGCTGGGATGGTGTGAACCCCAGATGGTAGTCGACACTAGCAGAGATGCATCTGTTGACTGAACAATTGATGGGGACTCTTGCTGAAAAAAGGGGAACCCTTTCCTCAGGTTGGTTTCTTCTTTCCACCCTTGGGTGACCTGTCACAATATTTGTCGTTATCAGAATTAGTTTTAAAGGAGGGACCTTTCCCTAGTGAACCCAGAGGTGAAACTGAATGTTCTTCATCCATACCCTGGACTCCAGGACTGTGCCAGTGGCAGGTGTCATGGGGCCAGTAGCTGAAGAAACTGTCTTTTGGCTTTTTGTTTGTTCAGGCTGAATGAGCCCACTATCAGTGGGATACATCTTGCCCTGCTGAGAGGCAGGTAGGCCCTGCCTTGCAAGGTATCTAACTCTGCTCCTATGAACCGTAGTGCCTAAGCTGGCTGAAGGACAGAACTTCTTTAGATTATCAGGAACCCTAGCGACTTCAGGAGCCCCTAGGCCACTTGCTGGGTTGATTTTACAACCCCTCGCCAGTCATCTAGGTATGGGAAAACTGTGACACCTTGTCTTTGAAGGTGTGTCAGAAACCCTGCCAAGCACTTCATGCAGACTCTTGGAGAGTGACCTGATGGGAGTATGCACCTGAGATACTTTCTGTGAAATTCCCTTATGAAGGTGAGGAAATAAGCACCCTTTAAGACCAGTGATGCCAACCCTTCCCTTGTCTGGAGTGTTGACGGAATCAGTGACAAAGTTATCATTTTGAACTTTGGCCTTGTTAAAAATGCCTGTTTAATACTGTGAAGTCGAAGACAGGCCAGCACACCCCATTCTCTTTGTGGTACCTTTTGCTGTACTAGGACAGGCTCCACTTTGTGACAGTAACGTGTTTTTAATCTTTTTTTTTTTTTTTTTCTGCTGGCAGGGATTTGAACTCTGAGCCAATCCCTAACCCACTGTGGTGCCTGAAGTACCCTGGTGTGGGTACTGCTGATACTGAGGCACAACTCTAGCCTATTAAAAGAAAGGCTTAATGTGAAATGATCTGTCTCTGCCTCCCCTTCCATATGTTTTAGTGGAGGGGAAGCTTTCCTTTGCAGAACTGCAACTATAGGTGGTTTTTGTATACATCCACCTTTGTTATGTAAGCCTTTATCTTTCTTCCAAGAGGGGATGACCCTCAACTGGAAAAAAAAATAGCCTTTGGTTTGGGTATCCTGAATGAGATTTGTGACTCTCAGCCAGGCAAACCCCTTTGAGCTACTTAATCTGCCATTTATCTGGCAGTAGTGCCCGTAAAAGCAGCAGACATATGACTGGTATTTGACTGCTCTCAAACCCAACTTAACTGTTTCAACTAGATCATCTAACTGGAAAGTCTGAGCCTTGACTGCCATAGCAAGGACAGACTGCAATAGAGACTTTTGGTATGGAGCATCAAAGGCTTGAAAGCCGTGATGTCAATTTTCCTGAAATCCTTGTTAGGAGGAATGCCAGGGTATCTTTGCCTTGTTACAGGCTGTCACTTGTACTACTCCTTGGTGAACAGGGTGGAAGAATAAAAATTCAGCTCCCCCCCCCCCCGTCCAGCTGATATTTCTTATCCAGCCTTTTTTCAAGAGGAGAAGAGGCAGCTTTGAATTTGTATTAATTCTTAAAAGTATCTTTCCTGAAGAATGTATTCACAGGAAAGAAAAGCTTTTAGTGGGTGTCAGCCCAATCATTTCTCACAATATATGAAAAGTGAGGAATAATTCTCAAATGCTCTGTGGGAATAGCCCAACTCCTGTTCAGGGAAAACCTCAGTTTAATAGGTTCCCCTTTCTTCTATTTAATCTTAAACATATATTCTTCCTCTTAATAATAGGAAGACTGATCAGAGAAGAAATACTGCTTTGCAGTTGTCTGCTGTTGAGAAACAGACAGCCCTTGCAAGCCTAAAGTTTATTTATTTATTTTTTTTTAAACCATTCAAGGCATTTTTCCACACTTTCTCCTAGAAAGCTTTACAATTTCTGCAGAAGTTGTTAGGCTTTATTGCAGACACAGAAGTCCCCAAATGCTGTCCAGCAGGAGGTTCTGTGTTTGATTTATTTGAGAGAACCAGGGAGTCAGCCGGTTCAATAAGTCTAGCAGGCACAGAAGTCCCCGTACGCTGTCTAGCTCAGTGTGCTTAGTTTTATTTTATTTCTTAGAGGGAACCAGGTAGTCAGCCAGTTCAGTAAGCCTCTCAAGAACTGCTTGTATACCCGTCTCAGGGGTAGCAGTTACAATAATTGTTGTGGTTTCAGCCACAGAAATTTAGGGTGTCTGCTGGTCAGTGCTAAAGGGACCCTTAGGTGGTGATAGTTTTTTTTTTTTTTTAGCCTTATCCAGGCATGTTTAAATAGTTTTCTGAGGACATGTAATGCAGATTTCATTCTGCTTGGAAATGAACATGCCCAGAGAGCAAACAAAGACTGTTTGCCTTAACAAATATCACCACTCTCAACACATGATTCAAAACCAGTTTTCTTTCTCAGTTTTTCTGACATTTTCCAATAAAACCGATAAAAGTTGTGACCACTAAATTAAATGTATTTATTTAAACTTTATTTAACATTCGCGGTCGGTTCCCGACCGATGAGGAACCGATCGGGACCAGAAACCCAAGTAAAATGAAACTGAGGCTATCGGTTCAAAACCCAGTATTAGCGGTTCTTAAAACAAGCTAAATTAAATAAAATTAAACATAACTAGCAGAGTTTTTTTTAGTCAGAAAACTCTGATAAATGTAAAATACACTTCGGCTTCCCCCCCGCTTATACCGAACCGGAAGAAACCGATAAACTTACAATTTAAACATTAAAACTACGGGTTTACTTAAAACTATAAAAGTAAGAAGGCAGCAAATGAAATATAAAGAAATATAAATTTTGTAAGTTTTCTCACATCAGAACAAGATGATGAGATGATGAGGAGAGGATCTCTGAGCGTCTAGTCTTGACAGGTGGAGAGAAAAATCTGAGGGTTTAGAGGAAAGGCAGTAGGTAGAATGTAGCATTTGAAAAGTGGCCCATGCAAAAGATTCCATCATTTGCATATGTTCCACCTCTCCGGGCAGTTCTACCTTAGAAGGCTGCTGCATAAAGTTATGAATATATTAAGCATTAGTGGGGTTACAATAAGTCATACAGATGTAGATCCTGCGGCTGCAGCCACATTCCCACCTTTAGGGGCTTTTGACTGGGCAGCTGGCGTGGATCCTGGGGCAGGCAAAACTGATCCTCCTCTGCTTGTACTTTGTTGTCTGGCCCCTGAACGGTGTCTAATGCTGGCCAGACAAAAAGGCACCCTCTGCCTACTTCTTGGTTGTGTATGGTAGAGGTAGTGTACTGATTTCAAAGTCCTGCCCAAAGCCTGTAGGTTTGAAAGGATATCCTGTACGCCTGCTCCCGAACAGCTTGTATCCTCTGAATAGGGCATTTAGGATAGATTGCTGCACATCTCTGGCAAATCCTGACACCCTCAACCAAGAATGCCTTCTAAAGCAGACAGCAGAAGCTACTGCTCTAGCAGAAGAATTAGAGATGTTGTAGGTACATCTTAACAAATACTTACCTACATTTGCCCCTGTATGGAGGGCCTTTAGCAACTCCTGCTTAGAAGTACTCTTTGGGACAGCCTGGGCCACTGCCTTGGCCTTCCTCCAAAGGATATTCTGTTTTTTTAACCATATGAACCTGATAATTTGCAGTTCTCAGGCCCAGGGTAGCAGAAGCGAAGGTCCTCTTCCCCAAGACATCTACTCTCCTGGACTATCTGTCAGGGGGCAAAAAACTAAGATGCTTAGGCTCTTTAGACCTATCATGGACTGCATTTAACATAACTGAGTCAGCCTCAGGTTGGCCTGAAAAAAGGGTTTTCCTGAGGGAGCTTAATATATTTTATCTGCCTTCCTCAGAATGGTGGGGTTCATATCTAGAATCTAAATAAATAAATAAAATATTTGGCCTATGCCAGGTAGCCAGGGGTCATCTCTCTAGGGTAGGCAATAGAGGAGAAATGATAATAGGTGGAGAGTCTGGTAGCTCTAAAAACTCCACCAAATTTATTTCTGTAATATCTTGTTCCTCATCTTTAAGCCTCATGATAGCCTGGAGCTACTGCATCATGGAGATGAATGAGGGGTCTTCAGTAGGGGACATCGGAGTGTACACAATGGAGACCTCACTCCCTGTGGAGACAGAAGAGCTCGACCTCTCATAACAGCTCGCCACATAGTCCTCCTCCTCCTCCTCTCCTTTCTCTTGCATTATGAGGTCAGGGTTATACTCTTGATCCTGACCGACATGCTCTGTAGGCCTCAAGGACGGAACGGAACAGGTCATCAATGCCCTGGAAGGTACTTGGTGTGTCGACTTTGTAATCATCTGCGCTGGGGCTTGTCTGGGATGCCGTGTCAACACTGCTCCTGCCACAGGAGGAGGAAGTAGTAGATGCTGCAGTATGTCCAAGAAGGACGAGAGCAAGTATCATCCCCAATGTCAATGGCCCCTCGCCAACAGTAATAGGCCTGGCAGTATTCGCAGCCTGTCCCGACCTGGTAGATTCAGAGGTCTGAGCAGCAGATGGCATTGCCACTGAGGCGGTCAACACCACTGAAGCGGTCACTGCGGTATGGAGGGGCGACAGAGAGCATACCAGGAAGATTTTTCTTTGCTTCTCTCCCTCTCCTGGTGTTTGTGTTTATGCTGCCCGGATTTGTCCTGGAACTTGGAAAATGGGAGCCTGAGAAGCTGGCTGGTGATGCAGCAGAGCTCTTCTCCTGGAGCTCTTTCTCCATCCTGGCTACTTGTTTTAAAAGGTGGGTTCCCAGGGTTGTCATCGCTGGGTAGCTGTGTTGAACTTTAGGCAGATCTCACAGGCCTTCACAATACGGGCCGTGCCGAGGCAGCACACGCAGACATCGTGCAAGTGGCCAGAGAAAATTTCTTTCACCACATTCGCAGTTTCTAAAGAGCTTTGCGGGTTCTTTAGACATACATGATGATGGTGATCACTTATAAACAGTGATGGCGAACAAGGGAGAGAAAGGCTAAAAAACACTGAGCAGCAGTTGACTAACAGTGGTGACTCCATGGAGGGTTCGCCGAGCATGTTCGAGGGCAGGAAAAGGGCTGCCCACATTTACATGAGAGGTGTCGACATAAGATGTCATTGTGGGCGCCCCTAGTGGACTACTTGCAAAACGTTTCTGTGTGTTCCTAGTTCCTGGAGGCTATAGTTCCATAGATGTGGCCTGATGAAAGAGATGGGCAGACTAGGTGGGCTAAGCGGTCCTTATCTGCCATCAAAGTCTATGTCTATATCGTCAAAGATATACAGGTTACTCACCTGTAACAGGAGTTCTAGGAATGGTATATGTTGTTCATCCACACTCATTGGCAGTATCCTTGCCGCTTTAAATCTTGCCGGAAGGTCTTCAAGCTTGCTCCTCCCACCCACCCGGGTGGTATAACTCTCGGCTCCGCCCCATGACGCCAGATCTGGCCCGCTGGAAGCTCAGGTTGTGCGTCGAAGCCGGGAGGTCGGTGGTCGTAGGATGGAAACAACATATACCATTCCTAGAACTCCTGTTACAGGTGAGTAACCTGTATTTAGGGACATGGATATGTTGTTCATCCACACTCATTGGCAGACTCCTAGCAGTTCTCCGGGAGGAGGGAGGCAAGACGACACCCCATATACTTACTTGGGAAAGAGAGACTGGAGAACCGAGGCCCCAAACCAGCATCCCGGCGTGACTCAAGGTCGATGTGGTAATGGGTAATGAAGGTGTTTGCTGACTTCCAGGTAGCAGCCCTGCAGATTTCCTGGATAGGGACGCCCTGGAAGCAGCCACTGCTAGAGCAGTATGGCGGGTAGAATGAGCTCTTATCCTCTGGGAGGCTCCATGCCCGCCAACTTATAGCAGAGATCTATGCAGGAGGTTACCCACCTGCTTATCGTCCGCTTGGCTGCAGGTCTGCCAGATGCGGCTTCAGCGTAGGGTGACAAACAGCTGGCGAACCTCTCCCCGATTTCAGCCTGCGCGCCTTATAATAAGCGAGCCCTTCTAGGGTCCAGAGTATGGAGCCCATATTCGGCCTCCGAGGTGTGATTGGGGTAGAACACCGGCAGAGTCAACACCTGGTTAAGGTGAAACTCCACACCACCTTCGGAAGGGAATTTCGGTGGGCGAGGACAACCTTGTCCCTGTGGAAGACCAGGTAAGGAGACTCGATGGAAAGCGCCTGGAGCTCTCCCATCCTTCTGGCTGACGGATAGCCACCAAGAAGGCGTGCTTCCACGACAGGTGAGAGAGAGCACACCTGTGCATAGGTTCGAATGGCTTGCCCATGAGCTTTGCCAGTACCAGCAGTAGATCCCACGGAGGTGGGGGTTCCCGCGACTGGAGGAAATGTGATCAAGGCCTTTGAAAAAGCGCCAGACCACCTTCTCCTGCGCCACCGACTGCTTCCCGCCCGCCCGGTAAGCAGAGATGGCTGCCAGGTGCACCCTTAGGTCGCCGACCTAAGCCCTTGACTAGAAAGGGACCATAAATAGTCCAAGATGCTTGCCAAGGAACAGGAGGAAGGGTCCAAGCCCTTGCTCTGACACCAAATGGAAAACCTTTTCCATTTGAAGGCATAGCATTTTCTGGTCGACTCTTACGGACGCCTCAACTACATTGAGGACCTCGCCGGAAAGACCCAAGGCCTGGAACTCTAGCCGCCAGGAACCAGGCCGTCAGGTGCAGGGATTGAAGGTCCGGATGGAACACCTTCCCTGATTGACTAAGAGCAGGTCCGGCGAGCTGAAGCTGCCGCGAGTCCTGGAGCTGAGACTGAGGAGATCTGGTACCAGAACTGGCGAGGCCAGTCTGGGGCTATCAGAATCACCTGCGCCTTTGTCCTCCTCGCCTTGAGAAGCACCTTGTGGATCAAGGGAAATGGGGAAAGGCGCAAAGAGGCCCGGGGTCCATTGCTCGAGAAGGCATCCCCTGCAGCGAGCCCTGCTGAGGGGGCGGGCATGGAACAGACTCAGCTCGCTGCTCTCCATGGAGGCAAACAGGTCCACCTGAGGTGTGCCCCAAAGGGAGAACAGATGCTGTACTACCTCCGGCAGAGAGACCACTGTGGGATGCAGCCCCATCCGCCCAGGCATCGGCCAGGGTGTTGGAGGCCCTGCCACGTGAATGGCTAGGAGATCCGCCTCCAGGCCGCGCAGTGACCAAATGCGGAGAGCTTCCTTGCATAGAAGCATGGAGCGTGCCCCGCCCTGGCGGTTTAGATAGTACATGGTCGTGGTATTGTCCGCTCTGGACTCGGACCACTTGACCCCGGAGGAACGGAGCAAAGGCGGTGAGAGCTAGGCGGACCGCCGAGCTCCAGCAGGTTGATGTGGCATCGACTCGCTGGGACCAGAGGCCATGAGCCCGGTGTTCCCCAGATGGGCACCCCAACCCATCAGAGAGGCATCGGTCGATAGAGAGACCGCCGGCTCGGGCGGACGAACGGATGCCCTCCTGCAAATGATCTGGAACGTCCACCACTGGAGAGCGTTCCACATCCCTGTGTCACCGACACAAGCTGGTCCAAGGGATCGCAGCGCTGTGACCACTGGCTGGCCAGTCCCCACTGAAGGGACGATGTTCCAGCAGGCCCAATGGACCACGCTGGTGCAGGCCGCCATGAGACCCAGGAGGCGAGGAAGTCCCGGCAGGGCGAATTGCCCAACCAGAAATGATCGGGCAAAGGAGGAAAGAACCTCGCCCTGTCCGCCGGAGCCGCGCTCTGGCTCAAGAGAGTCGAGCTGCGCCTGATGAATAGAATCACCTGCTTCGCTCGAGTTCGACTTGGCCTCGCTGATAAGGAGGCCCAGTTGAGAGCAGACCTGGAGGCCAGATCTCTGACCACTCCGCCTCCTTCCTGGAGGGAGCTGCTATCAGCCAGTCGCCCAGGTAAGGGCACACCCGACCGGCGCCGCAGAGGAATGCTGTCACCACTGCCATGCATTTGGTGAAGACCCTGGAGCTGGAGACAAGTCAAGGGCATGGCTTGGAACTCAAGAGGGATCCTTCCGCCGGAAGCGAAGGAACTCTGGTGAGACGGACGGATAGGACGTGAAAACGCGCCTGCAAGTCCAGAGAGCAGAACCACACGCTGCTCCAAGGATGGTATTATCTGAGCCAGAGGACCATCCTGGAAGGTTCAGGACCTTAGGAACTTGTTTAGGTCGTAGGTCGAGAATGGGGCGCCAGCCCCGTCTGCTTGGAACCAGGAAGTACCTGGACACAAACCCTGGGTCTGAAGGAGGGTCCACCACCTTCTTACCACCTCCTTCTGGAGGAGGAGAGCGATGTCGGCTCGACGAGCCGCCAGTGAGGCTGGGGATCCGGCCCCGAGGCGCACGGCCTGAAGGGTGGTGCCTGCTCGAATTCCAGAGGCAGGCTCTTCCCACCACTCTCAAGACCCACCTGTCCGTGGTAACAGCGGACCAGGCGGAACGGAAGTGTGCCGGAGCCGCCTCTCTAATGGGGACCCAGGGTAAGGTGACGGGATGGGGCGACACCCTCAGCCTGTCACTGGGCAGGCTTGGAGGAGGGACCGGCCGAGGGACCTCCTGGGCCCTTTCCTCCCTGCCTCCTGTTAGAGGAAGCCGGCGGCTTGGGTTTGGGATGCCAAGGCCGAGCCTGCTGGCCCTGACGTTGCTGGGCCGGGCGCGCCGGGGGCACAGAAGGACGAAAGGGCTTAGGCTGTGGTTTGCGGCCTTTGTCCTTCTGAGCGGAAGAGACCGAGTCCAAGGTAGCATTGACTTCTGATCCTCTGCAGGTGACCTTCCACCCCAGGGTCAAGAGGTCAGTCCCCAAAAGGGAACATCCGCCAACTTGTGCTGGGTATCCGGGAAAGGTGGATATCCTCAGCCAAGCCCGCCGACGCATAGCCACTGCGGCCGCCACCGATCTGGCACATGAGTCCCCTATATCCAAAGCAGTCTGGAGCTGCTGTTTGGCCACTGCCCTGCCCTGGTCCCGCACCTGCTTAACCGTAGTCTGCGGATCGGCGGGAAGATGAGGGATGACCTCATCCAGGGAGCCCAACAGGGCATGAGAAAAATGTGCCATGAGGACGGCCGAACTGGCCTGACGAAGGCCGAGAGAGGACGCAGCGTAGACTTTTCGCCCGACATAGTCCATTTCTGGACCCTTGTCAGGAGGTTTGTCCATCATCCCTGGCGCTAGCCGGGCGCTACCGGAAAACGCTTGTCGGTAACCAACCCTCAGCAGAGGGGTGTCCAAAACCGGACAAGGAACCGGGGACCGTGATACTTCCTGGCCATCCTGGCCGAAGGCGCAGGGCAGGAAGCAGGGCGCTGCCAAAGCTCCAGTGCCGGACCCACTATGGCCTCGGCCACCGGAAAGGCCTCCGTCGGAGAATCCCCTCTGTCCAGAATCTCCGTGAGGGGATACCTGGCCCGCTTGGAACGGGTTCGAGCTCCATCCCGGTAGACTCGAGATGAGCCGGGCAGTCCTAGGAAGGACGACGGCTATCGCCCATTGACTGACCTCCTGAAGACTCCAAGTCCAGTCGCTTGGAGAAAAAGGAGGAATCATCTTCGACTCGGAAGAGTCCTCGAAGAGCTGCTCTCTGGCCTGAGCCACCCTTCACCTGCCGAGGTCGGTCGGGAGTGAGGGTAACTGACAGCCGATGGGTAGACCTCAGCCGATCGAGAATCCTTGGTCGGAGCCCCAATTGGTGGCTGTGGAGGCGGAGGTTCCACCGAATCGTGGAGCAGCTGGTTTTGGCCGAACAACCGCCTGGGTATAGGCCTCGGATAAGTCGAGGGTTGTGTCGGCCGCCCGTGACAGCGACTTAATGGCCGGGAAGGCGACGGGTCGGCTTATTCCCCGCCAGGAGGAGCTGTTGCAACATAAGTCTCGCATCGCCGACGAATTTCGCGCGGCCTCCTCATCCGAGGAGGAGGACGAGGACGAGCGGCGACGCCGCTTACCGCGGTGCCGAGACCGAGACCGCCTATGACGGTGGGATCGGCTGGACCGCGAAGAGGTCCGAGACCGAGACCGAGAGTCCCGGAATTTCCGAGGTCGGTGCGGGGAGGTGTCGGCCGGAACCGGCACTCCCTTCGGCTCGGATGGTCCATCCGAGGGCTCCGGAACCGGAGGCACAGGCGAGCCCACGGGATCCTCAACTCCTCCCGGGGAACCGGGAGAGGGGAATTCGCTGCTAAAGGCGACAGCCCGTTCAATGGGTCGAGAAAATCTCGACTTCATCGGTGGGAGTCTCGGTCAACTGACCTGACGGGGACACCGTGAGGCCAGTGGTCGGCCGAGCGCGATCGAAGCCGACGGTCGACGGCCCGGAGAGGGACCCTTCCCGCCTCCCAAGAGCGCCGACGGAGGGATTTACCCCTGTCCTCTTTTGACCGAGAATAAGGTCCAGCAGACGCAGGCCCTCTCCTTTAGTGGAGAGGGACAGACAAAGCTCCTTAAAAGAAGCCGTAGGAAGAACCCAGAGAGCGGATAAATGCCGCGCCGAGGAAGACACGCCCGCGCCGCCTCCTTCGAGGGCGCACTCATCCGCCGAGCTGATCCGCCGAGCCCGCCGCGGACACCGCCAACCGGGCCTCCTTGGACTTCACCGAGGGAAACGCTCGGACGGGCCCAGTTGCAATCGGGCAGCACGGTCTTCGAGGACGAGGGGTCGAGAAAGATGAGCACAGGTCGCTAAGCCCGCGGGTCGTGCTCAAGGCCTAAGCAGCAGTAGACACACGTGGAGTGTGGATCCGTCCCGAGACATCTTCTCCCGCATGGGCATCTCCCAAACTGGAGTCGACCTGTCCATCGCGAGCCGCGAGGGATAGAAGACCGGAAGTTTTTTTGCAAAATTTATTTTTAAATCCGCAAACGGAGAAATAGGAACCAGTCACAAACGCAGAGCGTTAAGGAGGGAACCTGAGCTTCCAAGCGGTAAGGAAGATCTGGCGTCATGGGGCGGAGCCGAGAGTTATACCACCCGGGTGGGTAGGAGGAGCAAGCTTGAAGACCTTCCGGCAAGATTTAAAGCGGCAAGGATACTGCCAATGAGTGTGGATGAACAACATATCCATGTCCCTAGAACTACAGTTACAGATGAGTAACCTATTCTTCTAGGTGCTTGGATATGATTCACTTATCCACAGTCTGGCAGACTCCTAGCAGTTCTCTGAGAAGAGGGGGCAAGACGTGCACCCACAGTAGGTGAACACAGACTGGAGAATCGAGGTCTGAAAAGTTGCAGCCAAGCATGACTCTAGGTCGATGCAGTAATGGGAAATAAAGGTGTGGGCTTACTTCCAGGAAGCAGCCCTACAGATCTCCAGTATGGGGACATCCCAGGAAGCGGCAACCAAGGCAGCGGTACTGTCTGGTGGAATGAGCGCTAATCCCTACATGAGGATCCCGACCATCCAATTTATGGCAGCAGTCAACACAATAGGTGATCCACCTTGCAATCATCAATTGTGCTGCCGATCTGTCAGGCACGGCTTCAGCATAGGTGATGAACAGCTGGCGAGCCTGTCCCCGAACTCCAGCAGTACGCTCCGCATAGTAGGAGTGTGCTCCCTGCAGGTCCAGGGTATGAACCCTGTGGCTGGCCTCCAAAGATGGGTTGGTAAAATATACCAGTTAAGTTAATCACCTGTTTAAGGTGAAACTCCAGTACCACTCTTACAAAGAACCTTTGGATAGGGTGAAGGATGACCTTGTCCTTGTGGAAGAACAAATAGGCAGAGTTCTCCAAGGGCACCTTGAGTTCTCCCTCAAGAGAGCAAAGCAGCAGCATCAGAGGGCAGAGTGGGGGAGAGCTAACATTTAAACTTTATGACTTGTTTTTCCAGCAGTGTTTTAAACAAAGGAGGAGCATTTAGGGCATGAGGATTTATAACTGACCTTTCCTTGCTGTTTTCTGTTTCTGTACTTCTTGTCGCTTGTCTGCAGGAATCGTGAGCCGAGGACCGCAAATGGAACAGCAGACAGTAATCCAAGGGGCCATCTAAACAAAGAAAGGGGAGAAGCGCGCCCAACGCCAGGGTTTAAAAAGCTTGGCTTGCTGATTCTCAGGCAGCAAAGCAGCAGCTTTGGAGAGCAGAGAGGGGGAAAGCTAACATTTAAACTTTTTGACTTGTTTTTCCAGCAATGTTTTGAAATAATGGAAGCATTCAGGGCAGGAGGATTTGTAACTGACCTTTCCTTGCTGTTCTCTGTTGCTCTGACTAGAGTGAGCTGGTTGTTTTTTGGGATACAATACCATCGGCTACACCCACCCACGGGATCTGTGTACTTTTATAGGGCTGTCCCCTAGAGGCACTTCACCACTTCCTGACCTAACACAGGAGGGGTGATATAACACACATCTACCCAAGGTTGACAATAGTAGCTACACTAGAAGGTCAGGGTAACAGCAAATAGAGTGGGTGCAAAGGCTTTCGCCAAAGTCCTTGTGGGGTAGTGAATAACTGAATAGAAGTCTACTAGTGTACTAGAGGAATAAGGTTCCTTATTAATCCACAAGAAAAAAATTACTCACCTTAGTAATTGTGTTTCTTCTAATGGAGTCTTGCTGTATTCTGACATATGCAGTTAGCCCCAGCACTTGAACTGCCCCGGAGATGAAAGAGATAACTCTATGCAGAAGCATAGAACATTGATCTCAAGCTCGGATTTCAAACCTCTGTCTGTGCTGCTTCAGAGTGTAACAGTCAGATTCTTACGAGCAACTAACTACACCCCTGGTGTGGAAATTGTAAACAATAAACTAATGGGTAAAATTTTAGGTTCCAAAAGACTCAAGTCGAGAACCCAATATAGAAAAACCCAGGTAGTGAACAATATATATAACAATATATAAATCAACAAGAACAATAACAACAACCCCACCCAAAGGGGAGAGGTGTAAGGTACACCCCTGAAGTGCAACACTGTACCTGTCAGCCCACATCCCAAAAACTAGGTTCTGAGAGGGGAGGCGGGAGGATGTCAGAATACAGCAAGACTCCATTAGAAGAAACACAGTTACTGAGGTGAGTAATTTTTTCTTCAAACAACATGATGTCATGCTGTATTCTGACATATGCAGACTACCGAGCAGTACCTCCATGGAGGAGGGTACCGAATCTATTTTGGGAATAGGTTCTGCAGTACTGCTGTACCAAACCTAGCATCACTCCTAGCCTGGATATCCGGAGAGTAATGCTTGGTGAATGTATGGACTGTTCTCCAGGTAGCTGCTCTGCATAGCTCTAATAAAAGGTATATCTCTGGCAGCAGCCAGAGAAACTACTGTAACCCTAGTTGAGTGGACCCTCAGACCTGAGGGAGGTGTTTTACCTAGTTTGGTATAACAGAATTATATACAGTCTACAATCCACCTGGCAATAGATCTTTTAGTAGCTGGCCTACCTATTCCCACTTCACCATAAGTGAGAAACAATTGAGGACAGTCATTCCTATGTGCCTTAGTATGCTCTGTGTAATAGCTAAGTGCCCTTTTAACATCCAAACTATGTAACCTTCTTTCTCCTGAAGAGGAATGATCAGTGAAAAACACAGGAAGGGACATGGACTGGTTCAGATGGAAATCTGAGACCACTTTGGGTAAGAACCTCCTACTGGTTCTGAGGACCACCTTATCGCTATGGAATGAGATAAAAACAGGTTCAACTAACGGGGCCTGTAATTCACTAATTCGCCTGGCAGAAGTGACAGCTACCAGAAACACAGTTTTCCAGGTCAAGTATTTAAGCTCAGCTGAAGCCAAGGGTTCAAAGGGTGGCTGCATAAGCTGAGCAATGCAGATACTGAGATCCCAAGCTGGGGTAGGCTCTCTAAAAGGAGGGTTGATATGAGTCAAACCTTTAAAGAACTTTCCAAAAACGGTGGAATGCCAGAGAAGAGCATTCCTTGCTGACAGAAATACAGAAACAGCTGCTAGGTGAACTTTTAAAGTGGCTGGCCTAAGGATTAAACCATTAAGGTGAACCAGATAATCTAAGAATGTAGCAATACCTGCAGCATCTGGCAGGGTATTCCTGTGTGAACACCAAATGCTGAATCTTTTCCATTGGGAGTAATAAGTTTTCCTGGTAGAGGGTTTCCAAGAACCCCTGAGGATGTCTAAAACTCCCTGAGAGAGATGCAGGCTTGTGTACTCTAACTCTTCAAGAGTCAGGCCTTGAGATTGAGAGACTGGAGATTGGGGTACCAGATCCTCCCCTGAGAGGAGGTTAAGAGATTGTGTCTCTTGGGAAGAGACAGAGACAGAGAAAGTGACACTGCTAAGGACAACAACAGAGGATACCAAGATTTCCTGGCCCAGTCTGGAGCAACTAGAATCACCGTGCAGGGTTGTGACCTGATCTTGACTAGAACCCTGAGCAACCTGCCTTCCCAATCCAAAATCAGAGCATCCAGAGGACTGGAGGTCTGCAGCAGAACTGGGGAAGCTGATGAATGTCTGGGGCTGCAAATAGATCTATCTCTGGAGTGCTCCAACTGGTGAAGATTACTTTCAGGATGACACGATCCAAGGTCCATTCGTGATGGCCCTTTAAGATTCGGCTCAGAGCATCTCCTAGCACATTGTCCTTCCCTGGAAGGTGGACTGCTATTAAGGAAGTTTGAAGGGAGTAAGCCAGAGACCATACTTTCATGGCCTCTGTGCACAAGGCCACAGACCGAGTGCCCCCTTGCTTGTTGATGTACCACATGGTGGTTGTGTTGTCTGTCCTGAACCACCTTGCTCCTCACCGAGTCCGAGAAGAACTGAAGGGCCAAGAATACTGCCCTGAGTTCCAGAAAACTGATATGAAAGAGAGACTCTTCTGGGGACCAGACCCTCTGCGCTGTGAGGGCTCCCAGGTGGGCTCCCCAGCCCAGGAGAGAAGCATCTGTGGTGAGAACCACTGAAGGAGTTCACTTGAGAAATGGGACACCTTGCCTGAGATTGTCTTGGTCCAGCCACCAGTGGAGAGCTTGGACCAGAGTCTGAGGCACTGGAATCAGTTTAGTAAGAGTGTCTTTCCACTGAGACCAAAAGGATCTTAGATGGAGCTGAATATCCCTCATCTGGAACCTGGACCCTTGCACCACTGAAGTGGAAGCTGCCATGCGGCCTAGGAGCTAAAGAAAATGTCTTGCTGGACGAGAAACCAGGGCATGAAAAGAGGATGCAAGATCTGTAAGGGCCTGAACTCTTGCTAGTGGAAGGAATGCCTTTGCTTGAACAGTACCTAACTCTATCCCTATGAAAGTGAGAAGCTGTACTGGTTCGAGAACTGACTTTGGCAAGTTGAGAAGGAACCCCAGGGAACTGAGCAGATCCTGAGTGACCTGTAGAACTGACTTGACCTGGTCGGAAGACTGCCCTACAATGAGCCAGTCGTCTGGAAATAGGGAAATGACCTGTCTTCGGAGGAAGGCCACTACTACTGCAAGACACTTTGTAAACACCCTTGGAGCTGATGTTAGACCGAAAGGCATAGCTCTGAACCGATAATGGCCTGAACGCAACTCGAACCTGAGGTACTTTCTGTGGGAGCACCTGATGGTAATACGGAAATAGGCATCCTTGAGGTCCAGGGAAGCTAACCAGTCTCCTGGCCTTAGAGAGAGAAGAATTACTCCCAGAGTCACCAGTTTGAACTTTGTTTTTAAAATGTGCTTGTTCAAATACCTTAAGTCTAGGATGGGTCACCACTCCCCTGTCTTCTTTGGGATATGGCAGTATCTGGAGTACAGACCTTTGCCTCTGTGTAGAGTAGGAACTCTCTCCACGGCTCTGAGAGCCAAAAGAGAGAAAACCTCTGCTTCTAAAGCAATGGTTTCAGAGACGTTTGCAGATGGAAAAGACCAGACCCTCATTTTTGGAAATTTCTTGAAACGGAGGACCAATCCCTGGCTTACTACCTCCAGGACCCACCTGTCTGAGGTAACAGATTTCCAGGCCTGGAAGTAGTAACCCAGCCTGCTTCCTACTGGAATTGGGGAGTCGACCCGGCTGACACATCAGGGTGTCAGCTTGGCAGGAGCCTTAGACTGGGAAGAGGATGCAGCCCTGCTCATTCCCCTCCTGCCTCTCCCTCGGAAGAACCCCCTCTGTTGGAAGGGAGAGGAGGCCTGGGCTTGGTAGAAAGGCCTGTGGAAAGGCCTGCCCATGCCCCTAGACTGCTGACTCTGAGGAGTGGTTTGCCTTTCCTTGGCTTGAGCACTCCTGTAAGTAGTCCTGTATTCATCCATTTTCTTCATGTAAGCCTCTGTCTGCTCCCCAAACAGAGAATTACCTACTACAGGGAAATCTATGGCCTTAGCCTGGGTGTCCTGCGAAAGGCTAGTACATCTGAGCCAAGCAAATCTCCTGAGAGATACGGATGTAGCCATGACTCGTGATGCCACATCATTTGAGTCCACAGTAGCATGGAATTGTACCTTGGACGCCTGAATCCCATTAGCAGCCACCTCCCCCAGCTCTTTGGCCAGCTGGGGGGAGGCCTGCTTGACCAGTTCCAGAACAGTATCCCACCAGGACTTCTGGTACTTGGCTGCATAGGCCATACAGTTTGCCTGCCTGAGTCCCAAGGAGGATGCCAAACATTGTTTTTTGGCAATGGCAGCCACCTTCCTGGAGTCTTTATCTGGGGGGGGGGTATGAAGCCAAAGGTATGTTAGCCCTGTCACAGGCTGCAGCCTGCACTACTCCAACATGACTGCTATGACTGTACAAAAACTCCATACCTGAGCCTGACAACATCTACATCCTGTCCATTCTTTTGTACGCTGGAAGTAAAGAGTTTGGTATCTGAATAATCTTTTTTGTCTGTTTCCCCAAGGATTTGTGGAGGGGAACAGACAGCCTCTTAGACTCTGGGATGTCCATCATCTCGACAAAATCTGGCTCCTCTTCCTCTTCTGAAGCTTCTATCATAGGGAGCTGGAGAGTTTCACCCACCTTTTGTAGAACAAGTAATGGGAAGGGGACTCAGAAAGCCTGGGAGGGGAGACACTGGAGGGTCTGTCTGTGAAGATGTCCAGTTCAATGGGCACATCCAGACCTTCTAAATCATTATCTTCATCATCTTGTTCTAGACAGTCTTCACCCCCCTCCCGCTCCAATTCATAATAGGCATCCAGATCGTAATCCGATGGAGTAGGATCCAACTGAACCAACCGCCTGGCCGAAGGCATCAGTTCAGACAGAACCGATCGAAGCGACTGAACAATACTTATCGCTTTGACCATCTCATCAGTGGTTGGAGTACGCGGATCTGGATCCGAACCGGCTGATTTCCTTTTTCTTTTCACCGGAACTGACCCCTCAGAGTCGGACCTCCTTTTGCTCGAGGAGGTATCACCCAGGTCAGTGGGCACCTCCTCAGGTTTGGCCGCAACTGAACCGGGGTGGTCATCCGGGTCAGCGGACTTCTCGGCCTCCCTTTCCTTTAGCCTACTCATTCTTTTATTCATTGTGGCTTTGGGAACATTTTTACAGATTTGGCAGTCTGTTTTGAGGTGGTCAAACCCCAGACAATAAACACAGATGAGGTGAGGATCAGCTTTAGCAAAAGCAACCCCACACTCACCACAGTGTTGAAACCCAGTGGGCCCAGTTTTCTTTTGGGGTTTTTCAGACATGGCCAGACTTAACAAAAATTACCCTTAACAGCTGTTACACCAGGTAATACTCTCCAATCAGTAACCGTGTTACGGGTTGTGGAAAGAAACCAGTAAAAGTCTGTTTTTTTGGTTTTTTTTAAATCGATCGGAACTGGCACACCACTACAAATTCTAAAGGAAGAAATTAAAACAGAAACAGTCGGTTCCCAACCGGACCGACCACTAGGGAACCGAAGAAATTACAATTTCCACGGAAACAAACAAAAATACAGGTTACTCACCTGTAACAGGAGTTCTAGGAATGGTATATGTTGTTCATCCACACTCATTGGCAGTATCCTTGCCGCTTTAAATCTTGCCGGAAGGTCTTCAAGCTTGCTCCTCCCACCCACGGGTGGTATACTCGGCTCCCATGGCATCAGATCTGGCCCGCTGGAAGCTCAGGTTGTGCTGCGTCGAGCCGGGAGGTTAGGAGCAGTAGATGAACATAATACCATTCCTAGAACTCCTGTTACAGTGAGTAACCTGTATTTCTAGGACATGGATATGTTGTTCATCCACACTCATTGGCAGACTCTAGCAGTTCTCCGGGAGGAGGGAGGCAAGACGCACACCCCATATACTTACTTGGGAAAGAGAGACTGAGAACCGAGGCCCCAAAACCAGCATCCCGGCGTGACTCAAGGTCGATGTGGTAATGGGTAATGAAGGTGTTTGCTGACTTCCAGGTAGCAGCCCTGCAGATTTCCTGGATAGGGACGCCCCTGAAGCAGCCACTGCTAGCAGCAGTATGGCGGGTAGATGACTCTTATCCCTCTGGGAGGCTCCATGCCCGCCAACTTATAGCAGAGATCTATGCAGGAGGTTACCCACCTGCTTATCGTCCGGCTTGCAGGTCTGCCAGATGCGCTTCAGCGTGAGGTGACAAACAACAGCTGGCTTAACCTCTCCCCTCGAATTTCAGCTGCGGCGCTCCTTATAATAAGCGAGCCTCTTCTAGGGTCCAGAGTATGGAGCCTATACTGGCCTCCGAGGTGTGATTGGGGTAGAACACCGGCAGAGTCAACACCTGGTTAAGGTGAACCCGACACCACCTTCGGAAGGAATTTCCGTGGGGCGCAGGACAACCTTGTCCCTGTGGAAGACCAGGTAAGGAGACTCGATGGAAGCGCCTGGAGCTCTCCCATCCTTCTGGCTGACGGATAGCCACCAAGAAGGCGGTCTTCCACGACAGGTGAGAGAGAGCACACCTGTGCATAGGTTCGAATGGCTTGCCCATGAGCTTTGCCAGTACTGCAGTAGATCCCACGGAGGTGGGGGTTCCGACTGAGGGAAATGTGATCAAGGCCTTGAAAGCGCCAGACCACCTCTCCCGCGCCATCGACTGCTTCCCGCCCGCGCCGGTAAGCAGAGATGGCTGCCAGGTGCACCCTTAGGGTCGCCGACCTAAGCCCTTGACTAGAAAGGGACCATAAATAGTCCAAGATGCTTGCTAAGGAACAGGAGGAAGGGTCCAAGCCCTTGTTTCTGACACCAAATGGAAAACCTTTTCCATTTGAAGGCATAGTATTTTCTGGTCGACTTACGGGACGCCTAACTACATTGAGGACCTCGTCGGAAAGACCCAAAGCCTGGAACTCTAGCCGCAGGAACCAGGTCACAGGTGCAGGGATTGAAGGTCCGGATGGAACACCTTCCCCTGATTGACTAAGAGCAGGTCCGGGCGAGCTGGAAGCTGCCGCGGAGTCCTGGAGCTGAGACTGAGGAGATCTGGGTACCAGAACTGGCGAGGCCAGTCTGGGGCTATCAGAATCACCTGCGCCTTGTCCCTCCTCGCCTTGAGAAGCACCTTGTGGATCAAGGGAAATGGGGGAAAGGCGTAAAGAGGCCCGGGGTCCATTGCCTCGAGAAGGCATCCCCCTGCAGCGAGCCCTGCTGAGGGGGGCGGGCATGGAACAGACTCAGCTTCGCGTTCTCCATGGAGGCAAACAGGTCCACCTGAGGTGTGCCCCAAAGGGAGAACAGATGCTGTACTACCTCCGGCAGGAGAGACCACTCGTGGGATGCAGCCCCTATCCGGCTCAGGGCATCGGCCAGGGTGTTGGAGGCTCCTGCCACGTGAATGGCTAGGAGATCCGCCTCCAGGCTGCGGACGAGTGACCAAATGCGGAGAGCTTCCTTGCATAGAAGCATGGAGCGCGTCCCGCCCTGGCGGTTTAGATAGTACATGGTCGTGGTATTGTCCGTCTGGACTCGGACCACTTGACCCCGGAGGAACGGAGCAAAGGCGGTGAGAGCTAGGCGGACCGCTCGGAGCTCCAGCAGGTTGATGTGGCATCGGGACTCCCGCGGGGACCAGAGGCCATGAGCCCGGTGTTCCCCCAGATGGGCACCCCAACCCATCAGAGAGGCATCGGTCGATAGAGAGACCGTCGGCTCGGGCGGACGAACGGGATGCCCTCCTGCAAATGATCTGAACGTGTCCACCACTGGAGAGCTGCCCCACATCCCCTGTGTCACCGAACAAGCTGGTCCAAGGGATCGCAGCGCCAGGACCACTGGCTGGCCAGTCCCCACTGAAGGGGACGCATGTTCCAGCGGGCCCAACGGACCACGCTGGTGCAGGCCGCCATGAGACCCAGGAGGCGAGGAAGTCCCGGCAGGGGCGAATTGCCCAACCAGAAATGATCGGGCAAGGAGGAAAGAACCTCGCCCTGTCCGCCGAGCCGCGCCTGGCTCAAGAGAGTCGAGCTGCGCCCGATGAATAGAATCACCTGCTTCGCTCGAGTCCGACTTGGCCTCGTTGATAAGGAGGCCCAGTTGAGAGCAGACCTGGAGGGCCAGATCTCTGACCACTCCGCCTCCTTCCTGGAGGGAGCTGCTATCAGCCAGTCGTCCAGGTAAGGGTACACCCGACCCCTCGGGCGCCAAGAGGGAATGCTGTCACCACTGCCATGCATTTGGTGAAGACCCTGGAGCTGGAGACAAGTCAAGGGCATGGCTTGGAACTCAAGAGGGATCCTTCCGCCGAAGCGAAGGAATCTCTGGTGAGACGGACGGATAGGGACGGAAAAACGCTGGCCCTGCAAGTCCAGAGAGCAGAACCACACGCCGCTCCAAGGATGGTATTATCTGAGCCAGAGGACCATCCTGAAGGTTCGAGACCTTAGGAACTTGTTTAGGTCGTGTAGGTCGAGAATGGGGCGCCAGCCCCCCGTCCGTTTCGGAACCAGGAAGTACCTGGACACAAACCCTGGGTCTGAAGGAGGGTCCACCACCTCTCTTACCACCTCCTTCTGGAGGAGGAGAGCGATGTCGGCTCGACGAGCCGCCAGTGAGGCTGGGGATCCCGAAGCGCCCCGAGGGGCGATGGCTCTGAAGGGTGGTGCCTGCTCGAATTCCAGAGGCAGGCCTCTTCCCACCACCTCCAAGACCCACCTGTCCGTGGTAACAGCGGACCAGGCGGAACGGAAGTGCCGGAGCCGTCCCCCCACGGGGGGACCCAGGGGTAAGGTGAGGGGATGGGGGCGACACCCCTCAGCCCGTCACTGGGCAGGCTTGGAGGAGGGACCGGCCGAGGGACCTCCTGGGCCCTTCCTCCCTGCCTCCTGTTAGAGGAAGCCGGCTGCTTGGGTTTGGGATGCCAAGGCCGAGCCTGCTGGCCCTGACGTTGCTGGGCCGGGCGCGCCGGGGGCACAGAAGGACGAAAGGGCTTAGGCTGTGGTTTGCGGCCTTTGTCCTTCTGAGCGGAAGAGACCGAGTCCAAGGTAGCATTGGACTTCTCGATCCTCTGCAGGTGACCTTCCACCCCAGGGCCGAAGAGGTCAGTCCCCAAAAAGGGAACATCCGCCAACTTGTGCTGGGTATCCGAAGTAAAGGTGGATATCCTCAGCCAAGCCCGCCGACGCATAGCCACTGCGGCCGCCACCGATCTGGCACATGAGTCCCCTACATCCAAAGCAGTCTGGAGCTGCTGTTTGGCCACTGCTCTGCCCTGGTCCCGCACCTGCTTAACCGTATTCTGCAGATCGGGCGGAAGATGAGGGTGACCTCTCCAGGAGCCCAACAGGGCATGAGAAAATGTGCCATGAGGACGGCCGAACTGGCCTGATGAAGGCCGAGAGGACGTAGCGAGACTTTTCGCCCGACATAGTCCAATTTCTGGACTCCTTGTCAGGAGGTTTGTCCACATCCCTGGCGTTGCCGGGCGCGCCGAAAACGCTGTCGGTAACCAACCCTCAGCAGAGGGTGTTCAAAACCGGACAAGGAACCGGGACCCGATACTTCCTGGCCATCCTGGCCGGGCGCAGGGCAGGAAGCAGGCGCTGCCAAAGCTCCAGTGCCGGACCCACTATGGCCTCGGCCACCGGAAAGGCCTCCGTCGGAGAATCCTCGTCCAGAATCTCCGTGAGGGGATACCTGGCCCGCTTGGAATGGGTTCGAGCCCATCCCGTAGACTCGAGATGAGCCAAGCAGTCCTAGGAAGGACGACGGGCTATCGCCCATTGACTGACCTCCTGAAGACTCCAAGTCCAGTCGCTTGAGAAAAGGAGGAATCATCTTCGGACTCGGAAGAGTCCTCGAAGAGCTGCCTCTGGCCTGAGCCACCCTTCACCTGCCGAGGTCGGTCGGGAGTGAGGGTAACTGACAGCCGATGGGTGGACCCTTAGCCGACCGAGAATCCTTGGTCAGAGCCCCAATTGGTGGCTGTGGAGGCGGAGGTTCCACCGGAATCGGTGGAGCAGCTGGTTTTGGCCGAACAACCGGCCTGGGTATAGGCTCCTCGGATAAGTCGAGGGGGTGTCGGCCGCCCGGTGACAGCTACTTAATGGCCGGGAAGGCGACGGGTCGGCTTATTCTCGGCCAGGAGGAGCTGTTGTAACATAAGGTCTCGCATCACGACGACTTATCGCGGCCTCCTCATCCGAGGAGGAGGACGAGGACGAGCGGCGACGCCGCTTATCAGTGCCGAGACCGAGACCGCCTATGACGGTGGGATCGGCTGGACCGCTGAAGAGGTCCGAGACCGAGACCGAGTCCCGAATTTCCGAGGTCGGTGCGGGAGGTGTCGGCCGGAACCGCACTCTTCTCGCTCGGATGGTCCATCCGAGGGCTCCGGAACCGGAGGCACAGGCGAGCCCACGGGATCCTCAACTCCTCCCGGGGGAACCGGGGAGAGGGGAATCTCGGCTGCTAAAGGCGACAGCCCGTCCAATGGGTCGAGAAAAATCTCAACTTCATCGGTGGGAGTCTCGGTCAACTGACCTGACGGGGACACCGTGAGGCCAGTGGCCGAAGCCGAGCGGTCGACCGAGGCCGACGGTCGACGCCCGGGGAGAGGGACCTTTCCCGCTCCCAAGAGCGTCGACGGAGGGACTTAACCCTGTCCCTCTTTTTGGACCGAGAATAAGGTCCAGCAGACGCAGGCCCTTCTCCTTTAGTGGAGAGGGACAGACAAAGCTCCTTAAAAGAAGCCGTGTAGGAAGAACCCAGAGAGAGCGGGATAAATGCCGCGGCCGAGGAAGATACGGCCCGCGCCGCCTCCTCTTCGAGGGCGACCATCCGCTCGAGCTGATCCGCCGAGCCCGCCGCCGCGGACACCGCCAACCGGGCCTCCTTGGACTTCACCGGAGGGAAACGCTTCTCGGGACAGCCCAGTTGCAATCGGGCAGCACGGTCTTCGAGGACGAGGGCCAGAAAGATGAGCACAGGTCGCAAGCTCGCGGGTCGTGCTCAAGGCCTAAGCAGTAGACACACGTGGAGTGTGGATCCGTCGAGACATCTTCGTCCGCATGGGCATCTCCGAACCGGGAGTCGACGGTCCATCGCAGCTGAGGGATAGAAGACTCAGAAGTCTTTTGCAAAATTTATTTTTAAACCGCAAACGGAGAAATAGGAACTAGTCACAAACGCAGAGCGTTAAGGAGGGAACCTGAGCTTCCAAGCGGTAAGGAAGATCTGGCGTCATGGGGCGGAGCCGAGAGTTATACCACCCGGGTGGGTGGGAGGAGCAAGCTTGAAGACCTTCCGGCAAGATTTAAAGCGGCAAGGATACTGCCAATGAGTGTGGATGAACAACATATCCATGTCCCTAGAACAACAGTTCACTACCTAGCTACACACTTACTGTCTTGTAGACAGAGACTTGAAAACCGACACTTTTTACGAAACTTTACCGAACCAAGCAAAGGAGCAACTCCGGAGGAACTTCACAGTTAGGCAGAGTAAAGAATCGGAAGGTTACACTCTGAAGCACCACAGACAGAGGTTTGTAATCCGAGCTCGAGCTCAGCGTTCTATGCTTCTGCACAGAGTTAACTCTTTCATTTCCAGGGCAGTTCAAGTACTGGGGCTAACTGCATATGCCAGAATACAGCAAGACTTCATATTGTTTGAAATTCTAATACAGTTGCTTGATTTAAATACAGTGCAGAAAAAAAAATTTCTGCTTGGAAGACAAAAACTCAGTGAGGAAAAGGCAAAATAACAACATGATGAGAGTGGTGCAATGCAGTGGCTGTGGAGCAGCAGTCTTCCAGGAGACATTCTGGAGGCTGAGGTGCTGCCCTATCTGCATGCACCTCTCTGGCTTGAGGGTGGAGGCTGCTCATCTCCAGGCAGAACTGGCTAGGATTCGGGACCCCGGCCCACCCAGGGACCACCAAAGTCACCCCCGCTGCCTCACAGGATGCCAGTAAGGAGGAGTGGTTGAACAACGGTAGGCTCAGGGAGGGTGAGGGAGGTTGGGCAGAGGCACATCCCACCTGCAGTTGCACTCCACAAATCCTACGCTATTCTGGCGTATCCCATGGAAGCACCCGCAGTGGTGGACAAGGTGTATGTGGGGAACCTCCATGGTGGAGATCCCAAGGGTGGGGGGGCAAGGACACCAGAGAGAAGGAAGCAACTCCTAGTTGGGGACTCATTATTAAGGAGGTAGAATTGAGGGTGGGAAGGGAGGAAGGAGAGAGGTAAGGTGCCCACCTGATGCCTCAGCTTCGAGGAAGAGGCATCACCAGTAGAAAATAGAAGTTGTTATCCCTCGGTACAGACAGTTAGTGAGACCCCATCTGGAGCACTGTGTGCAGTTCTGGAGACCCCATTTCTGCAAGGACATAGATAGGATGGAGGCAGTCCAGAGAAGGGCAACAAAAATAGTGCAGGGTCTGCACCAGAAGCCATACGAAGACAGACTAAAGGAGCTTAATATGTATATCCTCAAGGAAAGGAGGGAGAGGGGGAACATGATAGAAACTTTCAAGTACCTCAAGGAAATCAATAAAGTCCAGGAGGGTAGAAGCATCTTTCAGAAAAAGAGTTGTGCAAAAACAAGGGGGCACAATTTGAAAATAGACGGGGGACGGCTCAAGGGCAACGTGAGGAAGTATTTTTTTACGGAGAGAGTGGTGGACGCATAGAACGGCCTTCCTGAGGAGGTTGTAGGGTCAAAAACAGTGTGGAAATTCAAGAATGCATAGGACAGACATAAGGCAATTCTGGAAGGAGTAGGAAGAAGTAGGATATTGGTTAACTAGGATCTGCAGCTTATCCAATAGCTAGGGAAATGGGTAGACTGGGTGGGCCAAGCAGTCCTTATCTGCTGTCAAAGTCTATGTTTCTATACCTGGATACGTAGTATACAGGAAAGACGGGGAGTGCAAAAAGGGAGGTGGGTTAGCAATCTACATCAAAGAGGGGATCAAAGCAACTGAGATAAAGGGGAAACAGGGAGGAGAGAAGGCATTGTGGGTCACCCTGGAGTCAGGAAATGGTACCACCATCCGCACAGGGGTTACCTACAGACCCCCAGCACAAGGGGAGGAAACTGATAGGGTAATGATAGATACCATCCTTAAAATGGCAGAGAAAGGGGAAGTGTTGTGGGTAGGAGACCTATATATGCCTGATGTTAACTGGCACACCTATGTTGCAGCCACATCCAGGAGCTAATTCATCCTGGATGCCCTGCAAGAGGCGGGCCTCACGTAACTATCGGTGGAACCCACCCGTGAGAGAGCAGATTTGGACCTGGTGCTCATAAATGTAGACAGAAAATGGATGGATCAGTGGGCAGTAATCTGGGGCCCAGCAATCACCACACAGTATGGTTCAAGGTAAATACAGTAGAAGAGTTAAGCCACACAAAAGCAAGAATACTGGACTTTAGAAGGACCAACTGTGCAAAAATGGGAGAATGCCTAAAGAAAACATTGGCAAATGTAGGGGGAGTAGAGGAACAGTGGGAGAACCTCAAGAGAGCCATAACTGAGGCAGCAAGCCTCTGTGTGAAGCAAGTCGACAAATCAAGACGAAAAATAAAAGCATTATGGATTTCAAAAGATGTGGCAGGGAAAGTTTGAGAGAAAAAACTGGCATTCAAAAAGTATAATGAAACGCAGAGGGAAGAAGACAAGGAACTGTATCAGACAAAGCAGAGGGAGCCTGGGAAAGCAGTCAGAAGCGCACAGGTGCAAACAGAGTAAAGGACAGCCCAGACAGTAAAGGAGGGAGACAAAACCTTCTTCAGGTACATTAGGGAAAGAAGAAAGGCCAATGGAGGGATACTGAGGCCAAGTAAAGGAGGAGTGGGGGAGTGGGCATAGGGGTACCTGAAAAACTGAGATCCAGAATGAATACTTCTGCTCAGCATTCACAAAACAAGGGGAGGGGAAGGACAGAAATTCGCCAGTAGACACAAGTCCATTCATGGAAGAGAGAGCCCTAAAGGAATTCTTGAAACTAAACGTGAACAAGGCTATGGGGCCGGAAAGGATACATCCCAGAATACTAAAAGAACTCAGAGAGGTGCTACTGACACCACTCACAGTCCTATTCAACAAATCGTTGGAGGAGGGAGTAGTGCTAGAGGACTGGAAGAGGGCGATTGTGAAAGCCCTTCAGAAAGGTGGGTGCAAGGTAGAAGCAGAAAACTACAGACCAGTCAGCTTTTTTTTTTCTTCTTTTTTCCAATCTCTTTTTCCCTCTGGTCGCGGACTGGGGTGCCTCTCTCAGCCATCCTGCCTGCTCCTGCCCTGCCTGAAGTCCTCCTACCTGTGCCTCCTCTCTCTATCCACGACTGGCACCCCCAGTTTAACTCCTCCGGGGTGGGGCCGCCCCTCCTCTTGGGTGCACTTAGAGACAGGCTCCAATGTGGGAGAGGACCCGGGTGGAAGAACCTGGAAGGCCAGGCAGGATGGACCCGGCCTTGGGCATGGGTGCAAGTGCCATCGCCTACCCCACAGACCGGGCATTTCCTTGTTCTGGTGATCTCTCCCCCCTCTCGTGCTTGTGCATGTCCCCGACGCAAGTTGCACGGCAACCCCTGCCTGCATCAGGGCATGCTGATTACATGCAGCCAAATGTGCTGCAGCGCCCCCAGTCTCCACAAGGAGCCGCTGGCACGCCGGGCAATCCACAGCCCATCAGGCACTCAATCCTCACCTGCCCCTGCCATCCCCCCATGGCCCAAGCTCGCTCCCGAACCTGGGTCACCAGCATGGAGCGAGGTGTGGCATCCAACACCTCAACCCTCAGCGCCACCGGGCCAGCCTAGACTGGTCAGCTTGACCTCAGTGGTAGGAAAAATGATGAAATCATTATTAAAGGAAAGAACTGTAGACTATCTAAAGGGCAGCAGGGCACAAGATCCAAGGCAACATGAATTCACAACAGGAAGGTCTTGTTAAATGAATCTGATAGATTTCTTTGACTGGTTGACAAAGGTAGTATATCAGGGAAGGGCAGTGGACATGGCACACCTAGATTTTAGCAAGGCATTTGATACAGTCCCTCACAAGATGTTGGTAAACAAGTTGGGCAATATGGGAGTGGGTCCCAAGGTAGTAAACTGGGATAGAAATTGGCTTAGCAATAGGACGCAGAGGGTGGTGGTAAACGGAGTTCAATCTGGAGAGAGTGGGGTAACCAGCGGGGGGCCACAGGGTTCAGTGCTGGGGCCAGTATTCTTTAATGTATTTATAAGGGACACTGCAAAGGGACTCGAAGGAAAGGTATGCCTCTTTGCAGATGACACCAAGATCTGCAACAGGGCTGGACACTCCGGGGGGTGGACAAAATGAGAAGCGACTTAGGCAAGTTGGAGGAATGGTCAAGAGTGTGCCTGCTCAGATTCAATGCCAAGAAGTGCAAAATCATGCACTTGGGGAATAAAAACCTAAGGGAGGATTACACAGTGTGGGGTTGGGGGAGGAGGAGGTACTAACAACAACCAAAATAGAAAGGGACCTGGGGTAGTCATAACAGACGATCTCAAAGTAGCCACACAATGTGAGAAGACAGTGAGGAAAGCCGGTGGGATGCTGGGGTGCATAGGGAGGGGTATCACCAGTAGAAAACAGGAAGTGGTGATGCCGCTGTACAGGCAGTTGTGTGAGACCTCATCTAGAGTACTGCGTGCAGTTCTGGGGACTTCGTCTGCATAAGGACATAGACAGGGTAGAGGCCATAAGAAAAAATTACTCACCTTAGTAATTGCGTTTCTTCAAATGGAGTCTTGCTGGATTCTGACAAACTGCAGTTAGCTCCAGCCTTTAAAATGCCCTGGAGAACATAGGGTTAAATTTCTATGCAGTGCATAGAACGCTGAGCTCGAGCTCAGTTGAGGTCTCTGTCTGCAGTCCATTGAAACCCAACCATCAGATTCTTACAACAAAACCTCACTAACTATACTATGTGGAAATTGTAAAATTTTAAATTAGCCAACTGGCAACAGAGAGTTTTGGATTCCCAAGGAAGACTCAAGTCAGGAAACCCAAAACCAAAAACCAATCCAAGATAAGGATAACAACACAATAAAACACCCAAATAAAAAGGAGGGTGTGCAAGAAGCACCTCTGGGGTGCAGCACTGCACCTGCCCACCCACTTCCCAAAAACCAGGTTCTGAGAGGGAGGTCAGAATACAGCAAAACTCCATTAGAAGAAACACAGTTACTACAGTGAGTAATTTTTTCTTCAAACAACATGAAGTCTTGCTGTATTCTGACAAACTGCAGACTACCAAGCAGTACCTCCATGGGGGAGGGACATAACCTACTTTGGGAATAGGTTCTGAAGTTCTGCTGAGCCAAACCAAGCATCACTCCTAGCCTGGATATCCAGAGAGTAATGCTTGGTAAAGGTATGGACTGTTTTCCAGGTGGCTGCTTGACAAATTTCTAACAGAGGGATATCCCTGGCTGCAGCCAGGAAAGCAGCTGTACCTCTTGTAGAATGAGCCCTCAGGCCTGAGGAAGGAATCTTTCCCAGTTTCTCATAGCAGAATTGTATGCAAGACACAATCCACCTGGTAATAGTTCTCTTGGTGGCAGGTTTGCCCTTTCCCACTTCCCCATAAGTGAGGAACAACTGGAGGGAATCAAACCTGTGACCCTTGGTACGCTCTATGTAGTAGCTAAGGGCTCTTTTAACATCTGAATTGTGTAACCTCCTCTCTCCTGAGGAGGAATGATCAGTGAAGAAGACAGGAAGAGACAAAGACTGATTCAAGTGGAAGTCTGAGACCACTTTGGGCAAGGACCTCCTACTGGTTCTAAGGACCACTTTATCCCTACGGAAAGAGATAAAATCAGGTTCCACTGACAGGGCTTGCAGTTCACCGATACATCTGGCAGAGGTAATGGCTACTGAAAACACAGTTTTCCAAGTCAAGTACTTAAGCTCTGCTGAGGACACAGGCTCAAAAGGAGGATGCATAAGTTGAGCAATGGAAACATTTAAGTCCCAGGCATGGGCAGGATCCCTAAAGGGAGGATTGGTATGAAGCAATCCCTTGAAAATTTTTCAGAACACAGGATGAGAAGACAGCGAGGAAGACTTCCCCACTGACAGAAAAGCAGAAACAGCTGACAAGTGTACTTTGAGAGTAGCTGGTCTGAGGCCTAGGCCATTAAGATGTACCATATAATCCACAACTGTAGGCAATCCAGCAGTGTATGGAGAAATATGCTTCTTGTAACACCAAATGCTTCCTCTTTTCCATGTGGAGTTATAAGTCTTTCTGGTGGAGGGCTTTCAAGAAGCTTTGAAAATATCCAGAACCCCCTGAGACAGATCCAAATCTGCATACTCTTAACTCTTCAAGAGCCATGCCTTGAGATTGAGAGACCAAAGACTGGGGTACCAAATCCTCCCCTGAGAGGAGGTTAACAGGTTGTAATTCCTAGGAAGAGAAGGGGGAAGATGGACTGATAGAGACAGCAACAGAGGGTACCAAGGCTGTCTGGCTCAGTCTGGCGCAATCAGAATCACTTTGCAAGGCTGTGACCTTATATTGACTAGAACTTTGAACAGTAGAGGAAAGGGAGGGAAGGCATACAAAATTTCCCTTCCCAGTTCAAAATTAGAGCATCCAGAGGGACTGAACCCAAGACTCGGAGTCTGCAACAAAACAGGGGAAGTTGATGATTGTCTGGGGCTGCAAAGAGATCTATCTCTGGAGTGTCCTACCTTGAGAAAATTACTTTCAACACTAAGGGGTCCAGGGACCATTCATGATGGCCCTGGGAGATCCTATTCAGTGCATCTGCTAGCACATTGTCCTTCCTTGGAAGGTGGACTGCTATCAGAGAGGTCTGCAGGGAATAAGCCAGGGACCAGAATTTCATGGCCTCTGTGCACAAGGCTGTAGACAGAATGCCTCCCTGCTTGCTGATGTACCACATGGTGGTAGTGTTGTCTAATATGACCTGGACTACCTTTTTTTTGCACAGACTGAGAGAAAGCTTGCAGGGCCAGAAAAACTGCCCTGAGTTCCAGGAGACTGATACGAAGAAGGGACTCCTGAGGGGACCACAGTCCCTTGGCTATGAGAGCTCCCAGATGAGCTCCCCACTCCAAAAGGGAAGAATCCATGGTAAGGACCACCGAATGAGACTGAGTGACAAATGGGACTCCTTGCCTTAAGTTGTCCTGATCCTGCCACCATTGAAGGGCTTGGATCAGTGTCCGAGTCACTGGAATCAGTTTGGTAAGAGGGTCCTTCTTTTGGAACCAAAAGGCCCTCAGATGGAACTGCATGTCAGTGCCTTGCTGGTCGGGACACCTGAAGGCTGAAAGAAGAAGCCAGCTCCACAAGAATTCTTGCCCTTTCCAGGGGAAGAAAGGCTCTTGCTTTGACAGTATCTAGCTCTGCTCCTATAAAGGTAAGAAGCTGCACTGGTTCAAGGACTGACTTGGGGAGGTTGAGAAGGAACCCCAGCGAAGATAGCACTTGCTGGGTCACTTACAGGTCTGACTTGACTTGGTCTGGAGACTGACCCACTATGAGCCAGTCGTCCAGATATGGAAAGATGGAAATCTTCTGCCTTCTTAAAAAGGCCACTACTACTGCCAGGCATTTTGTGAAAACCCTTGGGGCTGATGTTAGGCCAAAGGGCATTGCTTTGAACTGATAATGGGCTGAGGGCAACTTGAACCTGAGATACTTTCTGTGGGAGCACCTGATGGGAATGTGAAAGTAGGCATCTATGAGGTCCAGGGAGGCTAGCCAGTCCCCTGGCCTTAGAGAGGGAAGAATTATTCCCAGAGTCACCATCTTGAACCTTGGTTTTAAAAGATGTTTGTTCAGGTATCTTAGATCTAGGATGGGTCGCCACTCTCCTGTCTTTTTTGGGGTAAGGAAGTACCTGGAGTACAGACCTTTGCCCCAGTGTAGGTTAGGAACTCTCTCTATGGCTCCTAGGGCCAGAAGAGATGAAACCTCTGCCTCTAGGGCAAGAGTTTCGAGAGACTTGCAGGTGGAAAGATCTGGCTCTCAACTTCAGAAATTTTTGAAGCTGAGAATCAGTCCTGGTTTACTACTTCCAGGACCCACTTGTCTGAAGTAACAGACACCCAGTCCTGACGGAAGTACGCCAGCCTGCTCCCTACATGGATAGGAGAGTCGACCCGGGCAGACCCATCAGGGTGTCTGCTTGGCAAGGGCCTTAAGCTGAGAAGTGGATGCAGCCCTGCTCATCCCCCTTCTGCCTCTCCCTCTGAAGAACCCCCCTCTGTGAAAAGGGAGAAGAGGCCTGTGCTTGGTAGAAAGGCCTATAAAAAGGCCTGCCCCTGCCCCTAGAATGCTGCCTTTGAGGAGTTGCCTACCTCTCCTTGGCCTGTGCATTCATATAAGTGGTCCTATACTCCTCCATCTTCTTCATGTAATTCTCTGTCTGCTCCCCAAACAGAGAATTAACTTCCACAGGGAAATCCATGACCTTAGCCTGGGTGTCCTGTGAGAAGCTAGTACATCTGAGCCAAGCCATTCTCCGAAGAGCCACAGATGTAGCCATGACTCTTGATGACACATCACTGGAGTCCACAGGAGCAAGGAACTGTACCTTAGATGCCTCAATCCCATCCGCAACCACCTCCTCCAGCTCCCTGGCCAGCTGGGGGATGGCCTGTTTAGCCAGTGCCAGTACAGTGTCCCACCTGGACATCTGGTACCTGGTTGTATAGGCCATATAATTAGCCTGCCTGAATCCCAAAGAGGATGCCATGTATTGCTTCTTTGCCAAGGCATCCATCCTCCAGGAGTCTTTATCTGGGGGGTGTGAAGCCAAGGGGACATTAGCCCTGTCACAGGCTGCAGCCTGCACTACCCCAACATGGCTGGATTGTTGGTAGAAAAACTCAGTGTCTGAGCCTGATAAGGTGTACCTCTCATCCATTCTTCTATCAACAGGAGGTACAGAATTAGGAGACTTTAACATTTTTTGAGTCTGTTTCCCAAAAGATTTGTGCAAGGGAATAGACAGCCTCCTGGACTCTGGGATGTCCATCATCTCTACAAAATCAGGCTCCTCTTGATCCTCTGTAGCTTCCTCCATAGGAAGCTGAAGAGTTTCAACCACTTTTCTGTAAAACAAATAGTGGGGAGGGGACTCAGAGAGCCTAGGAGAACACCAGAAGGTCTGTCTGGGGAGATGTCCGGTTCAATAGGCACATCCAGACTTTCTGTTCCATCACAGTCATCATTCTGTTCAAAATCCCCCTCCTCCTCAAATTCCAGTTCATAAAAATCTTCAGGAGCATATTTCTGAACCGGTGGAACCGAGCCCCTAGCCAACAGAGCCAGATCGGAAGGAACTGGGCCATGCGATTCAACAATCCTAATCGCTCAGGCAATCTCGTCAGCGGTTGGAACATGAACCTCTGGATCTGAACCGGTTGATTTGTCTTTTCTTTTCTTTTCCTTTTTGTAGGAATCTATCCCTCAGGATCGGTTCTCCTCTTGCCCGAAGAAGTATTGCCCTGGTCAGAGGGCACTCCTTCTGGTTCGGTCGGAACAGAACTGGGCTGGCCATCCAGGTCAGCAGACTTCTCGGCCTCCTTTTCCCCTAAGTCTACCCTGGGAGACTTAGGAAAATGTTTGGAAATTTGGCAGTCTGTATCGAGGTGTTCAAACCCCAGACAATAAACACAGGTGGTGTGGGGATCGACCTTAGCAAAGACTTCCCCACACTCACTGCAGTGTTGAAACCCAGTGGGCCCGGGTTTTTTTCTTGGGTTTCTCAGACATGGTCAACCTACCCAAACTTATCCTTTTTTCGGCAACCGCCAGGCAAGACTCCCTTATCGGTTCCTAACCGTGTCACGGGTATAGGAAAAAAACATTCAAAATACGTTTTATTTTAGAACTGATAAGGACCGGTAACCACACACTAAAGTAAAGTACAAGAAATCAATATAAAGGATCGGTTCAGCTGAACCGATCGAACAAAGTTACAATTTCCACACAATAATCAGAAACAACTATCTAGTACTCACGGTACCGCAGGCAGAGCCTGAACCGACTATGCGGAATAAATTCGGAATAATTTTGGTTTAAAACCGCCACTTTAACCGACTTTTGAACCGAGCTGAAGAAGAAATCTCCGGAGCGACTGTTCAGTGAGGCGGAGTAAAGCATCTGATGGTTGGGTTTCAAAGGGCTGCAGACAGAGACCTCAACCAAGCTCAAGCTCAATGTTCTATGCACTGCATAGAAATTTAACCCTATGTTCTCCGGGGCAGTTTAAAGGCTGGAGCTAACTGCAGTTTGTCAGAATACAGCAAGACTTCATGTTGTTTGAAAAGAAGGGCAACAAAAAGGGTGCAGGGACTACACCAGAGACCATACGTGGAGAGACTGAGGGAACTCAGTATATACTGTATACTCTGGAGGAAAGAAGGGAGGGGGGGATATGAAAGACACATTCAAATACCTCAAAGGGATTAACAGAGTTCAAGAGGGCAGCATCTTTCAGAAAAGGAAATGTGCAAGAACAAGAGGTCACAATATGAGGCTAGAGGGGGTAGACTCAGAGGCAATGTGAGGAAGTATTTTTTCACAGAGAGGGTGGTGGATGCATGGAACAGCCTCTCTGAGGAGGCTGTAGTGGCAAAAATGGTAGGCGAGTTCAAGAATGCATGGGACAGGAAGAAAGCAACACTTTGGGTAGGAAGGAGGTAAGGCTGCAGATCAAACAGGATCTGGAGTTTATTCAGTAGGTAGGAAATGGACAGACTGGGTGGGCCAAGTGGTCCCTATATGACATTAAATTATATGTTTCTCTCCAGTCCTTCTGTTAGACATTACGGCAACCAGGAAAAACAGGTTACTCACCTGTAACAGTAGTTCTAGGAGTGGTATATGATGTACATCCACACTTCTGACAGTGTTGCTTCAAGCTGGCTCCTCCCACCCACTCAGGTAGCAACTCCCTCAGCACCACCCTGTGATATCAGATGTTATCCGCTGGTAGCAAGACGGATGAGCCACCTGACTGGGGAGGTCAGGTAGGTCAGTGTGGATGTCATCACGTATCACTCCTAGAACTACTGTTACAGGTATGTGACCTGTTTTTCTAGGGAGGTGGATATGATGTACAAATCCACACTTCCGGCAGACTCCTAGCAAATCTCCGAGAGGAGGGGGAAGGCGCACACCCTTTATTTAGGGAACAGAGATTGGAGAACTGAGGCCCCAAAACCAGCATCCCGGCATGACTCAAGGTCGATATGGCAGTGGGAAATGAAGGTGTGTGCTGACTTCAAGGTAGCAGCCCTGCAGATTTCCTGGATAGGGACATCCCTGGAAGCAGCCACCAAGGCAGCGGTATGACGGGTGGAATGAGCCCTTAGCCCTGCGGGAAGCTCCCTACCCACCAATCTATAACAGTGGTATATGCAGGAAACAATCCACCTACCAATCGTCCACTTAGCTGCCGGTCTACCAGACGCAGCTTTAACATAGGTGACAAAGAGCTGCCTAACCTCTCCCTGAACTTCAGCCACGCCCTCCTTGTAATATGCAAGTGCTCACTACATGTCCAAAGTATGGAGTCTGTGCTCGGTCTGCGAGGTGTAGTTGATGAAGTACACTGGGAGACTGATCACCTGGTTAACGTGAAACTCAGACACAAACTTTGGGAGGACCTTTGGTTTGGGGTGAAGCACAACCTTGTCCCTGTGGAAAACCAGGTAAGTAGACTCCACCAAGAGCACCTGGAGCTCACTGATCCTTCTGGCTGATGTCATAGCCACCAGGAAGGCGGTCTTCCATGACAGGTGAGACACACCTGTGCATCGGTTCGAATGGCTTGCCCATGAGCTTTGCCAACACCAGTAACAAGTCCCAAGGTGGTCGTGGTTCACGCACTGAAGGGGAAATGTGGTCAAGGCCTTTGAAAAAGTGCCAGACCACCTTCTCCTGTGCCACTAACAGCATACAAGCCCGTGCCCAGTATGTCAAGATGACTGTCAGGTGCACCTTAAGGGTCGTCAAGTGTAGGCTCGACAGAGAGGGACCATAGGTAGTCGAGAATGCTAGCCACCAGACAAGATAAGGGGTCAAGCCCCTTGTCCTGGCACCAAAAGGAGAACCTCTTCCATTTGAAGACATAGCATTTTTGGGTTGACTCCTTCTGAGAAGCTTCGACCACAGTGATTACATCTTCGGAGAGACCCAAAGCCTGGAACTCTAGCTGCTCAGGTGCAGTGATTGAAGGTCTGGATGGAGTACAGTCCCCTGACTGCAAGAGAGCAGGTCCGGGCATAGAGGAAGATGCCACAGGAGCCTGGGGTACCAGAACTGGTGGGGCCAGTCCGGAGCCATGAGGATCATCTGTGCCTCATCCCTCCTGGCCTTGATCAGCACTTTGTGGATCAGAGGAAATGGAGGAAAGGCATAGAGGAGGCCCAGAGTCCAGGGACTCGAAAAGGCATCCCCCTGAAGTGTCTCCTGTTGAAGGAATGCTGGCACAATACAGCCTCAGCATGGCATTCTTCCTGGAGGTGAATAGATCCACCAGAAGTGTGCCCTACCTCCGGATGGAAAGACCACTCATAAGACGCCTCGTCCACATGGCCGAGGGCATCCACCAGTTGCTTGGAGATGCCGGCTACATGGATGGCCAGGAGATCGGCATCCAGGCTGAGCACAATGGTCCAGCTGCAGAGAGCTTCCTGCTCTGTTTGAGATAGTATATAGTCATGGTGCTGTCCGTCTGAACGTGAACGACCAGACCCTGAATGTGAGGAGCAAAGACTGTCAGCTCCAGCTGAACCGCCCAAAGCTCAAGCAAGTTGATATGACATTGAGACTACTCGTGGGTCCACAGTCTATGGACTCTATGCTCCCCGCAGGTTGGCACCCCAGCCTATGAGGGAGGCATCGGTCATGATGGTGAATTACAGGCTTTGTCAGTGGAGCCTGATTTTATCTCCTTTCATAGAGATAAGGTGGTCCTCAGGACTAACAGGAAGTTCTTGCCTAAGGTGGTTTCAGATTTCCACCTTAATCAATCTATTTCTCTTCCAGTGTACTTCACTGACCATTCCTCCTCTGGCGAGAGGAGGCTGCACAGCTTAGATGTGAAGAGAGCCCTTAGTTACTACATTGAGCGTACCAAGGGTCGCAGGTTTGACTCCCTCCAACTGTTCCTCACTTATGGTGAGGTTGGTAAAGGGAAACCTGCCACTAAAAGATCCATTGTCAGATGGATTGTCTCTTGTATCCAATTCTGTTATGAAAAGCTGGGTAAGGTTCCTCCCTCAGGCCTGAGGTCTCACTCTACCAGAGGTACAGCTGCTTCCCTGGCTGCTGCCAGGGACATCCCCATTCTAGAGATTTGTCAAGCAGCTACCTGGAAAACAGTTCACACTTTTACCAAGCCACCCAGGCTAGGAGTGATGCTAGGTTTGGCACAGCTGTGCTTCAGAGCCTATTTCCTAAGTAGGTTCTGTCCCTCCTTCATGGAGGTACTGCTGTGTAGTCTGCATATGTCATAATATAGCAAGACTTCATGTTGTTTGAAGAAAAAATTACTCACCTTAGTAATGTTGTTTCTTCTAATGGAGTCTTGCTATATTATGACCTCCCCCCCTGCCTGCCCCTCTCAGAACCTCTGTTTTTGGGATGTGGGTGGGCAGTGCAGTGTTGGCACTTAGTAGATGCCCACCTTGTTTTTCACCCTTCCCTTTTTTGGGGTGACTGGGTGTTGTGTTTTTCATTTTTTGGGTCTCCTGACTTGAATCTGTTTTGGAACCAAAAAAATGTGTTTCTTATATTTAGTAGCCAGTTGGCTAGTGTAGGTTTACAGCTTCCACACAGGACCTTAGTGAGTTTAGCTCGTAAAGATCTGACAGTTTGAGTTTGAAGAACAACAGACAGAGTTTTCAACTGAGCTCGAGCTCAGCGTTCCATGCCTGGCATGGAAAGTTAACTCTTTCACCTCCAGAGCAGTTCGAAGGTTGGGACTCACCGCATATGTCATAATATGGCAAGACTTCATGTTGTTTGAAAAGTCAGTGCCCAGGAAGGGGACAGCTGCTAACTTGTGCTGGGTATCAGCCGTAAAGGTAAAAGTCCGTAGCCAAGTCTACTGCAGCAGCCACGGACCGGACACAGAAGTCGCTAATGTCAATGACTGTCTAGAGCTGTTGTTTGGCCACCGCTTGTCCTTGGTCCCAGGCTTGCTTGACCATGGTCTGTAAGTCAGACAGGAGCTGAGGAAGCACCTCATCAAGAGTGCCAAGCAGGGCATAAGTGAAGTGGGCCATCAAAAGGGCCAAACTCACCTGCCAAATGCCGAGCGAAGAAGCCACATAGACATTCTTGGCCATATGATCCAACTTTTTGGATTCCTTCCCGGAAGGCTTGTCCATATCTTTGACATTGCCTGTACATCGAAAGACTGAGTCAGCCACCAGGCCCTCAGCCATGGGATGCTCGGTGAAACCCAAGAGGGAACCCGCAGAGACCCCATACTTGTGGTCCATATGGGCCTTTGGCACAGGACAAGAGGCAGGATGCTGCCAAAGCTCCACAATGGGGCCAAGAATGGCCTCGGTGACCAGAAAGGCTACCCCCGGGGTGTCCCCCCTGGTCAAGGATTTCAATCAAGGGATACTCGGCCCATTTCTAGATGGGTTCCATCTGGATCTCAGTGGAATCCAAAAACAAATGGAGCAAGCCCCTGAAAGAGGTGGAACTATGCTCCGTGGACAAATCCTCCCCCGACTCAGCATCCAACGAGTCCTGAAGACTCCGAGGATTCGTCAAAAAGTAGTCGACCACTAGAGTCTCCACTGACCCTATGGGATCTGTCAGGAGTCACAGTGACTGACCGGCAACATGGAAGCTCGGAAGTGGTACGGGATTCCTGAGGAGGGGGAACCCGCATTCGGCTGCTTAGGTGGCAGCTCCATCTGGATGGCCAGAAAGGCTGGAATAGATTGAGCCGGAGTAGGCTGAGGCCTCGGTGGTGGGAGCCACAGAAGAGCCAGGGTGGGGGCCAGAACTGGTTTAACCCCAGTAAACATGAGTTGATGCCACATGACTTCTTCGTAGTGCTGGCGCATTTTACGTCAGAGACTCTCCTCATGCGAAATCCCAAATGGACTTTGCTCTGTAGTTTCAGTAGATAGCAGACAGAGTACATGTAGTCCAGAGAAGAGCAACTAAAATGGTGCATGGTTTGCAAAAGAAGCCCTTTCCAGAGAGACTGAAGATCTCAATATGTACATGATGGAGAGAGGGGATATGATGGAGACAGTACGGTTATCTAAGACCTTACCGTAACAGTAGATCTTCAAGAGGAGTTCTTGAAGTAGGTAACATTGTTAGGACTAAGCTGCCAGGCTCCAGGACCACACGGAAAAATTCCAGCTAGCAGACTACAACAGGGGACCGCCCCGACGTCAGCAAATCAATGTCTGATCTGATATAAAAGGGACAGTCCCCTACACCCACCTCAATTCCCCCCACTGGAGACCCTGAGACAAGGTTCAGCAAGAGAAAACGAAGACTCCTGGAGTCAGAAAGGTCAAGATGGAAAGAGCGCAGGGGGGATGGAGGGAGGGAAAGCAATGGCTACTGCAACAGCTCCTCTGGAAGATCTACTGATACAGTCAGTTCTTACATAATTGTACTAGCTCACTTCGAGGGGGGTCTTGCAGTAGGCAACATCGTTAGGACCGAGTCCCAGGCAGTGCCCAAGGGTAATAAAACCCTTGGGAGGAGGAAAGAGCATTGCAATATGCAGAGAGGGAAAGAAGGCCCAAGCACATACTTAGCCAGAGACCAGCCTTCTGAAAAAGAGGGTAGCAGGGTGAATGCCCTGGCAGAGAAAAACCGTGACCAACCCAAAGAAGGTCAAAGGTCAGGAGAACCCAGTGTACTGGGAGCTGTATAGTTACCAAACAGGCAGCCAGATCTCTCCGAAGAAGAAAACTGTCTCAAGTCCTGCGGAGGAAACAGATATCATAAATGGACTGAACTGGGCCAAAGCAGAGACCTCTGACATCGGTCCTACTCCACTGCCAAAACTGGCTCTTCCTTTGGTACCAAGAAACTCCCCTAATTCCTGTGAAGTGGCAGGGAAGAGAACTAAAGATAGGAGGACCCCAGGAAGTAAACAACTGGTAGGAGGAATGGAACGAAACCTCTGACAGGAGGCATGAATAGAGGTTATCTGGGTAAGTACCTTTTCATGTGCGAAAGGTGGAATAGAGAGCAGCCTCAAAACTGAAACAGCTTAGAGAATCAGCGAGAAATGCCTGTCCAGAAGAGAAACGGTCTGTCAGGAAAAAGGGCCTTTCTACCCCAGAAGATATTGGGAGACCCCGGCACGACCCAATTTCTGGACATCTGGGAAAGGTGAATAGTCAGGGTGCCCCGGAAAGAAGCCTCAAAACAACTGGGAGAGGAGGAAAGAGAAAGATTCCTCTTACTTCCCCCTGGAAGACAGACACCTCACAAAAAGACCATGGATCTCGTCCCCCGTAGGGGGAAGTACGGGGGATCCTGGAGAGCATTGTTGCCCCACCAGGATGAACAAGAAGGGCCCAGTAAAGAGTAACAAAGGAGCAGAGTCTCACTACAGTCTGGTGAGCGCCGGACAACATGGGCAGACAGCCATGAAGCAAGAGCTGGGTATCCCCCTCAAGGCTGTCCCCAATACCTCATTGGCACAGGGCTTCAAGCTGTCACAAATAGGCTCAGGGAGGGGTTGAGCAGAGAACCCTTCCCTGCACTGAAAACCCCAGGAAGGGGGGGGTCTTGAGGCAGGCCGCCCTGGGAATCCGTTCATGGAAAGGCCGAGGTGCAAAATCCTAACCCTAGGGTCAAAGGCATAAATCGGCCGATCCAAAGGACAGGGGACCTGAGCTAGGTGAGTCTTACCCCAGGGGGAGTGTAGGGCCCCCGCCCACCATCTAGTCCGCCTTAGGCCCACTTCTAGAGACCAGACAGTAAAGCCCCATGAACACACGTTAGGCTCTTCTTCCCCGGAAGTACCCAGGGAAACCTGACCAGGTATGTAAGAGCTGAGCAAGGTCGAAACTAAAGGGCCCTTGGTCAGTGAACCCCGAAGAACTATTCCAAAGGAAAAAAGGGTCCTGTAGGGTAACAAATGAGAGGGTCATCCCCCACCTTCCGGAGGGGAACAAAGAGGCAGAGTGTCCGAACGGACACAAGGAGGGTTACTGCAAGGAACTCACCCCTACCCTTGAAAACCCGGGAGGCTGCCAGGCGGGACACCCGGTGACAGGAAGACCGACAAGCAAAAGCCTAAGCCTAAGGAGGGAGGTCCAAAAGGAAGAGGACCCAAGACAGGCTCTCCTTGTCTCGGAGGGAAACTAAGGCTGTAGCTCAAGACCAGGTCCATCTGAGGCACACCGAAGTGGCCCATGAAGAAAAGAGAGGCACTAGTGCAGTAAATTGTTCTTATCTAGGAGGAGCCAGGGAAACCTAAGGGAGCCCTGTCTCCATATGGAAGAGCTGGCTAAGGCCAAGGTGGAAGTTCTCTAGGGTCGCAGACCTGGAGGAAACACCAGTAAGGAAGACAAGGTCCTATAGGAGTCCCAACAAGCAGGTGTCAGGCATATGTCTAAGAAAGAGTGCAAATGCCCAAGAAGGAAGCGACCGGCGTAGCTGCATGAAAATAAGGGAAAGCCTTCCCAGTTCGCGCCAGGAGCAACTGCTGCATCCTGAACAAGGGATGGTGGAAGTCCAACACCTCAGAACAGAGTCGCGTCACCCAAAGACAATAAAGGGGAACAATGGGCCTATGTCAGGCCCCAGCATAGTACCGGTGAAACTAGGCATGCTGGGAGGAACAGAAGGATTTGTTCAAGTCCTAACCTTCGTCGAGGATGGTGCCGTCCCCGCAAACAAAGAATGGGAACGAAGGTCAGAGGCCCAACACCGGCAAATAACATGCTTATCCGGGTTGAACGATGGGTCCGGAGCAATCTGGCTAAGATGCGAAAGGCCCAATAGCCTCGGAAAAGAGAGAAGGTAGGACCAAATCATCTGGGAAAAAAAATCGACCTGAGGAGGGCCTGAGTTGCCCAGATACCATGTGCCATCTTGGGCCAACACCCAGCAAAGAGGCATCCTTGCTGGAGTAAGTAGAAAAGGAACTGGAAAGCGCCTAAGGGAAGAGGGGACGTGTCTCCTCTTGTCCAATTCCCTCCCCTCCTCTGGTCCTCCAACACATCGAAAGAAGGAGGGAAGAGAGTCACCAGGGTTTAGGAGGAAGTAGCAGGAGCCAATGGCACCGCTGCCTCTGCCCTATGGGCCTTAATGGCCAGGGCAGCTGGTACCGAGGAGGACTGTCACTTGCCCCGCATCTACAGTAAGAGAGCAGAGGATACTGGGGTTGCAGCCCTTGAAGGTGGACAGGAGGCGGGTGTGACCCGCTCCGATGGCCATGAAAGCCAGTGCGAAGGAAAGTTCTCGAGTCCTGCAGGGAGAATAGCAACGCCAGTATGTCCTCCCTGAACAACACAGGACCCTGGAAAGGTGCATCTAGGATGGAAGCCTGGACTGCTGAAGTAATGTCAGTCAAATGGAACCAAGCAGGACACCTCAGACAGACAGCAGAGGCCAAACTGCGGTCAACAATGTCCACCGGTGTCGTATGAGGCACAGAGAGCATGAAAACCTACGTTAGAGGCAGAATCTAAGAGATGCTCGGTCTCGGACCAAGCCTGAGACTCCGTCAGGGTTTGAAGCAAATCCCCTACCCACCCGAAAAGGGATTGGTGATGCATGAGCAGGTGCGCTAGGTAGTTCTGAGCCCGTAAGGCCAGGGCTGAAGAGGTATAGACCCTACACCCCATAATGTCCAGATGCTTGGATTCCCTATCCAGAGAGTAATCCAGATTACTGGACCCTTCGCACTCCCCCTGGACCCCCAATAATACGGAAGGGTCAGCCCTGGGGTGAGAGTCAAAATGAGACTTGCCATCAAGAGCAGGATATAGTCAGTCGGCATTCCTTAGAATGGCAGGGACCGACACTGGCTGTTGCCAAACCATAGATGAAATATCGTCATGTGGAACCACCAAAAGGGGGGATAACCACAGACTCTACTTCTGGAAGGTGCAGATGCGGTGCCAGATGGCATCTTTGAGGGTCCTGTTCTTCAGTGCACCAGCCATGGGAAGCCTGGATGGTCTTCATCATCACCAGGAATTAGGAGTCTTCAGGAGGGGACTTAGGTGTCTCTGTGACCCATATCTCCCCAAGGGTGAATGCAGTGAGGAGACTGGGGAGTCCAGAGAATCTGAGACAACATGTAACAACCCCTCGGAGTCCAGGGCCAAGTGCGGCAGTAGCGACATGCCAGAGGTTGTGACCGTACCAGCACGCAATTGACGTCCCAGATCAGGAGGGGGAGCCTCCGTGCCTGAAGAGAAGACCCTCATCGGGGGAGAAGTTGGTACCAGTAACTGCTGAATAGGGTACAGCCTTTGGGTAGACACCCACCAAGCATTGAGGAGAGTGCTGTGGTCATCCGACGTCCGGCAAAAAAGCGTCAGGTGGAAAGAGCAACCCAGTGCTGGATAATGCATCAGGAAGCTGTAAAACGGGGCCTGACGCTGCCCCTGGCGAGCCCGAACGCATAAAAAGTGCAGACTATAGGTCCAGACTCGGGAATGAAGGTTCCGGAGGGGCGGTCCGAGATTAGAACTTGCTGCTGCAACTGATCAGGCAAAAACTCCAAGGGGTCTGAGGTAGGGAACGGCTCCTGTTGAGCTTAGGTGGCAACTGCAGGTGGTGATGCCGGAGACACCTGACCCGGAGAAGGAGGACCCACATGCTCTGGACGGCAACTCGACGCCAGGTCCACAGATTAGACCGACGGCAGTAGACCTTGCTGGCGCCTGGTGGGGGGTGACCCAAAAGGAGACCACCAGCAGAGGAGCTGAGGGCACCGTGGGCTCCACAGATACATGCTGTGGCCCAGAAAGTGACAGCAGGTGTTGGTCTAACTGACCATCATTGGGACCCAAGCCAGGCTCCAGCAAAGACGCCGAGGCAGGGAGGGTGGAGATGGTCGAAGCCTCACCCAAGTGACCGGCCTGGCCACTTGGCTCAGGACCTTTTGTGAATTACTGGCCTGAGCAGCAGGACGGAGGAAGAGTTCTCTGAACCAGGGCAAGCACTACTCGCCACAGAAATAATGGTGGGAGGCTTGTCCACAGGCAACCCAGAAGGATAGAAGGCTGAAGTGGAAGAGGAGGTTTACCCCCCATGTAAGAAGACTCAGGATCTGCCGTGGCCCCCGGAGGTGACCATGGCTCCATAGCTGACTGTTCCCAGTCTCATTGCTTTTTATGCTTCTTTCTGAAAGATGAAGACTCCACGGAAGTTCCCGCTGTAGCCCAGGTTGGCAGCTCTTTTTCCAAGGTGGACAGTCTTTGCAGGAGGAGATAGTTCTCCAGAACCTTCTGGCATCTATTTCGCATGACTTGGTTGAATTTCTGGCATGCCTGGCAGGCTTCGGTGTCGTGGTCTGGGCCTAGGCAAATGGCGCGTGCAGTGAGGCAGTCTTTTTCGGGGAGCTACTTTCCACAGGCACACTTCGACTTATGGGAGTCTGCAGGGTATGTCGGCGACATGGAGCCGAAATCAAACTAAGATCGAGAAAATAATAAAATGGCAGTCGACTGTAGCAATGGTCTCCAAGGTCCAATGAGCGCAGGTCGATGGTGGGAAAAAAACTGAGGTGAGTGTGGGGGACTGTCCCACTTATACCAGATTGGACATCGACGTGCCAACGTTGGGGGCGGTCCCCAGTTGTAGACTGCTAGCTAGAATTTTTCCATGTGGTCCTGGCACCTGGCGGCTTAGTCCTAATGCTGTGCCTACTGCAAGAGCTCCCTCGAATTGAGATCTACAAGTACCTCAAAGGGGTGAACAGGATAGAGGTGGAAGTCTCGGCAGATTGGGGATCTCAACATGTACACCCTGGAAGAAAAGCGAGACAGAGGGGAAAGAACCTTAAAGTGGTGACTAGAGTACAGGTGACGAGTCTATTTCAAATGAGAACAAGCACCCAGACCAGGGGCATGTAATACGGCTGGGTGGGGGCAAGAGTGATGTGAAGAAATATTTCTTCAGTGAAATGGTACTGGATGTCTGCACTATATTACCAGCAGAAGTGGTAGAGGTTAGAATAGTGGAAGGCTTCAAGCATGCATGGGACAGTCATATGGGTATATTAGACAGGTTACAGAAAGATGAGAGGGCCGACAGAGACCAGATATGGTCTGCAGAGACAGAATAGATAGAGAAAATCAGGGTAAACTAGGTGAGCTTAGCAGTCATTTTCTGCCATCAAATTACATATTTCTAGAGTTAACCCATATGGAGACAAATTGTTTAACATACTGTCTATACATTCACAAACATACGAAGAAGCCAGCAGCAGAAGAAGGCCATTTGGTCTATCTAGTCTGCTCGTACTGCAGGGTACACAGCTTGAGCTACTGTCCCCGCCCTCCAACATTTGCATATATGACCCCCTGAGGAAGACTTATTTAGAGTCGAAGCACTGGCGTAGCTTTGTGTGTTTTTTGCAGGACATCTGCTTGTGCTCTGTGTGCTTTAATTGATTTTATCTGCAATACAGCAAAATAAATTACTTATTTGTACCAGCGTACCGAATGCTGCTGTTCTTCTGTTTGGATATTGTTTGGCGGGCAGGCCGCGCCTCATTCAGCATGCACCATCCTGAAAGCTTCAGCTCGCATACTGCCCTTTTGAAACTATTTGCATATATGTAGACGGATGCTGTAATCTGTGTTTCTTACGGTGTAACAAGGGTCTCTTGTGCGGCTTGGGTGACAGGATGGCAACGGGAAGCTGAGCAGTTCCGTCTGCCCAACCAGCATGAGACCATTGTTACACCACAAGAAACAGATTACAGCAGCCATATACATATTATAAGGGAAGGTTCCATGTCATAATAGTGATTGCAGAATAGCAATCACTACTATGGAGAATGTATACCGCCAAAAAGCAAATCAGCGATATACACTTCCACGCGACCCGACATCCGGAAAGCAAAACAAAAGTGTTTTTAAGGTGGGGGTGTGTGTGGCCGCACACCTACCCCTCCCCCGCACCACCACTCACGGGGGGCTTAGCTCCCCGCACTCCGCTGAATACAGATCATCAATTCCAGGGGGGTGCATGTCAGGGGGGAGGGCAAAATCCTGTTTCAGAAAAAAATTAAGTGCCGTAGCCGGAGGCAGTGGCAAAATTTGTACCCACCCGGTCCCGAACCCTGTAGCTGCTGCACCAGAGTTAGCCACCCACACCACATGGCTAGCTCGGTGGCAGCAGGTACACCCGTCCCTCAAAGTCTCTTCCCTGTCCCTCCCCTTCCCCTCGACGTCCACTACCCTTGAGGTGGTATATCATCGCTACCCTTACAGGGTAGCCCAAGAGTATAGCACCGAATATGAGTCGCCGTTTTGACGTGGTGCCCATATTCGGTCGCTATACCCACGGTATACCATATGGCAATGGAATGCCTATAATATGTAATCTGAAGTTTTTTTTTTTTTTTATTGCTTTCTTTTTATCAATATGTTTTTATTGATTTTGAAGTCAATATCCAAACAAATACAGCTACATAAAACATAGCATACATAACAATCTTAAAGAGCTGATGACACGTTCAGAAGAACTTTAACAAAACTTAATATTTAGACACAGTCCAGCTTGTATTTCCCATTAGTACTGTATTCCTCCTCCCCATTATTTATTACTGAGGCCATCTGTATGAAAACAGCATCTTTGCTGCAGAAGAGTTGGTGTATTCCTGCTGCTTTCTCCCTAATTGAAGTCACAGAGCACTGCTTGTGATGTCACAGTTACTCCCATGGCAACAGACTGTAATGTCATAACAGAGGATTATGACTTGAAATAGGGAATAAGCTATAGAGGCAGATGGACTCTAAAGAAAGTCTAAGTAATAAAGATCCTATATTCATGTAAATTTCCTTAGTAATAAATAATGGGGAGGAGAAATACATAAAATACAAATGGAATGCAGGCAGAATTTTACCTAATTATGTTTTTTTTTAAGTTTTATTTGAAGTATCAGTAGCTTTTTAAATGGGCAATATATACAGAGGGAAAAAAAACAATATATATGTAATACATTACTTGTAAAGAGCTTAAAATTAGTTAAAAGTCACAGAGATATTGAAGCCTTCAAATATCATGAGACTGAATATATTTCAATTAATTAATAACTGTCCTTTTATCACCCTTTAAATTAAATTTGGTGTAAGCCCCCAAAGTGGGCTCAACTGATGTGAAGCCCCCGTGGCTCTGATGCGTCCCCCAGCGGAGCTAGCTTCTGGGGCTGTGGTGGGAGTCACACCTTGCGACCCATCTGTGCGGCTTGCGGTGGTGGCTATTCTTTCCTGCTGCTTGCCCATTTCGGGGCATGGCCGAGGAGCGAGATGGCTGTCTGTGCCGTCAGGTGCGGTCCAGGGTCCGATCTGGTGGCGGATCGGGCTCGGGACCGCGCGATGTAAATAATTATTTTATTTTTTAAGATGGCGGTTCCACGTGCAATGCACATGCGCAGCTACCGCCGGAGAGAAAATTTAAAGGAGCAGTGACTCCTTTAGGTAAAGTAGTTTTTGGTGCCGGCTGGCACAGCGGATCACAGAATATATATCGGAATCGGGACTACAGGTCCCGCCGGGCACCAGAATGGGCGGCAGGTCTGGCGCCAGTAGAATCGGTCCTTGATTGGACCACAGTTTTAGGCGCCAAACCACTGGGAGGAAATAAAAGGGGCTGCCCTGAGGGAAGAAGGAAATTCGAGAGGGAGAGAGTGAGGAGGAGGTCAGAGCAGGACGCTCGCCGACACGGCCTTGCATCTACATTTTTTGACTTTGAATAAGTATGGCCACCTGAGGAAATATGGAGGAGCTGTGGCTGCCATTCTGTGAGAGCCCTAGGATCCTCAGCCAGAGAACCCACAGAGACAAGACGCTGCCTGCCATCCAGCCAATGGAGCCATGAGGTAGGGGGTTACATGTGAGGTCTGGAGATGGGCAGCCCCAGATTTAAGCATGCCCCTGTACCAAAATACCCAATTCTGGGCATCGTGCCCAGCAGCCTAAAAGAAGCATGTGCTGGGGCAACTGAGGGTCAGGCAGTTGTTCACCCAAGTGTGCATGCTCATCGTGGCAGTGTTTTGTGAGGGAGTCAGAAAGTGATCTGCAGTCTGTGTTACTCAAGATGGCTGGTTTGGCATCAAGTGTGCACCTGTATTGGACTGTACGTTGCCCAGAGTACTTTAGCAAGTTTCTTAATTGGGACCCCTGGGTCCAAAGTATAGTTTACTTTCTACAGTTCAGCTACCAATGTGACCACCAGGTCCTCCTGTACTGCTCCATGGAGTGACTGTTCATTAAATGGGATCCCCTGTTTTTGCAACTTTGCCGTTTGCCTCTTATATTTTGAAAAAACTGCTTTGCTGCTCCTAAAAGAAGTTGCCTCTACAGTCTTGCATCCTGTGTGTTCCAGGGACCAGAGAACCACCACAGAAGAAGTCTAGAGGCTTGCCCGGTGAAAGCTGTCTATAAAGACCACCGGGTGAAGTGGGCAAGGCCAGTGAAGATCTTTTTTTTTTTTTACTTTTTATTTATTATAGTTTTTTTTTTTTTTTAAACTTAGGACACACAGAGCAGATTTACATAAAAAAATGTGTTACACATCTTGCAATAGAATTTATCATCATAGTTGTTGTCAACTAAAATATCACATAAATTAAAATTTATATGCGGAAGGAAAATCCATGTATTTGTGTCGACTGCCACATTTATATAAAGAAAGATTAACAGAATTACTCAAGTTATAATACATACACTGTGGCAGTGGGCTGTTGGAGAATTCAAATGCAGGGGCGAAAAATTGAGGGAAAATCGGGGGACCGCAACCCCCACACTAACTTACAAATTCAGATCCCATCCATAGATGGCTCCAGAGATTACTCTCCGGGGGGAAGAGGTCTTTGGGCTGGCCGGCCCTCCACTGAACCGCACGAAAGAACTGGCTATTTGGGGGAAGAAAGCTTAAGGGGGACTGGTTTGGGCGAGATTGTGCAATGCACATGAACCACTTATTCCAGCGGTTCATCAGCTCTGGTACTCTGTTTTGAAGTCTAGCTGTCATGTGTTCCAGCTTGTATATATCATATACAGAATCTTCCCAAACTGGTATAGTGGGTGGGGGGGTCTGGGCACAACCATAGTCACGTAATACATTTTTTTGCGGCGATTAGGAGAATATTGAGGAGGCATATTTAATGCGAGTCTTTAAAATGACATGGGTAATGTAAAAGAATCCCTACTTCCGGGGAAAGTGCACCTAGGCCTGGAAAGAGGTCCCGGATCCTATTTTCTATCCCCAACCAGTAGACTGTTAACACTGGACACAACCAGAATATATGTGCATGTGTGGCCACATCACATCCACAATGTCTCCAACAACTGGAATCCCTTCGCTCCATGTACTTGGCGGTGATCTGGGGTGTGCGAAAAAATCTGGAGACCACATTCCAGGAAAACTCCCTCCAGATGTAAGAGTTGGATATCTTGTGTTGTCTTCGCCAGATTCGGACCCAGTCTTCCTAAGACAGACAGACCTGGAGTTCGGCTTCCCAGTGAAATTGTACCAGGTCCATGACATGGGAAGGGGTCTCCCGTATGGCCTTATAAAAGCGAGAGAGTAGGTGGCTTTGTCTCCCCCCCCCCCCAGCTGAGTTAATAAGGAGCACAACGGAGGAATGGGGTGATCGGTGATATCTAACCCAATTCTGGATTCCAGAAAGTGGCGGATCTGTAGGAATCAAAAGAAATCCCTCTGATTCAGGGAGAACTCCTGCTTAAGTTGTTCGAATGATTTAAAAACATCCCATCATAAAACTGACACAGGTGTTTCAGGCCCTGATGTGTCCAGTTACAGAATGTTATATCTAGTTGTGCCGGAGGCCAGTGCGGATCCTCTGCAGAAATACTTATCCAGGTCGAGAGAAACCTATTAGCCAGTCGAGCCAAAAACATAGTCCAGCATTGGAGAAGTCCCTTAGTGAAACTGGATCCACTACCCAGTGGAGTGTTATTATGAGGCTGAAACACTAGAGAGTAATTTAATGGGTGATCTGCCATCCTCCTCTCTACCACGAGCCAAGGCGGGGATTGTGTCTGGGGAGAAACCAGGACGTTATATGTGTGAGTAGGGCCGCTAGCCAATAATTATAGATACAAGGGAGAGCAAGGCCTCCCCTATCCTTGGAGCATTGGAGTTTGCCCAGTGCTATTCTAGGTCGCTTATTCATCCATAGAAATCTATTAACTGAACAATCCCATTCTCGTGTTTCTTTATTTTATAGGGGTATCGGGATATTTTGCATTAGATATAACATTTTTGGAAGGGAGTTCATCTGGACAGACTGTACCCTAGACAGTAGGGAGAGAGGTAGAAAGGTCCAGCGCTCCAGGTCAGATTTAATTTTTGCGAGAGTTGGGGTGTAGTTGACGGAGTAGAGGTCCAAGAAATCTCGGGGAATCTTAATTCCTAAGTAAGTTATACAGGGTTTGTCCCATTTGTAGAAATACCTCTGAGTAAGCTCAGGAGGCAATGGGGATTGTATAAGTAGAGTTTCCGATTTGTTCGGATTTATTGTGTAACCTGTAAGGTGCTCTATTTTTTGTAAAAAAGAAGTGAGAGTCTGTAAAGTTTCTTCTGGATGAGTAATATAGAGGAGAAGATCGTCCACGTAATAGGCCACTTTATGAGAGGAAAATTCTGAAATTTTGTAACCGTGTAAGTTACGGGTTTGGCAGAAGAGCTGAGCGATGGGTTCCATGAAAATAGCAAACAAGTAGGGAGATAAGGGACAACCCTGACGTGTACCTCTAAAAAGTGGAAAACGGTCAGAATGTGATCCATTCAGTCTCACCACTGCTTCTGGTTTAGTATATACACCTTTGATGGTGTCTAAAAATAGCCCGGGGAAATTAAACTTTTGTAGGACAGCTTGTAAGAACTCCCAAGAGACCATATCAAAGGCCTTTTGAGCGTCTAGGCTAAGGATCATTACAGGGGATTTCATTGAAATAGCATGCTCTATTAAATAAAGAGTACGTTTTATATTGTCTGTGGTCTGTCTACCTTTGCTAAACCCTGGCTGATCTGGGTGTATCAGAGTAGGGAGAATTTGGTCTAGTCTGTGGGGCCATTATGCTGGTATAAATTTTATAATCTTGGTTAAGTACAGATATAGGATGATATGAATCACAGTGGTGTGGGGGTTTCTGTGGTTTCAGGATCACCGAAATTGTAGCCTGTCTCCAAGAAACCGGGAAGGAGGATGTAGTGTGGCCCTCATGCAAAGCTTGTGGGGGGGGGGGGGCTTGTATCGACTCCAGGACACTTTTATAGAATTCGGGGCCGAACCCATCGGGTCCTGGGGACTTCCCATTTTTAAGGCCATTAATGGTAGTCTGGAGTTCCAGAAGTGTGGGAGGTGCTGCTATCTGCGTCCGCTGAGACTCTGAAAGAGCTGGTAAATGAAGTTGGGCCAAGAAGAAAGATATTTCATGAGGATCCGATATTTCCTGAGGTGAATAGAGGGACTGATAATATGATTTAAATGAGTCAAGAATCTGTCAGGTAGAGTAACTAATCTGTCCAGAGGCAGGGTCCTTAATTTTGGAGATGGTACACTGCTGTATCTGATTCCTCAGATGGTACGCCAGGATCTTGGAGGCCCAAGCTCCACCCTCGTAATACCGTTGCCTAAGCCAGGCCAATGCCTGTTCTGTTTTAGCCGTCAAGAGGCACTGTATCTCAGCCCGAGTCAGAGAAATTAGGGGAAGCAAATCTAAATCTCCTTGCATGTGTGCCTCCTGGAGAAATCTGAGCTTCTCCTGTAGTGCTCTTAGCTTTGCCTTGGCCTGCTTTTTCTTATGTAAGGCATATGCGATAATGTGACCTCTGAGCACTACTTAATAGTGTCCCAGAGAGTCTGTGGAGAAACCTGGGGGGAGGTGTTGTCCTGCAGTATCTCAGAGATTCGTATCTCTAAATGTTCTCTAAACTCCCTGTCTCAGAGCAAAGAAGGGTTAAATCTCCACTAAGAACTTATCTCCTCCTTATTAAGATTAAGTTCAACTGTAATAGGCGCGTGATCTGATAAGTAGATGTTAAGAATATCAGCCGATCTTATCAGATCTGTATATTCTTTTGGAATACATATGTAATCTAGTCTAGAGTAACGTTTAAAGGCATTGGAGAAGTAGGTAAAGTTTCATTGTGACGGATGGAGCTGTCTCCAGGTGTCTATAAGGCCCACATCTCTGACCAGGAGTCTCAGATGTTTCTGACCAGAGGATTGTGAGGAAGGGGGAGAAACCGAAGAGTCCAGCGCAGGATTAAGAAGACAATTGAGATCTCCTCCTAGTATCAAGATCCCTTGTTGCCATGTCAAGACAGCGTCAATGAGTCGCTGGATGGTGGAAGCATCAGTGCCCGGGGGAATACATACACTACAAAGGGTTAGTATCTGTTGACTAAACTGAACCACTGTAAGTGCCAACCTACCCTCCCTATCTGAGTACTGATCTATGATCTGTAGCGGTGAATGTCTCGGGATCAGAACAACAGCTCCCCTTTTTCGCCCTCTCTGATAAGAGGATTCTACCATCACTGCAAATCCAAACTTTAGCAGTTTCTGGTGCTCCGAAGAGGAGAGGTGAGTCTCCTGTAAAAGAGGCGCGTCAGGTTTTAGTTTCTTGAGAGTTCGGATCGTGCGGAGACTCTTAATGGAGCCGACCAGCCCATTGACATTATGGGAAACAATCTTAAAGGGAGACTGCATATCTAAATCTATGTGTAAAATCTGTACGGTCTCCCAAATTCCATCCCCCCTCCAAGTTCCATATGTCATTGGCATGGATTTCCTGTACATTATGGTGTTTCCGAGTTATATCAAAGTTTGCATATTTATGCTCTAGGTCCAATTGGGTATGGTAAAAAAAATTAACTACCTGGGGAGTACTATAAGGCCAGTTAGGCCCAACTATATTACAATAAATTATGTCGGGGTAACATATTTGCCATGTGGGCATAACTATAGTGCCACATAATAATGGCACCAGTTCATTAAGCAAATAAAAAACTATGTACAGACCCTCATAAAGAGGGTCTTCTATGACTTCCAATAATGCATGGCCAAATGTGACCTGCATTAGGGACAAGTCTATTGACTGTCCATAGTTAAGGACCCACTCCAAAATATGGAGTGGGACCAAGGGGAATCTCTTGCCCCTAAAGTTAAGGAGCGGGAGGAAAGTAATAAGGGTAACACATATTGTGAGGCAGGTGAAGATCTGCATCACCCCTCCTGTGTACCAGTTCAGCGCCCTGAGGGTCTGGGGTACCCCAATGGAGTCCATCCATCACCATCATCACCCATGGACAATCAGTTATTGTTTTTCCTGTCTTATTTCTGGACTGTTTTCTTGGCTGTACAGCGCTCCCCCTTCCCCACAAACTTTACCATCTCAAATACCCCTCCGACAGGGAAGTGGGGGGTGCTTACATTAGAAAAAAATGGCTGGTTTTATTACTTTTTTGTCCCCCGTGAGTATTTTGCATATTCCATCGTCCCATACTGTGGACTTTCATGGCACAAAAAAACCTTTTAATTTTTTTCCCTGTTCCGGAATTAGACAGCGCTATGGACCGTGTGGTTTTCTGCACTGTAAAAATGAAACTGAGTGGCACAGTGAAAACAGGAGCAAGTGCTTCAAACATACAGCACGAGGAGACAACTGTACACATAACAAGAGGTGCAGTTGTTCTCCTTGCTGACTGGCAAATGGTGATTCACGGCTATATAATATGCAATAAGGTTATTCCAACACCGTTCAAACTTCTGTTTTTGGCAAGAAAATGCCTAGCATGAATTTCTGGGAACATCACCAGAGTGTTCAAATAGTTGCTAATTCTGGTGATTTCCCTAGAAATTCTGGGCAAACATCTGTTCATAAAAATTGTTTTTAAAATTTGCTGGTGGAATCCAGTTGTACATGTAAGGGTTTTGAACAATTAGATCATAACCTTTATATAAAAGTTACTGTTCAATTGCAGAAGCTACAGTGCTGGAGTACATAAACACAAACACAGAAACAGAATTTGTCGGTAGATAAGGACCTCTTGGCCCACCTAGTCTTCCAATTTTCCCTATCTACGGTCATGCCGCAGACCCTACTTGATTTCTGGCTTTATATTCCCCCTTCCCTTACCTCTAAGGTTCCCTCATACCTATTCCCATGACTTTTAAATCCCATTACATTTTCAGCTCCCAGCACCTTGTCAGGGTGGCTGTTCCAGGCATCCACCACTCTTTCTGTGAAAAAGTGCTTCCTTACATTTCCCAAGTCTACCCCCCCCAGCTTCATAGCATGACCCCTTTTTCAAGAGCAACCTTTTCTCTGAAAAAAAGCTTCCCTCTTGAACCTGTTTATAACCTTGAGATATTTGAAAGTCTCTATCATATCCCTCCTCCCTCCTTTCCTCCAGAGTTTATATATTGAGGTCTTTCAGTATCTTCGTACAGGGCTTTTGATGTAGATCCCACACCATTTTAGCTGTCCTCTTCTGGATTGCCTCTACTCTGTCTATGTCCTTCTGGAGATGAGGACTCCAGAACAGGACACAGTACTCTAGGTGGGGTCTCACCAGAAATGTATACAGATATATCACCACCTCCATCTTTCTGCTGGTGTTACCGCTCCCTGTGCACCCCAGCATCCCACTGGCTCTCCCCACTGCCTTGACACACTGTTAGGCCACCTTTAGGTCATCAGGTCTGATAACACCCGGGTCTCTTTCCTGTTTGGTAGTCGACAGTACCACTCCTCCCCATTTTCCACTCCAACCCTGGGTTTCTACACCCCAGGTGCATGATTTTGCACTTTTTCGCACTGAAACTTAGTTGCCACATTCTTGACCACTCTCCAGGGTTGCCGCCTAGATTTCTATTCGTCCCCAGTGTCCTCTCTACTGCAGATTTTAGTGTCATCTGCAAAAAGACATACCTTCCCTTCTAGTCCCTCTGCAATATCACTTATAAAGATATTAAAAGAGGACTGGTCCCAGTATTGATCCTTGCAGCACCCTGCTAGTCACCCTCTCTTCCTCAGAGTGAACTCTGTTTACCACCACCCTCTGTCGCCTATCCTCCGGCCAATTTCTTACCCTGTTTACCAGTTGTGGTCCCACTCCTAGGCTGCCCAGCTTGGTTATGAGTCTCCTATATGGAACAGTGTTGAAGGCCTTACTGAAATCTAGGTAGGCCACATGCACTGATCACCCTGATCTACTTCCCTACTCACCCAGTCAAAGAAAAAAGGTAAGTCTGACATGACCTCCACCAGTGAATCCATGCTGCCTCGGATCTTGCAAGCCACTGGATTCAGGATTTTCCACAATCCTTTCTTTTAGTAGTGATTCCGTTAATTTCCCCAAAACCGAAGTCAGGCTGACTAGCCTATAGTTACCAGCCTCCTCTCTGTTCCCACTTTTGTAAAGTGGTATTACATCTGCCTTCCTCCAGTCCTCCGGGACCACGCCTGTTTCCAGTAAGTGGTTGAAACAGGACCGTCAGAGGTGCAGCCAGCACATCTCTGAGCTCCTTCAATAACCTTAGATGTATCCCATCTGGCCCCACTGTCTTGTCCACCTTAATATTTGCAAGTTCTTTCACGACTCTCTCCTCAGTAAACGGACTAGTGCCCACGCCTCTGCCATCGATGCCCCCGACACTGATCTGTGGTCCCGCACCTTCCCTTTCATGTGTGAATACTGAACAAAAACAATTGCTCAGGATGTCTGTTTTTCCTTGTCCCTTCCACATACTCTCCCCTTCCCTCCTTAGCTTTACAATCTCTCCCTTGGTCTTTCTTCTTTCACTGACATAGCTGAAAAATGTGTTTCCCCCTTTCCTTACTGTCTGTGCTATCTTCTCCTCTGTTTGCGCTTTTGCTTTCCAGACTCCCTCTGCTTGTCTTGATACACCTCCCTATCCTCCTTCCTCTGTGCCTCCTTATACAGTACTTCCTGAATGCTAGCTTTTTTGTCCTTTACCTTACCAGCCACCTCTTTTGAGAATCACAGCTCTCTTTTTCCTCTTGCATTTGCTTACCTGTCTGACACAAAGGTTTGCTGCCTTCACTAGATCCACTTTTAGTTTTGTTTGTTTCCCCCACTCCACCCAAGTCCTCCCACCTTGCCAGTACATCCCTGAGGCAGTCTCCCATCATTGTATATCGTCCCTTATGAAGTCCAGGACCCTTGCCTTTGTGTGGTTCACTTCTAACACAGTTTTTATATTGAACGGCACTGTATGGTGATCACTATTCCCCAGGTGACCACCCACCGTGACCTCTACAATGCTGTCCCTGTTGGTGAGTACAAGGTCCAATTATTGCTCCCTCACGAGTGGGCTCCTCTACTAGTTGCCTGAGGAACGCCCCATGCATGGAGTCCAGGATATCCACTTCTACCTGAAGCTGCAGCTGGGTTGCATTCCAGTCTACTTCAGGCATACTGAAGTAACCCATCAGCAGCACCTCCCTCTTTTTTGCCATCTTTTGGAAGGCTTCCACCAGAACCTTGTCCACCCCCAACCCCCACCTCGTGCTGGAGGTCTGTAGATCACTCAGTGAGAACAGCGACTCCATTCCCCTTTTCTAGGGTGACCCACAGAATGTCCATTCCTCCCTGCATTCCCTGCATCTTTGATGCTTTTATGCTATCCCTCACATAAAGAGCAACTCCTTCCCCTTCACTACCCACCCTGTCCTTCTTGAACAGCGTATATCCTGGTATAGCTAAATCCCAGTCATGGTTCTCATTGCACCAAGACTCAGTAATGGCGACAATATCTAGATCACCCTCGGTCATAATGGCCACTAGGTCTGGGATCTTACCGCTCAGACTTCTAGCACCTACACTCATGGCTTTCCACATTCTGTTATCACCCTGCTTGCCACCCACCTCCCTTTTCCCTTCTTTCTTTACCAACTCTCCCTCATTTCTATCCCTATTCATACCTACCATTTTGTTTTTCTTATTATCAGGTATCCTTGGAGATTTGCTTCCCTTATGGTTCTCACTACTGACTAATTCAGCTACCAGGGTGGAGGACAGTCTACGTCTCCCTGCTTCCTTCTGCCACCCCCTCTACTAGTTTAAATGTTTTCCAATGTAATATTCAAACCGCTCACTGAGGACTTGTGTTCCCCTCCCAGATGGATGCAGGCCATCTCTCTTTGTATAGGCCTTTATCCCTCCAAGAGGGACCCCAGTTCCTAATGTAGCCAATCCTTCCCCTCTGCACCATTCCTTCAACCTCTGATTGACGCTCCTGGTATGGATTACCCAATCCACCCCCCTGTCATAGACAGGCAGTACCTCAGAAAAGGTCACTGAATATGCTACCTGCCTAAGACTTCTCCCCAGCTCTGTGAACTCCACCTGCACTATCCTAACCTCATACCTGGCCAGGTCATTAGTCCCCCCGGTGGACAATGACATCCAGCTCTCCCTCCTGCCCTGCTGTGCTATTGATCCTCAAGATCTGCCTTCCATCCCTCCAAGCCGTGTCGCCAGGCAGGTACTTAATCCCCATTCCCCTCCCTTCCGACTCCCAAATCTATTCCCCCTCACAACGGAGTCCCCCACAAGGAATTGCTTCCTCATCCTATGATTCTCAAACTCACCAGCTGCTGGAAAAACTCAGTGCAAGTCGGCTGCCACTTGCAGAAATGCAGTTTCTCCCGCAGTTGCGGTTTGCGACCGGCTCCACGATTTACAGCAGCTTGCGGGTGATGTTGCTATAGAAATCCCCACAATTGTGAAAAAAAATGTTATGACCAGTGGGATAGCTGTAACATCTTCTGCAACTGCTGCAGATGAGAATAGCAATCTCAGCAGCTGCGGAGATTTCAGTCCGCAACTGGAGCTGCAGTGTGGGACTTCTGTCCCACAACCTTCTCAGAATCCAGCCCACAGTCCTCAACAGTCCCTCATTACAATGGTTCCCACAGCAAAACAAATTAAACAGACCACTAACAGGGGTGGGTGGCTACTCATGAACATTCTGTAGGGGTGTATGTGTTTAACTTGGCTCGCTTCCTCATTTTATTGAGTAGAAGTTACTGATTTAGTAAGATGTCCTACTTTAAGATCTGTTTCCACCAAGCAGAGGAAAAGATAGCACAGACAATTAGTCACCTCAGCTGCCAGCATCTGGTCGAAGCAAAAGTTTAATTCAAAGCACCTGTAATTAACACATAACTGCAAACCAAGCCAGTCCTCACAGGATCCTCAGAGGGATCTGAAGGAATCTTGTTTGGATACAGACACATTTTCAGAGCATTATCACAAATTCATTTACACACAAAAAAAATAAAAATAAAAAAATCAAGCAACCTGCAATGGCAAACAAGTATAAAAGTGTTTACAGAGACAGTTAAGTGTGACTTGTGTTGTGAATCAAAATAATAGGCGTAATGCACATTAGGCTAATGAGATTTTGCTTTTTAGTCTACCTTTATGCTTCCAATCAAAGCTTACTTACTAGACAGGATGCAAGTGAATTCCTCAGATTCCATGGCTTCAGACAACAAAAAAATACTGTAGCAGTGTTTATCCAGAAAATAAAATATGAGAATAGAAAAGGTATTCCCAATGGGCAGTTATCCCCAATGGGATGGTTACTCTCCAACAGAGCCACAACACTGGATGCCAATTACCTTAACAGCGTCACCAAAGCACACCAATTACAACTGAATATGGAACTGAAGCAACAAAGAGGCTTTCTCCCATTAACAAATACAAATAGGTTACTCACTTGTAATCGTAGTTGTGGGAGTGGTATATAGTTCACATCCACACACAGGCAATTCTGCCAGAACGGCTGATTCACTGGAACGTCTTCAAGCTAAGCTCCTTCCACTACTCAGGTGGTATATACTCCAGCTCCACCCCATGACATCAGATCTTCTATGCTAAAAGCAGGGATCCTTGTGCCACTTGTGAGGGGAGGCTGGGTGGATAGTGTGAATGTGAATTATATACTGTACCACTTCTAGAATTATGGTTACAAGTGAGCAAATGATGGTCACTCACCTGTAACCATAGTTCTAGGAGTGGTATATGGTGCACAGTGTGTCAGTCTTCCTTCCCCTTTAAATCAGCCGGAATGTCTTCAAGCTAAGCTCCTCCCACCCACCTGGGTGGTACCCTCCTTGACTCTGCCCCAGAACATCAGATCCTGCACACTGGAAGCAGGGATCTGTGTGCTACTTGCCAGGGGAGGCAGGGTGGGTTGTTTTGATGTGCACCATATACCACTCTTGGAACTACAGTTACAAGTGAGTAACCCTCATTTCTAGAGATGTGGATATGGTGCAGTTATCTACACAGTGGCAGACTCCTAGCTGTTCTCTGAAAGGAAAGAGCAAGGTGTACACCCTTTGTAGAAAACAAGCAGTGGAGAACTGAGGCCACAAAACCAGCATCCCTGCATGCCTCAAGGTCAATGTGGCAGTGGGAAATGAAGGTGTGTGCTGACTTCCAGTTGGCAGTCCTACAGATCTACTGGATAGGGACATCCCTGGTAGCAGCAACTGAGGCAGAGGTATGTCTGGTGGAATGAGCCCTAAGCCCTACAGGAGGCTCCCTACCAGTCAACCTATAGCACAGGTCAATGCAGTATGTGATCCACCTGCCAACTGTCCACACTGCTGCCAATCTGCCAGGTGCAGTTTCAGTGTATCTGACAAATAGCTGACGAACCTCACCCCAAACTCCAGCCATGCACTCCCTGTAACAGGACAGCCCCATCTGCTGGTCCAGGGTATGCAGCCTGTAGTCGGCCTCTGAAGAAAGGTTGTTGAAGAACACCAGGGGGTTTATTACCTGGTTAAGGTGAAACTCCAATACATCCTTTGGGTGGGCATGAAGGACGACCTTGTCCCTGTGGAAAACCAGACATGGAGACTCCAGAGTGCCTGCAGCTCACTGGTCCTTCTGGCTGACACAGTGGCCATCAGGAAGGCAGTCTTCTACAACAGGTGTGAAATTTCACAACTGTGCATAGGCTTAAATGGCTTGCCCATAAGCTGAGCATAGCCAACACCAGCAGTAGGAGCCATAGTGGTGGTTCACACACTAGAGGGAACAGGTGGTCAAGACCCTTAAAAAAGCACCAACCACCTTCTCTTGGGCCATCTGATGACAGCCAGTTGCACCCTGAGGGTTGTCGCCCATAGTCCCAACTGGGAGAGGGAGGGACCAAAGGTACTCAAGGATATTGGCAAAGGGCAGGCAAGGGGAGCAAGTTCCTTGCCCTGACACCAAATGGAAAACCTCTTCCATTTTAAGGCAAAGCACTGGTGAGTCAACTCTTTCAGGGAAGCCTCCACAACGTGGAGCACAGGTTCCCAAAAGACCCAAAGCCTGGAACCCTAGCCACTGACAGACCAGTCTGTGAGGTGCTAGGACTGAAGGCCTGGGTGCAGGACCATCCCCTGTTGTCTAGTCAGTAGGTCTGGACAAAGAAGCAAACGCCACAGAGACCTTGTGCTGAGGTTGAGGGGACCCAGGCACCGGAACTGCCATGGCAAATCTGGAGATATCAGAATCATCTGCACCTTGTCCTTCTGGGCTTTGACCAGCATTTTGTGAAGCAAGGGAGAGTGAGGAAAGGCATACATGAGGCCTGGAAATCTGGGCCTCCAGAAGGCATCCCCCATCAGTGTCCCAGACTGTGATTGGGGGAGAGACAACACAGCCCTAGTTTTGCATTCTCCCAGGAGGCAAACAGATCCACCAGAGAAGTGCTTCACTGGGAGAACAGATGGCTTATGACCTCCGGATGTAGGGACCACTTGTGCAACATCTCTCCCACCCTGCTGAGAGCATCTGCCAGCTGCCTGTTCACTCCAGCCACATGAATCACCAGATCATCTACATCCAGGCTGTGCACGAGGGTCCAGGTGCGGAGGGCCTTCCGACAAAACAGAAGGGCATGAGTTTCACCCTGCCTGTTTATGTAGAACATGGTCGTGGTGCTGTCCCTCTGGACCTGTATGACCTGACCCCTGATTAGAGAAGCAAATTTCATCATAGCAAACCAAACTATACAGAGCTACAGAAGGTTGATGTGGTGACAGGACTCCCTGGGAGACGAGAGTATGGGGACTCAACCGTCTCCCAGATGTGCTCCCCACCGCACGAGACACGTCCCTCATCATCATAGTGGTCGGTTCTGAGCAGATAAAAGGGACTTTTTTCTCTAGATATTCTAGGATCAGCCACCACTAGATGGCATCCTACAGCAACCCGGTCACTGTAACAGACTGATCCAAGTGCCCACGCACTGGGACCACTGACAGCCCAACCCCCACTGCAGGTGGTGCATCCACCAGCAGGCTAACAGGAACAGACTGGTGCAGGATGCCATGTACCTCAGCAGTCGGGGGTGGAGCGGCAAGATGGCCACAGTGCTGCTCCACTTCTCATTACGCTATGTTTCTCTGGGCATTTCAGTGTAATTTTCCTAGTGAGGTAAATTTGCTTTGATGTTTTTTTGAGATAAAACGCTGAACTTTTCTGCAGGTTTTTATTTTACTGGACCTGCCTCTCGCTCAGGTGTTGCTTCGGTGACATGCTACATTCGCTGCTGTGCCGCTACAACCTTGGGTTTAGGTTGGGAGTTTTGCAGCTCATTTTCCCCCAGATGTTGATAGAGTGCCCCCGACTACTGTAACGAGAGGACTGCTGGTGAACGATGTGTTTTACGGAAGCATGGTGTGTGCCAAAAACACTGGGTTTTTATCTAGAAAGAGAAAGCCGGAAAGATTTGAAATCAGCAGTATATGGTGTTTCTTACCTTACTAAGGAGAAGTGAGTAGGCTTTAAATAAAATTTAATATGGAAGGAATTGACACTGCACTATAAGTGCCAATATGCACTTTCACTTCATTACAAGGTATGCCCTTACTGCCAGGGACTGGGGTGTCTCAGTATCTCCAGTGGGTCAAAGTTTACTGTACTCAGTGGAGCATTTATTCTTTTTTCGCTTCCTCAGGTGTCTATACTTGTATCTGGAGAATGAAGAATCTGAGGAGGAAATCATGAATGTGGAGAGATTAGGAAATTGGAAAAGAATCAACTGGGAGTTCTGGCCTACCAGACCCTTGGACCACGAGCAGGGAACGAAGTCTGATTGTGCTTTACCTGTGATGGTCTTCATTACTAGTCCTTGTAAGGACGCTGTTACAGTGAGTGGAGGAGGCTGGATGCGGGGTAATTTCACCTTTAAAGGTATTGTTTTTATTTTGATATTCTGGTGATTTAATACCCAGACTAACCGAGGAACTAAGAGCACTGGGTCCGAACACTTTTCCTGTGGAGCTCGAACTCTGATTGCAGAGATCAAACTTCTGATATAGGTATTAGCACCTTTTAACTGGTTATTTCTCTCTCCTGGTGATTTTAGTGACTAACTGTACAAAGACATTCTTTGGGTGAATGGTATAGTTTGGCCGCGGGGAAAAGTACCCCAAAGAGTATTACTTCTTTCCACGGAGACTGAACGTCTATTTAGCTAAGAGTATAAAGGCCTAAAATTTGTCTTAGTATATGAAACTCCTCTCTTTTGAAGCCTAATTGGGATTACTTAAATTTTAATGGAGAATGAACTGGCTCATCCTCCCTGGAGGAGAGTGAGGGGCCGCTTAATTATAATTAATATCTTTATGTATATTGTCCACAAACTTCTGGTGAAGATGTCCTTGGATAGGTTTAATTTACTGACTGAATAGCTGGAGCGCCATAATTATTTCTACCATCATTTCTAAAGGTTAAGCAGCTGGACTCCATTATTTAAGGAGCAATGTTGCTGACATTTTCATTAGCACATTTTATACTATATAAAAGATGGACTCTGGTATTTTATTGGAGCCTCTTGTCTTTTGTCTTACGGCTTGGAACTGTTTTTTCAACTTGCACAGAGTCTGTGGATACTGTAGCAGGGTGGGTCAGCTGAATTTGGGCTCCAAGTTTGATTTGTGTGGACATGTGGACCCTTTTAGGGCTAATAATGAAGCATTTAAATTTTATGAGGGCCCTTTGCCCACATATATTCTCGGATTGCTGTTACTTAAAATTATGAAATGCTTATGTGCCAGTTATAGTGTATAGTGGACTGTTGTTCTGTATAGAATTCCATCCTTTTCAAAATGCTGCTTTACCACAGTTCCAAGGTCATGGAATGCTATTCTACCCTACTGTGGTAGAACAGCATTCTAGAACCTCCAGAGACTGTATGAATCAGTTTCATTTTGAAAGCAAAAGAACTCACAAAACACATTTTTCACACAGTACTATACACTATAAAAAATACAAGATTGGCAACTCTATGCACAACCTGTGTTTTTGGGGGATGTGGCCAAGCCTGGGAGCTGAATCTGCAAAGAAACAGGCAAAATTGTGCTTTAATCAACCTCCTAACTCCAACAGTGCATTGGGGCCTACAGAACCACTGAGAGGCCCTCCTTCACAGGCCCGAGAATCACAGGAACCTGAGGGAAGTAGTGCAAATATAGTCGTGGAAGCTAATTACCAGAACTTGGAGAGGATGCTCCGGGACTGAAATATGACCTGGGTACACGGATGCAATCTGGCTTTGACAACATGACAGCACAAATACAACATTTGCAGCAAACGGTGAATACTACCTCGGAGACATTGTAGGCCCATGCAACCCATATAACAGAGACGGAATCCAGAATAAGTGCCCAAGAAGATAAAACAGTCCAAATATCAGCAGAGCTGCAACAAGCTATGAAGGACATAGAGATTTTGAAACAGGTGGTTGGCGATCATGAAAATCGGGAGAGGCGTTGTAACATTCGGCCAGTGGGTCTCCGAGAGGGGTTGGAAGGAAGTGACTGTATAAGTTTTATAAAGGATTGGCTGCAAAAAACCTTAGCACTTTCTGTAACAGCGTCCCTAGAAATACAATGGGCTCATCGCTCACCCGGACAAAAAACGACTCCGGAGCAAAAACAACGCCATGTGCTGATGAAATTTCAAGATAGCCAGGATGTCCTTGTTGCTGCTCGAAAATGTGAGCCGATACTGGTTCAAGGCTCTTGGGTGAGCATCTTTCTAGACTTCTCCAGGCCACTTCAAGTTAGGAGACAAGCTTTTGCGGAAGTGAAGCATAAACTCCACGATATTAACTGTCCTTTAACTATGGCCTATCCGGCAAAGCTGATCATCCGATATCCAGGCAGCTGACAACATGAGTTTACAGACCCGGAGGCGATGATGCAACATGTGCAGGGATTGCGGCGATGCGAACAAAATGAATGGGTTGGAAACAATGATGGTTGAACTGATATATCAGACACTGTGAGATGTCACATTATAAGGTAACTCAAGGGAGGGAGTTTTAGGGAAGGGTCCCACAGAATCCACAACTCCATGGTTGGAGGCCTATTAGGGCAGGTTTTAGAGGGCTCCTGGAGATTTCCCACCCTGTCTCCCCAGTAGGCTCAGTCTCAAGAAATCTTTGGACATGATGATAACTAGGCTTCAACCCTGCTGGGACTTTTTGACCCGTTTGATCTTTAAAACACTAATGTTACAGCCTTGGAGAAGTTTGTTTTAATAATGTTTTAGCTTATGCCAGAAAGAGTTAAATTTAAGATGTTTCAATTGTTTGAAGTTACATGCCTACATGTTGTAGGCCAGTGTGGGGATTGGGCTATCAGAGTTTGACAGCAGGGCGGGGGAGGTCGGCATACATGGGTAAACGGCAGACCGTAGAAGCTTATAAAGGCTGCACGGCCTATGCAGGCGCCTGTTCCAAGGGGAAGACCTGATTTTGCATATCAGCAGAAGGGGATTTATTTTCAGATTAAAGGTAGAGCAGTGTTGACAAACTGTGGACGACATACTGAAGTGGCAGGGGACTGTGAGACGTGCGCCACACAGGGTGTAATGTGGGTCTTTTTTGCCACTGCCCCGAACCTGTTGTACACATATTTCCACTGGGGCGGTGTGATAGGCTGTTTAATTTAGCGAGCGCTTTCCTGGGGCCAGCCGGGGAAGCAGAACACAGGCCTTCTCCAGAGCCATAATGATGCCTGAATAGGGCAGGAAGTTTTTATTCGCATAAGGAATGCCCTCTTTTGGTGTAGTAGATCCAGGGGCTCCTTCCACGATAAGTAGAGGGTGAGATTCATGGTGCATATGCACAATAAGCAGGGGATGGTAGGTGGAAGAAAAGGAGAAGGAAAGGGTGGGAGGTGGTAGGGAAGTTTAAAAATGGGATTGATATACAAGCGAAGAGGGAATCAGAGTTCATAGGGAGGGTAATGGGGAAGTTTTGGATTTAGTTAGTTATGGTTTAGGAGATGTTAACAAGGTTAAAAAATACAGGTTACTCACCTGTAACAGGAGTTCTAGGAATGGTATATGTTGTTTATCCACACTTATTGGCAGGTTCCTTGCCGCTTTAAATCTTGCCGGAAGGTCTTCAAGCTAGCTCCTCCCACCCACCGGGTGGTAAAACTCTCGGCTCTGCCCCATGGCGCCACATTTAGGCCGCTGGAAGCCAGGTTGTGCGTCAAGCTGGGAGGCTGGTGGGTTATGTGGATGAACAATATATACCATTCCTAGAATTCCTGTTACAGGTGAGTAACCTGTATTTCTAGGACATGGATATGTTGTTCATCCACACTTATTGGCAGACTCCTAGCAGTTCTCCGGGAGGAGGGAGGCAAGGCATACCCTACTTAGGTAGAAAGACTGAGAACCGAGGCCCACCAACATCCTGCAGTGACCCAAGGTCGATGTGGAAGGGAAACGAAAGCCTGCTTCCAGGTAGAAGCCCCATGGATATCCTGACCGGAGTATCCTCGAAGCAGCCACCGATGCAGCGGAAGGGCGGTAAAATGAGCACTTATCCCTCTGGGAGACTCCATGCCCGCCCACCTATAGCGGAGACCTATGCAGGAGGTGACCCACCCGCTCGTCGTCCGCTTGGCTGCAGGTCTGCCAGGTGCGGCTTCAGCGTAGATGACAAACAGCTGGCGAACCCTCTCCTAACTTCAGCCCTATGCTCCCTGGGTTGGCGAAAGATTTAAATAGGGTCCCAAAGGAACCTATATACGGCCTCCGAGGCGTGAATGGGAAGAACCCGCAGAGGCAATACCTAGATATGGAAAACTCCTACCACCACCAACGGAAGGAACTTAGAGGGGCGAGGACAACCTTGTCCCTGTGGAAGACCAGACAGGATTCAAAGGAGGCTTGAACTCTCCCTCCTTCTGGATGGCAGAGTAGCCCCAAGAAGGTGTTCTTCCACAACAGGTGGGGAAACTCGCACCTGTGCAAAGGTTCAAATGGCTTGCCCATGAGCTAAGCCTATACCAGCTAAGATCCCACAGAAATGGGGATACTCTCCAAGGGAGGTGTGATCGAGGCTCAGAAAAGCGCCAGACCACCTTTCATGCCACCGACTGCCTTCCGCCCGCGCCAGAAGACAGGGGTGACCAACAGAAGCACCCAGAGGGTCGTCGGCCGAAGCCCTGGTTCAAAAGAACGGACCGCAGATGGTCCGGAATGCTCGCAGAGGGACGGAAGAGGGGGCCCCGGCCCTGTCCCAACATCAAATGGAGAACTCTACCATTTGAAGGCGAGCATGTTTGGCCGACTCCCAGCAGGACGCCTCGAAAACCTGAGGACCTTGCCGAAAGACCCCAGGCCTGGCCCCTAGCCACACAGAGACCAGGCCTTTAGGTGCAGGGACTGAAGGTCCAGATGGAAAACCTTCCCCTGAAAACAGAGACCAGGATCGGGCGGGCTGGAAGCCGCCTCGGGAGCCTGGGGCTGAGACTGAGGAGAGCTGGATACCAGAGCTGGCCAACCAGTCTGGGGCTACCAGCATCGCCTGCGCCTAGTCCCTCCTCGCCTTGCCCGTGGGTCAAGGGAAATGGGGGAGAGGTGTAGAAGAGGCCCGGGGTCAGCGGCCTCAAAGGCATCCCCTACAGCGAACCTTGCTGAGGGGGTGGGCATGAGACAGTCTCGGCCTCGTATTCTCCCTGGAGGGAAAAAGGACCGCCCGAGGCGTGACCGAAATGGAGAAAGATCTTTTGCTACCTCCGGCAGGGGAGACCACTCGTGAGACGCAGTCTTTATCCGGCTCAGGGCATCAGCCAGGGTGCTGGAGGCTCCTGCCATCGAAATGGCTAGGAAACCGCCTCCTGCTGCGCGAAAGACCCAATGCGGAGAGCCTCCTTATGCAGGGGCAAGGGGCTCGTCCGAACCTGGCGGGATAGGTAGCACATGGTCGTGGTGTTGTCCACCTGGACTTAAAACCACTAGACCCCACACAAACGGAGCGAGTGGTGCAAGCAAGCGGACCGCCGTGAGCTCCAGCGGGTAGGAAAGACACCGGGACTCCTGAGAGGACCAGAGGCGGAGCAGTCTGTATTCCCCTTGATGGGCACCCCAACCCATCCGAGAAGTATCGGTCGAAGTAGACCGTCGACTCGGGGCGGACGAATAGGATGTACTCCTGCAAGAATTGGAACGGTCCGAAGGAGAGCGTTCCCTAACTCCTGGGCCGTAGTCACGAACTGGTCCAAAGGAACGCAGCACTGTGACCGCTGGCTGGCCAGTCCCCCCAAGGGGAACGCATGAAACAGACCACGCTGGAGCCCGCCGCCGTGAGGAGCAGGAGGTCCCGGCAGGGTGCAATTGCCCGGTCAGACCTGACCAGGTAAGGGAGGAAGAACCTCAGCCCTGTCCGCCAGGAGCAGAGCTCGGACTCAAGAGTCGAACCTGGTCCCGAAGAAGGATCACCCGCTAAGGCACGAGTTCCAATGTGGTTCCGATGACAGGAGACCCGCCTGAGACCCAGAACTCTGGATCGCCCCTTTCCGCCTGGAAAGGGTTGAAGTCAGGCCGCCATCCGGGTGGGGTTACGCCCGGGCCCCTCGAAGCCGCAGAGAGCTGCTGGGCCGAGACCGAAGGGACTGGTCTGGAACTCGTAAGGAGATCCCCCGCTAGGAAAAGGAGGAGTCTCCCTTGAAATGGACGGAACAAGGAGAAGTGTGTCCTGGAGGCCCAGGAGCGAAGCCACACGCCCGTTCTAACGATGGGATATCTAAGCCAGAGAAACCATCCAGGCGTGCAGAATGGGGCGCAAGCCCCCCGTCCGTATGAGACCAGGGATACCTGAACATGAACCCAGGGTCAGAAGAGGGATCCGCAACCTTCCTGATCACCTCTAATTAGAAGGCCAGGCAAGTCGGCTCAGTGGGCCGACGAAGAGGCTGTGGACCCAGAGATCCCCGTGGGGCAACGGCTCGAGAGGGTGGGACCTGCTCGCAAATCCGAGACAGGGCCTTCCCTTAGCACCTCCGACCCTAGAGGTCCTGGAAGCAGACCAGTGGAGGAGGTGCGGAGCCGCCCTCACGGGGAACCCGAAGGCGACGGGGCCGGGGACAGCGCCCCTAGCCCGTCACTGAGCAGGCTTGGGGGAGAAAGAGGCCGAGGGAACTCTCAGGCCTTTGCCTCCCTGCTTCCTTTTAGAGGAAGACGCTGGTTTGGAGTCAGGCTGCCCAGCGCATGCCTGCTGGCCCTCATGCTGGGCTGATCATGCCGCAGGAACCGGGGGGCAAAGGGGCTTACACAAAGGCTGTCGGCTGCCCTTGTCCCTCCTGGTGGAAGTGACCGAGTCTGGAGTGGCATCGGACTTCACGGACCCCTGGAGGTGTCCCTCCACTCCAGGGCCGAAAAGGTCAGTCCCCAAGAAGGGGATGTCCGCCAACTCGTGCTGGGTTTCCAAAGAGGAGGAGGATAACTTCAGCCACGCCCTGCGGCGCATGGCCACTGCGGCCGCCACCGATCTGGCACAGGAGTCGCCCAGATCCAGAGCCGTCTGGAGCTGCTGCTTCGCCATCGCCCTACCCTGGTCCTGCACCCGTCGGACCGTGGTCCGCAGGTCGGCCGGGAGATGAGGGAGGACCTCGTCCAGGGAGCCCAAAAGGGCATGGGAGAAATGTGCCATCAGTGCAGCCGAGCTGGCCTGACAGAGGCCTAGGGAGGACGCAGCGTAAACCTTGCGCCCGACATAGTCCATCCTTTTGGACTCCTTGTCAGGGGCCTATCCACATCTCTAGCGTTTCGAGAACACTGGAAAACATTGTCAGTAACTAACCCCTCAGCCGAGGGGTGTTCCAAGAAACCGGGCAGAGAACCGACAGGGACAGAGTACTTCCTGGCCATCCTGGCCGAGGGCACAGGGCAGGAAGTAGGCCGCCACCAGAGCTCCAAGGCCGGGCCCACAATGGCCTCAGCCACCGGGAAGGCCTCTGAGGGTGAACCCCTTCGGTCTAGAATCTCCGTAAGGGGGTCAGGGGCCAGTTTGGAAACGGGCTCGAGCTGCATCCTGGTGAATTCCAAGATGAGCTGGAGCAGACCCATGAAGGACGATGGGCTGTCGTCCACAGAATGTTCCAGAGAAGACCCTGGGTCCTCCCCACCAGGGAACATAGAGGAGTCGATTTCGGGCCCCGAGGGGTCTGCAAAAAGCTGCCTCAGGCCAGAGACACTCTTCGTCTGCCGAGGGCGGGCGGGAGTGAGGGGGACAGATAACCTGTGGGACAGGTCATGGCTCGGCCTGGGTTCCACCGAGGACGGTGGGGCAGCAGGGATCGGACAAGCAACCAGCCCCGGAGAGGGCACCTCGACTGCCTCGAGCGGTTGAGTTGGCCGATCGGGCGGCAGCTGCTTACTAGCCGGAGAATGAATCGGGGCCGATTGACTCCCGGACAACAACAGCTGCTGCCACATAAACTTCTCGTAACATCGACGCCATCGGCATCGAAGCCACTCCTCATCCGAGGAGGGGGACGAGGAAGAACGGCAATCTCCCACTTGACTCCGGTGCACTGACCGAGAACGCCGAGGTTGGCGAGCGGCTAGACCGAGAGGAGACCGAGGCCGAGACCAACCGGGAACCGAGGGGGTTTGGGAAGGCGAGGCGCGCCCGCCTCCCTCGGCTTGGAAGAAAGGGCCGAGGTCTGTGGATCCAAAGGCGCAGGCAGTACCTCAGCCCCCGCCGGGGAAACCGGCGAAGGGATGGCGGCTCTAGCAGAAGACAGCCCAAATGACGGGTCGAGAGACCCGACAACGTTGACGGGAGTCCTGGCCAGCTGACCTGACGGGGACACCGTGAGGCCAGCGGCCTGAGCCGCATCCTCGACCGAAGTCGAACGTCGGCCGGCAGGGGAGGGAGAACTCTCCCGCTCCCTCCAGCGCCGACGAGGGGACTTAGTCTGCGACTCATTGGACTTGGGCGGAGAGGCAGGTCCCGAAGGTCCCTCTCCCTTCAAGGAAAGGGACTGGCGAAGCTCCTTGAACGAAGTTGCATGAGGAGAACTCAAGGAGAGCGGGATGAGCGCCACAACCGAGGAAGAGGGAGGGGCAGCCGCCCCCTCCCCGGAGGTAAGATCGAGCTGCTCAGCCGAGACAGCCGACACGGACACTACCCGATGGGTCTCCGAGGAATTTGCCAGAGCAGGAGCCCCGAACGGGCCGCGTGATCCTCCAGACAGCTGGCTGAAAGGGCATAACAAAAATCGCAAAGTTGAGGATCACGATCCAAGTCAAGGCAGTAAACGCACGTGGAGTGCGGGTCTTTCTTGGAGGATTTAGCCGGGCGCCTCCGAGAGCCGGAAAACGAATGAGCCATCGCCGCAGCGAAGAAGAAGATCGAAGTTTCAGAAAACTTCCAATTGATTTCGAAGACCGAAATTTCCAGGAACCTGTCGAAAACGCAGAGCGCTAAGGAGGGAACCTGAGCTCCAGCTGCAAGGAAGATTTGGTGTTATGGGCTGAGCTGAGAGTTTTACCACCCGGTGGGTGGGTGGGAGGAGCCAGCTTGAAGACCTTCCGGCAAGATTTAAAGCGGCCAGGAACCTGCCAATAAGTGTGGATGAACAACATATCCATGTCCCTAGAAATATGGATTCATTGGACAATCTCAGAATAGATGAAATTCTGCACAAAGGTACTACGTTTATATAATGGTTACTTATAACTTTACTTTTACAAAATGGCAAACTTAAATGTGCTGACTTGGAATGTCAATGGGCTGAAAACTGTGGTAAAAAGAAAGAGGGTCTGGTCATACATAAAGAAGCAGAGGGGGGATATGGTGTTATTGCAAGAAATTAATCTTAGTAAAGATGAATCTGATAAGCTAGCTGAGTCGAGGGGGTTTCTCCTGGCGGCCGCATTCACCTCCAAGGCGAGAGGGGTGGCAATATGGCTCCGCCCCGGCCTACCCCATAAAATACTTAAATGGGTTGCAGACCCACAAGGCAGATATGCCATAGCTGAAGTGGACATGGGGGGAAGAGTATAACATCTTTATCGGTCTACGGACCCAAATTAGACTCCCTTTGATTTTTTTTACCCATTTAGGGGTCACATTAGCCCCATTTCCTGATAACATTGTGATGGGGGCAGATTTTAATACCTATTTAGATCCGGTTCAGGACCACTCTGGAAACAAACTAAAACCCTATCCTAAGAGCGTGGCAGTGCTAAATGATTTAATTAACAGAAGGGCCCTAGTGGTGTCATGAAGATGCACTCACTCTGGTGTAAAAGAATACTCCTATTCCCATGCCCACCACCTCTACACCTGAATAGACTACATATTCATTCCCGCTATGATGGCAACAGAGGACATCATGGTTAGCTATGGGCCCATACTGGTTTCAGACCATGCTTCCATGAGGTTGGTAATGAGGGTCCCCCAGTCCCCCCTGAAACTACATGGAGAATGGACCCAATCATTTCAGCAGATACCCAGTATATTGGTTTTATCTCTGATAGCGTAAAGGGATTCATGGCCCTGAATAAGGATAAAGGTACACATATTCATTATGTCTGGGACACCCTAAAAGCTTACATAAGAGGTGAAACCATCTCATATACTGCTTATAAAAAAAAAAAAAAAAAAAACAAGAGCTAGAGAGAGCATAACCTTGCCCACTAAATTCATAACCTACAAAAGGTGACTATGACTGACCCCATATCCAATGTAGTCGGGGAACTTAGATCACTGAAGGGTGCCTTGAACCAAATAGAATCCCAGAAATTGGAAAGGGACCTCCTAATCACTAAATCTCACACACATTTTGAAGGTAACAGAGCGGGCAAATGGCTAGCAGGTCTAGTTAAAAAAAAGCAGAAATGTCTATACTCAGAATGGCTAGGGCGGACGGCTCTCTCACTTGCAAACAGAAGGAAATAAATGACACCTTTTTAAAGAATTTTATGATACATTGTATTCTTCCCAATTCCCATTAGATGGCAAACCAGAGGCTTTCCTTGAGAGAGTGGAGTTACCCTCCTTGAACTCGAAAAACAGGAGCAACTTAAGCATATCTATGACCCTCGAGGAGGTTAAAGAGGCCACAGGGCGAATTAACAAAGGGAAGGCACCAGGACCTGATGGGATTCCTGTGGAATTTTATAGACATGTCTGGGATACTGTGGGTGGACTTCTAAAAGAGGTTATATGCCAATCAATCACTGGAGGAGGGGGTTTTACCCCCTTCACTGAGGTTAGCCACCACAGTTCTCCCTAAACTGGGAAAAGACTCTACAAAATGTGGTTCTTATCACCCTATCACTTTTAAATGTGGATTACAAAATAGCAGCAAACATTCTGGCAGGAAGACTGGAAGGTTTCCTCCCGCACCTTATACAATCTGACCAGGCGGGTTTTGTCAAGGGTCGTCAAGTTAAGCATAACCTCAGACGCTCTATTAACATAATATATAGATGGACTAAGGGGGAGGGGGGTCCAGGTAGGGGTCTTCTTGCACTTGACGCGGAGAAGGACTTCGACAGGGTCGAATGGCCATTCATGTTTGCTGTTCTACAAAAATTTGGGGTGGGGAGCATTTTCTTTAACTGGTTGAGAGCCCGTTACAATAGCTCACAGGCACAAATACTAACCAACACCACCACTTCAGGGCCTTTCACTTTGTCTAGGGGAATGAGACAGGGCTGCCCCCTATCACCCCTGCTCTATGTCCTCACCATGGAGGCCCTAGAATCCACAATACGAGCTTCCCCAGATATACAGGGATGCAAGATAGGAGGGAGAAACCATGTTTTCTCTCTGCTTGTAGACAATGTTCTACTGTTCTTGGAAAACCCACTAGAAGCCCTCCCTGCCCTGGAAAAAATATTCCAGGTATATGGCCCATTGTCAGGTCACAAAATTAACTGGGACAAAAGCGAATGGCTCCTTCTGGGAAAACAGAAAGCATCCATAACAACTGCAGGGAACCTGGTAGCTCCTACTAAACATATCAAATATCTGGGCATACTCCTCTCCAGTAAACTTTCTCAGATAATCCAAATTAATTATAGACCCCTCATACTAAAAATTAAGGCAGACTGCTCCAACTGGAAAGCTCTGCCACTAACACTTTCGGGGCAGGTAAACTTAATTAAGATGTACATACTACCAAAGGCCCTGTACCTATTCCAAATCATCCCCATACATCTCCCTAAAAAATATATAAGAGCTATGGAGGGGGCATGATCAATGTTGTTGTGCCAAGGAAAGAAACCTCACATTTAAAAAGACATATTCTGGCGAACAGAGCAGCCAGGAGGTCTGGGCCTCCCTAATCTGTGTTTATATTACATACCACTCTACTCTGGTTAACAATCTTTGGTCCATAGACCTACCTAAAACTAAAAACCCTTGTACCAGATCAACACGGAGAGCCTGAGAGGAGGCACATGCTTTGGTGGGGGTATATAAGGGGATGTCGCCAGACACATGGTTGGAAACACTGCTTGGGGAGACGGGAAAACTATCTGTTCATGAAAAAAAAGGGCATAGTGGCTTGGAAAAAACAGGGATTATTTAAACTGAATCAGTTCTGGTGGAAGAGAGGGTGTGTCAATTCAAAACACTTCAACAGAAATACCAGATACCACCCACATATTATTTTCTTTACCTCCGTCTTAAAGCTAAGATAGAAACTAAGCTGCAGAAAGACTCGTAAGTAATGATTTTAAAATGATCCCCACTAGAAGAACTTTTTATAAAATATTCTAACATCCAAGGCTTCAAACAGTGGCGGAGCCGGGGTGGGGCTGGGAGGTGGTCGCCCCTCCTGGCTACCTCAGTGTGAGTAGTGGTGCCCCACCACCATCCTTATTCAATGCTTAGTGCCCACTGTGGAGCCAATGATTGACTGAAATGCCCCCCGTTTCCCAAATGTTCCCAAACCTGGCTCCGCTACTGGCTTCAAACCCTTGAATAGATGTTACAGAATGTTGCTGCATGGCATCCCATCCCCCTTAGAAAGAGTGAGAACTTCATGGAAACAAAATTTGTATTCGGATGTTTTTGCAGAGGACGACAGGAATTTAGTTTGTAGAAACATTTTGAATTCCTCAGTAAACAACAGACTAAGAATTATTCAATACAATTTTCTTATGCAGTCGTATCATACCCCATTATTTGCTCACAAAATTGACTCGCGTTCATCCCCATATTGTTATAAATGTCAAGCACAGGAGGGTACCTTTTATCACATGGCATGGGCATGCCCAAAAGTACAGAAATTTTGGGAGGGAGTGCTTGGGGTTTGTCCAGGACTCTAAATCCCTCCCCCCCCCCGTCTAGACCCAATGGAGATTTTATTAGGGCTTTTGAGCCAAGGCTCCTTGAAACCAACAAAAGGACACAAACTATGGAGGTTGGGCCTGGTGGTGGGGATGCGGGAACTGGCACTCTATTGGAGATTGCAACAAGTGCCTTCAGTGGCTGCCTGGTTAACCTCTCTACTCCAAGTAATGAAACTTGAAAGAACCCAACACTCGGTCAGGAACCAACTGAGCAAATAAGAGGAAATATGGGGCTCCATGGAACAGGCTGTACCACAGGACTGGTTCCCAGCATTCTAGAATTCCAGATTCTAGATTCAGACCCATTGACAGTGTAACATTGAAGTGACATTGTCCTTAGGTATTATTACTTTTGTTCAACCCTACATACAGTATTTTTACAATCTGAAAATACCATAATTTTACAGTATAGCTCCAGGAATGGAGGGAAATACCACTGGACGATGATATTAGGCAGCATGTATGACTTGTATGGAAAGCCATTCTCTAGATATTGTTGGGCCCTTAGTCTGTTTGAGACTAGGTGGCACAATCAACTCTATGTGTACCTAATTTTTACCTTTTAATTGATTTGTACACTGACTCTGTTCATTCCACTACATTTAATCGTACAAAGAAATGGTTGAGCTGCTCCCCCATGGTGGAGGAGTAGTATGTCTGTATGAATCCAGCCAAAATAAAGTATACAAAAAACAAAACAAAAAAAAAACTGTATTTTGCCACCTTGGGGTTCTGACTCCCATGGACCTCTCAAGCTTCGCTCTCGAGGTCAGAAGGAATCAGAATCCCTCTGTGGCAGAGCACACTGGTTCTGCATAGTTGCCCATCCAGTATTCTCTATGTTCTGTCAGTTTTACCTTCATTGAGTTTTACAAACAGCGGCTGTACGATGTTATCTGTGAACTGCTTATTGTTCCCATCTGTTCTGCAATCCAGTAGAATTGCTGAGTTCAAGATAAGGATTACGTTTCATGGATAGCTACTTTTAAGAAATGTGGCATGAATTTTTTCCCATTTCTAGAATACGGATTTCAAAATTTTTTGTCATTCCTTTTACTGCTTAAAATGTGTGGGGTTTTTTTGTATGTTTGCATGACATGTTTTATTCTTTTAGTGTGTTAAAAGAAAAAACTACTCACTGCTGTAATATTGTTTTTTCCAAGGTGTCCTTTAGCATCGGTAACAGCAGCAGTAAACTGGCTAGATTGAGCTGCCTCAGAGGGGGAGATTATGGTAATGAGTTATATGAATTAGCCAGTTCAAAGAGAGTTAGAGGGAGTGCTGAGTGGAGCTTGCCCAGAGGGCACCAGAAATTTATTCGAAGCTATGATGGGAACATGCCCATATGAAGACTGTCCTAACAGCCTTTAAAAACTATGTAAAGTATGAAAAACTAGAACAGTAACAAGAGGAAAAAGAACTTTGCTTTAAAGGCAGTCAAAATCTAAAGCAAATCTGGAAAACTACAGGAGGCAGAGTCCTCTTCAGTTAGGTTAGCAGGGGAGGAAGGGTGGGAGGTTACTGATACTAAAGGACAACTTGGAAGAAACAATATTACTACGGTGAGTAATTTTTTCTTCTCACCCCAGGAGTCATTTAGCGTCAGTAACAGTAGCAGACTACAAAGCAGTGCAGTTGGGAGGTGAGTACAGAACCTACTTAGGGAAGAGGCTCTACAGAACCGCCCTGCCAAATTTGGCATCAGATCTAGACTGTACATCTAGGCAGTAATGCTTTGTGAATGTGTGTACAGTTTTTCAGGTGGCTCCTTTGCAGATATCAAGTAAGGGAATATCCTTTGCAGCTGCCACTGTGGCAGCAGTGCCCCTAGTGGATTGGGCCCCAAGGCCTTGAGGAGGCTATTTACCTGCCTTGTCATAGCAAAACTGAATGCATGAGACTATCCAACAGGAGATAGTTCTCTTGGTGGTTAGTTTTCCTCTGCCAACCTCATCATAGACGAGGAAAAGTTATGTAGTCAAGTCCCTGAACTGCTTGGTGTGCTCCAGGTAGCAAGACAAAACTCTTAACATTCAAACTATGAAGCTTGCATTCCCCTGGAGTGGATTTGTCAGTGAAAATACAGGAAGGGTAATGGACTGATTAAAGTGGAATTCAGAGACTACCTTAGGGATAAATTTTCTGTTTCTTCTGAGGACTAGTTTGTCCCTATGAGGGATGATGCAGTTTGGCTCAGTGCAGAGTGCCTGAAGTTCTGAAATCCTTCTGGCAGAAGTGTTGGCTACTAAGAAAACCGTCTTCCAGGTGACACATTTCAAATGGGTCATGGCCATGAGCTCAAATGGAGGTTCCATGAGCTTAACAATGCAGAGACTGAGGTCCCAAGGAGGAACTGGTTCCCACACTGGGAGTTGAAGATGAAGCAGGCCTTTGAAAAACTTCTTGAAAATAGGCAGTGAAATAACTGATTTGTCCTTTCCAGTTGTTAGACAGGGCTAGCAAGAGAGGATAATAAGGATGTCTTGGCCAGTCCAGGGCTACTAGAATCATAGTTGCTGAGTGGCCTCTCAGCTTCAGCAACACTCTGTGAATCAGAGGGAGTGGAGGGTGGCATAGAGAAACTTCCCTGCCTAATTCAGAGTATGAGCATCTACTGGAAGGGTGCCCAGTGCTAGGGGCCTGCAGCAATATAGAGGAAGCTGATGGTTGAGATGGGATGCAAACAGATCCAATTCTGGAGTGCCCCACCTCCTCATCATTGTGGCCAGAACCCGACTGTTCAGAGTCCATTCATTGTGGCCTTGGCTGATGCGGCTCAAGGCATCTGCCAGGGTGTTGTCTTTGCCCGGAAGGTGTATGGCTGAGAGACTTATGTCCAATGAGAAGGCCAGGGACCAGATTTTCATTTTGACCTCATGCCATCCTGTTTGTTTATGTGAATATGTAGAATATGGCAGTGGTGTTGTCTGTTCTGTTCTGATCTGATCTGCACTGTGTGGCCTCCGAGTTGTGGGGTAAAGGCCTTTAAGGCTAAGTATACAGCCCTGTGTTCCAGAAGATTAATGTAGCTTGCAGATTCTTTGGAAGTCCAGGTGCCACTTATGCAGTGGTTGTCCAGATGGGCTCTCCAACCTAGGAGAGAAGCATCTGCAGTGAGAGTTTTTGTGGGACATGACAGCTGAAAAGGAACCCCTACTGAGAGGTTGTCCATTTCCTGCCACCAGCACAAAGCTTGAAGAAGTGTCCTGGTAACTGGTACCGGTTTCAACAGGGAATGCCTTTTTTGGGACCACTGTGCTCGCAAATGGTACTGTATGTCCCTCACTTAACCTTACACCAGGGACGATGACCATCATGGAGGCCATATGTCCTAAAAGCCTTAGGAAATGTCTGACTGGCCTTGAATAAATGAGATCACCACTGACAGGAAACTCTGAATCCTGTCTGCTGGCAGAAAGGCCTTGCCCTGCTGCGTGTTGAGTTCTGCTCCTATGAAATTTAGGAGCTGTGTTAGTTACTTCCTTTCGTTGATGAGAAACCCCAGGGTGTGCAAGGTGTGTCTTGTGAAGCTGACAGCCTCTCTGACTTTATGAGGGGACTTGCCCTCCAGTAGCCAGTTGTCCAAATATGGGAAGACACATGTGCCCTGTTTCCTCATATGAGCTGCCACCACTGCCAGGCTTTTGGTGAATACTCTGGGGGCTGAAATGAGGCCAAATGACATGGTTGTAAACTGACAGTGTCCTGAGGGCAGTCTGAATCTCAGGAACTTTTTGTGGGACTGCCTTATTGGTATGTGAAAGTATGCATCCTTCAGCTCCAGGGAAGCTAGCCAGTCTCCTTGCTGGAGAGAGTGAATCGCAGTTGAGAGAGTAACCATTATGAATTTTGATTTCAGTAAGTGCCTGTTCAAATACCTGAGGTTGAGGATACGTCGCCACTCCCCATTTTTCTTTAGCATACTGAAGTATCTGGAGTAGAGGCCTTTTTCCCCACTGCAAAAAGGGAACTTTATCCACTACTTTTGCAGACAGCAATGTCTTGACCTCCAGCTCTAACAGTAACTTTTCTGTTGGAGTTAGGGGTTGAGAACATTCTGGGACCCCGAAGTGGTGGGAACTTTTTGAACTGCAAAGATAGGCCCTCACCCACACCCTCCAGTACCCACTTGTCTGTGGCAATGTGTGTCCAATGTTGGAGGAAATGGGAGAGCCTGCCCCCTACTGCAGAATGGGAGGCGACCTGGTTGCTGGAGTCAGAGTTTGGACCAAGTGGCAGGGGCAGGAGTGGAGGCAGCTCTCCTCTGTCCTCTCCTGCCTCTTCCACTGAAAAAGCCTCTCATTTGAGAGTAGTCCATAGGCATGGGGTAAAATGCCCTTGGATAGTAGCCTCTGCCTCAGTTTCCCTTATGTGGGGCCTTTTGGGAAGTAAAAGCCTGGTCTTTGGCAGCATTACTCTGATAGTTTGTTTTATATTCTTCCACCTTCTTCATGTAAGCTTCTGTCCTGTCTCTGAAGAGAGAATTATTTTCACAGGGAAAAGCCATTGCTAGCCCTGTCTAACAAGAAGCGTATTCAACTTCCCCTGAATGCAAAGTGTCCTGTGAACAATCTGTGGTTCTCAGCCACACAAAACATCTCAAAGAAATGGCCAGGGCCCTAGCCCTAGAGGCAGTGTCATTACTGTCCACAGCCATATGGCACTGATACTTGGTTTCACGGTTTCTGTAATGTCCTGCACAATCTTGTCTGAGTTCTGGTACAGGACGGCTAGGACTGAATTCCAGAGAGCTTTCTAGTATTTGGCAGCATATGCCATGTGAGTAGACAGGAGAAGGAGCAAAGAGGCTGGGGTATATGGTTTCTTAGCCATAGAGTCTAGTTTTCTGGACTCCTTTTCAGGTGGCTGTGAATAGTGTGGTACTTTGGCTTTGTGACAGGGTGGAATAGGACCCTGTCCCAGTTGTTACAGAGAAAGTGTTTAAATGCAAGGATCTGTCCTTTTCTGTCTCTTGTCTGGTTGCGCAACCAAATTTTCCTGTGAGACTTCAGACTTGATCAACCGACAGGCTCACAGTTCTTTGCCCCTCACTGTCTCTCAGTTTTCTCTTGCTGTCTGTTTTTCTCCCTTGCACATCCGCTGATATAAAAATAATATATGTGCAAATCATTGTATGAAAATGTAACCAATAATGGGATCACTTGTTTGGAAAATATATAGTGTTACTGTTGAAATATATATAGTTGTATTTTGAGATTATTGCAGAAAAGCTATTGAAAACTCTAGAGGTTACTTGTGTGCAAATCTTCCAGCCTTTTGCAAAAGCTGTAGGGGCCTCAAGAAGAACACTGTGTTCTAGCAGCTCCAGAAACTTGCAAGAACAGAATATTTACTCTCTCTGTTTTTTTTTGTTTTTTTTTACAAGTCACTGGTGTCTCTCTTTGCCTTTCCGTGGGAGGGGCAGTGATATGCTTCTCTTTATATTTCTTTTTTGCAGGCACTGAGTCAGTAACCTGCTCTCCATGTCTCTTTTTTGGCTGGTCACCATTGTTGTTGTTATTATTTTTATCACACTTCTTCTCAGTAGAGTCCCTAGGGGACTTATCTTTGAGTTTTTGTTGAGAAGAGGACCCCTCTTCAGTAGTTTATGTATAGGGGGAAGTAGACCGAGAAGCCATACTTTCTAATCTTTTGGCTCTCTAATGGTTTTTGAACAAAATATAGACCAAATCTCACAATAATGGTCTGGACTTAAAATATTGCAAACACAAATCATGTCTGTCTGCTTTAGAAGAAGAAGAAGAAGAAGAATCAACATTTATATAGCGCTTTTCATACACAGTATCCCAAAGCGCTTTACAAGCAATGCTAGACTGGTAGTGAAGTGACAATGTGTGATGGCCGCCATATCACACATCATCACCCACACACAGCCTGGATAATTGCATGAACCGGTTTATGGGAAGGGGAATGTTGGCCAGGACACCGGTATTGTTCCCTGCTCTTTAGAGTACCCTGGGTTCTTTTGCTTCCACCTGGACACCCACCAGGACAACACCAGGATGGGCAGAAGGGACCTCGGTTTAACGACTCATCCGAAGGACAGCACCCCCCAATACTGCACTCGGATGGCAGCGATTTTTAGGTGCAAGTCCATCCCGGTATGGGACGAGAACCCATGGCCTTCTGGTCCAGAGGCAGATGTGCTACCAATTGAGCCATGCTGACACCTTTAGCCACTATTTTGTAGCACTTTAAATAATTTTAAAAACCTGTAGGTCCAGTCCTTTTCTTTGGTCTTTCTGACATGCCAATTCATCAGAAAAACCTTTAAAATGATGTTCCCAAATAGGGAAAGAGAGCGTTAGCGATCGGTTCCCTCACAGTGAAAAAACGTGAACTAAAGAGGTGAAAACTTGCAAAAAAAAAATAACACAAGGAAAAGTGCGGTTCCCATGAAAAAACAGGAACTGCTAACTTTTTAAAATATAAAGAAACAAGAAACCATTGTTTTTACTTAGACGCGTTATAAAAAATGCCTCAGAAAATAAGCGAGAACCGAGAGAGGAACCGCAGAAATAGGGAAAAAAACATGGTTCCCTGGAAACAAAGGGACCTGCCAGAAGACTAAAGAAAATTCCAAAAAATGTATAAATACTTATAAACTCAGCACAAAAATGAATAAAAGAAGACGTTTCGTTAGAAATTCTCTTCAGCCAAGAGTGAGAGAGCACCTCAGAGGCAGTGTTGCTCAGTCAGGTGGAGAAAAAATTCTGGTGCCTTCTGGGCAAGCTCCACTTAGCACACCATCTAACTCTCTTCTGATTGGCTAATTCCTATAACTCATTACCACAATCTCCACCTCCAAGGCAGCTCAATCTAGCCATTTTACTGCTACTGTTACTGATGCTAAAGGACTCCTGGGGTGAGAAAGGCAAGTTGCCGAATAACAATAAAACCAAACCCGAACACACCCCAGAAGTCCCTGAAGGTCCCAGGCAGGGTGCAAGAGCCCAACCTGACATGATCGTGCAAAGGAGGTAAGATCCAGTGCCCAGTCCACAGGGAGGCAGGCCTTGACCACAGGGAGTGTAGTTCTGCCCTGATGAACTGAATCACCTATGAGGGGATCAGATCAGACTTGGCGAGGATGACCAGCAGGTACAAGTCTCCGCAGGTCTGGAGGATCAGATCCCTGGACCGCTCCATGGCCTCCCACAGTGGTCCAGCTATCAACTAATCGCCCAGGTAGGGATACACCTTGATGCCCTTGCACCTCAGTAAGGCTGCCAACACTGCCATGCACTTGGTCGACATCCTGGGCATGGATGAGTGGCCAAAGGGTATGACCTGGAATTGATAGAGAATCCCTTCTGCATGGAACTGAAAGTACAGATACTGGGATAGACAGACTGGGATGTGGAAGAACGCATCCTAGAGATCCAGGGAGCAGAACTACATGCCCTGCCCCAGGGATGGTATGATATGATTCAGGGTTACTATACTGAGCTTGCGCTTCCGCATGTTCTGGTTGAGATCATGCAGATCCAATATGGGGCACTAGACCCCCCCTTCCATTTTGGGACTAGGAAATACCTAGACATACTGTATACCCCTGACTTGCCAAGGCATTTGGGACATGGGCTGTAGCCCCTCTCACAAAAAGCTGAGTGATGTCCTCCTTTAGTGTGGACAGCGTGTCCTGTGACATTGAGGATTCCCTTGGAGCATGGAAGAGGTAAGGCAAACCTCGAAATCTACAGGCAACCCTGTGCCTACTACCTGTAGGACCTACTTGTCCATGGTAGGGATGGACCAATGTAGCCAGAAGTGGTGAAGCCAACCCTCCCAAAGGGAGTTGGGTCATGGACTGGACAGGAGGGAGGCTGACATACCCTAACCCTTCACTGGGCAGCTTTGGAGGGGGCACCAGCCACTGGGGCCAAAGGGGAACCAATTCCCCTACCCTCACCTCTTTTTGGTCCCTGGCTAGGGACCCTGGTCTTGAGATGCCAAGCCTGGTATTACCCTTGTTGAGGCTGCTGCAGCTGAAAGGACCAGAACTGAAAGGCCTTTTTCTTCGGTTTCTGGGCCTCAGGGTCCTTTTGGGTTGCAGCCACTGAGTCCAGGGCGGCACTGGACTTCTCAATCCTCCTTCAACCCCCAGACCAAAGAGGTCAGTGCCCAAAAAGGGGACACTGGCCAACTTGTGCTGAGTGTCGGCACTGAAGGTGGACAACCTCAGCTAGGCCCTGCGACACTTTGTGACAATGGCTGCCATGGCACAGGTGCAGGAGTTGTCCATGTCCAAGGCTGTCTGGAGCTGGTGTTTACGCAGCATTTGACCACTGTCTCTGACCAACTTCACTGGCAGCTGCTTGTCAGCAGGAAGATGAAGGAGGACTTCATCCACCACTCCCACCAGGGAGTGACCAAAATTAGTCAATATCATGGCATAGCTCACCTGACAGATACTGAGACAGGAAGAGGCATACACCTTCTTGACTGCATGGTCAAATTTCTTAAACTCCTTGCTGAGTGTGTGTGTGTGTGGAGGGGGGGGGGCTTGTCCATGTCTCCTTGGCCACCAGACTTCCGGAAGGCCAAGTCCAACAACAGTATTACAGCAGAGGAATATTCAAAGAGAAACCCAGTAGGGAATGTATACTTGCAGATGATTTTATTTATTTTCTTTGTTTACCAGGTAAGTACACTGAGCCAAAGGAACTTTTTCAGGAAATGACACTGAGTCGCATTCACAAGTCAGCTACAAGATGATACATCGAATACAACCACAAGCATATACACATATATTATTTATTTCATTTTGGTAACTGGGTAGGCCCACTGAGACCAGAGGTCCCTTTTTCAGGGGCAACCCGGGATTAATTACAGATATAAATGACAAGTACATAGGGAAATACATGATACAACACTATTTACAAGGTAAGCAAGTACAAGATAGGAGGCAGTATAGTGCAGTGGTTTAAGGCTCTGAGCTGCAAATCTGGAGACCTGGGTTTGAATCCCACCGCCCCCACTTGCATACTGTGTGACCCTGAGCAAGTCACTTAACTTCCTTGTGCTCCCAGGTCACACCTGTAAACAAGCTTTAGCCTTAGTGTCTCTCTCCTGGTTAAAAAGAAAAACAAAATCAAACACAGGTTATTTATTAAGTTATAAATATGACAGTAACTAAGTACGTACATAATCATGAACAATAATACAGTAGGTCATTCACAAGGTATACGACCACACCACATAGGTAGAGGGTGTCAGACAGGATGCTGGATGCTGCCAGAGCTCCAGGGCCAGTCCCAAAAATGGCCTCAGCAATGAGAAGGGCAACCCCCAGGGAATTGTCCTTGTCCAGGATATCAGTAAAGGGATATTTATCCCACTTCTGGACTTGATCCAAGGACGCATTTATGGACTTCAATATCCGTCGAAGAGCCCCCAAAGACACCAGACCATGGTCAGTGCTCTGCTCCTCAACCAAAGCCTGGTCAAAGGCATGCATCCTTGACGGCACATGGTCATAATGCTGGAAAACAAAAACAGCATGGCAATCAATGCTGCAAGCAAAATGCCATGCCCTAAAATAACACTGATAACACCACCAACCGTAACAACAGTGCACACCATTAGAAATAATGGGATCGCTTTGTTTTTGTGGAGGGCTCCACCCCTCACCCCGACATGGGCGGCTTATGCTCCCACACCTTCGACTAAAACAACCAGCTCCAAGGGGTGGACTTTGGGGATGGGGAGAAACCTGGGAGGAGAAATTCCTTTTATAACAAAAAAGTAGCAACACCAACAGACCTGGGGGGAACCAAATTGTGGTCCCAAGTCTCCAACTGTGCTGTGTGCTGCTGCTTTAGCCACTCCACCAGTGGGAGCAGCTCAGCTAGGCACATCACATGGCAACTTGATCCCTTCCCAGTTTACGCGTACAGCGACAGAGGTCGCTGTAATTCCCTACAGCTATTACACCCCTATCACTCTAAATGTTTCCGCACTGTTTTAGCAGTGACATATTAACCTGGTACCATCCTCGACAACATGGAAGACCCATCAGAGTTGTCCAAGGACTCTTTAAAAATGGATTGTGACCATCTGAGTATCTTCTGAGTGGGTGATTTCTACCGACAGCTGGTCTGGTAAGCCGACTGCAGCACAGGAGTCCTTGCTTTGTGCTCCCACCAAAGGTTGCAGGGAACTCCACCCACAAGGGTGGAGAGACAGATACCAGAGATATTGGTTGAGAGTAGACCAGCGTGGGTATGACTGGCACCTGTAAGTTAACCATAAGTGTTGAGTAAAGTGCCCTATCCTGCCTCACAACAGTCCACTGCTTCCCGAGAAGTTCCTTGCAGCCTACTCCAGCAGTGGTGCCTCTCCTTGTCCAAGGACGAGGAACATTGACAGCAGCGCCTCCTGGTCAAGCAGGATCGACAGCACAAGTGGCACCTTGACCATGACCTTTACTGTCGACCTGACGGTCGACACTGAGAAGAAGCCACCAGAGGGTAAGTATAGACCACATGCCAAGGTGAATGGACAAGCACCTATTTCAGTGGCATGACCACTGGTGGAAGCTGATCCTGAGTGGAGTCAGTCAGCGACACCGACTGGGACAGGACCAGGAAAACCAGGATCTAGGAGACTGACTCCTCGTCTATCCCCTTTGACAACTGGTCCACAGGGTCAAGAAAAACCTTGGTCACCTGGTCGTGCAGTGTTGAGGTCAACAAGCCAGATGGGGGCACCATGTAGTTGTCGTCTAAACCCTCGACCACATTCTGCTTGACCAGAGTCAAGCATTCGACACTGAGAAGAAGCCACGAGAGTGTCAGTATAGACCACAATCCAAGGTGCACGGACAAGCACCTGCTTTGACGGCATGATCACCAGTGGAAGCTGATCCTGAGTGGAGTCAGTCAGGGACACTGACGGGTCAACATCCTCCTGGGAAAGGACTGGGAAAACTGGAGTTTTGGAGATTGACTCCTCATCTGTCCCCTTCAACAACTGGTTGACAGGGTTGAGAAAAATCCTGATCGGCCGGTGTTGAGGTTGACAAGCCCCACGGGAGCACCATGTAGCTGTCTTTCAAGCCCTCAGTCACATTCTCCTGGACCAGAGTCAAGCACTCAACACACGTCACGCAGTCAGGGGAGTGGAGGAAGTGGGAGGATCGCAATCTCTCCTGAGCTCATAACTGGTGCCAGTGGCACTTGTGTTTCTTACAGTGGTGGACAGGGCTCTCCCTGTAGGCCTGGAGGGCCTGACAAACCTCCCAAAGTTTTTTGGTGAAGGATCCTGTGATGCTGGCCCCAGCTGCGGGCAGAGCTGAGGCTGACGAGGTGCCCAGCGCAGCAGCCACTGCTTCTTCCACGGAGGCAGTCTGAGCAGCAACCCGCCGCAGCAGATGCTGACTTGTAGCATTTTGGTTGGAGTTTCAGATCCCTGACAGTCAGCCAAGAAGAAGCCAGGCCGTGTGATCCTCCAAAGAAGGGAGCATTACATGACATAGGCCACAGCCAGAAATGCCGTGCACTGCCTCTAAGCAGTAGAATCAAGACATGTGTGGGTCCATCTTCAACATCTTCTGTTGGTACATGATGCAGAACTTGAAGCCATGAACAGTCTTCAATTCCTCAGAATCGGTCTTCCATTGAAAAGGCAAAGCCAAAAATGAAGGAGAGAAGTAGTCATCAAGGAACAATGCAAAGTTTAGAAGTAAACTGAGGAACTCGCCAATGGCGCACTTGGTAGCCTGCAATGCTGCAGAGCTGTGAAGGAGTAGACCAGACTCTTCTAGCGGAAGGGAAGACCTGACATCACAGGTCGCAGCCATAGGATATACTGACTAGGTAGTGGAAGGAGCTCAGCTTGACGACATTCTGAAAAAAATCAGTAATTCCGGTGGCAGTGCCTGTGTGTAGACAGTGAACTATATTTAAGCCCACAGAATAAAATATTTCTTTGAACAGCAAAAAGAATATTTCCATTTACTCTCCACAGTTATTAAGTGCACTTTGAAGACTCTTCTGATGCAGTGTGTTTTTACACTATCAGTGGGTTCCATAAGCCCCTGAAAGAATTTGTACCTGACACTATGTACATAAATATTGTACGAAAGAAGTGTATGTACATCTCCCATTCATATGAGGGGGTAGAAAGAAATACAACTATTGAAGGGTTTTATTAAAAATAAGGAGGGGGCATGATGTTCAAAACAAAAACATGCCTTTCCCATGACCCACTCTATTTCAAAGGATCCATGTCTCACAATTTGCCATTCTTTCAAGCAGGTTATTTGTCTTTATTCTTTAGTTTTTTCCGGATGCGTTCGGGTGTAGTTTTATAAGATTGGTCAAATGTTTAAAATTGATGGGCATAATGTCCTTTTGACCCTTCAGGTTAGTTAACATCATGTTAAACAGTTTATATGCTATATTAATCTATGTCCATGGGGTCAGGTTGGGTCAGTCAGTGAGCAGGAATGCCAGACACAATTTTATAGGTCCCAGTAAGTAAAGCCATTGTCTCCCATTTTCAGAAATGGGCAATTCCATTCAACCAAATCTTAAAATCTGTTTTCCACATTTTTCCCATAAGTTTGTGGAAATCAACGTGTTCTGCATTAAAATTTGGCAGTTTTTTGAGTCCATAACATTGATGCATGTGTTTTATTTTTTTCAAAGGCAGTTTGGAAAAAAAAAAAAACGTTTTTTCACAACAAATGTGTGCAAACTGGAGTTTCTGTACAAAATATTGGCACAAAATTCATTATCTGGCCTAAAAGTTTCAAAAAATTGCTAATTTGTTTTCTGTTTATTGTTCACTCTTCACAGCAGAGAGGAAAATTCCAGTTGCCTCTGTAGAATGCATTAAAACTGATGAATTGCAGGTGGTTTTAATTTTTAAACAAAAAGGAAACTGAAGCCTGCCCCATGTGACAAAGCTACTCATACAAGCAAAGTCTGATTTTTTTTTTTTTACATTCCATGGGAAATTTCACATCCAATGAACTTGCAAATTGCCCAAAAACACAAATGAGTATATCAGAAAGAAACATACTGTGCATATACATACATATATACATACACGAGTAGTTTAAAAGTATAGCAATGGACCTGAGGTAGAGAGTGTTTTATACAGTATGTGTGCACAGGCAAATACATATTTTGCTTATAAGAATGCATGTGAAAAACTCCAGGTGTCCTTGTACCCTTTACTAACATAAAACTTGAGCTTTTTGGTGGTAAACCACTGTATACGTACATTGTTCCTTTTTCCAGTGCAGTCAAGATGCACCTGTTAAATGCCAGTTTAAAAGAAAAGAGCAGCAGCACCTTAACTCTATGATAATCTACCTAGTCTCCATTGCCATGGAAAAGATAACCTAAAAATGACTGGTATTATATTTAGCAGATGAAGCACAGTTTGTGTCACACAGTGGCGTTACATTATAGAATTCACTGTAACAAGAATCATTTTTATAAAAGGTATATGAAAGATCTGCCAAAAACCTTGCTAGGACCACCACTATTATTAGCATATATTAGTCTGCTTCGCAGCCGTCAACCAATGTTTTTACTTAGACAATGATAACGGCAATCTTGGCTAAGACTACAATACCTGCAGGACCTCCCACTGCCTGAAAATACTCAGTTCAAGTGGTTTTGATTAATGGAGGGCAGGGGGTCAGGGACAGGGTTACAAGTAAGGTACTGTACATAAAACACTGGTATCAAAACAGAGGTAGTAGTGGTAGTAATGCAAAAACATGGACTGTAAAAAGAAAATTATTTACAATATGTATTATCCAGACAGACATGGCTTTATCCAGTCAAAGATCATACTTGAATTTTTATTTTTGTGAGGGGGGACACAGTTATTTATTTATTTGCAAACTGGTAACCGGGAGAGGGCCACTGAGCTGAGGCTCATTCTCCAATGCAACCCAGTGAAGAGGCAAACATCTGGCCCTGTTTTCTTATCAGAGTCCTTATATGGCCCTGTTTTTTTTGAATGATAATAGTCATGAATCTTTACTGTTCCAATACAGTTCTTCAAAAGCAGTACACGCAATGACCATAACAAATTCCCTCAAAATAAGTGAATGCTTTGTAGTGTCACACAATTTCTAGAGTGAATTTCCTGGGGAGGGAGGGGGCAGGGCCTGTTCTACTCACATACTGCAGCAGAACAGCACAGGAAAATCCCTTGTTTGGAAAGGTGTAACCCAGCATATTCTGCAGAAGGGTACATGACCACGAAATTACTGAATGGCTACCTGTGCAGGAGTGATGAATCTGCTTTGATCAGTGCCCCAAAATATAGATATTTGGTGTGCACATCAATGCTATCAAAAGCCCCAAAAGCCACCTTGACATGTTAGAAACTCCTCTAAAATAGTTTAACAAGCAAGGGAAAATGGCATCAATATATTTATGCATGTTGTTTTCATCAACGGATGGTACTTGCATTTAAACTTTTCAAAACTGCAAAACCAGAATATAAAATTGGATGCAGCCACTACTTGTTTTTCCTGAAAAAACTTCACATTTTCACAATAAATGTTTGCAGAATGCTGTTACCCAGCAATCAAAAATTATATACAAATTTGTTTGAAAGCAATGACACCTTTATTAAGCTAACAAATGGTTCAATACACTAGAAAAATGTTAAGACCTCTCAAATCTCTTCAACCTCATGAAGAAACTATAGATGTCTAACCATCTGCCAGCCTAACAAAGATACTGTCACTGCCAAAATACATTTAGTTTGATAGGGATTTTTATGTACAAATATTGTGTTCAGGAAGTGCATTTAAATTTTCAAGCAACTGACATCATTCATTAAAAAGGAAAATTAGTTACATTTTCTTCTGCAGACTTTAAAAAAATATTATTTAAAAGTGCATGAAATAGCACGCTACAATTACAAAAGTTTTAATTCAAGCATATAATGAAATGTAAACTTCTTGGCAGTTCTTTCCAAAGGTATAAAAATATATAAAATCTATTTTAAACACTATAGAAAGGCTAAAACAGTAGTTTTTCAGAATACTAAAATTTAAATCATGGCAGCAAAATACCTCAACACTGATCTTTTTGCACACAGTGGTCCCAAAGGAATTTACTTTTCACAATGTAAAAATTTTACGAATCGCAGTTTCACTTATATGCCACTTCAAAGCTTATTCTCTTGTGAATGCTTTCCTTTGGCTGGCTTTTACAATGTCATCTGGAGAAGGTGTTTTAAAATCGAATGCTGTTATCATGAAGAGAGGACCCTGCTCTTCCATCTTTACCTCTTGCACCTGACGACTGTACCGGAATGCCTTATTAATAGTAAAGAAGTGTTTCTTGGCCCTTTCTTGAGGGTAATGAAAACACAGAGTCAAAGCAAAGGCAGATGGCCTGGCAGTGAGGTCCTTTGTCCACGAAACAGTCCGAGTACGTTTCTTTGAAACACACCCTTTGTTACTGTCTTTATTCGACTTAGATGGCCTCTGGTTATTTAACTGCTTGGTAGTAATGTCCTTTGTTGACTGGGACAAAAGGTTTGTCAGGTCAACCACGGGCTCTGTGATGGCTTCTTGGCTCCTGATAAGCACACTCAAATCAACATTTACCCCCACCATTTCTGATGGGGGCTTATCTTCAAGCAAACAAGAATCTCTACTTGCTTCAAGCTCCTGCCCTATACCAATACTTCCTGCTATGAGATCAGAAAGTGACAAACTTTCCAGCTCATTGACGGCAGAAATCCCAGGGGATAGTAAAGACGACAAAGACCCTATTAGCTTGGGCTTCGCTACCTGAACCTGCTGCATACTGGCTAACTCTGACAATGACAAGGACCCCAACTCTACTGTGGCACTACTGACAGAAGGTGGTCCTGGGCTCTGAAAAACAGAAGGACCATGTTGCTGGCACAGACAGTCCTGTTTTCTTTCTTGAATAAGCTCTGTCAATGACAGAGCTCCAGACTGCCATATCTGTGAGCTACTGTTTACTCCAGGAATGTCTCTAAGGTCAGTTTGCAGAACTGAACCCAAACCATCAGAAAACTCAGACACACTCTGCATACCAGTAGGTTTATCTAAAAGAAAGGTCAAGGGGGTTGGACAGCAGTTATTCATCTGTTGCTGTGCTGGTAAAATCAGCTCACCAGAAGTATCATACGTATCCCCAACCTGCTTGCAAGGATGGTTCTCCGACAGCTTTTTATGGGACAGGTCTGCTCTGACACTTACATGACCATCACCCTCATTCTTTGAAACCAGCTCTGCTAGGTTAGTGTTTCCAGGAGACATGGCCACTGGCTGCTCTTTGAAAAGGTCACTAGATGTTGCAACAGTGGGTTCACTAATCAGCTCAGACAGTGATATTTCCAGCCAACTGACCGGCCTTTTCTGATCCTCAAACAGGATAGCCTCACTCTCAGTATCAAGGGGTGACATTTTGCCAGTTGCAGAAGCAGCAACAGCAGAGTCACTACACGACTCAATTGCAATCATCTGACTGCTGAAACCAGAAAATGAACTGTCTAATGTTCTTGTATCTGCAGTGCTTGCTGGTAAAAGGGAATCAGCATTCTTATTAGCTACTGATTCTAAAGAAGAAAATACGGCTCCTTACCTTACAATAGCCAACAATTTTCAAGTGTGTCAGTGACGACCATTCAGGAGACAACGGGGGAGCAGCAAATAAGGAAGGAAACAAAAAAAGGCATTTAATTACCAAATGCTAGTAAATTCAATCATGACAAAACTATCTGTCATGGATCTTTTCCTTGACCAGTTTAATGTGTGCAGGGGAGGTGCACACAGGTGTTGACAGCTAATTTGCCAGTCAGAAACAAACAGGATAATTTACCAATTACAGTTATGGACTCTTCAGTTCTAACACCCCCAAGCGGCAGCATACACACACACACACACACACACACTCTCTCTTTCTCCCGAGTACTAATGTTCAATTTTCTTGCAAGAAAGAAAAAATTGGTCAGCCTAGTAAGTAAAGTAAAATTTTATTTATAAAGCGCCTTTCCCAAGGCACTGTACAATCAATAAAATTAGAACATAAATAATTCAAAACAAATAATAACATCCATAGGCAGCTGGAGATTTTAAAAACCATCAGGAAAAGCCAGAAGAAACAAGTAGGTTTTGAACTCCGATTTAAAACTTTAGATGGTCAGGCATTCCCTTAACCAATGAGATAAAGAATTCCACAGGGTAGGGGCAGCAAAAGAACATGCACATGCACCCAATGTTTTTAACCGAACCCTGGGAATCTCTAGCAATCCCACGTTGACGGATCAGAGTGGACGGGAGGGGCAGTAGGGAGTCAGGAGATCTTGCAGGTACTGGAGTCACTGTTCATGTAGGGCATTGTAGGTCACTAAACCGACCTTAAAGATGATCCGCCACTGTACAGGCAGCCAGTGCAGTTTGCGCAGCACAGGTGTAATATGACTAGTCCTAGATGTACCAGTCAAAAGCCTGGCTGCCATGTTCTGCACTAGCTGCAGGAGACAGATATCAACCCCTGGAACCCCTAGGTAGAGGGCATTGCAATACTTAAGGCCGGTGGTCACAAAACATGGACCAATGTAGGAAGATCAGCCGGAGGAACCAGGTGTTTCAACCGGGCGATATTCCTCAGATGATAAAAACAGGGTCTGACAATGGCAGACACCTGAGATTTCAGGGTCAAACCACGGTCAAAAATAACACCCAGGTTATGCACCCGGTCTGAGGTTGTGAGTTGGACACCATTAAGCCATAAGCCCGAAGCCTGCCCAGCCCCCAACCCCACCTGCAGATGACTCGAGTCCACAATCAACACCTCGGTCATATCCTAATTCAACCTCAGCCAGCTGATGCTCATCCAGTTCTTGATCTCGACTAGACAGTTGTTAAGCACAGAGACTGTATCATCCTGTACAGGCATAAAGGACATATACAGCTGGGTATTATCTGCGTAGCAGTGAAAATCCAAACTATCGCCTAATGATGTCTCCTAATGGCAGCATATACACTGCAAACAACATCGGTGCCAATATGGAGCCCTGCTGCACCCCGCAGGACAGGGGGAGAGCATCAGAGGAGTAAATTCCAGTGATAACCCTCTGACACCTGACCATAAGAAATGGTTGAAACCATCTTAAGACTGTTGCAGACAGTCCACAGAGAAGCCGCAGACACTCCAAAAGGCATGGTCCACAGTGTCAAATGCCGACAAGAGATCAAGAAGGACTAAGATAGTACGAGCCTTTCAATCTCTCACAATTAGGTAATTTAAAACCCGGTCAAGGGTGGGCTCGGTGCTATGTCTCTTCCTAAACCCAGACTGGACAGCATCATAGACAGTGTCGGTTATAAGAAGGTCATCCAGCGGCAACACAGCCACCTTCTCAATAAACTTACACACAAAGGGTAGGTTAGAGACAGGCCTGTAGTCAGTCTGGATCCAAGTAGGGTTTTTTAGGAGTGGTCGTACAACCGCTTTCTTAAGGGGATCAGGAAAGACCCCCTTCTCCAAGGAACTCCAAACAATTTCAGCAAGGATTGAACAGATGACATCTACACAACGTATCAAAAGGGACGTATGGCCCAGGTCCAAACTACAGCTGGTTGGTCGCAAAATCTGGACAATCCTCACAATGTCTATGAATTCTGGCCGGCTAAAGTCAGTCCAGACAGAGTGGGTGCTCATCACCTCCCGCCAACCTCCACAATCTCTCATAGGGAGAGTTGGGCCGATATCCGACCTGTTGCTGACAACCTTATCTGCGATGAATCGAGATCGAGCAAGCTCGTCACACTTCAACTGTGAAAAATCTCTCCCAGACTGAAGACAGACTGGATTGCATAATCTGTCCACAGTCCGGAAGAGCTAAGCTGGTCGATTCTACGCAGCAGCAATCTCCCCTGACAGGAATTCTGCCTTGTTATGGGTGACTGCTGATTGATCGCCCATATAATGTTCCATCAATCTAAGCCTGTCAGCCTTCAGGCCGGATTTCCACCAAACTCTCTCTAGTCTTTGGCCCACTCTCCTCAGCTCCTTCAAAGACCCATCAAACCAAGGGGTCCTTGGGTGCAAGGTGAGTGGGCAAACCCAAACAGGAGCAACTGAGTCCAGGGCATCCCCCACCACCTTATTATAGGCGAGTACTAGGTCCCCATGACTCATGCATTCACTCGATAAACCTGGTAGGTCCCGCACTGCCGACAGACCCTCTAGGGTAACTTCCCTTAAAGGGCAGTATTGGATCATCTCCATAGGGGACAGGCCTATTAGTGGGCACCCCGAAACGGAACCTTATGGTGTGATGGTCTGACCAACCGACTGGTTTCACCCCCAGATCCGTGATCTCCATCCCCAGGAGGAACACGCAATCCAGTGAGTGACCCCCTATAGGGGTAGCAGAGGTAACCATCTGTGTAAGGCCCAGCACAGTCATAAGCTGGAGGAGATTATTTCCAAACTGCGAGAGTTCATCGTCGACCCAGGCATTGAAGTCCCTCAGAATTAACCATCTGGGACACTCCAATGCTACATTGACAATGAAGTCTGCAAACTCCTTCAGGAATTCTCCACCATCGCCAGGTGGACAGTAGATGAGGAATATCCTGAATCCTAGACCCGCTCCCAGGATACACTCAAAGGATCTGGTGCACACCACTGGCACATCCACAGGGCCCAGTTCTGTCTTACACATAATGGCTACACCCCTGCCCCTACGATCCAATCTCGGGTGATGTATCACTGAGAACCCAGCTGGAACAGCAGGTGCCACAATAGGGCCTGCATTCTCGTCCAGCCAGGTCTCAGTGATGCATGCCAGATCTGATGTCCCAACAAGATCAGCTACAATAGCTGTCTTGTTCCTTATAGATCTGGCATTGCACAACACAGCCTGGGTCGGACAGGTTATAGAGGAAGATCCCGGGACCTGCCCACTAACTGTGGAGCCCTTGGGTATGGGAACCAGGTAGGAAGCACCCCTCTGCTCGCCCCATTTCACCCCAGGTTGTCTCCTAGTCCCCACGACCTCTATCCATCCACCCCTTTCCCCCACCAGGCCCAGCTCTCCCCTTTTTCACTCAGCTTCTGACTATCCCCAAAGTTCAACACCTCTTATATGTCTCTAATGATAACAGCAGACAGTCAAAGGGCGTAGATCCCTAAGCCTGGTGGGAGAATACTGCCTGACCATCTTTAGACCATCCCAACACATTTTAACTTAACAGCAGAACACATAAATTCCAAAAAGTCTGCAATGCACACATTCAGTCTACTAAACCGTGCCCCCCCCCACCCCCACACACACACTTTCAAAGCCTACTACAATTATTCCAGTGATGCCAAGTCTTGGAGAAGTAAAAAGACTAAATGATATGCAAGGAATGCCCCCATGTGCACATTTGCTCCATATGGGTTACAAGATAGCTAGCATATGTACCCTATCACATCTTACAAAATAGCTAGCATATGTACCCTATCACATTTTCCCCTGTAAAGGAGACAGGAACAGTAAAAGGGGATTCAGTGACTTTGTAATGCATACCTGTCTGTAGTCCATGTCAGTACGCACTAGTACAGTAGCATTTAAGTTTGTAATGTACCAAAATGATTAAAAATTGCAGTTTGCAGTGTGTGTGTGTGCAATGATGGTCATTTCTGAAGTCCTTTGAGCTGTGCTTGCTGTCTGTCAGTGCTTGACTTATACTGATGACATTTCAGCATGTATGCCTTTTGCCTACAGTTTTTCCCCACCACCATCATCACACACCAGGAGTAGAAACAGTTTTTTTTCCTCCAATGCATGTACTTAAGTGCTTTTAAGGACACTTACATGTACCAGATTCCAGTCTCCTGCACTCGATGAGCCAATACCAAATAGCATTATCCTGGTAGAGTGTGATGCCCTGGAGATGAAATGTATGCAGATTACTCGAATACAGAATACTGTTCAACCTCTGCACTCTGGTCATGCTCCCCCTGCTGGTTTAACATCAGATTTGTTTCTAAAGCCTGGGGCACCAACCACTAGCACTAATGTCAACCATAATTTAAAAAGTTTTTCTAAAAAAAACAAAAAAACAATTACAAAACCCAAACAAAAAATTAGCAACCAAAATTTGGCTTCAAATGACCACATGTTTGAAATTTTGTGAAACTTCAATGAAGTTATTAAACAGGTGTACCGACCTAATCTTTTGATTTACGATAGAGGTTGGTATCTCTGCAGATTCCTGTGTAGATGAACCTCACTTTTCAGAATCTGCTTGTTACCCCAGAGAAAATTGGTGGATGGCCCTATTTCTGAATTTGGACGTTGTGGGCCCTCCAGGTCCCACAGCTCGGCCTAGGAATGCCCGATTTACAATTCCAAGGTGTTATTTTCTACATTTATTGCCGTGCAACAAGGCTTCCCCTCTGTTGGAATACTCTGGGTAGCAAACTGGTAGCTGGATGTCCTGGTTCAGCATGAACTCAGATACTACCTTCGGAAGAACTTAGGATTTATATGCAGGGCCACCCTGTCCCTATGAAAAACAAAATGAGGCCCTTTACACATCAAGGCCTGCAATTCTGAGATCCTCCGAGATGAAGTAATGGCAACTAAAAATAACGCCTTCCAAGAGAGAAAGCGAAGATCGCAGGTTGCAGCTGGCTCAAAGGGAGGCAAGGTGAGCTTTTCCAGTATGAACAGGAGATCCCATGGTGGCACAGGGTCTCTCCTGGGGGGTTTGATATGCATGTTCCCTCTTACAAAGGACTTGCAGATGTTCAGCTGCGTCATTCTTCCCATTAATTGGTGCATGGTAAGCTGATAGAGCACAGAGATGCACCATGATGGACGAGTAGCTAAGACCCAAGTCTGACAGGTAGAGAAGATACTCTAGCACAGATTCCATTGGACAACCCAGGGGGTCCAGAGAGCGTGGAATCACCCATAAGCAGAACCACTTCCACTTCATGGCGTAGGTTGCCCTGGTAAATGGTTTCCTTGCTGCCACGAGGACCTCTGCCACTCTAATGGACACTCCACATCTGTCCCTGGCTAAGACTGTAGGAGCCAGCCATGCAGATGCAGGGACTGCAGAGCCAGATGGAGTAACGTCCCCTTGCTCCTGGGACAGCAAGTGAGCGGAGAGGGGCAACGGAATCAGTAATTCCGATGCTAGTTGTTGCAGCAATGGGAACCAAATCTGATGAGGCCAGAATGGTGCTATCAGTATAATTCTAGTCTCTTCTACTTACAACTTGAGCAGTACTTTCTGAAGGAGGGGAAATGGAGGGAAGGCATATAGAAACCTCCCTGCCCAAGACAGGACAATGCATCTCGCCAAAAAACACCAGACCTTGGATCTAGCGAGCAGAAATTGGGCAGTTTGGCATTGTGATGGGATGCAAAGAGGTCCAGGTCTGGCTGATCCTATCTTTTGAAGAGGTCTTCTACGACCCCTTGCTGTAATTCCCACTCGTGGTTTTGAGACCGGGAGTGAATTAAGTCAGGGATCGACGAACCGCTGCTGACGCTCAAATGAGCTGATCCACTTTGTGCCCTGGTTCCATTGAACTCTGAGGTGCCACTGTAGAATCCTCATGTTCCTACCAAATAATCACGGTAGTAAGTGTGGCAAACACCAACATAGAGGTGTCGATAGGGAGAAGGGCAGGGGTAAATGGAGAAAGTGACAAAGACAAGAAGGACAGGGATGAGGCAAAAGGGAGTAAGGCCATCAGGAAACGGAGGGTAATGAGTACCAATGCCGTAGTCTGGGCAACAAGCTCCCTGAGCTGGTGGCCTTGATGGAAGAGGGATGCCTGGATATCAGAGCAGTCACAGAAACATGGTACACAGAGAACCATGACTGGGATATTAACATACCAGGGTACATAACCTACAGGAGAGACAGGCAGGGAGAAGAGGGGAGGAGTAGCTCTCATGTAAAGGAAGGGATAAAGCAACTGAACAAAAGAGTAAACAAGGAAGAGAGGAGGCACTGTGGGTCACCTTGGAGACTGGAAAGGGCACCACAATCCGCACAGGGGTTGTGTACAGACCCCCATGTCAGGGGGAGGGAATGGACAAGGATATGATAGAAGGCATTCTTAGAATGGCAGAGAAAGGGGAGATACTGTTGATGGGAGACCTGAATATGCCAGATGTTAACTGGAGCACATTTGCTGCAGCCACATCCAAGAGCAGGGCCATTCTTGATGCCCTACAGATGGCAGGCATTAGACAGCTAGTTTCGGAACCCACTCATGAGGGAGCAATCTTAGACCTCATACTCTCAAATGGGGGCAGTGAGAGGATCTCAGATCTAGAAGTGGGTTGCCATCTGGGGACAAGTGACCATCAAACAGTGTGGTTCACGTTAAACTCAGCTACAGAGTCAAGCCATACAAAAGTGAGGGTACTGGACTTTAGGAGGGCTGACTTTGGCAAGATGGAGAGTGCCTCAGAAAGCACTAGCAAACAGGCTAGAAGGAGGTGTGGAGCAACAATGGGAATCATCAAACTGACATCACAGAGGCAACAAGCCTTTGGAAGCAAATAAATCAAAATGAAAGAAAAACCCACTATGGTTCTCCAAAGAGGTGGCTGTGAAAGTCAGGAAGAAAAAGATAGCATTCCGGAAGTATAAGGAAACAAAGAAGGAGCAGAACAGAGAGCTGTACCAGTTAAGGCAGAAGGAAGCAGGGAAGGAAGTCAGAATAGCAAAGGCCCAAACTGAGGAAAAGACAGCCAACTCAGTTAAGAAGGGGGATAAAACCTTTTATAGGTACATCAGCGAGCATAGAAAGACAAAGGGAGGGACACTGAGGCTGAATAGAATGAACGGTGGGTGGGCAGAGGGGGACAGTGAAACAGCAGGGATACTGAACGAAAATTTCTGCTCAGTATTCACAAAAGAGATGGGGGAAGTGCCTAATCCAATTAACAGAAGCACTCTTGATAGGGGGGTCGATCCCAGTCCTTTCACAGAAGAAAGGGCTCTGCAAGAACTCCTAAACTGAAGGTGGACAAAGCAATGGGTCCTGATGGAATTCACCCCAGAATTCTAAAAGAATTAAGGAGGAACTAGTGAAACCACTGGCTACTCTTTTAATAAATCATGGGAGGATGGTGTGGTACCGAGGACTGAAGGAAGGTGGATGTGATTCCCTTCACAAAGTGGGACCAAGACAGAGGCAGGAAACTACAGACCGTCAGTCTGACCTCTGTGGTAGGGAAAGTGATGGAGTCACTTCTGAAGGAAAGAATAGTTGAGTACCTAGAGGCCAGTGGGGCACAGGACCCAAGGCAGCATGGGTTCACAGCGGGAAGGTCAAGTCAGACTAATCTAATAGATTTCTTTGACTGGGTGATCAAAGTAGTAGACCAGGAGGGCTGTGGACATGGCCTACCTAGACTTTAGCAAGGCATTTGACACAGTCCCACACAAAAGATTAATAGTCAAATTAACCAGCCTGGGAGGGTCCCAGGGTGGTAGCCTGGGTAAAACACTGGCTGCACAACACGACACAGAAGGTAATTGTAAATGGAGTCCACTCTGAAGAAAGGGGGGTTACTAGTGGGGTACCGCAGGGTTCAGTATTGGGTCCAGTCCTTTTTAATGTCTTCAACAGTGACATTGCAGAGGGACTGGAAGGAAAGGTATGCCTTTTTGCAGATGACACAAAGATCTGCAACAGGGTTGATACACAAGGAGGCGTGGAAAGGATGAAAAGGGACTTGGCAAGGTTGGAGGAATGGTCAGAAGTATGGCAGCTAGGATTCAATGCAAAGAAGTGCCAAATAATGCACCTGGGAAACAAGAACCCAGGGGAAGAATACACAATGGTGGGGAGGTAGTAACAACAACAAAAAAGGAAAGGGACCTGGGGTAATCATATCAGATGACCTTAAGGTTAGCAAGCAATGTGAGAAGGCAGTAGGGAGGGCTGGGGGTATACTGGGATGTATAGGGAGAGGCATCAGCAGCAGAAAACAGGAAGTTGTTATCCCTCTGTACAGACAGTTGGTGAGACCCCATCTGGAGTACTGTGTCCAGTTCTGGAGACCCCATCTCCGCAAGGACAGAGACAGGATAGAGGTAGTCCATAGGAGGGCAACTAAAATGGTGCAGGGTCTGCAAGAGAAGCCGTGAGGAGAGACTAAAGGAGCTTAATATGTATACCCTTGAGGAAAGAAGGGAGTGGGGGACACGATAGAAACTTTTAAGTACCTTAATGGAATCAACGAAGTCCAAGAGGGTAGCATCTTTCAGAAAAAGAGACTTGCAAGAACAAGGGGACACAATTTAAAGATAGAAGGAGGGTGGTTCAGGGGCAATGTGAGGAAGTATTATTTCACAGAGAGGGTAGTGGATGCATGGAACAGCCTTCCTGCGGAGGTTGTGGGGTCTAAAACTGTAGGAGAATTCAAGAATGCATGGGACAGACATAAGGCAATTCTTGTGGGGGGTAGGAAGAAATAGGCTGTTGGTTAACTAGGATCTGTGGCCTATCCTGTAGGTAGGGAAATCGGCAGACTAGATGGGCCAAGCAGTCCTTATCTGCCGTCAAAGTCTATGTTTCTATGTTTCAAACAAGCAAGTAGGACTGTGGCTATGGCTGTGGCCGTATGGCCCAACAGTTTTAGAACCACTCTTGCTGAAACCAGGTCTTAAGTCTGAACTCTGTGAGTGACTTCCCATAGTCTCTGTGCCCAATCTGAAGGCAAGAAGGCTTTCCCTTGCACGTGTCCAGGACCACTCCGGTGTACTGTAGCCTTTGAGTGGGCCATGGGTGTGACTTGGACACGTTCAGGGTGATGTCCAGAGACTAGAACATCCTTACCATTTCTTCCAAGGACCTGGTTAGTTGGCCCTCTGACTAAGCAGTGAGGAGCCAATTGTCCAGGTAAGGATAAACAAAGTGACCCTTTCTCCTGTGGGCCACCGCCACTACTGCCAGGAACTTGGTGGAAACCCTTGGTGCTGACAAAAGGCCGAATGGCAGGACTCTGAACTGGTAGTGTTTGCCTTGGAAGATGAAGTGCAGAAACTTCCTGTGGGACGGCAGGATCCTGATATGCCTGTATGTGTCCTGCATGTTCAGGAAGCAGAGCCAGTCTCCTTGATGGAGCATGAGCAACAGGCTTGTCAATGTCACAATCCTGAATCTCTTGTACTCTATGTAATTGTTCAGCTGGCTGAGCTCCAGAATGGGATGGAGGTCTCCCGTTTTCTTTGATACAAGAAAAAATTGGGAGTAAAAACCTTTGGCTCTCTGGGCAAAGGGAACCTCCCGGATGGCTCTTTTCTTCAGCAATGCCTGAATCTCTGCTCACAGAAAGATGACATGGGAGGGTGAACAGTGGGAGGGGACTGGAGGGTTGTCCAGTGGAATGTGCGTGAACTCTAGGGAGTAACCTTTCTCCACTATCTGTAAGACCCACTTGTCCAGCGTTATATTGGACCATCCTAGCAGGAAGAGGGAGAACCTCCCTCCTACCACCTCCTCCCTGCACTTGCTGTGGGAGAGGGAGGTCTGGCAGGAAGTCATGCTGTTGCAGAGGGGTTGAGCAGGGGAGGTCTGGGCGCTTTGGGATGCTTGGGACCCTAGGTGCCAGAAAGGGACAGGGTGGCCATGCCTTTTGAAGGCTCCCTTTTGCTGAGATTGCCATTCCTTATGTTGTCCTTACTTACAAAAAGGATGATGGTGACCAGTCTGAGGCTCCGATCTGTACATTTTGTGGACGTCGGACACTGCTTTCTCGGAGTCCTGCAGATCAATGATCACTTTTTCTTCCTCTTGCCCAAAGAGGACAGGACCCTGGAAGGGAGCGTCCAAAACAGCGTCTTGGAGGGCCTGGTGAAAACCAGAAACCCGTAGCCATGCGTGCCTCCTAATGTAGATACCAGTGGCAGCTGCCCTAGCTGCTGTGTCTGCAAAATCGTAGGAGCATCTGAGGACGTGCTTATCAACGTCCATCCCTGACTGGATTAAGAGCTGGGAGTTCTGCTTGCCCTTCCGATTCTGGCTGAGCCATGGCCAGATCCATGGCTTTCGCTTAGAGAGATTTCTGGTAGGTCACCATGTGGGCCAAGAAATTTAGTGAACAGATCATACCAGTAGCAGAAGCGTAAACCTTCCTGCCCATATGGTCAAGTTTTTTGGACTATGGGTCAGGAGGTTGGGCACCGTATGCCTGGGCTGTTGTGCCCTACCCTGAGCTGCTGTTAATACCATGGAGTCAGCCCTGGGATTTTCTCCTAGAAAGGGCTCCTCTTCTGGGGTCCTGTAAAGTCTGTCTGCCTTCCTGGGCACTACTGGCGTAGTGGCTGGGTGTTGCCATGTGAGACTTTTAACATCTTGGAAAGGCTCCACTAATGAGGGGGATGACCAGAGGCTTAAGGTCAGTGGCCCTCAAGAATTTTGCTAAGTGACGCCTTTCTGGATCTAGTTCCTCTGTATCCCATTGATACAGAGCTTGAACATGCCGCATGATGTCTAGAAAAGACGGATCATCCGGTGGGGAATGACGGCAATTCCTCAGCCCAGAAGGGATAGGTAGCTCCTCTTCCAATGTATAGTCTGATGAGGTGTCTCCAGCGTCGTCGCCAGAGGACGACAACGGGCATCCGCTGGACGATGGAACAGATGACGGGTGTCATTTTCTGCCCCGGGACCTGGTGGCTGCTGGTCTTCATCCTCAGGCGGCTGTCAGTCCTTTGGTGGAGGAGATGGCTTAGGGGAAGGGTCCCTGGGTAGTGGTCATACCGGGGATGGGTCCCTGGGTCTGTGGAGCAGGTCTCCTTTTACTGTATTCCACCATGAGGTGAACAATGCCCTGACGTCCACTAAGGGGATGACTGGGGGTGGAGGCATCGGGTTTGACGGACCAGGTGTTGGGCCTTGTGGACCTTCAGGGGCTGGCGCCCGGTCTGTAGGCACCTCTTCTATTGGTGTCTCTGGCAATGGGTCTGGCTCAATCCCTGAGGCAGACTCATCTTCTGGTCTGATGTCTGGCTTATCGGATGGAGAAAGCCTTGTATCTTTGGGCGGCTTGTCCTTAGTCACCAGGGCTGATGCCAGGTCCTTCGGTGCAGATGGGTGCTTTTCGACCGGGGGCATCTGGTCGTGATCCAGGGCAGAGTCGGATGGACCAGTGGTCTGTCTGCAGTCTGAGGCAAACGTTTCCTTGTTAGGAGGGGCAGGCGTCCGGTGCCTGATGACCTCCTGGCGTCTGGTGGAGTCGTCCTGCTTTTTAAGTTTGTCAGAGGAACCTCTATGCTTCCGGACAGCGTCCAAGGACTTGCCCAAGGCAGACGCCTGTCCCTCTTGAGCCGACCCATGTGAAGACTTGTGGGGTCGGTGGGCCAAGGGAACATGGGCGGACGAACGCCCTGTGGATGAAGACTCCCTACCTTTTTCGTGGGATGAGGAAGGTGCCTTCTTCGAAGTAGTCCCTGGAACAGCAGTGGCACTTGGGAGAACCGTTTCTGACCTCCCACCAGAGGCAGACAATGCAGAAGCTCTCTGGGGGGATTTGGGGCAGGATTCTGACCTGGCCCTTTATTTCTCCCGATGATGGTGTTTCCCACTCGACTTTTTCTCCTTAGGGGAGACTCCTGAGGCAATGAAGAAGAACTATGCTCTGTTCGCCCGTCGAATTCTGGTCTTATTACTGAATTTCTGGCAGTGTGGGCAATCGTCGGGCCAGTGATCTGGGCCTAGGCTGATCAAGCAAGTCCAGTGGCCGTCTCTGGCCGGGATCTGCTTCCCACACAGACACTTCGACCTCCGTCGAGTTGTAGGCGAAGAAGACATTCAATTTTTGTCGAAAAAAACGAACAATTCAGTTAACTGCGCGAAGGCGTGAAAAATGCGGTTGACTGCGACACTGAGACATCTGTGGATCCGATGTAAGCAGGTCGATGGCAGGAAAATAACAGATAGCGCCAGGGGACCACCCCTTTATACCACGTCTGACATCGGGCAGAGCCGACGTCGGGGGCAGTCCCCTGCCATAGACTGCTAGCTAAAACATTTTTCCGTGGGGTCCTAACACCTGGCAGTCTTAGTCCTAATGGTATTACCTGCTGCAAGAGCTCCCCCTCAAAGTGAGATCAGTAAATAAAACAAAATGTTTTTGCACACGAAGTGCACATTGGGACCAGTCCCACAGCTGGGTGTGGGTCGCTTGGTTCTGACTGTTCCCATTTAAGTATAGAATGGACAGATATTCTCTATTCTTTTTGTAGGTTAGGAAATACCTTGAAAAGAAGCCCTTGCCCCATTGCAACACAGGGATCTTTTCTACTGCCTATGTTTGCAGTAGCTTTTTTACTTCCGGTTCTAACAGGAGTTTTTCTGTTGGTGAGTGACCTGGAAAGTTTCTTGTCCTCTGCAGTTTGGGAAAATAACAATTACGTAAGAACGTACTGTAACAGTAGATCTTCAAGAGAGGTTCCTGCAGTAGGTTATTACACACAGGACTGCACCCCCTGGCATCAGGACCACACAGCAAACTTCTAGCTAGCAATCCATAGCGGGGGACCACCCCCGACATCACCTGCCTGGACGTCAGTGTGATCCTATAAAGGGGCGGTCCCCACTCCCGGCCTCCAGTTCTCCTGCCGGAAGACCCCAGGAAGGGATATGGGCGAAAGGAGAAAAACTTCTAGAACCCTGAGCTACTGAAAAAGCGCCTTGGGAAAAGACAGAAACAGAAGGTGGGGAATGTTCTCCTTACACCATAGCGTAAGCAAAAAATATTCTATGGGCAGACACGTCTTAACATTGATCACGATTATGCCCCTAAAACAATGTGCCTCAGAAAAGCATACCTTCCATTACTGCCTGTGTTAAAAGCAGCTGGCCATAAATTCTCTACCCCATACCCTGCCCGGCTCGTGGTACACCTGCCTGAGGGAAAGAGGGAGTTTGCCACAGCACTGGAAGCCAAAGTGGAACTTTCTAAAATGGGACTGAAATTTCCAGACAAACCGCAGGAGCAGCAAGATCCCTTCACGAGGCCCTCACGTTGGCAATCTAACCAAAACAAACAGAAGAGGCAATAGAACATCGGAGAAGTGCAGAAAGCCCAGGCTGTGTACCGCAGATACAAACATTACTACAGCAACCTGAGGGGAAGAGACACTTGTAACCTTTTGGACATCTCATGTCATATTCCAGGTGGGTGCTTAGGGAGGTGGGGGTACTCTCGATAAAGAGTTTTCCTCTTTTTCCCCTGGATCCCTTCCTCGGCAGCTTGACTCTAGGCTAAGAGCGGTCCCTCTAATTTAAGCCACTTATCGGCTGTACGGGGGCGGGGGGGACCAGGGCCACCTCCCCCCCTCCCACTTAGCCTTTAAATAAGGCCTATCAGGCCTACAGCATTGCTGTTTAAGAGATGAAAACTGTGCCAGACCTCAGGGGGAAAACATTTTTTATTTGTCCTTGCTCTTCAAAGGAACTAATAATTACAGAGACTTACTGAATATTCTTTTTGTATTTTAGGCTTTATAATCTGGGACAATTCTGGCAACTGAACAGGACTATTTCTTTGGAGCCTCCCTGCCATCTGTTCCCCACTCTAACATGGCTTTTTCTTTCTTAACCCACATGGCAACTATGAAGTAATTGTATGGGGGGGCGGGAATGAGGCAGGATGTGGAGCGTACTCCGGGGAGTGCAATCCTTCCATAATTATGCTCATTTTTTTCCTTTTGGTATGTCCTTACTTTTTTGGATACACTTATTGGGTATCCTGGAGGCTCCAGTCAGCTACGATCTGGGACTACCTCCATCTTCAGGAAGAGCTCCACAACTACACGGGGTTCCTCATGAGGGTACACTGAGGAACCTATATACCTCCTCACTTATGGAAGTCACTGTTCTTAGTAATGACAATGTTCTTCTAGTCGATGACATTCATAGTTTAAATAGTTCTGTTGTATTGAAAGTCAGGCTGTTTACTGACTTACTGTTATATGTAAGATTTAGATTACAAGATATATGGGATACCTGGGAAATGCATGGGCATGCTATTAATGCAAATGGATGAGTAACAAATATGATTTACAGGAGACTGTTAGAAATATAGATTTGGCTAGGCAGAGCGATCTGACCTTACAACAGAGGACACCTATTAATGCCCAGATTTCAGTTAGAGGCATTTTGATTACAAGTCAGTATAGAAGATGGCAACCTCGTGCAGCCTGGGTAGAGGGTGCCAGATTGTGTCTTGTCCACCAGAGGGAACCTTTTCCTTTTTTTAATCAGTTATGAATGATGGATCCTTCAATAGAGATTTTAGCATTGAACATTAATGGTATTAGTAACCCCATTAAGCGCTCCAGATTGCAGCAGTACTTACGCCAGCAGAGAGTGGATTTTATTTTTTTACAAGAGACGCATTTGTCTCATTCAGAACACCAGAAACGTTCTGCTGGTCACCGGTACTCTGTAATAGCTTCTGCTGGTCACCGGTACTCTGTAATAGCTTCTCCCAGGAAGACTGGCAAGCCTAGGGGCACTGCTGTACTGATCCCTGCTGGAACACCCTTTTAAAAGAAGCTGAGAGGATTGATTCTAATGGCTATTTTATTACTGCTCAAGGACGCCTCTATGACTCGGCTGTTATGTTGGCGAATGTATATTTTCCTCCAGGGGGCCCTCCGGTCCATAAGAAAAGGTTCTTTAACCAGCTCACAGCTATTCAGCAGGGTATAATTATAATAGGAGGTGATTTCAGTATCACCCTATCCCCCCATCTAGATGCCTCTCATCCCCATAACCACAGAACTAGCCCCTCTCAGAAATATCTCAAAGCCCAACTGCCTGTACTGGGTCTGACAGATGTACTGCGGCAATTTTTCCCTACAAAAGGAGGTTTTACTTATTTTTCCCCCAGACGTCATACCTCCTCTCGCCTAGACTACTTTTTTCTCTTCACAAAGCACATTGAAAAAATTAGAGATATTTGGCTAGGAGCCCGTCTCCTATCTGTTCACACCTCGATTATATTAAAAATAGAAATTGCAGCACCTAGGAAGGTTACCCTCTGGAGGTTGAGCACCTCTGTCTTGAAAGACCCTGATTTTAAGACACTGATGGAAGACCGGCTCCCCCAGATAATCTGAGAAAATCAATCCCCAGCAGTGTTGTGGGGTACGGTGAAGGCTGTCCTTAGAGGAGAGATAAATACAGGTTACTTACCTGTAACAGGAGTTCTAGGAATGGTATATGTTGTTCATCCACACTGTCTGGCAGGTTCCTTGCCGCTTTAAATCTTGCCAGAAGGTCTTCAAGCTGGCTCCTCCCACCCACCTGGGTGGTAAAACCTTCGGCTCCGCCCCATGACGCCAGATCTAGCCCGCTGGAAGCCAGGTTGTGTGTCGAAGCCGGGGAGGTCGGGTGGGTTGAGTGGATGAACAACATATACCATTCCTAGAACTCCTGTTACAGGTGAGTAACCTGCATTTCTAGGGACATGGATATGTTGTTCATCCACACTGTCTGGCAGACTCCTAGCAGTTCTCCGGGAGGAGGGAGGCAAGGCGCATATCCCCCACTTAGGGAATAGAGACTGGAGAACCGAGGCCCCAAAACCAGCATCCCGGCGTGACTCGAGGTCGATGTGGTTGTGGGTAATAAAGGTATGTGCTGACTTCCAGGTAGCAGCCCTGCAGATATCCTGAATAGGGACGTCCCTGGAAGCAGCTACCGATGCAGCGGTATGGCGGGTAGAATGAGCTGTTATCCCTCTGGGAGGCTCCATGCCCGCCAACCTATAGCAGAGATCTATGCAGGAGATGACCCACCTGCTTATCGTCCGCTTGGCTGCAGGTCTGCCAGGTGCGGCTTCAGCGTAGGTGACAAACAGCTGGCGAACCTCTCCCCGAACTTCAGCAGTCTGCTCCTTATAATAAGCGACCGCTCTTCTAGGGTCCAGAGTATGGAGCCTATATTCGGCCTCCAAGGTGTGACTGGGTAGAACACCGCAGAGTCAACACCTGGTTAAGGTGAAACTCCGACACTACCTCCGCAAGAAACTTCGGGTGGGGGCACAGGGCAACCTTGTCCCTGTGGAAGACCACATAAGGAGACTCGATGGAAAGCGCCTGGAGCTCTCCCATCCTTCTGGCTGACGTGATAGCCACCAAGAAGGCATTCTTCCACGACAGGTGGGAAATACCGCATCTGTGCATCGGTTCGAATGGCTTGCCCATGAGCTTGGCCAATACCAGCAGTAGATCCCACGGAGGTGAAGGTTCTCGCACCGGAGGGGAAATGTGATCAAAGCCTTTGAAAAAGTGCCAGACCACCTTCTCCTGCGCCACCGACTGCTTCCCTGCCCGCGCCCAGTAAGCAGAGATAGCTGCCAGGTGCACCTTAAGGGTCGTCGATCGAAGCCCTTGCTGAGAAAGGGACCACAGGTAGTCCAGAATGCTTGCCAAGGGACAGGCTGAAGGGTCCAAGCCCTTCCCCTGACACCAAATGGAGAATCTCTTCCATTTGAAGGCATAGCATTTCCTGGTCGACTCTTTACGGGACGCCTCAACGACGTTGAGGACCTCATCGGAAAGACCCAAGGCCTGGAACCTAGCTGCTCAGGAATCAGGCTGTCAGGTGCAGGGACTGAAGGTCTGGATGGAATACCTTCCCTGGTTGACTGAGATCAGGTCCGGTGGGCTGGAAGCCGCCGGAGCCTGAGCTGAGATCGAGGAGATCTGGATACCAGAATCTGGCGGGCCAATCTGGGGCTACCAGAATCACCTGGCCTTGTCCCTCCTCACCTTGAGAAGCACCTGTGGATCAAGGGAATGGGGAAAGGCATAGAAGAGGCCCGGGTCCACGGCCCCGAGAAGGCATCCGCAGCGAGCCCCTGCTGAAGGAGGCGGCATGGAACAGTCCTCAGCTTCATTCTCCTGGAGGCAAGAGGTCCACCTGAGGCTTGCCCCAGTGGGAGAACAGATCTTGTACTACCTCCAGCAGGAGAGACCACTCGTGAGACGCAGCCCCTATCCGGCTTAGGGCATCGGCCAGGGTGTTGGAGGCTCCTGCCAAGTGAATGGCAAGGAGATCCGCCTCCTGGCTGCGCACGAGTGACCAAATGCGGAGAGCTTCCCTGCACAGAGGCATGGAGCGCGTCCCACCCTGGCGGTTTAGATAGTACATGGTCGTGGTACTGTCCATCTGGACCTGAACCACTTGACCCCGTAGAAACGGAGCAAAGGCAATGAGGGCTAGACGAACCGCTCGAAGCTCCAGCAGGTTGATGTGGCATCAGGACTCCTGAGGGGACCAGAGGCCGTGTGCTCTGTGCTCCCCCAGATGGGCACCCCAACCCATCAGAGATGCATCGGTCGATAGAGAGACCATCGGCTCGGGGCGGACGAACGGGATGCCCTCCTGCAGATGTGTCGGAACGGTCCACCACTGGAGAGCGTTCTACATCCCCTGGGTCACTGTCACGGGCTGGTCCAACGGATCGCAGCATTGTGACCACTGCCTGGCCAGTCCCCATTGAAGGGGACGCATGTACCAACATGCCCAGCGGACCACACTGGTGCAGGTCACCATGAGGCCCAGGAGGCGCAGGAAGTCCCGGGCAGGGCGCGATTGCCCAACCAGAAATGATTGGGCAAAGGAGGAAAGAACCTCGGCCCTGTCTGCAGGGAGCCGAGCTCTGGCTGGAAGAGAGTCGAGCTCTGCCCCAATGAAGAGTATCACCTGTCGCATCTAGTTCCGACTCTGGCCTCTAGGATGAGGAGGTAATCTGAGAGCAAACCTGGAGGGCCAGATCTCTGGACCGCCTCCACCTCCGCTTCTGGAGGGGCTGCAATCAGCCAGTCATCCAGGTAGGGGTACACCCGACCCCTTCAGCTCCGCAGGAATGCTGTCACCACTGCCATGCATTTGGTGAAGACCCTGGGAACTAGAGAGAGGCCGAAGGGCATGGCCCAGAACTCATAAAGGGATCCCTCCACTCTGAAGCGGAGGAATCTCTGATGAGACGGACGGACCGGGACGTGAAAGAACGCATCCTGGAGGCCCAGGGAACAGAACCACACGCCTCGTTCCAAGGATGGGATTATCTGAGCCAGAGTGACCATCTTGAAGGTCCGAGACCTTAGGAACCTGCTCAGGTCGTGCAGGTCGAGGATGGGACGCCATCCATTTTGGGACCAGGAAATACCTGTACACAAACCCCGGGTCTGGAGGAGGATCCGCCACCTTCCCGATCACCTCTTTTTCGAGGAGCAGGGCAATATCGGCTCGGCGGGCCGACAGCAAGGCTGGGCTGTGGACCCCGTGGCCCCCGAGGGGCGATGGCTCGAAAGGGTGGGGCCTGCTCGAACTCCAGAGGCAGGCCCTTTCTTACCACCTCCAACACCCAGCAGTCCGTGGTGATAGCAGACCAGGCAGAAAGGAAGTGGCAGAGCCGTCCCCCCACAGGGGGAACCCAGGGGGGAGTAACGAGGTTGGGGGCGGCACCGTTCAACCCGTCACTGGGCAGGCTTGGAAGAGGGACCGGCCGAGGGACCTCCTGGGCCTTTACTTCCTTGCTTCCTGTTGGAGGAAGCCACAGGCTCGGGCTTGGGATGCCAAGCGTGAGCCTGCTGGCCCTGTTGCTGGTGCTGTAGGGCCAGTCGTGCTGCAGGGGCTGAAGGACGAAAGGACTTATGCTGTTGTTGACGGCGGCCTTGTCCCTCTCATGGAGGTGACAGAGTCCAGAGGGTACTGGACTTTTCGATCCACTGGAGGTGTCCTCCACCCAGGGCCAAGAGGTCAGTCCCAAGAAGGGACGACGCCAACTTGTGCTGGGTATCTGCCATGAAGGTGGATATCCTCAGCCACGCCCTGCGACACATAGCCACCATGACCGCTACTGACCTGGCACAGGAATCACCTATGTCCACAGCAGTCTGAAGCTGCTGCTTTGCCACCGCCCTACCCTGGTCCCGGACCTGACAGACCGTGGTCTGCAGGTCGGCCGGGAGATGAGGGACAACCTCATCCAGGGAGCCCATGAGGGCGTGGGAGAAGTGTGCCATCAGCACAGTCGAACTGGCCTGTCGGAGGCCGAGGGAGGACGCAGCGTATACCTTGCGCCCAGCAAAGTCCAGCTTTTTGGACTCTTAGTCATGGGGCTTATCAACATCCCGAGCGTTTCTGGAACGCCGGAAGACGCTGTCGGTGACTAACCCCTCGGCAGAGGGGTGCTCTGAGAAACCGGGCAAAGAGCCGGTAGGGACCACATACTTCTTGGCCATCCTGGTCGAGGGCGCTGGACAGGAAGCAGGCCGCTGCCAAAGCTCCAAGACTGGGCCGACAATGGCCTCAGCCACTGGAAAGGCCTCCACGGGGGAATCCCCTCAGTCCAGTATCTCCGTCAGGAGATACTTGGCCCGCTTGGACACGGGCTCAAGCTGCATCCCGTGGACTCTGAGATGAGTCAGGCAGACCCAAGAAGGACGAGGGGTTATCGCCCAATGACTGGCCCCAAGGGACTCCAGGTTCGACCTGCCTGTAGAACAGGGAGGAATCGTCATCGGATTCCGAAGAGTCTGCGAAGAGCTGCCTCGGCCCTGAGCCACCCTCCACCTGCCGAGGACGGTCGGGAGTGAGGGTGACCGACAAACTGTGGGGCAGGCCGTGACCCGACAGAGGATCCTTGGTCGGTGCCCCAGACTTCTGTTGTGGAGGCAGAGGTTCCACCACAATCAGTGGAGCAGCCGGTTTCGGCTGAACAACTGGCCCTGGAACAGGCATCTCGACTGGGGCGAGCGGTTGCTTCGGTCGTTCGGGCGACAGCCACTTGATGGCCGGGGGCTGAACCGGAGTCGGTTTAGTCCCGGACAACAGTAACTGCTGCCACATAAGCTCCTCGTAACATCAACGCATTTCACGTCAGGGTCTCCTCATCCGAGGAAGAGGACGAGGGAGGAACGGTCGCCATACTCGGTACTGAGACCAAGGATCCGACGATGTTGGCGGGAACGCCTTGACCGAGATGAAGTCCAAGACCAAGACCCTTGGGGACCGAGGGCGGTCTGGGAAGGGCGCAGACATCCGCTTCCCTCGGCTCGGGCACTTTATCCGGGGACTGCGCCCCGAAGGTGCAGGCAGATCCTCGGTCTCCACCGGGGGAACCGGTGAAGGAGGGTTGTCAGCTTCACCAGTCGACAGTCCGTCCGACGGGTCGAGAAAAATCTCGACTGCGTCGACGGGAGTCTTGGCCGGCTGGCCTGACGGGGACACCATGAAGCCAGCGGCCTGAGCTGCAACTTCGACCGAAGTCGACGGTCGGCTGTCCGGGGAAGGAGACCTCTCCCGCTCCCACGAACGCCGATGAGGGATCTCTACCTTCTAATTCTTCTCTTCTGGCCGAGAAGAATGTCCCAAGGCCCCTCTCCCTTCGTGGAAAGGACGACAAAGCTCTTGAACGAAGCCGTGTACGAGGAACTCAGAGAGAGCAGGATAAATGCCGCGGCCGAGGAGGAGGAAGATGCGGCCTGGGCCGCCTCCTCCTCCTCGAGGGCGATCATCTGCTCAAGCTGCTCAGCCAAGCCAACCGCTGCGGACACTGCCCAACGAGCCTCTTTTGATTTTACCGGCGGGTAACGCTTCTCAGGGCGCCCGAGCTTCAATCGGGCAGCGCGGTCCTCCAGGACGGTGGCCGAAAAAGAGCGGGCACAACTCGCAGACTCATGCGGATCGTGGTTCAGGCTCAGGCAGTAGATGACATGAGTGCAGATTCATCCTGACATTTTCTGCCCGCAGGAACCTCCCGAAAGCCGAATCGACGGTCCATCGGAGCCGCGAGGATGAAGAAGACCAGTTTAGAAAACTTCAAAACTAGTTTCGGACGAACCAAGAGTTAGGATCCAGTCTAAAACGCAGAGCTAAGGAGGGAACCTAAGCTTCCAAGCGGTAAGGAAGATCTGGCGTCATGGGGCAGAGCCGAGAGTTTTACCACCCGGGTGGGTGGGAGGAGCCAGCTTGAAGACCTTCCGGCAAGATTTAAAGCGGCAAGGAACCTGCCAGACAGTGTGGATGAACAACATATCCATGTCCCTAGAATTCTGTATACAGCCTGACAGAGGACAATTAGAGAAACCAGATACAAACAATTGCAAGATAGGCTAGTAGAGCTGCCAAAAGCTAGAGATGAAGTGCACATAACTCAGACTACAGAACTGCGGAAAGTTCAGGCTAAGCTCCAAAAAATTCTGGACCTGAGTGTTCAGGTTGCACTTTTATATACTAAAAGTACTTTTTATGAGGGAGGACCCAGGGGAGCAAGGCATTCAGCCAGAAGAACAAGAATGTTCAATAAGAAAGCAACAATCACCGCAATCAAGGATCCTTGATCTGGCGTCCTTCTCCATCAAGGCCCTGAGATAGAACAAGCCTTTTAAAATTCTATACAGAATTAAACTCTGAAAAGCATCCCCCGAGAGTAAAACTTTTAAGTTACGTATTCCCAAGCTCTCTCAGGTACAAGCTTCACTGCTGTGTCCAGCTACCAGACAGGAAATCCAACTGGCTATCAAAAAAACCAAAACTATGAAATCTCCAGGCCCTGACGGCTATTCTGCCGAGTGGTACAAGGTGTTCTTCCCTTGCTAAGCCCACTGCTGCTACAGGTTTTTCAAGGTGTTCAGAATGGCGAACCACCTCCAGACTCCTGGCACTATGCTGTACTTTCAGCCATACCAAAACTGGGAAGAGATCCCCAATCCCCAGAATCATACAGACCCATATCTGTACTCAATTGTGATTACAAGATATATATGTCCATATGGGCCCAGCGCTTTGATCATATTTTACCAGAAGTAATCCATATGGATCAGGCAGGCTCCTTCCGACAGAGGCAAACTGCAGATAATACCCCTCAGAACATTCTATCTGATGGACCATATGACCCGTAGCTCTCTTCCCTCAGTATTAAGTGAGTTTAGATGCCTTTAAGGCTTTTGATAGGGTCTGTTGGGAATTTCTTTGCAGGGTCTTGGAGGTCTTTGGATTCCCAGAGCAATCTGTAACATGGCTTAGTCATATGTACTCTGCCCCAAGCCTTTTTTAAAATAAATGGAGCAATTTCAACCCCGATTCTCCTACAACGAGACACTCAACAGGGATGCCCTCTCTCCTCATTACTATTTGCAATCGGATGATGTAAAGGGAGTTAAAGTGGGAAAAGATACCTTCACAATAGCCCTATATGCAGATGACGTCCTACTGTCTCTGTCAGATCCAGAACAATCTCTTCGAGCCCTCTGAAATATTATTGCTCAATTTGCACTAATCTCAGGGTATAAGATAAATTCTATAAAAACTGAGAGTTAGACTTTCTGCTTTTCCCCTCTTCTCCATCCCTCTGATTTTATTTACCATTTAAGTGGTGGGGGACAAAGATGAAATACCTGGGTATACAGCTACCCCAGAATATTGATCCTACTGTCCTGATAAATTATGAACCTCTCACTCAGACAATAGAGAATGACCTTCATACTTGTTCTCAATTACGTCCCTCCTTTTATTCGAGGATTGACCTAATTCAAATGAATATATTGCCCAGACTACTAGATTTGTTTCAAACTATTCCTGTCCTGCTCCCCCTCTGTATTTTATTTCCTGGAATAAGGCCTTAGCTTGATTTGTCTGGGCTGGCATGAAATCTCGCATCTGTTGGTCCATTCTACAGCTACCAAGGGACAAAGGAGGGTTGGGATTACCCTATTTAGGTAAATACGCAAAAGCAGCTGTCCTGGCTAGGATACTGGGGTGGATTGACCCAAATTATAGAATACCTTGAAAAAAAGCTAGAGATTACACTTAACCATATTCAAGATATTAAAAATGTTTTATTTGATCTGAAGGAGCCCCTCCCAGTGCAGAATGGCTATCACAGGGGAATGCAGAGTAGCCTAATAGTCTGGGACAAACTCAGAGCCTCTCAGGAACCTGTCACAGTCTTTTATTTTTTACGACAACTTAGGTCAGAGGCGAAGCATTTTCAGGTCCCTCTGATTGAAACCCTTACTGGCTGGCATAATAGAGGCCTAACTTTCATTTTTCAGATATTAGACAACCAGAGCACTTTACCCTTTTCCGCACTGAGAGACAAATATGGGCTACCAGCAGAGACTAATGTAATTTATCAGCAGATACAAGCTTACTTGGTGAATAAGGCTCCTCAATAGAACCGCCTCCCTTCCCCATCTCCACAAATATTGATATTGATTATATCTTCTATAAAAGGAATAACCTCACCCTGCTTGGTTGGAGCACTGTATAAGGGACTACAGGAGGTTATCAAGGACTCAACCTTGGGGGTCCTGGCTGCCTGGAACCGGCAATTATTGGTGCCGGTCAGTAGATCTTTGGTTTAAGCATGTTAAGTTATCTCGAGGGACATCTCTAGCACCATACTGGCGGGAATTCGCCTGAAAAGTCAGGCTAAGATTTTCAATATCCCACCCAACTACATGCAATTTGCAACCACGACCAGTGGGAAGCTGTGGTAGATCTTGTAGGGAAAGATGACTGGACATGTACATTTTCAGGTCATGCCTAGTGTTCACCCATTTTGAAGTAGGGGTGGCTAAAAACCTGAGGAGTGGTGGAAGAAGAGGCTGTCCTTACTCCTGAACTGGTCTTGTTTTCGATACCTCCTGCACACCTCCATATTCCAAGGGGATGTCTCTTGATTACTTCTATACTGATAGCTAAGAAAGCAATTACCAGATTATGGGGCCGGACCTCGCCTCTGACCAAAAATAACTGGTTTACGGCTATGAAAGAAGTATATAACCTGGAAAGAATGGCAGCCAGCCATTTAACTAGAAAAGATAAATTTGAACTCCACTGGAGGAAATGGGTCCTTTATATGTCGGCACAAGATCCTCAATTTGCTCCATAATGGGTAAAAAGAAATTTGATATGATGGTGGGAAGGGCGAAGGAGAGAAGGAAAAAATGACTCACCATAGTAATGTTGTTTCTTCTAATGGAGTCTTGCTGTATTCTGACTATATGCAGTTAGCCCCAGCGCTTGAACTGCGCCGGACAGTAAAGGGTTAACTCTATGCAAAGGTATGGAACGTTGAGCTCGAGCTCGGTTTTCAAACCTCTGTCTGTGGTACTCTGAAGTGTAACCGTCAGATTCTTACAAGCACTAAACTAAGCTAACTCAAAGGAAGAATTTGTTTTCAGAATTTTGTGCCAAATGGCAAAACAAAGCTTTTAGGGTCAGAAGACTCAAGTCGAGAACACCCAAAAAGAACACAACAGGTAGTGGTTTACCAAAAATGCTTAATAACAAACCAAAGAAACCCCATAAGAGATGGAGGCATGTCCAGTACACCTCTGGGGTGCAGCACTGTGCCTTCCCCACCACATCCCAAAACTACTAGGTTCCAGGAGGGGAGGCAAGGAGGGAGGTCAGAATACAGCAAGACTCCATTAGAAAAAACAACATTACTATGGTGAGTAATTTTTTCTTCAAACAACATGAAGTCTTGCTGTATTCTGACTATATGCAGACTACCAAGCAGTACCCCCTTGGAGGAGGGAGTTAAGAGAACCTATTTTGGGAACAAGCTCTGCAGCACAGCCATGCCAAACCTAGCATCACCTTGTGACAGAATGTCCAAAGAGCAATGCTTGGCGAAGGTGTGAACAGATTTCCAGGTAGCTGCTTTACATATCTCCACTAATGGTATATCTCTAGCTGCTGCAATAGAAGCAGCTGTACCTCTGGTAGAGTGAGCCCTCAGGCCTGAGGCTCCTTCCCAAGTTCAGAATAGCAAAATTGAATGCAAGAGACAATCCACCTGGCAGTAGACCTCTTTGTAGCAGGCTTGCCCTTTCCCACATCACCATAAGTGAAAAATAATTGAGAACAATCCTTCATATGGGCTTTAGTATGCTCAATATAGTAACTGAGAGCCCTTTTCACATCTAGACTGTGTAGCCTCTTCTCTCCAGAGGAAGAATGATCAGTGAAAAAGACAAGCAGGGACAGAGACTGGTTCAGATGAAAGTCTGGCATCACCTTGGGAAGGAACTTTCTATTGGTACGAAGGACTACCTTATCCTTATGAAAGGAAATGAAATTAGGTTCCACTGATAAGGCCTGCAGTTCATTGATCCTCCTAGCTGAGGTGCTGGCTACCAGAAATACAGTTTTCCAAGTCAAATATTTCAGATCAGCTGAAGATAAAGGTTCAAAAAGGGGCTGCATCAGCTGTGCAATACAGATGTTCAGATTCCAAGCAGAAGTAGGCTCCCGGAAGGGAGGACTGACATGGACCAAGCCTTTGAAGAACTTCTTGAAAACTGGATGAGAAGCTAGGGAAGAGGCCTTACCAGCCAAAAGAAAAGCAGACACAGCTGCCAAGTGCACTTTAAGAGCAGTAGGCCGAAGGCCTAAACTGTTAAGGTATACCAAATAAACAGTGGCAATGTCAGCCAGCTCTGGCTTAATATGCTTACTGGAACACCAGAAAGAAAAAATTACTCACCTTAGTAATGTTGTTTCTTCTAATGGAGTCTTGCTATATTATGACAGTAGCAGTTTGATCCAGCTCTAGAACTGCTCCGGAGGTGAAATGGTTAAAACCATTCCAAAATAGACTTTGGCCACGAGCCTCAGAAGCAGCTCTATCTGTGTTATTTCAAACCTGAACTGTCAGATCTTTACGGCAAAACTCACTAAGGTCTGTGTGGAAGCTGTAACTCACACTCAGCCAAATGTCTACCTAAATAATAATAAACTATTGCTGGTCCCAACACCCAAGACTCAGTCAGGACCAGCAATACTAACACAATTCTAATAATATGAGAATAAAACATAAGTATAACAGAACACACACACACACACACACACACACACACACACACACACACACCCCAAAGCCCCCAAAGGGGACAAAAATGCTAACAGGGTATAAAAGGTGCCCACACTAGTTGCCTGCACCCCACCAAGTAGAGGTTCTGAGAGGGGCAGGTTGGGGAGGTCATATATAGCAAGACTCCATTAGAAGAAACAACATTACTAAGGTGAGTAATTTTTCTTTAAACAACATGAAGTCTTGCATATTATGACAGTAGCAGAACACACAGCAGTACCTCCATGGAGGAGGGGCAGAACCTACTTAGGAATAGGCTCTGAAGAACAGCTTGTGCCAAACCCGAGCATCTCTCCTGGCCTGGACATCCAGGGAGTAATGTTTGGCAAAGTGTGTACCCTGCTTTCCAAGTAGCAGCCTGGCAACTCTAATATAGGATGTCTCTGGCAGCAGCTAGAGATGCAGCTGTACCCTGGTAGAATGAGCCCTCAAACCAGGGGGACTTCGCCCAGTTTCTGATAGCAAAATTGGATACAAGAGACAATCCACCTGGCAATTGATCTCTTAGTGGCAGGTTTGCCTTTCCCAACTTCACCATAGGTAAGGAAAAGTTGGAGGGATTCGAACCTGTGACCCTTGGTACACTCTATATAGTAACTAAGAGCTCTCTTAACATCCTCTCACCAGACGAGGAGTGATCAGTGAAAAATACTGGAAGGGAGATAGATTGATTAAGATGGAAATCTGAAACCACCTTAGGCAAAAACTTCCTATTAGTCCTAAGGACTACCTTATCCCTGTGGAAAGAAATAAAGTCAGTTTCCACTGACAAGGCTTGCAACTCACTTCAAGGCTCATAGTAGAATGATAGCCACAGAAAAACAGTTTCCAAGTTAGGTACTTAAGCTCTGCAGAAGACAGAGGTTCAAAAGGGGTTGTATTAACTGGGCAATGCAAACATTCAGGTCCCAAGCAGGGCCGGTTCCTAAAGGGTGGATTAGTAGGAGTAATCCCTAAAAAACTTGGAAAACACAAGATGAGAGGAAAGAGGGATGACTTTCCTGCTGACACAAAAGCAGATACAGCTACAAATTAACTTTCAGGGTAGCTGGTCTGAGACCAAGGAATTAAGATGTACCATGTAATCTAACACAGTGGGCAAATCAGCAGATTCTGGGGAAATATTTTTCCTCAGACACCAAATGGAAAACCTTTTCCATTTAGAACTATAAGTAGCTCTAGTGGAAGGCTTTCTAGAAGCCTTTAGGATCTCAAGAACACCCTGAGAGAGGTGTAAATCAGCAACTTAACTCCTCAAGAGCCAGGCCTTGAGGTTGAGGATTTGAGGTCCAGATACCAAACCCTTCCCTGGGCACAAGTCAACAGGTTGTGATTCCTGGGAGGCAAAGGGAAGATGGATTGTCAGTGACAGAAGGAGTTGGTACCAGGGCTGCCTGGCTCATCTGGGCAATCAGAATCACTCCGAAGGCTGAGATCTGATTTTGACTAATACTTTGAATAGGAGAGGAAGGAGGGAAAGCATGAGAAACTTTCCTCCCAATCCAGAAGAAGGGCATCCAGGGAACTGAGCCCAGCACTGGAGGCCTGCAACAGAACAGAGGAAGTTTGTGATTGTCTGGGCTGCAAAAAGATCTATCTGAGGGGTGCCCCATCTGGCAAAGACTATCCCCAGCACTTGAGGATCCAGGGACCATCTGGATGGCCTGGGAAATCCTGCTGACAGCATCCGCTTAGGACATTGTCCTTCCTGGAAGATGAACTACTATGAGGGAAGTGTTCAGGGAATAGGCCAGAGACCACAACTTCATTGCCTCGGTGCACAAGGCCGAAGACCGAGTGCCCCCTGCTTGTTGATGTACCACATTGTTGTGGTGTTGTCTGTTCTGACTTGTATCACCTTGTCGTGGACAGATGCAGAAAATGCTTGAAGAGCTAAAAAGACAGCTCTGAGTTCCAGCAAATTGATGTGGGAGCAGAGATCCTGGGGGACCACACCCTGAGTGGAAAGGTCGCTCATGTGGCTCCCCAACCCAGAAGGGAAGCATCTGTAGTGAGAGTCAAGTCGTGAGTAGGGGAAATGAAGGGACCCCAATCTTAATTGCTCTGATCCTGCCACCACTGGAGGGCTAGGATCAAGGTCTGAGTCACTGGGACCAACTTGGAAAGGGGGTCTCTTCTCTGAGACCAATAGGGTTCTCAAGTGAAACTGAATGTCTCTCATCTGAAATCTGCTCCCTGCACAACAGCTGTGGATGCAGCCATGTGCCCCAGGAGCTGCAGAAAGTGTCTTGCTGGTCGAGAGACCTGCAGAGTGAAAGAGGAGGCCAGAGCCACTAAATTCCTTACCTTTCTAAGGGAAGAAAGGCTCTGGCTAGCTTTGTGTCCAATTCTGCCCCTATAAAGGTGAGTACCTGGACTGGTTCCAGAACCGACTTTGGTAGAATTAGCAGAAAGCCCAGGGAGGTGAGAAGCTGCTGGGTGACCTGCAGGTGAGATTTTACCTGTTCTGGGGACTGACCTACAATGAGCCAGTCGTCTAGATAGGGGAAAACAGCAATCCTTTGCCTCCTTAAGTAAGCCACTGCCACTGCTAGACACTTTGTGAATACCCTTGGGGCAGAGGTAAGGCCGAAGGGCATTGCTCTGAACTGGTAATGACCTGAGGGCAGTTCGAATCTGAGGTACTTTCAATGGGAGCTTCTGATTAGGACATGGAAATAGGCATCCTTGAGGTCCAGGGAGGCTAGCCAGTCCCCTGGCCTTAGGGAGGGTAAAATCATTGCCAGAGTTACCATTTTGAACTTTGGTTTCAAAAGATGCTTGTTCAGATATCTGAGATCTAATATGGGCCGCCATTCTCCTGTCTTTTTTGGGGTAAGGAAGTATCTGGAATACAGACCCCTGCCCTGGTGCAGGGGAGGAACCCTTTCTACTGCTCTGAGAGCTAACAGGGATGAGACCTCTGCTTCCAGAGCAAGGGTCTCTGAAGCACTTGCAGGTAGAAAAAGTCTGCTTCTCAACTTGGGAAACTTTTTAGCTGAGAACCAGACCCTGGCTTACTACTTCCAGAACCCACTTGTCTGAGGTTAAAGAAGCCCAATTCTGACTGAAGTAAGGCAAGCCTGCCCCCTACGGTACAGGAGAATCGGCCCTGGGCACCTCATCAGGTGCCTGCTAGCAGGAGCTTTAGGCTGGGGAGTGGAGCAGGTCTGCCCACCCTCGCCTGCCTCTGCCTCTGAAGAAGCCCTCTGAGCATAGGCAGAGGAGGCCTGAGTCTGATAAAGGCTCGTGAAAAGGCTTACCCCTACCCCTGGGGTATGCCTTTGAGGAGTGGCTTGCCGCCTCCTAGCCTGGGCACTCTTGTAAGTAGTCCTATATTCATCCATCTTTTTCATGTAGTTCTCTGTCTGCTCCCCAAACAGAGAATTTCCCACCACAGGAAAACCCATAGCCTTAGTCTGGGTATCCTGTGACAGACTAGTACACCTGAGCCAGGCCAACCTACGAAAAGCTACAGATGTGGCCATGACCCTAGAGGAAACATCATTAACATCCACAGCAGCATGAAACTGAACCTTAGAAGCCTCAATGCCATCAGCAGCCACCTGTTCTAGTTCACTAGTCAGCTGGCCATGGGCTTGCTTGGCTAACTGCATAACAGTATCCCATCTAAATTTCTGATACCTAGCTACACAAGCCATATAATTTGCTTGCCTGAGTCCCAGAGAGGCTGCCATATACTGTTTTTTTGCCATGGCATCAATCTTCCTGGAATCCTTGTCAGGAGGATGTGAAGCCAGGGGAATATTAGCTTTATCACAGGCTGCAGCCTGAACTACCCCAACATGACTGCATTGCTGAGAAAGGAATTCTGTATCAGGACCTGACAATGTGTACCTTCTGTCCATCTTTTTATCTACAGGAGGCACAGAATTAGGAGCTTTTAAAATTTTTATTGTTTGCTTCCTAAAAGACTTATGTAAAGGAATAGACAATCTCCTAGACTCTGGAATATCCATCATTTCTACAAAATCAGGCTCCTCTTGCTCATCCACAGCTTCCTCTAAGGGAAGCTGAAGGGTTTCAGCAACTTTTTTGTAAAACATAAAATGAGATGGGGACTCAGACAGCATAGGGGGAGATTCTAAAGGTCTGTCTGGAGAGATGTCCGTTCAATGGCACACCCAGACCTTCCCAGCCACATTCATACTGTTCATAATCATCCTCCCTCCTCTGGTTCATAAAATTCCTCAATATCATATTCCTGAACCACTGGGACCGACGAACCGACCTTTGCCAGATAGTGGCGGTTCGGACGGACCCTGAGACAGTGACTGGACAATCTGTATGGCTTTTTGTTATCTCTGCAGCAGTTGGAGAAGGGTTTTGGACTCAGACCTGCTGATTTTCTTGTTTTCTTTACTGGAAGTGGTTCCTCAGAACCAGCTTTTCTTTTACCTAAGGAAGTCTCGCCTGTCAGAGGGCTTCTCCGTTCGGCTGGCACCGAACCGGCTGGCCATCTGGGTCAGCTGGACTTTTGGCCTCTGCTCCCTGGAGCATGCCCAATCTTTTTCCAGGGTGGCTGCAGGAAATTCTTTGCATATCTGGCAGTCTGACTGGAGGTGGTCAAACCCAGACAATAAACACATGTGGTGTGTGGGTCAGCCTTGGCAAAGACTTCCCACAAACATCACAGTGTTGAAACCCAGTGGGCCCGGTTTTTCTTTTGGGTTTCTCAGACATAATGCCAGCCTAACCAGAAAACTTGCCCTTTTAATGGCAGTGCCAGGCAAGACACCCTTATCGGTTCCTAACCGTGTCACGGGTATTGGAAAAAACGTAATAAATCCGTTTTTTAGAACCGATAAGAACCGGAACCGCACTCTAAAATGTTAATTTTAGTTTTAAATGAGTTTTAAACCCAGCTGATCGGTTCAAAACCGAACCGATAACTTACAAGTTCTACACAGACAAAAACCTTTAATTTACTTACGGTTACCACAGATGGAGCTTGAACCGAACGGTTTTGCGGTTAAAATAAAATTATTCTTGGTTGAATCCAACCGAAAACACTTTTATACCGAGAAATGAACCGAGCAGTAGGAGAAATCTCCGGAGCGACTGTTCACTGAGGCGGAGTAAAGAATCTGACAGTTCAGGTTTGAAATAACACAGATAGAGCTGCTTCTTAGAGCTCGTGGCCAAAATTCTATTTTGGAATGGTTTTAACCATTTCACCTCCGGAGCAGTTCTAGAGCTGGATCAAACTGCTACTGTCATAATATAGCAAGACTTCATGTTGTTTGAACCAAACCGCTTCCATTTGGAGTTGTATGTCTTCCTAGTGGCAAGTTTCCTGCTACCTTTTAAAATATCCAAGACTAATTGGGACAGATGTAAACCGGCATATCCTAGCTCTTCAAGAGCTAGGCCTTGAGCCCGAGTCTGAAGGTTGGGATACAGAATCCTCCCAAGAGGAGGTGAGGAGATTGTACTGCCTGGGAAGACACAAGGGCAGTGTTACTGACAGTGACAACAGAAGAGGATACCAAGGCTGTCTGGCCCAGTCTGGAGCCACCAGAATCACCTTGCAAGGCCGGGATCTGATCTTTAACAGGACCCTGAATATCAGAGGAAAAGTAGGAAATGCATACAGAAACTTGTTTGTCCAATCTAGTAGAAGAGCATCCTGGGGAACAGAATCCAGAATGGGTGGTCTACAGCAATACAGAGGGAGTTGATGATTGTCTGGGGCTGCAAAGAGATCCATCTCTGGGGTGCCCCGTCTCCTGAAAATGACTTGGAGAATGACAGGATTCAGAGTCCATTCAAGGTGACCCTGAGAAATCCTGCTGAGAGCATCTGTTAGAATGTTGTCCTTCCCTGGGAGGTGCACAGCCGTCAAGGAAGCCTGCAGGGAATAAGCTAGAGACCAAATTTTCATGGCATCTGTGCACAAGGCCGAGGACCGAGTGCCTCCATGTTTGTTGATGTGCCACACGGTTGTGGTATTGTCTGTTCTGATCTGCACCATTTTCCCTTGGACAACTGTTGAGACTGTCTGAAGTGCCAGAAATAGAGCTCTTAATTCAAGAAGATTTATATGCAGAAGGGACTCCTGGTGTGACCAAGTTCCCTGTGCTGTGAGATGATCTAGCGTGGGCCCCCCACTCCAAGAGAGAGAGAGGCGTCTGTAGTGAGAATCACAGAAGGGACCTGACTTATGAAAGGGACCCCTTGTCGAAGATTGTCCTCTTCCAGCAACCACTGAAGGGCCTGGACCAGGGTTTTGGAGACTGGAACCAATTTGGAGAGAGGGTCCTTTTTCTGAGACCAGAAGGATCTGAGATGAAATTGAATGTCCTCATTTGAAATCTTGCTCCCTGACCTACTGCTGTGGAAGCTGCCATGTGTCCCAACAGCTGTAGAAAGTGTCTGGCCGGACGAGACACCAGAGGACGAAAAGAGGAGGCCAGAGTGACCAGAGACCGAACCCTTGAGAGAGGAAGAAATGCTCTTGCTTGAACTATATCTATTTCCACTCCTATGAAAGTGAGAAGCTGGGCTGGCTCTAGAACAGACTTCTCTAAATTCAGAATGAAGCCCAAGTATTCTAGAAGTCTTTGGGTGACCTCTAAGGCTGACATGACTTGGTCTGAAGACTGGCCCACTAGAAGCCAGTCATCCAGATATGGAAACAGAAGGATGCCCTGCCTCCTAAGGAATGCCACCACCACTGCAAGACACTTGGTGAACACCCTTGGGGCAGATGTTAGGCTGAAGGGCATGGCCCTGAATTGGTAATGGCCTGAGGGCAACTCGAACCTGAGGTACTTTCTGTGGGAATGTCTGATACTGTAGGTATGTGGAAGTAGGCATCTTTAAGATCCAGGGAGGCTAGCCAGTCTCCTGGTCTCAGACAGGGAAGAATTACTCCCAGAGTCACCATTTTGAACCTTGGTTTTGTCAAATGTTTGTTCAGGTACCTTAAATCCAATATGGGTCGCCACTCCCCTGTTTTTTGGGGGTAAGGAAGTATCTTGAATACAGTCCTTTTCCCACTGTGACACAGAGGTACCTTCTCTACTGCTTGCAGAAGCAGAAGAGAGGAGACTTCTGCCTGTAGGGCCTTTAGTCTCCAATGGAGAGGGAGGACTGAAAGACTTTGCTCTCATTTTTGGGAACCTTTTGAAACTGAGAGCAAGTCCCTGGCTCACTACTTCCAGGAACCATTTGTCTGAAGTAATAGACTCCCAGGCCTGGGAGTAGTGAGCCAGCCTGCCCCCTACTGGGATTAGTGAGGCGACCCTGACTAACACCTCAGGGTGTCTTCTTGGCAGAGGGCTTGAACTGAGTTGCTGATGGGGTCCTGGCTACCCCACGTCTACCTCTTCCCCTGAAGAACCCCCTGCTGGAAAGAAGAAGAGGAGGCGGCCTGAGCTTGGTAAAAAGGCCTGCCCCTGCCCCTAAGGAGTGGTCTGCTTCTCTTTGGCTGCAGCACTCCTATAGGTGGTCCTGTACTCGTGCATTTTCTTCATGTAGTTCTCTGTTTGCTCCCCAAACAGAGAATTACCAGTTACAGGAAAGTCCATGGCCTTAGCATGGGTATCCTGAGTGAGGTTGGTACACCTAAGCCAAGCAATTCTCCTCATGGAGACAGATGTAGCCATGACACTATAATGAACATCACTGGAATCAACAGCAGCGTGGAATTGCACCTTAGATGCCTCTATGCCATTTGCAACCACCTGCTCCAGCTCCTTGGCCAACTGGCGAGGGGCATCCTTAGCCAGTTCCAGAACCGTATCTCACATAGATTTCTGGTACCTGGCAGTGTATGCCATGTAATTAGATTGCCTGAGTCCCAAAGAGGATGCCAAGTACTGCTTTTTTGCCATGGCATCCACTTTCCTTGGATCTTTATCTGGGGGGTGAGATGCCAAAGGAATATTAGCCTTGTCATAGGCTGCAGCTTGTACTACCCCAACATGGCTGCTATGAGATGAAAGAAATTCTGTCCCAGGACCCGACAAAGCATACCTCCTGTCCATTCTTTTTTCCACAGGAGGAATGGATGTAAGAAATTGAAGAATTTTTTGTGTCTGCTTCCCCAAGGATTTGTGTAAAAGGACAGACACCCTCTTTGACTCTGGGACATCCATCATTTCCAGATAGTCAGGTTCTTCCTGATCCTGTTCAGCCTCTTCCATAGGAAGCTGAAGAGTCTCAGCCACTTTCTTGTAAAACAAGAAATGGAAAGGGGACTCTGAAAGCCTGGGATGAGAAGCCTGAGAAGGCCTGTCTGGGGAGATGTCAGGCTCTACTGGCTCATCTAGGCCTTCACATTGTTCCTCTTCATAATCTTCATCCTCCTCCCAATCGCCCTCATAGTGTGCCTCAGGATCCAATTCTGAAGCAGGCAGCTCCGACCGAACCGATGGGCTCTGAACAGAGACCGGTTCGGTCGGAACCGGGCAAAGCGACTGAACAAGTGAAATCGCTTTCGCTATTTCATCAGCAGTCGGACCATGGGAAGCCAAATCCGAACCGGCTGATTTACTTTTCCTTCTATTCAGAACCGATTCCGCAGAATCAGCTCTCTGCTTGCCCAGAGCGATATCGCCCATGTCAGTGGGCACCTCCTCAGGTTTAGCTGCAACCGAACCGGGCTGGCCATCCGGGTCAGCGGACTTTCGGCCTCCCTTTCCTTTAGCCTACTCAAAAACGTTTATCCAGAGTGGCTTTGGGAAAGTTCTTACATATTTGGCAGTCTTCCTTGAGGTGGTCAAACCCCAGACAATACACACATACAAGGTGAGGGTCAGCCTTAGCAAAGGCCTCCTTACACTCGGTACAGTGCTGAAACCCAGTGGGTCCGGTTTTCCTTTTGGGTTTCTCAGACATGCCTTCCAATATAAAGTCACCCCAAACAGCGGTTAAGCCAGGCGACTGCAAACTTATCGGTTCCTACTGTACCACGGGTTGGTTAAAAAAATATCCTAAAACCGGATTTTGTTTTAGGAACCGATAAGTACCGGAAAAAACCATACAGTCAACAATAAAATCTATAAGCAGAATAGGTTTCGGTTCCAAACCAGACCGACCAGCAAAGAACCGAAAATAAACAATTTCTTTAAGAAAAACTACCACTACCTATAACTACCACTTACTGGTACCAAGACAGAGACAAGAATACCGATATACAAATGAAGCAGATTGAAATAACCGACCGATTCAAACTTTTACCGAACCAAAGTGCAGGAGGGATCTCCGGAGCGACTTCACAGTTAGGCGGAGTAAGAAATCTGATGGTTACACTTCAAAGTACCACAGACAGAGGTTTGAAAACCGAGCTTGAGCTCAACGTTCTATGCCTTTGCATAGAGTTAACCCTTTACTCTCCGGGGCAGTTCACGTGCTGGGGCTAACTGCATATAGTCAGAATACAGCAAGACTTCATGTTGTTTGAATCAAGGGGAAGACTTACTATTTTAGTACTAGTATACAAGGATCTCTATCAGGGTGGATTTATTTATGGCTATATATGATTTTTTTTCTTGTCCTCATAACTGTAATGCATTGTATGTTGCTTGAGCTATGCTTGATTGTATTATGCGATCTCCACAATGTACTGTATCCCACCTATCTCTTACATATTTTAAAACAAATAAAAATATAATTTAAAAAAAAAGAAACAGAAGCTGGGGGAAGGTGGGAAGGAAAGATATGACCTACTGCAGGAACTTCTCTCGAAGATCTACTGTTACGGTAACTGCTTATATAACTGCTATATCTTACTTCGAGAGGGTTCCTGCAATAGGTCATTACACGTAGGACTGAATTCCAAGCAGTCAATAAAAACAGTCAGAGACTGAGGTCCGGGAGGCAGAAAGATCTGCAAAGCAAGGACCTAGTTAGGACAAAAGGCCCTGTAGCATGGCCAGTCCAAAGCTGTCCCTGCACCTACAGGCAATGTCCAGACTGTAATGCTTGGTGAAAGTATGGACGGTACTCCACGTGGCTGCAGTGCAAATGTCAGAGGCGGACACATTCCTTAGAAAGGCAGTAGAAGTGGCCATGCTGCATGTTGAGTGCCCCTTTACTTCCCCCAGCAGTGATTTCTCATATTTGTGATAAATGAAAGTGATGCAGTTAGTCAACCACTTGGAGAGGCACTGCTTGGAGACAGCTATGCCCTGACGTTTGGGAGCAAACGAAACAAATAACTGATCAGACTTGCACACCTCCTTGTCTGTGAGATGCAGTAACATAAAATCCTATGCACATCAAGAGTGTGCAAAGGTGTCTCCCCTCTGCTGGGAGTATTCAGGGTAACAGACCAGCAGTTGGATATCCTGGTTTAACGTCACCTCAGATACCACCTTTGGAAGAAAGGAAGGGTTAGTCCTCAGAGCCACCCTGTCTCTGTGGAAAATTAAACAAGGCTCCTTACAAGCAAGGGCCTGAAGTTCGGAAATCCTTTGAGCTTTCCAAGACAGGTCGCGCATATCGCAGCTTGCTACAAGTTCAAAAGGGGCAAAGTAAGCTTCTCTAAAATAAGTTCAAATCGGGGAGACCAGAGTACGGATTGGAGGTTTCAAGTGGAGGATCCCCTTAAGGAAAGTCTTGGAGATCTCCAACTGAGCAATATTGTTGTCGTCCACTGGAAGGTGGTAGGCAGATACTGCAGAAAGATAGACCTTCAGCAAGGAATAGCTGAGGCCTAAATCAGATTGGTGCAAGTGGTACTCTAGGACCTGGTGCACCGGGCAAGAGAAGGGATCCAAGTTGCTAGCAGTCTCCCAAATAGTGAACCTCTTCCACTTCATAGCACGAGTCATTCTGGTGGATGGTTTTCTGGCTTCCACCAAAACTTGGGCTACTCTGGAGGAAACTCCGAGGCATGACACCACTACGTCCAGAGGTGCTATGCATGTAAATGGAGAGATTTGAGGCCCAGGTGCACCAGACTGCCCTGCTCCTGAGTAAGAAGGTTGTGCAGGAGAGGTAGAGGTACTGGAGGTTCCAACACTAGCTGCTGCAGCAGAGGGAACCAGATCTGTTGATGCCAGAGATGAGCAATGAGGATCGTGCATGCTCCCATCACTTGAAGCTTGAAGAACTGGAAAGGGAAGGAAGGTATACAGAAACCTCCCTGTCCGGCAGAGTGACAGCATGTCTTGCCAAAAAACACCACACCCGGAATGAGCAAGCAAAAACTGGGTAGTTCTGTGTTGGATGGGGAGGCAAAGAGGTCCAGTTCTGGTCAACCCCACCAGTCAAACAGACTTTCTGCTACCTCTTGCTTCAGAGCTCCCACTCATGAGCCCGTGTGGTGGGGCCACAGACTTTCTACCAGGACGTTGTGAATTCCCGGGACATGGACTGCTGTCAAGTACAGATCATGCTGAACTACCCAGTACCACACCCGCATCCCCTTTCTGCAAAGGGGGGCACGATCCGGTGCCTCCCTGTTTGTTTATGTACCAGACCGTGGCCGTATTGTCCATCTGGACAAGAAGAGTTCCCGGGGAGAAGAGGGTCTGAAACGCTTGGAGAGCATAGAGTACCGCTCTCATCTCCAGAATGTTGATGTGCAGATGCATTTCCTGAGGGGACCACTTCCCCTGGGTTCCGTGGTCTCCCAGGTGAGCTCCCCAACCCTGACCCACGGCATCCGTCGTGAGGGTCATGGAGGGGTAAAGGGGTTGAAAAGGGGCCCCAGAGGAGAGGTTGGACAACTCCTACCAGCAAACAAGATCCCTCTTTATGCTGTTGGAGGCCATGACTCTGTGATCCAGGTCGTCCAAGCGTTGATCCCATTGGACCCAGAGTGTCCATTGGGTTACCCTCATGTGCAGTCTGGCCATCGGAATGGTGGGAATGGCTGCTGCCATTAGAACCAACAATCGAAGAACAAAGCAAGCTGTAGTCCAGCGAGAGTTGGCTATAGAGAAGGCTTGTTGTTTCAGGGTGTCCATTCTGTCCGCAGGAAGGAAGGCCCTGCCCTGTATCCAGTACCGCTCCAATAAATTGAAGGCACTGGAAGCGCGAAAGGTTGGACTTGAGGTGGTTCACCATAATGCCAAGACGTGAAAACAGGGCCAGGGTGAAGGAGAGACTCCCTCAGACTGCCCTGAGACGGGGCTGACAGAAGCCAGTCGTCCAAGTATGGGAACACATAGATCTCCTTGAGGCGTAAGGCCGATGAAACTACCACTAGGCACTTGGGAAAAACCCGAGGTGCTGAAGAAAACCTAAGGAAGCGGCGGTGGGCTGGGAGGATAGGGATGTGCAGGTAGGCATCCTGCATGTCCAACAAACAAAGCCACTGATCCTTGAGGAGCAGGGGTAAGAGTCCCTGGAGGGTCAACATGCAGAACCTCTTGTACTCAATGAAGAGGTTCAGCAGGCTGAGATCCAAGGTGGGTCTTAGATCACCTATCTTTTTGGGCACCAGGAAGAAGTGGGAGTAATACCCTCTTCCTTCCTGTGCCTGAGGAACCGGCTCCATAGCTAATTTGGACAGAAGAGCCTGGATTTATTCCCTCACCATTGGAAGGTGGCTTGATGGGTAATGAGACCTGCACGGAGGCCTATCCAGGAACTCTATAGGGTGTTCTCATGCGATTATCTGCAACACCTAAGCATCTGAGGTGATTGCCTCCCACTCTCTGAGGTGGAGGGCAAACCTTCCCACCCCCATCAGTTCCACCGGAAGACCTGAAAGAAGTGGAGGAGTCTTCCACACATCAGGAGGCTGAGAGGAGGGCCACTTGGTGGCCTCCCGCTGCTCTATGGGATTTGGCTTGGGGGTAGCGCCAGAGCCCATGGTGCGACGCTTGCCCTGACATCTGGCCGGGGGCTGCTTATTCCATTTTCGCAGCGGGCAACGAAAAGGTTGCTTGGGTTTGAAACCAGAGTGATAGAGGGAGTGGACATCTCGACGGGACCTGCCGCTATCCTGAAACTGTAATGATGTCCTTCACGTCACTGCCAAACAGGACGGGGCCCCGGAAAGGGGCATCCAGGACAGTGGATTGGACATTCGGTGCCAGGCCTGCCAAGCAGAGCCACGCAAGCCTTCTAAGGTAGACACCTGAGGCGGTGCTACAGGCCACCGAATCTACAGTCGTAGGTGGCTCCTAGGACATGGCGTCAGGAAGACTTGTTAAGCCTGACCTTTCGATGGAGTCTGTCCCTGAGATCCTCATCTGGAATGGCCTGAAGTTCTGATTCCAGGTCTGCCAGGAAAGATTTCCAGAAGGCCTCGCTGGCTGCTGCTCCTGCTGGACAAATTTTACGCCTCCCGCTCCTAGGCCACCCTTAAATACACTTGTAGCACAGCATCAAACAGAAACAGCAAATAAAGCAATTTCATTGGACCAAATACAACACATGACCAAAGTTGGAGCGCTGATCAACTCCCCAGTAAGGACCGCTCCAACTACTGTTCACGGGGTCACCAGGTCAAGCTCTAGCACAACTAGCTGTCACAGCAGCAACCAGAACACACATCGCAGCGACTACGGAACATCTCAGTGCGCCAGCACAAAGCCGAACAGAACTGTAAGAACGGACACAACAACAACGCAAGTATTGCCATGTTACAAACGGATTAATGCCCTCTGGATTCAGCTTCTACTGAGGAATTAATGCATGGTTGGGTGGTAGTAGGCACTCGGCCAAGGCCTCCTGCCACAACTCTCTCCCCAAACCATGCATTAATTCCTCAGTAGAAGCCTCCTTCGTCGGACATTAATGCTTACTTAAGCTCCTCCCTCCCCTACCTCATCCTGCTCCATTGGCTCCCAGTACTAGTGTTCTGAGCTTAAAGCTTTCTGTCTTCCCAACCCCTTGTTGATCTTTGTTGATCCTGCCCTCCTCTTAAAGGCATCCTCACTACAAGACACGTTCTCCTTAAAGCCCTGCTCTCTGTTTCCCTGGCTGTGGTTTTACAGCTCTAGATAGTACTGTTTCATTAGCTATTGTAATAAATCCAAGAGATGGCTTCTGCAGCCCCCTTCTCCTCGTTGGCTACATCCTTCTTCTGACAGTGGAGCCAATTTTGGACCCCAGGAAAGACTCATCCTGCCCTTATACTCCTATAGGACTGGAAAGAAGCCCAACAGTGTCTGCCAACCAGTTAACTTCCTCCAAAGGCAGTAATCCTAACACATTTCCAACCCCATTACACCTTCTACTGCCCAACATTCTCTAAGCAGACCCCTTTACCCTCTCTGTTAGGGCAGTATTATCTGCTCTGATCAACTTCCACTGCCCACCAAACTCCCGCTACGCTGCCCTTGATAGTGTTCAAGGCAAACAACCAAACAAAGCCTTCCTAAGATTCCTGGTAAGATGTCTCAGGAAATTATTAGTACTACTGCTACTCTGTGCAGGCAGTGTGGAATTAACCCCCACCCCCACACTGCTAACTGCCCCTGGTGAACTGCCACAGCTAAAGGGTCTGAGCTTCCTGCATATGAACATATGCAGCCTTGCCAACAAACTTGATCAGGTCCACGCCGGGGTACTACATGCCAAGCCTGATGTAGCAATGTTCTCGGAAACCTGGCTGAAAATACTTTACTTGACAAAACGTTTAACATACTGGGATACAACTTGATCAGGTGTGACAGGTTGACCAGAGGTAGTGGTGTTGCCATATATATTAAAGATAAATACCTAACCACAGATATTGTCCGTACATCAATGCCCAAAGAATTTCTTGCCTTCAAAATTATCCTCTCGCCTGGTATAGTCTTATTGATAGCTGCATGCTACATACCCCCTGCAGAGGGCCTGTGTATACTGCCCCATATTCACTCTCTCCTGGAAAAAGCGAACATGGAATGCATCATCATGGGTGACCTTAACCTTAATTGGAATGATGCCAGCGCAAACAAGCTTAAGGACTTCTGTGACGAGCACAGGCTCACTCAGATTATCTCTGACATTACAAGACCTAACAAGAAAAATCCTGACTGAAGTTCACTTCTGGACCTTATACTTGTCAACAAGTCACATAATATCTTTCATGCTGGGATCTTCCACAATGATCTGAGTGATCGCTGCGCAGTTGCCTGCGTTAGGTGCTCCCCACACCTCCCCTCCACCTCTACTTTCAAGCTACCTAAAATACTTCAGTCTCCTGGCCTTACTGACAGATCTTGGGAACATAAAGTGGCAGGATATACAGGTTACTCACCTGTAACAGGAGTTCTAGGAGTGGTACATGTTGTTCATCCACACTGTCTGGCTGGTTCCTTGCCGCCTTAAATCTTGCCGGAAGGTCTTCAAGCTGGCTCCTCCCACCCTTTTCGGGTGGTAAAACCCTCGACTCCGCCCCATGATGCCAGATCTAGGCCGCTGGAAGCCAGGATGCGGCGTCGAGCCAGGGAGGTCAGGTGGGGTTAGTGGATGAACATATACCATTCCTAGAACTCCTATTACAGGTGAGTAACCTGTATTTCTAGGGACGTGGATATGTTGTTCAATCCACACTGTCTGGCAGACTCCTAGCAGTTCTCCGGGAGGAGGGAGGCAAGGCGCGCACCCCCTACTTAGGGGAAAAGAACTGAAGAACCGAGGTCCCAAAACCAGCATCCCGGCGTGACTTAAGGTCAATGTGGTAATGGGACATGAAGGCGTGTGCTGACTTCCAGGTAGCAGCCCTGCAGATTTCCTGGACAGGGGCGTCCCTAGAAGCAGCCACCGAAGCAGCGGTATGGCGGGCAGATGAGCTCTTATCCCTTTGGGAGGCTCCATGCCCGCCAACCTATAGCAGAGATCTATGCAGGAGGTGACCCACCTGCTTATCGTCCGCTTGGCTGCAGGTCTGCCAGGTGCGACTTCAGTGTAGGTGACAAACAGCTGGCGAACCTCTCCCTGAACTTCAGCCGTCCGCTCCTTATAATAAGCGTGCGCTCTTCTAGGGTCCAAAGTATGGAGCCTATATTCGGCCAGCGAGGTATGATTGGGGTAGAACACTGGCAGAGTCAACACTTTGATAAGGTGAAACTCCGACATCACCTTCGGAAGGAATTTTGGGTGGGGCGCAGGACAACCTTGTCCCTGTGGAAGACCAGATAGGGAGACTCAATGGAAAGCGCCTGGAGCTCTCCCATCCTTCTGGCTGACGTAACAGCCACCAAGAAGGTGGTCTTCCACGACAGGTGGGAGATATCGCACCTGTGCATCGGTTCAAATGGCTTGCCCAGGAGCTTAGCCAATACCAGCTGTAGATCCTGCAAAGGTGGAGGTTCTCACACCGGAGAGGATATGTGATCAAGGCCTTTGAAAAAGCACCCGACCACCTTCTCCTGCGCCACCGACTGCTTGCCGGCCCCCGCCCGGTAAGCAAAGATGACTGCCAGGTGCACCTTAAGGGTCGGCGACCAAAGCCCTAGCTGAGAAAGGGACCACAGGTAGTCCAAAATGCTAGCCAATGTACAGGAAGAAGGGTCCAACCCCTTGTCCTGACACCAAATGGAGAATCTCTTCCATTTAAAGGCATAGCATTTTCTGGTCGACTCCTTACGGGACGCCTCAACGACGTTGAGGACCTCATTGGAAAGACCCAAGGCATGGAACTCTAGCCGCTCAGGAATCAGGCTGCCAGGTGCAAGGATTGAAGGTCCAGATGGAGAACCTTCCCCTTGTCAACTGAGATCAGGTCCGGGCGGGCTGGAAGCTGCCTCGGGAGCCTGGAGCTGAGGCTGAGGAGATCTGGATACCAGAACTGCTGGGGCCAGTCTGGGGCTACCAGAATCACCTGCTCCTTGTCCCTCCTCACCTTGAGAAGCACCTTGAGGATCAAGGGAAATGGAGGGAAGGCATAGAAGAGGCCTGGGGTCCACGGCCTCGAGAAGGCATCCCCCTGCAGCGAGCCCTGCTGAGGGAGGCGGGCATGAAAGAGCCTCAGCTTTGCATCCTCCCTAGAGGGGAACAGGTACACCTGAGGGGTGCCCCAATGGGAGAAGAGATCTTGTGCTACCTCCGGCAGGAGAGACCACTCATGAGATGCAGCACCTATCCGGCTGAGGCCATCGGCCAGACTGTTGGAGGCTCCTGCCACATGGATGGCTAGGAGATCCGCCTCCAGGCTGATCACAAGAGACCAAGTGCAGAGAGCCTCCTTGCACAGAGGCCAGGAGTGCATCCCGCCCAGACAGCTGAGGTAGTACATGGTCATGGTGTTGTCCGTCTGGACCTGAACTACTTGACCCCGTACAAACGGAGCAAAGGCGGTGAGGGCTAGACGCACCTCTCGAAGCTCCAGCAGGTTGATGTGGCATCGAGACTCCTGAGGGGACCACAGCCCGTGGGCCCTGAGCTCCCCCAGATGGGCACCCCAACCCATCAGAGAGGCATTGGTCATTAGAGTGACCGTCGGCTCGGGGCGGACAAACGGTATACCCTCCTGCAGATGAGCTGGGACAAGCCACCACTGTAGGCCGTCCCACATCTCCTGGGCCACCGTCACTGGCTGGTCCAGAGGACCGGGGCGCTGTCACCATTGGCGGGCCAGTCTCCATTGCAGGGGATGCATATGCCAGTGGACCCAACGGACCACGCTGGTGCAAGCCGCCATGAGACCTAGAAGGCGTAGGAAGTCCTGGGCAGGGCGCAGTTGCCCAGCCAGAAATGATTGGACAAAGGAGGAAAGGACCTCGGCCCTGTCCGCCGGGAGCCAAGCTCTGGCTCGAAGAGAGTCGAGCTCTGCCCGATGAACTGAATCACCTGTGAAGGTACGAGTTCCGACTTGGCCTCGTTGATGAGGAAGCCAATCTGAGAGCAGACTTGGAGGGCCCGATCCCTGGACCGCTCCACCTCCAACCTGGAGGGGGCTGCAATCAGCCAGTCGTCCAGGTAAGGGTAGACCCGGAACCCTCGGCGCCACAGGAATGCTGTCACCACTGCCATGCATTTGGTGAAGACCCTGGGAGCTGGAGAGAGGCTGAAGGGCATGGGAACTCGAAAAGAGATCCCTCTGCTCTGAAGCGGAGGAATGGCCGATGAGACGGACGGATTGGGACATGACAGAAAGCGTCCTGAAGGTCCAGAGAACAGAACCACATGCCGAGTTCCAAGGATGGAATGGTCTGAGCCAGAGTGACCATCCTGAAGGTGCGTGGCCTTAAGAACTTGTTCAGGTCGTGCAGGTCGAGAATGGGGCGCCAGCCCCCCCGTCCATTTTGGGACCAGGAAGTACCTGGACACAAACCCTGGGTCTGGAGGAGGGTCCGCTACCTCTCTGATCACCTCCTTCTGGAGGAGCAAGGCAATGTCGGCTTGACGAGCCAACAGAGAGGCTGGGAACCTGCTGCCCCCATGGGCGATGGCTCGAAGGGAGGGAACTGCTCAATTCCAGAGGCGACTCGCCTACCACTTCTAGCACCCAGCTGCAGTGGTGATAGCGACCAGGCAGAAAAGAAGTGGGGAGCCTGCCCTCACAGGGGAACCTAGGGGAAGTGACGAGGTGGGGGGAACACCCCTCAACCCATCACTGGGCAGACTTGGAGGAAGGGCTCCGCTGGGGGACCCCCTGGACCCTTGCCTCCAGGCTTCCTACTTGAGGAAGCGGCAGACTTGGCCTTAGGGCTCCAAGTATGAGTCTGCTGGCCCTGGTGCTGGTGTTGCTGGGCCAGACGTGCTGCAGGAGCAGAAGGGCGAAAGGGCTTACGCTGCTGCTGGCAGCCTTTGTCCTTCTGGGCAGACGTGACAGAGTCCAAGGTGGCACAGGACTTCTCAATTCTCTGGAGATGGCCTTCCACCCCTGGCCCGAACAAGTCGGTGCCCAGGAAGGGAACGTCTGCCAGCTTGTGCTGGGTGTCCGCCGTGAAGGTGGAAATCCACAGCCAAGCTCTGCGGCGCATGGCCACTGCGGCCACTACTGATTGGGCACAAGAATCACCAATGTCCAACAAAGTTTGGAGCTGTTGTTTTGCCACCACCCTTCCCAGATCCAGCACTTGCATAACCATCGTATGAAGGTCAGCCAGGAGATGAGGAATCACCTCATCCAGGGAACCCATAAGGGCGTGTGAGAAATGTGCCATCAGAAGGGCCGAGCTAGCCTGACAAAGGCCTAGGGAGAAAGCAGCATAAACCTTCCGCCCCGTGTAATCCAGCTTTTTGGATTCCTTATCGGGCGGTTTGTCCATGTCCCGAGCATTCCCGGAACGCCAGAAAACGCTATCGGTCACTAACCCCCTCCGCAGAGGGGTGCTCCGAGAAACCGGAGAGTGAGCCGGTGGGGGCCGTGTACTTGCGAGCCATCCTGGCCAAAGGCGCAGGACAAGATGCTGGCTGCTACCACAACTCCAGGGCTGGGCCAATAATGGCTTCAGCCACCGGAAAGGCCTCCGTAGGGGAATCCCCTCGGTCCAGTATCTCCATGAGGGGATACTTTGCCCACTTTGAAACGGGTTCGAGCTGCATCCCAGTGGACTCTGAGATGAGTCAAAGCAAACCTAAAAACGAGGATGGGTTCTCATCCACTGACTGACCCTCAGCAGTCAAGCGGCCTGGAGAACAAGGAGGAGTCGTCGTCAGATTCCGAGAAGTCTGCGAACAGCTGTCAAGTGCCTGAGCCACCCTCCACCTGCCGAGGACGATCAGGAGTGAGGGTGACCGACAACCTATGGGGCAAGCCCTGACCTGACCGAGAATCCTTGGTCGGGGCCCCAGTCTTCGGTTGTGGAGGCAGAGGTTCCACCACAATAGGTGGAGCTGCCAGTTTCCGCCTAACAACCGGTGCCGGGAACAGCTCCTCGATTACCACGAGGGGTTGCTTCGGCCGCTCCGGTGACAACCACTTAATGGCTGGAGAAGGCGACGGAGTTGGCTTGTTACCGGTCAATAGAAGTTGCTGCCACATCAAATCCTCATAGTGCCAACGTAACTTGCGCCGCAGCCTATCCTCCAAAGAGGACGACGAGGATGAGCGGCGACGGCGCTTTCCATGTTGCTGAGACTGAGACTGCCGACGTTGGTGGGACCGGCTGGACCTGGAAGAGGACCGAGACCAAGACCTTCAGGTATTCCGAAGGTGGGTCAGAGAGGGGACGGGGGAAACCCGCCCCTCCTTCGGTTCAGGGACCTTGACCGGGGACTTTGGCACAGGTAAGTCCTCGGTAACTATTGGGGAACCGGTGAAAGGGGGTTGTCGGCATCTCCAGTCGACAAACTGTCCGACAGGTCCGGCTGACCTGACGGGGACACCTTGAAGCCAGCGGCCACAGCCGCAACCTCGACCGGTGAAGAGGATCTCTTCCACTCCCACGAACATCGACGGTGGGACTTACCTTTAGAGTCCCTCCTCTTGGACAGACTGGAAAGTCCCGATGGCCCTTCTCCCTTGGTGGAGAGGGACTGACAAAGTTCCTTAAACGAGGCAGTGTAGGAGGAGCCCAAAGAGAGCAGGATAAATGCCACGGCCGAGGAGGAAGAAGCAGCGGCCTGGGCTGCCTCCTCCTCAAGGGCGATCAACTGCTCCAGTTGTTCCGTGGAGCCTACCGCAGCGGACACCGCCCAATGGGCCTCCTTAGACTTGACCGGCGGATACCGTTTTTCAGGGTGCCCGAGAAGAAGTCTGGCAGTGTGGTCCTCCAAGACCGAAGCCGAAAAGGACTTGCACAAATCGCAAGCCTGCAAATCGTGGCCAAGCCCCAGGCAGTAGACGCACGTAGAGTGTGGATCAGTCCAGGACATCTTCTGCCCACACGGGCACCGACGGAAGCCGGGAGTCGATTTGTCCATCACAGCCATGAGGGAAGATGAAGACCGAAGTCTTGTACATTTTAAAATTAGTTTCAAAAATTCTGAAGAGTGTGGATCCAGGCCTAAAACGCAGAGCACTAAGGAGGGAACCTGAGCTTCCAAGTGGTAAGGAAGATCTGGCGTCATGGGGCGGAGCCGAGGGTTTTACCACCCGGGTGGGTGGGAGAAGCCAGCTTTAAGACCTTCTGGCAAGATTTAAAGCGGCAAGGAACCTGCCAGACAGTGTGGATTGAACAACATATCCACATCGCTAGAATTCTACTTTACACCCTCTGTGCCTGAAGCATTCTGTATCTTCCAGGATCTACTAGTAAACATTATCAACCAACACGTACCCTTAAGGAAAATCAAATCCAGGAAACGTGTACCTGATCAGTTTAGCCCACTACTTTAGAGGGCCTTACGGCATAGAGACACCCTTTGGAAAAGGACTAGGAAGTCGTAGTCTGACTCAGACTGGCTCTCCTTCCGGGTAGCCAGAAATACCTGCACCAAACTGGTAAGGCTGGAAAAAAGTACAGTTACGTAAGAACTTATCGTAACAGTAGATCTTCGAGAGAGGCTCTTGCAGTAGGTAACTACATATAGGACTGAAGCCGGCCGGCAGCAGGACTACGGAAAAATTTCTAGTTAGCAGTCCCGCCGAGAATACGCCGCATTGTGGTGACCAGCGCCATACTACCGGCCGGTATAAAGGGGCGGTCCCGGACGCCCACCTTCCAGTTCTTTCCCACCACAGGCCTGGAAGGCCCAGACGAGAGAGAAGCGAATGATACCATTCCTGGAAAAGGAGCTGAAAAAGCCTAGGGGGATGGAGGGTGGGAAGGTATCACCTACTGCAAGAGCCTCTCTCGAAGATCTACTGTTACGGTAAATTCTTACGTAACTGTACTATCTTACTTCAAGAGGGCTCTTGCAGTAGGTAATTACATATAGGACTGAATCCCAAGCAGTCTGGAACAAAGTAAAGGCACCGGGAGGAGGGAACTACTCTAAAAAGTAGCCCTAGCCGTGCAAGCCTCAAGACAGGAGGCCTTGCAAAACGGCCAATCCGAAGCCTGCTTTACGGCGAGAGGCAATATCCAAACTGTAATGTTTTGTAAAGGTATGGACGGAAGTCCAGATGGCGGCAGCGCATATGTCTGCCGCAGACACATTCTTGAAACAAGCCGCAGAGGCCGCTACTCCTCTTGTGGAGTGACCTCTAACCTGACCCGGAAGGGCCTTGTACTTGTCATAACAGAAAGTGATGCAATGAGCCAACCATTTTGACAGGCATTGCTTGGAAACAGCATTGCCTTCCCTTTTGTGAGCAAAAGAGATGAACAACTGATCAGTCTTTCTGAGATCCTTCGTCCTCTTGGTGTAGTATCTCAGAATCCGATGAACATCCATAGTATGGAGTAAATATTCCCCTTGATTAGAGTACTGCGTAAAAAAGGAAAAAAGGCAGGTAGCTCTATGGACTGATTTAAGGTAGACTCTGCTACTACTTTAGGTAGAAACTTAGGATTCGTGAGAAGAGCAACTCGTTCTTTGTGAAAAATCAAATAGGGGATTTTACACATAAGGGCCTGGAGCTCGGAAATTCTTTGAGCTGAAGTAATGGCCACCAAGAAGAGTGTCTTCCACGAAAGAAACTTCAGATCTGCAGAAGCTGCAGGTTCGAAGAGAGGGAGAGTAAGTTTCTCGAGAACAAAATTCAAGTCCCAACAGGGAGCAGGAGTACAGATGGGGGGCCTTAGATGAAGGACCCCTCTGAGAAAGGTCTTAGAGACCTCCAGTTGAGCGAAAGCTTTATCTGCAAAGGGAACATGGTAGGCTGATATAGCTGCCATGTGAACCTTCAAGGAGGAATGGCTGAGACCCAGGTCGAAGAGATGACGTAAGTACTCCAGCAGAAAAGCCACTGAACAGGAGAAAGGCTCCACGTTCTTGGAGGCTGCCCAAATCGAGAATCTCTTCCACTTCATGGCATAAGTGGACCTGGTGGAGGGTTTTCTAGCCTCCACTAAAATTTCCGCCACTTTTGGAGAGACACCAAAACGGGATTGGGCTAGGTCTGCAGGAGCCATGCATGTAGCTGAAGGGATTTGAGGCCTGGGTGGAACAGGGTCCCCTGATCCTGGGTCAGCAAACCTCGAGATAGAGGAAGAGGAAGAGGAGGATCCTCTGAATATTGTTGTAGAAGAGAGAACCAGATTTGCCTGGGCCAGAAAGGAGCGATCAGAATCATTCTCGCTCCTTCTGTGGCTAGTTTCTGCAATACTCTTGGGATAAGAGGAATTGGGGGAAAAGCATAGACGAATCTGTCCTTCCAGTCTAGAGACAGAGCATCGCTCCAGAAAGCGCCTCACTCTGGAACGAGCGAGCAAAAGGTGGGAAGTTTTGCATTTTGGGGAGAGGCGAACAGGTCTACCTGCGCAGTCCCCCAAAGCTGAAAGATATCGTCTAGTACCCCTTGGTCCAGTTCCCACTCGTGTGCCAGAGCAGAGGAGCGGCTTAGCTTGTCTGCCAGAGTGTTGTCAACTCCTGGAACATGAATCGCCGTTAGGTGAAAGTCGTGTTGTGTTGCCCAATCCCAAACCCTCATTGCCTCCCTGCATAGAGGGTAGGACCGAGTTCCTCCCTGTTTGTTGATGTACCACACTACACACGTTGTCTGTCTGGACGGCTAGGTGGCCGGGAAGGATGTATTTGTGAAGGGCTTGGAGAGCGTACAGCACAGATCGAAGCTCGAGCACGTTGATATGGAGAGCTTGTTCCAGTCTGGACCATGAGCCCTGGGTCCGATGAAGACCTAGATGGGCTCCCCAACCTTTCGCCTGATGCGTCTGTAGTCAGAGTCTGGGAGGGGGGAGGATGAAAGAAGGGGACCCCCCAAAACAGGTTCTCTCAAACCATCCACCATTGCAAGTCTCGCACCATCGGCGATGAGATCAGAATTACTTGATCTAGGTCGTCCACAAGTTGATCCCACTGGGAGCAAAGAGTCCACTGAGAGATCCTCATGTGGAGTCGAGCTCGGGGGACCGTCGGAATAGCGGCCGCCATGAGCCCCAGAAGACGGAGGACCGACCTCACTGAGACCCTCCTGCATTCTGATAGCAGGGAAATCTGGGTTTGGAGAGAGGCCACCCTGTCCGGAGGCAGGAAGGCCTTGCTCACGGGCGTATCGAGGATAGCCCCGGATGAACTGTAGCCTCTGGGAAGGATCCAGATGAGACTTGGAATAGTTGATAGTAATACCCAGGCAGGTGAAAACCTGCTGGGTGAGGGAGAGAAAACGCAGGAGTTCCTCCCTGGACGAGGCCACCAGGAGCCAGTCGTCCAGGTAAGGGAACACCTGTACTCCCATTGTACGCAGGAGGTGGGCCACTACCACAGCCAGGCATTTGGTAAATACTCGGGGAGCCGAGGATAGACCAAAGGGGAGCATCTTGAATTGGTAGTGGTCCCCCTGAAACGCAAAATGAAGATACTTGCGGTGAGAAAGGCGAATGGGAATGTGCAGATAGGCATCCTGCATATCCAGTGCACAAAGCCATTGACCCAGCCGAAGGAGGGGCAGAAGGCTCTGCAGAGAGAGCATCCTGAACCTTTTGTATTCCACATAAAGATTCAGGGAACTGAGATCTAGAATGGGTCTGAGATCTCCCGTCTTCTTTGGGACCAGGAAGAAATGAGAATAGTAACCCGTCCCTTGAAGATGAAGGGGGACAGGTTCTATCGCCTGCTTCGCGAGAAGGGACGAGATTTTTTCACGGACCAAAGGAAGATGTTCCCTTGAAAAGGACGACTTCAGGGGTGGGTGGCGGGGTGGTTTCTGAAGAAACTCTATGGAATGCCCTTCCGCTATAAGCTGGAGCACCCAAGAATCCGTGGTTATCCTCTCCCATCCCGGAAGGTGGAGGGAAAACCTCCCTCCTACCGGTTCCTCTGGGAAGTCCAGAGGCGGTTGGAGAGGAAAGAAGTCAGGTGGTGGCAGCGCCTCAGCTGAAGCACCCACTGCTTTTTGCCGGGCGGGGCTTAGCTGGGGCCCAGCGTTGGTGGCCCGCCTTCCTGTGGTTTCGCTTTGGCCGAATCCATCTGCGAAAGGACGGCACTGGCTGTTGTTGGGGACGGTACATGGAATCCACAGATTTCAGAGCCGTCCCCTTCCTGCAATCGGTGATGATGTCCTTGACATCACCCCCAAAAAGGTGCTTCCTGAATAGCGGATTGCACCTCCGGGACCAAACCTGACACGCTGGAGTCAGGCATGACGACGAGACCCACGGCAAAGCGAAGCGCCACTCCGCAGTGTCCACTGATCGATGTCGCCTCAAAATGTGCGACTGGCATCAATGAGCAGAACGGACGAGGTCGGCTAACTCCTGTTTGACCTGGGAGCAGGTAAGGAGTCCAGCTTGATTCCACCGGTAAGGACAGCCTTCTGGTAATCCCCATGTGGGCGACGTGATTCAGGGCCCGACCCCAGTGTGGAGGAGGAGTAAATCTTTCTTCCATACTGGTCCAGAAGGCGAGATTCCTTATCAGGAGGAGACGAGCTCAGATGTTTTGGATGTGCCGACCGGCCGTGAGCGGCGCTAATCACGACCGAGTCGGCCCGAGGGTGAGAATCTAGGTAGTCCACACCCTCAGGAGCCTGGTATAGCCTGTTTGACTTCCTGGGAAGTGGGGCTAACGCAGACGGTTGTTTCCAAATCATGGTAACAAGGTCGGCGTGAGGCTCAATCCACGGTGGCACTAATGTTGGAGCTGTCACGGGCAGATCCAGATGTTCAGCGAGTTTAAGTCACTGAGGATCTGGTTCCAAAGAGTGCCACTGGTGTACTTCCTGGATTTTTCTAAGCAACTCCGTGAAAGATGGATCCTCTGGAGGAGACTTCGGAGGGGTCCTCAGCCAGGGCTTAGACGGAGAGCGGGGCTTTTTGTCTCTCTCGGAGCATCCCTTGGAAGAGTCCGAGGAATCCGAGAGGGAAGAAGAAGAAGAGGAAGAAGAATAAGACTCCCTTACGCGACTCGGGGGAGGAACGGGTTCCTTGGGTGGTACCTGTAAACGCGTGTCCTGCCCCTCTCTGGACCCAGAGGGAAGAGCTTTGGAGTCCAGAGGTGATGAGGGAGTGTGCCGCCGGACGCACGGGAGCCGGTATGACCGCCGAAGGCGCTTTCACCTCCTGGTGAGTTGAGCCTGGCCTCGCCCACCAGGAGGCCAGAGTCTCCTGCAGATCCACCGACGGCCGTGGGGCCGGTGGAGGAGGAGGGGAAAAAGGGTACGGGTTGTACCCGTAAGGTGAGTATCCAAAACCAGACTGCGGCATCGGGTATTGTGGTGTCGGGTACTGCGGCGTTGGAAAGACCAGCGTCGGGTACTGCGGCGCTGGATACTGTGGTCCCGGTACGGACGGCCGGATAAGACGGCGGGTACCCGAGCCGGGGCTGCCGGAGCAGATGGCCTGGTCAGCGGCCCGGGCGGGTCCACATCAGGGGCCCGGAAGGCAGAGGGCCCGGCGGAGGGGAACATCCGGAAGCGGATGTCTCCTGAGCCGCAGAACCGGGCGCCGAGGCACCAGCGCCAGAGGTACCGGCAGAGGTACCGCGCGGGCCGGGCGGCCCGATCCGGGTCCGACAGAGGAGGGTCTGACGGAGGGGGAAGATCCCCGCATCATCCGGGATGGAGGAGAGAAATCCCCAGGGTCAGGCTGGGGTGACCCAGGTCCAGACGGCAGCAAAGGCTGCGGAAACCGGTACGATGGACGTGGGAGGGTCCGCTGCCGGTTCCGCTACCCGGCGATAAGTCGGAGAAGCCGACGGGCGGCTTAGGGGCGAAGTTCCCGCGGGCGCTGGAGGAGCGGCACCCGGCTTACAGGAGCCCTCACGAGGCGGGCCGAGGGAAGGATCGGCCCGTCCGGGGTAGAGGTCGCGCCGCCTGGAAGGGTCGGGCGCTCATCGACCTCTCCATGCAGAGATGTCGGAGGAGCCGACGTCCGGATTCAGAGGAGTCGCCATGCCAGTAGGCCGCAAGCCTGCGGCCAAACTGGGGGCGGAGGCTCTCAATCGCCTCGAGGCACCCACAAGGCCCGAGCGAAGCTAGACGGGATGGCCGACGCCTCTTCCAAAACCTTGAGGCGTTATTGAGTGGTCCCCGGGGACGCTATTTGTCCTGGCATCTCCAGCGGGAGACGCAGTAGAGGAGGACTTCTCCCGGTGCCTCTCCTTGTCCTTCTTTTTCCGATGTCCTTCGGGGGAAGCAGACACCTGCCTCAACTTTTTCAACTGCTTTTCCATAGAAGACATCTTTTTCTTGAGGAGATGGGCTTCCAGGGACTGTTGGCGCCGTTTACGGGTAGCCACGTTGAAGTTGAGGCAATGCTGGCACTTCTCGACCGGGTGATCGGGGCCTAGGCAGAAAAGGCACAGGGAATGGCCGTCCTTGTGCTCAGAGGGTGTAGGGGACGACATACACCGACGATGTACCTGACGACTGATTGAAGAATAACTATTTTTCGGTAAGAACCAAGAAAGGTAGAGGCTGACGAACACGAACTTTACCATGAGGCGCTGCACGAAGCTAACGCGCGGAAAGAATTGGAGGCAGGGCCCCGAACGCTTTATACCGACGCAGATGACGCCGGGTCACCTGACATGGGGGCGGTCCCTCACCAGGGACTGCTAGCTAGAAATTTTTCCGTGGGGTCCTGCCGCTGGCCGGCGTCAGTCCTATATGTAATTACCTACTGCAAAAGCCCTCTCAAAGTAAGATCAATGGTTCTTCCAGTCAGCACTGGAGGCAAACAAAAACTGTTCCACCAATTTTTGGCAGATACTGAGAGAGGCTGAGGGACATTCCCCTGCCACCCCGCTACCAGCTAAAATTGTGGCAAATAACACCTCCTACACAGATAGGTCCGAGATCCTCGATCAGCTCAATAACCACTTCGCCACTGCAGGCCTTGCATTCGACACGTCACTAGTAAACTGAGCACCACAAGCACTGCCAGCATAGCTACTAGGCCAACCACAGCCCCCCGCTACTGACTGCTTCCTCTTCAAGTTCCAGCCAGTCTCCTACAAACAGGTGGAGGACCTGCTCCTCTCACTGGATACCAAAAAGAGCGCTGGCGCTGATTCGCTTGAACCCTTCTTCTTAAAAGCAGGTTCTTATCTGGCGGCTCCAATTTCCCATCTCTTTAACAGCTCATTATCCCAAGAGGAACTGTCGCCTAGTTGGAAAACCACGCACATTATCCCCCTGTTCAAGTCAGGAGACCCCACTGACTTGAACAACTATAGGCCTATTTTGTTGCTTCCTGTTTTATCCAAGCTACTTAAAAAAATTGCAAACTCTCAATTAAGGGAGTACTTGGATCATGAGAAAATCCTCAATCCAGTCCAATCAGGTTTCAGACCCAAGCACAGTACTGTGTCTGCTCTTGTCAAAGTGTCAAATGACTGGCTAAAAGCCCTGGACAGTAAACAGTACATCTATGCACTCTTCCTTGACCTCAGCAAGGCATTTGATATGGCTGATCATTCCATACTTCTTAATTCCCTGAGTAGCATCAGTCTAACCTCTGCTGTAGCAAAGTGGTTTCATTGCTACCTCACAAATACTAAACAGCAAAGTAAAAACCAAGGGAATTCTCTCCACTAAAACTATTGCCCAAAGGCGTTCCGCAAGGTTCCATTTTGGGACCTATCCTCTTTGCCCTTTACATCAACCCCATCGACTCTGGCCTGGTTGCCGGAAACGTTCATCTCTTCGCAGATGACACAGTCCTCTACACAACCAACCCCTCCTTGGACATTGCGTACAAGGAGCTACAGCAGGATTTTATCAACCTCCAGCACAATCTGCTGAATCTAAAGCTCTTGTTAAATGTAAAAAAACAAAACAAAAGCTATGATCATCTCTCCATCCCACAATACGGGGGATGCCTGGGACTCCACAGATTATTACCCTCCTTAATGAACCACTAGAGCTAGTGGATAAATTTAAATATCTGGGAGTCTGGCTGGATGACAAACTCGCCTTCAGTGTCCATCTAAGCGAGTTAACAAAAAAGCTAAGGCAGTGCCTCGGTATTTTCTACCGCATAAGACGCCTACTCACCCTGGACGCTAAAAAGCAGCTGGTTCAAACAACCTTTCTTCCTCTTATTGACTACGCCGACTTCCTATATAGCCATTGCCCCCAGTATGTGCTCCAAAAACTGGATACACTCTATCATCACGCATTGAGATTTGTTGTTGACTTGCCCTTGCAGACTTATCACTGCTCATTGTACCAAGCATTAGACTGGCCTGCCCTCTCCACGAGGAGGCAAATAAACGCCCTCATGTGGCTATTCCAGGCTTTGTCCAACAAACTACCACCCTATATCTGTGGCCTGTTTGAATGTTCAAAGGGTGCTTATGGACTAAGGAACTCCTCCTTTGTCCTCCTTAAGCTACCACAAACAAGGACATGTCTTGGCTCAACTGCCATTAGCTCCTTTTTACCAGGGCTTTGGAATAACATGCAAAAATTACTTAAAATATCCCTGCTGCCCAGCCATTCTATATTTAGGGGGCTGCTCTACAGAGGCCTGAAAACAGCATGTGATTGTTTCAGATAAAGCCTTACCCCACTCAACTGAGTCCCTTAACCTCTGTAATCCTGGGCCACCTATTTCCAATGTTGGCCAGCATCCCATCAGGGCAACCATCTCCCTCCCTCTTACCTCCCCCCTCTCATCAATTAGTTTCGCAGGGGGCCTCATTCTATTAAGTTGCCCTATTTTCCTTCTCTACTATGTGTCTGATACCCTTTCTTCCCATTGCCCTTCTCTAGGTCCCTCCTCCCTCTCCTCAATTGTACTCCATAAGCTACAACCTGTATATGCCACACTTGAAATGCCTATATTTGCACTTGCTTTACATGTCTGATTTGTCCAAGTACTGAGTTTGTATATTGTAACTGCCTGTACCGATGTCTACTTTTGTATGAAGTGTTGTCTACTGTATGCAAAAATGTCCTCTGTGTCCAGGACCATCTTGAAAATGAGCTTGCTCAATGATGTAACTGTCTGGTTAAATAAAGTTTGATTGATTGAGAAGGAAAGTGGAGGAGGCATACACCTTGTGGCCATATTGGTCCATCTGCTTGGACTCCTTGTCCGGTGGGGAGGCACTAAGGTGCTTAGGCTTGGCCAATCTGTCATGGACTGCAGTGATCACTATGGAGTCCGCCTTGGGCTGCACAGTGAGTTGAGAAACCCCTTCCGGGGGATGATAGGTTCTGTGGCCCTTTTGGAGATCACAGGGATGGAGGATGGCTGTTGCCAGATGGTGGACATTAAGTCCTCATGAGGCCCCGTCCAAGGAGGGATGGGCAAGCGGTCCGCATTGGAAATATCCAAATGTTCAGCGAGCCTCTCTCTCTTTGGATCCAGCTCCTGGGTAGCCTAGCCACAAGCAGCCTGAATAGACTGAAGTAGTTTGGCAAATGAAGGGTCCTCCGGGGCAGACTTGGGAGACTCCTTAGGCTGAGGTTCTATACGGAAATGGGATCCTGAACTAGCGGAAGAGTCAGAATCTGATTCAGAGCCTGAAGACACCAGTCTGTTGGGTAAAGAGGCCTTGTCCGATGCCTCCTTTGTGAGTCTGTCACCAGGTAAGGCCCTGGGAGGGCATCTGATCAACTCCCTGTCTGACGACCAGGGGTCGGCGGAAGATAAGCTCCTAGTAATCACTCTGGGGGCCGGTGTAGGGGTCGTTATCAGCTCTGGACGAACCAGCTGCTGAAGGAGTTGAGATCGGACATCCTCCCACCAAGCAGGAATGGACCCTGGGGGGGGTCAGCCGGTGACCTATCCAGATATTGGGGCTGCGGAGGAGGAGGTGAAGGTGATGGAGGAGGCAGCGGAGGAGGCTGGAACCCTGGGTACCCCCAAGTGAGGATAAGAGGAGCAGCTGGAGAACTAATAGCCAAAGGGGAAGCCCTGTGGGTTGTACCCCTGAAAAAACACTTGACCCTGCGGCAGGTACCCAGACGCATAGGCAGGCGTCGGGTAGCCTAGTGACGGATACTCTGGCACTGGGTAACACGGGTAATGCGGCAGAGGGCAGAAGGGGACCATGCCCGCCGGCGGAGGGGCAGATGGTCCTGCAGCAGGCGGAGCAAGGGGCCACTGGGACCGGATGGGCACAACGGCAGGCCTTGAGGAGCAGGGATCCCAGAGGGGTCTGGCGGTGACTCAGGCGTCAACGCATGGGGAGTAGGCAGGGTGCCCAAAGAGCCGTCAAGCGGCAGGTGGTCGACTGGTACCCCAGCCATCACCGGGTCGGGAAGGGCATCGACCGGTGAGGAGCTCCGAGGAATGGGGTCCCCAATGGTATCCGATGTGATTGGACCAGGCATTGGAGGCACCAAAGGGTCTGATGACTGGTCTACAATGTGTGTGGGAGATCTGGGAGAGATGATTCCTGTCAACAGGTCCGCTGGAACAGCAGAGGACCCAGCCAGCAATAAACCCGACATCAGGGAAAAAATCCCCAAAGACAAAACACTCACCTCCTGGAGAGAATCAAGGGAGAGCGAGGGGTCAGGATGAGTCAGAGGAAAAGCATCCCTGGAGGGAGAACCCTCGCGGGAAGAAGGTGGGTCTGGCAGCTGGCTCTGATCACCGTTGGGGAAGCTGAAAGAGTCCGAAGGGAGAGCCAGCGACCGACTGATCGTCCGTGACCGAGCGGGCATCGGGAGAACCGACATCCGACTTATCGGTCGGGGGTGGGCAGATGGCAGATAAGCTGGAGTCTGGCTTATCGACTGTGGGCCAAGCGCTCTTCGGATGAACAAGAGGGCAACTTACCAGCCGGAGAGCTGACCACAAACCCAGAAACGGTACTCTCCTGAGAGGAATGCCCCTTCCACCCTATGACTACAGTGGGATAGGGAGCCAGCGACCAGTCCACTAGAGCGGATGGAGACTGGGCAAAAGGGGTACTTACTGAAGCGGAGGCCCTACCAGAGGCCGCTTCTTCAGTCTGGCGGCAATGGACAGAAGGGGACCGATGCTGGTCCCGGCACGTCTCCTTTTTCTTCTTTCGCTCGGTGGTGGGAGAGAAAGAACATTCCCGCAGCTCCTGTACTTCTTTTTCCATGGAAGCCAGGCGCTTTTTAAGCTGATCGGCATCGAGGGCTTTTTGGCGTCTGACTTGTGCGGCCCTGTTGAAGGATTGGCAGATCGCACAGTCCTGGGCCCGGTGTTTGGGGCCTAGGCAGAGGATACAGTGGAGTGATCATTCCTGTGCAGGATCTGGGCACCGCATTTGTCGCACTTCTTCAGGCGACGCGACGGAGAAGACATGCAATAACAAAATTTAATACTGAAAATAAAGAAAATTAAAGGTAGTTAGCCAAGAAAATGGCGGTCGGCTGGAAGCAAAATTCACCACGAGGTACGACTGACACAGGTCGATGGCAGGAAATAACTAGAGGGCGGGCATGGGGACCGACCCTTTATAGGGTCACGCTGACGTCCAGTCAGATGACGTCAGTGGTGGTCCCCCGCTATGGATTGCTAGCTAGAAGTTTGCCGTGTGGTCCTGACGCCAGGTGACGCAGTCCTATATGTAATGACCTACTGCAGGAACCCTCTCGAAGTAAGATTCTTTGATACTGAAGACACAATCCTTGACACACTAATTCCAAGACCCACTTGTCTGCGGAGACTTTTTCCCCCCATTTCTAAAAGTAGTCACAACCTTCCACCCTCTGACAATGGCTGACTGAAAACCTTGGCAAAATTGTCAGGGGGTGTTCTTTGGCTGTGGTCTAGGGGCCAGTGTCACAGCACACCTTGTGCCTCTTCTACCCCTACTCCTATAGTACCCTCTCTGTGGCTGGTACTGAGAGCCAGCACAGGGTCTGGCATAGTAGCCTCTGCTCTTGCCTCCCCTTCCATAAGGCCTGTAGGTGGTGGAGGCCTTTTCTTTTTCAGCCGAGTTTATCAACTGGATTTATATTCATTCACTTTTTTCATGTATGCCTCTGTTTTCTTACCAAATACTGAATTTCCATCAAAGTGGAAGACAGTGTCATTTGCCTGGGTGTCCTGGGTAAGGACTGTGGTTCTTAGCCAGGCAAACCTTCTCAGGGTCACTGCATGTGCCAGGACTCCTGATGCTGAGTCACTGGCATTTAAATCCACGCAGAATTGGAATTATGTCACATCCAGGGCTGACTCTGCAGTTGCAGCCACGTCCTATGCCGCCTCACCATCCACTTTATCACTCGCTGCCAGCACTGCATTCCACAGGGTTCTCTGATATTTAGATGTATAGGCCAAATAAGCAAAGCTGTTGCATACACCTTTTCGGCCACGGTATCCAGTCTTCTAGAATCCTTCTCAGGACATAGTGCAGAGAGAGGCACCTTAGCCCTCTCACAAGCAGCTGCATGTACCACTCCTTCATGATCAGGATGGGTATACAGGTACTCTACCCCGTTTGTTCACCTGATACTTTTCAGTTGTCTTATAAATGCCAGCTGCTGAATTTGGTGCTGACGTGATTTAAAAAAGGCTTTCCTAAGGAACTTGTGTATAGGGACTAACAGCATCCTTATAGAGGCTAGTCCCATCATGTCCATGAATTCCAATTCCTCCTCATCCTCCTATGTTTCATAAGAGGGGATGCTGAAGGTGTCACCCATTTGCTTAATGAGTGATGAATAAGAGGAGTAGTCCACAACAACTCTAGGAGGGGATCAAACTCCTGCTCAGGAGATCAATCAGGTTCGACTAGTTCCCCTCTTCATAGTAAATTTCCTCCTCCAGGATAGACTGCTGTTCTTGAACCGGAGCCTGGGGGGGGGGGAGGCCAGCCATATTCAATAAATTGCCCATAGCCTGAAAGGCCTGGAAAAAATGCCACATCTTTGTTATGTCCTCTGCTGAGGGCATTTGCCCCTGTTCCACTGCCTGCTCCTTACCCTTTGCAGGAGGAGTGGCAGGGATAAATGGGTTACTCACCTGTAACCTGTAAAGAGTGGTATACAGTTCACATCTACACACTAGCAGTTCCACTGAAAATGCTGATTCATCGGAATGTCTTTAGGCTAGGCTCCTCCCACCACCCAGGCAGTATATCCTCCAGATCCACCCTGGGATATCAGATCTTGCATGCTGGAAACAGGGATCTGTGTGCCATTTGCCAGGAGAGGCCAGATGAGTGGTGCAGACACGGACTATATACCACTCCTACAACTACAGTTGCAAGTGAGTAACCTATTTTTCTAGGAGTGTGGATATAGTTTACTATCCACACACTAGCAGACTTAACATGTGCACCACTATCTGGCGAACAAACACTGGAGAACTGAGGTCCCAAATGCAGCATCCTGATGAGACTCTAGGTTGATGCTGTAATGGGAGATGAAGGTGTATGCTGACTTCCAGGTGGTAGCCCTGCAAATCTCCTGGGTAGGAATGTCCCTGGAAGCAGCCACCAAGGCAGTGGTATGTCTGGTGGAACGAGCCCCAAGCCCTACAGGAGGCTTCCTACCAGCTAACCTATAGCAGAGGTTGATGCAGGACGTTATCCACTCGTCAATAATCCCCTTTGCTGCCGGTCCGCCAGATGCAGCTTCTGGCAATCCCCACTCCAAACACCAGGTATGTGCTCTACATAGTAAGAGGGTGCCCTCCGCAGGTCCAGAGTATGGAACCTTTGGTCAAACTCCAAAGATGGGCCGGTAAAATATATGGGAAGGTTCATCACCTGGTTAAGGTGGAACTTTGATACAATCTTTGGAAGGAACTTCAGGTGGGGACGGAGGACGATCCTGTCCACGAGGAAGATCAGATACGGACTCCACCTACAGTGCCTAGAACTCACTGATCATTCTGACTGATGTGATGGCCACCATGAAGGCCGTCTTCCATGACAGGTGTGACATTTCACACCTGTGCATAGGCTCAGATGGATTGCCCATGAGCACAGCCAGCACCAGCAGTACGTCCCATGATGGTGATGGTTCATGCTTCAGAGGGGACACGTGGTCCAGGCCTGTCTGGATAGATGTCAGGCTCTACTGGCTCATCCAGGCCTTCATATTCCTCTTCTTCATAGTCTTCTTCTCCTTCCCAATCACCCTCGTAAAATGCTTCAGGATCAATTTCAGAAGCAATAGTTTCCAACCAAACCAATCATCTCTGAGTCGGTGTCGGTTCGTTTGGAACCGAGCAAAGTGACTGAACAATTGTAATCACTTTAGCAATTTCTTCAGTGGTCGGAACATGGGAACCGGGATCTGAACCAGCTGACTTGCGCTTTCTCTTACATGGAACCGACTCCGCAGAGTCTGCTGTCCATTTGCCCAAGGAGGTATCACCCAGGTCAGTGGGCACCCCCTCAGGTTCAGTCGGAACCGAACCGGGCTGGCCATCCGGATCAGCGGACTTCTCGCCCTCCCTTTCCTTCAGCATACTTAAACGTTTATCCAAAGTGGCTTTGGGAAAGTTTCTGCATATTTGGCAGTCTTCTTTGAGGTGGTCAAACCCCAGACAAACACAGATGAGGTGGGGATCAGCCGTAGCAAAGCCCTCCCCACACTCGGTGCAGTGCTGAAGCCCAGTGGGACCGGTTTTCTTTTTGGGTTTCTCAGACATGCTGGAATAGTAAAAGTTACCCTTAACAGCGTTTAAGCCAGGCAACTACAAGACCTATCAGTTCCAACCGTATCACAGGTCGGTTAAAAAAGAAAACAAAGAAAACTGTCTTTTTTAGGATCCGATAGGTACCAGAAACCACAAATTACAGAACAGAACACAAGAAAAAAATCAACACAGAATTTGTTTCAGTTCCCAACCAGACCAACCGGGAGAAAACCGAACAAAAAACAATTTCTATTAACAAAACTACCTACTAGCTACATTAACTGTACCATAGACAGAGATCTGAATAACAAATAAATAAGAAAAGCAGTTGAAAACCAACCGATTTTTACTTAAACCGAACCGAAGGACAGAATCTCCAGAGTGACTTCACAGTTAGGCGAAGTAAAGAATCTGACGGCTACACAAGGGAGTACCAGGGACAGAAGTCTGAAAACCGAGCTCGTGCTCAACGTTCTATGCCTTGGCATAGAGTTAACCCTTTACTCTCCGGAGCAGTTCAAGTGCTGGGGCTAACTGCATATAGTCAAAATATAGCAAGACTTCATGTTTTTTTGAACAGGCTACTCTCGTGATAATAAGCCCTAGCATAAGGGCAGGAGAGTAGTAGTTCCACAGACAATTTCAGCTTTATGTGGAAATGAATGTGTGTGTGTCAATGTAGAGCAGCAAATGATAGCTGTCCCTTCCACTGGAGGCATAAGAAAAAATTACTTAGCCAGTAATCTTGTTTCTTCCAAGTGATACTCAGGTATTCATAACTCTATAACATAAAAAAAATTACTCACCTTAGCAATGTTGTTTCTTCTAATGGAGTCTTGCTATATTATGACAGATGCAGTTTGTCCCACCATTAGAACTGCTGCTGAGGTGAAAGAGTTAACTTCCATGCAGAGCATGGAAATTAGAGCGCGAGCTCGGTTAGAGAAGCTCTGTTAGGGTGGTTTCAAACCGAAACCGTCAGATCTTTACGAGCAAAACTCACTAAGTCTCTGTGTGGAAGCTGTAACCTACACTAGCCAACTGGCTACTAAAATATTCACACATTTTCCTGGTCCCAACACCAAGACTCAAGTCAGGGGACCAGAAAAATAAGATAAAATAACTAAATAAAACACAACACCCAAACATAAAAGGGGGCATCAATAAGTGCCAACAGTGGACTGCCCACCCCATACCCGAAGTAGAAGTTCTGAGAGGGGCAGGCTGGGAGGTCATATATAGCAAGACTCCATTAGAAGAAACAACATTACTAAGGTGAGTAATTTTTCTTCAAACAACATGAAGTCTTACATATTATGACAGATGCAGACTATACAGCAGTACTCCATGGAGGAGGGACAGAAACCTACTAGGAATAGGCTCTGAAGCACGGTTGTGTTAAACCGAAAGATCCCTCCTGGCCTGGATATCCAGGGAGTAATGCTTGGTGAAAGTGTGTACTGTTTTCCAAGTAGCTGCTTGACATATCTCCAAGATAGGGATGTCTCTAGCAGCAGCTAGAGATGCAGCTGTACCTCTGGTAGAGTGAGCCCTCAGGCCTGAGTGGGGAACCTTAACCATGTTTTGATAGCAAATTGATACAAGAGACGATCCACCTGGCAATGGATCGCTTAGTGGCAGGTCTCCTTTCCCAACCTCACCATAAGTGAGAAATAGTTGGAGGGAGTCAAACCAGACCCTTGGGACGCCCTATGTAGTAACTTAGGGCCCTTAACATCTAAGCTGTGCAGCCTCCTCTCACCAGAGGAGGAATGGTCAGTGAAGAACACTGGAAGTGAAATAGATTGGTTAAGGTGGAAATCCGAAACCACCTAAGGCAAAAACTTCCTGTTAGTCCTGAGGACTACCTTATCCCTGTGAAAGGAAATAAAGTCAGTCTCCAATGATAAAGCCTGTAACTCACTTATGCGCCTGGCAGAAGTGATGGCTACTAGAAATACAGTTTTCCAAGTCAAATACTTAAGCTCTGCGGAAGACAGAGGCTCAAAGGGGGGTTGCATCAGCTGAGCAATGCAAACATTAAGATCCCAAGCAGGGGCAGGGTCCCTGAATGGAGGATTGGTATGAAGCAATCCTTAAAAACTTGGAAAATACAGGGTGAGCAGAAAGAGAAGAGGGCTTCCCTGCTGAAATGAAAGCAGAGACAGCTGCCAAGTGCACTTTCAGGGTAGCTGGTCTCAGTCCCAAAGAATTAAGATGGACCATATAATCCAATACAGTGGGTAAATCAGCAGATTCCGGGGAAATATACTTCCCAGAACACCATATGGAAAACCTTTTCCACTTGGAGTTATAGGTAGCCCTGGTGGAAGGCTTCCTAGCAGCTTTCAAGATTTCGAGAACACTTTGAGAAAGTTGCACATCAGCAAACTCTAATTGCTCAAGAGCCAGGCCTTGAGGTCGAGGGATTTGAGATTCGGATACCAAACTCTCCCCTGAGCACAGGTTAACAGATTGTGGTTCCTGGGGAGACACAGGGGAAGATGGACTGCTAAGGACAGAAGGAGTGGGTACCAGGGCTGCCTGGCCCAGTCTGGAGCAACCAGGATCATCTTGCAGGGCTGAGACCTGATTTTGACTAGTACCTTGAACAGGAGAGGGAAGGGGGGAAGGCATAGAGGAACTTCCTTCCCAATCGAGGAGAAAGGCATCCAGGGGACTGAGCCCAACATTTGGGGCCCAAAAAAAAGTGGAAGTTGATGATTGTCTGGGGCTGCAAAAGATCTATCTGAGGAGTGCCCATCTGGCAAAAACTATCCCCAATACTGGGATCCAGTGAACATTCGTGATGGCCCTGGGAAACTGCTGAGAGCATCCTGCCAGGACATTGTCCTTGCCTGGGAGGTGAACTGTTATGAGGGAAGTGTTCAGGAATAAGCCAGAGACCACAACTTCATCGCCTGTGCACAAGGTCAAGACCGAGTGCCCCTTGTTTGTTGATGTACCACAGTGGTGGTGTCTGTTCTGACCTGTACCACCTTGTTCTGAACAGATGCAGAAAAAAACTGAAGTGCTAGAAAAACAGCTCTGAGTTCCAACAGATTGATGTGGAGCAGAGATTCTTGAGGGGACCATAACCCCGGGGTGGAGAGGTCACCCATGTGAGCTCCCCATCCCAAGAGGGACGCATCTGTAGTAAGGGTCAAGGAGTGGGACAGAGGGATGAAAGGCACCCCTTGTCTCAGATTGCTCTGATCCTGCCACCACTGAAGGGACTGGATCAGGGTTCAAGTCACTGGGATTAACTTGGATAGGGATCTCTCTTGAGACCAGAAAGCTCTCAAATGGAACTGAATGTCCTCATCTGAAATCTTGCTCCTTGCACTACAGCTGTGTAAGCAGCCATGTGTCCTAGGAGCTGCAGGAAATGCCTTGCTGGTCGAGAGACCTGCAGAGTGAAGGACGAGGCCAGGGCCACCAGGGTCCTTACCCTTTCCAGGGGAAGGAAGGCTCTGGCCTGCTTTGTGTCCAGTTCTGCGCCTATAAAGATGAGTACCTGGACAGGTTCCAAAACTGACTTTGGAAGATTGAGAAGAAAGCCCAGAGAGGCAAGCAGCTGCTGGGTAACTAGCAGGTGTGATTTGACCTGGTCTGGAGACTGACCCACAATGAGCCAGTTGTCCAGGTAGGGAAAATGGCACTCTTTGCCTTCTTAGATGAGCAACTGCTACTGCCAGACATTTTGTGAACACCCTTGGGGCAGAGGTAAGGCCAAGGGCATTGCTTTGAACTGATAATGGCCTGAGGGCAGTTCGAATCTGAGGTACTTTCGATGGGAGCTTCTGATAAGAACATGGAAGTAGGCATCCTTGAGGTCCAGGAAGCTAGCCAGTCCCCTGGCCTCAGGGAGGGTAAAATCATTCCCAGAGTCACCATTTTGAATTTTGGTTTAAAAGGTGCTTGTTCAAATATCTTAGATCCAGGATAGGCGCCACCTCCTGTCTTTTTGGGGTAAGGAAGTACCTGGAGTACAGACCCTGCCCTGGTGTGGGGAGAAACCTTTCTACAGCTCTGAGAGCCAGGAGGGTTGAGACTTCTGTTTCCAAAGCAAGAGTCTCTAGGTTTGCAGGTGGAAAAGATCTGGCCTCATCTTTGGAAATTTTTGAAGCTGAGAACCAGACCCTGGCTCACTACTTCCAGGACCCACCTGTCTGATGTTAAAGACTCCCAGTCCTGGACAAAGTTAGCCAGCCTGCCCCCTACAGGTAATGGAGAGCCGACCCTGGGCATCCCATCAGGGTGCCTGTTTGGCAGGGGCTTTAGGCTGAGGGGTGGGAGCAGGCCTGCTCGTACCCCGTCTGCCTCTCCCTCTGAAGAACCCCCTCTGAGCATAGGCTGAAGAGGAAGCCTGGGTCTGGTAAAAGGCCTGTGAAAAGGCCTGCCCCTCACCCCTGGGCTGCCTCTGAGGAGTAGCTTGTCGCTCCTTGGCTTGTGCACCCTATAAGTGGTTCTATATTCATCCATTTTTCATATAATTCTCTGTCTGCTCCCAAACAGAGAATTTCCCACCACAGGAAAATCCATAGCCTTAGACTGGGTATCCTGTGACAAAGTAGTACACCTGAGCCAGGCCAATCTACAAAAGCCACAGATGTAGCCATGACTCTAGAGGATACATCATTAGAATCCACTGCCATGGAATTGCACCTTAGATGCCTCAATACCATCAGGCACAATTTGCTCCAGCTCCTTTTGCAAGCTGGCTTAGAACCTGTTTGGCTAAGGCCATGACAGTATCCCATCTAGATTTCTGGTATCTCCAACATAAGCCATATAATTTGCTTGTCTGAGTCCCAAAGATGCTGCCATGTGTTGTTTGGCCATGGGTCAATCTTCCTGAGTCCTTGTCAGGAGGATGTGAAGCCAGGGAATATTAGCTTTATCACAGGCTGCAGCCTGAACTACCCCAACATGACTGCATTGCTGTGAAAGAAAATCTGTATCAGACCTGATAAAGTGTACCTCCTGTCCATCTTTTTATCTACAGGAGGCACAGAATTAGGAACTTTTAAAAATTTTGTTTGTTTCCTAAAAGATTTATGTAAAGGGATGGACAATCTCCTGGACTCTGGGATATCCATCATCTCTACATAGTCAGGCTCCTCTTGCTCATCCAAAGCCTCCTCTAAAGGAAGCTGGAGGTTCTCAGCAACTTTTTTATAAAACAAAAAATGAGAAGGGGACTCAGAAAGCCTAGGGGGAGATTCACCTAAAGGTCTGTCTGGGGAGATGTCCGGTTCAATGGGCACATCCAGACTTTCAAAGTCACATTCACACTGATCATAATCATCCTCCCCCTCCTCTGGTTCATAAAACTCTTCTATATCATATTCTTGAACCGGTGGAACCGACCGAACCGACCTTTTGCCAGATAGTGGCGGTTCGGAGGGAACCGGGGACAGTGACTGGACAATCTGTATTGCCCTGGCTATCTCTGCAGCAGTTGGAGAAGGAATTTTGGACTCCACACCTGCTGACTTTCTAGTTCTCTTTGCTGGAACTGGCTCCTCAGAGTCAGCTTTACGTTTGCCCGAGGAAGTCTGGCCCTGGTCAGAGGGTACTCCCTCCGGTTCGACTGGCACCAAACTGGGCTGGCCATCCGGGTCAGTGGACTTTTTGGCCTCTCGTTTCCTGAGCCTACCAACTCTCTTATCTAGGGTGGCTGCAGGAAATTCTTGAAATCTGGCAGTCTGCATTGAGGTGGTCAAACCCCAGACAATAAACACATGTGGTGTGTGGGTCAGCCTGGCAAAGGCTTCCCCACAGACACTACAGTGTTGAAACCCAGTGGGCCCGGTTTTTCTTTTGGGTTTCTCAGACATAATGCCAGCCTAACCAAAAACTTGCCCTTTTGATGGCAGTGCCAGGCAAGACACCCTTATTGGTTCCCAACCGTGTCACGGGTCGTGGAAAAAACCGTAATGAAATCCGTTGTTTTTAGAACCGATAAGAACCGGGAACCACACTCTAACAAGCCTTAAAAGGTTTCAAAACCAAGTTTAAATACATCGATCGTTCAAACCAACCAATAAACATTTACAAGTTCCACACAGAAACCTATCTATTACTTTATAATACCATAGACAGAGCTTGAACTGATCGGTTTATGTTAAAATAAATAATATCGCTAAATTCAACCGAGAAAAGACGCTTTAAACCGAGGAAATGAACCGAGCAGCAGGAGGAATCTCCGAGCGACTGTTCAGTGAGGCAGAGTAAAGAATCTGACGGTTTCGGTTTGAAACCACCCTAACAGAGCTTCTCTAACCGAGCTCGCACTCTAAGTTCCATGCTCTGCATGGAAGTTAACTCTTTCACCTCCGGAGCAGTTCTAATGGTGGGACAAACTGCATCTGTCATAATATAGCAAGACTTCATGTTGTTTGAACATGATTTTTCTCTCTGGGCAGTTCTACTTAGGAGGAATACTGCATACAGTAATGAATACCTGAGTATTGCTGGGGTTAGAAGTAGCACTTTCTGCTTGAAAGAAAAGAAAAGGAAGGAAAGGCATATATGAGCTTCTGTTACCAATAAAGGAATAACACATCTCACCAAAAAGAACATCAGGTCTTGGAGTGAATGAATAAACCCCAATGCATTTTTTTTTAATTTTTATTTTTTTTTGCAGTATGAAGGGAGTCAAAAAAAAATGGTTCAACCCTGTACGGTCCCATCGGCTACACAGGTCTTCCACTATTAGTATCAGTAGGGTACAGCCATGCATATGGGCCTGGGACCTGTTTAGCCTGTTTGCTGAGGCATGTTAGATCTACTAGAATTATGACTGCTTATGGTTCTAGATTGTAAACTAGAACCCAGCTCCACAGACAGTTGGTGAGACCCCACCTGGAGTACTGTGTGCAGTTCTGGAGACCCCATCTCCGCAAGGACACAGACAGGATGGAGGCTGTCCAGAGGAGGGCAACTAAAATGGTGCAGGGTCAGCACCGGAAGCCATCCGAAGAGAGACTACAGGAGCTTAATATGTATACCCTCGAGGAAAGGAGGGAGAGGAGGGATATGATAGAAACTTTCAAGTACCTCAAGGGAATCAACAAAGTCCAAGATGGTAGCATCTTTCAGAAAAAGAGATGTGCAAGAACAAGGGGTCACAATTTGAAGATAGAGGGGGGGCGGTTCAGAGGTAATGTGAGGAAGTATTTTTTCATGGAGAGGGTTGTGGATGCATGGAACGGCCTTCCTAAGGTCATGGAGTCAAAAACAGTGGGAGAATTCAAGAATGCATGAGACAGACATAAGGCAATTCTAGTGGAGGGTAGGAGGAAGTAGCCTGTTGGTTAACTAGGATCTGCAGCTTATCCATTAGGTGAGGAAATGGGCAGACTAGGTGGGCCAAGCGGTCCTCATCTGCCGTCAAATTCTATGTTTCTAGAGTCTCATCGATTTCCCTCATAGGAGAGAAGAGGAGAGGAATGAATGCCCCTTAGTTATTGATATAGCCCATCCACGCTCACGGAGGGCCTAAGGACATCTGCATTTAGAAACTGAGTGGGGGGACTGGAAAAGACCCCTGTTTACCAGCGTGCTAGTCCCCTAGCCCCTGGAGCCCCTTGAGGGCAGAAAGGGACATGCAAATGCTCTGTTCTACAGTGTCGATATGTAGAGTCCTCTAAGCTCTTAAGGCTCCCTGAAGACTCCTCAAGGACAGATAGCCTAGCCCTGAGTATCAGGATAGTGGCCACAATTATAAGGTCTAAAGACCTTAGGAATATTCTAGCTAGGACACACTGGTTAGTATAGACCATCTAGGCCATGCTATTAGATGGTCAGCCCCCTCGAGGTTTAGGAAGGCTGGGTCTTGAGTAATGTCCCAGACTGCCTCTATATGCTACAGATACTGGAAGGGGTCGAATAGACCTGTGGCATCTAGACTGTAAGGCCTAGAACAAGGAACATATTTAGACCATGCTAGAATGTGTGAAAGCTGCACCTTGGAGTGAGCTTGTAGGAAAAGTTGTCCAGGTAAAGGATGACCTAAAGGTTAACCCTGCGAAGGGCTGTCACTGCTACTGTCAAAGTTGGCCCAGTGAAGGGCTATTACCCGCACTGCTACACAGTGAGTGAGATCCCGTAGTGGAATTAATAAGCCAACGGGAATACCCTGGACTGACAGTGTTCTGAAGAACGGGAATGATGATATGAAAGCCTACATATCCAGGGAAAGGAAACAATCCCCTACCTGGAACCACGGGAGTAGGGCTCACAGGGGAACTATTATGAACTTTCTGTGTTCAGTAAGAAAGGTCCATGCCCTGGATCTGGAGTAAGTTTTGTGACGCTTGTACAGCTGGTTCTGCTTACTCTATTTTTTTTTGCAATACAAAATATGTGTTACTGAGTGTCTCTCATGAAACATTCTGAGACAGCCTGTGGGATAACTCCCCCCCCCCCCACCAAGGTATCAGTTCAAAAAACAGGATATATGTTAAACAGCAGATCTCTGTGTGCAATTAACTACTCAGTTAGCTTTGAAAGTTAGGAAGTGGAATATCTATTTTATGATGTCCTCAGGAAAACCCAGGTAATTGACTGGTCTCACAAAACATATGACACCTCAGTGAGATCTGACAGAGAGTCATAAAAAGTCCTTTGATGTCCTTGAGACAAGAAGACACTCTAGATCAAAAGGACATGGGGAAACATGTTTTTGCTGATGTCACCTTCTGAAGGATGAGACATCCTGTTTTGTATATTTTTTTTATATTCTGACAGAGAGGAGCTAGGTGACCTCATGCAAAGAGGTTCGCAAAGCCAGTTTTAAACCGTAGTCTGTATTCAGTTTAGAAATATACATGTTTGGACTCTGAGGAAGAAACATCTACAGCACTATAAGAAGGTAAGGATATCTTAGGTAGATAGGTCTAAGTGTATTATTGGTAGGAATTTACACTTTTAACCTTATTCTTTTAAAAGATCATATGGTTTTGTGATATATTGTTCTGTATTTACATTTTTATCTATTTTTAAGTAAGTATCTCATTTTAGAGACTACTGGGTGTGCCTTTGAAATTCTTTCTTTGACAAGTGAAGCATATATGGTTACAGTGACACTGTGCATAGCTTAATGGTAATACCAAACTGGGAAAAGGTAGGAGTTTATTCTGAGGTCTTTCACAGAGTTTTTGTATGGTAGGTGCCGTGAGGCAAAATATATCTGGCATCCCCCGAATAGCAGAATTGTCTGAGCTTGTGCATTGGGTACGCTAGAAAGAGGCTCATAGTTTGAATCCCTCCAACAGCTTGAGACCAAAGGTTGATTCAAACCCACAAAACAAACAGGAGGGTTACCCTGTTCTGTTAACTGTTCACAATACTGCGCTCGGAGGATGGCACTGTGGGAGCAGAGGGCCTCACCTGCTGAGTGGGGTTATGACAGATTGGTTGGCAGCAGTGTGCATAAGTTTGGTATTACATGCTTTATTGTTCAGTGTGTCAGCTTGAGACTGTCAGCTCACTTGCAAACAAAGAAAAAGGCAGTGATTTATTTTTAAAAGGAAACAGAACTATATCACTTGGCTTACAGTTGAGTTCCTACCTGTTTTAATTTTTTTTTCTAAAGTGCAAGTCAGAGTAGCTGTAATTAGTGAAGAAGATGGCTTCCAACTACAGCGGGCACACTGTAGACTACTTAAAGCAGCTGTGCAGGGACAGAGGAGTCCCGTTCGAGGTGAAACCCACCAAGCAGAACCATGTGGATGCCCTCGTGGTAGCAGATACCCAGAGCACAGAGTCACAGACAGTGACTGTAAGGGACCAAACCTTGAATGTGGAAGGGCTAGTGGCCAGTGCGGTGTCCAGATCCGATGGGTAGGGCAGCAAGGCCACTGTCAGCGAAGAGCCACAGCAGCAGGGGATGGTCACAGACATTCTGGAACCAGAAGTACTCAGGCTGTAGACTGAGCTGCGCAGAATGGAGCTAGAGTACCAGAGGGAGGCAGAGCAAGAACAGTGAGCTGCAGAGGAGAAGAGAGAGAGAGAACAGCGAGCTGCAGCAGAGAAGAGGGAGTAAGAACGGCGAGAGGCAGACTGTGAGGAGTATGAGCGCCAGAGGCAACATGAACTGGAGAAGCTACGACTCCAACCACCAGCACCAGAGCAGGTAAGTGGCTTGGGTTTAACTGGGACTACAGGACTGGGTTACAAATTGAATTCCAAATTGATAGCCAAATTTAAAGATGGGGAGGATATGGATGCCTTTTTAAATTCTTTTGAAAAACTTTGTATTCAGGCTAAAATTCCTAGAGAGTCCTGGAGCTTCCCGCTATCCCCGCTACTTACCGAGAAAGCTCAGGATGCATTGGGTCAAATGGACAAGGAAGACAGTGATGATTACAGCAAACTTAAAGCTGTACTGTTAAAGAAATTTGAATTAACTGCTGAATCATACAGAGCTAAATTCCGTAAGCTCAGGAGAAGCCCTGACACGAGCTATGAGGAGCTAGCCACGAAACAATGTCAGTTTTTAAAACGTTGGTAAGGAGGAATTGAAGCAAACTCTGTTGATAGAATTGAAAATGTGATTTTGTTAGAATAGTTTTTCTGGGCATGCCCAGCAGAGCTGAAAACCTGGCTGGAGGACCGAGATCCCAAAACAGTGCAAGAGGCTGCTGAACTCTCAGACCGCTATGCCAAGAGCAGACCTGTCCTGAGAGTAAATGGGGTGGGCATGGCAGCGCAGAAAGGGAAAAGCACGCTTTCGGGGCAGCTACAACCCTCACTGCCTCCACCGAAACCAGTTAGCACCAAGTTTTGGAGAAAAGATTTCTCTGAGAAAAGAAATGAGTGTTGGTTGTGTAAAGAAACTGGGTATATTGCCAGGCAGTGTCCCAAAAAGGTGAGCAATACATAACAGGGCGCTAGGAAAGAAGTGGGTTGTTTGTGTGTCCCTGGAAGCATGCCTGTAAACATGAGGGAGCACATGCACCCAGTCATGGTGAATTGTGTACAGACGCAAGGGTTAAGGGATACAGGGGCATCCTTGACCTTGGTAATGGGGGATCTAGTAGGCCGGGTCAGCTTATACCCAATAAATACGTCACTGTACAGGACTTTACTGATGAAATGAAAACATTGCCCCTCACTAGTGTTCTCCTAGACTGGGGTGAAACCGGGGAACTGTGCAACAGGTGTTTGTAGCCAAAACCTTAGCAGAGGATGAGATCCTGGGCAACAATCTCAAACAAGGGATGGTGTGTGCAGTTACCCATAGCCAAGCGACAAGGGAACACTGCAGTTCCCTGGACCCCACAAAAGCCATTGTGGAAACCACTGGGAGGCTGTTTCCCCAGCCTGTGTCTCCTGATATGGAGACTAACGAAAAGGGGGTAGAAATTTCCTCAGTAGCAGTTAACCACACAGCTACAGAGGGTTGCTCCGAGGAGGGAGGGGTGACCCATTGTCAGAGGGTTGGGACTGACAGTGATCCTGACTGCCCGAACGCTAGTGCTAGGAACCCTAGTTTAGCAACTGAAGGGGACCTGTCCCATGCCTTGGGAATGAGTGAGGAGTTTGCTGCTGCTCAGAGAAGTGACCCTAGTCTAGAGAAGCTGAGGGCTTGGGCAGACTCTGATGGAGCACAGGGAAGGGATGGCAGACATAAGGTTTACTGGGAAAATGGACTGATGTATACTCAGGCTGTGTAGACAGAGGGAGGGGTGCTAGGCAGGCAGCTTGTCGTTCCCAAGGGGTATCGTGAGCAGCTGCTCAAGATTGCACATGATATTCCCTTGTCTGGTCATCTGGGGATCGCGCGCACTACGCAGTGGTTGGCCCAGAATTTCTATTGGCCTAACTTCACCAAGCAGGTGAAGGAGTATTGCAGGTCTTGTCACTGGTGCCAAGAAATAGTGAAGGCGGGCAAGAAAACCCAAGCCGCCCTGATTCCATTGCCCACAGTGGACGAGCCATTCCAGAGGGTGGGAATGGATACTGTGGGGACTTTAAATACCCCCAGCTCCTCAGGGAAGAGATTCATCCTGACTGTGGTGGATTATGCCACCCGATACCTACAGGCAGGCACCCTATCCACGCTGAGGACAGACAAAGTGGCAGATGCCTTACCTGGGATTTTCTCCCGTGTTGGGTTTCGGCAGGAGGTTATCACCGATCGAGGGGATTCCTTCATGTCAGACCTGATGAAATGTTTATGGAACAAGTGTGGGGTGGTGCAGAGATGCACAACACTGTGTCACCCACAAGCCAATGGGCTTGTGGAAAGATTCGATGGTACCCTGAAATCAATGCTCCAGGCGTTTGCTGAACAGCATGGGAGGGACTGGGAGAAATACCTTCCCCACCTGTTGTTGGCATACAGGAAGGTGCCCCACGAGTCGACAGGATTTTCCCCCTTTGAACTTTTATATGGAAGCCGGGTACATGGGCCCCTAGACTTGATCTGGGAGGACTGGGAAAGCAAGCACGCCACCCAGGAACTCCCATTGTGGATTACGTCCTTAGGTTTAGGGAATGGCTGAAGGAGCTTATGGGGACAGCCCAGAGCAACCTGGCAGGTGCCCAACAGAAACAAAATGTGTGGTATGACCGCAGAGCCACAGCTCGCTCGTACTTGGTGGGTCAGGAAGTCATGGTCCTTATTCCGGTCCAGAAAGACAAGCTGCAGGCTGAGTGGGCAGGACCGTACAAAGTGGTTAGGACGGTAAATGACGTCAAATATATTATTGAGTTACCTGACAGAAGACAGACAGGATGTACCATGTCAACATGATGAAGCCATATGCAAATACGGCTAACATGGAGTTTGCAGTGTGTAGTCCTGGGGAGGGGATAGACGAAGGAGACCCCCTTCTGCACTTGCTGGAAGAAAGTAAGAGGGAGTCCTCTGTGGAGGCAATTACATTGTCTCCCCAGCTGACCCCGGACAAGATCCAGGAAGTAAGGGAGGTTTAAGCAGACTTTGCCCCTTGTTTAACGCCAAGCCTGGACTAACCCCCTTAGTGACGCACGATGTGGAGAGAGAGACACAGACACCCATACGGCGAACAGCATATCGGGTATCAGAGGCTGTCCAAAAGGACATTAGGAGGGAAGTGGAGGAGATGCTGGATTTAGGGGTAATCCAGAGATCCCACAGCCCCTGGGCTTCCCCCGTAGTCCTTGTGCCCAAGCCAGATGGCTCTACTCGTTTCTGTGTGGACTATCGTGGACTGAATGCAGTCACGAAGTCAGACACCCACCCAATGCCCCGGACGGACAAACTCCTGGACAAGTTGGGAGGGGCGACCTACCTTATGACCACTGACCTGACTAAGGGGTATTGGCAGGTAGAGTTGACGGACAGAGCTACGGAGAGGTCGGCCTTCATCACTCCAATAGGCTTATCTGAATTCAAAGTAATGTCTTTCGGAATGAAGAATGCCCTGACCACTTTCCAAAGGTTGGTGAACCAGGTGTTAAATGGTGCTGAGGAGCACACCGTGGCATACCTGGATGACACTGCCATCTTTAGTGCCAGCTGGGAGGAACACCTATCCCACCTTCGGGAAATGCTGGGCAGGGTAAAGAGGACCGGGCTCACTGTCAAAGCCAGGAAGTGCCAGGTGGCCATGGGAGAAGTGGCATACCTCAGGCATGTGGTAGGCCGAGGACAGCTCCGTCCTAACCAAATAAAAATAGAGGTAATCCAGGCGTGGCCAAGACCAGAAAAGCAGAAGCAGGTCAGGAGTTCTCTCGGGACAGCAGGGAACTATAGAAAATTTTTACCCAATTACAGTGCCCTGGCTGCTCCCCTATCTGACCTGGTAAAGAAAAGGATGCCAAAGAAAATTATCTGGGACCCAGCCTGTGAGGAAGCTTTTACCAGATTGAAGGAGGAACTGTGCAGTGCTCCTGTTCTGTTTTGACAAATCCTGACTACAGCAAACCCTTTATAGTTCAGACCGACGCCTCAGACGTGGGTATTGGGGCAGTACTGAGTCAGACATCCAGCCAAGAGAAAGATCACCCTGTAGCGTATCTGTAAAAGTTACTTCTCAGGGAGCAGGCATACTCCACTGTGGAAAAGGAGTGTCTTGCCATAGTGTGGGCCCTAAAGAAGTTGGAGCCATACTTGTATGGACAGCATTTTGTGGTACAGACTGACCACAACCCCCTGGTTTGACTGACGCAGATGGGAGAAACAATGGTAGATTGTTAAGATGGAGTTTTGCTTTGCAAAGGTATGACATGACAATTCTACATAGGGCTGGAGCGACCAATCAGAACTCAGATGGGTTGTCTCGCATCTATGAGGAATGAACCGATTTGGGAAGCTTATCCCATGCAGGGGATAGAGCCCCAAATTCAGTCTAGGTAGGGAGGACTGTGACACTTGTACAGCTGGTTCTGATTACTCTGTTTTTTTTTTTTTTTTTTTGTAATTAAAAAAAAATGTGTTATTGGCTGTCTCTCATGAGACATGCTGAGACAGCCTGTGGGATAACCTCCAAAGGTATCAGTTCAAAAGACAGGATATATGTTAAACAGCAGATCTCTGTATGCAATTAACTTCTCAGTTTGCTTTGAAAGTTAGGAAGTGGAATATCCATTTTATGACGTCCTTAGGAAAACCCAGTTAATTGACTGGTGTCACAAAGCATATGACACCTCAGTGAGATCTGGCAGAGAGTCATAAAAAGTCCTTTGATGTCCTTGAGACAGGAAGACACTCTAGATCAAAAGGACATGGGGAAACAAGTTTTTGCTGATGTCACCTTCTGAAGGATGAGACATCCTGTTTTGTATAATTGTTCTATATTCTGACAGGGAAGAGCTAGGTGACCTCATGCAAAGAGGTTCGCAAAGCCAGTTTTAAACTGTAGTCTATATTCCATTTAGAAATATACATGTTTGGAGTCTGAGGAAGAAACATCTACAGTACTATAAGAAGATAAGAATACCTTAGGTAGACAGGTCTAGGTGTATTATTGGTAGGAATTTGTACTTTTAACCTTATTCTTTTAAAAGATTGCATGGTTTTGTGATATACTGTTCTGTATTTACATATTACATTTTTATCTATTTTTAAGTAAACATCTCATTTTAGAGGCTACTTGGTGTGCCTCTGAAATTCTTTCTTTGACAAGTGAAGCATATATGGCTACAGTGACACTGTGCATAGCTTAATGGTAATACCAAACTGAGAAAAGGTAAGCGTTTAGTCGGAGGTCTTTCACAGAGTTTTTAAGGGTTCATTTTGTACACCTGGTTAGGTGTCTGTAGACGAAAGATATTTGGCATCCCCCGAAGAGCAGAATTATCTGAGCCTGTACATTGGGTACGCTAGTAAGAGGTTCACAGTTTGAATCCCTCCAAGAACTTGAGACCAAAGGTTGATTCAAACCCACGAAACAGACAGGAGGGTTTCCCTGTTCTGTTAACTGTTCACAATACTGCACTCAGAGGCTGGCACTGTGGGAGCAGAGGGCCTCACCTGCTGAGTGGGGTTGTGATAGGCTTCAGATCTCTTATCCAGCTTAGGACTAGGAAGTCCTGTGTTTTCAACAAGGTGTGAAATGTCCCCCAGAAACACTGCACGGTGTTATGGAAAGTAATGAGAAAAGTTCAGTGGATGGTCTGGAGAGAATGCAAAACATCCAGAGCATGCCAGACAGCTGGTGTCACTAATCACTCCTGCAGCAGGGGAAAAAGTGACATCTGATAACCACCCTTGGCAACAATAGTGCTTGAGTCAGCAACTGTGAATCCAGTTAAAGTAATTACTGCTGCTGCTGTCCCCTCTTCTATGCCTAGGGACTTATGAGATGAAAAAGTAGTGAGTACTAGCTGGACAAGCAGACACTCTCTATCTACTCCTCTATGGCAGAGGTATCACTCTATACCTCAGGGAACCACTCTCATGCACCTCCATCCTCACCTCTGACCCCAAATCCCCCAGTGAGTGGCTCATCTCTGAGCCGACCCTGGGCTCAGCAAAGAAAATGTACTTAGGATGCTGCTGCAACCCCAGGCTGAGGGCACACCAGGTCTACTGAACCACCTGACTGGACTAGGCGATCTCACATGGGCCAGAGACACCATTCTCCTGGATGACTTTAACCTCAGTTGGTTAAGTGCCATTGAACCAGACTATGCCAACATGTTAAAACAACACAACCTGGAGCAACTCATCTCCATCTCCACCAGGCACAACACCTGCACCCAAAATCATTTCCTGATAGACTGGATGGCCACAAACAGGGAAGATAAGTTACTCCAGGCAGGGAACTTGTCCAACTTGATCAGGGACCACTCCCCTACTTATATTATCTGGTCCACTAGGACTAAATGTGCCCCCTCAAAAAAAAAAAAACACAATTTTTCTGAAATTTTAACAGCTCTGACACCTCCAAGCTACTGAAGGATGTCTGATTAGTGAACTGGTTGGCACTATAACTCCCTTGCGGACGTGGCATCTGCAGTGACCTTTCTCATGAATTCCTTCCTGCATATTCAAGACTGCCACTTCCCATTCACCACTAGAAGTGTGCGGAGAAGCTGTACCCGATGGATTACTAAGGAACTTTTGACCCTTAGGAAAGAAAGGGACAGAGACTGCCCACAAAAAGACCCCCTCCTCCGCCCTCTGGAACGATTACAGGCGTTTGCGTAACCAATGCAAACAAATGGCGAAGTCCCTGAAATGGAATTTTTACCACACCTATAAAGGGATAACCTCAGTAACTCCCATAATTTCTGGGGCTCTATTAGTTCTCTGCTAAATCGATGTGCACACAGCCCTGTTAGCCACTTAAGCTCCCCAGCTGGCCTGTTGACTGACCCATCCGAGGTTGCCCAGGCCTTTAATCTGAAATCTACTGACCTCTCTGCCCACCTTAGTAAACTACCTTCCCCTCTACAAACTAGTCCTGGACTCCGTCCCAACGGCCCGACCCTTTCCTCCTCCCCCTCTGCTCCTACCCCCCTTCTACTTTAGGGCCATCTCCCCAAAAGACACCATCAAACTCCAAAAGAGTCTTCCAAATAGGGGCTGCCCTGGCACTGACTGCCTCTACCCCTCCCTGCTTAAGCTCATTTCTCCAGCTATCACCAAGCCCCTCACCTTCATCTTAAGTCTAGCACTGACTACCTCAACCATGCCAGACTCATGGAAGACTGCCAAAGTTGAATCAATATTTAAAGCTGATGACCCCTTTTCCTTGGATAATTAAAGGCCTATTTCCATCCTTCCCCACCTGAGAAAGCTACTTGAGAAAATTGTTCATCGTCAACTATTCGATCACGACGGGAAGTACAACCTTATTTGCAGTCAACAACACGGTTTCTGTGCTAACCATAGCACCACATCTGCCCTGGCACACTTTACTGACCATGTCTTTAGGAACATGAACCGGGGGAGAGTGACTGGTGCTGTAATTGTGGACCTGACCAAGGCCTTCAACCTTGTCAACCACTCCCTTCTTCACACCAGACTCCATTTGCTTGGTTGCTCCAATGAGACATCCTTATGGTTCCGGAGCTATCGCTCTGGGTGTTCCCAATTGGTGTGCCTTGGTACTGCCACCTCTCCCGCTTTGACCATATCCACCAGCATCCCCCAGGGCTCCATCCTGGGTCACCCTACTGTTTTCTACTTTTATCAATGCCCTCCCCTGATTGCCTTAACTGCGATGCTCTACTATATGCGGACGATCTTGTGCTTTTCCATAGTGACAAGTCCCTAACCGATATATCCTCCATACTTACCCAAAACTATGGCTCAGCCTAAGTCTGATTTTTGTCTAACATGCTCCTGGTAAATGAATATTAAAAAAAAAAAAAAAAAAAAAGCATTGCTCCTTGGGTCCAAACCTTACCTGGCTAACATCCTTAAATCCAATTCCTCCCTCACTGTGCTCTCACCCGATGATCCTGCCCTGCAGAATGTCCCTAATTTCAAATATCTGGGAGTTACCCTTGACCCTACCCTCTCCTACACGGAGCATACTACAAAGAGCATAGAAACACAGACTTTGACAACAAATTAGGACCGCTTGGACAACCTAGTCTGCCCATTTCCCTCTACTGGATAAGCTGCAGATCCTAGTTAACCAACAGTCTATTTCTTCCTAGAAACCACAAGAATTGCCTTATGTCTGTGCCATGCATTCATGAATTCCCCAACTGTTTGTGACCCCACAACCTCCTCAGGAAGGCCATTCCGTGCATCCACCACCGTCTCTGTGAAAAAAATACTTCCTCACATTGCCACTGAGCCATCCCCCCTCTATATTCAAATTGTGTCCCTTTGTTCTTGCACATCTCTTTTTCTGAAAGATGCTACCCTCTTGAAATCTGCTGATTCCCTTGAGGTACTTAAAAGTTTCTATCATGTCCCTCCTTTCCTCAAGGGTATACATATTAAACTCCTTTAGTCTTTCCTCGTATGGCTTCTGTTGCAGACCCTGCACCATTTTAGCTGCCCTCCTCTAGACTGCCTCCATCCTGTCTATGTCCTTGAGTAGATGGAGTCTCCAGAACTGGATGCAGTACTCCAGATGGGGTCTCACCAACTGTCTGTACAGAGGTATAACAACTTCCTGTTTTCTACTGGTGATGCCTCTCCTTATACATCCCAGTATCCCCCAGCCATCCCTACTGCCTTCTCACATTGCTTGCTAACCTTTAGGTCATCTGATGTGATTACCCCCAGGTCCCTTTCCATTTCTGTTGTTGTTACTACCCCCATTGTGTACTCTTCCCCTGGGTTTTTGTTTCCCAGGTGCATTACTTCGCATTTCTTTGCACTGAATCCAAGCTGCCATACTTTTGACCATTCCCCCAACCTTGCCAAGTCCCTTCTCATCCTTTCCACACCCACTTGTGTATCAACTCTGTTGCAGATCTTTGTGTCGTCTGCAAAGAGGCATACTTTTCCTTCTAGTCCCTCTGCAATATCACTTATAAAGACATTAAAAAGGACCGGACCCAGTACTGAATCCTGTGGTACCTCACCAGTAAACCCCCTTTCACTGTGGACTCCGTATACTATTACCGTTTGTGTCCTGTTGTCCAGCCAATGTTTTATAAAGGCTATCACCCTGGGACCCACACCCAAGCTGGCTAATTTGTTTATTAATCTTATGTGTGGGACTGGGTCAAATGCCTTGCTAAAGTCTAGGAAGGCCATGTCCACAGCCCCTCCCTGGTCTACTACTTTGGTCACCCAGTCAAAGAAATTGATTAGATTCATCTGACATGACTTTCCCGCTCTGAATCCAAGCTGCCCTGGGTCCTGTGGACCACTGGCCTCTAGGTACTCAACAGTTCTTTCCTTCAGAACGGATTCCATCATTTTCCCTACCACTGAGGTCAAACTGACAAGGTCTGTAGTTTCCTGCCTCTGTGTTGTTCCCACTTTTGCGAAGTGGAATCACATCCGCCCTCCTCCAGTCCCCAGGTACCACACCATCCTCCCATGATTTGCTAAAAAGGGTAGTCAATGGAGTCACTAGTTCTCCCCTTAATTCTTTTAGAATTATGGGGTAAATCCCGTCAGGCCCCATTGCTTTGTCCACCTTCAGTTTTAGGAGTTCTTTCAGAACCCTTTCTTCTGTGAAAGGACTGGGATTGACGCCCCTAACCAGAGTGCTTCTATTGATTGGATTGGGTACCTCCCCCTCCTCTTCTTTTGTGAATACTGAAGTATTCGTTCGTTATCCCTGCTTTTTCACTGTCCCTCTCTGCCCACCCACTGTCCCCTTTATTCAGCCCCACTATCCCTCCCTTTGTCTTCCTTTGCTCCCTAATGTACCTATGAAAGGTTTTATCCCCCCTCTTAACCGAGTTGGCTATCTTATTCTCAGTTTGGGCCTTTGCTATTCTGACTGCCTTCCCCACTTCTTTCTGCTCTAACTGGTACAGTCCTCTGTCCTGCTCCTTCTGTGTTTCCTTATACTTCCTAAACGCGATCTTTTTCTCCCTAACCTTCCCCGCCACCTCTTTTGAGAATCATAGTGTTTTTTTTTCTTTCATTTTGATTTATTTGCTTCACACAATGGCTTGTTGCCTCTGTGATGGCAGTTTTGATGTTTCCCCATTGTTGCTACACCCCTCCTCCTTGCCTGTTTGCTAGTGCTTTTCTGAGGCACTCTCCCATTTTGACAAAGTCAGCCCCTCCTGAAGTCCCGTACCCTCACTTGTGTATGGCTTGATTCTGCAGATGAGTTTATCATGAACCACATGGTTTGGTGCTCACTTGTTCCCAGATGGCTATCCACTTCTAGATCTGAGATCCTCTCTCTATCCCATTTGAGAGTACCAGGTCTAAGACTGCTCCCTCCCGAGTGGGTTCCAACACTAGTTGTCTGAGGTATGCCCCCTGTAGGGCATCGAGAATGGCCCTGCGTTTGCATGTGGCTACAGCAAAGGTGCTCCAGTTAACATCTAGCATATTCGGGTCCCCTATCAACAATGTCTCCCCTTTCTCTGCCATCCTAAGAATGCCTTCTATCATTTCCTTGTCTGTTTCCTTCCCCTGAGATGGGGGTCTGTATACAACCCCTGTGCAGATTGTGGTGCCATTTCCAGTCTCCAGGGTGACCCACAGTGCCTCCTCTCCTCCCTATTTACACTTGTTCCGTTGCTTTGATTCCTTCCCTTACATAGAGAGCGACTCCTCCTCCTCTTCTGCCCTCCCTGTCTCTCCTGTAGATTGTGTACCCTGGTATGTTGACATCCCAGTCATGGTTCTCTGTGTACCACGTTTCTGTGACAGCCACGATATCCAGGCATCTCTCTTCCATCAAGGCCAACAGTTCAGGGAGCTTGTTACCTAGACTGCGAGCACTGGTACTCATTACCCTCTATTTTTTGATGGCCTTACCCCTCTTTGTCCTATCCCTGTCCTTACTGCCTTTGCCTTTTTCTCCATTTACCCCTGCCCTTCTCCCTAGTGACATCTCTATCTTGGTGTTTACCTCACTAACTACCCTGATTTTTTTTTTTTGGGGGGTCTAGGATTTCCCTGCTTCTTTTCAGTGTCTCCCCCCTTGGCTAGTTTAAATGCTTTGCCACTGACGCATTTAAACCTATCACCTAGCATCCTGGTTCCCCTCCTGGACAGATGCAGCCCATCATGCCAGTATAGGCCTACATCCCTCCAGGTGGACCCCCAGTCCCCAATGAAGCCAAAACCCTGAGCTCTGCACCAATTTTTCAACCATTGATTGAATCCCGTGGTGCGGAGCACCCTAGTCTCACCCATGCCATAGACAGACAGCACTCTGAGAAGGTTACAGGTAAAAGCATTGTCTAAGGCCCCTCCCCAACTCCACAAACTCCTCCTCCACTGTTCTGATCCCTTTCCCAGCCAAGTCATTCATCCCTAGGTGGACAGTGACATCCAGCTCTCTCCCCCATGCAACTGCTCCCATGATCCTGAAGATTCGCTCCCTGTCCCTCCAAGCCATGGCACCAGGCAGGCACCTTACCTCCCTTTCCTCTCCCTCCCCCATGTCAATTTCATTCAATGTAGGATAAACCAGAAACTCAGGGTCGCCTATTGATTAAAGCATTACCTGACCCCTGAGGCCCACCTAGCCATCATCCAAGGAAATCTGCTCCCCCATTATCGACTACTGCTCCCCCATCTACTCACATGTGTCCGCTGCACTGCAAGCAAGACTTAATTCAGTATACAACAACATCTGTCATTTCACTCTTCTGGCTCCATACTCAACTCATCACTGTGATCTCCATCAGCTGGTAAGGTGACTTTCACTCTAAGGCCGTTTCAGCTATGTTCTCGGCTGTATCGTTGATAACCCTTTCAGAGGGGGGTGTAGAGTCCCCCTACTTATCCCTCCTCACGGCCGGGGCCACGCCCTAGGTGTCTGCGTGAATCAACAGTTCCCCCTTGAGGTCCCTCATGTCTCACCATTATGGGGGGTTAAGCCCTATCTGTCACTGCCCCCTCACTGTGGAACAGTATCCCCGTGCCCCTTAGGTCGACCAGAATGCACTTCAGCTTCAAATCCCATTTCAAAACATGGTTGATGTCCAAAGCAAATGCTATTGCTCTCCTGGGTGATCTCTCTCCACCTCCTCCGTCATGCTTCCAGTGCTCTTCCCCTACCCTCCCTGTGGTTATAACGCCCCCATGTCTTGGGGTGTATCCACCTTCTGTTCACCCCTGCTCCTTCCTCTAATTAGTACCAGCATTTGGAGCCCATTCTATTGTGTATGCCATCTAATACTTACTATTATGTTACTCACAGTGACCTCTGACTCCTGATCCTCAAGTGCACTTGTAACCTGCACTGTACTGCCTTAACCTTTTCTACACACTCCCCCTTGGAGTGTTTTGCCTGAAATTATGCATGCATAATATTGTAATGTACATCTCTAATTTGCTTTTGTAAACTGTATTGTATTTTCTTGTACTGAGCCATCTTGTTTGACCCGGGTCGTGCCCGAAAACGGTCCTCTGGATCAATGCACTTACCCGATAATCAAAGACATAAATAAATAAATATAAATAAATAAATACTGGATATGGCAGAGGGAAGAAGAGTGCCAGGCTCTGCCTGAGGCCTACAGGCTTAGAGGATGTCCTCTAACTTTAGCCCCTCCTATTGTAGTCCCTTCAAAAGAGGAGGACATGGAAAATGGACTGTGACATATCATTAGCAAAGCCAGCCACCCTGAGCCAGACATGTCTCCTGAGACATGGGTCAGAGGCAACTGCCTTGCCTGACCGCCTCTGAGATGTCAAAGGTCTAATGCAGGAATGTGTGCCTACCGCTGCTGTAGCTGGGGTTCAGAGCTACTAAGGTAACTTAACCAACTACATCAGCTGTCCAGAGGGCATGCTGGCCTATGGTTTACAACCCCCAGGCCTAGATATGTCTGAGACCAATGATCTTTTGCCCTGGACCTCCAGCTCCCTAGGTTCAATATGAGGCTTTGCCCTGGGAAAGCTCTTACGACCACAAGGATGTCTGCCCAAAGACCCTGAACCCACCCTTCTAAATGTGGCAGGAATCCTGTTTGGCCTATGACAAACAATAAGGCTGGCATCCTCCCAGATAAACAGGGTGAGAGGGATAATAATGGAACTGGGATCAAACCTTGGAAATGGCCTGTCCCTGTAAGGCAAGTCCCCTAGCAGCCTGTCAAAGGCTGCATTATGCATATGAAAGATGGGACCTCAGGGAGGACCTGGTTGTAATATACTGGGACCTCTCTCCTTGAGGACACAGTGGTCTAGAGGGGCTTTGCCACAGTCTTCCTCCCGGTCTGCAACCTGTACGATAGGGACAAGATGGCACACCTGGGTGATGTCGACGTGGTTAACAGAGTGCAAGGAGTGAGTCCGTAGGACCGTTGATGCTCAGAAAGTGAGCTGGTGTCATGGCCTAGGAGGCGTCACCGTGAGGTTGCATTTTAAATGCCTTGTCAACAGGATTCTGGTTACATGAGGAGGAGATACTAGGTGTCCTAGCATATCCGTACGGGGCTAGAGTACTGCCTGGACATCAGCGCTCGAGTAGTCAGCAAGAACATCACTGCAGGCCGGTCCAGTGGTGCTGAAGGTTTAGGCACCAGTCACCACACCTCACACCACACCGGCAACCCGGGTTTGAGAACAAGCCCGGGCCATCAGGGTTCGGCAGGGGAGGAGTAGGATTGAGTGTCAGGAGGACAGCTCTCCTCTCCTGGGGTGAGTGGGTTCTCCTGCGTGCTGCACTACCAACATCTGGAGGAGGGAGGGAGGTTGCAGTCAGCGTGGGGACGTGCAAGGGGATTGGGTGGCAGCGGGTGTCTTTCACCCAGGCACGGGAGCGTGCCTGGTGTGAGTAGGACGCCATTGCACGTCCGCGCCTGAGCAACACACACAGCACAAAAAAGCCCTTTGCGGAGCCATGGAGATGATGGGGATCCCAGGGGCAGGTCCACATCCCAACGCCGGCCCAGCGTACCAGTGAACTCCCTGGCCGACCCGACGCCAGGTTGGTCCCTCTAATCCTGGTACCGGCCACCATGGGAAGGCGGACTCACCCCGAGGGGTGATCCGGGGGGTGGGGCTGGGCCTGCCTGGGCAGTCAGGAGAGTTCACTGGCATGCGAGGGTTCAGGCAGGGAGTAGACACCCCGCCGAGTGAGTATCCTGGAAGGATATGTCCGTGCCGCAGGGTGAATAAATAAGTTCTACAAATAACAAACAAAAACAAAAGACCACCACTGCTTGCTGACAGGGGAGGTGGAGGTGACACCACCGTTGAGGAATACTGCCTTGACATTGTGCTTGTGTTGTCAAAAGGAGCACCAGAGCATGCTGACGGGAAAGGCACGGGCCCCACTGTCAATGGATAACAGCTATGTGTGTCAATGGTGGGGGTAGAGATAGCTATGTATGTCAACGGTGGAGGTAGAGATGCCACCTGCGATATCAGAAGGCTGTAGATGTCGACAGGGGAGGCAAAGGAACTGATGTGAAAGACTTGGTATGAAAGCATGTCGATGGGGGAGGCAGAGGCGCCGTCGATGCTGAAGAGCCAGTCTGAATATAGGTTAATCGGGGAGCAAAAGCGCCCCCCCCCCGATGAAATTATATTATTAGCCGGAACAAGGAAGTCGACGGGGAGGCAAAGGCGCCACCATTGGCATCACCATAAAGCTGCAATACCCAGTACAGGATGCCCCCGGACACCGACCTTGGCGTCCTGCTTGGTAGTCGGAGGTATGAGGGGGGGCAGGTATCGACGCCATGGTGAGAGACGTCTGAACAGAAGGTCGTCCCTAGGTAAGTGACGGGGTGACCAGCGGCACACCTGGGGTAGGCCTTTCCCTGCCCTGATCCCGTGGCTCTTGCTCGATGCTCCCGCTGCCTTCAGAGGTTAGTGGCCTGCTGATCATGAAAGATGGCCACCACCAGTCTCTCTGAGTTACTTCCTCTTTTCTAATCATGAGAGTATGTCAGCAGTTCTTTTGACGACATGCAGGTTGCCAAAAATATAGCAAAAACAAATCTTTTTATTGACGAAAAAAGAAAAACAGTGGCAAAAGCAGCAGTGTTTCCACAGTACTCTGACAAGCACTGATCGATGGCAGGACAAGAATTGAGGAGAGAAAGGGACCGCCCACGTTTATATAGGGAAAGGTGATGTAGGAAGTCACCGTGGGTGACCCCTAGTGGACTGCATGCAAAAGTTTTCATGTGGTCCTATTGCCAGGTGACTATAAGTTTCATAGGTGTCGCCTGATGAAAGACATATCCTCAAATAAGATATGTTTTTATTTTTTCTTGGTAGGTACTGGTTTCAACACCTGCTCCAAGGCTTTTTTATTTGTATTTTTACCATCACAGGAGTCAGGGTCCCTCTCAGGACACCCTGGGACCTTTATCATCTTTACCTTGCTTGTCAGATGACTGAGCAGCTTTATCTTTTGAGTCTATCCCCTCTGACAGGGAATGCTGCTTATGAGAATAAATGCCTCAAATGTGTGCTTTCTACCATCATTTGGGGCTCCTTGGTGCCTTTATTGTGCTTAGGTGACATAGATGCAGACTGAGAAGCCATAAGCTCTTCTCTTTACAAAGCTCTTTTCTTTAGAGTTTTTGGGCAAAACCTTTGAAAAAGGACACCTTTTTTAAAACTATACTCTAGCCCCAGGCCCCTTAAACCAAGCTCATGGTAGTCTGCCTTTGTCAGGAGCTTTAAAAAAAAAAAAATGAAAATTACGTACCTACCGTACTTCTTGATCTTTCTGTGTATCTTCACCATTCCTCACTACTGGGATATCTGGCCGGAGCCAGGACCCAGCGGGGGCCCTTTGTTTTTGGGAGACTGAGTCGATGCAGGGGCAGCGCCGCCTCCGAGGCCATCTGTTATATAGCGCCATAAGTTAGTTGCTATCTGTTGCCCACTCCGCTTTAGCCCCAGTTCTGAATGCCGCAAGAAAGACAGGAAGGGATGGGGGGTGGGGCAAGGATGCCAAAGGGATAAAGAAAAGGAAAGGACATAAAAACTGAAAGAGAAATAAATGACTGAGAGGACAGCAAAAAGACAGAGAGAGCAGCCTAAGGGATTTGGATAGGAAGGGGCCCCAATCTCTTAGTGAAAGAAAGGGTAGAGAAGGGAGGGAAGAAAGAGGGGAATGAAGGTGGAAGAAGGGGAGGACACCGCCCCACTCAACCCAGACGCCTGGACCTTGAGAGGGATAGCACAGATTGCAGAGTGAGAAGAGAAGAGAAGACACAGGAGTTCCCCCTACACAGCCAGGGTGGTCCCAAAAGGGACCAGAGTTAAGGGAAAAATGACTCGAAGTTGAATCAGGCCAAGACAGGTCAGATGGCATCCACCCCTCCTGACAAATTAAAACAGAATGTCCCCAAAGGGGAGATAAATAAGGCACAGGGAAAAAAAAAAATCGGAAGCCTACCCCTGCTGAAACTAGTAGGGAGAAAAGTGTAGAGAGAACGCCTTAAGGAAAAGGAGGAGACGCCCCAAAGGGGCATTAATAAATAATGAAGGGATTGCTGAGAGGGTACTCAGGGGTTTCCCATCTCCCTCCCCATCTTGGAACAGCAGAAAGCCGAACTTTAAGAGGCAGGGGAGGGGAGAGAGAGAGAGAGAGAGAGAGAGAGAAGACCTCGAGACCCCTGAGCAAAAACTCCTCCCTGTCGGTCTCCAGAAGTCCTCCCTCCTCCTAACCACAAGGGAGAGGAGGAAGAGGAGAGGTGCTGAAACACAAGAAAGAGAGACACAGAGGAAGGAGGATCGACCAGAGACAGAGGCCCCAGGGAGAAGGAGAGCAGGATTTAGTGATGAATGGTGAAGATACACAGACAGATCAAGAATTACAGTAGGTATGCAATTTTCATATCTTCTCTGTGTCAGTCTTCACCATTCATCACTACTTGGGTGAGTACCGAGCCCCCCGAAGTGGGGTCCAGCATCTCCCAAAGGAACAGAGTCCCTTAACCTCCAGTGGGGGAGACACCAAACAGGAGAGCCCATACAGGCCTGGTGAGACAGGGATCTCCTCACAGGAGATGGAAGGCGCCCCTGAAGCTGCTGCCTCACCCTACGGGAGAAAAGAGGAGTTCTCTAGAAAGTGCAAGAAATCACCATACGCCAGGCCAAGGATGACAACCGGGAAAGGTGAAGCCATGCCGACTGCCTAGTGCAGATCGCTGCTTCACTAGCATCATATGATGCCCTTGCCTGGTGCCTTGCAAGCTCCAGGCCCTGTGCAGAGAGGACAATGGCTTGCCTGGTTTCCTCCAAATCAGGCATAGAGGCTAGAAGTTGTTCTAGCCTGGACCACAAGTACCTGTTGTAGGTAGCATGGTGGGCCTGATGAGCTGCCACACTGAGCAGAAACCGTGCCGAGGAGAAGGTTCTCCTCCCCCAGAAGAAAAAGTCTGAAGAATCCGAGTCTGGGGGCCAGTCACGGCCTTGGGTTCTATGTCCAGAGGGGGTGTCAAAGAGCATCACGCCTCAAAAGGGGTGAGGAAGGGCTCCTGGAGACCCCAGGAGGGCACAACATCTCTGGTGGAGGTCCTTTGGGGCTGGAACAGAGGAGAAGGGATGCCGCCAGACTGGAAGGGAACAGGCTAGGCAGAAACCGCGAGGCTGGCCACACTGAACTCGCCTAAGAAGGCGTGCGCCAACCAGTCTGGATTGCTTTCACTAAGGGTGGAGATGTGGAGCTCATCAAGCATCCCCGAAAGGAAGAGCACTGATAAGCAGTGAGATCAGCCGTTGGGGAAAGGTGGATGGAGAGTTCCTCTCCCTCAGAGGAGGAAGATGAGGAAGCTGACGAGTCCGGAGATTCAGGGTCAGGCTGCACTGGAGAGTGGTGAAACACCTGCTCGTCCATGGCTCCAAAATAGGCAGGGAAAAGTGCAGCTGAAGCCCTGAACTGCTCCCAGGTAAGGGATCCTGTAGGACCGGGAACACATGGGAAAGGAGGAGGAGGAGGCAGAGGCACGGGGAGCAAGCACCTCCGAGGAGAAGCACAGCCTCTGCTTGGGTAGGAGGACCGAGCGGATGATCCCAACTAAGAGGGAGACCTGTGGTCCCAGCAGATAAGAAAAAATTACTCACCTTAGTAATGTTGTTTCTTCTAATGGAGTCTTGCTATATTATGACTATTGCAGTTTGTCCCACCATTAGAACTGCTCCGGAGGTGAAAGAGTTAACTTCCATGCAGAGCATGGAACTTAGAGCTGAAGTCGCTAGAAAAGCTCTGTCTGGGATATTTCAAACCGAAACTGTCAGATCTTTACGAGCAAAACTCACTAAGGTTCTGTGTGGAAGCTGTAACTACACTAGCCAACTGGCTACTAAAATATTAACACATTTTCCTGGTCCCAACACCAAGACTCAAGTCAGGGACCAGAAAGATAAGATAAAATAAAACACAACACCCAAACACCCCAAAAAGAAGGGGTGGAAAACATAAAAGGGGGCAACAATAAGTGCCAACAGTGGACTGCCCACCCCATACCCGAAGTAGAAGTTCTGAGAGGGGCAGAGGGGGGAGGTCATAATATAGCAAGACTCCATTAGAAGAAACAACATTACTAAGGTAAGTAATTTTTTCTTCAAACAACATGAAGTCTTGCTATATTATGACTATTGCAGACTACACAGCAGTACCTCCATGGAGGAGGGACAGAACCTACTTAGGGAATAGGCTCTGAAGCACGGCTGTGCCAAACTGATCATCCCTCCTGGCCTGGATATCCAGGGAGTAATGCTTGGTGAAAGTGTGTACTGTTTTCCAAGTAGCTGCTTGACATATCTCTAAGATAGGGATGTCTCTGGCAGCAGCTAGAGACGCAGCTGTACCTCTGGTAGAGTGAGCCCTCAGGCCTGAAGGGGGAACCTTACCCAGTTTTTGATAGCAAAATTGGATACAAGAGACAATCCACCTGGCAATGAATCTCTTAGTGGCAGGTTTCCCTTTCCCAACCTCACCATAAGTGAGCAATAGTTGGAGGGAGTCAAACCTGTGACCCTTGGTACGCTCTATGTAGTAACTTAGGGCCCTCTTAACATCTAAGCTGTGCAGCCTCCTCTCATCAGAGGAGGAATGGTCAGTGAAGAACACTGGAAGTGAAATAGATTGGTTAAGGTGGAAATCTGAAACCACCTTAGGCAAAAACTTCCTGTTAGTCCTGAGGACTAGCTTATCCCTGTGAAAGGAAATAAAGTCAGTCTCCACTGATAAAGCCTGTAACTCACTTATGCACCTGGCAGAAGTGATGGCTACTAAAAATACAGTTTTCCAAGTCAAGTACTTAAGCTCTGCCGAAGACAGAGGTTCAAAGGGGGGTTGCATCAGCTGAGCAATGCAAACATTAAGATCCCAGGCAGGGGCAGGGTCCCTGAATGGTGGATTGGGATGAAGCAATCCCCTAAAAAACTTGGAAAATACAGGGTGAGCAGAAAGAGAAGAGGGCTTCCCTGCTGAAATAAAAGCAGAGACAGCTACCAAATGCACTTTCAGGGTAGCTGGTCTCAGTCCCAAAGAATTAAGATGGACCATATAGTCCAAAACAGTGGGCAAATCAGCAGATTCCGGAGAAATATGCTTCCCAGAACACCATATGGAAAACCTTTTCCACTTGGAGTTATAGGTAGCCCTAGGAAGGCTTCCTAGAAGTTTTCAAGATTTTGAGAACACCTTGGAGAAAGTTGTAGATCAGCAACTCTAACTCCTCAAGAGCCAGGCCTTGAGGTTGAGGGATTTGAGATTCGGATACCAGACTCTCCCCTGGGCACAGGTTAACAGATTGTGGTTCCTGGGGAGACACAGGGGAAGATGGACTGCTAAGGACAGAAGGAGTGGGTACCAGGGCTGCCTGGCCCAGTCTGGAGCAATCAGGATCATCTTGCAGGGCTGAGATCTGATTTTGACTAGCACCTTGAACAGGAGAGGGAAGGGGGAAGGCATAGAGAAACTTCCCTTCCCAATCGAGGAGAAAGGCATCCAGGGGGACTGAGCCCAACACTGGGGGCCTGCAACAAAAAAGTGGAAGTTGATGATTGTCTGGGGCTGCAAAAAGATCTACCTGAGGGGTGCCCCATCTGGCAAAAACTATCCCCAGTACTTGGGGATCCAGTGACCATTCGTGATAGCCCTGGGAAATCCTACTGAGAGCATCTGCCAGGACATTGTCCTTGCCTGGGAGGTGAACTGCTATGAGGGAAGTGTTCAGGGAATAAGCCAGAGACCACAACTTCATCGCCTCGGTGCACAAGGCCGAAGACCGAGTGCCCCCTTGTTTGCTGATGTACCACATTGTAGTGGTGTTGTCTGTTCTGACCTGTACCACCTTGTTCTGAACAGATGCAGAAAAAACCTGAAGTGCTAGAAAAACAGCTCTGAGTTCCAACAGATTGATGTGGAGCAGAGATTCCTGAGGGGACCACAACCCCTGGCTGGAGAGGTCACCCATGTGAGCTCCCCATCCCAAGAGGGACGCATCTGTAGTAAGGGTCAAGGAGTGAGACAGAGGGATGAAGGACACCCCTTGTCTCAGGTTGCTCTGATCCTGCCACCACTGAAGGGCCTGGATCAGGGTTCGAGTCACTGGGATTAACTTGGATAGGGAATCTCTTCTTTGAGACCAAAAGGCTCTCAAATGGAACTGAATGTCCTCATCTGAAATCTTGCTCCTTGCACTACAGCTGTGGAAGCAGCCATGTGTCCTAGCAGCTGTAGGAAATGCCTTGCTGGTAGAGAGACCTGCAGAGTGAAGGACGAGGCCAGGGCCACCAGGGTCCTTACCATTTTTAGGGGAAGGAAGGCTCTGGCCTGTTTTGTGTCCAGTTCTGCGCCTATAAAGGTGAGTACCTGGACAGGTTCCAGAACTGACTTTGGAAGACTGAGAAGAAAGCCCAGAGAGGTAAGCAGCTGCTGGGTAACTTGCAGGTGTGATTTGACCTGGTCTGGAGACTGACCCACAATGAGCCAGTCGTCCAGGTAGCTAAAGATGGCAATCTTTGCCTTCTTAAATGAGCAACTGCTACTGCCAGACATTTTGTGAATACCCTTGGGGCAGAGGTAAGGCCGAAGGGCATTGCTCTGAACTGATAATGGCCTGAGGGCAGTTCGAATCTGAGGTACTTTTGGTGGGAGCTTCTGATAAGAACATGGAAGTAGGCATCCTTGAGGTCCAGGGAAGCTAGCCAGTCCCCTGGCTTTAGGGAGGGTAAAATCATTCCCAGAGTCACCATTTTGAATTTTGGTTTTAAAAGGTGCTTGTTCAGATATCTTAGGTCCAGGATGGGCCGCCACTCTCCTTTCATTTTTGGGGTAAGGAAGTACCTGGAGTACAGACCCTTGCCCTGGTGTAGGGGAGAAACCCTTTCTACAGCTCTGAGAGCCAGGAGGGTTGAGACTTCTGTTTCCAAGGCAAGAGTCTCTAGAGGGTTTGCAGGTGGAAAAGATCTGATTCTCATCTTTGGAAATTTTTTGAAGCTGAGAACCAGACCCTGGCTTACTACTTCCAGGACCCACTTGTCTGATGTTAAAGACTCCCAGTCCTGGACAAAGTAAGCCAGCCTGCCCCTACAGGTAATGGAGAACCGGCCCTGGGCATCCCATCAGGGTGCCTGTTTGGCAGGGGCTTTAGGCTGAGGGGTGGGAGCAGGCCTGCTTGTACCCCGTCTGCCTCTCCCTCTGAAGAACCCCCTCTGAACATAAGCTGAAGAGGAGGCCTGGGTCTGGTAAAAGGCCTGTGAAAAGGCCTGCCTCTACCCCTGGGGCTGCCTCTGAGGAGTGGCTTGTGCTCCTTGGCTTGTGCACTCCTATAAGTGGTTCTATATTCATCCATTTTTCATATAATTCTCTGTCTGCTCCCCAAACAGAGAATTCTCCCACCACAGGAAAATCCATAGCCTTAGCCTGGGTATCCTGTGACAAAGTAGTACACCTGAGCCAAGCCAATCTACGAAAGCCACAGATGTAGCCATGACTCTAGAGGATACATCATTAGAACCCACTGCAGCATGGAATTGCACCTTAGATGCCTCAATATCATCAGCAGCCACCTGCTCCAGCTCCTCGCAAGCTGGCTAGGGGCCTGTTTGGCTAAAGCCATGACAGTATCCCATCTAGATTTTTGGTATCTCGCAACATAAGCCATATAGTTTGCTTGTCTGAGTCCCAAGGACGCTGCCATGTATTGTTTTTTAGCCATGGCATCAATCTTCCTGGAGTCCTTGTCAGGAGGATGTGAAGCCAGGGGAATATTAGCCTTATCACAGGCTGCAGCCTGAACTACCCCAACATGGCTGCATTGCTGTGAAAGAAATTCTGTATCAGGACCTGACAAAGTGTACCTCCTGTCCATCTTTTTATTCACAGGAGGCACAGAATTAGGAGCTTTTAACATTTTTATTGTTTGTTTCCTAAAGGATTTATGTAAAGGAATAGACAATCTCCTGGACTCTGGGATATCCATCATCTCTACAAAGTCAGGCTCATCTTGCTCATCCACAGCCTCCTCCAAAGGAAGCTGGAGGGTTTCAGCAACTTTTTTATAAAACAGAAAATGAGAAGGGGACTCAGCAAGCCTAGGGGGAGATTCTCCTAAAAGTCTGTCTGGGGAGATGTCCGGTTCAATGGGCACATCCAGACTTTCAAAGTCACATTCATACTGTTCAAAATCATCCTCCCCCTCCTCTGGTTCATAAAACTCCACTATATCATATTCTTGAACCGGTGGAACCAGCTGAACCGACCTTTTGCCAGATAGTGGCAGTTCGGACGGAACCGGGGAAAGTGACTGGACAATTTGTATTGCCCTGGCTATCTCTGCAGCAGTTGGAGAAGGGATTTTTGACTCCACACCTGCTGACTTTCTAGTTCTCTTTGCTGGAACTGGCTCCTCAGAGTCGACTACGTTTGCCGAGGAGTCTGGCCCTGGTCAGAGGCACTCCCTCCGGTTTCGGCTGGCACCAAACCGGGCTGGCCATCCGGTCAGTGGACTTTTTGGCCTCGCCCTGAGTTCTACCAACTCTCTTATCTAGGGTAGCTGCAGGGAAATTCTTGCAAATCTGGCAGTCTGCATTGAGGTGGTCAAACCCCAGACAATAAACACATGTGGTGTGTGGGTCAGCCTTGGCAAAGGCTTCCCCACAGATGCTACAGTGTTGAAACCCAGTGGGCCTGGTTTTCTTTTGGGTTTCTCAGACATAATGCCAGCCTAACCAAAAACTTGCCTTTTTTTTCCGCAGTGCCAGGCAAGACACCCTTATTGGTTCCCAACCGTGTCACGGGTCATGGAAAAAACCGTAATGAAATCCGTTTTTTTTAGAACCGATAAGAACCGGGAACCGCACTCTAGAAAGCCTTTAAACGCTTCAGAATGAAGTTTCAACACAATCTGATCGGTTCAAACCGAACCGATAAACATTTACAAGTTCCACACAGAAAACCTATCTATTACTTACAATACCATAGACAGAGCTTGAACCGATCGGTTTGCGGTTAAAATAATGATAATCGCGGTTGAATTTAACCGAGAAAAAACTCTTTAAACCGAGAAAATGAACCGAGCAGCAGGAGGAATCTCCGGAGTGACTGTTCAGTGAGGCGGAGTAAAGAATCTGACAGTTTCGGTTTGAAATATCCCAGACAGAGCTTTTCTAACCGAGCTCGAGCTCTAAGTTCCATGCTCTGCATGGAAGTTAACTCTTTCACCTCCGGAGCAGTTCTACTGGTGGGACAAACTGCAATAGTCATAATATAGCAAGACTTCATGTTGTTTGAAAAGCTGTTCAACCAGATCAGAATGGCTGCAGCTGTGCCCGAAGGAAGAAATCCCCCCGAGAAGTGATCGGGACCGTGCGAGTCCAAAAGGACGGCCCCTGACCTCCAAGACAGAAGTCCCTCTCAAGGGGTCTTCGGAAGAGGAGCGAGGATCCGCACTGCAACTCCTCCCAGAACCTGGGCAGGTCCCAGGGAGAGGTCGCTGCACCGAGCCCTGGCCACTCAAGCCCTCTGACTCCGAAAGGGCCCTCTTCCTCACAACCACCAGCCTAGGCAGCTGGCAGCCCCCAGCCGACCCCTGGGAGTCATCCGAAGGTGCAGCACCCTCACCTTCCTGGAAGGCTCCGGTCTGTCCCAAACTCGGAGTGGCCAGGGTCACCGAAGAAGGGGGTATCCTACATGAAGGGACAGACAGATCCGTGATCCCGGGTTGCATTGCAGTTACCACCTGGACAGCCGCAGGCTGGTCAATCCCACTGACCCCAGAAGCAACAGAATCTGCTCGGCCAACAGAAGGAGGCTGAATGGGGGCCAAGGCACTGGACTCAGAAGGATTGAAGGAGCCAGAAGGATCCAGGAGCCAGTCCGGTTCAGACCCCCCTCCTCCCCCTCAAAGTCATCCGAGGAGGAGGATGACTGAGAGGCCCAAACCCAGACCACTCCATCATCCCTCCCAGTCCCGGGGCCGAGAGCCACACCACCTCCAGCCCCAGCACCATGAACAGCACCACAGCCCGGAGCAGCACCACAATCGACGCCAAACCCCTCCCTGGCGCTGCCAACGGCACCGGAGCTGAAGGCAGCACTGGCCGCGGTGCTGCCCCCCTTCCCAGCACCACGAATGGCACTGGAGCCAGAGGTGGTGCTGACCCCTTCCCTGGCACCGCAAAAGGTGCCGCAGCCAGGGGGCACCAAGAACTAGTCTTGCGCTGCCGACGGTGCCGCTCCCATCCCCGGCACCGCAAACGGTGCTAGAGTCAGAAGCAGCGCCGACCCAGCACCATCCGGGCCCCCAGTGCCACAAGCAACATCGGAGCCACAGGTGGCGCCAACAGACAGTGTCAAGGACAGTGCCGGCCCAGGCCCCAGAGCTCGACACCAGGGGAGCCTTCGCTTCTGCGGAAGCGACTGTCAGAACGGTGCCTCCTGCCTAGCCCCCAAGAGGGCCATGCTGGGTCTCCTGCACCGCAGGAGGGACAATGCCATGTTAAGGCCAAGAAAGGCGGAGGCCCCCTCCTCTGCAGGCCATATAGGACTGTGAGGGGACCCAGAGGAAGGGGCGAGAGCCCTTACCATGGCCCACCGACTGTGAGCCTGCCCTCCAAAAGTTGGTGGAGTACGTCCAACTTTGAATGCGCACATCTCCAAGACTTGGCAATCCACTGAAAAGCAGGCGTCCCAACGATCCATATCATGGCCTGGACCTAGGTAGGAGAGGCACTGGTCATGCAGATCCGTTATGGAATAAAGACGGCCGCACGGACACTGACGCATAGGGGGCCATCCCGCTTTCGACTTTTTCTTCTTGACGAAGAGACATGACTGGATGGAAAATTAAACAAAACAAGTACTCAGCGTTGATATAAGAAAAAGGATAGATCTTACCAGCAGATTGAAGCGGCGCCAAGTAGGGCGAACAGAACTAAGAGCAAACACGAACACAACCGATGAACTAGGCTACAGACAAGGCCGCAATATTGTAGTTGAAATTCGAGGATTCCCATGAGCTCCTTATTCGATGGCAGGAGGAGAAGAAGAACTGGGGCTAAGGCGGAGTCGACAGCAGATAATGGCCAACCCGCGAGCGCTACATAACACATCAGCCTCGAGGGCGGCATCGCCCATGCACCGACTCCGCATCCCAAAAAAAAAAAAAAAGTCTCCCGCTGGGTCCTGGCTCCGGCCACATACTCAAGTAGTGATGAATGGTGAAGACTAACAGAGAAGATCAAGAAAAACAGGTTGCTCACCTGTAACAGTAGTTCTAGGAATGGTATATGTTGTTCATCCACACTGTTTGGCATGTCCCTTTCCACTTTAAATCTTGCTGGAAGTCTTCAAGCTGACTCCTCCCACCCACCCGGGTGGTACAGCCCTCAGCTCCGCCCCACGACGCCATATCTTAGCCCGCTGGAAGCCAGGTGTTGTGCATCCACAGCCAGGGAGGTCGGGTGGGTCCATGTGGATGAACAACATATACCACTCCTAGAACTAGTTATAGGTGAGTAACCTGTTTTCCTAGGAGCGTGGATATATTGTTCATCCACATTCTTTGGCAGACTCCTAGCAGTTCTCCAGGAGGAGGGAAGCAAGGTGCACAACCCCTACTTAGGGAACAGAGACTGGAGAACTGAGGCCCAATACCAGCATCCCACCATGACTCAAGGTCGATGTGGTAATGGGTAATGAAGGTGTTTGCTGACTTCCAGGTAGCAGCCCGGCAGATTTCTTGGATAGGGATGTCCCTGGAAGCAGCCACTGATGCAGTGGTATGGCAGGTAAAATGAGCTCCCCATCCCTCTGGGAGGCTCCATGCCCGCCAACTCATAACACAGACTTATGCAAGATGTAATCCACCTTGCAATAGTCTGTTTTGCTGCAGGTCTGCCAGAAGCGGCTTCATGTAGGTGACAAACAGCTGGCGAACCTCTCCCCGAATTTCCGCCGTCCACTCCTTGTAATAGGAGAGAGAGCTGACCTCAGGTCCAAAGTATGGAGCCTGTACTCTGCCTCCGAGGCGTAATTAGGGTAATAAACTGGAAGAGTTAACACCTGGTTAAAGTGAAACTCTGACACCACCTTTAGAAGGAATTTCGGGTTGGGGCACAGGACAACCTTGTCTCTGTGGAAGACCAGATAAGGAGAGTCCACCGAAAGTGCCTGGAGCTCTCCTGTCCTTCTGGCAGATGTGATAGCCACCAGGAAGGCCATCTTCCACAAGTGTGACAAGGCACACTTGTGCATCGGTTCGAATGGCTTGCCCATGAGCTTTGCCAGTACCAGCAGTAGACCACATGGAGGTGGAGGGTCCTGCGCCAAAGTCGACTGACCGGCCCGCGCCCGGTAAGCAGAGATGGCTGCTAGGTGCACCCTAAGGGTAGATGACCAAAGACCCTCTTTGGAGAGAGACCAAAGGTAGTCAAGAATGTTAGCCACTGGACAGGACAGAGAGTCCAGGCCCTTGCCCTGACACTAAATGGAAAACCTTTTCCATTTGAAGGCATAACATTTCCTGGTCGATTCCCTTTCTGGATGCCTCCACCACGGTGAGGACATTCTCGGAAAGACCCAAAGCCTGGAACTCTAGCCACTCAGGTACCAAGCTGTGAGGTGCAAGAACTGAAGGTCCGGATGGTATACCTTCCCCTGATTGAGAGAGATCAGGTCCAGGCATGCTGGAAGCCATTCCGGGGGCCCTGCAACTGAGGCTAAGGAGATCTATGATACCAGAACTGGAGCAGCCAGTCTGAAGCTACCAGGATCACCTTCGCCTTGTCCCTCCTCACCTTGAGGAGCACCTTGTGGATCAAGGGAAATGGAGGGAAGGCGTAAAGGAGGCCTGGGGTCCACGGCCTCGAGAAGGCATCCCCCCTGCAGTGAACCCTGCTGAGGAGGGCGGGCATGAAACAGTCTCAGCTTGGTGTTTTCCCTGGAGGCAAACAGTCCACCATCGGCTTGCCCCAGTGGGAGAACAGGCTGTAAGCTACCTCTGGATGGAGAGACCACTCGTGGGATGTCTCGCCTAAGTGGCTGAAAGCATCCGCCAGATGGTTTGAGGCTCCTGCCACATGGGTAGCTAGGAGATCCGTCTCCAAAAGGCTGATGAGGGTCCAGATGCGGAGCGCCTCTCTACAAAGCAGACAGGAGTGCGTGCCACCCTGTTTGATGAGTTAGTACATGGTCGTGGTATTGACCATCTGGACTTGAACCACTTGACCCCGGAGTTGAGGAGCGAAAGCTGACAGCGCCAGTCTGACTACTCTGAGCTCCAACAGATTGATGTGGTATCGGGACTCCTCGGGCGTCCAGAACCTATGAGCCCTTTTGTCCCGCATGTGGGCTCCCCAGCCCATGAGAGGTGCATCGGTCATGAGGACAGCTGTCGGCTCGGGGCAGACAAAAAGGATCCCTTCTTGCAATTGGTCTGGGGCGGTCCACCATTGGAGAGCGTCCCACATCTTCTGGGTTACAGTGATCAGTTGGTCGAAATGACTGTGGCATTGAGTCCACTGGGCGGCCAGCTCCCATTGGAGGGGGCGCATGTGCAACCGGACCCAACAGACCACAATGCCATGTAACCCAGAAGGCGCAGAATGTCCCGGGCAGGGCACAATTGCCCAACCAGAAATGACTGGGCAAAGGAGGAGAGAACCTCTGCCCTATCCGCCATGAGCCGAGCTCTCGCTTGACGAGAGTCAAGCTCTGCCCTGATGAAGCACATCACCTGGGAAGGCATGAGTTCTGACTTGGCCTTGTTGATCAGGAGGCCGAGTTGGGAGCAGGTCTGGAGAGCCAGGTCCCTGGACCTCTCCACCTCCTGTTGGGTGGGACCTGCTAAGAGCCAATCGTCGAGGTAGGGATAAATCCTGACCCCCGACACCTGAGATGGGCTGCCATCACTGCAATGCATTTGGTGAAGACCCGCGGGGCCGATGGCAGGCCAAACAGCATGACTTGGAACTCATATAGGGTCCCTTCGGCTCTGAAGTGGAGGAACTGCCGATGAGACGGATGGATTGAGACGTGAAAGAATGCGTCCTGTAGAGCCAGTGAACTGAACCACATGTTTCGCTCCAAGGATAGTATGATCTGGGACAGAGTGACCATCCGAAAGGTGCGTGACCCAAGATATTGATTCAGGTCATGCAGATCTAGAATGGGGTGCCAGCCCCCCCTCCGTCCGCTTGGGCACCAGAAAGTACCCGGAAACAAAGCCTGGGTTTGCTGGAGGATCCACCACTAGAGCTACTGCCTTGAGGAGGAGCTGAGCAATGTCATCTCGGAGAGCCGACTGAATCTGGGCAGATACTCTTTCCTCCCGAGGGGCACGGACTTGGCTTGGAGTTTACTGCTTGAATTCCAGAGGCAGTCCCTGACTGACCACTTCAAGGACCCACCTGTCCATAGTGACAGCGGACCAGGCAGAAAGGAAGTGGTGGATCCGGGCCCTCCACGGGAGGACCCAGAGCTGGCATGACGAGAGAAGGGGAGGCAGCCCCCGCCCCATCACTGAGCAGGCTTGGAGGAGGAGGATCCAGAACCCAAACCTCGGCCTCCTTTACGGGCCTGGGTAGGCCCAGGCTTGGGCCGGGGGCTTCAAGCTTCAGCCTGCTGCTGCTGCTGCCCTCCTCAAAAGGAGGGTTGCTGTGCCGCAGGGGAAGAGTGCCAAAAAGGCTTCTTCTTCTTCTTCTTGTACTGGTTCTTGCCCTAAGAACCCTTAGCAGAAGTAGCATCCAAGGTGGCACTGGACTGTTCCGTACTCTGAAGGTGACCAGCCACACCTGGGCCAAAAAGATCGGTGCCCAGGAAAGGCACATCAGCTAGTTTGTGCTGAGAATCCACCGGGAAAGGAGAAGAGTCTCAGCCAAACCCTAGAATCCCCAATGTCCAGGGCTGTCTGAAGCTGCTGTTTGGCAACAGCTCGGCCCTGATCCCAGACCTGATTGACCATGGTCTGCATGTCTGCGGGGAGGTGTGGGAGGACTTCGTCCAAACACCACAGGAGGGCATGGGAGAAACGTGCCATGACGATGACCGAACTTGTCTGACGAAGGCCTAAAGGAGAGGCCACAAAGATCTTCCTGGCCGAGTGATCCAAAAGTTTGGATTCTTTCTCGGGAGGTCAGTCCATGTCAGCAGAACTGCCAGTATGCCTGAACAAAGAGGCGGTCACCAGGCTCTCGGCCGAAGGGTGCTCTGTGAACCCCACAAGGGACCCCATGGGCACTGCATACTTGCGGGCCATGTGGGCAGACAGAGCTGGACAAGAGGCAGGGCACTGTCAAAGTTCTAAGGCCAGGCCAACAGGAAAAGCCTCCGTCAGGGTATCCCCCCTTGAGGATGTCCATGAGAGGGTACTCCACCTTTTTCTGAATCAGCTCCAGGGACATCCCTGTAGACTCAGAGATGAGGCGAAGAATGCCCTGAAAGGATGAAGGACCTTCCTCCATCTCTAACCCACCAGCCGATTTGTCATCCCCAGGATGAGAATGTAGGCCGGTCACACCTGAATCCGAGGAGTCCGGATACAGTGGTCGACTGTCCAGGTCACCCTCGACCCGCCGAGGGCAGTCTAGGGTGACAGTAACCAAAAGACGCCGGGGAAGCCCAGTGTCTAGCCTATCTTCCTTAGAAGAAACCCCTCCCACAGGCTGCTTGGGCGGTGGTTCCACCACCATCAGTGGAGAGACCAGTTTAGGCCGAACCGGAGGTTTTGCCAGCTCTGCAGGTGGGGGAACAGACTTGATCAGCTCTAAAGGAGTCTGCTTCAGCCTATGAGGCGAAAGCCAAGTAACAGCCAGGGTCGGCTTGTGCCCGGTCAAAATCAGCTGCTGCCACATGAGGTTCTCGTAGCTCCGGAGTTTTTGCCAGAGCCTCTCCTCATCCAAGGAGAACAAGGATGACCAATGGTGTTGCCTCTTTTTTGAGCACTTGTGGCTGTTCCTCAGCCTGTCGGTCGAGGGGGTCCTGGACCGTGATTGAGATCGGACGGGCCAATTCGGTCACTCAGGAGACACCGGAGGGATTGGTGACTTCCCAGGGTCGGGGACCACTTCCTCAATGGGAGTTCCAGAGGGCTGGATCTCCTCGTCCGGGAAAGTAAGGACTGGAGTCTGATCGAGAGAGTGGTTGATCAGAGTCAGCGACAATGGGTTGATCGAGTCGATGATGATTTCCACATTGTCGATCGACACGTCGGTCGACTGGCCCGATGGCAAAGCCGAGAAGCCAGCGGCTGAAGAGGCAATTTCGACCGAAGTCAAGACTCCCGGTTCCTAAGACCAACATCTCTCCCAATCCCAAGAACGTCTTCGCCGAGACGAAGATCATCCTGGGTCCTTTTCCCGCTTTCAGGACCAAGAGGAGTGCGTGCCTGCAGGACCTTCACCCTGAGTTGGGAGAGATTGGCACAACTCTCAGAAGGAACCCAAGAAGGTGGAGCCCAGGTTGAGCAGAACAAAGAAGCTCCGAGAGAAGACTCTGCTGCCAGAGCCAATTCCTACTCGAAGGCTTGCATGGGTTCCAATTGCTCGGTGGATCCCGCAGCCGCAGAAACCACCCACCGAGCCTCCTTAGATTTCACAGGAGGGTTCCGATTTTCTGGCCTCCCCAACTTCAGCCGTGCGAGACAGTCGTCAAGGACATTAAGATGAAAAGCGAGACAAAATTCGCACTTCAAGGTGTCATGGTCGACACTGGGGCAACATACGGAGGCGGTGTGGGGATCGGTGCGTGACATCTTCTGGCCGCATGAACACTGGCGAAATCCGGGTGAAGACTGGTCTTCCATAATCGAAGGCAAGTAGTCGTGATCGCTAATGCGAACTAGATGAAGTTTCAGAATAACTGAAGGTTTTCAAGCCAGGGCCAACAAAATGCAGGAGCACGAAGGAGGCAACCTGAATCTTCCAGAGAAAGGAAGATCTGGCGTAATGGGGCGGAGCCGAGGGTTATACCACCCGGGTGGGTGGGAAGAGCCAGTCTGAAGACTTCCACTAAGATTTAAAGTGGAAAGGGACATGCCAAAGAGTATGGATGAACAACATATACACAATCCTAGAAGTACAATTTTTAGGTTTGATGCACACGTGCAACAAACCTTTAGTTATGAGTGGAAGGGGATTTCAGAGGTGTGAGTCTGTGAGCCGACTGCAGTTAAAAACTAGGGGTAAAGCAGCCTAGAACAATAACCCTGCACTTTAACTGTGACACCACTCTTCTTCGGCTGAATGCACTTCAAAAGAACCAAGCCAATAAATAAGAGGGCTTCAGTCCTTTGATGTGAATGAAACTATTCAACAAACAGCTGATGGGCTGTCAACACCAGCAGCCTGTCATTAAAATCAGCAGCAGTGACAAGCTGACCAGACTACATCAGAAAATTGAGGGGAGATCTACAGAAAGTTTCAACTGTGTTGTGCCAGTCTTTATTATTTTATTACTGTTAAAGGTTTTCCTACTTCTGCCTAGTCTGTAGGCAGTTCTCTCAAATTGCAGCCTTTTTTCTCTCCTAAACTAGCAAGTCTCCTAAAGAAAATGTAACTCTTGCCTGCCTCACTGTAGTACGGAAGTTAGTCTCTTTACCGTGGCAACTTTTAAACATAGGGGAAAAAATAATAATATACCTCCGTTTCTCTCCACCAGCAAGTGTATATACATACAAACATGCGAAGAAGATGGTCATTAAGTCTGCTAGTATTGCAGGGTCCACAGCTTGAGCTAATGTCCCTGCCCTCCCTCCTCACTCCTCCCATCCTTCTTACCCTTGATCCTTACCTTCCCCCTATTCCTATCCCAGCCTCTCTTAAAGCTGCCCACTGTCTTCAACAAGATAACCTCTTCCGGCAGCACATTCCAAGTGTCCACCACCCTCTCTGTGAAGAAGCGCTTCGTGACCTCTCTCCTAAACCTCCCACCCTCCAGCTTAAGACTGTTACCCCTCGTGTTACGGTTGCCACTCAGCTTAAAGAGACTCTCCTTATCAACCTTATTTATCACTTTCAAGTACCAGAAGGTCCCAATCATGTCTGTCCTCTCTCTCTCTCTCTCTCTCTCTCTCCTGTCTTCCAGGGTGCACATGTTCAGTGCCCTCAATCTCTCCTCACATGTCTTACCCCTGCTGAACCACTATCATCTTTGTAGCCCTCCTCTGGACTTTCTCCAGCAGGTTAATGTCCTTTCTGAGGTGTGGGCAACAGTTCTGAACTCCATACTCTAGATGTGGCCTTACCAGTGACCTGTACAAAGGCAGTATAACCTCCTCTCTCTTACTACTGATCCCCCTAGATATGCATCCCAGCATCTTGTTTGCCTTTGCTGCTGCTTTCTTGCACTGCGTGGAGTGCTTCAGGTCACTAGTGATCATCACTCCTGGGTCCATCTCCTCTGATGCAGATACTCTGACTCCACCCAGGCAGTACTCTGTCCTGGGATTCTTAGTACCAATATGCATAACTATGCATTTCTTGGCACTGAAGCTTAGCTGCCAGCTCCTGGACCACCTCCCCAGCTTTTCCAGATCTTCCTGTAGGTCCTGTATCCCTTCAGCTGTGTCCACTCTCCCGCAGAGCTTGGTGTCATCTATGAATAGGCACATTTTGCCCTTAATGCCATCCCCAATATCACTGATGAATACAGTGAACAATACCAGCCCCAGCACCGAGCCCTGCGGGATCCCACTGGTTACCTCTCTGGTGCCAGATAACTCTCTCCCCCACAACCACCCTCTGAGTTCTGTCCCTCAGCCAGTTTTCCACCCATCTGACCATCTTTTTCACAGCCCCTGAGATCCAACAACTTCCTGATCAACCTTTTGTGGGGCAGAGTCAAAGGCCTTGCTGAAATCAAGACAGAGCATGTCTACTGCTTGGCCCCTGGCTAATGTCTTAGTGGCACAGTCAAATAAGTCAATCTGATTTGTTTGGCATGATCTCCCCCCATGAACCTGTGCTGCCTCGCATCTTGGAAACCATGCTCCTCTAGATATTCCACTAACCTTTCCTTTAGTATGGTCTCCATGAGCTGCCCACAATGGAGGTCAGACTGACTGGTCTGTAATTCCCTGGGTCATCCTTGGGGCCACTTTTGTGGAGGGGCACTACATGTGCTGTTCTCCAGTCCTGCGGTACCATGCCTGACTCTAGTGAACTATTAAACAGGTCTGCCAGTGGCCCTGCCAGCTCCTCAGCCAGTTTTTTTAGTACCCTTGGATGTACTCTGTCTGGGCCTGGTGATTTGTCCACCTTCAATGCCAACAGCCCCTCCCTCGCTCTATTCTCCTCTATCACTACATCTGTGTTCCCCTCCCCCCCCGCTCCTCTTTGCCCTCCTGAAGGCACTGGTCCATCCATCTCCCTGGCTCTGATGCCCGCCAGATGGCTCCTTAGCACTTCACCCATTTTCTTGAAGTCCGCCCTCCTGAAATCCAAGATTTTGGTCTTAGTCGGGATGCTTTCCCTGCCCATATCCAACAGGAACCACACTTCCACCCAGTGGCTCCCTGACCATTATTTCCTATACATGTTCCCCATTTGTGAGTATCAGATCAAGAATTGTCTCAGTTCTTGTTGGTTCAGTGACGCAGAGTCAAGAACACACTCTGCAATCCTTCCAGGATACTCCAACTCCTAGCATGTGTTGCATAATACTGCAAACAATGTTAACCTAGGCAAAGACACATTCATTCTAAACTTTTTTGTGTCTATATTACATGATGCCATTTGAAAGGTGAACCCACACATAGAACTGTGGGTATATGGATGTCACCAACTTTTGCAATCCTCTCCTGCCGCCCATTTCCTTTTTCACCACCCCTCGTCCCATAACTCTTATGTTCCCCTCCCCATGCCCTAGCCATCCATACTCATCACCCATATGCTACCCTTACCCCTTCCTTTTTAGCTCTTGCATATATACCAAGATACCAAGACCTGCCATGATCTGAGTGATGCATAAATCTTAACATGGTTATGATATTACATATATTGAAATTCAATTAAAATAACTGGCAGATCCCCACATTTATTCTGTTTTTTTCTTGTGTACAACTGTTTTCCTTGCCATGCGTTGCCTAGTGATCCCAGTATTTGCCTTCTCTCCATGGTGATCCTATGCACTTATTCTCCTAAATGCCCTGTTTATTTAGTACCCTTGATATCTGTCTAGGTGTAAAAAAACAAAATAGATTTTTCCCCAAAGTGAATCTTGTGCACTCAGCGTCGTCCATAGCATCCACTAAGAGAGCTGTTTGCCGTACCCAACATTCCTTGCACTCGCAGCCCAAGTGCCCATGTTACATCTGAGGATATACTGGTGCAAAGCATCACATCTTTGGTATTGACAAATGCTTGTTAAAACTTGAGGACCCTGTTTTCAATTTAGGCCCATCAGTCATGCCAAACACTGATGGGGCTAGAGAGAAATACATGCAGTTCCTTCACACAAAATCAGTAAAAACAATTTACTCAACAAGAAAAATGCCTAAACCCACTATAATATTAAGGAGCTACTGATGCCTCAAAGAAAACGTTGAAAAACATAATATTTAGGTAAAATTCAGCTTGCATTCCATATTCTATAGATTTCTTATCCACATTATTTATTGCTGAGGCAATTTTCATGAATACATGATCCTTATACCTCAGAGTTCATCTGCCTCTGTAGCTTATTCCCTACTTCAAGTCATAATCCTCTGTTGTGACATCACAATCTGTTGCCATGGGAGTTAACTGTGATGTCACAAGCAGTGCATTATGACTTTAGGAAGGGAGAAAGCAACAGGAATAGATGAACTCTTCGGGAGCAAAGATCCTGTTTTCATGCAGATTACATCAGTAATAAATAATGGAGAGGAGAAATCTAGAACTAATGTGAAATACAAGCCAAACTGTGTCTGAATATAATGTTTTGTTAAAGTTCTCCTAAAGGTGTCAGCTGCTCTTTAATAAAAATGCATGTGGTTAAACCTTTCTCCACAAAACGTGGTTGGTTCCCTCGGGTTGGAACAGTGCTTTACAGCAGCCTTCTTCAGTTATTGAGAACCAACCGGGAACTGGAGAAATTGCTAAAACTACTTACAATCACTAAAAAAGCTCCCTAACTAACACAGAGTATTGAGAACTAAATAAAATAGACTAGTACTGTATTAAACATAAATGTACATGTAAGACCAGAAGGGTGGAGACATCTTTGAGGCAACTGCTCTCTTCAAGTGAAGAAACAAATCTGGTGTTACGGCAGCAGGCGGAGCATGTCCACACTGCAGAGTTTGAAAGACATTTTGTATTCCAACAATTTGCATACAGTCCATCTCCAGAAAATCAAACTCCGGCAGGATAATGCTATTTGTTTAAGGCATCATTGATGGAGTCTAGCCATTAGACGTACACAATTTGCACACTGCCTTTTTGGAGTAATTCATTCCAAATTACATTTCATTAATATTTAAGGCAATTTTAATAAATGTTTTTTGTCCTGTGCTTTACAAGCAATATTCCATTACTGGACTCAACAGACGGGGGAAATACTCTTATGAGTATACTCCTCTCTTCTCCCATTGTTCTTCTGTGCACATCTATACACTGAGAAACCAGCATCTGCAAACATATCTTGCCCCTGCCCAAACAACACACCTCAAAGAAAATGACATATCACTGACAACTCCAGTCAGGCAACTAGCATGCTGGTAAGTGGGCCGCAAACTGCACTAAATTCCTGCCCATCCAGCCATTTCCTGTGTGTTTTCACCATAACTGTCGTGTGAAAATGTTTATGACGCCCCTTAAATGCCACTGGCTTTGAGCACCCACATGAGTACACTGGGCCAGATTCATAAAAGACAAATCAGGACGCAAGGCAACTTGCAGCAGAAAAAATGGTGCAAGTAGCATTTGCATCCCGAGTTGCATCCCAGTGGTAGTCACAAAGGCAGCCTGCGACATGCTGCAGGCTGCCTGCGCCCAACTGCACCAATGCGCAATAAACCTCCTTGCGACATGGCGTAAAATACAGTTACGTAAGAACTTACCGTAACAGTAGATCTTCAAGAGGATCTCTTGCAGCGGGCTATAACAATTAGGACTAACGCCGCAGGCATTAGACCCACCAGAAAAATTCACAGCTAGCAGTACCTAGCAGGGGCCGCCCCAACATCGGCCACGGTATAAAAGGGGCGGACCCAGCTCCACCCCAGTTCCCCTGCCAAGACCTGTGAATGGGCCCTGATGAGAGAAAGAAGTGAAGCCTGTAGATGATGTTCTGCACACCTCTTTCGGGGGATGGAAGGCGGGAAAGCAGCACCTGCTACAAGAGCTCCTCTCGAAGATCTACTGTTATGGTAAGTTCTCACGTAACTGTACTATCTTACTTTGAGTGGGAGCTCTTGCAGCAGGCTATAACCATTAGGACTGAACCCCAAGTAGTCCTGCACCAGGGAGGTGCATAACACCAGTAGGTGGAAAGATGGGATGATGCTGGAAAACAGCAAGTCATGATAGAAGTCCCTGAAGGACTGCCAGGCCAAAGCTGGCATGACATCTGGATGCAATGTCCAGGTTATAGTGCTTCATGAAGGTGTGCACAGAATTCCAGGTGGCAGCCGTGCATATGTCTCTGATAGAGAGATTCTTTAATGCGGCAAAGGAAGCTGTGACTCCTCTGGTGAAGTGAAGGGGGACCCCTAACCAGGCCCGGAAGGGGTTTATTGTGCTTTTCATAGGAAAACACAATGCAGTGGACAAGCCACTTGGAAATAGTCTGCTTAGACACCGGGTTGCTAGAGTGTTGTGGTGCGAAAGCCACAAACAGTTGCTCCAATTTACGGTATGCAGCTGTGCACTTAAGGTAGTACCTCAGCGCCCAGTGAACGTCCAGAGCATGAAGGAGTGCTTTTCACCTATTGGTGGGAGAAGAAAAATAAACTGGAAGGTCAACCGACTGGTTGAGGGTCAATTCCAAGACTAGTTTAGGAAGGAATTTAGGATTAGTTCTGAGGGAAACCCTTTCCCTATGAAAAATTAAATACAGCTCTTTACACATCAGAGCCTGGAGCTCGGAAACTCTTCGAGCTGAGGTAACAGCAACTGAAAAACAAACTTCTAGGAAAGGTAATGCAGCTCACAGTCTGCGGCTGGTTCAAAGGGGGGAGAGTGAGCTTCTCCAACACAAACAGGAGGTCCCAGGGTGGGAAAGGATCCCTAATCTGAGTTTTCATATGTAGAATCCCTCCTAAAAATGTGCAGGCCACATCCGGTTGGGCTAAGGTTTTGTTCCCCAAAAGGGCGTGATCTGCAGACATGGCCCACATGTGCACCTTTATGGAAGAGTAGCTCAAGCCTTGTTGATATAAGGAGAGGAGATACTGCAATGCTGAGTTCACCGGACAGGTGAGGGGGTCCAGACGGTGAGATGATGCCCATAAGCAGAAGCACTTCCACTTCATAGCATAAGTGGGGCGAGTAGAGGGCTTCCTCGCCGAGACAAGGACATCCGCCACCTCCTGGGAGACCCCGTACCTGGACTTTGCTACATCTGTAGGAGCCAAGCATGAAAGTGTAAACACCTGAGATCGGGATGGACCAGTGAGCCCTGATCCTGGGACAGCAACTGCGAGCATATTGGTAGCAGAATTAGAGGTTCCGAGGACAACCGCTGAAGTACTGGGAACCAAATCTGCCGAGGCCACAATGGGGCAATCAGAATCATCTGAGCACCTTCGGCCTGTATCTTCAATAGAACTCTCTGAATGAGAGGGAAGGTGTAAAGAAACCTCCCTGCCCAGCAAAGGGACAACGCATCTGGCCAGAAAACACTAGGCACAGGCTCTCGTGAGCAAAAAATTGGCAGTTTGGCGTTGCACGGGGACACAAAGAGGTCCAGGTCTAGTCAACCCCATGTGTCAAAGACCTGATCCGCTACTGATTGCAGTAGCTCCCACTCATGCGCCTTGGACGGAGGCCTGCTTAGGTTGTCTGCCAAATCGTTTAGGACACCTGGAATGTACACTGTGGACAGAGAGATGCGCCGCTCCAGTGCCCAGCACCAGACTCTCATCGCCTCCCTGCACAGGGGGTAGGAGTGGGTGCCCCTTGCTTGCTGATGTAGAAGACGACCGCCATTTTGTCCATCCGAACAAGGAGAGAGCCTGGGACAAGGCCCTCTTGAAAGGCATGCAGCGCACTGAGGACCGCTCGCATTTCCAGAACACTGATGTGGAGATCGCACTCTATATGGGTCCAGACTCCTTGTGTTTGGCAGGCACCTGGGTGCGCCCCCCCAACCCAAATCTGATGCATCCGTCGTTAAGAGTCTGATTTTAGGGCTCCTGATGGAAAGGAACCCCTTTCTCTAAATTTAGAGGGTCCAGCCACCAAAGTAGTGTCCTCTTGACCAGCTCTGTGACCCTCACCATGTGGTCTAGGTCATCTGAGCCTTGATCCCACTGCACCCTGAGCATCCACTGTGGGATTCTCATGTGGAGGTGAGCCAGAGGAGTGACAGGAATGGCCGCCGCCATAAGCCCCAGAAGTCTGAGGAAGGTCCTGGCCTGGAACTGAGGGGTTACAAGGACCGATCCGTTAAACTCCCGTAAGTGACTGCCCCTCTCTGGGGTAGAAAAGTCATGCCCTGGACTGAATCCAGGACCGCCCCTATGAAGAAGAGTCTTTGGCTGGGCTCTGGGGAAGACTTTAGAAGGTTCAGGGTGATCTCCACCTCTTGGAATAGAGTATAGGTGTCTCTGAGAGTCTGAAGGAGGCACGTCCTTGACGGGGCCGCAAGCAGCCAATCGTCGAGGTAAGGGAAGACATAATGTCCCTGGTGCCTTAGAGCTGCAGCCACCACTGCCAAGCATTTGGTGAAGACTCGAGGAGCAGAGAAGAGGCCAAACAAAGAGAACCCGAAACTCATAATGCGCCCCCTGGAAGTGGAACCTCAGGTACTTCCTGTGGGGGGGGGGAGACCCCTATGTGCATGTACACATCGTGCATGTCTAGAGAGCAGAGCCAGTCTCCCTGGTGAAGCAGAGGAATAAACCCTGGAAGGGTCACCATCTGGAACCTTTGGTATTCAATATAGTTGTTTAGAGAGCTGAGGTCCAGAATGGGATGAAGATCCTGCATCTTCATTGGGACAAGGAAGAAATGGGAGTAATATCCCTTTCCCTGCTGCTGCAGAGGGACTGGTTCTATCGTACTTTTCTGCAAGAGGGCCTGAATCTCTCCTTCTATGAGAGGAATATGAGAAGGAGGATATCTTGAGGACCTTGGTGGAGTATCTGGGGAATCTTGGTGAACTTCAACGCATGTCCCCTCCTTATAACATCTAGGACCCACTGATCTGCAGTTATTGAGCTTCAGCCCTTCAGGTGAAGGGAGAAGCGACCCCCTACTGCCTCCCCTGGTACCTCCTCCGGAGGAGGGGGGGTATGAAGGGAGTCAGTAGGCAGAGCCAGGAGTGGGCAGGCTTGGGAGGACTTGGGGCCACGAAAACCAGTGCCTCCAGGTTGCTGGCTATCCTTTAGAAGCCACCCCTCTGGCCCTGTTGGTTGCCACGGGCTTGAGCACCCGAGGGCTTCCAGAATGGTCGGCATCTCGCTCTCTTCTGGTCCCCTCTGTACATTTGCCGGACGGACCAGACAGATTTCCCTGACTCCTGGAGACAAGAGATAAGTGACTCTGTCTCCTGCCTGAAAAGGACGGAATCCTGGAATGGAAGGTCCCGGATTCCAGACTGCAGATTCTGGAGAAAGCCAGAGACTCTCAATCAGGCATGGTGCCAGAGGCAGACACCTGGTGCTGATGCTCTGGCCGCCGTATCTGTGGTGTTGCACGAGGCGAGGCACGGACATACCTCTCAACTGTCCCTGATTTTGCCTCAAAATGTTCGTCTGTCCCTCGTAAAAGTTGCATTTTTTTGACAGAACAGTGGGGATTAAAATCACAAATTAATGTCAAACATTAAAGTTACAGACTTGACCTTCTTCAGAAGAATGCATCTTAACACACGTCCCTTTATTCTATCAGCTTTCTGAGTGAATAGTACCAATTTTTAAGATGTGTCCTTGATTTTTGATCTTTGTCCCTGATTCGTGAGGCAAAAGGTTGAGAGGTATGGGCACGGAGAACGTGCATGCCTACGTCCGAGCCCGACTTTAGAATGCCCAGGAGCTCCATCTTTTGTGCGGAGTCTGGCAAGGCAGTAGTTAGCTCCTACCCCCTCTCCCATAACGCATTCTGGTACTGGACCATATGTGTGAGGAAGTTGAGGGACCTAATGGAGCAGGTGGAAGGAGAGTAGACCTTCTTGCCCACCTGGTCCAAGTAGCAGGACTCTGGGTCAGGAGGCTGGGAGCTTAGGTGCTTGGGCTGCTTGGATTCATCATAATCACCTTTGAGTCTGCCTGAGGGTGATCTGCCAGAAAGGGTTCGGCCCTCGGGGCTTTATACAGCCTGTCTGACTTCTTCGGAACCGCCAGGACTGAAGCTGGATGCTTCCAAGTGATCCTGGTAAGATCCTGGAAGGTATACACTAAAGGAGGCACCACTAGAGGCTTGGGCTCCTTCTGCCTCAGGTATTTGGCCAGTCGATGGCATTCCAGGTCCAGGTCTTCCATTTCCCACTCGTTGGAAGCCTGGATGTGCCTCGTGACATCCATGAAGGTCGGATCGTCAGGAGGCAAGCAGGGTTGTTCATTCTCTCCCAGGGAGCCCCCCGACTCCCAAGAGGGATGAGGAGGTAGAGGGAGTAGACAACCTGCTACTGGGCCTTGAATGGCCTGAGCTGTGTCTTGGACTCCCCCTGCTCAGACATCGGTAGCTGCCAGACCAACGTCTGTCCGAAGACTGGCATCAGCTATGGGACCGATGACTGAGCAACAACCGACGTTGGTCAGGGGACTGACGTCAGGAGTAGGGGCGGGCCCGCCTAGAAGAGCGGGACCAGCTCCTGGACTGGGGTTGAGACCAGCGACGGCTACCCGATCATGAGGGGTGACGACGATGGTCCTCAGACCGAGACTGGGAACAAACCTTGGAGGGCAGGCGCAACCGCTCTCGGGGGTCTTCCGTGGGGAAGGAGTGGGGAGGCCCTCGGGGTTCAGCGTTGTCCAGCCGGTCAGACGGGTCTGGCATCAGTGGAGACTGTTCGTTCTTAACCTGACTCCACCAGAAGGTGAACATTTCCTGCAGCTGGTCCTTGGTAAAGACCGTGGTCGCGGTCCCTGGAAAGGGAGGCAGTGAAGCCAGATCAGGCAGGTCGTGGGAGGGCAAACCTCCCTCCAATCCTTGCAAGGTGGAAGATTTAGGGGTCCCCAAGGCCGCTCCTGCCGCAGGGTCTTCCACCACAACAAGCTCTATCGGCGTCGGTATGGGGTAAGCGTCGGTACCACGGGAATCGGTGCTGGGGTGGTCTTCTCACCCGGTGGTTTGCCCGAGTTGGGCAAAGCCGAAACCTTCTTAGGCAGGGCCGCAGCTTGTGCAGAAGGGGTCTGGGGGGTAATCCAAAGAAGATCCACCTTAGGCTTGGGCTTATTCCCCGAAGTTCCTGCCCTGGCTGGTGCCGTTTTCTTTGCAGGAGGGGTCAGCACCTTGGAGCCTTCTGGGTGCTTTCCTGAGCCCGAGGAGAGAGAGGTTTTCTTGTGGGAAGAGCGGGACCGATGATGGGACCGGCTACGTTTTTTTTTCGCGGGAGCGCTTACTTGTCCCGATGTTTGCCGCCTTTTTCCCCTGAGGTGAGTAGAACATCCATGTTCTTCTCTACAAGGTGGGCCTTTAGAGCTTTCAGGCACGTGATTCTCGTCCTGCTGGTAAACCCCTGGCAGATGGAGCAGGACACGCTGTCATGGTCTGGGCCCAAGCAAAAAAACACACGGTGTGGCCGTCTTGCGATGGAATTTGGCGGCCACAGTGGCACTTATTCTTCTTGGGCTAGAGGAGACTGATGACGACATGTGCCAAACTGGAGTCAGAGGTCAAAGTGCTGGAAAAAAATTTCGAAAAACACGATGAAAAGTGAAAAAAATTTCAAGAAAAACTCTTCTTTCTTCTGATTTTGCTGGGCTGGATAGCCTGAACTTCCCCAACGTGAGCAGGTCACAGCGGGAAAATAACTAGGGTGGAGCTGGGTCCACCCCCTTTTATACCGTGGCTGACGTCGGGGGGCGGTCCCTTCTGGGTACTGCTAGCTGAGAATTTTTCCAGTGGGTCCTAATGCGGCGTTAGTCCTAAAGGTTATAGCCCTGCTGCAAGAGCTCCCACTCGAAGTAAGATAGTGGCTGTCATTCAGAGCGCATATTACAGTACGCGAGCTTGGCACAGTTCAGTCGGTGGCTAGCCGTGGTGGTGAGCGGTAGGCTGTGCCAGTCGCCGGCGCGGTATTGGGGGGGCCTCGCACTGTTGGGTGGGGGCCACTAGACTACCAGGGAGTTACGGAAGTGAAGGGGGAGTATTCCAATAAGGGGGTTGGGGCTAGAGTCCACACCTGACGAGGGTCGATCGGGGCTGGCACGGGGCCGGCACCACGACACCATTCTGTGGCTTGCGGCACATGGTGGCTGCGCCTTACCATGCACTGCTACTGCAACTCATAGGATGCAGGCTCCTAGACCCTGCTCTTTTCTACATCAGGCACATGGTCCAGGATGCAGGGGCCATTATTGCAGCTTGCGGCACATGTCTGTGAATCCAGCCCTCTGTTTTTAAATCTACTGTTTACACTCTGAAACTCCCATGGAGCACAGCTGCAGAACAGGGTGATGTTGGGGCATCCCTGGGTCCCTCTAACTTCTATGGAGCACAGGGCAAGGTGGGACAAATTAGGTCGCAAAATGCAACCTGGCAAGTGCTGTTGACCACTGCTTTATACTTGCAAATCATCACCATGGCAATTTCTTGGTTGCAGCTAACCTGCATTTGCATAAAAGGGATCCAGTGTGCTGACCAGGGATGCACAAGTTGGCAACAGGGTTGTACATGCTGTGCCACATGCAGGACTCTACTTCCTACCTGCAATGACAGGTCCATTGCTGGCTGCTGACAGAACTGAGCACGCCTGCGCAAGTGCAGCTCGATGAAACTGGCAGCCAGCAAGTTGAATCACTGAGCTATATCCGTGCTATTGCCCGCCACCCCACTTGTGGAAGCAAAATCTCTGCTCACAAGCAAGTCCTCTTGTTTCGAAAGGAAACTGTTACAGAAGCAGTTTGCCCTGCTTGATGAAATGAGGAAAAAGTCCTTTTAAGGACTATTGGGGACATGATGAGCTATGCTTGAATCAGCACTGCCCAAACTACAAACAGTGACAGACATCTTTAATACCGTAGCATCCCCTCTACTTCAAGACAAGGATAAGAAAACCCATAAAAACTATAAGAATGCCATTACATTCCAATAAAACAGTTTTAAAAGTAATAATTAGAAAATAAAGATGAAGAAAACATACCTTTTCCTGATTTCCCTGTGGACACAGTGTCCTGATTTTTTGTCTTTGTAATGTGTGTTGTACTTTCTTGGCTAAGCACTACATCCAATGCCTTCTGTGTATTAAAGTTACAGTTCAAAACTGCTTCAGTCATCACTTGTTCTGGCACAGACTCACCAAGCACTTCTCTCATCTGATCAAGGCAGGAATACAGACGGGCTACAACAAATAGGCTAATGTCAGCTAGCAGCAGATCACAAAGAAAACATAATCCACTCTCATCTCAAAGGAATAATTTGTTAGCCCTACATTCCTAATGGGCATATTCTTGTTACTGACTATACTTCCAAACTTCATAGGGCATCTGCAATATAAACAGGTTACTCACCTGTAACAGTAGTTCTAGAAGTGGTATATGTTGTTCATCCACACTTTTTGGCATGTCCTTTCCCCTTTAAGATCAGCCGGAAAGTCTTCAAGCTGGCTCCCCCAACGCACCTGGCTGGTATAACCCTCGGCTTCGCCCCAGGACACCAGATCTTGCCCGCTGGAAGCTAGGTTGTGCGTCGAAGCCATGGAGGTTCGGTGGGTTCGTGTAGATACATAGATACATAGACAGTGTCGGCAGATAAGGGCCTATGGCCCACCCAGTCTGCCCACTTGAGCTTGTAAGTTCAGTTTGTTTTCCTAGAAGTCTGTTGCACCTTACCCCTGACCTCCAGGATTCCTTTATGTCTATCTCACGCATTCTTAAATCCCGTGATTTAGATGAACAACATATACCACTCCTAGAACTACTGTTACAGGTGAGTAATCTGTTTTTCTAGGATCGTGGATGCATTGTTCTAGACACACTTATTGGCAGACTCCTAGCAGTTCTCTGGGAGAAGGGAGGCAAGGCGCACACCCCCTAATTGGGAAACAAAGACTGGAGAACTGAGGCACCAAAATCAGCATCCCGGCATGACTCAAGGTCGATGTGGTAATGGGTAATGAAGGTGTTTGCTGACTTCCAGGTAGCAGCCCTGCAGATATCCTGGATAAGGACGTCCCTAGAAGCAGCCACCAATGCAGCGGTATGGTATGGTGGGTGGAATGAGTCCTTAACCCTACGGGAGGCTCCATACCCGCCAACCTACAGCAGAGATCAATGCATGATGTAATCCATCTGCCAATCATCCACTTCACTGCAGGTCTGCCAGGTGCAGCTTCAGCGTGGGTGACAAACAGCTGGCGAACCTCTCCCCGAACTTCAGTCGTCCGCTCCTTATGATAAGAAAGTGCTTGTCTCAGGTCCAGAGTATGGAGCCTGTACTCAGCCTCTGAGGTGTAGTTCGGGTAGAACACAGTCAGAGTTAACACCTGGTTAAAGTTAAACTCTGACACCACCTTCAGAAGGAACTTCGGGTTGGGGCGCAGGACAACCTTGTCCTTGTGGAAGGCCAAATAAGGAGACTCCATCGAGAGTGCCCGGAGCTCCCCAGCCCTAGTGGCTGACATGATAGCTACCAGGAAGGCGGTCTTCCACAATAGATGTGACATCTCACACCTGTGCATCAGTTCAAATGGCTTGTCCATGAGTTTAGCCAGTACCAGCAGTAGATCCCACGGAGGTGGAGGTTCATACACCGGAATAGATATGTGATCGAGGCCCTTGGAAAAGCGTCAGACCACCTTCTCCTGTGCCACCGTCCGCTGACCAGCCCACACCCAGAAGCACAGATGGCTGCCAGGTGCACCTAAAGGGTAGTCATCCGGAAACCACCTTTGGACAGGGACCAAAGGTAGTCAAGGATACTGGCCACAGGACAGGAACTAGGGTCTAAGCCCTTGCCCTGACACCAAATGGAAAATCTTTCTCATTTGAAGGCACAGCTCCTCCTGGTCGACTCCTTCACAGATGCCTCAACTACACTGAAGACATCGTTGGAAAGACCCAAATCCTGGAACTCTAGCCGCTCAGGTACCAGGCTGTCAGGTGCAGGGATTGAAGGTCTGGATGGAATACCTTCCCCTGACTGACAGATATCAGGTCCAGGCATGATGGAAGACGCCTCAGGAGCCTGTTGCTGAGGCTGAGGAGATCTGGATACCAGAACTGGCATGGCGAGTCTGGGACTACCAGAATCACCTTTGCCTTGTCCCTTCTTGCCTTGAGAAACACCTTGTGGATCAAGGGAAATGGAGGGAAGGTGTAGAAGAGGCCTGGGGTCCACAGCCTCAAGAAGTCATCCCCCCCCCCGCAATGAGCCCTGCTGAGGGGGGACTGGCATGAAACAGCCTCAGCTTTGTGTTCTCCCAGGAGGTGAACAGGTCCACCTCAGGGGTGCCCCCCACAGGGAGAACAGGTTGTAAACTACCTATGGATGAAGAGACCACTCATGGGACACCATGCCTAAACAGCTGAGGGCATCCACCAGTTGGTTCGAGGCTCCTGTCTCATAGCTGGCTAGAAGATCCATCTCCAGTCAGCTCATGAGGGTCCAGATGCGGTGCGCTTCCCTGCACAGAGGCCGGGAGTGCATGCCACCCTGCTTGTTAAGACAGTGCATGGCTGTGGTGTTGTCCGTCTGGACCTGTACCACTTGACCCCAGAGAAATGGAGCTAATGCAGACAGCGCCAGCCGCACTGCTCAGAGCTCCAGCAGGTTGATGTGACATCGAGATTCCTCGGAGTTCCCGAGTCCGTCGACCTTGTGGTTCCCCAAGTGGGCTCCCCAGCCCGTAAGAGAGGCATCGGTTATAAGGATGACCATTGGCTCGAAGCGGACAAACAGGGTCCCTCCCTGCAGGTGTTCTGAAACGGTCCACCATTGGAGAGCGTACCAAAGCCTCTGAGTTACTGTGACCAACTGGTCAAAATGACCCTGACATTGGGACCACTGGCTGGCCAAGCCCCACTGAAAGAGGCACATATGCCACCGGGCCCAACGGATCACGGTGGTGCAGGCCGCCATGTAACCCAGAAGATGTAGGAAGTCCCGGGCAGGGCGCAACTGCCCAACCAAAAATGATTGGGCAAAGGAGGAGAAAATCTTCCACCCTGTCTGCTGGGAGCCAGGCTGTGGCTCAGCAAGAGTTGAGCTCTACCCCTATGAAGCAGCTCACCTGCGAGGGCATGAGTTCTGACTTGGCCTCATTGACCAGGAGGCCAAGTTCCACACAGGTCTGAAGGGTCAGATCCCTGGTCCTCTCCACCTCCACTCTGGAGGGACCCACTATGAGCCAACTGTTGAGGTAGGGGTACACCCTGATCCCTCAACGCCGAAGATGGGCTACCACCACTGCAATGCATTTGGTGAAGATGCAGGGGGCCGATAACAGGCCGAACGGCATGGCTTGGAACTCACCGAGTTCCCTCCGCTCTAAAGTGGAGGAACCTTTGGTGTGACAGATGGATCGGGACACGGAAGAATGCGTCCTGAAGATCCAGGGAGCAAAACCACACATTTTGCTTGAGAGATGGTATGATCTGGGACAGAATTACCATCCAAAAGGTGCGCGACCTGAGATACTGATTCAGGTCATGCAGATCCAGAATGGGGCACCATCCCCCCCCCGTCCATTTCGGGACCAGAAGTACCTGGAAATAAACACTGGGTTAATTGGGGAATCTGTGACTTGAGCCATCACCTCCTTGATGAGGAGTTGGGCTATGTCGTCTCTCAGAGCTGACGGAGTATGAACTGATGCTGTTTCCTCGCGTGGGGTGTGGGCTCGGCTTGGCAGTTACTGCTCGAATTCCAGAGGCAGTCTCTGACCGACCACTTCCAACACCCACCTGTCCATGGTAACAACGGACCAGGTGGAAAGGAAGTGGCTGAGCGAGCCCCCACAGGAGGACCAAGAGCAGGCATGATGGGTATGGGGCTGGACACCCCCATCCCATCACTGAGCAGGCCTGGAAGAGGGGGATCCAGACGCGGGACCTGGACCCTTTCCTCCCAGTTTGCATGCAGACTGCATGCCTGACTTGGGCCGAGGGCACCAAGACTGGGCCTGCTGCTGTTGCCCAGATTGAAACGGGGGCTGTTTGACCGCAGGGGCAGAAGGGCAAAAAGGCTTCTTCTTCTGTATTTAGGAACACTGGGATTCCTTTGGGGCAGACATAACGGAGTCTAATGTGGAATTGGACTTATCAATATGTTCAAGGTGACCATCCACTCCTGGAACGGGACATCTGCCAACTTGTGCTGGGTGTCAGCCGTAAAAGTCAAGACCTGCAACCAAGCCCTGCAGCGCATGGCGACTGCGGCTGCTACTGAACGGGCACAGGAATCCTCGAAGTTCAAGACCATTTGGAGTTGCTGCCTAACGACCACCAGACCCTGGTCCTGGACCTGCCTGACCGTTGTCTGAAGGTCCACGGGAAGGTAAAGCACCTCATCTAAGGAGCCCAACAGGGTATGGGAGAAGTGTGCCATGATCACAGCCAAACTCGCCTGACGGAGGCCAAGAGATGAGGCCACATAGACCTTTCGGGTGGAGTGATCCAGTTTCTTGGATTCTGTGTCCAGTGGTCTATCAGAGTCTCCTGAATTCCCTACCTGCCTGAACACAGACGCGGTCACCACTCCCTCAGCCAAGGGATGCTGTGTAAATCCCAAAAGGGAGCCAGTAGGTACCGCGTACTTCTAACCCCAGGAATCACTCATTATGATTAAACTTAATGCAGTCAGCCTCCTGTGTTGAACTGCCTGGAGAAATGGAATTTTATGCAAATTATGGAATTCTCAAGTAGCTCATGCCACTTTCAAACTGCTGCACTCTGAGTGCTTCAGATTCTTTATTCCGCCTGCCTAGTACGGACGTCCCGGAGAGCTCTCCTTGAACTGTCTTCAGAATAAAGTTTATCTGTAGATAAGTACTCATTTTAGTTTAAATTTAAAATTGCTGCCTTAGAAACATTGTTTAGTATAGTTTAGTAGTATTATAGTAGTTTTTTGTCTCTAGTCGCAGTTCCCTCACAGTTCCTTGGAACCGAGGGTTCTGTGTCTGTTTGAGAGGTTTTTACCTCAGTTTTCTTTATTTTATATATTTAGCGATCGGTTCCTTGAACCGCTTTATTTTTTGTTAAATTACTGTATTTATCGGTTCCCTTTTCATCCAGGAACCAAATAGCGATCGGTTCCAGGAACCGCTAGCGGTTGTTATTTTAAAGATCCTCCGGTTCCGAGGTGCTTTAAATAACAGTTTATAGTAAGTAATATTTTTGTCTATCAATGTCAGAGGTCCATTTAGATAAACCTAAAAAACGTACAGTGCCCACGGGTTTTAAATGTTGTGAGTCTTGTGGGCAGCTTATAGCAAAAGCAGATAGACACTCTCTGTGTATTTCTTGTTTGGGTACAAGTTATATATTTGCCAACTGTGATATTTGTAAGACCTTTTGCCCCACAACATTAAAGAAAAGGTCAAAAATTTTAGAAGATATGGCTTCTGCTTCTGGTATAGATAATTCTGCTTCTTCCTCTTCCCATAAAAAGGATGGAGGTAAAGTCAAGGATCCTGACAAGTATCCAGATAAATCTGAACAAGGTAAAACAAAAAGGGCTTTCGAAAAGGGCTCTGAACCTGTTCCATTAAAGAAAAAGTGTAAAGAAAAACATGTTGCTGCACCTCCGGCCGAGAAGGCTAAGGAGCTCCCAGCACACAAGCATATTATGCCCTCGGCTGAGGACATTGCTAAGGCACTTCAAGTGCTACAAACCCTACAGGGTGCAATCCCGGTTCCTACACTGACTGCACCGGTTCCTCCTATAGTCCCAGCAAGGCAAGAACTGCTGCAGGTGTTTGGGGAGGAGGCGGAGGAGGATGACTTGCAAGGGGAACCTATAGATCCAGAGGTCTCCCCAGAGCAAGAATTTGGGTCCCCTCCTAGGGGTCCTGAGGAATACTCCTCCCACTACGCTTTTATTAAGAGCATGGTGGAAACCCTGAACCTTCCTCTTCAGGAAACAGAAGAGGATGTGGAGGAGACAGATTTTCTGGAGATGATGGGGTTAACCCCAACAAAACGTCTGCTTCTGCCCATGCATAAATCTTTAAAAAAGGCTGCAGTGCACATTTTTAAAAATTCAACCTCTATCCCTGGTGTGGATAAGAAAGCTAACAAGAAATATCAGCTTGACAGAACTACAGCTGATTTTCTGTTTACTCATCCTGATCCTGAGGGAGTAGTACAAGCTGCTGCCTGTGACAAGGCCAGGATCCCCTTGGCTACCCATCCACCAGACAAAGATTCAAGAAAAATGGATGCTATGAAAGAAAGGTTACACGCCTGCCTCTTCGTTAGTTAGGCAAGCCAATTACATGGCATATTCAGTGCAGTACCAAAAAGCTCCATGGAACATTGTTCTAGCTTTGTCTGATAAGGTCCCATGTGAAGTGGCTGTAGACTTACAGGATACTGCAAGGGTGGCACTTGATGCTACCAAGTACCAATTTCATATGGCAGTGGATGCCAGTGATACTGCATCCAGGTTAATGGCTTTTTCCGTTTCACTCAGGAGGTTTGCGTGGCTTACAGCCACCAACCTGACTTTAGACACCCAGGCCAAAGCAATGGATTTCCCTCTGGAGAACAATTGTTTGGGGATAAAACAGAGGCATACATGAAGAAGGTGAAGGAATATAAATCCACCTTTCAGAGCAATTCCAAGGATAGACCCTCCACCTCTTATAGACCCCAGAGTAGGGGAGGTAGAGGTAGGGTTTTTTACCCTAAACCCCTCTTTCAGGCTCAGGCCTCTCAGCCTCAGCAGCAGGCCAGAGGTTATTTTAGAGGAAGGGGCAGGAGAGCCATGAGAATAGTGGCTCCTGCACCACAGGTTCAGGCACAGCCCGCACAGAACCCCTGATGGGCTAAAGCAGGTAGCATCCCCTATTGCAGGACCACCAGTAGGTGGCAGACTGGCTCACTACCTTCACACTTGGCATTCCATCACCACAGACAAGTGGATGTTGGAGGTAGTGAGCCAGGGCCTGGCACTCAGTTTCAAATCATTTCCAAAGCTGAGAACAAGAACCTTTGCTCCAACAACAGCTGCAGACAGAATTCTGCTGCAGGCAGAGGTAAAGCATCTGGTAGCAATTAAAGCAGCAGAGGTAATGCACCTAACAAGCAGGGGCAAAGGTTTTTATTCCAGGTACTTCCTCATAATGAAGAAAAACAGGGATTGGCGACCTATTTTGGATCTAAGACTTCTGAACAAGGACATCTTGAAACCAAGGTTCAAAATGGTCACTCTTGCAATAATCATTCCCTCATTGCAGAAGGGAGACTGGCTAGCCTCCCTAGATCTACGGGATGCTTATTTTCACATTCCAATCAGACCATCTCACAGAAAGTTCTTGAGATTCAGACTGGCTTCAGGCCACTACCAGTTTGCAGCTCTCCCTTTTGGACTAACTTCAGCACCAAGGGTTTTTACAAAGTGCCTATCAGTGGTGGTAGAGTGTCTGAGAAAACAAGGTGTAACAGTCTTTCCCTACCTGGATGACTGGTTAATAGTAGGACAGTCTATGCAGCATGCAGCGCAGTCATTGGCGCTAGCAAAATCTACTCTGGAGTCCCTGAGATTTCTGATAAATGAAGAGAAATCTCAGCAGGTACCAGTTCAGGTGCTGGAGTTTATTGATGCAGAACTAAACACCAGATAGGGCAAAGCCCTTCTGCCACAAGACAGGGTGGCAAGCATTCTGCAGATTGTAAAATCTTTTGTGTTCGGGAGACCCAAATCAGCCAGAGAATTTCTCAGGCTACTGGGCCACATGGCATCTGCAACTGCAGTGGTAATGGGCTCCAAGTTTCAAATGAGAGATATTCAGTTCCATCTCAGACAGTATTAGTCTCAAAGGATGGATCCTATGTCCAAACTGGTTCCAGTCACAAAAAGCTTAGTCCAGGCTTTACAATGGTGGCTGGATGAGCACAACCTCAGGGTGGGTGTACCTTTTATACGGGAACAACCTTCAGTAATCCTCACAACAGATGCCTCTCTGCTAGGTTGGCGGGCACACATGTTAGAACACACAGCAAGTGGCACATGGTTCCCCTAAGAGACTCTGTTGCACATAAATCTCTTGGAGTTCAGGGCTGTTTACCTGGCTCTAAAAACATTTGCTCCTTACCTACAAAACAAGGTGATGCAAGTCAGAACAGACAACACCACAACCATGTATTACATCAACAAGCAAGGAGGTACCAGGTCAGATCTGCCGTGCACAGAAGCAATGAGACTGTGGTCCCTCGTATATTCCATGGGAGTATCCCTGTCAGCCATATGCCTTCCAGGGGAAAGACAATGTGCTGGCAGACTCTCTAAGCAGGATAAGTATAGACCACCACGAGTGGTGCCTGAATACTCAGGTACTCAGTACAATTTTCAGGAAATGGGGCACTTTAGAGATGGATCTCTTTGCCTCCGCAGAAAACCTCCAACTTCCAATGTACTGTTGCAGGCCTCCTCTAAGGGGCACAATTCCCCTGGACACCACGGCCCTGGATTGGACAGGGAACTTCCTGTACACATTCCCTCCCTTTCCTTTGATCTTCAGGACCCTACTGAAATTGAGGTCCCAACAAACAAAAATTATACTGGTGGCTCAGGATTGGGCGAGACAGCACTGGTACTCTCTCCTACTGTCTCTGTTAGTGGTTTCCCCAATCCACCTGCCCAGGAGGCACAACCTGTTAAGCTCCTCTCAGGGCAGGATCCTGTTCCCCAATCTCAAATCACCGAGGCTCAAGGCGTGGCTCTTGAGGACCTAGAATTTGCTAACCTAAACTTATCAGAGCAGGTGCTGACAGTGCTTAGGGGTTCCAGAAAGCCTTCTACTAAGAAAACATGTTCCTCTAAGTGGAAAAGATTTACTATATGGTGTACAGGTAAGGGTGTGAGCCATTTCAGGGCTGATTTGGCTATTCTTCTAGATTACCTTACACATTTACATTCCTTAGGTCTGAAGCCTTCCACACCTCAAGGTCCACTTAGCTTCAGTCTCTGCTTACCTCTCAGTTGGTAAGGAGAGGTCTGTGGCCTCTCATCCAGTATTTAGAAAATATTTTAAAGGGCTTAATCTTCTACACCTTCCCTAAGGGAACCGGTTCCGGACTGGAATCTAAATGTTTGCATTGCTAAACTCATGGCTGCACCATTCAAACCTATGGCAACCACAGATTTGAAGTATGTCACTTGGAAAACTGTTTTCCTGGTTGCCATTACTTCAGCCAGAAGGATCAGTGAATTACAAGCCCTGTGCACAGATGTGGACTACATCTCATTCCACAGGGACAAGGTGGTCCTTCAGACTAACAGAAAATTCCTTCCCAAGGTGGTATCTGATTTTCACTTGAATCAGTCTATCACTCTACCTGTCTTCTTTACAGACAACTCCAGTTCTCCAGAAAGGAAACTCCATTCCCTTGATGTCAAAAGGGCACTTAGCCACTACACTGACAGAACCAAGTCCTACAGGACAAGTCAATCACAGTTCTTTCTCACATATGGTGAAGTTGGTAAGGGCAGAGCTGCAACTAAATGTACAATTGCTCGCTGGATAGTGGCATGTATAAAGTTTTGTTATATTAAGGTGGGTAAACAGGTACCTCTGGGCCTGAGAGCACACTCCACCAGGGGCACAGCTGCTTCAGTGGCAGCTTCAGGAGAGATTCCACTACTAGAAATCTGTAAAGCAGCTACATGGAAAACAGTACACACCTTCACAAAGCATTACAGCCTGGACTTGCAATCCAGAGGTGATGCTAGGTTTGGTATAGCAGTACTGCAGCCTGTTTCCAAAATAGGTTCTCTGCCCAACCTCCAAAGGTACTGCTTGGTAGTCTGTATTACATTTAATCATAATGAGTGATTCCTGGGGTTAGGAGAAAAAAATACTCATCATAGTTATCTTGTTTCTTCAAAGGGATCACTCATTATGATTAAAGACCCTCCCTACCTCCCCTATTAGAACCTATAGAAGTTGCTCTGCATCCCTGCATTGGGGTATTTTCTTTCCTCATATATTGGTTAAGGCAGAGACTCAGTTTGTTTAACCAGTTGGTGCCCAAGTGGTCTTAAAGATTTTTAGGTTTGTTGGTTAAGGATGTTTTGACCTGAAAGGGCAAAAATGTTATTTTAATGTTAATTTTAAGCTAGTGGGTCTTTTACCCAGTTAGGCTCCGTAAGAATCTGAAGCACTCAGAGTGCAGCAGTTGCTAGGGCAGCAGTTTGAAACTGGCATGAGCCACTTGAGAATTCCATAATTTGCATAAAATTCCATTTCTCCGGGCAGTTCAACACAGGAGGCTGGCTGTATTAAGTTTAATCATAATGAGTGATCCCTTTGAAGAAACAAGATTACTATGGAGAGTAATTTTTTCTTGCAGGACATCCTGGCATACGATGTGGGGCAGGAGGCTGGGTGCTGCCAGAGTTCCAGGGCTGGTCCGACAATGGCCTCAGCTACTGGAAAGGCCTCGGAGAATCCCCTCTTCTGAGGATATTAGTCAAGGGGTATTCTACCAGTTTCTTAACAGGCTCCAGTTTCATCCCCATAGACTCGTAGATGAGGTGGAGGATGCCCATAAAGGAGGTGGGGCCCTCCTCAGCAGAAAGACTCATGGCATCGTTGTCTCAAGAACGAGATGCTAATTCAGAGTCCTCGGACTCCAGATATAGCAGTCAGCTACTGGAGTCATTAAGAACCTGCCGCGGGCTGTCGAGAGTGAGAGTGATGGACAGCCTGTGCGGGAGGCCTGAAACAGGCAGACACTCCTTGGGAGAAGCCGCCGAAGAAGGCTGTTTTGGTGGCAGCTCCACCAAGATAGCTGGAGAGACCAGCTTTGGCCGAGTCAGGAGCGATGTCGCGGGGGCGCCAACCAACTCCGGAGTAGTTGACAACAGCTGAGAAGGCGACAGCCAGGTAATGGCCAGGGTAGAAGGGACCACCTTCGGCCCAGCCAGGACTAGCTGCTCACCACAGCATGTCCTCATAGTGCCGGCAGCATGCGCCAAAGCCTCCCTCATCGCCGGAGGACAAGGACAAATGTCGGCGACGCCACTTTTAGAGTGCCACTTATGCGAGATCCTTGGCCTTCGGTCGAGGGATGTCCCAGACCTGTATGTCGTGGGGGGACCGTGGGCGGGGCGATCCAGAGAAGCCGGGAGAACTCTGCCCCTCCATGTCAGGGATGACCACTGGTTGGGGCTTCCCAGCAGGCTGGGTCTCCTCATCGGTGATGTCCATTAGGATTGGAGTACTAAGCTAGGAGTTGTCGGCCTCATCGGTCGACAACGGGTTTGACAGGTTCGAGAACAATCTCAACGGGATCATCGTCCCGCATCTGAGCCGGCTGACCTGACGGGGTACCATGAGGTCGGCGGTCAAGGCCACAACTTCATCCAAAGCCGAAACAGGAGACTCCTGGGACTGAAATCACTCTCTGTCCCAAGAGCGATGTCAACGAGACACAGATTCTTTCTGTTCCTTGGATTCCTTTTGATCGGATCTAAAGATATGGGGACCAGGACCTTCCCTGTGAGTGGGAAGGGACTGGACCAACTCCTTAAAGGAACCAGAGAATGAGGAGCCCAATCTGAGTGGAACAAAAACCGAGGGTGAAGACGAAAGCTCAGCAGCCTATGCCGCCTCCTCTTCGAAGGCCTTCATCTGTTCCAACTGTTTCGCGGACCCGCGACCACAGAGATCGTATGGCGGGCATCCTTCAATTTGACCGTCGGGTGCCGTTTTCCCAGACATCCGAGCTGGAGATGCGCGAGGTGATCATCCAAAACATTTGGATGAAAAGAACGACGTAAGTCTCAGGCCTGAGTGTCATGATCGTGACCCAGGCAGTACACGCACGAGGCATGTGGGTCCGTCAGAGACATTTTCTGCCCACAGGGACATCAGTGGAACCCAGGCAAGGACTTGTCCTCCATCACGGTCACAATAACAAAGTTATTAGTAGAGATTCGACGAATCGTAATTAGCAAAACTGAGTTTTGGAGTGCCAGGGCCTACTAAACGTAGGAGCGAGAAGGAGGGAACCTGTATCTTCCAGTGGAAAGGAAGTTCTGGCATCATGGGGCAGAGCCGAGGGTATACCACCCAGGTGGGTGGGTGGGAGGAGCCAGCTTGAAGACTTTCCAGATGATCTTAAAGGGGAAAGGACATGCCAATAAGTGTGGATAGACCAGCATAGCCACAATCCTAGAACTAGTATGTTCCACGGAAAACTACAACACACTGAAAAAAAAAATAAACTGACCTTTAAGACAATTTTGTTTTTTCATTTGGCATGCTACCAGGATGACACTCTCAAATATAAACTTTACAGGCAAGTACTCATAGTTTCACTGAATCCTTTCAAATTCAAGTCTGGTGGCTGCAAGTTTTCAGGTCTGCAAAACTTTCATTTACTTGTGATTCTGCCAAGGTTCTTGGTAGGGTTTTAGTGACAGGACAAAATCAGAAGATACCACATATGCTATGATGCTATGATTACAGGGTTAATCTTGGCAAACATACTGTGGCAAGTGATATTAGATATTGACTCTGGTACATCTCCATAAGTAGGGGCATGTTGGGTGAGAGAACTGCTGCATCACAGTCTCTCATGGTTACAGAGCTTCTCTGCCATGATCTCAATGGAGGTTCGGTGGTATTATGAGAATGTCTAACCATCGCACTCCAAATTTCATAGAATCTGTTATGCTAGTTTACAGCCTTGTATTTGGAGTCTTTCAGACAGATGTTGTAAAGCCTTTTTTGATGTCAATTTAAAAATATATATACATTTTGTTAAACCGGTACTTCTTAAAGGAGAAAAAAGTTTTGGTCCCACTAAGAAACAATGGCAGAATCAGTTAGTATTATTACATTCAGGAGTCATCAGTTTGTGACTCCAAGTTAGCTGCTAAATCATGGCAAGAAACATATCTATTTCAGCTTGCCTAAGCTTAAGCAATAGGGCACAAACAGCATTTACTCACCGTAACAGCAGATCTCAGAGAGAATCTCTATTGGGCCACACCTGTGTTCCTGTATGCGGTCAGCATCAGGACCAATCAGAAACTTTTCCTAGCCATGGGCCACCCAAGGTGACATGTAATGCCGGTACCTATATAATCATGGGCAGCCCCACTACTCACCAGTTCCCCAATGGAGATGAGCTCAGAGGGCCTCTTACCTTGAGGAAGCAAGATACCAGATCAGTACCAGGTTCATGAGGAGAGGCACGGGACTAGAAATACAGGTTACTCACCTGTAACAAGAGTTCTAGGAATGGTATATGTTGTTCATCCACACTGTCTGGCAGGTTCCTTGCTGCTTTAAATCTTGCCGGAAGGTCTTCAAGCTGGCTTCTCCCACCCACCCGGGTGGTAAAACTCTCAGCTCCGCCCCATGATGCCAGATCTAGCCCGCCAGCCAGTTGCACGTCAAGCTGGATATCAGGATTTGTGGATGAACAATATATACCACCCTAGAACCCTGTTACAGGTGAGTAACCTGTATTTCTAGGATATGGATATGTTGTTCAATCCACACTTACTGGCAGACCTTGCAGTTCTCCGGAAGGAGGGAGGGAGGCAAGGCGCGCACTCCCTACTTAGGGAATAAGGACTGGAGAACCGAGGTCCCAAAACCAGCATCCCGGCATGACTCTAGGTCGATGTGGTAATGGGTAATAAAGGTGTGTGCTGACTTCTAGGTAGCAGCCCTGCAGATTTCATGGATAGGGACGTCCCTGGAAGCAGCCACCGAAGCAGCAGTATGGAGGGTAGAATGAGCTCTTATCCCTTAGAGAGGCTACATGCCCGCCAACCCATAGCAGAGATCTATTCAGGAGGTGACCCACCTGCCTATCGTCCACTTGGCTGCAGGTCTGCCAGGTGCGGCTTCAGTGTAGGTGACAAACAGCTGGCGAACCTCTCCCCAAACTTCAGCCACCCGCTCCTTATAATAAGAGAGCGCTCTTCTAGGGTCCAGAGTATGGAGCCTATATTTGGCCTCCGAGGTGTGATTGGGGTAGAACACTGGCAGAGTCAACACCTGGTTAAGGTGAAACTCAGACACCACCTTCGGAAGGAATTTCGAGTGGGGGCGCAGGACAACCTCCCTGTGGAAGACCAGATAAGGAGACTCAATGGAAAGCACCTGGAGCTCTCCCATCCTTCTGGCTGACGTGATGGTCACCAAGAAGGCTGTCTTCCACGACAGGTGAGAGATATCACACCTGTGCATTGGTTCAAATGGCTTGCCCATGAGCTTAGCCAGTACCAGCAGTAGATCCCACAGACGTGGAAGTTCTCGCACCGGAGGGGATATGTGATCAAGGCCTGTGAAAAAGCGCCCGACCACCTTTTCCTGCGCCACCGACTGTTTCCCGGCCTGTGCCCGGTAAGCAGAGATGGCTGCCAGGTGCACCTTAAGGGTCGTCGACCGAAGCCCTAGCTGAGAAAGGGACCACAGGTAGTCCAAAATGCTGGCCAAGGAACAGAAGGAAAGGTCCAACCCCTTATTCTGACACCAAATGGAGAATCTCCTCCATTTGAAAGCGTAGCATTTTCTGGTCGACTCCTTTTGGGATACCTCAACAACGTTAAGGACCTCGTCGGAAAGACCCAAGGCCTGGAACTCTAGCCGCTCAGAAACCAGGCCGTCAGGTGCAGAGATTGAAGGTCCGAGTGGAGAACCTTCCCCTGGTTGACTGAGATCAGGTCCAGGCGGGCTGGAAGCCGCCTCAGGAGCCTGGAGCTGAGGCTAAGGAGATCTGGATACCAGAACTGGCGGGGCCAGTCTGGGGCTACCAGAATCCCTCCTCACCTTGAGAAGCACCTTGTGGATCAAGGGAAATGGGGGAAAGGCGTAGAAGAGGCCCAGGTTCCACGGCCTCGAGAAGGCATCCCCATGAAGCGTGCCCTGCTGAGGGGGGCCGGCATGAAACAGCCTCAGCTTCGCATTCTCCCTGGAGACAAACAGGTCCACCTGAGGTGTGCCCCAGTGGGAGAACAGATCATGTACTACCTCCAGCAGGAGAGACCACTCATGAGATGCAGCACCTATCCAGCTTGGGGCATCGGCCAGAGTGTTGGAGGCTCCCGCCACACGGATGGCTAGGAGATCCGCCTCCAGTCTGCTCACAAGGGACCAAGTGCAGAGAGCTTCCTTGCACAGGGCAAGGGCGCCGTCCCCACCCTGGCAGTTTAGGTAGTACTTGTCGGGTATTGTAACGCCTGACCTGGACCACTTGACCCTGCATAAATGGAGCAAAGGTGAAGGCTAGTCGGACCGCTTGAAGCTCCAGCAGGTTGATGTGGCATCGAGACTCCTGAGGAGACCAGCGGCCATGCGCTCTGTGCTCCCCCAGATGGGCACCCCAACCCATCAGAGAGGCGTCGGTTGTTAGAGTGACCATCGGCTCGGGGCGGACAAACGGGATGCCCTCCTGCAGATGAGCTGGAACGATCCACCATTGGAGAGCGTCCCACCTCTCCTGGGTCACCGCCACTGGCTGGTCCAGAGGACCGGAGCACTGTGACCACTGGCAGGCCAGTCCCCATTGTAGGGGACGCATGTGCCAATGGGCCCAACTGACCACGCTGGTGCAGGTCGCCATGAGGCACAGGAAGTCCTGGGCAGGGCGCAATTGCCCAACCAGAAATGACTGGGCAAAGGAGGAAAGAACCTCGGCCCTGTCCGCCGGGAGCCGTGCTCTGGCTCGAAGAGAGTCGAGCTCTGCCCCGATGAATTGAATCACCTGCGTTGGCATGAGTTCCGACTTGGCCTCGTTGATGAGGAGGAGGCCAATCAGAGCAGACCAGGAGGGCCAGATCCCTGGACCGTTCCACCTCCAGTCTGGAGGGGGCTGCAATCAGCCAGTCGTCCAGGAAAGGGTATACCCGGACCCTTCGGCGCCACAGGAATGCTGTCACCACTGCCTTGCATTTGGTGAAGACCCTGGGAGCTGGAGAGAGGCCGAAGAGCATGGCCCGGAACTCGTAAAGAGACCCCTCCGCTCTGAAGTGGAGGAATCACTGGTGGGACGGACGGATTGGGACGTGAAAGAGTGCGTCCTGGAGGTCCAGAGAACAGAACCACACGCCTCGTTCCAAGGATGGAATGATCTGTGCCAGAGTGACCATCCTGAAGGTTCGAGACCTTAGGAACTTGTTCGGGTCATGCAGGTCTAGAATGGGGCACCAGCCCCCTGTCCGTTTTGGGACCAGGAAATACCTGGACACAAACCCTGGGTCTGGTGGAGGATCCACCACCTCCCTGCTCACCCTCCTTCTGGAGGAGCAGGGCAATGTTGACTCGAGCTGAATGAGAGGCTGTGGACCCCATAGCCCCCCGTGGGGTGACAGCTCGATAGGGTGGGGCCTGCTCAAATTCCAGAGGCAGACCCTTCCCTACCACCTCCAACACCCAGTGGTCCGCAGTGATAGCGGACCAGGCGGAAATGAAGTGGCGGAGCCATCCCCTCACGGGGGGAACCCAGGGGGGGAGTGACGAGGCTGGGGGTGACACCTCTCAACCCGTCACTGAGCAGGCTTGGAAGAAGGACCGGCCGAGGGACCTCCTGGGCCTTTCCCTCCCGGCTTCCCACTGGAGGAGGCTGCAGGCTTGGCTTTGGGGTACCATGTGCGAGCCTGCTGGCCCTGATGCTGGTGTTGCTGGGCCAGACATGCCGCATGGCCAGAAGGCCGAAAGGGCTTACGCTGCTGCTGGTGGCCTTTGTCCTTCTGGGCAGATGTGACCGAGTCCAAGGTGGCATTGGACTTCTCAATCCTTAGCAAGTGACCCTCCACCCTGGGACAGAACAAGTCGGTACCCAGGAAGGGAACGTCTGTCAGCTTGTGCTGGGTATCAGCCGTGAAGGTGGAGATCCGCAGCCAAGCTCTGCGGCGCATGGCCACTGCAGCCGCTACTGACCGGGCACAAGAGTCTCCAATGTCAAGAGCAGTTTGGAGCTGTTGCTTTGCCACCGCCCTTCCCTGATCCCGCACCTGCTTGAACGTAGTCTGGAGGTCAGCCAGGAGAAGAGGAATCACCTCGTCCAGGGAGCCCAAAAGGGCGTGGGAAAAGTGTGCCATCAGTACAGCCGAACTGGCCTGATGAAGGACTAAGGAGGACGCAGCGTAGGCTTTACGCCCGGAGTAGGCCAGTTTCTTGGACTCTTTATCAGATGGCTTGTCCACGTCCCAAGTGTTTCTGGAGCGCCGGAAAATACTGTCTATCACCAACCCCTCCGCAGAGGGGTGCTCCGAGAATCCGGAGAGTGAGCCAGTGGGAACAGCATACTTCCTGGCCATCCTGGCAGAGGGAGCTGGACACGAAGCCGGCCACTGCCATAGCTCCAGAGCCGGGCCAACAATGGCTTCAGCCACAGGAAAGGCCTCCGTTGGAGAATCTCCTCGGTCCAGTATCTCCGTGAGGGGATACCTGGCCCACTTTGACACAGGTTCGAGCTTCATCCCAGTAGATTTTGAGATGAGCCGAAGCAATCCCTTGAACGAGGATGGGCCCTCATCCACCGACTGTCCCCCAGTGGACTCCAGGTCGAGGGGCCTGGAGAACACGGAAGAGTCATCATCAGACTCCGAGAAGTCTGCAAACAGCTGCCGAGGGCCTGAGCCACCTTCCACCTGCCGAGGACGATCGGGAGTGAGGGTGACCAACAACTGATGGGGCAACCCCTGACCCGACCGAGAATCCTTGGTCGGAGCCCCAGATTTTGGTTGTGGAGGCGGGGGTTCCACCACAATGGGTGGTGCAGCTGGTTTCGGCCGAACAACCGGCGCCGCCTTCGGCTCCTCGACGACCACGAGGAGTTGTTTCAGCCACTCAGGTGACAGCCACTTAATGGCCGGAGAAGGCGACTGAGTCGGCTTGTTCCCGGTCAAAAGGAGCTGCTGCTACATCACATCCTCGTAGCGCCAACGCAACTTGCGTTGGAGCCTTTCCTCCGAGGAGGACGATGACAAAGATGAGCTGCGCCGCCGCTTCCCTCAGTGTCGAGACCAAGACTGCCGATGGCGGGATCAACTGGACCGAGAAGAGGCCCGAGACTGAGACCTTCATTGTTTCTGAGGGTGGGTCTGGGAGGGAGCGGAGGAAACCCGTTCCTCCCTCGGCTCTGGAACCTTAACCAGGGAATCTGGCACAGGAGGCACAGGCAAGTCCTCGGTTTCCACCGGGGGAACCGGTGAAGAAGGGTTGTCGGCTTCTCCAGTCGACAGCCCATCCAACGGGTCGAGAAAAATCTCGACTGCGTCAATGGGTGTCTTGGCTGACCAGACATGGACATCAACAGTGGAAGCCAGCGGCCTTAGCCGCACTGATCAAGTCCAGTGTCGACTATCTGGGGAAGGGGGCCTCTCCCGCTCCCACGAACGCTGACGGTGGGACTTACCCTTAGAGTCCTTTTTCTTGGACCGAGAGGAATGTCCCGATGGCCCCTCTCCCAAAGTAGAGAGGGATTGACAAAGCTCCTTGAAAGAAGCCGAGTAGGAGGAGCCCAAGGAGAGCAGGATAAATGCCATGACCGAGGGAGAAGATGATGCAGCCTGGGCCGCGTCCTCCTCGAGGGCGATCATTTGCTCAAGTTGCTCAGCCGAGCCCGCCGCCGGACACCGCCCAACGGGCCTCCTTCGACTTTACCGGAGGAATACGTCTCTCGGGGCGCCCAAGTTGAAGTCTGGCAGCACGGTCTTCCAAGAACGTTGACCAAGAAGGACTTGCACAATTTGCAGGCCTGCAGATCGTGATTGAGCCCAAGGCAGTAAACGCATGTGGAGTGCGGATCGGTCCAAGACATCTTCTGCCCACAAGGGCACCGCCGAAATCCGGGAGTCGATTTGTCCATCACAGCTGCGAAAGAAGAAAAAGACCGAAGTCTAGTAAATTTAGGTACGAGTTTCGGTTTAACCAAAGAGTTTGGATCGAGGCCTAAAACGCAGAGTGCAAAGGAGGAAACCTGAGCTTCCAAGCGGTAAGGAAGATCTGGCATCATGGGGCGGAGCCGAGAGTTTTACCACCCAGGTGGGTAGAAGGAGCCTGCTTGAAGACCTTCCGGCAAGATTTAAAGCAGCAAGGAACCTGCCAGTAAGTGTGGATTGAACAATATATCCATGTCCCTAGAAATGAGGGTTACTTACCTGTAACTGTAGTTCTAGGAGTGGTATATGGTGTCCATCCACACGCTGGCAGTCTTCCTTACCCTTTAAGCCGGAATGTCTTCAAGCTAAGCTCCTCCAACCCCCTTAGGTGGTATACTCCTCGGCACCACCCCATAACATCAGATCATGCATGGACATACGAACATAAGCACATACGAAATTTGCCAGCAGATAAAGGCCTAGAGGTCTATCAAGTCTGCTCGAATGTGCAGCTAGCAACCCTTATTCTGCAGCTGCCCCTCCCTTCCACCCTTCCCCTCCATTGACCCCCCCTTGTCATGTCCCATCCCCTTTTGAAGCAGTCCACTGTTCTACTGGATACCACTTCTGCAGGTAACGCATTCCACCTAGCTACCACCCTCTCTGTAAAAAAGTGTCTCCTCATCTCGCTCCTGAACCTTCCTCCCTCCAGTCTCATATCATGGTCCCCGGTGTCCCTCCCCTCCCTTACTTTGAACAGCTCCTCTGTACCCGTCTTGTTTATTCCTTTCATGTACTTAAAGGTTTCAATCATGTTCCCCCTGTCCCTCCTCTCCTCCAGCAAGTACATGTTCAACTCCCTCAGCCTCCTCTCGTATGATAAGTCCCCCAGCCCTGTGATCATCTTTGTCACCCTGCTCTGCACCCCCTCCAGTAACTTAATGTCCCTCTTCAGATACGGGCATCAGTACTGCACGTAGTACTCCAGGTGCGGTCTAACTAATGACCTATACAGTGGCAGAATCACCTCCTTGAGGATATACCCCTTGCAGTGCAACCCAGCATTTTGTCGGCCTTTGCAGCTGCCTTCCTATATTGTGCTGAGTTGTTCACTGACCCTGTAATAAGCACCCCCCAGATCCTTCTGTTCCTCTGTCTAGGCGAGCTGCACTCCCCCCGGCTGGTAACTCCTCCTTGGATTCTTCATTCCAAAATGCAGCATCTTGCACTTTCTGGCATTAAACCCCAGCTGCCAGGTATCTGACCAGGTTTCCGGCTTTGCCAGATCATCCTGCAACCCCTGCCATCCCCCTTATCGTACCCTGCTTCCACCCAGCCCCTCTCCTTCCTAATCCTTATTATGTAGTTCTTACAGCTCCTTTTCTCCCTGATGTACCTAAAGAAGTCCTTCTCCCCCTTCTTAATACCTTGTGCTAGCCTGAGCTCCGTAGATGCCTTGGCTCCCCTTACTGACTGTGTCACCTCCTTCAATTCCATCAGGTACTCCTCCCTGTCCTCCCCCCTTCCTGTTTTCTTGTACCTCCTAAAGGCAGCTCTTTTCATCCTTACCTTTTCCATGATCTCCTTGCTCAACCAGCTCGGCTTCTTAGCCCTAGCCTTCTTGCTCTGGGCCTTGCAGCAGGTTTTGGTTGCCTCCACTATCCCCAGCTTTATGAGCTCCCACCTCTGGTTAGTGCCCATACTAGGTTGAATTCTGGCCAGGTACCCTTTTACCACTTCCCCCATCCTCCCAAAGTCAGCCCTCCTAAAGTCCAGCACTCTTGTGCCAGATTCCACTCCTTCCTTGTCCATATCCAGTGTGAGCCATACTGAGTGGTGGTCACTTCCTGACAGTGGTTCTTCCACCGTAAGTTCTCTCACAAAGTCCCCATTTGCCAGCACAAGGTCAAGGGTATTCCCTAACTTGGTTGGTTCACTGACCATTTGCAGCAGGAAGCTGTCCTGGAAGGCATCCAGCAGTACCTGCACCCGTCTATTCCTGGTTGTTGGGGTACTCCAGTCCACTCCTGGCATGTTGAAGTCCCCCACTATCACCACACTACCCTTCTCGCAGGTCCTCCTGATCTGTCCCCCTAGTTCCATGTCTAACTCCTCCATCTGAGAGGGTGGCCTGTACACCACTCCCATTCTGAGAATCCTATTCTAGGAATCCTGGATTGGCATCCAAAGTGACTCTGTACTACCCTCCTCCCCTTCCTCCCTTACACACTTCAGTCCTTCCTTTACATATAGTGCCACCCCCCCTTCCCAATCACCCTGTCCCTACGAAATAACCTGTACCCTGGTAGAGACAGGTCCTAGTCATTGTATTGGGTGGCCCCGTGTTTCTGTGATGGCTGCAATGTCCACCTCTCCCTCTGCCATGAGCACCAATAACTCTGCAGTTTTCCTCCCAAGGCTCCTAGCATTAAGGGTAACCACCTTCCAACCCCCCAATCCTTCCCTCTTTTACTAGCATCACCGATAGTACTTGCCATTTGTCACTGTTATGGGGGATAAGCTCATATGGTTTCCCAACATGTGGTCTCTGCATGTCTCTTGCCCACTTGCTATCCCCCACTCCTAGTTTAAATTCCCAACTTCCTCTCTATGTACTCCTCCATCCTCTGTTTCAACTCTTTATTTCCCTCCTCACTCAAGTGTAGTCTGTCTTTGGCAAGCAGGGAACTGTGTGCCATTTGCCAGGGGAGGTTGGCTGGCTTGTATAGACGTGCACCATATACCGCTCCTAGAAATGAAAATTACATACCTATCTTCATTCTTGATCTTCTCTTGTCTCTTCACTATTCATTGCTGCTGGGTGTAAGTCAGAGGCATGCACCTGTATGGGAGTTTACTTTTTTTGGAGGGGGGTTAGCGCTGACGACGACCACGAGGCCGGTGCATTGTGCGACGCATGAGGGTCAGCTGTTAGATGCCGCAGACGACCCCTCCACCCCAGTTCTGTTCTGCCGGAGAGGATGAAAAAAAGGGGATAGAGAAAACCAAGATGAGGCAAGAGAGCCAAGGGATAGGAAAAGGAAAGGATATAAACAGAAAAAGGAAGAAGCCAACCAGAGGACAGAGGGATTGTACTTTTTACCCTAAGTGGCCACAGGGCCCCAACCCTTGGGCAGTAGCACAGGAAAAGGAAGAAACAAAGAGAAAAGAGAAAGATATAGCATATGTAGAGTAAGAAGGGGGACCTCAGCCATGCAGAGTTGGAAGACCATTAGCTTATTCTAGGCTCAAAAAACCTGAAACGTATGAAGACACAGGTGCGAGGATCCCATCAATTTCAGGGACCACTGGATGGAGGTCCAGAACAAGAGAATTTGAAATGGTCTTGGAGAATATAGAACATGGCAAAGTCAGCCACCCCCTTCTTACCCCTAAACCCACAACTGGGATGAAGTCCTGGAACACGGCCCTCTACAATTTAACACTTGACAGCTCAGTCAGGGGGAAAAACCCCTCTAAGCAGGAGAGAACTCTGTCCAGAATGATCTCTAAGGTAGAGAGGAAGCGAAAAAGAGAAAAGGGGGGAGGAAAATTCATACAGGTTCTCCCACGAGATGCACTGTTGTAGTCCTCACTTCAAGAAGATGAAAAACAGGCGGACGTCCATGACAAATTATGGAGGACATCACAGTGCACCCCGCTGAGAATCCCAGGGAGTTCCCTCCGAGGCCAGGGAGAAGACCCTACTCGCCACCCTCCTAGAATGAGTGCTCTGTGACTCTTTAGAAAAGGAAACAGCGGGCCTTGCGGTACCAGGGTGATTCTGCCCCCAACTGGCCTCGACGAGGGGGAAGGAAAGCAGGGAGGAGGCGGCTGCCAAAAGCTGAGGCCCAAGAGGGGAAGATGGGCGGGAATCAGTAATGAATGGTAATTTTCATATCTTCCCTTGTCAGTCTTCACCATTTATTATTGCTAGGTGAGTACCAAGTCTCCCGGAAGGGACCGGGCACTGCCCTGAGGGAACCGATTCCCTCGGCCTCCTGCGGGGGAGACACCTTTCTGCCACACCAGGTCAATATAGCCTAATGCTGGTCAGGCTGAGGAGGTGTCCCCGTGGCCAGGGGGATGGAAGACGTCCCTGAAGATTCCTCCTCACCCTGCGGAAGAAAAGACGGGTCCCCCGGTAAGCAGAGGAAATCACCCTACGCCAGGCAATGGGTGACAATCTACAGGCGAAGTCATGCTGTCCGCCTGATGCAGATCACTGTTCCTGCCAGTCTGGAGACTACCTCACTGGCGTAGTATCATGCCCTTGCATGGTGTCTTGCAAGCTCCAGCTCCTGTGCAGAGAGTCCAATGACATGCCAAGATTCCTCCGAATCAGGCAAAGATTCTAAAACCTACACCAGCATCAACCAAAGGTGCCTGTTGTAGGCAGCATGGAGAGCCTGATGTGAGCTGATGCACAGAAATACACGAGCTGATGAGAAAAAGTACAGTTACATAAGAACTTACCGTAACAGTAGATCTTTGAGAGAAGCTCTTAGCAGGTAATTACATGTAGGACTGACGCCGGCAGGCGGCAGGACCCCACGGAAAAATTTCTAGCTAGCAGTCCCTGGCGAGGGACCGCCCATGTCAGGTGACCGCGCCAGGAGACATCGGTATAAAGGGCGGTCCCGGACGCCTGCCTTCCAGTTCTTTTCCCCCAGGCCGAAAGAGGCCGGACGAGAGAAAGCGGATATTTCTATATGGAAAAGGGAGCTGAAAACCTAGGGGATGGAGGGCAGGAAGGAATTACCTACTGCAAGAGCCTCTCTTGAAGATCTACTGTTACAGTAAGTTCTTACGTAACTGTACTATCTTACTTCGAGAGGGCTCTTGCAGTAGGTAATTACATATAGGACTGAATCACAAGCAGTCTGGAATAAAGAAAAGGCACCTGGAGGAGGAAACTACTCCAAGAAGTAGCTCTAGCCATGCAAGCCTCAAGACAGGAGGCCTTGCAAAACAGCTAGCCCGAAGCCTGCTCTACGGTGAGAGGCAATATCCAAACTGTAGTGTTTCGTAAAGGTATGGACGGAAGTCCAGGTGGCGGCAGCGCATATGTCTGCCACAGACACATTCTTGAAACAAGCTGCAGAGGCAGCTACTCCTCTTGTGGAGTGGCCTCTGACTTGACCCAGGAGGGTCTTGTGGTACTTGTCATAACACAAAGTGATGCAATAAGACAACCACTTAGACAGGCATTGCTTGGGAACTGCATTGCCTTCCTTTTTGTGAGCAAAAGAGACAAACAACTGATCAGTCTTTCTGAGATCCTTCGTCCTGTTGGTGTAGTATCTCAGAATCCGGTGAACATCCATAGTATGGAGTAAATATTCCCCTTGGTTGGAGTACTGCATAAAAAAGGCAGGTAGCTCTATGGACTGATTTAAGGTAGACTCTGCTACTACTTTAGGTAGAAACTTGGATCTGTAGTAAGAGCAACCTGCCTTGTGAAAATCAAGTAGGGAATTTTACACATCAGGGCCTGGAGCTCGGAGGTTCTTCGAGCCGAAGTAATGGCCACCAAGAAGAGAGTCTTCCATGAAAGAAACTTCAAATCTGCAGAAGCTGCAGGTTCAAAAGGAAGAAGGGTAAGTTTCTCGAGAACAAAATTCAAGTCCCAAGGGGGGGCAGGAGTACGGACGGGGGGTCTCAAATGGAGGACCCCTCTGAGAAAGGTCTGAGAGACCTCCAGTTGAGCGAAAGCTTTGTCTGCGAAGGGAACATGATAGGCTGAGATGGCCGCCATGTGTACCTTCAAAGAGGAATGGCTGAGACCCAGGTCGAACAGATGATGTAGATACTCCAGCAGAAGCCCCACCGAACAGGAGAAGGGCTCCACGTTCTTGGAGGCGGCCCAAATAGTGAATCTTTTCCACTTCATGGCATAAGTGGATCTGGTGGAGGGTTTTCTAGCCTCCACTAAAATCTCCGCCACTTTGGGAGACACCCCAAAACGGGATTGGGCTAGATCTGCAGGAGCCATGCATGCAGTTGAAGGGATCTGAGGCCTGGATGGACCAGGGTCCCCTGATCCTGGGTCAACAAACCTCGAGATAGAGGAAGAGGAAGAGGAGGAACCTCTGAATATTGTTGGAGAAGAGAGAACCAGATTTGCCTGTGCCAGAAAGGAGCGATCAGAATCATTCTCGCTCCTTCTGAAGCTAGTTTCTGCAAGACCCGTGGGGTAAGAGGAATTGGGAGAAAGGCATAGATGAATCTGTCCTTCCAGTATAGAGACAGAGCATCGTTCCAGAAAGCGCCTTGCTCTGGAACGAGCGAGCAGAAGGTGGGAAGTTTTGCGTTTTGGGGGGATGCGAACAGGTCGACCTGTGGTGTTCCCCAAAGTTGGAAGATATTGTCTAGGACCCCTTGGTCCAGTTCCCACTCGTGAATCAGAGCAGAAGAGCAACTTAGCTTGTCTGCCAGGGTGTTGTTGACTCCTGGAACGTGAATCGCCGTGAGGCGAAGGTCGTGATGTGTTGCCCAATTCCAAACCCTCATTGCCTCCCTGCATAGAGGGTAGGACCGAGTTCCTCCCTGCTTGTTGATGTACCACACTACAAACATGTTGTCCGTCTGGATGGCTAGGTGGCCGGGAAAGATGTATTGGTGAAGGGCTTGGAGAGCGTGCAACACTGCACGAAGCTCGAGCACATTGATGTGAAGAGCTTATTCTAGCCTGGACCAAGAGCCCTGGGTCCGATGAGGGCCTAGATGGGCTCCCAAACCTTCACCTGAGGTGTCTGTGATTAGAGTCTGGGAGGGGGGAGGATGAAAGAAAGGGAACCCCCGAAACAGGTTCTCTTGAACCATCCACCATTGCAAGTCTCGCATCATCGGCGATGAGATCAGAACTGAGTGATCTAGGTCGTCCACTAGTTGATCCCACTGAGAGATCCTCATGGGGAGTCGAGCATGAGGAATCGTCGGGATAGCAGCCGCCATGAGCCTGAGAAGGCGAAGGACCGACCTCGCTGAGACCATCCTGCGGTCGGATAACAGACACATCTGGGTATGAAGGGAGGCCGCCCTGTCCGGAGGCAGGAAGGCCTTGACCATGGTCGTATCGAGGATCGCCCCAATGAACTGTAGCCTATGGGAAGGGTCCAGATGAGACTTGGAATGGTTGATGGTAATACCCAGGCAGGCAAAAACCTGCTGGGTGAGGGAGAGGAAATGCAGGAGTTCCTCCCTGGACGAGGCTGCCAGGAGCCAGTCATCCAGGTAAGAGAACACCTGTACCCCTTGGTACGCGAGGGTGCCACCACCATGCCAGGCATTTGGTAAATACTGGGGCAGGATAGACCAAACGTGAGCGCCTTTGAACTGGTAGTGGTGCCCCCTAGAACACAAAACGAAGGTATTTACGTGGGAGGGCAAATGGGAATGTGCATCCTGTATATCCAAGGCACAAAAGCCATTGACCCGCCAGAGGAGGGGCAGAAGGCTCTGCAGAGAGAGCATCCTGAACCTTTGTACTCTACATAAAGATTCAGGAACTGCGATTCAAAAATCGGTCTGAGATTCCTGCCTCTTTGGGACCAGGAAGAAATGGTAATAACACATCCCTGAAGATGAAGGGGATGGGCTCTATCGCTTGCTTCAGCAGAAGAGCAGAGATTTCTCCTGACCAAGGGAAGGTGTTCTCAGAATACGACTACTCTCAGAGGGGTGGTTTCTGAAGAAACTCTATGGAGTGTCCTTCTGCTATGAGCTGCAGCACCCAAGAATCCGGATTATCCTCTCCCATCCCGGAAGGTGGAGGGGAAACCTCCTCCCACCGTCTCTGGGGAGTCTGGAGGCAGTGGAGAGGAAAGAGTCAGGCAGGGTGCAGCGCCGCAGCTGAAGCACCCGCTGCTTTTTGGGCGGGAGGGTTAGCAGTGGAGCCGGGACGCTTTGTGCCCGCTTCAGGGGTTTCACCTGACGATCTCCATCTATGGAAGGATCAAGCGCCTGGTTGATGGGGACAGTACATGGAATCAACTGATTTTAGAGCCATCCCCTTCTCCTGCAAATCGGTAATCATGTCCTTGACATCACCCCCGAGAAGCACCGACCCCCGGAAAGATGCTTCCTGGATAGCAGATTGCACCTCCGGGACCAGACCTGACACGCAGAGCCAAGCATGATGCCGTAGGCCTATGGCGAAAGCTGAGCTCTGCCCAGTAGTGTCCACTGCGTCGTATGTCGTACGTAGCATGTGGCGACTGGCTGAACAAGCACAGTGGACTAGATCAGCCAACTCCTGTTGGACTTGGGAGTCAGGCAAGGAGTCCAGCTTGGCTTCCACCTGAGTAAGGATGGCCTTCTGGTAGTCCCCCATGTGGCCGACGTAGTTCAAGGCCCAATCCCAGTGTGGAGGAAGTACAAATCTTTCTCCGCATTGGTCCAGAAGGCAGATTCCTTTACCGGGAGGTGACGAGCTAGATGTTTTGGGCCCGCGAGGCTGTGAGCGGCGCTTAATCATGACCGAGTCAGCACGAGGTGAGAATCCAGGAAATCAACACCTCTGGCCTGATATAGCCTGTTTGACTTCCTAGAAGTGGGGCAAAGGCCAAACGACTGTTTCCATATCGTGGTGACAAGGTCGGGCGGAGGGCCTCATCCAGGGTGGCACTAGTGTGGAGCTGTCACGGGCAGATCCAGATGTTCACTGAGCTCTCAGACACTGAGGATCTGTCTCCAAAGAACGCCACTGATGGACCTCCCACCTTTTCTACAACCTGAAAGGCGATCCGGAGGGGACTTGAGGAGTCCTTGGCCAGGGCTCACGGGAGAGCGAGGTTTGCCATCCTCGGAGCAGCTGGGCTGAAGAGTCCGAGGAGTCCGAGATGAAGAGGAGGAAGAAGAAGAGTAAGACCTTTCCCGACCCGGGAGGAATGGGTCCTTGTAGTCCCTGGACGATGTCCTGCCCTCTGGATCCAGACGAAGAACCCTGGAGTCCGGAGGAGGTGAGGGAGTGCCACCGGGGCGACGAACCTGGGACGGCACTGTCGCCAGAAGGCGGCTCTCACCTTTTGGTGAGTTGAGCCTGGCTCAGCCCACCAGGAGGCCAGAGTCTCCTGCAGGTTCACCGTGGCCGCGAGGGCGGTGGAGGAGGCGGGAAAGAATGGGCTATACCTATATGGAGCGCATCCAAACCCGCCCGCGGTAACCCGGCATTGGGTATTGAGACGCCGAGTACTGCGCTGGAAGCCCGCGCAGGTACCAGTAGCTCAGATACTGGGTATCCTGGGTATACCGCGTCAATAAGACGGCGGGTACCCGAAGTCGGGGGCTGCCCAGACGGCCCAGCTAGAACCTCGCTATGGTCCGTAGAGTGACAGCCCAGAGGGAGGGCCTGATGGGAGCAGGAACTTCCTCGGAGTCAGTAAGGCCAACATCAGGCCGACGGGCGGAGGCCCGACGCCGGAGGTGCCGACGCCTGAGGGGCTGGCCGGAGCCGGCGCCTGAAGCAACATCAGGTCCATCGCTTCCAGATGGAGTGAGGGACTAATTGAGGCAAAAGTCCAGCGTTTCAGGAACGAGGGAGAAGTCCCCGGGGCCAGATGGGGGACTTGGTTCTCAGATGGGCAAAGGCTGTGGTCAACTGGGAACGACGGATGGTGGAGTCCATCGCCGGTTCCCTCGCTGGCCGGATGTCGGGCGAGCCGACGTGAGGAGTAGAGGCGAGCTCTCGGCGGGCGCCGGAGGAGCCGACGTCCGACATACGAGAGCCCTCACCGGAGACAGGTCGAGAGGAAGAGGTGGCCTGGTCCAGTGGGGAAGAAGCCGTGCGTCGCCTCGAAGGGTCGGACGTCTTACCAGCCCTTCCGGGCGGACGCCAGAGGAGCCGACGCCTGGCTTACCGGAGTCACGACGCGAGGCCACAGCCCGCGTCAACCAGGGGCGGAGGCTCCAACTGCCCGGAGGCGTTTCACAAGGCCCGAGCGCGAGCCAGACGGGCGGGACTGCATGTCCACAGAAACCCTCTTAGAGGCGGGCCGGTTTGAGGAGAGATCCCTGAGGGGATGTTACCTTAAAGCCCACGACTCCCCGAGGGAGACGCGGTGGAGGAGCCTTTGTCCCGTGCCTCTCCTTGTCCTTCTTCTTCGATGACCTTCGGGAAGTGGACGCCTGCCTTAGCTTTTAAGCTCCTTCTCCATGGAGCCTCATTTTCTTTTAAGAATATGGGCCTCCAGGGATTGTTGCAGTTTTTTCGAGTGGCCGCGATTAAAGCTAAGGCAATGCTGGCACTTCTGACTTGATGATCTTGGCCTAGGCAGAACAGGTTAGTGGGTGGCCTATCCTTGTGCGAAGGCTACCGCATCTAATCGCACTTGTTCTTGTGCTCGGAGGGTGTAGGATCACACATACACCGATCGCTAGTACCGACGTCGAAAAAATAAGATTTTTCGTGAAAAAACGACGAGGTAGGGCTGACGAAGTACCAACTTTCCGCGAGGCACTGCATGAGCTAACGCGGAAAGAACCGAAAGGGCGGTATCCGGACTGCCCCTTTATACCGACGCCTCCCTGATGCCGGTCACCTGATCGTGGTGGTGGTCCCTCAGGGACCGCTAGAAGAAATATTTTGGGTCCTGTCACTGCCGGCATCAGTCCTATATGTAATTACCTACTACAAGAGCCTCTCGAAGTAAGATCTCTTCTTCCCCACCGGTCAAATTCGGCGGAATCCAGATCCAGTGATCGGTCGTGTGCTGGGTGTTGAAGCCCAGAAGGAGTGTCTAAAGCTGTCAGCCCTGAGGGTGCGAAAGGCAGAGAAGAAAAAAATTACTCACCATAGTAATGTTGTTTCTTCTAATGGAGTCTTGCTGTATTCAGACATAATGCAGTTAGTCCCAGCACTTGCACTGCCCCGGAGAGGAAAGAGTTAACTCTATGCAGAAGCATAGAACGTTGAGCTCGGTTTTCAAACCTCTGTCTGTGGTACTTCCCAGTGTAACCGTCAGATTCTTACGAGCTACCTAACTAGTAACTAAAGTATAGAAATTGTTCAAATATAGCCAAAGGGCAAAATATATCTTCTTGGGCCCCAAAAGACTCAAGTCGAGAACCCAAGAAGGAAAGGTAGTAACAATATTTAGTAAAACACCAGAAAAAAAATTATAATAACAACAACATCTACCCCACCCAAGAGGGAGGGTACAAGGTACACCTCTGAGGTGCAACACTGTACCTGCCAGCCCACTTCCCAAAAGCAGGTTCTGAAAGGGGAGGCGGGGGGAGGGAGGTGTGGATACAGCAAGACTCCATTAGAAGAAACAATATTACTATGGTGAGTAATTTTTTCTTCAAACAACAAAGTCTTGCTGTATTCAGACATAACACAGACTACCAAGCAGTTCCCTATGGAGCAGGGAATGCAGAACCTACTTTGGAAAGAGGCTCTGCAGTGCTGCTGTACCAAACCTAGCATCACTCCTAGCCTGGATGTCCAGGGAGTAATGCTTGGTGAAAGTATGTACTGTTTTCCAGGTGGCTGCTTTACAGATCTCTAACAAAGGTATATCTCTGGCTGCAGCTAGAGAAGCAGCTGTACCCCTGGTCGAGTGAGCCCTCAGGCCTGAAGGGGCGTCCTACCCAACCTGTCATAACAAAATTGTATACAAGAAACAATCCACCTGGCAATAGTTCGCTTAGTGGCAGGCTTACCCTTTCCCACTTCACTGTAAGTGAGAAACAATAGAAGACAGTCATTTATATGTGCCTTAGTATGCTCAGTATAGTAGCTAAGGGCCTTCTTAATGTCCAGACTGTGTAACCTTCTTTCACCTGAAGAAGAAATGTGCAGTGAAAAACACAGGGAGAACTACAGACTGGTTCAGATGAAAATCTGAAACCACTTTGGGCAAAAACCTCCTATTGGTTCTGAGGACTAATTTGTCCCTATGGAAGGAGATGAAGTCAGGTTCCACTGACAGGGCCTGTAACTCACTAATCCGCCTGGCAGAAGTAATAGCTACCAGGAACACAGTTTTCAAGGTCAAGTACTTCTATTCGGCCGAAGCCAGAGGTTCAAAGGGTAGCTGCATTAGCTGAGCTATACAGACGTTAAGATCCCAAGGCGGAGTGGGCTCCCTAAAGAGAGGGTTAATGTGAAACAGACCTTTGAAAAACTTTCTGAAAACAGGATGAGATGCCAGGGAAGAGCCCTTCCCTGCTGAGAGAAATGCAGAGACTGCTGCTAGATGAACCTTCAGAGTGGCAGGCCTGAGGCCTAAACCATTGAGATGAACTAGATAGTCTAAAGTTGTGGAAATGTCTGCAGAATTAGGCAGGATGCCTTTCTGAGAGCACCAAACACTGAACCTTTTCCATTTGGAGTTGCAAGTTTTTCTAGTGGAAGGTTTCCTAGAGACCTTCAGAATATCCAGAACTCCCTGAGAAAGATGTAGGGCTGCATAGTCTAACTCTTCAAGAGCCAGGCCTTGAGATGGAGAGACTGGAGATTGGGGTACCAGATCCGCCCCTGGGAGGAGGACAGGAGATTGTATGTCCTGGGCAGAGACGGGGGACGTGACACTGACAAGGACAGCAGTAGAGGATACTAAGGCTGTCTGGCCCAATCTGGAGCCACCAGTATCACTGTGCAGGGTTGAGTCCTGATCTTGATCAGAACTCTGAACAGCAGAGGGAAGGGAGGGAAGGCATAGAGAAACCTGTCCTTCCAGTCCAAAAAGAGAGCATCCGGGGAACCGTCCCCAGGACTGGAGGTCTGCAACAAAACAGAGGGAGTTGATGACTGTCCGGTGCTGCAAAGAGATCTATCTCTGGAGTGCCCCACCTGGAGAAGGTAACCTTCAGTATGTGAGGATCCGGGGACTATTCGTGGTGTCCCTGTGAAATTCTGCTCAGAGCATCTGCTAGTATGTTGTCCTTCCCTGGAAGGTGAACTGCTACCAGAGAATTCTGAAAAGAATAGGCCAGAGACCACAGCTTCATGGCTTCTGTGCACAAGGCCGAGGACCGAGTGCCTCCCTGCTTGCTGATGTACCACATTGTTGTGGTGTTGTCCGTTCTGACTTGGACCACCTTGCCCTTGACTGAATCCGAGAAGCTCTGCAGGGCTAAGAAAACTGCCCTGAGTTCCAGGAGATTGATATGAAGGACAGACTCCTGTGGAGACCAGAGCCCTTGAGCTGTCAGGGCTCCCAGGTGGGCTTCCCACCCTAGGAGAGAAGCATCCGTAGTTAAAACTACTGATGGGACTTGAGGGAGAAATGGAACCCCTTGTCTGAGGTTGTCCTGGTCCAGCCACCACTGGAAAGCTTGGACCGGAGTCCGAGTCACTGGAATTAGTTTGGTAAGTGAATCCTTCTTTTGAGACCAAAAAGACCTCAGATGAAACTGAATGTCCCTCATCTGGAACCTTGCTCCCTGCACCACTGCCGTGGAGGCTGCCATGTGGCCCAGGAGCTGGAGGAACTGTCTTGCAGGGCGGAAAACCTGAGGTCGAAAGAAGGAAGCAAGATCCACTAGGGCCTTTACCCTTGCCAGGGGAAGGAAGGCTTTTGCTTGTACAGTGTCCAACTCTATGCCTATAAAGGTGAAAAGTTGAACTGGTTCGAGTACAGACTTTGGAATACTGAGAAGAAAACCCAAGGAGCTGAGTAGGTCCTGGGTTGTTTGAAGAGCCGACTTGACCTGTAAATGAGACTGACCCACTAACAGCCAGTCATCCAGATACAGAAAGATGGTGATACCCTGTCTTCTGAGGTAAGCCACCACTACTGCAAGGCACTTTGTGAACACCCTTGGAGCTGGTGTTAGACTGAATGGCATGGCTCTGAATTGGTAATGGCCTGAAGGCAACTCGAACCTCAGGTATTTTCTGTGGGAGCACCTGATAGGAATATGGAAGTAGGCATCCTTGAGGTCCAGAGATGCTAGCCAATCCCCTGGCCTTAGAGAGGGAAGGATTATTCCCAGAGTTACCATTTTGAATGTGGGCTTTGAAATGTGTTTGTTCAGATACCTTAGGTCTAGGATGGGTCGCCACTCCCCTGTTTTCTTTGGGGTAAGGAAGTACCTGGAATACAGTCCCTTGTGCTGAGTAGGAACCTTCGCTATAGCTCTGAGAGCTAGAAGAGAGGAAACCTCTGCCTCTAGGGCAAGGGTTTCTGAGACTGATGTAGGCGGAAAAGACTTGGCCCTTCTTTTTGGAAATGTTTTGAAGTTGAGGGCCAGTCCCTGGCTTACTACTTCCAGGACCCACTTGTCTGAGGTCACAGACTTCCAGGCCTGGAAGCAGTAAGCCAGCCTGCCTCCTACTGGAAATGGGGGGTCGACCCGGGCTGACACATCAGGGTGTCTGCTTGGCAGGAGCCTTAGACTGAGAGGAGGAGGGAGCAGCCCTGCTCATCCCCTTCCTACCCCTCCCTCTGAAGAACCCCCTCTGTGGGAAGGGAGAGGAGGCCTTGGCTTGGTAAACAGGCCTTTGAAAGGGCCTGCCCCTGCCCCTAGACTGCTGCTTGTGCGGGGTGGCCTGCCTTTCCTTGGCCTGTGTACTCCTGTATGTGGTCCTATATTCATCCATTTTCTTCATGTAAGCCTCTGTCTGCCCCCCAAACAGAGAGTTACCTACTACAGGAAAATCCATGGCTTTAGTCTGGGTGTCCTGTGAAAGGCTAGTACATCTGAGCCAAGCATGTCTTCTGAGAGACAGATGTAGCCATGACTCTAGATGCCACATCACTGGAGTCCACAGCACCATGAAATAGCATATTGGATGCCTCAATTCCATCAGCAGCCACCACCTCCAGCTCCTTGGCTAGCTGGTGAGAGGCCTGTTTACCCAGTTCCAGAACCGTGTCCCATCTGGATTTCTGGTACCTGGCTATGTAGCCCATATAAGTAGCCTGCCCGAGTCCCAAAGAGGATGCCAACTACTGTTTTTTGGCCATGGCATCCACTTTCCTGGAGTCCTTATCCAGGGGGTGTGAAGCCAAAGGAATGTTAGCTCGGTCACAGTCTGCAGCCTGCACTACCCCAGCATGGCTGCAATGACTATAAAGGAACTCCACAGCTGAGCCTGATAATGAATAGTTCCTGTCCATTCTCTTATCCACAGGAGGTATTGAATTAGGGGTTTGTAAAATTTTGTGTGTCTGTTTACCCAAAGATTTATGAAGAGGGATAGACAGCTTTTTGGACTCTGGGATGTCCATCATTTCCACAAAATCAGGCTCTTCATCCTCCTCTGCTGCTTCAACCAAGGGAAGCTGCAGGGTTTGTGCCACCTTTTTGTAGAACAAAAAGTGTGAAGGGGACTCAGAGAGCCTGGGAGAAGAGACACCTGAGGGCCTGTCTGGGGAGATGTCCGGTTCAATGGGCACATCCAGACCCCCTTCATCGTCATCACCGGGATAGTCTTCGTCTCCCTCCCACTCCTCATAATAAGCATCTGGGTCATAATCCGGAGGAGATGGCTCCGACCGAAACGAGCACTGAACCGGCAGTATAGGTTCAGACGGAACCGGTCTAAGCAACTGGACAATACTAATCGCTTTGGCTATTTCGTCCACGGTTGGAGAGTGGGATACAGGATACGAACTGGCAGACTTGTGCTTTTTCTTTAATGGAACTGACCCCTTGGGGTCGGCTCTCCTTTTGCCCGAGGAGGTATCGCCTAGGTCAGCAGGCACCGCCTCAGGTTCAGCCGCAACCAAACCGGGCTGGCCATCCGGATCTACTGACTTCTCGGCCTCCCTTTCCTTCAGCCTACTTAGTCTTTTACCTAGAGTGGTTTTAGGAAAGTTCTTACAGATTTGGCAGTCTGACTTGAGGTGGTCAAACCCCAGACAATAAACATAGATGAGGTGGGGGTCGGCCTTAGCTAAGGCCTCCCCACACTCAGTACAGTGTTGAAACCCGGTGGGACCGGTTTTCTTCTTGGGTTTCCTCAGACATGGTCAACCTAACAAATTATCCTATACAAGCTTTCAAGCCAGGTAATAAAGCAACCGATCAGTTACAAACCGTGTCATGGGCTTTTTAAAAGAACCAGCAAAAGTCCGGTTCTTTCGAAACCGATTGGTACCGGAACACCACACTAATCCCAAAAAGAGAGAAACATTTTACAAAGTCGGTTCTACACCGGATCGATCGGAAAGAAACCGAAGACGACAATTTCCACGCTTTTTAGCAAAATAAAACACAGTCACTACCTATCTACATACTACCTGCACCGAAGACAGAGGCTGGAAATCTGAAAATAACAAAACTATGCGGTTTAAACCAAACGCTTTATTTTTCTTTTACCAAGCAGAGGAAATCTCCGGAGCGACTTCACTGTTAGGCGGAGCAAAGAATCAGACGGTTACATTGGGAAGTACCACAGACAGAGGTTTGAAAACCGAGCTCAAGTTCAACGTTTTATGCTTCTGCATAGAGTTAACTCTTTCCTCTCCAGGGCAGTTCAAGTGCTGGGGCTAAGTGCATTATGTCTGAATACAGCAAGACTTCATGTTGTTTGAACCAAGAGACTCCTGGGGAGCGCAATACCTCCTCCTACAGTCCACTGGGGCTGAGAATGAGGAAGCTGGTGACTGCCAGGTGTGAACAGACGCTTCCTGGAAGGGAACAGGCAGCAGGTGCGACCTCGATGGTGGGAGAAACAGAACTGGGGTGGAGGAGGAGTCTGCAGCACCCAATGGCCAACCCTCATGCACCATGCAATGTGTTGGCCTTGTGGGCGGCGCCACTGGCACCGACCCCCCAAAAAAACAAAAAAAAACTCCCATACAGGTGTGTGCCTTCGGCTTACACCCAGCACTAATGAATGGTGAAGACTAACAAGGGAAGCTCTACAGTTACAAGAGGTGAATAACCCTCATTTCTAGGGGTGTGGATGTGGTTCACTATCCGCACTATGGCAGACTCCTAGCTATTCCCTGGAAGGAGGAAGCAAGACTCACACCCCTATCAGGTGAGCAGGGACTGGAGAATTGAGGTCCAAAAACAAGCACCCCGGTGTGACTCAAGGTCAATGTTGTAATGAGAAATGAGAGTGTGTGCAGATTTCCAGGTAGCAGCGCTGTAGATCTCCTGGATAGGGATGTCCCTGGAAGCAGCCACCAAGGCAGCAGGATGTCTGCTGGAATCAGTCCTTAGCCCTATGGAAGGCTCCCTACCTGACAACCTATAGCAGAGGTTGATGCAGTACACACTCCACCTGCCAACTGTCTGCTTAACTGCCGGTCTGCCAGATGTGGCTTCAGCGTAGCTGACAAACAGCTGGGGAACCTCTCACCAAACTCCAGCAGTGCCCTCCTTATAGTAAACGAGCACTCACTTCAGGTCCTCAGCATACAGCCTGTACTCAGCCTCCGAGGTTGGAGTGGTGAAGTATAATGGGAGGTGGATCACATGGTTAAGGTGCACCTCAGACAACCTTCGAAAGGAACTTCGGGTGGGAGCGTAGGACAACTTTGTCTTTGTGGAACTCCAGATAAGGAGACGCCATCAAGAGTGCCTAGATCTCACTGATCCTTCTGGTGAGGTGATAGCCACCAAGAAGGCAGTCTTCCATGACATGTGTGGCACATCACACCTCTGCATTGGTTTAAATGGCTTGCCCATGAGCACTGCCAATACCAGTAACAAGTACCAAGGTGGTGGTTCACATACTGGCAGGGACAGGTGGCCGAGGCCCTTAAAGAAGAGCCCAACTACCTTCTCCTGTGCTGCTGTCAACATACCAGCCCACGCTCGGTATGTAAAGATGGCTGCCAGGTGCACCTTGGGGGTCATACATCTCAGGCCCAACTGTGAGAGGGACCACAGATATTACAGAATGCTAGCCAGGGGTCTAACTCCCTACCCTGGCACCAAAAGGAAAACCTCTTCCACTTGATGGTGTAGCACTGGTGGTCAACTCCTTCCAGAAGGCCTCCACAACATTGAGAACCTCATCAGAGAGACCCTAAGCTTGGACTGTAGCCTCTCAGGAACCAGGCTATCAGGTGCAGGGACTGAATGTCCAGGTGCAAGACCTTCCCCACATGACAGGAGAGCAGATACGGGTGTAGCGGCAATCGCCAGGGAGGCCTGCTGCTGAGGCTGAGGAGATTTAGGCACCAAAACTGGCGTGGCCAATCTGGGCCTACCAGGATCGTCCGTGCCTTGTCTCTCTGTACCTAGACCAACACCTTGTGGATCGGGGGAAAGTGAAGGAATACACACAGATCCTGGGATCCAGGTTCTCATGAAGGCATCCCCTATCAGTGTCCAGCACTGTGGGGGGCAAGCACGAAACAGCCTCATCCTGGCATTCCACCAGGAGGCGAACAGGTCGATCAGGGGAATGCCCCACTGGGAGAATGGGTGGTTCACCACCTCTAGACACAGGGACCAGCTGTGAGACACTTTGCCCAGCCGCTTGAGGGAATCTGCTAGCTGGCTGAAGACTCCTGTTACATTAATTCCCAGGAGATCTGCATCCAAGCTGCATACAAGGATCCAGGTGGGGAGGGCATCCCAACACAAATGAAGGACGTGCATTCCACCCTTTTTGTTCAGATATTACATGATTGTGGTGTTGTCCGTCTGGACCTGCATGATTTGACCGCAGACAAACGGAGTAAATTCTGTCAGAGCAAGGCACACTGCATGAAGCTCCAGCAGGTTGATGTGATAACGGGGCTCCTTGGGGGTCCAGAGCCCGTGGGCCCCCAGAAACATTCCTCATCCCATCAGAGATGTGTTGGGTCTCAGGGTGATGGTCGGCTCTGGGCAGACATACAGGGCTCTCTGCTCCAGATCTTCCGCGATGAGACACCACTGGATGATATCCCACATTGGCTAAGTCACCATGACCAGCTGGTCCACGTGACCTAGGCACTGAGACCACTGGCGGGCCAGCTCCCCTTGCAGGTGGCATATCTGCCAGTGGGCTCATGCACAACACTGGTGCTGGATGCCATGCACCCAAGCAGCCACAGGAAGCCCCGGGCACGGCATAAGTGCCCAACCTGAAATGACCAGGCAAAGGAGGACAGATACAATGCACGGTCCACAGGGAGTCAGGCCTTCACCTGGAAGAAGTCTAGCTCCACCCAGATAAAGAGAATTACTTGCAAGGAGCTGGGTTCAGGCTTGGCCGAGCCAGTCATCAGGTACAAGTAGACCTGGACTCCTTGGCGCTGCAGGAATGCTGCCACCACTGCGATGCACTTGGTGAAGACCTTGGGGTCCCAGGAGAGGCCGAAAGGCATGATCTGGAACTCGCAGAGAACCCCCTCTGCACAGAACCAGAGGTATCACCAGTGGGACGGATGGACTGGAATGTGGAAGAAGGCATCCTGGAGATCCAGAGAGCAGAACCAAATACCCCGCTCCAGAGATGGAATGAACTGGTTCAGGGTGACCATCCGGAAGCTGCACTTCCCTCGGGGAACTGGTTGAAATCGTGAAGATCCAGTATGGGGTGCCAGCACCCCGTCCGTTTGGGACCAAAAGTACTTGAGTATGAAGGCCTGGCCGGCCATGGTGTCCAGGACATGGGCTATGGCTCTTTTCTCCAGGATATGTGCGATGTTCTCCCTTAGGGCGGACAGCATGACCTGTGACACCACTGATTCCCACAGAGCATGGGGTCAGTAAGGCGGGAGAGACTCTAAATTGAGAGGCAATCTACTGCCCAACACCTTTAGCACCCATTTTTCTAAGATGATGGTGGACCAGTTGTGCCAAAATGGCAAAGCCAACACCCCCATGGAGAGCTGAGGCAGGGACTGGGCGGGTGGGAGGTAGGCACCTCCAACCTGTCACTGAGCAGGCTTGAAGGCACCAGCTGCCAGATGGGACAAACTCCCCCAACCTCCAGGCTTCTTGGAGCCCTGGCTGGCAAACCCAGGCTTAGGCCGCCAAACCTGAAGTTGCCCCAGCTGCGGCTGCTGCTGCTGCTGCTTGGGCAGTTGCTTTCCTGACTGGTCTTTCTGTGAGGATGTCACAGGATCGAGGATAGGATTGGACTTTTTGATCCTACTAAGATGCCCATCCACCCCAGGGCCAAAAAAGCCAGTGCCCAAGAAGTGGACACTGGCCAATTTGGGCTGGGTGTCTGCCGTAAAGATGGAAATCTGCAGCCAGGCCCTATGATGAATTGCGATAGCTGATGCCATGGAATGGGCACAGGAGTAGCCTATGTCGAAAGCCATCATAAACTGGTGTTTAGCCAGTGCTCAACTCTGGTCTCTGACCAACTTAACCGCTGACAGCAAACCTGCATAAAGGTGGGGGAGGGCATGGTCAAGGACACCCATTAGGGCATGACAGAAGTTAGCCATCATCAAGGAGTAACTTGTCCGGAGACCCAGGGAGGATGCAGTGTACACTTTCTTGGCTGCGTCGTCCAACTTCTTGGACTCCTTGTCAGGGGGCTTGTCCACATCCCCAACATTGCTGGTCTTGTGGAAAACTGGGTCAGCCACCAACCCTTTGGTCGAGGGATAGTCCAAGAAACCAGACAGGAAACTGGTCGGGACCACATACTTGCGGACTATATGGGCCGAGGGTGCCACGCACGAGGCCACATGCTGCCAGAGTGCCTCCGTCACCGGGAAGGTGACACCGAGGGAATCATCCCAATCCAGGATTTCTGTAATGGGGTACTTGGCCCGCTTCTTAACCAGCTCCAAGGGGATCTCCATAGATTCAGAGATTAACCGGAGCAAAGCCCCGAAGGAAACCAGCCCAAGTCTGGTGGTCAGCTCTTTGGTCAATTCACGGTCAAAGCCTGGGGTCCTCAATGACTGCATGGAAGAGCCATCGGAGTCCTAGGACTCCTTCAAAGACCACCCTCGGCCACTTTTCACTATGAACTACCCTATATTTGTCCGAGTGGGTTATCTCCACAGACAGCCGACCTTATAGGCCGGCTGCCGAGTGGGAGGACTCGGCAGGGGCTTCCTGCAATGGTTGCCTGAGCAGCTGTTCCACTCAAATTGGTGGAGAGGCTAGCACCAGAGACACCGGGCATGGCAGGACTAGGGCAGGCCAGACCAGGGAACAGGGTGGGACAAATCAGTTTGTGAGCTGGTGGTCAATTTGGCCACTAGCTTTGAAAATCTGGTCACCAAACCAATAGTTATCGTGGTCATACTTTTTAAGGTATCAAAAAATAACTTTTTAGGCAGGTAGCCAAGTTGGCCAAGAACATTCAAAATCCGGTAGCCAAACCAATTTTTTAAGTAGCCACTGGCTACCTGATTTGTCCCACACTGCCAGGGGAAATGAAGGGGTCTGTCCTGCCCAAGGACCCACTGTTGCCACATCAGCTCTTCACAGTGCCGATATGGCCTGCGGATGGAGCCTCACCTCATCCGAAGACAAGGAGGAAGGGGAGCACCTGCAACACTTCCGGACCAAGGGTTGAGAGCGGGAATATGAGGATTCCCTTGACAGCGATCTCGACCAAGACCGATATCTCAACTAACAAATGATGAATTGTCAACAGCGAGGAGAGGTGGGCGGAGAGGCCATGTAGAGAACATGCACCAGCTCCTGCCATGGAACCCCGGAAGGAGGCAACACCTGGGAGGAGACAATCTGGTCCACCAACTGCTCCTGACCCTCCAGGGAGGTGACTGAAAGGACCAAAGTCCTGGAGACCAAGTGGTACTCTATCCCCTCAAACAATGGTTCAACTGAGTCGAGAAAGATCTTGACCACCTGGTCAGCCTGTGTCATAGCCAACAAGCCAGACAGGGACACCGTGGAGCTAATGGCCTGGCCCTCAATCAACAGAGGCTCAGCCAAAGCTGAGTGCTTGATGAACATTGAGAGGCTGAAGTAATAATGGCAGTGGGAAGAGTGTACTCGTTCCTAGTCCCACGACCGATGGTGGGATTATTTTTTTACTTTTTCCTTTTACCATGGAATGGGCCCTTCCAAAGGTTCTGGAGAGATTTACACATTTCCCTAAAGGTTTCCATGAAAGTTACCCCAAAGCTGGCCCCAACTGGGAGCAGTGCAGACACCGACAAAGCACCTGCTGCAGCTTGTGCCACTGCCTCTTTCATGGCCGCAAGCTGGGCCACTGAGCCCGCTGTTGCAGACAACGCCTCACGGGCATCTTTCGAGCAGACCGGGGGAGGGGTCCCGTTCATCTGGCCAACTGAGGATGAGGTGCACATAACAATCCTTGAGAGAGACAAGGGCAAGAGAGTTTTGCACGGGCTGCAGGACTGAGTGTCGTACTCTGCCCTGAGGCAGTAAATGTACGACCTAGACCTAGACATTTTTCCGTTGCATTGGATGCAAGGTTTGAAATTGGGAACAGATCAGACTTCTTCTCGATCCACTGACTAAGCGGAACCAAGAAAAATACAAAGTGAAGACAAAACACTGATGGCATACTTAGGATTTGACTCTTCCAACAGAAAGGAAGATCCAACATCATGGAGTGAAGTCTAGGACTATACCATCCATGTGGGTGGGAGGAGCTTGATGTTCCGGATGGAATTAAAGGGAAAAGAAGACTGCAGTGTGTGGACAATGCACCATAGCTATACCCTTAGAAATGCAGTATACATAAGGCACTAATGAACAACTTCAGACAAGGCAGTGGACATATCTACCAGCTTATACCTCAGAAAGGGGGAAGGAGGGTGGGTGTGCTGTGGCACAATTCTCTCAAAGATCTAGTTACAGTAAGGTTCTATCTTCATTGAGGATATCTCCTCCATTGGGCCATATCATTGGAACGATTCCCAAGCAGTACAAAGTTCCCAGGGAGTATGGCAGAGCCTGCTATGCAATCAGGACAGAAGGCCTTGCAACACCGCAAGACCAAAGCCAGCACGTCTACGAGAGATGATGTCTAAACTATCGTACTTAGTAAAAGTATGCACAGTGCTCCATGTGGCAGTAGCACATGTCAGCTGCAGAAACATTCTGAAAACTAGCAACAGACATGGCAATACCATATGCAGTGTGGCCATTTACAGCACCAGAATTTCCTAACCATACTTCCTATAACAAAATTCAATACAGTTAGTCAGCCATTTGGACAGGCACTGTTTAGACACAGGAGCTTCCTCTTTCCCAGGGACGAACAAAACAAAAAGCTGAGAGGACTTTCTGAAGTCCTTGGTGCGAGCAAGACAACGTGTTCTGCGTACATAAACTGTATGGAGCAATGCCTCACCTTTGGTAGCATAATCTGGATAATACAGAGGAAGGTATATGGTCTGACTTGATGTAAATTCAGACATCACCTTTGGTGGAAAATAAAGACTGGTCTGCAACGACACCTCATCTTTGTGGAAAATCAAATCAGGTGACTCGTGCATCAGAGTCTGAAGCACAGAAATCCTATGAACAGATGCCATAGCAACCAAATACAATGTTTTCCATGAAAGGAAACGATCTCATAGATCACAGCAGGCTCAAAGGGAACCAAGATCAACCTCACCCCCACCCACCCCCAAAAAAAAAAAAGAAAATTTGAGGTCCCAAGGAATAACTGGTTTACAAATCGGGATTATACACAAAATAACTTTCAAAAATGTATGAGACACCTCTAGATGTGCCACTGTGAACCCATCAGTAGGGGGCATGGAAGGCCTAAAAGTTAGCCAAGTGCACCTTAATGGATGAGTACTGGAGACCGGAGCCAGAGAGAGACAGGGGGTAGTCCAGTACAGTATTCACAGGACATGTAAATGGGTCCACTGAATGGAAAGTACACCATATGGCAGAGTGCTTCCATTTCCAAAAACAGGCGAGTCTTGTAGAAGACTTTCTAGCTGCAAGCAAGACATCAGCCACTGGGGGGGGGGGGGGTGCCCAAAATGGGCAAACACTACTTCCTCAGAAGCCATGCATGCAGATGCAGGGACCACAGGTCTGAATGAACAAAGGACTCCTCAGCCTGTGACTGCAGACCCAATAAAGGGGGAGCTGAGCAGGAGGCTCCAATGCCAGATGCAGCAGAAGTGGAAACCAAATCTGGCAAGGCCAGAAGGGAGTCACCAGTATTAGAGTGTCATGCTCTGCCTGCAGCTGGAACAGAAGCCACTGAATGAGAGGGACTGGAGGAAAGGCATAAAGGAACCTCCCTTTCTAGAATAGGGACAACGTGTCTCACCAAAAAGCTCTGTGTCCTGCAGCAAACCAGCAGAAACACAGCAGACTTGCACTGGGTGGGGACGCAAGAAGGTCCAAGTCTGGATGATCCCATCTTGCGAAGAGGTTGCTTACCACGCAAGTCAGCAGTTCCCATTCATGCACCAGGAACTGAAACCTGCTTAGCCTGTCTGACAAGATGTTTTGGACACCTGGGAGAAGCATGGCTGATAGCTTAAGTCCATGAAACATCACCCATTACCACAATCTCATAATTTCCCTGCACCAGGGATAACAGTGAGTGCCACCCTGCTTGTTTATGCAGTGCATGAAACAGACACTGTCTTTCCAAATCTGCGTGGGACCAGGACTACAGTGGCGTGACAAAGTATTTGCCCCCTTCCTGATTTTCTCTATTATTGCATATTTGTCACACTGGATGTTTTCAGGTCCTTGGACAAAATGTAATATTAGATAAAGGGAAACTGAGTGAACAAATAACACTTTTTTTTTACTTATTTCATTTATTTAATGAAAACAGTTAACCAACACCAACTGGCACTGTGTGAAAAAGTAATTGCCACCTTACACTTAATAACTGGTTACGCCACCTTTAGCTGCAATGACTGCAACCAAACGCTTCCTATAATTCAATATCAGTCTTTCACATCGCTGTGGAGGAATTTTAGCCCACTCTTCCTTGCAGAACTGCTTTAATTCAGTAACATTGGTAGGTTTTCAAGTATGAACTGCTCGTTTCAGGTCCTGCCACAGTATCTCTATTGGGTTCAGGTCTGGTCTGGACTTTGACTAGACCACTCCACAACTTTTATTTTACTTCTTTTCAGCCATTCTGATGTGGACTTGCTTTTGTGTTTTGGATCATTGTCTTGCTGCATGACCCAACTAAGCTTCAGCTGACAGACGGATGACCGGACATTCTCCTTAAGAATTTTCTGGTACAGAGCAGAATTCATGGTTCCTTCAATTATGGCAAGTCGTCCAGGTCCTGAGGCAGCAAAGCATCCCCACACCATCACACTACCACCACGATGTTTGACTGTTGGTATGATGTTCTTACTGTGGAATGCTGTGTTTGCTTTACGCCAGACATAATGGGATTCATGTCATCCAAAAAGTTCCACTTTGGACTCATCTGTCCATAGAACTTTTTCCCAAAAGGCTTGTGGATCATCCAGGTGCTTCTTGGCAAATGAGAGACGAGCATTTATGTTCTTCTTGGTTAGCAGTGGTTTCCGCCTTGCTACTCTCCCATGAAGCCCATTTTTGCCCAGTCTCTCTCCGATTGTGGAGTCATGAACACTGACCTTAGCTGAAGCAAGAGAAGCCTGCAGTTCTTTGGATGTTGTTTTAGGATCCTTGAGACATCCTGGATGATTTTATGCTGCGCCCTTGGAGTAATTTTGGCAGGCCGCCCACCCTGGGAAGAATCACTACTGTTCCAAGTGTTCTCCATTTGGAGATTATGGCTCTCACTGTGGTTCGATAGAGTCCCAGAGCCTTAGAAATAGCTTTGTAACCCTTTCCAGACTGATAGATAGCAACAACTTTTTTTCTGATCTTTTCAGGAACTTCCTTTGATCGTGGCATAATGTACTTGTTGAATCTTTGTGCTGGCAACGTGACTCTGATGGTAAGGGTCAAAATAAGTGAGGTTTATATTGAGCAGGGCTGGCTATAATCAAGCCTGGCTGTGTTCAATCAGCTGACTCTAATTATCCCTTTAATTGGGTTGATTTAACTAAGGGGCAATTACTTTATCACACAGTGCCAGTTGGTGTTGGTTAACTTTTTTCATTAAATAAATGAAATAAGTAAAAAAAAAAAAAAAACAAGTGTTATTTGTTCACTCAGCTTCCCTTTATCTAATATTACATTTTGTCTAAAGACATGAAAACATCCAGTGACACAAATATGCAATAATAGAGAAAATCAGGAAGGGGGCAAATACTTTTTCACGCACCTGTAGGATGCTCCTGTAAAGCCTGGAGACCAAACAGAACAGCCCACACCGCCAGTACATTGCTATGCATAGCTGATTCCAGACTGGTCCAAGACCCTTGGATGTGACAGGATCCAAGATGGGCACACCAGCTGTACCCATGAAACATCCACTGTGAGGATCTGTATGGGAGTCAGGGAAAATAATGTAATGCTCCATAACAAGTTCTTGCAAGCCATACACCATACTAGGGCACAGTGGAGAAGGGACATGATGAGGACCATTTAATTCCATGTCAGTTGATCCCACTGGATCTGAAGAGATCAATTCAGTATGCACATATGGAGATGGGCAAAGGGAATCACAGTGACATAAACAGCCATCAGCCCCAAAAGACGAAAAGTCGTCCAAGCTGACACAAAACTTTTGTGTATCAGCTGGGCGTGGGCATCGAGAGCCTCCACCTCATCTGCAGGCAAGAAGGCACTGGCACTGCCCACCGCCGTGTCCAGCACCACACCAATATATTGAAGGTGCTGACAATGGGTACAGATTCTGGTACATTAGCCATAACACCCAGTTCCTCAATCATCTGTCTCATTCCAGACAATGTGTACACAACTGCTTCCCTGGATAAGGCCCTCAAGAGTCAGTCGTCTAGATACAGGAAGACATAAAGCCCTTCCCTCCAAGGGGCTACTGATACAACAGCTACGCATTTGGTAAATACCCGTGGTGCTGAGGAGAAACCAAAGGGCAAGACTCAAGCTGATAACGGCTGCTCTCTAAAACGAAGTAAAGGTACTGCCTGAGACACCAACGAATCTCGAGATGAAGGTATGCATCCTTCATGTTCCGGGCACAAAGACAGTCTCACTTTTGCAGCCAGGGGTAATGGCCAGATGTCTCCCAGGTACATCAGTGTGGAGAGGCACTGACTGCATTGCTAAAACTTTTCAGGAAGCAGGAGAAAACACTGATGTCCTGGTACACATAGGGACTTACAATCTCGCCAGGCGGTCACTTGTGGAGACCAAGGAACACCTGACCAGGCTGGGTGACAAACTATCATCCATTTCATCCGGTATCTCCTTCTCTGAGATCCTGCCAGTCTGGGAGAGTGGGACAGATGGACGGAAGATCAGAGAAGGGGAGACAGGGGAGCTAAACATGTGACTCAAGGGCTGGTGCCAGGAAAAAGGACACAAATTTGTAGGGAACTGGCAACAGTTTTGGGAGCGAAAGTACTTTAAATTTGATGGACTGCATCTGACTAAGGAGGGAGTCAGTGCACTGGAGCGGAAGTTTGACATCTTTGTAGAAAATTTAAACTAGCAAATGGGGAGAGGGGTGCAGCACCCCATACGTCGAATGGGAAGAACACCCCTCCCCCTCAGCTAGTGGCCAAACAGGAGTCCAGCATGTTTGTAGTTCATTTTCATCACCAGGTAAGAAAAGGTCCTGCTCCCATGCAACGTTATTAGGAAATGTCGGACCTCGACCAACAACTAACACACCGAAATCTAGCCAATGGAAAATCGGGTACACTAATGATCGCAGTCTGGGAAACAAGATCCCAGACCTGCAGGCAATAATGACAGAGGCTAAACTGGACATAGTAGCCATTAGCGAGACATAGTTTACCAGTTACCATACTTGGGAGACTTCAGTACCTGGTTATGTACTGTTCGGAAGAGACAGAGGTGCAAAAAGGGAAGGTGGAGTGGTCCTTTATGTCAATGAAAATATCAAAGCTACAGAAATTCAGAATACACAGAAGGAGCCAGAAGAACTGTGGGTCACCCTGGAAACAGGAAATTGGACAGCCATACGAACTGGGATTGTGTACAGGCCTCCAGACCAGGGGGAGGACATAGACACGTTACTGTTAGAAGATACATAAAACATAACAGCTAAAGGGGAGGTTCTGATAATGGGAGATTTCAACATGCCAGATATAAATTAGTCAATACCAGCAGGGACATCTGCCAGAACTAGACACATGGTGGATTCCCTGCAGGGGGAGGGCCTCAAACAACTGGTACAACAACCCACAAGAGACAGGGCTATCCTATATCTAGTGTTAACAGGGAAAGGATCACAGATCTCCAGGTAGAAGGTCACCTGGGTGCCAGTGACCATCACATGGTATAGTTCAATTTGGCCACTAGAACAAAAGAAAAAATTACTCACCTTAGTAACGTTGTTTCTTCTAATGGAGTCTTGCTATATTATGACAGATGCAGTTTGTCCCACCATTAGAACTGCTCCGGAGGTGAAAGAGTTAACTTCCATGCAGTGCATGGAACTTAGAGCGCGAGCTCGGTTAGAGAAGCTCTGTTAGGGTGGTTTCAAACCGAAACTGTCAGATCTTTACGAGCAAAACTCACTAAGGCTCTGTGTGGAAGCTGTAACTCACACTAGCCAACTGGCTACTAAAATATTCACACATTTTCCTGGTCCCAACACCAAGACTCAAGTCAGGGACCAGAAACAACAAGATAAAATAAATAAATAAAACACAACACCCAAACATAAAGGGACATCAATAAGTGCCAACAGTGGACTGCCCACCCCATACCAGAAGTAGAAGTTCTGAGAGGGGCAGGCTGGGGGGGAGGTCATAATATAGCAAGACTCCATTAGAAGAAACAACATTACTAAGGTGAGTAATTTTTTCTTCAAACAACATGAAGTCTTGCTATATTATGACAGATGCAGACTACACAGCAGTACCTCCATGGAGGAGGGACAGAACCTACTTAGGAATAGGCTCTGAAGCACGGCTGTGTTCAAACCGAGCATCCTCCTGGCCTGGATATCCAGGGAGTAATGCTGGTGAAAGTGTGTACTGTTTTCCAAGTAGCTGCTTGACATATCTCCAAGATAGGGATGTCTCTAGCAGCAGCTAGAGATGCAGCTGTACCTCTGGTAGAGTGAGCCCTCAGGCCTGAGGGGGAACCTTACCCAGTTTTTGATAGCAAAATTGATACAAGAGACAATCCACCTGGCAATGGATCTCTTAGTGGCAGGTCTCCCTTTCCCAACCTCACCATAAGTGAGAAATAGTTGGAGAGAGTCAAACCTGTGACCCTTGGTACGCTCTATGTAGTAACTTAGGGCCCTCTTAACATCTAAGCTGTGCAACCTCCTCTCACCAGAGGAGAAATGGTCAGTGAAGAACACTGGAAGTGAAATAGACTGGTTAAGGTGGAAATCCAAAACCACCTTAGGCAAAAACTTCCTGTTAGTCCTGAGGACTACCTTATCCCTGTGAAAGGAAATAAAGTCAGTCTCCACTGATAAAGCCTGTAACTCACTTATGCGCCTGGCAGAAGTGATGGCTACTAGAAATACAGTTTTCCAAGTCAAATACTTAAGCTCTGCCAAAGACAGAGGCTCAAAGGGGGGTTGCATCAGCTGAGCAATGCAAACATTAAGATCCCAAGCAGAGGCAGGGTCCCTGAATGGAGGATTGGTATGAAGCAATCCCTTAAAAAACTTGGAAAATACAGGGTGAGCAGAAAGAGAAGAGGGCTTCCCTGCTGAAATGAAAGCAGAGACAGCAGCAAAATGCACTTTCAGGGTAGCTGGTCTCAGTCCCAAAGAATTAAGATGGACCATATAATCCAATACAGTGGGTAAATCAGCAGATTCCGGGGAAATATGCTTCCCAGAACACCATATGGAAAATCTTTTCCACTTAAGAGTTATAGGTAGCCCTGGTGGAAGGCTTCCTAGAAGCTTTCAAGATTTCGAGAACACTTTGAGAAAGTTGTAGATCAGCAAACTCTAACTCCTCAAGAGCCAGGCCTTGAGGTTGAGGGATTTGAGATTCGGATACCAGACTCTCCCCTGAGCACAGGTTAACAGATTGTGGTTCCTGGGGAGGCACAGGGGAAGATGGACTGCTAAGGACAGAAGGAGTGGGTACCAGGGCTGCCTGGCCCAATCTGGAGCAATCAGGATCATCTTGCAGGGCTGAGACCTGATTTTGACTAGCACCTTGAACAGGAAAGGGAAGGTGGGGGGGAGGCATAGAGAAACTTCCCTTCCCAATCGAGGAGAAAGGCATCCAGGGGGACTGAGCTCAACACTGGGGGCCTGCAACAAAAAAGTGGAAGTTGATGATTGTCTGGGGCTGCAAAAAGATCTATCTGAGGAGGCCCCATCTGGCAAAAACTATCCTCAGCATTAGGGGATCCAGTGACCATCGTGATGGCCCTGGGAACTTGCTTAGAGCATCTGCCAGGACATTGTCCTTGCCTGGGAGGTGAACTGCTATGAGGAAGTGTTCAGGAATAAGCCAGAGACCACAACTTCGCCATCTCGGTGCACAGGGCCGAAGACCGAGTGCCCCTTGTTTTTGATGTACCACATTGTAGTGGTGTTGTCTGTTCTGACCTGTACCACCTTGTTCTGAACAGATGCAGAAAAACCTGAAGTGCTAGAAAAACAGCTCTGAGTTCCAACAGATTGATGTGGAGCAGAGATTCCTGAGGGACCATAACCCTGGGTGGAGAGGTCACCCATGTGAGCTCCCCATCCCAAGAGGGACGCATCTGTAGTAAGGGTCAAGGAGTGGGACAGAGGGATGAAAGGCACCCCTTGTCTCAGATTGCTCTGATCCTGCCACCACTGAAGGGCCTGGATAAGGGTTCGAGTCACTGGGATTAACTTGGATAGGGGATCTCTTCTTTGAGACCAGAAGGCTCTCAAATGGAACTGAATGTCCCTCATCTGAAATCTTACTCCTTGCACTACAGCTGTGGAAGCAGCCATGTGTCCTAGCAGCTGCAGGAAATGCCTTGCTGGTCGAGAGACCTGCAGAGTGAAGGACGAGGCCAGGGCCACCAAGGTCCTTACCCTTTCTAGGGAAGGAAGGCTCTGGCTCTGCTTTGTGTCCAGTTCTGCACCTATAAAGGTGAGTACCTGGACAGGTTCCAGAACTGACTTTGGAAGATTGAGAAGAAAGCCCAGAGAGGTAAGCAGCTGCTGGGTAATTGCAGGTGTGATTTGACCTGGTCTGGAGACTGACCCACAATGAGCCAGTCGTCCAGGTAGCAAAGATGGCAATCTTTGCCTTCTTAGATGAGCAACTGCTACTGCCAGACATTTTGTGAACACCCTTGGGGGCAGAGGTAAGGTCAAGGGCATTGCTCTGAACTGATAATGGCCTGAGGGCAGTTCGAATCTGAGGTACTTTCGATGGGAGCTTCTGATAAGAACATGGAAGTAGGCATCCTTGAGGTCCAGGGAAGCTAGCCAGTCCCTGGCCTTAGGGAGGTAAAACCATTCCCAGAGTCACCATTTTGAATTTTGGTTTTAAAAGGTGCTTGTTCAGATATCTTAGGTCCAGGATAGGCCGCCATTCTCCTGTCTTTTTTGGGGTAAGGAAGTACCTGGAGTACAGACCCTTGCCCTGGTGTAGGGGAGAAACCCTTTCTACAGCTCTGAGAGCCAGGAGGGTTGAGACTTCTGTTTCCAAAGCAAGAGTCTCTAAAGGGTTTGCAGGTGGAAAAGATCTGGCTCTCATCTTTGGACATTTTTTGAAGCTGAGAACCAGACCCTGGCTCACTACTTCCAGGACCCACCTGTCTGATGTTAAAGACTCCCAGTCCTGGACGAAGTAAGCCAGCCTGCCCCCTACAGGTAATGGAGAGCCAACCCTGGGCATCCCATCAAGGTGCCTGTTTGGCAGGGGCTTTAGGCTGAGGGGTGGGAGCAGGTCTGCTCTGCCGTCTGCCTCTCCCTCTGAAGAACCCCTCTGAACATAGGCTGAAGAGGAGGCCTGGGTCTGGTAAAAAGGCCTGTGAAAAGGCCTGCCCCTACCCCTGGGGGGCTGCCTCTGAGGAGGGGCTTGCCGTTCCTTGGCTTGTGCACTCCTATAAGTGGTTCTATATTCATCCATTTTCTTCATATAATTCTCTGTCTGCTCCCCAAACAGAGAATTTCCACCACAGGAAAATCCATAGCCTTAGACTGGGTATCCTGTGACAAAGTACTACACCTGAGCCAGGCCAATCTCTAAAAGCCACAGATGTAGCCATGACTCTAGAGGATACATCATTAGAATCCACTGCAGCATGGAATTGCACCTTAGATGCCTCAATACCATCAACAGCCACCTGCTCCAGCTCCTTTTCAAGCTGGCCAGGGGCCTGTTTGGCTAAGGCCATGACAGTATCCCATCTAGATTTTTGGTATCTCCAACATAAGCCATATAGTTTGCTTGTCTGAGTCCCAAAGACGCTGCCATGTATTGTTTTGGCCATGGCATCAATCTTCCTGAGTCCTTGTCAGGAGGATGTGAAGCCAGGGGAATATTAGCTTTATCACAGGCTGCAGCCTGAACTACCCCAACATGACTGCATTGCTGTGAAAGAAATTCTGTATCAGGACCTGACAAAGTGTACCTCCTGTCCATCTTTTTATCTACAGGAGGCACAGAATTAGGAGCTTTTAAAATTTTTATTGTTTGTTTCCTAAAAGATTTATGTAAAGGGATGGACAATCTCCTGGACTCTGGTATATACATCTCTACAAAGTCAGGCTCCTCTTGCTCATCCAAAGCCTCCTCTAAAGGAAGCTGGAGGGTTTCAGCAACTTTTTTATAAAACAAAAAATGAGAAGGGGACTCAGAAAGCCTAGGGGGAGATTCACCTAAAGGTCTGTCTGGGGAGATGTCCGGTTCAATGGGCACATCCAGACTTTCAAAGTCACATTCACACTGATCATAATCATCCTCCCCCTCCTCTGGTTCATAAAACTCTTCTATATCATATTCTTGAACCGGTGGAACCGACCGAACCGACCTTTTGCCAGATAGTGGCGGTTCGGAGGGAACCGGGGACAGTGACTGGACAATCTGTATTGCCCTGGCTATCTCTGCAGCAGTTGGAGAAGGATTTTGGACTCACACCTGCTGACTTTCTAGTTCTCTTTGTGGAACTGGCTCCTCAGAGTCAGCTTACGTTTGCCAGAGGAAGTCTGGCCCTGGTCAGAGGGCACTCCCTCCGGTTCAGCTGGCACCGAACTGGGCTGGCCATCCGGGTCAGCGGGCTTTTTGGCCTCTCATTCCCTGAGCCTACCAACTCTCTTATCTAGGGTAGCTGCAGGGAAATTCTTGCAAATCTGGCAGTCAGCATTGAGGTGGTCAAACCCCAGACAATAAACACATGTGTTGTGTGGGTCAGCCTTGGCAAAGGCTTCCCCACAGACACTACAGTGTTGAAACCCAGTGGGCCGGGTTTTTCTTTTGGGTTTCTCAGACATAATGCCAGCCTAACCAAAAACTTGCCCTTTTGATGGCAGTGCCAGGCAAGACACCCTTATCGGTTCCCAACCGTGTCACGGGTCGTGGAAAACCGTAATGAAACCGGGTTTTTAGAACCGATAAGAACTGGAACCGACTTCAACAAGCCTTAAAAGGCTTCAGAATAAAGTTTAACATAATTTGATCGGTTCAAACCGAACCGATAAACATTTACAAGTTCCACACAGAAAACCTATCTATTACTTACAATACCATAGACAGAGCTTGAACCGATCGGTTTATGTTTAATATAAAGAATATCGGTTGAATTTAACCAGAAAAGACACTTTAAACCAAGAAAATGAACCAAGCAGCAGGAGGAATCTCCGAGCGACTGTTCAGTGAGGCGGAGAAGAATCTGACGTGTTTCGCTTGAAACCACCTAACAGAGCTTTCTCCAACCGAAGCTCAAGGTTTAAGTTCCATGCACTGCATGGAAGTTAACTCTTTCACCTCCGGAGCAGTTCTAATGGTGGGACAAACTGCATCTGTCATAATATAGCAAGACTTCATGTTGTTTGAATTACCCCATTCCAAGGCAAAAATATGGGACTTCAGAGGGCTGACTTTGATAAGATGGCCAACAGAGTTAAGCTAGCCCTGGCAAAAAGAAATACAGGTGAGGGGGTACAGGCAAAGTGGGCAGGCATTAAAGATGCAATACTTGAAGCAACATCCCATTGTGTTAGTGACAAAAGGAAGTGCAAAAGAAGAAGGAAACCACTTTGGTTCTCAAACACAGTAGCAGAAAAGGGCAGAGCCAAAAGGCTGGCCTTCAGGAAATATAAAGGAACGTAGCAGGATGAAGATAGGGAGGCATACCAAACTTCCCTAAGGGAAGGCAGTAAGGCAGGCAAAGACCCAAACTGAGGAAACACTAGCACGAACAGTAAAACAAGGTGACAAGACTTTCTATAGATACATTAGTGAAAGGAGAAAGTCCAGAGGAGCTACTGTTAAGATCAAAGGGGGATAAGGGGGCGTGTGAGGAAGAGGACCATGTAAAAGCATCTATCCTAAATAGATACTTCTGCTCAGTATTTACTGAGGAGAAGGTAGGGCAGGGCCCACAGCTCAGCACCATGGACACAGGGAGGAGGGAGGTGTGCACTACACAAAAGAAGGGGTCCTACAAGAGCTCGATAAGCTCAGGGTGGACAAGGCAATGGGACCTGATGGCATACACCCCAGGGTACTGAAGGAGCTATGGGTGGAACTAGCAGAGCCATTAGCAGAACTGTTTAGTGAGTCTGAGCACAGGAGAGGTCCCAGAAGACTGGAGAAGGGCTCATGTGATCCCGCTCCACAAGAGTGGTAGCAAGGAGGAGGCAGGGAACTACAGACTAGTCAGTCTTACCTCAGTAGTGGGCAAGATTATGGAGACACTCCTTAAGGAAAGGATAGTGCAACACCTGGAATCCATAGGAGCACAGGATCAAAGACAGCATGGGTTTACAAAAGGAAGGTCCTGTCAAACTAATCTCATAGATTTCTTTGACTGGGTAACAAGAGTGGTGGACCAAGAGGGAGCAGTTGATGTCGCCTACCTTGACTTCAGCAAAGCTTTCGATACTGTTCCACACAGAAGATTGATTAATAAGTTGGGTAGGCTCGGGGTGGGTCAGACGTTGGTCAACTGGGTGGCAAACTGGCTTGACGGGCAGAAAACAGAGAGTGGTGGTAAACGGTATTCAGTCAGAAGAGATGCAAGTCACAAGTGGGGTACCTCAGGGATCAGTCCTGGGGCCTGTCCTCTTTAATATCTTCAACAGTGACATTGCAGAAGGACTGGAGGGTAAGGTTTGTCTGTTTGCAGATGACACCAAGATCTGCAACAGAGTAGATGATCCAGATGGGGTGGGCAGAATGTGAAGAGATCTGGATAAACTAGCAAAATGTTCGGAAGAGTGGCAACTGGGGTTTAATGCAAAGAAGTGTAAGATCATGCACATAGGGACGAGAAACCCTGAAGCCACCTACAGGCTGGAAGGGGAGTTGCTGGTAGTCACAAGGGAAGAAAGAGACTTTTTGCATCATCATCACCGATGACCTGAAATATATGCCTGGCAGTTTGCAATTCTTAAGCTAAGGATGCAGAGGAAGATGTTTTTTGACCTATAACTTCCAGCTTAGTGGATTCTTCGCCAGGAGGCAAAGTGCTCACGTGGCTAGGGGCTCTACAGAGGTCATGAGCAGCCATGATAACCACAGAATCTGATTTAGGCTGGGAAGCATAATAAGGCAGAGCAAGGTGCTACTTATCAGCCTTTCTACATACTGCAGGCAAGGTATTATGCCTAAGCCGAGCAGCAAAGGTAGCATGCTCTAAGGCAGGCTTATACAGGAGGAATCACAATAAAGTGGGACCCTCCAAAATCTTCATTAAATTTTTCTTCATGAAGTCCTGCTTGTCAGCTTCAAATACCAAGCCATCGTGGATTTGTCTGAGCAAAGTCTGAAAAGAGGGACCCTCAGAAGAAGATCTTGGGGTATACACCTCGGAGTCTTTACTGCATGAAGAGTAGACAGCACTAGAAGGCAAACCCCTGCATACAGATCACTGTCTTTTTCATCATCCTCCAAATCCTTCTGCATATTAAGAAGATAAGAACTGTATTCTACCTTGTCATCTGGGATGATGACAGCAGCCATCAACGGAGCCAGTAATGGAGGTCACGTCTGCGACAGAGGGATGACGGGTGTGCTTCTGGATCCTGTCAACAATGGTGAAGATGGGAGGGGCCCAGTCGACGGGATAGCAATTATCATGAGAAGAAGCGATGGTAACAGGTGCAAAATAGTTCAGAGAATGACACCATCATGACCAGGAAGTCAATGACATCCTGTAACGGGCCCAGGACAACCAACGTTGAATAGGTATAACCCGGCGATCGGGGCTGCACACCCATCCATAGTAAGTACAGCAGCCCCAAAACCAGACCCTGATCTTGGTGCCTCAACGATGGTCGGGGGCTGTAGTTACCACTGGATAAGACAATGACAAGGACTTACCATCCTTCCATGGAGACAGTGACCTCATCGGCAAACCATGAGCTTTATCCTTACACCTGTGGTGCTGGATGGAAGAAGGACTTCGATGACAACGTATTTCTGTCTTTGCTTTTAGTCCTTGACAAACCATGGTGGCAACAGCTGGGAGTTCTCATCTGAAGATGGTTGAGCAAGAAGGAAATGCCCCCTTGGAGCCAGTGGCATTGGTCTGAGTTTCCATGGCCTTAATGACGATGAGGGCTTCTAAAGCCTTCTTTTGGCATCTCCCTGTGGCCTAGCTGAATCCCTAGCAGATCTTGCTGGTCATAACACTGTAGGACAGGCACAAACAGCAAACACAAACCATGTAAGCGTTGTCCTTGTAGATCTTACAACATCAATGTGGCTATCTGAGGCATTCCTGAAATGAGGCAACCAGTATTTACTACAGAAAGAGTTTAAAGTCCTAAAGGTAGATAAAGCCCCAGGGCCAGATGGGGTGCATCCAAGGGTGCTCAAGGAATCGGCTCCAGAACCGCCTGAATCCCCCAGTAGTGCCATTCAATAAATCAATTCAGATGGGGGTAGTTCCCAATGACTGGAGGGTAAGGAGGGGAACAAAGCACAACCAGAGAATTACAGACCTGTCAGCCTTACCTCTGCAGTGGGTAAACTGATGGGAGTCACTGACCAAAAAGGACCTTGTTGACTACCTAGGGACGGTCTACAGGATAATAAAAAGCATGGGTTTGTGCCAGGGAGGTCTTGTTGGACCAACATGTTAGTTTTCTTTGACCGGTTAACAAACGTAGTAGAAAAAGGTCATGCCATGGATTTACACTATTTCGATTTCGGCAAGGCGTTTGACACGGTACCAGACAGAATGCTGCAGAAGAAGTTGGAGGATGCAGGTGCAGCTAGGGACATAGTTAGACAGATAGGAAACTGGATGAAGGACAGACAGCAGGGGGTGGTGGCAATGGGCTCAACCTGGCAGAGAGGGAAGCTATGAGTGGGATGTCATGCTGATCTGTCCTGGGTCCTGTCCTCTTCAATATGTTAATCAGCGACACTGGAGAGGGCATCTGGGGCAAGCTGTGTCTCTTCTCAGATGACACGAAGCTCTGAGGTAGGGTAGATAGTGATGAAAGGATCAGGGAGAGGCAGAGGGATCAAAAATGGCTAGAGAGGTTGCTTAAGGTTTGGTAGTTGAAATTCAATGCCAAAAACTGCAAGGTTATGCATCTGGAGGAAAAAAAAGGATAGAGTACTGATGAGAGGGGTTAAACTGACCACTGCAGCAGAGGAAAGGGACCTGGAAGTCATCATTAGTGATTCCCTCAAACAATCAAGCCAGTGTAACAATAGGATGCTGGGGTGTATCAGAAGGGGTACTGACAGGAAGAAAAAGAAGGCACTACTACTACCACCTCAAGCGCACCTGGAATACTGTGCTTAGTTCTGGAGTCCTGAACTAAGGAAGGACAGAGACAGGCTGGAGACGGTGCAATGCAGGGTGATCAAGAGGATCCAGGGTCAAGAGGGATGATCATACGAAGACTGTCTCAAAGCACTAAACGTACTCACTGGAGACCAGGTGATTCAGCATCAGTATAGGGACAAGAACCTGAGGTCATGAGTGGAAACTGGCGGAAGAAAGTGTAAGAGGTATGTAAGAATGTTCTATTTTATGGAAAGGGAGGCGGAACTGTGAAACAGTCTGTCAGAAGAGGTGGCGTGTGTGACAGGGCTGAATAGGACCCTGTCCCCACTGTTATGAAGAGTTTGAATGCAGGGATCTGTTCTGTTCTGTTCTTTCTTTTCCTTTCTCTTGTCTGTCTGGTTGCACAGCCAAATTTTCTCATGAGACCTAGGATTTGATCACCCCGACAGTCTCGCAATTCTCTGCATCTCACTGTCTCTCAGTCTTCCCTTGCTGTTTCTGTCTTTTCCTACTCTGAATATCTGCTGGTATAAAAATATATGCAAATCATTATGTGGAAATGTAACCGATATTGGGATCCCTTTGTTTAAAAACTATACCGTATTACTGTTGAAATCTATATATAGTTTGAGATGATTGCAAAAAGCTATTTGGAACTCAAGGGGTTAACCTGCAATGCAACTGTTAAGCCTTTTGCAGAAGCTGTGGAGAAGGGGCCTCAGTTCTGGGACATTGTGTTCTAGCCACACCTGCCTGAAATATACAAGAACATTTTAGAAAAAACAGGATGTTTGTTAGGAAGGGGGGGGGTTGCAAAGACTTACGAAAACAAAGCTACAACTGCATGCAAGAGTCACAGAGATTGAAGGGAAATGCAGATGCATCTTCTCTGTTTATTCTGCCTTTGTAAATAGTTATTCTGAACAATTTAATTTTTTTATGTTACTGCTAGTGCAAATAAACACTTTTTGCAAATTTTACAACTGCTCCTGTTTTTTCCTAGGCTTCCTGACCTGTGCCTTAACAGATGCTGTCAGCCTAAATGGGATTTACACCATGCATACTCTAAGCCAGGAGTTGTGTGTGTGGGTACTGGACCTAGTACCAGGGAAGCATAGAGTAAGGTATGGATTCTGCAGAAGCAAGTCCATGAGTGGTTACCAGCAGAATCTCATCCAAACCAGCAGAGGCAAACGTCCAAGCTGAGACTGTACAGCCAGCACAAGTTAAGGAAAAAGAACAGGCAGTGACAGAACCTGATGGGCTTTTTTCAAATGGTGGGCCAGACAGCAAAGAGAGATGGAGAAGCAGTGAGAACAAGAAATTCAACGTTTAGAAGCACAGAGGAGAGAAGAAAAAATTACTCACTTTAGTAATGTTGTTTCTTCTAATGGAGTCTTGTTGTATTCTGACATATGCAGTGATGTCCAACCTTTGAACTGCCCCGGAGAGGAAAGAGTTAACTTTCCATGCCAGACATGGAATGCTGAGCTCGAGCTCGGTTGAGACTCTGTCTGTTGCTATTTGAACTCAAACCGTCAGATCTTGACGAGCTATATTCACTGATTGTCCTGTTTGGAAACTGTAAACTTACACTAGCCAACTGGCTACTAAATATAATAAAAATATTTTTTGGTCCCAAAGCAAAGACTCAAGTCAGGAAACCCAAAAAAATAAAACAAGACACAACACACACACACACCCAAACTAAGGGGTGAGAAAAAGGGGGGGGCACCTCCCGAGTGCCAACACTGTTGCTGCCCACCCACATCCCAAAAACCCAGGTTATGAAAGGGGGGTGGGGGAGGTCAGAAATACAGCAAGACTCCGTTAGAAGAAACAACATTACTAAGATGAGTAATTTTCTTCAAACAACATGAAGTCTTGCTATATTCTGACATATACAGATACCAAGCAGTACCTCCATGGAGGAGGTACAGAACCTACTCGGGAATAGGCTCTGAGCACTGCTGTGCCAAACCGAGCATCACTCCTAGCCTGGATATCCAGAGGTAATGCTTGGTAAAAGTAATGACTGTTTTCCAGGTGGCTGCTTGACAAATCTCTAAGATAGGAATATCCCTGGCAGCAGCCAGGGAAGCAGCTGTACCTCTGGTAGAGTGAGCCCTCAGGCCTGAGGGTGGGATCCTACCTAATTTTTCATAGCAAACTTGTATGCAAGAGACAATCCACCTGGCAATAGATCTCTTAGTGGCAGGTTTTCCCTTACCAACCTCACCATAAGTGAGGAACAGTTGGAGGGAGTCAAACCTGTGACCCTTGGTGCGCTCTATGTAGTAGCTAAGGGCACTTTTCACATACAAGCTGTGCAGCCTCCTCTCCCCAGAGGAGGAATGGTCAGTGAAGAAAACAGGAAGAGACATAGACTGGTTAAGGTGGAAATCTGAAACCACCTTAGGCAAAAACTTCCTATTAGTCCTGAGGACCACCTTATCTCTATGGAAAGAGATAAAATCAGGCTCCACTGACAGGGCCTATAACTCACTTATGCGTCTGACAGAAGTTATGGCCACCAAGAAAACAGTTTTCCAAGTCAAGTACTTAAGCTCTGCTGAGGACAAAGGCTGAAAAGGGGGTTGCATAAGCTGAGCAATGCAAACATTAAGGTCCCAAGCAGGGGCAGGATCCCTGAAGGGAGGATTGGTATGCAGCAATCCCTTGAAAATTTTACAGAATACAGGATGAGCTGAAAGGGAAGAATGCTTGCCTGCTGACAGGAAGGCAGAGACAGCTGCCAGGTGCACTCTTAGTGTAGCTGGTCTGAGTCCCAAGCTATTGAGATGAACCATATAGTCGAGGACTGTGGGCAGGCCAGCAAACTCTGGAGAAATATGCTTCCCAGAGCACCATATAGTAAATCTTTTCCACTTGGAATTGTAACTGTTTCTGGTGGAAGGCTTTCGAGAAGCCTTTAAAATATCCAGAACACCTTGAGAGAGATGCAAATCAGCAAACTCTAACTCTTCAAGAGCCAGGCCTTGAGATTGAGAGATTTGAGATTCGGATACCAAACCCTCCCCTGAGCACATGTTAACAGGTTGTAATTCCTGGGAAGAGAAAGGGGAAGGTGGACTGCTAAGGACAGCAAGAAGGGTACCCAGGGCTGTCTGGGCCAGTCTGGAGCAATCAGAATCACTTTGCAGGGTTAAGACCTGATTTTGACTAGCACCTTGAACAGGAGAGGGAAGGGGGGAAGCATACAAGAACTTCCCTTCCCAACTGAGAACTAGGGCATCCAGAGGGACTGAGCCCAACACTGGGGGCCTGCAGCAAAGAGAGGAAGTTGGTGATTGTCTGGGGCTGCAAAAGATCTATCTGTGGGTGCCCCATCTGGAAAGATCACCTTCAAAATCAGGGATCCAGGGACCATTCGTGATGGCCCTGAGATATCCTGCTGAGAGCATCTGCCAGGACACTGTCCTTCCCTGGGAGGTGCACTGCTGTAAGAGAGGTGTTCAGGGAATAGGCCAGAGACCACAACTTCATTGCCTCTGTGCACAAGGCCGTAGACCGAGTACCCCCTTGCTTGCTGATGTACCACATTGTGGTGGTATTATCTGTCCTGATCTGAACTACTTTGTTCTAAACAGACTTGGAAAAAGCTTGAAGTGCTAGAAACACTGCTCTGAGTTCTAATAGATTGATGTGAAGCAGAGATTCCTGAGGTGACCACAACCCTTGGGTGGTCAGATCCCCCAAGTGGGCTCCCCATCCCAAGAGGGAGGCATCTGTAGTAAGGATTAGAGAATGAGACTGAGTGACAAAGGGAACTCCTTGTCTTAGGTTGTCCTGATACTGCCACCATTGCAAAGCCTGGAGCAGGGTTCGAGTCACTGGGATTAGTTTGGTCAGAGGATCCTTTTTCTGAGACCAGAAGGCTCTTAAGTGGAACTGAATGTCCCTCATCTGAAATCTTGCTCCCTGGACCACTGTTGTAGAGACAGCCATGTGGCCCAGGAGCTGCAGAAAATGCCTTGCTGGTCGAGACACCTGAAGGGTGAATGAAGAGGCCAGTGAGACAAGGGTCCTTGTCCTGTCCAGGGGAAGGAAGGCTCTTGCCTTTAATGTATCCAGCTCTGCCCCTATGAAGGTGAGGAGCTGCACAGGCTCTAAAACTGACTTTGAGAGATTCAGAAGGAAACCTAGAGAAGTGAGCAGTTGCTGGGTTATCTGTAGGTGTGACTTGACTTGGTCTGGAGACTGACCTACTATGAGCCAGTCATCCAGGTATGGAAAGATGGAGATCTTTTTTCTCCTCCTTAGTAAAACAACCACTACTGCCAGGCATTTTGTGAACACCCTTGGAGCTGAAGTTAGGCCAAAGGGCATTGCTCTGAATTGATAATGGCCTGAGGGCAGCTCGAACCTGAGGTACTTTTGGTGGCAGCTTTTGATGAGAATATAGAAATAGGCATCCTTGAGGTCCAGGGAAACTAGCCAGTCCCCTGGCCTTAGAGAGGGTAGAATTATTCCCAGAGTCACCATTTTGAACTTTGGCTTTAAAAGGTGCTAGTTTAAATATCTGAGATCCAGGATGGGCTGCCATTCTCCTGTCTTTTGGGGGTTAAGAAGTACCTGGAGTACAATCCTTTTCCCTTGTGTAGGAGTGGAACCCTCTCTATGGCTCTCAGAGCCAAGAGGGAAGAGACCTCTGCCTCTAGGGCAAGTGCCTCTGAAGGATTTGCAGGTGGAAAGGATCTGGTTCTCATCTTGGGAATTTTTTAAGCTGAGAACCAGTCCCTGGCTCACTACTTCCAAGACCCATTTGTCTGATGTTAAAGACATCCAGTCCTGGACAAAGTAAGCCAGCCTGCCCCCTACAGGTGGTGGAGAATCAGCCCTGGCAAACCCATCAGGGTGCCTGTTTGGCAGGGGCTTTAGGCTGAGGGGTGGAAGCAGGCCTGCTTGTACCCCGTCTGCCTCTCCCTCTGAAGAAACCCCTATGAGCATAAGCAGAAGAGGAGGCCTGATCTTGGTAGAAAAGCCTATGAAAAGGCCTGCCCCTGCCTCTGGAATGCTGCCTCTGGGGAGTGGCTTGCCTTTCCTTGGCCTGAGCACTCCTATAGGTGGTCCTGTATTCATCCGTTTTCTTCATGTAGTTCTCGGTTTGCTCCCCAAACCCACAATAGGAAAATTCATGGCCTTAGTCTGGGTATCCTGAGACAGGCTAGTACATCTGAGCCAAGTCATCCTACGAAGGGCCACAGATGTAGCCATGACTCTAGATGAAACATCATTGGAGTCCACCGCAGCATGGAATTGCACCTTGGAAGCCTCAATACCATCCGCAGCCACCTGCTCCAGCTCCTTTGCAAGCTGGCCAGGGACCTGTTTAGCTAGAGCCATTACAGTGTCCCATCTAGATTTCTGATATCTAGCTGTATAGGCCATATAATTAGCCTGCCTGAGTCCCAAGGATGCTGCCATGTACTGTTTCTTTGCCATGGCATCAATCCTCCTGGAGTCCTTATCTGGGGGGTGTGAAGCCAAGGGTATATTTGCCTTATCACAGGCAACAGCCTGCACTACCCCAACATGGCTGCATTGCTGGGTAAGGAACTCCGTATCTGAGCCTAAGAGAGTATACCTCTTGTCCATTCTCTTGCCCACAGGAGGTATAGAATTAGGAGTCTTTAAAATTTTCATTGTCTGTTTCCCAAAAGACTTATGAAGGGAAATAGACAGCCTCCTGGACTCTGGGATATCCATCATCTCAACATAGTCAGGTTCCTCCTGATCATCTACAGCTTCTTCCATAGGAAGCTGAAGAGTTTCAGCCACTTTTTTGTAAAATATAAAATGGGAAGGGGACTCAGAAAGCCTAGGAGGAAAAACCCCTGAAGGTCTGCCTGGGGAGATGTCCGGGTCAATGGGCACATCCAGACTTTCGTAATCACCTTCACTATCCTCATACTCTCCTTCCTCCTCCTCCTCCGGTTCATAAAAATCCTCTAAATTATAATCTGGAACCGGGGGAACCGACCGAACTGAGCCCCTAACCGATGGTGCCGGTTCAGTCGGAACCGGGGTTAGCGACTGAACAATCCTTATCGCTTTGTCTATTTCATCAGCGGTCGGAGAAAGAACTTGTGGATCCGCACCGGCTGATTTATCCCTTCTTTTTCTTTTAACCGGAACCGACTCGAGTCGGTTCTCCTTTTGCCTGAAGAAGTTTCGTCCTGGTCAGAGGGCACTCTTTTGGGTTTCTCAGACATGGCCAGTCCTAACCAAACTTACCCTTTTTCGGCAATCTGCCAGGCAAGACACCCTTATCGGTTCCTGACCGTGTTACAGGTCGTGGAAAAAACGTAATGAAATCCGTTTGTTTTTTTGAGAACCGATAAGGACCGGTTACCACACTCTAAAAGAAGAACAAACTGTTTTGAACAAACCTGATCGGTTCAAACCGAACCGATCCAACGTTTACAAGTTCCACACAGAAGAAACAAAAATAAACCTATCTAGTACTCACGATACCACAGACAGAGACTGAACAGACAGGTTAACGGATTAAATTCGGTCGAAAACCGAGGAAAACGGCACTTTAACCAACTAAATTGAACCGAGCAAAGGAGAAATCTCCGGAGCGACTGTTCAGTGAGGCAGAGTAAAGAATCTGACGGTTTGAGTTCAAACAGCAACAGACAGAGTCTCAACCGAGCTCGAGCTTAGCGTTCCATGCCTGGCATGGAAAGTTAATTCTTTCCTCTCCGGGGCAGTTCAAAGGTTGGACATCACTGCATATGTCAGAATACAGCAAGACTTCATGTTGTTTGAAGAGATGCAGTGACAGAAGCAGCAGGGAGAAGAGAAGCAGCAGATGCGAGAAGAGATGCTGCAAAGGCAGAGGATCTGGCACAGAACCAGATAAGCTACAAAATACAAGCTACTTAGAAGCCCTTAAACTTACAAAGTTGTGTCCCTCAGATGATACTGAAGCATACCTGACAACTTTTGAAAGGGTTGCCGCAGCCCGCCAGTGGCCAAAGCAGCAATGGGCAATCAGACTGGTACCTTACCTAACAGGTAAAGCCCAACTTGCCTACAGCAATATGGACACTGCAGAGTCAGCAAACGATGACCTGGTGAAAAGCAAAATCCTGAAAAGGTATGACATCTTAGGAAAGACCTACAGGCAGAGATTTCAATCTCTGAAGTACGACTCAGTTGACAATCCTCGAGAAGCCTTCACCTGACTCAGAGAACTCCTGATAAAATGGCTCCAACTAGAGGTCAAACCAGTCCCACAGATCAACACATTTGCCATGGAGCAATTCATCAACATCCTGCCTACAGATGTGCAGCTTTGGGTAAAGGAACACTGACCAGAAAGTAGAGAAAAGGCTGTTTTTTTGGCTGATGACTAACAAATGGCCAGACAAACACCACAGCAGTGAGGTAATAGCTAAGCACTGATAAGACACTCTTTTTCCCCATTTAAACTCCAAGTCTGATAAGAACTCTGGCGGGGGTAACAAATCTGTGCCCAAAAGATGTTATTTGCTATAACTGTAATAAGCCAGGTCATGCTGCAAGAAATTGCCATAAGAAGAGTGACACTGGAGCAGATTTGTCCTTAGCAAATTGGGGCAAGAACCTAACAGATGTGAAGGTGGGGGATAAGACTGTAAAGGGACTCATTGATTCAGGAAACGGACAGACCCTAGTGCATGCTGAAGTGCTGGGAAAACACTGTGCAAAAGGACCAGGTACTGGTGTCATCTGCATCTACGGGGACACTCAATACTATCCCACTACCCAAGTGACCTTGACCATTGAGGGTGTGTTGCACCAAATTAAAGTGGGAGTAGTACCTAAGTTACCTGTTCCCATGAGTACTGGAAATGACTTTCCAGGATTTACTGAGTTAATCTCAGAGGAACTGAACCCAGCAGTTTCAGCAGCAGTGGTAACAAGAGCTCAGGCAAAGAAAATCTCCAACGATGGGGATACTTTTCCTTTCGCTGATTTTGATTTAGACTTGTTTGAGCACAGCTCCAAGATCTGGAAATCCAGGAAAGAAAGATGATGCCTGAAGAAACAGTGGCAACAAATGACTGATGGATATAAGGGGTTAACATATGAAAATGCTGAAACAAAATTGATCACTGATTGTAATTTTCTTTCCAAACAAGCTAACAATGTTTCTCTCCAGGATTATTTTAAACAGCTGGGGGTAAAACCAAAACACGGTGATCCTATGCTTAAAAAATGTAATGGGCTACCGTACAGAGTTTGGGTTAAACCTCAGACGCAGGACCAGACAGAACAATTGGTTACACCACAAAAGTATAGAACAGAGCTGTTGCAGATAGCACATGATAGTCCTATGGCTGGTCACTTAGGGAGGGATCGCTCCCTTGCGAGACTGCTATATATATTTTACTGTCCTGGAATTCATGAAGATGTTGCTACCTATTGTAATTCCTATTATGAGTGTCAAAAATTAGCCCCAGTCACTAGAAAAGACAAGGTGCCTCTGGTGCCCCTACCCTTGATAGATGTGCATTTTGAGAGAATTGCAATGGATGTGGTTGGTCCTTTAGACAAAAGTAAAAAGGGTTAATAGATTTATCCTGGTAGTATGTGACTGTGCTACTCGATACGCAGAAGCAGTTCCAACATGTACTGTCACAGCTTCAAAAGTGGCTGCAGAGCTTGCAAAAATTTTCAGCAGAGTGGGCATACCTAAAGAAATTATTGCTGATCAGGGTAGTAATTTTAGTGCTGCATTACTTAAGGAGCTGTACAGACTACTAGGTATCACTGCCTTATTAACTCCTCCAGCACCCTCAGATAGATGGTCTTGTTGAGCGTTTTAACCAAACCATAGAAAACACATGTTAAAAAAGTTTGTGGAAGGGAAAGAGTGGGACCAATACTTGCCTTACCTACTTTTTGCTTACAGAGAAGTGCCACAGGCATCAACAGGGTTTTCACCATTTGAAATGCTGTATGGTAGGCAGCCAAGAGGGCCACTGGATGTGATAAAAGAAACGTGGGAAGATAACCCAACTCAGAAACAATCTATAACGTCTTATATGTGTGCCCTAAGAAAGAAGCTGGCAAAATATGTTGAAATTGCCCATAGTAATCAGGAAGAGGCCCCAAACCAGCAGATGGTATATTATGACCATGGGGTAAAAGAAAAAAGTTTTTGAGCCAGGTGTTACCCACAACAGAAAATAAACTGTCAATGAGGTGGCAAGGGCCTTATAGAGTGCTTAGACGTACTGGCACCGTTAATTACGAGATTGAGACCCCTGACAGGAAAAATCCTACTAAGATATACTATGCTAACCTCCTCAAGAAATGGGTTGAAAAAACACCAAAAGCTGTTTTGCTATTTTTGCCAGAAACTGCTAAAGATAATGATACACTGGAACAAACTGTAACAGCTGATGCTGTAAAGGTGAATGTTTCCTTAACCTCAGAGCAAACTGCAGAAATTCGTAATGTGCTAAAGACATTTAATAGTACTTTTACCACAGTACCAGGCCGAGCAAAAGGGGTCGAGTACGTAATAGTGCCAAGGAATGCTTGCCCTATTAGACAAAAGACATACAGATTACCAGAGCGGTTAAGAGCTGATGTGGTTAAGGAAATACAAAAAATCAAAGAACTGGGTATATAGAAGAGTCGAGGAGTGCTTGGTCACCTCCAGTGGAAACTGTAAGCAAAAAGAAGGAGGTGTTAGAATCTGCCTTGATTTTAGGAAACTTAACCAAGTGTCAGAATTTGACAGTTATCCTATGCCCAGAATAGATGATTTGGTGGACAGACTGGAGAGTGCAAAGTATATCAGTACCCTCGATCTCACCAAGGGTTACTGGCAAATCGCTTTAGCTAAAGAATCCAGAGACAAAACTGCATTTGCCACTCAGTTTACCACCATGCCATCTGGGTTACATGGTACACCAGCTACATTCCAGCGGTACATGGCTGTAATTTTATCATCTCACACTGGTTATTGAGCTGCGTACCTGGATGATGCTGTGGCGTACAGTCCAGACTGAAAAAGCCACCTGGAACACCTACAAGTAGTTATCCAAGCCATCAAAAATGCAGGTCTGACTATTAATCCTACCAAATATGCATTGGGCTTGCAGAAAACCAGATACGTGGGCTATGTGTTGGGAAATGGAGAAGTTAAGCTGGAAACTTCTAAAAATAGAAGATGCAGCTAACAGCCCTGTCCCTAAAACAAAGAAGCACGTCAGATCATTTTTAGGGCTGGCTGGTTATTATCAGAGATTTGTTCCCAACTTTGCTGAGTTAGCTACTCCCCTCACTGAACTCGCGAAAAAACGTTACCTAAATAATGTGAAATGGACCCCAGAGTGTGATGAAGCTTTTCAAGCCATTAAGGTTGCATTAAGTTCAGTCTATTTTAAGAAGCTCAGACTTTGAGAAACCATTTTTGTTACAAACAGATTCATCAGAGGTAGGTCTAGGTACAGTCCTGAGTCAAAATATAAATGGGACGGAACATCCTATTCTGTACATATGTAGGAAGTTGCATGACAGAGAGAAAAGGTACTCCACTATTGAAAAGGAATGTTTAGCACCAAAGTGGGCCATGGAGTCCCTTACGTTTTATTTGCTAGAAAAAAAAGTTACGCAAGAACTTACTGTAACAATGATCTTCAAGAGGAGCTCTTATTTATTTATTTATTTAAGCGTTTTACCAGGAAGGCATACTGAGCAGGCTACTGCTCGGTTCCAGATGCGTCCTGGGGAGGGGTGGTACATACACAGTAGATGTAGGCAAGTATGAAGAAAGGTACAAAATACATGGTACATAGTACCTAATAGGGACAGAAAAAACAGATTAGGAAACAATACAGAATCACAAACAGCATGAGGGAACAACTGATACAGACTCGTGTCAATCACAGTTTAAGCACATTACAATAAATATATTAAATTAGGGCAGTAAACATTAAATACAGGATGTGCCAACCACGGTAGCCATCCTGAGGGCTGTAATATGGCCTAGACACATGAGCAGGTAGGGGAGAAGTGAACTAGGAGCATGGAGTTAAGATGCGGGGAGGAAGAGAAGTGACAAATGTTTGCAGGGAGGGAGTTCCACAACTTAGGCATGCGGTAGGTAAAGGCTGCCTGGCCTACGGCAGTGGATCGATGAGGGTCAACCAGGGTCTGTGAATCATTGTTTCTGAGTGAATACGCTTGGGTGCTTGTGTTGGCTAGGGCAAAGGTGAAGTGGGGAGAGCAAATGGGACCAGTACTTGACCAAGGTTTTGGCGCAGTGGGAGAGCCTACAATTTTCTAGAGATGTAAGGTTCATAGATTAGTAGAGGGCACAGTGATGGGTGGAGTATGGACAGTTCAGTACAAAGCGACAAAGCGTGGAAGAGGTGGATCTAGTCTGGCTAAGGTGGACTTGGGACCCGCACTGTAGACAACGACCCCGTAGTCGAAGACTAGGAGGATCATTTTCTGCACGATGGACCTCCGGGCAGAGACTGGGATATTGTCACGGTTGTGGTAAAGTGCACCAAGCCTGGGGTGCAGCTTCTTAAGTATGGAGTCTACATGTGTGGAAAAGTTGAGGTGCTGATCAAGCCAGACTCCGAGGTACCTAAAGGAGGTAAAGGCCTTGAGAGGGATCCCATCCAGGGTATGGAAAGTGATAAGGGAGGGGAGCCTCGAAAGTCGTTGCCTTGTTCCAAAAGTCACCGAGACGGTTTTCTTGGCATTGAGGGAGAGCTGATTTGAGTGTAGCCAGAGCTGGACCTTAGCAAAGTCCAACTGCAATCTGGTCATTACCTCTGTGGCTGAGGGATCTGATGTATACAGCACAGTGTTGTCCGCATACATGTGAATGGAGGTGTGTGGGCAGGTGGATGGCAGGTTGTTTATAAAGATGGAGAACAGGAGGGGGCCTCGAACGGAGCCTTGTGGTACCCCCAGCAGTGACAGGGAGGGAGGCCGAGGTGGCAGAACTGACTCTGACTGATTGGGACCTGCCTACAAGGTACGAGTGGAACAAACTGGAGGCCCAGCTAGACAGCCCAGCGTCGGTGAGTTTGGTCAGGAGGAGGGAGTGAGTGGGAGATAGTGTCAAATGCCTTGGCCAGGTCGATGAAAATGGCAGCTGTGATGTGGCCAGCATCCATACCGGTGAGGATGAAGTCGGTGAGCCTGAGAAGGGAGGAGGTGGTAGAGTGGGATTTCCTAAAGCCAGACTGGTAGGGGGTGAAGAAGGAGAAGGAGTCAAGAATGGGTGACAGACAAGAGAGTACTAGACGCTCTTGGAGTTTAGCCAGGATAGATAATAGGGAAATAGGATGGTAATTGCTTGGGTTTGAAGCATCCCCACCCTTGGGAAGGGGGATTACGATGGCATGTTTCCATTCAGAGGGGACTTCGGAAAGGGAGAAGGATAGGTTGAATAGGGTGGCCAGGGGTTTTGCTATGGCGGGAGCCGAGAGGTGGAGCACTTTGGAGTCCAACCCTGTTGGGCATTTGCCCTTGTTAGGATTAAGGGCAATCATTGCCTTATATACCTCATCCTGGGTGACAGGATGACATGAGATCGAGTGGGCTGTGGGTGTGGCACTGACAGGGAAGGTAAAGCTGAGTTGTTGTGCAGGAAGAGGAGAGGACAGGAGAGTTGCATGTCAATTTGTGAAGTCAGAGTTGAACTGGGGGGTCAGTGACGGTGAGCCCACCTATCAGAAGCGTAGGAATGGGGGGCTGCGAAGGAGGACTAAGGAGCGATTTTACCACTTTCCAGAATTGGGCTGGCTGATGTGAGGTAGAAACAAATGAGGCTTTGAAATAGTTAGCTATTGCTTGGCAGATTTTCCTTGTGCATGCATTGCGTAACATGCAATATAACTAGAGGTCAGCTGGTGAGCTGGAAGTCTTATAGGATTTCTAGGCTTTATCCCTGCTCCTGAGGTGGGCTAAGATTATATCTGAGATCCATGGGAGATGTATGCCTCGGACTCTGGTATGCCTGAGGGGGCGTAGCGGTCCCAAACGGCAGAGCACTTGGTCTTGAAAAACACCAGGGCTGCATCAATGGAGGTGGATCAGCCAATGAATGACCAATCAGTATTGGCCAGGTCATTAAGTAATATGGATAGGTCCATGGACTTGTAGGATCTAGTCATTAGGATTCTGGGAGGGGGGCTTTAGGCCTGTGGATTTTTCTTACAGAATAGATGCCATGATGGTCACTTAAGACAGCGGGTAGGAGGCCAGAAGCTAGGATCCTATGAGGGTGTGAGGTAAGGAACCAATCCAGGAGAGTGTGATTCAGTGTTTTGTAGTTTAACTGAGTGGGTTCTGAGATTTGATGTCCTAGATTTAGGGCAGTCACTTTGTCGTGAAGTCTGGAGTTAGCCCCAGCGAGCCAGTTCCGGTTAAAGTCGCCAAGTATATGGAGCTCGCCTCCGAAAGCCAGAGAGTTTAGTGTGCCTAGGCAATCCAGTATAGCAGGTGTATTGGAGTCGGGTGCACAGAAGGTGCCCGCAATGAAAATCGGAGTTGAGTAGGGAGGGCGAGTTTTACCATTAGTGCATCAATGGACTCTGACGGCAGAGACAGGGTGACCTGGGAGAACTGGATTCTGGAGGCAATATACATGGCTATACCTCCCCCTTTTCTATTGCCCTTGTGGTCATATCAGATGAGAGTATAGCCAGGTATAAAGAATTACAAGTCAGTGTTGTGGGACTTCAGCCAGGTTTCAGAGATAATCAGTATCTCCAGACTGAGGGACATGGCGAGGGGCTGAAGCAGGGTTATTTTATGAAGGAGGCTGCATACATTTAGGTGGATTATTCTTAGGCCTGATGGGAGTTGCATTGGCAAAGTGGGGTTAGGTGTGAGATGATGATTAGGTCCTGGGTTTGGCTCAGCATCACCTGCTAGTAGTAGCAGTAGTGTGATCAGGAATTTGGTGTTGTGTACAGCCCAGTATAGCTTATGGGCGGTGGTATATGACTTAGTGATAGGAGCTGTTGGCCTACGAGCAGGAGGCAAAAGGGCTAACCGGCTAATTTGGAAGGTGGGTGGCAGTAAGGTGGGACCAACTGATATTGTGTGGAGGTAGCAACTAGGGAGTGTGCCATCCTTGGTAGCGGAGGTAAAAGTGTTAGATGGCAATCTGATGCATGGTGCCTTACAGCCCAACAGCTCAGGGTAGAACGACGGGGGCAGGGACACCTAGGGGATGAGGATAATGATAGAAGTTAACAAGAGAAGTAGCATTATGGAGGGCAAGCAAAAATGTGAGAGATTTGGGTTTTTATTTTTATTTGTAGTAGGTGTAGTGGCAACTAGTGGTTGCAGGCACAGCCTGCAAATGAGAAAAGTAGGCTGACTGGTTTTCTCAAGCATGTGACTCTCCTATATATAGGATAGTTTGCCAAGGGTGGTGGTGGGGTAGCTGACACAAAGTGTCAACGGGGTTTGCTCACTGCTGAGCTGCCAAGGAGCGGGTGATGCTGTACCTGCTTGCTGAGCTGTGTAGCGGGGGGCCAGCTCTCCAATTCAGGGGAGGGCTTCTGAGCAAATTCTGCCCTCACGACCTCCTAATCGGATGAGGAGAGCTGGGGAAAATAAAGAGGGAGCAGGATTAAGTAAAAATTTGAGTGAGAGACGGGCTAGCTCAACTACGTCAATTGACTGACTTATACTTAAGCTTTAACAGTTCCTAGCACCAAATACAGTACTTAAATTTGACTTTGTTTTAAACTCAGATTTACAGAAATAAAACTGCAGACTGCTTTTTAAGCTCAGAGTTAGAGAAATAAAACTGTAGACTGTTTTTTAGCCTCGGAGATACAAAAATAAAACTGCAGCTACACTATGCGGGACAACTGATTCGACTGAACACTGGATTACAGATGGAGAGCCACAGAAGCACATATGGGCACACTTTTAGCTAAAGTCCCGAGAATTTAGGCAATTCTAACAATTTTAACAGATTAAATTAAAAGCACCCTGCTGTGGCTGAAAGCCTCCATGTGTAGTGCAGGGTAGCTGGGGGTAAAAAAACAATCACAGTGTGCCTGCCGACTTGAAGTGTGCCAGCAGGCTACACCATAAGGACTATGCCGCCAGGCACTAGGACTCCACGGAAAAATTCTTAGCTAGTAGTACCCAGCGGGGACCACCCTCTGACGTCAGACCGCCTCCAATGTCCACCAATGGTATACAGGGGGCGGTCCCCAGCCACTCCCCATTTCTCCTGCCAGAGACCGGCTGACAATTCATAGAGAACTGAGGTTAGTGGAAAACCCCGCCAAGGGTAAGGAAAGAAAGGAGAAAAGGACCAGGGGAAGGAAGGTGGCAAATAACGCCTGCTGCAAGAGCTCCTCTCAAAGATCTACTGTTAAGGTAAGTTCTTACGTAACTGTACTATCTTACTTCGAGTGGGAGCTCTTGCAGTAGGCTACACCATAAGGACTGAGTACCAAGCAGTACCAAAATGATCCCGAATGGGCTGGGAGGTGGAAAACTGAGAAGCGGAAGAAGCTTCAAGACAATAGGCCTTGAAGCACCGCCAATCCAAATCCAGCTCTCTGATGGGAGGCAATGTCCAGGCAGTAGTGCTTCACAAAGGTGTGCGTTGAGCTCCAAGTAGCTGCTGCGGAGATATCTGCCGCAGAAACGTTACGAAATGCCACAAAGGAGGCAGAAACACCCCTGCTGGAATGACTCATTAACCAAGCCCAGTAAGGGTTTGTTGTACTTATTGTAACAGAAGGTGATACAATGGACTAGCCATCTGGACAAAGTCTGTTTTGCCACAGATGTCCCCAGAGTTCTCTGGGCAAAGGAAACAAAAAGTTGGTCAGATTTTCTCAAAGTCTAAGTACAACTGATGTAGTATCTGAGCACTCTGTGAACATCCAGAGTGTGAAGCAGAGCCTCCCCTCGACTGGTATGTTCCGGGTAATATACCGGAAGGCTGATGCCCTGATTAAGGGTAAACTGTGACACCACCTTAGGCAGGAACTTAGGATTAGTCCTCAAGGACACCCTGTCCTTGTGGAAAGTTAGTTATGGCTCTTTAGCCACCAGAGCCTGAAGCTCAGAAATCCTCAGAGCAGAAGTAACGGCAACTTAAAACAACGCCTTCCACAGGGCCAGATTAAGGCAACCTGGGGCCCGAGGCCCAGGAGAAATCTGAGGCCCCACTCACCGCACCAGTGCCCCTTCTCTGTGGCCACACTCCTTGGTCACTGCATATCAGTTACTGAAATTTTTAAAACATATCTTGTTACTGTTCCTAAAAAAGTGACATAATACCTAAATAACCTAACTAAAATGCTTCACAATGAATTAAACTAATAATATCAGTATGAAAAAACATCGCTCCTAGTTTTGATCATTTAGAGAAAATAATTTTCTAATTGGACTGGTACAAATATTTTTGGGGGTATGAAATGTCTTCATTTGCCGTTCTATCCCCAAAAAACAGATGCATGTGTACTCGCAGTATGGGTGTTACCATTTTGTCCTGTCAGGTAGTATGAACCAGGATTTGGGAGTTTTATTGGGAATGGTAGGGCTCATCTCTGAAAAAGCACAGGTCCTGGGTAGTGTAGGAGTTAAATTGGTGGCTTACTAAAGGAATCATGATGAATTATAGAGATTACGTTGCAAAGTGAGCAACTGCTAGAAAGAACAGGTTACTCACCTGTAACAGTAGTTCTAGGAGTGGTATACGTTGTTCATCCACGCTCTCTGGACTGTCCCTTTCCCCTTTAAATCTGGCCGGAAGTCTTCAAGCTGGCTCCTCCCACCCACCCGGGTGTTAAATACCTCGGCTCCTCCCCATGGCGCAGATCTTAGCCGCTGGAAGAAAGGTTTGTCGCCTAAAGCTGGGGAGGTCGGGTGGGTGCATGTGGATGAACAACATATACTACTCCTAGAAAGTACAGTTCGTAAGAACTTACCGTAACAGTAGATCTTGAGAGAGGCTCTTGCAGTAGGTAATTACACATAGGACTGGCGTGGGCGGCGGCAGGACTACGGAAAAATTCTAGCTAAGCGGTCCTGAGGACCACCCCACGTCAGGTGACCCGGCGTCAGGCAACGTCGGTATAAAGGCGGTCCCGGACGCCCGCCTTCAGTTCTTTCCGCCCACAGGCCCAGACGAGAGAGGAAGCAGATGTTCCCTCAATGGGAAAGGAGCTGAAAAAGCCTAGGAGGGGATGGGCGGGAAGGTATACTACAACAGAGCCTCTCGAAGATCTACTGTTACGGTAGAGTTCTTGTAACTGTACTATCTTGCCTGAGAGGGCTCTTGCAGTAGGTAATTACATATAGGACAGAATCCCAAGCAGTCTGGAACAAATGAAAGGCACCGGGAGGAGGAACTACTCCAAGTAGTAGCAAAAAAACTTGCAAACCTCAGGATAGGAGGCCTTGCAAGACAGCAAACCCGAAGCCTGCTCTATGGCGAGAGGCAATGTCCAAACTGTAATGTTTCGTAAAGGTATGGACGGAAGTCCAGGTGGCGGCAGCACAGATGTCTGCCGCAGACACATTCTTGAAACAAGCCGCAGAGGCTGCTACTCCACAAGTGGAGTGACCTCTGACTTGACCCGGAAGGGTCTTGTTGTACTTGTCATAACAGAAAGTGATGCAATGGGCCAACCACTTTGACAGGCATTGCTTGGAGACAGCATTGCCTTCCTATTTGTGAGCAAAAGAGACGAACAACTGATCAGTCTTTCTGAGATCCTTCGTCCTATCGGTGTAGTATCTCAGAATCCTGTGGACATCCATGGTATGGAGCAAGTATTCTCCCTGGTTGGAGTACTACGTGAAAAAGGCAGGTAACTCAATAGACTGATTTAAGGTACACTCCGCTACCACTTTCGGAAGAACCTTAGGGTTCGTGCGTAGAGCTACTCGTTCTTTGTGAAAAATCAGATAGGGGACTTTACACATAAGGGCCTGGAGCTCGGAAATTCTGCGAGCAGAAGTAATGGCCACCAAGAAGAGCGTCTTCCACGATAAAAACTTCAAGTCTGCGGAAGCCGCAGGCTCAAAGGGAGGAAGGGTAAGTTTCTCGAGAACAAAGTTCAAATCCCAAGGGGCAGCAGGAGTCCGAACAGGGGGCCTGAAATGAAGGACCCCTCTGAGAAAAGTCTTGGATACCTCCAATTGGGCAAAGGCTTCATCAGCGAAAGGAACATGGTAGGCTGAAATAGCAGCCATGTGAACCTTCAAAGAAGAGTGACTGAGACCCAGGTCGAAAAGATGACGTAAATAATCGAGCAGAACGGCCACAGGACAGGAGAAAGGCTCACGTTCCTGGAGGCAGCCCAAATGGAAAATCTCTTCCATTTCATAAGCGTAGAGTGGACCTAGTGGAGGTTTTCTAGCCTCCACAGAATCTCGACCACCTTAGGAGAGGCAGCCAAATCAAGATTGGGCTAGATCTGCAGGAGCCATGCATGAAGTTGGAGAACTTGAGTCCCGGATGGACCAGGGTCCCCTGATCCTGGGTCAGCAATCCTCGAGATAAAGGAAGAGGAGGAGGAACCTCTGAGTACTGTTGTAGAAGAGAGCCAGATTTGCCTGGGCCAGAAAGAGGCGATCAGAATCATTCTCACTCCTTCCAATGCAAGTTTCTGCACTGCAGCAGAGACCAGAGGGTGGGGAAAAAGCATAGGCGAATCTGTCCTTCCAGCTTAGAGACAGAGCATCGCTCCAGAAAGCGCCTCGCTCTGGAGCGAGCGAGCAAAAGGTGGAAAGTTTTGCGTTTTGGGAAGAGGCGAACAGGTCTACCTGTGGAGTCCCCCAAAGCTGGAAGATGCCGTTTAGAACCTTTTGGTCCAGTTCCCACTCGTGTGGCAGAGCCGAGGAACGACTTAGCTTGTCTGCCAGGATATTGTCGACTCCTGGAACATGGATCACCATGAGGTGAAGGTTGTGAAGCGTTGCCCATTCCCAAACCCTCATTGCTTCCCTGCACAGCGGGTAGGATCGAGTCCCTCCCTGCTTGTTGATGTACCACAACACGCACATGTTGTCCGTTTGGACAGCTAGGTGACCGGGAAGGATGTATTGGTGAAGGGCTTGGAGAGCATACAGAACTGCTCGTAGCTCGAGCACATTGATGTGGAGAGCTAATTCCAATCTGGACCATAAACCCTGGGTTCGGTGAAGACCCAGATGGGCTCCCCAACCTTCGCCTGATGCGTCCGTGGTCAGAGTCTGGGAGGGGGGAGGATGAAAGAAGGGGACCCCCCGGAACAGGTTCTCTCGAACCATCCACCACTGCAAGTCTCTTGTCATCGGCGAGGAGATCAGCATCAGATGATCTAGGTCGTCTATGAGTTGATCCCACTGAGAGCGGAGGTCCACTGAGAGATCCTCATGTGGAGTCGCGTGCGGAACGTCGGGATGGCGCCATAAGCCCCAAGGCGGAGCACCGACCTCGCGGAACCTTCCTGCGTTCAGTAGGAAATCTGTGACTGGAGGAGGCCACCTGTCTGAAGGAAGGAAGGCCTTGCACACTGTCGTGTCGAGGTTTCCCGATGAACTGGAGTCTCTGGGAAGGGTCAGATGAGACTTGGAATGATTGATGGTGATGCCAGACAAGTGAAAACCTGCTGGGTGGGAGAGAAAATGCGGAGTTCCTCCTCGATGGGGCCGCCAGGAGCCAGTCGTCCAGGTAGAGAACACCTGAACTCCCAAAGCACATGGTGGGCACTACCACATGGGCATTTGGTAAAACTCGGGGAGCCGAGGAAAGACCAAAAGGAGTGCCGGAATTGGTAATGGTCCCCTGGAAAGCAAACCGGAGGTACTTTCGGTCTGAGGGCGAGATAGGGATGTGCAGGTATGCATCCTGCATATCCAGCGCACAAAACCATTGGCCCGGCCGAAGAAGAGGCAGAAGGGTTTGAAGGAGAGCATCCTGAACTTTGTATTCTACATAGAGGTTCAGGGAGCTGAGATAGAAATGGGTCTGAGATCTCTCGTCTTCTTTGGTACAAGGAAGAAATGGGAATAAGTAAACCGTCCGTGAAGGTGAGGAGGGGCGGGTTCTATAACCTGCCAGAGGAGAGCAGATATTTCTTCCTGACCAAGGAAGATGGTCCCTTGAGTGAAGGACTTCAGGGGGGTGGCGTGGAGTTTCTGTAGAAACTCTATGGGTCCCCTCTGCAATAATCTGAGGCGCCCATGAATCGATGTTATCCTCTCCCAACCCGGAAGGTAGGGAGAATCTCCTCTCCTACTGGTTCCTCCGGGAGTCCGGGGTGGGGAGAGAGGATCAGGTGGTGTGGGGCAGCGCGCGCAGCTGGGGCACCCGCTGCTTTTGGGCAGCGGGGCCTGGCAGTGTGGGGCCAGCGTTTAGTGGCCCGCCTTCGCAGGAGTTTCGCTTGAGGCGGCTGCGTTTGCAAGGAGCGGTGCTGGGGATGGGGGCGGTACATGGAATCCACAGACTTCAGGGCCGTCCCCTTCTCCTGCAAGTCAGTGATGATGTCCTTGACATCACCGCCGAAAAGCACTGAACCCCTGAAAGGTGCTTCCTGGATTGCTGACTGCACCTCCGGGACCAGACCTGACACACGGAGCCAGGCGTGACACCGAAGACTTACGGCAAACACGGAGCTCCGCCCTGCAGTGTCCACTGCATCGTAGGTCGTCCTCAGAATGTGACGACTGGCTGAAAGAGCAGAACGGACTAGGTCAGCTAACTCCTGCTTGACTTGGGAGTCAGGTAAGGAGTCAATCTTAGATTCCGCCTGGGTAAGGACAGCCTTCTGGTAATCCCCCATATGTGCTACATAATTTAGGGCCCTGATCCCCAGTGTGGAAGAAGCGTAAATCCTCCTTCCATACTGATCCAGAAGGCGAGCTTCCTTATCCGGGGGAGACGAGCTCAAATGTTTAGGGTGTGCTGACCGGCCGTGAGCAGCGCTAATCACAACCGAGTCTACACGGGGGTGAGAATCTAAAAAAATCTACACCCTCCGGAGCCTGGTATAGCCTATTGGACTTCCGAGGAAGTGGGGCTAAAGCCAACGGTTGTTTCCAAATAGTGGAAACAAGGTGGGCGTGAGACTCGATCCAGGGTGGCACTAGAGTAGGGGCCGTGAGGCAGGTCAGATGTTTGGCGAGTTTAACCCGCTGAGGATCTGGTTCTAAAGAAACTACCACTGATGTACTTCCTGGATCTTCCTGAGCAACTCCGTGAAGGAAGGATCCTCGGATGAAGACTTGAAGGAGTCCTCAGCGGGCTTGAGCGGAGGCGTGCTGTGAGTCTTTCTCGGAGCATCCATCGGAGGGTCCGAGGTCGAGAGAGGAAGAAGAAGAACTGGAAGCAGAGTAACATTCCCTGACTCGTGTAGGGGGAGGAACGGGTTCCTTAGGGAGAATCCCTGGATGCGTGTCCTGCCCCTCTCTGGATCCAGAGGGAAGAGCTCGGGAATCCAGAGGCGGAGAGGGAGTGTGCCGTCTCAGGCGCACGGGGGCCGGAGGTGGCACCGTCGCCGTAAGGTGGCTCTCGACTTCCTTGGTGAGCTGAGCCTTGGCCTTAGCCCACCAGGAGGCCAGAGTCTCCTGAAGATCCACCGGCGGCCTAGGGGGCGGTGGAGAAGAAGGAGGGGGATAGTTATATGGATTATATCCGTAAGGCGAGTATCCGTAACCCTGCTGCGGGAATACCGGAGCCGGGTACTGCGGCGTCGGTGGAGCCGGCGTCAGGTACTGTGGCGCAGGATACTGCGGACCCGGGTAAGCCGGCGTCGGATACGACGGTGGATACCCAGGTACCGGAGGAGCTGCGGGCAAAGCCCGGCAGTAAGGAGCCCCACGGCGGATCAACAGTGATAGGCCCGTGGGGGAGGGCCCGACAGAGGAATATCCCCACCAGCGGAGGGCGGTGTCGGGGCGGCGTCAGATCGATTCAGTGGAGGAGGGTCTGGCGGAAAGGATCGAGCATTGCCGGGGACGGAAGGAAAAGTCCCGGGGTCAGGCAGGGTGACTCTGGCTCCCGGACGGCAGCGAGGCTGCGGGAACCTGGGATGACAGGCGATGGAAGGGTTTGTCGTAGGCTCTGGCGTAGCGCCCGTCAGAGGGCCGGCGTGCGACTTAGAGGCTGAATCCCGGAGGGCACGAAGGCGGCGTCCGACTAGAGACCCTACGTCGGGGCGGGCGAGGTGAAGCGGCCCGGTCAAGGGACACTGCCATCGCCGCCCGAAGGTCGGGCATCTTAGCGACCTTCTCCGGCGGGCGTCGGAGGCCGGCGTCCGGCTTATGGGGCGCCCGCGCAGTAGGCCGCAAGCCTGCGGCAGTACTGGGGGCAGAGGCCTCCTTTGCCCGGAGGCACCGAAGGACCCGAACATGAGCCCGGCGGGTGGGCGACTCCTCCTCCAAAGCCTTGGAGGCTGCCATCGGACAATCCCCGGAGAGCGTTACCTGAACCGGCTCCGGCGAATGCAGATGATGAACCGTCTCCTGTGCCTTTCTTTATCCGCTTCTTGTGTCCTTCTGGGGAAGTCGGCGCCTGCCTAAGCTTCTTCAACTCCTTCTCCATTGCAGACATCTTCTTTTAAGGAGATGGGCTTCCAAGACTGCTGGCGTCGTCTGGGTGGCGCATTGAAATGCAGGCAATGCGGGCACTTTTGACCGCGTGGTTGGGGCCTAAGCAAAAAAGGCAAAGAGTGTGACCGTCCTTGTGAGGCAGTTGGGTACCGTACGAGTCGCACTTATTTTTTGAAGGGGACGACATAAACCGACATTCACCTGACGCAATCGTACTAAAATACTGATAACTTTCGGTAAAAACTGACGAAACAACAGGGCTGAGTATGAACTTAACTGCGGCGCTGCACGAGCTGACAGCGGGAAAGAACTGGAAGGTGGGCGTCCGGGACCGCCCCTTTATACCGACGTCGTCTGACGCCGGTCACCTGACATGGGGGCGGTCCCTCGCCAGGGACTGCTAGCTAGAAATATTTCCGTGGGGTCCTGCCGATGTCAGTCCTATATGTAATTACCTACTGCAAGAGCCCTCTCGAAGTAAGATCTACTGTTACAGGTGAGTAACCTGTTCTTCTAGGAGCGTGTATGTGTTGTTCATCCACACTCTCTGGCAGACTCCAAGCAGCTCTCCGGGAGGAGGGAGACAAGGCGCACACCCCCTACTTAGGAAATAGAGATTGAAGAACTGAGGCCCCAAAACCAGCATCCCGGCTTGTCGATGTGGTAGTGGGTAATGAAGGTGTGTGCTGACTTCCAGGTAGCAGCCCAGCAGATTTCCTGGACAGAGGTGTCTCTGGAAGCAGCCACCGATGCAGCAGTATGGCAGGTAGAATGAGCTCTATCCCTCTGGGAGGCTCCTTGCCTGCCAACTCATAGCACAGACCTATGCATGATGTAATCCACCTTGCAATGGTCCATTTGGCTGCAGGTCTGCCAGAAGCGGCTTCAGCGTAGGTGACAAACAGCTGGCGAACCTCTCCCCGAATTTCCGCCATTCTCTCCTTATAATAGGAGACAGCATGTCTCAGGTCCAAGGTATGGACCCTGTACTCGGTGTCCGAGGTGTAATTAGGGTTGTACACCGGCAGAGTCAACACCTGGTTAAGGTGAAACTCTGATACCACCTTCAGAAGGAATTTCGGGTGGGGGCGCGGACAACTCTGTCCCTGTGAAAGACCAGATAATGGGAGTCCACCGAAAGCGCCTGGAGCTCCCCTGTCCTTCTGGCAGACGTGATAGCCACCAGGAAGGCGTCTTCCACAACAAGTGTGAGGGCTCACACTTGTGCATGGGTTCGAATGACTTGCCCATGAGCTTTGCCAAAACCAGCAAGAGATCCCACGGAGGTGGAGGTTCACACACCGGAGGGGATATGTGATCCAGGCCTTTGAAGAAGTGCCCGACCACTGTCTCCTGCGCCAATGTCGGCTGACTGGCCCACGCCCAGTACGCAGAAATGGCTGCCAGGTGCACCCTAAGTGTCAATGACCATAGACCCCCTTTGGAGAGCGAGAGAGAGACCAAAGGTAGTCGAGAATGTTAGCCACAGAGCAGGATATGGAGTCCAGACCCTTACCCTGACACCAAATGGAAAATCTCTTCCATTTGAAGGTGTAACATTTCCTGGTCGATTCCTTAAGAGATGCCTCCACCACGGTGTAGACATCCTCGGAAAGACCCAGAGACTGGAAATCTAGCTGCTCAGGTACCAGGCTGTGAGGTGCAGGGATTGAAGGTCCGGATGGAGTACCTTCCCCTGGGTCAGAGATATCAGGTCCGGGCGCGTACAAAGCCGCTCCGGGGCCCTGCAGCTGAGGCTGAGGAGATCTGGGTACCAGAACTGGCGCGGCCAGTCTGGGGCTACCAGAATTACCTTCGTCTTGTCCCTCCTCACCTTAAGTAACACCTTGTGGATCAAGGGAAATGGAGGGAAGGCATAGAGAAGTCGTGGGGTCCACAGCCTCGAGAAGACATCCCCCTGCAGCGAGCCCTGCTGAGGGGGTCGGGCGTGAAACAGCCTCAGCTTGGTGTTTTCCCTCAAGGCAAACAGGTCCACGAACGGTTTGCCCCAGCGGGAGAACAGACTGTAAGCTACCTCTGGATGGAGAGACCACTCATGGGATGTCTGGCCTATGCAGCTGAGAGCATCCGCCAGCTGGTTTGAGACTCCTGCCACATGAATGGCTAGGAGATCCACCTCCAGCTGACTGGCGAGGTCCAGATGCGGGCGCCTCCTTGCACAGCAGGCGGAAGTCGTGCCACCCTGTTTGTTGAGGTAGTACATGGTCGTGGTATTGTCTGTCGGACTTGAATCACTTGACCCCAGAGCTGAGGAGGCAAGCTAACAGTGCCAGTCTGACTGCTCTGAGCTCCAACAGGTTGATGTGGCATCGGGACTCCTCGGGGGTCCAGAACCCATGGGCTCTGTTGTTCCCCATGTGGGCTCCCCAGCCCATGAGAGAGGCTCGGAGCGGACAAACAGGATCCCTTCCTGCAACCGGTCTGGGGCGGTCCACCATTGGAGACCGTCCCACATCTTCTGGGTCACAGTGATCAGATGGTCGAAATGACCATGGCGCTGAGTCCACTGAGCGGCCGGCTCCCATTGGAGGGGGCACATGTGCCATCTGGCCCAACGGACCACTGAGGTGCACGCCGCCATGTAACCCAGAAGGCACAGGAAGTCCCAGGCAGGACACAAGTGCCCAACCAGAAATAATTGGGCAAAGGAGGAAAGAACCTCTGCCCTGTCCACCGGGAGCCAAGCTCTGGCTTGATGAGAGTCGAGCTCTGCCCCGATGAAGACCATCATCAGAGAGAGCACATGTTCCAACTTAGCCTCGTTGATCAGGAGGCCTAGTTGAGAGCAGTTTCGAAGAGCCAGATCCCTGGATCTCTCCACCTCCTGGAGGGAGGAACCTGCCAAGAGCCAGTCGTCGAGATGAGGGTAAATTCGAACTCCTCGACGCCGGAGATGGACTGCCACCACTGCAATGCACTTGGTGAAGACCATCGGGGCCAATGACAGACTGAATGGCATGGCTCGGAACCCGTACAGGGTCCCCTCGACCCTGAAGCGGAGGAACCGCTGATGGGATGGATGGATTGGGACGTGAAAGAACACATCCTGTATATCCAGTGAACAGAACCACATGTTTCGCTCCAGGGATGGTATGATCTAGTTTAGAGTTACCATCCGGAAGGTGTGGGACCTGAGATATTGATTCAGGTCGTGGAGATCTAGGATGGCGCCAACCCTCCGTCCACTTGGGCACCAGAAAGTACCTGGACACAAAGCCTGGGTCTGTAGGAGGATCCAGCACTGGAGCTACCGCCTCCTTACGGAGGAGCTGAGCTATGTCGTCTCGAAAAGCCGACTGAGTGCAAGTTAAGATCCTTTCCTCCCGAAGGGAACACTCGGCTGGGAGGGTACTGCTCGAATTCCAGAGGTAGTCCCTGGCCGACCACTTCTAGAACCCATCTGTCCGAGGTGATATCGGACCAGGCGGAAAGGAATTGGCAGAGCCGGCCCGTAGGGAGGACCCAGAGCTGGCGTGACAGATGTAGGGGTGGCAACCCCCAACCCGTCACTGAGCAGGCTTACAGGAGGAAGAGGCTCCTGGACCGGCACCTCGGCCTCCTTTACGGGGTTGTTGAGGACCCTGCTTGGGCCTGGAGCAAAAAGCTTGAGCCTGCTGTTGCTGCTGGCCTCCTTGATAGGAGGGCTGCCTAACTGCAGGGGAAGAGTGCCGAAAAGGCTTCTTCTTGTGCTTCTGTTGGTTCTTGCCCGAAGAACCCTTCGCAAAGGTAGCATCCAAGGTGGCACTGGACTGCTGTATGCACTGGAGGTGACTAACCACTCCTGGACCGAAGAGGTCGGTGCCTAGGAAGGGCACATCAGCTAACTTGTGCTGGGTATCCACCAGGAAGGAGGATAGCCTCAGCCAAGCCCTGTGGCGAGTGGCCACTGCGGCTGCCAAAGAGCGGGCACAAGAATCTCCAATGTCCACGGCCGTTCAGAACTGCTGTTTTGCAACAGCATGGCCCTAATCACGGACTTGCTTCACTGTGGTCTGCATGTCCGCTGGGAGATGAGGGAGGACTTCGTCCAATGACCCAAGAAGAGCATGAGAGAAGCATGCCATGATAACAGCTGAGCTGGCCTGACGAAGGCCTAAGGAGGAGGAGGCCGCATAGACCTTATGGGCAGAATGGTCCATATTCTTGGACTCCTTGTCCGGGGGTCAGTCAGTGTCGGCCGAGCTACCTTTACATCTGAACACAGAGGCAGTCACTAGGCTTTCGGCTGAAGGATGCTCCGTGAACCCTGCCAGGGACCCCATGGGCACCGTATACTTGCGGGCCATGCGGGCAGACAGAGCTGGGCAGGAAGAAGGGCACTGCCAAAGCTCAAGGACTGGGCCAACAATGGCTTCGGCCACTGGAAAGGCCTCTGTTGGGGTATCCCCCTTTTGAGTAGATTCGTAAGGGGGTAATCCACCTTCTTCTGAATGGGCACAAGGGGCATTCCGGTGGATTTGGAGATCAGGAGGAGAATGCCCTGAAAGGAGGAAGGACCTTCCTCCAGTCCGGACACGAATGACTCACCATCCCCCGGATGAGAGTGTAACCCCGTGTCGTAGGAGTCCAAAGAGTTGGGGTACATGGCCTACTACCTACGTCCCCTTTGATCCACTGGGGACATTCGGTGGTGACCGTAATGGACAGACGTCGGGGAAACCCGGTGTCTGTATGGTCCTTTTTCAAGGGAGCCCCTCCCTGAGGCTGTTTAGGCGGTGGCTCCATCAAAATCGGTGGAGAAACCGGAATAGGCTGAGCCGGAATAAGAGACGGCCCCACAGGTGGTGGAACCGAGGCCCGGTTCAGGAGAGTCGGCGATGCGGCCTGGGGGCGGAAGCAAGTGATAGCCAGGGCAGTCAGCGGAGCCGGCTTCTGCCCGGTCAAAATCAGCTGTTGCCACATCAAATCCTCATAGCGTCAACGGAGTTTCCGTCAAAGCCTCTCCTCGTCCATGGTGGATGAGGACTGGCGGCGCCTCTTTTTTGAGTGTTTGTGGCCCTTTTTCGGCCGTTTGACCGAAGAGGTCCTGGTCCTCGGTCGAGACCGACAGGGTTGGTGCGGTCGATCGGGGACACCAGAGATAGTGAGAACCGAGCTTCCAGCACCTTTTTCTTGATTGGGACACCCAAGAGCAGTGTCTCCTCATTGGGAAAGGACAGGTGTCCTTTCTAAGGAATCGTCAACAGGAGTTGGCGATAAAGGCTTGATTGGGTCCAGAGTAATCTCGGACGGTTCAATCATTTCCTCGGTCTCGGTACCTTGAACAGACGGAAGGTCCATAAAGCCAGCGGCCCAGGAAGCAATCTCGACCGAAGTAGAGACCACGTGTTCCTGGGACTCAGACCTCTCTTGGTCCCAGGAGCGTCTCCTTCTAGAGGAAGAAGACTTGGTGTCCTTGTCCCTCTTCCGGGGGCGGAAGGAGTGTGAGCCCGAGGGCGCCTCACCCCTGGTGGGGAGAGACTGGCACAACTCCCTAAAGGAGCCCAAAAAAGTAGAGCCAAGGTTGAGAGGAATGAAAAAACTGCGACTGGCCGACGCTTGAGCCGCTTCCTCCTTGAAAGCTATCATCTGCTCCAGCTGCTCGGCGGATCCCGCGGCCAGGGAAACCGCCCACCTTGCCTCCTTAGATTTCAACAGCAGGTTTCTAAGCTCCAGTCTCCCCAATTTTAGGTGTGCCTTGCGGTCGTCCAGAACGTTGGGATGGAAGGCCAAACAGAAGGTACAAGTCGTGGTGTCATGAACGACACCTAGGCAATAGACACATGAGAGGTGGGGATCGGTGCGTGACATTTTCTGTCCGCAGGGACACCGGCGAAATCTGGGGGATGATCTGTCCTCCATGTCCAATGCACTGTGATCGGAGTCATGAACTCTGATGAGTTTTAAGGTAATTTGCGGTGAAAACCGACGTTACGAATCCAGGGCCTACGAATTGCTAAAGTAGCAAGAGGGAACCTGAATCTTCCAGCAGAAAGGAAGATCTGGCGTCATGGGGTGGAGCCGAGGTATTCAGCACCCGGGTGGGTGGGAGGAGCTGGCTTGAAGACTTCAAGTCAGATTTAAAGGGGAAAGGGACATGCCAGAGAGTGTGGATGAACAGCATATCCACACTCCTAAAAAAATAATTTTAGGGATCAAACATTTATGTTATTTATTGATAATAAGCCAGGATCAAATAACTGCAAGATTTATTGATGGGATGCTGGATATATATTCAGTGGTTCACCCTGAAAACAAAACTACATCAGCACCAGAACTTCAAAATGGGTGGGATGAGGGAATGAAAAAAGATTACAATTTTCTAACAGTACAATTGAAACGCAATGTAGATTTCTTGATTTTAGGAGTAAGATTAAAAAGTTCCTGACACAGTTGAGACAACTTTGGAAAAAATATAACATTCAGGCATAGATGTAGCTTATATTTTGTATTTTATTACTAAGGGTATTTGTAAGTATACAGTATATCTGCCCTTTTTAGCTCTGGCTGCCTATCTATACCAAACATCATAATTGTGACACTGAAATAGGTTGCTGTGAATATATTTGTGTTATAAATAGGGGATTGTGATGCAATATGTAGAGAAGCAGAGTAAATACTGCATAAATTCCTAGTCTGACAATTTCTATATTCTGTAACGTATTCTCAAGGTTTTAGTTTGTAAATATTGTATTCCTCATGTATTAATTGAACATTATTTAACCTGTATTATTTATGTGCTAGTACTGTATGTATTCTACCTGCCTTGTATCTGTATATGTTCCTGATATATGTTCCCAGGACCTCCTTGTGAATGAGTCTGCTCAATGGAGTTATTCCTGCAATAAACTTGAATTAGTCTACTGGATAGAGATCTTGTTTTCATGCAACTGTTTTTAGTCATAAAGAAACTGAGAATTAATTACGGAAACTAAATGAAGTAATAAAGAAAATGGGATGGAACAAAATATAAATCTTACTTTTTTTCTAAGTTTTCCTAATGTTCTCAGGGGCTCTTTAAATATAAAGCATACATATTGGATTGCACTGTTAATCTTTTATATTTAAGAGTAAGCACTTGATAAGTGAGGATTCTAAATGGGAGGGAGAGACAAAGCAAAGGAAATGGGCGTGTTCACACCTTACAGGTCAGCCTGACCATGGGCCCCCGAAGTGATCAGCTGCACTTAACACCTAATTAGTTAGGTGAGAATCATGTCACAGTTCAGTCCCTGCCTTGCTCAGGATACCTAGCAGTTGAATCCTTTACAGAAAATTCATCTCAGGTAGAAGAAAATATAGTAAATATATGTTAGAGATTGTTGTAGACCCCCCTGGCAGGCAGGGCCCCACTGCATATGCCTATGTTGCCTATGCCTTAATCCGGCCCTGGCCTTCCACAACAGACAATGTTGCTCGCAATCCGCAGCTGGTTCAAAGGGAGGCAACGTGGGTTTTTCTAACAAAAACAAAGGAACCCAAGGAGGGATGGGGTCCCTAATGGGATTTTAAGATGAAGCATTCCCCTCAAAAATGTTCGGGCCAGATCTGTCTGGACAACATATTTGACATTCATCTCAGGTAGAAGAAAATATAGTAAATATATGTTAGAGATTGTTGTAGACCCCCCTGGCAGGTAGGGCCCCACTGCATATGCCTATGTTGCCTATGCCTTAATCCGGCCCTGGCCTTCCACAACAGACAATGTTGCTCGCAATCCGCAGCTGGTTCAAAGGGAGGCAACGTGGGTTTTTCTAACAAAAACAAAGGAACCCAAGGAGGGATGGGGTCCCTAATGGGATTTTAAGATGAAGCATTCCCCTCAAAAATGTTCGGGCCAGATCTGTCTGGACAACATATTTGACATCCACCAGTACATGATACGCAGAGATTGCAAAAAGGTGTACCTTGATGAAGGAATATCGGAGGCCTGAGTCTGACAGGGAGAGGAGACATTCAAGGACAGCATTCAGAGGGCACAGGAGGGGGTTCAGATCCCGAGTGGAGGCCCACAAACAAAAGCGCTTCACTTCATGGAGTAGGTAGCTCTAGTGGAAGGTTTTCTAGCTACAACCAAGACCTCGCCCACTCTGGGAGATACCCCATAATGTGGCGTGGCTACATCTGCAGGTGCCAGGCATGCAGCTGTAGGGACCGGAGGTCTGGGTAAACCAACTTGCCCTGCTCTTGCGACAGCAATAGGGAGGACAAGGGCAGGGTTATTGGAGGTTCCACTACCAGCTGCTGTAGTAGTGGGAACCATATCTGGCGAGGCCAAAGCGGAGCAATGAGAATCATCTCTGCTCCCTCCACTTGAGGTTTGAGTAGAACTCTTTGCAAGGGAGGGAAGACATACAGAAACATCCCTCTCCAACAGAGGGACAATGCGTCTCACCAGAAAGCACCAGGCCATTGATGGAGCAAACAGAAACTGGTCAGTTTTGTGTTGTACGGGGGCGCGAAGAGGTCCTGCTCTGGACAGTCCCATCTTTGGAAGCGGTTGTCCGCTACCGACTGCAGGAGTTCCCATTCATGAGTCCTTGATTGAGACCAGTTATGGGCATCTGCCAAGACGTTTTGGACCCCTGAAACATGCACTGTGGTGAGCAATAGGTCACGATCTACAGCACAGAACCACACCCTCCTAGCCTCCCAAAAAAGAGGATAGGAGTGATTTCCTCCATGCTTGTTGATGTAGTAAACAACTGACATGTTGTCTGTCTGCACCAACAGAGGGCCTGGACGAAGATCCAGCAGAAACGCTTGTAGGGCGTACAGAATCGCCCTCATCTCCGGAATACTGATGTGGAGGGTCAATTCTAGAGAAGACTATGCACCTCAAGTCTGATGGGTCTGAAAATGAGCTCCCCAACCCAGGCCTGAGGCATCGGTTGTGAGAACCTGTAATGGAGGTTCTCTCTTAAGAGAGACCCCGGACTCTAGAGTCTATGGAGAGAGCCACCAAGACAGAGTCTGTACCGCTGCACTGGAGATCGAGACTGGCTGGTTGAGATCATCCTCGCTCTGATCCCACTGCACTCTGAGGGTCCACTGAGGAATTCTAATAAAGAGATGTGCTGAGGGAACGGTCACTATGGCTGCGGCCATATGGCCTAGGAGCTGGAGCATGGTTTGAGCTGGGACCTGGCGAGCAGCTGAAACACAGTGGGCCAAAGAGCAAAGGCGTATTGCCCTGTCTGGTGGGAGGAAGGCTTTCCCTTGCGCCGTGTCCAGGATTGCCCCTATGTATTGAAGCCTCCAACAAGGTGTCAGGAACGACTTGGCTATGTTAGGGTGATTTCCAGGGAGCTTAACAGGCTAACTGTGTCCTTTAAGGTTGCCAGAAGCTGATTCCTCGTTGCGGCTGTCAGAAGCCAATCGTCGAGATAGGGATAAACAAAGTCTCCTTAAAGCTGCTGCCACTACCTCTAGGCACTCTGTGAATACGTGAGGTGCCAAGGAAAGGCTGAAGGGCAAGGCCCAAAACTGCAGGTGCCTTCCCTGAAAGAAGAACCTCAGGAACCTCCTGTGAGCTGGAAGCACCAGAATATGGAGGTAGGCATCTTGCATGTCCAGGGAGCAGAGCCAGTCCCCTTGATGCAACATGGGAAGAATGCCCAGCAAGGTGACCATCCTGAACCTCATGTACGTGATGTAATTGTTCAAGAGGCTCTGGTCCAGAATCAGAAGAAGATCCCCTGTCTTTTTGGGAACCAGGAAGAAACGGGAGTAGAACCCTTTCCCCCACTGTAGGGCTGGAATGGGTTCTATGGCCTTGTCATCTAGCTGGGACTGTACCTCCTCCCAAATGAGCTCAGAGTGGGAGTAAGCCATTTGGACCGGGGGATTGTCCAGGGGCACCTGAAGAAATTCCAGTGCAAGACCCCACTCTATCAACTGGAGAACCCACGCATCGATGGTGACTAAGGTCAATCTATTGCGGTAAAGTGACAACTGACCCCCCTACTACCTCTGTCCTGTATGCGGCAAGTGGCATGGGGTTGGGCAAGGAGTCAGACATGGGAGCCCGGGGTGGGCAGGGAGACCTGGGAAGATTTGTTGTTCTTAGGTCCCTATGCTCTGCCAGGATGAGAGGGAGCTTTACATCGAAAGTTGCCTCTCTGTTGCTGTCCTTTAGGCTTCTGCCCTCCCTGGCTACGAAACTGATGACGTTTACCCATGGAATGGGGCATCAGTGATGGCATCCTGGAGGTCCTGCCTTAATCCAGAAACTTGGAGCCAAGAGTATCTCTGCATACAAACCCCTGTGGCTGCTGCCCTGGCTGCCGTGTCCGCAGAATCATAAGATGATCTCAGGACACGTTTTCCCATGTCCAGACCAGACTGGAGTACGTCCAAGAGCTCCGTTTTGTGCTCAGACTCATACTGCCTTTTCGTAAGCTCAGTTGCCTTGCTCCAGAGGGATTTTTCGCACTGCACCATGTGCACAAAACGGCTGAGCGAACGGATGGTGCAGGTAGCCAAGGAGTTAACCTTCCTGCCAAACTGGTCATAGCCGTCAGAATGACCCAGTTGGCCTTGGGCTGTTCACCTAAGAATGGCTTGTTCGTTGGGGTGTGGTACAGACGGTCCACTTTCTTGGGTATAGTGGAGGCTGTAAAAAGGTGCCTCCAGGCCAGCCTGGTAGCGTCCTGAAAGGGGGCTACCAAGGGTGGAACAACTAAGGGTTCGCTCATTCACACCCAGGAAATGAACCAGTCTCTTGCTCTCTGGATCAAGAACCTCAGTTTTCCATTGATTTAAAACTTGGATGTGATGCATCACGTCCAAGAAAGTGGGATCATGCAGGGGTGGAGGCGGGGGTCATAGAAAATAAAAAAAAGCAATACAAGAAATTCAAAACAACATGAAAAGGGAAGACAATACAGACAGTAAGGCTCAAGGGTTTATAAAAAAATCTTTGAGTCAATATCTGTCTATGGAACTGATAATGTTAACCACACCAGGGGTATGAGAGAATAGCGTTTGTGAGGAATTAAAACAAAGAACTATGGCAGAAAGGAGTAGACAGGGAAACAAAAAAAACAAATGAGGAGAACAGAATAAAGCTAGACAGAATGGCACAAGATAGTGAAAGCACTGGAAGCCAGTTACAAACAGGAGAAACCCTGGAAAAATCAAATAAAACAAATAAAGCAAAGGGGAAAAAAAGAAAGTGAAAGGAAAAAGAAACATAATGAAACAAAGTGCCAAGGTATAAGCAAGCAAGACACTATAATAGGAAAATTTGAAGTTAATAAACAAAACCAACAATCACTGATTAAACAAACTAACAGTGAAAAATAGGAAGCTAGACAAAAAAGAATATCGGATGAGAAAGATAAGAAGGAACCAAGGAAAGTATGAAAAGCAAAGGAAAAAATTACAGCTTGAGTGACAGATTCACTAATTTTATAGTGAAAAACAAAGGAATCGGATTTTGTTTCATCACTCTTTGACGTTGAAGTCCTGCCTAATGAAAATAAAAAATTGTTGGGGGAGAATGTAAAGAGTCTGGTCTTACCCATTTGGGGAAATGACCAGACACTGGCATTCAACCTAAGCGTAATAAGACCATTCAAAGACAAGGAATGGGTCATACTGATAAATAATACATTTTATATCCAGAGCCGTAGGAAGGCATTTTGGTGCCCTGGGCAAGAGACTAATTTTGCGCCCCCCCCAGAAAACAGCCAGTGGTCTGGGGCCGCAAGGCCCCCAGAAGCTCTAGGTTGTTTACATGTTCTACATGTTCTGTAGTGAGTTCAGGGGCTCTTTTTGAAGGAAAAACATACTTTTGTTATATGTTCCCTACCCCTGATTTCAGGGAAAACTTTGCTCCCATAGAATCTGAGGTGTTTAAGTCAAAGATACTGGCTGGCTCTCATCACAACGTGCAGTGCAGCTGCAGTTGTTGGGGACAACTGTCTGACCAACAGTTCCATCGAGAGTGGCTCATGGGGGCATATATAGGCATCTCAGAGGCATAGATGCAGTCCTCGAGTGCTGGACACGTGTACCTCTAAGATGCCCCACCTGCAACCACCCATCCTCACATAGGGGGATGTATCCCCATGAGCCCACTCACTCAGCCATGATGGCAGGCTCCACTACCCCTGTAGTGGAATCACCACCACTTAACAGAAGAAAAAAGCCTCCACCCCCGACCATCCTTCCTTCAGCTAGACTATCTTCAGTATTCAATGTTGCTTGACCACCCTTCTAGACCATAACCAGACTCCGCCCCCCATCCTACAGTGACTTGAACACCTCCACAACACCACACTCACCTTAGCTGCCTACCTTCCCTATAGCTGAACCACCACCCTACACCAAGACAAGCGCCCATGCACCTGAACAATCCCTGCATCTAGACCAGCCACACATACCTCTAAACTGTCATTGATTTTGCAACAAAATTTGCATTTGTCCATCATAAAGTTTGTTTTTATGGTAGAGAATAGTGGGGCGGGGGGTTAAAGTCATGAAATAATGTAAAACATTAAAGTTACAGACTTATTCTTCTTCAGAAAATGCAGATGAACACAAATCCCCCTTTTCTATCAGCTTTCTGAGTGAATAGTGTTAATTTATAACATGTGTCCAAGATATGGGTCTTTGTCCCTGATTCATGAGGCAAGAGGATGAGAGGTATGCAGCCCCAAGTCTAGCATCCCTCCAGAGGACCACTCTTTCTTCAGTGGCATCCCCCCCACCAAACAATATTCTGACTGTATCCAATCCCCCACCGCAGGAACCCCCCCATGGAAAAGCACCCCCTGCATCTGCCTCTGCCTCTACCCTCCCTCCCAGTTGGGAGAGTGCCAAGGAGCTTAAGATTCACATCATAGAACTGCTGCTATGGTGCTGTCCAGGGTCCCACAGTATAACTTCTGTCATACAAATAAATGCTCTGCTCCTCTGGTCCATTCCCTCCCTCTCTCTCTTTCCCCAGCTCAGACTCATATACTCTGCTGGCAACCACAAACATGGCAGGTGTTTTTATATGTAATTTATAAGCGCTCCAGAAACTGTCAGATGTCAAGATCCAGAAGCGGTCAACTGACATCCATGATTTAGGTGACATGCTCAGTCTACGTAATGTTATAAATTATTAATAAAACTGTCATGTTTATGGATGCAAGCCAAGCAGACTAGTGAGTTGGGGAGCTTTCCTTTTCTGTCAGAAGTTTTACTGTGGGGCCCTGGACAGCACTGTAGCAGCAGTTCTCTGCTGTGGATCTTCTGCTTCCTGGCTCTCTCCTGACCTGTGTGGTGGGGGAGGACAGTTGCATGGGGTAGCTTGTCTGGTGGGGGTTCCTGCTGTGGGATGGGGATGGGATACATTATGTAGTACTGTCCCCAGTTTGTAGTGTCTAGGTGGGGCCCTGTAAAAAAAAAAAAAAAAAAAAAAGGCCGATAGAGCACGATAGGGTGCTTGAGGACCTGCCCCAAGGGCCCATTTAGTTAGTCCTGGTGAGAGACAGTGTAGGGGCCCCAATGGTGCAATGAGAAGTGTCACTAGGGAAAAAACATTCTGCCTAGCCTATACCAGTTTTCAGTATGCCTTAGCAGTGCAGCCCCTCGCCTCTGCCCAGTAAATAACCACTGCACAGCACCCCCAGTACAGCTCAGCCAGCCCAACTACTCCAGTCAGCATCCCTGCAGCCCGAGCGAGCCCCACTCCAAATCCCTTCATTCCCCTGATTCCCATCAGTTCCCCTCCACAGCCCAAGCCAATCCAGATACATGTAACTGTTAATATGTTATGATCTAAACTGTACAGATCCCCTCACTTGTCATCCAATACAACTAGGCAAGGCACTAGCAGGCAAGGCCTCATTTTCTAAGCAAGACGGGTGTGGGTAGCGGGGTGAGAATGGAACAAGGACTCTGCTAGGGAGAATCAGAAGGAGAGGACACAAAAAAAAAGGCAATGGAATGGGAGTGCAGGAGGGACACGGGTCAAGAGGAAAGAAAGAAAAGTAACAACGTGGTTGACAGAAGGGATGGTGTACCGTGGCCCATGCCATGGCAGTCAGGCCAAGGCTGAGGCAACTGCTTCAAAATCTTCACTCCCATCCCAGTCCCCAGTCCAGCACGTGAAGTTCAAGTGAACTACACAGTCGCTGCCCACCTGCCCACCCACCAGCAGAGCCGTCTCCAAGATAGGCCTTCCCAGGCCCAATAATTCAACATCAAGGAAAGCAGATCTTCATCTCCCGACTTCCTGAGTGGGACTATAAACCCCCTCCACTGCACTCTCATGACATAGACCCCATCTAATCATCTCACAATTTGAATTCAGAAATTAATTTGGAATTATTCATCACTACGCCAGGTCTGCTCTTCTGCTTGTCTGCAGTGCCATCATTTTTTACTTCAGACACGCTGTCACGATAGTGACAACTACCAGTCTAAATCTACATAGACAAACACAGACAGAGTACTTAGTGTATTGTGCATTCTGCTTATGCTTACATTACACAAGTGATGAAAAAAATATAAGACAAGGATCTCTTCTGTTTTCTCTGTCTCTGTGACTCTCTCTCCTCTCTGACTCTCTCACTTCTTTAGTTTCCGTGACTGTCTATTACTCTATGCTAGTACGGTCAACAACTGCTTCACACTCTCCTGTCTCCAACACAAACCACTCACTCAGTGCCAAATGCTCTGCCCATACCTTTTATACTAATGGCTGGCATACTGGCCCTCACAGTTTCTCTTTCTCAGCACAACATGATTATTATTTTCTGCAGTAGACTGTGCAACCATGTCCCCCCACCACCACCACCACTTGCTGGTCCCTGGTCCATAGATGCACCCTGCTGACAGTCATTTGTAATTATAGAACCAAAAAAGATGTAAAGCGGCAGCGCAAGTGAATTAGAACATGAGCTTCAGTGGAGAAATGTGCCTCTCCGGAGACTTCCGGGGTGGGAGCACCACCCGCCCCACCCTTCTCACAGGTACTGATTTTTGTTTTCACTTCAGTGAGGGTCTGTCACTCTAGTGTAAAAAAACACATACTATAAAAAATAAAAATATGGTCAACCACACACAACTCTGCATGTGTTTCCATCTCGGGGTTGAGATTACAGCATGGACCTCTCTCGCCCGCTCGGGGTACATATGCTGTCATCGTAACCCTGATGAAACACAGCTTGTTGTGTATGGATGCCATACATTATTCTTTATATTGTTTTCTGCAATAATTCCAAAATGTCCTTATTTTGATACAAGTGTTCCACCGAGGACACTTATAACATCTTCTTCACTTCCAGAATCATGCTCATTTGTATTACATGCCATCCACTAGTCCAGTTCTTTAATGCATTAGATCCATGCCCTCCTTCATTTGGTTGAGTTCCCTCCTCTTTTCATCTGGCTTTAATTCACAGAATTTTGAGATCTTGTTTGCAGTGCACTTACAGTTATGGGGGAATACACGCAGAATACTACTCCATTTGTTACTTCCCACAATTTCAATTTGTGGCTACCATTTTCTGTTAATTTTCTAGCTAGCAAATAGTCATTCTCGTTTGACGTACAACTTTGACAAATGTGTTCTGAAAAGTGAGACGGAGCAGATTTCAGGAGGAAAACATCAATTTCACCTCGCTGTGCATCCCTAATGTGGACAAAACAGATGCCTCTGGTTGCTGCTTTTGGACATGGTACTCACCCACTATGAAAATGTTCATATTTGCACGGTAACACAGTATTGTAACATCACCTCTCTCCATGCTCACAATGACTACTAAATGTACTTGATAAAGTACAGAAAATGATGCAAGTTGTAAGCAGTAGAAGAGGCTGGACCAAGGTCAAACTAGTCAGGGGTTCATGGGCAAAGTCCAGTACAACTGTGTATCAGCTATCTCATTTTCATATGAACGATACGCCTCTGTGGTTAATTATCCTATTACAAAATATTAAACAGCATTATCACGCCATTTTGCAGTAAAAATTACTGATGTCATCCCAACACTATATTTATGACAATTCGAGAGCCAGCAGGCCATGTGCTAAAAGGCTGAGCCCTTGCTGCATACTATGCAACACATTGCACAGTATGCTACAATTTTTAAATGGTCACACACACTTCCAAATCTTGTCAACAAGTTTATGAGCAACTCAATGCATTTCACAAACGTGTTATGTTCCAGTGGGATTCCGTTATGTGTCAGAAGCCTGCTGAAGAAAAAAAAACAAACACAACTTACATTCATTTAGTAACCTCATCAGCTAGAGTGACGCTGCAGAATATTAACTCCAGTCTGAAAGCCACCTACAACCCGAAGTAGGTAAGCTGCTCTCAATCTTAAAAAGAACCAACACTATTCTACACTTTAATCAAAACACATTAAATGTCATACAGACCACGTCTGGTGTATCAGGATAGAACAACTCTTTTCCAACAGGCAGCTGGTTTCGCACCTGTACAGTTCCCTTAGTTTCTCACAGTTTACTGAACACACAAAATCACCCATTTTATTGTGAAGAATGTTGTACACAGTATACTAAATGTGACCAAACAATGCCCATTCCATTTTACAGACGCGAACGACTGCATCCCATGGCAAAACCTGTTCGCCACTCTGGCTGTCCTACCGACAGAGAATGAGGAGATGTTCTGTTCTCTAAAACTCTGTGGCCCTGGCAATAACAAAACAGGAGGACTGTAAAACCTATGCTGCAGCCGGCACCAGCTGGCTAACAACTAGCGTGACTGGCAGCCTGCATTTTCCAAAGTTGGACTAAACTCACCAGAAAGTAGCTGCGAGCTGGTGCCCAGGCTCCTAACGGCGAAGACTCTCCAGCTTAGCCAGTAGGTGTGGCACGGCAGGGACCTGGCGAAGGGAAAGAGCAAGGAAAATGTCCAAAACTTAGAACTTGCCGCTCTCGCTGCTCTCATCGCCATCTTTGACCTAATCTGTCTCATGCGCTTTCTCCCTCGCTGTACAGTGCACAACACAAATAGCAGTGCATGGCCGGGAACCCTTCATGCATGCTCGAAATGTCCCGATGCGGACCAGTCACGCAAGACAGGAAGTGAGCAGGAGATGCCGGTAACTCTAGACTGTGCAACCATCTGTGCCCCCCACACTTGCTGGTCCCTGGTCCGAGATGCACCCCCGCCCTGCTGACAGTCATTTGTATAATTATAGAACCAAAATAAAAAAAAAAGATTTAAAGCGGCAGCGCAAGTGAATTATAACATGAGCTTTAGTGGAGAAATGCGCCCCTCGGAGACTTGCGCCCGGGGGGGGAGCACCACCCGCCCCACCCTTCCTACGGTACTGTTTATATCCTTAAGACTATAGACTACAAGAAAAAATTACTCACCTTAGTAATTATATTTCTTCTAATGGAGTCTTGCTGTATTCTGACAATTGCAGTGATTCCCAACCTTTGAACTGCCCCGGAGAACTAAGGGTTAACTTTCCATGCAAGGCATGGAGCGCTGAGCTCGAGCTCGGCTGAAGTCTCTGTCTGGAGTGTTTTGAACTCAAACCGTCAGATTCTTACGAGCCCAACTAAACTAAAAATTCTATGTGGAAATTGTAAAAATTCTACTAGCCAACTGGCTGAAAAGTTTTGGATTCCCAAGGAAGACTCAAGTCAGGAAACCCAAAAACTAAACCCAATGTACTCAAAAAATAACAATAACAAATAAGCACCCAAACAAAAGGGAGGAGGGTGCCAGCAAATACACCCCTGGGGTGAAACACTGCACCTGCCCACCCACTTCGCAAAAACAGGTTCTGAGAGGGGAGGTCAGAATACAGCAAGACTCCATTAGAAGAAATATAATTACTAAGATGAGTAATTTTGTCTTCAAACAACATGAAGTCTTGCTGTATTCTGACAACTTCTAAACTAAACAGTACCTCCAAGGAGGAGGGACAGAACCTACTTTGGGAATAGGCTCTGAAGTACTGCTGTGCCAAACCGAGCATCACTCCTAGCCTGGATATCCAGAGAGTAATGCTTGGTAAAGGTATCGACTGTTTTCCAGATGGCTGCTTGACAAATTTCTAGGAGAGGAATATCCCTGGACGCAGCCAGGGAAGCAGCTGTACCTCTTGTGGAATGAGCCCTCAGGCCTGAGGGTGGAGTTTTCCCCAGTTTTTCATAGCAGAATTGTATACAAGACACAATCCACCTGGTAACAGATCTTTTGGTGTCAGGTTTGCCCTTTCCCACTTCTCCATAAGTGAGGAACAACTGGAGGGAATCAAACCTGTGACCCTTGGTACGCTCTATGTAGTAATTAAGGTCTCTTTTTACATCTAAACTGTGTAGCCTCCTCTCTCCTGAGGAACAATGATCAGTGAAGAAAAAAGGGAGAGACACAGACTGGTTTAAATGGAAGTCTGAAACCACCTTGGGCAAGAACCTTCTATTGGTTCCAAGGACCACTTTATCCCTATGAAAGGAGATAAAATCAGATTCCACTGACAGGGCTTGCAATTCACTGATACGCCTGGCAGAGGTAATGGCTACCAAGAACACAGTTTTCTAAGTCAAGTACTTCAGCTCTACTGAAGACATAGGCTCAAAGGGGGGGTTGCATAAGCTAAGCGATGCAAACATTCAAATCCCAGGCAGGGACAGGGTCTCTAAAAGGGGGATTGGTGTGAGACAATCCTTTAAAAAATTTACAGAACACAGGATGGGAAGATAGTGAGGAAGGCTTCCCCACAGAAAAAAATGCAGAAACAGCAGACAAGTGTACTTTGAGAGTAGCTGGTCTGAGGCCTAGGCCATTAAGGTGGACCATATAATCCAGAACCGTAGGCAAGTCAGCAGTGTCTGGAGGAATATTCTTCTTAGAACACCACATGCTGAATCTTTTCCATTTGGAGTTGTAAGTCTTTCTGGTGGAGGGCTTTCAAGAAGCCTTGAGGATGTCCAGAACCCCTTGGGAAAGATACAGATCTGCAAACTCTAACTCTTCAAGAGCCATGCCTTGAGATTGAGAGACTGAAGATTGGGGTACCAAATCCTCCCGAGAGGATGTTAACAGGTTGTAATTCCTGGGAAGAGACAGGGGAAGATGGATTGCTAGGGACAGCAACAGGGGGTACCAGGGCTATCTGGCCCAATCTGGAGCAACCAGAATCACTTTGCAAGGTTGAGACCTTATTTTGACTAAAACTTTGAACATGAGTGGGAAGGGGGGAAAGGCATACAGAAACTTCCCTTCCCAATTCAGAATCAGGGCATCCAGGGGGACTGAGCCCAGGACTGGAGGTCTGCAACAAAAGAGAGGGAGTTGGTGATTGTCCGGGGCTGCAAAAAGATCTATCTCTGGAGTGCCCCACCTTGAAAAAATCACTTTCAACACCTGAAGGTCCAGGGACCATTCGTGATGGCCCTGAGAAATCCTGCTCAGTGCATCTGCTAGCACATTGTCCTTGCCTGGAAGGTGAACTGCTACAAGAGAGACTTGCAGGGAATAAGCCAGGGACCACAACTTCATGGCTTCTGTGCAGAAGGCTGTGGACCGAGTGCCTCCCTGCTTGTTGATGTACCACATGGTGATAATGTTGTCTGTTCTGACTTGAACCACCTTGTTCTGAACTGACTGTGAGAACGCTTTTAGAGCTAGAAAAACTGACCTGAGCTCTAGAAGACTGATGTGTAGAAGGGATTCTTGGAGGGACCACAGGCCCTGGGCAGTGAGGGACCCCAGGTGGGCTCCCCAGCCCAGAAGAGAAGCATCCGTGGTAAGGACCACTGAACAAGGCTGAGCAACAAAAGGAACACCTTGCCTTAAATTGTCCTGATCCTGCCACCACTGGAGGGCCTGGATCAAGGTCGAGATCACTGGGATCAGTTTGGTAGGGAGTCCTTCTCTGAGACCAGTAAGCTCTCGGTGGAACTGAATATCCCTCATCTGGAATCTTGCCCTTGGACCACTACTGCTGAAACTGCCATGTGGCCCAAGAGCTGGAGGAAATGCCTTGCTGGTCAAGATACCTGAAGGCTGAAGGAAGAAGCTAGTTCCATAAGAGCCCTTGCCCTTTCTAGAGGAAGAAAGGCTCTTGGTCTGAGTGTGTCCAGTTCTGCCCCTATAAAGGTAAGGAGCTGGACTGGTTCGAGAACTGACTTGGGAAGGCTGAGAAGAAATCCTAAGGAAGTGAGCACTTGCTGGGTCACTTGCAGGTGAGACTTGACTTGGTCTGGAGACTGACCCACCAACAGCCAATCGTCCAGATAAGGAAATATGGAAATCTTCTGCCTTCTTAGAAGGGCAACTACTACTGCCAGGCACTTTGTGAAAACCCTTGGAGCTGAGGTTAGGTCAAAGGGCATTGCTCTGAACGGATAGTGGCCTGAGGGCACCTCGAACCTGAGGTACTTTCTGTGGGAGCACCTGATGGGAATGTGAAAGTAGGCATCTCTGAGGTCCAGGGAGGCTAGCCAGCCCCCTGGCCTTAGACAGGGGAGGATTATTCCCAGAGTTATCATCTTGAACTTTGGTTTTAAAAGATGTTTGTTCAGATAGCTTAGATCCAGGATGGGTCGCCACTCCCCTGTCTTTTTGGGGGTCAGGAAGTACCTGGAGTACAGTCTTTTGCCCCAGTGTAGGGTAGGTACTCTCTCTACAGCTCTTAAAGCTAGGAGAGAAGAAACCTCTGTCTCTAGGGCAAGGGTTTCCGAAAGATTTGCAGGTGGAAAAGATCTGGCTCTCAACTTTAGAAATTTTTTGAAGCTGAGAACCAGTCCCTGGCTTACTACTTCCAGGACCCACTTGTCTGATGTAATAGACATCCAGTCCTGGACAAAGTAAGCCAGCCTGCCCCCTACTGGAATAGGAGAGTCGACCTGGGCAGACCCATCAGGGTGTCTGCTTGGCAGGGGCCTTTGACTGAGGGGTGGATGCAGGCCTGCTCATCCCCCTTCTGCCTCTCCCTCTGAAGAACCCCCACTGCGAAAAGGAAGAAGTGGCCTGTGCTTGGTAAAAAGGCCTTTGAAAATGCTTGCCCCTGCCCCCTAGACTGCTGCCTTTGAGAAGTTGCCTGCCTTTCCTTGGCCTGAGCACTCGTGTAAGTGGTCCTGTACTCATCCATTTTCTCCATGTAGTTCTCTGTCTGTTCCCCAAACAGAGAATTACCCACTACAGGAAAATCCATAGCCTTAGCCTGGGTGTCCTGCAAGAGGCTAGTACATCTGAGCCAAGCCATCCTCCGAAGAGCCACAAATGTAACCATGACTCTTGAGGAGACATCATTAGAGTCCACAGCAGCATGAAATTGCACCTTAGATGCCTCAATCCCATCTGCAGCCACCGCCTCCAGCTCCTTGGCTAGCTGGGGGGAGGCCTGTTTAGCCAGTGCCAGTACAGTGTCCCACCTGGACTTCTGGTACTTGGCTGTATAGGCCATGTAATTCGCCTGCCTGAGTCCCAAAGAAGATGCCATGTACTGCTTCTTTGCCATGGCATCAATCTTCCTGGAGTCCTTGTCAGGGGTGTGAAGCCAAGGAATATTTGCCTTGTCACAGGCAGCAGCCTGCTACCCAACATGGCTGCATTGCTGATATAGAACTCCCGTGTCTGCCGGCCCGTCGGCGCAGCGTTGGTCGCTTCGAAGCGGCGACCCGAGTTCGAGGAAGCGGACTAGGGTCGCTGGAGGGCGGCCGGGAGAGGATGGAGCATCCTAGGGACTGCTCTCCTTCTCGGGGGAGGTGGGGATGTGACCGGAGCATTGGCAACCCCTGGTGGAGGCCAGGGGACACCTAGCTACCGACACTGGTACGCACAGGAGGCGGGGCAGACGCTGGCGTCATTGCACGTCCCAGCCTCCCGGAAAGAAAACCGGAAAAAGAATTAGCCGCCAGCCGCCGCTAATGAAGCCTACCACGGCTTCCATTTGCTCCACAGGCCAGCCCTCCGACCAAGTTCCACGTCTGCGGCATGCGAGGGGAGTGCCGCAGCCCCGCAGTGGGGGAGAAGCCACGGGGTATCGGAGGGCCCGAGGCCGCTGTGGGGAGCAGAAGCTAGTGGTCCGTGACCAGGCCGAGAAGGACACCAGGCGGCTGGCAGGCTAGGGAGATAAAGACTAAATGGAAGAAAAAAAAAAGAAGAAGAACTCCGTGTCTGAGCCTCAGAGTGTATATCTCTTGTCCATTCTTTTATCCACAGGACGTATAGTGTTAGGAGACTTTAAGATTTTTTGTGTCCGTTTCCCAAAAGATTTATGGAGGGGAACACACAGTCTCCTGGACTCTGGGATATCCATCATCTCTATATAATCAGGCTCGTCCTGATCTTCCACAGCCTCCTCCATAGGAAGCTGGAGGGTTTCAGCCACTTTCCTATAAAACATAAAATGGGAAGGGGACTCAGAAAGCCTAGGAGGGGGAAACACCTGATGGTCTGTCTGGGGAGATGTCCGGTTCCACAGGCACATCCAGACCTTCACTTACATCATAATCCTCAAATTCCCCTTCCTCTTCAAACTCCAGTTCGTAAAAATCTTCAAGGGTATACTCTTGAACCAGGGGAACCAACCGAACCGAATCCTGCCAGAAGGAGCCGGATCAGTCGGAACCAGGTGAGGCGATTCAACAATCTGAATCGCCCTGGCTATCTCTTCGGCGGTCAGAACATGAACCTCTGGATCCCAACCGGCCGATTTATCTTTGCGCTTTCTTTTTTGTCAGAACTGATCCCTCAGAATCTGCTCTCCTTTTGCTTGAAGAAGCATCGCCCTGGTCAGAGGGCACTCCTTCTGGTTCGGTCGAAACCGAACCGGGCCGGCCATCTGGGTCAGCATACTTCTCGGCCTCCTTTTCCCTCAGTCCACCTAATCTCTTTTCAAGGGTAGATTTGGGTAAAGTTTTACATATTTGGCAGTCTGAATCGAGGTGGTCAAACCCCAGACAATAAACACAGGTGGTGTGGGGATCGGCCTTGGCAAAGACCTCCCCACACTCACTGCAGTGTTGAAACCCAGTGGGCCCGGTTTTTTTCTTGGGTTTCTCAGACATGGCCAACCTAACCAAACTTACCCTTTTTTCGGCAACATAGAAACATAGACTTTGACGGCAGATAAGGACCGCTTGGCCCACCTAGTCTTCAAACTCCGGTTCATAAAACCGCCAGGCAAGACTCCCTTATCGGTTCCTAACCGTGTCATGGGAATTGGAAAAAAACGGTTAAAACACGTTTTTTTAGAACCGATAAGAACCGGTAACCACACACTAAATATAGCAAAATTCACAATCAAATGGTCAGTTCAGCTGAACCGACCACACTTTTACAAGTTCCACACAGAAATAACGAACAATTCCTATCTAGTACTCACGGCACCACAGACAGAGACTGAACCGACTATGCGGATACTTTTTTTCAATTTAAACCGACGAAAAACTGAAAACTTTAACCGACTTTGAACCGAGCTGAAGGAGAAATCTCTGGAGTGACCGTTCAATGAGGCGGAGTAAAGAATCTGACGGTTTGAGTTCAAAACACTCCAGACAGAGACTTCAACCGAGCTTGAGCTCAGCGTTCCATGCCTTGCATGGAAAGTTAACCCTCAGTTCTCTGGGGCAGTTCAAAGGTTGGGAATCACTGCAATTATCAGAATACAGCAAGACTACATGTTGTTTGAACAAGATAAGACTGCAACAAGTAGATATTCAATGTGGAAGTATCACGACACTGGGACGACTGTTCCCGGAATATTATGAACAAATTAAAGATGAAGGAAAAAGGAAAAGCGTGAACTCTTTAAATATCAATTCTTCAGAATCTATTTTTGGGTTAGACCAGTTCACAAATGAAACCACCCAAAATTTAAAAACAAAAATAGGACACTTTTTGGAACCATTGATGAAAATATAAGGACTAAGAAATAATATTAAAAAGGCAGTTAGATGAGAAGAAAAGTGCCAGATAATTTGGATAAAAGATTAAATGGTCTATGACCAGCTGGTATAAAAACACCTGTGAGCTAGACCACCTGGAAATATTTCTATATGAAAACGACGACTCATCTGACAAGGGAGAAATACCAGATTTGAAACCAGAATGGATAAAAATGTTAGAAAATGCTAATAGAATTGCAATGCTGGAAACCTCAGTTGAGGCTTGACCAGAAATGGAAGGCAGGAAAAAGGAAATATCAGAATGTAAATCATTGAAGGTGTTGTCTTGGAATGCCTCTGGCATGAAAAACAAATTACTGAATAAGGAAGTGATTAAATATTTTAACAGGTTTAACACGATCTGTATACAAGAAACAAGGGCAAGTGGAGAGATACAAATGAATAGTTACAAATCATATAACAAGTTTGCAATAAAGAATAAGAAATGGGGAACACACAGTGGGGGGTTGGTAATATTGACTAAAAACAAACAGCCAAATATCTTCAGAATTGGATATTAATAGTGATAATATCCTGGGAGTAAGGATTCAGACTAAATAATTTGAAATAATCCTGTTGAATATTTACATACCTCCCACCAATCAAAATAACATTAGAGATAAAACCATAGAACATCTGGAAAGTACTATTGATAGAGAAAAAGTTAATAATCCATTGGCTAGAATAATGGTTTTAGGCTATTTAATGCCAGAATAGGCAATCTACAACAATTACAAATGATGTTGCAGAAATTATAACAATGTGTAGCAATTTAAGGCTGAAAAAGACCAGAGGCACACAAGACAACAAATGCAATGACAAAGGACAAAGAATTTGTGATATGTTTAGAGAAAGAAACTTCCTTCTAGTCAATGGAAGAACAATCTCAGATTCCAAAGGAGGTTTTACTTTTATGAATTCCACAGGTGCCTCAATAATCGATGTGATTTGGATAAGTATAAACACGATCGAACATTTTATTGATCTAAACATAAAGGACAAAGGGTAAAGGGAACACTTTCCATTGGAATTACAGATAAATATAGGACAGGATAAAACAAGTGAACAAAATGACATGGGGTCAAAAATGAGACAAACAAAGAAGGGAGTGTGTTGGGCAGAAATTAATCATAGAAATGTTAGATCAATAATGGAAATGAGAGGAATAATTCTAGAAATGGATAAATTTAGAGAGACAGAGGAGGAGGAGTGGGAGGAACATATATCAAGTTATGAAAGGATAGTTCAGAGTCTGCAAACCTTGGTCCAAAAGGAGACCAAATGTTACCCAAAGAAACAAAGGGCAACATGGTATAAGAAGGACTGCACTGAGGCCAAAAGAAAGTTGAACATACAAACAAGAAGAACAAAACATATCCTACTATTGAGAACAGAAAGGAACTGAATAAAATCAGAAATGATTTCTATAAAGTAATCGAGAAAAGAAAGGAACAACACAGACAGGCAGGAGTTATGGAATCAACTGGAAAGAACAGTTTATGAGAAAGATACAAGACAATTCTGGACACTAGTAGAAAAGCGCCTAGGAGAGATGAGAGGAGGAACAGACATATTTATAGAACCACATGAATGGCTACAACACCATAAAGACATTTTTCAGGATAAAGACACTACAAGGTTACAAGAACAAATAACTGAGGAATGGATCTCACTTAGAAAGAGAATAGAAGATATGGAAATATACAATTCAGTCAAGAAGTTCAAAAGACATAAGGTGCCAGGACTGGATGGCATTCCAAAAGATGCTATAATCAATCATTTAGACTTATGGATACCAATTTTGGAAACACTCTTTAATTATATAGGGAAAATTGGTCAAATGCTTAAAACTTGGACTAAATCAATAACAGTCCCAATTTACAAGAAGGGAGATAGAGCTAATCCAACTTGTTATAGACCTATAAGTCTATTGTAATAATAATAATAATACTTTAAGTATAATATGCAGAAGATTCACACAGGAGTTATCAACAATATATTGATAGAATGGATAGAGAAAAATAAACTAATAGAAGAAGCTCAGGCTGGGTTCACAGAAAAGCATTCAACGATTGATCAGTGCTTTATATTGAGTCACTCAGTACACAAATATGTCGATTAAAAAACAGAAGCTATTCTGTATTTATATAGATCTAAAAATGGCATTTGACAGTATTAATAGAAATCTAGTGTGGAAATGTCTAGAGGAAATAGGAATGGAGATGACATTATTAAATATAATAAAAACCCTGTATAAAGACAATTTTATTAAAATAAGATATAACAACAGAGGAGAATTCACAGAAGAATTTGAAGGCAACAGAGAGGTCAAACAAGGGTACGTGGTGTCTCCAATTCTATTTAATCTATTCATAAATAGAATATTGGCAAAACTCTATAAACCAGAATGTCATATGCCTAAAACAGGGGGAATAACACTGTACATATTTGTTTTTTGCCGACGATATTGTATTGATATCAACAAGCAATTTAGGAGTAAAACGACTATTCCTAACATTTAAAATAGAATGGGACAAGGATCAATTAATAATAAATGCAGATAAGACAAAAGAAAACATTACTTACAATAGCAATCTTGTTTCTTCAAAGGGAATCTTACTATATTCTGACAAATGCAGTATGGTCTCACCACAGGACTGCCAAAATGGTTACTAGAACCTATGCTAACAGCGGAATGTTAAGCTCGAGCTCAGTTTTCAAATCACTGTCCCTGGTTGCACTATCTGCAACCATCAGATTCTTACAAAGTATACAGAAGCTAAAAGACACTATCTAACAAAGCTTATCTAACAATTAGTAAAACCCATGTTGGGGGGACAAAAACACCTCTTAAATGTATTTATTTATTTGCTTTTGTTTACCGGGTAAGCACACTAGACAGCCAAGTGCCTATTTTCAGGTACGACCCGGGAGGGTTACAAGGTAGATACATACAAGAACAGTAGGAGGCGTCAAATTAAACATACAGAAGATAACATGCATAACAGGTATTGATAGGTAGCTAACAGCATTAGAGACATTTAGGCACATAACAGAACATATCTAGATAAATACAGAATGGTACATACTGGATGAATTAGGCAGCAAACAGCATAATACATAACAGGTTCAATCAGTGCAAACAGGACTAAAAATAAGTGCCAGCGGGGGGAGGGTGCACTGGGCAGGTACTCAGGAGGAAGGCAAAAACAAGAGGGAAGGGACTAGAGGGCCAGGTGTTCTAATGGGGCAGGAGGGCAAGGAGAGGGCCCGGTGCAAGGTTGCCAAGTAATAGTTAGCTCGACCAGTCTGCTCTGAGCTCTAGGAGGTTGATGTGAAGCAATGATTCCTGTTCGAGCCCTGAACCATGAAAAGTGTGCTCCCCACTCTAGTAAGGAAAGCATCTGTGGTTAACACCAGGGAGGGAGGCTCCAGAAGGAAAGGAATTCCCTGTCTGATGTTGTCCATGTCCAAGCACCATTGCAGTGCTTGCAGAAGGGTTTGTGTGACTGGAACCAGTTTTGACAGTGGATCTGATTTCTGATGCCAATGCAATCTGAGATGATACTGGACATCCCTCATTTGAAATCTTGCTCCTGGCACTGTAGCCACTGAAGCTGCCATATGGCCCAGCAACTGCAGAAAGTGTCTGGCCAGCGTGAGGCTTTGGGCCTTGAAAGTGCCTGCCAGCTGAACCAAGGTATTTGCTCTTGACTGTGAGAGAAAAGCCTTTCCCCTCACTGAATCCAGCTCGGCTCCTATGAATTCCAGGGGCTGCACTGCTTGCAGTACTGACTTTTTCACATTGACCAGGAACCCTAATGACTGGAGGAGCTCCTGTGACAGTGCCAGAAACTCCTTCACCTGATATGGAGACTGCCCTATGACAAGCCTGTCGTCCTGTTAAGGAAACACTACCACTCCTTGCCTTCTGAGGTGTGCCACAACCACAACCAAGCATTTTGTGAACACCCTTGGAGCAGAAGTAAGTCTGAAAGGATAGCGACCTGATGGCAGTCTGAATCTCAGGAATTTTCTACGGGACTGTCTTATGGGTATATGGAAGTAAGCATCCTTTAAATCCAAAGATGCCAACCAATCCCCTTGTCTTAGGGTTGGGAGGATTGTGCTCAGGGTTACCATTTTGAACTTTGGCTTCAGTAGATGCCTGTTTAAGTGCCTGAGATCTAATATAGATTGCCACTCCTGTTTTTTCAGTGTGAGGAAGTACCTTGAATAGAGACCCTTTCCTCTCTGTGCCAGAGGAACTGGTTCTATTGCTTCCAAGGATAGTAGAGTCAGTACCTCCTGCTCTAGCAACTTTGTTTCTGAGGGAGAAGATGGTCTGAATACTCTTGCTCTCAGCCTTGGCTGTAACTTGAAGCTGAGAGCCAGGCCTTGGCCCACTACCTCCAGAACCCATCTGTCTGTAGTGATGGCTTTCCATTCCTGGAGGTAGTGGGCCAACCTGCCCCTATCTGGACTGGGGAGGCGACCCGGACAGATACCTCAGGGTGTCTGCTTAAGGATGCTGGTTGGTGACTGGGGTTAGTTCGGGTTCCACCTTTTCTGCCCCTGCCTCTGAAATAGCCCCTCTGCTGTTGATACTGAGGGTAGGCCTGTGGCTAGAAATAAGGTCTATATTGACTCCTACCTCCTCTTGCTTGGTGTTTCTGAGGGGTGGAGGCCCTCTCTTTGGCTGTAGCACTTTTGTAGGCTGTTTTGTAATCATCCATTTTTTTCTTGTAAGCCCTCCATCTGCTCACCAAACAGAAAGGAAGGCTTATAAGGGAAGTCCAAAGCCTTGGACTGTGTGTCTTCAGTCAGGTTGGTAGTCCTAAGCCAAGCAAATCTTCTGGGGGAAATAGAGGAAGCCTTCCGTCTGACTGCAGTGTCATTATTATCTACAGCCAGACTGAACTGTGCATTAGAAGCTTCAATGCCCCTCTTTGCAGCTTCTTGCAAGTTAGCTGCCACAGGGGCTGGCACAGACTTAGTAATTTCCATAACCGTGTCCCACAAGGTCCTCTGGTATCTGGCTATGCATGCCATATAAGAGGCCTGTCTGATAAGGAAAGAGGATCTCAAATATGTCTTCTTAGCAATGGTGTCCATCCTCCTTGAGTCGTTATCAGGAGGGTGGGAAGCCACGGGAATGCCAGCCTTGTCATAGGCAGCAGCCTGTACCACTCCCTCATGACTAGGGTGTCCGAACAGGAAGTCTTCCCCAGCCTTGGCAGCCCAATATTTTTTGTCCACTTTTTTTATCCACTGGTGGCACAGAGGAAGGAGTCTGCAGGATCTTATGAACCTGCCTCTTAAGAGATTTATGGATAGGTACCAGCAGCCTCTTAGAGACAGATACATCCATCATCTCTCTATAGTCTTGTTCTTCCTCCTCATCAGTAGAAACCTGGGTAGGAAGATCAAGGGACTGAGACACCTGTTTAATAAAGGCACAATGAGAGGTAAAATCCTCATGTCCTTTATCAGGGGAGTCAGAATGGTGAGTATCCAGAGAAATCTCTGGTTCAATAACCTCCTCAAAATCCTCATCCTCATTATATGGGTCCTCCTCCTCTTCATCAGCTAACCGTTCCTGTTCAACTTCCAACGAACCGGGAACCGGTGTAGGGGGAGCTGAAGGGGCCTTCCCAACTGGAACCAGAGTGCTCGGTTGCAAAGCCTGAAGTATCCTAATAGCGTTCCGCTATCCTCAGATAGTCGTCAGAACCGCTTACCTTTCGCTGCGGTTCGGACAGTTACATGTTTTTCTTTCTTTTTCCCCCGGTTGCCGGGTTACTGGAAGTATCTGCGGGGTGCTTTTTGGTAGAAGAACGTCATCCTGGTCAGAGGGCTGGTTCTCCGGTTTAACTTGGCCCATGGCCGGATTGTCCCTAGCCAGTTCAGCAGCCTTATCGGACATCTTCTCATGCAGTCGCGTAAGTCGCCTATCAAGCGTCGACTGAGGGAAGTTTTTGCAAATATCACAGTTTTCTTGGAGGTGGTCAAACCCCAAACAAAAAACACAAATTAAATGAGGATCTGCCTTAGCAAACAGTTCCCTACACACTGTACAATGTTGGAAACCTGTGGGGCCCATACGTTTCTTGCTCTGTGACACTGAACAGAAGTTAAATCAACAGACTGAGACTTACCCCAGTAAAAACACTTTTTTTTTTTTTTTTTTTTTTTTTTTTAATAAACTGCCTTACCAGACGATAATAGAAGTTAAAATTAAACTTTAAGAAATTAAAACAGTATCGGTTACTTCCCAGTTGGACAAACCAAGTAGAAACCAAAGAAACTCACCAAATATTCACTAAATCTAGACTAATTCTACCTGTGAACCAAGGACAGTGCTTCAGAAACCGAAAATAAATAATGGAGTAAATAATCTGATGATTGCAAGATGTACAACCAGGGACAGTGATTTGAAAACCGAGCTCGAGCCTAACGGTCCACTATTAGCATAGGTTCTATTAACCATTTTAGTTCCGGGGCAGTCCTACGGTGAGACCATACTGCATTTGTCAGAATACTGTAAGATTTCCTGGGGTTTGAAACAATGTTTTTGAGAACAAAGGAAGGAAAACATAATATAAAACTTGACAATTGTCTGCTAGAACAAGCGAAAGATTTCAAGTATTTAGGCATTAACATGAATGAAAATTTGACGTGGACCAAACATATAAACAAAAGTGAAATAAAAAAAGAAATGTCTGCCAGCTATAATGAGTTTCTATTATAAATACGGAGACAGTTCAGTAAACGGAATATTAAAAGTAATAAACACTAAAGTAAGACTGCAGATATTATATGGGGCAGAAATTTGGGGCCAGAGAAAAAAACAATTAAATAGAAAAGACAATAAATGTATTTTACAGGAAAATATTAGGCCTGCCAACAGGATCTCCAGCAACATTAATCAGAGCCGAACTGGGACAAGTACCAGTAGAATGCTTGATACAAGAAATAATAATTTCATATTTCTTTGAAGTATCTAGAATGGCAAACCATCGATTGCCAAGACAGTGTCTGGATGAGGTTATAACCTACCATGACAAAACATTTTAATTCCCAATAACTGAAGTTCTCGAAAAATGAATTAAATCATATGGGTTTTTACCATATATAACAAACACTTACAGAAAATCGCAGGAAAAATTAGTAGCAAAATTAAGACTAGGATAAGAGACATTTAAACAGAAAGACATTGAAAGATTCTCGGAGTATAAAATCAGTAAATGGCTCGCTACTAACAAGCAAATTTTCACACTCGAAAGATATTTAATTAAAATTAAAAATCCATATAGAAGGAATCTATTCATAAAATACAGATATGAATGTCATAAAAGTGAGAGATTAAAATATATGACAAACAAGATATTAAATTTCAATTTAAACTGTAAGTGTAATCAAGGTAAAGATGATATTATCCATCTACTAGTGATATGTCCCCTTTATCACAAGACAAGATTAAAATACTGGGGACAATTTTGGGACAAATGGAAGGAAGCCCTCAAATATTGACAGCAAACCTGTTAAATACAGATTCAACAAAATTGTTAGAAACTGTTGTATCTTTTTTAAAGATTGTTGATCTGTAAAAGTTATATACAAAGGAAAAAAAAAGACTGAATGTGAATAATATAAATGGGAATGGGGAGATGAAAACAAGGCATTAACAATGCTCTAGGAGATGCAAGAGGGAAGCAGGATTTTGCTAGATATATACAAACGTTGAAATGCAAGTAAAGTACAAGACCACAATTAATATTACCAAGACTGCGCTGTATGAACAAGCAATATAGTAGTGCAAATAGGAGGGGAATATAAAGCACAAAGGGGGAATTATTCTAATGTCAAGGAATTTAGTGCAATATTTTTAACTAAATCTTATTTTATATATATAAATATCCATGAACGATGTTGTCTATGGCCCAGATATTCAGACTGTGCTAGGCTGTGGCATACGCCTGGGCGCAGCACACCTTGGCTGCGCAGGGGCGTTGACAGGGTGATATTCAATGGAGCTGCGCCGCCTGCACAGCATCGCCATCGCACCCCGGCCACCTGGCTTGTGCGGCACCGCGCCAGCACAAGTGGCCAGATTGGAGCAGGGGGATGCGCTAGCGCAAGTTCCATTGCACTAGGCGCAACAACCGGGATATTCAAAAGTGCACATGCAAATGGGGCCATAATGCATGCAAGGCACAAATGGGGCCATTTTTATGTCATTATAGCCCCATTTGCATGCAGGTGTGCTGATCCCCGGCGACTTGCGCCTGGCGCCCTGCCAGGCTGCAGCTGTCGGGGACAGACGCCCCCTGCATAACGCGGAAAAGTGCCCCACTGCCCGATCACGGGCATATGTAGAATAACTTCATCGTCCTAAATCCCTGGTGGTCCAGTGGACCGCTTCACGCCCCCGATCACAGGCTTCAGTATAATAATAAACCGTCCAATATCCCTGGTGGTCCAGCGGACCGCTCGCAGCCTGATTACGGGCATAAGTATATTAATAAACCGTCCAATATCCCTGGTGGTCCAGCGGACCGCTCACAGACCGATCACAGGCTTAAGTATACATATACTCATCCCATATCCCTGGTGGTCCAGTGGACCGCTTGCAGCCCGACTGCGGGTGTCAGTAAAACATTAATGCCACAGAAGCCCGACCCTGGTGGTCTAGCGGTACCCCTCCCCACCCGCCCACTGGAGCCCCCCGCCCCCCAAGTCAGTGACGGTGGCAGCTCCCACCCGCTTGCCGCCGCGCCGCCGGCCGACTGACACTGTACGCCTACTGGTCCACAGCGTGAGCCAATGGGCGTGCAGCCCGTACCAGAGTTCTGCCCTAGTTAATCACCCTCTGGGGACAGGGACAGGGTTAGAAAGAACAAAAAGAGAAAAAGATGCAGCCTGTCCAGAAATGACCCACTTTCCAATTGACAGTAGGTCCATAAGTGGTGCTCCTGGTTTGTAACAACAGAAGAAAGAGGGAAAAGTGAACAGAAAAGTATTTTTTCTTGACGAGGTTTAGCTTTTTTTTTTTCCTCCAACTCTATTTATACACCTCCTTCACTGGCCCTTTAAACCTCTTTCTCCGGTGAGGTCTCTCAGTGTGGCCATGTCCCATCCGGCCTGAGATCCATCCAGTCTGGCCACCGCTTCTGGGAGTGCCCCTGCCACAACCACCAACTGCCCCGCACCCCGGCTCTGAGGCCCCTGGAGTGGGACTGCCCTAACTCCTCCGGCACGCTATCTTGAATCTAGAGGGGCTGCCGGGGAGTGGAGGAGACACACGGTGACCAGCTGGTGACGGATCCGGCTGGGGATGTGGGGGCAGACTACTGGACCCACCTTCGCCTGTTCGGGTGCCAGGGTCCATTTTCCTTGTTTTTCTCCCGGGGGCGCAGATGTGCAATGATGTCCAGCACAAGATGGGCACGCCCCCACCCGCAGGACATCCGCCGCCACCTCCAACCCTTCTGCCAGATTCCGCTTGATGTGCTGCTCCCAGCCTCCACTGGATGCCGCAAGTGCAGCAGGAGTCATGCCCTCCTCTCCTAGGAGAGGAGAGCAGTCATCCAGATGCTCAATCCTCTCCTGCCCCTGCCAACCCCCGACAACCCGAGTCCCCATGGCGCGAGGTGTGGCGTCCAGTGCGCAACCCTCAGCAACACTGAGCCAGCTAGGTTCAGCTTCTTTACTGGTGAAATTTGTATTCTGATTAGGTTTTGATACAGGTGTTCCTCATTTTGACACACATTTTTCTTTTACACCAGTGGGTCTATTTTGACCTATGTTTTAAAACTCCTAGTTCTGTCACTGCCAAGGGGTGTAATGTGACACATAGCATAACCAACTGCCACATGCCTAAAGAGGGTAAATAACAAGGACAGCAACATAATCTCGTCCTTATTGCTATTACAAGAATTTTAAATGAAAACTATGTTTGAAGTGTATCTTTTTTTTTTTTTTTGCCTCCAGATGGAGATTTTTTTAAAGTAAATAATCCTTCTGTAAACTTTTAGAATGCTTTGAGAACTTCGCTGATGTGCTGCATGTTCCTGACTTGTATTAGTGGCGGCTTGCTCATGAGCTTACGAGATTGCTGTTTTGCCACCATGATAAACTGGCAACCAAATGCAAGAGTGTGCCTTCCCCTGACAAAACTCAACATTTTCCACATTTTTTTTTTTTTTTTTTAATAAACTTGTTCTGTCTTTCATTCTTGTTGCCTGTTATAACAGTGCAGTGGATCTTTGGCATCAACTTCTCTTCCACCGAGAGTTAGCAGGGCTGTGAACTGCTCTGCCAACCCCCGCACCCACATGCCAGTGAAAGTCACCACAGTAAGCCGGCAAATGGACAATATGCTAAATACTTTAGCTAAGTTTAAATTAGTCATCATTTTCAACTCCACTCAGAAAATACTGCAAACCTTTGTGGAGAAACAGTTCTAATACAGTGAATGTGAAAGCATGGGAGTGGAGGTGGTGTGAGTGGATAGGACGGCAGTAAAGATGTGAGCTGAAGGTACATTACTGATCAGAGAGACTGCTCAGACTATGAACAGACTCCACACTGCCAGTCCAAATGAGAATTTGGGCTGATTTTAATCATTCCTCCGATCTAACTGAATGCCCACAATGTGAGCAGAAGAGCACAAATGTTTCCTCTCTGCAGTACTGTTAATGGTGACGCACAGTCCCGAAAAAAGAATTTTGATTATGTAGGAACTAATTTGTTTGTATCAATGCTAAGGTAATTAGACTCAACAAGTATATTACCTGCCTGAAAAACTAAATATAAATACTGTTTAAACTGCCACTGTAAGCTGCTTTAACTAATGTACACTGCATGCCTTTACTGTTAATTTAACTGCTGTAACCAACGGAAAGTACAGTTATGTAAGGACTTACCGTAACAGTAGATCTTCAAGAAAATCTCTTGTATCAGGCCACACCTAAGGAACTATAGCTGCCAGGCACTGGGACCACATAGAAATCTTTTAGCTAGCAGTCTACTAGAGGCTGCCCATGACAATGTCGACTAACAATGTCCCTGCCAGATAAATGTGGGCCGCCCCATGCCTTCCTCAGCTCCCCCGCAAGAGACCATGTACAAGAGATCTCCTCCTGGGCAACCGAGGGAGAGTCAGAGGTTCCCTTCACTAAGCAAGGTGAAGCAGAGGGTAAACCATCCTGGACAGAGAGAAACAGGAAGAGAGAGAAGCCCCAAGGCCAAGGGGGGATTGGAGGATGGAATGGCATGGCATGATGCAAGAGATCCTCTCGAAGATCTACTGTTACAGTAAGTTTTTACATAACTGTAGTATCTTCTTCAAGGATATCTCTTGCATTAGGCCACACCTATGGAACAAGTTCCAAGCAGTACTGACAAAGAGACAGTCTAGATGGCTGGAGGCTATAGGCTTAAGACAGGAGGCCTTGATGCACAGCCAGGCTGAAGGCTGCCCTTCTCCTAGAGGCAATGTCCAGATTATAGTGCTTGGTGAAAGTGTGGACAGTACTCCAAGTGGCAGCTGCATAGATTTCAACGGCGAACACATTCCTGAAACAGGCAATGGAAGTGACCATGCCACTTGTGGAGTGGCCATGCACAACGCCATAAAGTTTGTTACCATACTTCCTACAACAGAAAAAAATACAGCTGGCCAATCATTTGGACAGGCACCGTTTAGAAACTGGTATGCCCTCTTTTCCCGGGGTAAAAGAAACAAACAGCTGCGAGGACTTCCTGCAGTCCCACATGCAATGAACATAATATCTGAGTATTCTATATACATCTAAAGTATGGAGCAGTGCTTCCCCTAGATTGGCATGTACTGGAAAATAAACAGGCAGGTGGATGGTTTGATCCAGAGTAAACTCAGACACCACATTTGGTAAAAACGTAGGGCTGGTATGCAAAGACACCTTGTCTCTGTAGAAAACCAAACAAGGAGAGAGACACATCAGAGCTTAAAGCTTGGAAATCCTTCGAGCAGAAGAAATAGCAACTAAAAATAATGCTTTCTATGACAGAAAGCATAACTCGCATGTTGCAGCCAGCTCAAAAGGAATCAAAGTAAGTTTCTCAACACAAAATTTAAGTCCGGGCGGATTGCGGATAGGGAGACTTCAGATGAAAATGCATCTCAAAAATGTATGAGACACCTCCAGCTGTTCCACTGTACAGCATTCAATGGGCACATGGAAGGCTAAGATAGCAGCCAGGTGCACTTTAACGGGGGAAGTATTGCAGGCCAGAATCTGGAGGGGCAGCACGTACTACAGAATCTGATTCACTAGACAAGTGAAAGGATCTAAATTACTGTATGGGAAGCCTCCCACAAAGCAAAGCGCTTCCACTTCATGGAATAAGTGTCAGTGGCTCAGTAGGTAGCACATTCGCCTCTGAAGCCAGGAGATCAGAGGGCTGTGGGTTCAGTTCCCACATCTGGCAGTTAAGTTAATATCCCAGTACTGACACTGTAGTGCAGCATGAGAGGGGTGCTGCACTTCTGAGGTGCTGTCTTTCGGATGAGACATTAAACTGAGGTCCCATCTGCCTGGATTGGTGGTAGTTCAGGTGGATGTTAAAGATCCCATGGCACTTATCGAAAAGAGGGGGGGAATTTCCTCGGTGTCCTGGCCAAATTTCCCTCATTCACTAAGAATACCACCAACAGCTTAATCTGGTTCAAAGTCAGTTGGCATTCATCTGTATCCCCTCCACCGGGTCGTGCCTAAAAATAGGCAGGATTTGTCTAGTGCGCTTACCCGGTCAACAAAAAAAAAACTAAGTGGCCCTGGTGGAAGGTTTCCTAGCAGCCAGCAGGACATCAGCCACCTTTTGGAATACCCCAAATCTAGCCACGGCTATGTCTTCAGGAGCCAGGCATGGAGGAGTGGTGACTCGGGGTCCAGATGGACCAGGGTGCCCTGCTCCTGTAAAAGCAAGCCTTGGCAAGGGGCAGAGGCACTGGAGGCTCCACTGCCAGCTGCTGTAGTAAGGGGAACCAGATCTGACAAGGCTAGAAGGGAACAAGGATCCTAGTCACTCCTTCCATCTGAAGCTTTAACAGCAGCCTCTGAATCAGCAGGAAGGAAAGAAAGGTGTAAAGGAATCTCCCTTTCCAAGAGAGGGGCAACACGTCTCGCCAGAAAACTCCAAGCCATAGAGTGAGCAGAAAAGTGGCAGATTTGCATTGAGTGGGGACGCAAAAAGGTCCAACTCTGAACAATCCCACCTGCTGAAGAACGTCTTCTATGACCGAGGTCAGCAGTTCCCACTCATGCATCCTGGACTGCAACCTGCTTAGTCTGTCTGCCAAGACATTTTGGGTGCCTGGAACATGGACTGTCTACAGTTCTAGACCGTGTTTTAAAGCCCAGTACCATCGCTCATCACTTTTCTGCAAAGGGGGTATGAGTGGGTTCCCCCTAGCTCATTGATGTAGTGCACTACACTGATGTTGTCCATCTGCATAAGCAGAGGCCCCGGAGATAGGTAGTTCTGAAAGGCTTACAGGCCATATAGAACAGCCCTCACCTCTAGAACATTTACGTGGAGGAACTCTCCACTGCGTCCAAGTATCTTGTGTCTGGTGAGGACCCAGATGTGCTCCCCAGCCCATCCCCGATGCATCCGTGGTGAGGATCTGATGAGGGAAGGCGATCAGGAAAGGAACCCCTTTGAGTAAATTGCCAGGTTCCATCCACCACTGGAGCACTTTCTTTACTGGTGAAGTTAGCAGAACCTTCTGTTCTAGATCACTGGTGCGTTGATCCCATTGGACTCTTGAAGTACACTGGCAGATCCGCGTGTGCAGCCTCACCGGCAAACCATGGCAATGGCTGCAGCCATCAAGTTCAACAGCTGCAGGAATGACCGGGCTGTGACGCACCGATTGCTGTAAAGCAGCCAGGCCTCTGCTATCAGGCGTTCCGCCCTGTCTTGGGGCAGGAAGGCCTCACCCTGGGTAGTGTCCAGTATAGCTTCTATGTACTGAAGCTGCTGACAGTGGGTCAAGACTTGGGCAGGTTGACCATGTTCCCTAATGCATGGAACAGCTGTCTGGTACATGCTAGGGTGCAAAGCAGTTGCTCTTTGGACTGAGCTTTGAGCAACCAGTCATCCAGGTAAGGCAAGACGTACAGTCCCTTCCTCCTAATGGCTACAGGTACCACCACCAAGCATCTGGTAAAGATCCATGGAACAGAAGACAAGCCAAATGGAAATGCTCTGAACTGGTAATGTTCCCCCTAGGACAGGAACCTGAGGTACTTCCTGTGGGGAGCACAAATCTTTATATGCAGGTATGCATCCTGCATGTCTAGGGAGCATATCCAGTCTCCCTTGTGCACTAGAGGTAACAGGCCTTGTAGTGTAACCATCTGGAACTTCTTGTACTGGATGTAGAAGTTCAGGTTTCTCAGGTCCTGGATGGGTCGCAAATCCCCTGTTGATTTAGAAATTAGAAAGAAGTGGGAATAGAACCCTCGGTTCCTCTGGTCTTCGGGAACTGGTCATATGGCCCTTTTCTGCAGCAGCATGCAAATTTCCTCCAGCAACACTAGAATGTGGTTTGGAGGGCAGCTTGAAGGAACTGGCGGTCACTCCAGAAGTTCTAAGGTGTGTCCTTGTTCTATGAGCTGCAGGACCCAAGCATCTGCTGTAATCTCCCTCCACCAGTTCAGGTGAAGGGAGAAGCAACCCCCTATCACAACCTCTTGCAGTACTCTGGAAGTTGGGGGTCTGGCAAGGAGTCATGCTGAGGAAGAACCAAAGGGGACTTCCCAGTTGTGGACGTAGTGGCAGGCAGGGCTGTTCCTGCTCTGCACTGGCCAAGATGTCAGGTACTCGACTGGGGTCTGTGGGAGGCCCAACTAAAAGGCACCTTCTGCCCACTTCTTGACTGAGTATGGTAAAGCAAATGGACCAACCGCAGGGTCCTCCATGAGGCCTGTACGTCAGACAGGATGTCCTGCACTTCCACCCCATAGAGCTTGTAGCCTCGAAAGGGGGCATTCAGGATGGACTGTTGTACATCAAAAGCAAAGCTAGACACCCTGAGCCAAGACAAACACAGAATTTGACGGCAGATAAGGACCACTTGGTCCACCTAGTCTGCCTATTTACCCTACGTACTGTAATACCGCAGACCCTACGTGACCTCCATCTTTTACCCTCCCTTTCCTACCCACTAAGGTTCCCTCCTGCCTATCCCACGAATTCTTCAATTCTGTCACAGTTTCTGCCCCCCACCACTACCTCTGGGAAGCAGTTCCTTGCATCCACCACCCTTTTTGTGAAGAAGTATTTTCTTACATTTCCCCGAGTCTACCCCCTCCAGCTTCATAGCATAACCTCTTGTTCCTGAACATCTTTTTCTCTAAAAAAAAAAAAATGCTACCCTCTTGTACCGTATTTCTACTCAAGATGTATTTGAAAGTCTCTATCATATCCCCCCACACCTCCTTTCCCCCAGGGTGTACATTCCAAGGTCCTTTACTCTCTCCTCATAGGGCTTTTGGTGCAGACCCTGCACCATTTTAGTTGCCTTCCTCTGGACCGCCTCTACTCTGTCTATGTCCTTCCAGAGATGTGGTCTCCAAAAATGAAAATTTACGTACCTATCGTAAATCTTGATCTTCTCTTGTATCTTCACCATTCATTACTGCTTGGCTGTCAGCTGGAGGTGCGCACCCGCTACGGGAGGTCCCCCCCCCCCGAGGAGTCAGTGCTGAAGGCTCTGCCCCCAACAGTGACGCATCGCGTGATGCGCGAGGGGCGGCCGTTAGGTGCCACAGACTCCTCCCCCATCCCAGTTCTGTTAGCCGGAGAGGCGAAATAAAGGCAAGGAAAAAAGACAGCAAGGCAAGAGAGCCGAGAGGTAGAAAAAGGAAAGGATATAAACTGAAAAGGAAATAATCCGGTAGAGGACAGAAAAAGGATGCCTACCCTAAGGGACCGCAGGGCCTCACTCCTGGAGCGGCTCCAAAGGAGGAACAGAGAAAAGAGAGAGAGAAGAAGAAGAGAGGAAAAGAGAAAGAGGGATGTTGGGAGGAAGAACTCTGCCGATTGAAAGGTTGGTTTACGGCTTATAAAGCTCGGAACCAAAAACGAGGGAGCAAGGATTCCACTTGATAAAACTGAAGAAAAGATTCAACTGAACCACTTGCACAGTTTGGAAACAAAAGGCATATTCTCTACAGCTCCCACCATCCCCAACCCCTTAATCCCTAGCTGAGAGCTCAGAGACTGCCAAGGCAGAAAATCTGTTCCGGAAGAGAGTGCCCAAGTAGGAAGGGGAAAGAAGCCCACTAGCACTTTGTTAAGTGCTAACACAGACGTGTGCGGGGAGGGGAGGGTTTGAGGCCCTACAGAGGGCACCCCTTACATAAAGAATAGAGTGGGAACTCAACTGGACTCCCTGAAGGCAGGACAAAGATCACCAGCTCAAGGTAATGAGTGTCAGAACAGTTTTAAATCAGCAGAAACTGACACAAGGAGATCGAGGCAGGCCAGAGGGGACCTAGCAAAGGAGACTGAGCCATAAAGGGACGATCTCTTTAACTGTGAACTGAACAGCATGGCTAAGAATGAGCCAATATGTCACCCCTAGGGGTAATCAGAAAGAGTTCCCTCAAAATAGAAATATATCCTACTCGTTTGCCTTCTCCCTCAGGAAATAGGATCTGCCCAGAAGAAAGGAAAAAACAAGATTTTTACATATATATATATATTTTTTTTTTTTTGGCTTAAAAGCCAAAGAAGAGGGGACGAATAAGCAGGGAGGGGGAGACGCCGAAGTAGGAGGCCCTTGAGGGGAAGGTGGGCGGGTATCAGTAATGAATGGTGAAGATACAAGAGAAGATCAAGAATTAAGGTAGGTACATAATTTTCATATCTTCCTTTGTCAATCTTCACCATTCATTACTGCTTGGGTGAGTACCAAGCCCCCCCCAAAGGGGGGGGGCAAGAGAAACCCAGAGGGAACAAGACCCTCAGCCTCCTGCTGGTGGGAAACAGAAGGGAGAGACCCTGGGCTAATCAGATGAAAAGCCTAAGGCTGAGGAGAGCTAGGAGGTGTCCCCTGGACATGAGGAGACAGAGGAAACCCATGCAAAAACCTCCTAGCTCTGGTGGAAAACAGATGGATCCCTCGGAAGGCAGAGCGAATCACCCAATGCCGGACCAGGGGTGACAACCTTGATAGATGAAGCCATGCCGTCTGCCTAATGCAGACTGCTGTCTCTGCAAGCCTGGAAGCCACCTCAAGATGCCCTTGCCTGGTGTCTTGCCAGCTCCAGGCCTATAGCAGAAAGGGCAATGGCCTGTCTAGATTGCTCCGAGTCAGGCATTGATGCTAGAAGCTAAGATAGCATTGACCACAGATGCCTGTTGTAGGCAGCATGGTGTGCCTGATGAGATGAGATACACATCATCGCACGAAAGGAAGAGAACACTGTTCTCCCCAGTTGGTCAAATTGTAGAGAATCTGAGTCCAGTGGTCAGTCGTGCGCCAGGTGGCGGCGCCCAGAAGGAGTCTCTAGGAATACTAATCCCGGAGACGGGTTGGAAAGAGAACCTAGGGACTCAGATAGGACACAATACCTCCTCCTGCAGTCTGCCGGGACTGGGATAGGGGCAACTGGAGACTGCCAGGAATGGACAGATGCTTCCTGGAAGGGAATAGGCCAGGATGGCACCACCAAATGTTGGCCACTGAATTCACTGAGGAATTCATGCGTCTCCCGTTCGGTATTGTCCCATCTAACAAAGAAGATACGAAGATCCCCAACCATTCTCGAAAGGAAGCGCTGATATTCAGTGAAATCAGCATCGGAAGAGAGGTGAGCAGAGAGTTCCTCTCCCTCCGAGGAGGGAGACGAGGATGATGGGGAACTTGAATGTCCAGAGGGCTCCTGCAGCAGTGGGGATAGGCAAAACACCCGCTCATGCATACATCTAACATACAAGGGGGAAGGCAGCCGCAGTGCCTCTGAACATCTCCCAGGATAACAAACCCGTAGGGCCGACATGGCCCAGGAGAGAGGGGGGCTGCAGAGGAATGGGATGGGGGCACCTACAAAGAGGCAACTGTCCTCTGCTAAGGCTCTGGAATCCGGGGAACAGAGCCCGAGCTGGCGGGGTCCCAGATAACAAACCAGGTCACAGAACGGAACCCTGGGGATGCGAACCTTGGAAGAGTCTGGAAGGGGATCCTCCCCTGTGATGTACCTGGGATTGCATAGATCCAGAAGGGCAGCCCACAGCAATGCCTAAGAGGGAGAGTCGGGGTTCAGCGCTACAGTTCCTACCTACACCCCGAGGGGTAGCAGGCGGAACTCGGCACGCCTCACCGCAGTCTCTCAACCCCTCAGACTCAGAGGACGTCCTCCTCCTCGACGTCAGCGACAGAGCCAGTCGATCCTGAGGTCTCTCAGGGGAGCCCCCGAAGACAGGGCCCAGAGTCCACTCCGAGAAGGCGTGGTGGCACAGGAGACTGGGAGAACAGCCCCCTCCCCAACACCCACGCCGTCCCCTCTCAAGGACCCCAGGCCACCCCCAGCCTGGGAGTCCTCAGAAGAAGACTGCTGTGGAGACTGAGGAATGGGCGCACTGGGCCGCCTGACACCATGTCCCACAGAAGACTCCGATACCGAAGAATCGGGGAGCCAGGACGGGTCCACGTCTGAATCGTTTGCTTCCAAGGAAGAGACGACTAGCAGGACCTCAATACTGGCCACCCCAGGAGTCTCCCAAGAAATGGCGCCACTCACGGTGCTGGTCGGCACGCCAGAGACAACGCTGGAACCAGGTCCTGACTCACCCGCAGCCCCAGCAGAGTCCACAGCACGGCACCACCAGCGGAGTCGACTGGGCCCACGGGGCCGCCAGCAGTGCCAAAAGCCAACTCAGCGGCGCTACCCCATTCACCAGTGCCGTGGGCAGCACCAAGATCTGAGGTGGTGCTGGAAAGTGGCGTCGAGGGTCCACCCACGCTGGGCCAGGCAACCACGGGCCACGACACTGGGGGAGCCTGCACCTCCGAAGAGGTGACTGCCGAGGTGGTGTCCCTACCGCGGCCCCAGAAGGGACCACGGCGTCTCTAACATCGCGAAAAAGAGGCCTCCTCGGCAAGACTTCTGAAGATGAGAAGGCCTCCTCCTCTCCAGATTGTAGAGGCCTGGGAGAGGACCGGGAGGAAGGATCTAAAGATCTGACCTGGGAGGCCGAGGCGACACCGTCCTCCAAAAGTTGTCGGGGCTTTGCCGATTTTGAACACGCATACTTCCAGAACACGACGTTCCATCGAGAAATAGGCATCGCATTTATCCATATCATGGCTAGGTCCCAGGCAGCGAAGGCAAACATCATGTTGGTCCATCATGGAAAAATGCCGGCCTCAGCAGCACTGACGCATAGGGGCACGGCCCACTTTCGACTTTCACTTAGCTCCCGAACTGGAAATGATGCGAAAATAATCAAGAACACAGTAAAGCTCCCCACACCGTTGAAAAAGAAAAGGAACGGACTTACTGGCAGTCAACAGTGTCAGGAAAAACAATGGGAAGAAGGAGTTGCAGACGAACTAGGCCAATGGCGCAGAACAGAAAACTCACACACGTGCTAGCAGGTGCAGCCTCGATGGCGGGGGAAAAAAAACTGGGATGGAGAGGAGGTCTGTGGTGCCTAATAGCTTCTTGCATATCACGCGGATGCATCACTCGGGGCAGCGCCACGGTGCAGACTCCTCCAAAAAAAACTCCCGTAGTGGGTGCACGCCTCCAGCTGACACCCAAGCAGTAATGAATGGTGAAGACTGACAAGGGAAGTCTGGACACAGTACTCTATTTTTAAGAATTACAATTACAACCCTTTGAGTCAGAGACTCATTTACAAAGGCTCCTCGTCAAAAACAGAAGGCAGATACACATATACAAACACATTAAACATCTTATACAGTTAATTATAAGGGATAATTTACGTACATGTACATAGTTACAGGGAAAAGAGTTCACCTAGGTGTGAGCACTATGCAGGACCTATACAATGTGGAAGCTAAAATATCATATCTAAAAGAGGTCTCACCAATGATTTATACAGCAATAACACCACCTCCTTCTTTCTGCTGGTGATACCCCTCCCTATGAACTCTAGCATCCCACTGGCTCTCCCCACCGCCCTGTCACACTGTTTAGCCACCTTTAGGTCATCAGATATAATTACCCCAAGTCTCTTTTCAGTTTGGTGGTCGCCAGTACCACTTCCCTCATCTTGCACTCTGCCCCTGGGTTCCTGTGCCCCAAGTGCATGATTTTGCACTTCTTTGCATTAAACGTTAGCAGCCATGCTCTTGACCACTCCTCAAGCTTTCTTAGATCCCTCTTTATTCTCCCTCCCCACCCCACTGTATATAACCTGTTGCAAATATTTGTGTCATCTGCAAAAATGCATATCTTCCCTTCTAACTCCTCTGCAATGTTGATAATAAAGACATTAAAGAGGACTGATCCTTGCAGCACCCTGCTGGTCACCCTCCCTTCCTTAGAGTGAACTCCATTTACCACCACCCTCTGTCGCCTATCCCCCTACCAATTTCTTACCCAGTTTACCACCTTAGGATGACTTCCTGGCTGCCCAGCTTGTTTATGAGTCTCCTATGTGAAAGTGTCGAAGGCCTTACTGAAGTCTAGGTAGGCCACGTCCACTGCTCCACCCTGATCAAACTCCCTGGTCACTCAGCCAAAGAAATCTATCAAATTTGTTTGACATGACCTCCCCCAAGTGAATCCATACTGCCTCAGATCCTGTACGCTGCTGGATTCTAGATGTTCCACAATCCTTTCCTTCAGTAGTGATTCCATTAATTTCCCCGCCACCAAAATAAGGCTGACTGGCCTGTAGTTGCCAGCCTCCTCCCTGCTACCCCTTTTGTGAAGCTGGACTACATTTGCCCTCCACCAGTCCTCCGGAACCACTCATCTCCAGTGAGTGGTTGATCAGAACTGTCAGTGGTGCAGTCAGCACCTCTTTAGGCTCTTTCAATGTCCTTGGATGTACCCTGTCTGACCCCATTGCCCTGTCCACTTTCAGATTTGTGAGTTTCTTCAGGACTCTCTCCTCTGTAAATGGACTGATGGCCACCTCCCTTCCTTCAATGCTCCTGTCATTTAACTGTGGTCCCCCACCTTCCCCTTCCTCTGTGAACACTGAACAAAAATATTTGTTCAGGACTTCTGCTTTTTCCTGGTCCACCTTCACACACTCCCCCTTTCCCTCCTTAGCCTTACAGTCCCTGCCCTGTTTTTTCTCCTTTTGCCTACATACCTGAAAAATGTTGTCCTTTTTCTTCAAGCCTGGGCTATTTTCTCTTTCGTTTGCATCTTTGCGCTCCTGACTCCATACCCTGCCTCCCTCTGCTTCTCTTGACACACTTCCCTATTCTCCTCCCTCTGTGCCTCCTTATACCTCCTGAATGCTAACTCTTTTGCCCTAACCTTCCCAGTCACTTCTTTTGAGAACCATCGCAGTATCTGTTTGCCTTTGCTATGGCCCCTTTTAGTTTTGCCTACTGTTCCTCCACACCACCAGAGTCCTTCCCCCCCAAGGGCATCCCTAAGGCATTCCCCTATCTTTGTAAATTAGGCCCTCCTGAAGTCCAGGACCCTCGGCTTTGTGTGGTTCAACTTTGCCATAGTACTGTACTTATATCGAACCACACCATATGGTGATCACTTGTCTCCAGGTTACCACCCACCACGACGTCTGAAACACTGTCCCTGCTGGTGAGTACAAGATCCAATACTGCTCCCTCATGACTGGGCTCTCTTACTAGTTGCCTGAGGAATGCCCCCTGCAAGCAGTCCACCATGTCCCTGCTCCTAGCTGAAGCTGGGATGCTCCGATCTACAACTGGCAGCGGCAGACTGAAGTCCCCCACCAACACCACCTCCCCCTTTATCGCAATAGTTTGGATGGCTTCCACCAGAACCTTGTCCATCTCCTCCCCTTGTGCTGCTGAGGTCTGTAGATCATGCCAGTGTGAACAGCGGTTCTATTTCCTGTCTCTAGGGTGACTCACAGTGTCTCCACCCCCCCCCCCGTATTCCCTGCATTTCAGTTGCTTTTATGCTATCCCTCACATAAAGAGCCACTCCTCCCCCTTTTTTACTCACCTGTCTTTCCTGAACAGAGTATAGCCTGGTATAGCTATATCCCAGTCATGGCTCTCACTGCACCATGACTCAGACATAGCAATAATGTCCAAGTCGGCCTCTGCCATAATGGCCAACAGGTCTGGGATTTTATTTTCCAGACTTCCGAGCATTTACACACATGGCCTTCCAAATTCTGTTCCCACCCTTCTTGTCATCCTCCCTCCTTCCTCCTCCTCCTCCTTGCCTATTCTCCTTACCCCCTCTGCCTTTATTCCCTTACTACTTCATTTCTACCATTCTGCTTTTCCTGAGTTTAGTTACCTTTGGGGATTTACCTCCCTTAAGTTCTCCCTCTTGGCTACTTCAACTTCCGGGGGGGTGCAATTTAAGTGTCCCTGCTTCATTTTGCCACCCTTCCCCCCAGGCTAGTTTAAATGCTCACCAATGTAGCATCTGAACCATCCACTGTAGATTTTGGTTCCCCTCCCAGATGGATGCAGGTCATCTCACCTGTATAGCCCTTACCCCTTCAGGTGGGACCCCAGTCCCCAATGTAGTTGAACCCCTCCTCTCAGCACCACACCTTCAATCATGCGTTGAAGCTCCTGGCATGGAGTACCCTATCCTCCCCCTATCATAGACAGGCAACACCTCAGTAAAGGCCACTGACTGTGCTACCTGCCAAATACTCCTCCCCAACTCACCAAACTCCCCCTGCACTATGCTAGCCTCATCCCATGTCAGGTCATTTGTCCCTAGGTGGGCAATGACGTCCATCTCTCCCTCCTGTCCTGCTACCCTAGTGATCCCCAGGATCTGCTTTCCATCCCTCCGAGCCACAGTACCAGGTAGGCGCCTAACCTCCCGCTTATCCTCCCTCACTGTTACCAAATCTGTCCCCCTCACAAGAGAGTCCCTCACCAGGTGTTGCTTCCTCCTCTGGGGTATTGTACCACCCTCCTTGGGGTCTCCACTAAGGATGACCCCCGCATCCTACCTAGACACTACTGCTGGTGCCTCCATGGGACAGTCCCGCCCTACCAGAGCAGTGTAGGAGCTGCGCAGTGGTACTGGTATCATTAGAAACTACAGATTCCCTAATTAACGATCCACTCGAAGTTGCGAACTACTTTAACCAACATTTTGGTAATCTAGAAAAATAAAGACCCTCCACTTTAGATTCACATCCACTCTTTAACGATGGCCCTGCAGGAACTACGACACAGATTCCATCTTTTTCAACAACTAATGATGGACCAAAATGTTGTTTCCATTATCCCTCTCCAAGTGAGGTGTGTTATATTAATCATATTAATCCCAGATCTTGCATAAGGCCTTACAATATTGATTATCGCTTATTAAAATGTGCTCGTAATTCTATTGCACTCCCGTTATCTAAACTCTAACTATTCTCTTTGTTTTGGTGTTTTCCCAATCAAATGGAAATGTGCCATTGTCAAGCCAATATACAAGTCGGGTTCCAGGACAAATGTTAACAATTTTAGGCTTATATCTTTGCTGACTCCACTCTCCAAGGTGTTGGAAAAAATAGTTTCTGAGAAGGTTAAGGATTTCTTGGATAAACATAGGTTATGGTCAGATGCTCAACATGGTGTCAGACCAAATCATAATACAGAAACTGCCTTGGTGAGGTTCACGAATGAAATCTATAAAGCTTTAGATAAGGGAAAAATGGTTGCCTTAGTTTTCGTGGACCTCACCAAGGCATTTGACCTAGTGGACCATCATGTTCTATTAAAAATGTTATCAAAAGTTAACTGTTCTCAAGATTTTATTAAATGGGTTATGAATTACCTGGGAAATAGGTCTCAGAAAACCACAATAGATGGCTGTGTTTCAGAGGAGTGTAGCATTAACTGTGGAGTTCCCCAGGGGTCCATTCTTGGCCTTCTTCTGTTTTCACTGTTTATAAATTCCCTTTCAGGCATTTGCAGCAGTATCAAATTTATTTTAAATCCTGGTGACACAGTACTTTTCTGCACTGGTAATAATCTAATAACATTATGGAGACTAACCTTCAGCATGATTTTGGCAGGCTACACTCTTGGTTTCAATCCCACAGGCTAGTACTCAACTCCTCGAAAACTAAATCTATGATTCTGTCTGGTCCCAGAAGAGTTCTGGATTGTAATCTATCCCTCAAAGATAACTCTGGAAACTCAATTGATAATGTACATGAATTTAAATACCTAGGTGTAATCTTGGATAGCCATTTGTTATTTGAGCCACATATCTCTGGTCTCATTGGGAAACTACACAACAGGCTGGGGATGTTGTTTAGACAATCAGTATTTAACCACCAAGACCAGAAAAATGTTGGCAAACTGTTTTTTATTCTCATTAATTAACTATGGTTCTTCACTATACTCTTTTACCTCTGAGAATATGCTTAACAAATTTAGGGCAGCTTATCACATCATCCGATTTGCAGCCAGGCTTCCCGGAGATGCACATCATTGTGCACTTTATCAGACATTTGGGTGTTTATCCCTAGATGACGAATTTAAAAAACAGGTCACTTTTATTTTATTTATTTATTTATTTATTTATTTTTTTTTTTACAGAAAGTTCATGTTGGTCTCCTTCCTGAATGTACTGCCTTGTTTCCCAAACCAAATGTTTTCTTAACAAAATCACAGCGTAGATTCTCTTTCCAGGTTTCCTTTTTCAACACAGCCCTGGGTCAAAATTCTTTATCCTTTAGAGCGGTTAATCTCTACAATAACTTGCCTAAATCCACAGCTGACTGTATAAAAATTTCTGCTTTAAAGAGTTCACTTAAGTTACACTTATCTCACAAATCTGTTTGTAATTGTCTTAACTAACTTAATTTTTGTTGTATATTATTGTCCTTTTTTGCATGTGTTTGTATTATCTGTTGATTTATATTGTATGTACTGGACGCATGTGAAACTGGGAAATATGCTCACATGCCCTTCAGTACAAAAAGAAAAAGAAACGATAAAAGAAAGTACCATCTGGGGGACATGCCTCTGATTGACCACCCTCACTCTTTCCGAGCCCACCATAGTCCAGCTGCTCCTCCTCCTTGGCAACCTCTGAGGCAGCGGTGGTGGGCTTGGTCGTCCATGGGTGGTGGAGGGGGCATCTCGAATCCTAGCCAACTCAGCCTGGAGTCCAGCAACCTCCCTCCTCAGCCCAGAGATGTGTATTGGGCAGCCCCGCAGTCTGCAGAATGTCTCCCTGAAAACTGCCACCCCACAGCCACTGCACTGCACCACTCCCAGCACGTCGATTTCCTACCCTGCTTGCTTTGTTTTCTTTTCTTTGAACCCTTTTGCACCCTTACCCTAGATAGGGTGTTTCTCCTCTTTCCCAACTTTCTGTTAGACCCTACCACGCCTCCCTATCTAGCAGTGTGTGCTTTACTAACGACAGTTTAGTACGACTCCTATCACAGTTGTCCTAACCCCCAAGCTGCTGCGCTGAGTGTCTGGCTGCTGGCTGCCTTGTTGGGCTGACTCCAGTGGGCAGACTCCGCTGTGCTTTCCTTGTGGCATTGGTTTTTAGTGCAGGGGGCCGCTTGGTGGATAAGGAGTTAAACAAGAGATCAACAGGAAAAGGTTTTCCCTGGCAGCCATCCGATTGGCCTGTCTGGAATGGCTGGGGGCATGGCCTCAAGTTCCACTGCTCCTGTCCATTGGAGCAGTTTACTGCACTGTCAATCTGTTGTGGCTTCTCCGGGGGGGGGGGGGTCCTAGCTGCTGCACTGAACCTCGCTTCCCCTGCTCGAAAACTGGCATCCACTGGTAAGCACCTTAGTTAAGAAGCCCTGAGAACAAAGGGCATCACTGACCACTGCCCAACAGTCCTGTCTGGAAGGGCTGGGGGTATGGCCTCACTCCCAACTGGCTGGTGAGCTATCCCCTTTGGAGCTCTCAAGTTCTGCCGCTACTGTCCACTGGAGCGGTTTTCTACACTCTGTTTTGGCTTCTCAGTGGAGGGGGGGGGGTTCCAGGCTGCTGCTCTGAACCTCGCTTCCTCACTCGAAAACTAGTGTCCGCTGGTATGTGCCTCAGTTAAGAAGCCCCGAGAACAAAGGGCTTCACTGGCTGCCGCCCGATTGGCCTGTCTGGAAGGGCTGGGGGTGTACCCTTGCTCCCGATTAGCTGGTGAGCTATCCCCTTGTTAATCTGCTGTGTCTTCTTTTGGGGGGGGGTCCTGGCCGCTTCCCCTGTTCAAAAAAACTCTGCCTTCTTAGGCAGACATCAACCAACCGCAGCTGCTCTAGCAGAGGCATCTGAGACATCATAGGCAGACCTCAGAATGTGCTTACCCACATTTGCCCCGGGGGGTCTGGAAGGGCCTGAGCTGTAGCACTGGCCTTTTTCCAGAGTGTGTTCTGGAATATGACCATATGGGCAATGTAACTGACAATTCTGAGGGCCAGGGTGGCAGAGGCATAGGCCCTCTTGCCCACAAGATCCAGCTTTCTGGACTCCTTATCTGGGGGAAGAGAGCTGAGGTGTCAAGGCCTCTTGGGCCTATCATGGGCCGCTTTTATTACCACTGAATCTGCCTGTGGTTTCCCTGTGAAAAAAAAGCTTCCCAGAGGGAGATTTGTCTGCCTTTCTGGGCATCGCAGGGATCATATCTGGCCTGTACTGGCAGCCATGGCAGCATCCTCTAGCGCTGCCAGCAGAGGAAGAATAATCAGAGGGAGAGAATCTGGTAATTCCAAATATTCAGACAGATTTCTCCTGGTAATATCCTGCTCCTCAGCAGCAAACCCAATAGCTGTTTGCAGCTGCTTCATCACTGGGATGAAGGAGGGGTCATCAGGAGGATCTCGGGATATATTTGGTGGAGTCCTCACCCCCTGAGGAAACAGTGGCGGTAGACCTGGACGGGCTCCTAGCCTCCTCCACCACCTGTGAGAGGCGGTCAGGATTGTACTCATCCTCATCAACCAGCTCTGAAGAGGGCACACAAGATGCCGACGATCATGAGTGAGCAAGCCGTGTCGATGTGGAAGTTGTCAGTGCGGGAGCTTAGACGAGCCAGTGCCAGCCAAAAAAGGACCAGCAGGCAGTACTGCCAGAGTCGACCCTCTGGAGGAGAGGGTGTGGGTGGCAGTGGGGACTGCCGCTGAGGTGGCCGATGAACCAGCAGCGAGTGGCTGGTGCTCGAGGCAGCAACCAGAAGCGAACGGAGAAGATTTCTCCTTGGGTCTATCCTTCCTCTGGTGCTTGTGTTTACCAGACGATTTGTCCCAGCTCTTTGAGGAGTGGGAGCCCATGGACAGAGCTGGCGACGCAGAGGAGCTTCTTGCCTGGAACGCCTCCATTCTGGAGACCTGTTTCAGAAGAAAGGACTCTAGGGCCTTCAGATGGCACTGCCAAGTAGCCTGGTTGAATCCGAGGCTGACCTCGCAGGCCTTAATATCATGGTCAGCGCGGAGATAGTGGATGCAGGTGTTGTGGTTGTTTTTATTGCAGATCTTCTTGCCACACCCACAGTATCTGAAGAGTTTCTCAGGGTTGGCTGTCATAAACGAAAGCGAAATACACTTTAAAAAATAAAGTGATTAACAAACTAGGGTGAGAAAAGAAAATGATTTGGCAGTCGACTGAAGCAGAGGTGTCTCTATGGAGTCCGATGTGCGATGGTCATCGGCGGAAGAATAACTGAGGAGGGCACGGGGCCGCCCACGTTTATATGGAAAGGACGCTGTTGCTGATGTCATCGTGGGCAGCCCTTAGTAGACCGCTAACTAAAAGGTTTCTGTGCAGGCCTAGTGCCTGGTGCCTATAGTTCCACAGGTGTGGCCTGATGTAAGAGATATCTTTGAAAAAGATCACATCTTGCCTGTTTATAGTGAAATTGTCACCACTCTAACTAATGCACTATACCTCAAGACAGGACAATTTTGAAAACAGGACCATGGTGGCCTCAGTCCTAAGTAAAATCCTGGAAAAACTAGTATCAAGACAAGTCATTGAATTTTTGTCTAAACATAACCTTCTCTCACCAATTCAGTACGGCTTTCGAAAGGGTCATAGCACCTCCACAGCCCTGCTTCACCTAACTAATCACACCTTAACTGCAATGGACAAAGGGCACCTCACGGGAGCAGTTTTTATTGACCTAACAAAGACCTTTGACCTTGTTAATCATACTATTCTGCTTGACAGTCTCTTAGCCCTTGGTTTCTCTCACAGCGCAACTGCCTGGTTTAAAAGCTATCTGTCAAATAGGACTCAGCTTGTTAGGTTCAACTCTGCATTATCTAGCCCTAGGGCTATCAATCTAGGTGTTCCCCAGGGATCAATATTAGGACCACTTCTCTTCTCTATTTTCATTAACAATATCTCCCCCAATATTCCCGGCTGCTCGGCTATTCTCTATGCGGATGACCTGGTCTTGTACTGTAGTGATAAGAATATCAAACATATAAACCAAACCCTTACTACTGCATTTAAGTCCACCCAATCCTGGTTCCTCCACCACAAGCTAATCTTGAATGCTGATAAAACACATACTATGCTGCTTGGCTCTGCGGTCAAATTAAGTAAAAACCGTGACAAATTTGCAGTCTCTGGTCAGGACTGAAAGATCCTCGAACCAGTTCGCTCCTTCAAGTATCTAGGTGTCCTCCTCGATGAGAATCTCAATTTTGGTCAGCATATAACATCCACCTGTAAATCGGTTAACGCCAAACTAGCATATCAAACCAGCTCTGTCTTTACACAGTCAGCAAGACTAGCTGTAGCCCATGGGATTCTGCTCCCATCACTATCCTACAGGGTAGCTACCTATCTCAATGCACCCAAAACTCTCCTTAGAGAATGGGACACTACCTATAACAGCATATGACGGTACGCATCGGCCTCTCCCTGGTCAAAACACCATTGCAAACTCTATGCCGATCTGAATTGGCTCCCCCCAACTTCGGCTAGAACCCTTGCCCTTAGCTTCCTGGCTGGTAATATCATTGGAGCAGGCTCCCCAATCTCGCTGGCATCCCTACTCACTCCACTGACGACCTCTCATGGCCTACGATCAGCCGATAAGTCACTGCTGCAAATACCCACATGTAAATCTAACAAAGGAATTCTTGCTTTCTCTCATTCGGCGCCTAAACTCTGGAACTCCCTGTCTCTTGACGTCTGCTTTGCCCCCAGTCATGCCCAGTTCAAACACAGGTATCGTTCTTTCCTCTTCAGTCAGATCTCCTGTGCCTGCTTCAAACCACCCTGAATTTTGCCTCCTACTTTCACCCACTTCCCAAGCCGCTATAAACCGATCTCCACCTATCCTGACCTTCTAGTTTACTACCCTAGGCACTTATTGTCTCATCCTGTTTGTACTGTAGCTACCCTTACCCAATCAACTGTCAGCCGTATGCAACTTTTCTCACTGACTCTTCCAATTAATGTAAACTATTGAACTCTTATTTTTTACCTAATTATGTGATTGTTAAACCTTGTTTTGAACTTTTATTTTTTACCTAATTATGTGATTGTAAAACCTTGTTTAGCTCTGTATGTATTATGCCTCTGCCCCAAATCAAATTGTATTCCACTGTTCACCCTGCTTATTGTAAATCTCCCCGGTCGCACCTGAAAATAGTCATGTTTTGGCTAATGGCTCTTACCCGGTAAGCAAAAAACTAAATAAATAAATATTTTATCCCATCAAAAATTAAGATTTTTAGTATTACAACTATTACTAATAATTAAAAGATCAACACAGGTCTCTCAGAATGCTGACAACTACTCAGACTGCAGTGTTTATGAGACCCTTTTTATAATTAACTTTATGTACTGTAGTTTTGGACAAGTGATTTTGCTGAACAATTTCAAGTGTCTCATGTAAGGCACTGCTGTATATACTCACGTATTAAGCATGCTTGGTGTTGCAAAATAGGCACTCATGAAAGGGGACTTGACTTATCCACCAGGTCAACCTATTAGGGAGTTCAGCTTAACCACTTCAGACCCAGGACTCCTTTCTTCTTCACAGACATGATGGAAGTTCTGCTGTCTCTGCAATGAGACCTAACGCTTACCCAGCCCACCACTCATGTTGCATGCCTGCTGGCCTGATAATGCATTTCAAGATGTTGTGAACTGTATTTTATACCACTATTTTTTTTTGTTTTTGTTTTTTTAAGTTTGAGTAGGTGGGTGCTGCCTGAGAAGCATGTTTTCGATCCCGATCACATAGTGGCATTAGTATGGCCACCCCAAAGACAATCTAGTCAGTTTTTATCTGCTTTAATTTGGGGCCTTTCTGAGTATGCTGCTGGACCACTGGTCAGATTAAACATGCTTCTAAATGGATTGGGGGAGAGGGGCTTCTGTAACAGTGTGTTCCCAGAACTGACCCTTTCTTAATGTGCACCACTACCATACGTCTTCCCCTTGCAGTGCTTCCTATGTGTTCCCGTTTTAAGCACATCCTAGTATTTGGCCGACAATGGAGGGAGCAGGAACAGGAAACAACAAAATGGAAAAGAGAACTATGGAAGAGAGTTGACTAATACAATAGCATATGTATGTGCATTTCTACTAAAATTTGCAAGCAAAGGGGGCTGACGTATAAGCGAGGCTGACTTATGAACATGGTCGATTTATTCAGTGGAACCCACCAACAGCTAAATCTGGTTTAATGTCAGTTGGTTTGCATCTGTATCCTCCCAACCCACGAAAAAGTACAGTTATGTAAGAACTTACCATAACAGTAGATCTTCGACAGGAGCACTTGCAGCAGGTAACACCTTTAGGACTGAAACCGGCAGGTGCTAGGACTCAGCAGAAACTTTCTAACTAGCAATACCAGGTGGGGGACCGCCCCCTACATCTGCCCACCACCGACATCACGTATGGTACAAAAGGGGCGGTCCCCCAGCCTATTCCCAGTTCTACTGCCTGAGACCGGCTAGTGATGTTAGTATAAAGGTGAGGAACTAAGGTATCTGACATGGAGAAGAAATCACCAGGGGGAAGGAGAGTGGGAAAAATAGTACCTGCTGCAAGAGCTCCTCTCAAAGATCTACTGTTACGGTAAGTTCTTACGTAACTGTACTATCTGACTTCAAGATTTGTTCTTGCAGCAGACAACACCTTTAGGACAGAGTCCCAAGCAGTAGAGGAGAAATCCCAGGCAGAAGGGTGGAGGTATAAGTCTCCTCAGAGGAAATTAGGATAGGATGCCCTAAAGGACAGCAAGTCCAAAGCCAGCCCTGTGGCGAGAAGCAAATTCCAGACTGTAATGCTTCACAAAGGTGTGGACAGAACTCCAAGTGGCAACCGCACAAATGTCTGCGGCAGAAACATTTCTCAGTGAGGCAAAGGAAGTCACCATGCCCCTGGTAGAATGACCCTTTACCGAGCCCGGTAAGGGTCTGTCGTGCTTGCTGTAACAGAACACAATGCAATTTACCAACAATTTGGATAAACACAGTTTAAAAAATGAAGCCCCTGCCATCCAGGGGCAAAAGACACAAATAACTGATCTGTCTGACGAATGGAACAGGTATGCTTCACATAGTAATGGAGCACATTATGGACATCCAGAGTATGCAGAAGAGCCTCCACTCGGTTTGAGTACTCTGGATAGTATACCTGTGGGTGGATATCTTGGTTCAAGGTAAATTCTGAGACCACCTTTGGTAAGAACTTAGGATTAGTGTGCAAGGACACACTGTCCTTGTGAAAAACCAAATAAGCCTCCTTACTCATCAAGGCCTGAAGCTTGGAAATCCTTTGAGCAAAAGTAATGGCAACTAAAAATAACGCTTTCCATGACAGAAAGCGTAGCTCGCACCTCGCCGCAGGTTTGAAGGGAGGCAGAGTTAGTTTCTCTTAAACAAATAAAAGGTCCCAAGGCAGGACAGGGACCCAGATGAGAGGCTTCAAATGAAGCATGCCCCACAAAAAAGTGCAAGGAAAGTCCAGCTGGGCAACAAACTTGCCCTCAACAGGCACATGGTATATGGAAACGGCAGACAACTGTACCTTAAGGGAGGAGTAGCCGTGTCCTGCATCCAAAAGAGAGAGGAAGTACTGCAGAACTGAGTTCACTGGGCAAGTGAAAGGATCCAAGCTACATGCAGTGGTCCCAATGCTGAACCACTTCCATTTCATAGTGTAGGCTGTCCTAGTGCAGGGTTTCCTCACTGTCACTAGGACATCTGCTACCCTCGGAGAAACTCCAAATCTGGAGACGACTAGGTCTGCAGGAACCACAGATGAAGATGCAGAGATATGAGATCTGGATGGACCAGGGAGCCCTGCTCCTGGGAGAGCAAGTCTGACCTGGGGGGCAGGGACACCGGGGGTTCCACCGCCAGCTACCGCAAAAGGTGGAACCAGATCTGACAAGGCCAGAATGGAGCTACCAGGATCATTTCTGCCCCCTCCAGCTGCAATTTGATGAGTACATGTTGCAGAAGGGAAAAGGGAGGGAATGCGTAGAGAAACCTCCCAGTCCAAGAGAGGGACAACGCGTCTTGCCAAAAAGCACCAGGCCCTGGACCTAGCGAGCGAAAGTTGGACAGTTTTGCATTGGATGGGGAAGCAAACAGATCTATTTCTGGTTGAACCCATCGGGCGAAAAGATCTTCCGCCACTGCGGGAAGCAGCTCCCACTCATGGGCTCTGGACTGAGTCCGACTCAGGCTGTCGGCCAGAGAGTTGTGAATGCCTGGGACGTGGACTGCCGGGTGTTCCAGCTGGTGGTCTGCACCCAAGTCCACATTCTCATGGCTTTTCTGCAAAGAGGATAAGAGTGTGCCCCCCTCCCCCTGCTTGTTGATATAAAAGACCACTGACATGTTGTCGGTTTGTATCAGCAGGGGACCAGTCAAAAGGACTGTCTGGAAGGCTTGAAGGGCATAAAGAACTGCCCTCATGTCCAGAATGTTGATGTGGAGATGAAGCTCTTGCTGAGCCCAGGATCCTTGAGTCTGGTAAGTGCCCAGATGAGCTCCCCTGTCCCGGCCTGAGGCATCCGTGGTCAGGATCTGGGTGGGAGACTCCTTCCTGAAGAAAATTACTCTAGAAAGGTTGGGAGTATCCAGCCAACATGTCAGAGAGTGCTTGACTGGGCTGGATACCAGGACCATCTGGTCTAGGTCATCTGACCTCTGATCCCACTGCACTTGAAGGTTCCAATGGATCACTCTCATGTACAGTCGAGCCATAGGGACTGTGGCAATGGCCGTTGCCATATGTCCCAAAAGTCAGAGGACTGCCCTGGCTGGAACTTGGTGAGCTGAAAGCATCCTGTTCTGTCCTGGGGAAGGAATGCTTTGCCTTGAGCCGTATCAAGGACTACTCCTTTGTATTGAAGCCGCTGACTTGGCTAGAGGTAGGATTTGGGGAGGTTCAATGAAATCCCCAGGTCCACAAATAGGGTGAACGTGTCTCGAAGGGTTTCCATGAGCCAGTCCTGAGAGGGAGCAGTGAGAAGCCAATCATCAAGGCAGGAGTATGACATAATATCCTGGCCTCTGAAGACTTGCTGCTACTGTGGCCAGGCACTTGGTGAACACTCTTGGTACTGATGACGGGCCAAATGGCAAGGCCCCGAACTGATAGTGACACCCCTGAAATCAGAAGCTCAGGAATCTCCTGTGAGGCTGGAAGATCAGAATGTGGAGGTATGCGTCCTGCATGTCCAGTGAGCTTAACCAGTCCCCCTGGTGAAGCAAGGGAAGGGGACCTAACAAGGTCACCATCCTGAACTTTTTGTACTCTATGTACTGGTTCAGATAGAAAATGGGACGGAGATCCCGTTTTCGTTGGCATGAGGAAAAAGTGGGAGTAAAACCCTGTCTCTCTTTGCTCTGGGGCACTGGTTCAATGGCTTTCTTCCGAAGGAGAGCCTGGATTTCCTCCGCTATAAGAGCGATGTGGGCCGGAGAGTACTGGGACTGTACTGGAGGGTTGTCTGGAGGGACCTCCGTGAATTTGAGAGGATGAGCTGCAGGACCCAACAGTCTGAGGTGATCTGACGCCACCCTGCGGTGTGCAAGGAAAACTGACCCCCCACCGCTTCCCCCACTGACTCTGCTGAAGGAGGAGGGGTGGGCAGCGACACATGCAGAAGAGCCTGGGAGGGGCAGAGTCGGCTGAGAGGTTCAAGGGGCCCGTGGGGCAGAACCTCCAGTGGTTGGAGTAGAGGCTTTGCACTTGAAGCCATCCTGCTGCTGCTGCTGTTGACCCTGCTTATGAAAGGGCTGCCTGGGTTGTGGTTTGGGTCTGCACATTGTCTGCACTGACCTGACAACCTTGCCTGCTTCCTGTAATTGGGTAATGATATTATGGGTATCTTCTTCGAACAAGACCAACCCTCTGAAGGGGGCATCCATAATCTTGGACTGGACATCCTGGGCAAACCCTGAGACTCTCAGCCAACAGTAATGGCGGAGGCAGACTGCCGAAGATGCGGCTCTGCCCACTGCATCCACCGTGTCACATGAGGCCTGCAGGATGTGATTACTGACATCTGAGCTGGACTTCATAATAGTCATGAGCAGTTCCCACCCAGGTGAGTCCGGCAATGTTTGCATGAGTTCGAGTGCCTTGTCCCACAGGCCATTCTGGTACTATACCATATGGGCAAGGAAGTTCTGTGATCTGATGGCATAGGTGGAGGAGGAGAAACCTTCCTAGCCACTATGGTCGAGCTGTTTGCAGTCCTTGTCTGGCAGCTGTGTACTGAGATGCGTTGGATGTCAGGACCTGTCGTGGGCGTCATTCAGCACCACAGAGTCTGCCTCCGGTTGTTCTCTGTAGCAGGGGTCTTCCCGGGGGACAGTATACAACTGGTCTGACTTTTTGGAGACGGCAGGGGCAGAGAAGGGATGCTTCCAGGCAAGCTTGCTGGCATCCTTGCATGAATCTATCATTGGGGGAACTACCATAAGGAGGGCGTCCTTTCTGAGGAAGGCGGCCAACCTCTTTCGCTCTGGACCGAGGTTGCCGTGTCCCAGCCATTCAACTGCTGAATGTGATGCATCACATCCATAAAGGAAGTATTGTCAAGCGAGGAGCATGGAGTGTCCTTTCTGACATCAGGGTCAGATGGAGGGTCTGAGTCCTCCTGGTTGGAGGAGGAGAAGGAGTCCACTTCCGAATCCTACAAATCCAGCGAAGGGGAAAGTGACCTTGGGGCCTGCGGGGTCATGGAGATGGCAGGTCTTTGCCTGGTGTCAGCCTCCTGGGTAGCAGAGAAGCCGGGTGGCCTGAGGGCTTGACCAGCATCGGTTTCTGCGGAGCCGGTCTGGCAGAAGTTTAGTTTAGTTTATTGTTCTAGGAATTACTACCTTTGAGCCAGAGGCTCTTTTACAAAGGTTCCACGTCAATTAGGTACAGTACAAAAAAGGTTACATAGATAACACAACAATTTGTGCTGTGTCAAGAGCAGTGAGAAAACATATACAAATACATATCAAATCATTTGTGCAAAAGGACATGAGATATCAATAATCACATTATTATAACAAGAAAGAGGTCATGCCAGATTAGGAGAAACAAATAGGGAAAAAGTCCAGAACAGAGAGGGTAAGTGAAAGGTGTGGGGAGCAGACAATAGCAGGAGAAAAGGCTTCCCAAACATGTCTTTGTCAAATAATGGAACAGGGTGGGTAGTGAGAAAATAGGAGGTTTAATCAGGGCAGTCACAGGAGCTGGAGGTGGCAAAGTGAGAGAACAGCCTTGATTTGAAAATACCTAGAGAGGTGGAGGCAGTAATATGAGTGCTGAGGGCATTTAGCCAGCTGGGGGCACGATAGGGAAATGATCTTTGTCCCTGAGAAGTCCGGCATCGGGGGACTTGGAGAGGCTGGTGTTCTGATCTTCTGGTAAAACAGGTGCTAGCGCTCGGGCATAACAGGTCTTGGATACAAGGTGGAGTGAGGCCCAGAGTGGATTTTTTCGCCATCAGGCAGGTAAGGTACTTTATCCGGTTTGAGAGTTGCAACCAACCTGAGTCAGCATAGAGTTCACATGTGTGGAGTGCGTCGATGTGCACCAGTGAGCAGCCGACAGGCCTTATTTAGGGATGTTGTAATCGACTAAGTGCTGTAGTAGTGGCAGATCCGTATATAACTAAGCCACAGTCAACGACTGAGATGATGGAGGATTGGATGGCAATCCTCAGTGCAGAATGGGTAAGGAGCTGTCGGTTCCGATACAGAATCCCAATTCGCTGATTAATAGTTTTTGCTGTACTATCAATGGGAGTTGCAAAGGTTAGGCCTTGATCAAAGTTGATTCCAAGATATTTGAAGATTGGCACTTGTTCAAGGGTATTTCCCAGGTATGTATTAATGGTGAGTGGGACTTGCCGTTTCTTGTTTTGCGGGTTAGAGAAGAGCATGGATTTAGTTTTTTTGTGGTTTAGAACCAGCTTATGTTCAAGGAACCACATCTTAACTTTGGAAAAGCATGCTGAAGGTTGAGGCGTAAGAGGTTCGGATCTTTATGAGTGGCAAGAATCAGGCATCGTCGGCATAGAGGATTATTTGTTCAGGGCAGGATTTGGGAGGGAGTTTAGGAAAAGGCTGAAAGGAGGGGCCCAGGATGGATCCTGGGGAACTCCTGGCGAACGGTTTTGAGTCTGAGAGAACTCCAGCTACTTTTACAGATTGAGAGTGCTGAGCAAGGTAATTTTTTACCCAGTCACCAGGACCCTGCGACAGCCCTAGGGATAGTAGTTGCTTGATAAGTAGGCCATGGTGTACTGTATCAAATGCCTTGGTTAAGTCAATGTAGACTGCTCCAGTTAGGTTTCCTTTGTCCATGGCATTGTGGATTGCTCCTGAGAATTCAAGAAGGGCAGTCGATGTGCTGTGCCCTTTCCTAAATCCATGCTGCTGAGTGCATAGGATGTTGTGCTTTTCCAGGTAGTCTGAAAGTTGGTCCGCCACCAAGCGTTCAAGGGCCTTAGAGAGAGGTGGTAGTATTGATATCGGGCGATAGTTACCAGGCAGTGACTTATCACCACTTTTGTGCACGGAGTGACAACTGCAGCCTTCCATTTCCTAGGAATTGGCTGTAGCAGAGGAGAGATTGAACATTTTGTGAGGAGCAGTACTTCCTCCAAAGTGAGGGACAGAAGTTTAAGGTCAATAGTGTCGCTGCTTGCTCGGGACTTAGAAATGGCCTTCTTTACATATTTATAGACTTCATGTGTCTTTACTAGATTGAAATGGAAGGGGTGGTTTGGTTGGAGAGGCAGTAGTGGAAGTAGAAATTGGAGGGTCAGCATCAGTGAAGAAATCAAATGAGGGTACACCACTAAGGTCCGTGAAGGTATCATTTAGGATGTTTGCAATGATCTCTGGGTCTAATGTAGTGGTTCCATCCACATTCATTATCGTAGGAGAGGATTTGGACTGCTGACCCATGAAGTCTGGGGAACTTCTTTATCCTTGTCCTTAAAGAAGGACCACCAGGCAGCGAACAGTTTGTCAAGACCCTGTGGTAGTTCTAGTTCATCTGGCGCCAGGGTGGCAGGTGCAGAAGGTCCCAGCGTCAGGTCGTCCAGCTGAGTTAACCCTGGCATCAGGGTAGTATGAATCTGGCCATCTAGAGTCTGGGCCAAAGGGATACCTTCAGGCATCAGAGGAACCTTATCCAACATTCGACCGTCTGTCGTCGGATCTTCGTGGGTCAGTGTGCAAGGGGCACTGGCGACAGCAGGCATTTGTGGAGGCGCCAGGGTCTGCTGATGGGGAGGCTAGCGCCAAGGTGACTGGCATATGCCGGGTAAGAGAACTAGCCAGCGGACGCCTAGGTGGAGCCGCCTGTCGGGGGAGGCATCACTCCTGAGCAGGGCATGCATCCATTACTCCTAGAGGAAGAGGACGATGGACCTGGGTGTCACTTCCCAGCATCGGCCCTGGAAGACAGACCGGACTCAGCAGACACCCTGGCTGGAAGGGCGACAGACAGTGGTCTGCTGCCCAAGGAACCACCGGCCAATTAGAGCCCCCAGGGGTGATGGGCTTAAGTGTGAGTGACAGAGATGTGAGAAGACTTCCCACACCCTGAAAAGCCTTCTCCCAAAACAGAGATGAGGAAGGGAGGCTTTGCTACCAGGCGCCCCAGATGCAAGCCCAGTGGATGAAGAGGTCGCCGAATTCCACGTTGGGGACAGAGGGCGGCCTTCTGCCCAGGATTTCTCCTTGTCCCAGTGCTTGTGTTTGCCGCTGGATGTCTTCTCCTTGTGAGAAGAAGATGAAGAGTGAGAACAGGACGAGCTCTTGTGTTGAAGTTCCTTCTCCATGGCAGATATCTGTTGCTTTAGGAGGAAGCTTCAAGAGTCTTCTGGCTGCAAAGCCTCGTACGCTGGTTGAAGTTGTGGCACTGCTGGCAAGCCTCAATGCTGTGGTCTGGGCCTAGGCAGAACAGGCAGGCCAAGAGGCTGTCTTTATGCGGGATCTGTTTGCCGCACACACACTTGGAAGGGCGCCTCTCAATGGAAGATGCTGGAGAAGAAGATGACATACACGAAAACTTATTAAATTGTGAAAACTGAAAATAAAATCAGGCATTGAAAACGCAATCAAAACGGTGGTGGACTAACTGAAGGCGTCCACGGAGGTCCTACTTGCACAGTCGACAGCAGAAAAAGAACTGGGGATGGGATGGGGGACCGCCCTTTTATACCATACGTGACGTTGGGGACAGGTCTATGCAGGGGGCAGTCCCCCACCTGGTATTGCTAGCTAGACAGTTTCCGTGGAGTCCTGGCGCCTGCCAGCTTCAGTCCTAAAGGTGTTACCTGCTGCAAGAGCGAATCTCGAAGTAAGATCAGAAGTCATTTCCTAGTCCTCCTTTTCCACCTGACAAAATCAAACTAATATGCAATTATACTGTATATGCTTTATAAAGTTTTTTTTTGTTTTTGTTTTTTTAATTATTATGCTCTTTTTGGCCCTCAGCCAATGGGGAACCCCCTGTATCAGCTTGTTCCCAGCCTCACCGGGATCCAGCATCATGGGGTCGCGCCAAGGAATTTTTTCATCCGTGTTACCCAGGAGGAGGGATGTGCAATGAAGTCAATTGCGAACACTGACATCTGTCCCGCCTCCCACCACAATACAGGTGCCAGTCGCTGCTGGCCTCCAGCCTCCACCAGTGGTCAGTGCTATGCCGGACACTCAACCCCGGAGAAGGAGAGCCGACCCTGGGATGCTCAATCCTTCTCCCCACCCCACCCCCACGGTTGGCCCTCTGACTCCCGAGTCCATTCCTAAACCCGGCTGTCGGCATCGCATAGCGAAGCCCTACCGCTGTGCCGGCAAGCCATCCAATTAGTGTTCTTTTTAGTGTTGCTTTAGTCCATGGAAACATCCTAATTCAAGTGCCTCCTCCCCAGCATTCTTATATTCATCCTGTTCTTTCCATGGAGTTATGTGGAGTCACACAATTAAACAGAACTACAAACAACCACGGTTAGTCTTATACTAGAATGTCTGCATATTTACTGGAATATCTGAGTATGAAAGGTAAACTGTGCCAGTGACTGATCCCATGTGTGGTAATGGTGGAGAAGGGTGGGTAGAGTAGCAGGAGGGTGAATGAATATAGGCAGTAAAAAACAGGAGCAACAGAATGGAAGTAACAAAACAGCTAACTGAAAAAGTATAGTCAGGATAGCAAAAGCTCATCATTATCCAGTTGTCAAAGAAAATATACACAACTGAACAGAAGGTCTGCATTCTCAAAGTGCCTTTGCAATAACAGACACAAATGTCACCATTTAAAGCTGCCAAAGTAACAAAGTTTTTATTGTGGTTAGACAGGATAGACTGATGTGAGACCGCACAGGTGTCCCGACACTTCGCTCAGTAGAGCTTAGTCAGGGGGAGGGTACCTGGAGTTACGGAAGTCCTTTATATACTGACCTCATTATATCGATAACCAGTCAAACACTTTTAGTAAATGTTCAGTCAGTAACATAAGGAAATTTAACATAAAATAATCTGTTAACATTACAAAAAATGGAAAATTCTGTAAGAATCAAATACATTCATGCATTCTGTAGTCATAAATAATCATGATGTTTGTTACAATGCATAAAGGAAAGAATAAATTAAATACATTCCTGCAAACTAGTGGATACAACCAGAACTGCCCTGTCAATGCTTTGCTACATGTCTCAGTACTTCATTTATAATGCTTGGAAAAAATGCAAATATACTGATTAATTCCAGCTTACATAATTAGAGACGGAGTGGATAGGGTAGTATGCATGGAGTCCAGAGCAGTCCTCACAAAAATTCATGCCAGCATTCTGTGTCTCGGTAATCGAAACAAAAGCAGGACGTGCCTGCACCTTCCAAATGTCTAACTGCAATAAAAATATGTTTTTTTTGGCACCTTTAAATGGTGACATTCTTGTCTGTTATTGTGAAGGTACTTTGACAGTGCAGGCCTTCTATTCAGTTGTATATTTCTAATTTCAAGGGGCAGGATCCCCCTCCCCTCGGTCTATACCTAGTCTCGCACCACCTGAAAGCATGCACCAACCACCTGTTTGAACTGTCAAAAAATACAGGGGCATGATCCAATATGGTGGCATTCTTCATTGCCACAATGCTCTTGTTGACATGTTTCACAGAATTAAAACTATACATACAGAAGTGAAGACTGAAACAGCTAATATTATACCCCTTGCATATCAAATTTGGCTCCCAGTGACCAACTGCTTCCACCATGAAAAGATCTAATGTATGGAAAAAGCTACTGTAACCCCTAGATGGCGCTATCCCAGGGGCTACTACCCCTGCCTGATTTGCCACTAACAGGTTGAGGGGCCTGGATCCGATGGCGGGTGCCTCCACCCAGAGGTCAGGGTTTGCAATAGTTAAACTAACTTGGTCACAGCCCTCTGGGACACTGCAACCCCCCTTTCTTCCCACTAGTGGCCCACACAATATATCAGAATTACCTTCACAGTATACACTTACCCCCAGGACTGGTTCAGGCACTGGGACCTCCTGTAAAATAAGATACAGTGCAACAATCACAGTACAATACTTTAACGTGACAAATACCTCAGGCAGTATAACTTTGCTGAAACAAGCAGCTCTGGTTTATTTAGGGGGAATATAACAAGGACAGGGGGAAATCAGGTTAATTAGCTTATAATTTGCTCATCTACCTATGGCTCTGCGCACAGGCCTATCCCTACCAGTTACTGTCCCTGGGTACCCAAGCCCTAGTGGCTAGTCCAAACCGTGGCGGCTGGTAGGGGCCCTTTCCCACAGAAAAAAGGAAAATTAGTTTAAACAGTCAGCAGTACAGTGATTCCATTTGGATTCAATGTGACAATTCAACAGGGAGCGACCCTGAATTAGTACTCACGACCTCCAAACAAGATAGGGTCCTTCAATGTCAGCAGGGCTACTCTTGAGCTCCACGAGACTCCTCACACATTTATATGGTGAACAGTAACAGGCAAAAGTCCTTTAATGGCAGCAGGATTCACTTGAGGTACACAAGCCTCTTCACACATTTATATGGTAAAACAGAAAGTACTATACCAGGCAGGCTGCTTCTCTATCCCGATCGCAATTACTGCACAATACCCGGGAGAACACACAGCAGATTCAGTTCCTGACAAACCGAGTGCAATTCAGCAATTTCTCCAGTCTTCTACAGGGTGAGCCTGGTTTCTACTCTTCAGATATCCTTTGATTCTCTTCACAGGACGGATTCAGTCCTAACAAGCTGTTACACAAGCTGCAGACCGGAACTCTGGGCCTCACACACGTTTCCCGACTAAAACTGCACACTGAAAAGCACAGGGCTCCTTCCCTCTTCACTGCCAGAGCTCAACTGAAACTCCAACAGACAAAACCGGCACTTCCTTTGAGTTCCTCCCAGTTCTTGACTGGATTGGCTGTCACTCACAATAGACTGCTCCTGTTGGTCCAAAAGGCGCGAAGTCTAAACTACATCTCCCAGAGTCACTGCCCATACAATCCTCTTGTGGCTGGCTCAGATTATGAGTCCAAGTTCTGATTCGTCCAAGGCACCATTTTAGAGCTAGCTTACCCCACACTGATTGGTCCAGTTCAGCAGTTCAAAACCAGAATGGGGAACTAGGCAGACACAGTTCTGACTGCAAAGAAAGCAGGTTAGACAAACTGTAATTTCATTATTACTCTAAATGATTTCTGGCAAACAGTTACATCTTTCAGATAGGTTCCCTTTGCACTCCTAGTGACTGCAAAAATGGAGTGAATTGGCAGCAGCTCGAGTGGTACTCAATCAAAGAAACACACAGTCCCCCATACAAACTAATTATGTCTGCAAGCAGACAGCTCTTAAAGAAACAGTACCAGAGGTTCTAAAAACACTCACTGATAAATGGCTTAAACGCTAAACACCATTCAGGCTTGGAGCATTCAAGCAAGCTCCTGGAAGTCTTTTGGGAACCCCCATTTGCAGGGGGGTTACACCACAGCAACTGATCTAGTCTAGGTTCAGCCATAAACAAGCACCTCTTAACAGCTTGGCCTTAAAGGCGTTTCAGGTTTTATTAGAAAGCTGCCTGAAGGCTAGCAAAACTGCACTTGCGTGAAAGGTGAAACAAAATGGCATCTGTCTAAAGTCCTGAATTTGTAATAAATGCAGGCAGTCTATCCTAACGCTTCAAATCGGGGAACGACAACTAATTAGCAGTTGTTCTTTGGACATGGAATACTAAACTTTTACCCTAGGGAAATAAACATTCAGGACCACTGAGAGCAAAGGCAGCAGACTATTTTTTTTATTTTTACAACACAATTTAATTGAAATAATATTATTTAGCTACGGAAAGCTACTATTCAGCTCTATGGTGGTGCCTTGACAGGGTGCTGAGCTTAATCACTGGAGTTATTCTGAGCCTGTGTCAGGCCATAGTGAAGACCTGGAGATGCAGTGGACTTCAACCATCTTATTCAGTTTGAATTCATGGGAAGGGAAACCACCTGAAATGACCCAACAATCTGCTTCACACTAAAAATTACTGAGGCCCTTTTTATACAAAAATCTGTATCTTTTTTCATACTATTTCATACTACAGCACTAGGACAAAAGAAGGGATCTAGGTCAATCAAGACTGCCCTTTCACAATCTCATTTCATTCATTTTTTTTCTTCAATTTTTGGTATCTGGGTAAGGCCCACTACACACAATGCCTGTTTTCAGGGTTGACCTGGGAACACTGGGAAGGTTAAGTGACTTGCTCAGGGTCACACTATATGGGAGTGGAGTTATGGTAATACAAGCCAGGTCTGCTGGATGTACCAAACTCATTCACAGCTCGCTGCTCTAACATCTAGGTTATCCTGCCAGCCCTCATCTTAGCAGAGCTATCCAGTGGTAACAACCATACAGTTTCCCAGAACTCATCAATCTTTCCATGCCTTTCTGAAAAGAATCAATGTCTCCTTTATCAACTAATCCTATCAGGAATGTGTTCCATATCCCAACGACTGAGTAAAAATGAAAAATAAAAAAAGAGTTTCCTTCTGCCATTCTTAAAATGATTCACTGTAGTTTCAGGCACGTAAATACAAATAAAATGGAAACAAGCACCATCTAGTCAGCCTTTCATACGTTATCATTACATAAGTTCAGCAGTATGCAGGGAGGACCACTGGCCTGTTTTCCATGCATCGCTAAATTCTGATCGTGCTTCCGATTCCGCCCACCTGCCAAAATCCAAAGCAATATTACAAACAGAATCCTTGGCATACTGCACTAACTTGTGAATCCTTTGCAGTTAAATGTATTTTTGCTGCATATATCTACTATAATATCCAATTAAGTATGGTTTTACAGTTCCCATGTAGCTTAGATAGTCTCTCACACTGTTTGTGTTTTTTTCTCCCTCATACATGGCTCATTCTGTGGACTTTGCTAGAGATGTCCGTAGGGGTGAGGTCAGACCTCCCCCTTGCTGATTATTTTTCATGTTTTCAATTTCTGTTTCTTTATCATTGTTTATCATCTATTACCCTCGCCCTAGTATATCTCTATCCCCTCCCCACTTTCCCTCTTTCTGGTTCTTTCCTTTGCCCCGCCCCCCCAGCCTTCCTCCTTCTTCCTTTCATACTGATGCATACATTTTACCTTGAGAAATTTTTTATAATTTTTATCTTCATTCCTAGAACATCATAGTTTCTATCCTGAATTATTATGATCTTGGAATAATCTTGTGCAGATTAAAAGTGACTATATATCATGCAGTACTAGTTGAAACTGCAGTCCCTGCCCTATCCTAGTATTGCTCAGCATTGATACCCAAAGTTATGGGTCATCTCCACGTAAATTTCCAGGAGATGAATGAATATACCTTTTTTGCTGTATTTATGCATATTATAATATGTTACAATACAGATAATACATCTGCGGTCCACAATGTACAGTACCTTAGTATTACAAGTCGTATGCAGGAAGAGGTCCACAATAACCATACACATTAAGATATTTTCTTTCTTCATCTATTCAGTTAGTTACTTTGTCTCACCTTAGCTTGTCTTTTTTGCTTCTCTACTATCGTTCCCCCTTATTTCTCCCCTCCCCCCAAATTTGTGACCGCTCTTCCTTTCCTCCTTTCCCTATTACTCTCTTACATTCACTAGCATTTTTGATTTTGCTTTTCAACTCAATTTTATATTTAGCAGTTCTAATTTTATCCTGTTTTGGCCTCTTGTATGATTATGGTTTCACTGTTCAGTCACCACTCGTTTGCATGCATTTCTTATGTCATGTGCACCTTGGTGCTTTCTTTAATACAGCATTAATATAGGGTATGGTCACAAGTTTAATGTTATTTTCTTTTTCCTTTACCGTGTTTATTTTTAGTCTCCTCAAATATAACAGTACACCTATATGTGCTATTAATAATACCGAGGAGCTGAAGTCCTAGTTTTATTTTTCCCTTCTTATACTTGCCATTCAGTTTGTCCGTGAATAAAAAGAGTCAAGTATAACTGCAATGTACATTGGCTGATGGTTAAGATCGGATTTCATATGCCATGTTTGTTTTTTAATTCCTTTTTTCATTTTAGCATTTGATTACTAAAATGCCAGCAATGTAAGTCACGACTTTGAAAGCTTTGTTTTGCTATCGCTTATTTATTTATTTTTGTTCGATGGGTAAGGTTCACTAGACAAGTCAATGCCTATTTTCAGGTATGACCCAGGAAACATAATTGATTTAGGAATATGTGCATATTATGTCTCCCAACATTTCATTTCAAGTGTATACCATTGCTTATAAAGTTATCAAAACTGATTTAGGAATAAGCACATATTGTCATGTCGCTCAACATTTCAAGTGTATACCACTCCATACAAGGTTATCCCATCGTTAAATAAAGACTTGTGGAGTGGTAAATGCTGTCTAAAGTGTTCCTCCTCACTCCGGCATCTGCTTGGTCATTTACTAGCACCACTAAAATTGTAAGTACTTTGTGATGTGGTTCTAATTTAATCTATTTGGACCATAAATTTATCAAGTTAAACTGTATTTAAGGAGGTGGGGACCCCAAGAAACCACCACTCCATGATGAAGAGGCTGTGCTTAGCCTCGAAGTGCCGGTGTTTCCTGCTCCTGGTCTCCACTGTTGCTGTGATGCCATCTGCCCATAATCTTATATTTTCAGATGAACTGAATAAATAAAAATACACTCCAGGAAAATGGAGCTGTGATGCAATGGTGCCAGCCTGATGCAGGCCAAGGGGGCACCCAGCCCTGAATCCTATCAGCAGAACCAGAGGCCAGCCTCCACTTGCCTACCCTGATAGTAAACTTACACACATGTGCGCGCACACACACACACTGCATACTGCAAATCTTGTTACTACAGTGATATTCGACTCTGGAAACTGCTTGTTGTTACAGTGTCACATGCTGGCCACTGTACTGCTACACAGACTCTGTGCACTATAACTGCCCGCATTAAATTCACTTTATTCCCAATTTGCCCAATTCGGTACCCTTTGTTTTATATGACTTACGAAATTTCATATTGTAACTACTTACTGTACTGTGTATTTTTTGTACCCATTCTCCTTATGCCTGTATGTGCCATCTTTATGGTCCAGATCGTATCTGAAAATGGTCCCTGGGATCAGTGTATCTACCCAGTTAATAAATAAATAAAATAAAAAAGTCAGGCCACAAAGTGGTTGCCGGATTAAGCATACTTGATATTTCTGTTAGCAAAATAACATCAGCTCATCAGTTTTTAGAGACAACCAACAGTTTTACAAGATAAAGTGATGGTGCAAATAAATTCACAGTCTGTTACCATAATGACTTGCCTACATGCCCCAGCGCTTCCATCTCTCGATCTTCAATGGGTAGCTTCATGCTTAATCTGGCAACCACTTTGTGTCCTGAATTTTGTACCCGACTTCTGGTTTGGCTCAACGAATAAAAATAGACTGGCAAGTACTTCCCAGTTTCTGAGTACTTCCTTTTCCAGATAGTAGTTCAATGAAAAATTTATGAATGGGAAGCACTGGAATTGCTGACAGCATGACCCCACCCCCCACCCAAGAAAACATATCTACTGCGCAAAGCACCATGGTCTAGTGACTGGGGTACAAAACTGGTAACCAGGATTCTTTATTTGCACTTTACACAAATTTGCACAGCTGCTAGTTATCTTTCTCGGTGTGTGCCTGTTCTTTTAGCTTTTTTTCTATATAAACCATACACTATGGCCTCTAAAGGGCCCAAACTGTTAAGGTTGTAACAATAAAAAGTTGTGGCTTAGAAGAAACATTTGTTAAAATGAAACAACGTTGACGTTCTGGGGGAAAGTAAGAAAAGAAATACCTCCGAATGAGCCGTGTAACTCTGCCTCCACACCGGCGACCATGGCACCTACCACCCACCATGCTACACTCGGTCTCGGGGATCCACTGCCCCCAACCTCGGACTAGGCGAAAGAAGGTAAGTCCCAAAAAAGGAAAGTGATGGGCTGGGTGTGATGGGCCTAACTGAGACTGGCTGGGTGGGTGAATCGGGATAAAAACATAGTAAATTAAAAAAAGAATATAACTGGTTATCTATTGTTAGAAAAGTAATATGACAAGTCTTCCAAAGAATAACATCCACTGACTGACAATAAGCAACCCAGAAAACAAAATGCCACAAAGAAGCTCCCATGCATTACAGAAATGGAGATGTGCATGAGGAAATCCAGGCACCAATCCATGCAAACAGTAAACAGAGTGAAAAGTCTTCAAACACATTAAACATTTTTTAAAACATCCTACTCATTTACCTTGGTCAACTCCACTAACAATGGGCTTCTGGCTAGGTGCAACAGCTGGTTCCTCCTCCTCTTCATCCCCATATTCTTCCTCTAAAGTCTCGGCAAAAGCTGAAGGCTTGTCCCGTCTTGAGTAAATGAACTGAGCAGCTACCACATCAAGTATGAAAAGAAGAAGCAAAGGCTTTTAATTAATTAACCACTACTGGACAAACTTCTTTATAAGAACACTAAAGGCCCGTTTACACAGCCACATCTGCACCGCAGCAACCTGCTCAGACTGCTGTAGTGCAAGTGTGGCAATGAGGACACTTACCAGACCATAGCAAGTTGCTCCTTAAAACGCTCTATTAAGTCTCTGCAAACTTGGGAACGTGCAGTGAGGTGAGCGGTGTAAGCTGCTGTGTGGACCGGCAGCACCATCTGTATTACTCTGACCACTGACAGTTATGCATTCACCTTTAATAACTAACACAACCGGGGATCCAAATGGGATGTACCTTCTGTTTTCACGAACTTCAATAATAGGAAGCCATACAAGGTACAGTATTAAGTGTCTAGATTTATACAGAACTGCCCCCTTCCCCCCCCAATAATTGCAGAGAAGAGGTTTTACAACTATATAATGTTTCTTGAAGACAGCATAGGCGATCAGCACCATTTGGATTTTCCTTTCACATACAAAATTCAGCCCATGTGCTAGTACCTGTTTCTTTGTGTTATTTTTTACTCTTCTAGTGCCATACAAAATGAACTGTGTGTATCACAGAAGGACATTTCTTCTACTTTTTAGACAAAAATGCCAAGGTAGGTCATGTGATGTTAAAAACGGCAGGAAGTACAAAAATAACTCTAAACTGATGATGATATATTAAAAAAAGCATAAGTAGAGCTGAATTAGCCTGCAATGTAATAGCCGCACTTGACAAAACTTAAAAAAAAAAAAAAAAAAAATTTGAGCTCATTATTACTCCATAGTCCAAATCACCAGTTTGTCCAGTTCCCTCACAGTTTACTCAGTACTTTCATACTGCTTACTTAAGAGTTTTCCTTTAGTTTTACCTCTGCATTGTTGCCTAAGAAAGTACAAGAAATGGAATACAAGACAATAAGATGGTCTTTAGTCTGAAATCTTGCAATCAGTACCAGATCCTGACCAAAGGGACTTGTTAAGCAGAAGGCACTACCATCCACCTCCACCAGCCACCAGACCCATGGCCCCTCTTCAGTGCAACCTGCATCAGCACAGAGAGGGAAGTGTAAAAAGGATCCCACATTGGCTTGGGAGATGGGAGCTGCGTCAGAATGGAGACAGGTAAGAAAAAATTACTCACCTTCGTAATGTTGTTTCTTCTAATGGAGTCTTGCTGTATTCTGACTATTGCAGTGATCTCCAACCTTTGAACTGCCCCGGAGAACAAAGAGTTAGCTTTCCATGCAAGGCATGGAACGCTGAGCTCGAGCTCAGTTGAAGCCTCTGGCTGCTGTTGTTTGAACCCCAACCATCAGATCTTTACGAGCTATACTCACTGGGAGTTCTGTGTGAAAACTGTAAACTCACACTAGCCAACTGGCAACTAAATTTGATAAAAAGTTTTTTTTCGGTTTCAAAGCAAAGACTCAAGTCAGGAAACCCAAAAAACAAAACGCAACACACACCCCAAAAAAAAAAGGAAGGTGAGAAAAAAGGGGAACCTCTAGGTGCCAACACTGCTCCTGCCCACCCACATCCCAAAAACCAGGTTCTGAGAGGGGAGGCGGGGGGAAGGTCAGAATACAGCAAGACTCCATTAGAAGAAACAACATTACTAAGGTAATTTTTTCTTCAAACAACATGAAGTCTTGCTGTATTCTGACTATTGCAGACTACCAAGCAGTACCTCCATGGAGGAGGGACAGAGCCTACTTTGGGAATAGGCTCTGAAGTACTGCTGTGCCAAACCGAGCATCATATTAGCCTGGATATCCAGAGAGTAATGCTTGGTGAAAGTACGGACTGTTTTCCAGGTGGGTGCTTGACAAATCTCTAAGATAGGAATATCCCTGGCAGCAGCTAGGGAAGCAGCTGTACCTCTAGTAGAGTGAGCCATCAGGCCTGAGGGCGGGATCCTACCCAATTTTTCGAAGCAGAATTGTATACAAGAGACAATCCACCTGGCAATAGATCTTTTGGTGGCAGGTTTTCCCTTACCGACCTCTCCATAAGTGAGGAACAACTGGAGGGAGTCAAACCTGTGACCCATGGTGCGCTCTATGTAGTAGCTAAGGGCCCTTTTTACGTCCAGGCTGTGCAGCCTCCTCTCTCCAGAGGAGGAATGGTCAGTGAAGAAAACAGGAAGAGATATAGACTGATTAAGGTGGAAATCTGAAACCACCTTAGGCAAAAACTTCCTGTTAGTTCTTAGGACCACTTTATCTCTATGGAAAGAGATGAAATCAGGCTCCACTGACAGGGCTTACAATTCACTGATGCGCCTGGCAGAGGTAATGGCTACCAAAAACACAGTTTTCCAAGTCAAGTACTTAAGCTCTGCAGAGGACAAAGGCTCAAAAGGGGGTTGCATAAGCTGAGCAATGCAAACATTAAGGTCCCAAGCAGGAGCAGGGTCCCTGAAGAGAGGATTGGTGTGCAACAGTCCCTTGAAGAATTTGCAAAATACAGGATGGGCTGAAAGAAAAGAGGGCTTGCCTACTGACAAAAAAGCAGAAACAGCTGCTAAATGTACTTTGAGTATAGCTGGTCTGAGTCCCAAGCCATTGAAATGAACCATATAGTCCAAGACTGTAGGCAACCCAGCAGATTCTGGAGAAATATGCTTACCAGAGCACCAAATAGTGAACCTTTTCCATTTGGAGTTGTAAATCTTTCTGGTGGGAGGCTTTCAAGAAGCCTTTAGAATATCCAGGACACCTTGAGAGAGGTGCAGATCAGCAAACTCTAACTCTTCAAGAGCCAAGCCTTGAGACTGAGAGATTTGAGATTCGGATACCAAACCCTCCCCTGAGATGATGTCAACAGGTTGTACTTCCTGGGAAAAGACAGGGAAAGGTGGATTGCTAAGGACAGCAACAGTGGGTACCAGGGCTGTCTGGCCCAGTCTGGAGCGATCAGAATCACTTTGCAGGGTTGAAACCTGATCTTGACTAGTACCTTGAACAGGATAGGGAAGGGGGGGAGAGCATACAGGAACTTCCCTTTCCAATTGAGTACCAGAGCATCCAGGGGGACTGAGCCCAATACTGGGGGTCTGCAGCAAAAAAGAGGAAGTTGGTGATTGTCTGGGGCTGCAAAAAGATCTATCTGAGGAGTGCCCCGTGTGGAGAAAATCACTTTCAAAACTAGGGGATCTAGGGACCATTTGTGGTGGCCCTGAGATATCCTGCTGAGAGCATCTGCCAGGACATTGTCCTTCCCTGGGAGGTGAACTGCTGTGAGAGAAGTTTGCAGGGAATAGGCCAGAGACCACAACTTCATTGCTTCTGTGCACAAGGCCGTAGACCGAGTGCCCCCTTGCTTGTTGATGTACCACATTGTGGTGGTATTGTCTGTTCTGATCTGGACTACTTTGTTCTGAACAGACTTGGAAAAAGCTTGTAGTGCCAGAAACACTGCTCTGAGTTCCAAGAGACTGACGTGAAGCAGAGATTCTTAAGGTGACCACAGCCCTTGGGTGGTAAGATCCCCCAAGTGGGCTCCCCAGCCCAAGAGGAAGGCGTCTGTGGTGAGGATTAGAGAAGGAGACTGAGTGACAAAAGGAACTCCTTGCCTTAAATTGTCCTGATCCTGCCACCACTGCAAAGCATGGATCAGGGTTCGAGTCACTGGGACTAGTTTGGTCAGGGAATCCTTTCTCTGGGACCAGAAGGTTCTCAAGTGGAACTGAATGTCCTTCATCTGAAATCTTGCCCCCTGGACCACTGCTGTTGAGGCTGCCATGTGGCCCAGGAGCTGCAAGAAGTGCCTTGCTGGTCGAGACACCTGAAGGGTGAAAGAAGAGGCCAGTTCTATTAGTGTCCTTGCCCTGTCCAGGGGAAGGAAGGCCTTTGGTCTTATTGTATCCAGCTCCACCCCTATAAACGTGAGGAGCTGCACTGGCTCTAGAACTGACTTTGGAAGGTTTAGGAGGAACCCTAAGGAAGTGAGCAGTTGCTGATTTATCTGAAGATGTGACTTGACTTGGTCTGGAGACTGACCTACTATGAGCCAGTCGTCCAGGTATGGAAAGATGGAGATCCTTTTTCTCCATAGGAAAGCAACCACTACTGCCAGGCACTTTGTGAACACCCTTGGGGCTGATGTTAGACCAAAGGGCATTGCTCTGAATTGATAGTGGCCTGAGCGCAACTCGAACCAGAGGTACTTTCTGTGGGAGCACCTGATGGGAATGTGAAAATAAGCATCCTTGAGGTCCAGGGAGGCTAGCCAGTCCCCTTGCCTTAGAGAGGGCAGAATTATTCCCAGAGTCACCATTTTGAATTTTGGCTTTAAAAGGTGCTTGTTTAGGTATCTCAGATCCAGGATGGGCCTCCATTCTCATGTCTTTTTGGGGGTTAGGAAGTACCTGGAGTACAATCCTTTGCCCCTGTGTAGGGTAGGAATGCTTTCTGTGGCTCTGAGAGCCAAGAGGGAAGAAACCTCTGTCTCTAGGGCAAGGGCCTCTGAAGGATTTGCAGGTGGAAAGGATCTGGTTCTCATCTTGGGAAATTTTTTGAAGCTGAGAACCAGTCTCTGGCTCACTACTTCCAGGACCCACTTGTCTGATGTTAAAGACTTCCAGTCCTGGACAAAGTAAGCCAGCCTGCCCCCTAAAGGTAGTGGAGAATTGGCCCGGGAAGACCCATCAGGGTGTCCGCTTGGCAGGGGCTTTAGGCTGAGGGGTAGAAGCAGGCCTGCTCATATACCCCGTCTACCTCTCCCTCTAAAGAACCCCCTCTGAGCAAAAGCAGAAGAGGAGGCCTGCGCTTGGTAAAAAGGCCTATGAAAAGCCTGCCCCTGCCCCTGGAATGCTGCCTCTGAGGAGCGGCTTGCCTTTCTTTGGTCTAAGCACTCCTGTAGGTGGTCCTGTACTCATCCATTTTCTTCATGTAATTCTCTGTCTGCTCCCCAAACAGAGAATTACTAATGACAGGAAAAATCCATGGCCTTAGCCTGGGTATCCTGTGACAGGCTAGTACATCTGAGCCAAGCCATCCTCCGAAGGGCCACAGATGTAGCCATGACTCTAGATGAAACATCATTGGAGTCCACAGCAGCATGAAATTGCACCTTGGATGCCTCAATCCCATCCGCAGCCACCCGCTCCAGCTCCTTGGCAAGCTGGTCAGGGGCCTGTTTAGCTAGAGCCATTACAGTGTCCCACCTGGACTTCTGGTATCTAGCTGTGTAGGCCATATAGTTAGCCTGCCTGAGTCCCTAAGATGCTGCCATGTACTGTTTCTTTGCCATGGCATCAATCCTCCTGGAGTCCTTGTCTGGGGGGTGTGAAGCCAAGGGAATATTTGTCTTATCACATGAAGTAGCTTGCACTACCCCAACATGGCTGCATTGCTGGGAAAGGAACTCAGTGTCTGAGCCTGAAAGAGTATACCTCTTGCCCATTCTTCTGTCCACAGGAGGTATGGAATTAGGAGTTTTTAGAATTTTAAATGTCTGTTTCCCAAAAGATTTATGGAGGGGAATAGACAATCTCCTGGACTCTGGGATGTCCATCATCTCAACAAAATCAGGCTCCTCCTGATCCTCTACTGCTTCTTCCATAGGAAACTGGAGGGTTCGAGCCACTTTCTTGTAAAACATAAAGTGGGAAGGGGACTCAGAAAGCCTAGGAGGAAAAACGCCTGAAGGTCTGTCTGGGGAGATGTCCGGGACAATAGGCACATCCAGACTTTCAGAATTACCATCATCATCATTATCTTCATACTCTCCCTCCTCCTCCTCCAGTTCATAAAATTCTTCTGAAGTATAATCCGGAACTGGGGGAACCGACCGAACCGAGCCCATGAGCGATGGTGCCGGTTCGTCCGGAACCGAAGTTAGCGACTGAACTATCCTTATTGCTTTGGCCATCTCATCAGCGGTCAGAGAAAGAACTTGTGGATCCGAACCGGATGATTTATCCCTTCTTTTTCTTTTAACCGGAACCGACTCCTCAGAATCGGTTCTCCTTTTGCCTGAAAAAGTTTCGCCCTGGTCAGAGGGCACTCCTTCTGGTTCGGTCGGAACCGAACCAGGCTGGCCATCCGGGTCAGCGGACTTCTTGGCCTCCCTTTCCCTCAGTCTACCTACTCTCTTATCCAGGGTAGCTTGGGAAAACTTTTACAAATTTTGCAGTTTGAATTGAGGTGGTCAAACCCCAGACAATAAACACAGGTGGTGTGGGGGTCAGCCTTAGCAAAGGGTTCCCCACACACACTACAGTGTTGAAACCCAGTGGACCCCTTTTTTTTTCTTGGGTTTCTCAGATATGGCCAATCCTAACCAAAACGTACCCTTTTTTCGGCAATCTGCCAGGAAGACACTCTATCGGTTCCTGACCAGAACATGGTCTTGAAAAAACGTAATGAAATCCGTTTTTTTTTTAGAACCGATATGGACCGGTTACCACACTCTAATAAAGACAGAAGTTTTTTTACACAAACTTGATCGGTTCAAACCAAACTGATCCAATGTTTACAAGTTCCACACAGAAAACTAATATAGAAAACCTATCTAGTACTCACGGTACCACAGACGGAGACTTAAACCGACAGGTTAGAAGCAGAAATTCGGTTGAAACCAAGCGAAAAAACTACACTTTAACCGACTTTTTTGAACCGAGCAAAGGAGAAATCTCCAGAGCGAATGTTCAGTGAGGCGGAGTAAAGAATCTGACGGTTGGGGTTCAAACAGCAGCAGACAGAGGCTTCAACCGAGCTCGAGCTCAGCGTTCCATGCCTTGCATGGAAAGTTAACTCTTTGTTCTCCGGGGCAGTTCAAAGGTTGGAGATCACTGCAATAGTCAGAATACAGCAAGACTTCATGTTGTTTGAAGGAGCAGTGCTGCCATGTAAACCCATCTTAAATCTAACCGTGTGACAGTTCACTTGTCTTGGAAAGGCAGACGAAGTGAGCTAGTGCACAAGTGTCAGAGTTGAGGTGGGGAAACATGCAGACTAAATTAAAGGATCAGATTTTCAAACCATTTGCACTTGCAATTTAGTGACTCAAGCAAGTCATGAAAACACCTTTTAGAAGGAAGAAAACTATCTACACAGACTTCTAAGAGACTTCACCAGACTTTGCAAGAGCCATAAACTTAGAAATGAAATTTGATGACGGACATAGACCACTTGGCCATCCAGTATGCCCATTTCTCCTTACCTATTCTGGTACTATCCCAAGGAATTTAAGACTAGCGGTTAGCTGCCAAAGAAAAAGTGTTTAAAGGGAAAATACACAATGTCGTTTACAGTTCAAAATATAATTGTAACTGGGGGCAAGTGTGATGTCTGTTTTATCACCCTAGTATACTCTTCTGTGTTTTTGTTTTGAAATAGTCTATTATGACCTTATTCAGGACCCCAAATTGATGTAGCCTTTTCCCACTCGTGTTTTTTTTTTTTTTAATTAAATTAGCAATTCCAGAACCCGGTGACATCAGCTGGGCTGTAGACTACAATGAAGCAGAGCGCAGTGACATCGGCTGAGCTTATGTCCCTGTGTTTCACTTCACTGTCACCCTCCTCACACCACAGGTAGAATCTGGAAGTAAAAGAAGGGTGTTCCCACAATGCCAACACATTTTATTACCTACTAGTTTTCCAAGTGTAAAAAAAAAAGAACCGATATGACCACCAAGGGTATTTTATAATACCGTAAATACGCCTTCCAGTGTGCTATTCTTGTACTCTTCTACAGTGCATAATATTATGATCTGTGCATTTGGTTTTCTGCTGTACCTCTGCCTGCCCCCTCTCCCCACAACTGTAAATGAGATATCCTTATTATCTCTGTATGTTTACCTAGTCAAAAAAATTCCTTAAATAAAGAAACATCTTTTTTCACCTTTTTTAGGGTCCCTTGTTGAAGCTTTCCCCCACCTGAGATACATTTTTCTTATTACATATTGAGAAAGTGCTCCTGACCAATCAGAGTGGTCCTTTCCTCTGTGCGTGAGACACTCTTATTTAGTGAACAGTGTCTCATGCACAGCTGCCCTAGAAACGGGCATATTTCGGGCTTTTTAATATATTATTGATCAAGCTCGGTCAATAATGTGTTAATACAGCAGCCAAGACCACTCTTATGGTTGTAAGAGCTGTCTCACTTACATCCTCATGGTATTATATATCAGAACGATCCCCTTCGGTTTGCGGTTCTCATACCCTGAGAATGCGTGTGAGATCACTCTTACAACCATAACAGCGAACTCTGTGGCTGTATTAACATACATTACTAATTAGTTCCAGAACCCAGTGACATCAATTGAGTCGAAGCATGAAGTGAAACGTAACTGCCTTGCTCACTAGTTATATTTTTATGGTTTTCAGATCAAATTTACAGGAACCTGGTTTGATATTATCATAACTAACAATCATATGAAAAAATTACTCACCTTAGTAATTGCTTTTCTTCTCATGGAGTCTTGCTATATTATGACTTAAGGCAGTTAGCCACAGCACTTGAACTGCCCCGGAGAGGAAACAGTTAACTCCAGGGAGACTGGAGTTCTAAAGCGCGAGAGCGCTATGCCAAAGCTCTATCTGGCAAGTTTCAAATGAAACTGTCAGATCTTTACGAAGCTAATACTAAGCAGCAAGTCTGTGTGGAAAGCTCTACACTAGCCAAGTGGCTACCTACTAGTAGGAAAACAACAGCAAACACAACAACAACAAGAGCAATAATAATAATAACAATGATAATAATATTATTAGTTTCACCCCTAACAAGCACTATTAGACCCCCCTTCCCCAAAAGACTCAAGTCCCGGAAGGGGGCCATATATTACTTAAAAAACAGAAATACCTAGTTCCCTAACCCTAAATAAAAGGGGGGAAAGGGAAGAACTAAAATGGCATGACACAGTGCTTGCACTAATTTGCCAACCCCTACCCAAGTAGAAGTTCTGAGAGGGGCAGGTTGGGGGGGTGGTCATAATATAGCAAGACTCCATGAGAAGAAAAGCAATTACTAAGGTGAGTAATTTTTTCTTCAAACACCATGAAGTCTTGCTATATATGACAAAACGAGATACACAGCAGTACCTCCATGGAGGAGGTTCAGAACCTACTTAGGAAATAGGCTCTGAAGCACAGCTGTGCCAAAACGAGCATCTCTCCTGGACTGGACATCCAGGGAATAATGCTTGGTAAAAGTGTGAACTGTTTTCCAAGTAACAGCTTGACAGATTTCCAGAATGGGAATATCTCTAGCAGCCGCTAGAGATGCAGCTGTACCCCTGGTGGAGTGAGCCCTCAGTCCTGAGGGGTTCTCTACCTAGTTTTGGTAACAAAATTGGATACAAGAGACAATCCACCTTGCAATTGTCCTCTTAGTGGCAGGTTTCCTTTGCCAGCCTCTCGCCATAGGTAAGGAAGAGTTGGAGGGATTCGAACCTGTGACCCTTGGTGCGTTCCAAATAGTAGCTTAAAGCTCTTTTGACGTCTAAACTGTGCAGTCTCCTCTCACCCGAGGAAGAAAGCTCAGTGAAAAATACTGGAAGAGAGATGGATTGGTTCAGATGGAAATCTGAAACCACTTTAGGCAAAAACTTTCTGTTAGTCCTGAGGACTACCTTATCTCTGTGAAAAGATATAAAATCTTTTTCCACTGACAGGGCTTGTAATTCACTTATGCGTCTGGCAGAAGTGATAGCCACTAGAAAAACAGTTTTCCAAGTTAGAAACTTGAGATCTGCTGAAGACAGAGGCTCAAAGGGGGGTTGCATTAACTGAGCAATGCAAACATTCAGGTCCCAGGCAGGAGCTGGTTCCCGAAAAGGAGGGTTAGTGTGAAGTAACCCCTTAAAAAACTTGGAAAACACAGGATGAGAGGAAAGAGAAGCAGGCTTCCCTGCTGATACAAAAGCAGAGACAGCTGCCAGATGAACCTTTAAGGTAGCTGGCCTAAGGCCTAAGGAATTTAAATGGACCAAATAGTCCAGTAAAATGGGCAAATCAGCAGATTCTGGGACAATTTGTTTCTCAGAACACCAGATGGAAAACCTCTTCCACTTAGAATTGGAAGTGGTCCTAGTGGAAGGCTTCCTTGAAACCTTTAAAATATCCAGGACACCTTGGGAAAGGTGTAAATCAGCAAATTCTAACTCCTCAAGAGCCAAGCCTTGAGATGGAGGGATTTGAGGTCCGGATACCACACTCTCCCCTGTGAAGAGGCCAGCAAGTCGTGGACTCTGGGCAAGCTCAGGGCAGGGTGGACTGTCAGGGACAGAATCAGAGGGTACCAGGGCTGTCTGGCCCAATCTGGAGCAATCAGAATCACTTTGCAGGGCTGAGATCTGATTTTTACTAATACCCTGAAGAGAAGAGGGAAGGGGGGAAAGGCATATAGGAACTTCCCCTTCCAATCCAACAGAAAGGCGTCCAGAGGACTGAGCCCAGCACTGGAGGCCTGCAACAAAATAGAGGAAGTTGGTGGTTGTCTGGGGCTGCGAAAAGATCTATCTGAGGGGTGCCCCATCTGGCAAAGACCGACCCCAGCACCTGAGGATTCAGAGCCCATTCGTGATGGCCCTGAGAAATCCTGCTGAGGGCATCCGCCAGGACATTGTCCTTCCCTGGAAGGTGAACTGCTATCAGGGAGGTGTTCAGGGAGTAAGCCAGAGACCACAACTTCATTGCTTCGGTGCACAAGGCTGATGACCGAGTGCCCCCTTGCTTGTTGATGTACCACATTGTTGTGGTGTTGTCTGTCCTGACTTGAACTACTTTGTTCTGGACAGAAGCTGAAAAAACCTGAAGAGCTAAAAAGACAGCTCTGAGTTCCAAAAGATTGATGTGGAGCAGAGATTCCTGAGGGGACCACACTCCCTGAGTGGAAAGGTCGCCCAAGTGAGCCCCCCACCCTAGCAGGGAGGCATCCGTGGTGAGGGTAAGGGAGTTGGAAATGGGAATGAAGGGAACCCCTTGTGTTAGATTGCTTTGATCCTGCCACCACTGGAGAGCCAGGATCAAAGTTTGGGTCACTGGGACTAATTTGGTAAGAGGGTCCCTCCTTTGAGACCAATAGGCCCTCAAATGGAACTGAATGTCCCTCATCTGGAATCTTGCTCCTTGCACAACAGCTGTGGAAGCACCATGTGCCCTAGGAGTTGCAGAAATGCCTTGCTGGTCGAGAGACCCGCGGGGTAAAGGAGGATGCCAGGGCAATGAGTCTGTCTACCCCTTTCCGAGGGAGAAATGCCCTGGCTAACTTTGTGTTCAATTCTGCACCTATGAAAGTTAGTACCTGAACTGGTTCCAGAACTGACTTTGGTAAATTCAGCAGGAATCCCAGGGAAGTGAGAAGCTGCTGGGTGACTTGCAAGTGGGATTTTACCTGATCTGGAGACTGACCACTATGAGCCAGTCGTCCAGGTAGGAAACACAGCAACCCCTTGCCTTCTTAAATGAGCCACTACCACAGCTAGACATTTTGTGAATACCCTTGGAGCAGAGGTAAGCCCGAAGGGCAGTGCTCTGAACTGGTAGTGGCCTGAGGGCAGTTCGAACCTGAGGTACTTTCGGTGAGAAGGCCTGATCAGGACATGAAATAGGCATCCTTGAGATCCAGGAAGCTAGCCAGTCCCCTGGCCTCAGGGAAAGCAAAATCATTGCCAGAGTTAACATTTTGAACTTTGGTTTCAAAAGATGCTTGTTCAGGTACCTTAAATCTAGAATGGGCCGCCATTCTCATGTCTTTTTTAGGGTAAGAAAGTATCTTGAGTACAGCCCCTTGCCCTGGTGGCAAGGAGGGACCCTTTCCACTGCTTTGCAGTCTAGAAGAGAAGAAACCTCTGCTTCCAAAGCAAGGGCTTCTGAAGGATTTGCAGGTGGAAAATGTCTGGCTCTCATCTTTGGAAACTGTTTGAAGCTGAGAACCAGCCTGGCTTACTACCTCCAGAACCCATCTGTCCGAAGTTAGGGACAGCCAGTTCTGGCTGAAATAAGCCAACCTGCCCCCCAACGGTACAGGAGAATCGGCCCTGGGCACCCCATCAGGGTGCCTGCTTGGCAGCAGCCTTAGGCTGAGGGGAAGGGGACAGTTTACTTGTGCCCCGTCTACCTCTGCCTCTGAAGAAACCCCTCTGTGCAAATGCAGAGGAGGCTTGAGATTGGTAAAAGGCCTGTGGAAAGGCCTGCCCCTACCTCTGGGAGCGTGCCTTTGTGGAGTGGCATGCCTCTCCTTGGCCTGGGCACTTTTGTAGGTAGTTCTGTATTCATCCATCTTTTCATATAATTTTCTGTTTGTTCCCAAACAGAGAATTTCCCACTACAGGAAAATCCATAGCCTTTGACTGGGTATCTTGGGACAGATTAGTGCATCTGAGCCATGCCAACTCTAGGAAAGCTACAGAAGTGGCCATGACCTAGAGGAAACATCATTAACATCAACAGCAGTATGAAATTGAACTTTAGAGGCTTCAATGCCATCAGCAGCCACCTGTTCCAACTCACTAGCCAGCTGGCCATGGGCCTGCTTGGCTAACTGCAATACTGTGTCCCATCTAGATTTCTGATATCTAGCCACATAAGCCATATAATTTACCTGCCTGAGTCCCAAAGAAGCTGCCATATATTGTTTTTTCGCCATGGCATCAATCTTCCTGGAATCCTTATCAGGAGGATGTGAGGCTAGGGGAATATTAGCATTGTCACAGGCTGCAGCTTGTACCACACCTACATGACTACACTGCTCAGTGAGGAAGTCTGTATCAGGGCCTGACAAAGTATACCTTCTGTCCATTTTTTTATCTACAGGAGGGACAGAATGAGGATTTTTTAAAATCTTTGTTGTTTGCTTCCTAAATGACTTATGCAAAGGAATAGACAACCTCCTAGACTCTGGTATAGCCATCATTTCTACATAATCAGACTCCTCTTGCTCATCCACAGCCTCTTCTAAAGGAAGCTGGAGGTTTCTGCAACTTTTATAAAACATAAAATGAGAAGGGACTCAGACAGCATAGGGGAGATTCTAAAGGTCTGTCTGGAGAAATGTCCGGTTCAATGGGCACGTCCAGACCCTCCCAGCCACATATATAATGATCAAATTCCTCCTCCCCCTCCTGTGGTTCATAAAACTCCTCAACATCATACTCTTGAACCACTGAAACCGAACTGGAACCAACCTTTTGCTAGCTGTTGGTGGTTCGACAGGTCCCTGAGACAGTGACTGGACAATCTGTATGGCTTTAGCTATCTCTGCAGCAGTTGGAGAGACAATTTTGGACTCCAGACCTGCTGATTTCTTTGTCTTTTTTACTGGGACTGGTTCCTCTGAACCAGCCTTCCTTTTGGCCGAGGAAGTCTCGCCCTGGTCAGAGGGCACTCCCTCTGGTCCAGTGGGTGCTGGACCGGGCTGGCCATCCGGGTCAAGCGGACCTTTGGCCTCTCGTTCCTGAGCGGCCCAATCTCTTCTCCAGGGTGGCTGCAGGAAATTTTTACACACCTGGCAGTCTGACAGGAGGTGGTCAGCCCAGACAATAAACACAAGTGGTGTGGTGGGTCAGCCCTGGCAAAGGCTTCCCACAGACATCACAGTGTTGAAACCCAGTGGGCCAGTTTTTCTTTTGGTTTCTCAGACATAATGCCAGCCTATCCAAAAACTTGCCCTTTTGATGGCAGTGCCAGGCAAGACACCTTATCGGTTCCTAACCGTGTCACGGGTATTTGAAAAAAAACCCAAAAGTATAGGTTTTTTTAGAACCGACAAGAACCGGGAACCGCACTCTAAAAAGCCCAAAATATGAATAGAAATGCTTATTTTAGCAAACCGATCGGTTCAAAACCTAACCGATAATTAATTTTCCACACAGACTTTAAATCCTGTACTTACGGTTTACCAGCTTTGAACCGAAATGCGGTAAAATAAATACTTTTTGGCGGTTCAAATGAACCAAAAATACTCGCTTGAACCGAGAAATGAACCGAGCTGAAGGTGCTGATCTCTGGAGCGACTATTCAGTGAAGCGGAGTAAAGAATCTGACAGTTTCATTCGAAACTTGCCAGATAGAGCTTTGGCATAGCGCTCTCGCGCTTTAGAACTCCAGTCTCCCTGGAGTTAACTGTTTCCTCTCCGGGGCAGTTCAAGTGCTGTGGCTAACTGCCTTAAGTCATAATATAGCAAGACTTCATGGTGTTTGAATGACAGGAACTTAGTTTGATATTATAAAAACAAACTATTTGGTTCCTTCACAAAACATATTGTGAGGCCTTCTTGTTATTTTATGAGATCTGGAAATCTGTTTTAGTAACTTTTTTTCTGTAACTATTTCAGAATCATGTCTCCCACCCCTTCCCCCACCAAATCTCCATTCATTAGCGGTACTTCCACTGACTACACAGACAACTGGTACTAGGAGAATGTTAACTTTTATATATGTCCCAATTATGTCTGATCTTCGCAATTTTAGTATTACAGTAATTTAGGAAAACTGTCATATACAGTATAGTGCATGAATGCTTTAGTCCTAAAATCAGGATTTAAAATGGGTCTCAACGCCACTCATCCCCAGAAGAAGAGCTACTGAAGCACAGCTTGAAGCGCTGGTATATGAGACACTGTACCTGTTCCCTTATTTCAGGATGCTGGAGCTGCTATTAGCCAAAACAAGGCCAATAAAAAGCATTCTACACTTCACAGCTTCAGCTGTACCATTGGTCTCCACTGGTGCACTGTTGTATGCTGTTGTACTTCATATGTGGGCTGGCTGCCTCTTTCACTGCACCAAGCACGTACAGTATGTGAGCAAAGAGAATCTGCCGGTAGATAAGGACCACTTGGCCCACCCAGTCTGCCCATTTTTCCTCAGACCTTGTGATCTCTGGCTCCCCTCCCCCCCAAATTCCTTTCCACTAAGATTCCCTTAACCCTATCCCATGCATTCTTAAACCCCACCACTGATTTCACCCATACTACCTCTGCTGGAAGGCTGTTCCAGGAGCCCACCATTCTTTCTGTGAAGAAGTACTTCCTCACTTCTCTCCTGAATCTCCCTCCTCCAGCTTCACAGCATGTCCCCTTGTTCTGAGCATCTTTTCGTTTGTTTTGTTTGCATGTAGTGAAACGCATACTGTGAACAACTGCTCAACTGATGTCACTGGTTCCAGAAAATATCAGTAATGGAATACCTGGCAGGGGGAAAAGCTGCATTGACAGAGGGACACTAAAGAAGGCAAACACAAGATCTTAACACAAACAAAACAACCCATACAGTACGGAGATTAAGGAGGCAAGATTTATGTTCTCTTTAAATGCAGAACTGCTGTGATTGGCACAACATTTACTATGGCTTTTGGAGGCATATTTAGATTCTGTCAAAGCTTACATGGCCCGATAGGCTTAGGTATACTGACCTAAGTGAGCATCGAGATGTAAACTTAAGAGACTTTGGTTTGAATCCCAGGTGCCACTTACTTGGTGCAACTCTGACCAATTAACTTATCCACCACCCTGTGCTTTATTTACCACTCTGTGACTTATTTACTAAAAATTCACCCACTGAGATAGCCTTGTGAGATGGATCATATTTTTGTAAGCGTCCCAGAGAAGCAGCAGGCAGCAAATTAAGTTTCATGTGTAATGCAAGACACTACATACATTGATAAATAGAATAATTTATAGAGTTCCAAACAAAGAAAATTATGGCAGAAAAAGACTCGAAGTCCATCCAGTCTGCCCTAAGTTGCTACCTACTGCCGCACAGACCTGCCTCCTGGCAGGGTCGATCTATCCACCCTCACTCTCTCATTTTATTTTATTTGTTTAATAAGATGACACACTGAGCCAAAGGACCTTTTTCAGGTGTGGCCCAGAGCCACAGTACAAAGCAGCTACAGTTGGAAACACAATTTACAATTACAAATATATGCAATACAATAAATTACATCTTGCAACATACATGAAATACTTTAAGATAAGAGTAAGCCCCAGTCACTTGATTCTGTCACAACCAGCCTTAAAACCCCACAGTCCCCACCTTCCCCAACCCCTTCTGCAACCCATTCCACTAGTCCACCACACTCCCTCAGTCAGATCTGTGCTGGAGGGACTGTAAGTAGCAGGGGTCTCCCACTTATATTTTTGGGGGTTGCCCACACCTTCAATCTTATTGGAAGATGGTAACAGATGTGGTGGGTCAGATTTTAGGAACTGCAGTTCCATCCCACTTTCAAATTTGGATCCTGGGGTTACCCTCTCCTGAGGTCCGAGGCAAGGGGACCAAGTATTTATTTTTCAACCTGGTGGCGGCTGCACTTAACACGCTTATGCAGATGTGGCTGACTCTAACCGTCCCGTCAGAGGAGCTATGACTCAGAAATTGTCAAAGAATTCTGGTCATGGAGCAGGTGGCACCCTTCCTATGGGTACAAGGAGAATGGTTCCAAAGTCGTAGGCTTCCTTTTTTCCATTTCCTAGCAGAAAAAGAGAGTAGGAATGTTTTGCAGATCCTGGCTCACTTCAGTTAGGTCTATCATTCCGGCAGTTAGGTTTGTCATTTCCTCAGTCTATGGTAATTCAACTTTAGTGTATCGGTGGGACGACCTCACACTGGGTTGACCCCGGAGCTCTTCTTTTTACTGCTGTTTTCTGAGACACTCTGTATTATAGTCTTAATTTTTGGTTGAATGACTCGCTCTGTTTAACTTTGCTTTTGGCAACAAATTGTTATTGATGTTGGCGCTTTGTATAGGGTTCATCTGGTGTCAGTTCATGATTTGTTCTTCTCTATGTCGGACCTTGAGTGAGCACTGTTTGTACTGGATGGTGTTTAAAACGTTAATAAAGTTTGATTTTAAAAAATCCACCACTCCCTCTATGCAGAAGAGCTATCCAATGTCCTTCTTAAACCTCCCACCTGCCAGTCTCTAATCATGCTCCACAGTTACCATATTTTCTTACCAAGTGAACAGGTCCTGGTTTTCCACTCTGTTGATGTCCCTTAGAAACGTGTACATTTCTGTCACATTCATCTCTCCGTTTAGTCTCCAGCATGTACATGTTGAGGTGTTTCAGCCATTCCTTATACATCAGCCCTAGTTCACACTGGATCACCCTGATGGCCCTCCAATGTACCATCTCCAGCCTGTCCCTGCTCTTCTTTACTTGTGCGTTACAGAACTCGGCACAGTTCTCCACAGGAGACCTCACCAGGGTCTCATAGAGGGGCAAGATCACCTCGTTTCATCTGCTGTTGAAGCCCCTACCTATACAGTCCTGTATCCTTTTTGCCTTGCTGTATGCCGTTGCACTGCCCTGAAACTCTGAGACCACTGCTGATACTGACCCAGAAATCAACCTCTCCTCCACCACCATCTCAACTATTCTCACCCCTCCCATCTGAAACTAAGTAACTGGATTTCTCCTTCCAAGGAGGTTATGTCTGTTAGGTTATGTAGTAGGTAAATTGTTGACCTACAGTATATTACTTTGTAATGGCACCCTGGGCATACAGGGAAGGGTGCCAGAAATACTTTATACATCTTGGCATTAAAACTTAAAATGCCATATTCTGGACTACTTTTCCAGCCTTGCCAAGTCTTTCATCGTATCCAGACACCCTCTGCTCTGTCTACCGTACCACTCAGTTTTATGCCATCTGCAAAGAAACTCATCTTGTCCTGTTCATTGTCACTAATGGACATGTTGAACTGGGCAGGTCCTAGGACTGTTCCTTGCGACACCCCACTAGTGACCCCCTAGCCCCCACATCCATCCCATTTATTATCACTCCCTGTTGTGCCCCCCCCCACAATTCCATATCCACTGTTAATCCATTCTCCAGTTTCAGATTCCCCAGTTTCTTCAGGAGCCCCCTGTGTGGTACAGACTCCAAGGCCTTGCTGAAATCAAGGCATCACATCAACAGCCTGCCCCCTGTCCACCACCCTGGTGACCCAGACAAAGAAATCAGGTTACGCGTAGCATGACAGTCCTGCCACAAACCCATGCTGTTTACTGTCCTGCAATCCAGCCTCTTCTAAGTACTCCACTATTTGCCCCTTTATCATGGTCTCCATGAGTTTACCAATAACTGATTTTTGACTAACAGGACTAGAGTATCCAGGGCTCTCCTAACCACCACTGTAAGTGGTGCATCAGCTGCCATTCTCTAATCCCCTGGTAATGCACCAGTCTCCAGGGAGCATTTAAACAAGTCTGTCAGTAGTGCAAACAATTCCAGTCCCAGTTCTCTCAAGATCCTCAGGTGTCAGCCCAGTGGTGCTGAGGCGCTGAACACCACACCTCGCTTCACGACAGCAACCCGGGTTCGGATGCGGACTCGGGTCATCGGGGGTCGGAGGACTGAGCATCCCAGGGACTGCTCTCCTCCTCCAGGGAGGGTGGGAAGGGATCTCTGCAGGCATACTGGCTCCTGGCGGTGGTTAGGGGGTAGTGATGCTCATGGAGCAAAGGAAGGGGTGGCGCGGGTGGATGTGTGGCACACAGAAGTGCATGCTGCACCCTCCTTGGTGTCCCTGCACACCTGCGCTGTGGGGGTTGGGGGGAGTAACTAAGAAAAATCCTCGCTGAATCCTCCGGCGCTCGTGATGGTCCACTACAACGCTGCATGGAACGCTTCAGGAGCTCCCTCTGGCTCTGACCCCATGGTCTTCCATGACATCGTGATGCAGCCTAAAGAGAGGGAGATGGAAGGAGGTCGAATTCTCTGGCACAGCTCCCGGTGTAGGAGCTGCCAGCAGACCAGATTGGGGGACCATACAGACCACCCCAGTCGAGGAAGTAGGCAAGATAAACAAAGAAATTAGAAGATCCTCAGATGCAAGCTATCGGGACCCGATGCCTTAACTACCCTGAGTGCTACAGGTCCTTACCTCACCTTATCCTCTTGTGATTTAAACAAGCTGCATCCCTCTCACTCCCCTCAAGGATGCTTTCACATCACTTTCTCACAGAAGCCACCCTTTGCTACTATAAGTACAGAACAGACATAGCTGTTCAAAAGATCTGTTTTCTGCCCTTTCGTTTTCCACCCATCCTTTCCCTTCTTTTTCAGCCTGATAATCCCCCCATTCAATTTCTTTTTTATCTCCTGATGCAGCTAAAAACCCTTTTTCTTGACCCCTTCTGCACTTCTTAATTTAGTGTCTGCCTTTGCTCTATTGACAACACTTAATTGCATTTTTTTTTATTTCCTTTGATATTCCTCTCAGTTTTCCTAACTTTAACCCTCGCCCCCATATTTCCTGAAGGCCGTCCTTCTGACCCTCACAGCATCCCCCACCTCCCTGAAGAGAAAGAGCTGTGACAGATGCTGCTGGTATAAATGTATATACAATTCAACCCAATCCCTCTCTAATTGACCTCTGCTCACCTAACGGCAGTGACATTCTCTCCCCTTCCTCTACTGGATGGGGAAGTGCTTTGGGATACAGTTTTTAAAATTAACAGGCAGGGAAAAATGCATCAATAAGGGACCTTTATAAATAAATATCCATTTTTATTCTTTATTTATAAAACACAATAAGCATGTTTCCCCAGTGTTTTCTAAATCTTGTAACTCACAAATTGGAACGTTGAGAAAATACAGGTTACTCACCTGTAACAGGAGTTCTAGGAATGGTATATGTTGTTCATCCACACTCATTGGCAGGTATCCTTGCCGCTTTAAATCTTGCCAGAAGGTCTTCAAGCTTGCTCCTCCCACCCACCCGGGTGGTATAACTCGGCTCCGCCCCATGGCCTTAGATCTGGCCCGCTGGAAGCTCAGGGTTGTGCCAGCCGAGGTTGGAGAGTCAGGGATGAACAACATATACCATTCCTAGAACTCCTGTTACAGGTGAGTAACCTGTATTTCTAGGGACATGGATATGTTGTTCATCCACACTCATTGGCAGACTCCTAGCAGTTCTCCGGGAGGAGGGAGGCAAGACGCACACCCCCAATACTTACTTGGGAAAGAGAGACTGGAGAACAGAGGCCCCAAAACCAGCATCCCGGCGTGACTCAAGGTCGATGTGGTAATGGGTAATGAAGGTGTTTGCTGACTTCCAGGTAGCAGCCCTGCAGATTTCCTGGATAGGGACGTCCCTGGAAGCAGCCACCGTTGCAGCAGTATGGCGGGTAGAATGAGCTCTTATCCCTCTGGGAGGCTCCATGCCCGCCAACTTATAGCAGAGATCTATGCAGGAAGTGACCCACCTGCTTATCGTCCGCTTGGCTGGAGGTCTGCCAGATGCGGCTTCAGTGTAGGTGACAAACAGCTGGCGAACCTCTCCCCGAATTTCAGCGTGCGCTCTTTGTAATGGTAGCCCTTCTGAGGTCCAAGTATGGAGCCTATGGCTCGACCTCCGAGGTGTGATTGGGGTAGAACACCGCAGAGTCAACACCTGGTTAAGGTGAAACTCCGACACCACCTTCGGAAGGAATTCGGTGGGGCGCAGGACAACCTTGTCCCTGTGGAAGACCAGGTAAGGAGACTCGATGGAAAGCGCCGGAGCTCTCCCATCCTTCTGGCTGACGTGATAGCCACCAAGAAGGCGGTCTTCCCGACAGGTGAGAGAGAGCACACCTGTGCATAGGTTCGAATAGGCTTGCCCATGAGCTTTGCCAATACCAGCAGTAGATCCCGGAGGTGGGGGTTCCCGCACTGGAGGGGAAATATGATCAAGGCCTTTGAAAAAGCGCCAGACCACCTTCTCCTGCGCCACCGACTGCTTCCCGGCCCGCGCCCGGTAAGCAGAGATGGCTGCCAGGTGCACCCTTAGGGTCGTCGACCTAAGCCCTTGATTAGAAAGGGACCATAAATAGTCCAAGATGCTTGCCAAGGAACAGGAGGAAGGGTCCAAGCCCTTGCCCTGACACCAAATGGAAAACCTTTTCCATTTGAAGGCATAGCATTTTCTGGTCGACTCCTTACGGGACGCCTCAACTACATTGAGGACCTCGTCGGAAAGACCCAAGGCCTGGAACTCTACAGCTCAGGAACCAGGCCGTCAGGTGCAGAGATTGAAGGTCCGGATGGAAGACCTTCCCTGATTGACTGAGAGCAGGTCCGGGCGAGCTGGAAGCTGCCGCGGAGTCCTGGAGCTGAGACTGAGGAGATCTGGGTACCAGAACTGGCGAGGCCAGTCTGGGGCTATCAGAATCACCTGCGCCTTGTCCCTCCTCGCCTTGAGAAGCACCTTGTGGATCAAGGGAAATGGGGGAAAGGCGTAAAAGAGGCCCGGGGTCCACTGCCTCGAGAAGGCATCCCCCTGCAGCGAGCCCTGCTGAGGGGGGCGGGCATGGAACAGTCTCAGCTTCGCGTTCTCCCTGGAGGCGAACAGGTCCACCTGAGGTGTGCCCCAATGGGAGAACAGATGCTGTACTACCTCCGGCAGGAGAGACCACCTGGGATGCAGCTCCTATCCGGCTCAGGGCATCGGCCAGGGTGTTGGAGGCTCCTGCCACATGAATGGCTAGGAGATCCGCCTCCAGGCTGCGCACGAGTGACCAAATGCGGAGAGCTTCCTTGCATAGAAGCATGGAGCGCGTCCCACCCTAGCGGTTTAGATAGAACATGGTCGTGGTATTGTCCGTCTGGACTCGGACCACTTGACCCCGGAGGAACGGAGCAAAGGCGGTGAGAGCTAGGCGGACCGCTCGGAGCTCCAGCAGGTTGATGTGGCATCGGGACTCCCGCGGGAACCAGAGGCCATGAGCCTGGTGTTCCCCCAGATGGGCACCCCAACCCATCAGAGAGGCATCGGTCGACAGAGAGACCGTCGGCTCGGGCGGACGAACAGGATGCCCTCCTGCAAATGATCTGGAACGTCCACCACTGGAGAGCGTTCCACATCCCTGTGTCACCGACACAAGCTGGTCCAAAGGATCGCAGCGCCAGGACCACTGGCTGGCCAGTCCCACTGAAGGGACGCATGTTCCAGCGGGCCCAACGGACCACGCTGGTGCAGGCCGCCATGAGACCCAGGAGGCGCAGGAAGTCCCGTAGGGCAATGCCCAACCAGAAATGATCGGGCAAAGAGGAAAGAACCCGGCCCTGTCCGCCGGAGCGCCGCCTGGCTCGAAGAGAGTCGAGCTGCGCCGATGAATAGAATCACCTGCTTTGGCTCGAGTTCCCGACTTGGCCTCGTTGATAAGGAGGCCCAGTTGAGAGCAGACCTGGAGGGCCAGATCTCTGGACCACTCCGCCTCCTTCCTGGAGGGAGCTGCTATCAGCCAGTCGTCCAGGTAAGGTACAACCCCTGGCTTGCCAGAATGCTGTCACCACTGCCATGCATTTGGTGAAGACCCTGGGAGCTGGAGACAAGCCGAAGGGCATGGCTTGGAACTCGAAAGGGATCCTTCCGCCGAAGCGAAGGAATCTCTGGTGAGACGGACGGATAGGACGTGAAAAAACGTCCTGCAAGTCCAGAGACAGAACCACACGCGCGTCCAAGGATGGTATTATCTGAGCCAGAGTGACCATCCTGAAGGTTCGAGACCTTAGGAACTTGTTTAGGTCGGGTAGAGAATGGGCGCCAGCCCCGTCCTGCTTCGAACCAGGAAGTACCTGGACACAAACCCTGGGTCTGAAGGAGGGTCCGCCACCTCTCTTATCACCTCCTTCTGGAGGAGGAGAGCGATGTCGGCTCGACGAGCCGCCAGTGAGGCTGGGGACCAGCCCCCGAGGGCGGCTCTGAAGGGTGGTGCCTGCTCAATTCCAGAGGCAGGCCTCTTCCCACCACCTCCAAGACCCACCTGTCCGTGGTAACAGCGGACCAGGCGGAACGGAAGTGCGGAGCCGTCCCCCGGGGGACCCAGAGGTAGGTGGCGGGGATGGGGGCGACACCCCTCAGCCCGTCACTGGGCAGGCTTGGAGGAGGGACCGGCCGAGGGACCTCCTGGGCCTTTCCTTCCCTGCCTCCTGTTAGAGGAAGCCGGCGGCTTGGGTTTGGGATGCCAAGGCCGAGCCTGCTGGCCCTGACGTTGCTGGGCCGGGCGCGCCGGGGGCACAGAAGGACGAAAGGGCTTAGGCTGTGGTTTGCGGCCTTTGTCCTTCTGAGCGGAAGAGACCGAGTCCAAGGTAGCATTGGACTTCTCGATCCTCTGCAGGTGACCTTCCACCCCAGGGCCGAAGAGGTCAGTCCCCAAAAAGGGAACATCCGCCAACTTGTGCTGGGTATCCGAAGTAAAGGTGGATATCCTCAGCCAAGCCCGCCGACGCATAGCCACTGCGGCCGCCACCGATCTGGCACATGAGTCCCTATATCCAAAGCAGTCTGGAGCTGCTGTTTGGCCACTGCCCTGCCCTGGTCCCCTCAGCTTAACCGTAGTCTGCAGATCGGGGAAGATGAGGGATGACCTCATCCAGGAGCCCAACAGGGCATGAGAAAAATGTGCCATGAGGACGGCGAACTGGCCTGACGAGCCGAGAGAGGACACAGCGTGAGACTTTTCGCCCGACATAGTCCAATTTCTTGGACTCCTTGTCAGGAGGTTTGTCCACATCCTGCGCAGCGCGCGCCGGAAAACGCTGTCGTAACCAACCCCAGCAGAGGGTGTTCCAAACCGGACAAGGAACCGGTAGGGACCGATACTTCTGGCCATCCTGGCCAAGGCGCAGGCAGGAAGCAGGCGCTGCCAAAGCTCCAGTGCGGACCCACTAGGCCCCGCCACCGGAAAGGCCTCGCCGGAGAATCCCTCGGTCCAGAATCTCCGTGAGGGGATACCTGGCCCGCTTGGAACGGGTTCGAGCTCCATCCCGTGGACCCGAGATGAGCCGAAGCAGTCCTAGGAAGGACGACGGCTATCGCCCATTGACTGACCTCCTGAAGACTCCAAGTCCAGTCGCTTGGAGAAAAGGAGGAATCATCTTCGGACTCGGAAGAGTCCTCGAAGAGCTGCCTCTGGCCTGAGCCACCCTTCACCTGCCGAGGTCGGTCGGGAGTGAGGGTAACTGACAGCCGATGGGTAGACCCTTAGCCGACCGAGAATCCTTGGTCGGAGCCCCAATGGTGGCTGTGGGCGGAGGTTCCACCGAATCGGTGGAGCAGCTGGTTTGGCGAACAACCAGCCTGGGTATAGGCTCCTCGGATAAGTCGAGGGTTGTGTCGGCCGCTCGGTGACAACCACTTAATGGCGGGGAAGGCGGCGGGTCGGCCTCGGCCAGGAGCTGTTGCAACATAAGGTCTCGTATCGTCGGCGTAATTTACGCGAAGCCTCCCTCATCTGAGGACGGCGGCGCCCGCTACATGATGCAGACCGAGACCGCCTATGACGGTGGGATCGGCTGGACCGCGAAGAGGTCCGAGACCGAGAGTCCCGGAATTTCCGAGGTCGGTGCGGGGAGGTGTCGGCCGGAACCGGCACTCCCTTCGGCTCGGATGGTCCATCCGAGGGCTCCGGAACCGGAGGCACAGGCGAGCCCACGGGATCCTCAACTCCTCCCGGGGAACCGGGGAGAGGGAATCGGCTGCTAAAGGTGACAGTCCAGCGGGTCGAGAAAATCTCGACTTCGTCGGTGGGAGTCTCGGTCAACTGACCTGACGGGGACACCGTGAGGCCAGTGGCCGAAGCCGAGCGGTCGACCGAAGCCGACGGTCGATGACTCGGGGAGAGGGACCTTTCCCGCTCCCAAGAGCGTCGACGGAGGGACTTACCCTGTCCTTCTTTTTGGACCGAGAATAAGGTCCAGCAGACGTAGGCCCTTCTCCCTTAGTGGAGAGGGACAGACAAAGCTCCTTAAAAGAAGCCATGTAGGAAGAACCCAGAGAGAGCGGGATAAATGCCGCGGCCGAGGAAGATACGGCCCGCGCCGCCTCCTCTTCGAGGGCGATCATCCGCTCGAGCTGATCCGCCGAGCCCCGCCCATGGAAACCCCAACCGGGCCTCCTTGGACTTCACCGAGGGAACGCTCTCGGGACGGCCCAGTTGCACCGGGCAGCACGGTCTTCTCGAGGACGAGGCCGAGAAAGATGAGCACAGGTCGCAAGCCTGCGGGTCGTGCTCAAGGCCTAAGCAGTGACACACGTGAGTGTGGATCCGTCCGAGACATCTTCTGCCCGCATGGGCATCTCCCAAACCGGAGTCGATCTGTCCATCACAGCGCGAGGATCGAAGACTGAAGTCTTTTGCAAAATTTATTTTAAATCCATAAACGGAGAAATAGGAACCAGTCTCAAACGCAAAGCGTTAAGGAGGGAACCTGAGCTTCCAAGCGGTAAGGAAGATCTGGCGTCATGGGGCGGAGCCGAGAGTTATACCACCCGGGTGGGTGGGAGGAGCAAGCTTGAAGACCTTCCGGCAAGATTTAAAGCGGCAAGGATACCTGCCAATGAGTGTGGATGAACAACATATCCATGTCCCTAGAAATATAAGTTACTCACCAGTAACCATAGTTCTACTAGTGGTACACAAGTTCACAGCCATACACTAGTAGTTAGTTGGAGACAGCTGAATCACTGGATGCTTTCAAGCTAAGCTCCTTCCACAACACATGATAGCATCCTTTTGCTCTGCCCCATTGATGTCAGATACGCTGGAAGCATGGATCCATGTGAGTCACCTGCCAGGGGAATTTGGGTGGGTTGTGAGGATGCAAACTGTACACCAACAGTGGAACTACAGTTACAGGTGAGTAACCTATATTTCTACTATCATAAATACAGTTCACTATCCACACACTGGCAGAATCCTAGCAGTACTTCAGGAGAAAGGGCAAGACCCACATCCATATTTGGCGAACAGAGACCGGAGGACTGAGGCCCCGAAAGCAGCACTGTGATGACTCAGCACATCAATACTGTTCTGGAAGATGAAAGTGTGTGCATTAGCACACAGCCACAGAGGTAATGGTATAGCATGTTGAATGAGCCCTCAGCCCTTGGGCAACTCTTTATCAGCCAACGAATAGCAGAGGTCGATGCAGGATATGATCCACCTGGCAATCGTTTGCTTTGATGCCAGTCTGCTAGATGTGGCTTACATGTATGTGACAAACAGCCTGAAACCCTCACCAAACTCCCACTGTGTGCTCCTTAGGACAGTGCACTGCGCAGGTCCAAGGTGTGAAGCCTGCGACTGGCATCCAGGGTTGGGTTATTAAAATAAACCGGGAGGTTAATCACCAGATTAAGGTAGAACTCCAACACAACCTTTAGGATGAATTTCATCTGCAGGTAAAGGACAACCTTGTCCTTGTGGAACACCAGACAGGGAGAATCAACCAAGAGAACTTACAATTCAATTATCCTTCTCCAACAGAGATGTGCCCCTGGGAGAACAGGTGGTATACCATATCTTGATGCAAGGACCACTTATGCAACAGCTCTTTGACCCAGCTGAGAGTGTCCACCAGCCAGTTGTCCTCTCCCAGGAGATGGGCCTGCATAAGTGAGTCCCGTCCTGTCCATTCAGGTAGAACATGGTGGTCGTGTTGTCTGTCTGGACCTGACCCTGAATCAATGGGGTACATTCTGCCAAAGCCAGATGCACTGCAGAGAGCTCCAGCAGGTTGATGTAGCATCGGGTCTTCTAAGGTGACTACAACCTATGGACCTTGTAGTTTCCCACATGACCTCCCCACCCCACCAGAGATGCATCCATCATTAGGATGACGGATGGCCCCAGGCAGACAAAGGGAATTCCTTCCTCTGGGTTCTTGTGACACTGCCACCATGCAATGGCATCCCGCATCAGCTGGGTCACCGGGACTGGCTGGTCTAGATGACTGTGGCACTGAGGCCACTGGTGGCGGTACATTCGCCAGCATACCCAATGGACTGTGCTGGTTGACGCTGCCTTGTACCCCAACAGCCAGAGGAATTCCCAGGCTGGTGCAGCTGCCCAACTTGAAATGATCGAGCAAAGGACACATGATTGGATGCCCTGTCTGCAGAAAGGTGGGCCCTGGCCTAAGGGGAGTCCAGTTTAGACCCAATGAACTTTATCACCTGCCTGGGGGCGAGTTTAGACTCGGCCGGGTTGTCCAGAAGTCTCAAGTCTTAAAAGGTCTGGAGGGCCAGATCCCTTGACCACTCCATTGCTTCCCTGGAAACACCTTCTATGAGCCAGTTGTCCTAAGTACGGGCAATCACCGACTCCCCTGTGCTCGAGAAAGGCTGCCACCACTGCAAGGCTCTTGAAGACCCTCAGCACAGACACTGGACCAAAAAGAATGACTCTAAACTGGTACAATACCACTTCTACCCTGAACCAGAGGTAATGGTGATGGGACAGACAGACTGGAATGTGGAAGAATGAGTCCTGGAGGTCTAGGTAGTAGAACCACTCCCTTGGTCGAAGGATGGTATGATCTGTGTCAGTGTAAACATACGGCACTTCAGTTTTTGCATGAAATTTGTTCAGGTCATGCAATTCCAGTATTGGGCTAGTGCTCCATCTGCTTCAGCACCAGGAAGTACTGGAAGATGTATCCCTGCACAGAGAGGGCATCCAAATCTCATTCTGTGGCCTCACGTGACAGGAGCTGTGCAATCTTATTCCAAAGCACAGGCAGCTTGCCCTCAGGCACCCTGGACTCCCAGGGAGCCTGAGGTTGGAACAATGTGAGATTCTCGAAGGCCAAAAGCAACCCTTTGTCCACAACTTCTAGGCCCCACTTGTCCATAGTAACGGCAGACCACTGTGGCAAGAAGTAAAAAAAAGGCGGGCCCTGACCGGGCGCTGAGAGAGACTGGACGGGAGGGGGAATGGCACCTTGCGACCCATCAATCAGCAGTCTTGGAGGGGCTCCAGTCTGCTGTGCACCAGATGTACCCCACCCTCTTTCTTGCCCCGGCTACTGAACTTCTGTTTGAGGCACCAGTGCTGAAACTGCACCTGGTGGGGCAGCTGCTGAGCCTACTGTGGTTGGAACCCTTGTGGACGAAATAAATTTTTCTTGGTCTTAATTGGCTTAGGGTCCTTCAGGTAAGAAAGCCCTACAGAATTATCATCAGACATTTCCCCGTATTTGATGGATCCATTAGCAGATATGCAATTAATTAATGTGTTATTAACACCTTAACACCACATTTATACCCAATAAACACACTAAGCACTACCTTATGACAACCTTAACAACACGTAACAACCAACTTAATAACACATCATAACCACCACCTTAACACAAATTATGTATCACAGAAGCATTATGTGATGCTCCCAAAAAATCATGTCGCTTCTTTTAGTTGCACGTGAGGTACTCTTTTTCCATTTTATTTATTTCAGATTTGGTTTAATAACTTTGAGTCATGGACTTGTTTACAAAAGCTTCCAGGTCATACAGATACAATGAACAAACAGACAACAAATAAGTTACATAAGTTTCCAAGAATACATAATAAGTTTACAATGCAGGTTCCAGAGGGTGTAATTATAAGTATTTACAGTGGAGGATAGTAGCCCAGGAGGCAATGTCAGTGTGGGATCAAGGAACCATTTCATGAACAAGGCAGAATCTATCTTAGGCAGTAAACAGAGTAAGTGCAAGGTAAGAAGCGAGGACTAAGGAATCCAATGTGCAGTACTGAAGCAGCCAGAGTAGGCACTGTCAGGGTGTGTCATAGGGGAAGGAGAGTGTCTCATGCACTGTTCTGTTCTACCAGTCCTCTCGCTAGCGCTTCTCAGAAAGGGACCATTCTATAGCTTAAAAGGAAATTAAAAAATTGTTGCCTAATCTACAGTACTTTTATAAAGATGCTAGGAGGCCCTCTTATGGATATAAGCATCGCCTCTTGCTTCCTCAGGGCACCAGAAATGCTCACTTTTGGGTCGTAGTTCTGTCCCTGAGAATGTGCGAGGTGACACTCATACCCATAAGAGGCCCTCCTAGCATCCCTAAGAAGATATACAATCACCTAACTGCTAAGACATATAAAAATCATGCTCACAGACTTTCACAACTACAATACCTCAACTCCAATACACCTACAAATATGCCCTAACCTACACCTCTATCATTCACACAACACTCCACACACACACTCACCAGCCATATTCTTCGACGCTGCAGCTCCTCTCTCTCTCCTCTACAGCTAAGCCTTCCATGTTGCTACTGGCGCCTTCATGCTGCTGCTGATTCCCATGATGCTCTAGACTACAGAAACGGGTTTTTTTTCTCGCCGTTGCTCTGGATAGCCTCTCCTGATTGCAAAGAGCAGACAACCACCGCACCCAACTGCATAGAAACTTCACTCCAAAAGGCCTGTCTTTCTGAATTCCTAAAGGAACTTCTGCTCTCCTCATGCCCCATTTTACACAAGAACTGGAAACATGCACACGCTGTCACATAGCTCTGTATGCGCCTCACTACACTACGGCAAAAAAACTACAAAACGTGCACACGCATACCACTAAACTACAGAAAAATACTAGACTTCCAAAAAAACACTACAGCACAAAGCAAACCGAGAAATGAACACAAACCAAAACACTGACCAGATGCAATGTATAAACCATCTGAGGGCAAAGTCCAGCACACTCATGAAATATCCCCATCAAGGGGGGCAAATCAGCTCCTAGACTTCAGGCTCATGGGCTACTGAATTTACTATTCTTCCCTTGATAGGGATTTTCCTCATTTGCCATCACATGATCTCTTTCACATACTGTATAAAGGATTGTAATTCTGAAAATTTAAATAAATATAAATAAATATGCATGTAAGCAATACGTTCCAACAGGATGCGGGGTGTTGTGGGTTACCCATATAGTTAGGGTGCAGTGCGGCCCCAATGCTGCAGGCAAAGGGTCTTACAGTTTTTGGAACAGAGGTTATGCCCAACACTCCAGACCCTGAATGGTCTTACTGCACTTAGAAAATGGGTTTTTGCAGTATCAAAAAATTAAAAAGTATTATAAAACACTTTAAGAACTAGTTTTATATGTAAAAGATAGATATATAGATAGATAGGTAGATATACCGACAGACAGAAATGTATATTGACATTGACCAGTGCAGGTAAATCATTTATCTGACAAAGAAGAGATAAATGAAAAAGTGAAGACAAATTATTTTTTATTTTCACTTTTCTTCATTTATCTCACTTGGAACTCTGCTGTCAATCACAGTGCTTGCTAAATTATGTTCCCTTACATTCTAATTAAAAAACACCAGCAGATGAACCGTGTATTACCTTTGTTTTCACTCTACTTCTTTCACATTACACAGCAGTCCCCTCATCACTTTTCAACAATACAATATGACCCCCCCATAACACGCCTCTTTCCACTACGAAATCCTGTTGTTTTTCTACTTACACAGTCTCAGACCGCTCCATGTTTCCCACATGTACCTGACTCCCCTTCAAGAACACCTGACTCCACGCCATCACACAACACAAACGAATCGTGGTCACCATATAAACATAAAACTCCCAAACTGCTATTCTCCGGAGCCAGCCACCACTTCTGCACAGACGAGCTAATAGGATAACTGAAATGCTCCTCTGTCCCCCTCATTAACAGCCTCCACTATGTTCTCCTTGGAATGCCTCCAAGACACTCGCTCTACCAATCAGCTGCTTCATCACAGTGTCTCCATGTCATCCTCAGGGTGCCTTTTTGACAATGGCCACAGCACACGGGGGAAAGGCGCAAAGGCACCAGAACAAAAAAAATTGGACCTGTTCAAATATTTAACAAAAAATATTCAAAAAATAAAGACAAACACACAGTTCTAATACATTGCATAAATGCAATATGCAATGAGGACCTTGGGAGGCCAATGTTTTATCTACACTGGAGCTTTCTGACCTTGACCACATCACTCGTGAGGTTATCCGAGGTCAAGCAGCTCTTGTACCACAGAAACAGAAAAAAGGTGCTCCACCACAAGGATACTTGGTGGTGCTCCTGTACAAATAGACTATTTTAAATACAAAACAGTGTAGTAACCCACCTCCCCATAATTCTGTATGCACTATGTGCAGTATCTAAAACTATAAAAAACCAGCACTCTTGCCACAACACGTATCATACAGTTTATTACATGTACTGTCAGTGGCAAAACAAGAAATGAAACTTACATATTGTTAATTTTTATAGCTGGCAGACACACACATACACACCACAGGAGAGATAAATCAGATTTTGCAGTCCATCTGCAACAGCAGCTAAATCGGCCTGGAGAGACTGAATCAGTGGTGAGGTCTTCCTCGGGATTGTCCTTGTAATGCTTATCCTCTCCCCGTAGCCTCCTGTATAAAGGACAAAGGTACAGCTCCAAGCTACTGCCTCATAGGGATACACTCTTCAAAAGTAAAGAAGTATGTCTAGCCACATGCTGCCAACAGAATCTGTTAGAAAGTAACGAGGGATTCCACAGGGCCCATGCGGAAAAGAAAGACCACTCAGGGGAGGAGGTGGGCATTAAGGATGACAACCCCAAGGAAGACCCCACCACCATTCGCCAAGACTCCAGAGATCCAAATCCCTAATGATTTTGTCTTTTGCTGCTTGGGAGTGGGGAGTCAGGGTTGGAAACCCTAATGCCAAATTTCCATACTGTTGTTGCGTTAAGTTGAACCTTAAAGGGACACTGTCAACCCCCTTGGGTCTCAATGTGTCCTTAGTTTAAAAAAACATTTTATAACTGCCAACATTCAGTAAAGATTGTTGATGTAGCTGGTAGTTTGATTCCGACACTAATTTTCTTTAAAAAAGTGAAAAAAAAAAAAAAACCAGACCGCCCAACATCCTGGTGTTATCACACCAAAACAGGTTTGTTTAGATTCCTTGATCAACTCCAAACACATCTTTCCTGGACTTGGGAGTACCCACAAAACAGTCTATCCCTTCATGATGCAGTGGGAGTTTAGGAGGCTTCTTTCTTATGAGTGACTGCACTGTCTGGGTGTGTTTCTAATGCTCAGGAAGTATGCAGTAAGAACAGAACCAGGACTGTAAACAAAACAAAGTTGTTTATAAGTATACATTGCCATGCATTTCAGTTCTACTAAACAAGGAGACAGACAAAACAAACAGCAACATCAGTGAATTTTAGAGAGGGTAAGAAATCATAAAATGTGGGCTTTCAGCTAGAAATAATATGATGAAAAACAAGTTGACAGTGTCCCTTTAACCGGTGCATTAACAGTTTTTTTGCTAAGAATCTCCTTTCTTTTTGAGATGGTGAAATAGAAACATAGAAATTGTCGGCAGATAAGGACCACTAGGCACATCCAGTCTGGCATAAGCCCTATACCTGTGTGAAACAGTATCCTCATTCGCACAGGTCCAACAAATGCAGATATGCAGGGCCCTCGCCAACGAACACTCTGCCTGCCTACAGATGTCAAGAATTCATGGGGCTGTCTGGTGGGCTGCAGAAGGCCCTGTATTTGCAAGTGTCGTCAGATACAGACATACAAGGCAAAGAGTCCATCTCTCAGTCAATACACAGGGCCCTCTGCCAAGAGAAGAGTTGTCTTCACTATATGGTACCTGGGCAGTGCAGGCAACCCTGCACCTTTCCTTCCTAAGGGGGTGCCATATAACAGTGCCATCCGAGCCTCACCCCATACAGCTGGCTCACTGAGCTTGCCACTGAACTCAGTTCACCAGCATGGGAACACAAAATACTATGCGCTGGGGTAAAGGCTGGCACTATACAACTACACACAACATTTCTTAATCTTTTTTTTTTTTTAATTCTCACCCCAAATTTTCAAGACAGTCATTTTATGACTTCCCTTATAGACACAGAAACAGACATTTTTGGCATATTTATTTATTTGGAAAATGTTTCACCAGGAAAGACAACATGAGCTGTAAACAGCTTATTTCCAGAAGCGTCCTGGGTTGGGGGTACAAGAACTAGAAGAACAGGTAAACACATAGCAATAACAGAACAATACAAGTACAATTATTAAAACAAAACAGTGTAGTACAATTACAGAGCAGAAATAACCCAGACCAACCAGCCAAGGTAAACAAAACCATGTTTGGATATAATGTACACTGCAACAACCCAAAAGCAGGTGATCCAGTAGGGTAAAGGTTACAGCATGGATAACACATTTGAAATGCTAGAAGTAGTAGGCCGAGATGAGCACATGATTCGAAGTGCTATTGTATACCCAAGGGAGGGCAGTTATAAGACAAGGGGGTAGAAGGTGGGGGATGGAAGAGGGGGAGAGAGGTACAGCCAAGATCTAACCCTTCTGGATGCTGAGAACCCTGCAACTAGGACAGAACCAGGCAAAAAAGGGGGGGGGGAGCAGGGAGGTAGAGAAGAGAGGGGTGGAGGAACAGGAGGGGGAGGAGAGGGATACGGAAGTAGGGAGGTGGGCGGGCTATGGATTTGAAAGTGTGGGGAAGGGAGCAAGCCAATCTATACCCCTTCAGGATGCAGAGAACCCTGCAAGGGGTCAAGATTAGAAAGTGGGGGGAAGGAAGAGGGGTAGAAGAGAGGGAGCCAGGATCTACACCCCTTCAGGCTGACAGAGAACCCTGTAAGGGGAACAGGACCAGGCAGAAAAGGAGGAGAGAGAGAAGGGGGACAGGGAGGAAGAGGAGAAGTGGAATGTGGGGGGTGACCGGAGGGAGGAGAGGATAGGAATAGGGAGGCAGAAGAAAATAGAGGAAAACTAGGAATGGAAAAAGGGAGAGCATCAGGGAGGGGGGTAGTGGGAGGGGGCAAGACAGCAGCAGAATGTCGAAATAGCACAGTAGGTTGTGGTAGGGGTGGGAGATGGGGTATACTAGGTGGTAGCATGTGAGGAAGTAATCAGAGAAAGGGTTCAGTTAGAAGACAGGAGGTAAGTCAAGGATAGAGGAATAGGGGATAGTGCGCAAGGGTGTGGAGGGTTGCAAAAGAGGACTAGTAACATGTACAGTTAGGAGAACAGAAGTAAAGCAGAGCTAAAGGATAATGCGCCAGGGTTGGGAAGGTTGAAGTGGGGCTAAGAACAAGTGCAGTTAAGGGAATAGAAATTATGAAGGGCTAAGGAGATTGAAAATGGGGAAGAGGAACGTCTGATAGGAGGTGGCAGTGAGTTCCAAAGCTCTGGGAAGCGGTAGGAGAAAGCTTCTTGGCCTATGGAGGCAGAGCGACGAGGAATAGCTAGAGTGCATGCGTCAGTGGATCTGAGAGGGCGGGAGGAGGGAGGCTGGGCAGACAGTAAGGAGGAGAGGTAAGAGGGGAGAGTCTCAAACCAGAATTTAGAAGAGAACTTGGCGCAGTGAGACAGACGCCTGCACACATGGTAGGGGAAAGCTAGTGAACGATACATGGCACAGTGATGTGTGTGGGAGGGGGAATCAAGAGCAAAGCGACAGAAAGCAATGAAAAGAGTATCCAACTTGGTAAGGGAAGACTTAGGTGCAGCAGTGTAGACTATCTCGCAATAGTCAAAAATAAGGAGTATAATTTTTTGAACAAAATCATGCCTAACTGGTAGTGGTAAGGCACTAAGATTCCTATAAAGGGCGCAGAGCTTGGGACACAGTGTTTTCAGGATGGCATTGATAAGTTAAGGTGTTGGTCAAGCCAGACATCCAGGTATCTGAAAGAGGTGGTGTCCTCTAGTGTTGTCCCTTCAAGGATGTGGAAGGAGGGAAGGGAGGGGAACCTAGAGTCTCTCTGCCTAGTGCCAAAGGTCATGGAGACTGTCTCTTGGCGTTGAGGAAGAGCTGATGCAAGCTTAGCCAGTGCTGAACATTGTTAAAGTCAAGCTGTAGTCTGGAAGTCGCATAGGAGGGAGATTGGCCAGAGGTGAATAAGACCATGTCATCTGCATACATATGGGTAGAGGATGAGGAGCATACTGATGGTAGGTTGTTTAGAAAAATTGAGAATGAGAGTGGGCCAAGTACAAAACCTTGAGGCACACCAGTAGAGATGGGTAGTGGAGGGGACGTAGAGTCAGCTATTTTAACAGACTGAGTTCTACCTACCAGGCAGGCTCTGAACCAGTTGCAGGCAGACACAGACAAGCCAGCTAACGAGAGTGTTTCAAGGAGGAGGGAGTGGGAGACTGTGTTGAAAGCCTTGGCAAGGTCAACAGAGTCAGCAGAAGTAATGTGACCTCTATCCATGGCAGAATGGACAGAGTCAGTGAGTCTAAGTAGGGAAGTGGTTATGGAGTGATTCTTCCGAAAACCAGACTGGAAGGGAGTGAAGGAGTCATCGTTAAGAAAGGAGGAGAGTTGGGAGAGAAAAGGGCTTTCCTGAAGTTTAGCCAGGGTGGGTAGAAGTGAGATGGGGAGGTAATTCCCAGGAGATGAGAGATCACCTCCCTTTGGTAGGGGGAGAACTGTAGCATGTTTCCAGACTTCAGGGATAGTCACAGTGTGGAAACAGGTTGAGGAGATCAGCAAGAGGGAAGGAAACAGTAGGAGCAGAGAGGTGTAGCAGCTTAGGGTCAAGGCCATCAGAGGAGCTGCCCTTAGCTGCGCTGATAGAGAGCAGTGCCTTTAAGGTATCGTTGAGAGAGATGGGTGAAAAGGCAAAATCCTCCTCTAATTGGTGGTATTGGGAGGAGGAACAGGTAGTAGGGTGGGGTGGGAGGAGGCTAACAGGGTGGAAGCTACACAGGAAGTAAAGTAGGAATTGAATTCCACCGCTACTATAGGATGGTCGGCAATGAGTTGATTGTTTATTTTGAGCAGTGGGGATGGGGGTTTATTCTGGGGAGAGAAAAGTGAGTGAACTACTTTCCAAAACTTTGAAGGGTTGTTTATGTTAGTATTAAAGGTGGATCGGAAATATTCCAGTTTGGCCAGGCAGATGGCTTTGGTACAGGCATTTCGGAGTGTCCGGTAGATAGTGTACTCACGAGGGAGTTCGGAGGGTTTTGGGGTTTTCCATGCTTTACCACATGCTTGTTGACAGGCCAGGAGTTCAGGGGTTATCCAGGGGAGGTGTCTACCTTGCACTCTATCTTGCTTCAGGGGAGCATGTTTGTTCTAGACGTTGATGAATATTATCCCTCCACTGTGCTCGCTCCCACCACCTCCCGTGGCAGCCTATTCCATGTGTTCACCACCCTCTCTGTGAAGAAAAACTTCCTCACATTTCCCCTCAACCTGCCACCTTTCAGTTTCATATCATGCCCCTGTTCTTGTACTCCTCTTATACTGGAAGATGTCACCCCCCTAAACCTGACATGCAGCATTTATAGTATATTGGCCAAAACATCATTCTGCACTAGAAATGTGAAAACACATCTCCATCCAGGGTTTAAAAATGACACTAGTCAAATTTATTAGGTGGTGTGAAAAAATGTCTATGTGGAAAGTCTGGCATCAAAATATTGAAACTAAGTGACATTATGAGTGAACATTGAAATATTTCAGCATTCACTAGATCATGTTACCATATTTTTACACTAAATTTTCAATGCAGCCTTCTTATGATCCCACCTCATGAACCCAGTAGGGGAACATTTTCAAATCCTGCCCAAAACATTATTTCCCGCAGTGACTGAAATGCAGCACATATCTGAAAAATTTCAACCACCTTGTTCACGAGGTGGGGTGCCAAAAAAGGCATGTTGAAAGTTTGGTGGAACAATATTACAAATTAGTGAAGTTATGAGTGAACACTGAAATATTTCAATGTTCACTCATGTCGTGATCATTTTATCATATTTTTACACCAGATTTTCAGCACAGACTTCTTATGACCCCACCTCATGAGTCCAGTAAGTAAAAATTTTCAAATGCTTCCCAAAAGGTGATTTTGCACAGCAACCACAAAATCGCCATTCAGGATGGATCTGAATAACTTCACCATCCTTGTTCAAGAGGTGGGGCCCCAAAAAGGCCATGCTGAAAATCTGGTGTAAAAATATAAAAATTTGACAAAGTTATTAGTAAAAGTTAAAACCCTATTGAAATATGTTACATCGGGACTTAACTCATTTTCTTACATCGCAGTCCCAGCACCACGAACTGTTTTCAGTGAGTGGATCTATGATGCGGGATAGTTTCAGGTGAGTGAGGGGAGGGTGGAGTGGTGGGTGCTGAAAAGGGCATTAGGGTGGGGGTTTGTGGGGGTCAGAGCGACAATGGACACCCCAGTGCGGCCACCCATTTGTATTATTTTTGGAGGGAGGGGGACCAGGAGGGAAGGGAAGGAGGGATGAAAGAAGCAGTACCGGGGAATGGTCACCTGAGTCTGCTATGATAAATCTTATGTATAGTATTGGGGAAGGAGCAGACAACCTGGAGGGTGGGGTAGAAAGTAGCGGAATGGGGGGTGGGCATCCAGGTCCACTTCAGATAGACAAATAGGCTAAATACATAGGCTAGACAGACAGACATATCGGAATCGTTGGCTCATTTTCCACCTGTAGCCGGCAGCATGACTCCAGCTGTGACTTCACAAATCTAGAAAGTCCCGCAGTTCTCCTTCACAGAATGTGGGTGAACAGCTCGAGATGCGGCCAGTAGAAGATTACATGGCTGCTATATTGTGTGCATTAATTTTCTTTCTAATACAATACTGATTGAATTTTTCTTCCTATTGCCATGTATGAGGATAAGGGTTACAGTTTTGTGAATACTTACCAAAAACTAATAAACATAACTTTAAAAAAAAAAAAAAAGATGGGCAGCCAGGATTTTCGGGCACCCAGAAACACACCTGTAATTTTGGGGAATATTTTCAAAAAAACAAACAACAGAATCTAGCTAAACAAGTCCCGTTTACCTAACTTCAGGTTTTTGTTTTTTGGAAAGACATAATTTTTATGTATTTTCAATGACTTTTAGTTAAAAAAAAAAAAGATTGAGGCCATCACGATCGGTGTTTTTTCCCCACAACAAGTAAATTTCTTACAAGTAAATCATGAAAAATAAGCCCTCACAATCTTTTTTTTCTTCTTACCATTTGTATCAGTGGGTTGCCCAAAAAAGATACTTTAAATCCTTATAATTCTTGAACCGTTTAAAATGTTTTCACATAACCTTTGAAAGGCACTGCTCTCAGCACAGGCCTCTTTTACCTGGAAAGATTCATGAAAACAATTCCCCATCATTTAGGCTGTATGTGAGAGCAAAATACCCCATGTTAAGTACAAGGGGAAAAAACAAGTTACTCACCTGTTACTGCAGTTCTAGGAGTGGCATATAGTTCACATCCACACATCAGCAGTTCCACTGGAAACGCTGATCTGTCATAACATCTTTAAACTAAGCTTCTCACCACCTGGGCAGTATATCCACTGGCTCCGCCCTGTGATGTCAGATCTTGCATGCTGGAAGCCAGGGATCAGTGTTCCACTTGCCAAGGGACACCAGGTGAGTGGTGTGGATGTGAACTATAAATCACTCCTAGAATTACGGTTACAGTAAATAACCTATTTTTCTTGTGGCATGGATATAGTAGTTCACTATCCACACTTTTGCAGACATCCAACAGTTCTCTGGGAGGAGGGTACAAGATGCGCACTGCTCCTCAGCAAACAGAAGTTGGAGAACTGAGGTCCCAAATGCGACATCCCGATGAGACTCAAGGTCGATGCTGTAATGGAAAATGAAGATGTGTGCTGACTTCCAGGTAGTGGCCTTGCAGATCTCCTGGACAGGGAGCCATCGAGGCAGCCGTACATCTGGTGGAAACAGCCCTAAGCCCTACAGCAGGCTCTCTACCAGCCAACCTATAGCAGAGGTTGACGCAGGATGTGATGAACCTGCCAATCGTCCACTTAGCTGCTGGTCTGCCATACGCAGCCTCAGCTTATGTTACAAACAGCTGGCGTGCTTCACCCTGAACTCCAGCCATGCACTCTACACAGTAACAGAGTGCCCTCTGCAGGTCCACAGTATGAAGCCTGCGGCTGACCTCCAAAGATGGGTTAGGAAAATCAATCAATCAAGTCTTTATTTAACCAGCCGTTCATCGTTGAGCAGAAGCTCATTTGCAAGATGGACCTGGGTGGAGCATGAACAATTGTATATACAGGTCAACACAGGTATATACAAGGCAATACAGATAATACTCTTTACAGAGAGGAAGAAAAAGAAGTTCAAATGTACATAGAATTATACAGCTATTGTACAGATTATATGGTATTTACATACATAGAAGTGTCTATAGGAAGATAAAGCAGGTTATCTAAAGTTGCAGGAGGAAGTAACGGAAGAAAAAAATAAAAATATACACCAGGTAGAGGTGAAGGTAGGGGGGGAAGGGAGGGAGGTAGGGGAAGAAAGGCTAGGAGGGCATGGTGCACAGAAAGGAGTTGGTAAAACGGGATATAGAGAAGGTGGATGGAGAAATATACCAGAAAGTTCATCTCCCAGTTAAAGTGGAACTCCGATACAACCTTCAGGACGAACTTTGAACCTACACTGGTGCTACACAGCACCAATTAAATGGAAACTTTTTCTGCATATTTAAGACCATCATTTATTTCCATGTATACAGGTGAGTAATCTATCAATTATAGCTATATACCTGCACTAATTAAAGCTATATACTTACACTAATCAAACAATTAAAAGTACATACAAAAGCGGTCCCAAGGATGACCCAGGGAATTACAGACCAGTCAGTTTGACCTTAATCGTGTACAAGCTCATGGAGATCATACTTAAGGAAATGTTGGTAGAATATCTAGAGGAGCATGGGCTCCAGGATGCGAGTCACCCAGGTTCATGGGGGGGGGGGGAGAGAGACTGTGTCAAATGAATCTGATTCACTTCTTTGACTGGGTCACTAAGACAGTCGACCAAGGCCAAGTGGTACATATCCTCTATATGGATTTCAGCAAGGCCTTTGACTCTGTGCCCCACAAAAGGCTATCAGGAAGTTGGCAGATCTCAGGGTTAAACTGGCCAGGGGACAGAGCATAGAGGGTGGTTGTGGGGGGAGAGTTATCTGGCACCAGAGAGGTCACCAGAGGGGTCCCGCAGGGCTCAGTGCTAGGGCCGATGTTGTTCAATGTCTTCATCAATGATACTAAGGATAGCATTACGGGCAAAATGTGCCTATTTACAGAGACACCAAGCTCTGCGGGAGAGGGAACACAGCTGAAGGGATATAGGATTTACAAGATGATCTGGAAAAGGTGGGAAGGTGGTCCGGGATATGGCAGCTTACCATCAATGCCAAGAAATTCAAAGTTCTGCACACTGGAGCCAAAAATTCCAGGAGAGAGTACTATGGTGTGTGGAGTCCAGGTATCTGCATCAGAGGAGGAGAAGGACCTGGGAGTGATGATCACTAGTGACCTGAAGCACTCCATACCTCAAAAAGGACATTAAACTGCTGGAGCAGGTCCAGAGGAGGGCTACAAAGATGACAGCTGGTCAGCAGGATAAGGCATTCAAGGAGAGCTTGAGGGCACTGAACATGTACTCCCTTGAGGACAGGAAAGAGGGAACATGATTGGGACCTTCAAGCACTTGAAAGGGACAAATAAGGTTGGTGTCTTTAAGCTGTGTGGAAACCATAATATGAGGGGGCACAGTCTTAAGCTGGGGGTGGTTTAGGAGGGAGGTTAGGAAGCACATCTTCACGAGAGCATGGTGGACACTTGGAATGCGCTGCCAGAAGAGGTGGTCTTGCTGAAGACAGTGGGCAGGTTCAAGAGAGGCTGGGATAGCCATAGGGGGGAAGGTAAAGATCACAGATAGGGAGGATGGGAGGAGTGGGGAGGTGAGACAGGGACATTAGCTGAAGCTGTGTACCTGCAATACAAGCAGACTACATAGACCAAATGGCCTTCTTCTGCGGGCTTCTTCGTATGTTCGTATATAACTGTACAAATAAAAAGTACACAGCTGCACTACATTAAACCGTATAGGATACCACTAATAACACAATTAACACAGCATTAGGAAACTAGCCAAACAAATTAACAAGCTGCAAAAGAATCTGGAAAAAAGACATTTACACAAAACCCTCCCAAACCCAGAAATCTCCCAAACTCCTACCTCCACTCACTACATACCACTCTCTCTCTGCTGCAAAAGACCTTCAGGTGCCATAACATGATCACAAATGTAATCTCCATAACAATAACCATCCTAATGTATTATATAATTTATCTTTATGTTATTAGCTTCTGCAGCATTTTCTCTCAATTGACAGTGACGTATTTACATAACTACTGAAGTGTAAATTATCTATTTTTATGATCTGTTATGTTATGTTGTATAATATTGTATACTTTCTTTAATGCTGCATATCAATTTTTTGCTGGCATTATCTGTCTATTCTGTGTTTTTGCACTGTTCTGTATTTGTTAGCTGCAGTCCTGGGTCGACCCCGGAAAATGGGCTGTAACTGTCTCAGTAGACTTACCCGGTTACCAAAACTCAAATAAATAAATAAATATAGGATAAAGTATGACGTGCAGTGTGTTACGAGAATTTACACACTTCCGAGTTGCTGGATAGCACATAAACCCTGAGGGGTTTATTAGTTATCCAACAACGAGGGAGTGTGTGAAATTCAAGTAAAACACACTGCACCCCATATTTTGTTATTTATAATTGAAGGGCGATGTTTTTTTCTTTTAGAAGTTTAGTTTAAACTCGGTCCCCCATCGGCAGCACTGAAGAGCCGCATCGCGCCAGTATGGCTGTCCCTCGCATCGCCAACTTCCCTTTTACTCCCTCCCACTGTGAGAATACCTCCCACCTCCCGACCCACTGAAGAAGCAGCCCAAGGTTTTTGTGGTCAGTAGTATGTGAAGAGAAACGGAGTGTTTTAAGCTCGAGCCATGTTTGTTCAGTGTCTCGAGTGCATTCATAATGGAAGAGAGCATGTGAATGCCGTAACACCTACTCAGGTGTTATGATATTTAACACACGGAATTTTACATTGAAAAAAACGGAAGCCATTAATTGTCATTCAACAAACAATGGATAAGGATGGAACACTTGGAAGTATACCCATTATTTAATACATATATAAACAGATATACTCATACACATGTACACATACATGTATGTATACATACATATACACATACGTACACATACACAAAAGGCTAACTACAAATATGCAATTTATATTCATGTGTGAGGAGGGAGAAGACCATGACTCGCAAGTGGCAGAGCAACAAGTGAGTCATAAAAATCCTGCTCCCCCACATGTGATAATAAATTGTGTATTTTGAGTCAGGTCACTGTATATTCAATTTATAACATCAGTTTACTAGGCACATCTTTAAATCTGCTGTTTGTATGAAGAGTTAACTGTTTCTCTGAGTTCAGCTATGCTTCAGTGCTGCACACAGGTATTGTGATGTCATCAGCATTGCGAAAGCTGCTGTCTAATTGTCTCAGTATACACTGCAGTATACAGGGCAAGATACCGTCTATGACATACCCAACTCACAAGACATGATATCTTGTGAGTGAGTAGGGTAAAAGATATCACTTTTTATCTTGTTCAAATTTCCACTGGTGTTGCATAAATCGAGTCAAGTAAGGTGTATTAACTGCAGGTTCCAAAACATGTGGTATTTAGTGCTTAGAAACATAGAAACATAGAATTTGATGGCAGATAAGGACCGCTTGGCCCACCTAGTCTGCCCATTTTCCTACCTAACAGATAAGCTGCAGATCCTAGTTAACCAACAGCTTACTTCCTCCTACCCCCCACTAGGACTGCCTTATGTCTGTCCCATGCATTCTTGGATTCCCCCACTGTTCTTGACTCCACGACCTCCTCAGGGAGGCTGTTCCATGCATCCACAACCCTCTCCGTGAAAAAATACTTCCTCACATTACCTCTGAGCCATTACCCCTCTATCTTCAGATTGTGCCCCCTTGTTCTTGCACATCTCTTTTTCTGAAAGATGCTACCCTCTTGGACTTTGTTGATTCCCTTGAGGTACTTGAAAGTTTCTATCATGTCCCCTCTTTCCCTTGTTTCCTCAAGGGTATACATATTAAGCTCCTTTAGTCTTTCTTCATATGTCTTCTGGTGCAGACCCTGCACCATTTTGGTTGCCCTCCTCAAGACAGCCTCCACTCTGTCTATGTCTTTGTGGAGATGGGGTCTCCAGAACTGCACACAGTACTCCAGATGGGGTCTCACCAACTGTCTGTACAGAGGGATAACAACTTCCTGTTTTCTACTATTGATGCCTCTTCCTATGCATCCCAGTATCCCCCCAGCCTTCCTTACTGCCTTCTCACATTGCTTGCCCACCTTTAGGTCATCTGATATAATTACCCCCAGGTCCCTTTCCATTTTTACTGTTGTAAGTATCTCACCCCCCATTGAGTACTCTTCCCCTGGGTTTTTGCTTCCCATGTGCATTACCTTGCACTTCTTTGCATTGAATCTGAGCTGCCATACATTTGACCATTCCTCCAACCTTGCCAAGTCCCTTCTCATCCTTTCCACTCCATCTTGTGCATCAACCCTGTTGGAGATCTTTGTGTCGTCTGCAGAGAGACATACATTTCCTTCCAGTTCCTCTGCAATATCACTTACAAAGACATTAAAAAGGACCGGTCCCAGTACTGAACCCTGCGGTACCCCATTAGTGACCCTCCTTTCTTCACTGTACTCCATTTACTACTACCCTTTGCGTCCTGTTGTCTAGCTAATTTTTTATCCAGGCTACCACCTTGAGGCCCACTCCAAGGCTGGCTAACTTGTGTATTAATCTTTTGTATGGGACTGTATCAAATGCCTTGCTAAAATCTAGGTAGGCCATGTCCACAGCCCCTCCCTGGTCTACTACTATGGTCACCCAGTCAAAGAAATCTATTAGATTCATCTGACACGACTTTCCCATCGTGAATCCATGCTGCCTTGGGTCCTGTGCCCCACTGGCCTCTAGGTACTCAACAATTCTTTCCTTCAGAAGTGATTCCATCATTTTCCCTACCACTGCGGTCAAACTAACTGGTCTGTAGTTTCCTGCCTCTGTCCTGCTCCCACTTTTGTGAAGAGGAATCACATCTGCCCTCCTCCAGTCTTCAGGTACCACCCCATCCTCCCATGATTTGTTAAACAGAGTAGTCAGCAGTGTCACTAGTTCTACCCTTAGTTCTTTTAGAATTCTTAGGTGAATCCCATCAGGTACCATTGCTTTGTCCACCTTCAATTTTATTAGTTCTTTCAGAACCCTTTCTTCTGTAAATGGACTGGTATCGACCCCCATCTTCAGAGTGTTTATCTTGTTTGGTTTAGGTACTTCCCTTCCTTTGTGAATACTGAGCAGAAATATTCGTTCAGTATCCCTGCCTTTTCACTGTCCCCCTCTACCCACATTCCCTCCCCTTTATTAAGCCTCAGTATCCCTCCTTTGGTCTTTCTTCGCTCCCTAATGTACCAATAAAAGGTCTTATCCCCCTTCTTAACAGAATTGGCTATCCTTTCCTCAGTTTGGGCCTTCCCAGCCTCTTTGTGCTTTAACTGATAAAGCTGTCTGTCCTGCTCCTTCTATGTTTCCTTATATTTCCTGAATGCTATCCTTTTCTCCTTAACCTTCCCTGCCACCTCTTTTGAGAACCATAGCATTTTTTTCCTTCGTTGTGTTTTATTGATTTGCTTTACACAAAGGCTTGTTGCCTCTGTGATGGCTGTTTTGATTACTCCCAATTGTTCTTCCACCCCTCCTCCTTGCCTGTTTGCTAGTGCTTTTCTAGCACGCTCTCATTTCAAAGTCAGCCCTCCTAAAGTCCAATACTCTTGCTTTTGTATTGCTTGATTGTATGGCTGTGTTTATCGTGAACCACACTGTTTGGTGGTCGCTTGTTCCCAGATGGCTACCCACCTCTAAATCTGAGATTCTTTCTCCTTCCCATTTGAGAGTACCAGGTCTAAGATTGCTCCCTCCAGTGGGTTCCAATACTAGCTGTCTGAGGCATGCCCCTGTAGGGCATCAAGAATGACCCTGCTCTTGGATGTGCCTGCAGCAAAGGTGCTCCAGTTAACATCTGGCATATTCAGGTCCCCCATCAACAATATCTCCCTTTTTTCTGCCATTCTAAGGAAGCCTTCTATCATTTCCTTGTCCATTCCCTCCCCCTGAGATGGGGGTCTGTATACAACCCCCATGCAGACTGTGGTGCCATTTCCTGTCTCCAGGGTGACCCAGAGTGCCTCATCTGCTCCCTGTTTACTCTTTAGTTCTGTTGCTTTGATCCCTTCCTTTACATAGAGAGCTACTCCTCCTCCTCTTTTACCCTCCCTGTCCCTCCTGTAGATTGTGTATCCTGGTATGTTGACATCCCAGTCATGGTTCTCTGTGTACCATGTTTCTGTGACTGCCACAATATCCAGGCAACCTCTTCCATCAAGGCCACTAGTTCAGGAAGCTTGTTACACAGACTACGGGCATTGGTACTCATCACCCTCCACTTTTGATAGCCTTACCTCTTAGCCCCATTCCTGTCCTTACTGCCTTTGCCTTTTTTACATTTACCTCTGTCCTGCTCCCTAATAACTTCTCTACCTTGGTGTTTGCCTCACTAATTACCATGTTTTGTGGGGGCTGGGAATTCCTGCTCCTTTCAGTGCCCCCTGACTAGTTTAAATGCTTGCCAATAAAGCATTTAAACCTCTCACCTAGGATCCTGATCCCCCCACCCCGGACAGATGCAGACCATCGCACCAGTATAGGTCTGCATCCTCCAGGTGGCTCCCCAGTCCCCAATGAAGCCAAAACCCTGAGCTCCACACCAGTTTTTCAACCACTCATTGAATTCCCTGGAGGAGTGCCCTAGCATCACCCTTGCCATAGACAGGCAGCACCTCTGACAAGGTTACGTTATGCCTACTTGTCTAAGACCCTCCCAACTCTACAAACTCCTCTTGCACTGCTCTGATCCCATTCCTAGCCAGGTCATTTGTCCCTAGGTGGACAATGACATCCAGCTCCCTCCTCTGCAGCTCCTCCCACGATCCTGAGGATTCTTCCTGTCCCTCCAAGCCGTGGGCGCCAGGAAGGCATCTTACCTCCCTCTCCTTCCTCCCCATTTCTACCCCCACTAATGATCGAGTCCCCCACCAGGAGTTGTTTCCTTCCCCGTGGGGTCCCATGCCACCCTCCTGTGGGTCTCCTTTGTGAAGGTTCTCAGCATCCTCCTTGGTCTCCACTGCAGGTGCCTCCATAGAGGAACCACTATCCACCAGAAGAGCAAATGAATTGTGGAGAGGTACTGCTGGAGGGATGCAACTCTGTTCCACCACTCTCTCCCTCCCTCAGCCCACCCTGGTCCAGCCTCTCCTCTTTCTTGGCAACCTCTGAGGTAGTGGCATTGGCCCTGGTGCTCCCTGGGTGGGGGAGGAGGTTTCACAAATCCTAGCCAGGTCAGTCTGGAGACGGGCAACCTCCTCTCTCAGACCAGAGAGGTGCCTGCAAATAGGGCAGCATCGCAGCCTCCAGAATGTCTCCCGGAACACTGCCGCCCCACAGACATTGCACTGCACCACTCCTATCATGTCTTATTTTGTGTCCCCTCTCCTGTTTCTCTGTATGCTTACTGTCTCCTCTCCTTACAACTCTTACCCTTCCTGTTCTGGGACAGCAACTTCCTATCTTATTTAGTAGCCTCCTTCTTCCTTGCTCAATGTCAGACCACCAGCAGCTTGGGGAGGGGAGTGAGCTACTTTTTTCCTTTAGGGTTGAGAAAACCAGTGTTTCTCTATGATCCTTCCCTTCCCTTCCTACTGCCAAACAGGAAGTTCCTGTTGACAGTCAGATCCAGTGGCTATAAAAGTAGAACTGGCTTAGGGTGGGTGGGATGGAGGGTAATTAGTAAGAAAAAAGGCTAGCAACAGGAAGTTGTAATTTGAGTCACCTGCTTTTATAGTGTCTAAGCCACACCCCAATTAAGCTCTCTCTCCTCCTACTGGTTTAGCAAAGTCAGCTGACAATACCCTTCCCAGCACAGAACACACACTGACTTTTTCTTTTTTTTTAAGCCCTAAATAAGACCCCTTCTACTTCTAATAAAGTATCTGTCTACTTAATCTCAACAGACACTGACTCCTGCTGAGATACAAGTTTTAAATTAATAAGAAAATGTAGCTTTTTTAGTTAGCTGTTTTCTGCTCTACAAGCAAGGCTAGCAACAGCAAATAGCTTAGCACCTAAGCTACAGTACCTACACAGGCAGTGAGTGACCCTGTCCTTTCTTCACAGAAATAGTGTATACTCTTCAAGTGTTTCCATATCAAATAACTAACCAGTCTTCTTCAGGTTCACATATTTTATTCAATCGGACTCTACATGGCTACTGCAATTTAAAAACATGAAATCTTCAATCACAATTATACATTCATCAGACATATTGTAACAATACTTATCAGTTCTTCCAGCATCACACGTAAATAACTGTGCAAACCATTAAAAGGCATGAAATAGAATAAAAATACATTACAATGCAATGATAATGGAAACCAAATATTAATCCTGAGCTTAATAACTTTTAATGAGATCCCTTTTTAATCTGATTTTTCTGTCATCAAAAACCCTATTAGGGTGTGCAATATCCTTATATTAGCATAATTCAATTGGTGGCAAGTACAAGGTATTCAAAATCTGGCCCAACCATTTTGTTATTATACCATCTGTCTTTGTGTACTGCACTCTGAGTCAAACATACTTTAGCCAGCAAAACTATGTTTTAAACGGCCACATGTCAGTTAATTCTGCTCAACGTGCTCCCAACTCGCGCCATACTATTAGCTCCAGCCTCAATCAGCCCCCCCCCCCCCGTACAAATCGTTCCTGGATAATATACCCCCTGTGTAAGTTAAATAAACTCCAGGTGGGCACAGCTCCTGAATGAATTGTGCAGGGGGCCAATGGACACCAGAGCTAATAGCCCGGTAGGAGCTGTCCCCGAGCACAATGACCGTGACAAACTGACATGTCACCATTTTACACTGTCCCCACCTATTGTAACACATTTGTAAGTTTTGTATCCTTGTGAATGTGTCTAGTGACTGCCAGGAATGGATTACCTGTTCTAAAGTCTGGTCTGTTGTTTTATCGATTCAAAGCTTTTGCACAACTTAATTTTGCACAATGTCCCTTTTAATGTTTAAATCTTGTATGCACCCCTCTTTGTAACTAATTCCAGGTCGTCACCTGAAAGAAAAAATTACTCACCTTAGTAATGTTGTTTCTTCTAATGGAGTCTTGCTGTGTTCTGACAATAGCAGTGAGTCCCAACCTTCGAACTGCCCCAGAGATGAAAGAGTTAACTTTCCATGCCAGGCATGGAACGCTGAGCTCGAGCTCGGTTGAGACTCTGTCTGTTGCTGTTTGAACTCAAACCGTCAGATCTTACGAGCTAAACTCACTGAGGTCCTGTGTGGAAGCTGTAAACCTACACTAGCCAACTGGCTACTAAACACAATAACAAATTTTTTGGTCCCAAAACAAAGACTCAAGTCAGGAAACCCAAAAAATTAAATAAACACAACACCCACTCACCCAAAGAAAAAGCGGGTGATAATAACAAAGGTGGGGCACCTCCTAAGTGCCAACACTGCTACTGCCCACCCACATCCCAAAAACAAAGGTTCTGAGAGGGGAAGGCGGGGGGGAGGTCAGAATACAGCAAGACTCCATTAGAAGAAACAACATTACTAAGATGAGTAATTTTTTCTTCAAACAACATGAAGTCTTGCTGTATTCTGACAATAGCAGACTACCAAGCAGTACCTCCATAGAGGAGGGACAGAACCTACTTAGGAAATAGGCTCTGAAGCACAGCTCTGCCAAACAGAGCATCACTCCTAGCCTGGATATCCAGAGAGTAATGCTTGGTAAAAGTGTGAACTGTTTTCCAGGTAGCTGCTTGACATATCTCTAAGATAGGAATATCCCTGGCAGCAGCCAGGGAGGCAGCTGTACCTCTAGTAGTGTGAGCCCTCAGGCCTGAGGGTGGAACCTTACCTAGTTTTTCACAGCAGAATTGAATGCAAGAGACAATCCACCTGGCAATGGATCTTTTAGTGGCAGGTTTTCCTTTACCAACCTCACCATAAGTGAGGAACAGTTGGAGGGGAGTCAAACCTGTGACCCTTGGTGCGTTCTATGTAGTAGCTAAGCGCTCTTTTCACATCTAAACTGTGCAGCCTCCTCTCACCAGAGGAGGAATGGTCAGTGAAGTACACAGGAAGAGACATAGATTGGTTAAGGTGGAAGTCTGAAACCACCTTAGGTAAAAAACTTCCTGTTAGTCCTGAGGACCACCTTATCTCTATGGAAAGAGATAAAATCAGGCTCCACTGACAGGCTTGTAACTCACTTATGCGCCTGGCAGAAGTGATGGCCACCAAGAACACAGTTTTCCAAGTCAAGTACTTAAGCTCTGCTGAGGACAAAGGCTCAAAAGGGGGTTACATAAGCTGAGCAATGCAAACGTTAAGGTCCCAAGCAGGGTCCCTGAATGGCGGATTGGTATGAAGCAATCCCTTGAAAAACTTGGAGAATACAGGGTGAGCTGAAAGAGAAGAGGGCTTACCTGCTGAAATAAAAGCAGAGACAGCTGCCAGATGGACCCTTAGTGTAGCTGGTCTGAGTCCCAAGCTATTCAGATGGACCATATAGTCAAGGACTGTGGGCAGATCAGCAGACTCTGGGGAAATATGCTTCCCAGAGCACCATATGGAAAATCTTTTCCATTTGAAATTATAAGTAGTTCTGGTGGAAGGCTTCCTATAAGCCTTCAGAATATCCATAACACCTTGAGAGAGGTGTAAATCAGCAAACTCTAACTCTTCAAGAGCCAGGCCTTGAGATTGAGAGATTTGAGATTCGGGGAACAAACCCTCCCCTGAGCACAGGTTAACAGGTTGTAATTCCTGGGAAGATACAGGGGAAGGTGGACTGCTAAGGACAATATGAGAGGATACCAGGGGTGTCTGGCCCAGTCTGGAGCAATCAGAATCACCTTGCAGGGTTGAGACCTGATTTTGACTAGCACTTTGAACAGAAGAGGGAAGGGGGGAAAAGCATACAGGAACTTCCCTTCCCAACTGAGAACTAAGGCATCCAGGGGGACTGAGCCCAACACTCGGGGCCTGCAGCAAAAAAGGGGAAGTTGGTGATTGTCTGGGGCTGCAAAAAGATCCATCTCTGGGGTGCCCCATCTGGAGAATATCACCTCCAAGACCAGGGGAGCCAGTGACCATTCGTGATAGACCTGAGATACCCTGCTGAGAGCATCTGTCAGGACATTGTCCTTGCCTGGGAGGTGTACAGCTGTGAGGGAGGTGTTCAGGGAACAAGCCAGAGACCACAACTTCATTGCTTCTGTGCACAAGGCCGTAGACCGAGTGCCTCCTTGCTTGTTGATATACCACACTGTGGTGGTATTGTCTGTTCTGATCTGAATAACTTTGTTCTGAACAGACTTGGAAAAGGCTTGAAGTGCTAGAAATATTGCTCTGAGTTCCAACAGATTGATGTGAAGCAGAGATTCCTGAGGGGACCACAACCCTTGGGTGGTCAGGTCTCCCAAGTGGGCCCCCCACCTCAAGAGGGAGGCATCTGTAGTAAGGATTAAAGAATGAGACTGAGTGACAAAGGGAACTCCCTGTCTTAGATTGTTCTGATCCTGCCACCACTGCAAGGCCTGGATCAGGGTTCGAGTCACTGGGATCAGTTTGGACAGAGGGTCCTTTTTCTGAGACCAAAAGGCTCTCAAGTGGAACTCAATGTCCCTCATCTGAAATCTTGCTCCCTGTACCACTGCTGTAGAAGCAGCCCTGTGCCCCAGGAGCTGCAGAAAATGCCTTGCTGGTCGAGACACCTGTAGCGTGAATGAAGAGGCCAGTGTGATAAGGGACCTTGCCCTGTCCAGGGGAAGGAAGGCTCTGGCCTTTTCTGTATTTAGCTCTGCGTCTATGAAGGTGAGGAGCTGAACAGGCTCTAGAACTGACTTTGAAAGATTCAGAAGGAAACCTAGAGAGGTGAGCAGTTGCTGAGTTATCTGAAGGTGTAACCTGACTTGATCTGTGGACTGGCCTACTATGAGCCAGTCATCCAGGTATGGGAAGATGGCAATCCTTTGCCATCTTAGAGAAGCAACTACTACTGCCAGGCACTCTGTGAACACCCTTGGAGCAGAGGTCAGGCCGAAGGGCACTGCTCTGAATTGGTAATGGCCTGAGGGCAGCTCGAACCTGAGGTACTTTCGATGGGAGCTTCCGATGAGAATATGGAAATAGGCATCCTTGAGGTCCAGGGAGACTAGCCAGTCCCCTGGCCTTAGGGAGGGCAGAATTATTCCCAGAGTCACCATTTTGAATTTTGGCTTTAAAAGGTGCTTGTTTAAGTATCTGAGATCCAGGATGGGCCGCCATTCTCCTGTCTTTTGGGGGGTAAGGAAGTACCTGGAGTACAATCCTTTGCCCTGGTGTAGGGGTGAAACCCTTTCCACAGCTCTGAGAGCCAGGAGGGAAGAGACCTCTGCCTCTAGGGCAAGTGCCTCTGAGGAATTTGCAGGTGGAAAGGATCTGGCTCTCAGCTTTGGAAATTTTTTGAAGCTGAGAACCAGTCCCTGTCTTACTACTTCCAGGACCCATTTGTCTGATGTTAGAGACTTCCAGTCCTGGACAAAGTAAACCAGCCTGCCCCCTACAGGTGGTGGAGAATCGGCCCTGGCAATCCCATCAGGGTGCCTGTTTGGCAGGGGGTTTAGGCTGAGGGGTGGAAGCAGGTCTGCTTGTACCCCTTCTGCCTCTCCCTTTAAAGAACCCCCTCTGAGCATAGGCAGAAGAGGAGGCCTGGGCTTGGTAGAAAGGCCTATGAAAAGGCCTACCCCTGCCCCTGGGATGCTGCCTCTGAGGATTGGCTTGCCTTTCCTTGGCCTGGGCACTCCTATAGGTGGTCCTATATTCATCCATTTTCTTCATGTAATTCTCTGTTTGCTCCCCAAACAGAGAATTATCCACAACAGGAAAATCCATGGCCTTAGTCTGGGTATCCTGTGACAGGCTAGTACATCTGAGCCAAGCCATTCTATAATGCCACAGATGTAGCCATGACTCTAGATGAAACATCATTGGAGTCCACTACAGCATGGAATTGCACCTTGGATGCCTCAATACCATCAGCAGCCACCTGCTCCAGCTCCTGGCAAGCTGGCCAGGGACCTGTTTTGCTAAAGCCATGACAGTGTCCCATCTGGATTTCTGATACCTAGCAGTATAGGCCATATAGTTGGCCTGTCTGAGTCCCAAGGATGCTGCCATGTACCATTTCTTTGCCATGGCATCAATCCTCCTGGAGTCCTTGTCTGGGGGGTGTGAAGCCAAGGGAATATTTGCCTTATCACAGGCTGCAGCCTGCACTACCCCAACCTGGCTGCATTGTTGTGTAAGGAACTCTGTATCTGAGCCTGACAGAGTATACCTCTTGTCCATTCTTTTATCCACAGGAGGTATAGTATTAGGGGTCTTTAAAATCTTAAATGTCTGTTTCCCAAAAGATTTGTGTAAGGGAATAGCCAGCCTCCTAGACTCTGGGATATCCATCATTTCCACATAGTCAGGCTCTTCCTGGTCATCCACAGCTTCTTCCATAGGAAGCTGAAGGGTTTCAGACACTTTCTTATAAAACATAAAATGGGAGGGGGACTCAGAAAGCCTAGGGGGAGACACTCCTGAAGGTCTGTCTGGGGAGATGTCCGGATCAATGGGCACATCCAGACTTTCAAAACCACATTCACTTTCCTCATACTCCTCTTCCTCCTCCTCCGGTTCATAATATTCCTCTAAATCATAATCTTGAACCGGTGGAACCGGCCCGAACCGAGCACCTTCCTGATGGTGCCGGTTCGGTCGGAACCGGGGAAAGCGACTGCACAATTTTTATCGCTTTGGCTATTTCCTCAGCGGTTGGAGAAGAAACTTTTGGATCTACACCAGCTGATTTTTCCTTTCTTGCTCTCTTAGCCGGAACCGACTCCTCGGAATCGGTTCTCCTTTTGCCCGAAGAAGTCTTGCCCTGGTCAGAGGGCACTCCTTCTGGTTCGGTTTGAACCGAACCGGGCTGGCCATCCGGTTCAGCGGACTTTTTGGCCTCCCTTTCCTTGGGCCTACCAACTCTCTTCTCTAGGGTAGCTGCAGGAAAATTTTTACAAATCTGGCAGTCTGCACTGAGGTGGTCAAACCCCAGACAAACACAGGTGGGGTGGGGGTCAGCCTTAGCAAAGACTTCCCCCACACACACTGCAGTGTTGAAACCCAGTGGGCCCGGTTTTTCTTTTGGGTTTCTCAGACATTGTGCCAGTCCTAACAAAACTTACCCTTTTAATGGCAATCCGCCAGGCAAGACACTCTTAATGGTTCCTGACCGTGTTACGGGTCGTGGAAAAAAACGTAATAAAATCCGTTTTTTTAGAACCGATAAGAACCGGTAACCACACTCTAAAAGTACAAATAAAGATTTTACAACAACTTGATCGGTTCAAACCGAACCGATGAACCGTTTCCAAGTTCCACATAGAATAGAAAACAATATAAACCTATCTAGTACTCACGAATACCACAAACAGAGACTGAACCGACAGGTTACGGTTTAAATTCGGTCGAAAACCGAGAAAAGCGGTACTTTAACCGACAAATTGAACCGAGCAAAAGGAGAAATCTCCGGAGCGACTGTTCAGTGAGGCGGAGTAAAGAATCTGACGGTTTGAGTTCAAACAGCAACAGACAGAGTCTCAACCGAGCTCGAGCTCAGCGTTCCATGCCTGGCATGGAAAGTTAACTCTTTCATCTCCGGGGCAGTTCGAAGGTTGGGACTCACTGCTATTGTCAGAATACAGCAAGACTTCATGTTGTTTGAATGGGACTTTTTGGTTCAGGCGCATCCAGTTAGCAAACAGCCAATAAACAAATACAGTATACAATGGGTATAACAAGATGAACTGAAAATTACCCTCAGTGTGTTTGTTATCATGATAAACATAGACACCTTTTCCATATCTTTTGGCAAACGGTTACTTGGAAAAGTCTCAGATCTGAACTGGGTTACAAGCCATCTCTGTTACAGTTTTATGATTACTTCGTATATCCAAAAATAAGGACTCCCATCTCAAGACCAGTTTGTTCATCTACTATAACAAGTTCAAACAGCAGTCTGATTTTAAGTAGGATATACTTTCAAGTTCAAGCAGGCACTTGAATTTGAAGCAGGATGTACTTATAAAACATCTCTAATTTACTAAACTAGGCATGTGCAAAACCCTAGGGTCCGAGAATTCTCTAATATCTTTAGCATAGCACCAAGGATTCTGTAAAATGATACCATTTTAGAATGTGAAATTGAGAACAAACCTGTTCCTGGTGAAATACAGTAATCGTCATCCACAGATTGGCCATAGACATCGTCATCGTCAAAATCTACAAAAACATAAAAAGCAACATTTTTAAGAAAACATAGTGGGTGGAGGTGTGAATATTTTACAAATGTCCTCCCAATGCTGTATGCAAGTTTGCAGTTAAAACTCACAGCATTACAGATATGATAGTTAAATAGCAAGATAGACAGAAGATGGTCAAATAGCATGTTTCCAGTTCTCTCGAGACAAAAATCAAATGGGTGATGTTATGGAAGGGGGGATTAATTAGCAACCATAACAGCACAGAGGGCAATGTAATGAACTAGGTTATGCCTGAGAAATTATTTGGGTTTAGCTTCAATACACAGTACTGTTGGTAAGAATCTCACTCCACTACCACCCCTCTCCTTTTAGATATGGCCCAGGGTCAGATCATCTCCACCATCTTTGCTGATTTCACCAAAGCTTTTGACACTGTGGCACACACCCTCCTTCTGCAAAAGCTTAAGACAGATAGATAAAAACCTTTATTTTTTACCAGGAGAAAAATGTTTAGGACTGTAAGACCCTGCTGTACAAAGTTGTCCTGTTCAAGCAAATGGTTTCATGGAATAAACCGAGTACAGAATTTATGTTTGTTCCACATTGACAGACAGACATTTCAGACAACACTGTTGGACAAATATTAAGCCTAATTTTAACAAGAACTCGTAAATGTTACATAAGCATATAAATATAATGTAAAATCATCATCCAAAAACAGAAAAGTTATATGAGACAAAGAAAAATATACAGCCATCCCACCCTCCCAACCCACCCCACCCCCAGAAAATTACGTTTGCTATCTTAAGCAGTGACGTGTCTCCACACTGTATCAATGCCAGCTTTAAACTGTCCTAAATGTTTTGCATTTCGAACCTCAGGATTTAACTCATTCCATATTTTTTAAAGGTAAAGAAACATACAAACGTGACGGCAAAAAAGGACTGCCTGGTCCACCCAGTCTGCCCAGGGTGCCTAGCTGATGGCTAGGGCTTTTCCAGCTCCCCCCCCCAAAAAAAATACCAGACCCATGTGTCTGTCCCATACCCTCTTAAAGCCCCCTATGGTGGCTTCCCCTGCTACCACCACCTCTCGAAGCCTATTCCATTTCTCCACCACCCTTTCTGTGAAAAGGTTTTTCCTGACGTTTCTTCGGAACCTGCCCACCCCCATCTGTAATGCATGCCCCTGATCTTCTTCTGCCCCCATAAGTTAAACAGCGCCTCTATCGGCTCACTGTTCATGCCCTTAATATACTTAAAGGTCTCGATCATATCCCCCCATCACTCCTCTGCTCAAGCGGGTACATGCCCAGGTCACTCAATCTCTCTTCATGCCACCAAGTGATCAAGCCCTATCTCCATTTTGGTCACCTTCCTCTGGACCCACTCCAGCCTGTCCATGTCCCTCCTTAGGAACGGCCTCCAGATTTGCATTCCATATTCCAGGTGTGGTCTAACTAGCTGCTTGTATAGTGGGATGATGACCTCCCTCCTTCCTCCTGCTATAGAATCCCCTCCTGTTGCAGCCCAGCATCCTACCAGCCTTGGCCACTGCCTTCTCACACTGTTTAGATGGCTTGAGATCCCCTGAAACAATGACTCCCAGGTCCCTCTCCTCTTCAGAGACTTCTAGGGCCTGACCCACCCAGACAGTAAGTCTCTCTCCGTTTTTTCCTCCCTAAGTGCATGACTTTGTACATTTGTATGTTAAAGGCCAGTTTCCATTCGTTAGACCAAACCTTGAACCTCCTTAAGTCCCTGTGCCTATCCCCTACCCCCTCTTGGCTATCCACCCTATTATAGCCTTCACATCAACCGCAAAGAGAAACACCCTTCCCCTCAGACCCGCCGTTATATCTGCCATGAATATGTTAAAAAGTAGTGGTCCCAGCACTGACCCCTGGAGAACCCCACTGGTGACCATTCCCTCTCCTGAGGTGACCCCGTTTACCACTATCCTCTGGCTTCAACCATTCAGCCAGTTGCATACCCACCCTACCACATTCCCTCCCAGGTCCAGACCAACCAATTTATAAAGTAGCCCCCCATGCAGAACAGAATCAAATGCCTTCCAGAAATCAAGATATGCCGGCCCAGGGACGCTGAGGGTTGAGGCACTGGATGTCGCACCTCGTGTTACGGAACGAGACCAGACCATCAGGGGTTGGCAGGGGAGGGGAAGGAGAGGACTGAGCATCGGGAGGACAGCTCTCCTCTCCCGGGAGGGAGGGGGGTTCGCAGTCGGCGCCTGACTGGCCTCTGGCGGAAGTCGGGGGCACGGCAGGTGCAGAGCTGACATCGAAGGATGGGGAGTGGCGATGCCAGCAGTGATGCCTTGGCACAGGGGTGCATGCCACCTCAGGAAGAAGCAGCGCCCGGAGAGTGCCTCCTATGTGCCCTTGCCTACCTGACTACCTCCACTCCGATGCCGCTTACAGTATCGGGGTACTTGCCACCCCACCTCGGCCCCGCTCTGGGGGGAAGCCACAGCTCCATGGGGTCTGAGAGGCATCGGGGTACAGAGAGGCAGGAGGATGACTCTAGGGTCCCGAAGGTCAGGGTTTGCAGGTGTGGGGAGTTACAAGCAGAAACAAAAAAAAAAAAAAGAAAAGCAATCAAGATATGCAACGTCCACCGAACCCCCCTGATCTATCTCCCTAGTGACCCAGTCAAAGATCTCTCTTAAGTTCATCTGACAGGACCTCCCCATGGTGAAACCTTGCTGATGCTTCTTTGCACTTTACCATCATATTTAAAGCAGTGGGCCTCTCTGCCTCCTCTGACAGTTGATTCCGTTCCTCCTTGAGGGCAGGTCTCAAGCTCTCTCGATCAGAAGCTCCCCATCCCCACTACTCCCCAGGTGTCCCCTCAAGGGTCTGTACTGGGCCCCAATCTCTATTTCATTTTTCTGAACAACCTCCCCTGTGCCCATTCCTCTGTATCCATTCATATATATGCTGCTGATACTGTGCTCTCTGCATCTGGCTCCTCTTTACATAAATTCACTACCCAGCTACAGCTGGAGTTTGATAATATTCAGCACTGGTTCCGGGAAAACAAACTGTACCTCAATGCCAAAAAACAGTTTCCATAATCTCTGGCACATGACAGAGGCTTACAAGACTCACCTCCTTCACATCATTCCACACCCTTGATGGAGCTGCAGTTAGAAACATAGAAACATAGAAACATAGAAACATAGAATTTGACGGCAGATAAGGACCGCTTGGCCCACCCAGTCTGCCCATTTCCCTACCTACTGGATAAGCTGCAGATCCTAGTTAACCAGCAGCCTACTTCTTCCTACCCCCACCCCCCAGAACTGCCTTATGACTATCCCATGCATGCTTGAATTCCACCACTGATTTTGACTCCACAACCTCCTCCGAAGGCCATTCCATGCATCCACAACCCTCTCTGTAAAAAAATACTTCCTTAAATTACCTCTGAGCCGCCCCCCCTCTATCTTCAAATTGTATCCTCTTTTAAGTACCTCGGGGGTCTTGGTGGACTGTTATCTTGCTTTCTCAGTACACAATGATGCCATACACCATACGTTTCACACCAAGCTTGATGTACGAAACGGGGACAAAGCGAGGATCCTGCTTCCTCCATGCCAAGAGATTGTTTTAAAAATGATTCTCCCTATTTGAGACTGTAGTGACATACAGTAGTTTACAGAAGAGCTCCCAAATCCTCACTTGCCAGACTGGACCCCCTCAATCACTCCCTTTGTTGGCTTGCCTTAAGACTGTTCCCCTTGTACCCATCACTGCTTGCTCTACTCTTCCCTCTCTCTGCCCTCTCTGAATGCCAGGCACTTTTCCCATTGTCTGTCCTTTACATCCAAATTCTGATTTGGTTCCCTTCCTGCCTACCTTACCTCCCTCCAGTCCTCTCCCCCTCCCAACTCCTACTTTCTCCACAGCAATGTTTCCCATTCCCTTTCTATTCCATTGAGCAAATCTACTGCTGGTCAAGCTGCCTTCTCATATCGCTTTCCTAAACTATGGTCCACCTTTCTCCTCTCTATGTGCTCTGCCTCTCCTAAATTAAGTCTCTTCGCAACTTTTCTACTTCCACCTGCAAATGTCCATGACCTCTACCTTATTTTTTATTTTTTTATTTATTGAAATGTTTCAGTAGGAAGGCACACTGAACAACAAGTTGCTTGTCTCCCGATGCAACCTGGGGAGAGAGGGTACCAGAGGGGGGTTATACATATAATAGCAAAATACATGAAACATACATGACGTGGTAACAGGTAAGACAGTAACAAACTTAGAACTACAATCATGGCATGGGTACAGGATACAGTATAAAACAAGGAGCAAGTGTGCAACAATGAGTATCGCAGCTTACGATTTTATAAACAAACAATTTAAGTGCAAGTAGTTTGTACGTAAGAGCATTTGAGTAACTGAATTACAATCCCAGCTAGGGAATGGAGCACTTAGGAGAAAGGTAGGATGTGTTAAGGTTAAAGAAAGCAGGTACAGTTAGAGGATAGGAAATTATGAAGGGCTGAGGAGAGGGAATGAAGGGAAGAGGAGCGGGCAAATTTGTTGAGGAAGGGCGTTCCGGGTCTTGGGAAAATGGTGTATGAAGGCAGATTGGCCTGCAAGTGTAGAACAGCGGGGGATCGCAAAGGTGCGCAAGTCAGCAGATCTTAAGAAGAGAGGGGGAGAGGAGGATACATACAGAGGTAAGGAGCCAACCAGTATTTTGAGATAAATTTGGCACAATGGGAGAGGTGCCTGTTCGTAAGTGAAGGGAATGACAGAGTGATAGAGGTCACAATGGTGGGTACGTACAGGAGAGTCTAGGGCGAAGCAGCAGGGAGAGTTGAAAAGGGGGTCCAATCTGGATACAGTGGATTTTGGAGCAGCACTGTAGACTACATCACAGTAGTCAAAAATAAGGAGAATCATCTTTTGGTCAATCTCACACACCTGGCCATAAGAGGGATGCAATTAAGGTTCCTGTATAGTGCGCCAAGCATGGGGCATAGTTTTATCAGAATGGCATCGATGTGCCCAGATAAGCTGAGGTGTTGGTCCAGCCAAACCTCAAGGTTTCTAAAGGAGGAGATGTCCTCGAGCTTTGTCCCATCATATGGAAGGTGGGTGGAATAGGAAGCCGTGCAAGTCTCTGCCTAGTGCCAAAGGTCATGGAGACTGTTTTTTTGGCATTTAGAAAAGAGTTGATGGGAGGTGAGCCAGTGCTGGATCTTATTAAAGTCGTGCTGGTGTCTGGTTTCAACATCAGAGGGGGACGGGCCTGAGGTGAACAGGATGGTGTCATCTGCGTACATATGGATGGAAGACAAGAAGCAGACTGACAATAAATCATTTAGAAAAATGGAGAACAGGAGGGGGTCCAACACTGAGCCATGGGGAACTCTAATATAGATTTGGCGAGGCAGGGAGCAGGACTCGGCTATTCTAACAGATTGTGTCCTTCTTGTGAGGCAGGCCCTAAACCAGTTAGTAGCATGTGGTGAGAGTACGGAAGAAGAGAGGGAGTGAAGCAGTGAGTGGGAAATGGTGTCGAAGGCACTGGCCACGTCGACAAACATGGCAGAGGTGATCAAGCCATTGTCCATTCCAGTGAGGACTGAATCAGTGAGCCAGGGGCAAAGAAACTAAGAGTCAGTAAGAAAGGAGGAGATTTGGGAGAGAGCTAGATGTTCCTGGAGTTTAGCAAGGGTAGTAAGCAAGGAAATAGGGTGATAGTTCCCTGGGGACATGGAGGACGATGGCATGTTTCCAGGCCAAGGGAACCACGGCTGTCGAGAAGGAGAGGTTAAAAATTACAGTAAGAGGGTAGGCAATAGCTGTGACGGAGAAATAGAGAAGCCTGGGGTCAAGTTCGTCAAGAGAACTGCCTTTAGATGGGTTTTTTTAGTCAGCAAAGCAAAGAGGGTGTCAGCAGGTGAAACTAAGGAGAATGTGAAAAGAAGGTTGTTAGTAGTTTTTCATGTGTCACAACTGTCACTTTTGAGGGGAGGTGACATAGGTGGACAAGTGGGGAGGGAAGCACACGATGTGAAGTAGGAGTTGAATTCCTCAGCCACTGACACATGGTCCTCTGCAAGGGAGTTGTTTATTTTAAGGATAGGGGAAAGGTTGGGGGGTAGGGAGAAGACGGAAAGGACAGCTTTCCAGAATTTGGAAGGGGAGTTTAGATTGGTGTGGAAAGTAGATGAGAAGTACTCAGCTTTAGCTAACCTGGTAGCTTTGGTGCACACATTGCGAAGTTTATGGCAAGTTGTATAATCACTAGGTAGTTTTATTGCCTTATGTTTCCTCCAGGCTTTGTCATGCTCTCTATGGCAGGCCAGAAGTTCCAGTGTGACCCAAGGAACATGGTTACCACATACTCTGGTACGCTTGTAGGGGGCGTGGATTCCAGATGGAGAGGAAGTTTTCTTTGAAATAGGCTAGGGCATCATCCACATGTGGAGCAGACGTTAATGGAGCCCCAGTCAGTATTCACTAAGTCATTTGGGGGCTAGGTCAAGGGATTTACAGGAGTGTGTAAGTAATATTTTATGAGGAGATTTTGGCCTGTGGACCTTCCAAACAAGACAGATCGAGTGATGGTCTCTAAGGACATCTGGCAGGATACCTGATTTAATGACCCGATGGGGGGGTGGGAGGTGAGGGGCCCAGTCAAGCAAGGTGTGATCTGGGGTTTTCACGCTGAGGCGGCTAGGTTCTTGCATAAGCGGAGTTAAGTTTTGGGAGGCTATGATGTTACGAACTTTGTTTTGTGAGGGTGCCAACCAGTTTAAGTTGAAATCCCCCAGAATGAACAATTCACCTGCTTGGGAGTGAGAAACAATGGTGGTTGTGAGGTCACAGTTGCTATAGAAGAGGGAAATAGTGGGCGACAATAGATGCCTCAACAAAGATCGGTATAGCAAAGGGCAGGGATACCCGAATGACGAGGCCTCATAATTAGCAGGTAGAGAGATGGAAAGAGTGATGGCTATTGTAGGGAGGAGGAGATATACATTGCCACACCCCCACATCTACAGATTCTGTCCTGTCTGGCTAAGGAGTGCCCAGGGACAGAAATGTCATGATCTGGAATGTTGATACTAAGCCAAGTTTCGGATAGGATTAGTATATCTGGGGCCTTATCTCATTCCCCCCTACTAATACTGCCCTTGCCATACTGCTCTCCCCCCTCCACTGCTATTTCCTTTAGCTCAGTAGGTAGCACACTCGCCTCTGAGGCCAGGAGATCAGAGGGCTGTGGGTTCAGTTCCCACATCTGGCACTTGTGTTACTATCCCAATACTGACACTGCAGTGCAGCATTGGGGGGGGGTGCTGCACTTCCGAGGTGCCGTCTTTCGGATGAGACGTTAAACCAAGGTCCCATCTGCCTGGATTGGTGGTAGTTCAGGTGGATGCTAAAGATCCCATGGCACTTATCGAAAAAGAGTAGGAGAACTTCCCCGGTGCCCTGGCCACATTTCTCCCATTCACAAACATAATACCACCACCAATAGCTTAATCTGGTTCGGTTTCAGTTGCTTACCATCTGTAGCCCCCGGTCGCCCCTGAAAAAGGAACTTAGGCCTAGTGGGCTTACCGGGTCAACAAAATTCAATAAATAAATTTAGTTTGCCTAACCAACTCAATTTTTATCTACTGAATGTAGTTTGCCCTGCAGTGTTTGAGATTATGCTCCTTTTGCTATACTGTATTGTTTGTATTACATGACTATTATTGTTGTAATGCTGTTAAGTACTATGCATTTTTCTCTCCTCTTGTACCATCTTCCATACCACTCTCCCCTAGGACACACCCAGAAACTAGCTGTTATCAAATGCACTGAGCTTGTGCATGAACTTCTGACTCGTAAATGACAATAAGCAAGCCAGGGTGATTTTACAAGGCCCTGGTCAGGCCCAAGTAGAACAGCGTATGCAGTTATAACCTCCCCAACACGAAAGGAACACTGAGGCAGTAGAGAGGGTGCAATGTGGGGGTCACCAAAATGATCAGGGGAATGAAGGACAAAAACTATGGGGAGAGGCTAGAGGTCCTTAACATGTTAACCACGGAGAAAGTAAGCCTGAGGTGGGAAAGGAGCCTAGTGTTCTGCATCCGCAAGCGTATCGACAGAATTAAACAGACACATGTTTAATTCACTATGTTCCCTCAGGAGGCAGGGACACACCTTGAAGATCAGATCAATAAATTCTGGAGTACCATAAATAGACAATTCTTCTTCCAGAGGGGAAGGGACCCTATGAAACAGCCTACCAAGGGAGACAGTGGATAAATATGAAGACAGTACAGGCTTTCACAATAAGTCTGGACAATTATTTGATTATCAAGAGAATCACACAGTACCCTGGGTATTGAAGTGGGTGGGGAATTACGATAAATCAGTATAAACCTGCAGTGATCTTTTTAATGCTTGCTTACTAAATGGTGTGGGACCACCTGGTGAACCTAGAGTCCCTTCTGACCTTAAATTACTATGCATGTCTATAGTAGCACCTCAGAAGGAATGGATGCCTAAATGGGATTTCTTGTTTGCCATCTCTATAAATAACATTGCCTTTTTATCTTTGCATTACATGAAGGTCTTAACAGACTTTATGGTTTCCAGTAAAACTCTTGTGCAGTACACAACACTCCCAGAATCTGAATGCCAGAACTTGATTTTATAATTACTAACGATGTGTTCAGGAAAACAATCTTTCTTCTTCGATTTTACCTGCTCTTAAATCAAAATTCTCTGTCGGAGATATCACAGTCAGTTGCTGCAGAAAGTATTCTGATATGACAAGCAGAAGATTAAGACTTCCGGGTGTAATATAAGTTGTAAGCACAGATGAAGGCCAAGGAAAAATATCACGTAGACACATGAGTATGCTTAGTAATAATGGAATTTGTTGAAATTCATATTTTGTAGAATTTTACGAGATTCGAGCCCTGTTATCACCAACCACCACTGTTTTGCAGCGAAATAAAATTAATTTGGTTAGCTAGCTGTGTCCAGAGTGACACTCGCCAGTATATTGAGACAGCCATGTACTGTAGCTAGGAAGCTAGAATTTGTACAAAGTTAGCCCTGTTTGGCAAACTCTGCCCAGTTGACTACATGGCCATGTTTTCCGTTTCCCAGTTGTGTACCCAAGTGGTGTGCAACATAACAGAAGAAACTGTAATGCAGAACTTGGTTTCATCTGCAGTGTGACTACTTCATTAGGAGCCAGGAAATCACATCTTGTCAGTAGGTATAGAAAACTGATGCCCCTTGTGTAAGGGAGAATGGCACCCCTCAAAACTCCACATATATGCTATAGCATATGCAATGTCTATGATCCTCCATTCAGTGGTGATTATAGAAAAGTTTCCCATTACTGCAGTACATAAACACCTACAAAGTGTCAGCAGATAGAGGCTTACTGGCCCATCTAGTCAGCCCAAGCCTGCCTAAATATGGGACAGTATCCATCAGTCCTCCTTTTTTTCCCCTCACTCCTCCATATGCATATTGCCCCATCTGCCTGTCATACCACCTCCTGACACCACACACACACACATTCTAAGTGTAGATTACCTCTTCTGGATATTTGTTCCAGTGTACCACCACTCCTTCCATAAACAAGGTACTTCCTGCCATCCTTTCTGGGCCTCCACAGCCAATTTCATGGAGTTTCCCCATGTGCCCAAGTTCCCACTCGCGAGTAACTCACTGCTGTCCACCTTGTTCCAGGTACACTTCAGTCCTGTCTCACCTCTTCTTCCAGTCCTCCAGCTGGTACATACTACGAACCAACAAGTGCTTATCAAAAGTCCTCCTTTGCTGCCCTGCATGAAACTGGTGGCCCTTCTGTGCACCTCCATTGTTTTCAATAGGAGTTTTTTCCAATTCTTGCAAGGTACCTAACTTAAAGAGCCCCCAGCATCTCATGGGAACCTTTGAAGAAAAACTAATTTTTAGACACGTCATCCTATATTCCATACACTTTCTGTATTTGAGCTTCCTATTTTACTTTATGCACATAAACATAAAATACGATCACCGTCATCTTCACTTCACCTGCTCTAGCTACCTGTGTACACCGGACATCACACTCTTCTTCTTTTGACCTCACAACCTGCTGCTTCGGAAACCATTATGATGTCATAAACAAAACAGTATGATGTCAGGTGTAGGCAAGCAATGGGGTGTCATCTGCAGTGTTCCCCTTTCATTATTTTATAGTGGTGGGCCACTACCCTATATATTTTTTTTCCTACACACTTTAGCTCCCAGACCCAAGGTCTCGGCAGCATTCCCCCCACCCAGGTCCAACCCATCTTGGGGACGTACAAGTTAACTACCACAGTGGCCTGCCCCACAGGGTCATGTGCGGCACACAGGAGATGTCTAGTGGGCTACAGTGTTTTCTTCCAGCTTTTTGCTTGCTTTCCCACAGGGCACCAGCGTGCAATGATGGATGTGCATGCACGCGCTGGTGCACCACAAATGCCAACACCCTGCCTCGTCATGCTGCCCCTGCCATCGCTACCATCTGGCCTCCACCAGGTGACTGTCAAGTGACAGGACCCAGAAACCACCCCACCCTGAAGGAGAAGAGCTTTCATGGGACAATCAATCCTCCCTCTCTGGCCCCCAAGTGACCCACATCCATTCCGGAACCCAGGTTCCCAGTGTGGCTGATTTTGTTGCATCCAGTGCTTCAATCAACCATGCCATTGGGCTGGCCCACCACCCTATATTTGTTTTCACCACCTTTTTTTTTTTACCACTTCCCTATTGTTTTTTTACCAGCATCCTATATTTTTTTTTTTTAACTCCACCTGTATTTTTTTTACCAACGTCCTAGATATCTAGCCATCAGCATAGTCACTTTTAATAAAATCATCCAACATTGTCTTTTACCATCATTCTTTATTGCACAACTACACTTGTTTTGATACCAGTACTCTAAACCTTACTTAAAACCATTTATGTGCACATACAGCACTCTCAGCCACAATCATCTCAACCAACGCCCTACATTTCCAGGATACAGGGAACCACATATGGTATGAGGCTCCAAGCAGGAGGGCTGGGTGAGATGGCCACGAAGCTGAGCTACCCAAACTTCAAGAGAGGAGTCTCTTGCAGCATAAGACACTGCGCATAGGCTTTATTAACTTATTATAAATCGCTGGAGTTAGCTAGAGTGATTTATAGTTAATTTTACATTATTTTCCTTTTAATTCCTAAAGTTAAATGAAGCTACCCTCCCACTGGCTGTAAAGCAGGATTCTCCACTCCTGATGTTCCTGTATGGAAACCGCTGTACACAGAATGAGAGGCACAGTCGCTCTATGCGCCGATTGGCTGAAACCATGTAATTAACAGCAAGCTTAGTGTTCATTATTATTACAGTATGTTAATGTGCACTGTTGCTATGAAAATCAGGAAGCAAAATACAGGAGTACACATACGTGTCTCATAGAATCATAGACATGTGACAGCAGAAAAGGGCCTTCCTGGCCCATTGAGTCTGCCTGTCCCCTCCCTCTACCTATCACCCCCCAAGATTCCACTCGTCCTCCCCTTGACAACCCTCCGCGTTTGTCCCAGGCCTTCTTGAATCCCTCCACTGTACTGGCACACACCACCTCCTCCGGCAGTTTGTTCCAGGGCTCAACCACTCTCTCTGTGAAGTAATATTTCCTAACATTTCCCCTAAACTTTCTCCCCTCCACCTTCAGTCCATGCTCCCTAGTTCTTGTATCTACCTTCCCTGTAAATAAGCTCTTCCCCACTTTACTGATCCCCTTCACATACGTGAATGTTTCAGTCATGTCCCCCTCTTTCCCTTATCTCCAGAGGATACAAATCCAGTTCCCTCAACCTCTCCTCATACGCCATCCCTCTTAACCCATGCACCATTTTAGTGGCCCTTCTCCACACCCTTTCCATGCCATCTATGTCCTTTCTTAGTTGGGGCCTCCAGAACTGTACCCCATACTCCAGGTGTGGCCTCACCACGGAATTGTAAAGTGGCATCAGCACCTCCCTCCTTCTGCTGGTTATCCCTCTCCCTATGCATGCCAGCATCCTGTTAGCCTTGCCCACTGCTTTGCTGCACTGGGTCCCCTCCTTAAGGTCATTTGCAATTATAATCCCTAGATCCTTCTCCTGCCTGGTTGCTGTAATCCCCCCCCCCCAGTGTGTATGTGGTATTTGGATTCCTCCTCTCCAAGTGCATCACTCTGCATTTCCTGGCACTGAATTTCAGCTGCCATGTTTCCAACCATTCTTCCAGAAACCTTATATCATCCTTCACTGCTTCCACCCCCCACCCTGTTACTGAACTTTGTGTCATCTGCGAAAAGGCAGACCTTCCCCTGAAGTCTCTCTGCTATGTCGCCGACATATATGTTAAAGAGAATTGGCCCCAGCACCGACCTCTGAGGGAACCTGCTCAACAACCCAGTCTCCCCGGAGTGCACCATGTTGACCACCACCACCCTCTGGCTTCTCCCCGTCAGCCAGCTCTCCATCCATCTTACTATTTTCTGCCCCACCCCTGGACTCCCCAACTTATTAACCAGCCTTCTGTGGGGCACCATGTCAAAGGCCTTCCTGACGTCCAGGTAGGCCATATCCATTGCCCCACCCTGATCCATACCCTCATCAAAGAATTTGATCAAGTTTGTCTGACATGACCATCCCTGAGTGAAGCCATGCTGCAGAATGTCTTGCAGCCCCCCCCTTCAAATATCTAACCATGCTTTGTTTCAGTATTGCCTCCATTACTTTACCCACCACCGATGTGAGATAGACTGGACGATAATTGCCCATTTCCTCCCTGCTGCCACTTTTATGAATTGGCATCACGTCGGCCTTCTTCCAGTCCTCCAGTACCCACCCTGTATCCAGGGACAAGTTAAACAACCTCACCTGTGGGTCCGCCAGTACCTCCCTTAATTCCCTGAGCATCCTAGGGTGAAGACCATTTGGTCCGACGGCCTTGTCCACCCTCAACTTACCTAATTCCTCTTTTACCTCTTCCACACTGACTGGGCTAGGATGCACCCCCCTTTCTCTTCTCACTTAGCTCTGGTCCCTTTCCGTCCCCCTCTGTCGTAAACAAAATTGAGCTGAAGTAACCATTCAGTACTTCAGCTTCCTCGAAATCCCCATCCACCTGCAATCCCCCATCCCCCTTAATCCTTTCTATCCCCTGTCTTGCCTTCCTACTTTCACCAATGCACCAAAAGAACGTCTTGTCCCCCTTTTGGCCTGCCTAGCAATTCTTTTTTTTTTTTTGGTACTTTCTATTTATTCCTTCTCGCCTCCCCTCAGCAGCACCTAGGAGTCATCCCCCTACAATCCACTCCTACCTGGTCAGTCCTCTGTTGCCCATGTCCCCACAGTTTACCCCCCGGACAGGGACAGGATGGGCCCCAACGCCCCGAACTTCTCTGGCAGTGGTCAGTCGGGTGCCAGGAGGGCGGCCGCAAATCAAGTGCAAGCTCCAGTACTCCATCTCCATCAGAGCTGGAGGGTATTTTCCCCTGTTCTTGGGGAGTGGCTAGCGCCTTGACATCAAGGAAGAGCCACCGACGTCTGCCACTTCCCGCCCCTTCTCTACGCTCAGCGCCTGCTGTGTCTCCAGCTTCTGCCAGAAGCCAGCTGAGCACTGTGCAGTGACCCCTGTCCCTCCCCAGGAGAGGAGAGCTGTCCTCCAAATGCTCAATCCTCTCCCTCCCCAGCCGACCCCCAGCAACCCGGGCTCGTTCCTGAACCTGGGTCGCCGGCGTGGCGTGAGGTGTGGCGTCCAGCGCCTCAACCCTCAGCGCCACCGGGCCAGCTCTGCCTAGCAAGTCTCTCCTTAGTTTCTGCTTTGGCCATCCTAATCCTTTGCCCTGCTGCTCTCAGCTTCTCTTTGTAAGTTTCCTTATCCAACTTTCCCCGCGTCCTCTTATATTCCCTGAATGCCCTTTTCTTCTCCCCGATTTACCCCCTCACTTCCCTATTGAACCAAAGTGGCCTCCTTCTTCTCTTTTTCTTCCTCACCCTTACACATCCCTCTGTCGCTTTAAGGAGCCCCCTTTGATCTTTTTCCGTAGATCATCCGCCCCTCCCCCATCAGCTCCCACCCTCTCACTATCACCCACAAAATCTCCCTCATCCTGGGAAAATCTGCCTGCCCGAAGTTTAGTACCTCCGTGGTAGTACCACTAGTCTCATATCCTGCTCTGACCTTGAAGCCCACAGTGCCGTGGTCACTATCTCCCAGGCTGGACCCCACCTCCACTCCCTCCACACTGTCTCCATTGGTAAGGGCATCAAAAAAAAATTACTCACTGCAGTAATCTTCTTTCTTCCAAGTGGTCCTTTAGCATCAGTAACTTTTGCACTTAGCTGGCTAGGTGCAACTGCCGAAGAGGTGTGCCTTTAAGAAAATTTAAATGAGATTAGGGACAAGCCAATCAGAAGACAGAAAAGGGAGTGAGCTGAGTGAGGGCTGTTGAAGGCTTCAGAATTTTTTTGAAGTACAAACCAGGGCAAATCCCCCGAAAAAGAATCAACAGGATTCAAAAAACATGCAAATCTCCACAAAAAGCAGAAAAGGAAACAACACCACCATGAGTTAAAAACTCATCAATAAGAAACTCCAAATTTGGTAAAAGGTGAGATAAAGAGCCCTTCTCCGACAGGTGAACCGGGGAGGAAGGGTGGGAGCATACTGATGATAAAGGACCCCTTGGAAGAAAGAAGATTACTGCGGTGAGTAATTTTTTCTTCTTACCCCAGGAGTCCTTCAGCAACAGTAACTTTTACAGACTACCGAGCAGTACCAAGTGGGAGGTGGGCAGAGAACCTACTTACGAAAGAGGCTCTGCAGAACCGCCATGTCAAATTTGGCACCAGATCTGGTATGCACATCCAAACTGTAGTGTTTCACAAAGGTGTACAAGATTTGTAGAAGTTGCAAGATGTCATCTCACTGCAAAACGAGATCATGGTGTTCCTGTGGAGTGGGAACTTGAGCCCCACTGGAGATTGGTGATCAGCTTTTTCATAGTAAAAACTAATACAAGAGACCAACCACAGAAACATAGAATTTGACGGCAGATAAGGACTGCTTGGCCCACCCAGTCTGCCCATTTCCCTACCTGATGGATAAGCTGCAGATTCTAGTTAACCAACAGCTTACTTCCAGCAGGAAATGGTTCTCTTGGTAGCTGGTCTTCCCCTGTCTACATACCCGTAGGTGAGGAACAACCGCGTGGAGGAGCCTCAGGACTGCCTAGTATGCTGTAGGTAGTACAAGATGGCTCTTTTGACATCCAAGCTGTGGAGCTTTTGCTCGCCAGGCATAGATTTCTCGGTAAAGAAGACAGCAGAGTAATGAACTGTTTTAAGTGGAACTCTGAAACCACCTTTGGCAGAAATTTCCTATATGTCCTGAGTTCAATTTTATCGTAGTGAGGGATGATGTCATTTTGGCACAGTGCACAGGGCCTGTAGCTCTGAAAACCTCCTGGCAGAGGAAATGGCTACCAGAAAGCCTGCCTTCTAAGTTACAAACTTGATGAGGGCTGTGAACACAGGCTCAAAAGGTGGCTTCATGAGCCTGTCTATACAAAGGTTCGTGCTCCAAAAAGGCTCCCAGATTGGAGGCTGGAGGTGCAAGAGGCCTTTGAAAAAACTGTTTAAATATGGTGTGGGGAAAAAATGATTTTTGTCTTTCCCACCGAAAGGTAGGCCAAATTTGCTGCCAGGTGTAGCTTGAAAAAAGATGGTTTCAAGCTTGGCGCCTGTAAGAGTACCAGGCAATTCAGCAGCTGAGGATCTGAAACAGAACAGGATTTCATCCTTTTGCTTTTGCACCAGAGGGAAAACGTTTTACATTTGGCTACATAAGTCTTCTTAGTGTTTTTTTTTTTTTTTTGACCACCCTCAGTATCCTAAGGGCCTGTTAAGAGTACTGTGAGTCTGCAGACTCTAACTGTTCCAGAACCAGGCCTTGAGGTGGAAGGAATGTATGCCTGGATACTGCACTCCTGTCCAAGGAAAGATCAGCAGGGAGTGAGTTGGAGGCAGGCGAACGGACTCTTGCAGGACACTGAGAGAAGGATAGGGTACCAGGCTTGCTTGAGCCAATCCGAAGCCACCAGGATCATAGATGCGGAATGTTGCATGAGTTTCAGAAACACCCTGAGAATCAGCGGAAAAGGAGGGAATGCATATAAAAACCTCCCTGACCAGACCAGGATCAAAGCATTCAGAGGAGGCGATCCCGGGGCTGGAGCCTACAACAGGACTGAGGAAACTGGAAGCTGAGGGGAGAGGCAAACAGATTCACTTCTGGGTACCCAACCATCTGAACACAATACTAATACTTGTTTATTCAGAGTCCAATAACTCTGGCCTTAAGTGATGCAACTAGGGCATCTGGCCAGAGTACTGAGTTTACCTGGGAGGAGAATCACTGAAAAGATGACTCCCAGGTAGAAGGCGAGAGACCAATTTTTATAGCACCTGCGAACAGACTGCTCCTGATCTGGTTACTGCAGTAGTGTCTGTTCGACTCTGTAAGTCTGTCATTTTCTGACAGGAGCAAATGCTTTGCGCTAGAAAGATTTCTCTGAGTTCTAAAATATGATTAACTGCGACTCCTGGAGAGTTTAGGTGCCACTTACTGAGGCACTGTCCAGATGCACTTCCTACCACCAGGGGAAGGCATCTGCGAAATTGCTCTGTCAGAGTTTTCTGCTTTGACAATTGTTGCTGTCTGAGACCAGCAAGCTACAAGGAGACTTGAGGGTGACGCATCCTGTATCTGAACCCTGGGACCACTGCAGGCACTGAAGCCATGTGTCCCTATAACATGAGGAAATGTCAAAGTGACATGATTTGCTCAGGATCACATCCTATACTGAACCAGTGAGGGTTAATGATTCAACCCCAGCCAAACGCTTGCTGGCTGGTCTCGCTGTCCCTGGAAGAAGAAGAAAATCGCCAATGAGGGAAATCTTGAATTCTTGCCTGTGTAAGGAAAGCATATACTTCCTGGATGCTAGGAGGGTTCCCAGTGAGACTTTGTTTAGATTTATCCAGGAACCCCGAGACTACAGATAGAGCCCTGTAAGGGGAGAAAAGGGACTCCTCAACCTGACAAGAAGACTTTAGCCAGCTAACCGGCAACTTAGGTGTAGCTAGAGACGCCCAGATTCCTGAGGTCTGCCACTACCACTGCCCAGCACTTTGTAGGACTCTTGGGGCTGAGGAAGGCCCAAAGGGCCGAAGTGAGCCCACCCTTGTGTGTGACCTCATCAAAGGTATATGGAAAAAAATGGGGCCCTTTTTGGACGAGAGAGGCTAGCCCATCTCCCTACTGTAAGGGCTATATGAATAGTAGCAGAGTGCCCATCTTGAATTACGGTTTTAACAGCAAGATGGGAAGTCACTCCTCAGTTGTTTGTGTCAGGAATTATGTGGAGTAGAGGCCCTTTCTTCTTTAATGGCCAGGGACCCTCTCTACCATTCACAAAGCTAGAATTTTTGGGGGGGTTTGTTTTCCCCTCCCACTCCAACAGAAACATTTGTGTTTGGGATAGAGGCTTAGACACCTAGGTACATAAGGTCTGCCCTTGGGATGAAATTCCATGGGGCAGGGGCTTCGCTGCAGTGAGATGTTCTGGAATAGAACAATACGTTTTGATCACAAGGAAAGTACTGTACACGGCTTTAAACTGGGAGTCTGAGAGTACACCAGTGGTTCTAGGCCAGACAAAGCACCGCAGAGAGATGCCATAAGCCATGACTCTGAAGGCAGCATCCTTGTATATAGTCCTGTGGAAAACTGGTACTACATAGCTTCCGAAGCAGGTTAGCCGTAACCACCAGCTCCTGCACCAAGAACCAGTTGTTTTTTTTTGGTTTTTTTTATATTTGGCAGAAAAGCCAAGTAGGTAAAAATTCTAACAAGCATCTGCGGGTAACCAAGAATCTATTTTCTAAAGTCCTTATCCGGGGTGTAAGGAGGACAAGGAGATCCCAGCATTCTCACAAGCTGCCTGATGCACTATACTCACATGGCTGGGATGTACAGACAGGCACTCAGTATTGTTAAATAATTGATATATTTCTGTGTTTATTTATTAACACTTCCAGACCGCTTGAGAACCTCTGCCACAGAAGTGGGGGTTTGAAGCAGTTTTGTGGTATTTTTATTTATATTCCTCATACAGACAGGGCTTTTAGGAGGTGGAACCTTTCATCTCCCTATAATCTTTTCTTTTCTTATCCATATCCTCACCTTGGAAGGACTCCTGAGAAGGGAGGTCCACGGTGTCCAATATGTTTTGGATAAACGAAGGAACAGAGGGAGAACCTCCTTGGATACGTAGGATTCTAGACCCTCCACATCATAAAAATTCTCAATCATCTGCATCACCCTCACAGTCTCTGGGGTGAGAACTGTGGAAGAGTGTTAGCAGCCTCTGTAGGCAGAAGCATCATAAAATTATCTATCATCATCGTATCACCCTCACAAGCTATTGGAAAGAGAACTGTGGAAGAGTGATTGACAGCCCCAGTAAAGAAAGGACCCATCTTTTGTAGGGTCTGAAACAGTTGCCAAGCTTTTTCCATATTTTGCACAGATGGAAACTGCGCAGACTTTGCAAGTACTTTGTTTTTTCAGAATGCTTTAAGCTGCCCGTTGTCTCTCCCTACTGGCTTTCCCAGGAGCAACGGGAGCATTTATGTCTAGACAGAGTTTCCTTTTAGCTGCTTCATCAGTGGCTAGAAACAGCTTCCTTCCTTCATCACTTCTATTATTTTTTATGAGGAACGTCATATTTGGAAGCTTTATTTTTGGTTGGGATCTGGAGGGTTCCTCAGCACCTCCTTACATTTCTATTACTTTTGGATGGCCCCTAGTCAGAAGCCTTTGATATGTCCTCAGCCAAAATAATCAAAGGCTTGTCTGCTTTGTTTGCCAATGTAAGCAAAATAAATCAGTCCTGGACCTTATGAACGGAGTGTAGGTTTATGTGAAAACGCCACCAGCCAGTCCTGCCGCAGTTAGTTAATTAGCTCTGTCTATTGCCAGTGCCTTTTTTTTTTTTTTTGTGGTTGTAGAACTGGGATCTATATCAGTGCCAATCTTAATAGAAAACCCAGCAATACTTGTCAACTGCCTCAGGTGTCTGCTGGACCCTTATGGAAAGTCCTGCAACAGATGATACCTTAAGTCCAGTTCCTTCATGTACAAATATAACATACAAGGGCTTCTCTTAATATGCCAATCCTGAGAGAAACCCCCAGGCACTGTTAGGATTTGAGTCCAATGGGTTGCCTCGTGATAAAATAAATTCAACGGTTCCCACAAGAATTTGTCCAAAAATAAAGGGAACCATTGAAAATAAGCACCCGTGATAAAATTAAAGTTTAAAATGAATAGTCGCGGTAAAAATAAAGTCAAAATAGCATGGTTGCACTAAAAATTAAAAAATCAGCGGAGCGCTAACGAAATTGAAAAACTTTCACTCAGCACACTGCTAGAAATGAAATATGAGGAAAACTTTACCCAAATAAGCACTAGGAGGCTGTCAACAAGGAGAGTTGAGAGACACCTCTGGGGCAATGTTGCTCAGTCCTGCGAAGAAAAAAATCTGAAGCCTTCAACAGCTCTCACTCAGCTCACTCCTTTTCCTGTCTTCTGAGTGCTTGCCCCTAAGCTCATTTAAATTCTCTTAAAGACACACCTCCAGGGCAGCTGCACCTAGCCAGCTAAGTGCAAAAGTTACTGATGCTAAAGGATTCCTGGGGTAAGAAAAGTATGGTACCCTCCCTTGTGGGCTCCCTAACCAGCTGATGCAGGAAGGCACCTTGGAGTGTCCCCAGGATCTCCCAACTCCTAGTTAACCTAGCCAGTGGGATATCCCAGTCTATATCTGGGAGATTCAGGTCTCCCACCAGTATAATCTCCCCCTTCTGGGCCATTCTTTGAACCTCCCACTGCATCTGTATGTCCTGTTCCTCACTCTGCGTAGGGGTCTGTATATCACCCCTAGTCTTAATGCTGTCCCTACCTTCTTTTCCAGCGTGATCCACAATCTTTCCACTTCACCCTGCTCCTCCTTCCTTTCCTTGACCTTAATTCCCTCCCTATTGTATAGTGCCACTCCTCCCCCCTTCCTGCTTATCCTATCCCTCCTGAACAACTTGTACCCCGGGACCTCCACCTCCCAGTCTTGATGCTCGGACCACCAGGTCTCCGTTACTGCTACAATATCCAAAACCTCCCCTTCCATTAATGCTTCCAAATCTATCATCGTATTTCCCAGGCTTCTGGCATTTGTGGAAAGTCCCTTCCACCAATTACCCTCCCCGACCCCCTTACCTCTAAGCATGTTATTAACAATTCTGCATTTTCCTGGGCTGAATTACCCCAACACTCCTATCTTTTGACATTTCAACTTATGTGTCATTTTCCCTACCCCCACGACTTAGTTTAAATCATATGTTTGCTCTAAGAATTCCTTAAATTTGATACTCAGTACTGCCTTTCCCTCCCCGTTTAGGTGTAGTCTGTCCTGGGCATGTAGGCTTTCATAATTCCATGTTATCCCTCAGTCCCCCACTAACTCATAACCCCTCTGCCTGCATCAAAATTACATTTCAACAAAACGTCCCCTATGAGGTTGGGAACTCTTTAAGACAGTAAGAGGAAATAAGGCCATGATCAGCACTGCATATGATACAGCATCTTTTCTGTTGTGTTTTATTGATCATCTGTTAAATGTTTAACTACGGCACCCTGTGTCAGGGTTTTAAATACTTGATTAGAAGTTTTTTTCTTGGGACAATACTAACTGTACAGAAAGTATTTATATAGGTTTTCTAGAAGTGTTATGTTTGTTAAACACAGTGAGGCAAGTGCTATGCATTTTCACAATGTTTTAGCACTTTTATGAGCAAAACGCTTATCAATTTTTGGAGTTAAATAAAACCCTGCTGTGTTAATTGAAAGTGCAATACATCAAAATAATCTATATAGGTATAGATAAACAAAATGTTGGACTTTATCAATGTCCTCTGCACTTGTCCCAACAACTCCACACTGCTGTACAAGCAAGGAGAAAGATTACAGAAACAGAAAACTGTAACAGAGGTATTACGACGAGAAAAAAACAATAGGGAAGTGAGGCACGCGAAGGCTGAAGCAGAAATAAGGCCAGCAGAGGGGATCAGGGAGGACAACAAGCTGTTCTTCCGATATATTTAGGAGGAAACGGGGGGGGGGGGTGATCAGCATTAAGAGGGGGAGAACTGGGTAGAGGATGAGAAGGGCAGAGCAAACCTAATGAGCAATTATTTCTGTTCAGTATTCACCGTGGAGAACATGGGACTTCTATCAGACTGCCTAGTGACCAGTAAAGGACTGCTGGCAGGGATCAGGGAGGAACCCATGACAGGGGAGACAGTGCTGAAGGGACTTCAGGCACGAAAGGTAACAAAATCAATGGGTTCTGCTGGGCTGTACCCTAGGATGTTGAGGGAAATTGGGAAGGTCCTGACTGGTCCACTGACAGGCCTATTCAACTGCTCACTAAGGACTGGGGAAGTGCAGAGGATTGAAGGATGGCAAATGTGGTCCTATTACATAAAAGTGGGAGCAGAGAGGAGTCAGGCAAGTACAGACCAGTCAGTCTGAAGTCTATATAGTTGGGAAGATCTTCATGTCTATTATAAAGGAGAGGGTTGTGGGACTCTTGGAAGGGAATAAAATGCAGGATCCTGTGTAACACAGTTTTACCAGTGTAACACTGTACTACACCAAAAAGGACTGACTTCTTTAACTGTGTGACAAGAGCAGTATGGCTGCAGAACACATGTTTTTTTTTTTTTTTTTTTTTTATTATTTTAGTCTTTGGTAACCAGGTAAGGCCCACTAGGCACAAGTGCCTGTTTTCAGGGGCGACCTGGGAGCACTGGGCGGTTAAATGACTTGTTCAGAGTATTATTACACCTGGAATTTAGAAAGCTTTCCGCTCTATCCCTCACAGGAGACTGGTGAAGGAACAGTGAATTAGGGCTTGGGCATAAAATAACAAGGTGGGTAAAAACTAGCTGAGCAGGAGGACTGAGAGGGTTGTACAGAATGGAGAATCATCAGGGATCAGGGAAGTCACTAGTGGAGTGCCCCAGTGGTCGATCTTGGGACTGGTTCTCTTCAATACTTTCACTGAAGACATTCTGGGAGACGAAAAGAAGATACACCTCATTGCAGACAACATCAAGATCTGTGGTAGAGTGGACTTCAATGAGGGGGCTAGGGCTATGAAAAGGGATCTGGAGAAACTGAAGGAATGGTCTATAGTGTGGTACCTGAAATTTAATGCAAAGAAGTGTAAAGTTATGCACATAGGGGCCAAAAACCAGAAAACAGAATATAAGACGAGTGTGGTGCTGTTAGCACTGTAGAGAAAAAAGATCTGGGAGTAATGATCCTGGATACTCTAAAGTGGTGGCACACTGAAATAAAACAGTGTGGAAGGTGAACAGGGTGCTGGGATGCATAGTTAGGGAAATCGCTAGCAGGAGTGAGGTGATAATGCCCCATGAACAGGGCCCTGGTTCAATCTCACTTGGAGTACTGTGTACAGTTTTGGAACCCAAATAATAATAAGAAGGGGGATGAATTGGAAGAGGTGCAGAAGTGAACTACCAATATGAGCCAGTGACAGCATGTGAGACAGCAAGAAGAACATCTGGAGAATCTGAACATGTATATCCTGGAGAATAGTTTAAAATGAGGAGACATGACTGAGATGGTCATGTTCCTCTACGGTGTCAACAGAGTAGACAGTAGGGACTAACTGACTTTAAGTAGTAATATTCTGACAAGAGGTAAATTCATGAAACTGGCAGGAGGGAGGGTTAAAAAATAATATGTCAGAAGGTACTTATTTACTGAAAGGGTAGTAGCATAACAAACATCCAGAAAAATATCATATGTGATGAGAGTGGGGGTAAGGGGTCAGGAGGGGGTGGAATGGGCATAAAGGTATAGTGAGGCTGGATATGTGGTGCAGAGAAGGGGTGGTCAGAGGGACTGGCACAGGCTCAGTCCATTCGACAGGCAGGCAAGGCCAGACTTCATAGCCCACTGGGCCTTTTTTCTGCCGACATTTTTCTATGTCTAGGTATGGATCCTTCACGGAGGCAGCACTCAGAAGAAGGTATCCCATCAGCAACCACAGACTCATTCCTTGATAGTTTTATAACCCAGACAAGTGATGCCTGAAACAATCCTAAATGTTTCCGTTGAGTCAACAGTAACAAACTCAACGAGATGAAATATTTGGGTGGGTGCTATGTACAGTGCTCCAACACTTATCTAGAGAAGATACAATTTAATTTACCAACTTCATGAGACCTGTAGTCACAGAATGGCCAAGTCTGAATCCCATCTGATTTTTAGTGTTTACTATTTTCAAAACAAAACACAAAAACTGCGTACAGTCTCTTCTCAGGGTTTGTATAGTACACTCAGTACTGAAAAACTTCTAGTTGTTAATGCCTTAAGAGTCACAAAACTTGAGTCAGCCAGTTAGTGCAGCAGCAGAGTTGCCGCTCGCTAGGCCAGTGACCCAAGCTCGGGAACAAGCCTTGGACACCAGGGCCAGACCACAGGTGAAGGAGGACCAAACGCCCTAAAGGATGCTCCCCTCCTCCTCATCCAGAAGGGAGGGTGTGAACACAGATGGCAGTTCTGCTGGAGCAGCTTGGGGGTGGGAGGATGCCGCCTGCTGTGGTGCACAGCAACATAATGCATGTGCATGCGCACTTCAAACACTACTCATTGGCATTCTGAAGGTGAAGAGGAACAAGCTGGAAAAAATTTGGATGCGAGCAGGATGACGCCCCAGTTCCTTTAGGCGCCAGTATTTCAACTGGCTGCTGACCTCCTCACACTGGAGGGTGTCCAGTCAAAAGCATGACAGTACATATGCACTGTCAAAAAACGCGCAGGCATAAAAGCGTGCATGGTTTTAGAGTTTATTTAATTTAGCGCAATCTCGGACTGCGGCATTTTGTAGTAACCGCACAGTGCTGTTTTTGACCATGCAGTATTGACCTGGTGCCCACTGGAGGACCAAAGGGGTAGAGTTGGTAGACTCCCCCTTCAAACTACCACAGGGCAGAAGCTGCACCTGTGGCAACGAAGAGGTGAGGTAAGTACCAGAGACTGGATGAGGCTGGAGGCCTAGGCTGAAAGAGGTAGCACCAATGACAAGGAGGAATAAAAAGTATAGTGAACAAAGAAAAAGTCACCAGACATGCTCAGATATGACTGATGCCTTCTGCTGCAATGATGCAAAGCATAAATTAGCTTTGAAAACTTGATCAGCAGTCTTTGCTAATTAACAACATTTTGATTAGTAAGCAGCCAACTTTGAAAAGCAAATTATTTAAATGGTTATTTTTATTTATCATCTACAATCCAGAACAGTAACAGTGTTTGGAAAAACTGTCAAAGTGGGAGACAAATTACCACACCACAGTTCTTTACTTTTTACAACTGTGGGGTGAGTACTACAATTTGGGAACTTTTACAGCAATAAGGCAAATCAGCTGATTAGCAACTTCTGCTGATCAAGGCTGCACTTGGTTAGCAAATATCATTTTTCTGGGTAGCAAACTGCGATGTGAACCCATTTACTATATGCCTTGCTGATGGTATCTATCCAGAGACAATGACACATTGTACTAAACTGTCTGAAGCAGTGCCATCAAGACCATAGGGTGGTGGGTCTCAAGCCTAAGTGCTAGTGGCAGGCTAGGAAGAATACTACTGCCCCGCAGCCTGGGAAAACAAAAATGGCCACTGGGGCAACTGAGTTCTCAGTTTGGCTACTCACAGGGCATGCAAAAGAACTGCTGCCAGTCAGGGTAAGTACCACACATGCATAACTGCTGAATGGGACCTTACCTGCTTCAAGCTTTTTTAGTGTCTTCACAGAAAGTGTGTGGCATCTGGTGTAGCATATGAGGAGTTGTGGAGGTGCAGTCATCCCCAGCACAGTGGAGGAGTTTGCGGGCACGAGATGTTGAAGGGGATGAAAACTGATAGAACAGTTACATAAAAACTTACCGTAACAGTAGATCTTTGAGGGGATCTCAGTTATCAGGTAACACCACAGGAACCTCCACTGTCGGTGGAGAGGAATCCACATGGAAGATTTCCCATGGCATCAACGTCCATCGATGTCAGCAACCCTGTAAAGGCATAAGCGGCCCTGCTCTCTCCCCAGTTCTTTCCCCCAGAGACTAAGGGAGCTAGGCTCTTGCCATGGCGCACCGAGGAGAGAGACAGAGGTGCCCAGACCTAAATGAAAGGCTGGATACACCAGACAGCCAGTTCCTAGACAGGAGCACCAAGAAGGGGGATGGTGGGAGGGAAAGCATACCTTGTGACTGAGATCCCCTCGATGATCTACTGTTACGGTAAGTTGTTACGTAACTATTCTATCTTCTTCAGGGGTATATCAATCCTCAAGTAACATCATAGGAACGAGTCCCAAGCAGTTACAAGTGCATAACAGAGTCTGGGAGGAGGGCTCTCTATAAACTTCACACAGAAGTCCCTGTAACACAGCCCTGCCAAATCTTGCACGGGCTCTTGAGGCAATGTCCAGACTGTAGTGCTTGGTGAAGGCATGGACTGTACTCCAGGTGGCAGCCGCACAAACGTCAGTGACAGAGACCCCTTGGAAACAAGCCACAGGGTAAGCCATTCCTCTGGTGGAATGAACTTTGACAGCACCAGGAAATTCTTTGCCGTACTTGTTGTAGCACAACACAATGCAATTTGGCAACCATATGGATAAACACTGCTTAGAAACTGAACTGCCCTCTCTGCGCAAATCTAACATATGGAGCACTGCTTCCCCTGGACTGGCCCACTCATGAAAATAAACAGGAAGGTGGATAGACTTAGTGAGTGCAAACTCTGAAACCACTTTAGGGAGAAACTTAGGATTTGCACACAAAGACACCCTGTCTTTGTGAACAATCAAATAAATAAGGCTTCTCGCACCAGAGGGCCCGAAGCTCTGAAATTCTTCAAGCAGAAGTAATTGCAATCAAAAACAATGCTTTCCAAGAGAGAAAGCGCAAATCGCAAGTCTGATTAGCTCAAAAGGAGACAGGGTCAATTTTTACCCTAAAAATATTTACGTCTCAAGCCAGGACAGGGGAACAGATTGGAGGTTTCAGATGCAGGATGCCCCTTAGAAAGGTAAGGGAAACATACAGCCGAGCAACCGTGCGGTCACCCATGGGCTCATGAAATGCAGAAACAGCCGAAAGGTGGATTTTGAGGGAAGAATACTGGAGGCCTGAGTCGGACAGTGAAATGAGGTAGTCCAGGATATGATTCACTGAGCAGATGAAAGGGTCTAAGCTATGTTTGGCAGCCCAGATGGCAGACTGCCTCCACTTCCTGGGGCGAAATGGGTACTGGAGCGAGGTCCTCCTTGTCTAGTTCCCATACCCAAGGGAACTGACTTGGAGTGTGTCAGGCAGGAAGTGGGATCACCCTTGGATTTCCGTCCCTTTCGGGCGGTGTTAAGCAATGCCAGGTCGATTAGGAATAAGACTGCAGTGATTGCGGATCTTGTTTCCTCAGTCGACCTGGCTTGCATCACCGAGACCTGGCTAGATGGAAATGCTGGTCCTGTGTTGACTCATGGTTCCGCTGGGTTCTCGGTGATTCACCGCCGAGAGTGGACCGGAGGGGCAGGGGGTCTGCCGTCTGTTTCAGACAAGATCTGGATCTCAGGGAAGTGCCAGTTGGTGATACCAACTCCTTTGAATGCATAGTGGGTGCAGGTGCAGGCTACAGGACCCTTCTTATCTACTGTCCACCAGGGAATGAGAGGGAGTTCCTGAAGGAGGTTGCGCGGACTTCATCGCCGATATGGTATTGGAATCTCCCAGATGGATAATTCTGGGGGATTTCAATGCCTGGGTCGACGATGAACTCTCGCCATTTGGTCAAAACCTCCTCCAATTAATGGATTCATTGGGCCTGTCACGGGTAATTACCTCTGCAACCCATGAGGGGGGGCATACATTGGACTTGGTTTTCCATCTGGGGATGGAGATATCTGATGTGGAGGTGGAGCCAGTCGGATGGTCTGACCATCACGCCCTGAGGTTTAGATTTGCGTCCCCCAAATAGGCCTGCCCCAGGGAGTTAGTACAGTTCCGTCCTTTAAGAGGGATTACCTCAGAGGGCCTAATGACGGAGCTGGACTTCTCGGATTTTCCAAAGGATAGCATGGATCCAGGGCCATTGGTCTTAGCCTATAATAGGGTTGTGACTGAGGCCCTGGATGCCATTGCTCATTCATGTTCGCCCCTCATTTTCCACTTAGGGGCTCCCTGGTTTGATGGGGAGGTCCATGAGTGGAAGAGGAAGGACGAAGATTAGAAAGACGCTATGGAAAACTCAACTGGAGGTGGATAGACTTGAATTGTTAGAACATTATAAATTCTACCAATCAGCAATTTCCCATAAGAAGGCAGAGTTCCTGTCCAGGGAAATTGCTGCAGCTAGGAACAGACCATCCCAGCTCTTCAGGACTGTGGACAGACTCGCAATCCAGTCTGTCTCCAGACCGTAGAGCATTATCACAGGTACAGTGTGAGGAGTTTGCTAAATTCTTTGCTGACAAGGTATCCACCATCAGGGATGAGATCAGCCAGTGTCCTTCTATTGAGCATTGCACTGATCAATCGGTGGTACTAATGCCCAGTTGTACTGGTCTACCTTTAGACTACCAGCAGTAATAGATATTGTGAGGATTATCCAGACTCTGCACCTACCTATTGTAAGTTGGACCCAGGCCCTACTCACCTGGTGGTGGGGTGTGTAGATGTTATCGGCCCAGTCCTGGCTGGGATAGTGGTGGTGTTATTAGAGAGAGGGATCTTTCCGGATCCCTTAAAGGAGGCGGTAATATACCCCCTTTTGAAAAAGCCCTCTCTTGACCCCGACTGCCCAGCAAATTATAGACCAGTCTCTAATCTCCCTTTTGTAGGGAAGGTTATTGAGAAGGTGGTCGCTCTGTAACTGGAAGATCATTTGTCCAACCACAATATCTATGACCCTCTCCAATCTGGCTTCAGGAAGAGGCACAGTACAGAGACGGCTCTTGTTCGGGTATTGAATGATCTCCTGATGGCAAGAGATCGGAGGACCCGTTCCATCTTGGTTCTCCTGGATCTCTCAGTAGCATTTGACACCGTGGATCATGGGGTACTGCTCGACCACCTGTGGTTTCTCTGTGGTCTGAGGGGAGCAGTCCACAGTTGGTTTCGATCTTTTCTGGAGGGCAGATCTCAGAGAGTGGTATCTGGAGTTAACACCTCGTCCCCTGTCTGCCCTGTGGGGTACCGCAGGGGTCGGTGCTGTCCCCTATGTTATTCGAGGTGTATATGCTTCCATTGGGGGACATTATAAGACGGTATGGGCTGAGTTTTCACTGTTATGCTGATGATTCTCAGCTCTAGCTGTCTTTTATGCCTGATCAGGAGTCGGATTCCATCACGATGTTTAATAACTGCCTCCTGGAGATTCAGGACTGGATGAGTGCTAGTTGGCTTAGGTTGAATCCAGGGAAAACTGAGGAGTTGGTTGTGGACCCTGGAGGAGGGTAACAGGGCTTGGATGGGGAAACCCGGGTTTATATCTTGGGGCCCAGCTTCTTGCCTCTGGCTGGCACGTAACCTGGGAGTAATTTTGATGAAAGCCTGACTATGAAGATGGAGGTGTCGGGTCGAGTCAAATCTGCCTCTTTTCATCTGAGGAATATTGCCCAGGTGAAACACTTGGTTCTACGGGAAGATCTTTCCCATTTTGGTCCACGCCTTTGTTACCAGCCGCTTTGATTACTGCAATGCGCCTATCTAGGGCTGCCGGGTGGATATCCGCCGCTTGCAGCTTGTGCAGAATGCTACGCCAGGTTGTTGATGGGAGTTTTACGATCTAGCCATATGACACCCAAAGGCGTGATTTGCACTGGCTGCCAGTACAGTGGCGGATCACCTTCAAGGTCGCATTATTGACCTTTAAGGCCCTACATGATTTGGGACCCCACTACCTGAAAGAGCTCTTGGTGCCTTATCGTCCTGCCCGTTCTCTTCGCTCCTCTGATGAGGGATTGCTAGAGATTCCCAGGGTACGTCTAAAGATGTCTGGAGGTAGATCTTTTGCCTATATGGCACCAACCCTGTGGAATTCTCTACCTCGTCAGATACGAGAATGCCTAACTGTTGAAAGTTTTAAAAAACAAATAAAAACTTTCCTTTTTGCCTTAGCATTTGCTGGTACATAATGAGTAAGTGTACTATATGGTTGTTTGATTTATTGTTTGAAATGTGATTTTAATTGTTTTATTGTAAAAGCGCCCTGAGCTTGGGAAGGGCGCTTAATATAAATAAAATATTACTTACTTACTTCATGGCATACGTGGCTCAAGTGGAAGGCTTTCGGGCGGCTACTAGGACATCCACCACCCTGTTAAGAGACCCCAAACCTTATGATGGCTATGTCCTCAGAAACCAGGCATACAGATGGAGGGATCCAAGGTTGGAATAGACCAGGGTCCCCTGAGTCTGGGTCAGAAGATTCCTGCAAAGAGGAATGAAACAGAGGGAACCATATCTGGTGAGGCTAGAATGGAGCTACCAGAATCATGCTGGCCCACTCCATCTGCAACTTTATTAGCCCCCTCTGAATCAGGAGAAAAAGAGGGAATGCAAAACAAAACCACCTGCTCCAAGAGAGGGACAATGCATCTCACCAGAAAAGTCCAGGCCCTGGATCTAGTGAGCAGAAATTGGGCAGTTTTGCGTTGAGTGGGGATGCAAAAAGATCCAACTCTGGACGACCCCATCTGTCGAACAAGTCTTCTGCGATGGATGACAGAAACTCCGATTCATGCATGCTGGATTGAGTCCTGCTGAGACAGTCTGCCAGTGTGTTTAGTACACCTGGCACATGGACTGCAGAGTGTGTCAGACTGTGATCCAACACCCAGTATCTCACTCTCATGGCATCCCTGCAAAGGGGGTACGAATAAGTCCCCCGCCGCTTGTTGATATAGTATACTATGTTTATGTTGTCCCACTGCACCAGAAGTTGACTCGGAGCAAGGTGTTCCTGAAAAGCCTGTATGGCGTAGAGCACAGCTCTTATCTCCACAACACTGATATGCAGGGATGCTTCCCACTGGCACCAAGAGCCCTGGGGCTGGAAGGGTCCCTGGTGCGCTCCCCAGCCCACACCTGAGGGACCTGTGGTCAGGATCTGATGCAGGAAGGAGATCTGGAAAGGGAAACATTGAATCAGATTCAAGGGGTCCATCCACCACTGCAGTACATTGCGTATTGGGGAAGAGACCAGGACTGGCTGGTCTAACTCGTCTGTGCACTGGTCCCACTGTACCCGGAGGGTCTACTGGAGGGTATGCATATGGAGCTTGGCCAGTGGAACAGTGGGCATGCCAGCTTCCATCAGGCCCATCAATCTGAGGTATACCCTGGCAGGAATGTACCAGCTCTGGGCAACTTCCTGACCTTGAGCTATGAGGCACTCTGCCCTGTTCTGGGGCAGGAAGGCCTTCCCCTGCACCGAGTCCAGACCCGGGCCACCCCTATACACTGCAACCTTTGGGATGGTATCAGAACTGACCTGGGCAGACTGACGGTGATGCCCAGGGAGTGGAAGAGCTGGAGAGTTTGCTCCAGAATCAGCAAAAGCTGTTCCCTGGACGGGGCCTTCAGGAGCCAATTGTCCAGATATGGGAAGACATATAGTTCTTCCCTTCAGAGAGCTCCTGCGACCTCTGCTAAGCATTTGGTAAAGACTCACGGTGCAGAGGACAAGCCAAAGGGTAGCACTTGGAACTGATAATGCTCGCCCTGAAAGGCAAAACGAAGAAACTTTCTGTGAGGAGCAAGAAAGACTGAGATGTGCAGGTAAGTGTCAAGTCAAGTCAAGTCTTTATTTAACCAGGCGTTCATCATTAAGCAGAAGCTCGTTTGCAAGATGGACCTGGGTGGAGCATGAACAATTGTACATACAGGTCAACACAAGTATTTACAAGGCAATACAGATAATACTGTTTACAGAGAGGAAGAAAAAAGTTCATATGTACATAGAATTATACAGATTACAGGGTATTTACATACATAGAAGTGTCTATAGGAAGATAAAGCAGGTTATCTAAGGTTGCAGGAGGAAGTAACGGAAAAAAAATGAAATAAAAATATACACCAGGTAGAGGCGAAGGTGGGGGAGGGAGGGAGGTAGGGGGAGAAAGGCTAGGAGGGCATGGTGCACAGAGAGGAGTTGGTAAAACGGGATGTAGAGAAGGTGGATGGAGAAAAGGAGTATGTGTGAGCCCCGGGATTGAATGCTATAAAGTACAGGGCGTGGTAGGATGTCACAACCCAGGGGTAGTGAGCTCCTATCCAAGGTTGGGAAAGGAAGGATAAGGGGATGGACGGGCCTAGTGTTGATAAGACAGGGGGATAAGAGGCAGAACAATTAGGCTTGTGAGGAGCAAGCTGGGGGATCAGTACTTAAAATTGGGTCTAGGCGTTGCTATACCAGTGCAGACACCGTAATGGGTCTGAGGGTGAAGCAGTTACATACTTCTGATTGTAATGGAAATAAAGCCTTGAAGGCATTTATACCGATTAGAGTGCTTAATTTGAGGGTTTTCTGTAGATCGCTCCATAAGGTAGGTAGCACGGCTTATGGCTGCCCTGGCCAAGTGGGATTTTGCTTTGGGTACTTTAAGTGTAACAGCTGAGTAACTTCTTAATGCGTATTTCACAATTATACTCAGGGGAAGACAGCAGGAGATATAGTAAGGCAGCTTATTAGAGATGGCTCTATAGGTCCAGAGAGCAGCGTTTCTGTGGCGCCTGAACTTTAGTGATGTCCACCCCACTGACACATATAGGGTGCAGTGATGCATGTCGAAGGGAAGTCCCGTTATAAACCTCAGTGCTCAATGGTAGAGTGTATCCAGTTTAGCCATGTAAGAGTTGGGGCATTGGCTGAAGAGGAAATCAGCGTAATCAACCAATGATAGGAAAATGGATTGGACCAGTTGTTTCTTGGCATCTCTGGTGAGAAATTGGTTGATTCTAAAAAACAGGCCAAGCCTTTGTCGAAGTCGTTTTAGCAAGTCCTCGATATGTTCAATGAAGGAGAGTCTTTGGTCAATCCAAACTCCCAGATACTTGAATTTTGTAACAAATTCTAGTTTTTCACCTAGAACTGTGGTAATTTGGGGAACTGTCCCACTGGACACAGGGTTACCTGTACGGATGAAAGGGGAGAGGACCATCGCTTTAGTTTTTTTGGTGTTAAGGAGTAGCTTTTTTTGGAGGAATTGGCTTTGCAAAAGGTTGAATTCTGACTGTAGGTCACTGCAGGCAGCTTCAGGTGTTGGGCGACTCACGTAGAGAACTGTATCATCTGCAAACAGATTGATGTTGGCTTCTTTTATACAGTAGTCGATGTTATTAATGTAGATTGCAAAAAGTAAGGGCCCTAATATAGAACCTTGAGGTACCCCTCTTTGCAGACTTTTTAAGGGGGACAGGACTTCTTCAGCTTTAACTTGTTGAAGACGCCCTGTAAGATAGTCAGTAAACCAGTGCAGAGAGGAGGGGTCCACACCTATGGTTTGAAGGGAGGAGAGGAGCAGACTATGGTCGACGGTGTCAAAGCCTTACTTAGATCAAGGAAAACAGCACAAATAAAGTTTTTGCTCTCAAGATTACGCTGCCAGTCGTTAGTAACTTTGGCGAGGGCTGAGATAGTGCTATGTTTAGCTCTGAATCCGGACTGCATAGGGTTTAGCAGTTCCCTAGACTCAAGGTGAGTCCTCAGCTGTGCATTTACAATTTTTTCTAGGAGCTTGGACAGGACCGGAAGGAGAGAAATTGGCCTGTAGTTATTGAGATCGCCAGGGTCAGCTGATTTGAACAGTGGTATGACATGTGCTGTCTTCCATATAGGTGGTAAGGTGCCCAGTGGTGGGTGACGGGTATTGCTAGTACGTGGTAGGCAATTTTTAGGAAGTAAGGGTCAAGGGTGTCGGCCCCAGCACTTTTTCTAGTATCCAACTGAAGCAAGAGGTCCTCTACCTCTTTCAGTGAGGCAGGTTGAAGCAAGAAAGGCGGCAAAGCTATCGGAGTTTCTGCATGTCCAGTGAACAGAGACAGTCCCCTGTCTTGAGAAGGGGCATCAGGCCTGGCAAAGTTACCATCCGGAACTTTTCGTACTGGACATACAGATTGAGGCCCTTTAGATCTAGACTAGGTCTCAGATTTCTGATCTTTTTGGGGACCAGAAAAATCCTGGAATAAACCCCCCCTGTTTCTCTGACACTTGGGTACTGGCTCGATGGTCTGCTTGAGCAGAAGGGACTGCACCTCCTCCCGGAGAACAGACAGGTGAGCCGGGGGGGGGGGTAACAAGGGGGCAGAGGTGGGGTTTCTGGAGGCTGCTCGATGAGCTCCAAGGTGTGACCATTTTCTATAATCTGCAGAAGACATGCATCCGAAGTTATGGTTCTCCATTGATTCAGATGGAGGGAGAACCAACCTCTAACCACCGCCTCCTGGTCCGGGATCGGGAGGGCGGCAAAGAGTCAAGTAGAGGTGCAGCCAACTGCAGGGGCTGGTCCCTCACTTCTAGGGCGCTTGGCCGCTGCTCCTGCACTGGAGGGGGGTGAGGGCAAGGGAGCCTGGGCTCTGCGTTTTCCTGGAGGATGGGGAGCTGTCCCAGGTCAATTTTTCTGTTTACGAAAAGGAGACTGTCCTCTACCCTTTGGTTGGGTATTGTACAGGAAGTGGACAGACTTGAGTGTCCTGTCTGAGGCTTGCAGATCATTTATGATGTCCTGGACATCAGGGCCAAACAGCCTGGTGCCACTGAAGGGGGCATTAAGCACTTTTTGCTGCACATCTGCTGCAAACCCAGATACTCTGAGCAAGGAGTTTCTTCAGAGGCATATGCCCGTGGCAGCTATGTCGTACAGGGCTCTGAGGAGGTGTTTGCTAACATTCTCAGTGGCTTGGAGGCACTGTAGCAGCTGTTTTTGAGTGCCCTCTGGAAGGGCCTGGGCAGCAGCCTTGCCTTCTTCCATTTGGTACTCTGGTATTTTACTATGTGCGACAGATAGTTTTCCATCCTCAAGCCAAGAGTAGAGGAGGCATAAATCCTTTTATCCCAGTGGTCAATTCTACAATACTACTCATCTGCGGAAGGGACCTAAGGTGCTTTGGCACCTTAGACCTGTCACGAGCTGCCTTAATGACCACTGAGTCAGTCTCGGGCTGGGCAGCATAACAGGGAAGATCCTTGGGGGGAGCTTGATAAAGTTGGTCAGCTCTGGGAGGCATAGCTTGCACCATGTCTGGCCTGTGCCATACTGCCATGGCTGCATTCCTTAAGGCTGGGAGCACTGGAGGAATGATCTCTGCGGGAGATTCTGGAATCTCCAGAAAATCCACCAGTTCTTTTCTGGTGGCATTCTCTTCCTCAGTGTGGAAACCCATGGCTGAGGACAGTTTCTCCATCACATTGGAAAATGCAGGGTCCTCAGGAGGAGACCTGGGAGTATGCTTTTCAGAGTCCTCACTAACAGAAGAGGCTGCAGATCTATCAGAGCAGGATCTCTTCCTCTTCTTTCTCCACGTCATCAGGAAGAGTGAGGTCTGGGTGGTACTCCTCCTCGATGTCTGCCTCTTCAATATCTGGGTCTGGTGTCGGTCATGCTGATGGTGGACCACGGAGAGCTTCCCAGGGCCAAAAAGTAGATGCCGACGAAGCTGCTGTCGGAGTCGGCGAGGGGTGCCTGAGAGCACCCAGCTGCTGCACAAGCACATTAGTGAACTTGATCAGGACCTCATTCAGGTCGATGGTGGTCATCGACGGAGGGGGATTTGATGGCACAAGTGTCAACAACCTGCCTGCAGGATCCTGAGGACCAAATGAGCCTGTAGCCCTGGAGGGAGAAGGGGCAGGTCCCAACGGGAGACTTGTCGATGATGAGCCGGTCGTCGACAAAGGAGGGGCCGACAACCCAGAGGTCAACATCCGACCGCCCTGAGAATTGGGCGGAGGTGCTGCCGGTATGGGTCTGATGGGTACAAAGGCCTGGGCAGTAGACTTCACCGGTGCAGCCACAGCCAACGAAGATCCCCCAGCAGGAGAAGAGGCTGATGGGGAATGACCTTGTTTTTTTTTTTTTTTTTTGTGACTCCCCCCTCCGGACTTTTCTTAGGCCGTGGAGGCCTGGGAGCTCGAAGAACCGAAAGGCGACTGAGAGTCCTGGATCCCGGAGGACCCCTGCCCGGAACCGGCTACCTGTTGATCCATTAGGAGATTTTTGAGAGCCTTTTTGCATCGCCTGAAGGTTCATAGAATCACAGAAGCTAGATGGCAGAAAGGGACCATACCGGCCCATCTACTTTGCCCTTTCCCCCCCTACACCTCCCCCTCCCTGCCAGCCCCCACTCTCATCTCCGATACTCAGCTCCATATGCTTGTCCCATGCCCTCTTGAATTCTTCCACCGATTTAGCCCTCGCTAATCCATCTGGTAGTCTGTTCCAGGACTCCACCACCCTCACCGTGAAGAAACACCCTCTCACATTGCCTCAGTATCGTTTTCCTTGCAGTCTGAGGCTGTGCCCTTTAGTTCTGACCTCCCCTTCCTCTTTAGTAACCCTCTTCTCCCACTTTATTGGGCCACTTTACATATTTAAACGTTTCAATCATGTCTCCCTTTTCCCTTCTTGTCTCCAGCATATACAGATCCAGCTCCTTATACTTCTGCTTGTTATGACTTTCCCTGCATACCCTGCACCATCTTAGCTGCCCTTCTCTGAACCCTCTCCAATGCATCTATATCCTTGCAGAGATGTGGCCTCCAGAACTGAACCCCATACTCCAGGTGCGGCCTCATCATGGCTTTGTAAAGGGGCATTATTACCTCTCTCCTTCTGCGAGTAATGCCCGTGCCTATGCATGCCAACATTCCATTGGCCTTTCCTGCCGCCCTGCTGTACTGGATTCCTACCTTAAGGTTCGAAGAGACTATGATCCCCAGATCCCTCTCCTGTTCTGTTACTTTGATTTTCTCCCTACCTAGGGTGTACCCTGCTCTTCTGTTCCTACTCCCCAACTGCATTACAGCGCATTTCTTGCCACTAAATTTCAGCTGCCACGTCCCAGACCATTTTTCGAGCGTCTTTAATTCCCCCCCCCCCGGGTGTCCACCCTACTGCATATTTTCATAACATCAGCAAATAGGCATACCCTCCCCCTCAAACCCTCTGCAATATCAAAGATGTAGATGCTGAAGAGAACTGGACTCAAAACTGACCCCTGTGGCACTCTACTCTTCACCCTCACTGTCCCGGAGTGCATCCCATTTAGTACCACCCTCTGAGATCTTCCTGCCAGCCAGGCCTCCATCCACCTTATTTTCCCACCCAACTGCAGGCTTTCCGTCTTGCTCATCATACTCCTATGGGGGACAGTGTTGAAGGCCTTACTGAAGTCCAGATAGGCCATGTCCACTGCCTGCCCCACCCCCCCCAGTCAATCACCTGACTCACCCAAAGAACTGAATTAGGTTTGTCTGGCAAGACTTCCCCTTCGAGAAGCCATGCTGTCTGTTTGGTTAAACTTCTGGCAGAGCTCACAGTTAGAAACTTTGTGGTCAAGCCCAAGACAGCAGACACAGATAAAGTGTTTGTCTGTGGAGGCAATCTCCTTTCTGCGATGGCAGCAACGGAAGAGAGACAATGAAGGATTAACTCTCGACAAACAAAATGAAGAAATCTCTTAAAATAAAAAAAAGCGATTCTAAAAGGCAAGATTAGAAAAGTCATAGGTGAAAAAAGGCATGAATACTGCAATGGAGCTTCCATGGAGACCGATACGAGCACATTGACAGCTGCAAAGAACTGAGGAGGAAGTGGGGCCACTCACGCCTTTAAAGGGTTGGGGACGTCGACAAAATGGGCGGCCCCAGCTGTACTGCTGAAAATCTTCCACGTGGATTCCCCTTCACTGACAGCGAAGGTTCCTGCAGTGTTATCTAATGACTGAGACACCCCCAAAGCAGATCAGCTGATTCCCCTGATCCACCCTGATGGAATGATCAATCAGCCTCTGAGTGGAAGGGAGTGGGAGTTGGATGACAAGACAAATCAAGTTAATGATTAGTCTTTGTACTTTTCCTCCCACACCCTGCAGGAATTTGAGGCAGGAATTTCTGCAGTGCTATGGTGCTGAAAACCAAAACAAACAAAAAAATTTAAACTTTCAGCAAGTGATCCCCAATTCTGAGAAAAACTTTTAAGGAACGAGCAAAAGCCAGAGAGAGAGAGTGACAACTGTGCCGGAGGCGAGCAGGGTTGTTGCCGTGACTGTGTGAGAGAGACAGAAAGATGTAAGTAGGCCAACAGCTTGTAAACAATTTTTTTTTTTTTTTTCTCAACAGCCCCTCACAGACTCCTACTCCTACAGTAACAAATCTGGCTATATTTATTTTGTCTAAGTAAGAACAGTTGAAAGACAAGGACGTGTTTAAAAAAAAAAAAAAAAAGGAAAAGAAGAAAAAAAAAGACCTGGTGTTGGTGTATGTTTTTTGTTTGTTTTTTTAAAGCTTTGGGGAGCTGCTTTTTTATTTAAAAAAAAAAAAAAAACTTACAGAAAGGATTGACAGCAGGTGACCCTGAGTGTCTGTAACTGGGTCTGTGAGAGAGACAGCAGCAGCTTGTGCTGGATAAAGGACTCTTTCAGACAGACTAGCAGAGAATCCGACTGCAGCATCATCGAATGAAATAGCAGTTCTCATAAGAGCTGTTTGGGCAGGCAGGGGCCTCGAAAAAGACTCGGTGGGCCATCAGAGTAATTTTATTTAAAACTGCAACAGGACATTTGTGCAGGAAAACAAAATTCCAGGTCATGGTTGTCCATAAGAAAGTTATTCTGAAACAAAATTTCTAGCATGGCTGGTGGCCTCAAAATATGTCCACCAGAGGTTCCTTGTGGACTCGCACAGTATTGTTTTCACACACTGCTCAGTCAACCAAGTTCCTGATGTCTTGTCCCTTGAGATGTATTTCCTATGTTTTTAAAGGTTGCCAGTTTCATTCCTTTTTAACAGACGCTCTAAAGAGCTATGTGACCACATAAAACTGTGCTGCCAACAACATCTGGTCATGGTGGCCTCATTTGTAAAACACTGCAATAGGGTCTGCCCCCTCACCACCAATTCCTAACCAAATAGTACTGCATGGAATGAGGAAGCACAATTTAGGTTCCCCCAGAATTATTTTTTTTTAATTATGTGCCTCCTACTCCAAGAAATGTTCTTGTTATGATGTCCCTTGCCAGAAAAGTAGTAAGTTGGAAAGGTGCCACTTCAATCACTGAAAGCTCTAGGCAACTACCATTCTCTTTTTAATTCTATACTCACACAGCACCAACAAGTAGAGGCTTTCAAAGAAAATCTAGACAAATATGTATGGAGATCTCAGTGTTGCAGCTGGAAATTAAGATTCTGTAGCATTTTGGATCACAATGTTCCTGCCAAATGACTTGATTCTTAGCCAATCACACAAGTAAAACGGAAGTGCCTTTCAAACTGCAGTAGCTACTTGGCGAGTGAACTAAATTATCTGTCATGTAAACATGCAGTATAGCAAAAAGCAGTTTGGCAAACAGCAGTTTAAAAACTCAGTATACCAAATTACTGTTTTTTTTTTTTTCAGTTAATTTTTTTTATTGGCATATAATTTTTCTTACAGATGTGTCACAAGCAAGGTAAAAATACAGGATACAGTTGAGAATGCAGCCCGGATAAACAATTGTTGACATATAGAAACATAGACTTTGACGGCAGATAAGGACCGCTTGGCCCACCTAGTCTGCCCATTTCCCTGCCTAGAGGATAAGCTGCAGATCCTATTTAACCAACAGCCTATTTCTTCCTACCCCCTACAGTCAGATTTTTTATTTATTTTTATTTTTTTATAGTCCCTCACAGACTCCTACAGTAACTAATCTGGCTATATTTATTTTGTCTAAGTAAGAACAGCTGGAAGACAAGGACATGTTTAAAAAAAAAAAAAGACCTGGTGTTGGTGTATTTTTTTTTTTAAATCTTTGGGGAGCTGCATTTTATTTAAAAAAAAAAAAAAAAACTTACAGAAAGGATTGACAGCAGGTGACCCTGAGTGCCTGTCACTGGGTCTGTGAGAGAGACAGCAGCAGCTTGTGCTGGATAAATGGCTCTTTATATATGCTGGCACAGTATGTTATCAGTCACATACATGCCTAAAACTTTGGAAAACAGAACACAATCAATATAACTTACAATTCACTAACATTAAAACTGAAAGACAACTGATATATAATTTAGTATCGACTGTACGGTGCTAGACATTTGGGAATCTAGCTGGTACATACCATCTTGGATTTCAGATAGTTATAATAAGGTTGCCAGCATGCATCAAATGCTGAAAGTCTATCTAATGCCACTCAGGGCAGTTGATCAAACACAGCACTATGGGATAAGCCAGTCATGAGCTCCCCAATGGAAGGGATGGCAGGGGACCTCCAGCGAGTTAGGATTAGGCGTTTGGCCTGCATGCAAAGGAGGGCCAGCCACCTATGCACCATCCGGGGAAGATGTATGGCATGTTTGGTAATACCTAAAATTAGTAAGGGAGCAGAGATGTGTATAGTCTGGCCAAGTACCGCTTCGGCAAGCTGGTGTACCTGCTTCCAGAAGGGCTGAAGAAGATGGCAACACCACAATGTATGCATTAGGTCACCTCCAGGAGAGGCGCTTCTCCAACAACTGTCGGTACGTGGAAGACATAGCTAGTGAAGCACAGCAGGGTTCTGTACCAGGAATGGAGACTCTTACTCTGAAGGAGTTCACTACGGACATCCTTAAAAGTACAAATATGCTAGTCCAACATGGCCTATAAGCAGGGCTAAAAGGATGCTGGGATGTATCAGGAGAGGTACTGACAGCAGAAAAAAAGAAGGTAAGACTTCCACTATACTGATCTCTGGTGAGGCCTTACCTGAAGTACTACATCCAGTTCTGGAGCCCTCACCTCATAAATAACAGGAATAGGTTGGAAACAGTGCAGCTCAGAGTAACAAAATTGATTCAGAGCCAGCAGGTCAGATCCTATGAGGAGTGCCTCAAGGCACTAAATATGTACTCACTGGAAACCAGAAGGGAGAGGGGCGATATGATAGAGACCATCACGTTTCTTAAAGGAATTAACAAGATAAACTGCAGGGAATTATTTACCCTGAATACCAACGTGAGGTCACGTGGTTACAAGTATTAATTAACAGGAGGGAAGTTCAAGAGGGACGTGAGCAAGTACTTCTTTAAGAAAAGGGTGGTGGAACCTTGGAACAGGCTGTCGGCTGAGGTGGTGGGTGCAAACACAGGGGATTCAAGCAGGCATAGACAGAATGAAGGGAATAGTGGTCACCCAGGGCAACAAGACCAGGGAGGAGAATGAGGATAGGATGGGGAGGGTTAGTACCCTGGAGGAACAATAGGTTCCAGGGATTACAGGGAATGTGAGCAGACAGGATGAACCTCCCTTCGTTTTCTGCCATCATGGTGTATGTTTCTATGCAAACCTCGCAGACGCAAAGCCTTGGATGCAGCACGTGTCTTTTTTCATGCCTCCCGCCCCAACCGAGAGGATGACCTTTAACAGATACGAGCAGGGATTTGCAGCAATACTACGAGCACCGACACAGTGGGGAGGCATGCTGCGAGCTATCTTGCAGACCAGCACCAGCACTCACTGTCAGGTCGTGAACTCTAGGAGTGATTTCATGCTGATTTATGCAGATACTGGATTCCCTCATTTTAGAGGGAAGGGAAACTCGCTATCCTTGGTGGCAGTTTGGATAGCAAGTCTGTTTGACATATGTTCTCCTCTGTTCCTCGTGAGTATTCCCTGTTAAAACTTGGAGAACAGGTTAAAAAATGTACATGTATAGACACACTGAGAGGCCAGTGTGTATGTCTTGCATATGTCATTGGCAGACAGGATAGAGCTCTGGTGGTGTGCCCCTGATGAATGAGTATCCTTCCCTGATGAAATAATTCCTACAACTGTTTAATATATTAGTGTGCAGGCATATTCCGGGGCAGTATGTATATGTGTTATATGGTCAGTCAGGAAGAAACCTAGAGTAAGCGGAAGCACAATGTGTTGACCCTGCATCTGGCAGCCGATATTCTTTTTACGTTTTGGAGGGCAAGTGCTTTTTCTCATTCTTAGCAACTGCAGGATGGAGAAGCATGTTGTGCGGACTCATACAGGGACAATAAAAATGTCTCCTTTTAGGTAATTCTTACAGGCACCACAGCTTTTTGCAGACCAAAAGCTACAACTGTAAGACCTGCTGTGGGACTATGGCACCCTTCTTTCAAGGGACCGTTGTCGGCACTGTATATACCAAATATAATATGCCAGTTTTCAGCCCCTCCCAGATGGACCCTCAAGCTGGGGGGGGGGGCTACAACATCTGTGGCATGGTTGGCAGTGGTAAGATAAGTTACACTAGGTCTGTTCTGGTTTTCCTTTGGTGCATATGCCTGTGAGCTGCAGGCCTGGGCTGCGAAGATACCCAATTCCATATGGACCCCTCATATCAGGGAGGGGTTCCTACAGGCATGGCCAGGTGCACCAGAGCAGAGTAATCCAGCTCACCCAATGTGTAGGTGGCCTCCAGCCTTGACAGCAGGTCAAGCACAGGATTTAAGGGGGTATGATTATAATCCTGACTGAAGCTTGATCTGTTACATGAAAAAGAACGCTACACCATGAAGAAGGGGGAGAAGTCAGAACCCAGTGGGGATGGTTTTGACACCACCCTTTTGCTTTGTTTGGTTTGAGGTCACTATTCAATGTTGTAGCTTACCACACATACTCTTAATATAAACCAGTGTGGTCTGGGTTGCCTTGACTCCATAAAAGGCGTTATTTATGAGGGGGAATGGTTCAATTTTCTATCATTATGAACATAATAGGTCCGTAATGGACCAAGATGGTCAAGTTGCAGATCTCCTGCCTTAGGCTGTGATGTTTTCTCACTGAGAGAAATGTATTTGTCTTTCGAGAAGTGGGGAATTTTCCCTGTCTGACTATAAGACTCTGCTGCATGATCAGACAAAGCTGCATTACCAGTCACTCAGAAGTAGGATGACCCTGCTCTTCAAATCACAGCAAATGGCGCATAATGGGCACTCGTCGCTAGGCATGACATCTCCTCCTGGTCTGACATCCCTCTCTAATCTCAGAAGGCGGCTGTAAGCAGCTGCCTACATTGGCTTGGTCAGCCTATCCTACTGGTACTGCCATGTGATGGGTGGGGTGTCTGCGCTCTACTGGGCCACAGGTTTCACCTATTTAGATAAGTCTGCTTCACGTATTTGTTGCTGGGGACTTGATCTTCAACCGGCACTGTATGGAACGAGAAAAGGTTTCTCCTAACCCCCATTCAGTAATGATACGCTATCCCAGTGCTGGTGTTGGGGACTGGACTGCCTCTAGCAGGCTAGGTAACGGCAGCTCATAGGCACAACACAGGTGTAGGCAGGAGAAGCGGCCATTCACAGGATATAAAGCTGCGTACCTCTCCCACCCTTCAGGCAGACTACAGAAATACTTGCCAATGGAAAATCCATGCAATTTTGAGTGTGTGAACACTTGATGTTATGATTCTACTGGAGAAACATAGATACTGACGGCAGATAAGGACCGCTTGGCCCACCCAATCTATCCATTTTTCCTACCTACCTACTGTGACACAACAAATCCTACTTGATCTCCAGCTTAACCTCCAGTTTCCCTACCTCTAAGGTTCCCTTATGCCTATACAATGCATTCTTGAAGTCAGTTAACATTTTTGCCCTCACCACCTCCACTGGGAGGCTGTTCCTTGCATCCACCATTCTTTCTGTGAAGTACTGCCTCGCATCTCCAGAGTCTAACCCCCCTGCTTCATAGCATGTCCCTCTGTTCTGGAGCATCTTCTTCTGTGAAAAATGCTTCCCTCTTGAAGCTTATTTATAACCGCGAGGTATTTGAATGTTTCTATCATATTCCTCCCTCTCCCTCCTTTCCAGCAGGGTGTACACATCCTTCAGTCTCTCCTCATTGGGCTTGTGATTCAGATACAGCACCGTTTTAGTTGCCCTCCTCTGGACTGATCTACCCTATGTCCTTCCGGAGATGTGGTCTCCAGAATGGGACACAGTACTCTAGGTGAGGTCTCACCAGTGATCTATACAGTGGTAACACCACCTGTCTCTTTCTGCTAGTGATACCCCTTCCTATGCACCCTAGCCTCTCACTAGCTCTCCCCACTGCCTTGTCACACTGTCTGGCCACCTTCAGGTCATCAGATATGATTATCCCAAGGTCTCTTTCCTGGTGGGTGGAGGTTAATACTACTCCTCCCACCAGTTTGTATTCCACCATTGGGTTTCTGTGCCCCAAGTGCATGATTGTGCATTTTTTCCCACTGAAACTTGGCTGCCACACCTTTGCCCACTCCCCTAGCTTTCTTAAATCCCTATTCATTTTTCCCAGTCCTCCCAGGAATGTCTACACTACTGCAGATTTTAGTGTCATCTGCAAAGGGACATACCTTCCCTTCCAGTCCCTCTGCAATGTCGCTAATAAAGACATTAAAAAGGACTGGTTCCAGTATTTCCCAGTACTGATTCCTGTGGCACCCCGCTGGTCACACTCCCTTCCGTGGAGTGAACTCCGTTTACCACCACCCTCTGTCTCCTGTCCCCCAACCAATTTCTCACCCAGTTTACCACCTTTAAACCCACTCCTAGGCTGCCCAACTTGTCTGCAAGTCTCCTACATAGAACGATGTCAAAGGCCTTACTGAAATCTAGTTAGGCCACATCCACCACTCCACCCTAATCCAATTCCCTGGTCACCCAGTCAAATAAATCTATCAGATTTGTTTGACATGATCTCTTTCCAGTGAATCCATGCTGCCTCAGATCTTGAAGGCCACTGGATTTAAGATATTCCACAATCCTCTCCTTCAGAAGCAATTCCATTAATTTCCCCATGACCGAAGTCAGGCTGACTGGCCTGTAATTGCCAGCCTTCTCTTTGCTACCACTTCTGTGAAGTGGGACTACATCTGCCATCCTCCAGTCCTCCAGAACCACTCCCATCTCCAGTGAGAGGTTGAACAGGGCTGTCAGAGGTGCAGTCAGCACCTCCCTTAGCTCTCTCAATATCCTTGGCTGCACCCGTCCAACCCTACTGCCTAGTCTCCACGCCTAATGAGTAAGCCAGAGAAGAAAAAGTTATGCAGTCTTCGCACCGGTAGCCACCAATGGCAGAAGAAACACAGGTAAAAGGAAAGAAAGGGACAGTCACATACAATCTATCTGCCAGCAACCCTTCCCCAACAAAAAATAAACAAAATACACAAAAATTCACTTACCTGAGGCACCAGGCTAAAGGATTTACTGCAGACCACAGTACAACACACTAAATGGCCAGTGGTTCCCATTCAGGCACTGATAATGTGAGTTAGCTAGCAGGTTAGTCATTTGAAAGATGAAGCTTAACAGGCATGGATTTCTAAATTTAGGGGGCACCCTGAGACCAGACTGCCCCAACTTGCCTTAAAGTTATACAAATCCTACCAGAAAAATAATGAATCAGAAGTAGAATTACAAGTCTAATTAACTATTCACAAGCTAAACTAGCTCACAGATTGGCTGCCGTGGCAGTTTGAAATCTTTTAGACATGCACAGCATAGCAGTGACACTCGGCTTGTGCACAGTTTTTGGCGCTAAAAACCTGAAATTTTTTTTTTTATTATTGCAATTAGACTTATAATCACAATAATGACCTCACGGTCATTTCCTTTTGATTAATGACTGGACGGGTGAAGTTGGCCCTCGGCTGCACCTCTAGCCACCCATCCTCGGCTGTTTGGTCATTATTGCTTAATTCCAAAATCTTGCACAGCACTCAATCTATGCTGCCGACCTCTCTGTGGTACAGCAGACATGGAGGTAACTGCTGCAGATGGAATGTTCCATGTCCCTAGGGATCTATGCTGATGTCATAGCTTTCTAGCTGTATCACTACCCCAGTGGGGGAGCACATTACCCATATGTATTAACTACCTTCTCCACTGACAATGTGGGCCAATAAAGAAGAAATGTTTCTGCACACAAAGTGCAAATTGGGACCAGCCCCACCCTTGGAGGTGGGGTTCCTATTGGTGATGAATCCCCATTAAATAGTATGCCAGAAGAAACAGGAAGGTCTCCTGGGCCTTCATTCCCAGAGATCAATCCTTTCTTCAGAGAAAGGATACAGAACAGAAAACAGTAATGTACTGCATCACTTTCCAAGAACCTATGGTGCGCATTCAGATGGGTAGTGGGTAAAAAACAGGCATCTGCCCATGGTTCTGGACCACCAAACTGGCTGTGTGGTATGTAGCAGCATCATTTTCTGTTCACCTGCCCATTTTCCTTTTTTTTTTTTTTTTTTTACACTCCCACCCAACTGCCACTGGAGGTAGTGTCAAATAAGGAAATGCTGTGCCAAGGTGCATGCCCAACTCCACCAAACCAGTTCTTTGAAAGCAGAGGTCAACTTTAGCTGTGGCCCAAGGCCAGCCAGTTTGAAGGTGGGCCAGAAGATGTCCTGCTTTGTTGGCCTGATTTGCCAGCACCTTTTTAAAGGAAATATTGCACTGCACCTTTAAGGAATGAAGGGTTGCCAGTGTTGGGAATCTCCAGCTTCTTGGTTGTGTGCACTGATGCGCTTGCACACGAACTGACATACTAAACCTGCAGTCATGTGTGGAGAGACACATATGGCAGTACATAGTGGGAAGGCCAGAACTAGTCAAGTCAGGGTGGGCAATCACTCTGACGGGAACAACGGGACCAGTCACAGGCAGAAACAACAGGTTGGACAAATGTGACAGCAATGGTGCTCCTATACTGATTGTGTAACTTCTAGCTTACAGCTGACAGCTGTGATAGCTGAAAGAACAGGCAGTGCTGGGCAGCAGGCTAATCTGCCCTAAACTGTTTTGCAACTGCTAATTGAAACAAACTCTAGTCAAAGCATTTTTCAAATTAATTGTGGGGAGAAACAGATTTAAAGGAAGTAGTGAGAATTCATTCATTAACTGGAAGAAGGGACTGCTGCTAGTTTGAAGTCTCTCAAATAAGAAAACATTACCCACCGCAGTAATTTTCTTTCATCCAAGGGATCCTTTAGCATCAGTAACTTTTTTGCACTTAGCTGGCTAGGTGCAACTGCCCCGGAGATGTGCTTTTAAGAGATATTTAAATGACCTTAGGGCCAAGCCAATCAAAAGACAGGAGGAAGTGTGAGCTGAGTGAGAGCTGTTGAAGGCTTCAGAATTTTTTCGAGGAAAAACGAGGGCAAATGCGCCGAAAAAGAATCAACAGGATTCAAAAAACATGCAAATGTCCACAAAAGTGGAAACAAACAGCAGCAATATGAGCTAAAAACTCATCAATAAGAACCTCCAAATTTGGTAAAAGGAGACATAAAGAGCCCTTCTCCAACAGGTGAACCGGGGAGGAAGGGTGGCAGCTTACTGATGCTAAAGAACCCCTTGGAAGAAAGATTACTGCGGTGAGTAATTTTTTTCTTCTTACCCCAGCAGTCCTTTAGCATCAGTAACTTTTTGCAGACTACTGAGCAGTACCAAGTGGGAGGTGGGCAGAGAACCTACTTAGGAAAGAGGCTCTGCAGAATCGCCCTGCTAAATTTGGCATCAGATCTGGTCTGCATATCCAAACTGTAGTGTTTCACAAAGGTGTACACAGATTTTGAGGTAGCTGCTTTGCAGACATCCAGTAGGGGAATGCCCTTGCTGCTACAAGCAAGGCTGCAGTGCCCCTGGAGGAGTGGGCCCTGAGCCCCACTGGAGGTTGTTGACCAGCTTTCTCATAGCAGAATCTAATACAAGAGACCAACCAACGAAAAACAGTTCTCTTCGTAGCTGGTCTTCCTCTGCCTACATCCCCACAGGTGAGGAACGACTGAGTGGAAGATCCTTTTGACTGTCTAGTATGCTCTAGGTAGTGAAAGATGGTTCTTTTGACATCCAAGCTGTGGAGCTTTTGCTCGCCAGGAGTGGATGGCTCAGTAAAGAAGACAGGCAGAGTAATGGACTGGTTCAAGTGAAACTCTGAAACCACCATTGGCAGAAATTTCCTATTTGTCCTGAGCTCAAATTTATCGTTGTGAAGGATGATGTAATTCGGCTCAGTGCACAGGGCCTGTAGCTCTGAAATCCTCCCCAGACGTAAAGGAAGATGGTCTTCCAAGTTACAAATTTTGATGTGGGCCGTGGACATAGTCTCGAAGGGTGGATTCATGAGCCCATCTATGCAAAGGTTCAGGCTCCAAGGAGGAACGGGCTTCCTGGTTGGAGACTGGAGGTTTTATAAATGTTGTGGGTAAAAACTGATTTCTTCTTTCCCACCGAAAGGTAGGTCGAAGTTGCCGCCAGATGTAGCTTGAGTGAAAATGGTTTCAAGCCTGATGCCTGTAGGTGTACCAGGTAAGTCTAGCGGCTGAAGGTCTGAAGTTGACAGGGGTTTGACCTTTTCGCTCTTGCACCACAGGGAAAACCTTTTCCATTTGGCTGCATAAGTCTTCTTAGTGTTCGGATTTCTAGCCATCCTCAGTATCTTAAGAACCTGTTCAGAGTACTGTGAGGATGGAAACCAACTCAAGAACCAGGCCCTGAGGTGAAGAGAGTGTATGTCTGGGTACTGCACTCCCATCTGAGGAAGGGTCAGCAGGGAGTGAGTTGGAGGCAGGCAAATGGGCCTATTGCAGGACATTGAGAGAAGGAGATGGTATCATGCTTGCGTGGGCCGGTCCAGAGCCACTAGGATCATTGATGCAGGCTGCGGTCTGAGTTTCATCAAAACACTGGATATCAGGGGAAAGGGAGGAAATGCGTATAGGAACCTCCCTGACCAGTCCAGGATGAGGGCACCCAGAGGAAGTGTTCCCGGAAATGGGGTACTGCAACAGTACTGAGGAAACTGAAAATTGAGAGAAGAGGCAAACAGAACCACGTCTGGTGTGCCCCACTGCCTGAACACTGTGGCTAGTACTTGCTTGTTCAGTGTCCATTTGCTCATGCCTTGACTGATGCAGCTTAGAGCATCCACCAAAGTATTGAGTTTGCCTGGGAGACGAATAGCCGAGAGGCTGACTCCCAGGGAGAATGCTAGAACCAGAGCTTCAGAGCTTCCAAACAGAGTATTCCTGATCTGGTACCACCCTGATTGTTTATGTAGAACATTGCAGTGGTGTTGTCCGTTCGAATTTGAACCACCTGCCCTTCTATGCCAGAAGCAAAAGCTCTGAGAGCTAGTAAGACTGCTCTGAGTTCCAAAAGATTTATGTGCAACTGTGACTCTTCGGGAGTCCAGTTTCCCCCTTACTGAGGCACTGTCCAAATGAGCTCCCCAGTGCCCAAAAGGGAGGCATCTGTGGTTATCACATTTGTGGGAAGAGGATCCCACTCAGCTAGTGGTCAAACAGGAGTTCAGCATGTTTGTAGTTCATTTGCATCACTAGGTAAGGAAAAAGTTCCGGCTCCCCATAAGACGCACAGGGGAAACTCCAGACCTCGCCCAACAACTAACACACTGAAATCTGGCCAATGGAAAATCATGCACACTAATGCTCGCAGTCTGGGAAACAAGATCCCAGACCTGCAGGCAATAATGACAGAGGCTAAACTGGACATAGTATCCATTAGCGAGACATAGTTTACCAGTAACCACACTTGGGAGACTTCAGTACCTGGCTATGTACAGTTCAGAAGAGACTGAGGTGCAAAAGGGGGTGGAGTGGCCCTTTATGTCAATGAAAATATCAAAGCTACAAAAATTCAGAATACATATAAGGAGCCAGAAGAACCATGGGTCACTCTGGAAACAGGAAATGTGACAGCCATACGAACTGGGGTTGTCTACAGGCCTCCAGACCAGGGGGAGGACACAGACACAATACTGTTAGAAGATACACAAAACATGACACCTAAAGGGGAGGTTCTGATAATGGGAGACTTCAACATGCCAGATACACATTGGTCAATACCAGCAGGAACATATGCCAGAACTAGACACATAGTGGATTCCCTGCAGGAGGAGGACCTCACACAACTGGTACAACAACCCACAAGAGACAGGGCTATCCTAGATCTAGTATTGACCAACAGGGAAAGGATCACAGATCTCCAGGTAGAAGGTCACCTGGGCGCCAGTGACAATCACATGGTAAGGTTCAATTTGGTCACTAGAACTGAATCATCCCATTCCAAGGCAAACATATGGGACTTCAGAGGAGCTGACTTTGATAAGATGGCCAACAGAGTTAAGCTAGCCCTGGCAAAAACAAATACAGGTGAGGGGGTACAGGCAAAGTGGGAAAGCATTAAGGATGCAATACATGAAGCAACATCCCATTGTGTTAGAGAGAAAAGGAAGTGCAAAAGGAGGAAACCACTTTGGTTCTCAAAAACAGTAGCAGAAAAGGTCAGAGCCAAAAGGCTGGCCTTCAGGAAATATAAGAGAACGCAATGGGATGAAGATAGGGAGGCATACCAAACTTCCCAAAGGGAAGCAGGAAAGGCAGTAAGGCAGGCAAAGGCCCAAACCGAGGAAACACTAGCACGAACAGCAGAAGAAGGTGACAAGACTTAATATAGATACATTAGTGAAAGGAGAAAGTACAGAGGGGGTATTGCCAAGATCAAAGGGGATAAGGGTGTGTGTGAGGAGGAGGACCATGTAAAAGCATCTATTCTAAATAAATACTTCTGTTCAGTATTTACTGAAGAGAAGGTAGGGCAGAGCCCACAGCTCAGCACCATGGACACGGGGGGGGGGAGGTGTACACTAGTCCCTTCACAAAAGAAAGGGTCCTACAAGAGCTCGATAAGCTCAAGGTGGACAAGGCAATGGGATCTGATGGCATACATCCCAGGGTACTAAAGGAGCTAAGGGCGGAACTAGCAGCGCCATTAGCAGAACTGTTTAGTGAGTCTCTGAGCACAGGAGAGGTCCTAGAAGACTGGAGAAGGGCTCATGTGATCCCGCTCCACAAGAGTGATAGCAGGGTGGAGGCAGGGAACTACAGACCAGTCAGTCTCACCTCAGTAGTGGGCAAAATTATGGAGGCACTCCTTAAGGAAAGGCTAGTGCAACACCTAGAATCCACAGGAGCACAGGAACCAAGATAGCATGGGTTTACAACAGAAAGGTCCTGTCAAATTAATCTCATAGATTTTTTTGACTGGGTAACCAAAGTGGTGGACCAAGGGGGAGCAGTTGATGTCACCTACCTTGACTTCAGCAAAGCTTTCGATACTGTTCCACATAAAAGATTGATTAATGAGCTGGGTAGGCTTGGGGTGGGTCAGAAGTTGGTCAACTGGATGGCAAACTGGTTGACGGGCAGAAAACAGAGTGCGGTGGTAAATGGTATACAGACAGAAGAGATGCAAGTCACAAGTGGGGTACCTCAGGGATCAGTTCTGGGGCCAGTCGTCTTCAATATCTTCATCAGTGACATTGCAGTTGGACTGGAGAGTAAGGTTTGTCTATTTGCAGATGACACCAAGATCTGCAACAGAGTAGATGATCCAGATGGGGTGGGCAAAATGACAAGAGATCTGGATAACCTGGCAAAATGGTCGGAAGTGTGGCAACTGGGGTTTAACGCAAAGAAGTGCAAGATCATGCACACAGGGAAGAGAAACCCTAGAGCCACCTGTAGGCTGGGAGGGGAGTGGCTGGCAGTCACAAGGGAAGAAAGAGACTTGGGCATCATAATCACAGATGACCTGAAATCATCCAAGCAGATCACTAAAGCAGTAGGTAAGGTTAGGAGGATGTTGGGGTGTATTAGTAGGGGTATCACAAGTCGTAAGAGAAAGATAATAATCCCTTTTTACAAGACACTGGTTAGGCCCCATCTGGAGTACTGTGTGCAGTACTGGAGGCCACACCTTCACAAGGACATTAACCAAATTGAGGCAGTCCAGAGAAGAGCAACCAAAATGGTTCAGGGACTGCATCAGAAAATATATGAGAACAGATTAACGGAGCTCAATATGTTTACCCTAGAACAAAGGAGGGAGAGAGGTGATATGATCGAAACATTCAAACACCTTAAGGGCATTAACAAGGTGAAAGAATCTAACATATTTCAATACAAGAAAAATAGGAGGACAAGACGACACAGCATGAGATTAGAGGGAGGCCGATTAAGGGGTAATGTGAGGAAGTTCTTTTTCACAGAAAGGGTGGTGGATGCATGGAATGGCCTACCTCAGGAAGTGGTGGATATGACTACACTGCAGGGCTTCAAACAGGCATGGGATAGGTATAAGGGAGAAATACAGATGAGTATGAATAGATAGGCCACTGACAGAGCAAAGGCTGATGGCACATTCATGACGTAGAAAAAGAAATGGGAAGACTGGATGGGCTGTGCAGTCCTTATCTGCTGTCAACTTCTATGTTTCTAGGAGCTTGAAAGGGAACCCCTGCCTGCAAATTTGCAGGATCCTTCCACCACAGCAAGTTTTGGAGGAACTGCTCCAACACAGGCAACAACTCTGAAAATGTGTTGCTTCTCTGAGACCAGCGAGCTCTGAGGTAGGCTTGCAGGAGTCTCCTCCTGTACCTGACCCCTGGGACTACTGCAGTCATAGAGGCCATATGTCCCAGAAGTTTGAGGAAATGTCTGGCTGGTCTTGGCTGGCTCTAGGCGAAAGAAATCTGCCACTGAAAGGAAACTCTGAATTCTTTCCTGTGGGAGGAAAGCACGTCCCTTCTGAGTGTCCAGCTGGGCCCCTATGAAGGTGAGCAGCTGGGTGGGTTCCAAGTGAGATTTCTTTAGATTTACCAGGAAACCCAGAGACTCTAGAGTGCATTCTGTGAGGGAAAAAGATTCCTTGACCTGGCAAGGAGACTTTGCTACTACGAGCCAGTCGTCCAGATAGGGGTACAGAGCGAAACCCAGTCTCCTGAGATGTGCTGCTACCACTGTGAAACACTTGGTAAAGACTCTTGGGGCCGAGAACAGACCAAAGGGCACTGCAGTGAACTGATAGTGGCCCGAAGGAAGTTTGAACCTGAGAAACTTCCTGTGAGATCTCCTTATGGGTATGTGGAAGTAAGACATCCTTTAAGTCTAGGGAGGCTAGCCAGTCTCCCTGCCGTAAGGACTGTATGACCAGTGACAGAGTGACCATTTTGAATTTGGGTTGTTTCAGATGTTTGTTTAAATATCTGAGATCTAATATAAGTTACCACTCCCCCGTTTACTTCTGTGTCAGAAAATACTTAGAGTAGAGGCCCTTGCCCTTCTCGTGGGAGGGAACCCTCTCCACTGCTTGTAAAGCCAGAAGGTTTTGTACCTCCATTTCCAACAATGGTATCTATGTTGGGGACAGAGGTCTTGACACCTGGGTAAGCTTGAGGTCTGGCAGCTGCTTGAACTGTAATTTCAAACCCTTCTCCAGTATCTCTAGCACCCACTTGTCTGACGTAATGACGGACCAGTGCTGAAGACAGTGGGAGAGTCTGCCTCCAACCGGAAATGGGGAGGCGACCTGGACACTTACATCAAGACTAAGACTGAGAGGTGGATGGCTAGGTAGAGGTGGCTCTTCTTTGGCCCCTTCTACCCCTGCCTCTGAAAGACCCCCTGTACTGGCCGAAGTCAGATTGGGAATAGGGATTGTAAGGCCTGGGAACAAAACTTCTGCCCCTACCACCCCTGGGACAGGATCTCTGAGGGGTGGCGGACTTAGGCTTGGATGAATGGCTCTGCCAGGAGGCCTTGTACTCATTGACTTTTTTCATGTAGTCAGTGGTTCTGTAATCAAACAACATATTCTGATCACAGGGAAAATCCATGGCCTTGTTCCGAGTGTTTGTGGTCAGACTGGTTGTTCTAAGCCAGGCGAAGCATCTCAGAGAGATGGCATGGGCCATCGCCCTAGGGGCTGCATCACTGTCGTCTGCCATGTGGAATTGGTACACACCAACTTCCAGGGCAGTTTTTGACGTATCCACCAGCTCCTGCACCACAGAATCTGATCTGTTGCGGGCAATAGCCTGGACAGATTTCCAAAGGACTTTTTGATATCTGGCTGTGAATGCCATGTAAGAAGCAAGTCTGAAAAGCAGGGAAGCTGTGGCATACATTTTCTTTGCTATAAAGTCAATTTTCTTGGAATCCTTGTCAGGGGAGCGGGGGACAAGGAGACTCCAGCTTTCTCACAATCTGCCTGCTGCACTATACTCTCGTGGCTAGGGAGTGCAGACAGGAACTCGGTACCATTTTTAGATAATTTATATTTTCTCTCAAGCCGCTCATCAACCCCTGATACTGAAGTGGGGTGCTGAAGTACCTTCATGGTATTTTTTCTAAATGCATTATAGACAGGACAACCAGGGTCTTTGAGGATGAAAGACCCGTCATCGCCCTATAATCTTCATCTTCATCAACATCCTGGTTGGGCTCCTGCATAGGGAGGTCCAGGGTGTCCAGCATATTTTGTATAAATGGAAAACATAGAGGAAGGATCCTCGTGGTCAACTGTGGGATCCCCAAGATGAGGGTCTGGGGACTCCTGGGGCTCAAGGCCCTCAAAATCCATGTCACGGGCATCATAAAATTGATTATCATCTGCATCACCCTCACAGTCTACAGACGAGAGAACTGTGGAAGAGTGCTTGCCAGCTCCAGTAAATTAAGGACCCATCTTCTGAAGGGTCTGAAAACAGTTGGCATGCTTTTTCCATAACTTGCACTGACGGAAGAACCTGAGCAGTCTGTAAGCATTTTGTTTTTTTCTGTGTGATTTAAGCTGCCTGTTGTCTTGCTATTGGCTTTCCCAGGAGGGAGCAATGGGAGCATATCTGTCTTGACAGAGTTTCTTTTTAGCCACTTCATCAGAGGCTTGCTCAAGCTTCCTTTTTTCGTCACTCTTATTATTTTTCAGTTTGTGAGGAACTTCATCTTCGAAAGCTTTATTTTTTGGCTGGGATCTGGAGGGTCCCTCAGCACATCTGCTTTTGGTATTAGTACTTTTGAATGGCCCCTCGTCAGAATCCTTTGATTTATCCTCAGCCATAATAATCAAAGGTTTGTCTGCTGTGTTTGGAGAAGATGGAAGGTTTGATACCTTTTATTGGACCAACAAGTGTCTTGTACAGAAATGGAATTATACACAAGTTTTCGGGGCCACACAGGTCCCTTCTTCAGGTGAATAGCAAAACTGAGCAACATAAGCAGTATTTAAATCCACTGTGGAGCAATTAAAAATCAGGAAGTGAAGTAGGAAGGTGATAGAGGGGACTAGAGATGAAAGTCTAAGATGCAAACTAAAAACATGAGCAGAAATGGGGAAGGGGGCTAAGTAGGAACAGGTCAGTAGGAGAAGAAAGGAAGCTAAAGGGAAGACAAACGCATGCAGATAGGATCTGAGATCAGAGGCTGGCTGTAAGAGTAGAATAAAAAGGAGATTCCTAAGAGATGCAAGGAAATCAAGAAATTAGGAGAAACAAAAGAACAAAGGCCTAGATAAACAGAGTGTGAGGTAGTATAAACAGAGGTGTGAAAACAAGAGGGAGTGGGTGGTACTGAGCTAAAGAGTTAGTAGAAGAGTCAGGAAGGATGCGAGGTACAGGTTAAAAAAAAAAAAAAAAGGCAGATCAGGCAGAACTCAGAGAAAAAAAATAATAAGAGAAACACAGAACCAAAGTGTGATAAATAACGACATGATTTAGTACACAATCAAAAAGAATGATAGTTTACCATAGTGTGTCGTGAAACCGATGGCCCGATTCAGTCCAGAAATGTTAGATTTAAATTGTTTAATATATTTCAATTCCCATTTCCTTCTGTCCTGTGTGTTTCTGAAGCTGCCTCTTAGTATCAAGAAAGATAAATCCAAGAGAGAGTGATCTGTTTGTGAAAAATGGTTTCCTGCTGGAGTGCTGATAATCTGGTTTACTATTGTGTACGGTGGTGATGCGTCCTGGTTTTCAGTGGTTGGCTAGTTTCCCCAATATAGCAACCATTTGTGCACTTATTGCGTTGAATCAGGTAAACCACATTGCTGGATTTACATGTGCAGTATCCCTTAATTTGTATTATGTTGTTCTGGTTTGTCTTAATGGTGGCCTGTGCGTACATGTGGGTGCATGTCTTGCATCTTGCCATGTTGCATGGTGTTGTCCCTCTTGTTTTCTGGTTATTTTGATCTGCTGGGAGTTTGTTATGAATTATAATGTTCGAGAGGCTGGGGGGCTGCTTATAGGCAATGACAGGTGGTTCAGAGAAATTGTCTTTCAGTGTTTCATCTTCTCTCAGCATGGGCTGTAGCTCTTTGACAATTTCCTGAAGGGGTTTTAACATGGGGCTGTAAGTGACTACTAGGGGTGTGTGGTCAGTTTGATGTCTTTGCCTGTATTCCCGCAGATTGTCTCATGGTATTTGTATGGCGCGTTCAAATTCTCTACGTCAATTTGTCTTGGAGAGTGGCCCTGCTGAATTAGGGAATTTCGAAGTGTGGAGAGCTGTCTGTCTCTTGTTCTCTCATCAGAGCAGTTACAATGGTAGTGAATCGCCTGACTGTAGATTACGGATTTTTCTGTATGATTTGGATGGAAGCTGGAATTATGCAGGTAGCGGTGTCTGTCAGTGGGTTTTCTGTAAAGAGCAGTTTGTATATATCCATTTTTAGTTATACTGACTGTGGTGTCAAGAAAATGTACGCTGGTGGTGGAGTATTCAATAGTGAGATTTATGGAATAATGAAATTCCATAAATCTTTCATCATTCCAATTCAAGGTATCAAACCTTCCATCTTCTCCTGTTTTGCAAGGACCAATATGGCTGGAATCTCTGCTATGTTTGCCAATTTAAGCAAAGCAAACCAGTCCTGGACCTACGAACTGAGTGCAGGTTTCTGTGAAAATGCCACCTGCCAGTCCTGCCCCAGTTAATAAACTTTGTCTATTACTAGTGCCTTTTTTTTTGGTTGTAGAACTGGGATCTATACCAGTGACAATCTTAAAAGAAACCCAGTAATACTCAACTGCGCACAGGTGGCTGCTGGACCCTTACAGACAGTCCTGACACAGATGATATCAAGGTCTAGTAATATAACAAAAAAGGTTTCTTCGTAATTGCCAATCTAGTAAGAAAACCTCCACGCACTGTTTAAATTTGAAATCCACTGCAGGTGCTTCACGGTAAACCCCGCGAGGTCCGAGATAAAAAACAAGGCAACTCTCCCTAATTCGACGTTTCCCACAAGAATCTGCCCAAAAATGAAGGAAACCTTGAAAATAAGCACCCGCAATAAAATTAGGCTTTAAACTAAATAGTCGTGGTAAAAATAAATTTAAAATAGTGTGGTCGCACTAAAAATAAAAACTTTCTCTCAGCACACTAAAGGAAATAATTTATGAGGAAAGCTTTACCCAGATAAGCACTAGGAGGCTGTCAACAAGGAAAGTTGGGAGACACCTCAGAGGCCATATTGCTCAGTCCAGTGGAGAAAAAATTCTGACGCCTTCAATAGCTCCCACTCAACTCACACCCCCTCTTATCTTTTGATTGGCTTGGCGCTACGCTCATTTAAATAGCTCTTAAAGGCACACCTCCAGAGCAGTTGCACCTAGCCAGCTAAGTGCAAAAGAGTTACTGATGCTGAAGTACTCCTGGGGTAAGAAACGGAGTTTTCTTTCTACATAAATTCTCCATATAAATAAATTTCTATTCACTGACTGATTTTTGTTAAAAAAAAAAAAAAAAGTCTCTGAACATTCGCTCTGAACTGTTGCTGTGTACAGTAACGCTCAGAAAATTCTAAGTAAAGTCCATCAGTGTATAGTTTGCCAATGAAATATTATAGGCTCAGTCTTTAAATAATTTAGACTGCTTACCTGTTAGTAAGGCACTAATAAATTGTAATAAGTAACTAGTGCGTCATATGGTCACTTCTTTGGCTAAGCAGCCTCCGTGCCAGTCTTCTTTCCCTAGGCACCAACATCTGTGTTAAATTTATTTACTCAGAAACTTACACATTCTGTCTCCCCCCCAAAAAAGGTCATTGTCAGATCTGTCCTTTTTCTTGTTATCGAGTCAGTGTGAGTAGAGTAAAGCAGCAGTATCATCCTGGCGGGCCATCAAAATTTTATATCGGCCGTTTATATTAGTTAACTCACTGGCCCGATGGCCACCAGGTTTTTGGGGCTAAAGTCAACCCCTGGAAAGCATCTACTACTACTGCCATGGACTTACTGTGTCAGTGGTTCTCAAGCCCCAAATCCTGATGGTCTCAAAGGGTGGCCACCAGAACTTTCTGGTGGCCTCACTCATTACTTCACTCCAAATGCCGTTATACTAAAACCCCCAAATATAACAAATTTCTTTTCACACAGTATATATTAAGTCCCTAATGTATTTTAACATGAAATGCAGCTATTTTTTTTTTTTTTTTTTTAAAGGTAAGATACTGTACACTTCATCAACTTTTAATTGGGGTGCTAAAGAGCGCTATGGCTTCAGAAAACTGGGGATTTGGTAAAGTCCGAACCACCAGACCAGACTGGCTGGTTCAGCTGGACCAGGAACAACCTGTGTAGTCTGGCTGTTCCGGCCATATCAGGTTGGTTCAGATTTCATCTAGGATGGGTATGTGTGATATCCAGACAGCCACAGCTGGACTCCGGACCAAAACCCTCAAAGGTCTGGTCCACGTCCGGTGCTCTGGATATCACCCACACCCTCATCACCCTAGAGGAAATCTGGACCAGCCAAAAGGGCAGATCAAAATAGTAAAAACCAGACCAGACTGACCAAAAAAGTAAAAACCGGATTGACTGGTCCATCCAGAACAGCCAGACTGTGCAACTTGTGTCCGGTCCAGTGGTCCAGATTTCACCCATACCCAAAGCTGTGCTGGTGGTTGCATGCAGTCATGGTGGAGGCCGCATTTGAGAAACACTGCCCTAGGTCATCCAAATACACCCTACTAGTAAAACAAGCATCTGTTTAAAAATGCTGATATGATGGGTTATTATATATTTATATATATATATATATATATACACATATATATATATATATATATATATACATATACACACATACATACATACACACACACACACACACACACACACACACATATATATACATACATACACACACACACACACACACACACACACACTCACTCTTACTTCTATAAGGTCATGTCCTAATGTTTTACCTATTAAAACAGTAGTAGTGCAGTTCTGATCTGACCCAGGGTGGCAAACTGGACAAACAAGTTTCTGCAGTGTTTAACACATACATATGACATAGGTCTTTTATATTGCAGTAAAAAGACTCCCAGCGAGCAGCACTTTGTTGCTTTCCAAAATATTTTATTTCTGGAGACATCAAGGAAGAGAAAGACTTACCTTTTCCATTTCAGCTTGTTCTGCTTTTGGCGATACTGGAGGAGATCAACCAATGCTTTGTGTAGTCCTTCCTTACTGTACCAGCCGCTCTTTTATTCATCGTATTATCATCCTATATTCTCTCTTCTTCCTCTATCAGTCATATTTCCTCTCTACACTTTCTCACTGACCTAACTGTATTCTTTTTCATGTTATAGTCTTCAGAAAAAATACAGGCAGTTCTTTTACATTATATACACCATTTTTGTGTGAAATTGCCTCGATAAATTTACAGATTTGTAGGTTTTGTGTGTAACTTTTTTCTCAAATGCTTAGTATTGTGTGCACACAGTATAGTACCTACCAGCATTTTAATAATTATTTTATCTACTTTCTTTGTTCAGTACTATTTTAGATACTTTAGAATTACTAGATTTAACATTCATTAACTGATATTTCTTTGTTTCAAAAGATGTATGCAACTGTTTTGTATTGTTATAACATTATTTCAATAAAATATAATTGACAAAAAAGTAAGCGCATCACAAAGCTAAGAAAGCACAATTAACACTATAATGTAGCTGCGCTACGCAACTTTTATCACATGCTTGCTGTGCTATACTGTAGCTGCGCTTCTTTCATTGTCTGCTTGCTGCGGATTTCAATTTTTTCAGTTTGAGTTGGGGTGCGCTGCCCTCCACCCCTTTTAATATAGTAGTGAAGCCTCCCCAACTCAAATAAACGGATTTAAAAAACTACAGGTAAACGTGGAGTACAGTGTGCCATAAGTGGGTAAGTAGGTCCAATCTCCTCCAATACCGCCCTACTTTTTACTGTAATATAGAAACCACATGTCATAGGACTTAAAATCTGGTGTTCAGTCCCGGGGTCAGATCTTACCTAACATGGTGGCTGTTACTGAAAAAGAAAAATATACAGTGTATACAAATGGTTTCCATTTACTCAGGGCTGTGCCAACAACTGTATGAGCCCCCCTGCAAAACATTTTGTGGAGCTCACTTCATCACCAATAAATGTAAAATAACCATTAGCACACATGAAATTTGTAATACTTTTTTTGTACCAGTCCTGTTGAACATATATAGTTTGTCCATGCTGCCACCTGATCCCCTTGCTGGTACCATGATCAAAGAGCTGAACAATGTAATCTGTTCCTACTCCTCCTCGGGACACCAGCAGCAAGATTAGATGTTTTGAGTAATGAGCCCTACTGCTTCTTTGTTCTGTAGCAACCCCCACCCCCAAGCAACCAACCAACCAACCATGTGAAACTGGAGTTGGACTCTTCGACACCACTGCTGACAAACCCAATTACAAATGGATATGCAATTTCCAAAGAGAAACTTGCAAGTTTGTGAGAAAAATGTTCTTAATACTGACCTCTGAGGCAGTGGGACCCCTCACAGTGCGTGCCCTACTGCAACCACATCTCTTGCCCCCCCCCCCCACGTCACTGCCCTGCATTTACTTATAGCTGGCCTGTTACTAAATAATTCAAACCACTGTTTAAGACCATGAAAAAGCTATCAGTTTCTAAGCAAAATTTTTTTAATATAGTTTTCAACAGACTGCATCACTTTCTGGGTTTAGCATTAGTTGGGACCTACTAGAGGATATGATTTTTATAGCAATGACCCAGTAACTAATAAAGGTAGACCAGGCATGACAACTGAAAAGTCATGATACACATGCAGTTCTGATGACAGAACAGAAAGTCTGCACACTGGCATTACTCCCACCACAGTAATTCAGCTAGGGGTACCGCAGACAGGCCTGAAAGTGACAGAAATGCAGGAGCCCTGCCATATGGACACGACAGCACTTTTGTACAGTCGAGAGAGCAGAAGAGTAACCGGGGAATCCCCGTCCGCCTGATCTCTACCTTCGTCGTAGTTGTAGCTCCGGACGTTTCGGTGCCGGGACATTATGGCCTCCGTTTGTCTCAGGTTCTATTTATTATTAACACTTATTCACAGACTCTAGGCGTAACACATTTGCACGGACGCCCTCCATCTTTGTTTTTACATCAGTTCCGTCGCAGATGACGCAGGCGCATTTTCTGCCCTCTAACTCCAGCGTTTCCTCAGCCAGTTATTCAACAGCTGCCGGTCGTCATGGGAACGCACCGCTTCCCGCAGCCACATAAATACGGTACATGAGCATTTGCTCACATACAGCATCACAGAACCAGAGCATACCTCTCAACTGCTATGAATTTCGCATAGCGCTGATTTGCACACTTAAATTTACCCTTGCTCTGCATAGGTTTACTGCTGTTCTTGTTCTAAATAATATTAGAGCTGTTTATGGACACGTAAACTATTAAATCATTGAACTAACTAGATAAAAACATTCCTTATCACTATATGGAGCCCATTATTTGTAGACATATACTGTTTAAAATAAGAAACTGCTGCACATTCTGGCCCTTTGCCAGACCCTCCAACATTTCATTAGTCAAAATAGGTACACTTCTGTGTTTCAGTGAGTTGAGGGGCATATTAAAGCCGGGGTCTGAAGCTCTGGGGGTTTAGATGCTCTGTGGTGAGTTCTGGGCCTTTTACTGAAGGTAAAATGCACTTTTGATGCTCTAGGTTTTAGTCGGATATGTGGTGAATTTTATGGCTATTTTCTGAAGATACAAGATGCTGTTTTTATGTGTTCACTACTCATGCCTCCAGGGGGAAAATTGTTTTCCACTGGAGTTAGGGATGTCGGTGTCTCTCTGGCTAACATTGGCAATAAAATCACCCAAAAATTGCATAAAAATATAAAAGAAACTTTCTTTACTATTTTTTCAGTATAAAAAAATGGAACTATTGTATAATAGCGATATACCCCGACAAGGTGTGGGTATACTAGTGGATTTACCACTCCTGGTGTGGTTAAGTCACTCGGCTGTGCCTCATGACCGAACCACACCAGCCCGTGGTAAATCCACCAGTATACCCACACCCTGTCAGGGTATATTGCTTAAACATAAAACCTGTAGAAGTTAGGCAGGAAGTAACAACGAGGGGGTATCAGTTGACTCCCATGGGGCCATAGTACCACAGCTAATGTTACGGCCCCAAGGAGCTAATTTTATTATGGGGGAAGGACTACACATGGGCCAGGAAGTCCCATACATCATTCTGCAGGAAGGGTCCTGCCCCCCCCTTCCCACCTGCAAACAGCACTAGCCCCATCCAGCATTCTGCAGGAGGAGTGCCTGTCCTGACTGCAGTGCCCCCACCACTTAAGCAACAGTGACCAGCAGTGCTGTGACCATCTCTGGTCACCTTGCCCCCCCAAGAATGTTGTTGTGTGCCCTGGATATGCTGGGATGAATCAGGGCAGTGAGGGCACACAGAAGGCCATTTCAGATGTTATTATTTGCTTATTTTAGGCTGCACTTACTGTGCTTTAGTTTCTGTCACACTCCTGACTGAAATTAATTAAACAGTCAGCTTAATCACAGCTCTGCTTGAAGGCTTCTGATGACAGCTCTGAGATCCGGCCCAGATGTGGGGGGGGGGTGAGACCAGTCACCGACGGACACAACACACTACCGGCACCGCAATGGATGGAAAGGACAGAGCAGCAACGAGTGAAGGACTGGACATTGAATTTCAAGCGGATCCGACTCGGTGCCACATCTCTCACTAGCCTGCCAAAACTTTACCGACAGATCTGCAGGTCCAACTTTACTGCCACTTGTCTACTCTGCTAGCTGATCCTGTCACTGGCACCTCAGGGCTGCACACCACGGGCTTCATTCAAGGCAAGTAACTGGGGCTGCTCAGTCTCCTGCCAGTAACTCTGTCAGCAGCAGCAGCAGTGACGTGGTCAGCAGCGAGCTGAGGAGATCATCTCAATCGGCAGTGGACTTCGGTCTGGTCAGGAACTGTCCTGCGATTATGGCACCCTCTGCAGGGCACCTAGTAACGCACCAGCAAACCACTCAGACATTTGTCCGGTGGTTACCATGGGGACGATGAGCGAGGATGCTCCACGACAGGGACTGTGCTGCTTAGAGGCAGTCAGCGCTTGGCTCAGATTATATAAAAAAAAAAATTTGCAGCAAAAGCCTTGAAGTTCCCCTTTGCCAGGGCTTCAGTTAACTCCATTTTGGGAGTATATGACTTCCAAAAATAAGGCAAAAACTTCCAAAATAAAGAGGGAGGAAGTCATTGACTTCCAGATGTAAAACCAAAAATTAGATGACTTCCAAAACTGTAGGCATGGAAGTCAGAAATGATGGATTTTTCTGAAACAAGTTGTATTTTACCACTAATTTATTTGGTTAACATCTATAAATGTGTCCATCCCGGAATACTGACTCCCAAAAGTGGCATCCTGGAGGTATTTTGACTTCAAAAAAATCTGAATAACTTCCAAATTTAAACTCCTGGAAGTTTTAGACTTCCATTGAAAATAAATTAACTGAACCCCTGCCCTTTACTTGACTTGTTTTGACTTCTAAAAAGTCAGATAAGGGGGATAAGGGGGAGCTTGGAGGCTTTTGCTGCAAATTCGGTACATGGTACCAATGACTCAGGATACGGTACCATTGTTTAAAAAACGGTATTCTACCAGCAAAACCAGTACAGTTGGAGGGTCTGCTTTGCTATGATTTTTGAAGGCCAGTGTTATGATTTTTAATGCTGAGAGGTAGAGGAGAGAGAGAGAGAAGCCAGGCAGGGAAGGAGAAACTGAGTAACAGAAAAAAAGATGTGGTTATTGTTAAACAGAAGACGCATGTCTGTCTACCATTTTCAAAATAACGATTGGTTATAATGCGTGCGATTATATTTTGAAAGTTGTAACCTTCACCAAACTGTTAGAAACTTTTCTTTTTAAATGAAAGCTTGGAGACGAATCAATATGACTATATCCCAACATGTCTCATGTTCATAAATATCTATACATGACAATCTAATATGTGTGTGGCATTCCCCTCCATCTCTGCTGACCGATCCATTCAGTGCAGCCTGATTGCAGTGGGCACAGTTCAGGGTGGTATAGTGATGGTACTGGTCCGCAGGAGCCAGCCTGGCAAACACTTCTGGTCATGTCTGCCACTTAAGCTATGTGACCACCTGGGTGCTGCCTATATAAGTCCCGTGCCACCCCAGCAAAACCACTCTCCATTTCTTATTTGCCAAGACCCCTGCAGAGAAGTTTCCATCTGTACCAGGAGTTCAGCTGTATTAGCTGACATTCTGTAGGGAATCTTTCCTGCAGGGGCCCCCACAGCACCAATAGTTCTCTGGAACTGCACCGATCTTGGTTCAAAACAAAACTATTAATACAGCTCCACACACACCAGTCCCTGCAGAGCAAAGTATAAGCAATACGAATAAACTTAGCAGATAGGTTCAGCATATTTTGATTTGTCACTCTCCAGTCCTGTCCTCCAAACTGCGCTGAATCTATAAGTGAGCTTTCCCAGTAGAAGCTGTTTTCTAAATACTGGTTAAAATTCTGCTATTGCTCTAGCCAGCCAGGCCTTTCAGTTATTTTAATGGCTCTTTATGATTTACACGGGACTGGTAAAAAAACATTTTAGTATTGTATGATGTAGTTTATGTCCCTATAGTGCATGGTGGAATGTTGTTATGGATGGAAATCCATCTGTTCAAAAATGTTGTTATGCTACACTAGCTACGTCAGCTAGTTTGTTATGCTGCACTAGCTACATACCTAGCGCAGCATAACAATTTAGAACACAGCCGCACATGCGTGTTCTGATGACCTGTTATCCTTGGTGAACAGCCACAGCAGTGAGAGCTGTCCCAGGAGACACTAAAAGAAAAAGTAAGAACACCAGTTTAATGTGTGAGTGACCATACACTATAAAAGATTTAAGATTGTGTATAATCACTCATACACTCCAAGGATATTTTTTTTTACACTCGCTGTTTCAGTGGTAATGGACCTCTCGAGCTATGCTCTCGAGGTCTCTGGTTACCAGGGAAACCAATCGAGTGAAAAATATTCTTGTTGTGTATGAGTGATCATTCACAACAAGTATATGTTCTACACTTCTATTGTTAAAATAATGCAGTTACTGTATGTGCTACTATAGAACACTGAGGTTGTTTGGGACATAAACTACATCATATAGTTCTAAAATGGTATTTACCACCAGATTGTAAAGCAGAAACACCCACTAAGATTATTAAAGGCCTGTATAGATGGAACAATAACACAATGTTAACCACTAAAAAATGGCTTCTATTAGGAAAAATGACTTGCAGGTTCAGTCCAGTTCTCCTTTAAGGAATAATCCATGTCAGGGTGTGGGTTGGCCTGGGATTTACCCACGCCTAGTGTGGTTCAATCACAAGGTCGCAGGCCGAGTGACTAACAATGCCAAGTGTGGGTAAATCCCAGTCCAACCAACACCCTGTCGTGGATTAGTCCGATTATACAATTAAGAAACATGACAGTTACACAAAAAAGTGAATGCTTGTTTCTTTTTTTTAATGCTGATTTTAATAAAAGATCCTTCCCCCTACATAAAATAATTTGTTGTTGCTGGGCAGAAGCCTGTCCATGACCCTGAAGACAGCTGGCCATAACGTGAATAAGCTGAGCACTGCAAGAGAGCCATTAAAACTGAAAATGCGAGCAGTTTGTGTTTAGCAGTGCTGGTTAGCTGTCAGTTGTCTCTGAGTTCAAAACTTCTGCTTAGATCTGACATTTTTTTGTGGCTCTCACTTTTTCTGAATGGCTTTTGATTTTGCAGAATGGTGCAATTAGCAGGGGGAAAATGGCAGCTTTGCAAGACTGTATTGGAACGCTAAGGGTTATGTGTAGAGTAATTTTTACTTTTTTTTGTATGTGAGTTCGGCTGGTACTTTATGAGGTGGTTATACAAAAATTATCCCATGGCATAAAGTAGCAGCCAAGCAATCAAAATAGTGAGTTTTCAGACACCATTATATAATGTACACTCAATAGCAGTATCAGTGGGACTTAGGATATCACACTTCAGTTTGAAACTGCTTGCAAACCAACAATACATTTAGACTGCATAATTCAGATATAGCGAGGGGTTTAGAAAGCTGGAGCCCTAACTGCAACCCTCGCAGTCGGCCCCGCAAATCAGTATTTGCAAATCCTGAACCCAAAGGCAATGAGAACTACATGCAATAGCAGCAACACATATTTAAGCAATAAGGCACGACAGGGTGTGGTATATCATGGGATATTATCATGCCTTGGGTAGTTGGGCATGAGGCCGCAGTCCGAGTGCGTCCAACCACCTGGGAAGTGACGATATCCCATGATATACCACACCCTGGAGTGATTTATTGCTATTATGAACTGAGTTTCAAGTTTTATAAATAAAAAAATAAAAGAAACAGATTTTAAAACATTTTATGAATGAGTTTTTGGGTGGTGTAGGAGTGCATTTTGACAAAATAGTTCTCAGAGAGTAGAGAGCAAGGAGGCTGGTGGCGCTGGAACTTTTTTGAAACCGTGATGATGTAGCCCGATATCATCATGGCTTCAAAGAGCTCTGGGCCAATCAGATTCCTTTATTTACAATCCTCAGTTCATAATTAACCAATAATCCATGACAGGGTATGGGTTGGACTGGGATTTACCCATGCCTGGTGTGGTTCGGTTGCAAGGCCACAGGCCAAGTAATCAACAACGCAAGGCGTGGGTAGATCCCAGTCCAACCGACACCCTGTCATGGATTATTACAATTATACAATTAAGAAACACAACGATTACCCCCCCCCATAAAAACTTCTTATGCTGATTTTAATCAAATATCCTCCATTCTTGCACAAGCGGTTCACATTTAGCGGTGCCAGTTAGATCTCCATTGTCTCCAAGTTCAAAACAGCAGCTTAAATCTGACAGGGTTCTGTGTGGAGGGATTTTTACTCTTTTTTTTAAATGTGCTTTCAGCTTGTACTTTATGAGGTGCTTATGTAAAAATTACCCCACAGCATAAAGTAGCAGCTGACCAATCAAAATAGTGAATTATTAGACTCCATTGTATAATTACAGTTCATACTGTCCCGCATCACAGCCTTGATTGAACCACAGGGCCTACTTCTACCCCAGACAGTATAGTATACAAAGTAACTCAGTCTCTCTAACTGCAGAGTGCAGGATATAACTTCCTAGGTGACATATAGAAAATACTGGATGGGCAACTATGCAGAACCAGTGTGTTCTGCCACAGAGGGATTCTGATTCCCTCTGACCTTGAGAGTGAAGCTCGAGAGATCCATGGGAATCAGAACCCCGAGGTGGCAAAGCACACTGGTTGTGCATAGAGTTGCTCATCCTGTAATTTTTATAGTGCATAGTACTGTGTGAAAAATGTGTTTTGTGAGTTCTTTTGCTTTCAAAATGAAACTGACTCATGCAGTCTCTGGAGGTTCTAGAATGCTGTTCTACCACAATAGGATAGAACAGCATTCCATGACCTTGGAATTCTAGTAGAACAGCATTTTGAAAGGGATGGAATTCTATATAGAACAACACTATAATATAGTACCGGTCATGGGCACCAATGAAAATGAGGCTTAATGGGTTTGCTATATCTTTGCTTTCAAGGAGCATCTGAGCATCCCCAACCTTAATTACTAGGGCCACTCAATGAGTGGAACTTCACACAAGCAAAATGAAAGTTCAGTGTTAGGCACATATCATATGGCAGAAATATTTGCCAAAGGATTAATACATTAAGCCTGCTTTTAAGCATAGAATCTACTCAATAAAAGAAATGTTGAAGTAAATTGAATCTTGCTGTGGGTGTCTAACACCAAACTTTCCATTTTGCTTAATGCGTCTCACCCTAGCCTCAGTTCTTAATGTCTCAGTGGCACTTCTCTGTTCCTCTGCATTTAGCTTTGGTCACATGCTCTGCACTTGTGTGCCAGGTCAAATGATAGGGATAGCTGCACGTTAACTTCTGGACCCCAGGACATTTATTGCAATCAACACTCGAGGATGAGCTCCCAACAGGTCCTTGCCATCCCATCTCTGGACCATTAACAGAATCTGAGGCTCCAGAGACCCAACTGGAAGGAGCCAGTGCCACACTGGAACTGGCTCCAAACCTTCATCTTGAGTCCACAGCCCCCCAAAACAGGTCACAGCTGGAACAACTTTGCTCCTTACAGGCACCAGAGCCCTTCCAGATTCTTCCACCTGAGTTGAGAGCTCCAATCACAGACAGACTCTCTTTTGGCAGGACCAGGGTTCCATATTTAAACCCCAGGAGGATAGGTAAGAAAAACTCAGGAAAGAACTGGTGCCAACAAGTACAGGATTTACTCAGCAAACTGACTACTCCCTGCTTCCAGGGCTGACAGAGCAGCAAAATGAAACAAATAACTACAGTTTAATCAGGAGCTAGAATATTTAACCTTTAGTTCACGCATAAAAGCACACATACAGTAGACCACTGAGTAACCCATATTCTTTATGGGGAAGGGTTACATATTTTTTTAAAAAGCAGTATTGAGGGGGTCACTTGATGGGTTTGAGCTAGTAGCAGCAACCTGTGACAGCTCTGAACCTCCTAGCTACTTATTGTTTAAAATCTCTAAATCCATTGCTACCTTGTGGAGAGTATATAGATGTATATATATATATATATATATATATATATATATATATATATATATATATATATATATATTATAGGGTGCAGTAGTAGTACCCCTATAGTTAGAGTTGAGTGGCATGTTTAATGTTAAACCTCAAAGTTTGCACTTTAATAACTTTGCAACCGAGCAGTGGCTTTGCTCAAGATTTGTGATGTGCTGTCCCGTAGGGTAGATCTCTTGATGCAGCAAGTTTCATTCTGGTTGGAAGTGCAGATTCTGAGATCCAGACAGTGCAAAAAGTCATAAGGTCGCCACTTTTTGCATTTTTTTCCCCTCATCGCCCTGCGTCCAGATGGTGTGGAATTTTTGCTTGATTTTTTTGTGGTAGAAACAGCTTGGGTAACAGAACAGGAATGCTTTGTTTTGTGTAAAAATATTAATCTGCTACAAAGTTCTGTTTTTCATTTCCCATTGTTTTCAATGGGAAGATCACTTTTCAGGATACAGGGAGAAAAATTGACCAAGGATTTATTCTCCTGAAAAAAGGATTCACTCTCACGTGACCTGTTCCATTTTCATGAGAATTAAATCTTTTTTGGGAGTGAAAAATCCTTTTTCATGAGCCGCCATCTTGTTTCAGTTTTTTTCTTAATTCTTTTTTTCCAAAACCACAAAAATGACATCCTGAAGAGAGACCACCATACCTAGCTAGCTGATCAGGACCCCCCTTTGGTGCAATCTGCACTTCAGTGTTGGAGATATGCTCCAGAAATGTATTTTATTTACTGTTAGGAATCCTTTTTTGTGACCGCATGATATGAAAAAAGAATCCTTTTTCATATTACGAGTCACAAAAAAGGATACTTTCTTGTGAATTCTGTTCTGTCCCCCATGCTGTAATGTATTTCCCTGGTGTCTGGAGGCACCCCCTTACCTCCCTGTTGTTTTTAGTATTATATTTATATAATCTGACACCAGGATGCCCACCCCCAGTGTCGGATGCCCCCCCAACAGCCTGTTGTTTTAATAATTTTTGCCAACATCGGAGGGCCCAATCCCTGTGTCAGCATTCATAACCCCACCCTGCAGCAGAGTGGGACACTGGGCAGCCCACTCCCAATGTCCCAAAATAAATGTATTTGTTATTTACTTGCAAAAAGAGAAAACCATCCCTCGACGTCCTTTTTTTAACCTGAAATAAAGAAAACGGCCCCTTGTCATCTCCCCATCCACCTCCCTCATTCCTACCCTCCACTGAGCACCCCCACCCCATACTTATCCCCTGTAGGTCATAGCCTGTCATCTTCTGTGGACCAGGACACATCTGCACTCTTCAAAGCCAAACCACGAACTGGGGAATAAAGGTAAGCGCTGTATAATGCATTTCAATTGCGTTTTGAACTTATATTCATAACTTTGAATTTTTTTGGAATTTTTTCACCAGATGTTCAACACAGCCTTTTTGGGGCCTGACCTCATGAACACTGCCACTGTCATTTTGTTACTCGGGTCTGGAAGTTGATTTAGCAGTCAGTGCGTGAAATCACCTTTCAGGACCAAATAATGAAATTTCACCACCACCGTTCATGAGGTGGGGTCCCAAAAAACCATATTGAAAATTTGGTGAAAAGATTCCCAAAAATGGCCGAGTCATGCATTCGTTGAAACTTTTCTAAGCACACACATAACTTTGGTAATTTTCAATATTTTGACTCCAAATTTTTAAAAATATCAATTTTTTCACACCACCTTATGAACAGTATAGCTGTCATTTTTTACATCCTGTCTGAAACATGTTTTTTCACCTGTGGCGTGGAATGTCATTTTGGCACGGATTCAAAAATGTTCACCTATGGGACTTATGAGGCGGGGTCATAAGAAGACGATGTTGAAAATTTTGGGTAAAAATATTAAAAAATGGCAAAGTTATTACCATTCATTGCAATTTCGCTACACCCGCTCGTAACTGCGGAAATGTTAAATACGTTTACCACAGATTTTCAACATAGCATTCTTATTACCCCACATCATGTATGTCACAGCTGTAATTTTCCAAATCCTGCCCAAAATGTGGTTTCTCAACTATGGCACGGAATGGCATTGCAGTTGTGCAGAATTATGTTTTGGCGGGGATTTGAACATTTTCATAACTGGGTACTTGAGGTGGGGTAATAAGATGGCTATGCTGACAATTTGGTCACTGTTCTCCTATAAACTACAGTACAGTACAGTACATATATATATATATATATATATATATATATATATATATATGTATATATATATACACACATATGCATCTACAGAATGATGGGAGTGCAGGGTCCAAAGAACCCTGCGCTCCCACAGTAAAATAAGGGTACTATTATACTATCTCAGAAAGTAAGGAAATAAGTTGCAAAAAAACTTTGTTAATGCTCCAGTTATGGTCAAAGCAACAAAATTTGGGAAATAAGGCATTAGGGTTTCCAACACTAACACTAACACCCCAGCTTCCCAAACCAGGCAGGAGAGCAGGTGTGGTGTGTGCCTTGGGCTTCTGAAGCTGAGCAACAGCGCAATGATAATAAATGTATGTGCAACTGAAGGGGGAGGAACCATGCATAAATGGTGCAGTGCGATATTCAACAACATGCGCTATGCGCAATAGGGGAGCAAGCGGAAGTTGCGCCATAGCAGAAAATGAGCCAAAATAAAAGGAACAAGGAGAGGCGCAGAACGCGCAGGAAGCTTCTAAAGTTGCTGAACTATAGCCAGCCACTCAGGCAACACACACACACACACGGCAGGACAGTGAAAGGGCACCTGGAACCCACAGGCTATGGGGAAGGTGTGGGGAGCCACAGTGCAGAAGGGGGAAGTGCCACACAGCAGTGAGGCCAGCACAGTCAGGTGTTCTCGGTGCAGGGGAAGTAGCAGCCAGGACAGCGGGGGGATCACAGAAACAGCTGCCAGGGGGGTGAACACAAGCCAGGGACATGGCCAGTGCCACCATCCAGATGGAGGCAGTAATGAGGGGGGTGAGAAGGCAGGCAGCAGGGGCGCATGGCGTGGAAGGAGGGCCCGTCGGTGGTATGCCCCCAACAGGCAGTACCGAGCCCGCAGCAGCTTCGAGCTGTATAGTGATACGGAGATCATGGGCCAGTACCACCTGAATCGGGCAATTCTGAGGTGGCTCTGGGAGCTGTGCAGTGATGTGATGCAGGCACCCACATGACGGAGCCATGCTCTGTCAGTGGAGACTAACGTGACAGCTTGCATGTGTTTGCTTGCCATGGGCACCTTCCAGAGACCAACAGGGGACACCACAGGCATAACCCAGTTGGCCGCGTCATGCCACCTCACCCAATTCCTCAGCGCACTGCTGCCACATGCTGCGGAGTACATCCATTTCCCCAGCACACTGGCGGAGCACACAGCAAACATACAGGAGTTCCACAGGGTAGCACGTATGCCTGGCATGCTAGGGGCAATGGACTGCACCCATGTGGCCATCCAGCACCACCTGGCCCTGAGGGGCTGCATGCATGAATCGCCAAAGGGCTATGCTAGCATCAACTGCCAGGTGGTGTGCGATGCCAGGGGGCGCATACTCAATGTCTGTGCCACGCACCCTTGGGGAGCACACGATGCCTTCATCTGGCACCAGTTGGCACTGTGCCACAGATTCGAGAGTGGGGACATCCCCACTGGCCACCTAGTGGATGAGTATGCAAACCAGATGGACAAACATAGGACTTGGGAGGGGCATGGTCTGAGGTGACATGGGTAGTGGCCTACATGGCCCTGGGGCAGGGCGATGCTGATCACCAAACTAACCTCCACCCTCTACACACAGGTGACAGTGGACACCCACTCTGTCCCTGGCTGCTCACACCATACCCTATCGCAGCAACGCTACAATGAGGCACATGCCACCACACGTAATGTCATTGAGTGGGTTTTCGGGATGCGGAAGGGTGCATGCCATCAAGGGAAGTGGCCGGGCATGGAACCACACACACCACCAGGGATGGGTGAGGTCTAACATGGCACGCGGACAGACAGACACACACACAGACACACACAACTCACCAGACATGCACAAAGGGTAGGAGGCACACCGACCCAGAATGCCACCCTAGCCACACACATGCCCACAGACCACCACGCCCACTGCCTGTCATTGTGCGTGTGTCAGATGCTGGGCACCATTGCACATTGGCGTACAGCGCAATGCAGGCATCATCATGCACACGCAACTGTGGACAGCAGCCGGGAGGGTGTGCAGATGGACTGTGTGTCTGCGTGCAGGGCCGGGTACCCACCCGTGCATTGCCCACTGAATGACACAATGCACACAGGGCAGCATCAGACAGTAGCTGCGCTGGGAGACAGGTCAGTCACATGCCACAGTGCCCCAGCCACCACGGATGTGTGGGCGGCCCCGCCAAGACCTACCAGCACTGACAGGCTGACCACTGGCCTCATGGGGGTGGCACCGATGGTCCCCCAGGGGTTCTACTGTGTGAACACAACAGTGCTCGTGCAGGGGTCTGTAGCACACCGAACATTCCTGTGCCAGGCATGCTCGGGATGCCCACAGCAGAACCCAGTGTCGACAAGGATGGTGTCACACGACACCAGGAATGGGGGGTGGACATTGCACTGTGCAGTGCATGCTCTGTGTCCATGGTGCACCTGTCAGCCCATCCATGGTCTGTGCAGCTGACACCCTTGCATGTCTGTGACCTGCACGGTCCGCTGGCATGTCAGTGGTGGCTGTCCATGCATGACAGCCACTGTACCCGTCACAATGCCGGGTTGCCTCCTGTCACTGGTGTGGTGCATGTCTGCCTTGGGTGACACTGTGGCCTCCGCTGTTGTTGTCCCACCTCCATGCTGTGGCTTGTGTGTGTTGCAGGGGATGTGCACCACTGTCTGTCACCTGTGCTCCGGGCAAATGCTGGTGGTGCACAGCTCCACAGTACCTGTGCAGGGTGGTTGGCACTCCTGTGCCATGGGGAGTGCTGGCCATGTGTACACGGTTTCCATGGCCACACGCTGGAGGCTTGGTTGCCCCACTACTGTGTCCCTGTGTTGGTGTACCCTTGGGTATGGGTAGGTGTTTGTCCATGCACTGTGTTGCATCCTGTGTGGTGCATGCTTCCATGCACCACTGTGGGTGTCTGCGCTGGCTGTTGTGGCCAGTGCTGGGTCGGGGTGTGTCCTTGGGAGAGTGTGCAGGGTGCTGTACCTCTGGTAGGGGTCCGGGCATGCCCCTGTCACGTGGGTATTTTCATGTGCCGACCATTACGGTCGGGCCCTCAGCTGTACCGGGGATGTGCATGTTGGCACTGTGTATGCAGTCGTTGCATCACTGTGTGCTTCCACTCGCTGATGGGGGCTCGTGGTGGGGCTGCCTTGCATGGTTCTGTGGTGCATTTGGGGTGCAGGTTTCATGTGGGGGTGCCTTTCAATAGTCAGTCTCTTGGTGGGGCAGCCTGTGAGGGGATTCAGAGTCCCTCCTTAGACTGCAGGGTTTTTTTGGCTTGCAAGGAGGAGTAAGATCTGGACAGAATAGGGCAGCCTAGAACCATTACAGACCAGCAGTGGGGGAGTGCAATCTGTGGGATCAGAGGAGTAGGGGGTACGATGGTTGTTGTTACCTGTTGTCCAGGGTTCTTCATGTTCCATGATTTTGGGGGAATTTTGCATTGCATTGTGGGAGGGAGGTGGTCCAGATTCATGTAGAGCCTTACTTGGGTGGAGAATTTCAAAAACTTTCCTTTTATTCATTGCTGGTATATATGTTTATTTCCTGGAATATTAAAGGGGGTGAATCCAAGGAAAAGTGGCACATGCTCCTCCAGCATCTTAAGGCGACTGCTACTATTGCCTTTCTGCAGGAAATCCATATCAGAATGGAGAATCTACCTTGTTTCCGGCGGGAATGGATGCCGCAAGTGTATGGGGCAAGGAATAGTACTAAGCAGTGGGATGAGGTTATTCTGATTGCCAGAGCTGTGGCTTATCAACTTATCAAGGCAACTTGGGATACGGATGGATGATATAGTCTGTTGCATGGGAGGTTAGGGCAGTATGACGTGTTGTTAGGGTCCGTTTGTAGGCCAAATGTTGACTCCCCACAATTTCTCAATAAATTGGCACCGGAGTTGGCCCCATTTATTGTTGTGCCCATAGTGTTGGGCAAGGCTGGACTATTGTATATTAGTCTAACACAGATAGGGCAGGGCATCACAGAGAAAGGTTTACACCAGGGGAGGGGGGGTCTATGAGATTTGTTGGTACAGTGGTGCAGAGGGTTGAGATGCTGGATGCCACACATCGTGCCATGCCGGCGACCCAGGTTTGGGAACAAGCCTGGGTCATCAGAGGTCATCGGGGGGGAGGGAGAGGAAAGCGAGTGACTACCGGGTGGTGGCCCTCCACCTCGGGAGGGAGATCTAGGTCTCCTCAGAGCTTGGCTGCCATCTGATGGAGGCCGGAGTGGCTGCGTCGCTCTGAGGAGTATTGGCATTAGGCCAAGAGAGGGCGGAAGAGGCTGGTACTGGAGCTGCGGTGTACATGTGCACCTCCATGCACATGCATCACTGCTTCCAGGGTCTCAGGAGTAGGGAGAGTCCATGGGGAGAAAAGAGAGAAAAGAATTGGGGGCCACTCAAGGATGAAGCCTCCGGGCTGGCTCAGGGGTTCCGCCAGGGCACGCAAGGCGCCACAAGTCCCCAAACGACCCCGAGACTGGTAGGTGGGCAGATGACTGGGCAGCCTGCCGAGGAGGATAAATACAGTTGGAAAAAAAACAAAACATGGGGGCTGCTTCACCCCCAGGATCGATGTTATACATTTTATTCAAAACCCCACAATACCTTTTCCCACATGTTTTTTTCTTACCAGCCAGAAAAGTGTGTTGGCCTTACTACAGAGAGAAACTGAACCCCAGGTCATGTCAGATCATTCCTCCATTAGTTTCAAAATTACTAGTTGGAGGCAGGGGATATTGACAGAGTTTGGCATTTTGATTCCCAGCTGCTGAGAGCTCAGGAGATAGCAGGCAAATTGAGGACTTGCATTCAGAATTTTGTGGTAGATAGCAGGCAAATTGAGGACTTGTATTCAGAATTTTGTGGTAGATAATTTGGGCAGAGTTGATAGACCAGATGTGAGGTGGGGGCTGCTAAAAGTGTGTTTCAGGTTGAATGTATTTGATTGGCCATCAGGCAAAAGAAGGAGCGCGAGTGGCAAGCAGATGACTTATTACAGCAAATTAGAGATATTGAGAATACACTTAACTTTTACGTGATGGAAAGGACTTGGCTGTCCCTAAACCCCCTTAGGGTGAAATATGTGGATTTACTTAGGGAAAAAGTGGAGTTAGCCATTTTCCAGGCAAAAGGAAAATATATGAATGAGGAGGCGAAGGCTAGACAGCAAGAAGCCCTTAGGGTTGTAAATGGGCTTAGAGAGGGAGATGCCTCCTCACTTGTTATGTAACCCAGAGAGACAGATAGTATTTTTCATGTTCTGTCAGGGGCTCTACAAGGTTGATTTGAGGGATGCACAGTTAGATCAGCGCATTGAGGAATATTTGGGGCAGGTCCAGCTTTCCCAGTTGACGGAAAGCCGGCAAGCTATGCTGATAAGGCCTATTCAGGAGACAGAAGTCTATCAAGCCATTAAAAGCCTAACACTGGATAAGGCCCCAAGCCCTGGCTTCCCAACTAATTTCTATAAGCATAATAGCACATAGCTGATGCCACTGTTAACTTAAGTCTTCAATTATATGCATTCAGAATGGGCTACAGACAAGACCATTATACTGCCTCGGTTATCCCTCATACTTAAGCCTGGGAAAGATGATGATGTGAGTGGGCAGTTATAGGCCAATTTCTCTTATAAATCTGAATTTGAAAATTCTGGCAAAAGTGTTAGCCAGCAGGCTGGGGAGAGTGTGGGATGGCCTGGTGAGGGTGTAGCAGGTCAGTTTTATGAGGGGAAGGGTTTTGAGTAATCATTCTAGAAAACTGCATCACCTGGTAGCTGTGTCTGGGAAGAGCGGTGTCCCTGTAGCTCTGGTCTCCCTAGATGCAGAAAAAGCCTTTGATCGGGTTTCGTGGTCATATTTTTATTTGCTGTCCTGGCAAAGTATCAGATTCCACAGGACTTCATTACCTGGGTTCAAGTCTTATACCACAACCTCTGTGCTCATATATATTGTAATGGGGTACTTTCTGATAAGATAAGGCTTGAAAGTGGTAACAGCCAGGTATGTCCCTCATTGCCCCTTCTTTTCAACTTGTATCTGAAATCTCTTGCAGGCTCCAGACTAACGGTGTATCATTATTTCAGTGACACTGAAACAGTGAAACAAACACAGCGACATCAGCCCGTTCGACATCCATAGAGTTGAACGGGTTGTCAGAGTGCTGTACCAATACAGTGACTCTGGTGTTGATCTCTCTCCCCAGTAATCCACCCCGGAGCTGATTATATATAAGTCCAGGAGTGCGGGGGCAAAGACCCCCTTAAACAATGTATAAAAGCCCTGAAGCTTGGGGCGCCATGGCGGTCCATCGATGTACAGTAGTTGACCATCAACATGGTCGCTGTCAACAAAATGTTGTATTTGTAGGGGATGTCGACAACTTTGATGTCGAACTGGCTTGGTGGAACCCAGACTAACCCTAGAATCAAGGGGATTACTGTGACTCACTCTGAATTTACATTTTCTAAGTATGACAACAATATCCTACTGTATGTGAAGGAGCCTAAACATTTCAATCCTGCAGCACTGCAAGAGATTAAGCCTTTCAGTATGATTGTGGCTTATAAACTTAATTTGAGGAAACTAGGGAGCTTCCACTTTACACTTTATTGTTGACCATAAAAAAGGCTAACAATATTTAAATTAGCAGACACAGTATAACAGGCACAGTATAAATTAACAAACACACAGAGAGAACAGACAGAACACCAGGAGGATGGAGCTACTGGTATAACTAAAACTTCTCTACTGGGACTAAGAACTAGATCTCTTGTACTGGGACCTTCAATTTAGCTGAAAAAAAAAAAGGAGTTGCTGTGTTTGTCAGAGGTAGTTGAAGTACATTGTTATCTGTTATCTGTGTTATCTGTGTACTTATCTAGGTGCTTGTCACAGGTGTCAGAAGGGAATTGTTATCTGTGAAACTAACTAAGTGTAGAAAGATTTGCAAAGTAGGGGGAGTGCCTTAGCTAGAAGGAGCCAGGTTAAGACCAGATATAAACATGGCCCGAGATAGCTTCTGCCAGAGAACAGACAGAACACCAGGAGGAAGGAGCTACTGCTATAACTAAAACTTCTCTATTGGGACTAAGAACTAGATCTCTTGTACTGGGACCTTCAATTTAGGGTAAAAAAACAACAAAAAAAAAAAAGGAGTTGGTGTGTTTGTCAGAGGTAGTTAAAGTAACTTGTTATCTGTTATCTGTGTTATCTGTGTACTTATCTAGGTGCTTGCCACAGGTGTCAGAAGGGAATTGTTATCTGTGAAATTAACTAAGCGTAGAAAGATTTGCAAAGTAGGGGGAGTGGCTTAGCTAGAAGGAGCCAGGTTAAGACCAGATATAAACACTGCTCTAGATAGCTTCTGCCAGAGAACAGACAGAACACCAGGAGGAAGGAGCTACTGGTATAACTAAAACTTCTCTATTGGGACTATATTGCCCTCCTTTCCTTCCCTCTACCCCTCACCCTAAACCAGTTCTACTTTTATAGGTACAGGATTTAACTGACAACAGGAACTTCCGGTTAGGGAGCTGGAAGTGAGTGATCACAGGGCCACCAAAGACTCACCATCCTAGAAGGGCAAGAGTAGCTCTCTGTCCCCCCCCCCAGCTGCTGGAGGTCTGACTCTGAGCAAGTAAGAAGACTACTGAGAAATATAGGAACTTCTTGTCACAGAACAGGAAGATCAGGAGCTAAAAGGGTGCAGAGGCAGTAAGTAGGTAGGGAGAGAAGAAAAAAAGAAATAAACAAACAGAGGAAAGAGTAAGTATTCCAAATAACAGTTAGGGGGCCAGAAAAAAGATATAATGGGAGTGGTGAAGTGCAGTGGCTGTGGAACAGCAGTCTTCCAGGAGATGTTCTGGAGGATGCAGTGTTGTCCCATCTGCAGACACCTCTCTGGGCTGAGGGAGGAGGTTGCTCATCTCCAGGCTGAGTTGGCCAGGATTTGTGGGACCTCCTCTCCCACCCAGGGACCACCAGGATCACTGCTGTTGCCTCAGAGGTTGCCAAGAAAGAGGAGTAGTTGGACCACAGTGGGTTCAGGGAGGGTAAGGGGAGGTGGAACAGAGGCGCATCCCTCCAGTTGTACCTCTCCACAATTTCTATGCCGTTCTGGAAAAGTCTGGTTCCTCTATGGAGGCACCCACAGTGGAGACCAAGGAGGATGCTGGGAACCTCCACAGAGGAGACCCACAGGAGGGTGGCATAGGACCCCACAGGGGAAGGAAACAACTCCTGGTGGGGGACTCCATTGTTAGGAAGGTAGAACTGGGGGAGGAAGGAGAGAGGGAGGTAAGGTGCCTGCCTGGTGCCATGGCTTGGAGGGACAGGAAGTGAATCCTCAGGATCGCAGGAGCAGCTGCACAGGGGAGGGAGCTGGATGTCATTGTCCACCTAGGGACAAATGACCTGGCTAAGAAAGGGATCAGAGCAGTGCACAAAGCATTTGTGTAGATGGGGAGGGGCCTTAGACAAATAGCACACATGGTAACCTTCTCAGAGGTGCTGCCTGTCTATGGCACAGGTGAGGCTAGGGTGCTCCACACCATGGGATTCAATCAGTGGTTGAAAAACTGGTGCAGAGCTCAGGGATTTGGCTTAATTGGGGACTGGGGGTCCACCTGGAGGGATGCAGGCCTATACTGGCATCATGGTCTGCATCTGTCCAGGAGGGGGACCAGGATCCTAGGTGATAGGTTTAAATACTTCATTGCCAAGAGGGGAGGCACTGGAAAGGAGCAGGGAAATCCTAGCCCCCCCAAAATATCAGGGTACTAAGTGAGGTAGACACCAACATAGAGATGTCGATAGGGAGAAGCGCAGGGTAAATGAAGAAAATGACAAATGCATTAAGGACAGGGATGGGGCAAAAAGGGATAAGGCCATCAAGAAATGGAGGGTAATAAGTTCCAATGCCCGTAGTCTGGGCAACAAGCTCCCTGAACTGGTGGCCTTGATGGAAGAAGGATGCCTGGATATTGTAGCAGTCACAGAAACATGGTACACAGAGAACCATGACTGGGATGTTAACATACCAGGGTACATAACCTACAGGAGAGACAGGGAGGGCAGAAGAGGGGGGGAGTAGCTCTCTATGTAAGGGAAGGGATAAAAGCAACTGAACAAAAGAGTAAACAGGGAGGAGAGGAGGCACTGTGGGTCACCTTAGAGATTGGAAATGGCACCACAATCTGCACAGGGGTTGTATATAGACCCCCATGTCAGGGGGAAGGAATGGACAAGGATATGATAGAAGGCATACTTAGGCTGGCAGAGAAAGGGGAGATACTGTTGATGGGGGACCTTAACATGCCAGATGTTAACTGGAACACCTCTGTGGCAGCCACATCCAAAAGCAGGGTCATTCTTGATGCCCTTCAGGAGGCATGCCTCAAACAGCTAGTTTTGGAACCTACTCATGAGGGAGCAATTTTAGACCTCGTACTCTCAAATGGGGACAGTGAGAGGTTCTCAGATCTAGAAGTGGGTAGCCACTTGGGAACAAGTGACCACCAAACAGTGTGGTTCATGATAACTCAGCTACAGAGTCAAGCTTACAAAAGTGAGGGTTCTGACTTCAGGAGGGCTGACTTTGGCAAGATGGGAGAGTGCCTTAGAAAGCACTAGCAAACAGGCTAGAAGGAGGGGTGGAGCAACAATGGAGAAATATCAAACTGCCATCACAGAGGCAACAAGCCTTTGTGTGAAGCAATAAACAAATCAAATGAAAGAAAAGCCACTATGGTTCTCTGAAGAGGTGGCAGTGAAGGTTAGGAGAAAAGATAGCATTTAGGAAGTATAAGGAAACACAGAAAGAGCAGGACACAGAACTGTACCAGTTAAGGCAGAAGGAAGCAGGGAGGGTAGTCAGAATAGCAAAGGCACAAACTGAGGAAAAGATAGCTAACTCGGTTAAGAAGGAGGATAAAACCTTTTATAGGTATATCAGGGAGCGTAGAAAGACAAAGGGAGGGATAGTGAGGCTGAATAGAATGGATGGTGGGTGGGCAGAGAGTGACAGTGAAAAAGCAGGGCTACTGAATGAATACTTCTGTTCAGTATTCACAAAAGAGGAAGTGGGGGAGGTGCCTAATCCAATTAACAGAAGCACTCTGGAGAGGGGGGTTGATCCCAGTCCTTTCACAGAAGGAAAGGTTCTGCAAGAACTCCTAAAACTGAAGGTGGACAGAGCAATGGGGCCAGATGGAATTCACCCCAGAATTCTAAAAGAATTAAGCAGAGAACTAGTGACACCACTGACTACCTTTTTTAACCAATCATGGGAGGATGGTGTGGTACCTGAGGACTGGAAGAAGGTGGATGTGATTCCCCTTCACAAAAGTGGGTCCAAGACAGAGGCAGGAAACCACAGACCTGTCAGTTTGACCTCTGTGGTAGGGAAAGTGATGGAATCACTTCTGAAGGAAAGAATTGTTGAGTACCTAGAGGTCAGTGGGGCACAGGACCCAAGGCAGCATGGGTTCACAGCAGGAAGGTCATGTCAGATGAATCTAATTGATTTCTTTGACCAGGTGACCAAAGTAGTAGACCAGGGAGGGGCTGTGGACATGGCCTACCTAGACTTTAGCGAGGCATTTGACACAGTCCCTCACAATAGATTAGTAGTCAAATTAACCAGCCTGGGAGTGGGTCCCAGGGTGGTAGCCTGGGTAAAGCACTGGCTGAACAACAGGACACAGAAGGTAATTGTAAATGGGAGTCCACTATGAAGAAACAGGGGTTACTAGTGGGGTACCGCAGGGTTCAGTACTAGGTCCAGTCCTTTTTAATATCTTTATAAGTGACATTGCAGAGGGACTGGAAGGAAAAGTATGCCTCTTTGCAGATGACACAAAGATCTGCAACAGGGTTGATACACAAGGAGGCGTGGAAAGGATGAGAAGGGACTTGGCAAGGTTGAAGGAATGGTCAGAAGCATGGCAGCTTGGATTCAATGCAAAGAAGTGCAAAGTAATGCATCTGGGAAACAAAAACCCAGGGGGAAGATTACACAATGAGGGGGGAGGTAGTAACAACAACAGAAATGGAAAGGGACCTGGGGGTAATCATATCAGATTACCTTAAGGTTGGCAAGCAATGTGAGAAGGCGGTAGGGAGGGCTGGGGGGATACTCGGATGTATAGGGAGAGGTATTACCAGCAGAAAACAGGAAGTTGTTATCCCCCTGTACAGACAGTTGGTGAGACCCCATCTGGAGTACTGCGTCCAGTTCTGGAGACCCCATCTCCGCAAGGACATAGACAAGATGGAGGCAGTTCAGATGAGGGCAACTAAAAATGGTGCAGGGTCTGCAAGAGAAGCCATACAAGGAGAGACTAAAGAAGCTTAATATGCATACCCTTGAGGAAAGGAGGGAGAGTGGGGGACATGATAGAAACGTTTAAGTACCTCAGTGGAATCAACAAAGTCCAAGAGGGTAGCATCTTTCAGAAAAAGAGATGTGCAAGAACAAGGGGACACAATTGGAAGACAGAGGGGGGACGGCTCAGGGGCAATGTGAGGAGGTATTTTTTCACAGAGAGGGTGGTGGACGCATGGAACAGCCTTCCTGAGGAGGTTGTGGGGTCTAAAACTGTGGGAGAAATCAAGAATGCATGGGACAGACATGAGGCAATTTTTGTGGAGGGTAGGAAGAAATAGGCTGTTGGTTAAAAAGGATCTGCAGCTTATCCTCTAGGTAGGGAAATGGGCAGACTATGTGGGCCAAGCAGTCCTTATCTGCCATCAAAGTCTATGTTTCTATTTTTCTATGTAACACAATGGGCCCTATGCATGATTCGGGCATAGGTATGTACCCCGCACATGTAGCTGCACACCCGCAGGTAGGTGCACACCGGTGGCATTCATGACCACTGGCCACCTGTCCGTGGACCCCCCCAGTGCGCAGGACTCCACTGGGTAGCCGAGGGCAGGGTTGTGGGACTGGCCGGGCATCCAATTGGATGCCCAGCCTGGGTCCAGCAATGGATCCCTTGAGTGGTGGACCACACGGTGGCAGCACACCCCGCAGAATATCGATGGCTGGTGGCTGTGGGGTGAGTTGTGGGTATGCCGCTGGGACGTCCATGATGGGGCACTGCAGCAGTGTGCTCGGTGATGGCACTGGGTGGGGGGTGTCACAGTGGAAGTCCACTGTGGGGTTGGTATGGTAATGGGGGAACAGCGGCACAGGACTCTGCCCGGCAGCTGGCATGGGGCAATGGGGGGGTGTACTGCCATGTCCGGTGGGTGCCGCTATGTGTTGGGGCAAGGGGCACAGGACCATACAGGTGTGTGTGCACTGTGATGGGGGGATGCCTGTGCACAACCTGGGTGGCGAGTTGCGTGCAACGACGGTGGCATCTTGTGCCATGATGTGCGGGCACTCGCCCGATCAGTAGTCCCAGCCCTCCCCATCTGTTCTGGGCTGGGGCAGCATGGGGGGCTGCTTCATGGTCCTCCTACATCCAGCAGGTGGTTTCTGTGGGGGTGAGCAGTGGGTTATGGCAGGGTCCCAGCTGCTGTAACCTTCTCTGCACTGTGCCCCCCCTGAGGATCACACTACACACCTTTGTGACTGGGGCATAGTGCCAGCCCAACCCTCACCCGCCCCAGCGCATTGCTCCTTGTGCGTATGTGCTGCGTGCCCCCCCTGTGTGTGCATCCCGTGTGGGGGCACATAGGGTGCGGAGTGGTTGCACACCCCTGATGTGCGTGCATAGCCACTCCACCTGTATCGTGCATAGGGCCCATTATAAATAGAACATGTACCTATGACAGATGAAGAAATTCCAAATAAAATAAAAATCCCTATAAGGGAGAATTTAATTTCTATTGTGTTATGACATAGATATTTGTGCAATCATATAGACATACAGGATAAGATGACAGAGATGCTTATGCAATCATATAGACATACAGGACAAGATGCACCCTGTCGCCGGGAGAGGGAGGGATACTATTCTTGTTTCCTTTTCCTCCTTATCCAGAGAATGGTGTGAAAGTATTTTACCAAACGTTTGATTGTATTATCGTCTGCAGTATTAAGCAATATAAATGACAACTCATTTTTGGTTAAATTAGGCCAGTCCGAAAATGAACCTAGCCAATAATGTTTGGGTTTAACATACCACGGACAACTCCATAACATATGGAGTATATCTTCCCTTTCCCTGTCTGGCAGTCACATGTCTCCTGTGTCTTTGGCAGTTTCTTATATCTGACTTTAAGTAAGTTGCTCTCTGACAATTATAACTTTGCTTTAATAAATACATTCCTCAATGTTCTATCTATTAAGACATCCCAATAATAATTAAAGTAAAAACTCAGATTATTTAATGCATACCATTTTGCATACCTCGAGAGTTGTATTTTGTGCAAATCCTCTTCTACCCAATAATTATTTATCTTGGTTTGCATATAATTTTTGTATTTCAGACTTAAGGTAATGTTCCATTCAGTATAATATTTTAGTATTGAAAAAACATATTGATCCAATGTAATATATACCTTCTGTAACCAACTTACATTCCCCCACTTATTCTTGATCCATTTTGATTGTTCTATGAGACATAGTTTGGGCAGCTGAGTGTCTATTAATCTGGTTAGCCATAACCAGAATTTTATTTTCCTCCAGTCTATACAGGAGTTTATATTTAAAAGTCCCAACTCTGCCCTAAGGTACAGTATATTACTAGACAAGATGGAGTTAATTCCAGATTTGATCGTATAATTTTATAAGCTGGGCTCATGAGCACTTCTGCTTTATCACTCTCCCATAATTCAGTCACATAAAGTATTTGTGCCTAATATTTGGCTTTGATTGCTGTTATAAGTGGCCTAATAGTATGTCCTCCATAGGCAAAATCAAATCTTCTTAAACCATTAGCTGTCTTCTTAAGTATGCATTGTTTGCAAATGTATCCATTTGTTAATAGAAGTATATTTTAGTCACAGGTATGTGTACTGTTTAACACATTCAATTCTATTAGTACCCATTTTCCATTGATTTCTTAACTTGTTAGAACCAAATATCATTGTTTTAGTTTTATTATAATTTATTTTCAATTTTAACTCGTGCGTATATTTTTCTATAGCATCTACTTGTTTATGTAAGCCACTCCTGGTAAGTGACATTAGTATAAGGTCATCCACATATGCTAATATGAGGTGAATCTATCTTCCATTTTTGGGGCACTAGAGCCCACTATTTATAATTTCCTATGCAGCCAGTCCATGTACAGTATATATTAAACAGGGTGGGGGCAAGGATACAATGTTGTCTAACTCCACGGTTTATTCTAAAATGTTTGGAAAGTTGCCCTTATTCCCCCAACTCTGATCCTGGCCTAGGTATTACTGTATTGGGAGGCTATTATCGCTACCAGGGCTGAGTCAACTCCTCAATCAATCATAATTTTCCATAAAAGAAGTCTGCGTACCATGTCGAAAGCTGCTAAGTCTATATATGCAACATGTAATTTCTGTTTTCTAATAACTGTATACTTATGAATTAGATGACTTAGGACATACCAGTTGTCCATGGTGGAGTATCCATGCCAAAAACCAGTTTGGCCTTCACTTAGCCCCACTGTATTATCAATTTGTACCAGTAAATAGTCTAATAATATCCTAGAGAACATTTTTAGATTTGTATCTAAGAGGCTAATCGGACAGTACATAGATGGTTCCACAAGACTCCCTTTTTAAAAATCATGCATTTGGGACATAATCCCAAATTTCCGTATGAACTAAACAACATAACTCTGCAAACAACCCCATGTGAGAAAGACTTGGGAGTATTAATAACTGATGATCTTACATTTAATATGCATACTAAGATCATGGTTAAAAAAATGTCATAGAAGTCTAGGTTGTATCTTATGCAATGTAAAAAGCAGGGAACCAGAGGTGATTGTTCCTTTATAATCTAGTTTGATAAGGCTGCATTTGGAGTACTGTTCACAGTTTTGTGCTCCAAACACAATCAGCGGCCAAAAATTAATAGAGACGGTCCAGAGAAGAGCTACTAAGAAAATTAAAAACATGCAAAATTTAAATTATAAAAACAGATTACAAAGATTAGGACTACATTCTATGGAATGCAATGAATCTGGGGGAACATTTGCTTGCTATACAAAGATATTCAAGATCAAACAATCAAGGAAACAATAGGACTAGTTAGTCATAATTCTAATATAAATACACAATCTCATCAATATAAACTGAAAGGGGAAAAACAGTACAGGTAAACAAAGCAAATGGTATACCCAAAGAGTAATTACAACTTGGAATACACTGCCTCACTATATAGTAGAGAGTGAAAGCATGAACATATTTAAACATAACAGTAAATTAAACTAAATTAAAATAGATTAAAATGAACATTTAAGGGCAAAATGTGCCTATTTGAGGATGACACCAAGCTCTGCAGGAGAGTGGAGACAGCTGAAGGATACAGAACTTACAGAAAGATCTGGAAAAGCTGGGGAGGTGGCCAGGATCTGGCAGCTTGGCTTCAATGCCAAGAAATGCAAAGTTATGCATATTGGAGCCAAGAATCCCAGGACAGAGTAATATCTGGGTGGAGTCTGAGTATCTGCATCAGAGGAGAAGGACCTGGGAGTGATGATCACTAGTGACCTGAAGCACTCCACGCAGTGCAAGAAAGCAGCAGCAAAGGCAAATAAGATGCTGGGATGCATATCTAGGGGCATCAGTAGTAGGGGAGAGAGGAGGTTATACTGCCTTTGTACAGGTCACTGGTAAGGCCACGTCTAGAGTATGGAGTTCAGTACTGGTGCCCACACCTCAAAAAGGACAGCAACCTGTTGGAGAAGGTCCAGAGGAGGGCTACAAAGATGACAGCAGGTCAGCAGGGTAAGGCATATGAGGAGAGGTTGAGGGCACTGAACATGTATTCCTTGGAAGACAGGAGAGAGAGAGGGGGGACATGATTGGAACCTTCAAGTAATTGAAAGGGATAAATAAGGTTGACAAGGAGAGTCTCTTTAAGCTGAGTGGCAACCATAACACTAGGGGGCACAGTCTTAAGCTGGAGGGTGGGAAGTTTAGGAGGCAGATCAGGAAGCATTTCTTCACAGAGAGGGTGGTGGACACTTGGAATGCACTGCCGGAAGAGGTCTCGATGAAGAGAGTGGGCAACTTTAAGAGAGGCTGGGATATGCATAGGGGGAAAGTAAGGCTCATGGGTAGGGAGAATGAGAGGAGTGGGGAGGGAGGGCAGGAACATTAGCTCAAGCTGTGGACCCTGCAATATGAGCAGACTTGATAGACCAAAATGACCTTCTTCTGCTGGATTCTTCATATGTTTGTATTTAAAAATAGACTAGATGAATATATGGGAGATAAAAAAACAGGTTTCCACCTTTAGGAATAAAAGGTGACGAGTTCATAAAAAGGCCCTGGCCTATTGAACATGTATTTGTCTATGAACCTATGATTTTGTGGATAGGGACAATTCCCACCCCTCTCCAGGAATTTGGAATATATTTCTCCTGTATACATCTATTATAAAAGGCAGCCAACAATAACTTGTGTTGCATAAAAAGACTTTGGCTGGTATTTTGTCCAGCCCTGAAGCTTTGTTGGTTCTAAGCATTTTAGTAGCAAAATATACCTCCTTACAAGTAATTAATCTAAAACAGTAGCTCTAATATTGACTAGAATAGTATTCATCTATTTGTGGGTCATAAAAGATCTGTTCAAAGTACTCTATCCATTGCACCTACGGTATATACGAGTCTGGGGTATTTTTAAAGTTCTTAGTTCTTTTCGCTACCAGTTGCCAAAAACCCCTGTCATCCTTTTTTTCTATGACTTATAACATTTGTTTCCATCTTACATTATAGAAAGCCAACTTTTTTTCCTGGATCATCTTTTTATATTTCTTTTTTCCTGCCTTTAAAATTAAGCGCTGTGCTTTGTCTTTAGCATCTCTGACCTTCCTTATCTGTTTCCTTATATGTTTTTTATATACCACACATTGTTGGTCAAACTAAGTCTGATTTTTTTTCTGTGGTCCATATTCGTTACTTGTTTATACATACTGTTCTCAATTGATTTAAAGCAGCAGTGCAATGAAAAAAGTTATTCCAAAAAGCTAATTTTCTGCTATGGTTATGAAACATATTGGCAGAACTGTTGATTTGGGGTTTCTGGTTGCTTCCTAGGCTGTGTACTGTACATTTGAATTTTTGTCTGGATTCTAGCCCTTCTTGGGTCCTCAGTATTATTTCTATGCAAAAATTAGTTGCCAATCTTTTTTGTTTTGAAACAGTCATAAAATTCTTAAATGATAATGAAAACTGAGCATTTTACCATAACAATAAACTGAAAGAGATATGGCACCAATTAGGAATTAAAAAAGGTGGGGTCAAATTTTAACTCATTTTCATTGCACTGCTGCTTTAAATAATGTATACAGAATATCCCAAATTTCCTCAACATTAAGATTAAACAAGTCTGAAATGTCTATTTGATGCATATAGGATGTTATTTGCTTGATGACCCGTTTTTCCAGTATAGAGTCCCAAATGTTTGTTTGTTCATTCTACTGCTCTAATGGGAATTGTTAATAAGTTCCAGTATTTAATAGGACCGGACCATAAAGCAAGATCTAAAGTGGACCTAGTTAATGATTTATAATACAGTAGTATACTTCTCTATAAAATCTCCCAGTATTCTTCCATTTAGTGGATAGAAATCAAACTCTTCCATTATCTCAATTAGGTATCTACCTGTTGTATTTATGTGGGTATCAACCACTGCTCTTTTTGGTAATACAGGGAGAACACTGTTATACAGTAAAATAGAGTTTTCCATTAGTCCATCAAATTTGCCTATACGTGAATTAAAATTTCCTGTGAGCAGGATTTCTGTATCTGGATAGCTGAACCTACAGTTACAGATCGGTTCTTTTAGAGAAACCCATATTTCTTTTGTATAATATTAAGAGCTGTAAGGAGGTACATAGCCATTGATTATCAATTTCTTATTTTGGTTCTGAATACAGATACTAATAAAATTACTACTTTTATAAATACAGCTAGCTAATTGCACTGATCCAGTTCTGCAAAGAACAATGAAACCTCCAGCATATCTGCCATACTTTGTATATCTTTGGGCCCCATGCTGGAAAATTTAGTACTGGTTTAGTGAAACATCATCGTCTGGTTTGTGCCAAGTTTCCTGGAAACATAACAGATCAAAATTTGTGACATAATCTACCCAGTCACTATCTGGCATTTTTGTTCCCCAGCCTGATATATTTGAAGATAACAATGAAAAACATTATTTGTACTGAGTAATATTAAGAGACGAGCAGATGCTCAAGTCACCAAGGGAACTTGTATTACTTTGTTCTAGCAGTCAATTCCCATACCCAGCTAACTTCAAATTCTTATTATCTAGAGATGTATGCTGTTTCCTTACAGTGGATTCTGTTCCATTGTGCACTTGAGTTCTTTTTGAGTTAGTAATAGCCTCCAAATCAACTAGGTAAAACCCCATGGCATCAAGAACTGTCTGGTTTTCCAATATTATATCCACAATGTACTTGTTTTTAATTAACATTTCTAATGTCTTCCCTGTGTTTGTCTATATACTCTCAATATTCCATTTCTACCCAACAGTACTTGCAGCAGGTTACCAAAATAATTACTAAGCATTTCTTTCAACTTTCAACTATTCTTGTTATACAGCTCAGGAATTCCAAATATGCTCAGCCAAACTGGATCCGAATCCCCACATCTGCTACTGTCTGTCTTCGACCTATGGTCCATACTAGTATGCTTGACAAAATTATTTCCATTAGGGAACAGTACTATTATACCAAACTCCTTAAAATATCTCCATTGTACCAGATGTCATTGGCTAGTTTTGATGAGAAGTATATACTACATATACAATTTCCCTCAGTATCTGTGTCAAGTTCCACATTCTCAATATCAGTTTCAACAATTTTAATACCCATATTGATTCTAAAAAGAATTATTTTAATTCCTGATTATTTCCTTCTATCCAATAAGGGGGAACAATTAGTTTTATTAATGAACAGGGCTCAGTTACACTAATTTCCTTGTCCCTGGTATTGCTCTTGTTTGTACTATATACAGTTCTATTTGAATTTGTACATTCATTTTCCGGGCTGAAAACGGGACCCTCAGTACAATGTATCTTTGAAAGATGTTTCTTATGATTGTCTTCCGAAAAGGATAACTTGACTTTATCACACCCACACTCTTGTAATAATTTGCCCATTTCTCTTTCAAGAATTCCAAGTTTTTCTTCTAAGTTGTTTTGAGAACGTTTATATAAGTTTTTGTTACTTCAGCAATGGAAGTTTTAGTTTCTATATTTTGCATATTATATGCACCAGACTCTTGTTTATTACCTATCACTATTTGTTACATATTGTCTTTTCTGGTACTGGTTCCCACCATGACACCTTTGGTTAAATTTTCCTGCTCTGGTGTTTCACTTATTTTTCCATTATTTCCTTTTTTTCTTCCCATTTCTTGGTTGTTTTGGTGAGTCAGGTATGGTTATTGTGGAGAAATTCTGCCTGATGTCAACATTCTCTTTAACCTCTGAGGTATCAGGGTGAGGATTAACTGACTCAGTAACATCAAGGGCTGGTAAAAGGCACATTAATTTGGTATTTAGCCCCTCAGGTTTGATATTATTAACAGACAGGTTAGTCTTCATAGTCTCGACTTCCTCTCTGTTAGCCACTAATTGTTCCATAATTAGCACATTTGCAACCAATACATTTCTAAGTAGGTCAATCAAATATTTACCTAGAAAGGTAGGATGGTAAGCCTGTTTACCCAGATGTACCATGTTATCTCTCCAACTAGTCTGCTTATCTATATTCTGATTTACAGTAGGAGTTTTTAACTTCTTGAGAAAAGACTTTGGCATCTATTGATTTAAGTCCTTTTACTGTAGTCTGTAGGTCATACATTATTAAGCAATAAGACATGACCAGGGGTTATGTTAATGGTCTGTTAACCACCTTCTAGGGGTGTACTGTGGCACAAGGTGTGGCCGAGTACCACATGCCCCTAGAGGGTGATTAACTGGCCATTAACATAATCCCTGGGAGTGCCTTATTGCTATTATAATAAAAAATGTTTTTAAACAGCGTTAAACCTTGTTCAGCATGTGGCTAAGCCTCTACATGTATGTTAATAAAAGATTAACATAAGGCTATTAGAATGTCTGCAGCCAATCAGAAAGCTCAATTTCTCTGACCCTTTTTATAATATCATTTAGTTTATCTTTCATAGTACAATTATTTTTATATACAGACAGGCAATAACCGGTGTTAGAGACATTATTTGCTGGGCTCCTAAAATCTCCTGAGTTCACTGGATTTAAAGAAATTCCATCTGCCACACTAAAAGAATCTGAAAATTATAAGTTGGGAGACTTTTCCAGATCTGTATCTGAACTCACGGTCGGTTATTTTCAACCAGTAAATTAGTATGCACAGTCTCATTCAAACATGAGGCTTTATTCTCCATTACTTGAAATGTAAGAGATTTACTACTAACTATAGGAGTGGACATTTTTTCAAGATTGGTTACTCTAGACATATGATCTGTCATGTTAGTCTGTTTTAGGTTCTTGATTTTTCCTTTACTTTTCTTTACCTCTTGTTTATTAGGTAACTTTTCCATTAATGGGTAAGTATTAAGACCTAACCTCACCTCACCTGCGGTCTTGTTGACACCATAATAGCTCCAAATTAACAAATTCCCAATGAGACAAAATAACAAAGAACAGAAGAAAGATTACAGTTCTATATATATATATATATATAGAAAGTCCAAGCGTTATGTTTAAATCCATTCCAGTCAGATGTAGGTGTCCAGATAAAAAAGCAGTATTACAACCATAGCCAGTAAACAAGTAAGTCCTTAATAAACATGTGCAAAATCAGCAATATTAAAAATCAAATGCAGTTGAATATGGTTTCTGATTTTCCAGTCACAGTGCTTATTTAAGAAATATCCTTGAGTAGTTCAAGTAGGATACCGAAAATCTTCTTAATTGCCCCAGGATAACTCAGTATTTCTTTGTTGGCGTCCCTCCATTCCAGCAAGATATCAAGACTGAGATCACACTTAAATCACTTCTGTAATATGACTTGTTCCTGATTTCCAACTTGAAAGCTGTAAAATGCAGTTATTTCTTTTGTATTTCTGGGAAAGAAAAGGTCCTCAATGGTGCATGGGTTCCAGCCCTTACCAGAAAATTCAAAACAGAAAATTTAACCAGAATCACAGGTCATCAGGAACCAGATAAAATATAATTACCCTTACTATAGGCTATTATTTAATTAATAATAAGTAACATCCTTATCCCAAAGAAGTCCGTAAATGATTCTAGAGACACCCAACTAAATTAAGATATATAACTAAATACTGTGGGCCTATGGTTACATATAGTTATATCTCCTGCAAAAATTTTAAGACTTTTAGATTTGCAGTAAAATTTCCTCTTCATTAGAAGATTACTGCAAAATCACGTCATGAACCCCAAATGCACTAATTGCAGCCATGTTTATTGTGTGTTATACTACTTGTCCCAAAATAGAAGCGAGTTACTGGTGATCAAACACGCCAAACAATACAGCACAAAAAGTCACAAATATTAGAGCACAGGTCACATTGTTACAAAAGCAAAGACCCTCAGTAATTGATCAGGTGACTTCAAAGCATATAAAGATGCCTCAGAGACAGTGTTGGGTAAGTTACTTTTTCTATTACTTTCTATTACTTTTGGAAACTTTTGCCAGGAAGCTCTGTGCAGTCACTAGCAAGGATGGAGACATACTGGAAAAAGTAAATACACCTTACAGTTACAATTACTTATGTCTTTTTATACAAAAGTAATACGTAACTGTAACTGATTACATTTATTTGAAAGTAACTAGTAACAAACCTATTACTTTCAAAATATGTAATCTGTTATAGTTATTTATTGTTTTTGTATAAAAAGAAATAAGTAACAGTAACTGTAAGATGTATTACTTTTTCTAGTACTTCTCCATCCTTGCTAGTCACTGCACGAAACTTCCTGGAACAAGTTTCCAAACATAATAGAAAGTAATAGAAAAAGTAGCTTACCCAACACTGCTCAGAGATTTGCTTTTATTTATTTAGTTTTTGTTGACCGGGTAAGTGCACTAGACAAATCCTGCCTATTTTCAGGCACAACCCGTGGGAGGGGGATACAGATGAATGCCAGCTGACCTTAAATCAGATTAAGCTGTTGGTGGTATTTTTAGTGAATGAAGGAAATTTAGCCAGGACACTGGGGAAATTCCCCTATTCTTTTCGATAAGTGCCATGGGATCTTTAACATCCACCTGAACTACCACCAATCCAGGCAGATGGGACCTCAGTTTAACATCTCATCCGAAAGATGACCCCTAATAAGAGTAACCAAGGACAGCATACAAAACCTGTTGCTCTTTGCGGTAAAAAGAGGTACAACTGCGGGTTCAGCGTTCTAAATTTGAGCAGCAACTCAACGTGGCCATTACCATTGTGAGTGTGGAAGATGCTGCCACATGTGCAGTTAGAATCAAGCCTCTCAAATATTTTCCTTTACAGAACCACCTATTGCCTCCTACCACTGGCCACCTAACCTGCGGAATCTCCTGGTTAAAAGCAGCCTACTTACTCCTAACAGTTCCTCCCTCCCAGGTACCAAACCTTGCAACAGGACTCACTGCTATACCTGCAAATTTATTTCCAGTGTGACTGAGATTCGGGGGCCTGCAGGTGTTTTTCACATCACCAAGGAGTTCTCATGCACCTCCACTAATGTGGTGTATTGTATTCTTTGCAGGAAGTGTACAGCTATTTACATCGGAGAACTGGTAGGCGCCTTGTTGACTGTTTAGGAACATTACAGAGCAGTCAGGAATGGTGAAACTGCTAAACCCATTGTATCCCACTTTATCTCCAGGGACCACAATGTCAATGACCTTTCTGTTTGTGTCCTTCAGCAGGGCTTCTGGGATCCTGACCATAGAAAAAATATGGAAGCCAAGCTGATCATCTGCCTTGGCTCCCAGCAGCCCTCTGGTTTAAATGATAGACTTATTTTCCACTAACATCTTTCAGCCATCCCTTTTTTTCCCTAAAGTCTATTTGTTTTTGTACTCATTTAATTTATTTTTCATTTTCACCATAAGTCTCCATTTCTGTCTCCTTCCCACACATTTGTCACCTTTCAGCCTTCTTACTAGGCCTTGTTAATTAGTCCCACCTGGGAACTTCCCCAGCTCTTTCACTCCCATTATGCTTTATCTTTCCCATCATCACCTTTTTGTTTCACAGATTCTCTCTTTATCTTACCATTTATCACTTCTTCTCCCTGAGCCTCCCCTTTCTTCTTTCTCCACATATATATCTCTCTCATTTTACCTCTCCTGTACACTACCTTGTTTTTTTTTCTCTTTTAGATATTTCCTGAAGAAGACCTAAGGTTGAAACGTAGATTTTTAACTTTATTTTCTATTTTCAGTGTGCATATTGTAATTCTCTGTATATTATTGTAATTCTCTGTATATTATTGTGTTATAAATAACATTTTCCTTTCTTCTGTATGTATAACTGTCTCATAAGTATGTGATGTAATTGCTGTGCATCAACTCGAACCTTGACCTTATCAGGTCCATCTTGTAAATGAGCCTTGCTCAATGATGATCGCCTGAATAAATAAAGATTTGATTGATTGATTGATTTAATATAACCATTTTGTTTTGCTCTCAAATATCACGTACCTCCTCTGTAATCTGATTGGTCTATTCAAAATCTTTCAGGTATTCGATAAAACTAATCCAGACTGTATTAATGTCAAGGATTGAAACTCAAAAAAATAAAACAGCTAAGCTAGTATTCTTTTCAAGGCTTCTGAGAGGTGTCAGATACTGCAACAAGGGGGCAAAACACAAACAAGCAGAGCTAAAACACGAGAAGTTGAAATGACAGAGAGAATTAAAACTTTATAAAACTATTCTTATTAAAAGAAAAGAAAGAGGAACAGACTCACATTATGTAGACTCTGTCCAGAGTGTTTTTAGATCCCAGAAATGGTGAGACAAGCATTGACTTTATACGCTTTCTAACATACTCTGTTGGTGCTGCAAATTTCCTGTCGGTGACTCCCCCAAAGAGTTTCTGCTAGCTCACCCGATGAAGTGGGCTCCAGCAGCCACCTCAGGACTTCAGGCTCCTGTGGGTGAAAAAGCAGTGGCAGGGAAAAGGGAGCAACAAATGGCTGAAAAGGTAGTCTGGAAAGGCAGCTAGTCCTTTGCAAAGTTAATCAACTTGACTATTATGAGTAAGGCAATGGTGGCATTCCTTACATAGGCAAAGTAGAGCTTTCTAACTGTCCTGCTGCAACTCACTCCTCCTCAATGAGACAGCATGCATGGCCCTCTGGGATCAGCTCCAGGGAGCTTCCATTAAATGCCCTGGCGTGTGCACAAGACATTTTGGAATTGGGTCTACAATGGGAGCCTAAGATGCCCACCTATCTGGGAATAAAGATGTCACTAGATACTTCAGGAACTGAAGAGGCCGTAGCCCAAATATAGTTCCTTATCACAAATCATAATAAATAAATGTTCCTCCCTGTAATATGTACTTATCCAAGTTATTTTTGAATGCTTGCTTACTGTTGCTGATAATTATGCTTTCTGGTAATTTATTCCAAAGGTTACTAGTTCTTTGGGTAAAAAAATACTTTATTTTATCAGTCTTGAATTTGTTTAATCTTACTTGCAGTGGATGTCCTCTGGTGTTAGAATTGTTTTTGTATTCAATTCCTGTTTCATTCATGAGCAAAGGATCATTCATTATGTTGTAGAATAACTAAAGGTCACCCTTAATTCATCTAGTCTCAAGACTGTGTAATCCTAATGATTGTAATCGCTCTTGGTAGGACAGATTTTTAATTGATCAAATTGTTCGTGTATATTTGCGCTGTACTCTTACCACACAAGCTATTTCCCCTCATTTGTGTGGGTTCCATAACTGACTACAGTAGTCCATATGTGGTCTAACACAGGACAACTATGGGGCAACATAACCTCTTTTGATCTACTTTTTATGTTTCATTTTATTGCCCCAATTATCCTGTTGGCTTTATCAATAAATGGAAATTACGTACCTACTGTAATTCTTGATCTTCTTGGACGAAGTCTCCACCACTCATTCACACTAATGGGAGTTCAACGGAGGCACTAGGACCAAGCGGGAGCAAACTTTTTTCAAGAGGGTCAGTGCCGGAGATGGAGCTGCGAGGAAGCGGCACCACGAGCCTCAGCTCATGCGGTAAAGACCATCTCGGCGTCGACCCTCCAACTGCTTCAGTACCTTTTTTTCCAAGAAGGTGCAGCGTAACTAATCTAAAAGGACTAACCTAAAAATCGGACATAAAATAGTCTGAATGACCCATGTAAGAAGGGTCAACAATAAAGTCTTCACAGCCCAGCCATTGAGGGAGTGAAGACAAAAACCAGAGAAGTGAGCTTGGGGGATGGTGGGTGGGTGTTTGAATGAGTAGTGGAGACTTCATCCAAGAAGATCAAAAATTACGGTAGGTATGTAATTTCCATATCTTCCTGGACATAAAGTCTCCACCACTCATTCACACTAATGGGAGAGTACCGAGCTAAATAATCCCCCCCGAGATGGGTATCAGGAGATAAGGAGCTCACATACCTAGGACAGAAGTCCATTTGGAATGGTCCTGCCAAACAACAGATGTCATCTGGCATGGGCATCCAAGGCGTAGTGCTTAACGAAAGTATGCACAGAGCTCCAAGTGGCCACATTGCAAATATCTGTGATGGGTACGTTGCGGATTTCTGCTAGAGATGCTGCGACTGCTCTGGTAGAGTGAGCGTGCACTCTGCCTTTCAGCTTGACCTGTGCCATAGAATAGCAGTGGCGAAGGCAAGCCACCAGCCATGCTGAAATACATCTGATAGCGACAGGTTACCCAGCCGGGTCTCGCTGAAGGAAACAAATAGTTGTTGGGCTTAGTGTATTTCTTTTGTTCTATCTAGATAGAACTGCAATGCTCTCTTAACATCCAGTGAATGAAGGGTATGCTCCCCCCTTCATTCTGGAAGTTTGCAAAGTAGGTAGGAAGGACTAAAGGTTGGTTTAGATGGAACTCTGGGACAACCTTAGGGAGAAACTTGGGATGAGTCCTAAGAACTACTTTGTCCTTGTGAAATACAGTGTACGGGGGGGGGGTCAGTGACCAATACATGTATTTCAGAAACCCTACAGGCTGAGGTGATGGCCACAAAGAAGGCCATTTTCCAAGTTAGGAACTTCAATTCACAAGTAGCTGGAGGCTCGAAAGGTTTACGAGTGAGCATGTCTAGCACAAGATTAAGGTCCCAGGCTGTGACTGGGCATCTGATAGGAGGTCTAGTATGCAAAATACCCCTAAGAAACCTTTTAACCACAGGCAACTGAGGCAGTGACATGGAAGGTACTGGCTCATGATACGCTGAAATGGCACAAAGATGAACTTTGACTATAGAGTATTGCAGACCTGTATTTGAGAGGTCTAAAAGGTACTCCAAGACTTTATTTGGTCGACAGGAAAAAGGATTCCAAGAGGATTTTGCACACCAGATGGAGAAACACTTCCATTTGGCTGTGTAGGTTTTTCTAAAGGCTGGCTTACATGCAGCCAAAAGGACATCTGAAACTCTATGAGAGACATTAAACCTATTCACATCTGTCTCTTCAGGAGCCAAGCATGAAGGTGAAGCGACCTCAGGTTGGGATGGACCATGGGACCCTGGGTCAGAAGGTTCATCTAGAGGGGAAGCATTTTCAGGGGGGGTTTCTGATAGACTGTTGAGTAGTGGAAACCATATTTGCCGAGGCCAGAACGGGGAAATGAGAATCATTCTGCCCCCCCCGAGACTCCAATTTGAGAAGTACTCTCTGAATTAGGGGAAGGGGCGGAAAAATGTATAGAACGTGTCTTGTCCATCGCAGCCTGAATGCATCCTGACAAAAAATGGCAGGTTCTGGATTTCTGGAGCAGAAGAGAGGCAGTTTTGTGTTGAGTGGGGATGCAAAAAGGTCTAGGTCCGGAGTTCCCCATTCTTTGAAGAATGACTGAACAATGGTTGAGTCAAGAGACCACTCATGAGGATCCATCTCTGTTCTGCTGAGACAGTCTGCCAGCTCGTTTTGCACTCCTTGTAGGTAAACCACCTGAATCAAGACCTTGTGTTCCAGGCACCACTCCCACACTCTCATTGCTTCCCTGCATAAAGGGTAAGGGTGTGCGCCGACCTGTTTGTTGATGTAGTACATCACTGCTTTGTTGTCCGTTTGAAGGAGAATGTTCTTGTGACACAGTATGTCCTTCAAGGCTCGGACTGCATAGAGGACAGCTCTCATTTCCAGGACATTTATGTGCAGTTGGGACTTGTCCTGAGTCCACGTACCCTGAGTGTGGATATCCTGGAAGTGGGCTCCCCAACCCACCAGGGTTGCATCTGTGGTAACTGAGATCTGATGATCGGGAGGGGCAAAGGGATATCCTTACAGAAGACTGTCCTTTGAGACCATCAGGTGAGTGATCTCTTCAGAGGTTCTGTCACCTTGATGAGAAAGGACTGAGGATGAGTGGTTGGGGACCACTGAGTACTGAGCATCCACTGGGAGGTTCTCATGTGAAGACAAGCTAAGGGTATAGTGAACACCGAAGATGCCATGAGGCCCAGCATCTTTTGCATCGAGATAGCTCAAATCGAGCTGCGTTCTCTGATGTATTGGGCCACCTCTGGAAGAAAAGCCTTTGCACAGGAGGTGTCCAGAAGAGTTCCTATGAAGAGGAGCTTCTGGGAGGGCTGCAGCTGCGACTTGTTGAGATTCAGCAGGACTCCCACGGATGTGAGGAAGTCTGAGGCCGTGTCCATGGCCTCCAGAGTCTCTTGTCTGGAGGGACTTGCTAGGAGCCAGTCGTCTAGATATGGAAATACTTGTATTCTGATTTTCCTGAGGTGCACCATGAGAATTGCACAACACTTTGTAAAAACTCAAGGCGCCGAGGATAGCCCAAAGGGCAAGACTCTGAATTGACAGTGTTGACCCAATGCCATGAAGCTTAGGTATTTGTGGTGCTTTGGGTGTATGAGAATATGTTGGTAGGCATCCTGCATGTCCAGGGAGTCTAGCCAATCGTGATGATGAAGCAAAGGTAGCAGGGTACCTAGTGATATCATCTTGAACTTTTCCTTGTGAAGGAACTTGTTTAGTTTTCTGAGATCCAGAATGGGGCGCATGCCACCATTTTTCTTTGGAACCAGAAAGTAATGGGAGTAGAAACCTGTGTTTCGTTGATCCAATGGAATTATTTCTACTGCCCTGTTTTTCAGAAGGCCTTGTACCTCGGAAGCAAGAAGGTCTGACTGTACCGCTGACAGCCTGTGCTGTCGTTTGGGAGGATGATCCGGAAGGGTTTCTGAAAAATTGAGAGAGTACCCCTCACGGATTATCCAGAGGGCCCATTTGTCTAATGTTATAGATTTCCACTGATTGTAGAACTGAGTCAGATGTCCTCCCACCGAGGAGGAGTTCCCCTCAGGCAGCTGAGGTGGGACTTGGGCCAGAAACTCAGAAGGTGGCACTGGGTGTTTTGGGGCCTTGTGCCTTCTGCTGCACTTTCTTTTGTGGCTGAGGGTCATGGTTTTTGTTAAAAACTTCCCTTGCCTTTACCCTGAAAGGACTGACGGTTGTGCAACTGATGCTTGTTCACACCTCCTCTGGAGGAAGTGGGTGCAGGTCTAGCCATCTTAATGGCAGACCTAGTCTTCTGCGTGGCCTCCAGAGCTTGCTCCACCTGAGGCCCAAACAGATACTTACCATCAAAGGGTAAGGCCATAACTTGCTGCTGGGCGTCGTTCATGAAGCCCGAGGTATGTAGCCAGGAGTGGCGGTGGGTGCAGATGCCAGCCACTGCCACCCGGGAGGCAGTATCGAAGGCATCCATTGCTGCTTTAACCTGTTGGTTATTGGATTCGATACCCCTAGTTATGGTGTGAAGTAACTCTAAGCTAGCTTCCAATCCAGGCAGAGCTTCCACCATTTCTTTGAGGGAATGCCAAAGTACATACTCATATTGAGAAAAATAGCCCTGGTAGCTGGCAATGTGCATCCCCAGGGTTGAGGCAGAAAAGACTCTCTTACCTAAGGTGTCTATCTTATGAGATTCTTTGTTTATTGGTCGGGCCATAGATCCTTGAGGAAGGATATTTTTATCGTTCTCTGCCAAGATCACAATGGCATCAGCAAAGGCTTGTGGGGCCAAAATAGGATGATCCTTGGGAGGAGCATACTTCCTATTGATGGACTTAGCCACAGAAGGAATGAGAAACAGATTCTTCCACACCATCTGAGAGAGGGTCTTGAAAGATGGCTGTACTGGAGGAGTTAAATCCATAGGGATCTCTGGGACATGAAGATATTGGAGTCATAAAAGCTTCCCAGGATCAATCTCTGAAGCTTGGAGAGAAAGGGTAGAGTTTAAGTTTTTTAACAGAGACTTAAAGGATAGGTCTTCCACCACAGGCTCTGCAGCAGGATTGATTGCTGCTCCGAGGGCAGTATCATCAACATCATCACCCAGATGAAGATCTGGGTTAGGCTCAAAATCATCTCCTGACAGTCCAGGGGGTACTGCATAGACAGGAAAGGAGTGAAAGTTAGGAGGAAGAAAAGAAGAGGAAAGAATCAAAGTCGAAGACCCCTGAAGACCGGTTGGCACCGTGCTAGCCCCTGGCACCGAGAAAAAGGAGGGAGGCACCAGCTGAAGCGGCGCCCCACACGGTGCTGACAGCCCACATGGTGTCAACAGCCCACACAGCACTGAGGATGGTGCTAGCAGTGCAGATGGTGCCAAGGACGGTGCCGACAACACCCATGGTGCTGACAACATGCATGGCACCAAGAGAGCTCTCGGTGCCGAATGAGCCTGTGGCACCGCCGTTGGCGCTGAGCTATTCCCAGAGGTAAAAAAACTGTGATTTGATGAAAAAGAGAGAAAAATGGCAGGAGAGAGAGGCATTGGTGTGGACCCCTGCGCCGCAGCCATGTGAGGGGGATAAACACCGGAACGCGGAGTTGACGGCACCAAAGAAGGCGCCAGGATTACGAGGGCCCAACTGCCCTACCCGTCCCCTGAAGCTGAATGGGCTGACGGCCCCGGTGTCAAAGTGACTGGCTTGGGCAACTGGACCAACCTCCGAGCCCATTGTTCCATAAGAGCAGCCCACTGGTAAAATTGCTCATCAGAAGCTCCCTGGAACAGTGGAAAAGAGCTCCGATGTCAAAGAGGTTAGCCATCGGAGACAGAGACTGACGACTCTGACAGAGGTGGAGACTGGTGCTTGGCCCCAACAACTGATCATCTATGCGCAGGCATACCAGAGGGTGACCTGGAGTGATGCCTTTTTCTCTTTGGCCTATGCGTTGAAGAGGAACTCGAGGCTGAATGGTGCAGAGAATGGGACCATTTCCTTTTATGCTTTTGAGGGGACCACCCATCCCCCTGAGCATTGGACCATCCATTGTTGGATCCCCCCTCTGGGGAGGGTGGCGGACCGGACCCGGCTGACTGAATAGCTTTCATACGAAGTCTCCCTACCGTCACCTAACCCACTCATGGTCGACTACATCAATGCAGGGCTGAAAACTTCTTGATGTACAATTTAAATATATAGAAAATAATTGGTACTTCGAAATAAAACTACAAAACAATAAACTGAACTATTGCTGCTAGTGAAGTTTAACTCCCGGAAGGCGAGCGACGTTGTCACTGAAGCGCACTCGACTGTGGGAAAAAAAGGAACTGAGGTGGTTGGAAGGTCGACGCCGAGATAGTCTTTACTGTATGAGCCGAGGCTCGGGTGGGTGTTACTCCTGCCTCCATCTCTGGCGCTGCCCTTGAAAAAGTTTGCTCCCGCTGGGTCCTAGCGCCTCCGATGAACTCCCATTAGTGTGAATGATTGGTGGAGACTTTATGTCCAGGAAGATCTGCTGTGTGCTGGTTCTTAAATCCTAGTTCTGTATCTATTACAACCCCTAGATCTTTTTTGTTACTTTTTGATTGAAGTGGGTTTGTGTTTATGAAATACTGATGCTTAGGATTGTGTAGACCCATATGAAGGACACAGCATTTGTCTTGATTCAGGGTCATTCCTCATTTGTTTGCCCACAGTACCAGTTGGTCTATATCAGTTTGTATGAGACTTTGGTGTTCTTCAGAGCCACACACTCCACCCAACTTCACATCATCTGCGTATTTACAAATCTGATTATAAATGTTGCTATCCATGTCTGCAGTGAACAATTTAAATATCAGTGGGCCCAATACAGAACCCTGTGGAACTCCACTTGAGACTTTACCTGTTTTAGACCAGTGACCCCTTATTGCTACAACCTGTGTTCTATGGGTCAACCAGTTTAATACCCAAATAATGATGTGTTTGTCTATGTTGTATTTTGTAAGTTTTCCCTTAATAGCCCAATGTGGTACTAAATCAAAGGTTTTACTATAACCAAATAAAATATTACAAGATAATTAGGCATCTCTTAGATCTTTAAAAGAATAATATAGACCCCTACTATGAGAGATACAGCAAGATTTACCTAGGTGGACTGCTCTGCCCTTCACACTCTGGGGTAGGGTGAATGTCATTAAGATGAATATATTGCCTTGTCTTCTCTACCCCTTAGTCCTGCTAAATGTGTTTCTGCCCCTCCAGTGGTTCAACAACTTACACAGGACTATTGCTCGGGTTTTTTATGGCAAGGCAAAATAGCTAGTTATTATCTGGCATTACATGTAGCTAAATATTTTCAATGGGGGTTTCAAATACAACAGCAGGTGGGATACGTTCCTCAGTAGTTACACATGGAAAATAAAGTGTGTAATAAGTGGGGTTTGACACTGTGGGAATTACTTTATATTATGCTAGCTAGACTTCCTAGGGCCCTTTGGACTGCACCAATTTATTGGTTTCTTCATGCACAGAAACAATTGCGCACTTCTTGGGTACTGACTTTTGTAAAGATCTTTCTCAGCCTGTTCTACAGAATGCTAATTTTCTTATAGACTACCATCCCCTTCCCGTGTGGTTTTGGGGTGACATCTCCAACTTGGTGGTTGAACAGTTAGTTCCGGGCAGCAGATTGACACCTTGGCTTCCACTTATTCCAGGCTAGACATAACATCCTGCAAAAACAAGTACGTTTCTTTTTTCCAGATGGCTCATGCTTTGGCTGCACTTCTGGATCTGCAGCTTTGCGCAGATGATGGGAGGTGTCTGATGGGGAAACTTGTGCAGGCAGCCTTGCAACCCCACAGTATATCACAACTTTATAAGTGTTTGCAATCCTTAGACCCCAAGGGATAAGATGGAACATGCCATTATTGGAGGAAGGAACTTCAGCTCAATTGGTCACCTGCAGATTGGCAGAAGGTTTGGTCAGATCTCTATAAATACGTTAAACATGACAAATATAGGCCTTTGCTGTTTAAGATTTTAATTTGTAACATACGCCCAGTAAATTGTATAAGATGGGAAGACTGGAGTCCAGCCAGTGTACTACATGTGGGAAGGCTGAAAAGATCTTTAATGCATATTCTTTGGTCTTGTGAGAAGGCTGCACCCTTTTGGATTAATATCAAGTGGAATTTGGATCCACTTTTGGGCCTTGCAGAGGCATTCACACCTGAAATCTGTTTCCTAGGTAGATATGAGAGCACAGTGGTGGGCTCCAGAAAGGGACATATAGCATTGATAGTGACTATAGCCAAATTGGTCATTTTACATCACTGGCTGGATGACCAGATCCTTATTAGATGAGAATGGCACAGGGAAATCTTGTGTGCTTTAAATGCTGAGAAGCAGACTGTTGGTTTGAATCATAGGTTGGAGTCATATCATAAAAGATGGGAATTCCTCCATGCTTTGTTACTCATTATGTGACTGTATTTTCTTTTCTTAATGAACGGTGTACATGGTCTGCTTTGGACTTCATCTGTGAAGGGGTTAGCATTCGATTATATGCAGTTGAATCCAGATTGGGGGGGATTTTATATGTTATATGTTGTTGGTTGTTATTGCTGTCTTTGTCTTTTGTGTTGCAGTTCTTGCTGTGTTTGTCTTTTGTGTTGCATGATTAAAAATGTTTGAATAAAGTATAATTTATTTTGTGTTTTCAAACTGTAGAACTATAAATATCTGTGTAAAGTAAATACTGCGCTCAACTGATTGCTCCCCCCTCACGCCAAACAATCATTATGTGCTGCTACTAGCTTTGGTGATCAGCTGATCAGCAGGTTGGGAACTGTCACTGTCAAATTTTCATTAATTTTCATTTTTATTTCACAAAAAAAGACATTTAGGCAGTGCCTATTTTCAAACGATTTAGTATCAGTAAGACAACAAAAAACAAAAATAACAGAGATTGGTGCAGAACAAGTGTTACAGAGATGGGTGTAATACAATTTCAGTGAGGGACAGTAGACAGTACAGTCCGAACACTTTCCTCAATGCAGTTTTAAGTAGGTGCAGCGTCATACAAATAGCTTCATACTCTGTTTCATTTACAGTAAAGGTGCCATAACATGAGATAAGCTTAGAGTGTAGAAGGATCCTGTCATTTAAAGCAATTGCCAGTCTCAGAAGGGGAGAGTAAGGAGAGCAGCTTGGTCTTAAAGAGACTGGCCAAGGGACAAGACTTTAGGGAGACAGGTAGATCATTCCACTGCCTAGCAAATCCAAAAGAGAAGCAAGATTGGCCTAGGGTGGTTTTCCTCCTTGGGAGTAGCAAAGAATGTTGTTCAACTCCTCATATGGAATAGTTGTTATTTACAATGGTAAAGACTGACATTAGATCAGGGGACAGTTGGCAATGCATGTCCTTATGACCAAGGAGAAGTGTGTGGTTGACCAACCGACTGTCGAGGTCAAACAAGTTTAGTGACCTATAGAGAACACAGGTATGCATGTCATGTTTAAGGCCCAAGGCAAATCGGCACACCCTATTAAGAAGGCTCATGACTCTAGCTAGAACATTGTCACAGAGAGAGAAAGAGAGAGCGCCATACACAGTAATCCCATACTCAATGAGACTAGTTATGAGACCCTGTACAAGCTGCTTTCTTATTTCTGAGATGATATTGTGTCTGTGCCTATATAGCAGACCTAGCCTGCAATTGACTGTTTTTATTAATATGTCAACATGCATACTGAATGCCATCCCACTATCCAATGTCAAGCAAAGGTACTTGAACGTTAGTGCTTGTTCAAGCTGGGAACCTGAGTCAGTGGCAATGGAGAGGGCAGGCAACTTTTTTAGCTTGTTCCTAGTGCAAAAGCGCATATATGGGGTTTTCAGTTTATTCATGACAAACGAATTAGCAGTGAACCAATCCAGTATTGCATGAAAATCCGATTGCAGCTTGTGTTGAAGAGATGGCAGGCATGAATTGCTTGTGAATAAAACTGCATCATCTGCGTAGAGTAATATGTTACGGTCATCTTTTCAGTTTCTCTGTTTGCACAATAGAGCAAACGGTAGTCAAGTACTCATGTTACAATGTCCCTCATTTGTTGGCTGAGCAGTCCCCCTAAGAAAGCCATGAAGTGGGATTTTACTGCCCTACAGTCCAGAGACATGGACACTAACATTTTGAGTGTAACAGCCAGTGTTTCCAAACTGATGGCAGAAGCTGTAACAGAAGAACTCTCTGCAAGTACTGCTTCCCTGCCCTCAAAAGAAAAAAAATTGTGGAATACTCTATGTATGCTCCCGAAGTCTGCTTTGAAATTAGTCAGTATGCTTGTCATCAGGCGTCATGAATGCTGTTCGCTTTTATAAATCAAAGTATAAAAATAAAATAAATGAGAGTATAGTCAGACTCTTCAAGAGAAACTACTTAACCAAATTAAAAGAGAACCCTGTCCCAGTACAGTTGAACAAATACCTGCACATCAAACCCCAAGGACATCCACCCCTCTTGCTTGAGGATCTCGAGAAAGAGCTGAAAAACATTTGTTAGGTCACTCAGAGCTGAGGGGGCAGCTGTCGACGGCTGTTTTGGCAGCGCTAGCCACGGGTATTGTACAAACATCGCCTCCTCAAATGCTACCTGAGAATGGTGACACACTTTCTTTCATTCTTGAGGTAGTGGTCACAGTTGTTTCTGAACTGCATGGGATTCAGCAAGTGTAAGGGAACCAAGGCTGCCAGAAAAACCCCTGCGTATTTCAAAGATTTAAAGCAATGGTTCTCACAGCGCATTGTCAGTATTGAGGTCTCTGGGCTTGTAGCCAACTGACAAGTTACAGTAGTTCTGCCTTGCACACTCTCTGGTCACTGCCTACTGTACCCCCCAGATCAATTATCAGAAGAAAACAAATCAGTGCCATCCCACCTTTATGTTTCCCAAAGAATGGGATGTAATGCATGCTGAAATCCATTGGACTAATTCAGAGAATCATAGAAGCTTGACAGCAGAAAAGGACCATCCTGACCATCTAGTCTTCCCTTTTGTTCCCCATACATCTCCTCAGCATAAGTATCATAATCAGAAACAACCATTCAATATACAGATGCTGTCTGTCATCATACCCTACATCAAACACATCAAACAAAAACTGAGCCTTGCCAATGTGCAGAGAACACCCCTGATCCTTGATTTATTCAGGAGCCACACCACGGAGGAAGTGATTGAAAACTTTAGGAAGCACAACATTGCACTTGTGTTTATACCGGCTTCTTGTACTGATCTGTCTCAACCACTAGACACATCTCAATTAACTATGTGTTTAAGGATGAACTTAAAAAACAGTTTATAGACTGGTATGTCACACAGATCTCCAACAAGCTTAAAACTGGAAGCAGCAGCTCTCAGATATCTGTTGATCTAAGAATCACATCTCTGGAAAACAGACAAGCACATTGGGTTGTCACCAGTTTTTCAAAACTGTCTACCTGAACTGAGGACTGTGAACAAGGGTTGAACAAGCAGGAATACTGTGAGAAAGCAGGAATACTGCAAGCACACACTGACTGCATGAATGATACAAACACTGATGGCACTATCAGTTCCCCAATACCAGAATAAATAAAAAAAGGGAGTTTATTAATTACTTTTTTTTATAGAATTTGCAATACCTACTGTTGCTGTGGATGTCATGGATGCTGATTGGTAAGCCAGGTCGAGATAACTGGCAGTCGCACACCAGATACTTGTGCTTTTTGTTATTTTTTTGTGTGTGCATTGTTTCTGTTCACAGCCACTGAATTAAATAAAACCTTTGCAAGCAGCAATCAGTGTGTTACATTTCCTGACTTATTACAAAATGCTAACAGAAGATGCTAAAAGATGTCAAAGTGACCATACGGCACAGAATAAAACTACAAATTAAAAGCTGTCAAAACAAATACTCGTGCTTTAAAGAGACAGTGAATATAGGGGATATGTTTTGTGAGTTTTTATTTCTAGTGCTGCTTTATATTGATATGTGAGGGCTGGGGACCCCCCAAGTGTCTGGGGGTATATAGTGGCATCTCTCATCCAGGGAGAGCCCACCTTATGCCACAAAACTTGTACTTCTCTTGCCACCATGGGTCTGAGTGCATGGAAACCAGGGGCACCATTAAACAGAAGACTGCTCACAAATTGTTATGTTGATGCCTGATGTGTTTTGAATTACAGATCCTTTTTCAAAGGCAAAATACACAGTGATGATGTCATCAGAATGTGATGTACTCTGACACCTGTGTGCACTTGCAGTGTAAACAGTTTAAAGAGCAGCTGACGCCTTCAGGAGAACTTTTCCAAAACATAATATTTAGATGCAGTCCATCTTGTATTTCACATTAGTTCTGTATCCCTCCTCCCTATTATGTATTACTGAGGTCATTTGCATGAAAACAGGATCTTTGCTCCTGAACAGTTCATTTATTCCCGTTGCTGTCTCCCTACCTGAGCTCACAATGCACTGCTTGTGACATCACAGTTACTACCATGGCAACAAACTGTGATGTCACAACAGAGGACTATGACTTGAAGTAGGGAGTCATCTATAGAAGTAGATGAACCCTGAGGGCTAAAGATCATGCATTCATGCAAATGTCCTTAGTAATAAATACTGGGGAGGAGGAATCTTTAGAATATATATGGAATGGAAGCTGAATTGTACCTAATTATTATGTTTTTCAAAGTTGTTTTTAAGGCTTCAAACTAAGTGCAAAGTTGTGCTCAGTGTAGTTAAAATAATAAATATATACAATAAAAAACAATAAATATATACATTATCCATTATGAAATTATCCCATACTTTAGATATGTATGTTGTAATGGAAATGACTAGTTTTACAAATATAGTTGTTTAACAGTTGTAGATAATGTATATATTTATTGTTTCTATTTAATTATATGTTAATTATTTTATCTTCACTGAACATAGTTTAGCACTTACTCAAAGGGAAAGTCCCCTCAACCTTTTTTTCTGTTTGGCTGTGTAGTTTGTAGACATGAACAATGATTCCCTCTCTCACGTCCCTCTAATTCCATCCTAATTTAAATTTAAATGAAGTTGCTTCGCTCTGTTCTTCCATGGTGTGAAAACCTGTTTCACTCCATTGCAAAGCTCTTGGCCTCACTCATAAAAGGAAACATGGGAGCTGATAATGCATATTTGCACATCAAAGGGATTGGGAGTAAGCAAAGAGCCCCTAGCACATAAGAATTAATCAGTTGAATAACAAAATGTAACAAGCACCAGCATCCTTTCAGCTGCATTTGTCCAATTCAGATACATTTTAAACAACAGAAAGCATTATGGAACTTACCTTGAAAAGTTTGATGGCCAGCACAAGACAAGCATACAAAGACTTCAGAAGACATACAACAGAATTGATTGACAGTAGCACTTCTGCTGGCCTGTGCATGTATGCATCAACTCCCATGATGCCTTGCATGAGTAGGGACATGGCATTTGCAGTGGAGTGAAACAGGTTTTCACACCACGGCAGAACAGAGTGAAGCAACGTCATTTAAATTTAAATTAGGATGAGATTAAGGGGGTGTAAGAAAGTGAATCATTGTGCATGCCTACAAATGACACAGATATACAGAAAATAGGTTGAGGGGACTTTACTTTTAAACTATTTACATTGCAGGTGCACACAGGTGTCGGAGTATGTCACATTCTGATGATGCAATCACTGTGTATTTAAGAGGATGTGACTCCAGTGTTTTCTGCCTTTGAAAAAGGATGTGTAATCTGAAACGCAACAGGCATCAGTGTAGTAATGTGTTGTTAGCATTAAACAATGAACAGCACTTTAGGCACAAAAGACTTTTACTGGAGCTGTGTCTATCTTATTTAAGATATGAGGGGGTGAGTGCCAGACCTTTTTGTTTTGTTTATCTTATTGCCTTGCCATGTGCACCCCAGCCAAGTGTGGCCTTTTGTTTTTTTTTCTATGGCTGTCATGCTGTGATTTTTTTGTTTCGATTTGAGAGGCCCACTGCTCAGCAGGTGGCAGTACCCGAGTGGCAGTAAGTCTCATGTCTAAACAAATAGTTTGATATACATTTTGGAGTCAAGAATTATTTAAACTTGGAGCATCCCTTGTGTACAGAGTGACAACAGGAAGGCCTGTGGTGGCAGAACAGACCTGAATGTTTTTAATAACACAATGCTCGTGACTACAAGGGGAATCACTATTGTGCAGACTGGTTTACATTTATGAAGACAGGACAATTCTTCTGCACTACCATAATTCATAGGCTATATTACTGCTTTAATTAATCATTTAATTGAGACAGAGTATTTAATAGATAAAATAATTATTAGTTCTTGGACATTATATATAAATAGTGTACTTTTAATTAGCAACATGAAAGCTGTATTACTGATCTATTATTTATTTCTATTAGGATTTTTACGGGGGCAAAAAGGGGTTAAAGACAGATCTGAGTCAGTAGCCACAGGACAACCAAAAATGTATGATGTGGCAAGCAAAGAAGCTAGGAGAAATTTGGGAGGCAATTTGTTAGTGAAATGGTACTGTATGAGTCAGTTTAGTTTTCTTCATAACCAAATCATTCCAAAGCGAAGAAACATTTTTTCATTTCACTGGAACCAACTAAAGCAAAGAACCCAGAAACCTAAACTCATTGTTTGCCATTTTTTTTGTTAATTAGTGGTGACATAGAACTGAACCCTGGACCTGCACACTCATATGGACTACATTAATACTCGAGAATGCCCGTAGTCTATTACAAAAGGCTGGTGTATTATGAGTATGGGCATATGATGTAAACACAGATATAATGGGGATTACTGAGTCCTGGCTCCATAAAGATAGTTTAGATAATGAGGTCCAGGTTGAAGAGTTTGGATTGGTTAGGCAGGATCGAGGGAAATGAAGTGGGAGAGTATTGCTATACATTAAAAATAAATTGGGACCGTACAGCATTACATATTCTGAAAACTTAAAAGGAATGGATTGTATAGTGGTAGAGCTAATTTTAAGCAAACTCATGGTAGGAATTGGATATGCACACCCAGAACTAAATTAGCCCACTTTGATATTTTAGAAGCAAAGTTATTAGATAAAGTCCAACATGCTGACTTTATTTTAACTGGGGACTTTAATGCTGACTGGAATCAACATGGTGGGGGGGGGGGAGATATTAAAAGACAGTTTAGATATACTGGGATTAAAACAGGTGATACAAGGAAAAACAAGAAATACAAGTAATTTGAAGAAGGGATCTGTATTAGACCTAGGCCTGGATATTCAAAAGGGTTGCGCATGGCGCAACAGGGGTGCATCATGCGCAACCCACCAATGTGCCCCAGCACAATATTCAAAGGGGCGAGTAGCTATGGGGCAACTCCCGATGTGCCGCTTATGGGTAATGTGTGCAGTGCAAGTGCGGGGGCGTGCCCATGCATATGCTGGCACAACTCTGCCTTGTGCTGCTCGGGGGGCACAAAGATGTGCCTGGTAAAACCAGGAACAAGTCCTGGCCACCCACAGGGGAGCTGCCATACGACAGGGTGCAACACAGCAGCTGCCAGCCATGGGTGGCCACCTGCCCACCCAGAACACTGTCCACAAGCCCCCTGCCCTGGGAGCATTGTGCCCCCCTGCCCCATCACCCGATCGCGTGCATAAGTAATTATAAAGTCCCTGGTGATCCAGTGAAAATCGCCCCATCATGGGCATATGTAAAATTAAAGTCCCTGGTGGTAAAGTGGAAATCGCCCCATCGCCTGATCGTGGGTATATGTAACATTCAAGTCCCTGGTGGTCCAGTGGAAACCCCCCCCCATTGCCTGATCATGGGCAGAACTAGCACTAGATACCCTGGTGGTCCAGCGGTACCCCCTTCCCCACCCGCCCACTGAGGTCCCCTGCCACCCAGCACCCCTCCTGTCATCGGCGGGTGGCAGCACCCCGCCCACATGCTGCCTGTCGATTAGCGCACATAGCACGGGTCTGTATGCCTATTGGCGTGGACCAATGGGCGTGCAGACCATACTGTACTACACAGGCCCGATATGTGAATGAACACGTACTGTACGCTGTCATTCAGTGGGCAACCGGGCGGCATGTGGGCCGGGTGCTGCCGATTTTGACTGGACCACCAGGGACTTTAATTTTACATATGCCCACAATGGGGCGATTTCCACTGGACCACCAGGGAATTAATAATTACTTATGCCCGTGATTGGGCAATGGGGGGGGATTTCCACTGGACCACCAGGGAATTTATAATTACTTATGCCCATGATCGGGTGATGGGGGGATTTCCACTGGACCACCAGGGACTTTATTATTACTTATGCCCGTGATCGGGCATTCAGAAGTGAGGGACCGCCATGAGACTGCAGGGCATCGGTCTCCGACAGCTGCAGCCTGGCAGGGCGCCAGGTGCAAGTTGCTGGGAATCAGCGCACAGCATGCAAATGGGGCCATAATGACATATAAATGGCCCCATTTGCGCCTTGCATGCATAATGGCCTCATTTGCATGCCCAGTGCTGAATATCATGGTTGATGCACCTAGCATAACTGCACTTGCGCTGGCGCCATCCCCCTGCTCCTGTTCTGCCACTTGCACTGGCGCAGCGCATGCGCCCCCAGTGCCATATTCAATGGTGCTGTGCCATGGTGTGGCACCATTGAATATCGCATGGTCCATGCCCTGGCGCAGCCCAGTCTGAATATCCAGGCCCTAATGTTTCTATCAAAACACCTATTGGTAAAATCTGTTGAAATAATGCCACTGAACTTAGGTGATCATTGCTCCACCGGGTGTATTATAGAATGGGTCAATCCAAAAAGGCCTGAGATTGTATAAGCTGGGTGCCAAGCTGGAAACTTTTTAACATCAAGGCCTTTAGAGAAAGTTTGATTGGTGTAAACTGGAATCAGTTGACATTAATGCCTGATTTGGAACTGGCTATACAGGACTTTACCAACACATTACTTACTATTATAAATAATCATGCTCCAAAAGTACAGAGGATTGTAGGTAAAAAGCAACTTCCGTGGATAACAGAAAAAAATTAAAAGTCCAAAGGATAAAAAACAACCCTACTCCAGATACTGTCAAAAATGCTGGAGAGATATGTGTACAAGCAGCTTTGCCAGTATCTGGATCAATATGATCTGATCACAAACTATCAGCATGGGTTCAAAGTAGGAAGGTCCACGGACATGGCCCTAATTGACTTTAATAACCTCATAGCAACATCTATGAATTTGGGCTTTGATACAGGGACTGTGTTCATGTGACCTAGTAAGGCCTTTGACTTGGTAGACCATGGAACCATGCTGATTAGACTCCACGAAATTGGAGTACATAAGGAAACAATTCACTGGTTCAGGTCATATTTGGCTAATAGAAGACAATGTGTTGCCTAGTCCGGTGGCACTGAGGGCTGAGGCCTTACCTCACGCTACGCTGGTGGCCCATGTTCGGGAATGAGCACGGGTCATAGGGGGTTGGCAATGGAGAAGGATTGAGCGTCCGATGGACTGCTCTCCTTCTCCGGGGAGGGGGGTTCTAAGTGGTCGGCGCTTGTTCACCCGGCGGAGGCTGGAGGGAAGGGCACCGACTGCAAGTAGGGGAGGAGTTGGGCCAGACATCTGAGGAGACATGCGGACGCCGAGGCGCCGCCCACTCCTCTGATGTCATGGCACGGTCCGACTCCTGGGAGAACAGCAGAAAAGTTACTGCTGTGCAGGAGGTGGAGGGCGCCTCACAGGCTCCACCCCGGCTAGCTACCGCACTGGCCACCCAATCTGGTCCTTGGTGGGGAGTTCGACTTCGCCGACTCCGCCGGGGGGGGTAAGCCCTGGGGCCAGGTCAGCATCGGTTGGTGGACGCCGGGGGACGGGGCTGGGGATGCCCTCCTGATGCAAACCGGTGGTAGGAGGAGAGAAAAAGTAATAACTAAAAAAAAAGAAGACAATGTGTCTCAGTAGGATCATCAGTATCATTATTAAGGGAGGTAGGAAGAGGGGTTCCCCCAGGGTTCAATCCTGGGACCCCTCAAAACTTCCAGGTGTCATAAAGAATAGGGAGGTGCGCCTATACGTGGATGACACAGTTCTGCTGGCATCCACGGATAGCCGTGCCACCCTGGAAAGAAAATTACAGGAAGATGTGCTAAGAATGGAGAAGTGGTTTTGTGAGTTGAAGTTACTGATGAACCAGTGTGTGAGTTTTTCATTAGGTACTAAATCAAAAAGGGATCAGGACTTAAACATATTCTTTAAGAATGGCAAAACATCTCTAGTACTAAAACTTAAAAATATCTAAGGGTGTTAGTCGACCAGAAACTCATGTATGAAGAGACGTAATTCAGTGGTAAAAATGTCTAATCAAAAACTAGGTGCACTAAGAAGAATTTTGTCTTGCCTTGTGAAACCAGTAAGGATCAAATTGGTACAAAAAACATATTTTTCCTGTTTTGGATTATGGAGCACTGGTGTATAGATGTGCCCCAAAAAAAGTTGATCAAGTTTATTATAGTATTGCCAGATTTGCTAATTTTAGCAAATTTGGAGAACATCATTGTAAAATCTATGCAGACCTGAATTGGATTGATCCAGAATTGAAAAGAGATATCCATTGGGCTATCTGTTGCTATAAAATGCTAAATGAAAAAAGTACCCACCCCTTAAAATCTTTGTTAACTATTAGCAGGCAAGAAAATAAATACGACTTAAGAAAGAGTTACAGAAGTATGCCATGGCCTAGATCCCAAAATAGGTTTGGTGATATTACAGTAGCATGAACATGGAATAATATACCTAGGGAAATAAAAGCAAAAAAATAAGTCTCTGAATTCTAGTCAGCCATAAAACATTATTATAAATCTTGTTGCAATTGTCATGCTTGACTTTTTATAGACCGTGTAACTGTGTTCCCCCCTTTTAAAGTTGTAAAAACTACATGTGTATGTGTTTATGAATTGTATAGATTGTTTGCTCATTATTGTGATATGTTTGTAGTGTTTCTGTACAGAGCATCCTTATTGAAATCAGGGATAGTATCCCCAAAGTTTGTTCCTGGATAAAAATAAACTTTAATCAATCAATCAATCAATTAATTTAAGCAATAAGGTATGTCTAAGGGTTATGTTAATGGCCTGTTAATCACCCCATTGTGGTGTAATGTAGTACGAGGCATAGCCGAGTGCCACATTCCACCATGGAGTGATTAACAGACCATTAACATAGAGAATAATGTATGGGCAACCATACTCAACAAGGCTGTGTTTCCATTGAGGGGTTGAGATAATAATATATGAACCTCGAGAGCGAAGCTTGAGAGGTCCATGCTATCGTCTCAACCCCAAGATGGAAACACATGCCAAGTTGTGTGTGGTTGACCATATTTTATTTTTTATAGTATACGTTTTTTTACACTAGAGTGACAGACCCTCACTGAAGTGAAAACAAAAAATCTTGCCATCTAGTTGTTCTACTCCCATATCAAAATCAAATTTCCAGGCTTTGACAGGTAAAAGGCATGACTTTGGGCACTGGGTGGTTAGTAAGTAGCTAGGTGTAGGATAAATGAGAAATTTAAAATTGTATGACCTTTGAACTATGCATAACAACTGTTCAGAATGTGCATAACAACACTTTAGAATGCGCATTACGGTTTAGAATGTGCTTAACAAGGATTTTGAGCAGGCTGATTTTTATACATAACAAAGGGCAACCATATACTATATAACCCTTAGACATACCTTACTGCTGCTGTACAAAGTAGAGACTGTTATTTTATGTGTATCGTAATGCCTTGCTCGTCCTTATCTTTTTTTTTGTTGTAAACATGGTGAAATAGTTCCTCTGCCATTCAGCCCTGGTCAGTGTGGTGCATGACACCTGTAGAGTCGGGGAGAGACAAGAAGTGGAGTCTGGCAGTTACCGAGTAAACAGTAACGTGGTAACGTCATGACGGCCATTCTGGTTTTGTAACATACTGTTTGGATGTCACGGGGGAGTTTAGTCAGTCATTATGAAGGCAAGAGATTTTAGTGACTTTTTTTTAATGTGAATCCGAAGAGTTTATCATCTTTCTAATGGTCCATGTCTGACATCATAGTTATTGGGAGCCGATGCATGACGCAGCTGCCATTGCTTGGTATCAGTGAAGTGTTGTTGCATGGCTGGCTCACTTTCTACATTATAGAAAGCCGGGACTGTGAATGTGAAGTAAGAAGATTTTTTATGCAGCACAGAGCTGCAAAAAATATATTATAGCAAGAGTACTGTAATTCCTACTGACTATCTGTAATAGCCGCATCAGCTCACCGCAATACTAAGCTAAAACCTCAGGAGACGAAAAGAGGAAAAAAACATTTTCTACGGTTCATACAGAAAAATTGAGCTGTCTTTTACAATGCTGCCACTAGGACTGATACTTTTGATGAAAGTATCACTGTGAGTGACAGCTGTGACATAGCTGACTTTGACAGTTGATCCCCCAGCGAGCTGATGCGGCTGCTACAGAAAGTCAAAAGGATCACAGTCTCATTGATTTAATGGTGGACAGCTAGACAGTTTTGGGATTCTGCTTTAGAATTCTAGTTCAAAATATGGTTCTACTTTTTTAGTATCAATCCTCATGTAATGGCACTGTAGATGTATGTTAATTAAGCAATAATGCATGACAGGGTGTGGGTTGTGCTGGGATAACCTCATGCCTGGGTGGTTGGGCATGAGGCCGCAGGCTGAGTGTGTCCAATGTCCCAGAAGTGATGTTATCCCAGCACAACCCACACCCTGGAGTGCATTATTGCTATTATACAATGGCTCATTGTTATACGAAATAAAAAAAACATTCAGAAATTTTTTTCAGTAGATTTTTAGTGTGGCAATATATCTCTGTTTCTTAAGAGTAGGTCCAAACAATCATCCAACAAATCAATACAGTGAGGTTGTGCTGGGATAACCTCACTGTACCAGGGACACACTGACCAATCAAAGTCCAGGAAATGTTCTTGCCATTGTATAATAAAAGATTAATGTAGGGCTACTGCAGCATCAGCAGCCAATCAAAATGCAGGAATTATAGTACCCCTTCTATAATACATGTTAAGGCTATGCACAGGTTGCGGGTCATAATTTAAACATGTAAACCCCTATTTTTAGACACTTGGACAGCTCCTTTTTTTTATAGTAGCCGACAGTGTTTTTTTGGACACAGCATGGCTTTCGAAGGTACACTGATAGTAGTACCACATATAAATGATCCATTAGCCTAATGTAAACCAATTGCTAATAGCTGCAGGTGCAAATTTATTTTATTTATTTATTTATTTATTTATTTATTTATTTAGGAAATCGGAATTTCAACCCTTTGAGTCACAGACTAATTTCCAAAGGCTCCACATCAGAATAAAACATAGACATTCATACAGTACATACATAGAATAAATGTGGGTGAGCAATCGTACAGAGTACAAGTACAATGAGCACTGGTTAATGCCTATACATTTGGTAGCTAAAACAGGGCAGAGTTATCGACATATTTACCTAATGAGCAGTTAAGACCTATACAATTGGTAGCTAAAGCAATGCATGATATGAGTTGGTAGTAAGCCACCTCAGGGAGGCCATGTCTTATACATAATACAATGCATTCATAGTCCAGTGCAACTCTATGGTAACCGAGGGAGGTGAGGAGCCTGTAGGCTAGAAATAGTGAGGGCTCTCCACTGCCAGACCAAGGGCAGGTGCGTGGCCTAGTGTCGTGGTGCAGGATCCACAAGTTACCGGTTACACTGGCATTGATGTGAGGAGAGGATATGGGCCCTTAGGGCAACTTTAAAAGGACCTAGATTGGTGATTGATGAGACGGCAAGTGGGAGGGCATTGTACCAGGATGGAGCTCTAAGGGGGAAGGATCGCTGGGCCAGGGTGGTCCTGACCCTAGGCACCTTCCAGATAGTGTTTGGGGCGGCCCGTGTGGATGCTGAGATGGTGGCTGCCTGAAAAGAAGCAATGACACCTATTGGGGTTAAACACAGGTGGATTTTTTTGGTGAAGAGACAGGTCTGGTATAACAGTCTTTCCTCAAGGGAGAGGATATTGATGAGTATAGGGTGCAGGTATATGTATTTCTGTCAGCACCAGAGAGGAGCCAGCAGGCTTTATTAATGACTACTTGTATTTGATGAAGCGCCACAGGGTCGGCAGCAGCATAGATTGTGAGGCCATAGTCCACCAGCGATAAGATTGAGGAGGTAATGGCTAGGTAAAGTGCTTCAGGTGTCAGGCAGTCTTTATGTCTGTACAGGAGACCAATGCAGGTGTTGGTGACGGAGGTGAGGATTTTTCTATGTTCGTGGAACGAGAGCGAAGAGTCAAATGTAATACCTAGATACTTATACTTTTGGACCTGTTCCAGTGGGATGAGAGAGGCGGAGAGCATTTCCAGGGGGAAATCCTTTGATCTGTTTTGGCGGTGGGCATAGAGCATCATCTTATTTTTTTTAATGTTGATCACCAATCTGTGTTCAGCAAACCAGTGTTCAATCTGAGAGAAGGAGTTTTGTAAGGTATGCTGGAGAGAGAGATAGGATCAGGATGTGCAGTGTAAAGAACAGCGTTGTTCACGTAGAGGAGAAGGTTGCCAGGGCAGGATTTAGGCAGGGCGTTGAGGTAGATGCTGAATAGTAGGGGACTCAGGATAGATCCCTGGGGAACTCCTGAGCACACAGGCAGCATAGTAGATATGGTATTATTAATTTTAACACATTAGGTTCTAGATGAAAGATGGCAGGAGAACCATGAGAGTGGACAATGAGAGACCCCAATTTGTTGTAATGTGTTAAGAAGGAGGGGGTGAGAAACCCGTGTCAAAGACCTTTGAGAGGTCTATAAACATGGCCCCTGCAAGGTGCCCCTTGTCAAGTGTGGAGTGCAGGGAGTTAGTCAATTCTGTGAGGGCGGTCATAATGCTATGACCAGCTCTGAAACCATGCTGCTCCCTACATAACAAATTGCGTGCAAGGATGTAGTCAGTGAGCTGATTGGCCATGGTCTTTTCAAGAGCTTTAGAGAGTGGGGGAAGAATTGAGATGGGGTGGTAGTTGTTTGTGAGGGAGCTGTCGCCACATTTCAATATTGGTGTTATCACTGCTGTTTTCCATGAGGTTGGGAACTGGCCCAGGTGCAGGGACAGATTTAGAAGGTCCGTGAGTGGGGAGATAACTGAGTCTAGCGTAAGGTATAGGATATGCATATCAAAGGTGTCTTTGCAGTAATTGGAGCTCTGGAGGGCTTTGGGCAGGGAGGCTTTCACTTCTGTAGGGATAATGATTCTGATTTTGAAGGGGGTGGAGGAGCTCAGGTGGTGGGGTAGCTGAACTGGATCACAAAAGTTGCTAGGGAGAACTGAGCTGAGGTCTGAGAAGGTGGAGTTGAGGCAGTTAGCTATGTGAAGTGTGTCTGTGGTGGTAGTACCGTTAACACTAAGCTGTGAGGGGGGAGAGCGGGATTTACCATTAAGCTGCTTGATGTTATCCCAGAACTTTCTTGTGCTACCCCAGGAGGTGGCTAGGGCATTTCTGTAGTGCTCTGCCTTGGCCTTGCAGATTGCCCAGGTACACTTATTGCTGGCAGCATTATAGGCCTCCTTATCACTTAGCAAACTGGAGGCAGTAGCACGATGCCAGAGGTTGTCACGCATTTTGAACTGTTGTAGGAGTTCTGGGGTGATCCAGGGGGCACTACGTTTCTTAGTGGTCACTTTGAAATTCAGTGCAAAAAAATCACAGGCGGTATTAAAGGTAGTGGTGAAGTAGTGCAATACATTATCTACGTGCTAGGCTTGGGAAATAGGGAACCAGTCCCAGTTAATTAGATATTGTTTGAGTTTAGCTATGCCTCCAGGGCATAGTCGATGATGAAAGGTGATATTTGGTGGTGGTTTAGGTAGCTGACAGGACCAGCTGAAGATGACCGGGGAGGGGTCACTTATGGCATTGGGTAGGACATCTAGGTTGGTAATATGATGGGGATGATTAGTGAGCAGGATATCTAGTAGGGTGTGGGTTCCATTAGTGGGGTTGGACCTGGTAGGTTGGGATACCAGTTGGGTCATATCTAACACAGCAAAGGTATTTTTGGCATGTGTTGATGAGCTCACCAGCCAGTTTATGTTGAGATCCCCAACTAGGATTTGTTCCATTTTGTGGGGGTGGCTGGCTAGGTAGTCAGAGAGTGCTTTACAGGCAGGGGATTGGCTGCAGGGTGGGATGTAGGTGACAGTGAGAGTAAGAGGAGCACGGTTTGGGTCAGGGGAGAGTTTTATTGAGAGGGCTTGGGCACCACGGTCTAGGGAGGGCGCAGGCAGGGCTTGGTAATGCAGTGAGTCATTTACATAGAAGGCGCAGCCACCGCCTCTCTTGCTGTTACAGTATGATTAAGCCTAATGAGAGAATAGCCAGGAATAGAGACAAATGAGTCTAGGGTATTGGCTGACAGCCAGGTTTCTGTTAAAGCCAGAATGTATGGTCGGTGCTATGCTGTCCAGCATTGCAGGGGTGCTGTTTTTTTAGGCAGGCTGCAGATATTCATAGTGTCAATTCGAAGCTCCATGGGTGACCACAGTCGGGGGGCGCTGCTGGGCCAGGATTGGGGTGAACATTGCCAGATAGTAGAAGGAGCAAGTGGAAGATCCTGACAAGGGCCATGAATCGATGGTATTTTGCCGGGTAGCGGCAGCTGGCAAGCTTAGAAGGTGATGAGCAGAGAAGAAAAAATTACTCACCATAGTAATGTTGTTTCTTCTAATGGAGTCTTGCTGTATTCAGACATAATGCAGTTAGCCCCAGCACTTGAACTGCGCCAGAGAGGAAAGAGTCAACTCTATGTAGAAGCATAGAATGTTGAGCTCAAGCTTGGTTTTCAAACCTCTGTCTGTGGTACTTCCCAGTGTAACCATCAGATTCTTACGAGCACACTAACTAACATACTATAGTATGGAAATTGTTCAACATATAGCCAAAAAGCAAAAAAATATTTTTTTTCCCAAAAGACTCAAGTTGAGAACCCAAGTAGGAAAGGTAGTGACAAAATTTAAGTATAAAACACCATAAAAATAAAAACAACATCCACCCCACCCAAGAGGGAAGGTACAAGGTACACCCCTGAGGTGCAACACTGTACCTGCCAGCCCACTTCCCAAAAAACAGGTTCTGAAAGGGGAGGCGGGAGGGAAGTCTGAATACAGCAAGACTCCATTAGAAGAAACATTACTATGGTGAGTAATTTTTTCTTCAAACAACATGAAGTCTTGCTGTATTCAGACATAATGCAGACTACCAAGCAGTTCCCTATGGAGGAGGGAATGCAGAACCTACTTTGGGAAGAGGCTCTGCAGTACTGCTGTGCCAAACCTAGCATCACTCCTGGCCTGGGTGTCCAGGGAGTAATGCTTGGTAAAAGTATGTACTGTTTTCCAGGTGGCTGCTTTACAGATCTCTAACAAAGGTATATCTCTGGCTGCAGCTACAGAAGCAGCTGTACCCCTAGTCGAATGAGCCCTCAGGCCTGAAGGGGGCATTCTACCCAACTTATCATAACAGAATTGTATACAAGAAACAATCCACCTGGCAATAGTTCTTTTAGTGGCAGGCTTACCTTTCCCCACTTCACCATAAGTGAGAAACAATTGAAGACAGTCATTTCTATGTGCCTTAGTATGCTCAATGTAGTAGCTAAGGGCTCTCTTAACATCCAGACTGTGTAACCTTCTTTCACCTGAAGAAGAATGATCAGCGAAAAACACAGGGAGAGATATAGACTGGTTCAGATGAAAATCCAATACTACTTTGGGCAAGAACCTCCTATTGGTTCTTAGGGCCACTTTGTCCCTATGGAAAGAGATGAAGTCAGGTTCAACTGACAGAGCCTGTAACTCACTAATCCACCTGGCAGAAGTAATAGCTACCAGGAACACCATTTTCCAGGTCAAGTACTTCAATTCGGCCGAAGCCAGAGGTTCAAAGGGTGGCTGCATAAGCTGAGTTATGCAGACATTAAGATCCCAAGGTGGAGTGGGCTCCCTAAAGGGAGGGTTAAGGTGAACCAGTCCTTTGAAAAACTTTCTGAAAACAGGATGAGATGCCAGGGAAGAGCCCTTCCCTGCTAAGAGGAATGCAGAGACAACTGCAAGATGAACCTTCAGAGTGGTAGGCCTAAGGCCTAGACCATTCAGATGAACTAGATAGTCTAAGGTTGTGGAAATGTCTGCAGAATCAGGCAGGATGCCTTTCTGAGAGCACCAAATACTGAACCTTTTCCATTTGGAGTTGTAAGTTTTTCTGCTGGAAGGTTTCCTACAGACCTTTAGAATATCCAGAACTCCCTGAGAAAGATGTAGTGCTGCATATTCTAACTCTTCAAGAGCCAGGCCTTGAGATTGAGAGACTGGAGATTGGGGTACCAGATTCTCCCCTGGGAGGAGGACAGGAGACTGTATGTACTGGGCAGAGACAGAGACGTGACACTGACAAGGACAGCAGTAGAGGATACCACGGCTGTCTGGCCCAATCTGGAGCCACCAGTATCACTGTGCAGGATTGAGTCCTGATCTTGATCAGAACTCTGAACAGCAGAGGGAAGGGAAGGAAAGCATAGAGAAACCTGCCCTTCCAGTCCAAAATGAGAGCATCCTGGGGAACTGTCCCCAGGACTGGAGGTCTGCAACAAAACAGAGGAAGCTGATGATTGTCCGGTGCTGCAAAGAGATCTATCTCTGGAGTGCCCCACCTAGAGAAGATGACCTTCAGTATGTGAGGATCCAGGGACCATTCATGGTGTCCCTGTGAAATTTTGCTCAGAGCATCTGCTAGTATGTTGTCCTTCTCAGGAAGGTGAACTGCTACCAGAGAAGTCTGAAGAGAATAGACCAGAGACCACAGCTTCATGGCTTCTGTGCACAAGGCTAAGGACCGAGTGCCTCCCTGCTTGTTGATGTACCACAGTGTGGTGGTGTTGTCCATTCTGACTTGGACCACCTTGCTCTTGACTGAATCCGAGAAGCTCTGCAGGGCTAGGAAAATTGCCCTGAGTTCCAGGAGATTGATATGAAGGAGAGACTCTTGTGGGGACCAGACTCCTTGAGCTTTCAGGGCTCCCAGGTGGGCTCCCCACCCTAGGAGAGAAGCATCCATAGTTAGAACTACTGATGGGACTTGAGGGAGAAATGGAACCCCTTGTCTGAGGTTGTCCTGGTCCAGCCACCACTGGAGAGTTTGGACCAGAGTCTGAGTCACTGGGATCAGTTTGGTAAGTGAATCCTTCTTTTGAGACCAAAAAGACCTTAGATGAAACTGATTGTCCCTCATCTGGAACCTTGCTCCCTGCACCACTGCCGTGGAAGGTGCCATGTGGCCCAAGAGCTGGAGGAACTGTCTTGCAGGGCGGGAGACCTGAGGTCGAAAGAAGGAAGCAAGATCCACTAGGGCCTTTACCCTTGCCAGGGAAAGGAAGGCTTTTGCTTGTACAGTGTTCAACTCTGTGCCTATAAATGTGAGAAGTTGAACTGATTCGAGGACAAACTTTGGAAGACTGAGAAGAAACTCCAAGGAGCTGAGTAGGTCATGGGTAGTTTGAAGAGCTGACTTGACCTGTAAAGGTGGCTGACCCACTAAGAGCCAATCGTCCAGATACGGAAAGATGGTGATACCCTGTCTTCTGAGGTAAGCCACCACTACTGCAAGGCACTTTGTGAACACCCTTGGAGCTGATATTAGGCCGAATGGCATAGCTTGAATTGGTAATGGCCTGAAGGCAACTCGAACCTAAGGTATTTTTTGTGGGAGCACCTGATAGGAATATGTAAGTAGGCATCCTTGAGGTCCAGAGATGCTAGCCAATCCCCTGGCCTTAGAGAGGGAAGGATCATTCCCAGAGTTACCATTTTGAATTTGGGCTTTAAAATGTGTTTGTTCAAATACCTTAGGTCTGGGATGGGTCACCACTCCCCTGTTTTCTTTGGGGTAAGGAAGTACCTGGAGTTCAGTCCTTTTCCTCTGTGCTGAGTAGGAATCTTCTCTATAGCTTTGAGAGCTATAAGAGAGGAGAGGAAACCTCTGCCTCAAGGGCAATGTTTTCTGAGAGCGATGCAGGTGGAAAAGACTTGGGCCTCTTTTTTGGAAATTTTTTGAAGCTGAGGGCTAGTCTCTGGCTTACTACTTCCAGGACCCACTTGTCTGAGGTCACAGACTTCCAGGCCTGGAAGTAGTAAGCCAGCCTGCCTCCTACTGGAAATGGGGAGTCAACCCGGACTGACACATCAGGGTGTCCTGCAATGACTATAAAGGAACTCTGCAGCTGAGCCTGATAACAAATACCTCCTGTCCATTCTCTTATCCACAGGAGGTATTGAATTAGGGGTTTGTAAAATTTTGTGTGTCTGTTTCCCCAAGGATTTATGAAGAGGGATAGACAGTCTTTTGGACTCTGGGATGTTCATCATTCTTTTACTGAACCGAGCAGAGGAAATCTCCGGAGCGACTTCACTGTTAGGTGGAGTAAAGAATCTAATGGTTACACTGGGAAGTACCACAGACAGAGGTTTGAAAACCGAGCTCAAGCTCAACGTTCTATGCTTCTGCATAGAGTTAACTCTTTCCTCTCCGGAGCAGTTCACGTGCTGGGGCTAACTGCATTATGTCCGAATACAGCAAGACTTCATGTTGTTTGAATGGGCGGCTGTGTGAGGGCTGGGATGGCCAGGTGGAGAAACAGACATGGAGGGCTCAAGGCACAGAGAGATTCCTTTTTACTTGCCCCAGAAGAACTTCCAGCAGGTGTAATCAGTAAGGAGGTAAGGACTTCACAGAAAGCAGTCAAAAGCTTGGTGAAAGCTCCTGTGAGGCACAATGATTCTACTGGAATCAAATAAATCTGGAAGCATGTCTTCAGGTATCCAGAATTCCTAGAGGTTTAAAACTTTTAAAAAATTCCTCATATGGGTATGATGAGATAGTCTTTATGCAAAAATGGAGGGATATCCTAAATTAAGCTTAAAAATAACTAATCAAGCTCATGATTAAATATGGGAAAGATACTAATGAACAATTAGCTCAGGAAGTTCAACAAAAAGAGGCTGTGGTTTTAACATTTGTAAACCATGCTGAATTTGACCAGTTTAATGATAGACTGAAAGAGTCCATTGCTAAACTCGACCAAGAACTTAAAGCTATTAAACAGAGAACGTTCCAGAGGGATAAGGAGAATTATGACCTTGACAGGGTGTACTCCTGGAAAAAGAACTCTCATAGAAAATTTTTTAAAGGGGACAGAAGGGTATCATTTAATTTAAGCACTGACTAGAGTTAATCGGAAACAGAGTACGTTAATAACAACCTTGTCCATTTTTTAGAGAGGGAAGGACCACCACCAGAGCTGCCACAATACCCAGGGAGGAAAACAAGGAAACACAGATACCAAGAGTTTCATACAGACAGACAACCACAAAATGGAGGCATGAGACAAGGTGGGTCAGAAGGAGGAAGTCGAGGAGATCGCCAACAACAAGAACAACAGGGCAGTCAACAACAATATTACCAACAAATGCAGTACGAGACTTGGAACAGAGCCCACAACAGTTAAGGCCTGAGCAGGAACCCACTATACAATTGAAGGTAGTAAACCTATCTAAAAAAGTGCTCACTGTCAGTAAAGAGAAAATATTAAATAAGGGCTTTCCTTCACCCCCACCACTTCCATCAACAAATTCATATCATATATAGACTTACAGAAGGCATGCACGAGTCTCAGCCTTAAATCCTTCTTTGCTAGGAAAACGACAATAGGTTTTACTGAAGGTCCTAGTTTGGAAATAACAAACAGTGGTGAAGAACCACAGACACATAATTACCTTCAGAATAAGCAAGCAATAACACACAATGAGGTGTGGTTATCGCCTGATAAGAGCACACCCAGGGGTGTACTAAGGCACGAGGTACTTGCACTGAGTGCCTTAAGCCACTGGGTGTGCTCTTATCAGGCGATAAACCACACCTTGGAGTGTGTTATTGCACTTATAAAATGGGTCCCCCCCTTCAGTATAAACCCTCATAATAAACATTTTTTTTTAAAGATAAGCTAAAAACTGTTAAAGATAATGTAGAGAACAGAGAAAATAGTCTCTCTGTAGTACAGGTTGTACATCATATACTGTATAATATGAAGAATATTGGTGTATTTCTCCCTTCTCCCAACTCTGTCTCTCCCAAGACATAACCCAACACATAACACTTTTTAAATTTTGTTTATTTAAGTTTTAGTTGGGCGTTATTTTTAAGTTGCAGAAGTGAGCATGTCCTTTACAGGCTGCCATACTCTATTGTTAGTGCATCATTCTGGTCCCATCTTTGTGAGCCTAGTGCTGTCTCCTGGAACATAGAAATAATTTTTTTATTCTAGTTTTAGTTACCAGTCGCAGACTGCATTTGTAAGCAAGTGTGCGGTTTGCTGGCCTCCGTACTCAGTTGGCGGTTGTGAGTGCATCTGCTGGCTGGGGAACGGCTAAGTAACCATGGCATAAATAAGAGTTTGAAAGTATGAGCATGCCTAAAGGACTGGTGATGAGGATGGTTCAGCTGTTCGTTACTGTCGGTATTGGGGGGGGGCGGCAAGGAACATAGAGAGGACTGGAGAGGGCCAGAGGAATGTAAGGAGGACCAAAGAGTTTAATTGTCAGCCCTGCAACGTGCTTAGCAGCATGCTATGGATAGGATGCCGAGGATGGGGCAGTGGGTTTCCATCTTGATTGGAAAGTCAGGTCCTCGAGGCAAACACAACTCTGACTGGATTCAGAACAGTGTCTCAAAAGGAGCACAGGTCAGAGTTCTTTGTTTAAATATAGGGAAAACTACAAAAAAAAAACCATTTTGTCTATGGATCCCCATACTGTGGTAGTCTTGTGCAGTGTGAGTCACCCCCACAGTGTGAAAAGTAATGGACGTTGTGTTGCTGGGGGTGGGGCTGCAAGTCGGCAAGTACAGAGGGAGTTCTCAGTGAGTGAAGCTCAAGAGCAGACTCTTTGGCACACTGATTTCTGTTGTTATGAGTCCTGGCTGGCTGAAGAGGATCTGGTTGGCACAATATGTGCTGATAAGGACATGGCCAGAGGTGCCTCTCAGCCAATGAAGACTCAGAAAACTCCAGACCCATTTTATAAGTGTTTAAAAAGAATTCAACATTCAACTCATAGCCTAGTGCAGCTATACTGACATTGCTTTATCATTGCCCAGGCTGACTCACAACTGCTCTCTCTACTCAAACCTAGAGGGGCTATCCCCAACTGCATGTTGGCTAGATACCTTAGGCTGTTCCACAGACAAGATTATTAGATCAGCCAAACCTGCTGCCCTTGATGACTTGTTCACTAAATCTGATCAGACATACCCCCTGAGATCTACAGTAGTGACGCTTCACTTCTGTCTGTGCCCAAGTGCTCTACAAATATGGGTGAGCAGGCTTTTTCCTGCTTCACCCCTAAGCTCTGCAATGTACTTCCACCTAACTTTAGGATCTCTCCGTAATGTCCAGTTTTCAAGGGTGAGCTTCGCAAGTTCCTACGATATTCTGATAAATGCTCATACATCTGATGAACAGTATCTGCTACTGTTATTTAACTTTCTGTTGCTTTTTCAACTGTATGCATGTTGCATTTGCTCATATGTTTTTTGCACTACTGAACTGTTTGACTTCTCCTGCTGATGTCTGCACAAATGTGCTTTTGTACCCTTGTAACACTATAATACTTTTGTTTGACGTTGAGCATCTCCTGGGTCATGCCTGAAAATGGGCATTGCACTGTTTAGTGCAACTACAGTAGCTGGTAAAGCAAGCTCTGTCAAGATTTTATAATGATTTACCGCAACTAACCTACAGTAATTTGACAAGCGAAGAAAGGAAAGCACTCCCAAGAACTACAGAATAACACTACAGTCACCATCAAACAAGCCGATAAAGGTGGTACTGTTGTTTTTATTAATTCTGATGATTCTGTTAAAGAGGTATTGTGACACCTTAGAGATTATAGATTTTACCAGAAACTCGACCATAATTCCTCTATGGAAAACTGTTAATACTGCATTTGAAATTATTATATTGATAGCAACAGCAGGGATTTCCTTATTAGTGAACACCCCATTAGACCCACAATTTATACACGTCCAAAAATGCATAAATCATTTGTGTCCCCACCAGGCAGACCTATAGTGAGTGGCATCAGGTCCATAACGGAATCCCTTTCACAGTTTGTAGATTACCACATAAGGTTCCTTGTCAGCTCACTTAGGTCATATTTAAAAGACACAGGGAACGTACTACAAGTACTGGAAGATATGGAATTGGACAGGGACTCATCTCATTACCATGGATATTGAGTTCCTGTACAGCAACATACCCCAGGAGAAGGCAGTTGATGGCATTACTCATATTTTGAACTTGAGATGTCAATGCTAAACCTTCTACTGAATGTCTTGTAAAGTTGAATTATTTTGAAATTCAATGCATTCACATTTTTAAACATGTTCTATCTGCAATGGGGACCATGTTTGCCTCCAGTTCAGCAAATTTGTATGTTGGCTTATGGGAATCAGAGGTAGTTCAGGACAGTGCTAAAAATCCTTTTTTTCTTACAAAGTCACTTTATGGTGTCATTTTATTGCAACATGTTAATTGTCTGGAATGGAGCCCTTGAGGAATTTGGACTGGTTCTGGAATACTTGCATTCAATCAGTGAGAGTTTGAGGTTACCATATACTTCACATAAATTTCCAGTGAATTTCTTAGATCTCGCAGTCACTAAAGCTTCAGGGGGAACATGGCAACTGAAATCTACAGAAAAAACATGGACAGAAATACCATGTTGTTGGTATCCAGTTGCCACCCTCGCCAGACAGTACGCAATATCCCAAAGAGTTAGTTTCTTATGATCCATCACAACTGTAGCTCAGACAGTAAATTTGAGACAGCAGCATAGGATTTTACAAACAGATTTCTGGAAAGGGGATACAGTGCAGAAATCACAGAAGAAACAAAAGCCTATGCTAGAACACAGGAGAGGAACAGGCTGATATAAGGCAGTAATAGAAATACAGAAGCATCTACAAGATACAACCTTGTCACCACATATTCAGCCCCTGCTAGCCACTTTGAGGCTATCAAAAACACTGGTAGTATTGCAGGGCGACACAACACTTAGGGAGATAGTAAGCCCCGCCTCCCCCCCACAACATGGCATATAGGAAAGCAAACACTTTAATGGACACGTTGATATACAGTAGGCAACCGACCAGTAATACATCTACTTGGCTCTCCAGTGACCTAAAAGGGTGTTTTTAATATAAACGTGTTAACTGTAAGGTGGTTTCCCCAGGTAATACTTTAAAAAACCCTTACACTGGTAAAAAAATGAGTATCAGGTAACTCATCACATATGACACCCAAGGTGTAATTTATGTGGCCACCTGTAGGTGTGGTGTTTTTTCGTTGGGGAAAACAAAAAGACAAAGTAAGAGTAGGGGAACACTGCAGGGTAATATGTACTGGTGGTAATACTTATGCTGCTGCCCAACTCATTAAAAATGTTGCTACTCGGGACGCTGGGGGCTGGTAGGGGAAGGAGAGGATGGAGCGTCCATAGGACTGCTCTCCTCTCCTGGGGTGGGTTGTAGGTTGATATTGTGCTGCAGTGGCCTCTGGTGGTGATCAGAAGCTCTGCAGATGCACGTAGGAGGGAACAGTAGAAAAAGAGGAAAATCCGCTTTGTGACTGACCGGATGACGGCTGTCGGTGATGCCCTGAAGGAGACCCTTCACCTCAGCAACACCCTGGGGCCAAGTATGTGTGCTGGGTGCCCTCCCCAGTGCCTTCCCCCTTGGAGGAGGGGGAGCCGCCTGGTGAAGGGTTACATCCGGGTTACCCCAGAGATGGCTGCGATTTGAGGTTGGATGGCTCAGGAAGAGACAGGCGGTGCAGATGGGACCTAGGCAGCCCAAAGGAGTGGTGGGTCCCAAGGCACAAGGGGAGAAAACAGATAATACAAAAAAAAATGTTACCAGACCAGACGAGTATGACTATATTTAAAGCAATTGACAAGATTAATCCAAATCTGAAAAGAGGAGATTTTGATAACCTTTTGATAAGGTGGGAGGCATTTTTGATTTTTAATTCATGGGCAGATGTATACCCAGGATGTAATGATCATTTTGATCTGGAACTGTTTCTTGAAAGGAATTGATAAATATGATGCAACAGATTTTTCTGTGACTGCACTAACATTCCTGTTTTTCTTCTTTGCTTACAGACGTGGTCTGCACCAGGATTCAGATTTTTGCTGTTTGTGGCATCCAGTCCAGCCCTTCTCCTTTTCATGTATATTTGTACCCAGGCTATATAATGCACAATTTATTAGCAATAATTTCTGTACAATATTCTGGTGTAACACGGCATGTTATAAAAACAAAGGTATTCTAGTCTAAAGACAATAATTATCCCATACTGTAGATATGTGTTTCATAATGGGAATTACTAGCTTTACAAATATAGTTTTTAACAGTTGTAGATAAGGACCCAGATATTCAAACTGCACCAGAAAGGGTACAAGTGTATGCGTGGTGCAACTGACTTGTGCCAGAGCGCAACATTGCTATACTCAAACGAGATGCGTGATCACACATCCCATCTGAATATAGCAAAAGATGTGGATGGCACAAAGGGGGCCGATGAAGATGTGCTAGCGCATCCCTCTGTCAGGTCTGAATACCTGGAATGGAACTGTGCAGCGCATCTTGGAGATACACCAGGCGCAGATTCCAGATATTGAGACCCAAAAATGCAAATGGGGCCATTAGCCTGTCATCATGGCCCCATATGCATGTGTTGTGCAGGGATGTGCCCAGCAGAATGTGATGGGCACCCTTCGTGGTACACAAAGCACTCCACAACTCCCTGGATGGAAGTCTAGTGCACCCCCTCCGTACCCAACCCCAAAGAATGTAAAAGAATTTCCCCCAATAATCTCTGGTAATCCAGTGGTCCTCCCTCACCTCGTGAACCCTGAAATGTAATATAAACCCCTGCCCCATCCTTCTTGGTAGTCTAGTAGTCCCCTTCCTTCCCAAACCCCATCTGTATATGTAAATATTTCCCTGATCAACCCTGGTAGTGTAGTGGTACCCCCCTCCCTCCCTTCCCGAACCCTATCCATAAAATAAACCTTGTGCAAAATCCCTGATGATCCAGTGGTGCCCTCCTCCCAACCCCGACCCCATCCAAAAGTACCCCATGTTCATAATACCCTGGTAGTCTAGTGGCCCCCCATCCCCGATCATATCGTAGAACATAGATCCCAACAATTCCCTGGTAGTTCAGTGGACCCCTCAGCCCCTCACCCACTGGAGCACCCCACACCACCCTGCTCCCCCCAGCATAGCCAAGTAGCCTGTGGGCAGCACAACCCATCCACACACCACCACGGCTGCCCGCTGACTGAACGATCATGGAATGACAGCTTACAGTAAGCTCTACAAGACCACTGGTTGACACCGACCAATGGGCTTGCAGTGTGTACCGTAAGCTTTCATTTACAAAGCTGTCAACTGCCATATTTCAGATATTTTTCCTGTATGTTCATTACGGTAAGTACATTCTGCCCTGCAGTAAAACAAGACTTAAGAATTTTTAACACATTTACAAACTTCTGCAAACTTTTTTTTTTTGCATTATTAACCCCCCCCCACACACACACACGTCTGATCGGCCTCTCCTTCAGGCCTTCTGCCAAGGAGCTTCCCATCCTCCATTCTGAATCCACCACGTGCCAGCTTCCTGATCTCTTACTGCAGCCGACCCAGGGTAGCCCGACGTAACCCATTGTTGGGCGGGTTCCCTCCTTCTGGGGGGAAATTACCTTCCGGCGTTCCTTTTCTCTGCCCCACTGAGATAGGTCCTGCCTCTCTGGGATCCATGGAGGTGAGTGTCCAGGCGGCCATCATCCGGTCACTCAGATGCCATTTTTCTGTGTTTTTCCTGGCACCCCTGTTATTGCACCACATCTTGTAGTGCCCTGGTCTCCACCGGGGGCAGCTACAGAGAGAGGCATCACCCTAACCCACCCCAGGAGAGGAAAGCAGTCCTCTGGATGCTCAGTCCTCTCTGTCCCTGCTGACCCCCAGTGACCCAAGTCCATTCCCGAACCTGGGTCGCCGGCGTGGTTCGAGGTAAGGTGCCAGCACCTCAGCCCTCTGCGCCACCGGGCCAGCTTCAACTTCTGTAAACTTTTAAACAGATCATTCTTAATTTTTAAACAGTCAATGAAGAACTCATGGACATCTTAAAAAAGAGTTCTCTATTCAGTGGCATTGAATTGTCCCACAGATATGGATGTTTGAGAAACCAGAGTGGGGAACAAGGATCACTGAGCCGACTCCATGAGAAAGGCACCATCTTATACTGTGGCTATCCGGTCTGACGGCTAAAGCTCAGTCCTGAATCAAAGTTTTAAAGCTCAAAACCTCAATGAGAACAAGTCATTATTATAACATTGAGCCTTCTCTTTAACTCAGTCCCACCTGCTTTAGCAACCCACTCATCCCCAACCCTGAACCAAGTACTTGCAGATACCGAATAGTGTGTCCCTCAGTCTGAATCCTTGGAATCTGCCTCCATGTCCTTTGCTCCACAGTTCTGCTTTATTCTTTCTGATAGTGCTCTGGAATCTTTTGGGGCACTAAATAAGTATTGTTTTCCCCCATAAACAATTTTCAATGTAGTGGGATACTGAAGGCTATGGGATGCTCCAAATGATTGTAATATGGTTTGGACCCCATTGAATGCCTTCCTATGTTCTCTGATTGAGAAAGTGAGGTCAGGGTAAATGGAGATTTTATCCTTCTAGTCTGCAGTGATGGGATCTTTGCACTGAGTGGTTTAAGAGTACAATCCCATTCATGAGGGCTCTGCAAGGTAATCAGTAGGGTCTGAGATGTGTTCTTGTCATCTTTCCCAGGAGTGATTCAAAATGCTCTAAACACCACCGGCACAGGCTGCAGTTAAAATGTCTCTCCCAGCCCTTTCCCTGCAAACTCTGCCTGGTTGTCTCCTTCTGATGCTTCTAGGAATCCCAATAGTTTATGGCTGGAGGCTCAGGTTGTATTTTCTAACTCTTCTAGTCCAAAGCGTAGAGCACTGTTCTCCTTGATCAGGCCATTCGTAGCTCCCACAGCCTTCATTGCCGAGCCCACTGTCTCCTTTGACTCTAAAACTGCCATCGTTACTTGCAACTTGCCACAATTTTCTGATCCAGGATTATGACCCTCTTATCGAGAGCTTGAATTGCCCTCAATAAGTCTTTACTGGAGGACTTATCTGAGACCTCCTCCAGAGCACTTGAAGCCACTGCCTTGCCACTCCCACTAGGCCCAGGCTGCTGGCCCTTTCGACCGATACCATTGGTCTGTTTTGTAGGGTTTCCCATTGTCTGATCAGCTTCAAAGTTTACCCAGACATTCTCCACAAAGCAGTTCACCGACCTACAGTATATGTGCAGAAAGCACAAATCTCTCATTTGTCCAAGTCCCTTATCTTGCCATCCTTTAAAGTTATTTCATACCAAAGGGTGGGATTTGTAGTTCCTATGTATAGGAGTGAATTCTGTAATGAGTTCCTGTTCTCCTATTTGCTTTTGAAGTTTCAGCCAGCATTGATAAGTAGTTAATGTGATAATTGGAAGATGTAATAGATGTTTTTTTTATCTATTATAGCGGAGTATAGCAGGTTCATAAGATTAGGGTATGATTGAGCTGAGGTTTCCTTTTGAGTAGAAATAAGAGTTGGTGTTTGTGTTTGCATCCAGTGCCAAACCTGTGCTGCTTGTACTGCTAAATAATATGAATAAAAATCTGGTAAAGTTTGACCACCACGCTCTTTGGGAAGTGCAAAGTAGCCCATGCTATTCTAGACTTAGTATGCTTCCACAAAAATGTTGTTACAGTAGTTCTTAATCTCTAGCTGGCCCCGTGGTGCTGATGTCTGAGGTGCTGGATGCCTTACCTCGCGGCACACCAGCAACCTTGGTTCGGGAACTAGCCCGGGCCATCAGAGGTTGGCAACAGGGGAGGAAGATGGAGCTGTATGGGGAGGAATAGCGGCATCCCTCGGCTGATGGCTGCCTCCTTGTGGAGGCTAGGGACAGGATGGGCTTAATGGATGCCATGGTATTAGGCCAATGAGGTGGGGCAAAGGGGTTGTGACCAAGGCTGCATGTGCTCCTACTCCTGGGGCCCCCTGGAAGAAAAACTGGAGGAGAAAATGCCGGCAGCAGGATGATGACGCTCCTGGGCCAGGCATAAGGTAAGCCGTGGTAATTCCGGGGACAGGGCTGGGGGAGTCGGTCAGATGGGGGGCTGTCTGGAGGTGCAGAAAAGATGATATGGTAAAAAACAATAGTTCTTAATCTCTTAAAAAATGTTTGTAGGCTAGGAATTGCAAGTGCCTGAAGCAAAAGAAAAAATTACTCACCTTAGTAATTATGTTTCTTCTAGTGGAGTCTTGCTGTATTCTGACTATTGCAGTTAGGTCCTGCCTTTCAACTGCCCCACAGAACAAAGGGTTAACTTTTCTATGCATTGCATAGAACGTTCATCACGAGCTCGGTTGAAGCCCCTGTCTGTTGTTGTTCAAACTGCAACCGTCGGATCTTTACGAGCAAAAACTCACTAGGTGTTCTGCGTGGAAACTGTAAAATTTTTACTAGCCAACTGACAAATATATAATGTTTTTGGTTCTCAAAGGAAGACTCAAGCCAGGAAACCCAAAAACACATCCAAAATACAACATTTCACCCAAAGAAAAAGAGGGTGTAAAATGGACACCTCTAGGGTGCCAACACTGCTCCTGCCCACCCACATCCCCAAAACTAGGTTCTGAGAGGGGAGGCGGGGGGGAGTCAGACTACAGCAAGACTCCACTAGAAGAAACATAATTACTAAGGTGAGTAATTTTTTCTTCAAACAACATGAAGTCTTGCTGTATTCTGGCTATTGCAGACTACCAAGCAGTACCTCCATGGAGGAGGGACAGAATCTACTTTGGAAATAGGCTCTATACTGTTGTGTTGAACGAAAGCATCACTCCTAGCCTGGATATCCAGAGAGTAATGCTTGGTGAAAGTATGGACTGTTTTCCAGGTGGCTGCTTGACAAATTTCTAAGAGAGGAATATCCCTGGCAGCAGCCAGAGAAGCAGCTGTATCTCTTGTGGAATGAGCCCTAAGGCCTGAGGGTGGAGTTCTACCCAGTTTTTCATAGCAGAATTGTATACAAGAAACAATCCACCTGGGAATAGATCTCTTAGTGGCAGGTTTGCCCTTACCAACTTCTCCATAAGTGAGGAACAACTGGAGGGATTCAAACCTGTGACCCTTGGTATGCTCTATGTAGTAGCTAAGGGCTTTTTTTAACATCCAAACTGTGTAGCCTCCTCTCTCCCGAGAAGGAATGGTCAGTGAAGAAAACAGGGAGAGATTTAGACTGGTTGAGGTGGAAATCTGAAACCACTTTAGGCAATAACTTTCTGTTAGTTCTAAGGACTACTTTATCTCTGTGAAAAGAGATGAAATCAGATTCCACTGACAGGGTTTGCAATTCACTGATATGTCTGGCAGAAGTAATGGCTACCAAAAACACAGTTTACCAAGTCAAGTACTTAAGCTCTGCCGAGGACAAAGGCTCAAAAGGGGGCTGCATAAGATGAGCAATGCAAACATTAAGGTCTCAAGCAGGAGCAGGATCCCTAAAGGGGGGGATTGGTGTGAAGCAATCCCTTGATAAACTTACAGAATACAGGATGGGATGACAGAGAGGAAGACTTGCCTACCGACAGGAAAGCAGAAATAGCTGCCAAGTGTACCTTGAGGGTAGCTGGTCTGAGACCTAGGCCATTGGGATGGACCATATAATCCAGAACCATAGGCAATTCAGCAGAGTCTGGAGAAATATTCTTCTTAGAACACCAAATGCTGAATCTTTTCCATTTGGAGTTGTTAGTCTTTCTGGTGGAAGGCTTTCGAGAAGCCTTAAGGATATCCAGAATCCCTTGGGAAAGATGCAGATCTGCAAGCTCTAACTCTTCAAGAGCCAAGCCTTGAGATTGAGAGACTGAAGATTTGGGTACCAAATCCTCCCCTGAGAGGATGTTAACAGGTTGTAATTCCTGGGAAGAGACAGGGGAAGATGGACTGTTAGGGACAGCAACAAGGGATACCATGGCTGTCTGACCAAGTCTGGAGCAATCAGAATCACTTTGCATGGTTGTGACCTTATCATGACTAACACTCTGAACAGGAGAGGGAAGGGGGGAAAAGCATACAGAAATTTCCCTTCCCAGTTCAGAATCAGAGCATCCAGAGGGACTGAGCCCAAGACTGGGGGTCTGCAACAGAAGAGAGGAAGTTGGTGATTGTCTGGGGCTGCAAAAAGATCTATCTCTGGAGTGCCCCATCTTGAGAAAACCACTTTCAACACCAGAGGATCTAGGGCCCGTTCGTGATGGCCCTGGGATATTCTGCTAAGTGCATCTGCTAGGACATTGTCCTTCCCTGGGAGGTGAACTGCTATCAGAGAGGTTTGCAGGGAATAGGCCAGAGACCACAACTTCATTGCTTCTGTGCACAAGGCCATAGACCGAGTACCTCCTTGCTTGTTGATGTACCACATGGTGGTGGTATTGTCTCTTCTGACCTGAACCACCATGTTCTGTACAGATTTGGAAAAAGCTTGCAGTGCCAGAAACACTGCTCTGAGTTCCAAGAGATTGATGTGAAGCAGAGATTCCTGAGGTGACCACAGTCCCTGGGTGGTAAGATCCCCCAAATGGGCTCCCCAGCCCAGCAGGGAAACATCTGTGGTAAGGATCACTGAATGAGACTGAGTGACAAATGGAACCCCTTGTCTCAAACTGTCCTGATCCTGCCACCATTGCAAGGCTTGGATCACGGTTCGAGTCATCGGAATTAGTTTGGTAAGGGAATAATTTATTTGGGATCAAAAGGCTCTTAAGTGGAATTGAATGTCCCTCATTTGGAATCTTGCTCCATGGACCACTGCTATGGAAGCTGCCATGTGGCCCAGTAGCTGAAGGAAATGCCTTGCTGGTCGAGACACCTGAAGGCTGATTGAAGAGGCCAGTTCCATAAGGGTCCTTGCCCTTTCCAAGGGAAGGAAAACTCTTGCCTTTACTGTATCCAGTTCTGCACCTATGAAGGTGAGGAGCTACACTGGTTTGAGAACTGACTTTGGTAGGTTGAGAAGGAATCCTAAAGAAGTGAGCACTTGCTGGGTCACTTGCAGATGTGACATGACTTGGTCTGGAGACTGACCTACTATGAGCCAGTCGTCCAAGTATGGGAAAATGGAAATCTTTTGTCTTCTTAGGAAGGCAACAACTACTGCCAGGCACTTTGTGAAGACCCTTGGGGCTGATGTTAGGCCAAAGAGCATTGCTCTGAATTTGATAGTGGCCTGAGGGCAACTTGGACCTGAGGTACCTTCTGTGGGAGCACCTGATGGGAATGTGAAAGTAGGCATCTTTGAGGTCCAGGGAGGCTAGCCAGTTCCCTGGCCATAGAGAGGGAAGGATAATTCCCAGAGTTTCCATTTTGAATTTTGGCTTTAAAAGATGTTTGTTCAGATATCTTAGGTCCAGGATGGGTCACCACTCTCCTGTCTTCTTGGGGGTTAGGAAGTACCTGGAGTACAATCCTTTGCCCCTGTGTAGGGTGGGAACTCTCTCTATAGCTCTGAGAGCTAGGAGAGAAGAAACCTCTGCCTCTAGGGCAAGGGTCTCTGAGAGATTTGCAGGTGGAAAAGATCTGGCTCTCATCTTGGGAAATTGATTGAAGCTGAGAACCAGTCCCTGGCTTACTACTTCCAGGACCCACTTGTCTGATGTAAGAGACATCCAGTCCTGGACAAATTAAGCCAGCCTGCCCCCTACTGGTATAGGAGAATCGACCCGGGCAGACCCATCAGGGTGTCTGCTTGGCAGGGGCTTTAGGCTGAGGGGTGGATGCAGGCCTGCTCATCCCCCTTCTGCCTCTCCCTCTAAAGAACCCCCTCTGAGAAAACAAAGAAGAGGAGGCCTGAGCTTGGTAAAAAGGCCTTTGGAAAGGCCTGCCCCTGGACTGCTGCCTTTGAGGAGTTGCTTGCCTTTCTTTTGCCTGAGCACTCCTGTAAGTGGTCCTGTATTCGTCCATTTCCTTCATGTAATTCTCTGTCTGCTCCCCAAACAGAGAATTACCAACTACAGGAAAATCCATGGCCTTAGCCTGGGTATCCTGTGAGAGGCTAGTACACCTGAGCCAAGCCATTCTCCGAAGAGCCACAGATGTAGCCATGACTCTTGATGACACATCATTGGAGTCCACAGCAGCATGAAACTGTACTTTTGATGCCTCATTCCCATCTGCAGCCACCTGCTCCAGCTCCTTGGCAAGCTGGGCGGGAGCCTGTTTAGCCAGTGCCAGTACAGTGTCCCACCTGGACCTCTGGTACCTGGCTGTATAGGCCATATAATTAGCCTGCCCGAGTCCCAAAGATGCTGCCATGTATTGTTTCTTTGCCATGGCATCAATCTTCCTGGAGTCCTTGTCTGGAGGGGTGTGATGCCAAGGGAATGTTTGCCTTATCACAGGCAGCAGCCTGTACAACCCCAACATGGCTACATTGCTGAAAAAGGAACTCCGTGTCTGGGCCTGAGAGAGTGTACCTCTTGTCCATTCTTCTGTCTACAGGAGGTATAGAATTAGGAGACTTAAGAATGTTTTGTGTCTGTTTCCCAAAAGATTTATGGAGGGGAATAGACAGTCTCCTGAAACTCTGGGATGTTCATCATCCCAACATAATCAGGCTCTTCCTGATCCTCTACTGCCTTCTCCACAGGAAGCTGGAGGGTATCAGCCACCTTTCTGTAGAACATGTAGTGTGAAGGGGACTCAGAAAGCCTAGGAGGAGAAACACCTGAAGGTCTGTCTGGGAGATGTCCGGGTCAATAGGCACATCCAGACTTCTCACCATCACCATAATCATCCTCATACTCTCCCTCCTCCTCAAACTCCGGTTCATAAAATTCTTCTAAGGTATAATCCGGAACTGGGAGAACCGACCAAACCGAGCCCCTGCCAGATGGTGCCGGTTTGGTCAGAACCGAACTAAGCGATTGCACAATCCTAATCGCTTTGGCTATCTCATCAGCGATCGGAGTATGAGATTCTGGGTCCGAACTGGTTGATTTGTCTTTTCCTTTTCTTTTTGTCGGAACCGATTCCTCAGAATCAGCTCTCCTTTTGCCCGAAGTATCGCCCTGGTCAGAGGGCACTCCTTCTGGTTCAGTCAGAACCGAACCGGGCTGGCCATCCAGGTCAGTGGACTTCTTGGCCTCCCTTTCCCTCAGTCTACCTAATCTCTTTTCCAGGGTAGATTTGGGAAAATTGTTGCAAATTTGGCAGTCTGAGTCGAGGTGGTCAAACCCCAGACAATAAACACAGGTGGTGTGGGGATCGGCCTTGGCAAAGACCTCCCCACACACACTGCAGTGTTGAAACCCAGTGGGCCCGGTTTTTTTCTTGGGTTTCTCAGACATGGCCAACCTAACCGAAACTTACCCTTTTTTGGCAATCTGCCAGGCAAGACTCCCTTATCGGTGCCTGACCGTGTCACGGGTCTTGGAAAAAAACTCACTTAAAACCCATTTTTTTTAGAACCGATACGGACCGGTAACCACACACTAAAGTAAAGCACAAGTTTTACCTCAAAATGATCAGTTCAGCCAAACCGATCCACAGTTTACAAGTTCCACACAGAAAACAGAACAAAAACCTATCTAGTACTCACGGTACCACAGACAGAGACTTGAACCGACTATGCGGAAACAACAATTCGGTAGAAACCGACGGAAAACCGACACTTCAACCAACTTTTGAACAGAGCAGCAGGAGAAATCTCCGGAGTGACTGTTCAGTGAGGCGGAGTAAAGAATCTGACGGTTGCAGTTTGAACAACAACAGACAGGGGCTTCAGCCGAGCTCCTGATGAACGTTCTATGTAAGGCATTGAAAAGTTAACCCTTTGTTCTCCGGGACAGTTGAAAGGCAGGACCTAACTGCAATAGTCAGAATACAGCAAGACTTCATGTTGTTTGAAAGAGAACTTTTGGCAGAATCTGCATTTTTTACCAGGTTTATTTTACATATTAAAGTAAGATAAAGTGTTTTCCATTTATTCAACTATTGTTCAATATTATTAACCAACTCCTCAAAATTATAGCTATAAATGTCCTCAGTTTTAGCGGTAATGTTAACTCCCAGATATTTTATGCTAGTAACTGATTGTTTTATATTATATTATGGTAATTGCGGGATAGGAGAGTTATTATTTAATTTTAACAGTATTGTTTTTGACCAGTTTATTTTGTATCTTGAAATGTTTCCAAATTGTTTAGTAACCTTTATTATTTGAGAGAGATGTTAAGTCTAGTTAGATATAACAGGATATCATCCACATATAAGCCAATTTTTTTCTAATTTATGATTAATGGTAATGCCACGAATAACTTTATTGTTTCTGATTGCTATTGCTAATGGTTCAATTACCAAAGTGAAAATCAGAGGAGACAAGGGGCAGCCCTGCCTGGTTCCCCTACATAATCTGAATCATTTTGGTATTATATTATTAGTTTTGATAACTGCAGTTGGTGAATCATAAAGAAGTCTTATCCACCCGCTGAGCTGTGCACTGAACCCCATCCTCTGAATAACTGAAAATATATACTGTGGCCCAGATATTCAAAAGGGTTGCGCCATGCGCAACAGGGTTGCGCCATGCGCAAGTCCAAAATGCACCATTCTGCGATATTCAGCAGGAGGCAGTTACGCCATTGGCAACAGGTTGCGCAAGAGAGCAATGCAAATGAATGCATGCTCAACAGGAGGGGGAGGATCCATGCATAACCCGCGCAACCCGATATTCAGTCGGGTTGCGCAGAGTTCTGCATCGCAACCCCAACCTGCGCCCGCACAAGCTTGAGCCAAAAAGGCTTAGTTGAGGCCACCCACAGGTGAGCTGCTGCATTGCAGGCGCAACACAGCAGCTGCCACCCTGGCTGGCCCCCAACTCGGTCCCTGTGCCCCCCACCAGCCCGATCGCGGGCAGAACCGCGTACATGTCCCCCTCACATCTCCCACAGCCCGATCGCTGGGCAGAACACGTACATCGTCGCCCCCACACATCACCCACAGCCGATCGCGGGCAGAACCTGTATGAACCCCAGTGCCCGATCATGCGGCAGGACCTATATGAACCCCCAGTGCCCGATCGCGGGGCAGATACCAACCTTCCCCCCAGCGAATAACTCCCTGGTGGTCCAGTGGACCCGTGAAAGCCCGATCGTCGGGCAGAATGTCCTAACTAACCCCAAACATCTCCCTGGTGTCTAGAGTCTCCCTCCCCACCCACGGCCCTCCACCCGCTCCAGCCCCCGCAGCGGGCGACAGCATCGCTGACTCGTCATGTACGGGTAAGGGCTGCACGCTCATTGGCTGTAGCCTGCACCAATGGGCGGCAGCCTACCGACAGTCAGTCGGGGGCGCGGGCTGCAGGCGGGGTGGATGCTGTCGCCACCGCCGCGGGAGCGGGGTGGAGGGGTTCGGGTGGGGGGGACACTAGACACCAGGGAGATGTTTGGGGGTTGTGCTAGACATTCTGCCCGCGATCGGGCTTTTACGGTCCACTGGACCACCAGGAGTTATTCGCTGGGGGGAGGGTTACATTCTGCCCGCGATCGGGCACTGGGGTGGTTCATACAGGTTCTGCCCGCGATCGGGCACTGGGGGTCTTACAGGTTCTGCCCGCGATCGGCTGTGGGAGCCGTGTGTGGGGCCATATATGTACGCGTGTTCTGCCCACGATCGGGCTGTATGATGTGGTGGGGGCGACGATGTGTTCTGCCCGGATCGGGCTGTGGAGATGCGGGGGTGTCATGTAACTGTGATGCCCGCTGATCGGCGCTGCATTGTAAGCTTCGTCTCCACGGCTGCTGCCTGGCAGGGTGGCCAGGAGCAAGTCCTCGGGATCAGGCGCACCTACATGCGAGATGGCAAATGGGGCTATAAATAGATGCAAATGGCCCCCGCGCCTTTGATAAATTATGGCCCCATTTGCATGTCACCTTTTGAATATCGGAAATTTGAGCGTGGCAATGGTACTTGCGCCACCGCAAGTTTAATGCTCAACTCTGGCAACTTGCTGAAGGCAAGTTCCATCGCGCCATGCTGCATGTTGGGAGCCAAGATATTTCAAAGGAGTTGCTCAACAGCGCAACTCCTTTGAATATCACCCCGCCACCCCTGCGCAACTATTTTGAGCAGCGCAGGGGCTTGCGCCTCAGACTGGCGCAGTTTGAATATCTAGGCCTGTATGTCCACTGAGTCTAGGGTTACCACCTGTCCTGATTTTCGCAGGACAGTCCTGGTTTGGACAGCTGTATCCTGCAAAAACACATGAAAAATACTACATGTCCTGACTTTATAGTAGAGAAAATATTTTCTAACTTTCCACTAAATGTTACAAAAAACTATAATACCTTAAAATGATAAGAAACAATAGAAGCTGCTATGAAACTACAATACTTAGCCTTAATTCTGATTATACAGAGAAAACAAGTCTGTTGCATTGGCCGAGGTTAAGTACTGTCCTGTGAAAAATCATGTTTCAGTAAGAAATGTCCCACTTTGGGCTTCTTAAAAGGTGGTAACCCTAACTCAGTCCTATCAAATGCCTTTTCAGCATCAAGTGCCATTAGAACTGCATCATCTTCTTGATTAAGTGTAATTATAGTAATAGTGTGTCTAATATTTTCCATTGAAGTTCTATTTTTAATACAGCTGTTCTGATCCTGATGAATGATTTTCAGAAGTATGGGTTCTAATCCATTTGCTGTAATTTTGGTAAATATCTTGGCCCAGATATTCAAACTGTGCCCCAAAAGTGCGCAACAGCAGGAGCAAGTGCAAGTCTATTGTGCCCATGCGCAAAAAGACGCGATATTCAAAAAAGGAGCAGGCCAAATTGTGCCTACAGCCAACGTCTGAATATCGCACAACCTGCGCCATAGCACAACTAGGGAGGGTAAGCTGAGCAGATATGATGCGCTATGATGCAACAAGGGATGTTCGGCTAAGCAGTCCAGAGGCGCCATAGCGCAAGCAGGGAGCTCCCCAGCTGCAGAGCAATGTAACAGCACAACCAGGGAGGTAGGGGCCCACCACCCATGCCACAGATGGGTACAGGAACACACAGCAGAACAGACATTACCCCCCACACCCCAAGCACTGCACAACCAGGGGGAGGGCTGGAATAACCACTGGTCCATGGAGACAAGTAACCAACCCACAGCCTGGCCATGGTGCCCCATCACATCTACCAGCAAGCTGTGACTGGCACACAAGGAGGGCAGACCACCCTGTGCCACACCATCCCCTCCAGTGCACAGCTGCACCGTGACCCCCAGACACCCCCCCCATGAGCAGTGACCACCACTGCAGGAATCCCCATGCATGCCACCACCCCCACAGTGGCAATGCAACCCTGTGCACCACAGAACCATGCAAGCCAGCCCCACCATGAGCACCCATCAGTAGGTTGCAGCATGGCAATGCAACAATCAGACAAGTGCCACCACAGTCCCCAGTTACTGCTGGAGAGACCGACCATGCATTGGCACAAGAGTGACCCCATATTGGATGGTCATGTAGTTGACACCTCTCCCAGTGGTACAGCGCCCGCACAGTATTCCAGTGACACACCCCAGCCCACCACTGGCCACAACAACCAGCACAGACACCCACAGTGGTGCGTAGAAGCATGTACCACACCAGATGCCACACAGGGTCTGGACAGACACCCAGCCATACCCAAGGGCACAACAACACAGGGACGCAGTGGTGGGGCAACCAAGCCCCCATTGTGGGACCATGTAAGCTGTGTACACACAACCTGCAGTCCACCATGGCACTGGAGTGCCAACCACCCTGCACAGGCACCATGGACCAATACCCCACCATGTGTCATCCGGAGCACAAGCCACAGACAGTGGGGCACATCCCCTGCAACACACACAAGCCACAGCATGGAGGTGGGACAATGACCGTGTTGCCCACAGTGCCACCTGAGCCAGGCATGCACCACACCAGTGACATGGGTAACCCAGCAAAGTGATGGGTACAGTGTCCACCCTGCAGGGAATGCCACCACTGACATGCCAGCAGATCATGCAGGTCACAGACAGGCATGTGTGTTGGCTGCACAGGCCATGGACGGGCCAATGGGTGCACCATGGACACAGAGCACGCGCCATGGACCACTGCACACAGTCATCCAGTGCACGGGGAACAACACACACAGCACAGACACTGACTGATATCTACCCCCACCATAGGCACCTCCACACGGGACACACACATACCCATGACTGCACCACCCGATGCCATGCACACCACTGCAGCTGAGCACCTATAGCCCACTGCAAATCAGAGACCACCACGTATTCATAGAAAGTAATATGTATTATAAAACTAAAGAAATCAACTATTTACATGAACAAGAACTATATACATTTTTTGGGGGGACACAAAAAAGGTGGGGGTGGGCAGGGGGAAGGGGTGGACAAATGGGATGGGATAGGAGGGGTGTGAGGGTTTGTCCAGGGGGATAGGAGGTCAGGGATCAAGGGACTATTGTCGCCCACGCTGGTCCAGGCTCTGGCTCCCCCTCGCTCTGTGCCTCCGAAGGACACCCGATTCATCAATCCATCTCAAGATCGACACTGTCTCCCATGCCAGGGTGAGGAGTTCCTGCAGGGTGTCGCTAATTTCCCTCAGATGTCTCGCACCTAGGACAAGGGAGCACAGTCAACAGGTGTGAATGCACAACCCCATACAGCCTGCCCACTGTGCATGGCATATGGCCATGGGACATACCATTGTGATGGTGTGTGACCAGCCGCAGTGATCATGTCCACAGGACCTGCCCACCCAGGTGCATACAGCCATGCGGAGCGCTGCACATGCCCACCAGCCAAGTCACGCACAGCACCACCGTGGCTGTCTAGTGACATGGCTATGTGGTGCAAAGGCAGTGGCACAGCCATGCACCCAGTGCACGCATGCACCACCAGTGACGCACACCCAGACATGCATTGCCACTGGACAGTGTTGACTGTAACCAGTGGCGTGCATTGCAGTGATGTCAATGAATGGAGGCCATGCCCTGCTGCCCACCTTGCCACACAGCATGCAGTATTAATCATGGATGTCTGTCACTTACCCTCATCGGGCTGGTCGGGTGGCCGTTGTTGACCCTCGGCCCACCTGGCTGTGGCTTCCACCACCCTCCGCTCCGCATGCATGCGGCGTACTTCATCCGGGCCTGTGGGGACAAAAAGGTGAGAAGAACATCAGTGCAGTCCCAAAGCAAAGTCCTCCTGCCCCAAGGAGTGTGCCCCCACCCAGTCAGACCCACCCACCCCACACCTGTGAACACCGCCACGGCCAACCCCATACGGTCCCTCCCCTATGTGCTGGACACAAACAACAATGTGACTCATATGGACGATAACAGTGTGTTGACGGAACCTTACCTAGGCGTGGTACTGTGCCCCTTCTGGCACGTGACCTTAGTCTGGCCAGTAGCTCCGGCTCCCTCTTCTGCAGGTCACCATATTGGTGCCTGCACTGCTCCGCTGTCCTGCCCCTGCCTGTCACCGCCTCGAGGGCTGTGGCCACCTCTTGCCACACCTGGGACCTTGCCCTATCCAGGGGAGCCTCCCCAAAGAGAGGCCCATGGTGTGGCTTGACTGTGGCCACCAGATTGGCCAATTCAATGGCAGACCAGGGAGCAGCCCTTCTCCACGCCATTGTGTTTGCTATAGTAGGCAATATGGTGCTCTGCAGTCCGGTACCCCACATGCAGATGCTGTGCGGTACAGCACTGCCATTCCCTCTCGGCGCTGTTACTGAACAGCGCGTAGATGCACTCTTGCCTGCCTGGCGCATGGCGCCAAGGGGGCAAAGGTCGGGCACAGGGTCAAGGGTCCCTGGCGCAAGGCCATGCACAGCACCATTGGACAACAATGCATGTAGCGCGATAGGCTGCCTGTGTGCCAGCGCCACAGCGGACTATTGGGCAGTTGGGCCATTGCGCCTATGAAGGCCCATTGCCACAGCGCCATGTAGTGAGCTTCGCTATAGCACCACTGGCACAATGGTGGCTGTGCCCTGCATTGCCTACCGCGCACAGCACGTCATCAGTGCGGCAGACGCCTGTGTCAGGAACCTGGGCATGCGCAGTGAGGTGTACTATGCATGCCACAGAACTGCGCCATTGGCTCAGCACATTCAACACAATTGCGCAAAGCGCAACAGCATGATATTCAGCCGTCATATGCAGATCATCCGATCAGTCATTCAATGGCACAGCACTGCAATTTGCATCTAATTAAAGTTGCTCCTCGCCTCATTTGCATGGATTGCGCTATAAAGGTGTGACAATGTGCTGCAGTGGCCATAGTCAGTTACTGCAGTTCATTGGTGAGTTGCATGCTGTGTTGGAGTGTGGACTGTGGATTCAGGGACATGCATGGGACTGCACAGTCACAGGTAACAACTGCCATTCTTACAGGCTACATAATGACTGAGCACATTCTTGGAAAGGAGGACAACAGTGGCGGGAGGAGGAGGAGGCCGAATTTTACTAAGGCCGAAACCGAGACCCTTTTTGAGGCCTACCTGGCTCAGGAGCCACTGCTCAGTGGACGGCGGGGCACCATTCAGGCCCGTACTGCTGCATGGGAGGAGGTGGCACGTGCCATGAACCTGCATGGCAGCCACCAGCACTCAGTGCAGGAGTGTAAGAAGAAGATGGGGTACAGACAGGAGGAGGAGGGTAAATGAGAAGGTGGCTGCCATCAGGGCGGCACGTGCTGCAACAGGTGAGGGACAGCCGGAGGTGGTACAGCTCACCCCAGCGGAGGACAGGCTTGCTGCAAGCATGCACTGAAGTGCCATAGAGGGAGTTCCGGGCAGTGGCTTCCAGACGGGTGGTGGCCCATCTCTGCATGGTAAGTCATGGTCTGTCTGGGGAGGGGGGCCGGGTTGGTCACACGCAGTAACGCAACTTTGCTTTCCCTTACAGATCCTGAGCATCTGCATGGGTAAGTGGTGGTGGGCCTGTCCAACTGCGGACAGTTGGATGGAGTCGGAGGTGGGACCATCCACCTCCACAGGTATGTGTGGGTCTGTACGACAGTGGGGCCACCTGTCTGTCCACACTGATGTCATTGAGACAGGTGTGGAGGAAGCCCTGCCTATGTCCCAGTGTGCTGGCATCCATGGATGCCAGCACGCTGTGGCCGGGGCAGAGTCTGGCACCAGTGATGATGACACGACCGTCATGGGCAGTGACATGTGTGTCCCACAGGATGGACACACAGCAGGGCAATTCGCGCCCATGGCTGTGGCTGGTGTCACGTGGGGGCCTGCGTGTCAGCACAGTCCCAGGCTGTGCCTGTCAGCACCGGTGGGGCAGCATTGGTGTCTGTTCAGGACAGTGGGACTGTTGCGGCCACTGTGGCAGCACCACTGAGCCCTGGGGTGCAGCAGCCGGAGGGGCAGTATCAGCAGTCACCCACCGGGCCTGGGGGTACAGGGTTCAGCGGTGGCGTCTGTGCACCGCCTGAGGACATGCCCATACCTGGTCCTGGTGCGCAGCACCCACCCTCAAGGGGTGCTGAACATCAGGCCCTTGCACACCCTGAGGGACAGGATGCCGAGGAGGCTGATGACCTCTTGGATGAGCACACCCACCTACTGCGAGCATCGGTCCAGCAGCAAATGCGGCTTGCAACGTCCATGGAAGCACTGTGTGTGGCTCTGGAGTGGGCAGAGGAGCGTCACAGCAGGGACACCGAACGGATCCTGGCACGGATGGACCATTTGTGGGAGGATGTGACCGCTGCCATTGACAGGCATGCACAGGCGTTCATTGCTGTCACGGCCACAATGAGCACACAGTCAGGTGCCCATGCGTCACGGACACCACACAGTGCACTCTCCACCCCCCGTTCCCGGCATCATGCGACTCCCACCCTGTCAACGCCAGTTTCAGCTGTGGGCATCCCGAGCACTCCTGGTGCAGGTATGTTTGGTGTGCTGCAGACCCCTGCACGGGCACGGTCGCGTTCACGCAGTGGAACCCCTGGGGGACCATTGGTGCCACCCCATGAGGCCAGTGGTCAGCCTGCCAGTGCTGGCGGGTCTCGGCGGGGCCGCCCACGCATCCATGGTGGCCGTGGCACTGTGTCGCGAGACTGACCTGTCTCCCAGTGCAGCTACTGTCTGTTGCTGCCCTGTGTGCATTGTGTGTTTCAGTGGGCAGTGCACGGGTGGGTACCCAGCCCTGCACGGGGACACACAGTCCACCTGCACACCCTCCCGGCTGCTGTCTGCAGTTATGTGTGCATGATGATGCCTGTATTGCACTGTACACCAAAGTGCAATGGTGCCCAGCATCTGACACACGCACATGGACAGGCAGTGGGCATGGTGGCCTGTGGACATGTGTGTTGCTAGGGTTGGCGTTCTGGGTCAGTGTGCCTCCTGCCCTCTGTGCATGTTTGGTGCATTGTGTGTGTGCGTGTGTGTCCGTCCACGTGGCATGTTAATCCTCACCCATCCCTGGTTGTGTGTGTGCTTCTGTGCCCTGCCACTTCCCTTGACGGCATGCACCCCTGGTGTGTGTCCATGTGTGTTTGTGGGTTGTGCCTTAGCCACTGGTGGGTGCACATGGCCCCATGACTTACCTGGGTTGGCTGAAGTGCTCCTCCGTGATGGTGTCCCGGTGCAGCTGTGCCAGCTGGATCAGTCAGGGGTCCCGTCTGCCAAGGGGGGCTGCACATCACCATCGTCACCGGCGTCTTCATCGTCCCCATCGCTGTCCCCCTCTTTGACCTGTACGGCTATCCCACATTCGTTGGCCATGTTGTGCAGGATGCAACAGGCCAGGAATATCCCACAGGCCTTTGAGGGGCTGTACTGTAGGGCACCGCCAGAGGTGTCCAGGCAACAGAAATGTGCCTTCAGCATACCGAACACCCACTCGATGACACTGCATGTGGTGGTGTGTGCCTCATTGTAGCGTTGCTGCGATGGGGTCGTGGGCCACTGGTAGGGTGTGAGCAGCCAGGGATGGAGTGGGTATCCACTGTCACCTGTGTGTAGAGGGTGGAGGTTAGTTTGGTGATCAGCATCGCCCTGCCCCAAGCCATGTAGGCCACTACCCATGGCACATCTGGCCATGCCCCCCCAAGCCCTAGATTTGTCCATTTGGTTTGCATACTCACCCACTAGGTGTACAGTGGGGATGTCCCCACTCTCAAATCTGTGGCACAGTGCCGACTGGTGCCAGATGAATGAATCGTGTGCTCCCCCAGGGTGCGTGGCACAGACATTGATGATGCACCCCCTGGCATCACACACCACCTGGCAGTTGATGCTGGAATAGCCCTTGTGATTCATGTATGCGGCCCCCTCATGGCCAGGTGGTGTGCGTATGGCCACATAGGTGCAGTCTATTGCCCCCTAGCATGCCAGGCATACATGCTACCCTGTGGAACTCCTGTATGTTTGCTGTGCGCTCCGCTGCTGTGCTGGGGAAATGGATGTACTCCTCAGCATATGGCAGCAGTGCGCTGAGGAATTGGGTGAGGTGGCATGACGTGGCTGACTGGGTTATGCCTGTGGTGTCCCCAGTTGGTCTCTGGAAGTTACCCGTGGTGATCAAGCACATGCAGACTGTTACCTTGGTCTCCACTGACAGGGCATGGCTCCATCGTGTGGGTGCCTGCATCACATCACTGCACAGCTCACAGAGCTGCCTCAGTATTGCCCTGTTCAGGTGGTACCGGCCCACAATCTCAGTATCTGTGTACAGCTCAAAGCTGGTGCGAGCTTGGTACTGCCTGTTGGGGCATACCGCCCGACAGGCCCTTCCGGCCACGTCCCCTGCTGCCTGCCTTCTCACCCCCCTCATCACGGCCTCCATGTGGAGTGGCACTGGCCATATCCTGGCTGCGTTCACCCCCGGCAGCTGTTACTATTCCCCCGCTGTCCTGACTCACTACCTCCCCTGCACCGGGTACACCTGCCTGTGCTGGCTCTGAGCTGTGTGGCTCCCACACCTTCCCTGTGCCTGTCTGTTGCTGTGGCCTTTCCTAGCCTGCCCTGTTCCTGCCACTTGCCCTGTCTGTGCCTCTGCCTCTGACACATGTGGCTTCCCTATAAGCGTTCTTGAGCCTCTTCCTTGCTCCTTTATTTTGGCTCATTTCTGCTCACAGCTAACTTCCGCTTGCTCCACTGTCCGCGTTACACGTAAGTCTTTGAATATCACACTGTGCCATTTATGCATGGTTCCTCCTCCTTCAGTTCGCATGCCTTCATTATCATTGTGCTGTTGCTCAGCATGATTTGGGGCACAACTGCCTCCTGCTGAATATCCAGAACATGAATTGACTCTGCTATAGCAACTTATTGCGCATGGCTCAACTCTTTGAATATCTGGCCCCTTGTATTCAGTAGGGAGATTGGGCAGTATGATGCACAGTTCAGCGGGTCTTTATCCTTCTTCAGAAAAACTTGAATTATTGCTTGTTTGAAGGTATCTGGTATTTTTTTGTAAAGTATTGAAAGAATTAAATAATTGTTCTAGTGGTGTTAATAAGATGTCCTTATATTTCTTATAGAATTCATTTCCTAGGCCATCTAGTAGGGGTGATTTACTTGTCACCAGATCTTGTATAGCTTCATCTATTTCCTGGGCAGTAATAGGTTCATCCAATATTTCGCTTATTTGACTAGGAATTGTAGGAATCTGAAGAGAGTCCAGAAAAGTATCTATCTGCTGTGATCCACCTATACATTCTGAAGAGTATAATTTCTTACAGAAATCCATAAAGCACTCATTTATTTCCATAGATTTATTAACTATGCTGCCCTGGGCATTCTTTACATTAATTATGGTATTTTTGGTTTGTGTTTGTTTTTTTTAGTCTGCCATGCTAGCAGCTTTAGAGGTTTATCTGTTGAAAAGCAATAGTTAGCTGTTGTATTCACAATTTGCTTTTCAGTTCTTTCTATTATCAAATGATTATATTGATCCTTTTTGTAATAGATTTTTTATATACTTCAGGATCAAACGAAGAGTTATGTATTTGTGATAAATTCTTAATTTCTTTCTCTATTTATTTGTATTTCTCTTGATTTTGTTTCATGAGTAGCTATATTAATTAGTACATCTCCTATATATAGCTTGAATGCTTCCCAAATATTAATAACGGGGATGTCTTGATTATTATTAAACCTGAAATACTCCGTGCAAGCAGCACAATTTTTTTCTCTATCTTAGGTTTTAATAATAATGTAGAATCCATTTTCCACATTTCTTGTGAGGATTTCACTTCTGTGATATTCAGTGTTATAATGCAGGGGGAATGATCCAATATAAGAATGCCTGGGTATTCTATGTCCTGTAAAACAAAGAATATGGAGTTAGATAGTAAAAAGAAATCAATTCTTGAACAACTCTAGAGTATAGTGGAAAAGAAAAAATACTCACCTTAGTAACTGTGTTTCTTCTAATGGAGTCTTGCTGTATTCTGACAATTGCAGTTAGCTCCAGTCCTTGAACTGCTCCAGAGAGTGAAGGGTTAAAATTCTATGCCAGGCATAGAACACTAGGCTCAAGCTAGGTCGAAAACTCTGTCTGTGACACTTTGAAACCAAACCGTCAGATTCTTATGAGCTAAAACTCACTGACTATATAATGTGGAAAATGTAAACTTCCTACTAGCCAACTGGCAACAAGACTTTAGATTCCCAAAAGACTCAAGTCAGGAAACCCAAAGACCAAAAACCAAGCAATAAGAACTAAAAACCCTTAACTAAACATACACAAAGCACCCAACACAACAGGAGTGGGCTAAAGACACCCCTGGGGTGCAACACTGTACCTGCCCACCCACTTCCCAAAACAGGTTCTGAGAGGGGAGGCAGGGAGGGAGGTCAGAATACAGCAAGACTCCATTAGAAGAAACACAATTACTAAGGTGAGTAATTTTTTCTTCAAACAATATGAAGTCTTGCTGTATTTTGACAGTTGCAGACTACTAAGCAGTACATCCAAAGAGGAGGGACAGAACCTACTTTGGGAATAGGATCTGAAGCACTTCTGTGCCAAACCTAGCATTACTCCTTGCCTGGATATCCAGAGAGTAATGCTTGGTGAAGGTATGAACTGTTTTCCAGGTGGCTACTTGGCAAATTTCTAACAAAAGAATATACCTGGCTGCAGCCAGAGAAGTAGTTATACCTCTAGTGGAATGAGCCCTCAGGCCTGAGGGTGCAGTTTTTCCCAGTTTTTCATAGCAGAATTGGATACAGGACACAATCCACCTGGCAATGGTTCTCTTGGTGACAGGTTTTCCCTTACCTACTTCCCCATAAGTGAGGAACAACTGGAAGGAGTCAAACCTGTGACCTTTTGTACATTCTATGTAGTAACTAAGGGCCCTTTTAACATCTAAACTGTGTAGCCTCCATTCCCCTGAGGAGGTGTGATCAGTGAAGAACACAGGAAGAGACATAGATTGGTTTAAGTGGAAATCAGAAACCACTTTAGGTAAGAACCTTCTATTAGTTCTAAGGACCACCTTATCTCTATGGAATGAAATGAAGTCAGGTTCCACTGACAGGGCTTGCAATTCACTGATATGCCTGGCAGAAGTAACAGCAATCAAAAACACAGTTTTCCAAGTCAAGTACTTGAGTTCTGCTAAGGACATAGACTCAAAGGGGGGTTGCATAAGCTGAGCAATGCAAATATTCAAATCCCAGGCAGGAGCAGGATCCCTAAAAGGGGGATTGGTATGAAGCAATCCTTTGAAAATTTTACAGAATACAGGGTGAGATGACAGAGAGGAAGACTTCCCCACTGACAGGAAAGCAGAAATAGCTGACAAATGAACTTTGAGAGTAGTAGGCTTGAGGCCTAGGCCATTAAGGTGAACCATATAATCCAGAACTGTAGACAACCCAGCGGTGTCTGGGGATATATGCTTCTTGGAATATCAAATACTAAACCTTTTCCATTTGGAGTTGTAAGTTTTTCTGGTGGCAGGCTTTCAAGAAGCTTTGAGAATATCCAGAACCCAGTTGAGACAAATGTAAATCTGCATACTCTAACTCTTCAAGAGCCATGCCTTGAGATTGAGTGACCGAAGACGGGTACCAAATCCTCCCGAGAGGAGGTTAGCAGATTGTGATTCCTGGGAAGAGACAGGGGAAGATAGACTGCTAAGGACAGCAACAGGGGGTACCAAGGCTACCTGGCCCAGTCTGGAGCAATCAGAATCACTTTGCATGGTTGTGACCTTACCATGACTAGAACCTTGAACAGTACAGGAAAAAGAGGGAAGGCATAAAGAAATTTCCCTTCCCAGTTCAAAATCAGAGCACCCAGAGGGACTGAGCCCAAGACTGGAGGTTTGCAACAAAACAGAGGAAGTTGGTGATTGTCTGGGGCTGCAAAAAGATCTATATCCAGAGTGCCCCACCTTGAGAAAATCACTTTCAACACCAAAGGATCCAGAGACCATTCGTGATGTCCCTGGAAAATCCTGCTCAATACATCTGCTATCACATTGTCTTTTCCTGGGAGGTGGACTGCTACTACAGAGGTCTGCAGGAAATAAGCCAGGGACCATATTTTCATGGCCTCCATGCACAAGGCTGTGGACCGAGTGCCTCCCTGCTTGTTGATGTACCACATGGTGGTGGTGTTGTCCATCCTGCCCTGAACCACCTTGTTCTGGACTGCCTGAGAGAAAGCTTGTAGGGCAAGAAGTACTGCCCTGAGCTCCAGGAGGTTGATATGGAGAAGGGATTCCTAAGGGGACCAAAGTCCCAGGGCCGTGAGAGCCCCCAGATGGGGTCCCTACCCCAAAAAGGAAGCATCTGTGGTAAGAACCACAGAGTGAGTCTGAGTGACAAATGAAACACCTTGCCTCAGATTGTCCAGGTCCTGCCACCACTGAAGGGCCTGAATTAAGGTCTGAGTAACAGGAACTAGCTTGGTAAGAGGATCTTTCCTTTGAGACCAAAAGTTCTCAGATGGAACTGAATGTCCCTCATCTGAAACCTGGCCCCTTGGACCACTGCCATGGAAGCTGCCATGTGGCCCAGAAGCTGAAGAAAATGCCTTGCTGGTTGAGAAACCAGAGGGAGAAAGGAAGAGGCCAGCTGAGCGATGGTTTTTGCCCTTTCCAAAGGAAGGAAGGAAAGCTCTTGCCTTGAGCGTGTCCAGCTCTGCCCCTATAAAAGTGAGGAGCTGTACTGGCTCAAGAACTGACTTGGGAAGATTGAGAAGGAACCCCAGGGAAGTGAGAACTTGCTGGGTGACCTGCAGATCTGACTTGGCTTGGTCTGGAGACTGGCCCGCAAGGAGCCAGTCATCCAGGTATGGAAAAATAGAAATCCTTTTCCTTCTTAAAAAGGCCACCACTACTGCTAGGCACTTTATAAACACCCTTGGAGCTGAAGTTAGGCCAAATGGCATTGCTCTAAACTAAGGCAATTCGAACCTGAGGTATTTTCTGTGGGAGCACTTGATGGGAATGTGAAAATAGGCATCCTTGAGGTCCAAGGCTAGCCAGTCTCCTGGCCTCAGAGAGAGAAGAATTGTTCCCAGAGTCACCATTCTGAATTTTGGCTTTAGCAGGTGCTTGTTTAGATATCTCAAATCTAGGATGGGTCACCACTCCCCTGTCTTTTTGGGGGTAAGGAAGTACCTGGAGTACAGACCTTTGCCCCGTATAGGGTAGGAACTCTCTCTGGCTCTTAAGGCCAGTGGAAAGGAAACCTCTGCCTCTAGAGAAAAGGTGGAAAGGCTCTGGGCCTCAGTTTCAGAATGTTTTTGAAACTGAGAACCAGACCCTGGCTTACAACATCCAGGACCCACTTGTCTGAGGTAACAGACATCCAGTCTTGGACAAAGTAAACCAGCCTGCCTCCTGGGGGATTCAACCCGGGCTGGCACATCAGGGTGTCTGCTTGGCAGGAGCCTTAGGCTGAGGGGTGGATACAGCCCTGCTCATCTCCCCTCTGCTTCTCCCTCTGAAGAACCGCCTCTGAGAAAAGGAAGAAAAGGCTTGCGCTTGGTAGAAAGGCCTATGAAAAGGTCTGCCCCTTGCTTGCTGCCTTTGAGGAGTTGCCTGCCTCTCCTTGGCCTAGGCACTCCTGTAAGTGGTCCTGTACTTGTCCATTTTCTTCATGTAATTCTGTCTGCTCTCCAAACAGTGAATTACCCACCACAGGGAAATCCATGGCCTTAGCCTGGGTATCCTGCAAAAGGCTAGTACATCTGAACCAAGCCTTCCTCTGAAGAGCCACAGATGTAGCCATAGTTCTTGATGACACATCATTGGAGTCCACAGCAGCATGAAATTGCACCTTTGATGCCTCAATCCCATCAGCAGCCACCCCCTCCAGCTCCTAGGCTAGCTGGCGGGATGCCTGTTTAGCCAGTGCCAGTACAGTGTCCCACCTGGACTTCTGGTACATGGCTGTATAGGCCATATAGTTAGCCTGCCTGAGTCCCAAAGATGATGCCATGTACTGCTTCTTTTCCATGGCATCTATCTTCCTGGAATCTTTTTCTGGGGGGTGTGAAGCCAAGGGGATGTTTGCCTTGTCACAGGCAGCAGCCTGCACTACCCCAACATGGCTGCATTGCTGATAAAGAAACTCCATATCTGAGCCTGACAAGGTGTACCTCTTGTCCATTCTCTTGTCAACAGGAGGTACAGAGTTAGGAGACCTAAGAATTTTTTGTGTCTGTTTCCCAAAGGACTTATGGAGGTGAATAGACTGTCTCTTAGACTCTGGGATGTCCATCATCTCTACAAAGTCAGGCTCCTCTTGATCCTCCACAACCTCTTCAATAGGAAGCTGGAGGGTTTGAGACACTGTTCTGTAAAACAGAAAGTGGGGAGGGGACTCAGAAAGCCTAGGAGGGGAAACACCAGAAGGTCTGTCTGGGGAGATGTCCAGTTGCACAGGCACATCCAGACTTTCACCGTCATAATCATCTTCAAAATCCACCTCCTCATCAAACTCCAGTTCGTAAAAATCTTCAGGGGAATAATTCTGAACTGGCGGAACCGACCGAACCGAACCCCTACCAGAAGGTGCTGGATCGGTCGGAACCGGACAAAGTGATTTCACAATCCGAATCACTCTGGCTATCTCTTTGGCAGTCAGAACATGAAGTTCTGGATCAGAATTGGCTGATTTATCCTTGTGTTTTCTCTTTGTAGGAACCAATCCTTCAGGATCAGCTCTCTTCTTGCCCGAAGAAGTATTGCCCTGGTCAGAGGGCACTCCTTCTGGTTCGGTAGGGACCGAACTTGGCTGGCCTTCTGGGTCAGCGGAGTTCCAAGCCTCCTTATCCCTAAGTCTACCTAACCTTTTTTCCAGGGTAGACTTAGGGAAATTCTTGCAAATTTGGCAGTCTGAATCGAGGTGGTCAAACCCGACAGTAAACACAGGTGGTGTGGGGATCGGCTTTAGCAAAGACCTCCCCACACACACTGCAGTGTTGAAAGCCAGGCAAGACTCCCCTATCGGTTTCTCATCATGTTACGGGTATTGGAAAAAAAAACATTCAAATCATGTTTTTTTTTTTAAACCGATACGGACTGGTAACCACACACTAACTTTTCAGAAAGATTTTGACTGATGGATCAGTTCAGCCGAACCGATCAGACAAATTTACAATTTCCACATGATAACTGTCCACAATACTATCCTACGTACTTACGGTACCACAGACAGAGTCTCGAACCGGCAAATGGAACAAACAGTGGACTAAAACCGACACTTTAACTGCGTTTGAACTGAGCAGAAGGAGAAAATCTCCAGAGCGACTGTTCAGTGAGATGGAGTAAAGAATCTGACGGTTTGGTTTCAAAGTGTCACAGACAGAGTTTTCAACCGAGTTTGAGCCTAAAGTTCTATGCCTGGCATAGAATTTTAACCCGTCACTCTCCGGGGCAGTTCAAGTGCTGGAGCTAACTTCAGTTGTTAGAATACAGCAAGACTTCATGTTATTTGAACAATGAATATATCTTCTTACTCCCATATTTCTGTCGCTGGGGTCAACCAATCCTAAATCTGCCACAAAGCCATGTATAACAGTTCGAGAAGACTGATGTAATCTATCTAGCCCAGAGGTTTTGTCTACATGTTGTAAAACTGAGTTGAATCACCCCCTATAATATAGGGTGCATCAAAGGTAAATAAAGTCAAAACAAAATCTGAAAAAAAATTTAGATTATTATTATTAGGAGCATATAATACAGTACTAGTAAAATTTATGATTATAAAGTTGCAACTGTAATATTATGAAATGTCCCTGAGTATCTATATAATGTATAAATATTTGGGGTGTTGACTTTTTCCTGTGATATGCTAATAGTACACCTCGTGAATTACTCATGTATTCTGAAAAGCAAGTTCTTTCACACCTGTTTTAAAACCACTGAATGTCTTTTTTGGTTAAATGTGTTTCCTGTAGCATGATTAGATTAACATTTTTCCTTTCCAAGTAACTTATCACTTTTATGACCTTAGTTCGATTTTGCAAACCTTTTACATTCCAGGTAGCAATTTTAAAGTGTTCTATCAATATGTAGAAAGTCTATCTATTGTTTGAGTTCCTGGATCCCCATATCCAGTAAGTTTTAGTTTTTGTAAGATCACAGATTTACATAGTTTTAAGATTTCTATAGCAGTGTGGATACTGTGTAGTAATACCCTAGAAATACTCCCTCTGCCAAAAAATTTTAAACTCTATCTGCCCCTCCCCTTCCCTCATACCCAGATGAGATGATACTAATATAATCTCCGTACACCATTAACACTATCTGAACTTGGATCAGTGATACTCTTCTTCTGAAAAAGATCAGAGATAGATTATAGGGAAGTTGTGCTATCTTAGTATAATGTTATGTATTTAACTCCTATCTATTCCTTACTATGTCTATACTTGTACAGATGAGCTTATAGAAAACCTTACATATTAATCCTTATATATAAGACTACTAATTATTTGCACTTGATATCTTGTACTGTATATTGTTTCCTGCTAATGTACTGTCATTGCTGTAGTTATGTATACCTGTACTGTACCTGATCTATAGTCTGTGCTGTAATGATTTCTTGTTTGCCTGACTTATCCCTGTATTTACTGTTATGTACCCGCCCTCTGTTGTAATCTCCCGGGTCGCACCTAAAAATAAGCAGCTATGCTGTCTAGTGTGCCTACCCGGTCAACAAAAACTAAATAAATTTGTATGTCAGAGCCTAAATGCATACTCTGTATACTGTATATATTTTTCTTTAGTCTTACTGTATCAAGCATTTGTCTGACTGTACATGAGTGCTGTAGTGATGCCTGTGCACTCTTTTACTCTGTATCTTCCATGCTTATGTTTTGTTCTATGTACAGTTGTTTTAGTGAATTGTTCCCAGGTCCACCTTGGAAATGTGTATACTCAGTGGTGTTTCACCTGGTTAAATAAAGAATTGATTGATTGACTGATTGAAAAATTAAATCAATAAATAAATATCTAAAAAAGCTCATGTGGTATGTATTTAAACATTCTTTATGTGCTATGTATTTAAACATTCTTTACTTTCTCCCTTTCTTCCCTTCCTTTCTGCCTTTTGCATCCCATTTTTCTTTTTTCCCTCCTTTCTTCTTTTCTCCCCCTCCCTTGTTCCCTCTTTCCTTTCTTTCCCTCTGCCATCCTCCACTCGCTTTTCCTTTTTCCCTTTATTTAGTTCTTCTTAATTTTTTGTATATGTTTTTAACAACCTTCCTTACTTTAAATCTAATTCTCATTTTCATATGTTTCTTCATCTTTTAAGAAGGAGCATTGAGATTCACTGCATTAGGCCCTGGGGGGTTGGGGGCTGCTTTGTCAGTGATACCGGTGTTTTTCTGTGCTTCAGGGTCCTGATTGCTTTGATATGCCATTTTACATGACTCTGTTGCATCTTCTGGGTAATCAAAAGTTTGTAAATGTCCTTTTATTACAAAATGAATCTTGGCTGGGTACAACATAGAGAAGAAGTGTATGCCCTTCCTTATACAATATTTGTTTTAGCGGGTTGAAAAGCCTTCATTTTTTTCCATTGTCTCTGTGGACAAATCAGGATTTGCATTAAAATGTCAGTTTTCAAAATTGAGGCCTTTAGAAGTGTAGGCCTTCTTGGACCACTACTATACTCAATCTCTATGAATCCACTGCTACTGGAAACCACTTCTAACGATAGAGGCATGTATGCTGATGACCGTGTGCTTTTCTGTAGTGACAGATTCACTGACAAGCTGTCTCAGACGCTAACTAGGGAGTTTACCTCCACTGAAAAATGGTTCACGCAGCACAGACTGGTAGTTAATACAAAAAAAAACTAAAGCCACGCTGTTTGGCTCAAGCCAAAGGCTGGGGAGGTGCTCAGATGCCTCCATGCTCTCTATGAACATTCAAACTCTGGACGGATCCCCTCTGGAACAGGTGGATAATATAAAATACCTAGGGGTTCCCCTGGACCCCTCACTCACCTTTGCCTCTCATGTGGGACAAGCTGTTAAAAGGGTGAATCAGAGACTGGGTGCTTGCTACTGTGTGATGCTCCTACTATCGCCTGAGGCTAGACTGGCAATACGACAGTACACCCTAATCCTGATCTTAGAGTACTGCTCACCTATCCTACACCCCGTCTCAGCCAAGCTTCTGACTAGACTGACCACTGCCTACAATAACATATGCAGGTTTGTCTCCTTGGCTCCCTGTAACACACACACACCACTGCACTCTATACAAATTCATAGGATGGCTGCCCCCACAAGCTCGCACTGACCTCTTTTATGGGACCTTCATCTGTAAGGGACTCTGCAACAGGGCAGGGTCACCACTCTTGGGCATGCTTACCATAAAACAGGTCTCCAGACAGCTCAGGTTCTCCTCAAGCCTTGCCCTTGAATGCCCCAAAATAATTACAGCCATGGGGCAGACAGCATTTTTCAGCAATGCACCTAGGTTCTTGAACTCTCTACCAACTGAGCTCCAGTCCCTAAACTCCCCTCCCACCTTAAAACTGCACTTCTGGAACACCCTAATGGCTAACGCAGACTGCAACTGCTAGCCCGTCCAAATCCACTCAATATCAATTAAGCACTAGAATGTCTTTTGACAGCTCCCTATGAGAAGGGGGATTAAGATACACCTCTCTGGTTAAAGTCACTGCTGATGCAGTAAGTCTGCAGACCAACTGTCTAAGGTAATAAGTATTGCATAGCCTGGAACTGTCTGATGGGGTTGGGGTGCTCTAATTTTTCCTTTATCCCTCTGCAGGGGTTAAACGTTAAAGGTTTGATGGTTGCTACTTATCCGTGCTGTCTATGTCTGTACAGTGTAGCATCGTAATTTCTATTGTATTCTATTGTGTTGTGTTGTACCACTGCTTACATCTGTTGTTTCTGTACTTTGCATTAGCCATCTTGATGGCCTGGGTTGTGCCCGAAAAAGGTCCACTGGACCAATGTACTTACCCAGTCAACAAACACATAAATAAATAAATAAATAAATAAAATATAGCTTCTCTCTCCTGAAATTTAAGAGTTTTCACAAATACTATGCATAGATATTCTGAGTTCACTGCAAATCTTGATCCTGCTCGGTGGGCTCATTCCAGTGTCATTTTTTTCTTGTGGATACTTTCTATATAGAGCCATAGCGAGCAATTTCTGGAAGTATGGCACAAGATTCCCAGTACCCTCCACCCCCTCTGGGATTTTGCAGTCTGACATTGGCTCTCCTTGCTCTATCCTCCTATTCAGTAATTTTAGCATGGAGCACTTGCATCTGCCTTTCCAGTTGCAGTATCTTTTGGGGTGCTTTTCAAGTAGAATCTTCCACTTGAGATACTATAGTTTCTAGTTCCTCTGTTCTGCTAGTGAGGTTTTGCAGCTTCACGTTCATTTCTGAGACAGCCCCTGTTACGTTGCTAAGAGCTCCTTTTATATCCCCCAATGCATTAATACATTAAGCATTTCCATTTTAAGGTTTGTAACTGCTGCAAGTACTTCTTCCTTTAAATAATCAGTAGTTCTCATGGCTTCAGTAGAAGTATTACAGATATTTTTAGGTTAGCCCTGGGTCAAAGATACTTCTATTACTACAGCATGCATTATAATATTGGTTTGAGGATTAAAAGTTGCTGATTTTACACTTACATTGCCCCTTGCTGGTCAGAATCCCAGCTTTGTGTATTGGACTGTATGGATGGGCTCTGAGGCTGGGTCTCCCCTCTCCTGATTTACTTGCTCAGCGTTTGTGTCAGTACTTTCCCTATTTTCCTTTTTGTTTTCTTGCTCCAAGTTAGTGAGTGAGTTTTTATTTCTTGGAGTCAGGACCTCGCCCCTTTCATTTCCATTCATCTGCATAGCATGAGATTCTCCTGTTTTCTCCCCACTTTCTTGTGCTTTACTCGTTGCCCCTTTTTATGTTAAAAAAGTAAAAATGTGTTGGAGGGCCGGCTGGTGGACAAGGATCGAGCGTCAGATGGACTGCTCTCCTTTTCCGGGGGTGTGTGTGTGTGATGTGTCACCAGTGCTTGGGGGACCCCTGGTGGAGGCCGGGGGCACCACAGCCACCGGCACCAATGAGGATCCGAAGGGGTAGGATGGACACTGGCGTCATTGAATGTTCCTGCCCCTTGCTTACAGGGGGAAAAAGAAGTCTGCCCGCTGCCTTGATGAAGCCCGCCCCCAGCTGCAATCAGATCCCCAGGCCGAATCCCACCCTATCCTGTAGTTCAAGCACCCTTCAGAGGAGCTGGGTGCCATGACCCCACACTGGGGGGGGGGGCAAGCCGGGGGGGTACCGGGAGAGTGGCTAATGTGGGGAAGCTGCAGCCGAGGGGTCCATGACCGGGTGGATGGTCCCAGCAGTAGGTGAGCACCAAAAATTGTAAATAAAAAAATAAAAGTAAAAATGTTACCTTGCGTTGTCTTCTCTCTTGGAGGGCTTTCCAGGGGGGAACAAGAGTCCGTGGAGCTTCTCCCAGCATTCGGAGGTCTGGTAAGCTTGTGGAGTTATGTTTAGTGGAAGAGCAAGTTGCCTGAGTTTTCTTTTTCCCTTCACTGCATGTGTCCATTAATTCTCTGGCTCGCTGCACAGTTTTCGACTTAGCATTTGTGTACAGAACAGAGAGGGGGGATATTTATCGTTCTACCATTTAGCCAGTATATTTAAACTAACCCTGCCTCTACATTCTACTACGCATCTACATATAGCATGGAGAGAAGGTAGGAAATAACAAAAAACGAAGTGGGAGAAAAACGATTACCTTATTTCTTGCTTGAAGAGTCCACTTTAATCAGTAGCATCCGGCATTCCTTCACAAGGCCATCTCAGGAGCTTCTGTGTCAAAGCGTGTGATGTCAGAGCTTCCTCACAGGTGCCAGGAGTAGACTTTCTTACCAAAATAGTCTATCTGCCTAGAGTCCTTATCGGGAGGCTGAGTGCTAAGGTGCTGGGGTTGCTTAGAACGGTCATGTGCCATGTTAATAACAACTGAGTCAGCCTCTGGGTGCTCCCTATAAAAGGGTTCATTCCTTGAGGCATTATACAGGTGATCTGCCCTCTTAGACATCGCTGGTGTAGTGGAGGGGTGTTTCCAAACAGCCCTGTGAACATCCTTGAAGAAGTTGATTGGAGAGGAATGACTAAAGGCAAGAATTCCTTCTTATAGAGGAAAATGGTTAGCCAACATCGCTCAGGATCCACTTCCTCAGTGTCCTAACCCATGAGAGCCTGAATGTGCCTCATCACATCCATGAAACTTAGGTCATCTGGAGGAGACCGAGGGGTGTCCTTGGGCTCCTCTGGTTCTCAGGGTAGGTCAGAGTGTCCAGAGTCACCGAATGAAGAGGAACATCCCCCTAATTCACCAGAATCTGGAAAGGGTGAGCGGTGAGGCCTATGTTAGTGGGTCCCTGAATGACCGGTGCGAGATCCATTTGGTTGTGGAGTAGGCTCACTAGGAGGTGGCATCAGGGCCTTCCTGGGGGGGAATCTGCTCCTTAGTTGGATTGGGAGGAGGGTCCCTCAGAGTAGGAGTTGAAGACTCCTTTGGAGCCTTCTTATCCTTAAAGTATGCCTGCCAGGCTGCAAAAAGGGTATTAAGGTCTGTGGGTGGGTTCTGACACATGTCTGGGGGAACCGGTGTTTGTGGGGTAGGCTGGGAGGGCCCTGGTATCAGTTTTTTAGGCTGCGGTAACCCTTAGCTTCAGATCCACTGGCATTGGACTAACTGGCATTGGTCCCTGTGGTAAGGAATCATCCGGCACCAGTCTGACTGGAGTCAAGAGACTGGGTGTCAACTGTGCGACCGCAGGTCCAACCAGTGACTGTGGAAGATTAGAGGACAGTGGCTGAGGCAATGCCGGGGTCGACGCCGGGGAGGCCAGCATCAACAGGACAGGCGTGGGCTGATGCCGGTCTGGTGTAGCAGCCAGCCTAGAGGGAGAAGCCTGTCCTGGGCAGCTGACTCCCAAGCTTGGCAGAGGTGTCACTCTTGCAGGGGAGGCAATTGCATGCCCCTGGTGTCGCATTGAGGTGTCGGTCCTTGATGTCAGAACCAACTTCTCAGATGCCTTGGAGGGTGATGGCAAAGACCCGCCACCCAAAGAGGACCCAGCCATTCCACCTAGCTGAGGACCCACCTGTTGAATGGGCCTGAGCTTCAGGGACTGAGAGGCTGGGGATGAAGTCCTGAACCCCAAAGAACCACCACCCAAGACAGTCAGAAGAGCGAGTGGTTTGACCACTGAGAGCTCGGAGGGAGAGAGGGCTGCCAGAGTAGAAGGGGCCGACCTCCCATGGGAGGAAGACCCATGATCGGAGCCCGACTTGCACCGGGAGCTGGAGTGGGAAGCTGGCTGGCATTTGTCCCTGTGCTTCTCCCAGTGTTTGTGCTTTCCCGAAGACTTCTTCTCCATGGCTGAAAAAGTGGATGCCCCAAAGGCGAGGGAAGAGGAGGTACTTTGGAGCTCCTTCTCCATCGCTGATTTTGCTGCAGTGGGAAGGCTTCCAGAATTTTCTGGCAGTGAAGCAGGGTGCACTGGTTACAATCCTGGCAGTGTTGGCAGGCCTCAGTGTCATGGTCCAGGCCTAGGCAAAGCAGACAGAATGAATGGCCGTCCTTGTGAAGAAGTTGCTTTCCATAAGCACACTTCATTCACCGCCGCTCTACTGATGAGGATGAAAAAGACATGCACAGATCTCTGGAAATATAAAGAAAAACCTGAAAAAAATAAAGTATGGGCAATGCGAAGAAAATGGTGATCGACTAAAGCACAAGGCATTTGTGAAGATCCGACTTGCGCAGGTTGATGGCGAGAAAAAAACTGTGGTTGTGCTGGGGGACTGCCCCTTTTATGCCATAGGCAGACGTTGGGGGTGGGCTGACATCGGGGGGGGCAGTCCCCCACTGTATACTGCTACCTAGAAGTTTTCTGTGGGGTCCTGGCACCTGCTGGCTTCAGTCCATATTGTGTAACCTGCTACAAGAGCCCCCTTGAAGTGAGATCTACCCATACAGTAGCTCAATTACTCTTATGCTGAGCACATAAAGGTAGAGGCCCTTAATTTTTCAAATTTTCTACTTTTTTTCTCCATAATAATTTTTATTAAAACATAAATATCCAGTAACATTGTCCAGTTCAGTCAAATATATACAATACCTTTCTTAACCATATCTTATTCCTTTAACTCTAATACTTAATAGTAAACATTAATAAATAACTATCTTCTAATAATAAATATAGTATCTAAACCATCTTTTTGTCCTTTCTTTTTTCCCTTTTTCACACTTCATATATTAATCATTGTATTTCTGTCTGTTATCGATATACCAAAAGTAAAGTTATAAGACTACTAAGACCAAGAAAACACAGAAAAGAAATAGACAGGAAAGAAGAAGAAGTGAAGCATCTGCCATACTAAATAATAAAAATCATCAAACTCAACCACAGGTTAAATGAGTGAAGGGTCTTTTATTAATTTAATATGTTGTTCTATTACAGCAAATCTACTTCAAAATTTGTGAGCTAAACCGTTTAGAGCTAGTGCTATTTTCTCTGTTCTAAGGTTCTCTGTAAGCTGGGATAAACACTTCCTATACGATGGGACTGTTCCTCCACCCAATATTTTAAGAGAGAGTTTCTAACTGAGCCTCCAATTAATAAAATAGAGTATCTTTGTTCCTAGACCAAACTTCTCCCTTCTCAAAATGTCCTAAAATGCAAGTTTCTAAATTTAACTTGCCCTCTAAATTAGGGATATTTTCAAAATATGTTATTGTTTTTCTCCATATGTTCTGTACTTCAGAGCAAGTCCAAAACATATGAATCAAAGTTCCTTTCTCTTTCTTACATTTGTGACAAATGAAATCATTTCTCAACCCCATTTTATGCATGTGTACTGGTGTAAAGTAAAGATTATGTAGAGTCTTGAAGTGCATAATTCTTAGATTTGAATTTTTTAAACACCTTACCTGCAAGGTTCCAGATATTGGTCCAATCCCATTCTTTCCCCACACTGTTGAGTTCTTGAGACCACCATTGATGCTGGTCTGTCAAAATCCCTCTAGAAATTTCTAGAAGAGAATTATATACACCGATGAGATGGAAGGAGAACAATGCATAGCTGTAACGAAGGACTTCGATTCTTGTGATTATTGTTTATTTAGGTCTATTAGAGTCTGTAGATTCTGGACTAGTTCTTCATAGAATTTCTTACCTATTTCTGATATCTTATATTTTCTGACTAGAGCTTCATATGAAAAACTAGAATTACCACTCAATACGTCCTGTATTTTATTTATTCCCCTTCGAGCCCCATTCATGTCTCACCGATAAACTAGGAATGAGTTGTAAATTAACATTACCCCATAATGGTTGTAATTTAGAGATTGAAAAGTTAAGTTTTAAAATAATCTGAGATGTATCTTAATATTCTGAGGGAGTCAGTCATAATTTTATTAGAAGGAAAAGAGATTCTTTTAGCAAAGAACACTTGAGTTTAAATTGATTCCCCTCTTGGCACATATGTTTTGTTCTATCTGTACCCATTCTGGAATATATTCTACCCTATCTGTATCTAAAAGCCATTTGGAGAGCGAGTTAACCTAGCTGCCAAACAGTAAAGAAAAATATCCAGCAATTTTAAACCATCTCTACTCTTGGTACGAGTAAGTTTATTGTAGGCCAATCTTATCTTTTTATATCCCCATATGAACTTAGAAAATTCCGGATTCATGCTCTCTGACCACTTCTTATTAATGGCACACAGGAGCATAATAATATATAGTATTTTAGGTAAAAGCATCATTTTAACAGTCTCAATCCTTCCCCATGTCCCCAAAGGAAGTTTATTCCATTTTGCTAAGGAAGTTTTCATGGACTCTTTCATAATAGCTAAGTTCTTATACATTGTTTGAGATAAATTTTTATACAATCTGATACCTAGGTAATTAATGTATTCTGTCTCCCATGGCAAACCCAAATTGACAACCAGCCCTTTATCACAATTATTATTAAGAGGCAGAAAATTGGATTTAGAGAAATTTAACTTATAGCCTGATATCTCTCCAAATTCCTGTATTACCTTTAATACTCTAGGAACAGAAATGTCTATACCTGTTAGTGCAACCATAAGATCATCAGCGTAAGCAGAGATGCACAATTCAACTCCGGATACATGAAAGCCAGTGATATCTTTGTCCAAATTAATTTTCCTTAATAAAGGGTCTATTGTCAAATTAAATAGTAAAGAAGATAGTGGGCAGCCTTGTCTAGTACCTTTAGCAACTACATAGTAGGGGGGACACCATTCCATCAGTGACAACTGCAGAAGTCAGATTATTATATAGTATCTTGATGAGCGTAATAAATTTTTCTGGAAAACCATACTTCTGAAGAACAAAGAACATAGAACAAGGCCGCAAAATTCTGTCAAAAGCTTTTTCAGTGTCTATTGCAAGAAGACCACATGAATTATCTAACCTATTCGCGGTCCCAGATATGTGAAAGATCTTCCTTATATTATCAGCTGAGATTCTGCCTTTAATGAAGCCTGTTTGCTGTGCTGAAATTAGAAAGGGAGTAACTAAACCTAACCTACTAGCCAGTATATTAGCTAGAATTTTCATGTCTGTATTGATCAAAGATATAGGCCTGTAATTATTATAATCAACTGGATCTTTTCCTTGTTTTAGAGTTAAAGTTATCAAGCACCTTGTTTGGTCACTAGAAAGTGTACCAGCCTCTAGTGCCTCTGTGTATACCTTTTGAAGTAGAGGGATTAATGCTTTAGCAAAAATATGGTACACAATTTGCTGAAAAACCATCTGGGCCAGGGGTCTTATTTTTCTTAAGACTTAATAGCATTCAGAATCTCCTCAGCTGAAATGTCTGCTTCCAATTCCTTAACCTGAGACTCAGATAATTTCACATCTGATAAGTCTCTAAAGAAACTTAAATAATTCCTATTAATATTGATATTATCAGCTCTATATATGTTTTTATAAAACTCGTAGCATTCCCTGTTAATTTTTTTATAATCAGTACATATTTTCTTATTACCTGTCAGAGAACAAATAGCTATAATGGCCGTTGAACTATCAGTTTGCTTTAATCTAATAGCCAGCAACTTTGATGCATGAGATCCTGTATCTAAGCATGTACGTTTTGCTTTCCTAACAGCGAATTCAGCTTCAAAATTAATCAGATCATTATATTCAATTGTAAGTTTTGTCCATTGTTCCCATAGCTCCTTTGTATCTGTTTGTTCTACTTTTATTTCCAAACTTTTAAGCTTTCCTAGAATCTCTGCCTGTTTTTTTCTCTTTGTTTTTTAAGAAAGGAACATTTGCTTATTAACGTGCCCCTTAAGTAACATTTCAGCGCATCCCATACTAACCCCTTTTTAACTCCTTCTAAATCATTCAACTGCAAAAATTCAGTAATATCCAGCTTGATACTTCTTACCAAATCCATATTGTCCAAAATCCCATTATAAATCCTCCATCTTTTAGTTTTATGAGTATTTTGTAAACCTGAGATGTATAACAATACCAGAGTATGATCTGAGATAACCATAGATTCAGTATTTGAATAATTTACCCTTCCTACCAAAGATTTCTCAATCAGAAAATAATCTATCCTTGAGCCTGAGCCATGATATGTTAACCAAAATGTAAATTCTTTTATGTCCCGATGCAACACTCTCCAGATGTCAATTAACTCATAGGTCGAGATTAAATCAGACAGATCACGGTCTGCCTTAGACTGACTTGCTTTGAATCTGGTTCTGTTGAGATTTGGATCCAGAATAACATTCATGTCTCCCGCAATAATAATATTTGTGAGTAGTATGCTCATTAACCTATCCTGAATGGTGTTAAAAACATCATGGTTAACTGATGTTGGACCATAAATATTAACTAAAGTAAAACCTTCCCCCTTAATGATGTCCTGTATAATCAGAAAATGCCCCTTGATATCCATAATTTGTGTCACTACTTTAAAGTCTACATTCTTATTTACCAAAATCAGGACCCCTGCTTTTTTAGAACTATTTCCTGCCCCAAACACTTGTCCCACCCACTCTCTCCTCATTAAATTATAATGATCCTTCTTTAGATGAGTCTCTTGTAAGAAAGCAAATGATGTATTTAACTTTTTCAGATGTCTAATGACAGAATATCTTTTAATCTTATGATTCAATCTCCTAACATTCCATGTGACCAATGTAAAGGAATTAATTATAGCCATATCCGACAATATACCATTTATGTTGTACACTCCCAGAAATAAACTGTAGAGTTTGCTCTAAAACTCCCTTTCTAGTCCTATAAGGAGTCATCCTGAGTAGCTTAAGTTTGATGCTTAATGTTGCAGAAAAGAAAGAAGTAACAGAGAAGTAGAAAGAGAAGAGAAAAAAATAATAATGAAATTATCAGAAGAAACATGTAAATAGCTGTCTTAAAATGAAACATATCATACATTACTTTAATTAAAATCATATGAGAAAAATGTTCCCCTTCTGTATCAATTTGCTGACCATTACTTAAAACTTCCCCTTCCCTAGACCTTCTCAAACACTGTAGAGCGGAGTTTTATCCTAAGCTCCTTTACCTCCCAATGGCCAAAACCCAACCATAGAGCTCCAAATATATTACTTAAACTGAAATGGAAGAAATATATGAAACACAGTAATAGCCCTTCATCCCTTTTAATTATTAATGCTTTAAACCCTTTAAACAATTGAATTAAGATTTCAACTTATTTATTAAATGGTTCATCTGTTATAAACCCGCACTAAAGTCAACCTACTTAAAGCTCTTAGCTATCTAAATAAACGAAGTCTCCTGTAATAAACATTTCATTGTTAACATGCAGCATAAATAGAAACTGTAACCATGTCAAATAAATATGGAATACAGGACATTTATGTAAATTATTTGCTCTTCTCCCATTTATTATTGAAATCACTTTGGGAGAGTCATATTCATTCAGCACATCGAAAATATTGTACTATGTCATATTCGACCCAGACTGTCAACATAAAAATGATGCTCTTTAGTTTGCAGGTATTCCCAATACCTCTTATACGAAACCCCCTTGTTATGTTTCACTCAACAAGGATTTCTTAGCAAAATATACAGTCATTTATATGTAGAAATGATTCAATGTTTAATCCTACCATTTTCTGTAAAGTTATAGGCCAGTAATCCTCCACGCTCAACACAAGCATACCTCCCTTTTGCCATGTATTACCCAATATTCTCTTTGAACGTAATGTGTACCCACACAGGCACACATGAGAAGTCGCATCTTGTTCGCAACCAGTTCTTTGTAACCTCAGCGCGCGTCTCAGAATTTGCAGAAAAAAATCGTTAATTTAAACAAGAGTGAGTAAACAATCCTGTTTTTTTCCCCCTCCCCAATATGCTTGAAACTGAAAAATTCTAGGCATTTCAGCTCTGAACCTAAAACAGGGAGCTCAAGAAAGAAGACACCCGACATTCAAAACCAGGGCTTAGATTCTGGTCACTAAAGAGAAAACATTACAATACTTATTTACCCATCACCACGTGTACCCGAACCCCCAACACTATTAAATTAAAGGCTTCTTTTCCAATTAATTTTGATTTTAATAAATGACTCCAAAGCTTCTAACTACAAAATGTCCACCACTTTCATGTAATTATTTATATTAGAACTTTCATTTCCGAGGGCCATAAAGTTATCGCCTCTAACATGGGTAACTCAAACAGAATACCCCGATAAAACCTAATCGGCGGACCTGTGACCCTTATATGTGTTTTAATACTTAAAAGCTGTGACCGAGGCATTATCCACTAATATGACTTCGCCATCTCAAGAGACCCCTTTTCCTAGAGGGCGTCCCCCCTGTCACCTATTACTTAACCTTACACTAAGATAGTGCACATTCAGCAATTATTAATACCTCTATTTTTATGACTGTTTTTAGGCTGATAACCACCAGCTGGAGACTTGGGCACACATAGATCCACAGGTATTCAGAAGAAAGAAGTATTTTGTTTCATTGACCTGCCTTCCCCCCCACCTCCACTCCATCACGGAGCTGTATACCAGAATACATATATCACTACATTTAGATAATAGAAAACGTGCTCTATTGTTGGAAGTCAAAATTTCCAAAAAGTGCAGGAAAGTCTCTCTTAAGTCATTGTTTTGCTGCTTCCATTCCATTGTATTCTCTGTTTCCTTCTGATGACCACATTTTAAGTTTAGTAGAGTATAAAAGTCCATATTTAAGACCAGCCTCTCTCAAAAGTTTATTAATGGGAAAAAAAGCATCCCTCCTGCGAATTACTTCTGGAGGAAGGTTGTTAAAGATTTTGATATTGTTTCCCTCAAAAGAGATTGATATTGAATTCTTCAGTGCTCTCTGAACAAAAACCTTTTGCTGAAAATTGAGCAGTCGGAACACCAATGACCGTGGTCTCTCAGTTTTACTGGGTTTAGTCTTTAAAGACCTATGAGCTCTTTCTATGAAAAATCTTGCAGCACCTGGAGGGGGGCCTGTAATTGAGATCAGCATTCTATAATGTATTCAATGGGATCAGAACCCGCCACCCCTTCCTTAAGTCCAAACACCCTTAAATTATTTCTTCTGCTCCTGCTCTCAAGATCCTCTACTTTAGCCAATAAATCAGCTATTTGACAGTTGTTTGTCACTTTAACTGCTCGATCTTTGTTAGCTCTATCCTCTAGACTACTCACACGAGCTTCTACATCCGATATTCTGATTTTTTTGTATTGATACGTCATTTTTAACAGATTTAATATCTTCTGCCATGTTGTTTAAGGTAAAGGTCATGTTACTGATTTCCTGCATAAGCAAATCAAAATGCAGAACAGTCAGAGGCTGGTCTGTATTGTTTTTTTGCCTCTGGTGCTTGAGAGCCTCCTGGAGCACTATCATCCTTCTCCAATTACCTTTTTTTATACTCTTGTTTTCAAAATCTGTTTCTGATCCTTCCAACATAGTTACCAGATTCTCAGCCATAATTTAATATAAGGATTTATTGATAAGCACTAGTTATATTTATGAATATGTGAGAGTCTTATCAGCTGGCCAATTCTGAGGAAAACAGTCAAGTGAGTAAAACTGTTAAAAGACACAGCTCTGTATCATTGGACCCTTCACCTCGAAAAATGTCACCAGTTTACTTTAAGAAAGACAAATTATCAGAGAAAACTTCAAGTAGACTATGGCTGAAATTAGACCTTAGTTACCCAATGTCATCAATCTGCCCAGTGATGATGCTTGTATTATCTATATCCGTCTTTCTTCCGCCTGACTATACCAAACTCACAACTTATTGTGTGTCTACTAAGTACGTAAACCAAATGTTAAAATATTACTTTTTACTTCAGAATCACGCAATTAGAAAGGGTTAACACTAAATCCAGTTGCGTTTAGGCTATCAGGGGGCAGGCCTAGCTGGAGCTCAAGCTCACATGTATGCTTTGCACAACAGCATTCGGACGAATCCACATTTTCTATTTAATGTGCTGGAGGTTAATTAAATTTATATTATTTTCAGTTACTTTTATTCACTTGAATTGGGCAATAACCCTGCACGATTAAGTACAAACTATTAATGTTGAAGCATAAAAGCAAAGCTCCATTACATTACACCAACAGTGAATAAAGTGCAGTGCCAAATCTTGCATACTTCTAGGTGGGAGTGGATCTGCAAGGATCCCTCTGACCTCCTTTGAAAGGAGGCCCACCACTACTCCCTGGTGCCATTTTAGTTCAGGTTGTTGCATTCTTTGAGGGCAGGACTCCTCCTGGGTCTCTCTCTCCTTTGCTGGTTTCTGGAGGCACCCCCATCCTGCCCCTGGAGGGTATGAGGAGAGATAGGGTTCCTACTCCTATGCTGTCCTTGTATTCAAACTCTGTAATCCATGAGTGCCCCAGACCTCTCTGGATCTGGATGTTCTGGAAGCCTATCTGAGCTTGGATCTTCCCACACTTCTGGCTGGAACTCTCAGCTGGCTCCTCCTCTTATAGTGTAATGGGGGAAGGATAGGGCCACAAATATCCATGTCTGGGCTTTATGCTTTTGGCAAAGACAAGAAGCACAGAGCACACAATCCAGACACACTGTCTCCTAGCTGAGGCCCACAAGTCTAAACAGCAACTTTCTGGGTCTGACTTAACCCTTTGTGAGCTCACTAGTAACCTGCCTCAAGCTTGAGATAAAAGAGAGGCTGGCTACAGTTACATGGAAGATGCAGTGACATCATATATTGATATATCTGTGTTTCTGCATATTGACACTGGGCTAATCATTTATTAAGTAAGTAATAAGATCTGACAGGGTGTGGGCTATTAGTGGATACCTGCACGCCCAGTGGTGTGATAAGGCCCAACAATGCAAGCAGAGAGTCTGACAGCCCCTGGAAGAGCAGGTATCCACCAATATCCCACACCCTGAAGGATCTTATTGCACTTAGAAATTGAGTTGGGCAAATATAAGAAAAAAAACACTTTCTAAAAGATGAAGACACAAAAAATACAAAAAAAATATTGCTTAGGAAGTGTCAAACAGTCCCTCCACAGTTCCTTTCTACCCGACAGTCATTTGCCTTTCTACATATACAGTACAAGATTTGTTTGTTTATCAGTGTCAATTGATAACTTTAACCCAAACCCTTCAAGTCTGTCTAACACCTTGAATAGGTGACCCAAAATGTTGTATTAAAGGCTCTGCATGACCAAATGGGAAACTTAGAAAGTGAAAGAACTCTAGATTTGGCCTGAGCACATTTCTACTGGCCTAAAATGGGCATAGACATTGATCAATATATAAAGACTTGCAGCCGATGCCTCTAGCAGAAAGCACAACCGTAGCGAGCAGCCCCCTTGGTCAATATAACAACCAGTGCACCAATGGTGCTAGTATGTATAGATTTCCTGAGCCTAGAGCCAGATTCAAAAAACACTGGTAATGTGCTTGTAGTGACGGATCACTTTACAAGGTACTGTATGCTCAGGTGTACCCAACCAAAGACCAGAGGGCAGCCACAGTAGCAAAAGGACCTTGTGAAATAGTTATTTGTCCACTACGATGCTCCACGGAGGATCCATTCGGATCAAGACTGGGACTTTGACTACAGACTTATCAAAGAGTTATTGTCTGTCTGGGGTGTGAGAAAGTCCAGGACCACTCCCTACCATCCACAATGAGATCTGCAGCCAGAGCGGTTTAATAGAACTTTGCTGGATATGCTTGGCACTCTGCAACCCAGAGATAAACCAAGGTGGAGTCAACAGATAACCTCTCTTGTGCATGTCTATAATTGCACCAAGAATGATGCCACGGGATTTTTGCCTTCTCATCTCATGTTTGGCAGAGAGGCTCACCTTCCAACTGATATCAGTTTTGGAGTTTCCCCGGATGGTGTCCGATCAGACAACTACCTGCAGTATGTAAAAAACCTGAAAGCTCAGCTAAACCATGCATTCCAGTTGGCCAACACTATGGCAGCAAAGAAAAATCTAGCTAACAAGGCATGTCATGACAAGCGAGTGAAGGCCCATGAATTAAAGGCAGGAGACCATGTATTAATGCAAAATTTAGGCTTCCAAGGGAAACATAGAATAGCGGATCAATGGAGTCACATTCCTTACATTGTTGTCAGCAAGTTAAATGACTTACCAGTATACAAAGTACAACCAGAAGGAGATCCTCAAACTATAAAGACCATACATAGGAATCACCTTCTGCCAATTGGGCAAATAGTTTTGGACACAGTGTCCCAATCTGAGGCCCCAACAGGCCCTGTCACCACATCTGCTGCTCATAACAAGCAACTAAATCAGACGTCTGCTGTTCAGCTGACAGATCCTCCAGCTCAACCTACTACAGTAAATGATGTTGATTTTGAAGGTAGTGACAGTGAGTTTGGTGTTGCTTATTACCCTTCTCTCGAATTAAGCCAACTGTTCCAAGGAACCTATCATCCCACCTTTGTTGATGACTCTTAACAGCCCCAGTGATTTCAGATAATTTCGCTCTCACAGACATATCTGAACCTTCTGAGAGTGATGCACAAAGTGTAACTTCAAACATAGCAGACTCTTTCTACCTGGTGGAAACATAGAAGGTGATGGGTGAAGGAGAACATACGGTCCATCTAGTCTGCCCTTAGGCCTACCCCTCCCCTTTAACTGTTAGTCAGCGTGGTGGTGCCTTTGTACCTGACCCAAGTGTTATTGAAACCTACCACTGTTTTTTGCCCCACCACTACCTGAGGAAGGCTGTTCCATGCATTCACTACCCTCTCAGTAAAGAAAAACTTGTATATGTTACCTCTGAATTTGCCACCCTCCAGCTTCATGTTGTGCCCCCTAGTTCTTGTGTGCTTTCTGACTAGGAACAGTCCCTGAACCTGCACCTTGTTTATTCCATTTAGGAACTTGTATGTCTCAATCATGTCTCCCTTCTCCTTCCGCTGCTCCAGGGAGTGCATGTTCAGGTTTTGCAGACACTCTTCATAGTTTTTGTTCTGTAGGCCATGTATCATTTTTGTAGCTCTCCTTTGCACCGTCTCCAGTCTGCTGATGTCCTTTTTTAGGTGTGGTCTCCAGAACTGTACACTGTACTCCAGGTGTGGCCTCACCAGATATCTATAGAGTGGCAGGATGATCTCCTTTTTTCTGCTGGTGATCCCCATGCTTATGCAGCCCAATATGCAATTTGCCCATAGTGCCGCTGTTTCGTTCTGTTTGGATATCTTTGGGTCATCTGTTATAATTATTCCCAGATCCCTTTCCTGTTTGGAAGATTCCCATTGTACTCCTCCCAGGTAGGAGTCCTCTCCTGGGTTGGCCCAACTAGGTGCATAACCTTGCATTTTTTTGTGTTAAACTTTAGTTGCCATGTTTCTGACCATTTTTCCAGAGCCTTTAGGTTGGCCTTCATCTTTTCTACCCCACCTGGTGTGTCTACTTAATTGCTTATTTTGGTGTCATCTGCTAATAAGCTCACCTTCCCCTATAGTTCCTCAGTTATGTCACTAATAAAAATATTTAATAAGATTGGACCGTGTACTGATACTTGTGGTGCTCCACTATCTACTTTCTTCTGAAAGTGAGCTGTTTACAAGTACCCTCTGTGTCTTTCCAGTGAGCCAGTTCCTTACCCATTTCAGTAATTGAAGTCCTACTCCCATTCTGTCCAGTTTGTTGAGTAGCCTTCTGTGTGGGACTGAGTCGAAGGCTTTGCTGAAATCCAGGTATACATGTCTACTGCTCCTCCCTGGTCTATTATTTTAGTTACCCAGTTAAAGAAGTCTATCAGATTGGTTTGGCATGACCTTCCTGTTATAAAGCCATGCTGTTTTGTGTCTAATTTGTTGTTTTCGTCTAGAAAAGATATAATCCTCTCCTTGAGCAGGGTTTCCATTATTTTGCCCACAACTGAGGTTAGGCTTACTGGTGTGTAACTGTTTGCACTTTCCCCGCTTCTGCTTTTGTGCAGTGAAATAACTGTTGCCTTCTTCCAGTCTTGGGGGATCTCCCCCAGCTTGAATAATAGGTTGAAAAGATCAGCTGGAGCGCTGCCAGCTCATCTTTTAGTTCTCTTAGTAATCTAGGGTAAATTTTATCTGGTCCCATCACCTTGTTTGTATTGAGTTTCTCTAGTTCCTTTAGGACACTTTCTTTTGTAAAGGGACCAGAGTGTATTCCGACTCCTTCCTTGTTGTGTGTTGCATTACTGGATCTGAATCCTTCCTCCTCCTTGGTGAATACAGAGCAGAAGTAACTGTTGAGGATTTCAGCTTTGTCTTTGTCGTTTTCTGTGATCTCCTCATCCATCCTTGTGAGTCTAACAATACCTCCTGATTTTCTTCTTTTCTCATTGACACATCTATAGAATGACTTGTGACCCTTTTTGACTTCCTTGGCTAGCCGCTCCTCAGTTTCTGCCTTTGATGTCCTGATCACTTTGTTTCCTTCTGTGTCTCCTTGTATTCTTCTCTGTCCTTGCTGGATCCGGTTTGTTTATATTTCCTGAAAGCCATTCTTTTCTCCCTGACCTTGGTGATTACTTTTTCAGAAAATCAGAGTGGTTTTCCTTTTAGCTTTGCTAGCCCTTCTTATGCAATGGTTTGTAGTATTTAGTATAGCCCTTTTGAGCTATATCTAGTAGTCTTCAACATCTACCCCCCCGCGTAATGTTAGCCAGACTCAGCCTAAGACTTTGCTTCATTTTTGTGAAGTCTGCTCATCTAAAGTCCATGACTTTTGTTTTGGAATGCTTTATGTCTATTTTTGTCTTGACCTGGAACCACACCATACAGTGGTCACTGGTCTCCAGGTGGCTCCCAACCTATACGTCTGCGATATTGTCCCCATTTGTTAGTAGCAGGTCAAGGACCGCTTCCTCCCTTGTTTTGTCCTTTACAAGCTGTTTCAGGCTCGATACATGCAGGGCCTCTAGAAAGTCTTTGCTTCTGGCCGAACTTGCTGTATGTGTATCCCAGTTTATGTCAGGTAAATTGAAGTCACCCAGTACATTCACCTCCCCTTTGTCACTCATTTTGTGTATATTTTCCAATATTTCCTTGTCCTCCTCCATACTTGTTGCCAGGGGCTGGCAGAACACCCCTACCCAAGTTGCTGCTCCATTGTTTGCCTCTAGAGTGACCCAAAGTGACTCTGTTTTGGTATTGTCATTTTGAGTCATAGTAGCTTTTATTCCCTCTCTTACATACATAGCTACACCCCCCCATTCTATCAGTTCTGTCTTTCCAAAATAGACAGTTTCCTGGTATAGTTGTGTCCCAGTCATGGTTATTGTTGAACCATGTTTCTGTGATGGCAACCCAGTCCCAGATCAGCTTTGGTGATGACGGTGGTGAGGTCCACTAGTTTATTTGTCAGACTCCTTGAGTTTGTGAACATAGCTTTCCATGTGTGGTTGCCCCCCTTTTTGGTTCCCTGTTTTATGTTCGAACAGTTTATTGCCTTGTCCTCATCTGATAGGTTGATTTCCTCTTTCGCATTTGTACCCCTGATTTGTTTGTATTTTGAGGAAGAGGTAGCAGATCCATATGCTGCTGCTGTCCTCTCTCCAGTATTTAGTTTAAATGGTTTATGGCTATGTCCATTTTCTGAGCAAGAGCCCGCATGCCTTCCTGAGTGAGGTGCAGACCATCGAATTTGAAAAGCCCTCTGTCCCAGAAGTTGTGCCAGTTTCCTATGAAGAGATGCCTCTTTTCTTGGCCCCAGCTCTGGAGCTAATTGTTCAGCTCATCAATTTGCTCTTTCCATATCCTATCCATACTGCCTCCTTTCCCCCATACTGGTAGGATCTTGGAGAAGGCAATGTTTGAGTTATATGGACTCGGCATACCTGAAACAGCAGAAATGAGTAGTGAACCTGCAAGTACATTTGAAAGTGTTACTGGACTAAGTGGGCTAATAAACTGTTCCAGTCCCAAGTGTGGCTGTCCCTGGAACTGTCAGTTGTGTGGTGGATTCAGACTTTGCAGAGATATCCCTCACGAACGAGGATGAGCCTTTGAAGACTAGGAGTGATCATGAGGTTCAAGCCCAAGGGCCCAAAACTAACAATGACAACCAGGAAAGTGCAGTGGTACCCATTTCTACAGCATCTGATTCATTGGTGGACAATGAACCAGGGGTCACTGCCTCGAATGTGGAAGAAGAACTGCAAGTGCCAGTGCCAACCTGCCACATCGCTCAGAAAGGTCCGTAAAACCAGTAATGAAGCTCACGTATGATACTGTTGGAGAACCTGTTAATCTGCCCATGAATGTTGTTTACAGGGGAGTGTACATCGCAGCCAATTCCTTGTCCAAAATAGTGCTCACTGCTGCTTCTAACATTCAACTCAAAACCTCCACCCAGAATAGAAAGGGGTTCATAGGTAAAAAGAGGGGAATAAGGTGAAAAGCACTAGGTAAACAAGTAAAAAATGATAATTCAAGTAAAATGTGGGCTAAAACAGCTAATGTGATTTCTAAACTGTTGCTAGGTACCATGGTATATTCTAAAAGGTATATTCCACAATGTCATGACAATGTAGATAGTGTATAAAACGTAACATGATAGCATGCTATACTGTAAATAGATACATGTCTGGCCAGATGTGTATATAATAAAATGTGTGTATGTAAATGTGTTATTGGGTTATTAGCCTAATATAGTCTTGGCGAGGATGCCAAGCTTTCTCAGGCAGGGGAAAATATCTAATTCCCCCTTGGGGCTTACCTTAATTGCCTCCCGTCAGTCCGTTCCTCCTCCTCTTGACAATCCCCAGCTTCCATCTCCACAGCCCAAGTCCAGAGTGTGTCCCCCCAGGTTTCCCAAACCGCCCTGTGTGTTGATTCAGCCCAGTTCGGGCTTGGAGGTGAACTGCAAGCTGCCGGCATCTCTCCATGCTGTTGGCACTCACGCATGTGCCGCCGGGACACTTTGCTCTTTATCAACCACCGCTGCAGTCGAACAGAGATCAGGAACCGGGGACCAGTGCAAGACCAGACAGAGAGGCCTCTTTGTTTATAAATAAGGGAGCGTTGAATAATTCATAAGCCCCTCATGCATATTATTGAGGGAGCTGCCTGCTGCTAGGGGCACTATATTACGGCTGTGATGGCTGTTAAAGGCACTCATAGGGCTATGTACCTGTGGGGTTTCAAAGTAAATAAAGTGTTTATACTGGCTGCACAAGGACATTGATTTTGGGACAGTGTATAAGCTGCAAGGGGACTGTACATTTAGCAGCCATGTTTGCAGCCACCAAGCCAATCATATGCCAGGATTTACAGAAAAGACTCTTGGGACTTGCAAGAGACTGTTGGGGGGGGGGAACAAATCCTGGCGCCTAAATTAAGCCAGTTAAGGGACTTAGACTGTTTCAGACAGCTTAGGCAGCCAGTCGTATTGCAGAAGCTTTGCTCCTTATTTAAGGGGGACTATTGGAACAAAAAGGAGTTCAGAGCAGAGTCTTTGGGGAGTACATGGTCAGAGAAGGCTCCGTGCAGCTTGAGGACTTCAGGGAGAGGCCTGCTTGGCCTTTTCTCAGCCAGAAAACTTGCCTTAAGTGTGGGACTGCCAAGTCTGCAGACCGAGCTGCATTTCTTCAGAAAAGGAGAAAAAGAAGCAATTTCCTTGGAGCTAAAATTCCAGGCTGAAGGTGGGATCAGAGCTGAAAAGGTCCCATCTTGCATCACAGTGAAAGAAAGTTTTGCCTCAGAGACTGTGGTCTAATTCACAAGCCTGTGGTCACTGGAATTGTCTCCAGCCAATTTGCTGGTGGGAGACCTGAACTCCTGCATTGCCAGCTTATATTTCCAGGATGGCAGACTGCAAGCTGGTAAGCTGTGCAGCCTATTACTGAACAGTATCCAAGCTGAACCTGTGATGTCAAGTAATGTGCTTAAGAGACTGTTGCTGCCTGTAAAAACCAAACTGCCAGACAACCAGAGAAGGGATTCAGCTCCTGCAGAAAAGATCCTCGCAGGTTGCGGCCACCCTTGAGAGGGATGCCAAGACATCGGGGTTAGTCGTGTCAGCTCTGCTCCCTGTATTCTGGTCCTTGCTGAAGAGGATGAAGTCCTGCAGCCTGCAGCTACAAGCCAGAGAGCCGAATCCTGCCTCGGGAAGAGTCCCCCAAGAAATCAATCAGATCCTGAGGTCTATGGTTTAGTGAGTAACAACAGGGCATGTCCCTGCAACAGATTTAAAGTGTTTGTCATCTGATTTGCCTTCAGTTGAAAGTTGCTGTTTAGACTGATTTTTTTGCAGGCCATCGGGCCTGGGGATTACGATTTTCTTGGGAATAAAGTGTGGTGAATGTTGCAAAAGCTAAAAATAAAAGAATTACTAATCAATATTTAAGGGCCCCAACCAGCTGCAATGCCAGCCAACCTGCAGCATTGCACGAGGCCTACACCTAATTAGACTCTGGGTACCCAGCAGCCAAAAGAACTATTTTATACAGGGTCAGTGTAATGTTTGTAAATTGCTTCACAATCAAAAAAAGAGTGCCTTAATCATTTATCTAAATTCACGCCCCTCCCCTTTTTAAATTCCCCTAAATAAATCAGATTTACTGTCTGAAGGTTAATCTGGCTGGTGAGTATATTACTATTTAGTCTCGAGTCATTGTATCAGTCAAAAGGTATATGGTTATTGCTGGTGAACTATTTCTTTGCAGGGGCACAGGGCACATGCAAGAGTTCCAGACCCTGTTGGTAAGTGTGGTCACTATGAGCATATTATTAGCACTCTCCATTAATTGTAAACTGAATGCAAAGTAAAGTGTGTGAGGGTAATTTATGTGTAAGGTCACTAGGTGGGGCTGTAGGTAAGTACAACTTCCCAGAGGGTTGTGCTAGCTTAACATCTAACCCACGTAAAGAATTCTGTGGGTGGAGATACCATGTCAAAGTAATACTGTTAGGACCCAGGCTCCTCAACCTGCACTTAGCTAGGTAGGCAGGGGTAGTAGCCCGTGGGGTGGGGCTCTTGAGTTACACATGGTTGGACCTTTTTCTTTACAACGCAGTATTGGCACATAAACATATGCCTATGGAATGGCAACAGCCAACTGGAATACAGTATTTAACCTGTCCATTTTCTAATGAGTAATACAAGTTCACCTATTAGGGGCCAACACATTCCAAAGTTATGACATCACCATAGAACCATTAGCTCCACTCCATTCTGGGACAGTTTACTTTGAATCATCATTCTTTTTGCCACAGAGCTTTTTCTCCCATGGGCTGGCATCCGGCAGGCTATTCAGCCCTGTCGCTGCCTCCCCCGCCTGGCATTCACCATTCCCAACTCACCTTATCCCGTAGTTTTCCCCACAGATTGCCCCTGGTGGCAGGGCCAGGATGGGGACGGCCATCTTCCCCCCACCTGATGACTCACATAGGGGGTCGATGGTCAGGTGATGATGCAGAAATGGGGGTAGACAGGCAGAATTTCACTAAGCTGGTGCCAGTCCTTTTCTGTTTTCTCCCTTGTCTCCAGCCGTGGCAGCACTTAAGCGTGTGCTCACGTGATGGAACTGTGGCCCTTCCTTTCATGTTGTTTGTACTTTGGCGCTGCCACCTGGCCTCTACCAGGTAGCAGCCAAAGAAAAAGATGGCAGACCTCCCCACCCTGGAAGAGGAGAGCTGTCCACTGGATGCTCATCGCTCCCCCCCCCCAGCGGACCCATGGTGACCCAAGCTCATTCCCAAACCGAGGTCGCTGGCGTAGGAAAAGGTAAGGTGCACCATGTGCCTCTGCCCTCTTCACTACTAGGCAGGTTTTGAATCATCATTCTTAAAGAGCCAGTGTACTGCCTTACATTGGTATTAACTTTCAAATGTAGTGAATTATTACTTCTTAGAGCTAAAGTATTTTTTCATTTCCCTTTTGCTAATATTCTACCAACAGTATGTGGTGTGATGTGTGGAACAGGACTGTGCCTGGTGGCAGACATAACTAGTTCTGTTCTTCCTCATACGTTACCAGCCCTGTGATTTCACTGTCTGTGACATCACAATGGATTAAGAAGAGCCAATTACCTGCTGCAAGATCAGTCACTTGTAAAGTCACAGGAAGTGGAGTTACAATGCTGATGAGGTATAAAGAAGAATAGAACTAGATATGTCAGCATCCAGGTAAAGTACTGCTCTTTACAGCTACCTAATACTACCGGGTGGTAAACCTTCTAAAGAGGAAATGGAAAACGACAAATACTTCAGAAATAGCAACTAACAACTGACTACTTTAAAAAATTAATCACATTTTCTGCCTGCTATTTTTAGTGATACTAGCTCTTTACATGTGTTGGTTTCATGGCAGCATAACTGGAGTTCTCTTGCCTAAAGATTGTCTTCAAAACCTTTTTTGTTTTCTCACACTATAGCAAGTCTCTCAGCAGAGAATGCTGTGCATTTATGCAGGCAGAATTTCTCAATTTAAAACATGTCTAAATTTTATTTGCTTATGTTGGCTTCTGCTTTAAAACAAAACAAACAAAATTCCTGTCAGGGATTGGGGGACGGATTTTCAACACAACGTGGGACTAAGTCCCACATGACAACTGCATTTGCAGTCCGCAGTCTCCGCAGCTCCAGAGGTTGGTATTTTAAGCCAGTGCAGCTGCGGGAGGTGTTATGTCTGGTCCCACCAGCTGTAACTTTTCCCCTGCAGCTGCACTAAACAAAGGCTGCATGCTGCTGTAAATTGTGGAGCTAGATACAAACCGGTTCCACTTTTCAATATACCGTGGCTGTGGGAAAAACTGCGGCTCCACAAGTGGAGACCCACGTGCACCAGTTTTTTTGCCACAGCTGCAGAAGTTATGAGGGTTTTGAAAATCTAGCCCTGGATGTTTTGGGATCCTGCTGGAATTCTCTGAGCATTCTCCAAGGGTGTAAAATAAATAAAAATATGTCTTGCTATTGAGGTCTTCTCACATTGGAGTCTCCCAGATGTTTAGTGCTGGGTGACTTCAATGTTTGGGCCAACAACGAATCTTCTAGGGTAGGTTATAACCTCCTCCAGATGATATCATCTCTGGGGTATGCCGACGGAAGGGCAAAACCCCGTCGGCGAAATCCCCCACAGCGACATTTTCGACAAGATTCGAAAATGTTGCTGTGAGACCTGCCGGAGAAATTTCGCCTTTTCACCGACTTTCACCCCTTTGCATTAACTCCGACTGAGCTAACAACTTATAGTACGCGAAGCAGCCCCCGATAGAAACTAGACTGATGTCTGACAGGCGAAATTTCACCTGTTGACATCAGGGATGTCTCTGTGTTGCATGTCGACAACAATGTTTTCGCGTTGGCATAGGTAAACCATCTCTGTGCCTGTCACAAGAAGTTTCTTCCGTGACCCACCAGGGTGGCCACATGCTGGACCTGGTTTTCTCACTGGGGCTTGAGGTTAGTAACATCAAGACTGATCGGGTCATTTGGTCTGATCATTGCACAGTGGAGTTCTCGTTCGGGGCCCCCCTGAGAGCTCTCCCCCTGCAGAGATGGTTAGCTACTGCCCTTTGAGGGGTCTGACCCTGAAGGGATTTCTGGTGGTGGCTGATCTATCTAGTGTGGGCAGCACATGCGTAGGGGGTACAGGTGAGGCTGTCGCCGCTTATAATAGGGTGATGTCAGCAACACTCGATTCTCTTGCACCGGTCCATGTATGACCCAAATCCTCTCACCTGAAGTCCCCATGGTTTGATGGGGAGCTCAAAGTGATGAAGATTATGGGTCGGAGGTTGCAGTGCTGCTGGCGGAGGTCCGGGTTGGAGGCAGACAGACTGGCCCTGCGCTCCCATTACAGTGAGTATCAGAGAGCAATCACCCATAAGAAAGGAGAGCTTCTGTCCAGGGGGATTGCTGCTGGGAAGAATCGATCAACAGTGCTCTTTCAGACTGTGGACAGGTTGCTAAACCTAGCCTTTCTACAGCCATAAAAAAGCTTCTTCTGATGCATTATGTGAAGAGTTTGCTTGATTCTTCTCAGACAGGGTGTCCGCTATTTGGCAAGGAGTTCCACCAGTAAGCCACAGTGTGGCTGACAGTGGTCACCTTGAGCATCCAGAAAGCACCCCGCCTAGTTGGGGGGAGTTTAAACCAGTGGAGTTGTCTGAGGTCATTGAGGTTGCTTCCAAGCTGAAGCACACATATTGCAAACTGGACTCAGTGCCAACTCGTTTCTTGATGAGATGTGCTGACACCGTTGGCCCAGTGTTCATCTTGATTGTCCGGTGCTCTATGTGGGAGGGGGTCTTCCCAGATGCCTTGAAGGAGGCAATGGTCAGACCGCTTCTGAAGAAACCACCATTGGACCCTGACATCAAGGCGAATTACTGTCCAATCTCCAATCTCCCATTTGTAGAGAAGGTTGCCGAGAAGGCTGTGACGCAGCAGCTTGATGAACAACTCATGGCCTTTGATGTCTATGAGTCTTTCCAGTCTGAGTTTCATGCTAGGCATAACACAGAAACCACATTAGTTTGGGTGCACAGTGACCTCCTTAGGGCGAGAGAGATCAAGGGGAGGGGACAATTCTCATTCTCCTCGATCTCTCCTCAGCTTCTGTCATGATAGACCATTGTGTGTTACTCGACTACCTGAGGGAGTTTTGTGGACTCGCTGGCCCGTCATCTGCTGGTTTGAGTCCTACCTTATGAATAGGAGGCAACGGGTGGCGATGGGGAGTTTCTCCTCCTCCTCCCCTAGCCTCCTGTTGTGTGGAGTACTTCAGGGCTCAGTCCTGTTGCCAGTGTTGTTTGCCATGTATATGCTGCCCCTTGGGGAGCTCATGAGGAAATAAAGTTTGGGTTTTCATTGCTATGCAGATGATACCCAACTGTATCTTTCCTTTGCCCCGCAGCTTCTAATGCAGTGGATGTGCTAAACGACTGCCTTTCTGAGATCAGTGATTGGATGGCCTCCAGCTGGTTGTGACTGAACTATGATAAGATGGAGGTACTGGTGGTGGAGTCAAACAGAGGGTGTAATAGGATGGCCTCTGGCACAGCCTCGAGATTGTTCCTGGAGACTGTGCCATTGAAGGCCTCCTCTAGGGTGCGTGATCTTGGTGTGACCTTTGACAGTGGGTTGACCTTTGAATCTCAGGTGTCATCCGTTGTCCAGATCAGCTTTTCCTATCTCAGGAATATCACCAGGATCAGGCCTCTTATTCCACACTGGACCACCCCACCTTAGTGCATGCCTTCGTGACGTCAAGGCTTGACTACTGTAATGTGCTCTACTTCGGGATCTTGGGATGTGCCCTCCGCCGGCTGCAGCTAGTACAGAACACAGCTGCCAGGTTGTTGACGGGGCAGTCGAAATACTGCCACATCACCCCGGTGTTGCACCAGCTGCACTGGCTGATGGTCAAGTGGAGGATCCTCTTCAAGGTGGGCTTACTCACCTTTAAGGTCCTACATGGACTGGGCCCTGGATAGTTGGTTGATCTTCTTATACCTGCTACCTCCGCTCGCTCCCTCCATTCCTCCTTTAGGGGCCTCCTCACGGTTCCCAGGATGAGGTTAAAAACTGCCGGCGACAGAGCCTTTAGTGACGCTGGCCCCATCCTGTGGAACTCGCTGCCACCATCTGTAAGGGAGGCCCCTTCAGTTGAGGAATTTAAGGCCTGCCTCAAGACCCTTCTGTTCAGACAGGCTTTCCCAGACAGTGTCTTTTAGATCTTAATCCTGGGATTGTCCCTAGTGTGTGTTTTTAGTTTGAGCTTTATCTATTTTACTTTATCGGATTTGTTGTAATTTATTTATTTACTTATTGTGTATTTTATTACTAGTTTGAATTTATGTATGGCACCCATAGCCTCCGGGATTGGGCGCCTTGAAAAATAAAATTTGCCTTGCCCTTGCCTTGCCTGGTGTCTAGGTAAATCTTTTTTTCCAACTTTTTTGCTTCAGAACATATTTCCCTCCCTCCTTTACATTCTCTGCTTGTTTTGTTTCCCTCCCGATAGGCCTGCTCAGGTTATTTTTTTTGTCCATTCCTGAGAGGTTTACATACCTTTTTGAAGTCATTTGGGTTTTTTGAAGTTTAATTTTTTTAATTATTTTTTTTATTTTCCATCATCATCACTCTGTCTTGACTCAGTTATCACATGCTTTGCCAAAATCCATCATTTATGTTTAGTTTTGACACAACTGCATCACAAATTTGATACACATGCAAAATGATTGATCCAACTGTGGGAAAATTACTGCAAGTCTGCAAAACTGAAGCAAGTACACAAACATAGATGGAAGGGTGCAGAAATAGATTCAAGTGCACAAAAAAATGAACGCAAGTTCATAAAAAGTAACATAAGTGGGCAAAATTGATGCAAATGTAGAATACCAAATGCAAGGAACCATGGTGTTCTGTGGCCCCGTTTCAACTAATAGAATGGAAAGCATCTCATAAGACCTTAAGACTGTCGCCATATGAGATGTTCTGTACTAGCAAAAACAGTGCTAATTGATTGGCACCCAGTCCCCAAACAGCTGGTGGCCCAAGTGAAGATACATCTGGTTCCATGTCAGGCAGTGTCAACAGAGAATGATACAGGTTCCTACTTTGCTTTCTCAATGAGTTCCTTTACAAGGCAAATCAAATGACAAGGCTGCAATAAATTGGTTCTTCTCTTTCACCCGATCTACAGCAGACTACTCCCTTGGAGGGTTTCAAGCAAGCATGTCCAGATGCATTGGGACATTCATCACATAACTGGGGTAAAAAGGATGTTCTTCCAGATTTAAATGCATACCCAGACCTCCTCAGGCATGGCACCTAACCCATTGCCAGACTGGATGGAATGCCCCCAAGGTGAAACAAACCTTACTGACCATCAGGATCCGGAGGACCCTCAGGACTGCAGAGAGAAGGAAGAGGAAGGTGAATGAGTAGAGGAAGTTTATTTATTTATTTAAGAGTTTTTCCAGGAAGGCATACTGAGCGGAGTACCGCTCGATTCCAGATATGTCTTGGGGACAATACAATATTACAAAGAGAGGCATATATTATAACAAGGTGAGATACTAGGTACAGGCAATATAACAGCAAGGTTCAACACAATACAAGGTAAAACACAATACAAGGTACAGGCACATAATTACAATGAGAGTTACGACAGCTGAAAGGTAGAGCCAGGTAAGATAATGATACGGGGTGCGGTACTGCAACCAATACATCCATGACTGTGGGTTCAACAGGGAAAGGAGGTACGGGGCTCACATAACTCAGTAAGGAAGGTTGGGTACAGAGTAAACCAGGGAGGAGTAGCTGTCACAGCACTGAGAAATGTGTTAGGCACAACAGCAGGTGATGGCAAAATGTGCAGATAGGAGACCATTTAGGTGCTGGGAGGGTGACGAGTGTCAAATGTGTGGAGGAAGGGAGTTTCACAGTTTGGGCATGTGGTAGCTGAAAGTTGCCTGACCCATCGATGAGGACCTATGTGGAATATAAAGGAGTCTAAAGTCATTTATCCTGCGCTTGTAAACTGGGGATGGGTGAGCGGTCAGGGCTGAGGAGAAGTAAGGAGGCAAAGCGTGGGTCAAATACTTGGCAGTTCAGTCCTCCTTGATCAAATCTCTATTTGACCCAAAGTATATTTCCTTGCTGGGTACACTGGGATCAGGTGTGGTACTGTCACACTTCTTTTCATCTGTCCAGGGTGCACTGGGATCAGGAGTGACACTGACGTACTTCTTTTCATCTGTCCTGGGTGCACTGGGATCAGGTGCAGCACTGTTGCACTTCATTTCATCTGCCCTTCTGATTGTAGTGCACATGGGACAGATGAAAAGAAGTGTGGCAGTGCCACTCCTGTTTCCAGGACAGATGACAAGAAGTGCAGTAGTGCCCCTCCTGATCCCAGTGTACAGAGGACAGATGAAAGGAAGTGTGGCAGTGCCGCACCTGATCCCAGTGCACCCAGAACATGTGAAAAAAGTGCGGCAGTGCCACTTCCAATTCCAGCATACCTAGGACAGATGAAAAGAAGTGCGTCAGTGCCACCCCTGGTCCCAGTGCACCCTGGACAGATGAGAAGAAGTGTGGCAGTGCCATGCCTGATCCCAGTGCACCCTGGACAAATAAGAAGTGTGGCAGTGCCACGTCTGATCCCAGTGCACCCAAGGAAGATGAAAAGAAAGAGTGGCAGTGCCACTTATGATCCTAGTGCACCCTGGACAAATGAAAATGAGTGCCGCAGTGCTCCTCCTGATCCTAGCGCACACGGGACAGATGAAAAGAAGTGCTGCAGTGCTGCTCCTAATATCAGTGCACCTGGGAGAGATGAAAAGAAGTGCAGCAGTGCTCCTTCTGATCCCGGGACAGATGAAAAGAAGTGCAGCAGTGCCCCTCCTGATCCCAGTACACACGGGACAGATGAAAAGAAGTGTGGCAGTGCCACACCTGATCCCAGTGCACCCAGGACAGAGAAAAGTAGTGTGGTGGTGCCGCTCCTGATCCCAGTGCACATGGGACAGATGAAAAGAAGTGTGGCAGTGCCCCTCCTGATCCCAGTACACACGGGACAGATGAAAAGAAGTGTGGCAGTGCCACACCTGATCCCAGTGCACCCAGGACAGAGAAAAGTAGTGTGGTGGTGCCGCACTTGATCCCAGTGCACACGGGATGGATGAAAAGTGCAGCAGTGCCTCTCCTGATCCCAGCGCACCCAGAACAGGCGAAAAGAAGTACCCCAGTGCTGCTTCTTGTCTCAGTCCACCCAGGACAGATAAAAAAAGCTGCAGAAGTGCCCCTCCTGATCCCAGTGCACCCGCGACAGATGAAAAGTGCAGCAGTGCCCCTCCTGATCCCAGTGCACCTAGGACAGATGAAAGGAAGCGCAGCAGTGCCCCTCCTGATTCTGGTGTACTCAGGACAGATGAAATAAAATGCAGCGCACCCGTGATAGATCAAAAGAAGTGTAGTAGTGCCCGTCCTGATCCCGATGCACCCAGGACAGATAAAAAGAAGTGCAGTAGTTCCCCTACTGATCCCAGTGCGCCCAGGACAGATGAAAAGAAGTGCAGTAGTGCCCCTTCTGATCCCAGGACAGATGAAAAGAAATGTGTCAGTGCCCCTCCTGATCCCAGTGCACATGGGATAGATGAAAAGAAGTGTGGCAGCACCACGCTGTATCTCAGTGCACCCAGGACAGATGAAAAGAAGTGTGACGGGCCGTACCTGATCCCAGCACACCCAGGACAGATGAAAACAACTGTGGCAGTGCCTCTCCTGATCCCAATGCACCCAGGACAGATGAGAAGTAGTGCGGCAGTGCCGCTCCTGATCCCAGTGCACCCAGGACAAATGAGCAGTAGTGCGGCAGTGCCGCTCCTGATCCCAGTGCACCCAGGACAGATGAGAAGTAGTGCGGCAGTGCCGCTCCTGATCCCAGTGCACCCAGGACAGATGAGAAGTAGTGTGGCAGTGCCGCTCCTGATCCCAGTGCACCCAGGACAGATGAGAAGTAGTGCGGCAGTGCCGCTCCTGATCCTAGTGCACCCAGGACAGATGAGAAGTAGTGTGGCAGTTCCACTTCTGATCCCAGTGCACCCTGGACCGATGAGAAGTAGTGCGGCAGTGCCGCTCCTGATCTCAGTGTACCCAGGACAGATGACAAGTAGTGTGGCAGTGCCGCTTCTGATCCCAGTGCACCCAGGACAGATGACAAGTAGTGTGGCAGTGCTGCTCCTGATCCCAGCACACCTGGGATAGATGAAAAGAAGTGTGACCGAGCCACTCCTGATCCCAGCGCACCTGGGATAGATGAAAAGAAATGTGACAGTGCCGTTCCTGATCCCACTGCACCCATGCTAGCTGAAAAGAAGTGCAGCAGTGTTGCTCATGATCCAAGTGCACATGGGACACATGAAAAGAAAAGAGGCAGTGCCACTGCTTGTCCCTGTGCACTCTGAATAAACGGGAAAAGAAGACTAGTGATGTTCCTTTTCGCAGTTGCACCAGGGATAGTTAAAATGAACTGTGGATGTTCCACACCTTATCCCTGTGCACCTGGAATAGTTTTATTTTGTATATTTTTTATTATGTTCTCTTGCAAATCCCTCTCTCACCCTTCCCCAGGACACATCTGGAAACAAGCTGTTTGAGCCCAGAATGTCTCTCCTGGAGAAACGCTTAATAAATAAATGAAATCAATGAAAAAGAACAGCGGCCATGCTGCTCCTGATCCTGGTGCAACCAGGCTAGTTCAAAAGAACTGTGAATGTTTCACTCCTGGTGCTGGTGCAACCAAGCTAGTTTAAAAGAACTGTGGATGTTTCACTCCTGGTGCTGGTGCACCCAGGGTAGATGAAAAAGCAGCGGCTGTGCTGCTCCTGTTGTTGGTGCACCTAGGTGGATGAAAAGTAGTGCGGACATACTGCTTCAGATCCAGGTGTGACCATGCTGCTTCTAATCATAGCTTACCTGTAACAGATGAAAAAGAAGTGCTGCTGTGCCACTCTCATCTGAAATATTTGGTCCTCTCTCATTAACCTGTTCCCCAACTGGCAGCACAGGTGATTCCTTGTTGCTGAGGTATATAGTTTCAAGAGGAAATCTCAGAGGGCTGCATCGATAACAGAGAAAGCATAATACTTCATTTCACTAAGAGCATTTGAGAAAATTCAGGATAGAGTAGGACATGGAAAATGGGTATCATCATTGAGCAGTGTCAGTGGCTTAGTTGGTAGCACACTCGCCTCTGAGGCCGGGAGATTAGAGGGCTGTGGGTTCAGTTCCCACATCTGGCACTTGGGTTAATATCCCAGTACTGACACTGTAGTGCAGCATGAGAGGGATGCTGCACTTCTGAGGTGCCATCTTTCAGATGAGACGTTAAACCGAGGTCCCATCTGCCTGGATTGGTGGTAGTTCAGGTGGATGTTAAAGATCCCATGGCACTTATCGAAAAGAGTAGGGGAAGACTTTATTAAAGAAATTATACAACACAGAACTCAAAAATACTCATTACAACAAAAAAAATACAAGCTGTTCCCGTAGTAACCAAAATAAACAGATATAATGAAAAGGAAAGGACAAGCCTTGATGAGAGTCTTCCAGTAATTGGAAAGTCATTGTCAGTAATCCAGGGCAAATTCCCCCAGATAGCCCGCAAATGGATCCTACTGAGACTTGTAGATTCAGAAAAATAAACATCCTGTTGGGATTTGAAAATATTACCATACAAATCATAATAAGAAAATTCATGCTGTTGAAGAGTGAACAAACATCGAGAATGCCAGATAAACCATTTGATAATAACAAAAATGACAGTTAATGTGCTTATGTCCCAAATATCCCAGTTGCGAGGATAACTACCATACATAAATGCAGGATATGTAAGTTGTAGAAAAAAGAAAGACGGAACTTATCATATAAGAATTTCCAAAAATCAACAATATAAGTACAAGTAAAATACAAATGCAGCAAGGTTTCTGATTGATTAATGCATCGAGATCTAGAACAAATACGTTCCTCCACCCGTTTATGCTTTTGATTAGCCTTTACATTCAGTTTTTCATGGCGATTAAGCCAGTGATGATCTTTAAATTTGTTTGGAATTCTCTTCTCATTCAGAAAGATTATTAAAGCCCCTTTACGTATATCTGAACATTTTGAAAAGATGCCCAACTCACTAAAATAATTCTCCATAACAAATGCATATAACTGTTTTTTAGATTTGGAGATCACATGTATACTAGTGATCCCTCATGACCGAAGCTTGACAAAGACCTCACGCAAATACAACGGAGAAGTGACTACCTGCTTAATGTGGTGTAAATGACCCAAATCCCAAGCTACAAACCAGGGTGATATGGTGTGAAGAAAAAGACCACACCAATATTTATCAGGAGAAATAAACAAAGGTTTCAAATTAGCAGATAAAAACTGACAGAAAAAAAACAACTCCGGGTTAACCATTTGCTGTCCACATTGATTGCAAGGTAAATATAATACATTTCTTTTGATGGGATTCAGACAGCTGCCCCAGAAGGACTGAAAAAATAGGCTATACAACTTAACCTCCCTTGACTTGGGAACAGGAAAAACTGAACTAAGAAACAAAAAGAGAGGCACCAGGTAAGTCCTTATGAAATAAATACATTTGCAATAACTCATTTTGGTCCTATTCCAATTCTGAACCATTTGTGACCCAATCAATAATTTTTTGTCCCAGTTTGCAATATCCATTTGGGACGACCCATACTCAATGCCTAAGATTTTTAAAGAACCTAATGTATAAGGGAGACCAGCTATGTGATCAGTAGGAACAATCTGACCGCCCAGGGGCTTCCCAATACTTTTTGATAGGTTCAGACTGGTGCCTGAGAATGCACCATAAGTGGTACAGACAGTCAGCGCCATTTCAGCAGACTGGGTATTCCCAACCAAAAGAACCACATCATCCGCATAGGCCAAGGCAGTATAAGGAACCATCAAATTTGATATCTGAATTGGAGCAATACCAGGTGTGGAATCGAGAAGCCTTAATAAAGGATCTATACTAAATACATATAAAAGGGGATTGATTGGACACCCTTGTCGAACACCTTTCTTAATAGGAACATGAGGGCCTAAAAAAACATTACTACGGGGCGAACAGTGGCAGTACGATAAAGGGCCTGTAGCCATGCTATAAAAGGGGCAGGAATATCATAATGGTTTAGTACTTGCCATAAGAAGACATGCGCCACTGGTCTAGGGAAAGCACATAACCATCCAGTGGTGAAATAGAGTCAGGAAAAAATATATCCCTCAATAAAAGTAGTTGATCTGTTATTGAGTTCCCAGGCACAGTACAAGATTGTGCTGGAGAAATCAAGAACTTTGCCACTGTTAACAGCCTTGTGTTCAGAAGTTTTGAAAGAATTTTAAAATCAGTATTCAAAAGGCTAATAGCCCTCCAATTAGATAGATCCAATTTATCACCTTTATTCTTAAAGATAAAGATGAGAATTCCTGTAGTCATATCAAAAGGGACATTTTGAGTCAGCACCATAGAATTATAAACTGAGGTTAGTTCTTCCAAAAGTTCACCATGTAAAAAATGGTAAAGGTCAGAGGTGAGACCATCCAGACCAGGGGCTTTACCTTTAGATAAAGATTGCATGGCAGCAGCAACTTCCTGGGCCTGAAAAGGAGCTGTTAAGCCTAAAAGCTGATCTGGCGGTGCCTGGGGAACCTGAATTTTACCAAAAAAAGAAACAAAATCTAAATTCTGAACTGGTGGGGCAGTGAATAAAGAGGCAGCAGAGGCAGATGCATTACACAAAACACTACTCTGCTCAGTGTGGACCACCCCCTGTTGATCATAAAGAGCGGAAACAGATTTAGCCTGTACCTTCTCCTGATGGCTAAGTAAGGGACAAGTGGTAGCAAATGGTCCCTGTGTACCATGTTGCTGCCGTGACTGAAGATCTACTATTAAATTTAAATGATATTGCATCATCTTCTTCTGAAAATGAGTAATCTGAGCCGAAAAATCATGTTGGGTAAGTTGTGAGAGGGAATACAAGTGTTGTAGCTGTTTTCTGTCCTGTAAATACAAAAAATAAGTCCCCTTCCTAAAGTATCTGCTATGGGAAATGAGTAGAGAGCACAGGTCCGATTTAGTTTCCATCCACCAAACCACTGGATCATCATATAAGGAAAACAAAGATTTCCTACTGGCCAAAAAGGTAGAGATGAGCCGTAGAAAATCAGCTTGCTGCAAAAGACTAGAATTTAATTTCCGGTATCCAGGTCCCATAGGAGCAACTGCTTTGCCCAAAGAAACCTTCAAAAGCCTATGGTCAGAATAAGCAGTTGGTTCCACAGAGACAGTCTGGAGTAACAAAGAAAGAGAGAGACAAAAACAAAAAATCAATATGGGTAGATAATGCCCCTTTAAAAAAAGTTAGTTCCTGCACACCTGTATGGAAAAATGCAGCATGCTTGAGATGAGCATCTCGTACAGCCTTATTCTGTGCAGCCATATCACCAAATATTTTTTCCGCCATGGTAATGGAATCCCGATCCCATTTACTTAATCCACAATTAAAATCACCTCCCCAAATGACATAATGAGCAATATGCAGAAAGGGACTAATTTGTTGAAAAAGAAGTGTATGCTCTGCTTTAGTCTGGGGTGCATAAGTGTTAATCACTCGAAAAAATACTGTGTCCAAAATGAAATCAAGTAATAATACTCTACCATGGACGACGTCCAACACCTGAACCACATTAGGTTGAATATGGTGAAAAAGGATACCAACCCCCATGCAATGTTCTGGGCCAATCGACCAAAAGGAAATCCCCGAGAGCCATGCTTTAGTGGAAAGAGTGAGTTTAAAAGTAGTGTGTAGCCTAGTATCCTGTAAAAGAAAGACTCCGGGAGGCAAAGTCCATAAAAATGAAAACACCGCACTCTGTTTAACTGCATTCTTAATACTATTGACGTTAGATGTCAAAATTAAGAATGGAGGGGAAAAAAAGCATTTTGTAAAAACTGGGGAGACGAAATCAACGCTTTTTCTTCCTAGGTTTCCCTTTCCAATGTGAGGGTTGTGTGGGGTTTTCGCCCTCATCAGGCATCAAAGAATCAGAAGCATCTTTAGGTAGAACAGAATCTGCTGAGGAACAAACTGAATCAGTGTTGGAGTGATCAGCATCCAAAAAAACTGAAAATCTATTAGAGGAATCATGCAGTGAAGTTTTAGGCATTTTAGGTCCAGTAGACCTTTTCCTGGTCGACATTCTCCTTTCAGGAGGATCCTCCACATCGTGGGGGGGGGCATGGAGCCAGGTAGAACCTCAGTAATATTGGTGGGTACCGAGGCAGCTTGCAAAACAGGGGAGTGTTCAGGAGGGTCTACAACTACAGGAGGAGAAGTCTCCTGCAAAACCGGAACAAAATAAGTGACAGACACATCGGGGGTGGAGGGCCTGGGGTAGTAGAAATAGGTAATGTAGAAGGAGGAACCTCCTCAGCTAACCATGTGGTAGGTGCTTTATTAAATTTCCTCTGGGCTAAAGTAACCAAGAGACGCTGCTCCTCCCCATCAGCAGAAGAGGATTTCCTATGCGCTGCCTCAGGACAGGCCACGTAAACGTGTCCTTCTTTCCCACAAAGGTTACAATGAACCAAATTCAAACACTGACCACTAAGATGACCAGTCTTGTGACAAAGGGGAACATTTCATCTAGTCACATGCACTACTAATGTGTCCTGGGAGCCCACATTTATAACAAGTCCTGGGTTGACCAGGATAAAATAGAACACCTCTATCCCTACCTAGGAAAAAACTATTAGGGAGATAGCGGAGACCCCCACCCTCCGAGTTTAAAATCACCCTAATTCTCCATCCTCCAGTCCAGATTCCCTCAGAGTCAAATATAGCCTCTGGATGACCCGTTACACTGCAACATTGTTTAAGCCAAAACAGCCAGTCAGTAACACTGACCCCTTCATTTTCGAAAGAGTACTGAAATGGTTTTGTGAGCAGGCCTGGTAAGAGGAAAAACCTCAAAAGGGGCCCACAAAGGGGTGGCCTTTACCTGGTGATAACGTGCCCAGAACTTGTCAAGGCCACTCCCCAGTTTAAAGCTGACATCAAAGACATTCTCACTAGACACATGAATTAGGGCATATAATTCAGAAACATGAAAATTTAAACTGCTTTTCAATAATGTACGACCCACATAAACCCGATCAGGAAAGGTATCTAGACCCCCTTTATATATGATGCGTAAAGCATTATGGCATTTAGCCAAAGGAGCAGGATTATGAAAAAGGGAGGCAAAAGGCCGAGGGGGTTTTAGAAGGGGCGGGAGGGGGGTGCTGCTCCCCCGCACCATGAGAGGCCTGTGGAAAATTCCTAATATCAGCTGGAATATTTCTAGGTATATCCGAAAAGTCAGAAATGTCACTTAGTTCAGCTGCCTCCACTTCACATAAGGGAGAACTAGCCCTAGTTGTACTAAGCTGCTGTAATACTGGGGTTTGAGAAAGTTCCAAATCCGAAGGCAAGTGGAGAGGAGAATGCTGTAAATGGTCTTTAGCTGGTGAAGATTCTTGCACTGGAGTGGGTTGAGGGAAAGTAAGTAGAGAAACCCCAACAGTTAATGAAGTAGCTACAGTGTCAGGAATAATACTTACAGTCATGATCCGAGGAACGGAAGGCAAGCGATCTAGGGATCGGGGGCAGGGGGAAAGGGGGGTGGGGTTGGGGATCTGGAAAGAGAGAGTGTCTGTCATGATAGAAACCAAGGGGGCAGGCTCGGGCAAGGCTTTAAGGGTCAACAGTCCCAATATAAGTTTCTGGCACGGTTTATGACGAATGTTAGATTAATCTCGTGGAATGTTAAAGGACTCAGAGGTAGACGTAAAAGAATGGTAATTATGAGACATTTGGATCAGTTGGGGTCCCATATTGTTGATCTACAAGAGACACACCTACTGACAGAGGAACTGAATAGTCTCAAGCGACTCTGGGTGGGGCAGATTTTCGGGGTAGGCAAGGAAAGGGCTTCAGGAGGAGTAGCGATTTTAATTAGGAAAACCTGTTTGTATAGCATGGAACAGGTGGTTACAAGAGAAGATGGTAGAGGGATCTATATTTCGGGCTTGATATATGGTAGGGCTACCTCAGTGGCTTCCATATATGGTCCGACGCCCACTAACCCGGAATTCTTTGCCTCAATAGAGAGGGATATAGCTGTTTTTTCAGGGCACTCTCTTATTCTAGCAGGAGACTGGAATGCATATGTTGATAATTGTGAAGATAGGATCCCGCCTGCTAGAGGACCACTAACGAAGGCTCAAACTGCTTTAAATAAACTGTTAGAGGTTGCGGCTCTGGTGGACCTGATATGGACTCACGCCGTTGGGGGCAATAATATGACATTCTATTCGACGGCGCATAAGACTCAATCTCATATTGATTTTTTTTTTAGTTAATAGGGAGGTACTTATGGGAATTAGGGGATTGACAACAGAGGGTAGAATCTTTTCAGACCATTCCCCGATTAAATTAGTCTGGGAACCGAAAATAGGCCCACCTAGACCATTTCGATGGAGGCTGAGCAATTCCCTAATGATGGAACCAGCAACTAAAGATAAGCTATAGGGAGCCCAGCTAGAAATTATGCAACAACTACCCACGTTGCTTAATAAAAAGCTGGCTTGGCCAACTTGCAAAGTGCTTTATGCAGGAGTGGCCCAGGAGCTTGCAGCAAAGAAAAACAGGCAGAGGAGGGCAAAAGAGGAGTTTATTTTAAGGGCCATTAGCTATCTGACACCACTGGAGGGGTCCACAGAGGAAATTGATGGGGAACTTAAAAGTCTAAGACGTGAATTGGAAGATATTGTCTATGGCAAGATAGACTTCTGGTTAGAAAAGATTAAAGCTAAATATCTTCTGAAGGGAGATGTCCCTGGACGCTTGCTGGCGGCCAGAGTTAGGGAGTGGGAGGGGAGCAGAATGGTGACATCTATCTGGTATGGTGGGAAGCTTATAACAGACCCCCAGGAGCTAGCAGATACTTTTGCGCTGTACTTTAAAGACTTATACCAGATTGGGAATACGGTGGAGGAGAAAGAGATTAGTGCATTCTTGGAGGAAGTGCCCCTACCTGTGATAGATCCCATGCAAGCTAGGGAACTAGCAGCTCCCATAGATGCAGCAGAGGCTGTGGAAGTAGTTAGGTCTCTACCTGCGGGCAAAACACCAGGGCCAGATGGCCTTACAGCGAAGTTTTATCAGACCTACATTCATACTATATTGCCTATACTTCAAGAATTTTACAATACTATAATGCAGGATGGAGTGTTTCACCCCCCCATATCAGGCGTACATTACATTAATCCCCAAACCGGACAAGCCTAGAGATGTACCAGGTAATTATAGGCCCATAGCATTAATGAAAAAGGATATTAAGATCCTGACAAAAATCTTGGCCAACAGAATTTGGCGGATAGTGCCTGCCATAATTAGCCAGGAGCAAGTGGGATTTATGCCAGGGAGAGGGGCCCACGATGCTTTGAGGAAGCTTCATCATATCCTGAACTATGCAGCGGACTCTCAATTATCTTTAGCTTTGATATCTTTAGATGTGGAGAAGGCCTTTGATAGGGTCTCCCATCCTTTTCTTTTTGCTGCAATGGAGAGGATGGGCTTCCCTGAAGGCCTTCTTAGAGGCATTAAAAATCTGTATGCCGCCCCGACGGCTAGAGTCCTTTGTAATGGTTATATCTCACAGGAAATACAGTTAGAAAATGGGACTCGTCAAGGATGTCCTCTTTCCCCGATATTATTTAATATTTATTTAGAGCCCCTGTTGAGAGCAATTAATAATGACAGGCAGATAAGGGGGTTCAGATAATGGGACGGGAGTTAAAATTCTCAGTTTTTGCAGATGATGTACTTTTGCATTTAAGAGATCCGGTGGGTGGGTTTGAGAGGACTAGAGAACTAATTGAACGATTTGCTAAAGTCTCTAACTGTAAACTAAACCTGACTAAAACTCAGATCCTCCCCGACGCCATACGTATATAAGGCAGACTTTGCTCAGCTGTGAATCCAATGGGTGACAGAAAAGATCAAGTATTTGGGCATTTGGATTACAAGGAATAACAAGATAGGGGCCGAAACGAATATGGAAGGGACCTTGTCAGCTATTAAGGGAAACTTAGTAAGATGGAATAAGTTGCCCCTGAACTTTATGACAAGACTCGGGCTTATCAAGATGAATCTGTTGCCAAAGTTGTTATACCTGGTGTATTTAGCTCTATATAGTATTCCCAAAAAGTGGTTCAGAATGATTAAGAAACTACTCTCAGATTTCTTATGGGACCTTAAACCCCCTAGGAAAAAATATAATGACCTGCGACTATCTTCTTTTTTGGGAGGGATTAAGCTACCAGATCTTCATTTATATTATGTCGCAGGACAGTTGGGTCTAATGGCTCGATGGGGCAGAAGTATGGAGGGAGAAGCCTATGTCCCAGACTGGTTATATTTAGAGACTCAAATGATGAGAGAGCTGGCCTCTCTCCGGGCTGCTCATTATATGCTAACATAACTACTTGTTTTAAACAAAGGTTGGAAGTCCAATTTTGAAGGCGGCAGAGGCTTGGTGGTCGTTTTTGACTTCGGCCCAGAAAAAGGACCAGATGAGGGCTCAAGAGCAACCATTGGTGGGTAACCCCAATCTAGTCATTGGGAACCAGGTAATCAAAGGGAAATGGGCTAGGTGGGTTTCAGGCTTGAATTTAAAGGATGTTACTCAGGACAATAGGGTGGCCCTTTCCGTGCAGTGCGATAGAATGCCCTTTTTTCACAGATTGCAACTCACACGTATGCTGGAGGGGGTATCAAAGAGATTAGGGGGCCTTTCAGATTGTTCATTTAAGTGGGATGAGCTGAGGGAGATTGACCCGAAAGCCAGATCCCTATCGCAAGTTTACAAAAGACTACAGGATTTCTTTGGTCCGCGTTCTCCTATATCAGTGCCATATTGGGACAAAATCTTGGCGCCTCGAAGTATTGACTGGGCTAATGTATGGAAGAATAACAAATATATAGTGATACCTAAACATAGGAGTTTACGTTTTTTTATTGTTTCTAATCTATACTTTATCCCTGTGAAATTATGTGACAGAGGCCTTAGACAGACAGACCTGTGTTTCAGATGTGACTTAGAGAGAGGAGATCTACTACATGTGCTGTGGAACTGCAGCAAAATATCGCCCCTGTGGGATGAAATAAAGAGGCGGATGGACCCAATGCTGGATTATTCAGAATTCATAACACCAGAGATATGTGTTTTAGGGGATCTCTCGCAAATTGCTGGTGTTACACCCAAATATCATTTATCTTTGATGGCGGCTGTAATCAAATCATATGTGGTCCAGCACTGGAAGGATGATCAATTCTATGTGTTTAAGCATTGGGTGGGAGACCTTATTGGGGCTCTGGATAGGATAAAAAGACACTTACATTCAGAGGGGAGGAAAGGGTTATACACTAAAAGATGGGCGGTATTGGAGGCGATTTACTCCCAGCAAGGGGCATATGGCTAGACACAGGTCTGTCTGTCGGGCTGTGATCAGCTGGAAAACTTGGGCTGGAATGAGTATAGGAAAACAGGGATGTTAGTGAGATTAGAGGGTTAGGTTCCTGCTTGTACGTGAAGTGGTAGGGTCTTGGGACGAGCGTAGCAGTAAGAGGTTTGGGTCCGCTAGGAAGATGGGGGGATGGGGACTCTCTCTCTTTCCGGGGGGCACAGAGAGGTGTCACCCCATCAATAAGCATTAACTCATTATGAAACTGGGCTAAAGAGTTATCTATCAGGCTGCAGGTGATCTTTACTGGGGGTAAGGGGAGAAGGTTTGTTTTGAAAGCAGCTTGATGTCTTTATTTTGGGGTGTTGTTGGAGCGGGTCTAGAGTTGGTGGGAGGGGGGGATCTTATCTCTGTGCATATAAATAGTTAGACTGTATATAGTTTACACAGCAGGTTTTGGATTGTATGCTCTGGGGTTTCTAGGTTTATGTTTGTCTTGTCTCTTGTTTGAAAAATGAATAAAGATGTGTTTAAAAAAAAAAGTAGTAATACTTACAGTCTCTGAGATAGTACGAGTAGTAGTAGGAGGTGATAGCTTGATTCCTGGAATTTTAATGGGCACAAAGCCTGAGATCCATGACCCAGTATCAGGGGAGTGCACCCAGCTTGCAGTCTGCAACGAGTCTTCCACGGTCCAGGGACCTCCTTCAACAACAGGAGCATCAGCCCAACTAAGTTTGCTGGGGCACCCCTTACAAGTAACTCGCTCCATGCGAGGGTCGTCTGGTGCAGCATTGAAAGAAAAAACAGTTGCAGCAGCTTGGTCCTGTCCTGAGCAGTGAAAGACTACGCTCGGTTCAGCCATAACCTCCGTTTGAGCCGTAACCATGGAAATCGACTGCTGAGCATCATCAACACAGCCAGGAGCCCCAGTCCTAGGCACCGAACATTTTGACTGAAAACGCTCCAAAAGTTCCTTTTTCTTTAGAAAAAACTGATGTTCTTGCAACTGCAACAGCTTTTGCAGCTCCTCATCAGGAGACTCCACATTAGGTAACACTGACTCAACCGAGCCATCCAAAACCGGCAAAGCTGCCGAACAGGCAGCCTCCAAAAGGCGCTCAGACACATTAGCTTCCAGAGAGTCTATTCAAGCAGCGCCAGCTGAGTTGAGATGGGCCTTGTCCTGCTGCACATCCATCTCCTCAAGCGACAGCTCAACAACTGACTCCAGCCATCCTTCGACAGCCAGAGGTTCCCTACTAATGAGTAGGGGAATTTCCTCAGTGTCCTGGCCAAATTTCCCTCATTCACTACAAATACCACCAACAGCTTCATCTGGTTCAAGGTCAGTTGGCATTCATCTGTATCCCCCCTCCCCTTGGCTGTGCCTGAAAATAGGCAGGATTTGTCTAGTGCACTTACCCGGTCAACAAAAACTAAATAAAATAAATAAATAAATTGAGGATATCTCTTTCAGCAAGCCACACGTGGAACATAAGACATCAGGCTCTAGGACCGTATGGAAACCTTTTTTCAAGCAGTACCAGTAGGGGCTACCCATGACGATGTCTGATGTCAGCATCCCTAAAAAACGTGGGTGGCCCCAACCCTCCTTAATTCTTTTCCCACCATAGATCAAGACTCTTCAGACCTGTGGAAACTTAGTGCTTCAGCAGTTTTTCCTTCAACATCTAGAATCAGCATCCACGTAGCCACCTCCCATGTTGCCTTCACCCATGACTCTGGCCCTTTGTTTCCTGGCCTTCACAGTTGCTGTTTTTAGCCGTCTGCGGGGGTGTTCATTTAGGCTGTGCCCTGCCTTGTTTTCGGGCTGAGGGGCCTCCTCGTCGCCAATGGACTCTCCGTGGGAACTGCGGCCTTTTCTCCTGGATCTTTGATCCTGTCTTCAGGCCCCCCACAGGATTAACTAGGTGGGGGTCTCAAGGACAGCTCTCCAGGGTTCCGCTATGACTGGACCCCCTAGGACAGTGACACCTCAGCCTCTCCTGTCCTTCCTGCCCCCCATTCTCCTTAGGGCTGGACTGGTCTGGGCTCCTTGTTTCTCGCCAACCTCTGCTGGCCTGGGCTCCTTGGCAGTGGCTCCCTGTGCCTATTCCGCTGATGTGACCTCTTGGATGGTGATACCTGCTGCCTCTCCCAGCCCGCCAATTGCCCTAACGGCCGGTGTTTTGGTGGACTGTCACCTTGGTCAGTCCTGGCTGGCCCAGGCATGTCAACAGTGGTGCCCTGTGCCTCCCCATCGACGTACACCTCTTCACCATTTCTGAGGGGCTCAGAGTGTAAGAGGTTTTCTGGGGTTACCCAACCTCACCAGCAGTGGTATCTTGTGCCCCCCCAGCATCACTTTCCTCTCCACCCATGCCTTTGGGACCTGTTGATGGTACAATCTTTGACATGGAAGGGCTCCTTTACCTGGATCCTCCTCTTGGGACAGCTTAGGCCAGGCCTTGCAAGGGCAGTCAACTGCTGACATCCCCTCAGGCCTGGTTTCGACATCGGGTACATGTTGGGCTCATCAACGATATGGCGGTGATGCAGGGCAGTTCACCTGTCTGCCCTTCTCAAGGCTGGCAACGGGCTTTGGTTGTGTTGTACCCGTCGACATCATCTTTGGTTTTTCCCATGTTGACGCAGGGTGTACACATGGATGGGGCAACTCAGCTGCCGGGGAGGGCTCCAGCTCTCACTCGTCCCATGGAGTTGGGGGTTTCTTGGCAGAAGCACGACCAGTGTACTTGGCATGGTATTTGCAGGGGTCCTCCAGTCTCTTACCCCTCATCTGCCACTTAGATGGACAACAGGCATCACTTTTATGTTTTCTCTGGGGTCAAATGGTAGCTGTACCCTGAGCGCATCCAGTCCTTTTGTGGCCACACTCGGGGGCTTCCAGGTGTTTGGGCTATGGACCATTGTCCTCCCCTTCCTTAGACTCAAGCTTGCCTTCTTATCTACCCTCTGGGGCAGTGTGGCATAAGCCCTCTTGGGCCCTCCTGCCTTGCCTGCAAGCTCAACCTCAGTGTGGATCACATTCACTCACTCCAGTTTAACTTGTATTGGGGAGGGACACAGCTCCCAGTTTATCTTCCTGGCTAGCCCCTACCACAGGATGGCAAGGTGCCTTCTTTCTCAGGGCATGGTTTGCTAGGTCTTTTTTGGCCCACCTGAGCTGCTGACCAATTGGTAGGCTTCTTGCCTACCATTTTTCTAAGTCAGCCTTCCTCTTGCCCTCTTTTCTCCCCATATTTCAAGGGGGTAAGGCACGGTCAATACTGTGCTGTACAGAGAGCACATGTAATAAGAGCGACGGGTAGAACAGCAGTAGGAAATACTGCTACCCCTGTCATTGTGTGCTTATACTGGGAAGGGATCAAGTTTCCGTGTGCTGGGTGTCTGGTTGAACCACTTCCGTGGTGGAGTGGCTAAGGCATCAGCACATGGAGGAAACAGAGAACTGAGACTGTGGTTCAGTTCTCACCAGGTCTCTGTGTGCTGCTACTTTTTGCGGCGTTTTCTTTTTGTTGTAAACAAACTTTCCCCCCTCCCAACTTACTCCCCATCCCTGAAGTCCACAACCCCCCGGAGTTTGTTATATTAGTTCCTGTGGGTGCGGGGGTTGGGGCAAAGCCCCCTTAACAAAAGATAGAGGCCTATTGATTCAAAGGGTGTGCACTGTTTCTGTTGGGTCAATGTTTTGCCTGATGAGATTTTGGTGCACGTCCTTTTGCTTGCAGCATTTGTTGCCATGTTTTTTGCATTCAGCAAGATGACCCCGTGCCGAGTCATGGCACCTGCACTACTTGGCTGACTAGGAGGGAGTGTCACCTAAGCCAGCTGTTACGCTCACGGTGCATGGTCCCTCCCTGGGATTCCTCCCCCTCCACCGTCCTCCAACCTCCACCTCCAGGGTTTCTGGCAGCAGTGCCTGATTTCCTATGTTGGGCAGCTGGGGTGCAGGCCTCCTCACCCTACATTGTCATCCCCCTATCACTGGTAGGGCTCTAGACTTGCCCTGGGCTCACCGGGCTTTCTGTTGGCCCCTTAGGGTCTTTTCATGGGCCTGAACCCATGCTAGGATATGTGTGGGGTCATCCTACCATTTCATGTGCTGCCCACTGGGTATTCCTTCCATGCCTTTTGGCTTGCCTGCTGGGCCTGGCACCCCTCTCTGGCCCCCTTGTAGTTTTCTGGTTTAGGGGGTGATGTTTCTCCTGTTCCAGAGATGCACACTACCAGTTCAGGGCATTGCCCTGTGGCTTGTCATCTGAGCCACGGGTTTTTAAGACACCCTTAGCAGTGGTGGCAGCAGCCCTCAAGAAGGAGGTACTACACATCTTCCCCTGTCTGGACAACTGGTTGCTGAAAACCCGAGCTAAAGCACTGCTGTCTTACTCCCTAGGTTGTCCCAGACAACTGTTTCAGGCCCTTGGGATTACGGTCAACCTTCCCAAGCCAGTATTGATCCCTTACCTATGTCATACACAGGGGCCATATTGGACACTGTTCAAGGTTCAGCCTTCCTGCCACAGGATAGGGTAGAGTGCCTGATAACATAGGCCCAGGTACTTTCCCACAGCATGCATGTCGCAATCAGGACATCCCTGAGACTGCTGTGCCTGGTGGCAGCAGCCATTGTCATGGTGCCCCAGGCAAGGCTGCACAAGAGGACCCCCCCAATGGATGTTGAGAGTCCAGCTGGCTCAATGCACCGACAATTTAGAACAGGTGGTTATAGTAACATCTCCTATAAGGAACGTGCTCCAGTGGTGGATGAAACCCTGCCATGTGCTCTAAGGGGTTCCCTTCCTCATTCCCTCCCTTCATCAGAGTCTCACTACAGATGCTTCAAGGATGGGCTGGGGGGCTCACCTGGGACCCCATCAGACCCAGGGCATATAGACCAAAGTGGAGAGCTCCCTCCACATAGACATCCTAGAGAACCAGGCTGTCCTGTACAGTCCACAAGCCTTCCAGAGCCATTAGACCCCAGGCATCTGCTGGTGCAGATGAACAACATCAGTGTAGTGTACATCAACCAGCCGGGGGGTGCCTTTACTGTATACCCCCTGTACAGAGAAACGATGAGGGTATGGTATGGAACTCTAGAACAAGGCCTAGAACTGCCGACAGTCCATGTTCCAGGTGTCCAAAATGTCTTTACAGACAAGCAAAGCTGGTTGCAGTCCAGAATGCATGAGTGGGAGCTGCTGACCTCAGTAGTAGAAGACATGTTCAACAGGTGGGGTCGTCCGGAGTTAGACCTCTTTGCGTCCCCACTTAATGCAAAACTGATTGTTTTTTTGATTGCTTGTTCCAGGGCCTGGAGTTTCTGGTGAGATGTGTTGTCTCTGTCTTGGAAGAGGAGGTTTCTCTATGCTTTTCCTCCCTTCCCCCCAATCCAGAGGGTGCTGATCAAGCTTCAGATGAAAGGGGTCACTCTGATACTTATTGTTCCCTTCTGGCCTTTTCAGATCTGGTTCCCCTTACTGCAGCAGTTGGCAGTGGAACCTCCAGTACCCCTGCCCCTGTGCAAAGGCCTGCTATCACAGGAGCAGGGCACCCTGGTCAATCCAGACCTCAAGTCACTCCATCTTCATGCATGGCTCCTGAGGACATAGCCATGGCTAGATATGGGGTGTCTCAAAAGGTAGATGGTGTCCTGGTGGTTGCAAGAAAACCCTCAATCAGGGCCATTTACTCTATGATGTGGTACTACTCTGATTCTCCTGGTCCTCATCTGGACTCGTCAGATCTGGTTCCACTTGCTGCGGCACTGGTAGTGGAACCTCCAGTATCTCTGCCCCTGTGCACAGGCTTGCTCTCAGAGGAGCAGGACCCTCTGGTCCATCTGGATCTTGAGTCACTCTGTCTTCATGCTTGGCTCCTGAAGACATAGCCATTGCAAGGTTTAGAGCACCTCAAAAAGTGGCTGATGTCCTGGTAACTGCTAGAAAACCCTCCACCAGGGCCACTTATTCTATGAAGTGGAAGTGCTTTGTTTTTGTGCGCTGCTTCCACTCACTTGGATTCCTTCACTTGTTTGGTGAATCAGATTCTAGAGTACTTGCAGTCCCTTTTTGATGCTAGACTGCAGTACTCTTCCATTAAGGTTCACCTGGCGGCCATTTCGGCATTCCATGTGCCTATTGCTGGTCGTATGGTGGCACAGATGGTCATGTTCCATATGTTCTTGGGAGACATTCTTCACTTGAAGCCTCCCATCCACAATCCAGTTCCACATTGGGCCCTGAATTGTGTGTTAGAAAAGCTTACTTTGGCTCCGTTTGAGCCAGAGGTGACTTGCGAGCTACACTTTCTGTTGTGGAAAGCATAATTTTTAGTTGCTATCACTTCTGCTTGAAGGATTTACAAGCTTCAGGCTCTTTTGTGTGAGCCTCCTTATTTGAAATTTCCCAAAAGACAGGGTGTCTTTGCGAACCAATTCTAAGTTCTAATCTAGGGTGGTGTCTGAGTTCTCTTTACATTGAACCATCCAACTGCCGGTTTATTTTCTGGAGCATGCCACTTCCTGGGCAACATTGCTCCACACTCTAGATGTACACAGCATACTCGAATATTTTGTTTATCACGCAAAGGACTATTGGAAGTCCTCACACTTGTTTGTTTCCCTTTGTCCCTGGGAAAGAGGGTGTTCTAGTTTTACAGCAGTGATTGTCCAAGTGGTTAGCCAACTGCTTTCCTTTCTGTTACAGGAAGTATGGTAAGGAATTTCCTGGTGTTGTGGGTGGCCATTCCACTTGAGGGATGACCACTTCTATTGCCTATTTCAGGAATGTGACAGCTGCTGACATTTGTGTGGCTGCTACCTGGAGTACTATCCACACTTTCTCTAAATACTGGTCTGAACTCTGCCTCAAGAAGAAGGGCAGGCTTCAGCCTAGCTGTGCTTCAAGGCCTTCTTTCCTAGGCCTGTTGTCTCCAGCCTCCCAGACTGTACCTCTGTCGGAACTGCTTGGGACTTGTTTCATAGATGTGGCTTACTGAAACAGATATCCTTGAAGAAGATAGTACAGTTACATAAGGACTTACTGTAACAGTAGATCTTCGAGAGAACCTCTTTCAGTAAGCCATGATTACCCACTCTTCATCCCCCTTGGCTTCTGGGCATCGCCATTGCAGTCTCTTTCTCCATGACAGCCTACCTTCTGTCTTACATTGAACTCTCAGTGGTCTATTTGGCCTTTCTTTTCAGACAGCCTACAGGGTGTTTCTCATTGTGCCTGCTAGCTGGCACCTTGTTTTCTCTTGGGGTTTCCTGCAGTGAGGCCCCCTGAGGATGTTCCTCTCAGGGCATCAAAGGCATTCCAGTACTGCCCTTTTTCCCTTTTACAGGCTTTTCTGCTGTTTTCAGCCTTGGCTGTTCAGTAGAACTATTGTCTCTCGTGGCTTCCTAGAGGAAGACCCTCTGAACATGATTCCTTAGGGACATTAGAGCTATTCCAGTCTTGCCCTTCTTTCTCCTTAAGAGCTTCTCTGATGCTTCTGCCTCTTTTGATAGGCAGAACCATAGTCCCTCTCTTGGTTCCCTATAGGGAGGTCCTCCAAGCATGATCCACGGGAAGGGAACTGAGGAGGGTCAGGGCCGCCATGCTTATGTAGGGATGCCAACATCAGATGTTGTTGTGGGTGCCCATAGTGGTACTGCCTGAGAAAAAGGTTTCGATGTGGTCCTAGAGCCTGACATCTTATTTATTTAAGAGTTTTACCAGGAAGGCATGCTGAGCAGAGTACCACTCGATTCCAGATGTGTCATGGGGACAGTACATGAAAATAAGGAGGACAACAATAAAGATACACTAATACAGCAATGGAAAAAGAATGGTGACAATGGTGCAGTATAGCAGTGTAAATTAGGCAGGATTATACAAGCAAGTAGTGCAGCCTTTACAGTGATGCACTAACATGGGGGGTGAGTCATGAGACAAGTGCTTGACATCATAAGATTGGTAAAAGTTTGGAATAAAGAGTGGCACAGAATAAGTCAGGGGAGGGGTAGTTGGCCTAGACCTGTGGATGTGTTAAGCGCATGAGCAGATGGGTGAGAAATGCGCTGAGAGAAGACCACAGAGGTGCTTTGATATAGAGGTGAGCCGAATGTCTGGGGGGGAGTGAGTGCCATAGTTTGGGCAAATGGTAGCAGAAAGTTGCTTGGCCAGTCGAGGTGGATCTGTGGGGAATATGTAGTAGACGAGTATCATTTTGCCTAAGCCCGTAGGCTGGGGGGGGTAGGTGGACACAGCCGAAGAAAGGTAGGAGAGCAAGGACTGATGCCAGAACTTGGCTGCAAGGCATGCGCAGTGAGGCGATCTGCAGTCCTGTAGGGAGAGTAGTCCCATGGACTGGTAGAGGGTACAGTGATAGGTGGAGTAAGGACATTCAAAGTTGAAGTGACAGAAGGAATGAAAGAGGAAGTCCAGTCTGGTCAGGGTGGACTTGGGGGCAGCACTGTAGACCACATCTCTGTAGTCAAAAACTGGCAGAATAATTTTCTGTATAATTGCTTGGTGGGCCAGCAGCGGGATGCAACCACGATTACGGCAAAGTGCACCCAGCCTAGGGTGGAGTTTTTTGTGGATGTTATCGATGTGTACAGAAAAGTCAAGGTGCTGATCAAGCCAGACCCCAAGGTATCTGAAGGAGGTGCAGGCCTCCAATGAAGTCCCATCAAGGGTGTGGTATTTCGGGGAGGAGGGAAGCCGTGAAAGTCTCTGCCTAGTGCCAAAGGTCATGGAGACTGTCTTCTTGGTGCTGAGGTGAAGCTGATTGGTGCAAAACCAGAGCTGGACTCTGTTGAAGTCCTGCTGCAAAGGTGCTGTCACATCAGTAGGGGAGGGACCAGATGTATACAGCACAGTGTCGTCTGCACAGATGTGAATGTAGGTATGTGGGCAGGCAGAGGGAAGATCGTTTAGGAAGATAGAGAAGAGGCGTGGCCCCAGGACTGAGCCCTGTGGCACCCCCAATGAGACAGGGAGAGGATCAGAGGTGGCATTGCCAATCCTGACAGACTGCATTCAGCCAACCAGGTAGGATTGGAACCAGTCGGTGGCTGAGCTAGAGTGCCCTGCGCTGGTGAGCTCAGTCAGGAGGAGGGAGTGGGATACTGTGTCAAATGTTTTTGCTAGGTCAACAAAGATGGCCAAGGTGATATGCCCCTTGTCCATGACAGAGAGGATGGAGTCCGTAAGCCTCGGTAGGAAGGTGGTGGTGGAATGGTACTTTCTGAAGCCAGACTGGTAAGGGGTGTAGAAAGAAGTGGAGTTAAGGAAGGAGGAGAGTTGAGAGAGTACAAGTTTTTCTTGGATTTTAGCCAGAATGGGAAGAAGGGAAATAGGATGGTAGTTTCCCTGAACAGAGGGGTCACCTCCTTTGAAGAGAGGGATGAGTGTGGCATGCTTCTACTCAGCTGGTACCGAGGCTAGAGAGAAGGATAAGTTGAAGAACACTGCCAGGGGGAGGCAATGGCAGGGGCAGATAGGTACAGCATTTTAGCATCGAGGGAGGAGGGGCATTTGCCCTTGGTTGGATTGAGGGCAAGTAAGGCATGGTTCACCTCAAGTGATGTAACTGGACAGAAGGAGTATTCAGGTGGTGGGTCTTGGTCAGGCACGATGGGAGGGGGGTACGGGGGAAGGGAAACAGGATAGCAGTGCAGTAATGCAGTTAGTGAAGTAGGAATTGACAGCTGTGGCTACTGCTGGAGGGTGGGTAACCGTGGATGTGCTTTGTTTAGGGTGGGAGTTGGAGGCTGGGGGGGGGGGCAAAAGGCGATTTGAGGACCTTCCAGAATTTGGCTGGATGGTTTATGTTTGTTTGAAGGGCAGTATTGAAGTACTTGGCTTTTGCCTGGCAGATTAGCCTAGTGCATGCATTGCGCAGAGCACAGTACTTTAGGTGAGCTTGGGGTAAGCCAGATTCCTTAAAAGCTTTCCAGGCCCTGTCTCTCGCTTTGAGATTGGCAATGACATCTGCTGTGATCCAGGGGAGGTGGGCACCCCGCACCCTAGACTGTTTAAGTGGGGCATAGTGGTTCCAGATGGCAAGGAACCTAGTTTTGAAGCCCTCCAGAGCAGTTTCAGTTCAGGACGCTTGGTGTATGAAGGACCAGTCTGTACAGGTCAGGTCATGTAGGAGAGAGGTGAGGTCCAGGGAGTTACAGGACCTGGTCAGCAGGATGTGTGGGGGGGGCACCTTGGGCCTGAAGATTTTCATGACCATATAAGTCATGTGGTGGTCACTAAAGAAGTCGGGGAGCAGACCTGTGGCTTGTATCCTGTGTTGAAGGGAGGTAAGTCACCAATCAATGAGAGAGTGATTAAGCGTTTTGTGGTTCAGACGAGTGGGCTCTGTGATCATTTGGGAAAGGTTTAGGGCACCTACTTTATTCAGTAGTTTGGAGTTTGCATGGGAGAGCCAATTTTGATTAAAATCCCCAAGGATGTGGAGTTCATCCCGAGGCCAGTGTTTTTAGACTGCCGAGGTGATCCAAGATGGCAGGCAGTGGGGCATTAAGTGCACAGTAAGAGCCGGCAATGAGTACAAGTGCAGTTTGGGGGAAGGAAAGTTTTATTAGTAGTGCATTGATGGACTGTGTGGGATGAGAAAGGGAGATACTGGTGAACTGCAGCGTGGACGAATATGCGGGTGGCAGAATGGCACTAACTCGTTTGCAACCAGGCCAGTCATGGCAGATGACTGTGTATCCTGGGATGGCAATTTCGGAATCTTTATTGTGCAGTTTTAGCCATGACTCTGTAATAATCAGGACATCAGGTTGGAGTGAGAGGACAGTTGGTTGCAGCAGGGGTAATTTGGTCAGAGGGCTACATATGTTTAGATGCACCAACTTCAGACCTCTGGGAAGTGGAAAGGGTGAGGCAGGGGCTGGATCTTGGGGAGGTATAGGTCCAGGGTGTGTCTCTATGTTCCCTAATAGCATCAGTAGGAGGGTAATCATCAGTTTGGTTAGGGACCGTGCCCATAGGGTTTTACAGGGAGGGGCCATCTATATACGAAAATAAAGGTCTTAATGAGTACTACAACACTAACACATAACACCCTGCCAAAAAATTTAGGAGATATATATATATATATATATATATAAAATAAATAAAACAATTACAGTTCCCATAGGATAACATTACAACTTTAACAGGTTGTAACCCTGTCAGTCTTTGGATTTAACATAAAATGTATATACAGTAACCCCTCACTATAATGAATGACTCGGTAGCCATATCGAACGTTCGTTATAGCAAGTCGTTCATTAAAGCAAGGGCCGCTGTTCCAACTAAAGTCATTGGTAATTATTAAAGCACAATGACTGTTTTGCAGCACAGGGGTGAATCAAAGCACCAAGCAGTCTATAGTATGGCACTGTACTTTGTGCATTCTTATTTTGTGCTGTTACTTTGTGTTTTAAGTGCTTTAACTGCATTTTTGGCTTCACTCACTGCCAGCATTGCTGAGAGATCTCTGAGAACATGAAGTTGGGGATCAGGGAGAGCACTACGTTGTGTGTTCAGTAAAAAAATGGTAAATTTAAATTTTGGTCTGCTGCTTTTTATTACCGCACCAACAATCGTGTGACTGACAGTTCCAACCATCTCCATGTCAGACCCCTTCCCGCATTGCCAAGAAGCAGTAATGACATGTTGCAAATGCATCGTTGGAGAAAAAGATGCACCCCTATACATTAAATGGGCTGACTAAACATGTGGCCACTGGCAGGGGCTCCTGCAATGCTGAAGTAAATCCACCTAATTTTACTGAGCAGATTGGCCAACTTGGAACTTGCCTAACATAAGATTCGCTACATTGGTGTTCATTCAGTGTTACAGCAGGGAAGAAAATTAACATTAATGCATCAAAGTCCACTTTTTCCTTGCTCAACAGGTGGGAAACCCCATGGCACCGGTGACTGGCAGGCATCAGAGCCACTGCTCGATAGTGTTAGTAATGCGGAAGCTTAGGCATGGACATCAGGGATGAAACTCACCTGTTACAAATCAAAAAGCCCTCACTTCTTGCTAATGCCCCACATCTGTTTGTCCTGGAATTTCCAGCTGAATTCCTGTTGACTGCTGCCACGAGCTGCTTGACAAAACATGGCTTCACAGCTGAACTCCCACTACTTCCCTTTGACTGTGGGTGAATATGCGGGTGGCAGAAAAATGTGAGGGATGGGTCGGGAGCCATGACGAACGTTCATTATAATGAAGTTCATTATAGCGAGCGGTTACTGTATCAATACAAAGATCTTAATGACTAGTACAACACTAAGCCGCTATGAAAGAAGAATTGAAAAATGGTCCATCTCTACAAGAAAAAAAAAAAAAAAAAAGAAGCACATATGTTGCTTTTCTGGAGGAACAGCAGTGCAGGGCCTGTAAGGCCCTTTAATTCCACACCCACATATGGATAAATGGAGGCATGGAAGCACAGGGCCCAGAGGGCCCTGTGCTTCCATAATCACATGGATATGTTCGGGACCTGTGTAAATAATGATACACTTGTACTATTTCGAAAAGTAAGGAAATTCATTGCAAAAACCATCATTAATGCACCAGTTAGGGTTCAACTAACAAAAGTAGGGAAGTGTGGTGTTAGGGTGTCCAACCCTACCACCCACCCCCACCTGCCAGCAGCAAAAAAAAAAAAACTTGAGTCTCGGAAAATCAGGCCTGGGGTCTTCACTCCATTCTCACATATTGTGCACATCTCAGCTTATTTGCTGATGGAATGGGGGGAGCATTATGGGTGATTTTCCAAGACTCAGGACAGCCAAAACATAAAGTGTTTTTTATTCTTTGCTGCTTGCAGGATGTGGGTGGGTGTTAGGGTTGGAAACCCTAACACCCCATTTCCTTTCTTGTGTTAGTTGCTAACTGGTGCAGTAAAGAACAGTTACGTAAGAACTCACCGTAAGAGTAGATCTTTGAGGGGGATCTCAGTCATCAGGTCATACCATAGGAACTTTGCCATCAGTGAAGCAGGATCAGCATGGAAGATTTTCAACAGTACAACTGGGACCGCCATGCCACAGATGTCATCGACCCTATAAAGGCATGAGTGACCCCGCTCCCTCCTTAGTTCTTTCCCCCAGAGTCATAGGGAACATAGCTCTAGCCATGGGGGACTGAGGAGAGAGACAGAGAGGTGCCCAGGCCTATATGAAAGGCTGGATACACCAGACAGCCAGTTCCAGTACAAAAGCCCCAAGAAGAGGGATGATGGGAAGGAAAGCAGACCTGACAACTGAGATCCCCTCGAAGACCTACTGTTATGGTACATTCTTATGTAACAGTTCTATCTTCTTCGTGGGTATCTCAGTCTTCAGGTCACACCATAGGAATGAGTACCAAGCAGTTACAGGTGCAGACAGACAGTCTGGGAGGAAGGCCAACCATAAAACTAAGACAGGAGGCTCTGCAGCACAGCCCTGCTGAAACCCGCATGGGCTCTTGAAGCAATGTCCAGATTGTAGTACTTAGTAAAAGTATGGCCCGTACTCCAGGTGGCAGTTGCATAGATGTCAGTGGCTGAGACCCCTTGGAAACAAGCCACAGAGGTAGACATGCCGAAGAATGAGCTTTTTTTTTAAACTATTGTTTTTATTACATTTTAAATGGTACGTGCTGTAATACATTCAATCATAGTAGACAGTAGCATCAAGCTCTAATCAATGATAACATACAGTTTTCACAGGATATTTCTTACATAAATAAATCATGGAAATTCTTCAGGGTGGGGGGGACCTAATAAATGAAAGTTGGGGGTTGCCAACATAGGGCTGACACCATTTCACAATTCAATTTTTTTACACAAGTATTTATGTTCTCCTTTCGGCTGGCCACATCTGCCTTGTCAGCCAACCTTACCAGACTCCGGGGTCATTCAATATCTTGTGACGCCTCATGTATCCTGGCAGATCCCCAGAGCCAGTCCGGAGGCTTCATCCTGCCACGACCCCTCACCATGTTTCCTGGTTTTCTACCCATTTTTACCCAGGACCCCAGACAGAGAGGCACATGTGTGTGGAGGCGTGCATGTGCCCTCTTGCCCTGGTAATGGCACTATCCTTCCACCCCACTGATCTAGCGCCCTGGCTCTCTTGGCTTGCGCTGCCCCCTGGCCTCCATCGCGAGGCAGCCAAGAGCCAAGGGAAGCTCATATCCCTCCCCAGAAAGAAGAGCTGCCTGATGGCAGCTTAATCCTGCACTGCACCCCCTCCCCCCGTGCTGACCTCCGACGGCCCGTGCTGATTCCCGAACACAGGTCACTGGCATGGCGAGAGGTAAGGCATCCAGCATTTCAACCCTCTGCCCCACCGAGCCGGCTGTCAGAATTCTCTTTATGTATCAACTAGACATGGACATTGTATAATGGGCTGACTGGAGTGTAGTAGAGTGTCTTTTCATCCCCAATAATCTATGCACCAAATCTGGTCTACGTGTGGCCATATAGGTAAACCATACTGTCCATCTAATCATAAGAGATGGAGTTCTATCTTGTACTCTTGCCATCATAATCTCCATTACATATATATACGTGTATATATGTATATATATATATATATATATATATATATATATATATATCATATATTGTGTCCTGCCAATTCGAACTGTCTGAGAGGTGGGTTGGAGCCATAGTCTACTAATGACCTTCTTAGCCGCTGCAAGGAGTATGTTAATTAAATAAACTTGATGTCTATGCTTTACTTGTCTGGTTAAGTGTAACAGTATGGCTACTTCTGGAGTTAAGCATCCCAGGTTGGGAAAAAGGTCTTCTAGTACCTTCCTTACTTCCCCCCAGATCTGCGAGAGCGCCAGGCAGTACCACAGCACATGTGCATGAGCAGACACCTCACATCCACACTGTCTCCAGCAGGAAGAATTCTGCATAGTCATGTATTTCGCTGTGATTTGCAGGGTGCGAAAGAACCGTACCACCACCTTCCAACCAAATTATCTCCAGCTATGGGAGTCAGTTGTCTTATGTTGTCTATGCCAAATCCAGAGCAAGTCCTCTGGCATTCCAGCATCAATTCTGCTTCCCATTTGGAATAGACCCTGTCCATTAATATCGTTGGGAGATGTGTCATGGCCTTGTATAACCGTGATATTAAGTGTCGTGGGGAAGATTCCCCTTGTAAATGAGTAAGTAATATAAATAATGGAGGGATAACTTTAGTTGTTATATCTAGGCCTAAGGTATTGCCTAAGAAATGACGCATCTGCAGGTACAGTCAATTTTGGTTGTGTGCACATGCTTGGGGAACACAAATTTTGTGCACACAACCGAAACGAGAAAAATCAGCAAGCAACAAGGAAAAAATAGATTATATAAAGTGCAGTAGACATTGATTTGCTTTTATTTGCTGTATTTATGCTAGACTGCATTAACTGCACACTTTCTGCTTGTATTATTTTGCCGCACTGTACATTATTGTCACTTCCCGCTCTAGGTCTCTCACTCACCCACCAGCTCCTTTCAGTTTTTCGTTGGCTCTCTGGACCCTTGTCATCCTGCAGTCTCAATATGAGCAGTCTAAAAAGCAGTCCTATTTCTTCTTTTTCTTTTAATACAGGCGCATCCAAAACAAAGCGCTCTTATTATCTATCACTGACTCAGAACACATGAAACTTCTTTCAGTAAATGCACCCCCTCCTCCACCTGCCCGCTGGTCCACCCGCTCTACCTGAGAGCATGTAACAGCTCTTTAATTATATCAGTCAGCGTCTGCTCCCCCTCTTAACAAGTTACACTCTGGCATGGATAACAGCACTGTCTTTTACGTTTTCACTTTAAACAGTGTTAACACTGTATGTTAAACAGGGCAAATGGTCAGTTAAGTACCTGACGGGGGGGGGGGAAGGCACACAAACAAAAATCTGTGTGCTCACAACTGGATGACATAGAACAGGAAGAATAGGGAAGGAATCGGGACCTGGCAGATGTGCGTACATAACCGAAATGTGCATACATCCAAAAGGTACACATGTGGAACTGACTGTATCTATAAAAATCTTTCTGCTGCAGAGAAAATTCTGTTTGCAGCTGTGCAAAGGATTTAAGGATGCTGTTTTGATAAAAATGAAAGCCATGGACAAGACCGCTCTCCTGCCAGCCCCTAAACCCCTGGTCTGCTCTTGCCAGAACAAAAGTCCTGTCCAAGGCTGGAATCCCCATCCATCCAGCCCCCCCCATGTATTCTCCAGTTTCTTCAAATAAACTATCCATTGTTGGATTAAGTTTTTTGTGTACAGGGATATTTCCCGTGAGAGGTCGGCACTATTTGGTTGGAATACTGTAGTATTGTTTAAGGGAAGTGAAGAAAGCACCCGTTCAGCCTGCACCCACTCAGGGTCTCTTGAGGGAGGGCCAAACCAATTTGAAATGTGATTAAGCAATGCTGCCAAAACATAACTATGAACATTAGGAAGGGCTAGCCCACCTCGGTCCTTAGGCAGAAGCAATTTTCTCAGGGCCACCCTAGGTTTATTCCCCTGCCACAAGTATGAAGAAATGATTCTCTTCCATCTAATCATCTCTTTCCCAGTTAAAAAATAAGAGACATTTTGCATTAAAAGTAATATTCTAGGCCCTAGGGAGAATAGACATTTGAATTGATTGGGCTCTACAGAGTAAAGAAATTGGCAAGTGGATCCTTCTCTGTAGATCTACTTTAACCTGAGTGAATAGGGAGTTGTAATTTTGGGAAAATGTATTATGTGAGTTTGAGGTAAGATATATGTCTAAATATTTAATATAGGAGCAATTCCAACTATATGGAAATTTCTGCATCAAAGCTGGGGTGGGAGGGTGCTGTATCAGTAGCACCTCTGTTTTACTCTGATTTATTTTATAGCCCGTAGTGCACTCTGTTGTAAACTGATTGTCTTCCAGGGCCACTAATGAGGTTTCTGAGTTAGTAATGTATAGCAAGAGGTCATCTGTGTAGTAGGCTAGCTTGTGTAACCGTCTTTCTATTGTGTAGCCCTGGATCTGTGGTAGCTGTTGCAGGTATTGTGCTATGGGTTCTGCATACAACGCATAATGGTAAGGGGAAAAGGGACATCCTTGTCAAGTACTGCGGGATAAGGGGAAGCGGGCTGAGTGGGAACCATTAACTTTAACTCTGGCCTCAGGGTTTGTATATATTAATTTGATATTATCTAGAAATGCTTGAGGGAAGCTGAACTTTGAGAGGCAGCCTGAAGAAATTGCCAGGATACCTCGTCAAAGGTTTTTTGGGCGTCTAAACTTAAAATCAGTAATGGTGTCTGATGAGAGTGAGCATGGTTTCTTATATATAGAGTTTGTTTAATATTATCTATTATAAAATGGCAGGGGAAAATCCAGTAATCTGATTGGCTCTTGGCTATGTATAAAATATGTTTTATACATGGTAAAAAAATAATTCTGTCCAACAGTGAAGTGTCCAGAGACATGATCAATGGGCATTTGGAACACTGGCAATTCAGTTCATCCCCTACAACCAGAACTGATCTTCCATCACAAACATGGCTACTACCTTTACACTGTAAAAAAACTTCAACTGGGCCCTAAAAATCAAACTACCTTGAATAAAAATATAAAACAAATTAATTAAATGTTGTTTCCAAGATCATCACACTTTCCTTACACATATACACAAATTAGAAACATTAAGTATTATTTATAGTTTTCACTACAACTGTTTCTTTGCTGACAATGAAAAATCCCCTTTCTACTGTTACCTGATCATCAGGGGAAATCTCCTCTGCTTGCCCTGACAGTGAGGTAACTGAGACTCTGGCTGTAACAGAGGCCTTTGTTGTGTGTGTACAGTATGTTAGGAAAGAAACATTCTACCAGTGGAACTGAGCAGAATTTTGAATCCATGTATTCCATGATAAGCATTCCATATTTTGAATCCTGATGCCAGCAAAGGACAAACTTTGTCCAGCAGTAATACAATGACATCATCTATAATATCATTTGCAGTGGGTGGAAGGACTATTTTTATTATAAATGCACACACTTAAATCTATTGTTTCTACATATAAACATGCTTTTCCCAACTGTAGAAAGTTAAAAAATGGAGCCCAATTTATAAGCACAATAAGCCACTCCAGGGTGTGTACAAAACATATTTTACTGCACATCCAGTGGCTGAAGTCACTTGGCCTGCGGCCTTGTGCCTCACCACACCCCTGGCCATGCGGTAAAATATGTTTTATACACACCCCATCATGCCTTTTTGCTTACTTGTTTGTCTGGATTGATAAATCCAGATTGATCTGGATGAATTAAAAGTGGGAGACTATCATCAAGATGGTGTGCTATAACACTAGTGTAAATTTTATATTCCTGGTTCAAAACTGAGATAGGGTGGTATGAATCACAAAGATGGGGAGGTTTGTTAGGTGTTAAAATAGATGAGCCTGTAGCCTGTCTCCAGGATATTGGGTATTCTGCCTTGGCATGATCTTCCTTGAGGGCTGAGAGAAAGGGGTCTTTTATGAATTCAAAAGTATTTTAACAAAATTCTGCTCCGAAGCTGTCTAGGCCAGGGCTCTTTCCATTTTTAAGGTTATGTATCGCACTATAAAGTTCTTGGAGTATAATAGGGCGAAGAAGCTGCTCAATATGGTGGGCTCCTAAGGATGGGAGTTTCAGGCCCAACAAGAAGTTGTCTACCAAAGTCTGGTCAGGGGGAGAGGATTCTGTATATAGTTCTGTATAGAACCGTTTGAAAATGGTAAGTACTTGGGAAGTAGTGTAAGACATTCTTCCCATGTGAGAGTCTTTAATCTTAGTTACTGAGACCATCTGTGTTTGTTTGCACAGTCGATATGCCAACAATCTTGATGCCCGTGCCCCCTCTTCATAATATTTCTGAAGAAGCCAAATCAAGGCTTGCTCCATTTTTTTGTGTCACAATTTGTTGTATTTCCCATTGTGTTTGAAGTACTTGCTTCGCTAGGGAATTTTCTCCCTGCATGAGTGCATCCTGAAGAAATTTAAGTTTATCCTGTAACTCCCCAAGTTGGGCCTCACTGTTTTTTCCTTTTTGTAGTAAAGGCTATAATATAGCTTCGCAGTACTGATTTTAGAGTATCCCATAGGAGCTGGTGTGAGGTGTGGGGTGACGAGTGATCACTTAGAATCTCAGAGATTTTTTCTTTTAATAAATTATGAAAAGCAGGGTCTTTTAATAGTGAATTATTGAAATGCCACATAGTGTTTTTCCATTCCTGGGATATTGCCAATTCTAAAGTAATAGGAGCGTGGTCTGAGAGGTAGATATACTTGATTCTGAATCGAGCCTAAATGCTGTCCGCTCACACAGAAGTAACCCAGCCTCTAGTAATGTTTGTGGGCATGGGAATAAAATGAAAACTGTCTCTGTGAGGGGTGGAGATGATGCCAAGTGTACACCAGCCCTGCATCTTTAAGTATTCTTCTAAGATGTTTTTGTCCTGAGGAAAATGGTGGGGGCCTCGAGGCTGAGGTATCCAATGAAGGGCTTTAAAGCAATTAAGATCTCCTCCCAAAACCAACATACCCTGCTTATGGGTGATAACAGTATCTACTCTTTGTTGGACTGATGAAGCATCACTGCCCAGCAGGATATATGTACTGCATACTGTTAAGTCTTGACCCTGGATAGTACCCATCACCAGGTCGAGGCATCCCTCTTTATCTGTACAGTGGCTTGAGACTACGAATTTATAGTTTTTAGGTACCAGAATCGCCACCCCTTGTGTCTACCGTGTCTGTAAGCAGAGTCTGTTACTTGGGTGAAGTGAAATTTCTGCAGTTTCTGGTGTTCATCCATGGGCAAGTGCATCTCTTGCAGCAGTAAGAGATTGGGTTTAAGTTTCTTCAAGGCCATTAACGTTCTATAGCATTTAATAGGTCCGGTCAGCCCATTTACATTATGCAATACTATTCTGAAAGGGGTACCCATTAATCCGTTGAAAGTACAATGATATCCCCTAATCCCTGCCCCTGCCTTAAAAGAGATAATGGAAGGGTCAAGATTTCCCACTCCACCCTATGTTCCCTTCGCAAAACAAAGAGAAACTTACTTTGATCTTGTTGACAAAATTCAGGAATGCCTAATGCTAAAGTGTAGATCGACCAGAGACATATATATACATATGTAAATATATATATATACACACACACCATTGAATAAAAAAAAAACAATTTCAACTATGCAGGAAAAAGAAAACTAACTTGAAGTGAGAACTGACTGTTTCTGCCTATTGGCAGCTCTTGATGAAGAAACACAAAGGCCAACTGGGCAAACAACTAAGAGACCTGAGGTAAAAGAGTCGAGTCACCCCTCTCACCTTGAGGTAAACAACAAAGCAGGCTGAAACTTCCAAAGTAAGGAATGCTACAACGAACATTCCTAAGTGTGGCGGTGCCAATGACTGCCAAGGAAGGTAGGCATATCCCATGCCAGAAATGGCTCCCTTGGGGTGTCACAGACCCCATAATGTGTGGGAGATAGGACAAACAAAAAAATGGGTAGTACATAACCAATAGGGAGATAAGGTAGGGACCTGGGATGAATCTGGGAAAAAAAGTGCATCATCTCCAACCGGCCGAAGAAATCTTCCTCCCCCTCACCATGTTACCCACATATCTAATCACATGAGGAGGCATTGCAGTGTAACTCAAAACCTGACAGGTTCTAATGAGCCATCTCCGAATAGCAAAATAAAGGGTTCATTAATCTCAATGCACTGTCCTCATACTGACAGTGCCCACAGTTTATTCTAAATGAGACTTGAACTGGCACTAAAATACTGGGACCACTGTAAAGTGTCTCTGTGGTAAAATTGAAGAGATATATCCATAGGCCTCAGTTCAAATGTAGACGTCCAAGGTGGTTAGCCAAAGTTCAAGATTCCACCACCTCACACTGGAATGAGCCCAAAGTAATTGTGTGCTCCAGCTTATAGTTGCCCATGACAACTCGTGAGCAGCAGCTCCCAGCCCCCCACCCTGGAAAGAAGAGAAGAAAAAAATTACTCACCTTAGTAATTATGTTTCTTCTAATGGAGTCTTGCTGTATTCTGACTATTGCAGTTAGCCCCAGCCTTTAAACTGATCCACAGAACAAAAGGTTAACTTTCTATGCAGAGCATAGAATGCTGAGCTTGAGCTCGGTTGAGGTCTCTGTCTGCAGCCCTTTGAAATCCAACCGTCAGATTCTTACGAGCAAAAAACTCACTAACTATCCTACGTAGAAATTGTTACATTTTTACTAGCCAACTGGCAACAAGAGTTTTGAATTCCCAAGGAAGACTCAAGTCAGGAAACCCAAAACCAAAACACCAATCCAAATAATAATAATAATAATAAAACAAACACCCAAACAAAAACAGGAGGGTGTAAAAGAAGCACCCCTGAGGTGCAACACTGCACCTGCCCACCCACTTCCCAAAAACAGGTTCTGAGAGGGGAGGCAGGGAGGGAGGGAGGTCAGAAGAAAAAATTACTCACCTTAGTAATGTTGTTTCTTCTAATGGAGTCTTGCTACATTATGACATATGCAGTGAATCCCAACCTTCGAACTGCTCCGGAGGTGAAAGAGTTAACTTTCCATGCCAGACATGGAACGCTGAGCTCGAGCTCGGTTGAAACTCTGTCTGTTGTTCTTCAAACTCAAACCATCAGATCTTTACGAGCTAAAACTCACTGAGGTCCTGTGTGGAAGCTGTAAACCTACACTAGCCAACTGGCTACTAAACATAAGAACACATTTTTTGGTCCCAAAACAAAGACTCAAGTCAGGAGACCCAAAAAATGAAAAACACAACACCAAGTCACCCCAAAAAGGAGGGGTGGAAACAACAAGGTGGGTACCTACTAAGTGCCACACTGCCCACCCACATCCCAAAAACAGAGGTTCTGAGAGGGCAGGCAGTGGGGAGGTTATAATATAGCAAGACTCCATTAGAAGAAACAACATTACTAAGGTGAGTAATTTTTTCTTCAAACAACATGAAGTCTTGCTATATTACGATATATGCAAACTACACAGCAGTACCTCCATGGAGGAGGGACAGAACCTACTTAGGAAATAGGCTCAAAGCACAGCTGTGTTAAAACTGAGCATCACTCCTAGCCTGATGTCCAGGGAGTAATGCTTGGTAAAAGTGTGAACTGTTTTCCAGGTAGCTGCTTGACATATCTCTAGAATAGGGATGTCCCTGGCAGCAGCCAGGAAGCAGCTGTACCTCTGGTGGAGTGAGCCCTCAGGCCTGAGGGGGGAACCTTACCCAGCTTTTCATAACAGAATTGGATACAAGAGACAATCCACCTGGCAATGGATCTTTTAGTGGCAGGTTTCCCTTTACCAACCTCACCATAAGTGAGGAACAGTTGGAGGGAGTCAAACCTGTGACCCTTGGTACGCTCTATGTAGTAACTAAGGGCTCTCTTCACATCTAAGCTGTGCAGCCTCCTCTCGCCAGAGGAAGAATGGTCAGTGAAGTACACTGGAAAAGATATGGATTGATTAAGGTGGAAATCTGAAACCGCCTTAGGCAAGAACTTCCTGTTAGTCCTGAGGACCACCTTATCTCTATGAAAGGAGATAAAATCAGGCTCCACTGATAAAGCTTGTAATTCACTTATGCGTCTGGCAGAAGTGATGGCTACCAGAAACACAGTCTTCCAAGTCAAGTACTTAAGCTCTGCTGAAGACAAGGGCTCAAAGGGAGGTTGCATAAGCTGAGCAATGCAAACATAAGGATCCCAGGCAGGGGCAGGGTCCTTGAATGGAGGGTTGGTGTGAAGCAATCCCTTAAAAAACTTGGAGAATACAGGATGAGCTGAAAGAGAAGAGGGTTTACCTGCTGAAATAAAAGCAGATTGATGTGGAGCAGAGATTCCTGAGGGGACCACAATCCCTGGGTAGTGAGATCGCCCGTGTGAGCTCCCCACCCCAAGAGGGATGCATCTGTAGTAAGGATTAAGGAGTGAGACTGAGTGACAAAGGGAACCCCTTGTCTCAGATTGCTCTGATCCTGCCACCACTGTAGGGCTTGGATCAGGGTTCAAGTTACTGAGATCAATTTGGTTAGAGGGTCTTTCCTTTGAGACCAAAAGGCTCTCAAATGGAACTGGATGTCCCTCATTTGAAATCTTGCTCCCTGCACTATTGCTGTAGAAGCAGCCATGTGCCCCAGGAGCTGTAGAAAATGCCTTGCTGGCCGAGAGACCTGCAGGGTGAATGAGGAGGCAGAGAGACCAGGGTCCTTGCCCTGTCCAAAGGAAGGAAGGCTCTGGCTTTCTCTGTGTTCAGCTCTGCTCCTATGAAGGTGAGGAGCTGGACAGGCTCTAGAACTGACTTTGAAAGATTCAGAAGGAAACCTAGAGGTGAGCAGTTGCTGAGTTATCTGTAGATGTAACTTGATTGGTCTGGAGACTGGCCTACTATGAGCCAGTCGTCCAGGTAAGGGAAGATTGCAATTTTTTGCCTTCTTAGGGAAGCAACTGCTACTGCCAGGCATTTTGTGAATACCCTTGGAGCAGAGGTGAGGCCAAAGGGCATTGCTCTGAACTGGTAATGGCCTGAGGGCAGCTCGAACCTGAGGTACTTTCGATGGGAGCTTCTGATGAGAATATGGAAGTAGGCATCCTTGAGGTCCAGGGACGCTAGCCAGTCCCCTGGCCTTAGAGAGGGTAGAATAATTCCCAGAGTTACCATTTTGAATTTTGGTTTTAAAAGGTGCTTGTTTAAATATCTGAGATCCAGGATGGGCCGCCATTCTCCTGTCTTTTTTGGGGTAAGGAAGTACCTGGAGTACAATCCTTTGCCCTGGTGTAGGGGTGGAACCCTTTCCACAGCTCTGAGAGCCAGGAGGGAAGAGACCTCTGCCTCTAGGGCAAGTGCCTCTGGTGGATTTGCAGGTGGAAAGGATCTGGCTCTCATCTTTGGAAATTTTTTGAAGCTGAGAACCAGTCCCTGGCCTACTACTTCCAGGACCCACTTGTCTGATGTCAGAGACTTCCAGTCCTGGACAAAGTAAGCCAGCCTGCCCCCTACAGGTAGCTGAGAATCGGCCCTGGCAACCCCATCAGGGTGCCTGCTTGGCAGGGGCTTTAGGCTGAGGGGTGGAAGCAGGCCTGCTTGTACCCCGTCTTCCTCTCCCTCTAAAGAACCCCCTCTGGGCGTAAGCAGAAGAGGAGGCCTGGGCTTGGTAAAAAGGCCTATGAAAAGGCCTGCCCCTGCCCCTGGAAAGCTGCCTTTGAGGAGTGGCCTGCCTTTCCTTGGCCTGTGCACTCCTATAGGTGGTCCTATACTCATCCATTTTCTTCATGTAATTCTCTGTCTGCTCCCCAAACAAAGAATTACCCACAACAGGAAAATCCATGGCCTTAGTCTGGGTATCCTGTGACAGGCTAGTACATCTAAGCAGCCATTCTGCAAGTGCCACAGATGTAGCCATGACTCTGATGACACATCATTAGAGTCCACTGCAGCATGGAATTGCACCTTGGATGCCTCAATACCATCAGCAACCACCTGCTCCAGCTCCTTGGCAAGCTGGCCAGGGACCTGTTTTGCTAGAGCCATAACAGTATCCCATCTGGATTTCTGATATCTAGCAACATAAGCCATATAATTTGCCTGTCTGAGTCCCAAAGATGCTGCCATGTACTGTTTCTTTGCCATGGCATCAATCCTCCTGGAGTCCTTGTCAGGCTGTGTGAAGCCAAGGGAATATTTGCCTTGTCACAGGCTGCAGCCTGCACTACCCCAACATGGCTGCATTGTTGTGTAAGGAACTCTGTATCAGAGCCTGACAATGTGTACCTCTTGTCCATTCTCTTATCCACAAGAGGTACAGTGTGAGGAGTTTTTAGAATTTTTACTGTCTGTTTCCCAAAAGATTTATGCAAAGGAATAGACAGTCTCCTAGACTCTGGGATATCCATCATTTCCACATAGTCAGGCTCCTCTTGATCATCCACAGCTTCCTCCATAGGGAGCTGGAGGGTTTCAGCCACTTTTTTATAAAACATAAAATGAGAAGGGACTCAGAAAGCCTAGGAGGAGACACCTGAAGGTCTGTCTGGGGAGATGTCCGGGTCAATGGGCACATCCAGACTTTCAAATCCACATTCACTCTCTTCATACTCCTCTTCCCTCCCGGTTCATAATATTCCTCTAATCACACTCTTGAACGGTGGAACCGGCCGAACTGCACGCTACCTTGATGGTGCCGGTTCAGTCGGAACCGGGGAAAGCGACTGGACAATTTTAATCGCTTTGGCTATTTCTTCAGCTGTTGGAGAGGAAAGTTTTGGCTCCACACCAGCTGATTTCCTAGTCCTTTTTGCTGGAACCGACTCCTCAGAGTCGGATCTCCTCTTGCCCGAGGAAGTCTCGCCCTGGTCAGAGGGCACTCCCTCCGGTTCGGTTGGAACCGAACCGGGCTGGCCATCCGGTTCAGCAGACTTTTTGGCCTCCCTTTCCCTGAGCCTACCAACTCTCTTTTCCAGGGTAGCTGCAGGAAAAATTTTTACAAATCTGGCAGTCTGCATTGAGGTGGTCAAACCCCAGACAATAAACACAGGTGGTGCTGGGTCAGCCTTGGCAAAGACTTCCCACAGACACTGCAGTGTTGAAACCCAGTGGGCCCGGTTTTTCTTTGTTCTCAGACATAATGCCAGCCTAACCAAACTTACCCGTTTATGGCAATCTGCCAGGTAAGACCCTCTTATCGGTTCCCAACCGTGTCACGGGTCGTGGAAAAAAACGTAATAAAATCAGTTTTTTTAGAACCGATAAGAACCAGTAACCACACTCTAAATGACAGATTAATATATTTTAAACAACCTGATCGGTTCAAACCGAACCGATAAACCGTTTACAAGTTCCACACAGAATAGAAATTAATGTAAAACCTATCTAGTACTCACAATACCACAGACAGAGTCTGAACTGACCGGTTGCAGTTTAAATTCGGTCGAAAACCAAGAAAAACAATACTTTAACTGACAAAATGAACCGAGGGGAAGGAGAAATCTCCGGAGCGACTGTTCAGTGAGGCAGAGTAAAGAATCTGACGGTTTGAGTTTGAAGAACAACAGATAGAGTTTCAACCAAGCTTGAGCTTCAGTGTCCCATGCCTGGCATGGAAAGTTAATTCTTTCACCTCCGGAGCAGTTCGAAGGTTGGGACTCACTGCATATGTCATAATATAGCAAGACTTCATGTTGTTTGAATACAGCAAGACTCCATTAGAAGAAACATAATTACTAAGGTGAGTAATTTTTTCTTCAAACAACATGAAGTCTTGCTGTATTCTGACTATTGCAGACTACCAAGCAGTACCTCCATGGAGGAGGGACAGAACCTATTTTGGGAATAGGCTCTGAAGTACTGCTGTGCCAAACCGAGCATCACTCCTAGCCTGGATATCCAGAGAGTAATGCTTGGTGAAAGTATGGACTGTTTTCCAGGTGGCTGCTTGACAAATTTCTAAGAGAGGAATATCCCTGGCAGCAGCCAGGGAAGCAGCTGTACCTCTGGTGGAGTGAGCCCTCAGGCCTGAGGGTCAGGGCCAGATTAAGGCAACCTGGGGCCCTAGGCCCAAGAGAAATCTGGGGCCCCCTCACTATAATCATAGCCCTTCACCATGACCCCACCTCTTGGCTACTGCATATCAGTTACTACAACATGAAAACAATGTTCTTACTGTCCCTAAAAAGTGGCACAAAATGCTTCAAAATGAATTAAATTGGCTGGTCTGGTGGCACTGAGGGTTGAGGCACTGGACACCACACCTTGCACCATGCCAGTGACCCATGTTTGGTGATGGACTCAGGTCACTGGGGGTTGGCCGGGTGGTGGTGGGGGAGAAGGATTGAGCACCCAATGGCTGCTCTCCTTCTCTGGGGAGGGGTGGGATGCTGGACCTGCCGCTATACCACCACCGCCTAGGTAACCACAGGTGGTGCTGGTGCGGTTGGGAAAGCAAATAGACAGGGAGGGGCCAACGTCAGCCAAGAACCGTAGAGGAGGCACATCTCAGTGTGCCTCCATCTTGTTGGTCCTCCTCGAGCGCTGACGTTGACAGGGGGTGGACCAGAATAAGGGAAAAACACCCCATGGCTGATCTAGGTGAAAGGCTCCTGCACTGCTGCAACCATGAGGAACCGGGAAGGAGCTTTGGTTGCATATTCCACTGAAGATTGGAGAAGGTAGGATGGACCACTCCGCCCCACCTGGGGGGGGGGTCAAACCGAGTCTCCAGAGTTGCATAGGAATGGGGCACCTATGGGAGCATCCTCACGGTCCTCATGGCGCAGACTGGGTGCATTGGGATGCCTGGAGAGAGGGTCCGGTCACAGTGCAAGGGAGAGTATAAAGAGATAGTAAAAAAAAAAAAATAATGAAACTAATACTATCAGTATGGAAAAATGACAATAGCCTGAGTTTTGATAATTTAGAGAAAATAATTATTAATAGGCCTGGTAAAAATAATTTTTCGTATGTGAAATGTCATGATTTGCACTTCTCCAAAGCCCTCCCATCCCCAAACACACATGTGTGTACTCACAGTCTGCGTCTTATCATACTGTCCTGTCAGGCAGTATGAACCACGGCGTGGGAAATTTAAAATCAAACATTTTTGTTACTGATAAGTAAGCCAGGCTCCATAAATGGCAAGATTTACTGATGGGAATCTTGAAATACATTCATTTGTTCACCCTGAAAACAGAGCTGTATCAAGGTCAGCACTTCAGTATGAGTGAGATGAGAGAATTAAAAAAAAAAAAGTATGATATTTAATTGTATCACTGAAACTTATTGTAGATTTCTTAATTTTAGGAGTGAGATTAAACATTTATTTTTCATTTATTGAGATATCGGAATTACAAACCTTTGAGTCAGAGACTCCTTTACAAAGGCTCCACATCATGGAAGTACAAAATAAGAGACATGGACAATACGCTGAAAGGTACTACAAATGAATGAGGAGGGTAAAACAACCTAGAGTCAAGTATGATACAAAGGTAATGAGCAATGCATTGAAAGGTATTTCATCTGAGTGCAGAGGGTAAAACAACCCAGAGTCAAGCATGGTACAAAGGTTTCAAGCAAATTAAGCTACTGCTTACATTCAAATTTCAAGGATGATACAAGGTTTCCTAAGCCAATAAAACAGATACTTAAGATAAAATATAAAGAATACACACTGAATTGCACTGTTAATCTTTTATAGTTAAGAGTAAGATTCTAAGCTGGGATTCTAAATGGGTGTGGGAGACAAAACAAAGGAAATGGGCTTGTTCACACCTTAAAGGTCATCCTGGCTGGGGACCCTGAAACTGTTAGCTGCACTTAACACCTAATCAGAGAGGTGAGAGTCATGTCACAGTTCAGCCCCTGACTTACTCAGTGGCTAAGTCTTTTACAAAAAACATGCAGCTTAGGCAGAAAGAAAAGGATATATAGTAAATATATGTTGGGGATTGCTGGGGGCCACCTGGCAGGCAGGGGCCCTAGGCCTGTGCCTATGTTGCCTATGCCTTAATTCAGCCCTGCTGAGGGTGGAATCTTTCCTAGTTTCTCATAGCAGAATTCTATACAAGACACAATCCACCTGGCAATAGTTCTCCTGGTGGCAGGTTTGCCCTTTCCCACTTCTCCATAAGTGAGGAACAACTGGAGGGAATCAAACCTGTGACCCTTGGTACGCTCTATGTAGTAGCTAAGGGCCCTTTTAACATCTAAACTGTGTAGCCTCCTCTCTCCTGAAGAAGAATGATCAGTGAAGAAGACAGGAAGAGACACAGACTGATTCAAGTGGAAATCTGAAAACACTTTGGGCAAGAACCTTCTGTTGGTTCTAAGGACCACTTTATTCCTATGAAAGGAGAAAAAATCAGGTTCCACTGACAGGGCTTGCAATTCACTGATACGTCTGGCAGAGGCAATGGCTACTAAAAACAGAGTTTTTCAAGTCAAGTACTTAAACTCTGCTGAGGACATAGGTTCAAAGGGAGGTTGCATAAGTTGAGCAATGCAAACATTTAAGTCCCAGGCAGGGGCAGGGTCTCTAAAGGCAGGGTTGGTATGAAGCAATCCCTTAAAAAATTTACAGAACACGGGATGAGATGATAGTGAGGAAGACTTCCCCACTGACAGAAAAGCAGAAACAGCTGACAAGTGCACCTTGAGAGTCGCTGGTCTGAGGCCTAAGCCATTCAAATGGACCATATAATCCAGAACTATAGGCAATTCAGCAGTGTCTGGGAAATATGTTTCTTGGAACACCAAATGCTGAATCTCTTCCATTTAGAGTTATAGATTTTTCTAGTGGCGGGCTTTTGAGAGGCTTTGAGAATATCCAGAACCCCCTGAGACAGATGCAAATCTGCATACTCCAACTCTTCAAGAGCCATGCCTTGAGATTGAGAGACTGAAGATTGGGGTACCAAATCCTCCCTTGAGAGAAGGTTAACAGGTTGAAATTCCTGGGAAGAGACAGGGGAAGGTGGACTGCTATGGAACAGCAACAGGGGGTACCAAGGCTGTCTGGCCCAGTCTGGAGCAATCAGAATCAGTTTGCAAGGTTGTGACCTTATCTTGACTAAAACTTTGAACAGTAGAGGAAAGGGAGGGAAGGCATACAGAAATTTCCCTTTCCGGTTCAGAATCAGAGCATCCAGAGGGACTGAGCCCAAGACTGGGGGTCTGCAACAAAACAGAGGAAGTTGGTGATTGTCTGGGGCTGCAAAGAGATCTATTTCTGGAGTGCCCAACCTTGAAAAAATCACCTTCAACATCAGAGGGTCCAGGGACCATTCGTGATGGCCCTGTGAGATCCTGCTCAGTGCATCTGTTAGCACATTGTCCTTCCCTGGAAGGTGGACTGCTATCAGAGAGGTTTGCAGGGAATAAGCCAGGGACCACAACTTCATGGCTTCTGTGCACAAGGCCATAGACCGAGTGCCTCCCTGCTTGTTGCTGTACCACATGGTGGTGGTGGTGTTGTCTGTTCTGACCTGAACCACCTTGTTCTGCACTGACTGAGAGAAAGCTTTTAAGGTCAGAAAAACTGCCCTGAGTTCTAGGAGATTGATATGGAGAAGGGATTCCTGAGGGGACCACAGTCCCTGGGCAGTGAGGGCCCCCAGATGAGCTCCCCAGCCCAGTAGGGAAGCATCCGTGGTAAGGACCACTGAATGAGACTGAGTGACAAATGGGACCCCTTGCTTTAAATTGTCCTGATCCTACCACCATTGAAGGGATTGGATCAGGGTCCGAGTCACTGCAATCAGTTTGGTAAGGGGATCCTTCCTCTGGGACCAAAAGACCCTCAGATGGAACTGAATGTCCCTCATCTGGAATCTTGCCCCTTGGACCATTGCTGTAGGAGCTGCCATGTGGCCCAAGAGCTGAAGGAAATGCCTTGCTGATCGGGACACCTGAAGGCTGAAGGAAGAAGCCAGTTCTATAAGAACTCTTGCCCTTTCCAGGGGAAGAAAGGCTCTTGCTTTGACAGTATCCAGCTCGGCTCCTATAAAGGTAAGGAGCTGCACTGGCTCAAGAACTGACTTGGGAAGGTTGAGAAGAAATCCTAGAGAAGTGAGCACTTGCTGGGTCACTTGCAGGTCTGACTTGACTTGGTCTGGAGACTGGCCCACTATGAGCCAGTCGTCCAGATATGGAAAAATGGAAATCTTTTGCCTTCTTAGAAAGTCAACGACTACTACCAGGCACTTTATGAAAACCCTTGGGGCTGATGTTAGGCCAAAGGGCATTGCTTTGAACTGATATTGGCCTGAGGGCAACTCGAACCTGAGGTACTTTCTGTGGGAGCACCTGATGGGAATGTGAAAATAGGCATCTTTGAGGTCCAGGGAGGCTAGCCAGTCCCCCTGGCCTTAGAGAGGGAAGAATTATTCCCAGTTACCATCCTGAACTTTGGTTTTAAGAGATGTTTGTTCAGGTATCTTAGGTCTAGGATGGATCGCCACTCCCCTGTCTTTTTTGGGGTAAGGAAGTACCTGGAGTACAGACCTTTGCCCCAGTGTAGGGTAGGAACTCTCTCTATGGCTCTTAAGGCCAGAAGAGATGAAACCTCTGCCTCTAGGGCAAGGATTTCTGAGAGACCTGCAGGTGGAAAAGATCTGGCTCTCATCTTTGGAAATTTGTTGAAGCTGAGAACCAGTCCCTGGCTTACTACTTCCAGGACCCACTTGTCTGAGGTAATAGACATCCAGTCCAGGACAAAGTAAGCCAGCCTGCCCCCCTACTGGAATAGGAGAGTCGACCCAGGAAGACCCAACAGGGTGTCTGCTTGGCAGGGGCCTTAGGTTGAGGAGTGGATGCAGCCCTGCTCATCCCTCTTCTGCCTCTCCCTCTGAAGGAACCCCCTCTGTGAAAAAGGAGAAGAGGCCTGTGCTTGGTAAAAAGGCCTATGAAAAGGCCTGCCCCTGCCCCTAGACTGCTGCCTTTGAGGAGTTGCCTGCCTCTCTTTGGCCTGAGCACTCCTATACATGGTCCTGTACCCGTCTATTTTCTTTAGGTAATTCTCTGTCTGCTCCCCAAACACAGAATTACCCACCACAGGAAAATCCATGGCCTTAGCCTGGGTGTCCTGTGAGAGGCTAGTACATCTGAGCCAAGCCATTCTCCGAAGAGCCACAGATGTAGCCATGACTCTTGATGACACATCATTGGAGTCCACAGCAGCATGAAACTGTACTTTTGATGCCGCAGTCCCATCAGTAGCCACCTCCTCCAGCTCATTGGCTAGCTGGGGGGAGGCCTGTTTAGCCAGTGCCAGTACAGTGTCCCACCTGGACTTCTGGTACCTGGCTGTATAGGCCATACAGTTCGCCTGCCTGAGTCCCAAGGAAGATGCCATGTACTGCTTTTTTGCCATGGCATCAATATTCCTGGAGTCTTTGTCTGGGGGTGAAGTCAAGGGAATATTTGCCTTGTCACAGGCAGCAGCCTGCACTACCCCAACATGGCTGCATTGTTGGTATAAAAACTCCATATCTGAGCCTGATAGTGTGTACCTCTTGTCCATCCTTCTGTCAACAGGAGGTACAGTATTGGGAGACTTTAAGATTTTGAGTGTCTGTTTCCCAAAGGATTTGTGGAGGGGAATAGACAGTCTGCTGGACTCTGGGATGTCCATTATTTCCACATAATCAGGCTCCTCTTGATCCTCCATCGCCTCCTCCATAGGAAGCTGGAGGGTTTCAGCCAATTTTCTGTAAAACAGAAAGTGGGGAAGGGACTCAGAAAGCCTAGGAGGGGAAACACCAGAGGGTCTGTCTGGGGAGATGTCCGGTTCCACAGGCACATCCAGACTTTCACCATCATCGCCATCATCCTCGAACTCCCCCTCCTCCTCAAACTTCTGTTCATAAAAATCTTCAGGGGTATAATCTTGAACTGGGGGAACCAACCAAACCGAGCCCCTGCCAAATGGTGCCAGATTGGTCGGAACCAGGCGAGGCGATTCCACAATCCGAATTGCTCTGTCTATTTCTTCGGCGGTCAGAACATGAACCTTTGGATCCAAACCGGTTGATTTCTCTTTGCATTTCCTTTTTGTAGGAACTGACCCCTCAGGATTGGCTCTCCTTTTGCCCGAAGAGGTATCGCCCTGGTCAGAGGGCACTCCTTCTGGTTCGGTCGGAACTGAACCGGGCTGGCCATCCGGGTCAGTGGACTTCTCGGCCTCCTTTTCCCTCAGTCTACCTAATCTCTTTTCAAGGGTAGATTTAGGAAATTTTTTTACAAATTTGGCAGTCTGTATCGAGGTGTTCAAACCCCAGACAGTAAACACAGGTAGTGTGGGGATCGGCCTTAGCAACGACCTCCCCACACTCACTGCAGTGTTGAAACCCAGTGGGCCTGGTTTTCTTCTTGGGTTTCTCAGACATGGCCAACCTAACCAAACTTACCCTTTTTATGGCAACCGCCAGGCAAGACTCCCTTATCGGTTCCTAACCGTGTCACGGGTGTTGGAAAAAAAACATTCAAAACACGTTTTTTTTAGAACCGATAAGGACTGGTGACCACACTCTAAAGTAAAAGACAGAAATTCACTAAAAGTGATCGGTTCAGCTGAACTGATCAAACAAGTTTACTATTTCCACACAGAAATAGGTAAAACCTATCTAGTACTCACGGTACCGCAGACAGAGGCTGAATCGACTAAGCGGAACAAATTTGGCTTAAAGCCGACAATTTTACCAAGACTTTACTGACTTTTCGAACCGAGCTGAAGGAGAAATCTCCGGAGCGACTGTTCAGTGAGGAGGAGTAAAGAATCTGACGGTTGGATTTCAAAGGGCTGCAGACTGAGACCTCAACCGAGCTCGAGCTCAGCATTCTATGCTCTGCATAGAAAGTTAACCCTTTGTTCTCTGGGGCAGTTTAAAAGCTGGGGCTAACTGCAATAGTCAGAATACAGCAAGACTTCATGTTGTTTGAAGAAAGAATTACTCACCTTAGTAATTGTGTTTCTTCTAATGGAGTCTTGCTGTATTCTGACATATGCAGTTAGCCCAGCACTTGAACTGCCCCGAAGATGAAAGAGTTAACTCTATGTAGAAGCATAGAACGTTGAGCTTGAGCTCGAATTTCAAACTTCTGTCTGTGGTGCTTCAGAGTGTAACCGTCAGATTCTTATGAGCAACTAACTACACCCCCGGTGTGGAAATTGTAAACAATAGACTTAATAGGTAACATTTTTGGGGTCCCAAAAGACTCAGGTCGAGAACCCAAAATAGAAAAAACCCAGGTAGTGAACAATATATATATTTAGAAAATGGGCATCTAAGATCCTGGCTTTTGATTGGCCAGTACCCTTCCCAGAGCCCTGATCTATCTGACAATAGATGACTGGGAAAGAAAATGTTCCAGCCCAAGTGCCCTTCACCTACTGAACAGCATATCCATGTGCCCATCCTACTTGCTTATTGGCCAAGAAACCCAAATTAATTTGAAATTGCCACCATTTGTTTTTCTCGCTTAGCAAGAGAAACTGCGCCCGTACCCCACAAAACTCCCGAAACTGTTAAAGTGTCACAGGAACCAAACCATCAGATTTGAAACTAAACAGTTTCCTACAGAAAAAGAAAATCTTTTCAAACACAGCACATTATGGTAATCGGAAACAGGCAGTCATGGCTCCCACTCCTGCACAAGCCACACGATGCAGTAGTTGGCGCAAGCCAAGTAACCGTCTCTGGTACATGTCGAACCCGTCACTCCCTCATTAATTCTGCAACCCATAGCTGCGCTGGGCACATACCAGCATTTCCTTGTTCTCACTCAACCGTGTCGCACTCGGTCGACCCAAACAAAAGTTTTTTTTTATTTGTTTTTATTACTGCCCGATCCTCTGACAAGCTGTGTACAGTACCTGCATTATCATATTGGTGTTGCCGTCTTCTCCACTCGGAAACTGCTCTGCTTGCTCTAACAAGGGCTCACACCTCGCATGGTTGGGGCTGCACAACACAGAAGTCCTCAAACTGTTTCTTACATATTTCTACTGGTTAATTATCCCCTCTGAAAATTCTGTCCATACTACAGACGATGGTCACCTACGTAACCATGGTAACATCCTGAAAAAAAAAAGAAAACTCACAACTACAGAGGCTCACCTAGCTCAAAAGACCCTCTACAAAAAAAAAAAAAAAAACAGCATCCTAATCCAAGCGGAGGAACTATTTTATTTCAAAATAAATAAAACACTCGACAATTTTTACATTTTAACATGAAAATAATTTTTATGCAACCACATATAATACAGTTTGCCCATTTTCTAAGCGCAATAATACCCTCCAGGGTTGGCGGTATTGTGGAATACCGGACCTTCCGGGGCTATAAGGCCCTCCGCCTGTGGCGTCGGCCCTCACCCCTGGGCGGTCCGGTATTCCCCAATACCGCCCACCCTGTTGGTATTATTGCTTACATATATATACTAATATATAAATCAATAACCACAACAACAACAACCCCACCCAAAGGGGAAGGGTGTAAGGTATACCCTTGAGGTGCAATGCTGTACCTGCCAGCCCACATCCCAAAAACTAGGTTCTGAGAGGGGAGGCGGGGGGGGGGAGGGCAGAATACAGCAAGACTCCATTAGAAGAAACACAGTTACTAAGGTGAGTAATTTTTTCTTCAAACAACATGAAGTCTTGCTGTATTCTGACATATACAGACTACCAAGCAGTACCTCCACGGAGGAGGGTACCAAACCTATTTTGGGAATAGGCTCTGCATCACTCCTAGCCTGGATATCCAGAGAGTAATGCTCGGTGAATGTATGGACAGTTTTCCAGGTGGCTGCTTTGCATATCTCTAGTAAAGGTATATCTCTGGTAGCAGCCAGAGAAGCTGCTGTACCCCTAGTCAAGTGGGCCCTCAGGCCTGAGGGAGGTGTTTTACCTAGTCTGGTATAACAGAATTGTATACAGGCTAAAATCCACCTGGCAATAGTTCTTTTAGTAGCTGGCCTACCTTTTCCCACTTCACCATAAGTGAGAAACAATTGAAGGCAGTTATTCCTATGTGTCTTAGTATGCTCTACATAATAGCTAAGTGCCCTTTTAACATCCAAACTGTGTAAACTTCTTTCTCCTGAAAAGGAATGATCAGTAAAAAACACAGGAAGGGACATGGACTGGTTTAGATGGAAATCTGAGACCACTTTGGGTAAGAACCTCTTATTGGTTCTGGGGACCACCTTATCTCTATGGAATGAGATAAAATCAGGTTCAACTGACAGGGCCTGTAATTCACTAATTCACCTGGCAGAAGTGACAGCTACCAGAAACACAGTTTTCCAGGTCAAGTACTTAAGTTCAGCTGAAGCCAAGGGTTCAAAGGGTGGCTGCATACACTGAGCAAGGCAGATATTGAGATCCCAAGCTGGGGTAGGCTCTCTAAAAGGAGGGTTGATATGAGTCAAACCTTTGAAGAACTTTGCAAAAACAGGGTGGGATGCCAGAGAAGAGCCTTTCCCTGCTGACAGAAATGCAGACACATCTGCTAGATGAACTTTTAAAGTGGCTGGCCTAAGGCCTAAACCGGTAAGGTGAACCAGATAATCTAAGACTGTGGCAACACCTGTAGCATCTGGCAGGATATTCCTGTGTGAACACCAAATGCTGAATCTTTTCCATTTGGAGTTATAAGTTTTCCTGGTAGAGGGCTTCCGAGAACCCTTGAGGATGTCTAAAACTCCCTGAGAGAGATGCAGGCTTGCGTACTCTAACTCTTCCAGAGCCAGGCCTTGAGATTGAGAGACTGGAGATTGTGGTACCAGATCCTCCCCTGAGAGGAGGTTAAGAGATTGTGTCTCTTGGGGAGAGACAGGGGAGGTGAGACTGCTAAGGACAACAACAGAAGATACCAAGGTTGCCTGGCCCAGTCTGGAGCAACTAGAATCACTGTGCAGAGTTGTGATGATCTTGACTAGTACCCTGAACAACAGGGGAAAGGGGGGGAAGGCATAAAGAAACCTGCATTCCCAATCCAATATCAGAGCATCCAGGGGAACAGTCCCCAGGACTGGAGGTCTGCAGCAGAACTGGGGAACTGATGATTGTCTGGGGCTGCAAAGAGATCTATCTCTGGAGTGCCCCACCTAGTGAAGATTACTTTCAGGATTAAAGGATCCAAGGTCCATTCGTGATGGCCCCGGGAGATTCTGCTCAGAGCATCTGCTAGCACATTATCCTTCCCTGGAAGGTGGACTGCTATTAGGGAAGTTTGAAGGGAGTAGGCCAGAGACCATCGTTTCATGGCCTCCGTACACAAGGCCATAGACCAAGTCCCCCCTTGCTTGTTGATGTATCACATGGTGGTGGTGTCATCTGTCCTGACCTGAACCACCTTGTTCCTCACTGAGTGAAGGGCCTTCCTCACCGAGAAGAACTGAAGGGCCAAGAATACTACCCTGAGTTCCAGAAGATTAATATGAAGGAGGGACTCTTCTGGGGACCAGACCCCCTTGCTGTGAGCGCTTCCAGGTGGGCTCCCAACCCAGGAGAGAAGCATCTGTAGTGAGAACAACTGAAGGAGTTTGCTTGAGAAATGGGACACCTTGCCTGAGATTGTATTAGTCCAGCCACCACTGGAGAGCTTGGACCAGAGTCTGAGTCACTGGAATCAGTTTGGGAAGAGAGTCTTTCCTCTGAGACCAAAAGGATCTTAGGTGGAATTGAATGTCCCTCATCTGGAACCTGGCCCCTTGCACCACTGCAGTGGAAGCTGCCATGTGGCCTAGGAGCTGAAGAAAATGTCTTGCTGGACGAGAAACCAGATGATGAAAAGAGGAAGCGAGATTTGTAAGGGCCTGAACCCTTGCTAGTGGAAGGAATGCTTTTGCTTGAACAGTATCCCTATGAAAGTGAGAAGCTGTACTGGTTCAAGAACTGACTTTGGCAAGTTGAGAAGGAACCCCAGGGAACTGAGCAAATCCTGAGTGACCTGTAGAGCTGACTTGACCTGGTCGGAAGACTGCCCTACAATAAGCCAGTCGTCCAGATATGGAAATATGGAAATGCCCTGTCTTCTGAGGAAGGCCACTACTACTGCAAGACACTTTGTAAACACCCTTGGAGCTGATGTTAGACCGAAAGACATAGGTCTGAACTGATAATGGCCTGAAGGCAACTCGAACCTGAGGTACTTTCTGTGGGAGCACCTGATGGGAATATGGAAATAAGTATCCTAGAGGTCCGGGGAACTAACCAGTCTCCTGACCTTAGAGAGGGAAGAATTACTCCCAGAGTCACCATTTTGAACTTTGGTTTTAAAATGTGCTTGTTCAAATACCTTAAGTCTAGGATGGGTCACCACTCCCCTGTCTTCTTTGGGGTAAGGAAGTATCTGGAGTACATACCTTTGCCCCGTGTAGAGTAGGAACTCTCTCCATGGGTCTGAGAGCCAACAGAGAGGAAACCTCTGCTTCTAATGCAATTGTTTTGGGGATGTTTGCAGGTGGAAAAGACCCAACCCTCATTTTCGGAAATTTTTTGAAACTGAGAGCCAATCCCTGGCTTACTACCTCCAGGACTCACCTGTCTGAGGTAACAGACTTCCAGGCCTGGAAGCAGTAAGCCAGCCTTCCTCCTACTGGAATTGGGGAGTTGACCCGGGCTGACACAACAGGGTGTCTGCTTGGCAGGAGCCTTAGACTGGGAAGAGGATGCAGTCCATTTTCTTCATGTAAGCCTCTGTCTGCTCCCCAAACAGAGAATTACCTACTACAGGGAAATCCATGGCCTTAGCCTGGGTGTCCTGCGAAAGGCTAGTACATCTGAGCCAATCAAATCTCCTGAGAGGCACAGATGTAGTCATGACTCATGATGCCACATCATTTGAGTCCACAGCAGCATGAAATTGTACCTTGGATGCCTCAATCCCATCAGCAGTCACCTCCTTCAGCTCTTTGGCCAGCTCGGGGGAGGTCTGCTTGGCCAGTTCCAGAACAGTATCCCACCTGGACTTCTGGTACCTGGCTACATAGACCATATAATTTGCCTGCCTGAGTCCCAAGGAGGATGCCAAATGTTTTTTGGCCATGGCATCCACCTTCCTGGAGTCTTTATCTGGGGGGGGAGGTGAAGCCAAAGGTATGTTAGCCCTGTCACAGGCTGCAGCCTGCACTACCCCAACATGGCTGCTATGATTGCACAAAAACTCTGTACCTGAGCCTGACAACATGTACCTCCTGTCCATTCTTTTTTCCGCTGGAGGTAAAAAGTTTGGTGTCTGAATAATCTTTTTAGTCTGTTTCCCCAAGGATTTGTGGAGGGGAATAGACAACCTCTTAGATTCTGGGATGTCCATCATCTCAACAAAATCAGGCTCCTCTTCCTCTTCTGCAGCTTTTACCATAGGAGCTGGAGAGTTTCAGCCACCTTTTTGTAGAACAAATAGTGGGAAGGGGATTCAGAAAACCTGGGAGGGGAGACATTGGAGGGTCTGTCTGGGGAGATGTCCGGTTCAATGGACACATCCAGACCTTCTAAATCATTATCATCTTTATCATCTTGTTCTGGATAGTCTTCATCACCCTCCCACTCCAATTCATAATAGGTATCCGGACCGTAATCTGATGGAGTAGGATCCAACTGAACCGACCACCTATCCGAAGGCGTCAGTTCAGACGGAACCGATTGAAGCGATTGAACAATACTTTTCACTTTGGCTATCTCATCAGTGGTTGGAGTACGCAGTTCTGGATCCGAACCGGCTGATTTTCTTTTTCCTTTCACCGGAACCGGCCCCTCCGAGTTGGATCTCCTTTTGCCCGCGGAGGTATCACCCAGGTCAGTGGGCACCTCCTCAGGTTCGGCCGCAACCGAACTGGGCTGGCCATCCAGATCAGCGGACTTCTTGGCCTCCCTGTCCTTTAGCCTACTCATTCTTTTATCCATGGCGGCTTTTGGAAAATTTTTACAGATTTGGCAGTCTGTTTTGAGGTAGTCAAACCTCAGACAATAAACACAGATGAGATGAGGATCAGCTTTAGCAAAAGCCTCCCCACACTCACCACAGTGTTGAAACCCAGTGGGCCCGGTTTTCTTTTTGGGTTTCTCAGACATGGCCAGACTTAACAAAAATTACCCTTAACAGCTGTTATGCCAGGTAATACTCTCCAACTGGTAACCAACCATGTTACGGGTTGTGGAAAGAAACCGGTAAAAGTCTGTTTTTTTGGAACCAATTGGAACCGGCACACCACTACAAACTTTCAACAAAAAAAATTCAAACAGAAACAGTTGGTTCCTAACTGGACCGACTGCTAGGGAACCGAAGAATTACAATTTCCACAGAGAGAACAAAAACAGTTCAGTACCTACCTACACACTTACTGTACTGTAGACAGAGACTTGAAACCAAAAAATAATAAATCGGTGAAAAACCGACACTTTTTTGAAACTTTACCGAATCGAGTGAAGGAGCAATCTCCAGAGAGACTTCACAGTTAGGCGGAGTAAAGAATCTGATGGTTACACTCTGAAGCACCACAGACAGAGGTTTGAACTCCGAGCTCAAGCTCAACGTTCTATGCTTCTGCATAGAGTTTTTTTTTTAAATTTAATGTATTTTATTCATTTTTCACAATACAGTAAACCATAGGTACAGAGTCTATATCAGCACGACACTCATAAAAGAAACTATACAGAGTATCAAAACAGTACTTGATCTGCATAGATAAATATAACAATACAGTACCTACTGACCATGCAACAAGTATTATAACATTCCTCCCCTAACAACTTAAACCCCAACCCCCACCCCCTTATCTCAAACCATCAATTCTAACCCAACATCCCCCACCCCTACCCTACGAAAGCCACTAATATTTTAAAAGAAACAGAAGTCTAACATCTATCAATATTTTGCTTGAAACCCAGGTATTTATGTCTTATGATAATTCTATAATTTCTTAAGGGGGGGATAGAGTCCAACGGGTATATAGCTTCTCCCATCTAATCTTATATAAGGAGATATTACCACAAAGGTTAGCTATTGCTTTTTCAATCCTGAGGTTTACCCATTCAGAATAAGTTATTACATCTTGATCTTTCCAATGACGGAGAACTAGTTTTTTAATTGATAAAGAAATAATATACATATGATATCGTCTTTCTTTGATTGTAATGTTGGTGTAATCTCCCAGCGCATATATTTGGGGAGTAAATAAATCTTGTAAACCCAGTAACGGATCAGCTTTCTTCTGGATCAGATTCCATAGGGGAGTTATTCTGGAACATTCCCAAAATACACGGAGCAGTGTTCCTGCTTCTTGACTGCACCCGAAGCAAGCCTGAGTCGGGATGTTACCCATTTGATGGAGTTTTATAGGAGTGTAATAAACGTTGTGTAAAATATAAAACTGTATCAGCCGGAGATGATCATTAGCCGTATACACATATATATCCTGCCATACCTTTTCCCACTAAATGGTTTCATCGGGGAAAAGTAGGGTCCAATATTGTGGGTGTCCCGATTCTGGAAAATAAAGTGTCTTCATTAGTAACGAGACCAGGAGAGACACTGCACAGGGGTGAACAATACATGTTAACATTTCCTGGAGGGGAGTAGTTGAATAAACAATCCAGGTGTCGGAACCATACCATTTTATTAACATATATCTAATTTGGAATTCAAAAAATTTATATTTATTAGGTAATTGGAAGTGTGGTAATAATTCAAAGGTATTATAAAGTCTCCCATCAGTCACCAAGTCACTCACCTGTACAAGACTGATAAGGCAATCCTTTGGGGGTGAGATCACTTGATCTTCCAGCTTGAAATTGAGAATACCAAACAGTGGTTGGGATAAATCTTGTTGGTTATTATATCGAAGAGTCTTACACAATTGCAAATAAACTCTTAAAGATGTGTGTATAACTGAACTTCGTAAAGAACGTGGTAATTGACTTGGTGACGTATAAAGCAGACTAGTAGGTGTAAACCCAGCTGTGGTTAAAATATGATTTTCAATTATTAACCATGCTGGGAGATATGGAAGATTTTCCAGTTCTTGAGGCATGTAATTCTATCGCATATATTTAGATGCATGACTGGCCAAATAATAATAATAGAAATTAGGAAGTTTAAGTCCACCCATCTGTCATTGTGTACAGAGGTGATCATATGACCTCCTTGGGGGTTTATCACGTCACAGGAATTTAGAGAGCACCCCATGTAGTCGTCGAAACCATAACAAGAGAAGATGAATATTTAACATGTGTAATGGGTAGAATATCCGGGGCAGAACATTCATTTTTACTACGCTGATTCTAGCCTGCAGTGACAAATACATTGGAGTCCATCTATCCAGGTCTTGTTTAATGGTCGAAATCAGGTTATCTAGTTTGAGTTTTTTCATTAATGTTACAGAGGTAGATAATATTATCCCTAGATACTTTAGACGAGTATTCCAGATCATAGAGAATGGATCAATCTCAGCATGAGACAAGAGGGGATTAAGGGGCATCACTTCAGTTTTATTCAAATTAAGTTTATAATTGGAAACTAAGCTAAATTTGTGTATTATTTGTAAAGCAGTCCTGATGGAAGTATGAGGCTCAGAAACATGAAGAAGTATATCGTCTGCATAGACAGACATTTTAAGATGAAACGAACCTACAGTGACGCCTTTCAAGAATGGAGAACTATTCAGTTGTCACAATAATGGTTCTAAGTATAAATTAAACAGTAGTGGTGATAGGGGACAACCTTGCCGAGTACCTGATTTAAGAGGAAAAGAGGGTGATATAACTCCATTACAATACACTTTTGCAGTGGGACAGGAATAGAGAGATTTGACATGGGATATAAAACTGAGTGGGAAACCGAATTTGGATAAAGTGCAAAAAAGGAAAGGCCAACTAACCCTATTGAACGCTTTTTCAGCATCCAGGGAGACGAGGGCCATAGGTTGATTCACCTCCCTGGACACCAAAATGATATGGTCGAGCTTATGGATGTGGTCCGAGGAAGATCTACCCTGTACGAACCCAACTTGTTCAGGGCTCAGGAGGCCCTCCTAGACCCTGGCAATTCTTGAAGCTAATATTTAGGCAAAAATCTTTATGTCATAATTCATTAATGAGATGGGACGATAATTAGTAACCAATTCCCGTGGTTTGCCTGGTTTCAGAAGCACAATTATAATTGCTTCCAATAACGTTGGATCTGAGAAACCATGTTCACTAAGAAATTCAAACAGGCGGTGAAGAATGGGGGTCAGTTCAGTTTCAAATATTTTGTAAAAGTTAGAGGGAAAGCCGTCTGGGCCTGGGGCTTTATCCCTAGGCAAAGATTTAATGGCTTCCCTAATTTCATGTTCTGTTATAGGAGAAGCAAGCATATTTATTTGGGCTACATCAAGAGAAGGAAGAGGAGTTATATCCAAATGATCACTAATATCCTTATCAGAGGGAGAAGGATCCATAGGGCTATAAAGGTGTCTATAGTACTTCTCAAATTCTTGTGCAATTTCTCTGGGGGAAGTTATAATATCACCAGAGTTTAAGGACGTCAATGAGGAGATGATACGAGATGCTTCCTGTCTCTTAAGCCTCATTGCCAACAGATGACTAGCTTTGTCCCCTTGTTCTATATACTTGGCTTGGGTTTTAAAAAGGGCATAATCAGCTTTCTGCCTTAATAATTCTGCATATTGATCTCTCAGCGAAGTCAGACGAAGCATCTCTGCCTCGGAAGGGGTATTGGGCATTGAAGTCTCTAGAGGTCGAATCTCCGCTAGAAGAGTGGTGGCCTGTTTGTCTTGCTGTTTTTTCCTAATGGACGATAATCTAATGAATTTGCCCCTAAGTACAAATTTCAAAGTACTCCATATTCTGTCAAAGGCTGAGATGGGGCCTTCATTGTAAATCATAAAATCCTTAATGAGTTCCTTAATACTTGTTACCGTGTGTTCATGCACTAATATTTGAGAATTTAGCTTCCAGATAGTATCTTTCTGTATTGCTGGGAGATGGTTGCGATCCAACCATATAGGGGAGTGATCTGATATGACCCTAGAGGTAATTTCACATCCGGACAGACCTGAGATCATTCTTTGATTAATTAGAAAATAATCTATTCTAGAACGAGATTTGCGTACTGGTGAAAAAAAAGTGAACTCTTTAATTTTAGGGTATAGACAGCACCATGGGTCAATCAGCCCATAAGTTTCCATGAGATCTTGGAGGGAACGCTGTGCTGGGGATGGGATGGTAAATATACCTGAAGATCTATTCAGAAGAGTGTTGATAACTAGATTCCAGTCCACTGCCAGTATTATGGGTAAATTACTAAAGGGTGTGAGGGATACAGAAAGATTGGAAAGAAATTCGGGAGAGTCTCGATTGGAGCCATATATTGATCCAATAAGAATTTCCTTGTGATCAAACATTCCTCTCAAAAAAATAAAACGACCTTGTGGGTTTGTGATTTTTTGCAATTCTAAGAATTGTACCCTCCTGGCAATCAAAATCGCTACCCCACATTGTGCCGTGGAAGATTCTGCAGTGTACACTATACCTATGAAGCTCCTCCTGAAGCCGGCCCGGTGGCGCTTGAGGGTTGAGGCGCTGGACGCCACACTACGCCTGCGCCAGCACCCGGTTCGGAACGGACTCGGGTGGTCGGGTCATGGGAGAGGGAGGATCGAGCGCCCCAACGGATGCTCTCCCTCCTCAGGGGTGGTTACCAAGAGCGATTGGCGCCTGCATTTTCCATAGCCGTGGAAGCACCGCAGAGGGAAGGGTGGAGGCGGCCGCTTGTCGGAGCTGGGAGGGGGGACGCCGCGCGAAGGAGGTGGGTCTGCGTATGTAAGCACGCCACCACTGGGACGACAGCCCCTTAGCGCAAGGCGCCCTGGGGAGTGGGGGACGCCAGGGAAGAAAACCGAAAACCACCGCAGCCTGATGAAGTCTCGCTTAGTCCACCCGGACCACCTACAGGACAGCACCCCAAAGCGAGGAGAGGAGGATGGGCACTCTAGGGGCAGATCCCTAAGGTAGGTACCGGGGACATGAGCGGATTGAAGGAGGGGGCACCGAGGCAGTAAGGAGGGATAAAGATGAAATAAAAAAAAAAAAAAAAAAAAAAAAAAGAAGCCCTCCTGAAAAGATTATTTTCCTCTTCTAAAAGGTGCGTTTCCTGGAGGAGCATAATTTGGCCTCCCATTAGGGATAAATGCTTAATATTTGGAGCCTTTTGACCCGTGACTGGGCCCCTTTAGTATTCCAGGAGACTATTTTCATATTAATGCACTCATTATCGGAAACATGAGTTGAACATAATGAATACCTGGATACCTCGAGTGTGACAGTAACAACATGGTTTTCACCCCTTTCCCTGACCAATAATATTCTCCCTGTCCCTTACCCACAAAAATTAAAATTGAAGTAAGAAATAATACTATTTCATTTCTACCAAGCATATAGACTTTATTCTGGCCATAAGTTCCACAGATCTGCCTAGTAGGAACGTCCCCCAGTCCTAACTGCACTCCAATCCTTTGGCTTGGCATGATGATGCTCATGCTGCCTGCTAATAACTACCGCCTTCCCCCACCCCTTGCTCATAACCAGAAACCTATCTTTTTCAGCCCCAAAAAACTGACAACTTATATTACGAGGATACTCTAACAAGCTATATAAGCGAGTGACCATACATTAATATATATTGATCTTTCTCACTTAACTACTTCCCTTGCACATACTTAGAAGAGCAGGAACAATTTTAACCTTAAGGCCCTTGTTCCTTAGGGTCTTATACTGCATTAGTTGCATGACACCTTCTCAAATCATTAAGAGGGACCCTCAACGAACCCACTATAATCTCAATACAGAATTACACCAACCTCCTCGTACCTATAGGAGTAATGCTAATAAACTTAAAGGTCCTAGCGAAGGATCCATACTGTCAGTTTAATCAGCCCAACAAGACTTATTCCATATCTTGAACTATTACAGAAAAGATATGTAAAAAAAATAAAGCCGTTTTCATATATTCTTCTATATGATACATATTGTAATACATTACGTTATCAGCCGTTAACCACAAGGTGTCACTGCAACCTTTCGTACTAGAAGGTCTGGAAACATCAGTGTACCTATTACTTAGATCATTCTAAGCTTATTAATAGGGACTGTCAACCTCCCCAAACTCATTCAAACCAGAATTATGTCAACCATACGTAATAAAGGAAATTGTTGTTTATCTTCTTTTTTAGTAAAATGCTAATGAGTATTTCAGGGAGCCCCCTCCATACCAAGTAGTAAACTTAAGAGAACCTATATTTTAAGGCTAACATTGAACTTAAGCTGTTCTCTAATTGCAGAAACATTGCAAATAAAATTGGAGGCCCTAGCAAACGAGCTGCAATGCCAGATTAATCAGTCTAGTAATTTGTTTTCTGTATTCTGAGTCTTTTCAGAAAGGATACAATTCAGAAAGCCATTCCCATAGGGTCCTATGTGTAACCCCTTATCCCTGCCTTTTTGCAAACGACAGGTGGTATGCTGTTGAAGCTGACAGCAGTACTAGGTGAGGGACTGGGTTCGAGGAGAACTAAGTTACTCGGCACAAAGGCTGGGTTTGGCTACTCTGCACAGGGGCACCCAAGTAAATCCGAACACAGGAAGCAATAACTGTAATATCCAATACCAGGAATGGGATTCTAAAGTGTGGCTTTATTCACATCCCAGCAGAACAAAGCAAAGCATAGACGGACCCCCACAGGGCTACACTTCTGGTAATGCAGATTAAGAATCAGAACACTTCCTCAACACTTCAGCCCTCAGGCTCTGAACCCACCAGGCACACAGCCAAGACTTGCATGCTGCTTTGGGTACACAGCCCGAACTTGTACACATTTCTGGGATTTCCCTGGCTCGGCTCCCCTGCCGGCCACTCGAACACCTTCCATTTGACATGGAACACATTTTCTGGTGGCTCCCTAAACCACCTAAGAGCCTTCGACTCCATAAGGGAAACTTCCTTTTAATCCCATGTCTGGGTACTTTCCTCAGCACTGGCCAAGTGCCTGAGGGAAAGTAAAAGGGCCACAGAGCAAATCCATAGAGGTGAATTTGGTTACTACTGATGGGGGGGGTCCTCCCACCTTTAGCTTCCACAATTCATACCCGGCCATTTCTCTGGACATTAAACATCTCTTTCTGAAAAGCTTGGCAGTGTAGATTAAAGGGTAAATGCTTGGCACATTTCCTCTACATGTCTTGGCTTCCCATTGTACTAGACTCGAACATACTTAAACATCTCTTTCTGAAAAGCTTGGCAGTGTAGATTAAAGGGTAAATGCTTGGCACATTTCCTCTACATGTCTTGGCTTTCCCCTTGTGCTGGACTTGTACATACTTTTACTTGGCTTAGCCCATTACTCTAGGCCTCCCACTGATTAAGCAGTCCAATCCCCACTTTACTTTACTCTTTGTGCTGGACTTCAACATACTTTTACTTGACTTAGCCCATTACTCTAGGCCTCTCACTTAAGTAGTCCAATCCCCACTTTACTTTACTCTTTGTGCTGGACCTGAACATACTTCTACTTGGCTTAGCCTATTCCTCTAGGCCTCCCACTGATTAAGCAGTCCAATCCCCACTTAACACCAGTTCAGGTGAAACAATGGCCCTATGTCAGAGCGAACTCACCCTTTGGTTGCATGTGCCCCACAGGTGATTCGTCACAGGAATCTCTGGTGCTTCAGCACAACTTGGAATAAGGCAGCTTCTTCCCTAGCCGGAACCAGGAGAGTTGCGCCTGGAATGAGAGGCAACCTTTCCACTTCCATCCCCTCAGGGATGGGGCACAGAGACCAGTAACAGCGGTCTCCACCACTTCAAAAACAGCTTACTGTGTTCCTCTTTTGGCGGAAACACACACCTTCCCTAACAGTAGCTCTATATCAGAGCTTTAAGCTGAAAGAGCCTGTCCACAGATTGCTGTGCTCCTCTCTTCAAGACTGCTCACACACAACTCCCTTCAAAAACTCCCAGCATTCTAATCTAACTCCCAACTGCAGATTCCAATGTGGCTCATGCAGCTGCAAAAGTTCTATGGTGATGTCATCCCTCAGTCTCAGCTGAGGCTGAGAACAGAGTGAGACAGTGTGAAGTCCATTTAACTGGAGTTTCACAAGCTGCCTTCCCTGCCTACCACTAGGTCTTACTGGGATTCCAGTAACTCCGGGTAACAGGGGGGGTTACATTTGCCCTGGGCAAGGAAAATGACTGTCCGCATTCATTATTTACCCGGCTCAGGCCATACCACCCTACGTGCTACCTGCGGAGGGGGGTGATCAGGCCCCCTCCTACCATGTGCTAGCACAGGCAGGCAACACTAAGGGCCTAGAGGCCTTTGGCTGACATATCAGCCTCTACTCTACCCACTAACTATGGGTGCCTAGTGGCTCTGGTAGAACTGTCCAGAGCATAGCCCTAATAGATCAGCACTGCAGTCCCTACGGCCGTTCAGGACCACAGCCTGTCTATCCCCCCTAGCCCTCTAGGGAAAATCTGTCTGCCTCTGATGCAAACCCCAAAGCAAAACAAACCAGGGACCTCCCCGACCTTGGGCACCATGCAACCACACACCAGGAGCTGATACCATACCATTACATTACTTCCTCACTCCCCCACAACCATACCTATGGAAGAAAAGGGTTACCACACAGTAACAACAACAACAGTACTTCAAATACTACACACTAAAGTACTAGTGAGGAACTCTGATGAGCCCCTCCTCCTCTTCTTGTCTTCTCTTCTATCTTCTTCAGGATCACCTGCAAGAAAAAGAAAGACAACACACACTCCTAATCTGCATACACAGTCTGTCTAAAACCTCTACCATCAAAACGCTGGAGAATCCCAAAAAGATTTTCTTTTTTAGAAAAGGTAGAAAAACAGTATATACATTAGAAAACAGTAGAAAAACAATGACATTATTTACAATACACATTTGGGGGATGGAGTGCCCTAAAAGTCCCATCTAGTGACCACAGTGCCCGAAGGCTAGTCCATTAAAGAGTCTCTCCTGGGCCAGAGCCCGGTGAAGCACAGTTCTAACAGGCCAAAGTCCCGAAGGGGAGAGTCTTTGAGGACAGTTCACACATCTGGAGTCTTCTAGTGTAGGGTGTGTACTGCAATGTCATAAGAATAGAAAAGTTTGGACTTACCAGCCCCTTGTATAATGAACAATGGCACCGACCTGCTCCTCGGCCGAAGACTCTCCCTGGCAGCATTCTTCCGATACAGCTGGACAGACATCTTCCGGGAACTACAGGAGGGCACATCTGGAAACTGCTGGGTTGATGTCATCTCTGGAGATGGAACCTTGGAACAGGAACAAAAAAAGGAAAACAGCTGGTCTGACGTCATCCGATTACCAGGCGATGAATCAGGATACAGCTGGGCTGGCGTCCTCTCTGGATCTGAAGTCATCTGGTGGGCCAGTCGATGGATTCTGGAAAGTCAGCACACTGTAGAACTAATGAATGTGGGGCACCCGAGTCCTGGATGTCCATACTGGTGGAACAACAAAGGCACTGCAATGGCTGGTATGGCAGTATTGACTACCACTGCTCTGCTTTCCATCTGGTAGGCACGGCACATTTGCAGGGAGGTCTTTGCATTGAGGCCACTAGAACAACGGGTCAGGAGCTTGAATTATCACCCCATCTGGGCGCACATAATTCACACTGTGAAAGGTTTCATGTCCCTCTCCATCCACTATTCGAACAGTGTCCATAAACAGTGTCCTGCCTCTTTTCCACTGGCTGTATTTTTCATGAAACATTCTGTTCCTGACATGCTTGTTTGCACCAGGATGCACACATTTCATTGCTTTGGCCCAAATGCAGGATTTCCTGTTGTTCTCAATCTCCTCCCAGACTCTCTGAGGAAAGGTAGGAAACGACATCCCATAGATGTCATTCGCCTTCCTACGAACCAGTCTCTCCTCTTTACTAGCTTTGGTCAACCTGAGATCGCTGGTCTGGCTTGGGGGTGGCCAGTCCTGGTTCTGCCAGCTATGCATTCTCAATGAGACAAAAAATGGATCCCTGACTTCTTCTTCTTCTTGCACAGCCAGGGCAGTGGCATCACCACTCTCTTCCATGCATTCCTCTGAGGCAAGAGCTTGAGGCTGTGTACCCGTTCTTTTTTCACAAGGCCACAAAGGTTCCCCCTCTTCTTCCTCACTGAGAATCTGTGCCCAGGAGTGAGCATTCATCCTCACTCCTGAGACTATCCATTCTTCACTGGGCCCGGAGGTCGATACTCTCCATTCAAAGGCCTCCTCATCTCATCTTCCTATGAGACTTGGGCTAACCCCCTCCAAGGGTCTACTGATGCTCTGTCTGAATTGTCTCTCATGATCCAGCATCAAAACATCAGCATATTGTTCTGTCTGCAAATCTGCATCCTCTAGCTTTGTGCCACACTCTCCCGAGGGGCCTTCTCCAACAGGCTCCGCCTGGTGCTGTGTGCTGCCAACTACAAATTATTGAATTTTTGTCCATGTGGGAGCCAAACAAATCTTGGGCACTTTAAACAAGCTGTATTTCTCTAAGCACCCCGAACAGTGAGGTACCATGAAGACGTCCCTTCCAGCATTTAAGCATATTAAACACACTTGCACTGGGTATCCAGGAATCGCCACATGAGAAGGCAGTTGTCCTCCATAGTAACACCTTGCAATGTCCCTTAAGTTGTTTATTTCTGCTGCTACCATAGCCCGGGTATGATCCGGGTAGCGGGCTGGTCCTGAGGCCATGACTGCAGGGAAAAACAAACAAATGCTCACTGTTACTGAAAGTCCCGCATCACTGAACACTTTTTTTACTTTTAAAATGGCTCCTCTGCTGCTGTGTTTACATTACTACCCCACCTTGTAATGGCGGCAGCAGCACTCCGGTGCATCAACATTCTGAAACTGGGTCAAGCCACTGCGCATCCGATTTACACACACTACTGATAACTTTGTTCAAACTGCACAAACTTGCACTGTTCTTTTTCCTAGCACATTTATATGATTTGCCATGGACTTTTCACTTGCTGAAACATGTGCTTTACAACTCACAGTCCCTAAAGCCCTCAGTATTTTCAAGCACAGGATGGCCGCTGTAACTAGTGCTGCATATCTTGCTTTCAACTCACAGTCTCTCTCTTGTGGCTTTGAAACTTTAAACTGACGCTGAACCCATAACTATGCTCACAGTCGATGGCTTAACAGACTTGCTCTTGCTGGTAAAACTTGACACAGTCTTTATTTGCAAAGCGGCTACACTGCTGTACACAGATTCAGCTGGCTTTTGGCAAAAATCACTGGTTTGAGCAATTATTACTGTTGGTACTCACTGTTATCAGTAGCTGTTTGCTGCGATGGAAAAACAGCCTGCAGCCAGTCTTGGAGGCCTCAGAAAGGAAGCGGGTTGGCAGTCCTGCCGATCATCCCTCCGATCACTGCACTCACAATCCAGTCGATCGAGATGTGGGTTGAGCCTGATTTTAAACAGTAAAGTCTGCTTTTTGAAACTTTTACAGTGCTTTTTAGTCACCGCAACGCTCCTTCACTAAGCCAGTACACGCACTCCACTCACACTCCCTCTCGAATGCTGGGCGGTTGCTGTAGAGGCTGGCTGGGGGTGGGACTGATTGCAGTCTCACCAATTACACAATGCCATGCAAATGAGCCTCTTTCCCTCACGAGTGCTCTTCTCCTCACGGCGATCGTTGAGCAGGCAAATTTAAACTGCAGAAACCACTTTTTTTTTTTCTAACTGACTCCGCAGCGGGAGCCCATTTCAACCATTTGCCATGGCCATAACACAGCAAGTCACTCAGTTTACTAAAAAGCATTTCCAACGTCCAGGGCACAATCTTCCTGTCGCTACCCCTAGTCTTCCACACTTTTCTTTATCACAACAGTTCACTAGAAAGCATTTCCAATGTGCAGGGCACAATTTTCCTGTTGCTACCCCTAGTTTTCCACACTTTTCTTTATCACAACAGTTCACTAGAAAGCATTTCCAATGTCCAGGGTACAATTTTCCTGTTGCTACCCCTAGTCTTCCACACTTTTCTTTGTCACAACAGTTTTTTAAAAGCTGGCAAAACGCTGTAAATATTTGATGCAGGACAAGGGCATACTCTTTCAGCTTTACTGCTCCTTGGTAAACAGTTGGCATTTAACTATATGGACATATGGACAACAGCACACAGTGACACACTAGTTAACCTTGCTTCAGCTTTTTGGGCTACCCACTGCCAGATAACCAAAACGCTAGCCCCTTGCCCGAGCACCTTTCCTCCCTAATTTAAAATCCAAAGTGGTGCCTCCATTTTGTAACCCCTCACCCCCGTCTTTTTGCAAACGACAGGTGGTATGCTGTTGAAGCTGACAGCAGTACCAGGTGGGGGACTGGGTTCGGGGAGGACTAGGTTACTCATTACCCAGGTCTCAGGTTTGGCCACTCTATAGGCACCCAAGTAAATCCAACACAGGAAGCAATAATTGTAATGTCCAATACCAGGAATAGGATTCTAAAGTGTGGCTTTATTCACATCCAAGCAGAACAAAACAAAGCATAGACGGACCCCCACAGGGCTACACTTCTGGTAATGCAGATTAAGAATCAGAACACTTCCTCAACACTTCAGCCCTCAGGCTCTGAACCTACCAGGCACACAGCCCAGACTTGCACACTGCTTTGGGTACACAGCCCGAACTTGTACACATTTCTGGGATTTTCCTGGCTCGGCTCCCCTGCTGGCCACTCGAACACCTTCCATTTGACATGGAACATATTTTCTGGTGGCTCCCTAAACCACCTAAGAGCCTTCGACTCCATAAGGGAAACTTCCTTTTAATCCCATGTCTGGGTACTTTCCTCAGCACTGGCCAAGTGCCTGAGGGAAAGTAAAAGGGCCACAGAGCAAATCCATAGAGGTGAATTTGGTTACTACTGATGGGGGGTCTCCCACCTCTAGCTTCCTCAATTCATACCCGGCCATTTCTCTGGACATTAAACATCTCTTTCTGAAAAGCTTGGCAGTGTAGATTAAAGGGTAAATGCTTGGCACATTTTCTCTACATGTCTTGGCTTCCCATTGTACTAGACTCGAACATACTTAAACATCTCTTTCTGAAAAGCTTGGCAGTGTAGATTAAAGGGTAAATGCTTGGCACATTTCCTCTACATGTCTTGGCTTTCCCCTTGTGCTGGACTTGAACATACTTTTACTTGGCTTAGCCCATTACTCTAGGCCTCCCACTAATTAAGCAGTCCAATCCCCACTTTACTTTACTCTTTGTGCTGGACTTGAACATACTTTTACTTGACTTAGCCCATTACTCTAGGCCTCTCACTTAAGCAGTCCAATCCCCACTTTACTTTACTCTTTGTGCTGGACTTGAACATACTTTTACTTGACTTAGCCCATTACTCTAGGCCTCTCACTTAAGCAGTCCAATCCCCATTTTACTTTACTCTTTGTGCTGGACTTGAACATACTTCTACTTGGCTCAGCCTATTCCTTTAGGCCTCCCACTGATTAAGCAGTCCAATCCCCCTTTACAACAGTTCAGGTGAAACAATGGCCCTATGTCAGAGCGAACTCACCCTTTGGTTGCATGTGCCCCACAGGCGATTCTTCACAGGAATCTCTGGTGCTTCAGCACAACTTGGAATAAGGCAGCTTCTTCCCTAGCTGGAACCAGGAGGGTTGCCCTTGGAATGAGAGGCAACCTTTCCACCTCCATCCCCTCAAGGATGGGGCACAGGGACCAGTAACAGCGGTCTCCACCACTTCAAAAACAGCTTACTGTGTTCCTCTTTTGGCAGAAACACACACCTTCCCTAACAGTAGCTCTATATTAGAGCTTTAGGCTCAAAGAGCCTGTCCACAGATTGCTGTGCTCCTCTCTTCAAGACTGCTCACACACAACTCCCTTCAAAAACCCCCAACATTCTAACCTAACTCCCAACTGCAGATTCCAATGTGGCTCATGCAGCTGCGAAAGTTCTATGGTGATGTCATCCCTCAGTCTCAGCTGAGACTGAGAACAGAGTGAGATAGTGTGAAATCCATTTAACTGGAGTTTCACAAGCTGCCTTCCTTGTCTACCACTAGGTCTTACTGGGATTCTAGTAACCCCGGGTAACAGGGGGGTTACATATGTATTACATGCATTGCAGTACAATGCAGTACCATACTTTAGCCACAAGGTGTCCCTTTAATCCTTCATTTGAAGAGATCTGGAAACATTAATTTACAAGCCTCGGTTGCTGTGTCTACATTTTCATAAGAAAACCATTGACCCTCTTTTAAAATCTGCAGAGTGGCTGGATATCTGACTCTAAATTTAATACTTGCTGAGATGAGGTTGTTTACCACTGGATGAAGAGCAGATAGTTTTTGGCGCATTAAATATGGTAAGTCTTGCGCCAGCCGTATTTTCTGCCCTGCCCATTGAATTTCTTTTAAATCTTTCACTTTGGCCATAATGAATTGCTTATCAAGGTAGTTTAACACCTTAAACAAGAAGGGTCTTGGAGGGGAGCCAGCGGGAGGCATAGGCCGTAGGGAGTGATGCACTCGCTCGACTATGAAGCATGGGCCATTTGGGGAAGGCCCTATCAGATGCTCACAGAGTTTTTGGGCAACAACTATAAGCATAGCTCCCTCTTCTCTCTCTGGCAAGCCCAGCACCACAAGATTGTTACGCTGAGACCTTCCTTCAAGGTCATCCGGTTTCTCCTCGGCCTTTTTCAATCTTTGCCTAGTCTGGACAAGTTCCGGTTCCATCCTGGCCCTACAATCATCCAGGGATGATATCTGAGCTTCATTATCTGTTGTTCTGGTCGCAAGGTGATCGACAGAAGTTCTTATATGTTGAAATTCTGACGCCAACTTCATAAGTGTCTCTTTCATTGGGGCCAGTTCTTCAAGAAATTTGTGCTCTGTAAGTATCCCTTAAGGTAATGTAGTTTTAAGTGATTCAGCTGTTTTTGTTTTGGATCTTTTCGCCAGCTTGTCCTTTGTCGGCATAGTCGGTGGCGTGAGCGTTAAAGCAGTTTTTGACTGTTCGGTATCTATTTGATTTGCTCGTAACAATCGAGTATTCCTGTGAAGACTATGCAGATATTTTTTAAATGAAAAATGCTTCTGGAACTCCAGTCACCACGGTAATGGGTACTTTGAGCGAGGGTGGCGAGGGAGCTACTAGGCAGAGCTGTTTATCAGGCAGCGATCACACCAGAAGTCACTTCTGCATAGAGTTAACTCTTTCATCTCCAGGGCAGTTCAAGTACTGGGGCTAACTGTATATGTTAGAATACAGCAAGACTTCATGTTGTTTGAAGGAAGACAGACATTGGGAAACCAAACTTGTAATGTCCCCCCATGTGCGAGCACCACCCACCACCCTTCATCCGCCGGCCTCCAGCTCCTGTCCAAGGGGAGGACAGAGAGGAGGCCCACCCACCTCTGAACCAGCACAGTCAACATCAAAGGATCCCCCCGTCCCTCCTAGTGCCATGCACTGACCCCTCCACTACCCCCAATTATCCATGCACAGCAAGCCCTCTGGGATCTACAGGCCCAACTCACGGTCTCCATTTCATAATCTAAAGTTAAAAGTGTGTAACAGTGTCAGAAATAATCCCTATTTAATGGGAATCTGGCTCAGATGGGTCCATGGGAAGGGGCGCCCTTCCAGGAACCACCGCCCACCACTGCCCATCCGATTAAGAGGCTGTGATTTAAATGAAGTGAGTCCAGGAGGGAGACGAGGTCTGTTCAAAGCAAGTCCCTATTTAAGAGGATGGCTATAACAGAGGGCTCATGTGCAAGGGCCCAGATTTCTGGGGCTTCCCCATATCCGCCCCTGGAAAAGCATAAGTGAGCTCATCTCCGGGATCTGAATGTTATAAGGCTCAGTCCAAGAAATTTCCCTATCTAATGGGAGTCTGGATGGCCAAGGAACCTGCTCTCCATAGACCCACCCACTGCTCCCTTCCACAATACATAACTTACAGATCAGGGACTCAGGCCCAGCCCACATCCCCAGAACACCGCCATGCACAGACAAAAAGGAAAAGAGGGCTTCCCATGTATATTTTAATTAACAGAAGAGATCTATCAGTGCATAGCAGGAGGGACAGCGTGTGGCCAGCCAGAACAGGGTGGGAGCCCCCCCCCCCGAGGGTTCATCAGAGTCCAGGCCCAGGCAGCTCTCATACATGTCTGCCCTCCCCCCAAAGGAAAACATAGCCAAAGTGTGCCCGGTATCCACCAGGCTACTTACTGAGAAGGAGCAATATCATTCTCAGTCCTGGGCACTCAAGTTTCCTGAGTAGAAAACTGTGCCAGCCCCTTCTTTAAGGAGTCAAGGGAGGTCTGATTGGCCCTAGATTCTTGAAAGGAGGTACTCTCCAGGAGGCATTTGGTTGCGGACCTCTGGGGTAATGCGGTTCTAGGAGGCACTGTCAAACTCCTTTTCTATAGGTCTTCGATGGCTGCTGAGGCCGTTTCGTAGTTCTGCTGTCCATTCAGATATTGCACAATCAACCAAGCTGGATATGGTGTTCGAAATTTCAATTTTTTTTGCCGGAGAATTGGGAACAAGGAAATATACTCCCATTGGTGTTGCATAGTTACAGATGCATAGTCATTGTCCATGAAGATTCTTGTATCTCCATAAAATACTTTCCCTTGAGCCCACGCTTTCTTTAATAACAGTTCTTTATATGATAGTGCAAAAAGTGCATGATTATGGATCTGGGATGGGCATCAGGGTTGGAGGGTTTAGGCTCCAAAGCCCGATGGACACGTTCGATCTCCAACTGAAAATCTGGATCCGGGGTGAGGAAGGTACAGAGGACAGTCTCTACAAAATCTTGAATGTCTGCCCCCTCACTGTTTTCTGGGATGGCATAAATTCTAATGTTTCTCTGGCGGTGTCTATTTTTGTCATCCTCTTGGTGATCAACCGTAAGTTGGCATATCTGAATTATTTGAGCCAGGTTTGTTTGTAATTGTTTGGTATTATTGGCTTGCTCGGCCGAGGATTTCTCCAGAGCCGATACCTTGGTTTCAAGCACAGTGAAGTCCGTTTGGAGAGATGCTTGCGACTCTTTGAAATTATGGAACTCCGCTTTAAATTCTTTGGGTTCTGTCAAGATTTTGTCCAATTTTGTGGTCATTTCATTAGCTTTCTTAGATTTAGTCTTGGTGGACTTGATGGAAGAGGAGCACATGTGCTGCTGCGATAACTCTGAGGCCTTGGAGTCGGTTACCTCTTACTCAGATCCGTCGTCTTCTTGTGGTAAGACGAGAAATTTATTTGTACCTCTTTTAACCATTGATAATGCCATGCCTCGCCTGCCAGTTATATCAAAAAATAACCTCAAAAAGTTCTTTTTTTGCAAGGTTAGTGGGTGTGTTAGGTGGAGAGCTCAGTGTTCAAGCGGCCATCAGGAAGACGGCTGCATCGGAAGTCCTGGTAGAATGAGCTTAAACCGCTCCCAGCTATTCTTTGCCATACTTGTTGAAGCAAAACACACTGCAACTTGCCAACCATTTGGATAAACACTGCTTAGAAATTGAATCGCCCTTTCTACCTGGGGCGAAGGAAACAAACAACTGCTTTGACTTTCTACATTCTTTGGTGCAAAGCAGGTAGTACTTCAAAGTTCTGCGCACATCTAATGTATAGAGCAGTGCTTCCTCTGGATTGGCACGCTCAGGAAAATAAACAGAAAGGTGGATAGGCTGCTTGAGTGTAAACTCAGAGACCACCTTAGGGAGAAACTTAGGATCTGTGTGCAAAAACACCCTGTCTTTGTGAAAAATCAAATAAGGCTCCTCGCACCAGAGGGCCTGAAGCTCTGAAATTCTTCAAGCAGAAGTAATGGCAACTAAAAATAACGCTTTCAGGGCTGGCCTGGTGGCGCTAAGGGTTGAGGCGCTGGACGCCACACCTTGCACCATGCCAGCGACCCGGGTTCGAGAGTGAGCTCGTGTTGCCGGGGGCTGGCAGGGGAGGAAAGGGATTGAGCGTCCCAAGGACTGCTCTCCCTCTCTGGTGAGGGAGGTCCACGACGGTCGGTGCCCGACTGCCACCTGGCGGAGGCTGGGAGGTGGAGGCGCACGCCGTACTTACGGGTGGAGTCGGGGAGCAGACACCTGGACGTGTGCGCGAGCGGATGCATGCATGCTCCCGATCATCAGCGTCATTGCACGCCCACCGACTCGGGGAATCCTGGAACAGGGAAAAGAGTGGAGCCTCCTACGACTTGATGGCCGTCCACGAGTGTTCGTCGGGAAAAAGACTGAGGTAGAACGGTCAGTGGGGGATGCTGCAACAGAAGGTAAAGCCATCAAAAAATGGAGAGCAATGAGTACCAATGCCTGTAGTCTGGGTAACAAGCTTCCTGAATTAGTGGCCTTGATGGAGGAGGAACAACTGGATATCGTGGCAGTCACAGAAACACGGTACACACAAAACCATGACTGGGACATAAACATACCAGGATACACTATCTACAGGAGGGACAGGGAGGGTAAAAGAGGAGGAGGAGTAGTTCTTTGCATAAGGGAAGGAATAAAAGCAACAGAACAAAAGGGTAAACAGGGAGGAGAAGAAGCACTGTGGGTAAATTTGGAGACAGGCAATGGCACCACAATCCGCACAGGGTTTAGATATACCCTTCTCAGGGGAGGAAACGGACAAGGAAATGATAGAAAATATACTTAGAATGGCAGAAAAAGGAGATATTGCTGATGGTGATCTGAATATGCCAGATGTTAACTGGAGTGCAGTGCAGCTGCCACTTCAAGAGTGCAGTTATTCTAGATGCCCCACAGGGGCATGCCTTAGACAACTAGTACTGGAGCCCACTCGAGAGGGAGCAATATTAGACTTGATTCTCTCAAATGGAGATGTAGAGAGGATCACAGATGTAGAAGTGGGTAGCCATCTGGGAACTAGCCACCGAACAGTATGGTTCACAATAAACACAGCAATAGAGTCAAGCCATACAAAGACAAAAGTACTGGACTTTAGGAGGGCTGACTTTCTAAAATGGGTGAGTGCCTAAGGAATGCACTAGCAAATGGGCAGGAAGGAGGGTGGAAGAACAGTGGGGAATAATAAAAACTGGCCACAGAGGTAACAAGCCTTTGTGTGAAGCAAATAAACAAAACAAATGATGTAAGAAACCACTATGGTTCTCAAAGGAAGTGGCAGTGAAGGTTCAAGAGAAAAGAAAGCATTCAGGAAGTACAAGGAATCGAGAAGGAGCAGGACAGAGAACTGTATCAGTTAAAGCAAAAAGGAGGCTGGAAGGTAGTCAGAACAGCAAAGGCCCAAACCAAGGAAAAGATAGCCAACTCAGTTAACAAGGGGGATAAAACCTTTTATAGGTACATCAGGGAGCGAAGGAAGACCAAGGGAGGGATAGTGAGGCTTAAAAAGGGGAGGGACGGTGGGCAGAGGGAGACTGTGAAAAGGCAGAGATACTAAACAAATATTTTTGCTCAGTATTTACAAATGAAGAGGGGGAGGTACGTAAAACAAACAGTAGAAACACTCTGGATACAGAAGTTGATACCAGCCCATTTACAGAAGAAAGGGTTCTGAAAGAACTCTTAAAACTGAAGGTGGACAAAGCAATGGGGCCTGATGGGATTCATCCCAAAATTTAAAAGAGCTAAGGGTAGAACTAGTGACACCACTGACTACCCTTTTAACAAATCATGGAGGATGGGGTGGTACCCGAGGACTGGAGGAGGGCAGATGTGATCTCTCACAAAAGTGGAGCAAGGCAGAAGCAGGAAACTACAGACCTGTTAGTTTAACCTCAGTGATAGGGAAAATGATGGAATCACTTGAAGGAAAGAACTGTCGAGTATCTAGAGGCCAGAGGGGCACAGGACCCTAGGCAGCATGGATTCACAGCGGGAAGGTCATGCCAGACGAATCTGATAGATTTCTTTGACTGGGTGACCAAAGTAGTAGATCAGGGAGGGGCTGTGGACATGGCCTACCTAGACTTTAGCAAGGCATTTGACACAGTCCCACACAAAAGATTAATATACAAGTTAGCCAGCCTGGGAGTGGGTCCCAAGATGACAGCCTGGGTAAAGAACTGGCTGGAGAATAGGACACAGAGAGTAATAGTAAATGGAGTCCACTCAGAAGAAAGGAGGGTTACTAGTGGGGCACCGCAGGGTTCAGATAGACTAGTCCTCTTCAATGTCTTTATAGTGTTACTGCAGAAGGACTGGAAGGAAAAGTATGTCTCTTTGCAGATGACACAAAGATCTGCAACAGAGTTGATGCACAGGGTGGGGTGGAAAGGATGAGAAGGGACTTGGCAAGGTTAGAGGAATGGTCAAATGTATGGCAGCTTAGATTCAATGCTAAGAAGTGCAAGGTAATGCACCTGGGAAACAAAACCCAGGGGAAGAGTACACAATGGGGGGTGAGATACTAACAACAACAAAAATGGAAAGGGACCTGGGGGTAGTCATATTAGATGACCTAAAGGTGGGCAAGCAATGTGAGAGGGCAGCAATGAGGGCTGGGGGGATACTGGGATGCATAGGGAGAGGCATCACCAGTAGAAAACAGGAAGTTATTATCCCTCTGTACAAACAGCTAGTGAGACCCCATCTGGAGTACTGTGTGCAGTTCTGGAGACCCAATCTCTGCAAAGACATAGACAGGATGGAAGCTGTCCAGAGGAGGGCAACTAAAATGGTGCAGGGTCTGCACCGGAAGACACATGAAGAGAGACTTAAGGAGCTTAATATGTATAGCCTCGAGGAAAGGAGGGAGAGGGGGGACATGATAGAAACGCTTCAAGTACCTCAAGGGAATCAACAAAGTCCAAGAGGGTAGCATCTTTCAAAAAAAGAGGTGTGCAAGAACAAGGGGGCACAATTTGAAGATGGGGGGTGGCTCAGAGGTAATTTAGGAAGTATTTTTTCACAGAGAGGGTTGTGGATACATGGAACGGCCTTCCGGAGGAGGTTGTGGAGTCAAAAACAGTGGTGGAATTCAAGCATGCATGGGACAGTCATAAGGCAATTTTAGGGGGTGGGGGTAGGAAGAAGTAGGCTGCTGGTTAACTAGGATCTGCAGCTTATCCAGTAGGTAGGGAAATGGGCAGACTGGGTGGGCCAAGCGGTCCTTATCTGCCGTCAAATTCTATGTTTCTATGTTTCTATGGGACGCTGGCACCCCGAGCTGGATCCGTCTGGGTGGGGAGTTAGGGGGCTCCCTGCCACCCCACTGCGGGGGGGGGGGTAAGCCGCAGGGGTTATAGGGGTGCCAGCGGTCCCGGGTGAGACGGACGTCGGCCGGAGCCCAGCTGATGGGCTGCGAGAAGTACAGCTGGGGTGTAGAGAGGCGGCAAAAGGAGGAAAAATATTCTTAAAAAAAATAAATAAATAACTCTTTCCAAGAGTGAAAGCGTAGCTCGTAAGTTGCAGCTGGCTCAAAAAGAGACAGGGTCAGCTTCTCCAAAACAAAATTCAAATCCCAAGCTTGGGCAGGAGAACAGACTGGAGGTTTCATATGCAGGATCTCCGTTGAAAAGGTATGGGAGACATCCAGCTGAGATATTTTGCGGTCACCCATGGGCTCATGAAAGGCTGAAATAGCCAAAAGAAGCACCTTGAGGGAAGAGTACTGGAGACCTGAGTCAGACAGATATACTATGATATCCTGGCATTTCGAATCCCGACCCACACAATCCCCAGCCCGAAAGCCCGACTCACTGATCGCCCCATGGGCTACCATCTCGACAACTGCAAGCCTGACACCGGACTTCTGCCGTGCTTGTGGGCAGGTGGGGGGGCTCTGCCCCCACCTAAAATAATAAAACATACTCCGTTTCATGGCAAGTTCGGGTGTTGGGCTTTTGGTTATCGAAATGGTGATCCATCGGGCAGTCGTTGTGTCTGGACTTCGGGCTTTGGATTGTGAGGGTTGGGATTCCAATTGCTGTCATTTTGTTATACTCCCAAGTCAGACAGAGAGATGAGGTAGTCCAGGATCTGGCTCACTGGACAGGTGAAAGGGTCCAGATTATGTCTGGCAGTCCAGATGGCAAACCGCTTCCAGTTCATGGCATACGTGGCTAGAGTGGAAGTCTTCCGGGCACCCACCAGGATGTCTGCCACTCTGTTAGAGACCCCAAACCTGGCAATGACTACGTCCTCAGAGCATGCAGATGGAGGAACCTGAGATTGGGATGGACCAGGGTCCCCTGAGCCTGGGTCAGCAGGTTCTTGCAAAGGGGGAGTGGAACCGGAGGTTCCTCCGCCAGCTGATGCAGCAGGGGAAACCATATCTGGTGGGGGTCTGAATGGAGCTACAAGAATCATGCTGGCCCCTTCTATTTGCAATTTGATGAGGACCCTCTGAATTAGAGGAAACAGGGGAAATGCATAAAGAAACCTCCCGCTCCAGGAGAGGGACAATGCATCTCGCCAGAAAATGCCAGGCCCTGGATCAAGCGAGTAAAAATTGGGCAGTTTTACGTTGAGTGGGGACGCAAAAAGGTCCAACTCTGGATGACTCCATCTGTCAAATAACTCTTCTGCGACAGATGAGAGAAGCCACCACTTGTGCATGCTGTACTGAGTTCAGCTGGGGCTGCCCACCAGAGTGTTTAGCACACCTGGGAAGTGGACTGCCGAGAGTGTCAGACTGTGATATAACTCCCAATACCACACTCTCATGGCCTCCATGCATAGGGGGTTAAAATGAGTTCCCCCTGCTTGTTGATGTAGTACACTATGCTGAGATTGTTCGACTGCACCAGCAGTTGACCCGGAGCAAAGTGATCCTGAAACATCTGCATGGCATACAGCACCACCCGCATCTCCAGGACACTGATGTGCAGGGAGGCCTCGACCTGAGACCAGGAGCCCTGGGTTTGAAAGGGACCCAGGTGAGTTCCCCAGCCCAACCTGGAAGCATCCGTGGTGAGGCTCTGCTGGGGAAAAGAGATCTGGAATGGGACTCCTTGCAACAGGTTCAAGGTGTCCATCCACTACTGGAGCACTTTGTGGACTGGGGAGGAGACCAGCACCAACTGGTCTAACTCGTCCATGTGTTGGTCTCATTGCACCCTGAGAGTCCACTGGAGGATGTGCATATGGAGTCTGGCCAGTGAAACGGTGGAAATGGCAGCTGCTATTAGACCCAGCAGCCTCAGGTACACCCTGGCAGGAATGAAACAGCTCTGGGCCACCTCCTGAGCCTGGGTCATAAGGCACTCCGCCCTGTTCCCAGGTAGGAAAGCCTTCCCCTGCGCAGAGTCCAGAACCGCTCCTATGTACTGCAGTCTCTGGGATGGTACCAGAACTGACTTGGGTAGATTGACTGTAATGCCCAAGGAGTGGAACAGCTGGAGAGTTCTCTGCAGAGTCTGCAGAAGCTGCTCTCTGGATGGAGCCTTTAGGAGTCAATCGTCCATGTAGGGGAAAATGTGTAGTCCTTCCCTTCTGAGGGCCACAGCTACTACTGCTAAGCACTTGGTAAAGACCTGCAGTGCAGAAGACAAGTCAAAGGGCAGCACCTTGAATTGATAATGCTGACCCTGAAACAGAAGATGGAGAAACCTCCTGTGAGGGGGGAAAAAACTGAGATGTGCAGGTAGGCGTCCTGCATATCCAGCGAACAGAGCCAGTCGCCTGTTTTGAGAAGAGGCATCAGGCCTGGAAAAGTTACCATCCTGAACTTTTGGTACTGGACGCACAGATTGAGGTCCTTTAGATCTAAAATGGGCCACAGATCTCCAGTCTTTTTGGGGACCAGGAAAAACTTGGAATAGAACCCCTTGTTTCTCTGGCACCTGGGTATTGGCTTGATGGCCTGCTTGCACAGAAGAGACTGTACCTCTTCCTGGAGAACAGACACATGAGCCAGGGGGTAAGTGGAGGTCATGGGAGGGGTTTCCGCGGGCTGCTCGATGAGCTCCAGCATGTGACCCCTTTCTATGATTTGCAGAATCTAGGCATCCGATGTTATGGTTCTCCATTGATTCAATTGGAGGGAGAACCAACCTCCGACCACCACCTCTTGGTCGGGGACCAGAATGGGGGGGTCTCGCAAGGAGTCAAGCAGAGGTGGATCCAGCCACGGGGGCTGATCTGTCACTTCGTGGATGCTTGGCTGTGGCTTCTGTATTGGAAGGGGCAGGCAAGGCGGTGGAGGCTCTTCATTTGTCCTGTGGCCGAGAGGTTGCTCCAGTCCTGTTGGGATGCCTTGCAAAAGGGAGGGTGCTGTCTACCCTTAGGCTGGGTATGGCAGAGGGAGTGGACAGACTTTATAGTCCTACCAGATGTCTGCAAATCATTAATAATGTCCTGGACATCAGGCCCAAAGAGCTTTGTGTCATTAAAGGGGGCATTAAGCACCTTCTGCTGAACAGCAGCAGTAAAGCCAGAAACCCTTAGCCAGGAGCGCCTATGTAGGCAGATGCCAGTGGCAGCAGCCTTGGCAGTAATATCCGAGATGTCACAGAGGGCCCTGAGGAAGTGCTTGCTAACATCCTCAGTGGTTTGCAAGCACTTGAGAACCTCCTGGTTCTGTGTACCCTCTGGGAGGGCCTGAGCTGCAGTTTTGCCCTTCTTCCAGTTGGTGTTCTGATCTTTTACCATATGAGGTAGGTAATTGGCAATCCGTAGCCCAAGGGTGGAGGAGGTATAAACCCTCTTGCCCCAAAGGTCTATCCTACACGACTCTTTGTCCAGGGGAAGAGAACTAAGGTGCTTAGGCACCTTGGACCTGTCATGAGCTGCCTTGATGACCACTGAATCAGTCTCTGGCTGGGCAGCATAGTAAGGAAACCCCTGAAGAGCATGATAAAGCGTGTCTGCCCTGCGGGGCATAGCCGGCACCATGCCTGGCCTGTGCCAGACTGCAGTGGCAGCATTCCTCAGAGCAGGAAGAATAGGAGGAATGATCTTTGGGGAGGATTCTGGGACCTCCAGAAAATCCACCAGATCCTTTCTGGTGACATCTTCCTCCTCAGTATGGAACCCCATGGGTGAGGATAACTGTTTCATCACATTGAAAAATGTGGGGTCCTCAGGAGGAAACCTAGGGGCATGCTTGACAGAGTCCCTGCTAACAGAGGAGGCTGTGAACCTGTCTGAAGTTAAGATCTCCTTTTCCTCATCAGGGAAAATGAGGACAGGGTGGTACTCCTCTTTGATGTCGACCTCTTCCAAGTTCAGGTCCAACATCGGAGGCACCGACAATTTGTAGGGGGCTTCCCACAGTTGATGAGAAAGCATTGATGCTGAGGCTGCTGTTGTAGGTGATGGTGAAGTGGGCCTGCATGCGCCCAATTGGTGAATGATCACTGAAGTAAATTTGGTGAGGATTTCGTTCAGGTTGACGATCTTCGAAAGTTGCATTGATGGAGGGGGATCGACAGTACAGGGATCAAAGATCCACCTGAGGGACCATGTGAACCCAAAGAGCGTGTAGCCCTGGAAGGAGAAGGGGCAGGCCTCGACAGGAGGGCCATCGATGAGTCCATCGTCGATGAAGGAGGGGCCGATGACCCGGAGGTAGACGACCGCACACCCTGAACATCGGGCAGATGCACTGTCAGTACGAGTCTGGAGGATGCTGAGACCTCGACAGCAACTTTGTGCACTGGTGTAGCTGCAGCCAAAGATGAATCCCCGGACGAAGGAGGAGAGGTCATCAGGGAACGAGATCACTGCCGGGAGGAACGGTTCCTATCTCAGTCTTTCTTATGACTTTTCCCAGAGGACTTGTCTCAAACCTTAGAGGCCTGGGAGCTCGATGACGCTGCGGGTGAGTGAGAGACTGGGACCGCGGAGGACCCCTGCCCGGAACTAGCTGCTTGCTGTTGGATTAAGAAATTTTTTAAAGCCTTTTTGTGTCACCTGAGGTTGTTTGATTAAACATCTGGCAGAGATCACAGTCAGAAACTTCGTGGTCAGGCCCAAGACAGCAGACACAAAGAGAGTGTTCATCTGTGGAGGCAATCTTCTTTCCACAGTGGCAGCGATGGAAGTAAGAGGTTGAAGGATTAACTCTGGACATAAACAAAATAAATGAATCTCTTATAAAAAAAGAGATTCTAAAAGTCATAGGTAAGAAAAAGCCTTTGACAAAATGGTGCGAAAATGCATCAGAGCTTCCACCAAGACCTATGCAAACAAGTTGATGGCGGGAAAAACTGAGGAGGGAGCGGGGCTGCTCACACCTCTGTAGGGTTGATGACATCGACGGATGTCGATGGCATGGGCAGTCCCAGTTGTACTGCTGAAAATCTTCTGTGTAGATCCTGCCTCACTGATGGTGAAGTTCCTACGGTGTGACCTGATGACTGAGATACCTCCAAAGAAGATCAAAGTTTTTTGCAATGAATTTATGCAGTAGGGGTGGAGATAAATGCACTGGGACAAACGCATTTATCAGAGCAACTATAAACTATATGTATAAATTGGATTTATACATATAGTAAGTACTGTCATCATTGATTTATACATATAGTTACTGTCATCAGTAAGACACATCCCTCCGGCCAGCTGGCACTACTTCATCTACTTTCATTTCTAAAAGTTCTTCAAGCCAAACAGTTGCCTTTAACTACACTGTAAAAGCCACTGAGATTTTTCACAGTCACCAAACCTCAGTCTCCAAACCCCAGCTCCAGAAATTTTTTTTAGAGATGTGCTCAGGAAGCAGATGCCACCACCCGTGAATACAATGACCTCCTGACACAAAAAGCATACCACTGCTGCCCAGTCTGGATGCCAAAACCTGTCCATAAAAATTTACCTTGACTTTTTTTTAATCCAAACTACTGAACTGCAGTGTCATGCCCCTCCTCATTCATAGCCACTAGCTGCGACTGTAGCTACAGTCTCAAGTCTCTGTTCCGCCCTGACTCACTCCAATCATGGTCACACGCCAACATCCCTGCTCCCTTTGTTTAAATAAAGCTGCTCCAAGGAACATATCTGTGTTATAAAAATAAAACTATTGACTTGTCAACTCTTCCAAAACCTTATGTGACAGCAAGACTCCTCGCTAGGCTGACTGTCCCTCGCTATGACCAGCCGCCATTCTTTTTAAACATTTTCTGTAGAGAGATTTGCTCCACCAATAAACAAAGATGTTGTAGCATCATGATGCCAGAGCGTCCATGACAACACCTAGCAACCACAGGGTCCAGTGTAGGGACACCCACTAAAAAGTCCACAACATTTAAAAAAACCAAAAAAACAAATAGCAATTAAAAATTACTTTACTGCCACTACCCTAATCTATCCCTATTGCATAAATGAAATATGCAATGGGGGACAGTTAGATATAGTCATGCAGTTTGTCCTTAGCAACCTCACTTGTGGCTTACACTACTCGTAGGGTTACCCAAGGCCAAACTGTCTTCATATAGATAAATCATGTCTCTAACTGTACCCTATAACATATCCCTTATTTATACAACAGGTGTAGTGAGAAATGCCACAAAATAAAACTATTTTTAGACCCACTTTGCAACATATGATACTGTATCTTGCATTTTTGGGTATGTCACAACTGATATCTAGCAAAGTTGGATACATCACAATGGAATATAGAACTAATCAGACAGCAGCATTCACAATGTTGATGGCATTGTAACAGCCATGTGAAACACTGAATCCAACAGTTAAAATCAATGTGAAACCATTAAATCCTAATACAAACAGAAGACTTACAAGCTATAACTATCAAACTGCTGTTGTATAAATCAAATAAGCAATGGTCTGACCCAAAATACCCAGTTAATTATCATTTGTGAGGTGGCAAGAATTTAATGACTCACTCATGGCTCCACTACTTGTGTTATGGTCCTGCCCCCTCACACTTGAAGATAAATTGCATATTTTGGGTCAGGATATTGCATATCCCTTATAGTAACATACTGTGAGAGCATATGGGATGGAAGAACATAAACAGCCCTTCAAAGCCTGCGTTTCTGCTAATCCAAAGTCAATATCTATTTGTTTAGCATGAGTGAGAGATATAACTAATGAATGTTCCCTTCATTCCTATTAAATACTCAAGTGACAATCTAAAATGTACTTGTACCTTGAATATTTTCTAGAACTGGAGAGAACTGCTGTTAGTTCTTTCATTTTTGCAAAGAAAATGGACACTGGTTTTGGATTAGCAGAAGGCGCAGGCCTTGAAAGGCTGTCCAAGCCCCTTTCATCACAAATGATATTTTCCTACTGAGTATCACACATTTATGTGAATGTTCATTTCATCTAACTTGGTTCTTTTCCTCTTATAGATATCACATATTTTTTGTGGCCGACCTGTTTTCTAACTAGCCTGCTCTTGCACATAGTAAATCATCTGATTTTTCTTACCGCAGTGACATTAATAGAATCACTGACAGAATGTCCTACTCGTCTTCTGTACTCGACAATCTACTAACATTTTAATCAGCTCTTTCAAACCATTTACTCATTTTTGAAATAATTTACTCATAATGACAGAAACAAAGTTCAAGATTCTAAAGTTAAGTTTCACAGAGAGATACTATCTTGGTAGTTATTTCATTTCTGTAGCTCGTAACCCATGGTTATTTTTGCATGATCATTCAGCTAAATGCAACAATTAACATGGCTCAGCAGCTGTGTTTAGCTAGCCCATCATTCGGTAGTCCCTAAGCTTTAGTCCTGCACTGCTGCACCACTCAAAATGAGAAGTCAAAATCTGTGTTTGTGTGACAGATAGTGTGTATTTATGTGTCTGTTGACAGGGGTGGAGGGACTTTTCACAGCGTAGTCAACACACAGTAATGGGTTTAAAACAGAGGGCATAGGATGGCCTGTAACTACAGCCGCAAATCTTCTGCTCATGATGCCAGTGACCTGGTTTTGGGACTGAGCCCATGATGTGGTGGGCCAATCGTGGGGGGGGGGGGATGGAGTGTTGCATACTCCACTTTCTTACTGTCGCCTGGGTGACCAACGGTGGTGGAGCTGCTGCTGCTGGAGCTGGCAGTGGCAGGGTGGACATTGACTGTCTCCTATGTTCACCGATAAGCACCTGCATGTGCATATGCCTTTGAGCCCTTGCCATCCTGTGGATAGGGAAAAGAAAGGAATATCCGCAAGGTGTGCAGGATGAAGCAGGCTGTCTCAGGACCTGATGAACTGACCATTGAACACCTCCTGGAACTAAAGTGTTTGGTTGGGAGCACTGTGCCTAGCTTCCCATGGACCCCATCCAGGAGGGTTAAGTTCCGGATTAGAGAAGGGGGTTAAGCGGTGGAGAAGGGGGGGGTCTCGGGCTGGGAGTTTGCCTAACTGAAGGGGGGCACTCAGCTGAAGTAAAAGGTAGAAATAGAATAGTTAAAAATCAAAAGTGGTGGGAAAGAATTAAGAGTACCATAACTACTGTTAAACCGGTATTTACATCAGTCTAGAACCTGGCCCAGGTAGTATTAAGAAACATTTAATGACAAGTTTTGCAATAAGTGTAACTGTGTGTTGGTAACAATGAGCCACATTTTGGGGTGTGCTGGGAGGGCAAGAACTGAATAAAAAAATACAATCATCAGTAGCGTAATATAATTTGTACACTGTACAAGGGTGTCCTCTTGTAATGCCTTAATGGTCCGAGGGCAACGTAGCATTACAGTGCCACTGTGACAATGTAAATGTTTCAAGTGCAATCCATGCCTTGAGAGTGCCACAAGGTAGGGGGCACTGGGCCCTTTGTATCTCCTTTTGTGAGGGGGAATTTATATCCAGGTTCAGTTAGAAAGAACTGTGGCGCCTCCACCCAAAGAAACGTTAAAGGGGACCTGGTGACAGTACAGTACAACCCTTTGAGATGAAGTACCTCCCTATCTCCCTCATAGGGCACCCCACCCATAAAACAACCCTATGTAGTGACAGTCCCCAAAATGTATGCACTGAATACCGTAACTCAACATAGACCCAATAAAGATTTCAACAGAGGAAAACAATTTTGCTTTATTTAGGGTAGCAAACTCTGAAAGGGGAAAAGAAGGTGGAGGTTAGCAGCAATTGAGGTAGTAACAGATGGTTACTGTTCTGTGCCCTTCTAGGTGCAGGCCACTTCAATCTGGGCTGCTCTTCTATGCCCTCCTAGGCACAGCTAAAGTAATGCTTTTCACTAGGCCACAACTAAATGCCCTATCAGGTGTAGTCCTCAAAACTACCCAATACAGAAAAAAGTCATGCACACAGGGAGCAGTGCAGAAAGTAATTTATTTCACCTAACATGAAGTACCATGCAAAAATGTTCGGTTTAAATGACAAACAAAAGATACAAGTTCCCCGTGTGCATTCGGTATACAAACACCTTCATCAGGGTGTGGCTGAAAACTGGACCCGACCCCACACACACACCACATGTGCAATACACTATGCTTGTTCCAATCCTCCTGTATTGGGGACACTACCCTTCCCCTACTAGCACCAGTGCTTAAACCTCTAGTATTATGAGGTAGCTCAGGTCGGTGGTGGCATACTTAGAGTAAAAGATTAACAATGCTGTGTATAATGGAAACTACAACCCAGAGGCCAAGCAATTTTAAACCTCAGCTGAGGTATTTGTACTTCTGGCACAAAGGCAAAGTCCAGTGATTACTTACCACTTATTCAGGCAACAGTGCTAATAGAAGTAAAAGCACTTCAATAGTGCCATTTATTTAAGAATTTGTTTGCAGCATTATTCAAACCTCCTCACTGGAGCTTGCCATATGGTGCTGTTTATTGGCCTGTCAGGAACATGGCAGTAGGGATTCTGCCTTCATAACTGATGATGTAGCACCTGCTGATAACTCACATTTATTTATTTATTTATTAAATTTTGGTGACCGGGTAAGCACATTGGGCCCTGGAGGTCCCTTTTTCAGGGGCGACCCGGGATTACATAACATTGATAAATATCACAGTATGACAATGAAATTATACAATATGATACAGTCTTACACAGTCAGCTGGTTACATGTGCTGAGATGGTATGGTAATGATGCTCCCATCACTCCTGACGTAGGACTGAGCATTACACACACACACACCCTCAGCTCACTAGCACTAGTGCTCACATGCTACATGGATGGGGGAGCCACGCTAGTTGACAGCGACATTTCTTTAAAGTATAAATAATTCAAAGGCTCCTTATCAGGAGCCTGAGTACATAAAGCATTTTATTATGAGCACTACTGATGTGACAAGCAGACTTAAAGGGGAACAGTCACCACCAAGGCCCCCACAGTCATGTGTAGGGCTGGTCCAAATGTGCACTTTGTATGAAAAAAAACATTGTGGTTTACTTACTGTTTACTGTAGTATAGCGGATTGTACTGGACTAATTTTGCTTAGTTGCAGGCTGACGTATTCTGTTACTACAAATCCCAGAATCCCCTGCAGATGACATCAGAGCAGTAGGCAGCAGTGAGAAGATTCAATAGCCAGCAGTTCATGTTAGAGTTCATATAAGCTCTGATCTTTTGCTTGCTGGTTCCACTATGCTCCATGGGCTATACAGAGTCACAGAGGACTGTACTGAGCCCTGGAAAAATGCAGTTCCAGAAAACATCTGACTGGAGATTATAAAAGCTACAAAATGCACTGTAGGCTATTGAATCTCCCACTGCTGCCTACTGCTCTGATGTTAGCTACAGGAGATTCTCAGATTTGCAGTAAAGAAAGATGTCAGCCTAGAACTAAGCAAAATTACTCTGATATAATCTACCCTACTAAAGTAGACAGTAAGTAAACTGAAATGTTTTTGAGCACTGGGACCAACCCAACACTTGAGTGTGTGGTCCTTTGTGCTGACTGTTCCCCTTTAAACAAGTGCTGGCAGAGCCACAATGGCTGCTAATGCATTAATGTGATAAAAGATTTATTTCAAAGGTTTTATGAGGAAAGACATACTGAGCTAGTAGCAGCTTGTTTTCAGATGTCTCCTGAGGGAAGAAGAAAGGGGAAAAGCAAACAGATACAGGACTTCTGGTGACGTCACCGCATCGATGGCCGCCTAGTTGATGAGCTCCGGGGCTGCTCTACTAATATTATTACAATCCAGCGGTTATTCATCACAGATAAAGAAAAATTTCTACTCACAGACTGAGGGGAGATGACAACTAACAGATCTAGACATCACAATTCGCAGGCTTCTAGATTAAAAACACTGATGGATTCAGATAAATCCTCGGGCCGTCCCCGAGACGCACGCTCGGCCTCTCCAGTAAGCAGTATTGCTGACTCTGAGAACAACTTTGATGGGTGTGATCAAGGGATATTTTATCAAAACTAGATGGCATCGTTAAAGCAATTCACAGGGTCGAATCCTCAGTAGCAGATCTTAAAGCCGACTTAAAAGCTATAGACAAACAGACCACTGCAGTGGAAGAATGTGTTGGGGATCCTAGCTGACTTCTCCGGCCAGCACGACCGGGCCATCCTCTATTTACTGACCAGGGAACGGGAGCTTCAATTAAAACTGGATGACCAAGAAAACCATGCACGTCGGAACAACTTCAGAATATACAGAGTTCCTGAAGATATGGAAAAACCATGAATCAGTAGAGGCTTTTGTACTACATATCCCACAGGAAGTACTGAAGATCCCTCTTCCACTCGAGAAAGCACACCGTTCACCGGCCCCCAAGCCAAAGGATCAAACAAGAAGACCCCGTTCAAAAATAGCCCACATGTTAAATTATCAAGACCGCCAACTGGTCCTCCAAACAGCATGGAAATTAAAAGAAATTAAAATGGATAATCAGAGACTGTTTTTTGATCAAGATTTCTCGGATCTACTCAATGAGAAGAGGAAGTTGGTTTGGGAGGTTATAAAGCAAGCGAAGGAGAAAAAAATACGGATACAGCTCTATTACCCTGCAAAGTTCCGTATACACACACCGAGAAGGGCCCAGTCTTATTCAATACTTTGAGAGAAGCAGCACCATTGCTGAAACAACTGGGCCTCCACTACCCTGAAATATACACTGACGCACTGGAGCATGAAATCTCTCGCTCGGCATGGCGGAGAGCTGGCAGACCCAAAAGAACACAACCATCAGCAATGTCATGGCCTTCTCACCCGAGTCAAGATCTGAAAGCAATATTGGGCAGGGAAAATCAATCTTTCCCAACAGATGACATGACCCGAGGCAGAGTTGCAGCCTGGAACCTGATCTGAACTTCCAAAAGGTATTTACAACATTCACATTTACTTCTCCAGCCACATCTTGCTGGTGTCTTTCTCCCCTGTGTGGAAAAGGGTCCACGCTTCTCGAAGGGCTTGGAACTGAAAGCGGCGGCCCTCTCACCCAACCTGCAAGTACTTTTTACTTATAAAAATCTGGAGGACAGTGACTTTAACTAACTCCTTACAATGGTTTACAACTGGATTGAGTTGATAGACACTCCTTTATCTGGAATTCGGCAGGACACTTTATTGTTTGGACATTTATGATTTTGAACACTGCCTGGAAATGAAAACTCAACTTTGGGGTGGATTGGGGGGCTGGAGAGAACTGCTGATTCGAGGTTTGAGAAAAGGCCTTTGGCATTTAGCTTACAACCTTTCTCCTGGAATGTCTGCTTCTGACCTGAGGCGTCATGGCTCGCGTACAGGGTGAAGGAAAGGCAAGGGTAATACCCTTGTAGCATAACTGTATTACAGGGGAAACATAACTGACAGAAAGTGCATACTTAAACTGCTAGTAGAGGGTGGGGAAGTACCTTGCCTTTCTCCTCACTTAATATTTTTGTTTAAATTAACTGTTTTGAGCAGCCCTGGAGGTGCCGCTGGGCACACCACCTAGCACAAGGGTGTGTTTTTTCTTTTTTAAACCTGATAGCTACCCTTGAGCTCTCCATAGAGCGGTGACATTTTCTCATAACTGATTCCATGGAATCAGACCTATAAGTTGTAGGAGCTTGAGCTAAGGCTCGATTCCCTCCGCGGCTGCGGGGTAACATCACCATATGATTCAACCTAGGAAATAATTTAATAGTTTTAATAGTTTACAGTTCTATGTTTGTAGATCTGTTTGCGATCTTGTTTATAATGTGTTGGTATTTAGGTAGACTTGTCTACCAAGTTAACATTTTCTCTCACAACATGGAGGTTTTAACTGAAGAAGGTAGGGGGATTCCTGGGGAGGGTACGGGAGTTAGGTGGTGCAAGGGCTCCAGGCCATGGCCTAACAAACCTATATGGTAGAGACTATTAACAGCAGAGGACAATATTATTTCCAGATATGGGTACTCTTAAGGTTACATCCCTGAATGTTCAGGGTATAAACTCCCCAATTAAGCGGACAAAGATACTCCACTATTTAAGACAAGTAAAGTCTGATATTGGCCTTCTCCAGGAGACCAGGCTTTCCGACCTGGAATATGAGAAATTAAAGCGGAGTTGGGTGGGTAGGGTAATATATACTTCACACCCCTCAGAAAAGTGAGCAGGGGTTGTAATCTTACTCAGGAGGGATTTGCCACTTGAAATTACATCAGAACTATCCATGGAGAATGGGAGAGGCCTAATACTTTCAGGGAGAATATTCTCCCAAGTGATCCATATTATAAATATATATGCACCCAATAGGGATGACCCCATGTTCTACACTAGGATTTTTGAGATGGTGGCGGATCTGGGAGAGGGAATGATTTTGATGGGGGGGGGGGATTTCAATTGTGTCCCCAACTCACAATATGACCGCTTCTCCCAAAACTCAACCACTAACAAAGGCATGAGTAAGGTAATAAGGGCAGGCAGTGCTCCAGATAAGAAATTTTGCCATAAGTATTTTACTCCTCATTGTTAAAATTACATGAGTAAAACCAATTCCGGTATGTACAAATGGCAAAAAAAATTTGCTGAAGAGCACATTTTAGCAAAATGAACTTATTTGTATTGTAAAACGTTATTAAAAAAACTCGTACAACACAATTATATTGCATAATGTGTTTTATTGTGTATATGTAGTCACATCTGCTCTGTGTTATTGTAAAATAGAATATTTGAGAGCTACATACAGTACAGTGACTCACAGATATATAGTCAGACAGTATTTTCACAACCCAATACATTTTCAAGTGGTACATTTACCCTAACGGCTAATGCATGTATAAATCTTGTTGCGTCAGTCTGATATGACATCATGCAACACGTCACTGAATCAACTCCAAACTGAGATTCAGATTGTCACTCACAGACATCACACATACACACACACACACACACACACACACACACAGAAAGTGAAGCATGTATGGTGAGAAAGGGACCGCAAGCACTTCAATGTGTCTAATGCCCCACTGTGCATGATCAATGTTGCCACCTTACATTGACCTTGCACAATAGGGCAGCAGCATGTTGTGGTGTGTGTGGTGCCATGGGTGCACGTGTGTGTGTGTGTGTGTGTGTGTGTGTGTGTGTGTGTACATGTGTGTGTGTGTGTGTCTGTGTGTGTATGTGTGTGTGCAAGCACAGCAGGATTTCTAACTTTGTCCACAGAACTAATACGAGTCGTATTAGTTCTCTGGATAAAGTTACAAACCGATGAGACAGACAGTTGTTTAATTACTACTCTGAAACAGCATAAAGGAAGGCAACAAAGTAGGTATAGAAAACTGAAGCACCATACTTAGTGTAGCTCTGCGACACTGTCTACTACTACCTAGTCTACTAGTAACTACTACTCCTTTTTCTCAGTAACATTTAACCTTTGACAGGCTTGTAGTAAAAAATTTAAAAAAGTACGGATTTAATTCCCCCTCCGCCCCCTTCCCGAACGAGGCAATCTGCCCAGCCAGGTGAGGACCCCTACTAAAGGGTACTGCATTTTTCCTTAGTGTTCCAAGCTGGACTGGAAAGGGGACCAGCTGCAATCCACATGGGCAATCTAATGGGCAATTACAGATGCACCGTGCAGACCTCTGACAACAAACTCATTAACAACAAGAAACATGTATTATAATACTTACTTAAAGCCTGTCAAGGTGTAGGCAGTAGAGGGCTTTGCAGTACTGTATCAAATATGTATTGTCTAGACTGTGGCAGTACATTCATATGATACAGATAATACAGTAAAAGCCCTTTGCAGATCAGATTTCAAATATTACATTCCATATATGGCCAATCCTCTCCCCATGAACGCCCATGCCCAGGTTAATTTTTTTAATGTTACTAAACACATTCTCCCCCCCATCCCCATTGCAGCAAACTGATTTACTGACAGAGCAGAGTACAGTCTGTCCAACGCCAGCAATTCTGTCCCATGGACCCACAGTTTTTTTTTTTTTCTCCCAAAGTCAATCCTGCTTATGATTCACTAAGAGACACAACAAACAATACATGTAAGGGGAACCACGCTGTTTCACCCATTCACTGGCTGTACACAGGGCCAAACTCGGGACCACTCCCCCTGGAAGCTGGTAGAAGAATGCTTCTTCTTCATCTTGACGCCTGACACCCCTGGCTGCTCCTGTGATCATTGCTTTTCATTGACCGTCACATACTCCACCTTACTATAACAACGCCCCCCGCTCCGATGCAGATTCCATCCATTGTGGTGACTGGGTGAATTTTTTTTAACTCGAGCACGGTCAAAAAGAGAAACCGGCCGTAATGCTGGCTCGTCCTCATTCACCTGCTCTGATTTTACTGCTCTCACCAGTGTCTGCAGGACAACCTCCGTGACGCAAAGACAGATTTTGCAGCTGCACAATGGAGCAGAATGAACTTTTATCACAAAGATCTGTTTCGCCCCATTAATATTCGAGGACATATCCTGCTGTTTAACTAAGTCATCTCTCCCCACCACTCTTCATTATCACACACAGACCCCTCCCCTGGGACATAAGTAATGGAATTTCCAATTCATTATCATAATATATTGTTAAGATGTGAACATGGTGGCTGTGAAGAGGAGGTAAATAGGCAGAATAAAGTAATATGCAGCTCACCATACCATATATCAGACTGTAGCAGTACATTCATTTTCTGAGGGCTGAGGGCTCCCACTGCAGAGGCCTGGTTGACAGCATCCCTTATGGCCAGTTCTTAAGACTAAAGAAAAATTCCACTGAAGAGGAAACTTATAGAAAACAGGTTGGGATGCTGTCTGCCAGGTTTAGGGAGAGGAGATAGTCAGCTCAGGTGGTACAGGAATGACGAGGCCAGGAACGAGCACCAGGAGCACACAGCCATACTCTAATTCTTCGGCGCAAGTGTGGACCGAGAAGCTGGAATATTAGTGGGTCTAGCTGGAGGAGTACGGGTCAGTGGGTTTTATAGCTTAAAATCTGGTTGGACCCATGAAATGCGGCTCACTTGGGGGATATGCAGAAGGAGGAAGCACCGAACTCACCCTCAGCAGAATGTTTTTCCCCTTTTATGTTCTTCTCTGATTTCTTGTCAACTGGTGCCTGTAGCCACCCTACCCACCATCTTCCTGCCGAACTCTACAGAGTTCCCACCCGATTGCACAGTGAAGAGATCACTGTTTAAGCCAATGGCAAAAGAGTGCGTGGGTGGGCTCTGTAGAGTCAGCAAATCAGCATGTCCCAAACCGCTTTCTATCAATGAATGACATGACACTGCCACTTGGGGGGGGGGGGTCAAGGGGATATTTTTTTTACATGACGGTTTACGCGTAATATTTTTTTTTCTTTTTAAAGCAAAACGGACCATTTTTGAAAAGGAACATAAATGTGCATTGTACAAGGGCATCCACATGCGTTTTGATACGCGATTTCACATAGGAACAGGGCGTATTTCATGATTTCTGAAGCATAAATTGCCCCTGTACGCAGCTTATCTGGAGCCCTGAGGGCTGGTATGAATGAACTAGCCTTAGTAGATGTCTGGAATGATCTTAACAAGGCCACTAAGGACTACACGTTTGAGTCCCCTCCAAATGATGTGTACTCTAGAATTGACTATTTTTTATGTAGTAGTCCTGATTTTCATAAGGTTAAAAACTATGAAATCCTCCCTTGTTTGGTCTCGGATCACTCTGCTATTGCACTTACACTGGAACTAGGAAACTGGACACACAAATCGCAGTGGAGAATTAGTTCCTTTCTGCTTGACAGGGAAGAGTTTAGGTCCCACATACAGGATAAAATTAAGGATTACCAATCACATAATTCAGTGGAGGGCCCAAACTCTAAATGTTTTTGGGATGGGCTAAAAGCTGTACTATGGGGAGAGATCATCTCCTATACATCCCATCTTAAAAAAACACATTTAGAAAATCAGAAAACCCTTTGATACCAAACTAAACCAGCTGGAGTTTTAAGCAAAGCAGGGGGGAGCCACACAGGGAGGATCTAGATCAGGATTTAAAAGAAACAAGAAAACAGCTGCAAGACCTTTTAGATTATCAAATGGAATGGAAGCTAAGGTATGGGAACCAGACATACTATAAGCATGGCAACGGAGCCAGCAGACTGCTTGCTTTTTGGTTAAGAAAAGTGCAGGCTGACAGATATGTCAAAGTTATAAAAACCACCAAACAGGACTCTTCCACCCAGATATACACACCCACAGATATTGCAGAAGCATTTGAGGAATATTACAGAAACTTATATGATTTGCCCCCCCAGGAATTCTAACACTAAAAACTTAATCCAGGGCTTTTTGGATAGGGTCTCCCTCCCAAAACTAACAGAAGACCTTAAAACACATTTGAACTCCCCCATCACCTCTGTGGAGGTGGCCCAGGTTATTCGCAACTTGAAAGGAGGCAAATCCCCAGGCCCAGATGGGTTTAATGCTGAATTTTATCAAAGATTTAGTACATTTCTGATTCCCACCCTGGTCCAGGTTTTCAACAAACAGAAAAAGGAAGGGGGATTCCCAACATCCTGGAATGAGGCCTATATAACAGTTATCCCTCAGGAAGGGAAGCCCCCGGACTCCTGCAACTCTTATAGACTGATATCGCTCCTGAACGTGGACTCTAGAATCTTTACAAAGATTTTACCAAATATAGTCAATGCAGTTCTCCCAGATCTGGTCCACCTGGACCAAACAGGTTTCGTGCAAAATAGATATCTCAAGGACAACATTAGATGCTGCCTAAATATATTACATGCAGGTAAACAGGGAAAGGAACAACACGTGGCAATAGCAATCGACACTAAAAAAGCATTTGATCGCTTACATTGGGATTTTCTCTTAGAAGTACTTACAAAATTTGGATTTGGGGATTAATTCATAGAATGGGTGGAAGGAATTTACAATAACCCCATAGCAAAAGTTAAAGTGAATGGCACAATCTCAAATGCACTAGAGATCAAGAGGGGCACCAGACAGGGTTGCCTATTATCCCCGATTCTCTTTGCCCTTAGTATACAACTCCTGGCCCAATTAGTCAGAACACACAAGTGGGTATCACAGTAGGGGGAAAGGAGAATAGAATTTCCCTTTATGCCGATGATACCATGTTATATTTAATAGACCCTCTGAAAACTTTCCCTATATTAAACCAGATTTTAATGGACTACAGCAAAGTGTCAGGGTTTAAAATAAATAATGACAAGACAGCAGTAATTTTAGTTAGTGGCTAACATACCAGAGAGTTGGAGCAGTTAAACCCCTACAGCTGGGTCTCCTCCCAGATTAGGTATTTAAGTATCTCTATCCCCATTGACCTGAAACGATTGTACCATGTGAATTATAATAAACTATTTCAAGAGATTACAACTGACCTGAAGAGATGGAGCACTCTTCCCCTGTCCTTACTCGGGAGAATTGAATCTATTAACATGAACATACTCCCCTGCTTTTTATTTTTGTTAACTCCCCCCCACCGCGGATCCCAGGCACTGAATGGAAAAAAATCACCAAAGCTTTGCACCAGTTTGTCTGGGGTGGCTGAAGGGCTCGAATTGCTTGGGAGACATTACAGAGGATCAGGGAGGGTGGGGGACTTGGACTTCCTAACCTAAAAACCTATTATCAAACAGCACAACTCGGAGCCTAGGTAAACTATCTAGGGAATGACCCAAAGAATACATGGGTCTCACAGGAAATTCAAGTCAAACCAGGTTTAACCCCAGAATTGGATTTTAATGGACCCCAGCTTACCTTTTCAAAAAAGACATAGGGAACCCCTGAACTAAACAAATTTACAGAATTTGGGGGGAATTAAAAAAGATTTAGATATAAGGAATACTTTGTCCTTGCACTGGGTCATAACGTCGTACACTTAATAGCATATGGCATTATGGCAAAATCCGAACCTGTGCGCACTTCAAGTTGGAACCCCCCCGGAGTTGGAATCTTTAGTGCGGGGGGTTCGGGGAGCGCAGCCCGCATAATGGGGGGTGTGAGGGTGGAGCCTTCCACAGAACAAAAAATATAAAGAAATTGCGCAACGCGATTCTGCCGCACAGCATTCTGCCGTGCGACATTATGACCCCGTGCCCTTTGTCCTGCAAGACAGAAATCATTTATTGCACTGCCTTTACCCCTCTGAGGATGGATCTGGCCTTTACCCATTGGAAAAGAAAGGGTCTCAGATTTTTTTAGTTAGCTCATTTGTTCAGGCCAAATCATAGCTTTCCAGGCCCTTCAGCAAGATTTCCAGCTTCCTAACTCCCACTTTTTCAATTACCTTCAGGTAACATCATTTCTTAAAACGGAAAACAATTTAACTGCTGTACAACAACCTCCTCATTTGTTGACACAGACCATATGGGACTCAGTCCTCATGCAGGGCAAAAATAAATTAATTTCCAGACTTATGGAGGCCCACAGAGCCACCAAGGAGTTGTCACCCCCTCTTTGCCAAACTGAATGGGAACAAGAGTTACACACCCAGTTAGAAGAGGCCATTTGGAAGACTGTTTGGGATGGGGTTAAACGTACCTCTACATCTAATAACTGGAAAGAATTTAGATGGAAAATTGTCACCAGATTTTTCAATACTCCTACATGAACAAAATTCTATAAGACCGGGAACAATGATTTATGTTGGAGGGGCTGTGGGGGAGTGAGGTCCCACCTCCACATTTTCTGGAACTGTCCTGTAGTAAGACCTTATTGGGCTAAAGTTGGCACACATCTTAGGTGGATGTTGGAATGGGAGGGAGAACCTGATTTTTAGAACTTGATTCTGGGTATACTCCCTAAGGGTCGAAGATCTAATGGCCAGAAATCATTCATTGGTATACTGTTGGTGGCAGCAAGTAAGGCCATCACAAGATGATGACTCTCTCAGACTGCCCCCACGGTAGAGGAATGGATTACCATTGTACAAGATATCTCAAGGGCAGAAAAAATCATAGCTGACTTACGTCTGCAGAAAGATAAATATAACCAAGTCTGGCTTCGCTTCATGCACCCGATAGAGGACCTGCAAGGTACCCCTGTCTTGGAACAATTAGCCCAGGTGTGTTAAACCAGAGGCATCTCCCCAACTAGATTGAAACCAGATGGAGTAGAGGTGGCCTGTTCTTATGGAATGTTTTCTGGCCACTGAATACTCTTACTGAAGACAAAGCCTGACTCCTGTTTGCCTCTTTAGGGGCACCTCCTCCTTTAGGTAACTTTAGTATTTGAGTTCAGAACAAACCAGCCATACATCAAGTTATTTATGTTGGATACTTTATTATATTTTCGTTTTTCTGTATATAAGTTATGGATGTCTGGACATATGTATTTTTGTGGAAATTATTTAACTAACAACAGGTATTGGAAGAAAAAGCAGACTCCACTCATGGATTGAAGGTCAAGGAAACCAGCAGAGAATATCTGGAAAAGAAGAGACATTAATATAAGTAGTTTAAACTATTTTGATTACTGTATCAAATCACTCTGTATCTCTTCTAATTAGGCAAACCTGATCAATTGTATGAACAATTGTCTTATGTTCAGCACTTCATAAAATAAAGTTGAAGTTAAAAAAAAGAAAACACATACAAAAATATAGAATATAAAGTTTATAGAAGTGGAATAAGAATAACAAAGATAAAGAGGACAATTATGTCCAAGAATAACTTGACAAAAATAAGTTACCAAGCAATAAGTTGTAGAACTGACCAAAGATCAATTAGATAGTTATTAACTTATCAAAATAAAAACTAGGTGAATAACTGATACTGGGGAAGAGATAGAGAATGCATGTGCGACTTAGTTGTGTTACTGTGATGTAAAATCCTTCGCTGGTCAGGCTGCCTTCTCTTTCTGCTTTCCTAAACGTTGGAACTCTCTCCCCCTAACCATTTGTTCCATCTCTTCCAATTGCTCTCTCTTCTCTGCTCCATGACCACGTTGCTATCTCCTGTGTCTGCACTTAAGTCATAGCCCTTCCCGCTCCTCAGTTTATCCTCTTCCTCTCTTTCTCCATGACCACACCGCTCCCTCCTGTGGCTGCCTTTGAGTCATAGCTCTTCCCCATTCCTCTTTCTTCTCCTCCTTGCCCCTTCCACCCATCTCACCAACCCTCCTCACTCTCTTCTTCCTCCCTCACTTGTCTGCACTTTCCCCTTCCTACCCCCTGAGCTGCGCTCCTTCTTTCAGCACCCTATCCCCTGGTGCCCTCATCACTGAAAAGTACTATTGCTTGTACCCATGGAACAGATTCCCCACCATGTCTGGTTGGGTGGCAGGACACAGAGGGTGGTGGTAAATGGCTGTCACTCCACAGAGGGAAGAGTGACCAGTGGGGTACCACAGGGATCAGTGCTGGGACCGGTCCTATTCAACATCTTCATCAGTGACATTGCGCAGGACCTAGAAGGCAGAATTTCACTGTTCGCTAATGACACAAAGCTTTGTAACTGAGTAGACACACCAGAGGGTGTAGACAGAATGAGAAGGGACCTGCAGAAACTTGAAGAATGGTCAGGGGTTTGGCAGTTGAAATTCAATGCAAAGAAGTGCAAGATAATGCATATGGGGCACAAAAACCCTGGCACAATATATCAGTTCGGGAGTGAGGATATAGCATGCACCAAGCAGGAAAGGGATCTTGGGGTTATTATCTCTGATGACCTCAGGGAAACAGTGTGACAAGGCAGCAGGTAAAGCAAATAGGATGCTGGAATGCATAGGCAGGGGCATCATCAGCAGGAAAAGGGAGGTCATAATTCCACTATACAAGACACTAGTGAGGCCCCACCTGGAGTACAGTGTACAGTTCTGGAGACCTTACCTACGTAAGGACATAGACAGGGTAAAGAAGGTTCAGAGGAGGGCAACAAAGATGGTACATGGATTGCATCACAAGTCCTGTGAGGACAGGTTGAAGGAACTGAATATGTACTCCCTGGAGGAGAGGAGGGAGAGAGGGGACATGATAGAGATATACAAGTATCTTACAGGGAGGAACAAGGTGCAGGAATAAACTATTTTTAAGCGAAAAAGATGTTCCAGGACTAGAGGGCATGGAATGAAGTTGGAGGGAGGATGATTCAGAGGAAACGTGAGGAAGAATTTCTTCACAGAACGGGCGGTGGACAAGTGGAACACCCTGTAAAAGGAAGTGGTGTGGGCTGAAACAATCACGAGATTTAAGAATGCATGGGATAGACATAAAGGAATTCTGGAGGTCAGGGGTAAGGGGCAACAGACTTCTAGGAAAACATAAACTGAACTTACAAACTCAAATGGGCAGACTGGGTGGGCCATAGGCCCTTATCTGTTGACACTGTCTATGTATCTATGTATCTATGTCCGTGTAACATTTTTGCCTATAATTTAACTTGTCTGATGAACCTTGTTCATATTCATTTTGTACTGTTTAATGGGAAGGCTTTAAGCCTGAGGTTCAATGGGCGAGCAACTACATCACTCCCCCATCAGACCTTAAAAAGCCACTCCTCCTGGACTGTTCCAGGATTCATTTCTTGTTGTGGCTGGAGGTGCCGCTCCTCCTAGCTCTTTCCAGTCTGGTGCCATTGTGTTGTTTACTGCGTCTCTCGTCTCTCTCTCTCTCTCTGTTTTTCACTTGCTGCTGTTTGCAGCTCACTCCCTCCTAAGGCCCTTGGCTTGTGTCTCTTTTCCCCCTTCCTGCCTCGTCTGCTTTTTCCTTGAGTCTTTCGTCCTGATCTCCCCCCCCCCCGCAGTCTTTGCTGCTCACTTGCGGCTGTTGTTTCCCCTATCTTCTATTCTTTCTGCCACTCTTGCTGCGGCTTTCCTCTTCCACCCTCCCTCCCTCAGTCCTTCCTGGCCTTGGTTTCCTTCCTGTCTGCCACTTTCTTTGCGGCCCTGTTTCCTCCACCCTGCACTGGTTCTCTGGTTGTTCTTCCATCCCCTTGCTTGTGCCTCTTCTGGTTTCTGCTCAGTGTCTCTGGCTCCCTTCCACTGCTTACCCGCAGTTGCTTCTCTGCTCCTTGCCTCTGGCTCAGTCCCTCTGCTCCATTTCTCATTTGCTGCTTGGGAGCTCTCTCGTGGGCTCCTGGACCTATGTCTGTCTCATGCTGGCTGTTTGTGCAGTCAGGATACCATTCTCTGTCCCCGTGTCTGGTGCTCCTCACCTCTTCTTTCTGACTCGTCCAATCCCTTGCTCCTCACCTGCTTCTGGGCCTCCCTGCAGTGCCGGATCGTCCCGCTCTCATCTCCTGTCTGCTCTCTCTCTCTCCCTCTGGTCTATAGGTCTGGTTTGCTCCCACTGAATGATTCTCCACTAATCTGGCTCTGTACTGACTTTGACCCCGGAGCTGGACATTTCCAGCCTAATGCCTGCTCCGAGAATCCATCTTTTGTACGATGATCTGGACCATTCGATATTTTATTTATTTTCTCATAACGTTTTCCCTGGAAGGACACAATGTGCCTAAGCTTGCTTCCTCTGCTGTGTGCTTTTGAGATTCCCTAGGCTTCGCATCTCCCTGTGCATTCAATAGTCTCATTTATTACCACTTGGTGCGTGCCCATGACCATAAACCATGCAGTTTGACAGCCCAGCTGCACCTGCTGGCATTAATTCGCTTCATTTTCATCCTGTTTTTCACTGCCTGTCTGGTTCATCATCCTGTACTGTGGCCCAGCCTTTTCTGCTTTTGCATGCCGGAGGCCTTTGGTCTCCTTCTGTGCTTGCCCTCGTAGTCCTCCTCATCCTATCCTCTCCCTTGTTCCTTGGTTTTCATTTTCAGCTCCCCCTTTCCCTTGCATCATTTCTTTCCTCTTGGTGGCATCGTTCCTGGAATCTGTCTGTGGCCCATTCTGGCTACCTAGTCTGCTCCTCCCGCACATCTTGCTCCATCCCTCTTCCCCCCTCCCCATCGCTCGTCTTTAACTCTTGCCTTCACCGCTCCCCCCTTCATTCCTTCCTATGGTGGGCGCTCACACCTCTTGTGATTTGGAGGCATTCTTATTTACATTGGTCGAATCGTTCACCTCAGCACTTGCTATTTCCCACTGCTCCCATCCTGTCCTGTTGCATGGGCATTTTCATACGTGACTCAATTTCCTCTGGATGGGTGTGCTATGGATGTGGTGTCCTCATGGTAGTACAATATTCTGTTTGGGCCATTTGTGGATGCACAACCCGTTCCTTCTTTGGCCTTGGTTGCTTGACTCAGTCCTTCTCTCTTCCTATGTCCACCATATCGGAGCATCTATCACTGTCACCTCTACTTGTTGTTCTCCTACTCTCGTTCCCTCCGCCCTCCTTTCTGCTGCTTCTCTGACCTTTTCTTTTGGAGTTTTTCCCCTATCCTGCCATCACCTTCCCTATTCATATCCTCCTCTTACCTTAGTCCGTCTGGCATCCAGGTGCCTGAGTCTGGTTCTCCTTCACTCAGTCTGACCTCAAGGTCTACTAATTCACATCGATTAATTGAGCATCCCTCTCATTGGGTCTTATGCTACTTCATTGAACTGCTGCACTCCTACGGTTATTATCACCATCAGACTTCTCATGACCACATCTGGGTATCTCTTGCTCATCCAACCTCTGTGTGGGTCTACTCCTTCATATCCCCTACTCAAGCATAACCCTCTTGGGTCCATGCTACCTCGACTCGACCTGCTATCCACTCAGAGACATGCCTTCGTGTCTATTGCCCCTTTGCTCGGGGCTGGCAGGCTTCTCTCCAGCATCATACATCGTTCCCTTCATCCTTCACCTTAACAGTAGCAGCTTCCATGGCTTCGCTCCATCATCATTCATCTTCTACTTCCTAGTTCACCTTAACCGTACCGGCCTTCCGGGCCTCATTTCATAATCGTACATCATCCATTCCATTTGTCACCTTGAACCATTCAGGCCTGCAAGGCTTCTTTCCATCATTGTACATCTTCTCTTGCTTTTGAGCATCTAGTTGCAGAGACATTGCTCACATCCCTCTACAGCCATCCATTTAGAAGGACAGAGCGAGAGCTTCCTCTAAATTGGGCTTTCCTCCTTCCTAGATCTCGACTTTAAATTGCTGTTGCCGAGCTGTCACTAAGCAAAATGTCCTTTAGCCTAGAGGGAAGGCGACCTTGCCCTTGGATCCCCAGAGGTTTCCTCCTCAAAAGGGGGGTTTCCTCTCCTCCATGCCAATGGTAATAATATTAGTCAGGGTTAGTGCTCTCATAGGTTCCCTAGTTAGGTTCCACTGTTGGATGGAGTCAGATGGTGGCCCTAGCTGTTCCCTCTCTCCTTAGGAAGTCCGCCCTTCTGCATCTTGTCAGAGTTCCTTTCCTTCATCGTCCTCATCATATCTCGTTCTTCTCCTGTCCTTTCCTTCTATGTCTATCGTCTTACTTTCCGGTCTCGATATCTTCTGATTTTTCACCTCTTCGATGCTCGACACCCTATTGGGTATTCTTTTTGGGCTTCTTCCTAAGCTACCTTTAGCCAAGGGAATAATTCCAGCAGCACCTATAGGGGGGAACCCTCCTCTAGGGTTCCTTGTGTCGTATCCCTACAGGGTGGTATATCCCACAGATAGAGAGGCGAACAGCCACAATGTATCAAAGTCACACAAGCATACATCTCATCCAGTTGAGTAAGTACAATTGAATGGGAAGGCTTTAAGCCTCAGGTTCAATGGGTGGAGCAACTATGTCACTCCCCCATCAAGCCTTAAAGGGCCACTCCTCCTGGACTGTTACAGGATTCATTTCTTGTTGCCCCACCATCCACCCCTCCTCCTCCAATGGCTCATCTGTCTTTTCTGTGGGCTTCTTCCTAAGCTACCCTTAGCCAAGGGAATAAATCCCATGGCACCTATGGGGGGAACCCTCCTCTAGGTTTCCTTGCATCATTCCCCTACAGGGTGTAATATCCCATGGATAGAGAGGCAAACCACCACAATGCATCAAGGTCACACAAGCATACATCTCATCCAGTTGCATAAGCACAATTGAATTGATATCTATGTATGACATTTTATTATATAAGTTATTGTTTTATGTTGTTCTTACACCTCTTTTCCCCCTTCCCCCAGGATGCATCTGGAAATTAGCTATTTTTTGGATCAGTATGTCTTTCCTGGTGAAACTTTTGAAATACATAAATAAATACATAATGTGAAAGTCCTACATTTATACCACAATAGAAAAAAACAAAACCGTAAACATCAAGGTAATGCAGTGAACAGTGTTTTTGGTTTCGGACATACACACCCCTTGAATATGTGTACAACACACACATGTAGCTGTTACAACAGTTGTGCCCACACATAGGAGAGGGCAGCTACAATATTCATTTTCAGTGGGGTCCTGCTTTTACACATTTTTCCAGTGTATTTAGTAGAGTTAGCACAGTTAAAATGCAGAATCTCATTTTTACAGAGATCCTGCTTTTGTACATTTTTATAATGTAGTTACCCAGAATAGGTCAGTTAGCATGCAGTATCTCATTTTCAGTGAGGTCCTGATTGTACCTATTGTAACACTAACAGGTCTGGGATGCCCTACATGAGTTGGCTCCATCACAGCCTGTATGTTTTCAATCACCAGACACTGTATTTCTTTTTGACCAGCAAGGGGATGTGAATTATGCTGAGTGCACCTTTTAGTGCCTCATTTTTGCTTTGAGGGGGCTATATTCAAACATGCTTGGGGGCACTCATATTTTTCTTCAAACATGTTTGAGTATAACAAATTTAATGAACTGTGCTCATTTGTACTCAGGAAAGGGACTTTGCAAGGGTAGCCTGATTCCTTTTATTCTGGGACCATTACTCTGTGTAGTTCTGGTTTCCAGTTCTAGGTTTGTCTGCCTATTTCTATTTCAAGCTTTTAGCCACTGACTGTATTGCTTTTAGCCACTGACTGCCATGCCAGCAGCCCGGGTTCAAGAAGAAAACATTACTCACCATTGTAATGTTGTTTCTTCTAATGGAGTCTTGCTGTATTCTGACTATATACAATTAGCCCCAGCACTTGAACTGCTCCGGAGAGTAAAGGGTTAACTCTATGCCAAAGCATAGAACTTTGAGCTCGAGCTCGGTTTTCAGATCTCTGTCTGTGGTACTCTGAAGTCTAACCGTCAGATTCTTACGAGCACTAAACTAACTCTATAGTTAGAAATTGTTTCTAAAACCTTTTGCCAAAAGGCGCCAAACAGATTTTTTAGGGTCAAAAGACTCAAGTTGAGAACCCCAAAAAGAATATAAGCAGGTAGTGAAACAACCAAAACATTTAAGATAAACCCTTAAAAAGATAAGGCATACCAAGTACACCTCTGAGGTGCAGCACTGTGCCTGCCACAACACATCCCAAAACACTAGGTTCCTGGAGGGGAGTCAGGGAGGGAGGTCAGAATACAGCAAGACTCCATTAGAAGAAACATTACCATGGTGAGTAATTTTTTCTTCAAACAACATGAAGTCTTGCTGTATTCTGACTATATGCAGACTACCAAGCAGTACCCTCTTGGAGAAGGGAGTCACAGAACCTATTTTGGGAACAGGATCTGCAGTACAGCTGTGCTAAACCTAGCATCACTTTTTGACTGAATGTCAAGAGAGTAATGCTTGGTAAATGTGTGAACAGTTTTGCATGTGACTGCTTTACAAATTTCCACTAATGGTATGTCTCTAGCTGCTGCGACTGAAGCAGCTGTACCTCTGGTGGAGTGAGCCCTCAGGCCTAAGGGAGGCTCTTTCCCTAACTTTGAATAGCAGAACTTGATACAGGAGACAATCCACCTAGCAATAGTTCTCTTGGTGGCAGGTTTGCCCTTTCCCACTTCTCCATAAGTGAGAAACAACTGAGAACAGCCACTCCTATGGGCCTTAGTATGCTCCACATAGTAACTAAGAGCCCTCTTTACATCAAGACTGTGTAATCTTCTCTCCCCTGAGGAAGAATGGTCAGTGAAAAATACAGGCAATGACACAGACTGATTCAAATGAAAGTCTGATACCACCTTGGGAAGAAACTTTCTATTGGTTCAAAGGACCACCTTATCCCTGTGAAATGAAATGAAGTCAGGTTCCACTGATAAAGCCTGTAATTCATTGATTCTCCTGGCAGAGGTAATGGCTACCAGGAATACAGTTTTCCACATCAAGTACTTTAGTTCAGCTGAGGATAGGGGCTCAAAAGGGGGCTGCATAAGCTGGCCAATATAGATATTCAGGTCCCAAGAAGGGGTAGGCTCCTGAAAGGGAGGGTTAACAGTACTAGGCCCTTGAAAAATTTCTTGAAAACTGGATGAGATGCTAGGGAACAGCCCTTGCCAGCAGAAATAAAGGCAGACACAGCTGCCAAATGTATCTTGAGAGTGGTAGGCTGGAGGCCTAAACTGTTAAGATGCACCAAATAGTCCAATACAGTGACAGTATCAGCCAGCTCTGGCTTGCATGCTTTTGGGAACACCAAAACCCAAATCTTTTCCATTTGGAGTTGTAAGTCTTTCTAGCAGCAGGTTTCCTGCTAATCTTCAAAATACCCAAGACTGACTGAGAAAGATGCAAGCTTGCATATTCTAGCTCTTCATGAGCCAGGCTTTGAGCCTGAGAGTCTGAAGGTTGGGATACAGAATCCTCCCCTGAGAGGAGGTGAGAATATTGAACTGTCTGGGAAGACACAAAGGCATTGTTACTGACAGTGACAGTAGAGGGTACCAAGGCTGTCTGGCCCAATCTGGAGCCACCAGAATCACCTTGCAAGGTTGAGACCTGATCTTGATCAGGACCCCTAAAATCAGAGGAAAGGGAGAAAATGCATACAGAAACCTGCTTGTCCAGTTCAGCAAGACAGCATCCTGAGGGACAGGGCCCAGAAGAGGTGGTCTACAACAAAAAAGAGGAAGTTGATGATTGTCTAGGGCTGCAAAGAGGTCTATCTCTGGAGTGCCCCATCTCTTGAAAATGACCTGAAGAACTAGAAGGTTCAGGGTCCATTCCTGGTGGCCCTGGGAAATCCTGCTGAGAGCATCTGCTAGAATGTTATCCTTCCCTGGGAGATGCACAGCCATCAGGGAAGCCTGAAGGGAATAAGCTAGAGACTATACTTTGGACTCTGTGCACAAGGCCAAGGGCTGAGTGCCTCCCTGCTGGTTGATGTACCACATGGTTGTGGTATTGTCTGTCCTGATCTGCACCACTTTCCCCTGAATAGCAGCTGAGAATGTCTGAAGTGCCAGAAAGTCATCTTTTAGTTTGAGAAGGTTTATGTGAAGAAGGGACTCCTGATGAGACCAGGTTTCCTGAGCTGTAAGTTGATCTAGGTGAGCCCCCCACCCCAGTAAAGAGGCTTCTGTGGTGAGACTCACTGAAGGGGGTCTTACTGATAAAGGGGACACCTTGTCGAAGATTGTACTCCTCCAGCCACCACTGGAGGGCCTGAACTAGGGTCTGAGACACAGGAACCAATTTGGAGAGAGGGTTCTTTTTCTGAGACCAATAAGATCTGAGACGAAACTGAATATTTCTCATCTGAAACCTTGCTTCCTGGACCACTGCTGTGGAAGCTGCCATGTGACCCAGCAACTGTAGAAAGTGCCTGGCTGGATGAGAGACTAGAGGATGAAAAGAGGAAGTCAGAGTGATAAGGGACTGAACCCTTGATAGAGAGAGAAATGCTCTTGCCTGAATAGTGTCTAGTTCCACCCCTATGAACGTGAGGGTCTGAGCTGTTTCCAGGACAGACTTTTCTAGGTTCAGAATGAAACCCAAGGAGTCTAGAAGATTTTGAGTGACCTCTAGAGCTGACTTGACTTGATCTGAGAACTGGCCTACCACTAGCCAGTCATCCAGGTATGGTAACAGAATGATGCCTTGCCTCCTGAGGAATGCCACCACCACTGTGAGACACTTGGTGAACACCCTTGGAGCAGATGTTAGGCTGAAAGACATGGCTCTAAATTGATAATGGCCTGAGGGCAACTGGAACCTGAGGTACTTTCTGTGGGAATGTCTGATAGGTATGTGGAAATAGGCATCCTGGAGATCCAGAGAGGCTAGCCAGTCCTCTGGTCTCAGAGAGGGAAGAATTACTAGAGTCACCATCCTGAATTTTGGTTTTGTTAAATGTCTGTTCAGGTATCTTAAATCTACGATGGGTCACCACTCCCCTTTCTTTTTTGGGGTGAGGAAGTATCTGGAATACAGACCTTTTCCCCTGTGACGAGTAGGTACCTGCTCTACTGCCTGAAGAAGAAGTAGAGAGGAGACTTCTGCCTCTAGGGCCTTTGTCTCCAAAGGAGAGGGAGGACTGAAAGACTTTGCTCTCATTTTTGGGAACCTTTTGAAACTGAGAGCAAGTCCCTGGCTCACTACTTCCAGGACCCATTTGTCTGAAGTAATGGACTTCCAGACCTGGAAGTAGTGAGCCAGTCTGCCCCCTACTGGAACTGGGGAGGCGACCCTGACCGATGCCTGAGGGTGTCTGCTTGGCAGGGGGCTTAGACTGAGTGGATGATGGGGTCCTGGTCATCCCACGCCTGCCTCTTCCCCTAAAGAACCCCCTCTGCTGGAAAGGAGAGGCGGAGGAGGCCTGAGCTTGGTAAAAAGGCCTGTGAAAAGGCCTGCCCCTGCCCCTAAACTGCTGCCTCTGAGGAGTGGTCTGTTTTTCTTTGGCTGCAGCACTCCTATAGGTGGCCCTGTATTCATCCATCTTCTTCATGTAATTCTCTGTTTGCTCTCCAAAGAGAGAATTACCAGTAACAGGAAAATCCATGGCCTTAGCCTGTGTATCTTGTGAGAGGTTGGTACACCTAAGCCAAGCAAATCTCCTCATGGAGATAGATGTAGCTATGACCCTGGAATGAACATCATTTGAGTCTAAAGTAGCATGGAATTGCACTTTTGATGCCTCATTACCATTAGCAGCCACCTGCTCCAGCTCCTTGACCAGCTGGGGAAGGGCATTCCTAGCAAGCTTCAGAACCGTATCCCACATAGATTTCTGGTATCTGGCTATATATGCCATATAATTTGATTGCCTGAGTCCCAAAGAGGATGCCAAGTACTGTTTCTTTGCCATGGCATCCACTCTCCTGGAATCCTTATCTGGGGGTGAGATGCCAGGGGGATGTTAGCCTTGCCACAGGCTGCAGCTTGTACAACCCCAACATGGCTGCAATGATTTGAAAGGAATTCTGTCCCAGGACCTAACAAAGCATACCTCCTGTCCATTTTTTTTCCCACAGGAGGAATGGATGTGGGAAACTGTACATTTTTTTGTGTCTGCTTCCCCAAAGATTTATGTAAAGGGATAGACACTCTCTTTGACTCTAGGACATCCATCATTTCCAGATAGACAGGTTCCTCCTGATCCTGTTCAGCCTCTTCCATAGGAAGCTGAAGAGTCTCAGCCACTTTCTTGTAAAACAAGAAATGGGAAGGGGACTCAGAAAGCCTGGGAGGAGAAACATTGGAAGGCCTATCTGGGGAGACGTCAGGCTCTACTGGCTCATCTAGGCCTTCACATTCCTCTTCTTCATAATCTTCCTCCTCCTCCTCCTCTCAATTGCCCTCATAGTGTGCTTCAGGATCTATATTAGAAGCAGCTACTTCCAACCAAACCGATCGCCTTTGAACCGATGTGGGTTCAGTCGGAACTGGGCAAAGCGTTTCAACTATTGTGATCGCTTTCGCTATTTCTTCAACGGTTGGAATATGGGGTGTAGGATCCGAACCGGCTGATTTTTCACTTTTTTGATGGAACCGACTCTGCAGAGTCAGTTTTCTGTTGCCGAAGAGGTATCGCCCAAGTCAGTGGGCACCTCTTCAGGTTTGGTCGCAACCGAACCGGGCTGGCCATCCGGGTCAGCGGACTTCTTGGCCTCCCTTTCCTTCAGCCTACTCAAATGTTTTTCCAGAGTGGCTTTCGGAAAATTTGTACAAATTTGGCAGTCTTCCCTGAGGTGGTCAAACCCCAGACAATACACACATACCAGGTGGGGATCAGCCATAGCAAAGGCCTCCCCACACTTGGAACAGTGCTGAAACCCAGTGGGATTGGTTTTGTTTTTGGGTTTCTCAGACATGCTGAAAATCAGAAAAGTCACCCTTCTCAGCTTTCAAGCCAGGTAACTTAAACCTATCGGTTCCAACTGTGTCATGGGTCGGTTAAAAAAATCCTAGAAAATCCGGATTTCTTTAGGAACCGATAAGTACCAGAAAACCACAATTATTTTGCAAAGAATCAGAAAAATCAATACGTTTCGGTTCTGAACCGGACCGACTGGAAAAGAACCGAAGAAAAAAACAACTTCTAACAGTACAAAATAACACTACCCACTACTATCACTTGCTGTACCGAGACAGAGGTAAGAATACCGAAGAATTACAAACTATGGTTGAAACAATTGACCGATTCGAACTTTTACCGAACCGAAGCGCAGGAGGGCTCTCCGGAACGACTTCACAGTTAGGCGGAGTAAGAAATCTGATGGTTAGACTTCAGAGTACCACAGACAGAGGTTTGAAAACCGAGCTTGAGCTCAACATTCTATGCTTTGGCATAGAGTTAACCCTTTACTCTCCGGAGCAGTTCAAGTGCTGGGGCTAACTGCAAATAGTCATAATACAGCAAGACTTCATATTGTTTGAAATGAAAATTACGTACCTACCATAATTCTTGATCTTTCTGTTTATCTTCACCATTCATCACTGGCAGGTTCTGGCTGGAGGATCAGGACTCCGTGGGACTTTTTTTTTTTTTTTACAAGGGGGAGAAGTCGACATTGGGGCAGCGCCACCCTCAAGGCTGACGCACTGCATGGCGCTTGTGAGGGGTGGCCAGTAACCGACACCGCCCTCTCCCCAGTCCCAGTTCTGCACACCGGAGAGTGATAGAAAAGAAGAGAGAGGGCAGGGCAAGGGAGCAAAAGGGACAGGAAAAGGAAAGGATATAAAAACCAAAGGAGGAATAAAGCCAAGGAGAGGACAGAATGAGAAGAAGGCCCAAGGGTTTGGAACAGGGAGGCCCCAACCTCTGGGAGAGTAGGGGAGGGATAAATGAGGGAGGGAAAAAAGGTAATAATAATAATAATATTTTTATTTATATAACGCAAGTCCAGTGTCAAAGCGCTTCACATACAAACATCAACAAATCATTCATTAAAATCACATAAAATAACAGATTCAATTCAAAATCCACAGAATAACTTAAAAGTTCAAATATTGAACACCTGTTAAAAAAAATAAGTCTTCAGACTGGTCTTGAATCCCGCCACGGTCCCACTCTAATCTGATGAGGTAGAGAGTCCCACGGGGATGGCGCCATGAACGTAAAGGTAGAAGGGAAGAAAGAGGGAGAAGAGAGGGGAGACACCGCACCCACGTCACAGGGGCCCAGAGGACTGCTGAAGGCTGGAGGATGACACCACTGCCTTTTAGCCATATATCTCATCTCCCAAGGTGGAGAAGAAACCTTTAACCAAGGTCAAGATGAGGGAGGCTGACACAAAGCCCAGGAGATGGCTGGTAGAGTGTCGATTCTGAGGAGTCTTTACTGGATCAAGGGCAGCGGGATAATGTCTCCCGCTCTTGTCTAAGGGAATCATGAAGTGGGGACAGAACTCATCCTGAAGAAGTATCCTTTTGAGGAAAAAACACCCTCCCAGAAGGGTTTTAGAGAATTTTAGAGAAGTGTCACCTCCAAAGGAGAAGAACGAGACAATGGAGGATTTTTTTCTTCTCTTTTTTGAGTAAGAGGTGGAAGAGATTCCTGAGGGAAACCTTAAAGGGGAGACAGCTTAAAGCGGTGGTTAGAAGGAAGGAAGGGATATCAGGGAGGGGTCACCAGGGTGCCCCCCAACACCACTTCAAGAAACCTTGGGTTTAGCTTAAAGCAGAGAGAGGATCCAAGGAAGTCCCAAAAGAGAGAGGTTCCAACAGGACAGTGAGGACACCCCAGTGACCCCCAACAGAGGGTTACCTCCCTGCTTGTCTTCTCCAGGATACCTCCAACACCCTCAGGGGAGAGTGGAGCCACAAAGTACTGGAGAAGGACCATATGGTCCTCTTGTTGAGAAAACAAACAGGCCTAAGAGGGCAAGGTGGGTGGGAAGGAGTGATGAATGGTGAAAATACACAGAAAGATCAAGAAATTACAGTAGGTATGTAATTTTCATATCTTTTCTGTGTCAATCTTCACCATTCATCTTTGGCGGGTGATTACCAAGCCCCCCGAAGGGGACCCAGTACCTGCCTAAGGGATCAAAGTCCCTCAGCCTCCAGTGGTGGAGACACCATAGGAAGGAACCCTTCCAGGCCTGGTTATGCCTGAGACTGGTGTGGGTGATGCGGGGTTCTCCGAGTAGGAGAGGGAAGTCGCACCTGCAGTTCCCGCCTCACCCTGCGGGAGAAAAGGCGGGTTCCCAGGAACGAGGAGGCAGTCACCCTACACCAGGCCATGGGTGATAACCAGGAAAGATGATGCCATGCCGTTGGCCTAATGCAGATCGCTATCCCCGCCAGCCTGGAAGCCACTTCACTGGTGTCCTAAGATGCCCTTGCTTGGTGCCTCGCAAGCTCCAGGCCCCATGCGGAGAGGGCAATGGCTTGTCTGGTCACCTCCAAATCAGGCAGAGAAACTAGGATCTGCTCTAGCAGAGACCATTAATGCCTGCTGTAGACAGCATAATGGGCCTGATGAGCTGAGAGACATAAGAGTAGATGTGCCGAAGAGAAAGCTCTCCTCCCCAAAAAATCAAATTCAACAGAATCTGATTCCGGAGGTCGGTCATGCCTTGGGTGACTATGCTCAGAGGGTGTGTCCAGGAGAGTCACACCCAAAGGGGGGGTAAGCCAAGGCTCCTGGTGACCTTAGGGGTGCGCAATACCTCTGATGGAGGTCCGTTGGGGCTGGTGCAAGGATTGAGGGACTTCACCAGGCTCGGTACGATGTCTCCGTGAAAGGAGAAGACCAGGTTGGCCGCATTGAACTCGACTAGAAGGGAACATGTCACCCAGTCAGGATTGTGATTGCCTAAAGTGGTGATGTGGAGCTCTTCTAGCAACCCCGAAAGGAAGCAGTGATAACTAGACAAATCAGCTGCGGGGGATAGGTGGGCAGTAGACTCCTGTTCCTCAGAGGACGTAGACGAGGGAGCCGATGAGTTCGTAGAGTCAGGCATGGGCTGCACTGGGAAATGGTAGAACACCTCCTCCTCCTCCATGGACCTGCTGTAGGCGGGGAAAAGTGCAGCCATAGACCTGAACTGCTCCCAGGTGAGTGGTCCCATAGGACCGGCATGGTCTGGGAGGGAGGGAGGGAAGGGTCAGCAGAGGTAAAGGGGCCAGACATCTCCAAGGAGGAGTGTGACCACTGCCAGGGCTGGGAGACCGAATGGGAGATCTCAAGGGAAGAGAAGACCCGCTGGTCACCGCAGTCAGTGGCTGCTCAACAGAACTGGAATGGCCAGGACTGAGCCCAAAGAGATAATTCCCCCCTGTGAGGCGAATGGGGCCGCATGAGCCCAGAAGGGTGGCACCAAGCCTCTAAAGATGAGGGCCCTCCCAGAGAGACCTCAGCGGAGAAAACAGGACCAGCGCTGTGACTTCTTCCCAAGCCCCTGCGGGCTCCCAGGGAAGGGTACTGCCCCCGAGCCTGTCCCCTCAACCCCTCCAACTCAGAGACAACCCTCTTCCTCAGGGTCAGCTTAGGTAGCTCGATCCCCATGACTGACTCCTGAGAGACAGCCACTGGGTGAGCACCCTCCCTTGCCTGAGATGCTCCAGCCAGCCTAAAAGTGGTGCCAACCTGAGCAGCCTCAGAAGGGGGTACACCTCCCAAGGGAGCAGGTGACCCACCATCTCCGGTCTGTCCACTGGTGCCCCCCAGAGCACCCGAGAACTGGTCGGGACCACCAATACCAGATCCAGTAGTAGCTGCTGACTCCACTGGAGGGGGCTGAACTGGAGCCAAAGCGCTGGGCAAGAAGGAACTGGAGGATTCCAAGGAATCCAGGAGCCAGTCTGGGTCAGCCTCTGAATCCTCCTCCTCCTCCTCTGAGGAGGCCCAGACCCAAACCACTCCACTATCTCTTCTACCCACGGCACTGCAAGGCAGCCCTCTGCTGCCCATGGCACCGCCTCCCTCCCTAGCACCACGAACAGCACCAGAGTCAGAAGTGGCATTGGAGGCCGGCGCAGTACCACCTAGAACCCTGGCGCCGCAAGCAGTGCTGGGATCCGAGGTGGTACTGGCAGGCGGCACTGAGGAAAATGCTGGACTGGGCCGGAGGTCCCAGGCCACAACACTGGGGAAGCCCTTGCCTCTGAGGAGGCGAGTGCCAGAATGATGCCTCCCACCTGATCCCCGGAGGAGTCAGGCCGGGCCTCCTGCACGGTGGAAGGTGTTCCTGCCTAGGCAAGGCTAAGAGGGGTGGAAACCCACTCCTCCACTGGCTGTACAGAACTGGAGGAGACTCAGAGAAAGGGCCAAGAACCCTGCATTTGGAGTCCCGAGTATGAGCTGTCTACCAAAAGTCAGTGGCGCACATCAGACTTTGAATGTGCACAATTCCAAAACTCGATGATCCATGGAAAAACAGGCGTCACAACGATCCATGTCATGATTAGGGCCCAAACAGGTCAAGCACTGGTCATGCTGGTCTGAGATGGAACAAAATCGGCCGCAGGGACACCGCTGTATAGGAGACGGGCTCATCTTGGGAAGTTTCTTTTTGTTCCCCGAACGAGACATGACCGGATGGAAAACACAATAAACAAACAAAAGCACTCAGCATCGTCAAAAATAAAAGAAAGGTCTTACTGGTCAACGGCACAGAGGAAAGCAGCAGTACAGAACTAGGATGAGTCGGTGCTGACAGACTAGGCCACTGATGCAGTATGAAAACATTATTTCGCACACGAGGTCATGCTCACTCGACAGCGGGAGAAACAGAACTGGGACTGGGGAGGGGTTGGTGTTGGTTACTGGCCAACCCATGAGCGCCACGCAATGCCTAGTCCTTGAGGGCAGCGCCGCCCCGAAGTCAACTCCTCTCCCTTGCAAAAAAAAAAAAAAGCGCTCGCAGAGTCTGATCCTCTGGCCAGAACCCATCAGTGATGAATAGCAAAGATTAACACTGACAAGATCAGACCTAGGTCACTTGTGGGCTGGCCTGGGAGGGAGGATGGACATCTGTAGGACAGGGAGAGGAATCTCGGTGACAGCACCATGTTACAGCATGGGAAGGAACCCCACACCTGGATGCCTGAGGTGTCTCCATGGAGGCTGAGTACACACATGTCTGGGCCCAATAGGGGAAAAAATAGGAGGAAAAGACCTCCGACTATAGAACAGTGATAGCTTGCTTTCTGGCAGGCCCCACACCAGTGACTAGGCACCTCTGATCCAAGGTCCTGTGGCAGGACCACCTTAAAAGGTAAGTCCCAGAGAAGGTGTGTGATAGGGCTGGGAAGACTGGCCCAGATGAGGGCCAGTCAGGGTGCTGAAGGAGATAAACAGCTTTGTAAGAAAAAAAGTATTACGCTTTATTATGCATTCCCAATGCATGTAAAATAGAAACACAAAAACATAGACAGTGATGGCAAAAAAAAGCCAGAGGTCAATCCAGTCTGCCCAAGTTCTCTTTAATCTCTGGAAGAAAAAATTACTTACCACAGTAATCTTGTTTCTTCTAATGGAGTCTTGCTGTATTCAGACTAAATGCAGCTAGCCTTTCCAGTTCAACTGCCCCGGAGATGAAAGAGTTAACTCTATGCAAATGCATAGAACGTTGAGCTCGAGCTCAGTTTTCAAATCCCTCTCCCAGGTACATTCTATGTAACCGTCAGATTCTTACGAGCACTAAACATAGGCTGTTAAGCAATGCTACATACATAGCAATTTTAACGAAATAGTTGTCAAAGGACTAATAGCCGAACAAAAAGGGCAAACTAGAAGACTCAAGTTAGAGGTGCCTGAGAAAATGCCACCCCAGTGGTGCAGCACTCAAAAAATATAACAATTGCTGGCCCGGTGGCGCTGAGGGTTGAGGCGCTGGTCGCCACACCTCGCACCACGCCGGCGACCCGGGTTCGGGAGCGGACTCGGGTCGTTGGTCAGTCGGCCGGGGGGAGATAGGCTGGAGCGTCCAACGACAGCTCACCTTCTCCGGGGAGGGATTCGGCCGATGCCCGATACTTGCATGACCCCGAGCGGAGGCTCGAGGAACTGCAAGCTCCATTTGGGGATGGGCGGCCATTGAGCAGCATGGACGCCGGCAAGGCCATGACGCCGGGGAGGTTACTTGCTGCTTGGGAGGGAGAAAACATGGAACAAGCCTGCCTCAGCCGGAAGATGGGAGGACCATGGCGTGCCACAGTTGCCTGTGCCCACCCAGCAGACCTCAGACCGACATAAATGGCATCGGTTCATGTGCCCCCGCCTGGCCCCGCCTAGGGTAATCCACGCTCCATGGGGGGCCTCAGGGGTCTGCTTGGGTAGGGTTCCGGGCAGTGGATGTCCAGTTGTCACTTGGAAGGGTCGGAGGTGGCAGGCTGGGAGGAGGAATAAATAGTAATTTCAAAAAAAAAAAAAATATAACAGCTGTAATGCAGCCCCCCCCTTTCAGGTTCTGTCAGGGGAAGCAGGAAGGAAGGTCAGAATACAGCAAGACTCCATTAGGAGAAACAAGATTACTGTGGTAGTTTTTTCTTCAAATAACATCAAGTCTTGCTGTATTCTGACTAAATGCAGATTACCAAGCAGTGTCCCATGGAGGTGGGCACAGAACCTACTTAGGAAATAGGCTCTGCAGTACTGCTGTGCCAAATCTGGCATCATTCCTAGCCTGGGTGTCCAGGCAGTAGTGTTTAGTGAATGTGTGAACAATTTTCCAGGTAGCTGCTTTGTGAATTTCAAACAGGGGAGTATCTCTGGCAACTGCAATAGAGGCAGCTGTTCCCCTAGTAGAGTGGGCTCTAAGGCCAGCTGGTTGCTCTTTCCTCAGTTTGCCATAGCAGAACTGGATGCAAGACACAATCCACTGAGCAGTGGTCCTCTTGGTGGTTGGCTTGCCTTTACCCAGTTCCCCACAGGTGAAGAACAGTTGTGTGCACTCATTCCTATGGGCTTTTGTCTGATCCAGATAGTAGCTAATAGCCCTCTTAACACCCAGGCTATGTACTCTACGCTCTCCTGAACTAGAATGTTCAGTGAAGAAGACAGGTAATGTCATGGACTGATTCAGGTGGAAGTCAGAGACCACCTTCGGAAGAAATGTCCTCTTTGCCCTAAGGACGACCTTGTCCCTATGGAGTGCTATGAAGTTAGGCTCCACTGACGAGACCTGTAGTTCACTAATCTTCCTTGCAGAGGTTATGGCTACCAGAAAAACAGTTTTCCATGTCAGGTACTTGAGCTCAGTAGAGGACATGGGTTCAAAAGGGGGCTGCATTAGCTGTGCTACGCAGATATTGAAATCCCGAGAAGGGGTTGGCTCCCTGTGAGGGGGGGTGTAGATGGAGCAACCCATTAAAGAACTTCTTGAAGATTGCATGAGAGGCAAGGGAAGAGCTCTTTCCTGCCGAGAGATAGGCAGAAACAGCTGCCAGATGTACCTTCAGGGTGGAAGGCTGAATTCCTAGGCAATGAAGGTGGGCTAAATAGTCCAACAGGACTGCCAGTCCAGCTGCCTGTGGATCTATTTCCTTTTGTGCGCACCAGATAGTAAATTTCTTCCATTTGGAAATATAAGTCTTTCTGGTGGCAGGTTTTCTGGAAACCTTCAGAATATCCAAGACCCCTTCACAGAAATGGAGGCCTGCATACTCTAGATCCTCAGGAGCCAGGCTCTGAGCCTGAGGGACTTGAGGTTGGGGTATAGGATCCTTCCTTGAGAGAAGGTCAGAAGACTGTGCCCCCTGGGGAGGCAAATCAGACTGGTCACTGACAGAGACAGCAACATGGGATACCAGGGCTGTCTGGACCAGTCTGGAGCAATCAGAATCATTGATGATGGCTGGCTCCTGAGTTTGACCAGGTCTCTAAAGATCAGAGGGAATGGGAGAAAAGTATACAGGAATTTGCCTGTCCAATCCAATATCAGTGCATCCATAGGCACTGAACCCAGAAGTGGAGGTCTGCAGCAGAACTGGGGTAGCTGATGGTTGTCTGGGGCTGCAAACAGATCTGTCTGTGGTGTGCCCCATCTCCTGAACACTGCGTGCAGTATCTCCCTGTTCAGAGACTACTCGTGGTGGCTCTGATTTATTCTGCTGAGGGCATCTGCCAGTACATTGTCCTTGCCTGGCAGGGGCACAGCTGAGATGGAGGTCTTGAGGGAACAGGCCAGACTCCAGATCCTCATTGCCTCCGTACACAGGGCAGAGGACGTCATCCCACCCTGCTTGTTGATGCAGTACATGGCGGTAGTGTTGTCTGTCCTTATCTGCACCACCTTCCCCTGTACCATCTTTATGAATGACTGGAGAGCTAATAGCACTGCCCTGAGCTCCAACAGATTGATGTGAAGCCGGGACTCCTGGTGAGACCATGTCCTGTGAGTAGCGTGGTCCCCCAAATGAGCTCCCCACCCTAGGAGAGAGGCGTGGTCAGAACCTAGGAGATTGCTGGTGGAATGGAACACCTTCCCTGAAGTTGTCCCTGTCCTTCCACCACTGCAATGCTTGGATAAGAGTGACTGTCACTAGGATCAGTTTGGACAGGGAGTCCCTTCTTTGGGCCCAGTAGGACCTGAGATGAAACTGGATATCCCTTATCTGAAACCTGGCTCCTGGAACCACTGTTGTAGAAGCTGCCATGTGCCCCAGGAGCTGGAGAAATTGTCTTGCCGAACGAGACACTTGTTGATGAAAGGAGTTTGCCAGCTGGATGAGGTTGTCTACCCTTCCCAGAAGGGCAGAAGAGCCTTTGCCTGGATTGTGTCTAGCTGTACTCCTATGAAATCTAAGATCTGGATGGGCTCCAGTACTGACTTCTTTAGGTTTACCAGAAATCCTAAAGATAAGAGGGTATCCTGCACCAAACCCAAGGCATCCCTTATCTGCTGAGGGGACTGGCCTATGACCAACCAGTCATCCAGATATGGAAACACAGACACTCCCTGTCTTCTCAGATGTGCTACCACCACTGCCAGACATTTTGTGAATATTCTGGGGGCTGAGGTAAAGCCAAAGGGCATTGCCTTGAACTGATAATGGCCTGAGGGTAATTTGAACCTTAGGTACTTTCTGTGAGAGTGTCTGATTGAAATGTAGAAATAAGCATCCTTGAGGTCCATGGAAGCTAGCCAATCTCCGTGCTTGAGGGTAGGAAGGATTTTGATTAGTCACCATCTTGAATTTGGGTTTTGTTAGGTGTTTGTTGAGATACCTCAGATCTAGAATTGGCTGCCACTCCCCCATTTTCTTCAGGGTAAGGAAGTACCTTGAGTACAATCCTTTTCCTTTGTGAAGAGGAGGAACAGGTTCCACAGCTTTGTGCTCCAGAAGTGTGGTAACCTCTGCCTCCAACAGGGCTGTCTTTCAACTGTTGGCAAGTTTGAATGACCTCGCTCTTGTTCTTGGAAATAATTTGAAACTTAGAGCAAGGTCTTGGCTCACTACTTCCAGGACCCACTTGTCTGTGGTAATGGCTTTCCAGGCCTGAAAGTAGTGAGCCAACCTGCCCCACTGGCAGTGGGAGGTGGCCCTGGCTGCCATATCAGGGTGTCTGCTTGGCAGGATTCCTAGGCTGAAAGGTGGAAGCAGTTCTACTTACACCCCTCCTGCCTCTGCCCCTGAAGAATCCTCTCTGCTGATGGTAAGTAGGGAACGCCTGGGCCTGGTAGAAAGGTCTTTGGTTAGGCCTGCCTCTGCCTGGCTTCGGCTGCTTCTTTAGTGGAGTTGCAGCTTTTTCCTTAGCAGCTGCACTCCTGTAAGTGGACCTGTATTCAGCCATTTTCTTCTTGTAAGTCTCTGTCTGTTCCCCAGACAGAATTCTGGACAACAGGGAAGTCCATAGCTTTAGACGGGGTGTCCTGGGAGAGACTGGTACACCTGAGCCAAGAGAATCTTCTTAGGGAAACTGCAGTAGCCAGGACCCTAGAGAATGTGTCATTTGAATCCACAACAGAGTGAAACTGGACTTTGGATGCTTCAATGCCATCCTTGACAATTTGCTCCAGATCCTTAGCTAGCTGAGGTGGAGCAGTCTTTGCCAATTCCAGAACAGATTCCCATCTAGATTTCTGGTATCTGGAGATGTATGCCATGTATGAGGCTTGTCTAATTCCCAGTGAGGCAGCCAAATACTGCTTCTTGGCCATGGCATCAATCTTCCGAGAGTCCTTCTCCGGAGGGTGTGAGGCTAAAGGGATGCCAGCCTTATCACAGGCAGCAGCCTGAACAACCCCTACATGGCTACAATGGTTATACAGGAACTCTGTACCATTGCCAGACAACATACACCTCTTGTCCATTCTTTCATCCACAGGGGGAATGGAAGTAGGCATCTGTAGAATTTTGTCTGTTTTTTAAGAGACTTATGAAGAGAAATTGAAAGTCAGGGACATCTATCATTTCAAGGAAATCTGGCCCCTCCTCCTCTTCAGCTGCCTCAAGAGTAGGTAGCTGTGAGGTCTCAGCAACTTTTTTGAAAAACAAATAGTGTGAAGAGAGCTCCCCAGGCTGTCTAGGAGGAGAAACCGACTCTGGTCTATCAGGGGAGACATCAGGCTCAATGGGGTCACCCAAGCCTTCCTCCTCCACTTCTTCTTCCTCACCCTCCCACTTGAGTTCATAATAGGCCTCTGGATCATATGAACCAGTGGTAAGTGAACTGGCAGGTGACCGAACTGCGGTATGTGGTTTCTGAACCGGTCTGGTATCACCTGAACCGGTCTGTAATGACTGTACAATCCGTATCGCTTTAGCGATTTCCTCAGCAGTTGGTGCTACAAACGTTGGCTCCAAACCAGCTTTTTTTTTTTTTTTTTTTGCAGGTACCGCCTCCTCGATATCTGCCTTCCTTTTGGTCGAGGAAGTATCGCCCTGTTCAGAAGGCGCCTCCTCTGGTTCCCCAGCTCCTCAGCAGCAGAACCGGACTGGCCATCCGGGTCAGCGGATTGTTCGGCCATTCTTTCAATAAGCCTGGCTAAATGCTTATCCAGCGTGGCTTTCGGAAAGTTTTTGCAGATTTGGTAGTCTGTTTTTAGGTGGTCAAACCCCAGACAGTAGAAACAGGTGATGTGGGGATCAGCCTTGGCAAACACCTCCCCACATTGTGTGCAGTGCTGAAACCCAGTGGGACCGGTCTTTTTCTTGGGTTTCTCTGACATAAGGCACTGAAAGCCAAGTTGCACTTTTTAAGTGGCGGTCAGTCCTGAGTTACTAAATGTGTTTTCAGTTAATGACCGGTTCAATGGTCGATTGAAATAAAAGAGAAAAAGTCTTGTTTTTTTTAAGCCGAAAACCGCCGGATCCCAAACCAACTACTGTAAACAAGTTAAAGGGGCACTGTCAGCTTTGCCCCTTCGTTTTGATCCAAATGTGAAAAGTGTGCCTCCTGCCACACATCTATCAAGCATGTACTGCAAAATGCCCCTACATGTTTAAAATTTAAGGCTTTTTACCTTTAACAGTGTTTTTTCTTAAAATAGAGATTCCCTCGGTCCAATCATAATGCACTCGTGTCCCAGAAGCACATTCAGGTTGGGAATGCGCGTCTGCCACAAATGCGGTCCTGAAGTGCAGTTTTTTCACATGCCACCAGTAATAGCATGTTACTCTTGTCCAGGGTGGTCTGAGAAACCACTGCTGATATCTCCAAAGGTAAACTGAGCACTGTAAAAAGTAAAATGTTCATTTTTAAAGCAGAGCTGTAATCCCAGGCATGCGCTCGAATGGCATGAACAAAGATCCCACGCATGCGCAGGAGTGTGCCATTGGTGTGCATGTGCGAGATTACAGTTCCATTTTAAAAATTAAAATTTTACTCCTTGCAGTGCTTACTTTACTTTTGGAGATATCAGCAACAGTTTTACGGACCAGTCAGGACAAGATTAACATGCTGTTACTGGTGGCATGTGAAAAAAAAATTGCACTTCAGGACTGCGCTCGTGGCAGACCCACGTTCCCGAGCTGGATGTGCTTCCAGGACGTGGGTGCATTATGATCAGTCCGAGGGAATCCCTATTTTAAGAAAAATCACTGTTGAAGGTAAAAAGCCTTACATTTTAAACATGTAGGGGCATTTTGCAGTATATGCTTCATAGATATGTGCCAGGAGGCACACCTTTCACATCTGGATCTCAACGAAGGGGCAAAGCTGACAGTGCCCCTTTAAACTTTAAATTTTTACCTCAAAAAGAAAATAATTCACTCGGTTTCCTCCCAGTTATGCAAACCATAAGAAAAAAACAAGACTTACCAATTTTGGAGAAAACCTAAGGTAGTCTAACCTGTACCATAGGACAGAGGCTTGAAGAACCGAAAAATGTAAACACGGTTTGCAGAAACCATCGGAAAAAACACTCTGACTGAAGCAAGGGAGGAGAAATCTCCAGAGTGACTTCATAGGCAGGCGGAATAAAGAATCTGATGGTTACATAGAATGTACCAGGGACAGGAGTTTGAAAACCAAGCTCGAGCTCAACGTTCTATGTATTTGCATACAGTTAACTCTTTCATCTCCAGGTCAGTTGAACTGGAAAGACTAACTGCATTTAGTCAGAATACAGCAAGACTTCATGTTGTTTGAACCTACTATTCCTCCAAGGTACCAACCCTCCCCATCCTCATTCTAGTCTCCTCCTTGGTCCTGTTGCCCCCAGTAACCACTATTCTCTTCATTATGTCCCAGCCCTACTTGAATCCCCTGACTGTTTTCGCACCCACCACTTCAACCGGCAGACTATTCCAAGGTTCCACCACCCTTTCCGTAAAGTAGTACTTCCTCACATCCCTCCTGAACCTACTTCCTGTTAATTTCCATTCATGCCCACATGACCGTGAATTGGTATTCAGGTTAAATAGTTACCCGCAGTTCACTTTGTTAATTCCATTAAGGAACTTGAAGGTCTCTATCATATCTCCCCTCTCCCTCCTGGTCTCCAGTGAATACATATTTAGTGCCTTGAGGTGCTTCTCATAGGATCTGCCCTTCTGGCCCTGAATCATTTTTGTTACTCTGCGCTGCACTATCTCCAACCTATCCTTATCCTTTCTGAGCTGAGGACTCCAGAAAGAGGCACAGTACTCTAGGTGAGGCCTCAGCAGGGATCTGTAGAGGAGAAGTATTACCTCTTTTCTTCTGCTATCAATACCACTCCCAATAAATCCCAGCATCCTGTTAGCCTTGCTATAGGCCTTGTCTGCACTGATTAGATTGCTTAAGTGAGTTGCTAATGATAATTCTCAGATCCTGTTCCTCAGCTGTAGTGCTAAGTCTCTCTCCTCCCATCCAGTACTCTGTCTTGGGAATCCTTTTCCCTAGGTGCATTACCTGGCACTTTCTAGCATTGAATTTTAACTGCCAGACCTTTGACCACCCCTCTAGCTTTTGTAGGTCTCTCTGCATTTCCCTTATTCCCTCATCACTATCCACCCTCCCACATAGTTTTATGTCATCTGCGAAGAGACACAGCCTACCTTGGATTCCTTCACCAATGTCACTAATGAACATGTTGAAGAGGACCAGACCTAGGACTGAACCCTGTGGAACCCTGCTCATAACCTCCATCCCTCTCCTCTGATTTAACTCCATTGACCACCACCTTCTGCTGCCTCCCCTCTAGCCAGTTACCCAGCCAGTTCACTATGGGTTTAGCTGCACCCAGGTTGTCCATCTTCTTGAGCAATTGTTTGTGAGGTACTGAGTCAAAAGCCTTGCTGAAGTCAAAGTAGAGCATATCCACAACACGGCCCTTGTCTTATTCCTTTGTCACCCAGTCAAAGAAAGCTATCAGGTTAGTCTGACAAGATTTTCATGCCACAAAACCATGCTGTTTACTATCCTGGAGCTTGTTGCTCTCCAGGTAGTCTATGAAGTCCTCTTTGATCAGTGACTCCATCAGCTTCCCTACTATAGAGGTTAGACTGACAGGCCTGTAGTTCCCTGCATGTATCCTTCCCCCATACACAAACATTGTGTATGTGTATATATATATATATATTCATGGCAAAAAAAATCCATTTAATGCATCAGTTAGGGTTGTTCCACAGTGACAAAAGTGAGGAAATTCAGTGTCAGGGTTGCCACCCCTTGCAACCCACGCCCACCCCGGCCCCACCAACAGGCATCGTGGTATGCGTTGGGATTGTCGGCCCTAACTCTTACCTCATTTCATGTGTAAATAAGCTGAGGTGGTACAGTATAGGAGAACGGGATGAGAGTTAGGACTGACAACCCCAAAGCACACCTCGATGCCTGTAGGTGGGGGTGGGGTGGGAGTGGAGTGCAAGGGGTGGCAACCCTAACACCAAATTTCCTCACTTTGTCGCTGTGGAACAACCCTAACTGATGTACCAAACAGAGTTTTTTGCCATGAATTTCCTTTCTTTTTGAGAATGTGCACTATAAATAGTGAATGGTATGTGGTGGGCCCACCATGCTGCCCATGTTTGCGTAATAACTGCAAAAGTAATGCTAACGCTAACAGTAACGGTAATCGTGAGTGAAACACAAACGCTAATGGTAAGTGTAACAGCAACAGAAACATGAATACATACGCAAGCTCTAAGTGTTATGGTAATGTGAATGCAAAAATGCAAATGCAAGTGGTAATACAAATGGTATCGCAAATGCAAATGGTAACGGTGATGCAAGTGCAAACACGAAAGGCAACGGTAATGGTCATGGTAAATATAACTGCAAATGCTAACAGTCAAAGTAAAAGTGATGCAATAGTAAATAGAAACAGAAATGGTTATGGAAATGGAAGCGCAAACTATTACCGTAACGCAAATGGTGAGGGAAATGCAAACCTAAACGCAAAATGGTAATGCACACGGAAACAGGTAACAGTAAGCCGATGTAAGGCAACAGTAGCGAAAAGTCTGTATCTGGGTTAATTTCCGAGATAACAGCATAAAGGCGATGTGATCCAAGAGTAGTGAAAAGTCTGTATCTGGCTTTGTGTCCGAGATAATGGCACAAAGGCGCTGTGATCCAACAGTAGCGAAAAGTCTGTATCTCGCTTCATTTCTGAGATAACGGCACAAAGGCGATATGATCCAACAGTAGCAAAAAGTCTGTATCTCGCTTCGTTTCCGAAATAACACCACAAAGACGATGTGAGACAACAGTAGCGAAAAATCTGTATCTGGCTTCGTTCCAGAGATAATGGGACAAAGGCGATGTGATCCAACAGTAGCGAAAAGTCTGTATCTCGCTTCGTTTCCAAGATAATGGCAGAAAGGCAATGTAAGCCAACAGTAGCGGAAGTCTGTATCTCGCTTCATTTCTGAGATAACGGCACAAAGGCTAATGTGAACCAAACCACTGAAAGGCACCTCCGTATCACAAGGGCTACTGATGTTATAAATTTCAAGCCACTAACACCATGCATAACACTATGCGAAAAACGATAAGTGCATCACACAGTATCTCTGCAGCAAATTATTTCCCCAACAAGTAAATAGCATAATTCACATCTCCAGGACATCCACTCAGCACCCTCCAAATTTCATGTGAAAAGACCAAACCATATCAGAGATATTCAATTTTTAAGTTTCTGCACCTTTAAGAAGTCTTCCACCACAAAATTGCGGAAATCGCATCTGAAAATGCGGTAAAATGGTGGAACTCGCGACCTAAAAATCTCTGACTGCTAAGGGGGCAATATCAAACGCTTATAACTCTGGAATGGAACAACATGTTTTCACCAAACAAAAACTGGCATGTTCCTTGAAGAAAGGGCTTACTACATGCCAAGCGTCAGACCAATCAACCACACAATGGTTGTGTTATGCATCGCACAAGACAGTACAGAAAAATAGCAAAAACTGAATATTTTTTAATGCAATATGCAAAAATCATATGCAGCACTGAAATATAAATAGGTAAATAAATAGATGGACCATTGCACTCCATGTATACCAAATCTTATCCAAATCTCTTCAACTGTTGCAGAGCAGCACGAGCATAGAACTGCACACGAGTGGGAAAAACAAACATTTTTGGGCACTTCATTCTGCAAAAAACATATGCAGATGTCAAATGAAAACTGGTAAATTCACAGAAGTAACATAGTAGACCAAGTATTACAAATGTCACAGAAATCTACGGAAATGCAAGTGTTAGCGCAAACAAAAACAGTCACGCAACCAGTAACATAAACACAAGCACAAACGTTAACGCAAGCACAAATGGTGATGCAAACAGTTACGAAAATGCAAAAACACGTAAACGCAAATGGTAATGGCAGCAGTGAGATAAAAAAAAACGGTAACACAAATGCAAGCGCAAACAATAACGCAGACGGTGACGCAAATGGCAACGGTAATGCAAACAGTAAGACAAATGCAAGTGCAAATGTAAATGCAAACATAAAGAGTAACGCAAATGGTAACACTAACGCAAACAGAAACGCAAATGGTAATGGCAATGGTGACACAGAAATAAACAGTAACACAATTGACAATGGAAACGCAACCAGAAATCCAAACACTAATGCCAATTCAAACAGTAACGCAAACCGTAACAGTAACGCAATTGGAAATGCAAACGGTAACACCAATGTTGATGCCAAAGGAAACAGTAACACAAACAGAAACGCAAACGCAAATGGTAGTGCAAACGGTGACGCAAAACTAAATGCTAACAAAAACAGCAATGGAAACGCAAATGGTAACAGTAACACAAACACAAGCGCAAATCCAAGGGCAACCCACATGGTGACGTAAACAGAAATGCAAATGGTAACGTAAACGCAAGCAGAAACGCTAATGGTCACAGTACCGCAAACGCACAAACTTTTTTTCCCCGAAAAAGGTGCATTCAGAAGCACAGTGAATACAAAGAATGTGGCCATAATAATGGCTCTCAGAGCAGAAAATGACCACTTGGAATACTAAATTGCTTATATGTCAGGAACCGTACGACGTAGAAAAAAAATTAAAATCTCATATTATTTATGACTTCCAGGTTGTTTTGCACTTAGTCCCTAGTGGGGGACTAAGCATTTTTCTGACGAAAAGTCCATATCTCGAACCGTTTTCGAGATACGGGCCTCAAAAGGCGCAGCAGACGCCATAATGTTATCCTATGGGAAAAATCATCAACTTCAGAGTGCAGTAATTTTGCAGCCCTCCAATATTTTGTCACCATACCACCAAAAGGCACATCTGTGGGATCTTGGCTTTCTTCCCTGTAAATTTCAGCCCAAAATACCAAACCGTTCTTTGGCAGCAAGGTGGCAAAGATTCCCTATTGTCTTGGGCATAGTGTCGTAAAGTACTTTCGGAAATCACGACACTTTCGCAAAAAAAATCATGAAAGTGTCACACTTGCAAAAGTACTTTGCGACCCTACTTTTTACAAAAATTAAAAAAACATATTTCTGGGTTGTTTTACCCCAAAAAAAGACATTGCTAGCATCCTCAGGGCTCGACTAGGTAAAACACAATAAGAATTGTGTCCTTAGAGGGTCCAAGCATTTCTCTGACCACCACCTGAAAACAAAATGGCCGATTTGTGAAAGTAAAAGGGTCATTTGCGAAAGTAGAAACTGCATTTGTGACACTTTCGGATATTTTAACTTTTCCCATAGACAATAATGGGGAACAGTTTTCTTTGAATAACATTTGAACTGTTTAATATTTGTTTACAAAATATCTGAAAGGCACATCGGGGACCCCAGCTGCATGTTCCCTGAAGGTTTCAGACTGATCACGCAAACCATGCAGGCTATAGGCATGAGCAAAGAAACGCACAAAAATGCATAACTTATGCATATTTGGCACTCTGTAGCTCTGCAACCGTACATCCGACCATAACAAAACTTGGCAGGTCCAGAGATCTATGGCACCAGACCATGCATGCCAAATTGCAGGCAAATCTGTCATACAGTTGCAAAGTTATTAAGCTGCCAAATTTCAGATTCAACCTTAAATGGGGTACTCAACCCTAACTATAGTGGCACTACCGTGCCACTATAATACATCTATACATACAGTCGTGGCCAAAAATATTGGCGCCCTTGCAGTTTTTTCTAATAATGCACCATTCCTTCCAGAAAATTGTTGAAATTAAAAAATATTTTGGTATCCACATATGTATTTCTTTGGTTTGCAGTGGAATAAAACATAAAAAGCAGAAAAATTTACTAAGTCTTAGCTTATTCCACACAGAAATCCTTAAATGGCCCGGACAAAATTATTGGCACCTTTTTGAAGTAGTTAGAAATAATTAGATTTCAAGCAGGTGATTCTCCTTCACTTTTGAATTGAACTCACCTGTGGTGAGTTGCAGGTGCCTGCAATATTAAAATCACTCATTCAACCAGTTTGAATAGAGAAAAGGACTCATTCTCCTGTTTTGTGTCACTGTGTGTACCGCAATGAGCATGGAGAAAAGAAAGAAAGCCAGAGAATCGTCTGAGGAGGTCAGACAGAAGATTGTAGCCAAGCATGGACAATCTCAAGGCTACAAATCAATCTCCAGAGACCTTGATGTTCCTGTTTCCACCGTACGTAATGTTATCAGGACGTTTAAGGCCCATGGCACTGTAGCCAACCTCCCTGGACATGGCCGCAAGAGAAAACTTGATCGAAGATTGCAGCACAGGATTGTTCGAATGGTGGAGAAAGCACCTCGATCAACTGCCAAAAAGATTCAAGCTGACCTTCAGACACAAGGTACGACAGTTTCAACTCGCACCATCCGTCGCCAACTCAATGAAAGGGGGTTATATGGTAGGAGGCCCAGGAGGACCCCACTGCTGAGAGAGAGACATAAGAAAGTCCGACTGGAGTTTGCCAAAACACACCTGAACAAGCCAAAATCCTTCTGGGAGAATGTCCTGTGGACAGATGAGACCAAATTAGAGCTTTTTGGTAAAGCACATCATCTCTATGTTTACAGAAAACAAATTGAAGCCTTCAAAGAAAAGAACACCTTCCCTACAGTCAAACATGGAGGAGGTTCAGTGAGGTTTTGGGGTTGCTGTGCTGCCTCTGGCACTGGGTGCCTTGAACGTGTGCATGGCATCATGAAATCTGGAGATTACCAGGCCATTTTGGAGTGCAATGTTGAACCCAGTGTCAGAAAGCTGGGTCTCCGTCGAAGGTCATGGGTCTTCCAGCAGGACAATGACCCCAAACACACTTCAAAAAGCACCCAGGAATGGTTCAAGACAAGACGCTGGACTGTTCTGAAGTGGCCAGCAATGAGTCCCACTCTAAATCCCATTGAAAACCTGTGGAGAGATCTGAAAACAGCAGTTGGGAGAAGGCACCCTTCAAGTCTGGGAGAACAGGAGCAGTTTGCACAAGAAGAGTGGGCCAAACTGCCAGTAGAGAGGTGCAGGAAGCTCATCCATGGCTATAGGAAGCAGTTGATTGCAGTTATTTTGACCAAAGGCTGTGCTACCAAATATTAAGTCTAGGATGTCAATAATTTTGTCAATGCCATTTCTTTTCATTTTCTGATTTAAAAGGATATATTAAATTCTGAATAAAAAACACAGGTTCTGTAATCTTAACAGAGAAATAAAGAATTGTGGAGACCAAATACTGTTGTTAATTTCAACTTATGTTTAGAGGAAATTGTGAGTTATTTGAAAAAAGTGCAAGGGCACCAATATTTTTGGACCCGACTATATATATATATATATATATATATATAACGATATATATACATTCATTGCAAAAAATGTTGTTAATGCACCATTAGGGTTGAAGCGTAAAAAGTAGGGAAATGTGATCTTAGGGTTCCCAAGCTTAAGATCCTGCTCCCACCTAAACTTGAACCTGGCACCCCACCCTCACCTCGGCTTCCAACCCTAAGGCCCACCTCCACCTGCATGCAGGAACAGGTGTGAGTGGTGTGCCTTGGGTTCCGAACCCCAAAGCTCACGCCATTGTTTTATTCTGTACCCATGTCAGGTTATTAACTGTTGAAATGGAGTGAGCATTATAGTTCACACCCAAGGCACACCCCTCACACCTGTTCCTGCATGCAAGGTGGAGGTGGCCTTAGGTTGTGCCAAGGGTGTGTGTTCAAGTTGGAAGCCAAGGGTGGGTGCAGGGTCTTATGCTTGGGAACCCTAAGATCGCATTTCCCTACTTTTTATGCTTCAGCTCTAATGGTGCATTAACAAAGTTTTTTTTGCAATGAATTTCCTTACTTTTTCAGATAGTATAATAGTATCCTTATTTTACGGTGTGACCCTGCACTCTCATCCCTCCATTGAGATAGTACATTAGTATCCTTGAGACACTATAACAGTGTCCTTATTTTACAGTGGAAGCGCAAGGTCCTTTGGACCCTGCATTACCATCCCTCCACTGAGACAGTATAACAGCATCCTTATGTTACGGAGGGAGCACAGGGCCATTCAGACCCTGCATCCCATTTGTGCAAATTACATAACTTGTGCAAGCTACTGTTGCATTTTGTGCAAATTACGTAATTTGTGCAAAGTACAACAGTACTTTTCGAAAGTTATGTAACTTGTGCAAATTACAACTTTCGTGCCTGGCAGTATCTTATGCAAGTTATGCAACTTGTACAAATTACAGCTTTCCTGCCTGACATATATATTTTCCCGTATGAAATAATGGGAAATTAAAAGTTCAATAACTTTTGAAACAATATTTTTTCACCAAACCTTCAAAAGGCAAATCTGTGTGGCAAATGCTTTCTATCCTGAAAATTTCAGACCACTACCTTAAGCCTTTTCTGAGATACAGGTGGACAAAGAAATGTAAAAAAAAATGATAAATTTCAGATTTTTTGATGCTCTGTATCTCAAAAACCACAAAACCGATTTGCACGAAATTTGGCACGTCAAGAAACCTTCCCCTAGAGATTATTCTTGCCAAACTTCATGCAAATTCATGAAATGGTTCCAAACTTATTAAGGTTCAAAAATTCAGGTTTAACATGTTGTATTTTGCGTAAATTACACAACTTGCGTAAGATACTGTTGTATTTGGTGCAAAGTACATAATTTGCGCAAAGTACATCAGTATCTTATGCAACTTGCACAAATTACAACTTTCATGCCTGACATATAAATTTTTACATAGGAAATAATAGGAAATTAAAAGCTTAATAACTTTAGAACGGATTAATATTTTTGCACCAAACCCTTCAAAAGGCATGTCTATGAGGCAAAGGCTTTCTACCCTGAAAATTTCATATCACTACCTAAAGCCATTTCTGAGATACAGGTGGACAAAGAAATGTAAAAAAAAAAAAATAATAAATGTGCGATGTTTTGACGCTCTGTATCTCAAACATAACAAATCTGATTCACATGAAATTTGGTACATCCAGAGACCTATCCCTAGAGATTATGCATACCAAATGTCATGCAAATCCACTGAAGGGTTGCAAAATTATTAAGATGCAAATTATGCATAACTAGATGACTGTGCAAAAAGTACTTTCGTTATACATTAAAATTTTCTCATAGGAAATAATGGAAAATTAAAAATGTAATAACTTTAGAATGGATTAATATTTTTTCACCAAACCTTCAAAAGGTAAATCTGTGACCCAAAGGCTTTCTACCCTGAATATTTCAGACCACAACATAAAGGCATTTCTGAGATACAGGTGGACAAAGAAATTTGAAAAAAAGGAAAAATTACTCACCTTCGTAATTATGTTTCTTCTAATGGAGTCTTGTTGTATTCTAACTATTGCAGTTCGCCCCAGCACTCAAACTGCCCCGGAGAGTAGAGGGTTAATTTCTATGCAGAGCATAGAACGTTGAGCTCGAGCTCGGTTCAAACCTCTGCATGCTGCACTTTGAAATGCAACCGTCGGATTCTTATGAGCTAATACTAACTACTATGTGGAAATTGTAAAATTTTTACTAGCCAAATGGCAACCAAATATTTTGGATCCCCAAAAGACTCAAGTCAAGAAATCAAAAATCAAAAACCAGGTAGTGAACAACTTAAGACTGTTAAATTAATAATATAACCCACTCCCCCTCTCTAAAAGGAGGGAGTGCCCAAATGCACCCCTTGGGTGCAACACTGCACCTGCCAGCCCACTTCCCAAAAACAGGTTCTGAGAGGGGAGGCAGAGAGGGAGGTCAGAATACAGCAAGACTCCATTAGAAGAAACATTACCATGGCGAGTAATTTTTTCTTCAAACAACATGAAGTCTTGTTGTATTCTGATTATTGCAGACTACCAAGCAGTACCTCCATGGAGGAGGGAATCGAACCTACCTTGGGAATAGGCTCTGCAGTACTGATGTACCAAACCGAGCATCGCTCCTAGCCTGGATGTCCAGAGAGTAATGCTTGGTAAATGTATGGACTGTTTTCCAGGTGGCTGCTTTACATATCTCTAGCAAAGGAATATCCCTGGCCGTAGCCAGGGAAGCAGCTGTACCTCTAGCCGAATGAGCCCTCAGGCCTGAGGGAGGTATTTTGCCTAGCTTCTCATAGCAGAATTGAATACAAGAGACAATCCACCTGGCAGTTGTTCTCTTAGTGGCAGGTCTGCCCTTCCCCACTTCCCCATAAGTGAGAAACAACTGGAGGGACTCAAACCTGTGAGCCTTAGTATGCTCAATGTAGTAACTAAGGGCTCTTTTAACATCCAAACTGCATAAACTTCTTTCTCCTGAAGAAGAATGATCAGTGAAGAACACAGGGAGAGACATAGATTGGTTCAGATGAAAATCTGAAACCACTTTAGGTAAAAACCTCCTATTAGTTCTAAGGACCACCTTATCTCTATGGAATGAGATAAAATCAGGCTCCACTGACAGAGCTTGCAATTCACTGATACGCCTGGCAGAGGTAATAGCTACCAGGAACACAGTTTTCCAAGTCAAGTACTTAAGCTCTGCTGAAGACAAAGGCTCAGAAGGGGGTTGCATAAGCTGAGCAATGCAAACATTAAGATCCCAAGCAGGGGTAGGATCCCTAAAGGGGGGATTGGTATGAAGCAATCCCTTGAAAAATTTACAGAATACAGGGTGAGATGACAGTGAGGAAGGCTTTCCCACTGACAGAAAAGTAGAAACAGCTGACAAATGTACTTTGAGAGTAGCTGGTCTGAGGCCTAGGCCATTAAGATGAACCATATATTCCAGAACTGTAGACAATTCAGCAGTGTCTGGGGATATATGCTGCTTGGAACACCAAATGCTGAATCTTTTCCATTTGGAGTTATAAGCTTTTCTGGTGGCAGGCTTTTGAGAGGCTTTGAGAATATCCAGAAACCCTTGGGACAGATGCAAATCTGCATACTCTAACTCTTCAAGAGCCATGCCTTGAGATTGAGAGACCAAGATTGGGTATCAAATCCTCCCTGAGAGGAGGTTAACAGGTTGTAATTCCTGGGAAGAGACAGAGGAAGATGGACTGCTAGGGACAGCAACAGGGGGTACCAAGGCTGCCTGGCCCAGTCTGGAGCAATCAGAATCACTTTGCAGGGTTGTGCCCTTATCTTGACCAGAACCTTGAACAGTAGAGGAAAGGGAAGGAAGGCATACAGAAATGTCCCTACCCAGTTCAAAATCAGAGCATCCAGAGGGACTGAGCCCAAGACTGGGGGTCTGCAACAAAACAGAGGAAGTTGGTGATTGTCTGGGGCTGCAAAGATATCTATCTCTGGAGTGCCCCACCTCGAAAAAATCACTTTCAACACCAGAGGGTCCAGGGACCATTCGTGATGGCCCTGGGAGATCCTGCTCAATGCATCTGCTAGCACATTGTCCTTCCCTGGAAGGTGGACTGCTATCAGAGAGGTCTGCAGAGAATAAGCTAGGGATCACAATTTCATGGCTTCCGTGCACAAGGCCGTGGACCGAGTGCCTCCCTGCTTGTTGATGTACCACATGGTGGTGGTGTTGTCTGTCCTGACCTGAACCACCTTGTTCTGCACTGACTGAGAGAAAGCTTGCAGGGCCAGAAAGACCACCCTGAGTACTAAGAGATTGATATGAAGACGGGATTCCTGAGAGGACCACAGTCCCTGGGCCGTGAGAGCCCCCAGATGAGCCCCCCACCCCAACAGAGAAGGATCCGTGGTTAGGACCACAGAGTGAGACTGAGTGACGAATGGGACTCCTTGCCCGAGGTTGCCCTGATCCTGCCACCATTGGAGAGCCTGGATCAGAGTCTGAGTCACTGGAACTAGCTTGGTTAGAGAATCTTTCTTCTGAGACCAAAAGGCCCTCAGGTGAAACTGAATGTCCCTTATCTGAAATCTGGCCCCTTGGACCACTGCTGTAGAAGCTGTCATGTGGCCCAGAAGCTGAAGGAAGTGCCTTGCTGACCGAGAGACCAGAAGGTAGAATAAAGAAGCCAGCTCTACAATAGCCCTTGCCCTCTCCAGGGGAAGAAAAACTCTTTCTTTGACTGAATGTGAAAGTAGGCATCTTTTAAGTCCAGGGAGGCTAGCCAGTCCCCTGGCCTTAGAGAGTGAAGGATTTTTCCCAGAGTCACCATTTTGAATTTTGGTTTTAAAAGATGTTTATTCAGGTATCATAAGTCTAGGAAGGGTCGCCACTCCCCTGTCTTTTTTGGGGTAAGGAAGTACCTGGAGTACAGATCTTTGCCCCTGTGCAATGTAGGAACTCTCTCTACAGCCTTTAGACCCAGCAGAGATGAAACCTCTGACTCTAGGGAAATGGTTTCAGAGATGCTTGCAGGTGGAAAAGATATACAGGTTACTCACCTGTAACAGGAGTTCTAGGAATGGTATATGTTGTTCATCCACACTGTCTGGCAAGTATCCTTGCCACTTTAAATCTGGCCGGAAGGTCTTCAAGCTGGCTCCTCCCACCCACCCAGGTGGTAAAACTCGGCCCGCCCGTGACGCCAGATCTGGCCTGCTGGAAGCTCAGGTGAGCGCCGGGCCGGGAGATCAGGGTTGTGGATGAACAACATATATCATTCCTAGAACTCCTGTTACAGGTGAGTAACCTGTATTTCTAGGGACATGGATATGTTGTTCATCCACACTGTCTGGCAGACTCCTAGCAGTTCTCTGGGAGGAGGGAGGCAAGTGTGACACCCCGATACTTACTTGGGAAAGAGAGACTGGAGAACCGAGGCCCCAAAACCAGCATCCCGGCGTGACTCAAGGTCGATGTGGTAATGGGTGATGAAGGTGTGTGCTGACTTCCAGGTAGCAGCCCTGCAGATTTCCTGGATAGGGACGCCCTGGAAGCAGCCACCGATGCAGCAGTATGGCCGTAGAATGAGCTCTTATCCTCTGGGAGGCTCCATGCCCGCCAACTTATAGCAGAGATCTATGCAGGAGGTGACCCACCTGCTTATCGTCCGCTGGCTGCAGGTCTGCCAGATGCGGCTTCACAGCGAGGTGACAAACAGCTGGCGTAACCTCCCGACTTCAGCTGTCCGCCTCCTTATAGTAAGCGAGCGCCTTCTAGGGTCCAAGTATGGAGCCTGTATTCGGCCTCCGAGGGTGATTGGGGTAGAACACCGGCACAGTCAACACCTGGTTAAGGTGAAACTCCGACACCACCTTCGGAAGGAATTTCGGGTTGGGGCACAGGACAACCTTGTCCCTGTGGAAGACCAGGTAAGGAGACTCGATGCAGAGCCTGGAGCTCTCCCATCCTTCTGGCTGACGTGATAGCCACCAAGAAGGCGGTCTTCCACGACAGGTGAGAGAGTTCACACCTGTGCATTGGTTCGAATGGCTTGCCCATGAGCTTTGCCAGTACCAGCAGTAAATCCCACGGAGGTGGAGGTTCTCGCACCGGAGGGGAAATGTGATCAAGGCCTTAAAAAGCGCCAGACCACCTTCTCCTGTGCCACCGACTGCTCCCCGGCCCGCGCCCGGTAAGCAGAGATGGCTGCCAGGTGCACCCTTAGGGTCATCGACCTAAGCCCTTGATGAGAAAGGGACCATAAATAGTCCAAGATGCTTGCCAAGGAACAGGAGGAAGGGTCCAAGCCCTTGCCCTGACACCAAATGGAAAACCTCTTCCATTTGAAGGCATAGTATTTCCTGGTCGACTCCTTATGGGACGCCTCAACTACATTGAGGACCTCGTTGGAAAGACCCAAGGCCTGGAACTCTAGCCGCTCAGGAACCAGGCCGTCAGGTGCAGGGATTGAAGGTCCGGATGGAACACCTTCCCCTGATTGACTGAGAGCAGGTCCGAGCGAGCTGGAAGCTGCCTCGGATCCTGGAGCTGAGGCTGAGGAGATCTGGTACCAGAATGGCGGGGCCAGTCTGGGGCTATCAGAATCACCTGCGCCTTGTCCCTCCTTGCTTTGAGAAGCACCTTGTGTATCAAGGAAATGGGGAGGCGGAAGAGGCCTGGGGTCCACGGCCTCGAGAAAGCATCCCCCTGCAGCGATCCCTGCTGAGGGGGGCGGGCATGGAACAGCCTCAGCTTCGCATTCTCCCTGGAGGCAAACAGGTCCACCTGAGGTGTGCCCCAATGGGAGAACAGATCTTGTACTACCTCCGGCAGGAAAGACCACTCGTGGGATGCAGCCCCTATCCGGCTTAGGGCATAGGCCAGGGTGTCGGAGGCTCCTGCCACATGAATGGCTAGGAGATCCGCCTCCAAGCTCGCACACGAGTGACCAAATGCGGAGAGCTTCCTTGCATAGAAGCATGGAGCGCGCCCCGCCCCTGGCGGTTTAGGTAGTACATGGTCGTGGTATTGTCCGCCTGACTCGGACCACTTGACCCCGGAGAAACGGAGCAAAGGCGTGAGAGCTAGGCGGACCGCCGAGCTCCAGCAGGTTGATGTGGCATCGACTCCGCTGGGACCAGAGGCCGTCGCGCCCGGTGTTCCCCAGATGGGCACCCCAACCCATCAGAGAGGCATCGGTCGATAGAGAGACCGCCGGCTCGGCAGACAAACGGGATGCCCTCCTGCAGATGAACTGGAACGGTCCACCACGGAGAGCTGCCCACATCCCCTGGGTCACCGTCACTAGCTGGTCCAATGGATCGCAGCGTTGTGACCACTGGCTGGCCAGTCCCCACTGAAGAGGGCGCATGTGCCAGCGTGCCCAATGGACCACATTGGTGCAGGCCGCCATGAGACCCAGGAGGTGCAGGAAGTGCCGGGCAGGGCACGATTGCCCAACCAGAAATGATTGGGCAAAGGAGGAAAGAACCTCGGCCCTGTCCACTGGGAGCCGTGCTCTGGCTCGAAGAGAGTCGAGCTCTGCCCCGATGAAAAGAATCACCTGCTTCGGCTCGAGTTCCGACTTGGCCTCATTGATGAGAAGGCCAATTTGAGAGCAAACCTGGAGGGCCAGATCTCTGGACCGCTCCACCTCCTGTCTGGAGGGGGCTGCTATCAGCCAATCGTCCAGGTAAGGGTACACCCGGACCCCTCGGCGCCACAGGAAAGCTGTCACCACTGCTATGCATTTGGTGAAGACCATGGGAGCTGGAGACAGGCCGAAGGGCATGGCTCGGAACTCGAAAAGGGATCCCTCCGCTCGAAAGCGAAGGAATCTCTGATGTGGCGGACGGATAGGTTCGTGGAAAGAATGCGTCCTGCAGGTCCAGAGAGCAGAACCACATGCCGGGTTCCAGGGATGGTATTATCTGAGCCAGAGTGACCATCCTGAAGGTTCGAGACCTTAGGAACTTGTTTAGGTTGTGTAGGTCGAGAATGGGGCGCCAGTCCCCGTCCGCTTGGAACCAGGAAGTACCTGGACACAAACCCGGGTCTGAGGGAGGGTGCGCCACCTCTGATCACCTCCTTTTGAGGAGGAGAGATGTCGGCTCGGGCGAGCCGGACAGTGAGGCTGGGATCGATGCCCCTGAGGTGCGACGGCTCTGAAGGGCGGGGCCTGCTTGAATTCCAAGGGCAGGCCTTTTCCCACCACTTCCAACACCCACCTGTCCATGGTAATAACGGACCAGGCGGAAAGGAAGTGATGCAGCCGTCCCCCCACGGGGGGAACCTGGGGTGAGGTGACGGGGTTGGGGGCGACACCCCTCAGCCCGTCACTGGGCAGGCTTGGAGGAGGGACTGGCCGAGGGACCTCCTGGGCCTTTACCTCCCTGCTTCTGTTGGAGGAAGCCCCGGCTTGGGTTTGGGATGCCAAGCCTGAGCCTGCTGGCCCTGCGTTGCTGGGCCAGACAACATGAGGGCGCAGAGGGACGAAAAGGGCTTAGGCTGTGGTTTGCGCCTTGTCCTTCTGAGCGGATGAGACCGAGTCCAAGGTAGCATTGGACTTCTCGATCCTCTGCAGGTGACCTTCCAGCCCAGGGCCGAAGAGGTCAGTCCCCAAGAAGGGGACAGCCACCAACTTGTGCTGGGTATCCGAAGTGAAGGTGGATATCCTCAGCCAAGCCCGACAACGCATAGCCACTGCGGCCACCACAGACCTGGCACATGAGTCCCCAATGTCCAAAGCAGTCTGAAGCTGCTGTTTGGCCACTGCCCTGCCCTGGTCCCGCACCTGCCAAACCGTGGTCTGCAGATCCGTGGGAAGATGAGGGACAACCTCGTCCAGGGAGCCCAACAGGGCATGAGAGAAATGTGCCATGAGGACAGCCGAACTGGCCTGGCGAAGGCCGAGGGAGGACGCAGCGTAGACTTTTCGCCCGGCATAGTACAATTTCTTGGACACCTTTTGGGAGGTTTGTCCACATCCCTAGCATTCCCGGCACGCCGGAAAACGTGGTAACTAACCCTCGGCCGAGGGTGTCCAAAACCGGACAAGGAACCGGTAGGGACCGCATACTTCCTGGCCATCCTGGCCGAAGGCGCAGGGCAGGAAGCAGGGTGCTGCCAGAGCTCCAAGGCCGGGCCCACTATGGCCTCGGCCACCGGAAAGGCCTCCGTAGGGGAATCCCCTTGGTCCAGAATCTCCGTGAGGGGATACCTGGCCTGCTTGGAAATGGGTTCGAGCTTCATCCCAGTGGACTCCGAGATGAGCCGAAGCAATCCCAGGAAGGATGAAGGGCTATCGTCCACTGACTGTCCTCCTGAGGACTCCAAGTCCATTCACTTGGAGAAAAGGGAGGAATCATCTTTGGACTCGTAGGAGTCCTCAAAGAGCTGCCTCGGGCCTGAGCCACCCTCCACCTGCCGAGGTCAATCGGGAGTGAGGATGACAGACAGCCTATGGGGCAGTCCCTGAGCCGACCAAGAATTCTTGATCAGAGCCCCAACTAACGGCTGTGGAGGCGGAGGTTCCACCGGAATCGGTGGGGCAGCTGGTTTTGGCCGAACAACCGGCCTGGGAACAGGCTCCTCGGATAAAACGAGGGGTTGTTTCGGCCGCTCCAGTGACAGCCACGTAATGGCCGGGGAAGGCGGCAGTGCCAGCTTGTTCCCGGTCAGAAGGAGCTGTTGCCACATGAGGTCCTCATATCGTTGACGCAACTTAAGTCGAAGCCTCCCCTCGTCTGAGGAGGAGGAAGAGGACGAGCGGTGGTGACACTTGCCGCGGTGCCGAGACCAAGACCGCTTATGACGGCGATCGGCTGGACCAGAAGTCCGAGATCGAGACCGAGAACTCGCTTTCCCGAGGACGTGCGGGGGTGGTGTCGGGAACCGCACCCTCGGTTCGAGGGTTCAACCGAGGCCCGGAACCGAGGCACAGACAAGCCAACGGGTCCTCAACTCCCACCGGGGAACTGGAGAGGAGATTCTCGGCTTCTCTGCCGACAACCCGTCCAACTGGTCGAGAAAATCTCGCGGCGCTACGACGAGTCTCAGTCAACTGGCCTGACGGGACACCGTGAGACCAGTGGGCGAGCCGAGCGGTCGATCAAGGCGACGGTCAGACAACTCGGGGAGAGGGATCTTTCCCGCTCCCAAGAGCGTCGATGGTGGGACTTACCCTTGTCTCTCTTTTTGGACCGAGAAAACGGTCCAGCAGAAGTTGGTCCCTCACCTTTAATAGAGAGGGTCAGACAAAGCTCCTTAAAAGAAGCTGAATAAGAGGCACCGAGAGAGAGCGGGACAAATGCCGCAGCCGAGGTAGAAGCGGCCCGCGCTGCCTCCTCTTCGAGGGTGATCATCTGCTCGAGCTCATCCGCCGAGCCCGCCGCCGCGGAAACCGCCGACCGGGCCTCTTTTGACTTCACCGGAGGAAAACGCTTCTCGGGACGCCCCAGTTGTAAACGGGCAGCACGGTCTTCGAGGACGTAGGCCGAAAAGGAAGAGCACAGGTCGCAGGCCTGCAGGTCGTGCTCCAGGCCTAGACAGTAGACGCACGTGGAGTGCGGATCCGTCCGAGACATCTTCTGCCCGCAAGGGCATCTCCGGAAACCGGGAGTCGATTTGTCCATCGCAGCCGCGAGGGAGAGAAGACCGAAGTCTTTTAAGCAAAAAACCTTTAAAGTCGAAAAATCGAAGAATTAGGAACCAGTCTTATACGCAGAGCGTTAAGGAGGGAACCTGAGCTTCCAAGAGGTAAGGAAGATCTGGCGTCATGGGGCGGAGCCGAGAGTTTTACCACCCAGGTGGGTGGGAGGAGCCAGCTTGAAGACCTTCCGGCAAGATTTAAAGCGGCAAGGATACCTGCCAGACAGTGTGGATGAACAACATATCCATGTCCCTAGAACTGGCCCTCAGCTTTGGAAATTTCTTGAAGCTGAGAACCAGCCCCTGGCTTACCACCTCCAGGACCCACTTGTCTGAGGTAAAAGACATCCAGTCCTGGATGAAGTAAGCCAGCCTGCCTCCTACAGGAATGGGGGAGTTGACCCAGGCTGACACATCAGGGTGTCTGCTTGGCAGGAGCCTTAGGTTGAGGGGTGGATGCAGCCCTGCTCATCCCCCTTCTGCCTCTCCCTCTGAAGAACCCCCTCTGAGGAAAGGAAGAAGAGGCCTGGTGGTAGAAAGGCCTATGAAAAGGCCTGCCCCTGCCCCAACCTGCTGCCTTTGAGGAGTTGCCTGCCTTTCCTTGGCCTGTGCACTCCTATAGGTGGTCCTATTCTCATCCATATTTTTCATGTAATTCTCTGTCTGCTCCCCAAACACAGAATTACCCACCACAGGGAAATCCATGGCCTTAGCCTGGGTGTCCTCTGAGAGGCTAGTACATCTGAGCCAAGCCATTCTCCAAAGAGCCACAGATGTAGCCATGACTCTAGATGACACATCACTGGAGTCCACAGCAGCATGGAACTGTACCTTAGATGCCTCAATCCCATCAGCAGCACTCCTTCCAGCTCTGAGGCTAGCTGGGGGGAGGTCTGCTCAGCCAGTGCCAGTACAGTGTCCCACCTGGACTTCTGGTACCTGGCTGCATAGGCCATATAATTAGCCTGCCTGAGTCCCAAGGTGGATGCCATGTACTGTTTCTTTGCCACGGCATCCAGCTTCCTAGAGTCTTTATCTGGGGTGTGTGAAGTCAAGGGTATATTAGCCGCATCACAGGCTGCAGCCTGCGCAACCCCAACATGGCTGCATTGTTGATACAAGTACTCTGTACCTGAACCTGATAAGGTGTACCTTTTGTCCATCCTTCTGTTGTCAGGAGGTACAGAATTTGGAGTTTTTAAAATCTTTTGTGTCTGTTTCCAAAAAGACTTATGAAGGGGAATAGACAATCTCTTGGACTCTGGGATGTCCATCATCTCCACATAATCAGGTTCCTCTTGTTCCTCTACAGCTTCTTCCACAGGGAGCTGGAGGGTTTCTGCCACTTTCCTGTAAAACATGTAGTGGGAAGGGGACTCAGAAAGCCTAGGAGGGGAAACACTTTAAAGCACTAAAGAAACATCAAGTCTGAAACTACATTGCCAAAGCCATCAGCAAATCTAGAACAAGCAATGACACACTTGACCTCAAGCTACTGGCCCTAACGCTTGACGAGGTACTTGGGCCCCTCACCAAGATCTTTAATCTCTCTCTTTCCTCTAGCCAATTCCCAGACAAATGGAAAATGGCCACTGTTACCCCGATTCACAAAAGTGGTGATAAGGCTGACCATGCGAACTTCCGCCCTATCTCCATTCTGCCTCCCTTATCGAAGGCACTGGAACGTATACTAGCGGACCAACTTACCAAGCATCTGGACAATTATAATATTCTCTGTAAACAGCAACATGGGTTTAGAAAAAGTCATAGTACATCCTCTGCCTTACTCGAATTCACCAGCTCCATTCACAGTTCCCTTGACAATGGACAACTAACTGGTGCTATTTTCATCGACCTGACCAAAGCCTTCGATACTGTCCACCACTCCCTCCTGCTGAGCCAACTAAAAAATGCTGGTGTCTCCAATGATTCAATCTCTTGGTTCAAAAGCTATCTTGAAAACCGCACCCAGCGTGTAAAAATTGGAGATGTGCACTCTGATTCCAAACCTGTCCTCTCTGGAGTCCCCCAGGGTTCAATACTGGGCCCCCTACTCTTCAGCCTGTTCCTTAACACCCTACCGGACTCCTGCACTGAACATATCACCCTGTATGCCGATGATGCAGTAATCCTTGCCACACACCAGGACCTGAAGAAATTGCAAGAAAATCTCCAACTCAGCTTTTCCTCGGTTGAGAATTGGCTCATAAAGCACAAACTGATCCTTAATAAAAAAAAAACAATGGCCATGATCTTCAGCAGCTCCCATAATAAACATAAGCACTTCCAACTCTCCGTTATCACCAGACAAGGTGCTGCACTGGAACAGGTCAAAAACTTTAAATACCTCGGGATCACCCTTGACCCTCACCTCTCCTACATTGCCCACATCGATCATGTCACCAAAGCTGCTAACTCCTGGCTAGGCCTGCTATTCCGTCATAGTAAACACCTGACACCCGAAGCCCTCACTGTCGCTGCCCAGAGCTCCATCATATCCATCATTATTTATGGCATTATCATTTATGGCTCTACTACAACCACCGCAATCAAACGTGTATCCACCGCCCCTCAACAAGGCCTGTCGACTTGTCACTGGCTCCCAACGCCTAACTCACACCTGTGACCTCTATTCTCAAACTGGATGGTTGAATCTTGCCAATTGAATAAAACACCAAACTTGTATTACTACTAAGAAAATCTTGCTGGGCCTTGCCCCCTGGAGTCTGTGCCCTCATACAACCGAGAATCCACACCCGACATACCAGGGGATCGAAACCTCAGCTTCTGCAAGTCCCGCATTGCCGCACAACACAAGGCCAAAGATCCTTTGCTTACTGGGCCACTAGTTGGTACAACGGTCTTCCCAGCGACATCTCATCCTCACTATTGCTCAGCATCTTTAAGACCTCTGCCTCCTAACACTGACTGCCTCCAACCTCTGTGACTGTTGTGGCTAAACATGTCTTTGGTTCCATAGCTGAAGATGCCCTTTGGATCCACATCTACTCCTGCACTTTGCCAGCACCCCCTCCTATCTTCACCTCCTGCTGGCCCATGACAAATGCAACCCGGCTGCACTACCTCTATTCTTATCCGCCTTCCACCTCTCTCTCTCTCTCTGCCCCCAACCTACCTCCCTTTTCTCCCATCCACTAGTCTCCCTGATTTCACCCTCCTCCTTTCCCTTTCCCTTCCCCAAAGTTTCACCTTATTGTTCTTTTTTCATCTACAAGACTATGTGTTTTATTATTTTTTTTTTTTTATAAACTGTTATCTTTGCTTATGACTGTCTCAATTGTACCAATGATGTGGAACCTTTGTAAAAGAGCCTCGGCTCAAAGGTATTTGTAATCCTAGAACAAATAAATAAATAAATAAACTAAAAAATAAACACCAGAAGGCCTGTCTGGGGAGATGTCCAGTTCAATGGGCTCATCCATACCTTCCACACCATCGTCATCATCATCATCATCATCATCATAATCTTCATCCCCCTCCAAATCCAGTTCATAGAAATCTTCAGGGGCATAATCTTGAACCGGAGGAACCGACCGAACCGAGCGCCTGCCAGAAGGTGCCGGATCAGACGGAACCAGACGAAGCGATTCTACAATCCTTATCGCTTTGGCAATCTCTTCGGCGGTCGGAAAATGGGTGTCTGGATCTGAACCGGACGATTTTTCTTTTCTTTTTCCTTTTGTAGGAACCGATCCCTCAGGATCGGCTCTGCTCTTGGCCGAACAAGTATCGCCCTGGTCAGAGGGCACTCCTCAGTTTCGGTCAGAACCGAACCGGGCTAGCCATCCGGATCAGCGGACTTCTCGGCCTCCTTATCCCTAAGCCTACCTAATCTTTTTTCCAGGGTAGGCTTAGGGAAATTTTTACAGATTTGGCAGTCTGAATTGAGGTGGTCAAACCCCAGACAATAAACACAGGTGGTGTGGGGATCAGCCTTAGCAAAGACCTCCCCACACTCACTGCAGTGCTGAAACTCAGTGGGCCCGGTTTTTCTTTTGGGTTTCTCAGACGTAGCCATCCTAACCACAAACTTACACTTTTTATGGCAAACAACCAGGCAAGATGCCCTTATCAGTTTCTAACTGTGTTACGGGTATTGGAAAAAAACACAAGAAAATGTGTTTTTTTTTAAAACTGATAAGGACTGGTAACCACACTCTAAGTTTAGAAACAGAGACAGAATATATAATTCACTAAATGGCCGGTTCAGCCGAACCGGTCGAAAAATCAATTTTTACAATTTCCACAAGTTTACTAAGTCTAGTTCATTACCTAGTACTTACTGTACCACAGACAGAGATCTGAACCGAAACTCGCAAAAAATAATCAGTAAAACCTAGGACTTTAACTGACTTTCGAATCGTGAGCAAAGGAGAAATCTCCGGAGTGGCCGTTCAGTTAGGCGGAGTAAAAAATCTAACGGTTGCACCTCAAAGTGCAGCAGACAGAGGTTTGAATTGAGCTCGAGCTCAACGTTCTATGTTCTGCATAGAAATTAACCCTCTACTCTCCGGGGCAGTATGAGTGCTGGGGCTAACTGCAATAGTCAGAATACAGCAAGACTTCATGTTGTTTGAATGGAAATTACGTACTTACCGTACTTCTTGATCTTCTTGGATGAAGTCTCCACCACTTACTCACACTAACGGGACTACGTCGGAGGCGCTAGGACCCCATGGGAGCCAAAAATCTTCAGGAGGGCAGGTGCCAGGATTTGACCGCACACGTGCAGTGCCGTGAAACTAGCTTTCACCATATAGGCTATCTCGGCGTCGACCCTCCAACCGCCTCAGTATGTTTTTAACCGCAGAGATGCAGCGTAAACTAATGAAAGAAAACCTAACCCTAACTTCTGGGCAGATGAAGGTCTGGATGCCCCATGTAAGAAGGGTCAATTCAACAATGTCTTAAGAGCCCGAACAACAAGGAAGTGAAGACCAAAACAGAACAAGTGAGCTCAGGGGATGGTGGGTGGGCATGTGAATGAGTGGTGGAGACTTCATCCAAGAAGATCAAGAATTACGGTAACAGCTGGCCTGCCGGTGCAGCGGTAGGGCTGCCGCTCGCTGCGCCAGCGATCTGGGTTTGGGAATGGACTTGGGTGGCTGGAGGGCTGGCTGGGGAGAGGAAGATCGAGCACCCAGCGGCTGCTCTCCTCCTCCGGGTTGGGTGGAATGCTGGTCCCACTGCGATATCACCACCTGGGTGACCACGGATGGAGGTGCAGCTAAAAGGACAGCATGTAGTAGGGAGGGGAGGACGTCTGCTGGGAGTCGGAGCATTGGCATGTTGCGATGTGCGTTGCTCCTAGGCTCTCCATGAGTGTGGACGACCTGTGGGCTGGGCAAAACAGGGAAAAAGACCCCGCAGTGCTCCCTGTAGACGGAGCTTCAAACCCCAATCCCAGGGCCCCTGTCAATGCAGGTAACAGATCCCTGACGAAACACAGACACATGGGGCGGAGGAAGGGGTGCCCCGCCTCGTACCCGTCTGAGGGTTAAACCAAGGCAGCATGGGGAGAAGACTGCACCTGAAACTGGCAGACGAGCAGGGACGCATAAGGGCCATAGGAGACTCCTGAAGGTAAGGAAGCACCATGGAGAGAGAAGGGGGGCATAAAAAATAGAATATAAAAAAAAGGACTAAAAGTCTCCACCACTCATTCACACTAATAGGAGAGTACCGAGCTGAAAATCAAACCCCCAGGAGAGTGACAGGAGACAGAGTTCACTCATGACAAGTCCATAAGGACTGTCCTGTCAAAGAAATTGAACTGTCTGGCATGGACATCCAGAACACAGTGCTTTTACAAAGTTATGCACTGAGCTCCAACTCACCACCTTGCAGAAGTTTGCAATGGGTACATTATGAATCCCTGCTAGGAAAGTTGCAACCACTCTGGTAGAGTGGTGTGAACCTGGCCTTCCAACTTGACCTGAGCCATGGATTAGTAGTGTCGAAGATATGCAACTAACCAAGCCAAAATTACATCTTGTGGCAACAGGCTGACCCAGCTGAGGCATGCTGAAAGATACAATAGTTGCTCGGATGTGTATCTCTGCTTTCTGTCAATGTAGAATTGCAGAACCCTCTTAACATCCAGAGAAATGAAGGGTGCGCTCTCCTTCATTCTGGAGTTAGTAAAGTAAGTAGGTAGAAGTAAATCTTGACTAACAGTAACTGGGCCAGTGACATGCTGTCTACTGTCTCAAGATAGACTGAAAACGCATAGGGATGTACCTTCACTGCCGAATAATGCAGACCTGCATTTGACAGGTCCAAGAGGCACCCTAACATCTTACTTGATGGGCAACCATAGGGTCCAGATGGGACTTGCACCCAGAAGGAGAAGGGTTTCCACTTAGCCGTGCAAGCCCTCCTGGTGGAAGGCCTATGCGCTGCTTAGAAGATGTATGCAATGGTTTGTGAAACCTAAAACTTGCCCACTTCCATTTCCTGAGGAGCCCAGCATGAAGATGAAGGGAACGCAGGTTAGGATGGACTAAAGTCCCTGTGTCAGATGTCCGTTCATAGAGGAAGTCGCCTTGGGGGAACTTCTGACAGACTGTTGATCAATGCAATCATATCTGCTGAGGCCAGTCTAGGACAATGAGAATCATCCTGACCCCCTGTGCTTACAACTTGTGCAGCACCCTCTGAATTAAGGAAAGAGGAGGAAAATGTACAGGAAGTGTCTTGTCTACTGCAGTGAATATATCCTGACAGAAAACACCAGGGTCTGGATTTCTGAAGCAGGATAAAGGTAATTTTGCATTGAAAGGGGATGCAAAAAGGAGCAGGTCCGAACTGCCCCATTCGCCAAAAGCGACTGCAAGAAATCTGAACTGATGCATTGTGGTCGAGGAGCCACTGTCACAACCTCAAAACCTTCCTGCAGAGAGGGTGTGAGGACATCCCACCCTGCTTGCTGATGTAATACATCACAGCTCTGTCATCCATCCGAAGCAGTATCACTTCGTAGCAGAGGGCACCCTTCAGGACTTTGTTTATAAGATATCTCTAATCTCTAAGAAATTTATGAAAAGATGAGATTCCTCCTGGCTCTACATCTAAGTGTGGAGGTCTTGACAGTGAGCTCCCCATGAGAGATTTTGTCCGAGGCTCTGCCATTTTTAACGGAGGATTGCGGATGTGTGGTTGGAGACCACTGCTTGCTGCGGGGTCGCCCTGAGTCCCAGCATCTGCTCAACTGAAAGGGGCCTGAAAGAGTAATTTTCTATGAGGTAACAAGCCCTCTGAAGATGTTGTTTCTCCCAACCTCTGGAATGAAAAATGACACCCTGGAGGTGTCCAGGAGGGCTCCTAAGAAGAGGAGCTGCTGGGAAGATGAAACTGACATCTTCCCTGAATCAGAAAACCCTCTTAAGAGAACTGAGAGGATGTGGCAACTGCCTCCTGTGTCTCTTGCCCGGATGGGCTAGCTAGGAGCCAACTGTCCAGGAAGTGAATACTTGAACGCAGAGGTTTTAGTGAACTCCTTCCTCAACAGGTACTTATTTAACCTTCCAAGGTCAACAAATGGCACATGTCACCTGATATCTTGGAACCAGAAGCAATGAAAATAGGAAGCTGTGCTCCATTCCGCTGTGGAACAACTTCTACTGCCCAGTTCCTGCAGAGACCCCATATCTCAGAAGCAAGAGAGTGAGACTGAGAGGCAGACAGACTGGGCTGCCATCTGGGTGAAAGGTCTGGGGAAATCTGCAAAATTGGGAGAGTGTCCCTCTTGGACAATCCTGATGACCCATATGTCCACTGTAATAGACTCCCACTGGCTGTAAAACCAAATTAGATGCCCCTCCTACCACCAAGAGGCGTCCCCCTCAGACAGCTGAGGTGGGACCTGGGCTGGATCCACAGAGGTTGGTACAAGGCACTTTGGGGCCTTGTGCCCTCTACTGGGTTGGTTCCTGATAAAGGCACCTAGGCCTTTACCTTGAAAGGACTGCCTGTACGAGAATGTTGAAGGTCCCGTCCCTCTGAGAGGCAGCAGGCACCACCTGTTGTTTAAATGGTAGCCATATTGTTCTGAGTGGCCCCCAGAACTCAACCTGAGGACTGAACAGATAAGCACTGTCAAGGAGACGTTAACCACCTGCTGCCAGCAGCAACTGCCCTAGAGGCAGAGTCGTAGGCTTTCATAAAAGCTTTCAGCTGATTATTGGGCTATAAGCCCTCAGCAATGGAATATTAGATTCTGGGAGGCTCTCGACCATTGCATTGAGTATGTTCCACAGGGTGTACTCATACTGAGGAATGTAGGAACTCAAGACGTAGAAGTCTGCTTTGGTCCACAGATGAAGACTGAAATGTTATGGTGGACCCCATATCCCTGAGGAAAAAGAACCGGAAAGAAGATCTTCCATCACACTGATACAGAAGGCTTGCATTCCAGCCCATTAAATGAATCATCTGCTGTGTCTTCAACAAAGTAGAATAGGGAGAGACTCATCCAGGTCCACTTCTACCCCAGAGTACCCTCCAAAAGGCAGGTCTAGACCAGGAACACTGGAGATGCCACCACCTGGATTGGTGAAGAGTTCAGCGCCATCCACGGTGCCAGTGCCAGACCCGGCACCAGATGCAGTGCCAAATTCAGCACTGTACATAGCGCCAGACCCGGCACCACCCATGGTGCCAGCACTACATGGCACCACACACGGCGCCAGACACGGCACCGGCACCGCACTGGCACCACTGGTAGACCTGAAGAAAAGGGGGAGAAGGAAAGTGGTACCCATGCTAGCCCCTGCAGAGAAAAAGGAGAGGGGGTAGGCATGAGGAGTTGGCATCAATGGCGTTGGCACCTGAGATGACACCACGCACATCCTGGCCCGACCGATCTGGCTGCGGCCCAGTGGCTCCAAGGCCTGAAGGCCCCAGAGCTGGGTCCACTGGCCAGGACAACTGGGCAGGCGCCGTACCCCCTGCTCTAAAAGAGCGACCCAGAGGTGAAACTGCTCATTGGAACCCCATCGAGGACAGAGATGGATCCGGTGTTGAAGATCATGGCCGTTAAGAGTGGAGCCACAGAGGAACCCACTAGAGTCAGTTCAGGCCTACCGCTCTCCACCAGCAATGATCCCCATGCAGGCCCCGTGCCAGAGAAGCGACCTCAAGTGAGTACCGATTCTTCTTCCACCGACAAGAGGAAGAAAAGCACAAGGTCAAGTGGAGCCAGATCTCGGAACCGCTACTTTTGTGCTTTAGGTGGACTGTCCTCCCCCCTGAGCACCGGACTGCCCATGGTCGTACTCCCCCTCCACAAAGGGTGGTGGACCAGACACAGCCCCACTGCCATCACAGCTTTCAAACAAAGTCTCCCTACCATTACCGCTACTGTCTAAGGTTGACTCTGTTGATGGCAGGCTGAGAATTTTTTCTTCTTCCTCTTCATCATCTTCTTCTTTTTTCTTTTTTTAAAAATCAGAAAAGAACACTAAAAATGGTAAGTTAAATGAATACTGAATGGTTATAGCTGCTGTCGTATAGATGAAGACTTGACTTCAGGCAGGCGAGCGACGTCGTCACTGAAGCGCACTCGACAGCAGGAGAGAAGGAACTGAGGCAGTTGAAGGGTCGACGCCGAGATAGCCTATATGGCATGAGACAGTTTTGCAGCACTGCGAATGCGTGGTCCTATTTGGGCGCCAGCCCTCCTGAAGATTTTTGGCTCCCATGGGGTCCTAGCGCCTCCAGCATAGTCCCATTAGTGTGAATGAGTGGTGGAGACTTTTAGTCCAGAAAGATCTGGTTAATTTAGGATTTTTTGACAGGTTTGCATCTCACAAACCACGCAACGAATGTGCACGAAATTAAGCATGTCAATAGACCTACCCCTAGAGATTACACATGCCAAATTTCATGCAAATCCATTGAGTGGTTCCAAAGTTATTAAGGTTCAAAATATTGGGTTTAATGTAGAAGTTTGCACTCAACCCTAATATAGATATATACATACATATTGCAAACAAAAAAAAAAACAGCATTAATGCTCTAGTTAGGTGTAAAGTCACAAAAGTATGGAAATGTGGCATTAGGGTTTCTAAAGCTAACAACTCACACCCACTAACAGGCGTCGGGGGTGTGCCTTGGGGTTGTCAATCCCCTAACGCATACCCCATTCCATAAGTAAATAAGCTGAGATAGATACAGTATAGGAGAATGGGGTGAGCGTTGGGGCTGAGGACCCCAAGGCACACCCCCGATGCCTGTTGGTGTGTGCAGGCTGGTACTTTTGTGGCTTTATCCCCAACTAGAGCATTAATGCAGATTTTTTGCAATTTATTTCCTTACTTTTTGAGATAGTATAATTGTATCCATATTTGCCTGTGGGAGCACAGGGCCCTCTGGGCCCTGCACTCCCATCCCTCCATAGATGTGTATATGTATGTAGCTGTGGAGGGCACTGCACTTCCATTTATAAGACAACAGTGACCAAACTGTCAGCATAGCCATCTTATTACCCCACCTCATGTACCCAATACAGAAAATGTTCAAATCCCCACCAAAACGTAATTCTGTGCAACTGCAGTGACATTACACATTGAAAACAGATTTTAGGCAGAATTTGAAAAATGACAGCTGTGACATACATGAGGTGCGGTAATAAGATGGCTATGTTGAAAATCTGGGGTCAAAATATTTAAAATTTCCAAAGTTACGAGTGGGTGTAGTGAAACTGCAACAAATTGTCATAACTTAGGCATTTTTTCATATTTTTACTCCAAATCTTCAACACAGTCTTCTTATGACCTTACCTCATAAACTTCATAGGTGAAAATGTTCAAATCCATGTCAAAATGTCATTCTGTGCCACAGATGCGAAAACAAGTGTTGTACAGGATGTGGAAAATGACAGCTGCATTGTTCATGAAGTGGTGTGAAAAATGGCTATGGTGAAAATTTGGAGTCAAAATACTGAAAATTACCAAAGTTATGTGTGTGCATAGAAAAATTTTAATGAACACGCATAACTCGGACATTTTTATTAATTTTTTCATCAAATTTTCAACATGGCCTTTTGGGATCCCACTTCAGGAAGACTGGTGGTGAAATTTCATTATTCGGTGCTGAAAGGTGATTTCCCATAGCGACCGCAAAATCACCTTTTGAGCCTGATTAACAAAATGACAGTGTCAGTGTTCATGAGGTGGGGCCCCAAAAAGGCCATGTTGAAAATTGGGTGAAAAAATTCCTAAAAATGGCAAAGTTTTGAACATAAGTTCAAAACATCATTGAAATACATTATAAAGCACTTACCTTGATTCCTCAGTTCACAGTTCGGCTTTGAAAAGGGTAAACATGTTTTGGTCCACAGAAGATGACAGCGTACGACCTCCAGTGGGAAGTGGAGGGTAAGAAGGGGGGTGGTGGGTGCTCAGTGAGAGGGTCGGGAGGAGGACAGCAGGGATGACAAGGGACCGTTTTCCTTTTTTCAAGTTAAAAAAATGAAAGATGTTGGGAGACTGTTTTCTTTTTACAGTTACAAAACAAGAATATAAATATTTCAGGGCACTGGGAGCGGTCTCCCCAGTGTTCCACACTGCATGAGGGGGGGCTTGTAATGCTGACATGGGGACTGGGCCCCCTGATGTTGGCACTATAAATTAAATAAATAAGAAGAAGGGAACAGCGATTGGAGGGTGGGGGTGCCACTAGACACCAGGGACAGCAATCAGAGGGTGGGGGGTGCCACTAGACACCAGAGACAGTGATCGGAGGATGGGGGGTGCCTTTAGACACCAGGGACAGTGATCAGAAGGTGGTGGGTGCCACTAGACACCAGTGACAGTGATCAGAGGGTGGGGGGATACCACTAGACACCAGGGACAGCAGTAGGAGGGTGGGGGTTGCCACTAGATATCGGGGAAAAGGTCAGTGTACAGTTAACCCTGTAGACAGCAGCACAACATCAGTTGCACTGCAGAAGTCAAGAAATTCCCAGTGTTCTCATACAGAAAATATGGGAGAAGCACTCCTCTCGCTAAGTAAGGTACCTGGGATTTTGGGTGCCCAGAAAATGTATTTCTAGCCATAATGTGTAAAACCAGACATCGGAATCTAGCTAAACAGGTCCCTTTTAGCTGAGTTCTGTTTGTTTTTAAAAATCCCAGGATTTTCATGTATTTTCCACTTTTGTCAGTTGCTGGAGAAAACCAACAACATGGCGGTTGGCATGGCATAAAAAAGTTTGGTGCCCTGCCAAACAAGTGGAGTGAAATGATCTGAAAAATCAGATTTTACCTTTCACCACAAAACCTTATCTGAAACATGCTACTGCGAGTGCGCAGGGCAGAAAACACTAAAATTTAAATGCTAATAACACTGGAACAATTTGATTTTTTTCCACCAGACCTGTCAAAGGCATTACATTGGGGCATGACATATGTCCCCTACAAGTTTGGGGCAAAAATTCCTTTTCATGTAGGCTGTAGGCGAGAGCAAAAAAACAATCAATGTTACAGTAAGTATATAAAAAAGTTTTTTTTTTCCCAAAATTGACACATGCGGATCTCAGAAATCCCACAAGTTGCCATCGCAAAAATTCCAACACATCAAGACCTTGCCTCCTACACAACATATATATACAATTTCAGCTCATTTCGTCAAATGGAGCCAAAGATATTAATGTGCAAAATTTGAGGTTTAACATTAAACAGGCTACTCAACCCTAACTATAGGAGTGCGGTAGATACATTCCAGTGGGACATAAATCATGTGAAAAAACACTGTTTCTCGTTTTTGTCACTTAGCTCTAACACTTTATTTTAAGTGTCATTAACTACACTATAGCTACTGTATAACTACACTGTAACTGCACTGTAACTACTGTGCAGTTACATGAAACTACTATGTAACTTAACTAGTTTCACATTTGTGTGGTGTGTAGTTACACACAATTTGCATGAAGTAACTACACTGTAACTGTACTGTAACCATGTAATTGTTAACTTGCTTTACATTTCGTGTTGTGTACTTACACAATTTGTATGAAGTAACAGCTACATGTGCAACCACTACTGTCTCCCTTTTGGCAGAAATCAATTCATTCTGACAAGTGTAACTACACATTTAATAGCTGTTGCAAAGTGTAACAGAAAATATGTTGTGCAAATACCACTGTATCTCTTCTGGCATTATGTAATTTGTTCTTACAAATGCAATGACACATGTAATAGCTATTGCAAACTGTAACAGCAAATCTAGTGTGTAACTATGTTACTACTTTTGGCATTATTAAATTTGTTCTTACAAGTGTAACTGCATATGAATCCAGGTCTCGTTCACTGTTTCAACAGTGTATGTCTATCTGACATTTATTTAGAGGGTAATCACACAGAAAACACAGAAAAACTCAAAAGTGTAATCAGAATGGTAATTAAAATATGATTACACTGTAAGTTCAATCTACTACAATGAAATGCACCGACTGGCAGCTCTGTGGGTGGTAGTAATTCAGGGTATAACCACGGTTATCCATATATAAAGTATGATGACCAGTAATTAAATGTAGGTAAGAAACATAAACTAATATTTTATTTTTGTATGAATGTATAAGTGTTATATATATACACTGTATATACATACACAAATACATACATATATGTGCAAAAAACTTTGTTAATGCATCAGTTAGGGTTGCCACAACAAACGTACGGAAAAGAGGCATTAGGGTTTCACTCTAACACCCCATCCCTGCCCTGTGGAGACCAGGAAGTGTCCAGGGGGTTGTCAACCCTAACACTCACCCCATTCTATTCTAAAATAAGCTGGATGGCTACAATCTAGGAGAATGTTGCCTTGCAAAATAGGATTTGGCTCACGAAACAGGATTTTGACAGCTCACAAAACAGGATTATGGTTCTCCGACCAGATGGCCTAGCCCTAATCCTGTTTTGCATGATGACACAGGATTTTGTAGCCTCACAAAATAGGAATCGGCTCGCAAAATAGGATTTTGACAGCTCGCAAAACTGGGTTAGGGTTCTCAGACCAGATGGCCCTGCCCCAATCCTATTTCGCATGATGACACAGGATTTAGTCAACTCACAAAATAGGAATCAGCTTGTGAAACAGGATTTTGACACCTCATGAAAGAAACAGGATCAGAAGCGAATCACGAAACAAGATTTTTAAAAATTAAAAATAAGCATTCTGAGCCCACCAAAATTAAAGTGAAGGCATACAACAATAAAGGATGTCCTGCTGAACAAAACACATACTTCCATGCCTGCAGAGGACATCCCTAGGCACAATTAGAACAGTTTGTTTGGGCCCAAAAGAAAAAAACAAGATGGCGGCTCGCAAAACTGGAATTTTTTTCTCACACGCGAGGATTCTAAGCATCCTCTATTGCAAGCTGATAAAATCCTCATTCGTGAGACCCAAATCCTCTTTCACACCATAGAGCTATCCAAAAGACTGAACTGAGCATGCTCAGAACCCAAAATTTCAAAATGTAATAACTTTGGAACGGATTAATATTTTTTCACCAAACCAATGCTGGATTGATTCTTGGGGCAAGCTCTTTCTACCCTGAAAATTCCAGAACACAGTTCCATATGGGTTCACCACAGTGCAATAAGGAAAAAACTGCCCAACTTGACGATTTTTCACATTTTTTCACTATGCGCAGCGCAAAATCCACTAATTCGACTGACACGCAACTTGGCAGGTCAAGAGATCTACTCCACGAGACCACACATGCACATTTTCGTGTAAATCCGTTGAAAAGCTGCAAAGTTATTGAAGTGCAAAAATTGAGGTTTAACATTAAAGTGCCTACTCAACCCTAACTATGGAGATACAACCACGCCTCTATAATCTATATATAAATAGGGGATACATGATGGGTAGGAGTGGGATATGGAAAATATTCTCACTCCTGCAAAGTGAGCTGTGTATTCTCACGAGTGCCGAAGGCACAAGTGAAAATACACAGCTCACGAGGCAGGAGTGGGAATGCTTTCCATATGCCATGATCTGCCCATCATGTGTGCGATTTATACTACAGGGGTGAGAGCTGCAGGAAAGTACAGTTACGTAAGAACTTACAGTAACAGTAGATCTTCGAGAACAGCTCTTGCAGCCGGTTACACCATTAGGACTGAAGCCGGCAGGCGTCAGGACCCCACGGAAATCTTCTAGCTAGCAGTCTTCAGCGGGGACCGCCTCGGACGTCGGTCCCACCCCCGACATCAGGCGTAGTACATAAGGAGGCGGTCCCGCCAGAATCCCTAGTTCTCCCGCCGGAGACTCCCGGCCGCTGGATGACATCAGAAAGGGAGACCGAGGACCCGCCATCAGCTGGCCAAGACTAAAACGATCTTGCTCAGCATAGGCTGGAACTTACCTCCTCCAAGGGGGAATGGTGGGTGGGAAAGTACCTGCTGCAAAAGCTGTTCTAGAAGATCTACTGTTATGGTAAGTTCTTACATAAGTGTACTATCTTCTTCGAGGTACAGCTCTTGCAGCAGGTTACACCATTAGGACTGATTCCCAAGCAATGGCGCCTTGAAAAGCCATCGGGAGGAGGCAATACTGATACACCAACACGTCCTGAGCCTAGGACAGGAGGCCCTGCAGGACAGCAAGTCCGAAACCCACTCTTCGCCATGAGGTGATATCCAGGCTGTAATGCCTGATAAAAGCGTGCACTGAGCTCTAGGTGGCTGCGGCACATATGGCTGATGTGGATACGTTTTTCAGTGCTGCAAAAGAGGTAGCCACTCCCCTTGTCGAATGGCCCTTAACCACCCCTGGTAAGGGTTTCTGTCTATTGTTGTAGCAAAGGGAAATGCACTGGATTAGCCATCGAGAAAGGGTCTGTTTCGAGACTGGATCTCCCAACATCCTCTCAGCGAAAGAGACAAACAGCTGTTCCATTTTGCGGGGTTGTTTGGTCCTGGTCAAGTAGTATCGAAGGCACCAGTGAACATCCAGGGTGAGAAGCAGTGCTTCTCCTCGATTAGCGTACTTAGGGAAGTACACTGATCAATCAATGTCCTGGTTAAGCGTGAGGGCTGAGCCCACCTTAGGCAGGAACTTGGGATTCGTCCTCAGGGACACCCTGTCCTGGTGAAAAATTAAATAAGGCTCCTTACACATTAGAGCGTGTAGTTCAGAGATTCTTCTCGCTGAAGTAACAGCAACCAAAAATAGCGTTTTCCACGACAGAAAATGCAGCTTGCAATCTGCAGCAGGTTCAAAAGGTGGCAGCGTAAGCTGCTCCAGGACAAAAGGTAGGTCCCAAGGAGGGACAGGATCCCTAATGGGTGGCCTAAGGTGGAGCACCCCTCTTAAGAAGGCCCGGGACATATCCAACTGTGCTACCATGCGTTGGCCTACCGGGGCGTGGTAGGCTGAGATTGCACAAAGGTGCACCTTGATCGAGGAGTATGCCAACCCCGATTGAAAAAGGGGAGCAGGTACTCCAGAACTAATTTCTCTGGACAGTCTAAAGGGGAGAAGCCGCGTGCTTGAGACCACAGGCAAAACCTACGTCATTTCATGGTGTATGTAGCGTGTGTTGCCGGTTTCCTGGTGGCAGAAAGTACTTCCACCACCTCTTGCGAGACCTCGTGACGCAAAATGGCTATGTCTCTAGGAGCCAAGCGTGCAGGTTCAGTGAATGTAAGTCTGGGTGGACTAGTGAACCCTCCTCCTGAGACAGTAGATGGGAGCTGATTGGCAAAGGAAGCGGAGGTTCCGGGACAGGTGACTCAGAAGCGGGAACCAGATCTGTCTGGGCCAAAAAGGCGCTATCAAAATCTGCATTGCGTGCTCCCTGCGAAGTTTGAGAAGGACTCTCTGGATCAACGGGAAGGAAGGAAAGACATAGAGGAATCTGCCCACCCAGGAGAGGGACAACGCGTCTCGCCAGAAAACACCAGGCCCTGGATCTAGCGAACAAAAATTGGGCAGTTTTGCGTTGGATGGGGACGCGAACAAATCCAATTCTGGAGTGCCCCATCTGTGAAACAGATCCTCTGCCACCTCCTGTAGAAGTTTCCACTCGTGGACCCTGGCCTGGGAACGACTCAGGCTGTCTGCGATGGTATTGTCCACTCCGGGAACGTGAACTGCAATGAGGTTTGCGCCGTGTCGTACTACCCATTCCCACACTCTCATGGCCTCCCTGCAGAGGGGGTAGGAGTGTGTACCTCCTTGTTTGTTGAGGTAATACATCACCGGTGTATTGTCTGTTTGTAACAGAAGAGTATTCGGTGGAATGTCCGACTGGAAGGCTTGCAGGGCATAAAGGACCGCTCTCATCTCTAATATGTTGATATGGAGATGAGCCTCCTGAGTAGTCCATGTTCCCTGAGACTTCACCCCGTTCAAGTGTGCTCCCCACCCCAGCCCTGAGGGATCTGTGGAGAGTGTTATCACCGGGGACGGCGCTGAGAACGGAACCCCCACAGAGAGGGTTCTTGGATCTAGCCACCATTGCCAGTCCTGAACCACGGCCTTCGTGATTCTGACTGGCTGCTGCAGATGGTCTTGCCTTTGGTCCCATTGCACTCTGAGTATCCACTGGGTTACCCGCATGTGGAGCCTTGCCATCGGGACTGTTGGAATGGCCCCAGCCATGTGTCTGAGCAAGCGAAGGACCAATCTGGCTGGGACAGTCTTCTTCGCTGATAGATCCCTTATGAGGGACCGGGTGTGTTCCGCCCTGTCTTCGGTAAGAAAAGCTTTTCCTTGGGTGGTGTCCAGAACTGCCCCTATGAATTGCAGTTTCTGGGACGGTACCAGGAGAGACTTCTCATAGTTGATTAGGATGCCCAGAGACTGAAAAAGGATCTGGGTGTGCTGGATAGCTATCAACAGCGCCTCTTCGGAGGAGGCCATGAGAAGCCAATCGTCGAGGTACGGGAACACATAGTGGCCCTGTCTCCTCAGAGACGCTGCCACGATTGCCATGCACTTGGTAAAGACCCTAGGGGCCGATGACAGCCCGAAAGGAAGTGCTCGGAACTGATCGTGGTGGCCGAGAAACTCGGAGCGCAGGAACCTCCTGTGCGCTTGAGCGATGGGGATGTGCAGGTAAGCGTCCTGCATGTCCAGGGATGCCAGGAATGCATCCTTCTTCAGCATGGGGATTAGGCCCGGAAGCATCACCATGCGGAAGCATTTGTAGGCGACCAACATATTGAGGTCACTTAGGTCCAAGATTGGATGGAGGTCCCCTATTTTCTTTGGAATCAGGAAGAAGTGGGAATAATATCCTGCTCCTCTGTGGTTCACTGGGACGTGCTCCAAAGCTTCTTTCTGCAGCAGCGTGAGCACTTCTTGCCTGATAAGCAGCGTGTGCTGACCCGAGTAACGGGAGAGCAGAGGAGGCCTTGTGGGTGGTTTGTCTAAGAATTCTATAAAGTGGCCTTTTTTGACCAATTGTAGCACCCACCTGTCGGTGGTGATCGACTGCCACCCTGGCAGGTGGTCTGCGATGTGACCCCCGACCTTTATTTCCCCGTTGATCCTGAGGGGCGGGTGCCGGGAAGGAGTCATGCTGTGGTGGCAGAGGGTCCTGCAGGTTGGGCCGACTTGGTAGGACGTTGGCCTCTACCCGAGGTCGACTTGCCCTGGGCTTTCCGGGTAAAGGAGCCCTTCTGTTGCAGGCCGGAACGAAGCTGTTGTTTCTGAGTCCGGCTGCGAAAGCGACTCTGGTTCCTACGAAAGGAACTGAGTCTAGATCTGTACATGGCCTGGACAGATCTAATGGCCTTCCCAGCTTCCTGCAGTTTGGAGATGACCTTCTCAGATGCCTCACCAAACAAGACTTCGCCGTGAAAGGGGGCGGCCAGAATGTTCTTCTGGACGTCCGGGTAATCCGAGACACGGGCCATGAGTGTCTCGGAGGCATCGCCTGAGGCTGCCGCCTGGCCGAGGAGTCCCGGAATCGTGACGCTCGTAGGCACCTGGGTCCCCACGCCTGAACCCATGTGGAGGAGCTGGAGAAGTTCCTCCTTGCCCACCGCCTGGCAATTTTTCTACCAGGTCTTGTCCCTGTTCCCACAGAGCGTCTGAAATTGAATCATGTGGGTAAGGTAGTTCAGGGACCTGACGGCGCGGTCGCAGCTGCGTAAGTGCGTCTACCCATCGCGTCCAGTTGCTTGGACTCCGGGTCCGGTGGCTGTGTGCTCAGACGTTGCGGTCTCTGGGACTGGTCATGAGAGGCTGTGATGACCAGGGAGTCGGCCAGAGGATGATTAGCCAAGTACTGGTCCTCCCCTTGGGGCCTTGTACAGGCAGTCAGCCTTCTTCGGCATCGCCGGGAGCGAATGTGGACATTTTCACGCTGCCTTGGTGACGTCCACAAAGGTGTCCACCAAGGGTGGTACCACCACAGACTTAGGATCTTGCTGCCGAAGATAACAAGCTAGGCGTAGCCTTTCGGCGTCGAGTTCTTCTGCGTCCCACCCCATGTTCTCTTGGATATGTCTCATGATCTCAGAGAATGAGGGGTCGTCCGGAGGAGACCTAGGAAGTTCACGTGGGTCCGGAGAGGGGATGCTGATGGGAGAAGGAGATCTGGAGCCATCCGAGATGTCTGATCTTGAGTCCTCCGTAGACGGTGAGTAGCAGCGTCTTCTGGATCTCTTGGGGCTGGGTGACCCAGAAGAGGATCTGGACGGAGGCCTTCTCTTGTCTGTAGGTCTGCCCCAGGAGGTCTGGCTGGCTCCTGGGGGGAAGGTACTCGGCCTGCTGCCCCATTGGGTGAAGGAGGGGGCGCTGGGGCCGGTGGTGCTGCAGGTGTGGGAGGAGGGTGCATGGTGACCACATTCTTTTTGATGGTGTCCCACCAGAACGTGAACAACTCCTTCACTTCCGAGATGTTAAGGCCTGATGACGGGCCGGGTGCCGGTGGCCTGTCGTCGGGTCCTGGTGTCGGCTCCCCTGGGGTCTCTGGTTCCGGGGAGGGCTCCCGTGGGAGCTCGACAGGACCGGGGTCGCCCGCCTGGTCCTCGGGCTGAGTGGATTCCTCCTCCATCAATGCCTCCTGGCCGACGTCAATAGGCGGTGGGGTTCTTCTCGCTGCTGTGTCGGACGTCGGTCCCCCAGCCGGTGTTCAGGTAGGTGAGTGCCTGACCAGCGACGGGTGTCAGACTGTCGTCGGTTCCCGGGATCTATGGTATTTGGCCGTCGGGTGAGCTGACGTCGGGTCCGACGTCCTCTTCAGGGAGGTCAGCTCCTTAGTCTTTCATTGAGGGGGAGGTGGCAGGGAAACTGACCGGACGTTGGGGACAGAGTGACCCTTGTGGTGATCCCCTGACCTAGATGAGGCCTTGGAGGAAGAAGAAGGCCTAGAGGTCTTAGTAGGCCGCAGGGTGGAAGAACCACTGGCAGACTTGACCACGACTGGGGGAGGCTGACAGCGGGCCCGAGATGGAGAGCAGTCGGACCTGGAGCTAGAGCTGTGGGAGTCTGAGGCCCTAGAAGGGGGATCTAGGTCTCACCTTCTCCCTGGGCTTCTCATGGTGCCTGCGGGATTTTTCCGAAGATTCCCCCTTGGAGGAAGGTTCCATGGCCTTGAGCTTCTCTTCTAAAAGGTAAGCGTGGAGAGCCTTCTGTCGGCGGATCCGGGTCCAGCTGTTGAAGCCCTGACAAAAGGAACAAGCCTGGGTGTCGTGGTCTGGGCCCAGGCACCGGATGCAGGCCAAATGTGGGTCTTTGAATGGAATCTGTTTCCCACAGGCGCACTTGGACGAATGGCCCTCTACGGAAGTTGGGGAGGACATCAGACAGAGGAATAAATCTGGAGGAAGAGACTCTTGAAGAAATTCTCGGTGAAGAAACGGTTGAACGAATTTCCTGACCGTCGCGCGCTAGATATTGACCGAAGGGTCGAGACATGCAAGTCGACGGCGGGAAAGACTGGGGATTCTGGCGGGACCGCCTCCTTATGTACTACGCCTGACGTCGGGGGCGGAACTGGCGTCGGAGGCGTTCCCGCTGAGGACTGCTAGCTAGAAGATTTCCGTGGGGTCCTGAAGCCTGCTGGCTTCAGTCCTAATGGTGTAACCTGCTGCAAGAGCTGTACCTCGAAGAAGATCATTTTTTCTGAGTCTATGTGTTTCCTGCTCATTCTGTGTGTGCTGTATGTGTGTGTGTGTGTGTGTGTGTGTGTGTGTTCTGAATGGACTGGGAGTCAGAAACACAGGTGAGTGTGTTTTGCAAAGCTAATTGACTGAGTCAGAGGCTCAGTGAGAAAGACAAACTGCTGCAGGTAGCACTGAGAAGAAAAAATTATTCACCTTAGTAATTGTGTTTCTTCTAATGGAGTCTTGCTGTATTCTGACAAACTGCAGTTAGCTCCAGACTTTAAACTGCCCCGGAGAACATAGGGTTAAATTTCTATGCACTGCATAGAACATTGAGCTCGAGCTCGGTTGAGGTCTCTGTCTGCAGCCCTTTGAAACCCAACCGTCAGATTCTTATGAGCAAAAAACTCACTAACTATACTATGTGGAAATTGTAACATTTTTAAACTAGCCAACTGGCAACAGAGTTTTGGATTCCCAAGGAAGACTCAAGTCAGGAAACCCAAAACCAAAACCAATCCAAAATAAGGATAACAATACAACAAAACACCCAAATAAAAAGGAGGGTGTGCAAGAAGCACCTCTAGGGTGCAGCACTGCACCTGCCCACCCACTTCCCAAAAACCAGGTTCTGAGAGGGGAGGCAGGGAGGGAGGTCAGAATACAGCAAGACTCCATTAGAAGAAACACAATTACTAAAGTGAGTAATTTTTTCTTCAAGCAACATGAAGCCTTGCTGTATTCTGACAAACTGCAGACTACAAAGCAGTACCTCCATGGAGGAGGGAGAGAACCTACTCTGGGAATAGGCTCTGAAGTACTGCTGTGCCAAACCGAGCATCATTCCTAGCCTGGACATCCAGAGAGTAATGCTTGGTAAAGGTATGGACTGTTTTCCAGGTGGCTGCTTGACAAATTTCTAACAAAGGGATATCCCTGGCTGCAGCCAGGGAAGCAGCTGTACCTCTTGTAGAGTGAGCTCTCAGGCCTGAGGGTGGAATCTTTCTCAGTTTCTCATAGCAGAATTGTATACAAGACACAATCCACCTGGCAATAGCTCTCTTGGTGGCAGGTTTGCCTTTTCCCACTTCCCCATAAGTGAGGAACAACTGGAGGGAATCAAACCTGTGACCCTTGGTATGCTCTATGTAGTAGCTAAGGGCTCTTTTAACATCTAAACTGTGTAGCCTCCTCTCTCCTGAGGAGGAATGATCAGTGAAGAAGACAGGAAGAGACATAGACTGATTTAAGAGGAAGTCTGAGACCACTTTGGGCAAGAACCTCCTACTGGTTCTAAGGACCACTTTATGCCTATGGAAGGAGATAAAATCAGGTTCCACTGACAGGGCTTGCAGTTCACTGATACGTCTGGCAGAGGTAATGGCTACCAAAAACACAGTTTCCAAGTCAAGTACTTAAGCTCTGCTGAGGACATAGGCTCAAAAGGAGTGCGCATAAGCTGAGCAATGCAAACATTTAAGTCCCAGGCAGGGGCAGGATCCCTAAAGGGAGGATTGGTATGAAGCAATCCCTTGAAAAATTTACAGAACACAGGATGAGAAGATAGTGAGGAAGACTTCCCTACTGACAGAAAAGCAGAAACAGCTGACAAGTGTACCTTGAGAGTAGCTGGTCTGAGGCCTAGGCCATTAAGGTGGACCATATAATCCAAAACTGTAGGCAATTCAACAGTGTCTGGAGAAATATGCTTCTTGGAACACCAAATGCTGAATCTTTTCCATTTGGAGTTATAAGTCTTTCTGGTGGAGGGCTTTTGAGAAGCTTTGAGAATATCCAGAACCCCCTGAGACAGATGCAAATCTGCATACTCTAACTCTTTAAGAGCCTTGCCTTGAGATTGAGAGACCGAAGATTGGGGTATCAAATCCTCCCCTGAGAGGAGGTTAACAGGTTGTAATTCCTGGGAAGAGACAGAGGAAGATGGACTGCTAGAGACAGCAACAGAGGGTACCAAGGCTGTCTGGCCCAGTCTGGAGCAATCAGAATCACTTTGCAAGGCTGTGACCTTATCTTGACTAGAACTTTGAACAGTAGAGGAAAGGGAGGGAAGGCATACAGAAATTTCCCTTCCCAGTTCAAAATCAGAGCATCCAGAGGGACTGAACCCAAGACTGGGGGTCTGCAACAAAACAGAGGAAGTTGATGATTGTCTGGGGCTGCGAAGAGATCTATCTCTGGAGTGCCCCACCTTGAGAAAATTACTTTCAACACTAAGGGGTCCAGGGACCATTCTTGATGGCCCTGGGAGATCCTGCTCAGTGCAACTGCTAGCACATTGTCCTTCCTCGGAAGGTGGACTGCTATCAGAGAGGTCTGCAGGGAATAAGCCAGGAACCACAATTTCATGGCCTCTGTGCACAAGGGCATAGACCGAGTGCCTTCCTGCTTGTTGATGTATCACATGGTGGTGGTGTTGTCTGTTCTGACCTGAACTACCTTGTTCTGCACAGACTGAGAGAAAGCTTGCAGGGCCAGAAAAACTGCCCTCAGTTCCAGGAGATTGATATGAAGAAGGGACTCCTGAGGGGACCACAGTCCCTGGGCTGTGACAGCTCCCAGATGAGCTCCCCACCCCAAAAGGGAAGCATCTGTGGTAAGGACCAGCGAATGAGACTGAGTGACAAATGGGACCCCTTGCCTTAAATTGTCCTGATCCTGCCACCATTGAAGGGCTTGGATCAGTGTCCAAGTCACTGGAATCAGTTTGGTAAGAGGGTCCTTCTTTTGGGACCAAAAGGCCCTCAGATGGAACTGAATGTCCCTCATCTGAAATCTTGCCCCTTGGACCACTGTTGTAGAAGCTGCCATGTGGCCCAAGAGCTGAAGGAAGTGCCTTGCTGGTCGGAACACCTGAAGACTGAAGGAAGAAGCCAGCTCCACAAGAACTCTTGCCCTTTCCAGGGGAAGAAAGGCTCTTGCTTTGACAGTATCTAGCTCTGCCCCTATAAAGGTAAGAAGCTGCACTGGTTCGAGAACTGACTTGGGGAGGTTGAGAAGGAACCCCAGGGAAGATAGCACTTGCTGGGTCACTTGCAGGTCTGACTTGACTTGGTCTGGAGACTGACCCACTATGAGCCAGTCTTCCAGATATGGAAAGATGGAAATCTTCTGCCTTCTTAAAAAGGCCACTACTACTGCCAGACACTTTGTGAAAACCCTTGGGGCTGATGTTAGGCCAAAGGGCATTGCTTTGAACTGATAATGGCCTGAGGGCAACTTTAACCTGAGGTACTTTCTGTGGGAGCACCTGATGGGAATGTGAAAGTAGGCATCTTTGAGGTCCAGGGAGGCTAGCCAGTCCCATGGTCTTAGAGAGGGAAGAATTATTCCCAGAGTCACCATCTTGAACCTTGGTTTTAAAAGATGTTTGCTTGGGTATCTTAGATCTAGGGTGGGTCGCCATTCCCCTGTCTTTTTTGGGGTAAGGAAGTACCTGGAGTACAGACCTTTGCCCCAGTGTAGGGTAGAAACTCTCTCTATGGCTCCTAGGGCCAGTAGAGATGAAACCTCTGCCTCTAGGGCAAGGGTTTCGGGCAAACTTGCAGGTGGAAAAGATCTGTCTCTCAACTTCGGAAATTTTTTGAAGCTGAGAACCAGTCCCTGGCTAACTACTTCCAGGACCCACTTGTCTGAAGTAACAGACACCCAGTCCTGGATGAAGTAAGCCAGCCTGCCCCCTACAGGGATAGGAGAGTTGACCCGGGCAGACCCATCAGGATGTCTGCTTGGCAGGGGCCTTAGGCTGAGGAGTGGATGCAGCCCTGCTCATCCCCCTTCTGCCTCTCCCTCTGAAGGATCCCCTCTGTGAAAAGGGAGAAGAGGCCTGTGCTTGGAAGAAAGGCCTATGAAAAGGCCTGCCCCTGCCTTTGTGGAGTTGCCTGCCTCTCCTTGGCCTGTGTACTCCTATAAGTGGTCCTATATTCTTCCATCTTCTTCATGTAATTCTCTGTCTGCTCCCCAAACAGAGAATTACCTTCCACAAGGAAATCCATGGCCTTAGCCTGGGTGTCCTGTGAGAGGCTAGTACATCTGAGCCAAGCCATTCTCCGAAGAGCCACAGATGTAGCCATGACTCTTGATGACACATCATTGGAGTCCACAGCAGCATGGAACTGTACCTTGGATGCCTCAATCCCATCCGCAGCCACCTCCTCCAGCTCCTTGGCCAGCTGGGGGGAGGCCCGTTTAGCCAGTGCCAGTACAGTGTCCCACCTGGACTTCTGGTACCTGGCTGTATAGGCCATATAGTTAGCCTGCCTGAGTCCCAAAGATGATGCCATGTACTGCTTCTTTGCCATGGCATCTATCTTCCTGGAGTCTTTGTCTGGGGGGTGTGAAGCCAAGGGAATATTTGCCTTGTCATTGGCTGCAGCCTGCACTACCCCAACATGGCTGCATTGCTGGTATAAAACTCTGTATCCGAGCCTGATAAGGTGTACCTCTTATCCATCCTTCTGTCAGCAGGAGGTACAGAATTAGGAGACTTTAGGATTTTTTGTGTCTGCTTCCCAAAGGACTTATGAAGGGGAATAGACAGTCTCCTGGACTCTGGATTGTCCATCATTTCAACAAAATCAGGCTCCTCCTGATCCTCCACAGCCTCCTCCATAGGAAGCTGGAGAGTTTCAGCCACTTTTCTGTAAAACAGACAGTTGGGAGGGGACTCAGAGAGCCTAGGAGGGGAAACACCAAAAGGTCTGTCTGGGGATATGTCCGGTTCAATGGGCACATCCAGACTTTCTGCTCCATCATAGTCATCATCCTGTTCAAAATCCCCCTCCTCCTCAAATTCCGGTTCATAAAAATCTTCAGGGGCATATTCCTGAACCGGTGGAACCGACCGAACCGAGCCCCTAGCCAACGTAGCGGATCGGAAGGAACCAGGCAAAGCGATTCAACAATCCGAATCGCTTAGGAATCTCATCAGCAGTCGGAACATGAACCTCTGGATCCGAACCAGCTGATTTGTCTTTCCTTTTCCTTTTTAGAACTGATCCTCAGGATCGGCTCTCCTCTTGCCAGTACTGCCCTGGTCAGAGGGCACTCCTTACAATTCGGTCTGGTTGAGCATGGGCACAACCATCCGGGTCACCATGACTTCTCGGTCTCGTTTTCCCTAAGTCTATCTAATCTCTTTTCCAGGGTAGACCTAGGAAAATTTTTGCAAATTTGGCAGTCTGTACTGAGGTGTTCAAACCCCAGACAATAAACATAGGTGGTGTAGGGATCGGCCTTAGCAAAGACCTCCCCACACTCACTGCAGTGTTGAAACCCAGTGGGCCCGTTTTTTTTCTTGGGTTTCTCAGACATGGCCAACCTACCCAAACTTACCCTTTTTTCGGCAACCACCAGGCAAGACTCCCTTATCGGTTCCTAACCGTGTCACGGGTATTGGAAAAAAACATTAAAAATATGTTTTTTTTAGAACCGATAAGGACCGGTAACCACACACTAAAGTACAAAAAATCAATAAAAAGAATCGGTTCAGCCAAACCAATCGAACAAACTTACAATTTCCACACAATAATCAGAAACAACTGTCTAGTACTCATGGTACCGCAGACAGAGCCTGAACCGACGATGCAGAATAAATTTGGAATAATTTCGGTTTAAAACCGACACTTTAACCGACTTTTGAACCGAGCTGAAGGAGGAATCTCCAGAGCGACTGTTCAGTGAGGTGGAGTAAAGAATCTGACGGTTGGGTTTCAAAGGGCTGCAGACAGAGACCTCAACCGAGCTCGAGCTCAACATTCTATGCACTGCATAGAAATTTAACCCTATGTTCTCCGGGGCAGTTTAAAGGCTGGAGCTAACTGCAGTTTGTCAGAATACAGCAAGACTTCATGTTGTTTGAAACAGTACCTGCTTTGTAAAAGACTTTTGTTTAGAATTCAGGTTGTTTTGAAGCTGAGATCAGCACAGTAATGAGCTAGCAATGTTAGAAACACAATGGGACATAGGTGAAAGTCTTTTGCAAAGCTAATTGAGTAAGTTGCAGCTTCAGTGAGAAAGAGAAACTTTTTCTGAAGCAGTTTCCTTTAGAATGCAAGCTGCAGTGCATTTATCCTCACTCTGGTGACTTCAGCAGAGTATGGATAAATGTCGATATCCTCACTCTGCTGATGTCATCAGGATTTATCCTCACTGCAGTGGAAATAACACAGGTTATCCTACTGAGAAAGCTCTCACCCCCGTGGTATAAATATATACACACACACATATTTTTTTTTATATATTTTCCTGGTGTCCAGTTGTACCCTCCACCCTCTGACTGTCATCCCATAATATTTCTTTCCCTGGTGTCTAGTGGCACATCCCACCCTCTGATTCCCCTCCACAAAAATAATTGGTGTCTAATGGCACTCCCCCACCCTCCCATGCCGAACACCGTAACACTGTATGTTATCTCTGGTGTCTAGTGGCACCCCCAACCTTTTGATGGCCATCCCTCTTGGTAGTTATGCTTGTTCTGGTGTCTAGTGGCCCCCCAATGTCCCTCGGAACCTGAAAAGAACATCTCTAAAGAACATTGCTGAACATCTCATTTAAATCAGTAATGACATGTATAACGCTGAAACTAATCTAGATAGTGGGGGAATGCAGACTAGCAATTTTTGCACTAACCACTGAGCCACCTAACTGCACTTTCTAATTGTTGTGATACACACAAACAGTGACTAATACATATACACATATATCCATATATATTCCAGTATAACATGGCAGTGCACACACACAACACACACACACACGCACACACACACACAGAGCATTGCCAGACATTTTTTTGTACAGAGGCCCTAAACTCTAGAATTCAAACAACATGAAGTCTTGTTGTATTCTGACTTAACGCAGTTAGCCCCAGCACTTGAACTGCCCCAGAGAGTAAGGAGTAAAACTCTATGCAGGAGCATAGAACGTTGAGCTCGAGCTCGGTTTTCAAACCTCTGTCTGTGGTACTTCCCATAGTAACCGTCACATTCTTTACTCCGCCTAACAGTGAAATCTCTCCAGAGATTCCTCTGCTCAGTTCGGTGAAAAGTAAAGCGTCCAGGTTTAAACCATCCTATTGTTATTTTTTTTCAGTTTTCCAGCCTCTGTCTATGGTACAGGTAGTGCTGTAGATAGGTAGTGATTGTGTTTATTTTTGTGTATGGAAATTGCTTTCTTCCTCGATTTCTTTCCGGTCGGTCCAGTTAGGAACCGACCTTGTAGTTCTTCAATTTTCTGAGAAAAATTTTCTGGGATTAGAGTGGTGTTCCGGTATTGATCGGTTTCAAAAGAACCGGGCCTTTTCTGGTTCTTTTTCTAAACCCGTGACACGGTTTGTAACCAACCGATTATTTTGTTACCTGGCTTGAAAGCTAGTAGGTTGGCCATGTCTGACAAACCCAAAAAGAAAACCAGTCCCACTGGGTTTCAGCACTGTACTGAGTGTGGGGAGGCCTTTGCCAAGGCCGCCCCCCACCTCATCTGTGTTTATTGTCAGGGGTTTGACCACCTCAAGTCGGACTGCCAAATTTGTAAAAACTTTCCTAAATCCACTCTAGATAAGAGACTGAGTAGGCTGAAGGAAAGGGAGACCAAGAAGTCCATAGATCTGGATGGCCAGCCTGGTTCGGTTGTGGCCGAACCTGAGGAGGTGCCTACTGACCTAGGCGATACCTCCTCGGGCCAAAGGAGAGCCGACCCTGAGGGGCCGGTTCCATCAAAATGAAAACGTAAGTCCACCAGTTCAGATCCTGTACCGCATTCTCCAACTGCGGATGAAATAGCTAAAGCGATTAGCATTGTTCAATCACTTAGACCGGTCCTTCCGAACCGGTGCTGCCAGTTAGGTGGTCGGTTCGGTCGGATCCGTCTCCTTCGGATTATGATCCAGATACTTATTATGAGGAGTGGGAGGGAGACGAAGATTATCCCGGTGATGATGATGACATGGGGGGGGTCTGGATGTGCCCATTGAACCGGACATCTCCCCAGACAGGCCCTCAGGTGTCTCTCCTCCCAGGCTCTCTGAGTCCCCTTCACACTTTTTGTTTTACATAAAGGTGGCCGAAACCCTTCAGCTTCACTTGGTTGAAGCTGCAGAGGAAGAAGAAGAGCCTGATTTTGTGGAAATGATGGACATCCCAGAGTACAAAAAGCTGTCTATCCCTCTTCATATGTCCTTGGGGAAACAGACACACAACATTTTGCAAACTCCTAATCCAATACCTCCTGTAGACAAGAGAATGGACAGGAGGTATATGTTATCAGGCCTAGCTATAGAGTTCCTTTATAATCATAGCAGCCATGTTGGGGTAGTGCAGGATGCAGCCTGTGACAGGGCTAACATTCCGTTGGCTTCACCCCCCCCCCCGGATAAGGACTCCAGGAAAGTGGATGCCATGGCCAAAAAGCAGTATTTGGCATCCTCTTTGGAACTCAGGCAGGCAAATTATACGGCCTACACAGCCAGGTACCAGAAATCCAGATGGGATATGGTTCTGGAACTGGCTAAACAGGCCTCCCCCAGCTAGCCAAAGAGTTGGAAGAGGTGGCTGCTGATGGAATTGAGGCATCTAAAATGCAATTTCATGTTGCTGTGGACTCCAATGTTGTGGCATCTAGAGTCATGGCTACATCTGTGTCTCTCAGGAGACGTGCTTGGCTCAGATGTACTAGCCTTTCACAGGATACCCAGACTAAGGCTAGGGATTTTCCTGTAGTGGGTAACTCTCTGTTGGGGGAGAAAACAGAGGCTTACATGAAGAAAATGGATGAATGAGGACCACGTACAGGAGTGCACAGGCCAAGGAAAGGAAAGCCTCTCCACAAAAACAGCAGTCTAGGGGCAGGGACAGGCCTTTTCACCAAGCCCAGGCCTCCTCTCCCTTCCCACAGAGGGGGTTCTTCAGAGGAAGGGGCAGGAGGGGGATGAGCAGGACTGCTCTCCTTCTCCTCACAGTCGAAGGCTCCTGCCAAGCAGACACCCTGATGTGTCAGCCTGGGTCGACTCCCCAATTCCAGAAGGAGGCAGGCTGGCTTACTACTTCCAGGCCTGGAAGTCTGTGACCTCAGACAAGTGGGTCCTGGAAGTAGTAAGCCAGGGACTGGCCCTCAGCTTCAAAAAGTTTCCAAAAAAGAGGGCCAAGTCTTTTCCACCTGCATCAATCTCAGAAACCCTTGAACTAGAGGCAGAGGTTTCCTCTCTTCTAGCTCTCAGAGCTATAGAGAAGGTTTCTACTCGGCACAAGGGAAAAGGGCTGTACTCCAGGTACTTCCTTACCCCAAAGAAAACAAGGGAGTGGTGACCCATCCTAGACCTAAGGTATCTGAACAAGCATATTTCAAAGCCCAAATTCAAAATGGTAACTCTGGAAATAATCCTTCCCTCTCTAAAGCCAGGAGATTGGTTAGCATCTCTGGACCTCAAGGATGCCTATTTCCATATCCCTATCAGATGCTCCCACAGAAAATATCTCAGGTTCGTGTTGCCTTCAGGCCATTACCTATTCAGAGCCATGCCATTCAGCCTAACATCAGCTCCAAGGGTGTTCGCAAAGTGCCTTGCAGTAGTGGTGGCTTACCTCAGAAGACAGGGTATCACCAACTTCCCATATCTGGATGACTGGCTCATTGTGGGTCAGTCATCTCTACAGGACAAGTCAGTTCTGCAAACTACCCAGGACCTACTCAGTTCCCTGGGTTTTCTTCTCAATCTTCCAAAGTCCGTCCTCGAACCAGTTCAACTTCTCACCTTCATAGGAATAGATTTGGACTCTGTACAAGTAAAAGCTTTCCTCCCCTGGCAAGGGTGAAGGCCCTAGTGGATCTTGCTTCATCTTTTCGACCTCAGGTCTCTCGCCCAGCAAAACACTTCCTCCAGCTTCTGGGCAACATGGCAGCCTCCACTGCAGTGGTGCAGGGAGCAAGATTCCAGATGAGGGACATTCAGTTTCATCTAAGGTCCTTCTGGTCTCAAAAAAGGGATTCTCTTACCAAACTGATTCCAGTGACTTAGCCTCTGGTCCAAGCTCTCCAGTGGTGGCTGGATCAGGACAACCTCAGACAAGGAGTCCCATTTCTCCTGCAAATTCCTTTAGTAGTTCTGACTACGGATGATTCTCTCCTAGGTTGGGGAGCCCACCTGGGGGCCCTGACAGCCCAAGGAGTCTGGTCTCCACAGGAGTCTCTCCTTCACATCAACCTCCTGGAAATCAGGGCAGTGTTTCTGGCCCTTCAGTGTTTCTCAGACTCGGTCAAGGGCAAGGTGGTCCAGGTCAGAAAGGACAACACGACCACAATGTGGTATATCAACAAACAAGGAGGCACTCGGTCCTCAGCCTTGTGCACGGAAGCCATGAAACTGTGGTCTCTGGCCTATTCTCTTCAGACTTCCCTAGTAGCAGTTCACCTTCCAGGGAAGGACAATGTACTGGCAGATGCTCTGAGCAGAATATCCCAGGGACATCACGAATGGTCCCTGAATCCCCTCATACTGCAGATCATCTTCTCCAGATGGGGCACTCCAGAGATAGATCTCTTTGCAGCCCCAGACAATCACCAACTCCCTCTGTTCCATTGCAGACCTCCACTCCTGGGGGCTGTGCCCCAGGATGCCTGATTTTGGATTGGAAGGGCAGGTTCCTATATGCCTTCCGTCCATTCCCTCTGCTGTTCAGAGTCCTGATCAAGATCAGAACTCAGCCTTGCACAGTGATCCTAGTAGCTCCAGACTGGGCCAGGCAGCCTTGGTATCCTCTGCTCCTGTCCCTGGCAGTGTCTCGCCCTCTGTCCCTTCCCAAGAGACACAATCTTCTGTCCTCTTCCCAGGGGAGGATCTGGTATCCCAATCTCCAGTCTCTCAATCTCAAGGCCTGGCTCTTGAAGAGCTAGAATATGCAGACCTGCATCTTTCTCCGGCAGTCATGGATATCCTGAAGGTTTCTAGGAAACCATCTACTAGAAAGACTTATGATTCGAAATGGAAGAGGTTTACCATTTGGTGTTCTCAGAAAGGCATTGTCCCTGATTCTGCAGACATCACCACAGCCTTAGATTATCTGGTTCACCTCAATGGTCTAGGCCTTAGGCCTGCAACTCTAAAGGTTTAACTAGCAGCAGTTTCTGCTTTCCTTTCAGCAGGGAAGGGCTCTTCCCTGGCCTCTCATCATGTGTTTAAAAAGTTCTTCAAGGGTCTGGTTCATACAAACCTTCCATTTAGAGAACCGACCCCTGCTTGGGATCTTAATGTCTGCATTGCACAGCTAATGCAGCCCCCCTTTGAACCCATGGCTTCAGCTGAGCTGAAATACTTGACCTGGAAAACTGTGTTCCTGGTAGCCATTACTTCGGCCAGGAGGATTAGTGAGTTACAGGCCTTGTCAGTGGAACCTGACTTCATATCCTTCCATAGGGATAAAGTGGTCCTAAGAACCAGTAGAAGGTTCTTACCCAAAGTGGTATCAGATTTTCATCTGAACCAGTCTATGTCTCTTCCTGTGTTTTTCACTGACCACTCCTCTTCAGGTGAAAGAGGGCTACACAGCTTGGATGTTAAAAGAGCTCTTAGCTATTACATAGAGCACACTAAGGCTCACAGGAATGACTGTCTTCAATTGTTTCTCACCTATGGTGAGGTGGGGAAATGAAAGCCTGCCACAAAAAGAACTATTGCCAGGTGGATTGTTTCTCGTATACAATTCTGCTATGACAAATTGGGGGAAAATACCTCCTTCAGGCCTGAGGGCTCACTCGACTAGGGGTACAGCTGCTACTCTGGCTGCAGCCAGAGACATAATCTTGTTAGAGATCTGCAAAGCAGCCACCTGGAAAACAGTACATACATTCACCAAGCATTACTCCCTGGACATCCAGGCTAGGAGTGATGCTAGGTTTGGCACAGCAGTACTGCACAGCCTGTTCTCAAAATAGGTTCTGCATTCCCTCTTCCATAGGGAACTACTTGATAGTCTGCATTAAGTCAGAATACAGCAAGACTTCATGTTGTTTGAAGAAAAAAAATTACTTGCCATAGTAATGTTGTTTCTTCTAATGGAGTCTTGCTGTATTCTGACCTCCCCCCCCCCCGCCTTCCCTCTCAGAACCTAGTTTTTGGGAAGTGGTCTGGCAGGTACAGTGTTGCACCTCAGGGGTGTACCTTGCACCTCCCATCTTGGGTGGGTTATTGTTAGTTCTGTTTGTGGTATGAATCTGTTTAGTGTTGTCACTACCTTTTTTCTTCTTGGGTTCTCTAGACTTGAGTCTTCTATGCCCAAATTGTTGCCTTTTAGCTTATACTAAAACAATTTCCACACACACTTATATATTATATATTAGACTCAGCTAGTTAGTTGCTCGTAAGAATCTGACGGTTATGCTGGGAAGTACCACAGACAGAGGTTTGAAAACCGAACTCGAGCTCAACGTTCTATGCTCCTGCATATAGAGTTCAACTCCTTACTCTCTGGGGCAGTTCAAGTGCTGGGGCTAACTGCATTAAGTCAGAATACAGCAATACTCCATTAGAAGGAGCAACATTACTATGGTGAGTAATTTTTTCTTCCATCCTAATCCACCTCAGACCAGTAGACAAGTTTATTAGTTTGCGTAACATCAAAAAATGTCACTTAGAACAGTCACAAAAATTGTTGCCTTGTTTACTATCAGACACAAGATGATATTGTTATCAAACTAATTGATTAAAGTAAATTATATTACTGTATCATTGCCTGGGATAACATCTTTTATTGTCTGTACTGTTATAAAATGATTTCCTTTTTTCTCTGTATATGTAACACTGTATGAAATGTTGACAACCTTTGTAATTGTATTTACTATGTGTGAGTGTATGGGACTGCACTGAAAATGAGCTTTTCCCCAACTGAGAATCCAATTCATGTTAATAAATAAAATATTTTACTACTACTACTACACACACAGTAACACACACACACACACACACACACACACACACACACACACTGATTTATATGGCATTTATTTACATATTGTCTTTAGGATAAGCACTGTAACATACTAACATACATGCACTGCTTCATGTTCCGAACAGTGCACACTCCTACGATATACTGTAGCATTACAGCCATTTGCAAACTGACTAGGAAAAGGTTAATGTACCAGGAAAGGGTTAACAGAGTGTGCCGCCCACTCCATTACACACACACACACACACACACACACACACACACACACATATTCCCATAATGGGAAACACACACAGAGCCCTTTCTCTCTGCCTGCATGCAACATCCCTTTCTTATAGTGTTGCTCAGATAGTGCTTTTGTGGATCCTACCACTATCTGTCAGATAGTGCTGGTATCCTGACTTGGATCCTACCACATAACCTGCCAAAGACAGATGCAGGATCCAGGGTCAGATAGTGATGGATCCTAGTTAGGATCCACGGATCCTAGGGCAGATAGTTAGGATTCGGGGCCAGATAGTGATGGATTCTGGTTAGGATCCAGGTATCCTAACTGGTAGGATCCACGCTCAGATAGCACTACTATCCTACCACAGCAACTATCTGGCCAAATTGGAGGTATCTGTTGGTATCCTGATTTCTAGGATACTATCTGAGCAACACTACTTTCTTATCCTTCTTTGTTGTACTAACTTTCACCAATTAATTTCAAAAATATAAACAACAACCAGAATAACCAATATAAAAAAACTCATTAAGCGATTTACATAAGTTATTATGTTATTTACTGCTGTCCTTTTTTCAGCTCTTGCAGATCTCCTGAACTGATAGCAACACTTTACTCTGTGTTCTGAAATCTGAACCATAAAGCTACAGAAATTCAGAATACACATAAGGAGCCAGAAGAACTGTGGGTCACCCTGGAAACAGGAAATGGGACAGCCATACGAGCTGGGGTTGTCTACAAGTCTCCAGACCGGAGGAGGACATAGACACATCGCCGTTAGAAGATATGCAAAACATGACAGCTAAAGGGGAGGTTCTGATAATGGGAGACTTCAACATGTCAGATACAGATTGTTCAATACCAGCAGGAAAATCCGTCAGAACTAGACACATAGTGGATTCCCTTCAGGGGGAGGGCCTCAAACAACTGGTACAACAACCCACAAGAGACAGGGCTATCCTAGATCTAGTACTGACTAACGGGGAAAGGATTACAGATCTCCAGGCAGAAGGTCACTTGGGGGCCAGTGACCATCACATGGTATGGTTCAATTTGGCCACTAGAACTAAATCATCCCATTCCAAGGCAAAAATATGGGACTTCAGAGGAGCTGACTTTGATAAGATGGCTAACAGAGTTAAGCTAGCCCTGGCAAGAAGAAATACAGGTGAGGGGTACAGGCAAAGTGGGCAAACATTAAGGATGCAGTACTTGAAGCAACATCTCACTGTGTTAGAGAGAAAAGCAAGAGCAGAAGAAGGAGGAAACCACTTTGGTTCTCAAAAACAGTAGTAGAAAAGGTCAGAGCTAAAAGGCTGGCCTTCAGGAAATACAAGGGAACACACCGGGACGAAGATAGGGAAGCATACCAAACTTCCCTAAGAGAAGCAGGGAAAGCAGTCAGGCAGGCAAAGGCCCAAACTGAGGAAACATTAGCATGAATAGTAAAAGAAGAGGACAAGACTTTCTATAGATACATTAGTGAAAGGAGAAAGTCCAGAGGGAGTACTGATAAGAACAAAGGGGATAAGAGGGAGTGTGTGGAGGAGGACCAAGGAAAAGCATAAATCCTAAATAGATACTTCTGCTCAGAATTTACTGAGGAGAAGGTAGGGCAGGGCCCACAGCTCAGCACCATGGACACAGGGGAAGGGAGGTGTACACTAGTCCCTTCACAAAACAAAGGGTCCTACAAGAGCTCACTAAGCTCAGGGTGGTCAAGGCAATGGGACCTGATGGCATACATCCCAGGGTACTAAAGAAGCTAAGGGTGGAACTAGCAGAGCCATTAGCAGAACTGTTTAGTGAGTTTCTGAGCACAGGAGAGGTCCCAGAAGACTGAAGAAGGGCTCATGTGATCCCACTCCACAAGAGTGGTAGCAGGAAGGAGGCAGGGAACTACAGACTAGTCAGTCTTACCTCAGTAGGGGCAAAATTATGGAGGCACTCCTTAAGGAAAGGATAGTGCAACACCTGGAATCCATAGGAGCACAGTATCCAAGACAGCATGGGTTTACAACAGGAAGGTCCTGTCAAACTAATCTCATAGATTTCTTTGACTGGGTAACCAGAAGGCGGACCAAGGGGGTGCAGTTGATGTCATCTACCTTGACTTCAGCAAAGCTTTCGATACTGTTCCACATAGAAGATAGATTAATAAGCTGGGTAGGCTTGGGGTGGGTCAGAAGTTGGTTAACTGGGTGGCAAACTGGTTGGTGGGCAGAAAACAGAGAGTGGTGGTAAACAGTATACAGTCAAAATAGATGCAAGTCACAAATGGGGTACCTCAGGGATCAATCCTGTGGCCAGTCCTCTTCAATATCTTCATCAGTGACACTGCAGATGGACTGGAGGGTAAGGTTTGTCTGTTTGCAGATGACATCAAGATCTGCAACAGAGTAGATGATCCAGATGGGGTGGGCAGAATGAGAAGAGATCTGGATAAACTGGCAAAATGGTCAGAAGAGTGGCAACTGGGGTTTAACACAAAGAAGTGCAAGATCATGCACATAGGGAAGAGAAACCCTGAAGCCACCTATAAGTTGGGAGGGGAGTTGCTGGCAATCACAAGGGAAGAAAGAAACTTGGGCATCACCATCACAGATGACCTGAAGCTATCCAAGCAGACCACTAAAGCAGTAGGTAAAGCTAAAGGGATGTTGGGGTGTATTAGTAAGGGTATTGCAAGTCATAAGAGGGAGGTAATAATCCCTCTTTACAAGACAATGGTTAGGCCCCATCTGGAGCACTGTGTGCAGTACTGGAGGCCGCACCTGCACAAGGACATCAACAAAATGGAAGCAGTCCAGAGAAGGGCAACCAAAATGGTGCAGGGACTGCATCAGAAAACATATGAGGACAGATTAATGGAGCTCAATATGTATATCCTAGAGCAAAGGAGGGAGAGAGGTGATATGATTGAAACATTCAAACATCTTAAGGGCATTAACAAGGTGAAAGAGTCTAACATGTTTCAATGTAAGAAAAATAGCAGGACAAGAGGACACAGCATGAGATTAGAGGGAGGACGATTAAGGGGTAACATGAGGAAGTTATTTTTCACAGAAGCGGTGGCAGATGCATGGAATGGCCTACTTCAGGAAGTGGTGGATATGAATACAGTGCATTGCTACAAACAGGCATGGGATAGGCATAAGGGAGCAATACAGATGAGTATGAGTAGATAGGCCATTGACAGAGTACAGGCCTATGGCACATTCATAAGGTAGAAAAAATGTGCAGACTGGATGGGCCTTGTGGTCCTTATCTGCCATCAACTTCTGTTTCTATGTTTCATTCCTCAATCTCAATTACAGTTTATGGCTGGGAAATGCTGATAAGTTGACATGTTTACTAAAAACCATTGGTTATGGATCTTTCTTGAAAAGAGAATACTGAAGCTAGTAAGATTGAAGCTAGTAACCACATTATCACGAGTCCTGTTATGCACAAATTAATTTTGAAATATGTGTACTGTCAGTGACCATTATTTCTCATCAAAACTTAAAAAACACTGTCAGAGTGAAATAAAAAAATGCTTCTTTTTTTTTTCAGATAGAGAAAAAATAGTGCAGCGCAGGGACAAACCAGACTGCCCTAGTGGAGTGATTGTAATGCAACTCCAATTTTATGAAGTCCCTTCAGAATCTGATAAGCTCCATTTTTCTACTGTGATAACAAGACATCTGTGGAGCTCCGCCCTGCAGCCGTAAAAATGCACTATTGCAGTGAAGATTTTAAAATATATACACATGGGTTTTTGTATATTATGTTGAAGGACACAATGGCCAGGATTCACAAAAGAGATGCGCTGGCGCATCTTAGAGATGTGCTCAAGCGCGATTCACAAAAGGCAGAGATGCACCGGCCCATCCCCGATGCACCGAACACCACCCATAATGGTATTCGGCGTAGCTGGAGGGGGCGTGCAGGGGGCATGCCCATGCATATGGGGCACATCCCTATCCACAACCCACCTGGGAGGTGCATCCTCAGAGCAAGTCTGAAGATGCGCCTCCTAAAGTTAGGTCTACAACAAGTTAGGTCTTGAATTCAGGTCTTCTATACATAATACCAGAGGTCATCCACTTCAGCTGGTTGGTAAATCATTTAAGCATAACAATCGGAAGTTTTTCTTTACCCTGAGAACTATTGGACCCTGTAATAAACTCCCATCTGCTGTAATTATGAGTGACTAAGAATACTTTTAAACACCGTCTTGACAAGTTAATTATTTCTGGGTATAATTTATCATATTATCCTTTGGCTTAGCATAAGAGCATTTTGGGCCTCAGCCTACTAGCTCTTTCTCCTTACCTTAGTGTGAACCTTAGTATGAACCTAAGTGGGTGTCTGCCCACAGGCAGGCTGCAGTACTGCAGACAGCAGCATGGCAGCCTGTCAACCCTGAAAGTCCAGTGGTCCCCCCCGCCCACATTCCCGTAAATAAAACAATGCAGCCAAAATCCCTGGTAGTCTAGTGGAACCCCCCTCCCTGTTCGTATCCCCATAATGAAAATCCTCTTTCCAAATATCCCTGGTAGTCTAGTGAAACCTGCCCCCCTGCCCATATTCCGTACAGAATATCCTCGTTCTAAATATCTCTGGTAGTCTAGTGGTAGCCCCACCCTGCCCTGACCCGATCGCATTGTCATACGAAAGTCCAAAATATCCCTGGTGGTCCAGTTGACCCCCACCACTCAGTCATCCCCCACCCGTCCACCCGTCCCAGCATGTGCAGAAAGTCGGTGACAGCACAACCACCGCAAATCACACAGCTGCCGCCCGAAGAGCTGTCAGTGAATGACAGCGTACAATACCCTGTAAGCCCATTGGTAGGCTCTGTCGACCGATGGGCTTGCAGTATGTGCTGTAAGCTTTCGTTCACATGTGAATGTAAGCTTACAGTACACACTGCAAGCCCATTGGTTGACAGGGTCTACCAATGGGCTTACAGGCGTACTGTACACTGTCATTCACTGACAGCTCAGTCAGTGGGCAGCCATGGCAATTTGCGGGTGGGTTGTGTTGCCCATTGACTTTTTGCACATGCTGAGATGGGGGATCAGGGTGGGGTGAGGGTGCCTGAGTGGGGGGGTCCACTGGATCACCAAGAATGCTTTGGACTTTCATATGACAATGCGATCGGGTCGGGGTAGGGGGGGGTACCACTAGACTACCAGGGATATTTGGAATAAGGATATTCCATATGGGGATACGGGCAGGGTGGGGATACCACTAGAATACCAGGGATATTTGGAACGAGAATATTCTATACGGGGATACGGGCAGGGAGAGGGGTACCACTAGACTGCCAGGGATATTTGGAATGAGGATATTCTATATGGGATACGGGCTGGGAGAGGGTTCCACTAGACTACCAGGAATATGTGGAACGAGGATCTTCTATACAGGGGATGCGGGGGGTTCCACTAGACTACCAGGGGTTTGCGTTTTGTTTTCTGCTCAAAGCCCTTGCAAGGCGCCTGGCACATTCTGGCTGGGCTTACTGTAAAGCCAGGCAAATGGGGCCATAATGACATGCAATGGCCCCATTGCACCCTCATGGCCCCATTTGCATGTGTTGTGCTGTGAATACCAAACATGGGCACAGCGCATCTGAGATCTTGACCCATCTGTTTCCCTTCCCAAACAGGGGGATGCGCCGGTACATCTTGGGTTGGGTGCAACTTTGGTATTTACAGAGGAGATGCACCGGGAGCATCTTACGGCACATCTTCTAAAAATATCAATGTTTGGGCTTGGCGCATCTCATTTGTGCCGGTGCACCTGAGATGCGCCATGCGCAACTTCTTTGTGAATCCTACTCGTTGACTATAAGTCCCAAGGGATGTGGAACTTATTACTGAGTGTGGAAAAGGGTTTTACACACTACAGTTGAAGCAGATTACAGTGGTAACCAAAATAATTTTTCTGCCTGTTCAGAGAAACTGCATCAAGGCAGTAACAAAATAAAATTAAAATAAGAATCAATGAGTATCTAGTACAGTGTTGAAGTTTGAAATGTCTTACTGTATATTACTGGTGACTTCTAATTGTTCCAAATAACTGTAAGACTTTAGTTGTAGGGAGAAAACATTGTATTCTATCTTAGTAGGTACCTCATTCCATGTTGAAGAAGTGGTCCACCTTGAAATGTTGGTGGGGTTTGTGGGTGACTTAAGAGTTGTACTACAATAAATTATTGAATTTATTTTTGAATCTGGGTAAGTGGTCCTTGCTTCCTATATCATGTTATGTTTATTGCAGCCTGACAGGAACTGACTACTCCCTGACTGAAGTTTCCTTTCACTTGCAGTATCATGGATAGTTCTGGATTCCTTGTGTGTTTTTTTCAGATAGGCCACAAAATTAGCAACATGGAGGCCCAAAGAAGCAGAGGCAAATGCACTTGTTCCCATAGTGTCTAGTTTTCTGGGTTCCTCATCTGGGGGGAGGGGGGCTTGTACTCACATGTTGAGGCACCCTGGATATGTTACGTGCAGCCACGATAATAATAAAGTTTGCTTCTAGCTGTGCAAAATACAAAATTTGCCCTCTGGAAACCATGCACTGCTTCTTAGCTTTCTTGGGTACTGCAGGCAACGTACTTAGTCTTTGCTATGCATGATCTGTGGCATTCTCTAGAGCTGTGAAGATGAGAGGCATAAGTAGAGATAAGGATGCTAGAACTACATTTCCATTACATTTGTTTTTAGAGGAATTCTCCTCATTCAACTCAAATTTGTGCAACTCTTTATTTACGTTACTGAGTTCTGGAAAGACAAATACCCTGCTGGAGATGGTGTGGTAAAATCCAGAGTCTGCACTATCCCCTTATGGAAAAAAATAATATGAGATGTTTGAATGCTGCATGCATGAAACTGTCTAGGTGGCATGCATGCTGCAAGCACATATTTTATGTTAAATTGGGAATGAGGTCATGCATGTGGCTTGTGTGCAGCAAGCAAGTGGTCTCCACATGAAACTATTTTTGTGGCATGCGTGCTGCAAGAATGTATTTTATGTTAAATTGGAGCCAAGTACATACGTGCAGCAAACAGGTGGCCACTGTTTAGATGCACACATTTAGTACACGTATATTTGCACACACATGGTACACCTATATCTCAATACAAATCTGCATGCATATGGCTCACCTATAGCTCAATCTTGCCTTATTTTTTTTTTACTTTGTGTGCCCCCCCTCCAAAATATCTCAGCTGGTTCAAGATTGCTGCTCCAAATACTGCTCCCTGACTTGACAAACCAGTTCACCTGCCATACCTATATATACTCACAAATCCATGGTGCTGCATTTCCTAAGCCCAAACTCTCAATACCAAGCCATATCAATATGTTACACTTCAGTGTGCTGTGTTTGTCAGATATAGGCACTCCTCTGGTGTGCGTTGAAGAGTATTTGGCCTGTAGCCTCATACCTCAGCACACACTGGAGTTGTGCTTACGTCTCTCAATGAACACACATCCTGTCATCTGGTACTGCCCACTCAGTGTTCATGCAGTCTGTATGCAATGTCATTTCAGCAAGCCCCAATGATGTAAATTAGTACTGACAAAACACTACATCTGCACATATCAATACAGTGTATGCAAGCACCTTACTTTCCGCTGGACTCTGTACATTATATATAAGTGTTATGGAGTGTGCTTTTTGCAGTACAATAGCATTCCCCATGTACCCATGCCTATTCCGCTGAGCCCCCTAAACACTTGTTTACCTGCTGGGTCCAAGCTGCATCCTACAGTAGTCTACCCTGTTGAATTCCACGTTACCCAAGCTCACTGCCCAATTTTGGTGATCCTCTGGCTGACCTGAATCAATTCTAACTGACCCTCTGCCCAACTTTAGTGACCTGTCTTGGAAAATAAAGAAATAAAACAAAAAATAAGATTTAAATAATTACCTTTGTGATAAAATAGCAATTGTGCAAAACAGCACTATGGCAAAGTGTTACCACAGTTCCACCTTGTGACTCAGTCATAAATGTACACACTTGGAGTCCTACAGAGGATTGCACAAGGTGGGATATTTGGTTTGGAGGGCCTTATTCAGACTCTTCTTCAGGGACAATGTTACTCAATAGTTAGCCTGTGGTCCCAATCAATTAAATCCACCCAGCTGAAACTTAACACACTCAGGGCCCTCTGATTTTCCTTCTGTTCTGGTCTCTGATAACTGGTAGTCTAACCTATGTGGCTGGTGACTGGCAGCCTCTTAAGTTGACTGATGATTAGTAGGATGGTTAGCGTGTGGATGACCAGCATTCACATCCTATCTAAGACCGGTTAGTATCCAGATGACTGGCAGAATGGTTAGCTTACTGGCTCTGTTGGAAAGAGGGAACAATGGTAACATAATGCTGTAAAACAGACCCTTCCACTCAAACAGACTTTAAGGGGCAAACACAAAAGTAGCAATAACTCAGCATACGACACAACCCCACCCCCACCCAATAAGCAGAGACCACATGACTGGCTCTAGCAGTCAGCCCTTCTCCACAGTAGCTCACCATTAGCTCACCCCAATCACATCATAGCTATATTGCAACTGAATTCTTACATCTTTCCAGCAACTGCTGATATTTAGAGAGATACAACCACTTGATCAGACAGCCATTACATCAGTGCACTCAATGCTTCATCAAGCAGCTGTATCACTGTGGAGAGAAATGGTGACTACTGTGAGGAAATGGGAGGGCAAATGGGAGGGCTGAGGGTGCAGAAGCTTTAGAATTCACCAACAGCACAGTACTGTGACTTGGATAGTTGGGAGCTGTTACGCTCTTTCCCAAGACTGCATGTTACCTAAGGTACAAGGTAAGTCCCTGGTATGGAGGAAGATGATGCTGAGTGGTTAGCAACAGTAGGGAGCCTATTGGTGGTGTGGGGCCTGCAGCAATTGCCCTTCATCCTACCAGAAGCTGTTTTCCCAATTTTCATGCTAACCCACTTCTCCAGACACAATGCATGGCCCCATCAGGCCTTGACATGCATGTCAAACCCTTGTGAGGCAAGGCTTATCAGCCTGCCATAAGGTGTTTCCTGTATGTTAGAAGACTGCACTATCCCTCACCAGGCTGTGCCAGTAGCTCACCAGGTTGCACAATCGCCCCTGGGGCTGAAAGATCGGAAGGTTGTGGGTTTGACCTCCACTCCAGAAACTTGGGTAAAATCCCAGTACTGACACTGTAGTGCAGCATGAGGGGAATGCTGCACTCCAGAGGTGCCATTTTTTGGATGAAACATAAACCAAGATCCCATTTGCCTGTTCTGGTGATTTTTCTGGTGGACATCGAAGATCCCATGGCAGGACGTCCAGTGACGTCAGCAGGGCAATGGCAGCCTAACTCTCGAGCTCTGCCTAACATCGATCTTAATCAAACCACATCTGCCTTCAACAGCATGAACTTTCCAGCAAAAATGACTAGATCTAAAGCCACAACATCCAGGAATTCAAATATGCCAGCACAAAAACTGAAGGACATGCTGCAACAAGATAAACAGCCCCTACCGGAGTATGCCTCGGATGGAGAATTCAGTATGATGCCTCAGGCCCCAGTACCTGATGAATGGTCTGACCTAGTAGCAATCATTAAACAAACAACGGCTACAGTCACCAAAATAGATCACACTCTCACGGACCTTAAAGCGGACATTGAACACATTAAGCATCGGATGGATCAATTGGAGCTGGGGCTTAACACGGTCACAGATCAATCGGACCAGCTTGACTGTTTGCTATTATACCTCATGGCTAGGGAGCGAGAACTGACTTACCTGCTGGATGATTTGGATGGCCTCAGTCGAAGACAGGATCTTCGCCTGTATGGGGTCCCTGAAGGAGCAGATGAGGAGCCCCAAGCACTATCAGCTTTGTTCTGAAATTGCTCCGATTGACCCTGCAACTGCCTGCAGACTACAACATGTCCACAGACAGTGTCCATAGATCCCTGGGCCCGCGGCTGAATGCTGGTACCAGGCTAAGGTCCTTTGTCTTCAAAATGACCTAGTACGCTGTAAAGGAAGAGTTGCTGCAGTGTGCCTGGAGGCAGAGAGAATTGAAATTTAAACAACACATCTGAGCCTGGATAATGATTACACCTCCATGGTTCAGGATAACTGTCTTGTCATGTGGCCTATCCTGAAGCAGCTTCGCGCTAGGCAAATCAAAGCGAAAGTGTTCTATCTGGCCAGACTATGAGTGGAAACTGAACAGGGCACCCACACATACCAGGATCTGCTTTCTGCGACTCCTTATTTGAAGGATCAGGAAATTGAAACTCCAGCTTTAGTCAAGGAGCAACTCAAAAAAGAACTCCTGCGGTCAGCCTGGGTGGTAGCCCGCAAGGGCATCAGAAGGAAAGGTGGCCCCATCAGAAACAATCCTGCTACTCTGCGAGCAGACCTAGGAGCTCTACTCAAGACATATGGATCACAGCTGCAGATCGAGGGCCTACTGAAGTAGGCTGGTGGCATAGAACAACAAGGTCTAACACAGAATGGGAGCAATTGAAGCGATGGAGCGGACACTTGAAAACTACACTTCCAATGATTGTACTGATGTTCCCTACCTCCACAGGCCAAGAAAGGGACGCATGCTTCTGATCCCCGAGACAGACTTGGAACTGATGCTCTTTCTTCCAGGCGGGATGCACCACTGAAACCTCCACTCCTGTATTCCTGCTCTGGGGGAATGTCCCCTTAAAACTGCAAGTATATTCTGCTGATTTCTGGGAAGGGTGGAGAGTTAATGGAAGATTTTATGACCCGGGGGGGGGGAATCGGCCATCACCACAGATGTCTCCACTCAGTAAGAAACCGCACCGAAGCTAGGGGGTTATATTAAACTCAGGAGATTAACCTTGATACCTCAACTAGCTATGAACTTGCTGAGGGGGCCAAAAGAGTTTAAATAAAGGATGAGGAATAACGAGACACATTGTGATCTTAACACCTCATATACTGCTCTTGCCATAATAGAAATAAGAATGAACTACTGTTATAGAGTTATGTAAGAGGTGGAAATGCTGCACTGCCTTGCACTGAATATGCTTGCCCCAGAAAGAATTCTTATATAATAATTTAAATATGAGGCAGCAATGCTGAAAATGAAGATAATATAAATGAAGGATTGGGGGGGTAGGAGGGAAGAATAGATAGACAAACGTCTGTCAAACCCTTGCAGACATAGGCTTATCCCACATGGACTGTGGGGTAATCCCTGCTAGTTCTGGTTCTGTGGTTCCCTCTTGTTTACGAAGGAGGATCTGGGTGCCACCAAGGAGGCACCACCTGAGCAAGGGGCTCCTAGCTCACTCTAGGAAGCTACAAAGAAAACCCAGGGCACCATTTAAGGTTTTTACTTTGTTGTGTGAACTAGGTTAAGTTACTAACGTATACAATAAAGGGGTTTGACACCCCAGTGTGTTTTATAAAAGTTGTACTTATGTTTGGCAGTAGAGAGGTAAAATATATTTACACCCCACAGATGCTGCTATTTGTAGTTTGCTATGTTACACAATTTAACTGGTTGAAAACTGTTTGTTCTAATTGGGGGTACACTCAGATAGTCACAGCAAAGACTGAAGTAAAAGACCAAAACATTGTTGCAGTAATTCCTCTGAATCAGATTATTTTTCTGAAATATCATGAAGGTTAGTCCTAGACTGACAATTATCTCCTATAACATAAACGGGATTAATAATCCCATAAAAAGGAAACAGATCCAACAATTTCTCAGACAACAGAGATGCTCGGTCTGCTTCCTACAAGAGACCCACCTGCCCCCTGGGGAGGCATTGAAACTAAAAACCAAAGCATACCACATGGTATATCACGCATCCCTGGATAAAGGGAAAAAAAGAGGGGTGGCCATCCTTTTAGCCGCTGACCTACCCTTTGAGGAAGATGAGACTACAATAGATCTGGGAGCGCAGTATATCGTGGTGAGGGGAGGGTGCAGGATGTCTGGGTCACCTTTGTTAACGTTTATGCTACTCCGGGTTCACAGATTCAGTTTTACTCTGACTTAATACATCTTATAGTGGAAAAAGCAAAGGGACTGGTTGTAATGGGGTGGGATTGGTATTTGACCCTTAACAGAAACCTAGATACTACATCAAAGATCCAAGACAGCCGGAATAAAACAGCTAAACAATTTGGGAGGTTGTTAAAGGAATTGGGTTTTGTAGATGTGTGATGAGAGAAGTATCCAAGTGCCAAAGATTTTATATATTTTTCCCCCAGATTCAAAATTTACTCCAGACTGGATATGTTTTTTTACATACAATAAGGATGTGTCTCTGTTCAGGTCGATGTGGGTGGGCTCGGCTACATATTCAGACCACCAACCAGTGTACACAGAGACTGATTTGGTTCTGCCCCAGAAAAACACACAATGGAGGCTTAATGTGTCCCTTCTACGAGATAAAAAAATGGTCTCGGAGAGCCAGGACATTATTAAGCAGATGGTGGAAACAAACTCGGGACAAGATATTTCATCACAGATTATATGGGACACAGTGAAGGTCATGGTTAAGGGGAAGCTGATCTCTGTTTCTGTATATAAGAAACGAGAACGACAAAGTCAAATGGATGCCCTCACAGACCAATTGAAAAACTTAGAGACCCAACAAAAACATAAGTGGGATGCACGTACAGGGGGAAAAACTTAAGGAGGTAAAAGATAAAATTCAAACATTGCTGAATGTAGAAACAGAGAAGGCACTATACTATCTTAAGCAGAAGTACTATGAGGGGGCCAAAGGGCAACAGAATTATTGGCCTACTGCCTAAAACAGCAGGCTGCTAGGTCATAGATCACTAAAATTAGACACCCTAATACAGGACAGGTGACTTGTCGGGGAGAACAAGTGGTGAATGCTTTTGTTTCATATTACAGATTATAAACCCCAGCGAGAGTCCACAATGGAAGAGAAAAAAATGCTTCCTCCAGGAACTGAACCTCCCCACACTGACCAGGGAACAGGAAGAGGCTTTGGTGGCAAATATTTCTCATCTAGAAATCGCTAAGGCCATACAGAACACAAAATCAGGAAAGTGCCCAGGGCCAGATGGGTACGAGGTGGAATTTTACAAGATTTTTTCCAAAGAGGTGATACCCTTACTGGGAGATGTGTACAATACAGTCTGGGAAGAAGGAGAAGTGGTCCCCCCATCGTGGAATCATTTCACTATCACTGTAATTCATAAAACAGGGAAGGACCCAACAGAATGTGGGTCCTACAGACCTATTTCCCTCCTTAACACAGACTATAAACTGTTTACAGCTATAATAGCCGAAAGACTCAAAACGCTCATTCCACAAATAGTACATGTGGACCAAACTGGCTTTGTGGCTGGACATCAGGCCTCTGACAATGTCAGGAGGACTATAAATACCATCAATCGTGTTAGTCGGACACACATGCCTGCATGCCTGATGAGTCTGGACACGGAGAAAACCTTTGACAAGGTATCTTGGAGTTTTCTCTTCCAGGTGCTGGACTGGCTAGGTTTCCCATGACAGTTCGTTACAGGTCTTAGAGCCCTGTATGCGGGTCCACAGGTATGCATCAGGGTTAGTGGAGGGATAGATAAATTTAATTTGGGTAGGAGTACAAGGCAGGGCTGTCCACTATCCCCTATATTATTTGCCTTCTATGTAGAGCCCCTCGATAAAGTTATAAGGAATGATAAACATGTACATGGAGTGGAGATGGGGAACACAGAACATAAGATATCGTTATATGCAGTTGATGTCCTGTTATACTTCACACAGCCAGACACTTCCATACCACAGGTGTGGAGGCGCCTGGAAGAATTTGGACATCACGTGGGATATAGCTTAAATAGAGATAAAACCGAGGTTCTTCGCCTCCACTACAGTCCATCGGATGGTACTAAGGTGGCGGTACCCCTGAATTGGGCTGCTTCTAAAATTAGATACTTAGGGATTATCATCTCCAGGAATCTGAGTAAATTATTTGATATGAACTTCGGACCCTTGGTTCAACAGATCAGACAAGATATTGCTAGGTGCTCACTGTTGAAGCTCCCCATGTACTCCCGTATACAATTCATAAACATGAATATTTTGCCTTGATTCTTGTACTTATTTCAGTGTCTACCCCTGTGGATCCCACAAACCCATTTTAAAAATTGGAAGGGAATCATCTCCAAATATATATGGTCCCTGGGGAGAGCCCGAATAAAGGCCTCAATCATGTACTCAAACAGGATGATAGTGGGTAGGGCCCTTCCTAACTTGGAAGATTATTACCTGGCGGTCCAACTACGGGCGGCGGCACTATGGTCAGCAGAGGGGCATGATGCACATTGGAGGGAAATGGAGGTGGGAGGGGCAAGGGTTGTAGACATATCACTCAAACCATATATAGGGGAGCTGCCACTTAGTCAATAAGAAATACTCTGCGAGCAGTCTACAGAATTTGGAAAAAGTATAACATTTCTAAGCCATTTGGCCTTTGCAGAGGTTTCGTGGAGTGATACCTTTCTTCCCACCAAGCTGGACCCGCATTTAGACAATGGTAGAGGCTTAGACACCCTGAACAATTGACAGACCAGGGAGTGGTTTTACCGTTCAATCTAATAAAAGAGAAATACCGCATACAAAACAAAGATTTTTTTAGGTACCTGCAACTAAGAGAGCACATTAATGAATTCCAACACAATAGCCAAATAGTTCTGCAGGTGACTGTGTTGATGGGGAGTATCCAGGCGATACAGGAGCAGGTGTTGTTGAAAGGGCACATCTCTGGTCTATACAAGGCCCTCAGAGATTTGTACCACTCCTGCACCCAACCCCTCAAACGTAGATGGGGGGAGGAGGAGGCAGGCTTTCAGTTAACAGAAATAGAATGGGACAGAATATTCAATTCCTCTAGCAAAACAACCTATTCACCATTACGGCAAGAATTTGCCTGGAAAATCAAAACAAGGTTCTTCTATACCCCAGAGGTTCATAGTGGGTGGGGTACAGCTACATCTAAAAGGTGCTGGAAAGGGTGTGGCGAGTCTATTGCCCACCATACTCACGTATTTTGGAAGTGCCCGGTCTTACAACCTTACTGGGTCAAATTAAAGGGCCACTGATCTTGGGACTACCACCACCAGAAATCAGGGGAAGAGATGCTCTATGCCTCTAGAATATACTTTTGGCTGCAACACATAAAGCCATTCCCAAGTATTGGTTGGCAGCTGATCCCCCAACCTATGCACACTGGCAAGGGGTGGTCCAGGACATAATGGAGATGGAGGAGTTGACCCATAAGATCAGCTTCTGAATGCCAACATTTGTGTGCAGATGGACTAGATGGGTATTGTGGAGAGACACTAGAGGGGGAGAAGAAAAGTGGGATCTTGAGAGAAGAGAAAACCTGGAGCCCCAGCACCACGAAATGGGATGACTTGAATGACAGGGATAAGCTTACAGGAATGAACTGTAAAACTGCTACTGTGGAAAATAAAAAACAGCTTTGAGGAATGTATTTTGTAGGCATGATGATATTGCTGGACATTTAAACATGTAATGTATTGAAATGTTAATGATAGTATGTACCCTTGAATGTCAATAAACTTGAATTAAAAAAAAAGGATCCATGGCACATCTCGAAAAAAGAGTAGATGAATGTCCCATGTGTCCTGGCCAAATTTCCCCCATTCACTGAAAAAACAAAACAGCAACAGCTTAATCTGGTTCAATTTCAGTTGGTTTCCTCTGTATTCCCCCGCCCCCCGAGGCTGAAAAGTAGGCAGAACTGCCTAGTCCTCCTTTCTCGGTCAACAAAAACAAACTAACTAAATAAAAATAAATAAAGGCTGAGGCCCGCATTGCATGACGCAGCACCTTCCTCCCAGCCTCAGTCCATCCAGCTGGCTCACTGAGCTGAGCTCACACCTGAAGTACTATGCCCACCTATAGAGTTCTTAACTCAGCAAAGATAAGGACAGGATACAGACAGTGCAACGAAGGGTGACCAAAATGATTTGACGACCCACAGGGCAGATGTGATGAGAATCTGCTCAAGGCACTAAACATGTGCTCGCTGGGGACCAGACAACATTGAGGTGATATGATAGAGGCCTTCAAGTTCCTGAAAGGTATAAACAAGGTGCATAGTGAGGAACAGTAACAGTTGAGTAACATGAGTAACAGTTCAAGTACATGGGGCATAAGTGGAAACAGATGGGAGGGAAGTTCAAGAGGGATATGATAAAGTTTTATTTAACAGAAAGGGTGGTGAAACAGTGGAACAGTCTGCCAGTCAAGGTGGTAGCCACCAAAACCGTAAATGGTTGCAGGCTTGGCTGGGAGAGAGCGAAGTGTATAGTTGTTGTTCAGGGTAGTAGTAGTAGTAGGAGGAGGAAGGGGAATGGGTGGGTGCACAATGATGCTAGTACCTTGACTGGACAATAGGTCCCAGGGTTTGATGGGCAACTACAGGCAGACTCTTTGGATCATTGGTCTTTTTCTGCTACCATCGTCTATGCTTTCACCAAAACACAGCTCTCCTGCACATAAGGTCAACACAGTACCCATTGGACCAGTGGCTTGCATGGCACACAACATTTCTTCATAACTTTTTTTTTAACATTTTGACCCAGCATTTTAAAGATAGATTTTTTTAGGGCTCCTCTCTTCTGATTATTAAAGTGGTCATTTATTAAAAGAAAAAAAAATACTATCCAAGTTGTCATTTTGCGCCAGAAGTGCGAAAACATGTTTTGGGAAGGATTTGAAAAACAACACCTGTAACATTCATGCCCTCTCAGGCCAGACACACACACACACACACACACACTGTAATGGGTGTGTCCACACCGTTACAGTCAACCTACCAAGTATAGGTATAAGTCGAGAGCCTCTTACCCAAGTATTAGGGAGCCAGTGGTAGAAGCCTTTAAGGGATGATGTTCATGGGACCTGTAAAACAAAATACAGAAAAGGGGGGGTCACAAAGGATCCACAGTTCATAGAAAGTAAATAGACTGGAAAAGACACGTTTGGCATAGAATGATACTTATCTGATGGGGAAGGAGTTGGAGCCCTTTCAGACCTGAAAAATGACCTGTAAAATAAAGAAAATTAGGTTAATATGGAGAAAATACAGTAGCAAGAGAGGAAACAGAGAGCAGAGGGATATAAGCGGTATAGAACAGTACAGAAGTAAAGAAAGGGGGAAATTTAGAATTAAAGATTACAGTTGGGTCAAAGTAGGAAAATAGACATACAGAGAAAGGAAATTAAATAATAAAGATGGAAAAGACAGGAATGAGTAGAGAAAGTGTTGTTTGGGGAGGGGCTCAGCAAAAACCCCTTAGTGCTCTGGATGGCCAGGTGGTCAGTATTTTAGAATGGTAGCCCAGGTGGGCTAGTGGAATCTCTTTTGGGCTAATGGCCCAGCTTTAATGAAATAGAGAAAGGGGAAATTAACAAGGAAAGGCACACTAAGCTGAAGCTTGTTTCCAGATGTGACCTGGGAGCACAAGGAAGTTAAGTGACTTGCTCAGGGTTACACAATATGTAAGTGGAGGCTGGCGGATTCACACTCAGGTTTCCATGTTTGCAGCTCAGTGCCCTAAACCACAGTGTCATACTGCCTCTTAAAAAATAAAGTTAGCACTGGTGGTCCTGTGGGCTAAGGATGCCCTAGGAGGCCTTCTGCTTAGAACTGGTAACCCAGATAGACTAGTGGGCTTGTTCCCTTGAGACCAGTGGCCAATGATGTTAAACAAAATTAGAACTCCTCCCTGGGATCTAGGAGGGCTCCCTGGGCCCTGTTTTTGTGTTGGAGAGTAAAGGAGGAGGAGAAGCTGGGGCTACTGCAGCAGCCATCCCTAAAGAGTGGCTGCACTAAAAGTGAAAGTGCCTACAAGCACTTGTTACTCCCAGCCAGTATGGAGTTCAGACTGCGGGTTGCTCTGTGTGGGTGCGAGAGGGGGAGACAGAAGCTCAGCAGGAGGTGGAGAAGGCCACGGTAGGAGCGCCTCCCTCCACCTTCCTGAACCATGCTCCGGCAGTAATTCTTGTAAATGCCCTGGGCCTCAGGAGGAAGCAAGAGGCAGCTGGGGAGAGAGCCGCAAACACAGCTAGTTAAAGCTCCCAATCAGGAGCAGGAAAATGACAGGAGCTGCTAGTATGTGAAGCCATTCCTGCTGCAAACGTAAAGTGCTCTGAGAGGGCTTCTGAACGGCTGCTAATAGAAAAAAAACTGAAGAAAGGGCACAACCATGTAGGCTGTGAAACAACAGCAGTGCAAACCTGTAAATGCTGGCAGTCATATCCATGGCTCTGTCCGCTTCCCAAAATTGAAATTTGAGCGCCACTGTGTATTGATTTCAAACAACATGAAGTTTTGCTATATTATGACATATGCAGTATAACCCCAGGTTAGAACTGCTCCGGAGGTGAAAGAGTTAACTTTCCATGCAGGGCATGGAACCTTGAGCGCGAGCTCGGTTGAACACTCTGTCTGTTGTAGCTCAAACTTAAACTGTCAGATTCTTTACTCCGCCTCACTGAACAGTCGCTCCGGAGATTTCTCCTGCTGCGGTTCGTTTGTCGGTTAAAAAGTGTAATTCTCAGTTTATTTGCGAAATTAACCTAATCGGTCAGTTCAAGCTCTGTCTGTGGTATTGTAAGTAATAGATCGGCTTATTTTATTTTCTTCTGTGTGGAACTTGTAACGTCTTTTTATTCGGTTTGAACCGATCAGATGAGTTTAAATTAACTTTCTAGTCCTTTAGAGTGCGGTTCCGGTTCTTATCGGTTCTAAAAAACAGATTTTATCGTTTTCCACGACCCGTGACACAGTTGGGAACCGATAAGAGAGTCTTCTTGGCGGATTGCCACTAGCAGGCAGAGTTTTGGTTAGGCTGGCACTATGTCCTGAGAAGCCCAAAAGAAAACCAGACCCACTGGGTTTCAGCACTGTGGCCTCTGTGGGGAAGCCTTTGCTAAGGCTGACCCACACACCACTAGTATATTGTCTGGGGTTTGACCACCTCAATGCAGACTGCCAGATTTGTAAGAATTTTCCTGCTGCCACCATGGAAAAGAGAGTTGGTAGGCTCAGGAAAGGAGGCCAAAAGTCCGCTGACCGGATGGCCAGCCTGGTTCCGTTCAACCGGACCTGAGGGAGTGCCCTCTGACCAGGGCGATACTTCCTCGGGCAAACGAAGAACCAGCTCTGAGGAGCCGGTTCCAACTAAAAGGGCTAGAAAGTCAGCTAGTGTGAAGCCAAAAATTTTTTCTCCAACCGCTGAGGAAATAGCTAAAGCTATTTAAATTGTCCAGTCTCTTTCCCCGGTTCCGTCCGAACTGACACCATCAGGGAAGCGCTCGGTTCGGACAGTTCCACCAGTTCAAGATTATGATTTTGAGGATTTTTATGAACCGGAGGAAGGGGAAGAGGGGTATGAGGAGAGTGAATGTGATTTTGAAAGTCTGGATGTGCCCACTGAACCGGACATCTCTCCAGACAGACCTTCGGGGTCCCCTCCCCAGGCTATCTGAGTCCCAATCTCATTTTATGTTCTATAAGAAAGTTGCTGAAACTCTCCAACTCCCTGTTGAGGAAGCTGTTGATGACCAAGAAGAGCCTGATTATGTAGAAATGATGGATATTCCAGAGTCTAGGAGACTGTCTATTCCCTTGCACAAGTCCTTTAGGAAACAGACAGTACAAATTCTAAAAACTCCTCACTCTATCCTTCCTGTTGATAAAAGGATGGACAAAAGGTATACATTATCAGGCTCTGATACGGAGTTCCTCTCTCAGCAATGCAGCCATGTGGGGGTAGTGCAGGCTGCAGCCTGTGACAAGGCTAATATTCATCTAGCCTCTCACCCTCCTGAAAAGGATTCCAGGAGGATGGATGCCATGGCAAAGAAACAGTACATGGCAGCATCTTTAGGACTCAGACAGGCGGATTATAGAAGCATGCAGCTGAGGTACCAGAAATCCAGATGGGATACTGTGCTGGCACTAGCAAAACAGGCCCCTGACCAGCTTGCCAGGGGAGCTGGAGCAGGTGGCTGTGGATGGTAATGAGGCATCAAGGTGCAATTTCATGCTGCAGTAGACTCTAATGATGTTTCATCAAGAGTCATGGCTACATCTGTGTCTCTTCGCAGAATGGCCTGGCTCAGATGTACTGCTCTCTCTGGGATACCCAGTCTAAGGCTATGGATTTTCCTGTTGTGGGCAATTCTCTGTTTGGGGAGCAGACAGAAATTATATGAAGAAAATGGATGAGTATAGGACCACCTATAGGAGTGCACAGGCCAAAGAAAGGCAAGCCACTCCTCAAAGGCAGCATGTCAGGGGCAGGGGCAGGCCTTTTCATAGGCCTTTTTACCAAGCCCAGGCCTCCTCTTCTGCTTATGCCCAGAGGGGGTTCTTTAGAGGAAGAGGCAGAAGGGGGTCTAGTAAGCCTGCTTCTACCCCTCAACCCAAAGCCCCTGCAAAACAGGCTCCCTGATGGGGTGGCCAGGGCCGATTCTCCACTACCGGTAGGGGGCAGGCTGGCTTACTTTGTCTGGGACTGGAAGTCTGTAACATCAGACAAGTGGGTCCTGGAAGTAGTAAGCCAGGGACTGGTTCTCAGCTTCAAAAAATTTCCGAAGATGAGAACCAGGTCCTTCCACCTGCAAATCCATCAGAGGCACTTGCCCTAGAAACAGAAGTTTCTTCCCTCCTGGCTCTCAGAGCTGTGGAAGGGTTCCACCCTACACCAGGGCAAAGGTTGTACTCCAGGTACTTCCTTACTCCAAAAAGACAGGATAATGGCGGCCCATCCTGGATCTCAGGTATCTAAACAAGCACCTTTTAAAACCAAAGTTCAAAATGGTGACTCTGGGATTATTTTACCCTCTCTAAGGCCAGGGACTGGTTAGCCTCCCTGGACCTCAAGGATGCCTACTTCCATGTTCTCATCAGAAGCTCCCATCGAAACCGCAATGCCCTTCAGCCTCACCTCGGCCCGAGGTGTTCACAAAATGCCTGGCAGTAGTAGTTGCCCACTTAAGAAGGCAAAAGATTGCCATCTTTCCTTATCTGGACGACTGGCTCATTGTAGGCCAGTCTCCAGACCAGGTCAAACTACACCTACAAGTAACTCAGCAACTTCTTACATCTTTAGGTTTTTCTTCTCAATCTTCCAAAGTCAGTTCTGGAGCCTGTCAGGCTTCTTACCTTCATAGCGCAGAACTGAACACAAAAGAAGCCAGAGCCTTCCTCCCTCTGGAAAGAGCAAGGACTTTGGTCTCTCTGGCCTCTTCTTTCACCCTGCAGGTCTCTCGACCAGCAAGGCATTTTCTACAGCTCCTGGGGCACATGGCTGCTTCTACAGCAGTAGTGCAGGGAGCAAGGTTTCAGATGAGAGACATTCAGTTCCATTCGAGAGCCTTTTGGTCTCAAAGGACAGATCCTCTAACCAAATTGATCCCAGTGACTCGAACCCTGATCCAGCCCTCCAGTGGTGGCAGGACCAGAGCAATTTGAGACAGGGGGTTCCCTTCATTCCCCAGTCTCATTCCTTGACCCTTACTACAGATGCATCCCTCTTGGGGTGGGGAGCTCACATGGGTGACCTTACTACCCAGGGGTTGTGGTCCCCTCAGGAATCTCTGCTCCACATCAATTTGTTGGAACTCAGAGCAGTTTTTCTAGCACTCCAGGTTTTTTCCATATCTGTTCAGAACAAGGTTGTTCAGGTCAGAACAGACAATACCACTACAATGTGGTACATCAACAAGCAAAGGGGCACTCGGTCTACAGCCCATGCACCAAGCAATGAAGTTAATGGTCTCTGGCTTATTCTCTGAGCGCCTTCCTCACGGCAGTTCACCTCCCAGGCAAGGACAAAGCACCCCAGCGGATGCTCTCACAGGATTTCCCAGGCCATCACAAGTGGGTACTGGATCCCTAGTACTGGAGGTAGTATTTGCCAGATGGGGCACCCCTCAGATAGATCTCTTTGCAGCCCCAGACAATCACCAACTTCCCCTTTTTTGCTGCAGGCCCCCAGTGTTGGGTTCAGTCCATCTGGATGCCTTCCTACTCAGTTGGGAAGGGAAGTTTCTCTATGCTTTTCCCCTTCCCTCTTCTTTTCAAGGTGCTAGTAAAAATCAGGTCTCAACCCTGCAGGATGATCCTGATTGCTCCAGATTGGGCCAGGCAGCCCTGGTACCCACTCCTCATGTCCTTAGCAGTCCACCTTCCCCTGTGTCTTCCCAGGAATCACAACCTGTTAACCTGTGCCCAGGGGAGAGTTTGGTATCCGAACCTCAAATCTCTCAATCTCGAGGCATGGCTCTTGAAGAGTTAGAGTTTGCTGACCTACACCTTTCCCAAGGCGTAGTGGAAATCTTGAAGGCCTCTAGGAAGCCTTCCACCAGGGCTACTTATAATTCAAAATGGAAAAGATTTTCCATATGGTGTGCTGGTAAGCATATTTCCCCAGAATCGGCTGACGTGCCCACGGTTCTGGATTATTTAGTGCATTTGAATTCTTTGGGGATAAGACCAACATACCTCTCAACTGTCCCTGATTTTCAGGGACGTCCCTGATTTTGCCTCAAAATTTTACTCTGTCCCTCCTAAAAATTGTGCTTCCGTGACCAAACAGTGGCAGTTGGAAGCACAAAATAATGTCAAACATTAAAATTAAAAAGTTGTTCTTCCTTACAAAATGCATTTTGCACTAAGCCCCATATTCTACCAGCTTCCTGAGTGGATATCATCAAGTTTGAAGATGTGTCGCTGATTTTGGTCCTTTGGCCCTGATTTTTTTAAGCCTTGTCCCTGATTTATGAGGCAGGAGGTTGAGAGGTATGAAGACCAGCTATCCTAAAAGTGCACTTGGCAGCTGTGTCTGTCTTCTTATCAGCAGGTAAGCCCTCTTCTTTTTCAGCTCACCCTGTGTTCTCCAAGTTTTTTAAAGAGTTGCTTCACACCAACCCTCCGTTCAGGGACCCTGCCCCTGCTTGGGATCTTAATATTTGCATTGCCCAGCTTATGCAACCCTTTTGAGCCATTGTCTTCAGCAGAGCTTAAGTACTTGACTTGAAAACTGTGTTTCTGGTAGCCATCACCTCTGCCAGGCGCATAAGTGAGCTACAGCATTGTCAGTGGAGCATGTTTTATCTCCTTTCACAGAGATAAGGTGGTCCTCAGGACTAACAGAAAGTTTTTGCCTAAGGTGGTTTCAGACTTCCACCTTAATCAATCCATGTCTCTTCCTGTGACTTCACTGACCCTCCTCCTCTGGCAGAGGAGAGTTACACAGTTTAGATGTCAGAGCCCTTAGTTACTATATAGAGCGTACAAGGGTCATATGTCTGAATCCTCAGTAGTTCCTCTTATGGTGAGGTTGGTAAAACAAACCAACCATAAAGATCCATTGCCAGGTGGATTGTCTCTTGTATCCAATTTTGCTATGAAAAACTGGGTAAGATTCCTCCCTCAGGCCTGAGGGCTCACTCTACCAGAGGTACAGCTGCATCCCTGGCTGCTGCCAGGGACATCCCTATCCTAGAGATATGTCGAGCAGCTACCTGGAAAACAGTTCACACTTTTACTAAACATTATTCCCTGGATATCCAGGCTAGGAGTGATGCTCAATTTGGCACAGCTGTGTTTCAGAGCCTATTTCCTAAGTAGGTTCTGTCCCTCCTCCATGGAGGTACTGCTGTGTAATCTGCATATGTCATAATATAGCAAGACTTCATGTTGTTTGAAGAAAAAATTACTCACCTTAGTAATGTTGTTTCTTCTAATGGAGTCTTGCTATATTATGACCTCCCCCCCAGCCTGCACCTCTCAGAACCTCTACTTTTGGGATGTGGGTGGGCAGTGCAATGTTGGCACTTCATAGATGCCCACTTTATTTTCACCCTTCTTAGGGTGCTTAGGTGTTATGTTTTATTTTTCTTTCTTGAATCCCTGACTTGAGTCTTTATTTTGGGATCAAGAACAAAATGTGTTTTTGTAGTTAGTAGCCAGTGGGCTGAGTGTGGGTTCTGGCTTCCACACAGAACCTTAGTGAGTTTTGCTCGTAAATATCTGACAGTTTAAGTTTGAGCTACAACAGACAGAGTGTTCAGCGAGCTGCTCAAGGTTCCATGCCCTGCATGGAAAGTTAACTCTTTCACCTCCGGAGCAGTTCTAACCTGGGGTTATACTGCATATGTCATAATATAGCAAGACTCCATTAGAAGAAACAACATTACTAAGGTGAGTAATTTTTTCTTCCACACCCCCGCACTCAGGCACATTATGATGAGTGTAAGGGAGAGTGCGGGGTGTGCCCCTTTGAAATGAATGGGGTACTATTTTATACATTATGATAGTGAGCTAGAGATTAATGAAGGCCCCTGCTCGACTAACAAGGCCTTTGTTAGTCAAGCGGTGGCCTTCATTAATCTCCAACTTATCATCACAATGTATAAAATAGTGAAAAACTACATTCATTTCAATGAGGTGCACCCCACACTTTCCCTTGCCATATGTCGTAATGTACTTGAGCGAAGAGGTGTGGAAATCAGCTTCACTTGGGGGAGAGGGGGGTATATGCCTGACCTATAGTGGGGCTCCATACTCCATAATCTGTGCATACCATATCTCTCAACTGTCCCTGACTGTAAGGGACATCACTCATTTCACCCCTCAAAACTGCTCTGTCCTTCACCTGTCCCTAATGGAAAATGTGGTGCTCACACAGAGGATGTCCTGTAACATTAGACATTATGGTAGAAATTCATTTTCAGGTGCTAATATTTGTATAAGTAAATACAATGGTTTCCACTGTGTTGTGAACTTGTATCTCCATGTTTCAGGATGTGTCCCTCATTATGCATGTTTGTCTCTCTCATTGTCCCTTGATTTTGAGTGTCCATGTCCCTCATTTCAGTGACAAAAGGTGACGTATGGTGTATACTTCCAGGGCCCTACTCAGCACACAGAGTGTTGAAAATGGCCATAGTGTGACCATGCCCTGCAGACTCTGACCCAATCATTTGCAGAGATGCATGGATCAAGTTGGGGATAAGGTGACTGGTGTTAATGGATGAATAGATGTCAGCGACCACAAAATCACCTTTTGTGACAGATTTGCCTAATTTCACTGCTACTGTTCATGAAGTAGGGCCACAAATAAGGCATGTTGAAAATCTGTGGTGAAAATATTCAAAAATGGCCAAGTTATGCCACTAAATTCACAACCCCACTGAAATACATTGACCCGCATACCTGATTTCCTCAGTTTGTGGTCCGGCTTTGAAGAGTGAAGACGTGTCTGCAGTCCAGACAGGATTATGGCGTTGGACCCCCAGTGGGTACGTAAGGGCTTGGGGCTGGGGGTGATAGGTGCTGAGTTGGAGGGTCAGGTGGGAGGAATAATGGTGCAACAGACATTGATGGCCGTTTTTCTTTTTTATGGGTTTAAAAAAAATGAAAAGAATATGACAATGGACAGTTTTCTTTATTACAGGTGGAGACACTGGGGGATTTGGCACCCCCCGTGTCAGTGTTATACTTGGCAGCACCAGAGGTGGTCTTCCTGGTGCTGCATAACTAAATGGGCAGGGTGGGGGATTGGGCACCCCTGTATCATAATGGTAATATGTGTTGGGCTTGGGGTGGGGTGGCAGTTACAGTGATGGCTGCAACAGACATCGATGGACAGTTTTCTTTTTTGCTGGTTGGGGCATAGCAGTTAGCATGGGGGACTGGGCACCTCATGCTGTAATAATAATAACATGAGTTGGGCTGGGGGGGGTGGCAGTTATGGCAGCAGCTGAATCAGACATCGATGGACAGTCAGACATCGAAGGACAGTTTCCTTTTTTACAGGGTTTGTCACATACAGCTGCAAAGAAATCACTGGGTAATAATTTCCACAAGCCTTTCTTAGATTTGGTTCATGAAATTTAATATAATATGTACATCACCCCTGTGACAGTATAGCAATTAATGGATGGTGTATTTCCTTTGTCATACTGTAACTACATAACGACATTTAGTGGGTGAAATATAAAATAAAGTGTTTGCAGACTTAAAATTCATACACAGTTTCTTTAACATGTCACAACAGGGCAATGAAATAAAGCTGACATACTTGGTCCATAGGCCACGTATTTGAGAACAAGAAAATGTCACTTAATCCTCACTGCTGACAGGCTTCCGATGCTGAAAGCCGATCAGCTGCTTGCTGACCTGCTTCATGCAGATCAAAGGACTGAAGCCCTCTCTGATTGGAGCAGCCTGGTCTTTTGAAGTACAAGAAGTTTCTGCCCAGCAAACAGTGAGTGGTCTCAGGACCACAGTGCGTGATCATTGGTCTAGACTGCCAAGCCCCTGCTATTTTGAACTGCAATGGACTTGGTAGAGACCCCCCCCCCCGGCATTTCCTTTCAGTGTAACAAAACGTTTGGTGCACACGCGTGTCAAATGTAAAAATAACTTTTCTCACAAGATCCCAGAATGATGCATAAATGAAATATGCGATGGGGATTTGTATAAATGATTTATCGTCACTCAAGCAGTTTAACCTCGGGCATATCATTCGTGGCCTATACCACTCCTGAGGTTACCCAAGGTTAAACTGCTCATGAAGAAAAACAATTTATACAACAGGTCCCCATCAGCATATAGGGAAACAGAATGTGAGAATGAGTGGCTTAGTTGTTGTAATTTACCTGTATCATTCATTTTTTTGGGAGGTGGATGCAGTGAAAAGCCACATACTGTATATTAAAACTGTTTCTTAAGTTATATTTACTTATATATCTATGTCTACATAAGTTTATATCATTCTTTAGGGTGGCCCGAGCATGGAGTAACTGTAACCTTCAGGGTAATATGAGGTATATCAAGAAATGCATAAACCTAAATCACAGCAATGTGCAGGATTAATAACTTACACTACAGTTATGTGGGCCTGGCTGACTTTTTTTTTCAGAGTTTTTTTTGTTCCCTGTTGCCGCCTCCCGCCTGCTTCGGCAATGTGGAGACTTAGCATTTTTCTGGTGTTTTCTCCCCTATTCCCGGGGCCCCAGGACATGGTCGTGTGTCCCTGTGGAGGCGAGCATGCACCCCGTGGCTCCAGTGATGGCCCTTCCCCCCATGCGGCCTAGCACTGAGTCTTTCACTGGGCTTCGTGCTACCACCCAGCCTCCACTCCGTGGCAGCCAAGAGCCCAGGAGACTCCAGATCCCTCCCTGGGAGAGAAGAGCTGTCAGCAGCTCAATCCAGCTCTGCGCCCTCCCCCACAACTGACCAACGGCAACCCGAGCTCGCTCCCAAACCTGGGTCATTGGCATGGCGCGAGGTGTGGCCTCCAGTGCCTCAACCTTCAGCACCACCAGGCCACTGCCTGACTGGCTTTTTGAGCAATCTGTGCACCCTGTAGTCTAAATGTTCAGAGGAATATCTTCTCTGAACGCGAACATGTATAAGGTGGTCATGGGCATGGATGGGTTTCAAGGGGCTGGCCTGGGCTCTGCTCACACACATGCTCAAGATCATCGAACTTCACCTGACTGCTCCAGGCCACAACTCTTCTCCAAATGCTCTCTAGCTCCAGCTTCTGTCACTCTCATCAACCACCTCAACCACTTGCTCCACATGTCACTCCACTGCCCAGTTCCTGCTACTGGAGATCCACCAATCTTTGAGTTCTGGCTCCAGCTAACACAGAAGACGATGGTAGGTGAGTGGTTCACTGACCGTCATCTAATCTCACGCATTAAATTCTGACAAAATCTGTAGGGGTAGAGCACAGCGATTCTACTCCTTCTCCAAAATCTGAGTAGACCATCCAGGTGACATAGGAGGGTAGGGGGTTTCTGTGGGGCACAAGAGGATGGGGTGAGGGGACGCAGGAGGGAGGGGGTCTGGTGGCCTAGGACATATGGGAGTCCAGGGTCCCAGAAGGGAGAGGGTTGTCCAGGGAACAAGTGAGGGAGGCAGGGGTTTGTGGAGGGAAGGTGTCTGCACTGCACATGGCACTACGCAGAGTGAATGGCAGAGAAGAAGGACTGCAGGTAGGTCCTGGTGGAAGCAGTCACCAGTCAGGGTCCAACTGGGGCACAGAGGGTGCTGCTTTTGCTATCATAGTGTGTTATGTATTTCTGCTTTAAAGTCTGAGCTCACAGCACCTTCTTTGTGTGGCATCATGTTTCCATGAGGGACGTCTGAGCAACTCTGACAGATACAATCAGGGGGCACCCCTAGTAATGAGGGACAGTTAATGTATGGAACCAGCCCCACTCGCAGCCGGATCCCCCCCCCTTGCAACTGGACCCCCTTTCCTACAGCTGGACCCCCAAAGCTAAAGAACACACTAGCTGTGTGCTCTCCAGCCCAGATCCTCTTTGGTTTTGCAGAAAGACAGTGTTTGCAAGCTAAGTTGCCAAAACCACATGCAGACCAGCGGCAACCCCCAGAGGCAGCTGCGAATCTTGCCATCCATGAAACTGCCATGCATTACATGCCTCAAGAGAAGGTGATGCCATTGTAATCTTACATCCAGTTCTGTGGCTGAAAATCAAGTTAAACTGATAAACCACAGGGCCTTGAGGCATTTCTGTAATAGAAAAAAAGAGGTGAACCCAGTGCTTGAGATGATGCTACGTCTGATGGCTATGCTTCATACAGAATGATAAAGTGAAAGCAAGTGAGCCATATTCAATCAATCAATCAATCAATCAATCAAAATCTTTATTTAACCAGGCGAACATCATTGAGCAAAGCTCATTTGAGAGATGGACCTGGACAGGATACAAGAACATTACACAGCACATTGAACACAATAAAATCACACAATATTTAAATAACTAACTAACATAGTCAGAGCTAAATACAATACACAGGGTAATGACAGTGGTAGTGCATGAGTACTATATACACACATGAGCAGATAAATATAAGTTATAGTCAAGATTGGACACTATGGTGTGGTGAAGGCAGAAGAACAAACGCAAGTGAGAGGGGACAACAAGGGAAGTTAGGAAGCTGATCAGAAAAAGGAAGGGAGTTGTGAAGGTTAAAGAGGGGGGAGGGTAGGCAGGGGAACCTGTAAGTGTCATAGCAACAAACAGTGATACCAGGGCCATAGGTAAGGACAGGCTCCGGATAAGGGGAATGAGGACAGGCAGTATGTAAGGTGAATGCCCCAGGGTCAGGGAGGTAGGAGGCATGTGAACAAGAGGTAATGCTACTTTAAGACAACTGAAACCTACACAAGGGAAGAGGCTACACAAGGAAAAGCAAAAAGGTAACGCTATGAAAAGGTTAAAGAGGGGGGAGGGAAGGGTCAATGAGTCGGGGTAGTAAATATAATACTTCATCAGACAGGTGACTGGCAGGTCACTGAGGCAGTGAGGGGGAACTCAGGAGAAACAATTGCAGGTTTCCTTAAACGAACGAGCATAGAATTTTAAATGCTGATGTGCTGATGCTGTGGGCAATTTCAAGGTTTTTTGCAGTGTGTTCCAGCACACAGGTAATATATGGCTCATGGAAGCCCTACCAAAGCGTGATCTTACCTTTGGCACTACCAGGTACATATAGGAGGCACTTCTTAGCATATACAGTACATACCTATCATGCTTAGGGGTAAACCATCCAAGATATATTGAGGCAGCTTCTTGGTGATAGCTCTGAAGGTCCAGAGGGAGGCATTTCTCTGTCTTCTGTAAGTGAAAGATGTCCATCCCACGGCATTGTATAGAGAGCTGTGGTGTGTATTGTAAAGAAGATCAGTGATAAACCTTAGGGCTCTATGATAGAGCGTGTCCAGTTTCGAGAGTGCATCAACTGGGTCCTGGCTGTACAGAAAGTCTGCGTAATCCAGGAGGGAGAAGAAGATGGTTTGGACCAGTCTTCTCTTGGCATCTCTTATAAGAAGATGCTTAATCCTATAAAACAGGCCCAACCTCTGTCTAAGCTTTTTTGACAGTTCTCCGATGTGGTCGAGAAAAGAGAGTCTGTGGTCAAGCCATACCCCCAGGTACTTAAACTTGGATACATACTCCAGAGGTTCGCCAAGAAGGGTGGTGATCGAAGGCAGTGTTCCAAGTAAAGCTGGATATCTTGAAGGTGTAAGGGGGGGAGAAGAACATTGCTTTAGTTGTTTTGGCATTTAGAAGTAGCTTTTGGTTAAGAAGCTGATGATGCAGAAGATTGAAATCCTGTTGAAGGTGACTGAAAGCAGCCTCAAGGGTAGGTCTACTGGTGTAAAGAACCGTGTCATCTGCGAAAAGTATGTATATTGGCATTTTTGGTGCAGGCATCTATAATGTTAATTTATATTGTGAAAAGCAAGGGGCCTAGTATCAAACCCTGTGGTACGCCTCTCAGGAGGGGCTTAAGTGGAGAGAGTTCCCCTTCCGCTTTGATCCGCTGGAACCGATCTACTAGATAATTAGAAAACCATCTCACGGAGAAACACATATGGAGCACCAGCCCAAAACAGAAAGGTCAGGCTTCACACCACAGAGGCTCTTGTTCGCACATCTGGAATTGGGGGGGGGGGGCGGTGTTGGCTGATTACTTAGAGCACTGATTAATGGGGTCATATCTTAGGTATTTAATGTTGTAAGTAAACAATACTTTACAAATTAGTGGCAATTTAATGACAAAAATCAAAGGCCATTAAACAATTTGCAGCAGAATTTAATGGTGAGAATCAATGAGTTTGCCTAATTTTAATTGGAAATAAATGGAAAGGTATTTCAATGGCTCTAGTTGCTAGCAGTATGAGAAACAGAAAACTGATGTGTTTTTTTAGATGAGGTTTGCGCCAGCTTAGCTGCTGCACGCAAGTCAAGCATGCAACCTGTGAACCTGATATAATTTTTAGATAATGTTCACACCAGCTTAGCTGCTGCATGTATGTCAAGTGTGCATCATGTAAACCTGATGTGATTTTTGGATGTTTGTACCAGCTTTGCTGCTGCATGTATGTCAAGTGTGCAACATGTAAACCTGATGTGATTTTTAGATGATGTTTGCACCAGCTTAGCTGCTACACACATGTTAAGCTTATAGCATGTGAACCTCATGTGCTTTTTAGATATGGTTCACTTTGTGTATGCTAACTGCATGCAAAGATTGCACAATTAAGCATGTTGCACATCTCTGGAAGGACATAGACAGGGTAGCGGCAGTCCAGAGGAGGGCAACCAAAATAGTGCAGGGTCTGCATCACAAGCCCTGTGAGGAGAGACTGATGGACCTAAATTTGCATTGTACTTTTAAGGTGGATCCTGTTTGCATTTCATTTTTAGACCTGAATCTTAGTTTTGGATCTGATGGTAGGATAATAATTGAAACTTATCAAAACCAAATTCTGGAAATACCCTGAGATTTGACAGTTCCCACTCCACACATTTGTTAAAGGGGATACCTACAGGACAATTTTTAAGAATCAGATGCAATTGTTCTGAAACAAAAACTTTTTTAGATTTTTAGAGAGAGGTTATGACCCCAAAGTACTAGATAATGCTAAAGAAAAAGCATTTAAAAGTAACCGTAATGAACTTTTGACACCGAAAGAGTAATCAAGAACTGATGAACATAAAATTAATTTCATCTCAGAATTTAATTCAATTTCACTGAAAATTGCAGGAATTTTGAAGCATTTTTGGCATATTCTAGACACTGATGCAGACTTGAAAGGTACTCTAGGAGACTGTCTCAAAGTAGTTGACAGAAAGGGGAAAAGCCTTAAAAATTTATTAGTTCATATTCATTTGGGGAAAGTTGATAATTGTCCAGAAAGAAATGTATTTAAATTACCCTGGGATTTGTTTAAATGCAGAGCATATAACATATGTAACTTTATGAAACAAAACAAGGAGTTCGAGCACTGGGTCAGAATAGCGCTGATAAGAATGCTGTTGGCAAGAAGGGTGTGGAAAAAATAGCACTGATATTTCTTTTGCGGGGGCTCTGTCCCCTGCATTCCCTGATGGGGGGGGGATTTGCCTTCACCTTCATAAGGACTCTCAATCTGGGGAGGATCACAGGACAAGAAAATATATGGGGTCATGGAATACTGTTTCCATGGCCCTCATGCCAGTGTTAAATTCACAATCGGCAAAATGTTTTGGAGACCAGGATTAGAACCCTGATCTCCACTGTTGCTTGGCCGAGCTGCTCTAGGCCCCAGCCCTCCACACCATAGAAGTAGCTCAGCTGGGCTCCTGGATTCTGCTGCTCTTGTCCGTAAGGCAGTACCATGGACAGTGACCAGTGGAGCACATATGGCTAGCGCTGTAAATCCGTGCTTGCTGTTCCTGGTAGCGCTATGCAGACTAGCGCTCTCTTGACTGTCGCTATAAATGTAGTGTTCATCTAACTGGGTACCAGGAACTCGTTAGTCCAACTAACAACAGAAAATTCGAAATAAGACCATTTATTAACTGCAGAAAACCTTTTGTAGTATATGCCATTTAATGTGACTGCCCTTCACTATACATAAGACCTGCAAAAGAACGAATCCAGGAGCATGTGAGGGCAATTAAAAATCCTAATTCTGACACACGGTTGCTGTTCACTGGAGACAGTTTCACACCTCTGATACCAAAATGGCCCCATTTCTCATGTACTGGACATGTTAAGAAATCATACAGGGGTGGAAATAGGGAACAACAATTATTAAAATTGGAAAGCAGATTAATTTTTGAAATGGGAGCTCTTAACCCTGAGGATCTAAATGATGATTGGGATGTCAAATCCTATTTATAGGATGGATTATATTAACTTAATTAAATAGGCTAATGATTATTTTTACATCAAAAACAAAAAAATAATTATTGAAAGCAGTATTTTCTATGGTTATTTATGCCACCTTAAAACAGTGATTTATATGGATATACTATTGCAATTTTTTAACTTTATTGGACATTCTAGTGCATCATGAGTTATAGCATCCCAGTTTGTGTGCTTAGGTTTAAAATTTGTATTGTATTTTAATGCATGGCTCACTTTAAGGGTACAAGTTGATGTCTATTCCGTTCTTGAATACATGGCTAGGCTGGTGCTACTGTTACTTTAAATATCCACTTTAAAGTAAATGAACTAACTGTGCCTAGCCACGCCCCCTGAGGAAGAACCTGGAGTAGGTATGAAGCGCTACCCATCACATATGTACAATTGACATACACATATATTGCCATCCAAGTGGTGATGTGAAGTAAAACTTCACTGGCGAAGATGTGTTAAAGTAACAGACTTCGCCCTGTGCAAAGATCAGGTGATTTGCCAGCAAATTTGGTACATTGCCCAAACTTTCACAAAGTGTGGCAAGGGCCTTTTGCTGGTAAATTTAGTTTCATTCATCTGCAGGGCTTACTGCCAAACACAGTGAACCCTGTGGGTAAATATACCTGTAAAAAAAGATTCAAAATAGTTTCCCTTCCTCCCACCCATGTATTACCCAATCTCCCCCCCACAGTACCAAAAATCTAGAAAAAAATCCTTCCCTAACCCGCTTAGCACCCCCCACACACCCCTCACTCACATACAACTTGGGTGTGCTGACTTGTTACAGAAAAAGAGAATAAGTAAAAACAAATTAGTCATCGGTTATCACAGCCCTCCTCACACCACCTTGGTCACCCACCCTCTGAATGAATGAAAGCGAGAGCATGCTCATAGTATTTCATACAATGGTTGGTTAGAGTCTGGAACTTAGTACCGTCTAGCATAATGGAGGCAGATGACATCGATAGTTTTAGGAGAGCATTGGACCAATAAATGGGGGGGAGGGAAAGTTTTTAACTATTAACCCTGAGAAATGAGGGGACAGTATTGATGAGCCAAGTTGTCTACTTCTGTCATCCAGTCTTAGTATGTATGGCAGCCAGCTATAGTGGTATGAGGAGGCCTCAAGCAACTGTCATTTGACTTCATCTGTGGGTCGATGGGACAGCAGATGAGACACATCATGGCCCCGTCAAGCAGTATTTTAACCAGGCATGCTCAAGCATCCTTTGGACATTCGTTTAATTTCAACAGTTAGGTGGATGCCAGTTCTCCTGCCTGCCCTGCTCACCCTCATGCTGGCTGTCTGCATACCTCCTTTTCACGGTTGCCACCTTGTACATCCCACCTACTTCCTACAGCTCTGCTGCTGCTTTCTGAGTCCTTCTCTGTCCTTTCTGTCTCTGTCCGCTCAGCACATTGGTGCCTCCTGTCCCCTGCATCTGTCTGTCAGTCCTTCCTCCTGCCATTTAGTTCGGCAAGTTTTGGGGCCTCTACCTCTATTTCTATTGTCCCTCCCTGCCTCTCTCTCCCCCTTTATCCTAGATCATGTGCTGCTTTGTTTGTTTGATACCTCTGTATTTCTGCTGCTGCATTTCCAGTTCCTCTGCTTCCTCCTGCCCAGTGACTCTGTGTTGTTTGCCCCCCTACCCCTTTGCTTATCTGCCTTCTTCTGCCTTCCCCTCACCATCTGCCTTCAGCCTCATCTTACTCTTCCCTCTTCTTTTCTTCCTACAGCTCCCTGACTCCCTGTCAGATACCAGCCCTTTCCCCTCCTCAGCCAGGTCTTGGTCTCTGCAGACCTCTCCTATACCCATGGCTAGCCATCACTGCTATGACTGTACTTTGCCTACTGTGTTTTTGGCCTTCAGACTGGATTGGGCCTTTAGCCTTCTGCCTCGCCCCAACTACGTCACCAGCCTGCCCAAGCAGTCGTTCAGGCCCTCTCCTTGGGACTCAACAATCATACTAAGCAACCATATTAGCCTATGACCTCCCTATCATACTACCTACTCCAGATTCATTCTCCATATCATATTATGTACCCGGGCTTTGCTCTCCTTTTTATATTACCTTCCCAGGCTTCAGCCTTCCTTGCATCTTACCCAGTATACAGCATCATACCCTATTTTAGCTCCTGCTCCTCAAGGATTCATCTACCTTGGATTTGCCCCTCAAAAGCTTGGCTTCAACACTGTCCCTTGGGCCTTGCCCCTCAAGACCTTGGCTCCAATGTCTATTTATTAACTTTATCTCAGAGGAGAGTATCTGGACAGCCATGCCTTAAGCCGCTATATGTTAGTCTTCCTTCTTGTAGGGGTTCCTACAATCATCCCATCACTCCTTCCTGCTCTAGGGGTGGAATCATCTTCACTGCACTCAAAAAGGGTGGCAGCCCCTGTGGCAAAGACAGACAGAGTGTAAGCCTAATCTACAAGCTATGTTGAGCAAACATTCAAACATACTGCCCTACAACTTTACTCATCTTCTAAACTAGTCCAGTACAATGTGCTCAGTGAATCCTAACCTCTCTCAGTATCTAACATTCTATTTACCAATAAATTTCCACTCCTACCACTCATTCCAGTCATATCAGCCTGCCAATCATACCCCAGTTTCTGCCTAAGCATTCCTACATAAGGAATGTGATGGTTCATTGAATGAAAGGGCTTCACCTATGGTTTTATGGGGCAGTGGGCAACACATGGTATTCTCATCAACTGGTACTAAAACTACACATCCCAGTCAACCTTCAGAAACGTGTTTCCTTGTTACCACCATAATCCCCTCCTCTGGGGGTTTTTAGAAGCACGATGGGTACAAAAAGAGTTGTGGCCCTAACTATAGTAGGGAAGGGACATTAAAGAGGGGGAATGCAAGAATAATGAGAGGATGAGAGAACAAGGAAAGCACAAGGGTAGTAGCAAAGTAGGATCAGGGGTCAGATGGAAGGGGTTATGCCTGAATGCCAGGATCCTGGGTAAAAAAAATCAGTGGGCTCCAGGCACTGATGGCAGGCACTGAGGTGGATCTTGTCACCATCAAAAAAACATGGGCTTCGAAAAATAACATCTGGAACCTGACAGTCCCTGGGTACTCAATCTTTAGCAGGGATAGAGGAACAGATAGGGGAAGGGAGTAGACCTTTTTGTCAAGGATGGCATTGAGATGGAGGAAGATGGTTGCATCAGGGGCAGTAATGGTGAGACAGAATTGCTGTGGGTGCAACTGACAGCAGTCTAAGGCATGAAACTGCACCTGGGGGGATCTATAGATCTCCAGGGCACAGAAACAGAGGGACAGATAGCTCAGGGAAGAACTTGAAAAAGGGGCGGCAAAGGGGGGGTAGTGGTGGTGGGTGATCTGAACCTGGCAGACACTGATTGGAATGTTCCAGTGGCCAGGAGCACCAGAAGTCAGACATTTCTGGACACCTTCCAGGACTGTCTGCTGGTACCACTAGTGAAGGAACCCACCAGGCAGACTGCAGTTCTTGATGTGGTGCTCACCAACTTGGAGGTGGTGGAAGCTGTGAGAATAGGGGAGACACTGGGGAGGCAGCGACCATAACTCCATTTGGTTTGAACTGGCCCTTGGGGTCTGGGAAACCCCAATCAAGAAATGAAGTCATTGATTTTAGAAGGGCTGACTTCAACAGATTGAGGAGCTGGTCTGGGAAAAGTTAGCCAAGGTGGACAATACAGAGGGTGGAAGAGAGATGGGGAGCAATAAAGGGAACCAATCTTGAGGCATCTAAGTTATGCATGAGAACGGTAACCAAAAAGAGCAGGTTCAAAAGACCATTATGGTTCTCAGCAAGAGTCAGGGAAACAGTGAGGGCCAAGAAAAGGGCATTGTACAAGTATAAAGAAAAGAAGGGGGAGAAGGAATGGGGAGAAAACTTACTTAAAAATAGGGAGGCAAAAGTAGACACATAGCTATATATTGTGGAGGGGTCCAAAGGAAAGAAATACAGTTCTTCCAATATATTAGGGGAACAAAAATGGAAGAACAGAGGGGGAATCATAAGGCTAACTGAGGGGAGTAGGGTATGGAGGAGGATGGGAAAAAGGCTGCCATCCGTAATGATTAATTTTGCTCAGTTTTCACTAGGGAAGATGGTGGGCCCTTGCCAGAGAGTGGAATCAAAGCAGCCACTAAGGGGGTCCCAGAGATGAAGCAACCAATATTTACAAGCAAAAGGGTCCAGAAAGGGCTGGTAGGCCTAATGATAGATAAAGCCCTGGGACCAGATGGCTTGCATCCGAGGTTACTCAGGGAGCTGACAGCAGTACTGGCTGCACCCCTGGTATGCCTATTTCAACAGCTCACTAAGGACAGAGGTAGTTCTGAACAACTGGAGGGTGGCGTCATAGTTCCACTCCAAGGAGGGAGGTGGGGTGGAAAAGGAACAAGCATGGAACACAGACCTGTCAGTCTTCCTTCTATTGCAGGGAAGCTGATAGACTTACTAGTCAAAGAGGACCCTGTGGACTACTTGGAAAGCAGTGTTCTCCAGATGGTAAACAGCATGGATTCATGGCAGAGAGGTCTTGTCAGACTAACCTGATAGTTTTCTTTGACTGGGCGATGAGGGAAATGGATAGGGGCCACATTGAGGATTTGCTCTACTTCGACTTCAACAAGGCTTTTGACAAATGCCTCACAAATGCTTGCTGAAGAAGATGGAGAATCTGGATGCAGTTAAGATCATAGCAAACTGGGTATGTAACTGGTTAAAAGGGAGGCAGCAGAGGGTTGTAGTCAATGGGGTCAAATCAGAAGAGACAGAGGTCACGAGTGGGGTACCGCAAGAATCTGTCCTGGGTCTGGTCCTCTTCCATATGTTCATCAATGACATTGGTGAGGGAATGCAGAGTAGGTTGTGTCTCTCTGCAGATGAGACTAAGCTCTGTGGGAGGGTGAATAGCGATGAGGAAATCAAGGAAATTCAGAATAATTTACAAAACCTAGAGGGGTGGTTTAAGGTTTGGAAGTTGAAATTCAATGCCAAAAAATGCAAGGTAATGCACCTAGGGAACAAGAACCCCAGGATAGAGTACTGGATGGGTGGGGTAAGACTTAGCACTACGACTGAGAAACAGGACCTTGGAGTTATCATCAGTGACTTCTAACCTGCCCATTGATTTTTGGTCATGTATCCTTTTATAAGAATAAATTGAGAAAATGAATAATGATGATAAAAGAAAAAAATTCTTAAGACAACAAATTCTTATTTCAGAGATTACTTGTTTTGTTGTTACTAATATCTGTCTCTGTCCATCCACACTCCAGCTCTCAGCATTTGAATAGTGTTGAACTTGTTACTATGCCTGATTTGAATAATGTAACTGGATTAAGGTCTCCTACTTTAAACATTGTTCACCTAAATATTCAAAGCTTACAGGCAAAGTGGTCTCAATTTGAAGCCTGGGTCGAACAACACAACTTTGATGTCATAACCTTATCGGAAACATGGTTAAATAGTAAGATTAACAATTCCCAAATTTCATTGCAGGGTTATAACATACATAGACAAGATAGGGTGGGGAGGAGAGGACGGGGCACAATGATTTACGTTAAATCAAAATTCAACACCCTATTATTAGACCATACTGGGGAAAGTTCTGGATGTGATCTAATTTCCATAGATCTGCTCCTGGGTCTGGAAAAAACATATAATTATAAGTTCTTTTTACATTTCCCCTGGATTTATACAGTCTGGATTCAATTTGATTTCAAGGACTAAAAAAAGCTTGCCTGCTAAGAAAGAATGGATATTGTTGGGGGATTTTAACAGTAACTGGGCCCAGGATCAAAAAATTGATGTAATGGAATTAATAATTGAGTTGGGAGTACAGTAGATAAAAGGTGACATTACTAGATACAACCACAAAACAGGGAAAGGGTCCATACTGGACTGGACTGTGGTCACACATCCCAACAAGACTGTAGCATCCCAAGTTTTGTCAGATGCAATACGTGACCAACCCTAAGAAACTGCTAGGCCAAATGTAAATTGCTGTATCTGAATATCTTATCGTTTTATTTGTCTGTTTTATTTATGATGCATATTTTTAATTAATACCCTGCTTGTTTTTATGTAAGGTGCCCAGAGCCTCCAGGACTGGGCGTCGTATAAACTTGCCTTGCCTTGCCGCTGTCCAGTTCAGTGTGAATGGACAACTAAAATGACTAACCCCCCACCCATATACAGAATCCAGAAATTTGACTAGAGTAGACTCTGAAATGATTAATGATGCTAGTAGGGAAGGGATTGGACTGTATTAGATTCCTCAAAGGATATTAATGAATTGCTGGATACCCTCTCCCACCTATTTAATTGTATTATTTTATTATTAATAGGGTTGCCCACAAAAGGAAAATGCGTATTCGGGCCAACAAAAATAAGTGGGTAAATCAAGATTTGCTTAAATTAATGAAGCTTAGGGACAAAACATGGAAACAGTACAAAAAAATAAAGAACCTTCAACTCTGAGAAGTACAAACTGTTAAGGAATAAATGCAAAACTGAAATTCGAAAATCAAAAAAACAATACTTTATTTCTGAATAGACTACATTTTCCAGTAACCCTTAAAAAACATGGTAGGTGTTAAATAATTTAATGGGTAGAGGACTTAACGACTATTATAAAACTACAAGATGGAAACCAATTGGTTTGTGATTCTCAAAGGGTAGCCAAGATTTTTAATAACTTCTTCAGAGATTTGGATAAGTATAGAAATTATTCCAATAAGATACCTCCAAGTAATGATTTACAGTATGTTGGTAGTGACTCCATTCTCAAATTTTATTTTAAAATAGTAGCACCGTCAGAAGTCAACGATTATGTTTTAAAATATGATCCTAGGCCTCATACTGGTTACAATAGAATTGATTACAGATGAATTAAATTAGGAATTGATGCTTTGGCCCAGTCTATCAACCTTATTTAATTTTTCTATACATTTTGGAATATTCCCCAATCAATAGAAAATGGCCATTATAAAGCACATTTTCAAAAATGGTAGTGCAATAAGTGTTTCAAGTTATAGATCCATTTCTTTGTTGTCACCTCTCTCTAAAATTCTAGAAAGAATTATTTTTCATTAAACATTTGATTATCTAGAAAAATATGATTTGCTCCAAATTCGCAGCATGGATTCAAAGCTAAACACAACATGGAGACAGCCTTGGTGGGGTTCACCAGCTGCATACAGGGTGCCCTTGATCAGGGGCACTCTGTTGCAGCCGTGTTTATGGACCTCACCAAGGCCTTCAACCTAGTTGATCGTGGACTGTTGAGTTCCTTATCTGATCTTCATTTCTCCAGTGATGTTTCAAAATGGTTTTCTAATTACTTAAGCAATAGAGCTGACATAACTGATATCAAAGGTAAAATATCACAACCCAGGGTTATTGAATGCGGAGTGCTCTCAGGGCTCAATCCTGGGGCCTCTCATATTTTCTCTATACATGAATTCTGCTTCAGATGTTTGTAAAAAATCTCTTATGACTTTCTATGCCAATTACGCAGTGATTTACTGTACTAGTGTCAAATCTCAGGATGCAATCAATACAGTAGAAAATTATTTTCTTCTTTTTCAAGCGGTTATATTCTAAAAGAATGGTGTTAAATGTAAAGAAAACCAAATGTATGTTTTTCTTTGGTTCACGAAAACAATGAAGTTGTTGATTCAACTGTTGATTTAAACAGTGAGTCTGTTGAACTAGTAGATAACTTTAGATATCTGGAGATTACTCTAGATTCCTGCCTCATCTTTGTAACCCATATCAACAATTTAATCAAAACAATGCATCAGAGGCTGGGAAGCATGTATAGAGTTAAGCAATTTTTAAAACCTGAATCCAAATAAATACTAACACAGTTTTATTTTTGGTGTGGTATACTATGGTTTATCTAGTTACACTGCTACTAGTGAGAGGGGTTTTATCTAAATTAAATGCAACATACAATAGCGCCATTAGGTTCATGTCAGATTCACCTTATAGAATTCACCACTGTGATCCCCCCAAAATTTCAAAATGTCCTTCCCTAGATAACAGGATAAAAATCAACATGGGTATTTTACTATTCAAGGGCCTGGATATTCAAAGCAGTTGCGCATGCGCAACTGCGGAGATGCGCCATAGAGTGATATTTAGTGGGAGCAACTGTGCAGCGCAAGTAGCAGTGCGCCAATGCGCAATAGTAATGTATGCATGTGCAAGGGCAGGGGGTGTACCCATGAATATGCGGTACAGTGCGATATTCAACCCCCCAACCAATGGCACAAGTGAGGAGCAACTGCCAGTTGCGCGGAGCAGACTTGAACCTATAAAAACAGGGAGCAAGAAGGAGGAGGGCACTTGCACCAGAGGGGGGCAGGACAGAGGGAGACAGACAAGATGTCTGAGAGAGGAAGAAGGATACAGGGAGAGAGAAAGAGAAAGAGAGGGAGAGAGATATCAGGAGAGAGAGGTAGAGGGAGAGTGAGAGAGAGACAGAGAGAGAGTGGGACACACTGGGAGGCTGACAGAGGGAGTGAGAGGGAGTGGGTGCCATACAGAGCCACCAGACCCAAGAGGAGCAACACAGGCACCCACAGGAGTGGTTGACAGAGCCTGCAGGCAATAGCCAGCCAGGGGAAGGGTATGCAGGAGGGAGCCCAGCCGAGTGACAGGCACTGTCCCACAGAGCCGGGTGGACCAGTGGAGCCGGACGCCCAGGGGGTGACAGGACAACAGGGACCATGGCCAGTGCGACATTCCAGATGGAGGCCATAATGAGGGGTTTGAGGAGGCAGGAGGCAGAGCAACGTGGAAGTGGAAGGCCCCGTCGATAGTACGCCCGGAACAGGTGGTACCAGTCCCGCATCAGCTTTGAGACCCATGCTGACACAGAGATCATGGGTCGGTATCGCCTGAATGGGGCGATTTTGAGGCAGCTAAGTGAGCTGTGCAGTGAGGAGATGCAGGCACCCACCAGACGGAGCCACACCCTGACAGCGGAGACAAAGGTGACAGTTGTCATGTGCCTGCTGGCCACAGGCACCTTCCAGAGACCAACAGGGGGCACCACAGGCATAACCCAGTCACCCACGTCATGGCTCCTCACACAATTCCTTGATGTCCTGCTACCACATGCTGCAGAATACATCCACTTCCCCAGCACACAGGCAGAGCGTACAGCAACCATGCAGGAGTTCCACAGGGTAGCACATATGCCTGGTATGCTAGGGGCCATCGACTGCACTCATGTGGGCATCTGCATGCCACCTGGCATGGAGGGGGTAGCCTACATCAACAGAAAGGGCTACCCCAGTATCAACTGCCAGGTGGTGTGTGATGCCAGGGGGCGCATAACCAATGTCTGCGCCACTCACCCTGGGGGAGCACATGATGCTTTCATCTGGCACAGCTCAGCACTGTGCCACAGGTTCGAGAGTGGGGACATCCCCACAGGCCACCTAGTGGGTGAGTATGATGAGACCATGGGCAGCTGGGCACAGCAGGGCATGGAAGTGGGGCGGCCAGGGCAGGGGGACCACTGTGTGCATCTGGGAAGGGCTTGGGGTACAGTGACAGGGGTCATTGGTCTAACCCTCTCTCTCTCTCCCGCTTCCCTCACACAGGTGACAGTGGCTACCCACTCAGGCTCTGGCTGTTCACCCCCTACCGGTGCCCACTGTCCCCAGTGGAAGAGCAGTACAATAAGGCACATGCTGGCACGTGGAACATCATTGAGCGTGTGTTTGGGATGCTGAAGGCACGGTTCCATTACCGGAACAGGTCTGGTGGTGCCCTACAATACAGCCCCTCGAAGGCCTGTGGCCTATTCCTAGCCTGCTGCATGCTGCACAACATGGCCATTGACCGTGGGATAGCTGTCGAAGCCAATGAGGAGAACAGCAGTGGGGACGACGCAGGTGTTGGGCTGGGAGGTGGTGGGCAGCCCCCTCCCGGGTGGAGGGATACCCAGCTCATGCGGCTGGCACGTCACCGGCGAGACACAATTGCACAGGAGCACTACGGTGCATGCAGGTAGGTGGACAAACACCCATGCACATAACTGACACAGTGGCAGGGCACACAGCCATGCACACACAGGCATGGGGCAGTGGCAGCACAGTGCCACACAGCCACACGCAACACCACACCACACAGCACGGCACAGCATCACGCCCACACACACCCCCACATAGTGGCACCCGAAGACACGTGACCGGGTGCAAGCGCGTGGCATGGATCAGGCGCAGGGCACCGGTGCACATGCGCAACAAGTGTTGAGCAGGCATCATCATGCACATGCACACGTCACACGGGCCAGCGGCCGGGCAGGTGCGCACACGGGCAGCGTGTGGCGCACCACACGGCTGCCATGACCATGCCATGCACACACGCAAACACAGCGCCCATGTACACACAGGGCGGTGGCAGCAGACAGGGAGACGTGCACATTAGGTCTGCCACACAGACACACGGCCACGGGGACGGCTGCACTGTGGCTGCCCAACAGACACAGGCTGTGTGATGGCCACAGGGAGGGTCTGCGACGGCCCCCAGGGGTGGGGCTGCGGGACTGCAACCGGGTCCTCGCAGGGGTCTGCAGGCTCCCAAACAGGCCTGCACCAGATGTGCCTGGGATGCCACAGCGGAGCCCGGCGTCGACACGGTTGGGATCACCCAACGCCAGGGTGTCTGTGGCAGTTGGCCATGCCCTGTGGCAGCCAGTGGGGCAAGGCCAACCGAGATCACATTGGCAGTGCGGTCCAGGGCTGCAGTCGTGTCCTTCTGCAGGCGTTGATGGGCCTCCAGGACCTGCATAGTGCCCCTCTCATGCTGCTCAGCTGCCTGGCGCACTTCTGTGCGGAGTGCCTGCACCCCAGCCACAAGCAGCACCTGTAGCTCCACGGAGGCCCGCAGCTATCGGGTGTGCTCAGCCAAGGGTTCGGCGCCCTGGGGTGCATGGGCGAGGTGCCAACCCACCGGTGTCATATGACCGCACTGCACAGCCCCCCACTCAGGTGGAAGATGCGCAGCATGGTTCTCATGGGGATGGGCAACGACAGGCACCCCAGCAGCAGACACGGCACCTGGCCTCCCAACGTCTATGGCTGTCAGCTGCTGCCGCCCCTCCAGCACCTGTGCGCTGGCCAGCACCTGTGCGGGTGCCCCACCACCCTGTGGCACTGTGGCTGCGCACATGGTGGTACCAGGGGCAGTGGCGAGCAGCTGTTCCACCGCCGACAGGCAACAGGCCACGCTGCCAGTGCTGGTGGATGGTATGGGTGTCTCCCCACCAACAAGACTCCCACCGTCCAGGACTATGGTCAGTTCGTCATCAGTGTCAGACCCCACCCCGATCTGTGTCTCTGCATAGAGCACGTCATGGCTGGCGTCTCGCTGGAACACAACTAGGGCCTCATCCGCCACCATGCCCGGGACATTCTGCAATCTATTGGGCCCCCGGATGCCCACGGCGGTGGATGGCTGGCTGGTCCTCTGGGGCTGGGCGGGCTACGGTGCTGTAAGGGAACACAGATGCATTAGAGCCGCCCGCCGATTTGACAGGCCCCAGTCCCCCCCCCCAGCCAGCCTGTCTGCCTGCCATACCTACCATACAGTGATGTGCTCCCTCCAGTCTGGACGCCACCGCTCGGCACACCCTCCACCACACTATGCCACATGGTGGCTGCCACCATCTCCTCCTGTGGTGTGAGCTCTGTTACAGCGGCCTGGTCTCCACCTGTGGCTGACCTGGCGGCCCGAATGGCCGCCACTTTCTCCTTCATCCTCCGTTTATCGGTGCCCACCTTTTTCCTGCACTCCTGTGTAGACTGCTGGTCGCTGCCCTGCTGGTTCATGGCCTCCGTCACATCCTCCAAGGCCATGGCCCTGGCCCGGGGTGTGCCAATGGCTCCACTCAGCAATGGCTCCCTGTCCAGGTGCGCCTCAAACTGGGCATTTGCCTCTGCTCTTGTGAAGTTGGGCCTGTGCTTCCGGGCAGGTAAAAGCTCCTCACCCTCCTCGTGCTCGAAGATGATGCTACCTGTGGACATGGACATGTGGTTAGTGACTGCAGCAGCCCACCCCAGCCATCCAGCACCCTGTGCTGGCCATCCCCTTGGCAGGCGCAACTTACCTCTGATGGTTGCAATACCGGTCAGTGGCCTGTGATGTTGTGCAGTGCCTTTATAGTGCATTGCATGCAAATCAGCCAAATGTCCTCATTGCGCCATGGATAGGCTGATGAGCTAATCTGCATATGACGGCTGAATATCGCACTGTTGCGCGTTGCGCAATGAACTTACTCCGGTGCATGTCATCGCACAATGCTGTGATATGCGCAGTGGGCACTCACCAACACGCATGTGCAATGGCAAATGCTACCGCCGATTGCACAGCGCGCACTTGGTGCACTATAGGGGCCATTGTGCCCTATGTGCCATGGACCCTATGCCACTTGGGTGCTATAGGGCCCATGGCATTCAGGTGCTCTAGGGCCTGTGACACTCAGGCGCTATAGGGCCTGTGGCGCTCGGGCACTATAGAGCCTATGGTGCTCAGGTGCTATAGGGCCTATGGCGCTTGGGTGCTGTAGGGCCTATGGCATTAGGGCACTGTAGGGCCTATGGCACTCGGGCACTATAGGGCCCATGGGGTGTGGTGCCTTCATGGCCCTATTGCACCCATGCGCACACTGCATGTGCTGACCCCTAACCCCCGCCCTGCCCTATGCCCTCTTGGGACCCCTGTTCCATGTTCTGGTGTGGCCATGCCCATGCCGTGCACCTCTGGAGATGCGCGATTGCTGGAGGCAGCGCAACTGCTAGCGAAGCGCGCATCTCGTGCACATTGTGCACGTGCACTACTGGGCGCCATTTTGACCTGCTGCTTAGCTATAGCACTATGACACGCTGTGCTGTCCCACGCTCTTGGAACTGGAGCCAGGTGGAACTTGTGAACCTGGTGGTCTAGATGGAGCCCCATGCTGCCAGCCTGTTCAAGCAGCAGCCCCTACAGCGGCCCAGGACACAGGTGTGGCAGGACATCGCCGATGGACTGGTCCAGACCACTGGGATGCAGCACACCAGAGAGCAGTGCCACCACCAGCATTGTGACCTAGTCAGGCAGGGCCCGGAGCGGCTGAGGGCGCTGCAGGCATGTGTCCACGGGGGGGGGGCATGCCATGGCCAGGTAAGTGGGCTCATACTGCGTCTCTGCACAACCTCTGGTCCATGGAGTTGGCAGGGCTGCATGCCATGCAGGGGGGGGCCTGTCATTGTGTGCCCTCTGGCATGGCATCCGGCAGTCACTGGGTGCATTGCACTACTGCCCTGCAGCCTTGCCCAGCCGGGCGCACAGTGTGCTTGGGGGTGGGGGTGGTGGGCTCATGCTGTGGCTGTGTTCTGATGTGTGCCTGTCTGTGTTCCTGTCCTAGGACCTGAGACATGCCAGGACGGTAGGGGGCACCTGGTGGGCCCTTCGGCTGGGGGTGCAGGACCGAGCGGAGGTGCAGCAGCAGGACCGACGCATGCAGGGCCACGGCAGGCAGGTAGGCACTGTGCATTCCCACATTGTTGTGCTGGTTGGTCAGTGGGGGTGGGGATATGGCCCTGGCCTTCTGCTGTGGCAGCTGTGTGCAGCACATGGTGCAGTATGCGTGGCACCGTGGGGTGGCCAGTGCACATGTGTGGCAGCTGTTGGTGGGCTGGGTGTGTGTCCGGCTGCCACCAGTGCCACTGTGGTTCCACTGCAGCACCATGCCACCTGCCTGCCACTGTGCTGTCAGGTGGCCCTTGGGTGGCAGTGTCCAGCGCGCTGTGCACTGCTGTGGCTTGCTGGGTTGGTGGCAGGCGTATGCCCATCCACTTCGGGTGGCCAGGGTGCCACTCCAGGGGCATGTGTTCCCACTGTCCACTGTGCACAGTGGGGTGCTATGGACGTGCACTGATCACCTGTCCCTTCCTCTACCATAGGTGTCCGGAGGGGTTCCCGCCTGCCACTATACTGTCGACTCCTGCATCAGATCATACTGATAACATCCCATACCATGGAGATTGCGGATCAGACCAGGAGGATCTTGCTCCAGAACCGGCGCAGGGGGAGGTGCCAGGTGACGGCAGGCTGTGGCCAGCCTTGATGGACTGCAGCTCCCTTCCTGCCTCTGTCCTCCCTTCCCCTATCTTCCCCCATCCAACTGTACAGACCCTGTCCCCTTCCCTCCCTCATCTACCCTCCCCTTTGTTCTTGACTGCTATGTTTCATTATTGTTGTTATTTTTGGATTATATTTGTTACTTGTTTACCCGTCTGTGTCTGTGTCTGCTTTGCAGCTGGTGATTGGGTCCATGCTGCAGTGGTGTGGTGGGTGGCCATGTGGTACGTATGTGTCGATGTGTGGGCCATGCATGGTGGTGTCATGCCCCTCGATCAGTTGCTGTGCCTTGCAGTGGCCATGGGCTGGCTGTACACGCTGTGTGGCGTGTGTGTTGGGTGCCGTGTGCCAGGGTGTGGATTACTGTTGTCCGGGCGGGCGCATGCCATCTGGTGGGTGGTGGCCAGTGGGAGCTCGCCCTTGGACGTCAGTGCCACCTGTACGATGCATCCACCACCCTGGGGGGGGGGGCGGCTGCTTGCCTGAGCTCCATGGGCAGTGGTCACCTGTGTGCCAGCTGTGTGTCCCTGCCAGTGTTCCTGGCCTGGTTCCCCCGCTTCCTCGCGCTGTCCCCCCCACCTTCCCCGATGCCTGGCTCCCTGCTGTGCCTGTGGCTGTTCCTGCTGTGCCTTGGCGCATCTTCCTCTGCCCCTTGTGCATCCCTGGGTGCGCTACGGCACATTTCTAGTTGCTTCCTGGTGCACCTCTCACTGTGCCATGGTGCAGTGACTGTGATATTCAGCCATGCTGCGCTGGTACATGTTGCAGTGTGCAACCGTTGAATACAGCAGTCACTGCGCCAGGGTTGCGCACGACTTTGGTGCATTTCTGAATATCTGGCCCTGAGTGTTTAAGGGTTTTCTTCCAAACTTTATTCAAAGACTTTCTCCAAGAAGCATCAATGCTTTAGGGACTAGATCCCAAAGCAATTTTTTTCAAACTACACTTTGTAAAAAGATAATAGGTCAGAAATCACAGCTTTACCGTGACCCCTTTTTCTTTAACTCCATTCCAGTTTCACTTTTCAACTGTTTTACTGTTCGTACCTTCAAAAACAGACTGAAATCATGGCTTGACTGTGCCTGTAATTCTTTTTAAATGGATGTTTATATTAAGTGTTTTTTAATATATTTTATTAATTGTTGTAAGTTACTGTATGTACTATTTTGTTATTTGATTTGTTTTTCAATGTAAAACTTGTCACTTCGTGAAAACAGGCAGAAATGCTAATCTCGCTTTCAAGTACAAAAAATTAAAATGAAATGACCCCCTCAAATAATTGAGTCAGTGCAACAAGGAATATAGCAAAGTGAGCGGAGTGCTGGGATGTATTGGGAGGGGTACTGACAGAGGAAGGGAAGAGGTGAGGCCTCACCTGGAATACTGTGTCCAGTTCTGGAGTCCTCACCTCAGGAAGGATAGGGATAGGCTGGAGATGGCGGAGCCCATGGTAATTAAAATGATGCCAGGCCAGCAGGGTAGGTCCTATGATGAACACCTCAAGGCACTGAACATCGTACTTGCTGTAGACCGGAAGGGAGAGGGGGGAGATATGATAGAAACTAAGTTCCTAAAAGGAATTAACAAAGTGAACTGTGGGGAACTATTTAGCTTGAATACTAGTTAGCAATCACATGGACATGAATGGAAACTGACAGGAAGGCAGTCCAGGAGGGACATAAGGAAGTATTATTTTATAGAAAGGGTGGTGGAGCCATGAAACAGTCTACCAGCTGAAGTGGTAGGTGTGAAAATCATTGGCAGTTACAGGCATGGTTGGGACAGAATAAATGGTATAGTTGTTGCTCAGGATGGCAGAACTGGGAGAATAATGGGGAGGGCTAGGATCCTGGAGGGACAGTAGGTCCCAGGGCTAAATAGGGAACTCAGGCAGACTGGATGGACCGTTTGTCCTTTTCTACCTTCACTGTCTATGTTTCTATATCTATTTCTATGAAGGAAACTGGTGATATCACTGTATAACTAGCACTGGTCAATACTTAAATGTTTACTTACAAGTTTTGTAGTGAAATTGTTCTGCTAAGTTTGTGAGGGTGGGTAAATTAATTTAAAGCAGAACTCCTGCTTTTATCCATTTTTTACAATTTATGTATGCAATGTGAAAGAAAAATTGCAGGGTAAATAATTTATCTGTTTTTATAACAGAAACTCATGCATTGAACAGTGTCTCCTGTGGATCTGCGCTTATAAGCGGTCACAACACGAAAAAACAAAAACTAGTGATACACACAGGAGATAAACTTCTGGGTGAAATAAATTTATTGAAACATACAACAACAGTTCCCCTGTGCTTCAAGGGTAGAAACCCTCTTCATCGGGGGTAGGGGGGCCTGAAGAAGTGGGTTTCCAGCCTCGATGCACCGGGGAACTGTTGTATGTTTCAATAAATTTGTTATTTCGCCCAGTTTATCTCCTGGGTGTATCGCTATTTTTTGTTTTTTTCATAAATAATTTATCTGGCCAGGTTCTACATTCTAAATGAGAATTAAGTTAATAATCTTTACTGTTTGAGCATAAAAAGATCATTACAATGTTAACATAAACTAAAACTCAAAGTGCAATAACAAACAAGCATTTGTCAATGCTGGATGTTCACCAGTGGTATAGAAGCCCTGGGGCACTAGATGCACTGTGGTGCCCTTTGTGGCTTATGTATTACCAAAGTTATAAGCCTATGTTTATAAATTTCAACGCTAGCTCATAACTTTCTTTTTTAATATTTTTGCCCCAAATTTTCAACATAGCCTTCTTATGAACCTGCCTCAAGAACAAGTGCAGAGAAAATTTTCAACTCCTGGTTTTTCTTTTTCACTTCTATTTATGCTCCACCTACTGGGGCATCTCTTGGGTATACCACACTCGACGCCACGGCTCCACCGCCTGCCTGAACTGCTCCTCCACATACTACATCAGGTCCAGGACTCTGGGCTCCCCTGGCCCCCCCAGATGGAGAGGCACCAGAGTCCCCAACGGGAGAATTGGAGGAAGTGGACAACATTGGGCGTGTGGCCGGGATCACTGGTAGTTGCCATCGCCTCCCTGAAGGAGGGGAATTTTTTCCTTAAGGACCTCTGCCAGAGTGCGATGTGCAATGACGTCAGTGCCAGCTGCCGGCAGACATCTGCCACACTCCGCCCCTGTCCTTACATACTGGTGCACCTGTGGTTCCCCCTGTTCTCCATCGGGGGATGTTAGGGCACTGAGCAGTCCCTGCAACCCATCCCAAGGAGAGAAGAGCTGTCCTCCAGACGCTCAATCCTATCCTATCCTTCCCTGCCAACCCCCGACGACCCGGGTTTACTCCTGAACCTGTGTTGCTGGCGTGGCGCGAGGTGTGGTGTCCAGCACCTCCACCCTCAGCGCCACCGGGCCGGCTCCTTCAACTCCTGCTTGAAAGGTGATTTTGCACAGGAACTACGAAATCAACTTTCAGGGCATAAAAACACAGTTTGGCCAGAATTTGAAAAATGACAGCTGCCACATTCATGAGGTGCTGTGAAGAAATGGCTATGTTGAAAATCTGGGGTAAAAATACTTAAAATTACCAAAGTTACGAGCCTGTGTATGCAAAGTTCAATGCTGGCTAATAACTTTGTTGTTTTGTAATATTTTTACACCATTTTCAACATAACCTTCTTATGCTCCCGCCTCATGAACAAGAGCAGAGAAAATTTTCAACTCCTGCCCAAAAGGCGATTTCGCATAGCGACTGTGAAATCACCTTTTGGGACAGATTTGTCTAATTTCACAGCAATTGTTCATGAGGTGGGGTCCCAAAAATGGCACGTTTAAAATTTGGGACAAAAATATGCTTAAAAATGGCCAAGTTATGCCACTAAGTTCAAAACCTCATTCAAATGCATTCCGCATACCTGATTTCCTTAATTTGAGGTCCGGCTCTGAAGACAAAAGATGTATCTGTGGTCCACAGAGCATTATGGCATTGGACCCCCGGGGGTAAGTAACGGCTTGGTTGTGTGTGTGGGGTGGTGGGTGATGAGTCGGAAGGTCGGTGGGGGACTAACAGTGCAACAGACATCGATTGGCGGTTTTCTTTTTTACAGGGTTAAAATAAAATGACAATGTTTTTCTTGCTTCAGATGGTGACAGCGACACTAGGGGATTGGGCACCCCAGTCTCAGTGTTATGTTTGTAATGGGGTAGTGGGTGCTGAGAGGGAGGGTTGGGTGGGCGGGGCAGTTACAAGGGCAGCAACCTGAACAGCGGTCTCTGCTTTACAATATGGCTCCTCGTTTTGTGTGGGTGAGGGATGGCCAGGGGAAAGGTGGTGGCCCTGAAATCAGGACAGCTTCACACAAGTTGAGCTGCAGCTACTTGGAGACGAACGTTCATGGAAGGTGTGCGTGTCCTGTAGTGGAGTTTGCGTGGACCGCTTGGTCCAACCATAATGGGAGAAAGTGACTTAAGAAAAAATTACTCATTTTAGTAATGTTGTTTCTTCTAATGGAGTCTTGCTGTATTCTGACATATGCAGTTAGGTCCTGTCTTTCAACTGCCCCGGAGAACAAAGAGTTAAACTTTCCATGGCCAGCATGGAATGTTCACCACGAGCTCAGTTAAAACCCCTGTCTGCTGTTGTTTAAACTCCAACCGTCAGATTTCTCCTTTGCTCGGTTCAAAAAAGTCGGCTGAAGTGTTGTTTTTCGCTCAGTTTCTACCAAATTGCTGTTATCGCTCAGTCGGTTCAAGTCTCTATCTGTGGTAATGCGAGTACTAGATAGGTTTTCTGTGTAGTTTCTGTGTGGAACTTGTAAATTGTGGATCAGTTTGGCTGAACCGATCAGTTTCAGGTAAAAAAAAGTTTGTGATTTATTTAGAGTGTGGTAACCGGTCCGTATCGGTTCTAAAAAAAACAGATTTTATTACGTTTTTTTCCAAGACCCGTGACACGGTCAGGAACCGATAGGAGAGTCTTGCCTGGTGGATTGCCGGAAAAAGGGTATGTTTTGTTTAGGGTTGGCCATGTCTGAGAAACCCAAGAAAAAAAACGGGCCCACTGGGTTTCAACACTGCAGTGTGTGTGGGGAAGTCTTTGCCAAGGCTGATCCCCACACCATCTGTGTTTATTGTCTGGGGTTTGACCACCTTGATTCAGACTGCCAAATTTGTAAGAATTTTCCCAAATCTACCCTGGAAAAGAGATTAGGTAGACTGAGGGAAGCATTTGCTCTTTTCATTTCAGATAGATGTCGGCATTTGCTGGCACGGAGACTCGAGTGTGGATTAAGGCTTGTGGAAAGTACTGAGCACTGAAGAATCACTGAGCGCTGAAGCGCTGAAGAATCCCTGCTGGATTTTGGCTGGAGCTGAGGAACTGCAGAGGAATCGCCACTGTTTGGCGGAAATGTGGGGTTGCCCTGGGGTGTTATTTACTGGTCTGAAATCAGATGGCTGGGAGATAGCTAGTGTACAAGTTTGTTAGCAGAGACCTGGGGTTAGGGGACAGTTACAGCAGTGCCAGCAACAGGCATCAATTTATTTTTTTTTTGTGTTTTAGCTGCTGTCTGCAACAACACAGAGCTCTTCCTGGATGTGTGAGATTCCTCAGCTGGCTGATCATGACAGATCATCTCTACTTGCTGGGTTGGGCAGCGTATATCAAAGGAAAATGTCGGCCTTTTCTTTTCAAATACAGGACGTGTCTGCCAAGCAAGCAAAAACTGTGTCATGATCAGCCTGGCTGATGACTGGTGTGGCACTGACATGCCCTTTGCAGATCCCCCTGCACTGGACTGACAGTGTCACACCCCTCAAAAGGCACTCTCATATCAAGATGTTCGCTTGAGCACAGGATGAACATAAAAATGAGAATTAACAGTTTATTTTCTCAGTGTAAATATGCCCATGCATTTCTCATGTCATTATCCTCCCTCCCTTCCCTGAACCAGCTGTCTGATCACAGTCAAATTCTAACATTAATTGGACCAATCAGGAAGCGCTACATTCTTCCCATTTATTAAAGGAAATGTCTAAGATGTCCTATTGGGCTTCAAAGTCCATTGTCTTAGTGCAGTAGCAATCCTTTGAGTCAGCAATTATAATTTTTGGAAAGTCCAGTTAGGAAGGGAAGAGATCATAAATCGGGCTGAATCTGATGGCCAGCTGATCCCTTCCACTTTCCAGTCCATTGGCCCCAGCTGCGCTCTGTCATTTTGTGACATCTAAGCAGGGAGAGCATAGGGGCACACCCAAATGAAGTCTATGTGGCTCAGTTTCAAAACTCTATGAGTTGAGTGGTGGCTTTCATACATTCCAAAGGCTGCATTATGACATTAAAGAAGTTTTGAAACTGAGCCCCATAGCCTTCAGTGGGACGCGCCTCCACATTTTCCCTGGTTAGATGTCACAAAATGTTTGAGCATGGGAATGGGGAGCAGTGGATCAGGAAGTGGAAGGGACTGGCTGTCAATGGGATTTGGCACCATTTATGATCCCTTCCCTTCCTAACTGGATTCCTCAAAAAATTATAATTGCTGACTTTACAAGAACTGCTGCTGCACTAAGGTAACAGGCTTTAAAGCCAAAAAGCCCACTGAAAAATGTTGGAAATTTACTTTAACTAGTGTTAACAGCAGTATAACACTGATAAATTTACAAAATAGTTCCATGGACTTTGTTTAAAATCAGTAGTACATAAACTTCAGTAGTTCAAACAATGCCTGAAAACACAAACTACACTGTATAAATTGAATATGCAACAATGTTTATGTTTAGATGAATTTTTCATCCATACTCACTGCGGTGACCCTCAAATACACTTCAGTTGTGGCTATGTTTCACTTTTCCACTCATGAGGTCATCCAAGGTCACTGTAGCTCATATAGATAAAAAACATATCCTATCCAACACTGCCTTGTTGCATGTTCCCTCTTTACCCAGGATAGTACAGCTGATATGTAACACTGCATTTTGGGCAAACTAGATGGTCCAGTAGGCCTTTATCTGCTGCCATTTTCTATGTTCCAGTGGAATCCTGTTTCTACCCATTTTTACAGCTAGGTGGACAGGAGCACTGGGAGATTAAATGACTTGCTCAGGGTCACAAAGTAAGTGCATTGCTTTAGCAGGGTTTGAACCTGTGATCTCTTGATTCCCAATGCTGCTGTAATCATTAGAATAACTCTTCCTGCGGGAGAGGGGAGAAGGACAGGAAAGACCAGCAGCTGATGTCAGTGTCCCCAATTTGTTGACAGGATAGGCCAGCTGAGATGGAAGATCCCATTTCCAGTAGGATCCTGCTTTTACCCATTTATGCAGCTGAGGGAACTGGAGCACTGGGAGGTTATTTTTATTTATTTATTTAAAAGTTTGGTAACCGGGAAAGGCACACTGAGCCGGAGCTCGTTTCTAGGTTAGTGACTTGCTCAGAGCCCACAGTGAGAGTTTGGCTCTAGTGGGGTTTGAACTGGGGATCTCCCGGTTTCAGCAGTGTCTAACCACTAGCCACACTGCCTCCACTGCCAGCCGGGGGGGGAAGGGTGCTAAAAATCCCACTACCAACAATTGTTTTTTTTTTTTTGTTTGTCTTCACAATTTTTTTAGCCAGGAGAGCCCAGCTAAGATACATCTAATTTCCATTGGGATCCTTCTTTTACCTGTAGTGTGAACTACCACCCAATAAAGAACACCACAGAACAATCAGCAATCCCTTTGATTTATCAGTGATACACTGTCCACCAGTGCTATTGGTGCTCTGACCACACTGCTTCCACGTACTGATATAGCCTGTGATGGATGTTCCACTCTAGCATACGGCAGTCCCTCGCTATAGCGAACCTCTCTATAGTGAACTATCGGCTACAGTGAATGGACAGTGTGGCTCCCACCCACACTCTGCACCTGTATGCAGTCAGCTGTTGTCCCAAAACTCCCTGCTCCCCCACAAGTAGCTTCTTGTGTCCTTCCTTCCTCTCACTGGCTCCCCACTGCTGCAACACTGATAGAGGACTGGCTTGAATGCTGTACCATACTGCCAAATGCAGTGACACTGACTCCCTGGTTCCTGCAGCTGTGATGAATGAAGCTTAGCCTCTTAGATGCAGCATAAGGTGTTTTACAGTATGGGCTTTCAAGGTGGGCTGGTGGGGGAGAGGCAGCAACAATAAAACTGTAGCAGGAGTGCTTTCATAGTGGGTTGTGAAAGAGTGAAAAACATTATGTCTTGTAGACACAGCATGAGATGCTTTTACAATCTGGACTTTCATAGCTAGCAGAGGGGGTGGGCAGAGTGGCACCAACAACAACACTGTGTAGTGCTTGCTCTTTGGGGTTATATGGTTATAGTTTGTAGTTGATCTTTAACTATAAAGTTATAAATGGGGCATGTTGTGTGCAATTAAGTCCGTGTAGTCATGTACTGTCCTCGGATCACAGGGTTAGCAACTGGGGTCCTCACTTTAACAAAAACAATACTATAACAAAATAAGGTGCTATAACAAGCAGCTGACTGGGCTCCACTTTCATTCGTTATAGCGAGGGACTACTGTATTTATTTATTGAATTTTGGTAACCAAGTAGGCCCACTGAGACTGAAAGTCCCTTTTCAGGGGTGACCCAGAATTAAGTACAGTGATATGGAGATACATCAATGTTACATTAACAGGTTCCCTCTGGCTGCTGCACAGGGAGGCAGTATAGCGCAGTGGTCTAAGCCTCTGAGCTGCTAATCTGGTGATATCCAGCAGACCAGACCTGGGTTTGAATCCCACGGCTTCCACTTGCATACTGTGTGATCCTGAGCAAGTCACTTAACCTCCTTGTGCTCCCAGGTTGCTCCTGTAAAAAAGCTTTTAGCTTAGTGTGCTATACCTGGTTAAAAAAACAACTAAACTAAATAAAAGTTCCCCGTCTAAACATGTCCTGAATTCTGATACATTTTAAATTTGCTGGAAGCCTAAGGGTTAACTTCTTGCCACTGCTAGCTTGGAATTAAAAGGGTGCTGGTCTGCCCAGGCTAGTGAGATGCAGGGGTGGGAGGATTCTCATACAATGTCCTAATCTTTAACAGCAGTTAGCTAGCAATTGTTTTTGATGAAGAGGAGGGCAGACTAATAACTTTAAGACAGTGCTGAAAACAGATTACAAAACTATGGGGATGACAAGAGAAAAACTTGAGTTGGTGCATACAGCATATTTTATTTATTTAATTGTAACAGCCCCTTGACTCACCTTGGCTGTTTCTGGGGCCCTTGAGTCTCACCTGGACACACCTCCGAGGGGGCCGGCCTGGGTTCACTAGTGGACATGTTGGACAGGAGTAGAATGGCGCAGTGCCTCCACCTGGGGTAGTGATATGGGATACCTGCAGGGTAAATTCCAGGTTACCACCTCCCCAGGAAAATATAATAACTGCCCCCACAGTATCTTCCCCACAGAGTAAATGCACACACTTTGCAATGACCAGCAATACTAAATTGTACCATAAACCAACTTCCCATTTTATTATAGGGAGGGGTATAAAAAGGAAAGAAACTGGCACAACAATAATAGTTGTTACAATTTGACTGTACCCCACACCTCCCAACTGTGGGTGCACCCGACTTTCCCCAAACGGCCATTAGACAACATAGTTAAAAGGCTGTGGTGGGTACCACACCGGGGTGCTGGTTCGGAAGACTAGGGTGCAGTGGATATAACAGTCTTTAACTTGAAGAATACTTTAATTGAGGCCCAGTAATAGAAACGCAACAGACTGCTTTTAACCTGGCTGCCTGGGCTTTCCTTGGCACTTGAGAGTCCTGCCCAGGACTTAACCCTTTTTCTCTAACCAGCTAACTAGCTAATAATATAAGAGCTCCTCTGAGCCACAGCCCAGAGGTACTTACAGTCTGATGGGGGGGGGGTCTCAACTGGTTGGTTTCAGACGGTACCATTCTGGTATCACAGCTGGTGGCACACCATACCTCTCGACCTTCTGCCTCGTAAATCAGGGACAAGGCTTAAAAAAATCATGGACAAAGAACAAAAATCAGGGACACATTTTCAAAATTGATGTTATCCACTCAGGAAGCTGGCAGAATAAAGGGCTTAGTGTAAAATGAATTTTCTAAGGAAGAACAAATCTGTAACTTTAAATGTTTGACATTATTTTGTGCTTACAACCCCCACTGTTTGGTTACGGAAACACAATTTTTAGGAGGGACAGAGTAAAATTTTGAGGCAAAATCAGGGACGTCCCTGAAAATCAGGGACAGTTGAGAGGTATGTGGCACACCACAGCAGCAGAATGCAGGAAACATCAGCTGGCAGAAGGGTTGAAGAACGCTGGACTTCACCTGTCAGGCCTTTCCAAACTTCACCGCTAAGGTCTTTGTATGCAGTGTTCACCTGACAGGCCTCCTGACATTTTCCTCTCCGGTGGTCACTTCATTGGTCTAGGGGACAGGGCAGGCTGGGTGTCCCCTAGACTTTTTCTGCTTGGCACAACACAGTCCTTTTCCCAGAGCCAAACACAGCTGGGGTCTGGCACACACAACATCTCTGCTAAAAGCAGTTAGGTAGTCCCAACACTTGTCCTTCTGGGAAATACAAAGTACACAGTCTCATTATTCTTCAGGCTGAAAATGACCAGTCTTTCTATTTTCAGGCTGCAAATTACAAATTTCAAACTCAAAGAAGCAGGTTCAAATCTCAGCAGGGGAGACGGTAGTTCAATTTTCTTCCCTGCTCCCTCTTTATCTTATAGGTGCTATGCCTCTCGTTTAGCCTCAGTGGCTGGAAGGCTGTTGGGCACTAAACTGGCCTTTTTGCTGGGTAGCCCACAACTGTATCGTCTGCTCACTCTCTCTCTCTCTCTGAGATCTTCTTGAATTTCTCCCTTTTGGCGGGTTCCCAGTCCTATTTATAGTTTTTCCTCACCTCTCACTCTCACTGGTTGTAATTCTCCTGGGCTCTTTGCTGCCCTCTAACGTTTTTTCAAGCAGCCCCCCTGCTGCAGGGAACTTATGGGGGCCACCATTATTGTTTACACTTTTCCCAAAAAATGTAGCCCACATTACTTTATAATATGCCCACCTTATGGGCAGAGAACACGCTTTAGGTGCCTGAAGGCATTCCTCCACCCATCCCCGGCTCCACTGCCTGCCCTGGAGCAGGGGATAATTTTATATTGTGGCTGCAATCAGATTACATTTGCTGGAGGTGTGGCTCCTTTTAGTTTCCCCACCTGCTGGCCGCGCATGTGTAGATGGTGCGGTTCGGCATCTTTGATTACATTCAGACAGTCCACTACTTGTCTGCTTCACAGACTGTCCAAAATGATCCCCCTGGTGCCTGGAGGCACAAAACGGCATTGGGACCTTGTCCCCCTTCTATAAATGGGCCAAGGACCAGAAGAATCTGGCGAACGCAGCTGTGAAAGTTGGGCACCCCACCTGGCCTGAAGACCTCCTACAGCCACTGCCGAGGACCCACGGGGCCATAGCCCCAATAAGGTAAGCACCCTGCCCCAAAGGGGTTTACATAATTATTTAAACACCGGTAACTGGGAAAGGCACACTGAGCCAAGGCTTGTTTACAGGTGTGACCCAGAGAAGAGGGAAAAGGGGTAGTACAGAATACAAAAACACAACAAGCAATAAAACATGTGGTTGCAATGATAAATTACAAAGTGCAGTAATACAATGATGCGCAAGCAGGTGTACAACATCATGACAAAAAGACCATCCTCACTGGGCTGTGTACACAGAAGACAATAGCTAGGTTAACTGTATGGTGCCAGTAAAAAGGGACAGTGCTATGGCAGTACAGATGAGTAGAACAGGCAGTTTCACTTAGCAGGTAGGTGCCAAAATCACATGAGGGGTCATGGGGACTAACAGGATTGGAGGTCAGAGGCAGAGGGAAGGGTCAGATGGGGAGCTGGCAGAGGCAGGAGGGAGCAGGGAGAAGCCTTAGCTGGTGTCTAAGGATAGAGTGAGGGGGAGAGGTGGCTGGATGAGGGGAGCTGGTTCTGGAAGGAGAGAAGAAGAGAAGGCATACTGCCCAACAGAGGAGTAAGGGTGGGAAAGGAGCAGGTGGGATAGTCCTTGGAGAGGAGGGAGTAGGAAAAGGAGTGGATGGGAGAGAGGAATGCGGATAGGTAAAGAGGAGAGGGACCCAAACCAGTATTTAGAGGTCAGCGAAGCAGAATGGGACTGGTAATGTGAGAGGAGAGGGAGGACAGAAAGGGAGGTGTAGAGGGAGCAGTGATGAGTATGGGAGGGTGACTCTGTAGCAAAACTACAGAAAACATTGCAGAGGGCATCTAGTCTGGTAAGAGACGAAGTGGGGGCAGTGCCATAGACTACATCTGCATAATCAAAGACTGAGAGAACCACTTTGGTGACCAGCTCTCAGCAGATCTTAGGAGAAAAGAAGACACTGTGGTACAGGACACCAATTTGGGGTATAGCTTGGAGTGGAAGGTGTCAATGTGGTCCAGCCTGCTATCTGGCCACACACAAAGGTACTTGAAGGCAGGGACAACTTCAAGAGGGGGGCCATCCAGTGTGAAGAAGATGGGTAGGGGTGACAGTCTGGCCAGTTTCTGGCCGGTGCCAAAGGTCATGGACACTATTTAGTTTACCTTGAGTTGGCTGGCATGGAACCAGCGCAGTACACTGTGGAAGTCTGGCTGGAGCAGGCCTTCCATAGCCGTGACTGAGGGGCTGGAGGAGTAGATGACTGTGTCATCTGCATTCATGTGTAAATGTAAGTTGACACAGACAGAGGGCAGGTTGCTGAGGAATACAGAGAAAAGAACCCCAAGACAGAGTACTGGATGGGAAGAGAGAAACTTGGCACTACAGCTGAGAAATGGGATCTGGGAGTTATCATTAGCAACTCAATTAAGCAATCGAGTCAGTGAAACAAGGCCTATTGCAAGGCTATCAGGATGTTGGGATGTATCAGGAAGGGTACTGATAGCAGAACAAAGGAGGTAATATTTCCTCTCTACAGATCCCTGGTGAGGCCTCACCTAGAGTACTGCACCCAGTTCTGGAGTCTTCACCTTAGAAAGGATAAGGATAGGTTGGAGACAGTGCAGCGAAGAGTAACAAAAATGATTCAGGACCAGCAGGGCAGATCCTATGAGGAGTGCCTCAAGGCACTAAACACGTACTCACAGGAGATCAGAAGGGAAAGGGGAGATATGATAGAGACATTCAAGTTCCTTAAAGGAATTAACAAAGTGAACTGCGGGTAACTATTTAGCCTGAATACCAATTCATGGTCATGTGGACACGAATGGAAATTAACAGGAGGTAGGTTCAGGAGAGATGTGGGAAGTACTACTTTATGAAAAGGGTAGTGAAACCTTGGAACAGTCTGTTGGCTGAAGTGGTAGATGTGAAAACAGTCAGGGGATTCAAGCAGGGCTGGGACATAGTGAAGGGAATAGTGGTTACCGGGAGTGACAGGACCAAGAAGGAGAATAGAGAGAGGATGGGGATAGTTAGTACCCTGGAGGAACAGTAGGTGCCTGGGATTATAGGGAACTTGGGCAGACTGGACGGACCTATAGTCTTTTTCTGCTGTCATTGTCTATGTTTCTATGTAAAATGAAGGAAGCCAGGATGGAGCCCTGGGGGAACCCAGCTTGGATAGAAAGGAGAGGGGACAGGGCGCCTCCTACCCTTATCAACTGTTGGCAGACTGTGAGGTAAGAACAGAACCAATCAATAGTGGGAGCTGAGAGGCCAGCAGAGCTCAGCTTCTCCAAGGGGAGAGGGTGTGATGAGTCAAAGAGTTTGGCCCAATGGATGAAGATAGCTGCAGTAATGTGTCCATGAGTCATCCCAGAAAGGATGGAGTCAGTGACACACAGCAAGGAGGAAACATTGGAGTAGTGCTTCCTAAAACCAAAGAAGAAATGAGTCGCTCTGGTCTAGATAGTGCATCTGGGTCAAAGCAGCATACAAATATTCACAAAAAAGGACCTCACTCTTATCTCAAGGTACCCCAATAAGGATCTGAGACCACTCCAAAACATGGAGTTAAAAAGCCATATTTATTTCATACATTTGGCTAAAACAGATACACTATATATATATATATATATATATATATATATATATGAAAATTATCAAACTGTGCAAAAAAACAACGATCCCCTAGTTGTTTTTTTGCACTGTGAAATCGGTGGCCACACCTGCACAGGTAAAGGATTTGATGGGGAAGTGCTTTGTTAAGGTTATTTTATATTTTGTTCTTAAGTCTCCATTAAGCCTGCATTATCACTTCAGAGATCTGTCATCATGCACATACGTAGCAGCCATCTTAGGCAGCTACTGCGGTGGAGAGTTTAAACAGGAGCCGGGCTCTGTTTACATTTTGCTGAGATGTTTCAGAGATGAGATTTGCATAGTTTCAGTACAAAACAGATCTCAGCATTATGTAGGTAACCTCTGACCTACGATGTTGTGTTTTTGGAGGACATATAAGAATGAACTGTGTATCAGTCCTTTAAAATAGCCTAAACAAAGCAGCAGACAAGACTGAAGACTAAAAAATAATAAAACAGATGAAGCTAGCTAAGGACTGAAAGTAGTTAAACAAAGCTAGTAAAACAGAGGTAGAAAAAGGTACTGTACAAACACTGACTAGTAGTTTAGTATAACCCAGATATGGTGATTGCAAAGGTGACTAGCTAAGCGGTTAATGCATACAACAGCTGGCAGTAAAAAGTAAGGTTTGGAGTAAGCCAGGCAGGGCATTATACTACTCTACTAAGGTTACAATCTCAGCAGTTAATACATTCAACAGCTGGCACATTATAATCTAAGTAGGTAATACATTCAACATTTGGCAGTAAAAAGTGAAGATTGGGGTAACCCAGATGAGTGTTATTAAAGCAAGTGAAGCAAGCAGTAACAAAAAGTGCACAGTAGCAGCTGGCAGTGAGGCTAATAAGTAAGCAGATAAAACACCAGTTGACAGTTAAAAATAAAAATATGGAGTCTGGGGTTACCCAGAGTGGGTGTTGCTAAAAGTAAGTGACCAGGCAGTAAAATAAACAAATGCAGGTTGCAATGGGAAAAAGCAGTGTTTAGGGTGGCCCAGATAGAGAGTTACCATGAGTCCAGAGTTTTTATAGTCTTGATCAGCACAAAGACTGCAGGAGACTTGCTTTTTCAGGTGCAGCATGACTGACTGAAGGCCAAACCCAGGCAGACTCCTCTGAGATGTCCTTTGCGCTGCTGTCCTAGCACTGTGGACCATAGCGCAGAGGACTACTAGGGGTAACTGCCTTTTGTGGGAAATACTAGATTCACTGATGATTGATTACCTGAACTGCAGTGGGTGGCGCTTTTGCTAAAACTGCAGAGCAGTTCTTGCCACAAACAAACTGACAATCGGTGAGGTGGAGGGTGTGAGTTCACACAGGCTGGAAACTGTGACTCCCCTGGACCCCCACTGCAGCAGAACTGAGCCACTGGGATGGGATCAGAACAGAGGATAAGACAGCTCACCAGTTCAAAAATACGCGCCTTTTCTGGCCACGCTAACAACCGGTTGCCTGAACTAGAGTGAACAGAGATACCTCCAAAAATTGCACAGCAGTCCTGGAACAAACAAAGTAACAATCGGTGAGGTAGAGGGGGTTAGCCACACAGGCTGGAAAGAGTGACTCCCACAGACCCCCACTGCAAAAGAACTGAGCCACTGGGATGGCATCGGAGTAGAGGATCTGGCAGCTCATCAGTTCAAAAATATGTGCCTCTTCTGGTCATGCTAACAATTGTTTGCCTGAACTGGAGTGGGCAGAGCTACTGCCAAAAGTTACAGAGCAGTCCCAGTCACAAATAAAGTGGTGATCAGTGAGGTGGAGCAGGGTGAGTCACACAGGTTGGAAACAGTGACCCCCATACCTCTCAACCTCTTGCCTCATGAATCAGGGACATGGCATAAAAAAATCAGGGACAAAGATCCCAAATCAGGGACACATCTTAAAAATTGGTACTATTCACTCAGAAAGCTGATAGAGTAAAGCGATTTGTGTTAAGATGTACTTTCTGAATAAGAAGAAGTTTGTAATATTAATGTTTGACATTATTTTGTTCTTTTAATCCAACCTGTTGTGTCACAAAAGCACAAATTTTACAAAGGAAAGAAGTACATTTTGAGTCAAAATCAGGGACGTCTCTGAAAATTAGGGACAGTTGAGAGCTATGGTGAACCCCTTGCACCCTCGGTGCAGAGGAACTGAGTCACTGGGATGATATCTGAGCAGAGGATAAGGCAGCTCACCGGTTCAGAAATACGAGCCTCTTCTGGCCATGCTGATGACTGATATAGAACACAGCAGAAGGAGATCAGATAAACAAGCTGGCATGAGTGATGGCAGATGTATTGGCTACAGTTGGCTCAGTATCTGCATCACACATAGATTAATACTTCAACCAAATGAATAAACACCCATACAGACAGATTGCCACCTCCACTGACTAATCATATCCAAGTAAACAGGAAAACATTGGCAAGCAGCAGCTTACATGATTCTACCATGTGACAAACTACAGCTTCCTGTGCAAATGGCCACATGTTGGTATTCAAATAAACCCAGAGCCCCACATCACTACTTTGGCCACTTTCTGTAACCTCCCCGGCTAACAGCCTGACACACTTACAGACTCCAAATACCACTATCTTGCAAGTACACATAAAATGAGTGAAATGAGTGAGCTGTCAAACTGTAGACCATTCAGCTTGACATTAGTAGTATGCAAAATGATGAAGGCATTCATGCGAGAGGAAACGGAGTCACAACTGAGGGAGTTACACACTAAGGATGTGACTCAACATGGGGTTATGAAATGAAAGTCTTGTCTTACCAAATTACCAAGCTTTTACAAACCAGGTGTTCAAGAACACCCACTGATATTAGATTTTTGAATTTTAGTACAGCATTCAATATGGTTGTGCATAGTAATCTTCGATGTGAACTGGAATCAACTGGTGTTGATACGGTTGTGGACTGGATAACAGATTGGCTGAGGGATAGAAAAAAAAGAGCAAAGAAAATTAGTTTGTATCAGGAGGTGAGTTAAGTAATGGAGTCCCCAAGGATTCTGCACTACGTCCTTTATTATTCAGAGCTCATTGACAAGACCGAAAACTGGATTATCACATTCACGGATGATACAAAATTAGGAGAGATAGTGGCTAATGAAGAAAGATATGTGGCCTACAACGTAATTTAACAGAACAGCAAGCTGAGCAGGGATATAATGTTCTGTGTAAGAAAGTGTTGGTATTGCACTTGGGTAAGGGACACATGGGCACAACTTGCTACCTAAATAGTAACCAGCTAAGGAAGCTGGAAGAGGAAAACGACTTGGGCATAATGATAATAATAATAATGTTGAACATGGGGGCAATGTAAAGTGACTGCTAAAAAGGCACATCAGATACTGGCCTATATTAGGAGAAATTTTATTAGTAGATCAAAAGAGGTCATGGCACCATTTTACAGGGCATTTGTGAGACAACAGCTGGAGTGCTGTTGCCAATTTGGAGTGTTGTACTGTGGGAAGGATAATAACAAGTAGGAAAGATTCCAGAGAAAGGCTATAAAAAGGATGAGTGGGTCAGAAATTCAGACTTATGAGGATAAGCTTGGCAGCTCAGGTAGGTTCAATCTGGACTGGCATTAAGGGTTGACTTCATGGCGATGCACATATTGGATCCAGAAATTAGACCAAAATAAATTGGGATTCATTAATAATAATGAGAGGTAACAGACTACTAGAGGTCATGTCTAGAGAATTCAAGGTGGTCATTTTAAAGGGGAACACAGGTACTCCTCCATGCCATACTCCCTCAACCTAACCACTTGACAGCACTGTCTCCCGGCCTCTCCCTGTGGATCTCCAGGTTTGGATCCACCACTGGGCTTTTTATTTTTTTATTCTGGGACCTGTAGGATATTCTTTAGGTAACCTGGCAATTGACTACAAGATAAGGCTTCCCAATGCCAGTGGGCCCTGTCACTGCAGGCCGATATAGTCTCACACACCTTCTATCCTCTTGGAACTTCCCAGTTGCTTACATGACATTTGGGACATGTTTTTTTTTTTCTTTCTTTCCTTTATCAGCCAATCAGGAGAACACTTTGTGTACTTCAGTCTGAACATTGCTGCCCCTATGATTTTATACCCGTTATTTATGCAGCACCCTGGAGCAACACCAGTATGGTTCCTCTTTGTGTGTTTCTATATACTGTTCTGTATCAACAGCTGATAGACGATATCCACTGGATTTGAGTTAACAATGTTGCTTGATGTTCAATTACCATGGACTGAGAGAATACCCACCCATGGTAATTACTCACCCTTAAATCTGAACTCACTGCCAAGGCCATATCCTTTTTGGAGGAGTGCTGCAGGCCCGTAGTTTTGGTGGACAGGCCCATGACCCTTTATAGCTTTCCCCTGTTCTTCCCTGTCTCAGCTGCATACCTTTGTGGCCCTTCCTTCCCCACCGAGGCATCCACTGTTCTATTTATAGTGATACTTAGTCTTTTCGCCACATAGAAAACCTGTTTGTGCCAGTCACAGATGGATGTTTCCTTACCTCCCAGCCTTAAAAGGTAGAGGTGTACTCCTCTTTCCTCGGGCACAGAGCTCCCATGTGTTGGGATTTTCTCCCTTGGAAGTCCAAGCCCTAATTATACTTTTGTACATAGTTCAGATTTTTGTTATGCTTCTACAGTTTGTTACTGTTTTTTTCTGGATTTTACTGTTTTGGCTAGTGAAAGATGTGCAGCATGCAACCTATATAAACACAGGCTCCTCCTGCTATCCAGATATCAGTGGAATGGGTGGTCAGGTACCCCACACCTGGCCCAGGCCATTCAGACTCAGATTTCCATTTTAAATCTGCACAATGGGTAACCCCCAACTTAAAGGAAAACAATGAAAAAGACAAAGCTTTCCGCAGACACTGCAGAAACTCTTAATTAGTGCTTTCAGACAGTAACAACTTTATTTAATGATTTAGAACAGCTACTCACAACTTCCACTTCCTGTTGCTGGCAGCAGCCATTTCATGAGCAGCAGTGAGCTTCCTGAGCTCACTGTATGCTAATGTACCTGTTTCACCTCAGCTATTGGTTGGCAGGACATATTAGCATAAACTGAGCTCAGGAAGCTCTCTGCTACTCATGAAATGGTGGCTGCCAGCAATAGAAAGTGAAAGTTGAAGGCCACTGTTTAAATCGCTAAAAAATCAGTTAGAGTAATTTGTTAAAAAATGTTACTGTCTGAAAGCACTAACCAGGCCTTTTCCACTGTTTCCCTTTAAGGTATATTCTGTTAATGTTAATGTCAATGGGTTAAACAATCCTGTTAAAAGGGTGAAAATATTTTCCATTATTAAGAAGGAGCTCCTAGCAGTAGTGTGTATGCAGGAGACTCACTTATCTCTGGCAGAAAGCCAAAAACTAGTGGCATTGAGCATTCTGCAGCATATCACTCCACATACAGGAGAGGTAAGAAAAGTGGAGTAGTAATCCTTATTGCTAAGCATCTCATTTTTCAGGAGGTGAAAGTGGTTAAAGATAAGGAGGGTTGCTGTATCCTAGTTTGGGGGAGAGAGTGGAAATCCTGTTACACTGGCCTCATGGTATCTACCCCTGGGACCAGCACTCACTTTCTTAAATGTGTTGTAAATATGGTTCTAGACAACCAGAGAGGACTCTCAGTGGTTGCAGGTGATTGCAGTCTTCTTCTTGACCCCACACGTGACACCACAACTCCCTGAACTACGCAATCTCAGGCTGCCCCTAAATATTTCCATTGCATGTTATCCTCCTTGGGCTGGTCTGACATTTGGAGAGAGCTTCACCTGGCACACCAAAGGGCCCATACACACTTTTCCCACCCACATCAAACATACAGTGTAGTCCTATTGATTATATCTTCACTTCCTCAGAGGACATCCACAGATTCCATTTATATCAGCCCTATCTTCAATTTGGACCATGTCCCCATTGTTACAACTGGATTTAGGGGTCTTTCAAAGAACTATGAACTGGCACTTTGATACCTTTTACCTTAAAGACCCCCATTTTGTGGAATTAGTGGAACACAAAATCATGGAAATACTTGCTAATAATGATTGCCCCTCAATTAGTGCCACTACAGAGTGGGATATGCTCAAGACAGTATTAAGGGGACAGCATATTAGTTATGCAGCCCAGAAGAATAAAGAGCATAGGACACACCTGGAGGACCTCCTGGCAACCTTACATCTTGACAATCACTGCATCAGCATGGCACTTTGACTGCTCTAACATGGGTGACGCAGATTAAAAAACAACTAGATGACCAGGCATTGCACTAGACAGAAAATGCACTATGTTACCTCCATCAGAAGTATTATGATGGTGGACCCAGGGCAGAGAGGCTTTTAGCTAGTAGAGTTTGTAGCTTCTGGCAGAGGGCCATGATTTCAAAATTACAGCATCCTACCACAGATCAGACCCTCCAAGGTCTTAAAGAAATCGCAGAGGCCTTCGCAATGTACTATTCTAAGTTATATTCAGTTGACCCTGACCCCACTCCTGTGGATCTGGCATCCTTCTTCTCAAACCTGCAGCTCCCCAGCCTCGCAGAGGACATTATGGATGGTCTGATGGCCCCCATTTCTGAACCAGAAGAAACAATTACTCACCATAGTAATGTTGTTTCTTCTAATGGAGTCTTGCTGTATTCTGACTTAATGCAGTTAGCCCCAGCACTTGAACTGCCCCGGAGAGTAAGGAGTTAAATTATATGCAGGAGCATAGAACATTGAGCTCGAGCTCGGTTTTCAAACCTCTGTCTGTGGTACATCTCAGTGTAACCTTCAGATTCTTACGAGCAACTAACTAGCTGAATCTAGATACATATATATATATATATATATATATGTGTGTGTGAGGAAATTGTTTAGAATGAGCCAAAAGGCAACAATTTGGGCCCAGAAGACTCATGTCAAGAACCCAAGAAGAAAAAAGGTAGTGACAACACTAAACAGATTTATAACACCAACAGAATTCACAATTAACCCACCCAAAGGGGGGCTGCAAGGTACACCCCTGAGGTGCAACACTGTACCTGCCAACCCACTTCCCAAAACTAGGTTCTAAGAGGGGAGGCAGTGGGGAGGTCAGAATACAGCAAGACTCCTTTAGAAGAAACAACATTACTATGGTGAGTAATTTTTTTCTTCAAACAACATGAAGTCTTGCTGTATTCTGACTTATTGCAGACTACCAAACAGTTCCCTAAGGAGGAGGGAATGCAGAACCTACTTTGGGAACAGGCTCTGCAGTAGTGCTGCGTCAAACCTAGCATCACTCCTAGCCTGGATATCCAGAGAGTAATGCTTAGTGAATGTGTATACTGTTTTCCAGGTGGTTGCTTTACAGATCTCTAACAAGGGTATATCTCTGGCCGCAGCCAAAGTAGCAGCTGTACCTCTAGTTGAGTGAGCCCTCAGGCCTGAGGAGGGTACTTTACCCAACTTATCATAGCAGAATTGTATGCAAGAGACAATCCACCTGGCAATAGTTCTTTAGTGGCAGGCTTACCTTTTCCCACTTCATCATAGGTGAGAAACAATTGAAGACAGTCATTCCTGTGAGCCTTATTGTGCTCTGTGTAGTAGCTAAGAGCTCTTTTAATATCCAAGCTGTGTAGCCTTCTTTCACCTGAAGAAGAGTGGTCAGTGAAAAACACAGGACGAGACACAGACTGGTTCAGATGAAAATCTGATACCACTTTGGGTAAGAACCTCCTATTGGTTCTTAGGTCCACTTTATTCCTATGGAAGGATATGAAGTCAGGTTCAACTTACAAGGCCTGTAATTCACTAATCCATCTGGCAGAAGCAATGGCTACCAGGAACACAGTTTTCCAGGTCAAGTACTTCAGCTCAGCCGAAACCATGGGTTCAAAGGGGGGCTGCTTGAGCTGTGCAATGCAGACATTAAGATCCAAAGCAGGAGACAGTTCTATAAATGGAGGGTTTGTATGAACCAGATCCTTGAAAAACTTTTTAAACACATGATGAGAAGCCAGGGAAGAGCCCTTCCCTGCTGAAAGAAAAGTGGAAACTGCTGCTAGGTGAACCTTTAGAGTTGCAGGCCTAAGGCCTAGACCATTGAGGTGAACCAGATAATCTAAGGCTGTGGAAATACCTGCAGAATACCAAATGGTAAACCTCTTCCATTTGGAATCATAAGTCTTTCTAGTAGATGGTTTCCTGGAAACCTTCAGGATATCTAGGACTGCCTGGGAAAGATGCAGGCCTGCATATTCTAGCTCTTCAAGAGCCAGACCTTGAGATTGAGATACTGGAGATTGGGATACCAGATCCTCCCCTGGGAGGGCAACAGAAGATTGTGTCTCTTGGGAAGGGACAGGGGATGAGACACTGTCAGGGACAAGAGCAGAGGATACCAAGGCTGCCTGGCCCAGTCTGGAGCCACTAGAATTACTGTGCAAGGCTGAGATCTGATTTTGATCAGGACTCTGAACAGCAGAGGGAATGGAGGGAAGGCATAGAGGAACCTGCCATTCCAATCCAAAATCAGGGCATCCTGGGGCACAGTCCCCAGGAGTGGAGGTCTGCAACAGAACAGAAGGAATTGGTGATTGTCCGGGGCTGCAAAGAGATCTATCTCTGGAGTGCCCCATCTGGAGAAGATGATCTGCAGGATGAGAGGATTCGGGGACCATTCGTGATGTCCCTGGGATATTCTGCTCAGAGCATCTGCCGGTACATTGTCCTTCCCTGGAAGGTGAACTGCTACTAGGGAAGTCTGAAGAGAATAGGCCAGAGACCACAGTTTCATGGCTTCCGTGCACAAGGCCGAGAACTGAGTGCCTCCTTGTTTGTTGATACACCACATTGTGGTCGTGTTGTTTGTTCTGACTTGGATCACCTTGCCCTTGACCAAATTTGAGAAGCACTGAAGGGCCAGGAACACTGCCCTGAGTTCCAGAAGGTCGATGTGAATGAGAGACTCCTGTGGAGACCAGACCCCTTGGGCTGTCAGGGCCCCCAGGTGGGCTCCCCAACCTAGGAGAGAAGCATCCGGTTCAATGGGCACATCCAGACCCCCTTGGTCATCATCATCATAATCTTCATCATCGGGATAGTCTTCGTCTCCCTCCCACTCCTCATAATAAGCATCTGGATCATAATTTGAAGGAGGCGGATCCAAATGAACGAACCGCCTAACCGTGGTACCGGGTTCGATCAATTGGTCTACATTGACAATGCTAATCGCTTTGGCTATGTCTTCCGCGTTGAGAATGTGGTACAAGATCCGAACTGGTGGACTACATTTTCTTTTTGACGGAACTGGAACCTCAGGGTCGGCTCTCCTTTTGGCCGAGGAGGTATCGCCTAGGTCAGTAGGCACCTCCTCAGGTTCGGCCGCCATCTGGATCTATGGACTTCTCAGCCTCCCTTTCCTTCAGCCTACTGTCTCCTATCTAGAGTGGATTTCGGAAAGGTTTTACAAATTTGGCAGTCAGACTTGAGGTGGTCAAACCCCAGACAATAAACACAGATGAGGTGGGGGTTGATCTTGGCAAAGGCCTCCCCACACTCAGTACAGTGCTGAAACCCAGTGGGACTGGTTTTCTTTTTGGGTTTGTCAGACATGGCCAACCTACTAAATTACCCTATAGCAGCTTTCAAGCCAGGTAATAAAATAACTGATTGGTTACAAACCGTGTCATGGGTTTTGAAAAAGAACCAGAAAAAGGCACAGTTCTTTTGAAACCAGTTGATACCAGAACACCACTCTAATCCCAGACAAACATTTTTTCAGAAAACAGAAGAAACACAAGGTCGGTTCCTAAGCGGACCAACCAAAAAGAAACTGAGTAAAAAACAATTTCCACACTTTTTTTTACAAAATAAACACAGTCACTACCTATCTACAACACTACCTGTACTGTAGACAGAGGCTGGAAATCCGAAAAATAACAAATAGAATGGAATTAAACCAAATGCTGTACTGTTTACTGAACCGAGCAGAGGAAATCTCTGGAGCGACTTCACTGTTAGGTGGAGTAAAGAATCTGACGGTTACACTGGGAAGTACCACAGACGGAGGTTTGAAAACCAGGCTCGAGTTCAACGTTCTATGCCCCTGCATACAGTTTAACTCCTTACTCTCTAGGGCAGTTCAAGTGCTGGGGCTAACCGCATTAAGTCAGAATACAGGAAGACTTCGTGTTGTTTGAATTGCAAGCAGCACTTCGCTAAAACCAGAGAAGTGTCCTGGGCCGGATGGTTATCCTGCAGAATTTCTCTGAAAATTTGCACCACAGCTTCTCCCCTTATTCCTTAGGATGGCATAAGGCCTCTTAATCAGAAAACCAACTCCACCCCCATCATGGAGTTGTGCAGTTATGTCCATTATACCAACGTTGGGCAAGTCGGTGGAGTTCTGTGAATCATACAGACCAATTTCATTGCTCAACACCAATTACAAGCTCTTTATGGCTATCATGGCACAGCACCTAGATCCCTTACTCCGGCGCCTGGTCCATCTCGACCAGTTGAGGTTTGTAAGGGCTTGTCAGACCATGCATAGCATTTGCCACTCTCTCTTTCCATTTTACACCATACCTCTGTCATACAATGCTCCTTATTAGCCCTCAGTCTTGATCTGGAAAAAGCATTTGACTGGATGTCTTGGACTTTCCTTCGTGCCACACTACAGTGCTTTGGTTTCCCTCTTTCTTACTTGGACTTACTCTTCACTCTTTAGTCCTCCCCTCACATGCAACTCTTCACTCTTTAGTCCTCCCCTCACGTGCAACTCTTCACTCTTTAGTCCTCCCCTCAGGTGCATGTAAATGGACATCTGTCTGCTCGTTTTACCCTTCCGTGTGGAATGCAAAAGGGGTGCCCCCATCTCCTCTTCCATGTACCTTATACATACAGCCACTGGGACAAGCTTTCCATCAGCAAAACACTCTTGGGGGATACCCCAGCTCAGATGGGGGGGAGCACTGCATTGACATTCACTGACCTACGTAGCCAGTATAGTGTTATGCTTGTGCAACTGTCTTAGTTTGGTTTTGGCCATTTGCACTCTCTATTCCAGAGGAATTATCACCCTGTAGGGGTATGATGGCAAGGAACTCTCAGAGAGGGTTCCACCCCCTAGAGGTGCCACGGGATGGTTCCCATGGCTAAAGGTACCTTAGGAATCCCCCCTAAGGAAAGAGTGCTGCCGCTGGAGGAGGAGGGGAGGATGGTGGGGCAAAGAAAAAATGCTTCACAGTGAGGCTTAGAGGAACTGCTAATATAGCTCAGGAAGTGGGAGTGGCTGGCTGCTTGGCCACTGAATTCCAGGCATAGTCTTACATTTCACTGACCTATGCAGCCAGTATAGTGTTATGCTTGTGCAACTGAGTTAGTTTGGTTTTGGCCATTTGCACTCTCTGTTCCAGAGGAATTACCACCCTGTAGAGGTATGACGGCAAGGAACTCTCGGAGAAGGTTCCACCCCAGAGGTGCCAAGGGATGGTTCCCATGGCTAAAGGTACCTTAGGAATCCCCCCCCAAAAATGTAGTATCATCCCCAAAAAGGAGGCAACATGAAGTATAATGCAAGCAGTAACAGTGAACGTAGAAGCAGTAACTGTAACGTAGTAGTAGAGAAGCATAGTCAGTTTGATAATGCTATGATATGCTCAGTTGTTGTAGTAACAGCCCAGGTTTGTGTAGCATGATACTTATGGCTTGCTTGAGAGAAGGGGGTCCGCTAAGGAGAGAGGGAATGGCAGGACATCCTCCACCTCCATCTAACAACGGAACCTACCTAAAGAAACTAGGGAAAACAACTATGCTAACTAAGTGTTATGACCTGAGGCAACAGAGGAGATAAAAACCTCTATGAGGAGGAAATCTCTGGAGATCCAAGGCCTAGGTCGCCTCCCCTCCAGGCTTGGGAAAATTTATTTAGTGACAGCTCTGTAGCTGCAATTTGGAAAACCCAATTAAAGGGAGGTGGAAAATATTTCAATATGGAAAGAGGCTCTCACTCAAACCCTCTAGCGGGTACTTCGTGAAAGGTTGCGAGAAAACTCTGCAACAATATGTGCATCCAAGGCGCAGGAGGAGAGCAACAACTGCTGAGGCACTCACCTGGCCTACCCGCCCTAAATCAAACCAGGTGAACCAGAGGCAGTCACAGGGAGAATGAAGTGAAGGTGCCTTGCTAGGGAAACCACTAAAGTCAATGGCCAACTGTTACAGTGGAACACTAGAGCCAAAGGAGATCGTCATAACCACACCTCACCGCTAGTCTTAAATTCTACACCAGGAGCTGCTATCACATAGCAGGCAGCTAAAGCCAAGCCTGGGGCGAGGACATTCCCAGCTATGGACCAGGTGAGAAGAAAAAATTAATCACCTTAGTAATGTTGTTTCTTCTAATGGAGTCTTGCTATATTATGACAATTGCAGTTTGTCCTACCATTAGAACTGCTCCGGAGGTGAAAGAGTTAACTCGATTCCATGAATGGAACTTAGAGCACGAGCTCTAAAGAGAAGCTCTGTCTGTGTAGTTTCAAACCTAAACTGTCAGATCTTTACGAGCAAAAACTCACTAAGGTCTGTGTGGAAGCTGTAACCTACACTAGCCAACTGGCTACCTAAATATTAACACCCATTGCTGGTCCCAACACCAAAGACTCAAGTCAGGGGACCAGAACTAATAGTATAATTTAACAATATGAGAGAAATATAAGGAAATAAAATGAAAAACACCACACCCCCAAACCCCAAGAAGGGGTGAAAACACATAAAAAGGGCATAAAATAGTGCCCACACTAGGCTGCCCACCCCATACCCAAGTAGAAGTTCTGAGAGGGGCAGGCTGGGGGGGAGGTCATAATATAGCAAGACTCCATTAGAAGAAACAACATTACTAAGGTGAGTAATTTTTTCTTCAAACAACATGAAGTCTTGCTATATTATGACAATTGCAGACTACACAGCAGTACCTCCATGGAGGAGGGACAGAACTTACTTAGGGAATAGGCTCTGAAGCACAGCTGTGCCAAACCAAGCATCTCTCCTAGCCTGGACATCCAGGAAGTAATGCTTGGTGAAAGTGTGTACCATTTTCCAAGTAGCAGCTTGACATATCTCCAATATAGGGATGTCTCTGGCAGCAGCTAGAGACGCGGCTGTACCTCTGGTAGAATGAGCCCTCAAGCCAGAGGGGGGATCTCTGCCCAGTTTCTGATAACAAAATTGGATACAAGAGACAATCCACCTGGCAATTGATCTCTTAGTGGCAGGTTTCCCTTTCCCAACCTCACCATAAGTGAGAAAAAGTTGGAGGGATTCGAACCTGTGACCCTTGGTACATTCTATATAGTAACTTAGGGCCCTCTTAACGTCCAAACTGTGCAATCTCCTCTCACCAGAAGAGGAATGTTCAGTGAAAAACACTGGAAGGGAGATAGATTGGTTAAGATGGAAATCTGAAACCACCTTAGGCAAAAACTTCCTGTTAGTCCTGAGGACTACCTTATCCCTGTGGAAAGAAATAAAGTCAGTTTCTACTGACAAGGCTTGCAACTCACTTATCGCTAGCAGAAGTGATAGCCACTAGGAAAACAGTTTTCCAAGTTAGATACTTAAGCCTGCAGAAAACAGAGGTTCAAAGGGGTTGCATTAACTAGGCAATGCAAACATACAGCACAGGCAGGGGCCGGATCCCTAAAAGGTGGATTAGTATGAAGTAATCCCTTAAAAAACTTGGAAAATACAGGGTGAGCGGAAAGAGAGGATGGCTTTCCTGCTGAAACAAAAGCAGAGACAGCTGCCAAATGAACTCTCAGGGTAGCTGGTCTCAGGCCCAAAGAATTAAGATGGACCATGTCGTCTAACACAATGGGCAAATCAGCAGATTCTGGGGAAATATGTTTCCCAGAACACCAAATGGAGAACCTTTTCCACTTAGAATTATAAGTAGCCCTAGTGGAAGGCTTCCTAGAAGCCTTTAGGATTTCAAGAACACCCTGAGAGAGGTGAAGGTCAGCAAATTCTAACTCCTCAAGAGCCAGGCCTTGAGGTTTAGGGATTTGAGGTTCGGATACCAAACTCTCCCCTGGGCACAGGTTAATAGGTTGTGATTCCTGGGGAGACACAGGGGGAGATGGACTGTCAGGGACAGAAGGAGTGGGTACCAGGGCTGCCTGGCCCAATCTGGGGCAATCAGAATCACCCTGCAAGGCTGGGATCTGATTTTTACTAACACCTTGAATAGGAGAGGGAAGGGGGGAAAAGCATAAGAAAAAATTACTCACCTTAGTAATGTTTCTTCTAATGGAGTCTTGCTATATTATGACAGTAGCAGTTTGATCCACCACTAGAACTGCTCCGGAGGTGAAATGGTTAATACCATTCCAAAATAGAACTTTGAGCACGAGCTCTAAGAAGCAGCTCTATCTGTGTAATTTCAAACCTGAACTGTCAGATCTTTATGAGCCAAAACTCACTAAGGTCTGTGTGGAAGCTGTAACCTACACTAGCCAAATGGCTACCTAAATATTAACAACCATTGCTGGTCCCAACACCCAAGACTCGAGTCAGGGGACCAGAACTACTAACACAATTCTAACAATATGAGAATAAAACAACAGTATAATAAAACACACACACACACACACACACAAACCCCCAAAAGGGGAGAAATGCTAAAAGGGCATAAAATAGTGCCCACACCAAGTTGCCCGCACCCCACCCAAGTAGAGGTTCTGAGAGGGGCAGGCTGGGGGGGAGGTCATAATATAGCAAGACTCCATTAGAAGAAACATTACTAAGGTGAGTAATTTTTCTTCAAACAACATGAAGTCTTGCTATATTATGACTGATAACGAGACTACACAGCAGTACCTCCATGGAGGAGGGCAGAACCTACTTAGGGAATAGGCTCTGAAGAACAGCTGTGCAAACTGAGCATCTCTCCTGGCCTGGACATCCAGGGAGTAATGCTTGGTAAAAGTGTGTACCGTTTTCCAAGTAGCAGCCTGGCAAATCTCTAATAAGGGGATGTCTCTGGCAGCAGCTAGAGACACAGCTGTACCCCTGGTAGAATGAGCCCTCAAGCCTGACGGGGGAACTCTGCCCAGTTTCTGATAACAAAATTGGATACAAGAGACAATCCACCTGGCAATTGATCTCTTAGTGGCAGGCTTGCCTTTCCCAACTTCACCACAGGTAAGGAAAAGTTGGAGGGATTCGAACCTGTGACCTTTGGTACGCTCTATATAGTAACTAAGAGCTCTCTTAACATCCAGGCTGTGCAACCTCCTCTCACCAGAAGAGGTGATCAGTGAAAAATACTGGATGGGAGATAGATTGATTAAGATGGAAATCTGAAACCACCTTAGGCAAAACTTCCTATTAGTCCTAAGGACTACCTTATCCCTGTGGAAAGAAATAAAGTCAGTTTCCACTGACAAGGCTTGCAACTCACTTATGCGTCTGGCAGAAGTGATAGCCACTAGAAAAACAGTTTTCCAAGTTAGGTACTTAAGCTCTGCAGAAGACAGAGGTTCAAAAGAGGGTTGCATTAACTGAGCAATGCAAACATTAAGGTCCCAGGCAGGGGCCGGTTCCCGAAAGGGTGGATTAGTATGGAGTAATCCCTTAAAAAACTTGGAAAACACAGGGTGAGAGGAAAGAGGGGATGTCTTTCCTGCTGACACAAAAGCAGATACAGCAGACAAATGGACCCTCAGGGTAGCTGGTCTGAGACCCAAGGAATTAAGATGTGCCTTGTAATCTAACACAATGGGCAAATCAGCAGATTCTGGGGAAATATTTTTTCCAGCACACCAAATGGAAAACCTTTTCCATTTAAAACTATAAGTAGCCCTAGTGGAAGGCTTTCTGGAAGCCTTTAGGATTTCAAGAACACCCTGAGAGGTGTAAATCAGCAAACTCTAACTCCTCAAGAGCCAGGCCTTGAGGTTGAGGGATTTGAGGTCCGGATACCAAACCCTTCCCTGGGCACAAGTTAACAGGTTGTGGTTCCTGGGGAGGCAAAGGGAAAGATGGATTGTCAGTGACAGAAGGAGTGGGTACCAGGGCTGCCTGGCCCAATCCGGGGCAATCAGAATCACCCTGCAAGGCTGAGATCTGATTTTGACTAATACTTGAATAGGAGAGGAAGGGAGGAAAGCATAAAGAAACTTCCCTCCCAATCCAGGAGAAGGCATCCAGGGAACTGAGCCCAGCACTGGAGGTCTGCAACAGAACAGAGGAAGTTTGTGATTGTCTGGGGCTGCAAAAGATCTATCTGAGGGTGCCCCATCTGGCAAAGACTATCCCCAGCACTTGAGGATCCAGGGACCATCTCGTGATGGCCCTGGGAAATCCTGCTGAGAGCATCCGCTAGGACATTGTCCTTCCTGAAGATGCACTGCTATGAGGGAAGTGTTCAGGAATAGGCCAGAGACCACAACTTATTGCCTCGGTGCACAAGGCCAAGACCGAGTGCCCCCTGTTTGTTGATGTACCACATTGTTGTGGTGTTGTCTGTTCTGACTTGTATCACCTTGTTGTGGACAGATGCAAAAAATGCTTGAAGAGCTAAAAAGACAGCTCTGAATTCCAGCAAATTGATGTGGAGCAGAGATTCCTGGGGGGACCACACTCCCTGAGTAGAAAGGTTGCCCATGTGGGCTCCCCAACCCAGAAGGGAAGCATCTGTAGTGAGAGTCAAATTGTGAGTAGGGGGAATGAAGGGGAACCCCAATCTTAAATTGCTCTGATCCTGCCACCACTGGAGGGCCTGGATCAAGGTTCGAGTCACTGGGACCAACTTGGAAAGGGGGTCTCTTCTCTGAGACCAATAGGTTCTCAAGTGAAACTGAATGATTCTCATCTGAAATCTTGCTCCCTGCACAACAGCTGTGGATGCAGCCATGTGCCCCAGGAGCTGCAGAAAGTGTCTTGCTGGTTGAGAGACCTGCAGAGTGAAGGAGGAGGCCAGAGCCACTAAATTCCTTACCCTTTCTAAGGGAAGAAAAGCTCTGGCTAGCTTTGTGTCCAATTCTGCCCCATAAAGGTGAGTACCTGGACTGGTTCCAGAACCGACTTTGGTAGATTTAGCAGAAAGCCCAGGGAGGTGAGAAGCTGCTGGGTGACTTGCAGGTGAGATTTTAGCTGCTCTGAGGACTGGTCTACAATGAGCCAATCGTCTAGATAGGGAAAAACAGCAATCCTTTGCCTCCTTAAGTGAGCCACTGCCACTGCTAGACACTTTGTGAATACCCTTGGGGCAGAGGTAAGGCTGAAGGGCATTGCTCTGAACTGGTAATGACCTGAGGGCAGTTCGAATCTGAGGTACTTTCGATGGGAGCTTCTGATTAGGACGTGGAAATAGGCATCCTTGAGATCCAGGGAGGCTAACCAGTCCCCTGGCCTTAGGGAGGTAAAATCATTGCCAGAGTTACCATTTTGAACTTTGGTTTCAAAAGATGCTTGTTCAGATATCTGAGGTCTAATATGGGCCGCCATTCTCCTGTCTTTTGGGGTAAGGAAGTATCTGAATACAGACCCTGCCCTGGTGCAGGGAGGAACCCTTTCCACTGCTCTGAGAGCTAACAGGGTTGAGACCTCTGCTTCTAGAGCAAGGGTCTCTGAAGCACTTGCAGGTAGAAAAAGTCTGGCTCTCAACTTGGGAAACTTTTTGAAGCTGAGAACCAGACCCTGGCTTACTACTTCCAGAACCCACTTGTCTGAGGTTAAAGAAGCCCAGTTCTGACTGAAGTAAGCCAGCCTGCCCCCTACCGGTACAGGAGAATCGGCCCTGGGCACCCCATCAGGGTGCCTGCTTAGCAGGAGCTTTAGGCTGAGGGGTGGGAGCAGGCCTGCCCGCCCCTCGTCTGCCTCTGCCTCTGAAGAAGCCCCTCTGAGCATAGGCAGAGGAGGCCTGAGTCTGGTAAAAAGGCCTGTGAAAAGGCCTACCCCTACCTCTGGGGGTATGCCTCTGAGGAGTGGCTAGCCGCTCCTTAGCTTGGGCAACTTTTATAGTAGTCCTATTCATCCATCTTTTCATGTAGTTCTCTGTCTGCTCCCCAAACAGAGAATTTCCCACCACAGGAAAATCCATAGCCTTAGTCTGGGTATCCTGTGACAGACTAGTACACCTGAGCCAGGCCAACCTACGAAGGCTACAGATGTGGCCATGACCCTAGAGGAAACATCATTAACATCCACAGCAGCATGAAACTGAAACTTAGAAGCCTCAATGCCATCAGCAGCCACTTGTTCTAGTTCGCTAGCCAGCTGGCCATGGGCTTGCTTGGCTAATTCCATAACAGTGTCCCATCTAGATTTCTGATACCTAGCTACATAAGCCATATAATTTGCTTGCCTGAGTCCTAGAGAGGCTGCCATATACTGTTTTTTCGCCATGGCATCAATCTTCCTGGAGTCCTTGTCAGGAGGATGTGAAGCCAGGGGGGATATCAGCTTTATCACAGGCTGCAGCCTGAACTACCCCAACATGACTGCATTGCTGAGAAAGGAATTCTGTATCAGGACCTGACAATGTGTACCTTCTGTCCATCTTTTTATCTACAGGAGGCACAGAATTAGGAGCTTTTAAAATTTTTATTGTTTGCTTCCTAAAAGACTTATGCAAAGGAATAGACAATCTCCTAGACTCTGGAATATCCATCATTTCTACAAAATCAGGCTCCTCTTGTTCATCCACAGCTTCTTCCAAGGGAAGCTGGAGGGTTTCAGCAACTTTTTTGTAAAACATAAAATGAGATGGGGACTCAGATAGCATGGGGGAGATTCTAAAGGTCTGTCTGGGGAAATGTCCGGTTCAATGGGCACACCCAGACCTTCCTAGCCACATTCATACTGTTCATAATCATCCTCCCCCTCCTCTGGTTCATAAAATTCCTCAATATCATATTCCTGAACCACAGGAACCGGACGAACCGACCTTTTGCCAGATAGTGGCGGTTCGGATGGACCCTGAGACAGTGACTGGACAATTTGTATGGCTTTTGCTATCTCTGCAGCAGTTGGAGAAGGGGTTTTGGACTCTAAACCTGCTGACTTTCTTGTTTTCTTTACTGGAATTGGTTCCTCAGAACCAGCTTTTCTTTTGGCCGAGGAAGTCTGGCCCTGGTCAGAGGGCACTCCCTCCGGTTCGGTTGGCCCCGAACCGGGCTGGCCATCCGGGTCAGCGGACTTTTTGGCCTCTCGTTCCCTGAGCCTGCCCAATCTCTTTTCCAGGGTGGCTGCAGGGAAATTCTTACATATCTGGCAGTCTGACTGGAGGTGGTCAAACCCCAGACAATAAACACATGTGGTGTGTGGGTCAGCCTTGGCAAAGACTTCCCCACAAACATCACAGTGTTGAAACCCAGTGGGCCCGGTTTTTCCTTTGGGTTTCTCAGACATAATGCCAGCCTAACCAGAAAACTTGCCCTTTAAACGGCAGTGCCAGGCAAGACACCCTTATCGGTTCCTAACCGTGTCACGGGTATTGGAAAAAACCGTAATAAAATCCGTTTTTTTTAGAACCGATAAGAACCAGGAACCGCACTCTAAAATGTTGACTTTTAAATTTAATGAGTTTTAAACCCAGCTGATCAGTTCAAAACTGAACCGATAAACTTACAAGTTCCACACAGACAAAACCTTTAATTTACTTACGGTTACCACAGATAGAGCTTGAACCGAACGGTTTTGTGGTTAAAATAAAACTATTCTCAGTTGAATACAACCGAGAAAACACTGTTTAAACCGAGAAATGAACCGAGCAGTAGGAGAAATCTCCGGAGCGACTGTTCACTGAGGCGGAGTAAAGAATCTGACAGTTCAGGTTTGAAATTACACAGATAGAGCTGCTTCTTAGAGCTCGTGCTCAAAGTTCTATTTTGGAATGGTATTAACCATTTCACCTCTGGAGCAGTTCTAGTGGTGGATCAAACTGCTACTGTCATAATATAGAAAGACTTCATGTTGTTTGAAAGAAACTTCCCTTCCCAATCCAGGAGAAGGGCGTCCAGGGGGACTGAGCCCAACACTGGGGGCCTGCAACAGAACAGTGGAAGTTGGTGATTGTCTGGGGCTGCAAAAAGATCTATCTGAGGGGTGCCCCATCTGGCAAAGACTATTCCCAGTACTTGAGGATCCAGAGACCATTCGTGATGGCCCTGAGAAATCCTGCTGAGAGCATCTGCTAGGACATTGTCCTTTCCTGGAAGGTGAACTGTTATGAGTGAAGTGTTCAGGGAATAGACCAGAGACCACAACTTCATTGCCTCGGTGTACAAGGCCGAAGACCGAGTGCCCCCCTGCTTGTTGATGTACCACATTGTTGTGGTATTGTCTGTTCTGACTTGTACCACTTTGTTCTGGACAGAAGCAGAAAACGCTTGAAGTGCTAAAAAGACAGCTCTGAGTTCCAGCAAATTGATGTGGAGCAGAGATTCCTGGGGGACCACACTCCCTGAGTGGAGAGGTCGCCCATGTGGGCTCCCCACCCCAGGAGGGAAGCATCCGTAGTGAGGGTCAAAGTGTGAGAAAGGGGAATGAAGGGGAACCCCAGTCTTAAATTGCTCTGATCCTGCCACCACTGGAGGGCCTGGATCAAGGTTCGGATCACTGGGACCAACTTGGAAAGGGGGTCTTTTCTCTGAGACCAATAGGCTCTCAAGTGAAACTGAATGTGTCTCATCTGAAATCTTGCTCCCTGCACTACAGCTGTGGACGTAGCCATGTGCCCCAGGAGCTGCAAGAAGTGTCTTGCTGGTTGAGAGACCTGCAGAGTGAAGGAGGAGGCCAGAGCCACCAAGTTTCTTACCCTCTCTAAGGGAAGAAAGGCTCTGGCCAGATTTGTGTCCAACTCTGCACCTATGAAGGTGAGCACCTGAACTGGTTCCAGAACCGACTTTGGTAGATTTAGCAAGAAGCCCAGGAGGTGAGAAGCTGCTGGGTGACTTGCAGGTGAGATTTTACCTGTTCTGGGGACTGGTCTACAATGAGCCAGTCGTCCAGATAGGAAAAACAACAATCCTTGCCTCCTTAAGTGAGCCACTGCTACTGCCAGACATTTTGTGAATACCCTTGGGGCAGAGGTAAGGCGAAGGGCATTGCTCTGAACTGGTAGTGACCTGAGGGCAGTTCAGATCTGAGGTACTTTTGGTGGGAGCTTCTGATTGGGACGTGAAAATAGGCATCCTTGAGGTCCAGGGAAGCTAGCCAGTCCCTGGCCTTAGAGAGGGTAAAATCATTGCCAGAGTTACCATTCTGAACTTTGGTTTCAAAAGATGCTTGTTCACATATCTGAGGTCTAAAATGGGCCGCCATTCTCCTGTCTTTTTTGGGGTAAGGAAGTATCTGGAGTACAGACCCTTGCCCTGGTGTAGGGGAGGAACCCTTTCTACCGCTCTGAGAGCTAACAGGGCTGAGACCTCTGCTTCTAGAGTAAAGGTCTCTAAAGAACTTGCAGGTGGAAAAGACCTGATTCTCATCTTTGGGAACTTTTGAAGCTGAGAACCAGACCCTGGCTTACTACTTCCAGAACCCACTTGTCTGAAGTTAAAGACACCCAGTTCTGACTAAGTAAGCCAACCTGCCCCTACTGGTAAAGGAGAAGCGCCCTGGGCACCCCATCAGGGTGCCTGCTTGGCAGGTGCTTTAGGCTGAGGGTGGGGGCAGGCCTGCCATGCCCGTCTGCCTCTGCCTCTGAAGAACCCCTCTGAGCATAAGCAGAGGGAGGCCTGGGTTTGGTAAAAGGCCTGTGGAAGGCCTACCCCTACCCTGGGGTGTGCCTCTGAGGAGTGGCTAGACGGCTCCTTGGCTTGAGGCACTTTTATAGGTAGTCCTATATTCATCCATCTTCTTCATATAATTCTCTGTCTGCTCCCAAACAGAAAATTTCCCACCTAGGAAAATCCATAGCCTTAGTCTGGGTATCCTGTGACAAGCTAATACACCTGAGCCAGGCCAACCTCTGAAAGCTACAGATGTGGCCATGACTCTAGAGAAACATCATTAAAATCCACAGCAGCATGAAACTGCACTTAGAAGCCTCAATGCCATCGGCAGCCACCTGCTCCAGCTCACTAGCAAGCTGGCCAGGGCTTGTTTAGCTAAATCCATAACAGTATCCCATCTAGATTTCTGATACCTTGCTACATAAGCCATATAATTTGCTTGCCTGAGTCCCAAGGACGCTGCCATGTACTGTTTTTGCCATGGCATCAATCTTCCTGGAATCCTTGTCAGGATGATGTGAAGCCAGGGAATATTAGCTTTATCACAGGCTGCAGCCTGAACTACTAACATGACTGCATTGCTGAGAAAGGAATTCTGTATCAGGACCTGACAGTGTGTACCTCCTGTCCATCTTTTTATCTACAGGAGGCACAGAATTAGGAGTTTTTAAGATTTTTATTGTTTGTTTCCTAAATGACTTATGCAAAGGAATAGACAATCTCCTAGACTCTGGTATATCCATCATTTCTACAAAATCAGGCTCCTCTTGCTCATCCACAGCTTCCTCCAAAGGAAGCTGGAGGGTTTCAGCAACTTTTTTGTAAAACGTAAAATGAGAGGGGGACTCAGAAAGCATAGGGGGAGATTCTAAAGGTCTGTCTGGGGAGATGTCCGGTTCAATGGGCACACCCAGACCCTCTAAGTCACATTCATACTGTTCATAATCATCCTCCCCCTCCTCTGGTTCATAAAACTCCTCAACATCATATTCCTGAACCGATGGAACCGACCGAACCAACCTTTTACCAGATAGTGGCGTTTCGGACGGAACCAGAGAAAGTGACTGGACAATCTGAAAAGCTCTTGCTATCTCTGCAGCAGTTGGAGTAAGAATTTTGGGCTCCAAACCTGCTGACTTTCTTGTTCTTTTTACTGGAACTGGTTCATCCGAGCCAGCTTTTCGTTTGGCCGAGGAAGTCTCGCCCTAGTCAGAGGGCACTCCCTCCGGTTCGGTTGGCACCGAACCGGGCTGGCCATCCGGGTCAGCGGACTTTTTGGCCTCTCGTTCCCTGAGCCTGCCCAATCTCTTTTCCAGGGTGGCTGCAGGGAAATTCTTACAAATCTGGCAGTCTGAATGGAGGTGGTCAAACCCCAGACAATAAACACATGTGGTGTGTGGGTCAGCCTTGGCAAAGACTTCCCCACAGACATCACAGTGTGTTGAAACCAATAGGCCAGTTTTCTTTTGGGTTTCTCAGACATAATGCCAACCTAACCAGAAAAACTTGCCCTTTAAGCGGCAGTGCCAGGCAAGACACCTTATAGGTTCCTAACCGTGTCACGGTATTGGAAAAACCGTAATGAAATCCGTATTTTTTAGAACCGATAAGAACCGGGAACCGCACTCTAAAATCTCAAGTTTAAAAACTTTAAGTTTTAACCCAAGCTGATCGGTTCAAAACCGAACCGATAAAACTTACAAGTTCCACACAGAATTAAAATATGAATTACTTACGATACCACAGACAGAGCTTGAACCGATCGGTTTTGCGGTTAAAATAAAACTATTCTCGGTTGAATCGAACTGAGAAAACACTGTTTAAACCGAGAAATGAACCGAGCAGTAGGAGAAATCTCCGGAGCGACTGTTCAGTGAGGCAGAGTAAAGAATCTGACAGTTTAGGTTTGAAATTACACAGACAGAGCTTCTCTTTAGAGCTCGTGCTCGAAGTGCCATTCATGGAATGGAGTTAACTCTTTCACCTCCGGAGCAGTTCTAATGGTAGGACAAACTGCAATTGTCATAATATAGCAAGACTTCATGTTGTTTGAAGGATCCCATCCCAAGTTGGACATGCTCGATGATGCAGATTAAATGCAGAGTGAGACCACCGGCTGCAGGAACCCAGCGCCAGATTAGAATGGCTGGCATGCCCCAGAAATTGACTGAGAGCTGAAGCTGGTGAGCTGAATGAGCACGACGTGCTGAGATCGTAATGAGCACGGAGTGCTGAGACCTGGTAAGGTCGAATGCAGATTGAGTGCAGCAGAATCCCAGGCTGAAGCCGAAGGGATGGCAGTATGCATGAAGTAATGGATTGCGTAAGCAAGGAGTAACACCTGCGCAAGCAAGTGTAGACCTGCACATAGGTCAGTAAGCAGTAGTTGTGATAGGTAAACCAGCATATCAAACTTGTATAGCAATTAAACAACTGAATTGGGAGCAAGCCAGACAGACAGTACAAAGCCAAATCAAGGTGACAGACTCTGAGGATTTTCGGCAGCGAAGATAGATTTTTTAATATCAAGCTATAGTAACAGCCTCGGCAGGAGCTAGTTGGCTGACCTCAGAGTTATAAGTGTAATAAAACAGAGAAACAATGCTTGAAAGCAGGTGTAGCCAGGCAGTGCAGGGAAGCTGCAAGTAAAATGAGAAGCACAGGTAGGGTCAGAGTAAACTGTGTCAGGTGAAAAGAACTGAGTATGCAACATGAAGCAGCTATGGCTGAGCTGAAACACACAGGTAATGAATGCAGTTGCATTGCAGTAGTTTGAGCGTGGTGAGCACAGTGTTAAAACATAGGCACTGGGTTCAATAGTAATTAAAGTAAACAGTCAGCAGCAGTGGCTGTAGTTGTAGGTAACTGAAAGCAGTAGCATGAGCTCTGTGTAGCAGAATGCTAGGAGTTGCTGTGCAAGTAATTTGAGTTGTGAGTAAGTAAAAGCAAGCAGCATGTGCTCCGGAGTAGCAGTATGCTAGCAGCTGAGAAACAAAGCCCCAAAAGGGAAGGAAACACACACAGCTGAAGGCAAAATACAAACCAGAAGTAGAAAAATAAGCACAGAAGCCCAGCAGAGACAAGCAGGAGTGGGGGTGGGGGGGGATGGGCCTCAGTCAGCCAGGGAGACCTAACCAGCTCAGAGGACAAACCAGCAGAGCCTTCAGCTGCAAAGAAAAAATGCTTCACAGTGAGGCTTAGAGGAACTGCTTATATAGCTCAGGAAGTGGGAGTGGCTGGCTGCTTGGCCACTGAACTCCAGGCATAGCCTTACATTTATATGCTGATAATGTGATGCTCTTCCTCACGACTCCGGAAATGAAAATTATGTACCTACCATAATTCTTGATCTTCTCGTGTATCTTCACCATTCATTACTGCTGGGTGTTAGCCAGAGGAGCGCACCTATATGGGAGTTTTTTTTGGGGGGAGTTAGTGCCACCCACGAGGCCGAAGCACTGTGTGGCACACAAGGGCTGGCCATTAGGTGCCACAGACTCCTCCTCCACCCCAGTTCTGTCCTGCCAGAGAGGAGAGGAGAGAGGGAAAAAGGGGGACAGAGAAATCAAAGTGAGGCAACAGAGCCAAGAGACAGGAAAAGGAAAGGATATAAACTGAAAAAGAAATAAGCTGACCATGGGACAGAGGGATTGGACTTTACTCCTAAGTGGCCATAGGGCCCCAACCCTTGGGTGGCAGCACAGGAAAGAAGAAAGAGAAAGAGAGGAACGAGAGAAGGAAGGAGGTGGATGGGGAAGAGGTTCCCTCTGCCGTGTTAAGCATGAAGGACATTTGACTTATTATAGTCCCAAAAAACCTGAAACGGTTTGAAGACACAGGAGCAAGTATCTTGTCAACTTCAGGGACCACTGGACGGAGGTCCAGAACAAGAGAACTTGAAATGGTCTTGGAAAAAATAAAACACGGTGGAATTAGACCCCTCCTCCCAACCCTGAATGCATATTTGGGATGAAAGTCCTGGAGCATGGCCCTCCACAGTTTATCACCTGATGGCTCAGTCAAGGGGAAAAACCTGTAAAATATGGGGGGACTCTGTCCAGAATGACTCCTAAGGCAGAGAAGAAATGAGAAAGGGGGAGGAGAATCCCTACAGGTTCTCCCATGAAATGCACTGACGCAATCTCCACTCCAGAAGACGAAAAACAAATTTATTTATTTAGCTTTTGTTGACCAGGTAAGTATACTAGACAAGTTACTGTATATGCCTATTTTCAGGTACGACCCAGGAGAGATACAGTGAGATACAGGTTCATACAGAGAACAACATGACACAAGTTAGGCAGTATACAGAGTCAACATAGAACCATGTGAACATAACCAGTAGACAGTAAGCACAGTTAAGATATGTACAGGAATATATATATATATACACATAGAGACACCAAGGCTAAGAACAGTACAATTTTACAAGTTATACACGGCTCCAAGCCACAAACAGAGCCACAGTCTGAGTATCTCCTGAAACAGAAAAAATACATTATATGCACCTCAGAGTCCAGTTAAACAGGCTGCGTCAGCAGGAGCTGCAAGAGGGGTGCCAGGAAGGACATGTGAGTCCAGTGCAGGGGACCAGAACTAGCTATGGTGGTCTAGGACACCCACATGAAGAGGAGAGGAGAGCTTCAAGTGATACCACAGGGGACTCCAGAGGCATAAGTGGGAGGGGGAGGAGCGGACTTGAGTGGGAAAGGAGTTCCATAGCCTAGGGGCACATGAAGCAAAATTTCTGTCCTCCATTTGCATGCGGGTGATAGGGACTTTAAGAACATCAGGGCCTAGAGACCTGAGGGAATAGGTAGAAGAGACAGCCAGTTTGAGAAGCTCAGCCAGCCCTGGGGGAGTGCCAGTACTGAGCACCTTGCCCATGAAGCAGCCCAGGACAAAGTTCATGTGGTTGGGCGGGGAGAGCCACCCGAGTTTGTCACACAGGTCACAGTGGTGGGTGAGGCGAGGAACAGCCAGTGCAAAGCGGCGATAGTTATTGTAGGTTGTGTTCCATCTAGTGAGGTGAACTTTGGAGGTGTGTGCAAACAGGAGAAGTCCATAGCAAAGAGAGGGAAGCAACACTCCTCTGGCCAATGCAAGGCGAGCAGCAGATGTAAGATGTTTCTTCACTCTGTAGGCCAGACCCAGTTTGTCATTGACAGCTCTGCATACATTTTGGATATGGCACCCGAGGTTAAGTTGGGAGTCCAGTGTCACCCCAAGGTATTTGATGGAGTCAGTAGTTAGAAAAGGAGTACCACTGATACCAGTAACACACAGAGGGGCAGGGGAGGCCTTAATCTTGGCCAGGGACCCACAAAGCATGGCCTGAGTTTTTTTTAGGTTGAGGACCAACTTGTGAGTCATTACCCAGGACTGGATATTTCTGAAATCCTTACTCAGTTGATGGTTGATGACCCCAATGTTCTGGGAATGGGTGAGGATGACCAGGTCATCTGCATATAGGATAGTACTACAGTTGGTAGCAGTAGCTGGTAGATTGTTGACAAATACAGAGAAGAGAAGGGGCCCCAGGACTGATCCCTGGGGGACACCAGAGGTCACAGGAGTGGTGCCCGAGAGGACCTTGCTGAGTTTGGAAAGTTGCTGCTGCCGTGGAGGTAATTACTGAACCAACTCAGGACAGGTGGGGACAGACCAAGGAACCAAATCTGAGAGCAAAGTAAGACATGGTCAACTAGGTCGAAGGCCTTGGATAGGTCAATGAATATGGCACTTGTGAGTTTGCTCTGGTCCATGGCAGCCTGGATTCCAGAGGAAACAGTGACAAGGGCCAAGGACATACTGTGCCCTTTCGAAAGCCATGCTGCACAGAGGACAGTAGCTCATAGGCCTGGATATAAAAATTTGTGAGTTGCCCAGCCACAACTTTCTCTAGAAGTTTACTGAGAGCCAATAAGATGGCTATTGATAGGTAATTGTCAAGGATCTTAGGGTTGCCCTGTTTGAGAACAGGGACAATTCTCACCACCTTTCAGGTGTCAGGGACGACCGAAGAGGCAAGGGGCATATTGGAGATATGGGCCACTGGGAAGGCTATAAAAGGGGCACCAAGATGGAGGAGCTTAGGTTCCATGCCATTGTGGCCAGCACTAGAATGTGGGGAGAGACCAGAGAGAAGTCTCTGCATCTCTAGTGCCATCAAAGCCTTAAAGTAAAATAGCAGATGGGAGGTGAGGGCCACCTGTGGGGTGGAGGCCAGGAGATGGCTATCACTCCCATCAGCAGAGAATAGGGAGGTGAAGGTGGACAGGTCCGAGAAGTGGGAGTTGAATGCATTGGTAATAGTTAGTGGATTGTTACAATTAAACCCGCCCACGAGCAGGTCAGAGACCCCACAGTTGGAGGAACCACTAACTATATATATATTTTTTTTGCTCCCTCCCAGCTCTGGGCCGGCCTCTCCTTCAGGCTACCTATATTCTCCGAGCTGCACTGCCTCGGATCAGCCACCTCTTCACCCCCACATAGCAGCCCCCTCGGGTGACCCCCGGATATAACCCTTTGCCATGTGGGTCCCCCCCTCCAAGGGGGACGGCGCTCGTAGGGGTGACCAGCGCCAAACCTGGGGATGGTGTATGCACTGGCCTCGACCGCGGTAATGAAAGCTGGCGACCGTCATTCCAGTCGGCCACGGGCTCTTTTCCCATTGCTCCCGTGGGGTGTGGTGTGCCACAGCGTAGACTGATGCCAACATTCTGCAGCTTCCCTTGGTGAATGGGACCCACGCTGCCATACCCCCAGCCTCCGCTGGGGGTCAGCAACCACTGGGTCGCGTCCCAGCCCTCCCCTGAGAGAAGGCAAGCTGTCAGCCGACGCTCAAGCCCTCTCTCCCTGGCCGGCCCTCCAGCACCCGAGTCCATTCCCGAACCCGGGTCGCTGGCATCGCAAACAGAAATCCAACTGCTGCACCGACGGGCCGGCAACTATATTTTTAATGTTCCTCCAGAAATTTCTATGGTCCTTAGCCGAGTTGAGTAAGACAGTTTTACAGTACTCACTTTTGGCTGCCGATTCCTTTTTTGCATTCATTTCTGAGTCTCCTGTATTGCCAAAATATGACCTGGTCCATCGTGGCCTTGAAGTTGGCCCAACACGTGTCTCTAGACTTCATGAGGGCTAGGAGATTCCTATGCAGCCATTCTGTGGCAGAACCCATTACTCTCCACCTGATGGGGGGGGCATGCTTGTCCTGCAGAATGACAAAGGTGCTAAGAAACTGACTAACAGCAGTGGAAGGGTCCTGAGCATTAAGCACCGCAGAGTAGCCAGCGAGCCTCAGATCTGCCTGAAATGACCCCAGGTCAAATCTGGCAAAATCCCTTACTTGAATGATTTTGTGGGGGATTGTCAGGGAGGAGACCTTCCATTCACAGTACACAGGGGTATGGTCGGAGACAGAGTCAGGAAAGTTACCAACAGAACTGATCCTCTCTGGCCAACTGGACAGGACCCAGTCCAGGAGGGAGCTAGTACCACCACTGGAGGACCACCTAGTGAGCTGCTGAATAAGTTGAGACAAGAAGAGGCCAGCAAGCAGAGGTTCAAACAGCTCCTCACCAGTTTAAACTATTATCTCCCAAGATCATTAGCTCATTATCCCCAGTCTAAGCACCAATAGTATCAAGGAGATAGGATGACCCAGGCAGGCCTCCCTTGGGGGACTGTATGCACAGATGATGTACAGCTTCTTAGTATTCCCCAGTAATAGGACAGAGTGAAGCAGCTCACACGAAGACAGGGAGGACTGCTGATGAGACACCACAGACAAATTAAGGTGACTCTTGTAGTAAATCAAGATACCACCCCCTCGCTTTTTCCCTGGCCGATCCTGTCTGATGAGATCAAAGCATCCATACTAAGTTAAAGAGGACACAACAGTGCACCACTCTGAGAATCCCAGGGATCTCCCTCTGAAGCCAGGGCGAAAACCCTACTAGCCACCCCCCCAGGATGAGCGCTCTGTAGCTTTTTAGAGAAGGAAACAGAGGGCCCTGAGGTACCAGAGGGACTGTGCCCCCCAGCTGGCCTCAAAGAGGGGGAGGGCAAGCAGGGTGGAGGTGGAGCCCAAGAGCTGAGGCCCAAGAGGGGAAGGTAGGGGGGAATCAGTAATGAATGGTGAAGATACAAGAATTATGATCGATACGTAATTTTCATATCTTCCCTTGTCAATCTTCACCATTCATTATTGCTGGGTGAGTACCAAGCCCCCCACGGAGAGGACCTGCCATTGCCCTGAGGGAACAGATTCCCTCAGCCTCCTGCAGGAGAGATGCAGGAGGGAGAGACCCTTCTGCCATACCAGGCCAATATGGTCTAAGGCTGGTCAGGCCAAGGAGGTGTCCCCTGTGGCTGGGGGGGATGGAAGACATCCCTGAAGATTCCTCCTTGCCCTGTGAGAGAAAAGACGGGTCCCCCAGAAAGCGGAGGAAATCACCCTACATCAAGCAATGGGTGACAGTCTAGACAGGTGAAGCCATGCCGTCTGCCTGATGCAGACAGCAGTCCCTGCTAATCTGGAAGCCACCTTACTGGCATTGTATGATGCCCTTGCTTGGTGCCTTGCAAGCTCCAGATCTTGTGCAGAGAGGGCAATGACTTGCCTAGATTCCTCCAAATCAGGCAAGGATGCTGAAACCTGAGCCAGCAGTGACCACAGGTGTCTGTTATACCTCTGAATGGGTGCGTAACCTTGGAGTGGTACTTGATGACGAGCTGACTCTTCGTCATCAGGTGTCAGCAGTCATCAAGTCCGCATTCTATCACCTTAGGAACATCGCCAGGGTGAAACACCTTGTTCCGTCCAGCAATTTACCTGTGTTGGTCCATGCCTTCGTGACATTTCGCCTTGACTATTGCAACTCCCTTTACTTGGGGCTTCCTGGGGTTGATATCTGCCGCTTGCAGCTAGCGCAGAACGCTGCAGCAAGATTAATGACAGGGGTGACTAGAAGGACACATATTACCCCTGTGCTGCACGATCTGCACTGGCTGCCTATACAGTGGCGGATCACCTTTAAAGTAGGTCTTTTGACCTTTAAAGTCCTGCACGGACTCAGTCCTGACTACTTGAAAGAGCTTCTGATTCCTTACCACCCTGTGCGACAGCTCCGTTCAGCTGATGAGGGGTTGCTAGAGGTTCCGAGGGTTATATTGAAGTCTTCTGGGGCTAGGGCCTTTGGGTTCATGGCCCCAACCCTCTGGAAGTCTCTGCCATGCTGGCTTACAGAATGCACGACCGTGGAGGCCTTTAAGCGGGATTTTAAGACTCTGTTATGGAACAAGGCTTTTGTGGATTGATATCATTATTAACTGTTGTTTTTTATATGTATATTTTGATTTTATGATTCATTTGTACAACGCCTTGGCACTTGAAAGGCGCTAAATAAATAAAGTTTATTATTATTATTATTATAGGCAGCATGGTGAGCCTGATGAGAGTTGATGCAGAGTAACACAAGAGCCGAGGAGAAAATGTTTCTTCCCCACTGGTCAAACTCCGCAGAATCCAGATCCGGTGGTCAGTCGTGTGCTGGGTGTTGGAGCCAGGATGGAGTGTCTAAAGCCGTCATCCCCCAAAGGTGGGTGAGGCAGAAACCCAATAGACTCCTGGGGGAGCACAATACCGCCTCCTGCAGTCTGCTGGGGCTGGGGATGAGGTGGTTGGAGACTGCCAGGTATGGATAGAAGCTTGAACTCGCTCAGTATTGTGTCTAACCACATGGGAGATGTGGAGCTCCTGAACTAACCTTGAAAGGAACCGCTGATATTTGGTGAAATCAGCGTCAGAGGAAAGGTGGATGGAATGTTCCTCTTTTTCAGATGAGGAAACCGAGGAAGTAGAGGAGCTTGGATAATCAGAGCCCTCCTGCGTCGGTGGAGACAGGTGAAAGATTTGCTTGTCCATGGCTCTAACATACCTAGGGAAGGCTGCAGCAGTGGCCCTGAACATCTCTCAGGTTAAAGGTTCCGTAGGGCCCACATGGCCTGGGAGAGGGGGAGGTATCTGCAGAGGGATGGGAGAAGGGCACCCTTACCGAAAGTGCCCGGCCTCTGCCAGGGCTCTGAAACCCCGCAGTAGATCCTCCCATGCGGGGGGATCTGGGGGTCGAAACAGTCAGCGGATGCTGCAAATGTGAAAACAAGACCTGGCCGAGCCCTGAAGGAGAATCTCCCCTGTGGTGCGACTGAGATTGCATGGTTCCAGAAGGGCAACACTCAGCACTGCCCTCTAAGGGCACCCCTGAAGTCTTTGAGGAGGAGAAGCAGGGCTTAGCACTATGGCTCCTCCCCACAGGGTAGTGGAAGAAGGCCTCTGCACCTCACCCTAGCCTCTCAACCCTTTGGACTCTGCAGCTGCCCTCTTCCTCAAACCCAATATCCAGGGGTCCCCCAATCCTTCAGGCCCCTGAGGGAGGCCACAGGAGAGGAGGTCCCTATCCCCACCAAAGGGGCCATGGCAGCACCGGAGATGCCAGTTGCCCCTGCCCCCATGGTTGAGACCGCCACATCTGGCCACCCAAGACTGCTATCCACCAAAGCACCCCCAACACCGGAGTCGTCATAGGGGCTGCAGGGAGTCTGGGAGGCAAACACAGGGCTGCCTGTTGCCATGTCTAAGAGGACTCCCTGACTATGAGGAGTTGGGACACCAGTCTGGATCAGTCAGCGAATCTGCCTGCAAAGAAGAGATCACACAAACTGCCAGACTAGCAACGCCCGGAGCTTTCCTACCAACAGCACTGTGAATGGGGCCACTGTGGGACAAGGCACCACCCTGATCACTGGCATCGCGAACAGTGCCGCGATCAGAAACAGCTCCGGCAGGTGGTGCCAAGGGTCCACCAGTGCCAGGTCCAGCAGCCGTTGGCTGCAACATTTGGGAGCCTGCACCTCTGAGGAGGTGACTGCTGTGGAGGTGACCTCGACCTGGCTCTACAGGGAACCGAGATGATCATCCGGCACTGTAAAATAAACCTCCTCAATGGCAAGACTGGAATCCCAGGTCTCCTCCTCACTGGGCTGTATAGACCCAGGAGGGGACCCGGAGGCAAGGTCAAGAGATCTTGCCATGGCATCCCTAGAACCCAGTACTAGTCACTGTAGTGCAGCATGAGAGGGGTGCTGCACTTCTGAGGTGCCGTCTTTTGGATGAGATGTTAAACCGAGGTCCCATCTGCCTGGATTGGTGGTAGTTCAGGTAGATGTTAAAGATCCCATGGCACTTATCGAAAAGAGTATGGAAATTTTTATTAGAAACTTCAAAAATCAAATAAATACAGAATAATGTTAATTCACACAAAAGAATATACAAATCATAAGAAAAATCAAATAAACATTTCAGTCATATGTTTTTTAAAGTACTTTCATATAAAGCTGTAAAACCCAAATATATCCTAATACTGAAAAGATCCCCACCCCCACCCCCACCAAAAGAGTAGGGGATTTTTTTATTGAAAACTGAAAACAAATTATACAAATCATATGACTTCATACAAAACCATAAAAAAAGAATTCAGAAACAGAAATAAGTATTACTGCATACATGGAGTACAAACAAAAATAATCCTTATGGGCACACAACCCCATCTCATTCCCATTAAAAGAGCAGGGGAAGTTGCAGTGAAAACAAATTATACTAAAACGTATTGCTTCATCCAAAACCATAATGGAGGAGGTCAAAAAACCAAAATAAGTACCACAGCGTGCTTGAACTACAAACATAAATAACCCGTGGTTGTACATAACCCCATCCCATCCCCACTATAAGAGTAGGGAATCTTCCATTAAAAACTTAAGAGAAAATATACAAAAAGTGTATGGCATCAGACAAAACCATAATAAATGAAATAAAAAAGTAAGTATTACAGCATACATGAATAACAAGCAGTGAGAAGCCATAGTAGTATATAACCCCCATCTCATCCCACTACTAAAAAGTGAGAGTATTGTATAGTATACAAGCGTTGCAAGAACAGTAGTACATCATACAAAATTATAATGAAGAAAAGCAAAGAAAACACAAAAAAGTACTGCATTATTAGGAAAAAATCCAGGAACAGAAGCCTCAACAGCGCTGAAAAACTTCAGGCAATACGGAGGTTTTCTCAGAACTATAAATAGCCTGTAAACCCTGTAAAATCTAAGTGACAATCTGAGTACGACTACACACTTTCTGTTGTAGTAAAAATGCACATCTGGCCTGCCACAAATAGAAGCAACAAAATAGAAAAATTAAACGTAAAGTACTAGGATGGTAATGAACCAAAGTTGGGGGATAACTACCATAAATCAAAATATTATATGTGAGAAAAGGAAGGGCCTTTTCCTTCCATTTATGGAGAAGAAGGGTCCATACCGGTTGTCAATAGGGGCAATCAAGAAAGAAATGCATCATGGTCTCTGGAATGGAAAGGCACGTATCCCGGGGACAAGTCATTTCTTCATGAGCTTTATGCTTCATATTACCACGAACACCTAGTCTGCCATGACAAGAAAGCCAGGTTACATCCAAAACCCTTTGGGGGATCCGTGGATCAGTCAGTTGGCAAAAAACTCCAGAGGAGTCCAATTGAACGCCAAGGGACTCTCGTAGCACCGGAAGGTCCAAAAAGGATGTTACCAAAACAGACTGATATAAGTGCTTCCTTGAGGAAGAGAGAATCACCATAGGGGTCAGAGACCACTGACGAATTTTTAAAAAGGTGGGAATGATAAAATGGGGAGCTTAAACTTATGAAAATTCTGAGAGACTTCGAGAGGGGGGAGACACCAAGTGGCGCACAATGGAGCAATATGATGATGAAGAAGAGAAATCCAAAAGACCGGGGGTGTATTCAATAGGTAGGGGATAACAGTCTTAAGAAACAAACAGTAAAAAAACACCAAGGGGTTCAACATCCGAACCCCACCATGACAATAATCAAGATATGTGTAAGAATGTTTCACCTGATTTAAACAGCAGCCCCAGAATCCCTGAAAGAAAACATTATACAAGCGAGCCTCCAAGGAAAAGGGGACTGGAAAAACTGAAGCCACATGAAGAAATAAAGGAAGAACTAAGGTTTTCAACAACAAAACCCGCTTTCTTTTTGCAATAGTATGACCCTTCCAGGATGCAAACAAATGAATGGCCTTGTCCAAAACAACAGTCCAATTTGAGTGGGCATCATCAGGGGAACCAAAGGTCAATCCTAAAACTTTAACTGGGGAAAACTGTACAGGCACTCCCACAACGTAGCGAAGTGAATGTGGGGGTGGTGGAATTGGGAGGTACAATGCCGCTCTCTTATTATAATTAAGCTTAGAACCAGACACACGTTCGAAATCCGTTAAAAGGAGGACTAAGTCTGCCTCTTGTAGGTGCGGGGTGATGAGAATGCAGAGATCGTCCGCATAAGCCAATACTGTAGGGACAGAGCACCCAGAAGGAAAGGAGAAATGAGGGATCGATGGGTTACATAAGAGTCTACAAAGTAATGGATCTATATGAAAAACATAAAGAAGAGGACTGAGAGGGCAGCCCTGCAACCCCGGTACGACTCAAAAAGGGGGGGCAAGTGGCACCATTCACATAAGGATGGATCCAGGCAGTGGAATAGAGCAATCTAATCCATTGAATAAAGCACTGTGAAATACCGTAATGAGACAAGACTTGAAAGAGGTAGTCATGATTCACTCTATCAAATGCCTTCTCCTGATCCAGTGAAAAAAGAAGCGAAGGAGAAAAAGAGCTAAAGGCAGAGACATCTCTAAGCAGGGAAAGATTGGAAACAATAGTGCGTTGAGAAATAGCACAGGTCTGTACTTCTGAAATAACGTGGGATGCAACAGGACGAAGACGGTGAAGCAGGATGGATGTAAAAATCTTATAGTCCACATTCAAGAGATTCAAAGGCCTCCAATTCCATATGTCCAACCTATCTCCTTTCTTGAACAACAGAAACACGATTGCGTCTGAAAAATTCTGAGGAACAGAATGAGTAGCAATGATAGTATTAAAGAGCAAGGTAAGAATGGGTGAAAAAACATCCGAAAAAGCTTGGTAAAGTTCAGCAGTAAGGGCGTCCTGCCCTGGAGAAGTACATCGCTTTTGTTTTTTAATAGCCACCTGCACCTCTAACAAGGAAATTGGGGCTGTCAACTTGGTGCAAAGATCAGGAGGAGGAGAAGGGGTCAGGAAATCAAAAAAGGAAACAGCAGTGGATGTAGCCACTGAAGGAGTCCCAAAAACACTGGCTAAATGGGAAGAGACCTTTAGCTGGAGAGATGTTATAGTAACATAAACCTTAGGAGAGTCAGGGTCAATAAGATGTTCAATGTGCGTGGCTGCCACCCTGTCAGACCAGTGCTTGTATATATCAAAAGAGGCCTTTGAAGAGTGGGTGCCACAAGTAGCCTCAAGACGCAACGAGCGGGCCCTGTTATATTGATATTCTTCCATCTGGGTCTTCAAGGAAGCAATAAGAGGGAGCAGTCTTGAGCCATCTCAGCCCTAGAGATTACATCCTGTAAATGTCACCGTAATAACAAATACTGACGGTAAGAGGAAACAGATTTACTCCTGGCATACCTAAGAAAAAAGCATTTAAGATCTGATTTGGTATCATCCCACCAATGTAAAGGGGAGGTGTAAGCATCCAAACCGAAATTCGGGCTAACAGAAATTCCCGACAGTCTCGAATAATGCTGCCATCAGACAATAGGGCGCTGTTCAACTTCCAGCGTGAAGAAACAAGAAGAGGATGAGAAGCCGTAGAAGGAAAAAGCAATGAGATGGCCATGTGATCCGAGGTCTCGCAAGGAATGACCTTCGCCTGTTGTACCATAACATTCTGGGAGAGAAAAATAAAATCAATACAGGTGGCCAGAAGGCCTCTATGATGAGTCATTGTTCCTTTGGGATGCACCTCGTCATAACCGTCCTTAGGAGAGGCGTACTTGAGAATAGTACGTAATGCAGTAGAGTCCCCAAAAAGCTTCTGCGTGGAGCCTCCTCTGTCAGCCACAGTGAGACCACAATTGAAGGCTCCTCCCATATAAAGATGTCTAGAGGTGTGTAAATAAGGCTGCAACAACTGAAATAAGTCGGAACGAGCAGCAATACCCTGAGGTGCATAAACATTCAGAATCCTGAGCTGGAGGCGACGGAAAGTGCAATCAAGCAACAAGGCGCAGCCAGGGACAATATCAACCAGTCTCGTAATGGTACAGTTAAAACCAGAAAACAAAATACCCAACCCATCACATGTATCCTCACCAGAAGACCAGTAGGAAGGGCCTCTAGTCCAGCCAGCAGAAGCCTGGGTCAGCTCATATCGAGTCTTCAGCCTAGTATCCTGAAGTAAGTAAAGATCATGCGGGAGATCCAAAAGATACTGTAGAGGCAAGACGTTTTCTATGGGATTTCATGCTGCACACATTAAGTGTGAGGCAGTGAAGACCCAAACCCACAGGCATAAGAAGAAAGAAAAAGACCGAAAACCAGCAGAAAAACATGAAGAATTAGGCAAAGAGGCATCAAGTAACCGCCGATTGCCGCCTGGTGTCAGATGTAGTAGGGGAGGGATCTTGTAGGGAATCAGAGGAGTAGTCTAAATGGAGGGAAGAGGCCTGTGAAGATTCAGAGTCATTTTCCTCGTCCATTATATCACTCCACTGCTTCCATTTGGACAGGGCTTGATAGCGATTCCTGGTCAAAATGGATTGTCCGGGGGAAGGGCTGGGAGCCTTACGCTTACCTTTGGACTTACACTTTTTCCCCCTGAGAAATATCCGTGAAGGGGTCCAAAGCAGGAGGGGGGGTGGCATGGGGTCAGAGGGGGCAACAACCCCAGGCACTGGGTCTGTGCCAGGAGGGGTCGGGTCTTGTAACACAGGATCTGCCACTGGAAGAGCAGGAAAAGCAGAGGTAAGATTCTCACTGGGGGGAGTGGGCACTAACGACCTGGCCATCCCCTTCACGCTGGCGAAGAACCTGAGTTTGAGAGTCCGTGACAAGGGCTACCTGATCCTGAGGGGGACAGTCCAACCGATTATGGTCAGCCCATGGACATTGATGGTAAGTATGGCCAGTCTCATCACAGAGATTACACCTCCGGGGGTTAGGGCAACCGAGACTCACATGACCATAGGCCAAGCAAATAGTGTACCTTGGCTCATTGCAGGTATGGTTCAAATGCATCCAAGAACCGCATTTATGGTAGGTGCGGGGTTGACCGGGATAAAAACACAAACCTCTATCCCTACCTATATAAAAACCTACCTGTCAAATGAGCTATGCCCCTGTCATCCTGCTTCAGTTGCACCTTAGCCTTCCAACCCCCTGCCCAGACAAGGTCCTCGTCCAAAATAGGATGAGGAGCCTTGAGAATGTCGCAGTGCTGCTTAAGCCAGTACTGAACGTCTGCTATGCTCACTCCTTCATTACAAAAAAGAAGAGTAATCAATTTTACTGTAGGTTTAGTAAGAGGAATGAGCATAAAGGGGGTCCATAAAGGCTGTGACTTCATCACATCATATTTGATCCAAATTTTTTCTAGAGTAGAAACAGTCTTAAAACTTAAATCATAAACCGATTCCCCTTTAACATGTATGAAAGCAAACAATTCACTTGCTGAAATACCCATAGAGTCACGCAACAGGGAATGCAAAACAGTTTTCCTATCAGGTGCAGTAGAGAGTCACCAAAAATATTTCAGGCGAACTGCATTCCTACATCGGGCTGGTTCGCCCAAGTTCTGAAACAGGTCACTGAGGTGAAAGGGACGGTCAGTTAAGCCTCACCTGTACTTAGAGTAGGCAAAGGAAGATTATCCAAGTGGGGAATAGAATCAACTGTCGAAGAAGAGAGTACTGCCAGTGAAGGATGCGGTACCAAAGCAGAATCTTTAGCTTGCATAGGGCCCGGAGTTTCAGGAGTTGGCTGGCCAACAGCAGAAATTCATGTCAAAGTGGAAGGATGTAGGAGCAACGAAGCCACTAAGGATGAATGAGGGAAGGAAGTGGATTCAGCAGGCTGTTCAGTGACTGTGTTTCCCTGCATAATGTCCTGTGCGCTTACCGCTTGGGGAGAAGACCAGGGTGCACCAGGAAGCGGTTGAGTCCAACCTGCAGCACACAGAGTGGAAGCAGGGGACCATGCAGAGTCTGGAAATGAAGTACCTCCGTGAGTAGTCGTAGAGGAGAGCCTGCCTGCAGTAGCTGAAGCAGTACTGGTAGGAGCTGTAAGTCCGTTGTTGATGTGTGCGATAGCCCAGAGTGTAATTCAGCCTGGTCAGAGGTAGTAGGCAGGGCGGAGTGCAGTGCGTCGTCCTCCTGCACGAAGTGCCGTAAGAGAGAACAGTTTTGTTCATATAACAGTCTCAAATGCGATGGAGACATAGTGTTAGTACTGGTCCCAAGAACTGTAGGAGAATGCTGGTCTAAAATCTGGGTGAGAGTTCCAAAATCAGGACGAGAATCAGGAGGTGTACGAACAACTAGTTGTGGCACAGAGTTCAAATGATTAGTACTGCAAGCACTAGGCAAATCAACAGACATAGTAGGCTGGAGATCTGGAGCAGAAACCACAAAACAGAGAGCTGCATCACCTCCACCTCCTCCAGGGTCCGGGACAGCAGCCATCTTAGTCCCGCAGAAAAAGAGTCCCCCCTGCACACAGGAAGCAAGAGTAGGGGAATTTTTATTAAAGTTGGAAAGGAACATACAATCAAAAAATGTACAAAACCTAAAGCAATTTATACAAATCAATATACAGATACCAAATGTCAAAATAAAACCAAACAGTGTTAAGTCACACAATAATTTTAACTAAACCATATGTTTAAACACAATTATATAATTTATAGGTATATTAGTATAACACTTATTCTAGATCATGCTTAAATATGATAGGCATATATACTTACTATACATACTCATTTTACTTATATCTATTATAACCAGTCAATAGAGGCCCATCTTCCTTGAAAGGTTGTTGACTGGATTGAATTATAATCTTGCAACCTGATGTTTTTGATTGCTGTTTCTATCATAAAAAACAACTCGTCAGAAGTAAAATGTAGTTGTTGAATAGTCAATCTGCACCGGACAAACCATATGTAAAATTTAAAACAAACAAGAAATAACCATAGTGTTACTCTATCATGTTTCGTCCACAGAAAAGGCAAAATACCAAAGCATAATATTTCTAAAGTCATAAAACCAAATGGAGATGTAGGCCAACGACGTTGAATAGATTGCCAAAATCCTTGAATAAAAGAGCACTCTAGGAATAAATGCTGCATTGTCTCAATTACATCTGGACATGTTCCTCTAGGACAATATCTCTCTGACACCTGTTTATGCTTTAGATTTTCTCTTATATTTAGGCGACCATGCAAGGCCAGCCAAGTTACATCCCACATAAAAGTAGGAATATGAGGGGAAATCAGCATTTCACCTATCAGTAATCTATCTGGCAAAGAACAAGAATCAAATCCTGCTGTCTCTTGAAAATATTTTAAAATCAAAGATTCATACAAGTTTTTCCGAGTATAAGAAAGGAGATGCTCTTTGGAAATACCCCATAGCTTTATTTTAGCAAAGCAAGTTCTCATTGGATCAGGTAAATAAGAAACTGAAATTTGTCGAGGAAGGTTATCATACATGGGCCAAATAGAGAAAATAGGTCCCAAGGAATCTAAGACCCAAGGGGACCATCCATTAATTTTTTGAGCTACCAAGGGGAATAAATTGGCATATAAATATATGGTGAAAAAAAATACCACAGGTTGTATCATCTTCAACCCTCCATTTCTTTTTTCTCTCAATAGTAAGCCTCTTTTAATTGGATTTAAACGGTTTCCCCAGATACTTGAAAAAACAACTATATATTCTGGTTTCTAAAGTTGACGGTAAGCTATATACTGTACTTAAATATAAAATATGGGTAACAAAAAGGTTTTATCATGTAGATTGGCTTTAATTTAGCTAAGCGCAAGTATTCCAAAGATTAACCTTATTTGTGCTTCATTCAATTTAAGTATCCAATTCTGATAAGCCAAATCTCCAGAACCAAATAAGATCCCTAAAATAGGGCTGTCCTTTTAATACTGGTACCCCAATTATTATATCATTTGTGACATTTTCAGCATTAAGAGGAAGGCAACAAGATTTCTGGTAATTTATTTGAGCTCCAGTATGAGTCGTAAAATTAGTTAAAATTTTTCCCAGATTATGTGCTGATGGGATATTTCCTATTATAAAACAAATGTCATCTGCATATGCAATGCTCTTAATTTCAGGGTCTTCGCAGGAAAAGGATACACCCTGTATACCTCTAGTTTTATCCACAATTCTAAGCAGCGGATCAATGGTAAATAAATATAGTAAAGCACTCAGAGGGCAACCTTGCCGTACTCCCTTTAAAACAGTATACCTATGACCTATCCACCCATTACAAAAGGCTTTAGCAGAGGCAGACTTATAACATGTTTTAATCCAATTAATAAACATTTCAGGAATGCCATATGTAGCCAAACAACTCCATAAATACTCATGATTAACATTATCGAAAAGCCTTAGCTGATCCAGACTAAAATAAGACCTGTAAGCTCACCAGTATTACCTCTATGAAATATTTCTCTAAGTAATATTAAACCATCAGAAATCTTTCTTCCTGGTATTGAACATGCCTGAGAACTGTGTAATAGAAAATCAGCCATTGGTATAAGTCTATTATGTAACAATTTTGTAAATATTTTAAAATCTGTATTAAGCAGGGTAATTGGCCTCCAATTTGATAACTTAGTTCTAACTCCTTTTTTGTACATAAATATCACTAAACCATCCAACATACTATTTGGTAATAATCCTGTAATCAGAATTTCCCTTAAGACCTCTACAAATTCTTGTAATAATATTGTAAAAATTATTTTATATATCTCATATGGCAAACCATCACTCCCTGGGGCAGTACCTGCCTTTGTTAATGAAAAACTAGCCGATACTTCTAAAGATGTTATATCAACAAGCAACATGTCTCTGCTATGTTTATCAAGCATAGGTGGAATCACTTGAGCTAACCATAAGGAATGTGGGGAACCAGAAACAGTAGCATATCCAAATAATTGCTGTATATGATTATCTAAAGCATTCATAATATCTTTCCTGGTCATACATTTTTTACCTGTAGAGTCACAAACCTCTGCCATATATTTTTGATGTCTTTGTTCAGCACAAAACTGATAGGGGTCCATAAAGGCTTTACCTCCTTGGGAACCAAATCTTCTTTCTACATCTAAGGATTTATATCTACTGTATTGTGTTGAATTTAATAATTTTCGAATTCTATCTAATTCAGATAAGGCTGTATAATCCCCTTGTGCAACTATAAAATGTAAGTCTAAAAACTGTTGTCGAGTTTTTATATATGTATCTTTATTAAATTTCCCATTAATCTTGCCAATTATTTGGAAATACTGTCTTATATCTATTTTTGTATCTTCCCACCAATCTCTGTACGAATCATAGAGGCTAACCACTGATTTCCTTGCCTGTAGTACTGCCAAAATTCCTTCTTCAACAGTTGGTAACTTAAGTAATTCCAGGTTAAGATGCCAATATCCTGGTCCTCTATGCATTATTTCATAACTACCTATCGTAATCTCAAGTATCACATGATCAGAAGGTGCAACTGGTATAGTTTGAGCTTTTTGTATTGTTAAAGTATCTGAAATAAACCAGAAATCTATCCTTGTTGCTTTAGTACCTTGAAAAAATGTTTTTTGTGGTTTACCTAATACATCAAAAACATCAACCAATCCTGACTGTGTCAATAAATCATTAAGACACTTAGTATCACAAAATAACTTTGTGGATCGTATACCTCTATCTGTATGATAACGGCTACAATTAAAATCTCCACCTAAAAGCACAAATCTAGAAGTGAACAAATAGGGCAATAAAGTCTTAAATAATGCTATTCTCGCCAGATTTAGCTTGCGGAGCGTAAACATTAATAAATCTACAGTGTAAATCGTTAAGTATCATATCTAACAATAATATGCGACCCGGCAAAACATCTATAAGTTGAACTAGGCATGCTGTAGGATTATTAACTGCTATACCTACCCCTGTGCATAACTCTTCACCAACAGACCAATAAACAGTACCCCATTTCCACCTTTCAGTGGCCTGTTCTACCTCAAACCTGGTATGTAACCGAGTATCTTGAAAATAAACTACATCATCCTTGCCTCCATCAAATAGTGAATATATCAACATTTGCTTCCTATTTGATTGAATACTATTAACATTTAAGGATGCCAAATTTATATTCAAAAACATAGACAAAGAGGAAGGGAAGAAGGGTGTTGTCATAACTCATACCAATGTTCCCTTTTATTTTATTATTTCTTTTTGTAGATTTTCTGTCCCAGGTTGACCCTTTTTTATTTTTCACTGTATCCATATCAGCAGCAGATAGTTCTGGATCAGAAGATCCTTCAGGTTGTGAAGAATGTACTGAGGTGGAATCTGACTCAGTACCTATGTCTTCCTGTAATACCGAAAATGCATTCTGGAGGGGTATCAAACCTTGTTCAGATATAGGTATTTTAGAGGTCCTGGATCTTAAACTGCGATGTCTAGCAGTAATGAGGTTAAAAGGTTCTTCAGGTGGAAGGGGGAGGCATAGTATTAGGAATAACCTGGCCCACAACAGAATCTGTAAGAATCACTATTTTAGTAGATATTAAGTTCTCCTCTTCCTGGGAGGGAGTAGTTGATACAATTTCTGAAATGTCCGCCCATTCCATACTAGGTATGGTTTCAGGCCTACTTGGGGTGAGGAGGTACAGGTTTTGCCTCTGGACCGCATGTACTGCTGTATTTAGGTAAAAATCCTGTATGCAAAAATCTCCATTTGTTTTATTTTGGGCCACCCAAGGACAGTCAGTAAATACATGGGGTTCTTCACAAAGTGAGCATTTAGCTGGATGATGACAATCTGACATTGTATGCCCCAATTCTCCACACTGGACACATTTGATGACTTCACAGTTCCTGCTAAGGTGTCTACCAGAACCACATTTATATACAGTATATATTTATAACAGTGACGGGGCTGTCCTGGATAAAAGATAAATCCTTTATCCCTTCCCAAATAAAAGCAACTGGGAAGATGTAAACCTTCTTCGGTTTGGTTTAAATTAACTTTAAATCTCCAACCACCATTCCAAAATCCTTCTGTATCAAGAATGGGCTCTGGGTTTCCTTTCAGGGTACACTTTTTCTCCAACCAGTAGGAGATATCCTCCACATTAACGCCTTCATTACGGAACAATACAGTAATAACCTTGAATGTCTGGTTAATGGTATGGCCTGAAAATGGACCCAAGCAGGATTAGTCCTTAATAATGTGTATTTCATCCAAAATCTGTTTAACATATCTGGTGTACGAAAACTAATGTCATACCTATTGTCCCCTGGTGTATGAATCAAGGCATACACCTCACTGGGCGTAAAACCCAGCATTTGTTTAAGTAAGACTTTCCCCACATAGAATCTGTCAGGCATGGTATCAGTGGGTCCCAAAAACCTCAGCCTTACAGCATTTCATCTTTTAGCCAAGGAAACAGGTTTATGAAAAAGGCTAGCATAGGAGGTAGTTGGGGTTGTAAGACGTGGTAGGGTATTTTGATCAACATCAGGCCCTATATCATTAGTAGCTTTATTTTGGTTGGCATTTTCCTCCAACTCCCCACTTTGGCATTGTTGAGGTGATTTTGATCCTAGTTTAGGACTAACTGGCTGGTTGTGTTAACCACAGCACCCAGATCCATTAAAGGCCTGTTTATGTCGGATAATTCTACATTCTGTATTATAGAACCAGGTCCTAAACTACCCTCAGACCTAGCTGCAGGAACACTAGTCTCAGAATTGGGCCCATCTAAAACTGCAAGAGGGGTATGATCCATACCTGGAATTGGTATGGCAGGCTCCGCGATCCACTGACCTGAATCTAACAGCAGCCACCCCGCCCTTTTCAAGGCGTTATCTGGGGACCATGTGGGGGAAGATTCTACTTCTGTATCCCCAGAAATCTTCGGTGAACAAGCTTTTTTCCCCTCAGGGCTGTTTGCACCTTTATGTATTTTCAAGTCAGTACCTGTATGACCTGAAGGTAAATCTACCTCGGGTCTCTTTCGTTTCCGAATCTCTTCTTCAGCAGCAAGCTGAGCAATTTGATAATCCATAGCAGCCTTCTCCCAAAGGCGTTGTTTCTCTTGTAATATAGTGAGAGCTTGTTGATCTTCCAAAGCATCAGCTGTCTCGGCATTTAGAAGTCGCACTTCCGGGTTTGGATTTAAAGCCGATGTGCTCTTGCAATTAAAGCTAGACACACTCCTCGTATGTGCTGGACTTGCGGTGCATTTTCCACCTTCCAGCTGAAAACTGTGTTTTGAGGGGTTAGATACGTTTTGCTGGCCACCACTCGGGTGCATTCCAGCTGTATCATTCCCCTCTACTCTGGGTAAAGCCTGTGAGCTCTCTTGCATCTGAGCTCCTCCACTGTTGGCCATCCTGAGACTGTTCCTCTCTCCCAACAGTCTCACAGTGCCACCATTGTCCACAAGAGATATTGAAACAGAAAGGGATTCCTTGTCTTCTGTCTGTGTCTCTCCTGTATGCAGTTCTTCTCCACCAGGATCCATGGGAGCCGCCATCTTGGTCCCACAGGAAAATGGGTCCCCCCTGCTCACAGGAAGCAAGAGTAGGGGAATTTCCCCGGTGTCCTGGCCAAATTTCCCTCATTCACTAAAAAAATACCACCAACAGCTTAATCTGGCTCAAGGTCAGTTGGCATTCATCTGTATCCCACTCCCCGGGTCGTGCCTGAAAATAGGCAGGATTTGTCTAGTGCACTTACCCGGTCAACAAAAACTAAATAAAATAAATACAAAGAACGACGCCGTCTCTGAAAGTTGGTAGAGCCCTGCTGACTTTAAACGTGCAGATCTCAAAAACACAGCGTTTCATGGAGAAACAGGCGTCACATGTCCATATCATGGTTGGGACCCAGGCAACGCAAACAAACATCATAACGGTCCGTAACGGAAAAATGCCGGCCACAGGGGCACTGACACATGGGGGCATGGCCCGCTTTGGATTTTCTCTTAGCTCCTGAACCAAACACGATGTGAAAAATTCAATAGACTTTACAGAAAAAGGATCTGGCACTGTCAGTAGAAAGAAAAGGAATGGGCTTACTGGTTTCCAGTGGTGTCAGGTGAATTCAGAACCGGGAAGGAGATGGAGAGGCAAGAAAATGGCATTGAATGACGAAGGCCTAGTGACGCAGATAAACTTTCAGCAACTCACATAGCAGGTGCAACCTCGATGAAGATACTGATCTTCCACTCCTTTGGTCCCTTTTATCTATATTTGGATCCCTCTCTGGTTGCAAATTAAATGAGAAAAAGACGGAGACCTTATCTGTCACTTTTAACCCCTCTCCCTAACTGATGGCCCAATTTCCCTTTTGTTGCGGTCTGCCCTGCATGAGATATCTTGGGATAAACCTTAACAGCTCCACTTCACAGATGTTTAAGGCAAATTTATCCCCATTAACCTCTCATCTACAGGTGGAACTTGATAGATGGTCAGTTGTCCCATTATCCCTGGAGTGACGAGTGGCTACAGTCAAAATGGTAGTTCTCCCACATTTTCTATATTTTATTTCAATCTCTGTCAATACTGTTACAGAAAATGCAGTGGGGCAGATGACGTAAAATTATTAGTAGGTTCATATAGCAAGGCTGACCCCCCCCAAACCCATGTAAGATAGTCTAACTTATGTTATCCTAAAGATCAGGGGGATTAGCCCTCCCAGATTGAGCCCTTTATTATGAAGTGTCTCAGCTGCAACCCATTTTACATTGGCCATGACATGACCCCCCCTCGCAGCAGTGGGTCCAACTTGAAAGGGCAGCATTACCTGCTCACCCACTGGAACAGGATATGCTAGAGTACCACTAAACATATGTTCTGTCAGATTGCAACTCTCCTTTCATGTACATCCTCTTAAGAATTTGGCACAGGTAGTTACAAAAGAACGGGCTTAAAGAGCAAATAATTTGGATACTTCAGTTACACCTCAACACCGAGTTCATGCCAGCCAGGTTGGATGCAGGATACAAACATTGGTACTGCAGGGGTCTGCATTTCCCTTTTCAGATATTGGAGGGCTCCCAGATTAAGACTTTCCAAATGATCAGGGAGTGTCTTGATATCTCACTATAAGAAATGTTTCAGTACTTTCAGGTTCAAGTTTTCCTCTCAGCCTGGATCCACCATGGTCCCATGCTAGACTCTCAGAATCCCCTGATGCAGCTCACAATCTCCGCATTGCTGGGGGACTCTCTGACCCACTTGATTTCTGGATTGTACTCCGCTCTCAACCAACTTAAAGTTGTCCCTCATATCTCAGCCCTAGAACTCAGGAATGGTGAACTTCAGGTCCTCTTACACCAGAACGGCATCAGAGGGCATGCTCAAACACCCATAAAATCACCTCATCAGTGATCTGGCAAGAATACAGCTGGGAATGTCTTATACATTTCTTCTTAACTCCAGTGCAACAGGTTCACCACTGCACTGCCCTACACAGCCGTTGCTGGAGACAGTGTGGGACAGACTGAGCAGACCATTACCATATTTTCTGGACCTGCCACCATCTTGCTCTTTTATATCCTTTATTGCACAGGCTCTAGAAGAGAGTTTTGTCCTGCAACTAATGTTAGTAGAACATTTACAGTATATATTCTGCTTTTACCCAAAGCAACTTCAAGATGCAGCAGTTTGTTACTTACAGGGTATCCTTCTACTTATGGAAAACAAATGTGTTACTAAATGATGGCTCGCTATAGGAATCCCCACAGTTGAAGACTGGATTTCTTTGGTAAACTCCATCTATACAATGGAGTCATTAACCTACATGAATCACCAGCAGGAGGAGAAAGGGTAGAATTGGTGGGTGTTATTATATGTAATGGTCAGGGATCCCACGTTTACCCCTTAAATGAGACCTGAAATTTTGCTTGCTGGCTTTCAGTAGAGTAGGATGCCTTACACCTTATTGACACTTAACATGGTGGGGAGCCAGAGATCTGCACACTGCACTTTTCATCAGGTTCTAACTCATTTCTGCAATTTCTATTACACTGAACTATTGATTGCCACAATTTTAGCTATCTCATATTGTAGTCCAGGAAAAACTGTTGTTTGTCATGTTGTAACTGTCTTTTATTTGTATATATTGTTGAAACTTCAAAAAAATGTGCCTATAAAAAAAGGGGAGCACAGGAAGTTGTTTTACACACAGTATTACACAGGTATGGATTACCAAGGAATATTTTTAACTCAAGGAGCATACCTTCATGTGTCATATGTTCTTAAAGACCAGTGCTTTGGTCTATGTGATTGGCCTGCCAGACCACTCCTCCAGTGCTGCATCTTACCCATGACCAGACTCATTCAGAATCACAGGCACTCCTACTGTGGCTTTTCTGACAGGTGGTACTGCTTAGTTGTGCCCCCTGTGTCTGTGCACAAAGGCCCCCACTACTGGAAGGAGGGAAAGAGACGCAAGAGGTAAAAAGAAGCATTTCCTTCCATTGTCTTCTCAGTGTGTTTGCTGATGCCATCTTGAGTCACAGCTTCAGCTATAGAGCTGAGAGCTGGAATGAATTGCGTGCTATCACCAGCTGTTAAGAAACAAAAAACTGTGCGATACAGGAGCCATCTGAGGTGACCCGCTAGTGGCCACAGCACTAAGGGCGCTTTCTGAACATAGGAGGTGTAAAAGATAAAAGCAAAGGAGACAGGCTGGCCTGCTGGCACAGCATCATGATTGCCACTCACAATGCTGGAGACCCGGGTTCAGGAATGAGACAGAGCTGTAAAGAGCCGGGGGGGGGGAACAAGGACTGCAGTGGAGGCTCTCCTTTTCCATTGAAGGAATGTAGTGTGCTCTGCTGTGACACTGCTGCCTGTGTAACCACAGGTGGCAGTGCAGTTGGACCTACTCTTGGAAGAGAGAGATGCTGGTTGGGCATTTATATCCACATGCACTCTTACTTCAGGCATTTCATGGATATGGGAAAGATGAAGAGGAATGCCCCAGAGCATGTAGCATCAGGCTAGCACTCTCAGACTCCACCAGTCTGACTTCCTGCTGCCTTCCCACACTTGATGAACCTGCAGGGACTGTCTCCATCCCCACCAAAATCCACCACTGAGACTGATATGCTCTGTGTACCTTCTGGAAGGCAGGTAATCGATGGAGAAGGAAAGGACTGGGCTGGAAGGTAGCCAATCTGAGATGGGCAGCACTAGAGTAGAAGCATGAAGAAAATATAACAAAAGGGAAAAGTTCTTTGCCTATCATTCCTGCTGAGGCAGAAGAAACAGCCGAGGGAGGTGCAATGACTATGCAAGCATATCACGTAGGATGTCACAGCTCAAATTTCCTGCCTGTCTCCAGCAGAGTTGAAACTACTCACTCATGCATAAGGAGCAATAGAAGAACCCTCTATGCTGTAGAATATACATTTATTTTTTAGAGTTATGCTTTCTTCTCCCATTGATGCCTATGTCCGTACTCCTTTTTTCCTTTCTGGCTGACCTCCTGGGTTACTTCCTTAGTAGATCTCTGGCCCATACCCTCCTGTCTCCACTCATACTACCGCCCATCTCCCTTGCACACTGCTGGAAATCCCCTCAAGGTGAGACCCTGCCTGGGGGTCATGGTCTGGGAGTAAATCAGTTTGTAGTTGGTAGAGGAGCTAGAGGATCTGGGGCAGGTGCAGTGCCTCATGGCATGAGTGCCCTCAGAGCACTGACATTCATGCATCAGTGGCTGTTTCCTCCTGAAGGTATACCATCCACTGCTTCGGCACATGATATGCTCCATCCACTGATGCCTGCCTACTGGATGGAAGCTGTTGTGTAATTACCCAAAACATAAGCCTTCCTAGTTACTGCAGGAAGCACATATACAGTGATACAGATCACTTCTTCCCCACTAAGCCTGAATACATTGCATCTGCAGCAAACTGTAGGCTTCTCCAGCTCAGACTGAAAAAGCTGGGCCACCGTGGAAACCAAAGTCTCCCACATGGGTTTACAATGTGCTCCATTGGTGCCAATGAACCAGACATAAAAAATATTTACGACACTCGTAAGTGCAAAGGCACAGCTCTGTACAGTAGTGCCATAAGACAGTAAAATACTGAGAAAGAAGGGTACTACTTGTACTGAGAAAGAATAAAAAAAAAAGGCATTGTAGTCTTGTGATTCTTGTAATTAGTCTCTTCATTTTCTTTGCAATGTTCAGAGACATAATACGCCAAGAAAAAACATACGAAAATGACAAGGCTACAAAGGAAGATTTTCCAAGCTCCTGACATCCCCCCCAAATCTATTACTGCCACTGAGCATTACAAGGGTACTAACAATAAACAGCAAATTAAAATTGTTGCTATTAGTATTGAGCATGCAACAACCATAAAGTTGCAACTAAGAAAGCAAAAAAATGTTGTAGGTGCCGCATTGGTCCTTTTAAGAACAGATCCAGAAACAAATGATTTGATACCTTTTATTGGACCAACATGGATGTTACAGAAAAGAACAAAGTGCTCTAGCTTTCGAACCTACCCGGTCCTTCTTCAGAAGCTTTATGGCAGTTATTTTGAAAATCCCATACTATTAACACCAGATTATGTTGAAAAAACAGAAATAATTCTCATTGGTTTAACATATACATTTAAAACATAACAGAAGATTACGTCAGAGAAGCTAATTAACACCAGTATGCTTTTAACTGAGGAGCCTCAGAAGGGCAAAGCTCAACAAATTTTGTTCTCAGAATGAGAATGACAATGAGAATCAGGTATGTTATACTGTAGTAACATCAGTGAAGACGGGCTGAAAAACAAGAAAAAAGTACTCATCTTAGTAATTATGTTTCTTCTAATGGAGTCTTGCTGTATTCGGACTATTGCAGTTAGCTCCAGCCTTTAAACTGCCCCAGAGAACAAAGGGTTAACTTTCTATGCAGTACATAGAATGCTGAGCTTGAGCTTGGTTGCGGTCTCTGTCTGTTTCCCTTTGAAACTCAATCGTCAGATTCTTACGAGCAAAAACTCACTAACTATCCTATGTGGAAATTGTAAAATTTCTTACTAGCATCAAGGAGTTTTGGATTCCCAAAAAGACTCAGGTCAGGAAACCCAAAACCAAAAAACCCATCCCAATAAAGGATAACAATAACAACAAAAAACACCCCAAACAAAAAGAGGAGGGTGTGTGATAGGCACCTCTGGGGTGCAACACTGCACCTGCCCACCCACTTCCCAAAAACCAGGTTCTGAGAGGGGAGGCAGGGAAGGAGGTCAGAATACAGCAAGACTCCATTAGAAGAAATATAATTACTAAGGTGAGTAATTTTTTCTTCAAACAACATGAAGTATTGCTGTATTCTGACTATTGCAGACTACCAAGCAGTATGTCCATGGAGGAGGGACATACCCTACTATGGGAATAGGCTCTGAAGTACTGCTGTGCCAAACCGAGCATCACTCCTTGCCTGGATATCCAGAGAGTAATGCTGGTAAAGGTATGGACTGTTTTCCAGGTGGCTGCTTGACAAATTTCTAAGAGAGGGATATCCCTGGCAGCAGCCAGGGAAGCAGCTGTACCTCTCGTAGAGTGAGCCCTCAGGCCTAAGGGTGGAATCTTTCCCAGTTTCTCATAGCAGAATTGTATACAAGACACAATCCACCTGGCAATAGTTCTTTTGGTGGCAGGTTTGCCCTTTCCCACTTGCCCATAAGTGAGGAACAACTGAAGGGATTCAAACCTGTGACCCTTGGTATGCTCTATGTAGTAGCTATGGGCTCTTTTAACATCTAAACTGTGTAGCCTCCTCTCTCCTGAGGAAGAATGATCAGTGAAGAAGACAGGAAGAGACACAGACTGATTCAAGTGGAAGTCTGAAACCACTTTGGGCAAGAACCTCCTATTGGTTCTAAGGACCACTTTTTCTCTGTGAAAGGAGATAAAAATCAGGTTCCACTGACAGGGCTTGCAGTTCACTGATACATCTGGCAGAGGTAATGACTACCAAAAACACAGTTTTCCAAGTCAAGTACTTAAGCTCTGCTGAGGACACAGACTCAAAAGGAGGTTGCATAAGTTGAGCAATGCAAATGTTTAAGTCCCAGGCAGGGGCAGGATCCCTAAAGGGTGGACTGGTATGAAGCAATCCTTTGAAAAATTTACAGAACACAGGATGAGATGACAGTGAGGAAGACTTTCCCACTGACAAAAAAGCAGACACAGCTGACAAGTGTACCTTGAGAGTAGCTGGTCTGAGACCTAGGCCATTAAGATGGACCATATAATCCAGAACTGTAAACAATTCAGCAGTGTCTGGAGGAATATGCTTCTTGGAGCACCAAATGCTGAATTTTTTCCATTTGGAGTTATAAGTCTTTCTGGTGTAAGGCTTTCAAGAAGCTTTGAGAATATCCAGAACCCCCTGAGACAGATGCAAATCTGCATACTCTAACTCTTCAAGAGCCATGCCTTGAGATTGAGAGACCGAAGACTGGGGTACAAAATCCTCCCCTGAGAGGAGGTTAACAGGTTGTAATTCTGGGAAGAGACAGGGGAAGATAGACTGTTAGAGACAGCAACAGGGGGTACCAAGGCTGTCTGGCCGAGTCTGGAGCAATCAGAATCACTTTGCAAGGTTGTGACCTTATCTTGACTAGGACTTTGAACAGTAGAGGAAAGAAAGGGAAGGCATACAGAAATCTCCCTTCCCAGTTCAAAAACAGAGCATCCAGAGGGACTTAGCCCAAGACTGGAGGTCTGCAACAAGACAGAGGAAGTTGGTGATTGTCTGGGGCTGCAAAGAGATCTATCTCTGGAGTGCCCCACCTTGAAAAAGTCAATTTCAAAACCAGAGGGGCCAGGGACCATTCCTGATGGCCCTGGGAGATCCTGCTCAGTGCACCTGCCAGTACGTTGTCCTTTCCTGGAAGGTGGACTGCTATCAGAGAGATCTGTAGGGAATAAGACAGGGACCACAATTTCATGGTTTCCGTGCACAAGGTCGTGGACCGAGTGCCTCCCTGCTTGTTGATGTACCACATGGTGGTGGTGTTGTCTGTTCTGACCTGAACCACCTTGTTCTGCACCAACTGAGATAAGGCTTGCAGGGCCAGAAAAACTGCCCTGAGTTCCAGGAGATTGATATGAATGAGGGACTCCTGAGGGGACCACAGTCCTTGGGCTGTGAGATCCCCCAGATGAGCTCCCCACCCCAAAAGAGAAGCATCCATGGTAAGGACCATTGAATGAGACTGAGTGACAAAAGGGACCCCTTGCCTTAAATTGTCCTGATCCTGCCACCACCGAAGAGCTTGGATCAGTGTCTGAGTGACTGGAATCAGTTTGGTAAGAGGGTCCTTCCTTTGGGACCAAAAGGCCCTCAGATGGAACTGAATGTCCCTCATCTGAAACCAAGCCCCTTGGACCGCTGCTGTAGAAGCTGCCATGTGGCCCAAAAGCTGAAGGAAGTGCCTTGCTGGTCGGGATACCTGAAGGCTGAAGGACGAAGCCAGTTCTATAAGAACTCTTGCCCTTTCCAGGGGAAGAAAAGCTCTTGCTTCGACAGTATCCAGCTCTGCCCCTATAAAGGTAAGGAGCTGAACTGGTTCATGAACTGATTTGGGGAGGCTGAGAAGAAAACCCAGCGAAGTGAGCACTTGCTGGGTCACTTGCAGGTCTGACTTGACTTGGTCTGGAGACTGACCCACTATGAGCCAATCGTCCAGGTATGGAAAAATGGAAATCTTTTGCCTTCTTAGAAAGGCAACTACTACTGCCAGGCACTTTGTGAAGACCCTTGGAGCTGATGTTAGGTCAAAGGGCATTGCTTTGAACTGATAATGGCCTGAGGGCAACTTGAACCTGAGGTACTTTCTGTGGGAGCACCTGATGGGTATATGAAAGTAGGCATCTTTGAGGTCCAGGGAGACTAGCCAGTCCCCTTGCCTTAGAAAGGGAAGAATTATTCCCAGAGTTACCATCTTGAACTTTGGTTTTAAAAGATGTTTGTTCAGGTATCTTAGATCTAGGATGGGTCACCACTCCCCTGTCTTTTTTGGGGTAAGGAAGTATCTGGAGTACAGACCTTTGTCCCAGTGTAGGGTAGGAACTCTCTCTATGGCTCTTAAAGCCAGAAGAGGTGAAACTTCTGCCTCTAGGGCAAGAGTCTCGGAGAAACCTGCAGGTGGAAAAGATCTGGTTCTCATCTTTGGAAATTTTTTGAAGCTAAGAACCAGTCCCTGGCTTACTACTTCCAGGACCAACTTGTCTGATGTAATAGACATCCAGTCCTGGACATAGTAAGCCAGCCTGCCCCCTACAGGAACAGGAGAGTCGACCCAAGCAGACCCATCAGAGTGTCTGCTTGGCAGGGGCCTTAGGCTGAGGAGTGGATGTAGCTCTGCTCATCCCCCTTCTGCCTCTCCCTCTGAAGAACCCCCTCTGTGAAAAGGGAGAAGAGGCCTATGCTTGGTAAAAAGGCCTATGAAAAGGCCTACCCCTGCCCCTAGATTGCTGCCTTTGAGGAGTTGCTTGCCTCTCCTTGGCCTGAGCACTCCTATAAGTGGTCCTGTACTCATCCATTTTCTTCATGTAATTCTCTGTCTGCTCCTCAAATAGAGAATTACCCACCACAGGAAAATCCGTGGCCTTAGCCTGGGTGTCCTGTGAGAGGCTAGTACATCTGAGCCAAGCCATCCTCCAAAGAGCCACAGATGTAGCCATGACTCTTGATGACACATCATTGGAGTCCACAGCAGCATGAAATTGTACCTTCGATGCCTCAACCCCATCAGCAGCCACCTCCTCCAGCTCCTTGACCAGCTGGGAGGAGGCCTGTTTAGCCAGTGCCAGTACAGTGTCCCACCTGGACTTCTGGTACCTGGCTGTATAGGCCATATAGTTTGCCTGCCTGAGTCCCAGAGAAGATGCCATGTACTGCTTCTTTGCCATAGCATCCATCATCCTGGAGTCTTTGTCTGGGGGGTGTGAAGCCAAGGGAAAGTTTGCCTTGTCACAGGCTGCAGCCTGCACTACCCCAACATGGCTGCACTGTTGATATAAAAACTCTGTATCTGAGTCTGATAGTGTGTACCTCTTGTCCATCCTTCTGTAAACAGGAGGTACAGAATTGGGAGACTTTAGGATTTTTTGTGTCTGCTTCCCAAAGGACTTGTGAAGGGGAACAGACAGTCTACTGGACTCTGGGACATCCATCATTTCCACATAATCAGGCTCCTCTTGATTCCTCCATTGCCTCCTCCATAGGAAGCTGGAGGGTTTCAGCCACTTTTCTGTAAAACAGAAAGTGGGAAGGGGACTCAGAAAGCCTAGGAGGGGACACTCCAGAAGGTCTGTCTGGGGAGATGTCCGGTTCCACAGGCACATCCAGACTTTTACCATCATCACCATCATCTTCAAATTCCCCCTCCTCCTCAAACTCCGGTTAATAAAAATCTTCAGGGGTATAATCTTGAACCGGGGAACCGACCGAACCCCTGCCAAAAGGTGTCGGATCGGTCAGAACCGGGCGAAGCGATTCCACAATCCGAATCACTCTGGCTATTTCCTCTGCGGTCGGAACATGAACCTCTGGATCCGAACCAGTCGACTTTTCTTTGCGTTTCCTTTTTGTAGGAACCGACCCCTCAGGATCAGCTCTCCTCTTGCCCGAAGTAGTATCGCCCTGGTCAGAGGGCACTCCTTCTGGTTCGGTCGAAACCGAACCGGGCTGGCCATCTGGGTCAGCGGACTTCTCGGCCTCCTTTTCCCTCAGTCTACCCAATCTCTTTTCAAGGGTAGATTTAGGAAAATGTTTATAAATTTGGCAGTTTGTATCGAGGTGTTCAAACCCCAGACAATAAACACAAGTGGTGTGGGGATCGGCCTTAGCAAAGACCTCCCCACACTCACTGCAGTGTTGAAACCCAGTGGGCCCGTTTTTTTTCTTGGGTTTCTCAGACATGGCCAACCTAACCAAACTTACCCTTTTTATGGCAACCACCAGGCAAGACTCCCTTATTGGTTCCTAACCGTTTTACGGGTATTTTAAAAAAATGTTGAAAACATGTTTTTTTTAGAACCGATAAGGACCGGTAACCACACACTAAAGTAAAACACAAGGATTCACTACAAGTGATAGGTTCAGCCGAACCGATCCAACACTTTACAATTTCCACACAGAAATCAGAACAAAACCTATCTAGTACTCACGGTACCGCAGACAGAGACTGAACTGACCATGTGGAAATAAATTCGGTTTAAAACCGACACTTAACTGAGACTTTAACCCACTTTCAAACCGAGCTGAAGGAGAACTCTCCGGAGCGACTGTTCAGTGAGGCGGAGTAAAGAATCTGACGGTTGAGTTTCAAAGGGAAACAGAAGAGACCTCAACCGAGCTCGCGCTCAGCATTCTATGCATGGCATAGAAAGTTAACCCTTTGTTCTCCGGGGCAGTTTAAAGGCTGGAGCTAACTGCAATAGTCAGAATACAGCAAGACTTCATGTTGTTTGAAAGCATTTGATAACCTTTGCCCTTCTGAGGCTCTTCAGGTAAAAGCATACTGGTGTTAATTAGCTTCTCTGACATAATCTTCTGTTATGTTTTAAATGTATATGTTAAACCAATGAGAATTATTTCTGTTTTTTCAACATAATCTGGTGTTAATAGTATGGGATTTTCAAAATAACTGCCATAAAGCTTCTGAAGAAGGACCGGGTAGGTTTGAAAGCTAGAGCACTTTGTTCTTTTCTGTAAAATCCATGTTGGTCCAATAAAAGGAATCAAATCATTTGTTTCTGAAACTAAGAAAGCAGTTATCTGAGGTGCCATCTGGTGGCTGTAAGGAGCAACTGCATAACAAGCAAAAAAAGGAAAAGTATTGAAATAACTTGTGCATGGTACTAATAAAAAAAACATACAAAACATATATCACTATTTTTATTTATTTAAAAGATTTACCAGGAAAGCCCTACTGAGTTTCAAACATTCACCTCCAGAGGCGTCCTGGGGGAGGAGGTAGTAGTGGGAATTTCAGGTATGTTATACTGTAGTAACATCAATGAAGACAAGCTGAACAACAAAGCATTAAACTGCCAATTAACTGTCAAGAGTTTAACAGGTAAACAGATATGCTATGTAACATTGAGTGAAACAGGCTACTAATACATTAATTTACTTGCACACAATGCTGTCAATTTGCTAGCATTGATAGCACAAATGTACAGAATTCAAGATTCATGAGCATAGAGTGCGTCAGGCAAGCAAGAGTGGCTAAAATTAAGCTGAGCCTCAGAAGATAGCCCCAGCTGGAAATCTTTCTGAGGGAGGGGGCAGCAGAGGAGGATTAGCAGTAGATCAGGGCAGTATAGCCTAGAGGTTAGAGTAATAAGCTGTGAATGAGCTTGGTACATCCAGCAGACAGACCTAGGTTTGATTCCCACAACCTCTACTTGCATACTGTATGACTTTGAGCACGTCACTTAACTTCCCCTGTGTTCCCAGGTTGCCCCTGAAAACAGGCACCTATACCTAGTGGGCCTTACCTAGTTACCAAAGAGTGAAAAAAAAATACACGAGTGGAGTGAGCCTGAAGCATATCATACTGCTCCTTTACCAATGTCTAGCAATGCCACAGTACTATTACACATACTGTGTATGCAATTTTGCACATTCAGTATATCATCCAAAAGATACTCTATGCAAAATAATGAATCAAAGGTGCAGGACCAACATTTTTTGTAAGGATTTGCACACTTTGCTATTTTTAGTAACAACACTATAATCTCAAAAGTACTACAGAATACGTCTTTAAAACAGGTATGCATACTGTATGCACATATGCTATGATTCCGCCAAACTATAGAAAAGTTTCAAAATTTGTCTCCATTTATCTTATAAATGTTATTTCTTTATTTAACTTTTGGACCAGGAAAGGCATACTAAGCTGTGATAGCTTGTTTCCAGGTATGTTATAGGTTATGGGTTACATGGACCTGTTTTACTGACAGGGAATGCTGGCCATGACACCGGGGAAACATTCCTACTCATAATTAGGAAGTGCCATGGGATCTCTTACTTCCCCCTGGACAGTGACCAGAGATGGACAGAAGAGACCTCAGTTTAATATCTCATCTGAAGGATGGCACCTCAACTGTGCAGCCCCTCCATACTGCACTACAGTGGCAGTAATGGCTATTACCCCCAAGAACCTGATGTGGAGCTAGAAGCCACGATCATCTAATCTTCTAGCCTCAGAGGTGAGTGTGCTACTTACTGAGCCACGGACATTGAGAAAAGCAGAAAGTGGTAATGTAAAATTTAGTTAACATTTTAAAAATGTTATTTAAAATGCAGGCCTTTTAAAAAAAATAAAGTAACAGAGGGTCCCTATTTTCATTCCCTTTATTACAATTTTAAAGTCAGAATGAAGACCTTCCTTGTCTGAGAAGCCTTTGATATGTAAATCACAGGAATCTGTATCAAGCTGTTATTGGTTCTATCAGTGGTGTAGCTTGGAAAATAAAATCTGCAACCCATAACCCTTTGGTGCTTCTTTGCCCCGTATACCCAATACTGTACTACAGGAACTACATAAGTGTCAAGAATACAGCAGTACTACGTTTTATGCATTTAAAAATTATGCTTAATTGAAGCAAAGCACAACATTCATATTATCACACCAGCAGGGGTGGCTATCAGACAATAGAAGTAACCAAAGCCAATGGTCAGGGTCCAGAATGCCACCCCCTCACCAATCAACTTTTATGCCATGGCTTACGTGGCATATGCATTCCTACACCACAGGATTTTATTAATTATTTTAGGCGAGTGCACGTTATGTGTTTGGTACCCTGAGTAACATTATTGAAGGATACTATGAAAATAAAATTTTTCTTCCCCATAGAATTTTGATGTACTATTCTTGACTTTTTGACTATCACAGAGCTTTTTCCCCAGTGTGGTTTCCAAAACATCAGATTATTAACTAACTTCATAATTGTCCTTTGGGGGTATCACAGTTTGTCATGCAAAGACAGGGCTCTCGGGGACGTGGGCACCCGTGTCCTTTATACACATTTCGTGCTTTGGGATGCTCACCCACCAGCCCCGAGAGTCCATGAGACTCTCTGCAGTACAGGCTCCAGGAGTCCTGAACAGGCTGTGTACTGCGCATGCACAATTTTTTTTCCCCTCCCTTCCCTCCACCTTGCCGCCTGGTGGTTTCGGTACCTTGGAAGTGGTGCACACCGCCAGGTGAGGTGGGGATGGGGGAAATGCCAGCACCAGTATTCATGGGGGGGGGGTGCGATCCGTTTCCCCCTTGGAGCTGCCACCTTGGTTCATCCAGGGGACAAGAGCTGGAGGACCGACAGGCTCTCACTATCCATTTTGCTGTCAATGGAAAAATGTGGCAGGGAGAGAAAGAGCAGACAAAAGAAAAAGTGTTTAAAAGGGGAAAAAAAAAATGTGTGGTCGGACAGTCCACCCCAGTCACCCGAGGAGAAGAAGGAGGCGTGAGGGTGTATTTGTGCGGCCAGCAGGCTGCATACATTCACTGAAGGCACCAGTGTGTTATCTTAACACAGAAAGGGTAATTTTTCAATTTACAATTATTTTAGGCAGTTATGGCATCGCAACTATTTCTGGCCGATGGTTTAGTGAGCTTAAGAGTTTATTCTGTGTCTTTATTTGTGCTTTTTTGTGCAGGGCCAAGTCAGGGGGTGCATTGCAGCCAGGAGAGGAGGAGGAGGAGGAGGAGGAGGAGAGTGAAGAAGCTGGGCGGTGGAAATCTCATGAGCAGCACACAGCATGTCTCAACGAAGCCTTACTGATTATTTTGGTGGAGGAGAATCCTCCACACCAAAGGATAAGGAACAAACAACAACATCATCCTCTGAGTGTGACTTGCGCACATCTCAGGAGACAGCTGACATTGTGAATGTTGAAACTGAAAATGATCTGTCTGAACAGACTGCATCTGCTGAAAGCAGCAAGAAATTAAGGTTGTGGAGGGACAATTGGACAAAGTTATTTCCATGGCTTGTAAAAGAGGAAATAGAGGGGAATAGTTTTGGGAAGAGCAGCTGCTGTCAAAAAGGTGGCAAAAACAAGAATCCATTTGCCACAACTGGCACAACCAATCTGCAAGTGTCTGCTTTCAACAGACATGAAAGAAACAGAGAACATTAACTGGTGCACACTGGAAAGAAAACAACAGAACAACTGTCTCTGCCAGTGGCATTTGAGAAGTAGATCTCGGGTCCTGTGGCAAAGGATGACAGTAAAGTTGCACAGTTAATGACAATGTACTATCTTACCAAACAAGGGCAATCACTCAACCAGTTTGAAACACTGATAGCTCTACAGGTGAGGAATGGAATCTTTTGGGCCGGGGCACAGGGCAGCTGTTGCTTGTGGACTGACACTAATGGTGGTGTTTTACTTCCACAGAAACAAAATGGCTGCCCAGCCTTGCAAGACAGTGGCACAATCTACTCTGGTTGGGATGTAAGATATGTGATGTGCTCGACTCCATAAAAAAAGTCCTACAGGAAGAAATCAAAGCTCACTTAGCAGATAGTCAGTTCCTTGGGGTAATAGTAAATGAAACCACTGATATAACCATTCACAAAAACCTGAACATTTATGTGAAGTGCATACACAATGCACAGTCCAAACTTCATTTCATTGATTGCATTGCAATACCTGATGGGAGGCAGACACAATTGTGGGAGAACTGTTAAGTGTGTGTTCTGCTAATGCGGTTGACCCTATCAAGATCATCACACTAGCAAGTGACAGTGCCAGCATCATGACTGGAATGCACAATGAGGAGGGTGCAAAGTTAAGACAGCAAGTTAACCCAAGGCTGATTCAGATTCATTGTGTTGCCCACAGACTGGCACTGGCAGCAGGTCAAGCATGTTGGGACAACTACGTATTCAATGAATATCAAGCAACCATCAAAAATGTGTACAGATACTAGTATAGCAACTCTGCAGTATGGTACAATGCCGTGCGTTTCATCCAGGAAACTCTCAATGATGACAATATCAGATATCTGTCCCTAAAAGAACCTGCAAGTTTTCGGTGGCTGTCATTGCATACTGCAGTTCAAGCAATTCACAGATCATACCCTGCACTTTTACAAACTCTAGAGCATGATGCTGCAGTAAAAGGTGCCCAAGAAGCAAAGGGCCTTCACACAAAACTGAAATTAGTCTGCTTTATCTTATGCACTTCTTTTTTCATGGATGTCTTGGATGTGGTGAATAAATTGTCTTTAGTCATGCAATGAGACAGTGTTGACATTTCGATGGCAAGCAGCATGGTAGAAGCCACAGTTACTAGACTTCAACAGTTTAAAGAGCAGAATGGGTTAGAGCTGCAGAAGACATTTCAGGAACTTGACCAACATCCTGGCATGTTGCAGGATCAAAAAGTGAATGACAAGCCAGCACTGTGAACGCAGTTCCAGATGGCATCTCAGGAATACCTGTCGCAACTCACTGAAAACATTCACACAAGATTTGAGACAACTTCAATGCAACTGCTGCATAATTTAAATGTTCTTCTAAATCCAAAGTGTCTCCCAGATGACTCCAAAATAATGGACCATGGACTGCAGGAACTCAAGGATGTTTACACTTATTTCCAACAAACAACCTTCAAGAAACACTGCCCAGCACTTGTTGACCAAGAGAGGGCTGAGAAAGATTACGGACAATTCAAACTTGTTCTAAAATCTAAAAAAGGACTGACTTTGCTCAGCAGTGTCTACCAAGACTTAACTGAGAACTATTCAGATGTATTCCTAGATTTTGTCACAATGGCCAAGATTTTACTTGTGTAACCTGTTACATCAGTGGCATGTGAAAGAGGGTTTTCTGCACAAAACAAAAACAAAAGGTAGATGTTCCCTAAAGGCTGACACTGTGAGCAAACTCATGTGGACTGCCCAAGAAGGAGCTGAACTTGAAGAATATGACTCTCATCCAGCACTTAAGAAATTTAAGGCCATAAGACTGCACAGAAAATAATTATTTAAAATGTTTTAATAATTGTCTTTAATTGTGTTTTTTTTAGTTTCAGACAATTCTCAGATGACTGACAATGACCCAGCAACAGGACAATGGAAGAACCTGGGCACAGGAGTAGAATAAGATAAGTATCAAAATGTTTTGTTCCAACAAGGGTGGGGGGGGGGCACAATACAATTTTCAGCCCCAACTTAAGACCAATGCTACTTTTGGTCGGGGTCCTGTCCAGTGGAATGGATCAAGATTTCAATTTCCCAGGGGTTGGGGTGGTGGGTGGCTGGCCATTAATATCACCATTCTGCTAAATTTAATTTATCATATTTTTTTTTGGTGGGGGAGGATCACAGTCTAACAAGTTCAGATGATCGGGGTGTAAACTATAAATATGGCCCCAATGCAGTCCCTGTTTTTTTAGTGGGGGGACAGTCGAGATTATTGTCAATGTAGTTACCTAGCCCAGTCTGTTCTTTCCACAGTCTGTCTGCAACAGTGGATTCTACTGTCATCAACAGCACACCCACAAAACAGTTAAGAAATGTGCAGGAGGGAGAGCTTGGAGCTTGCATTATGGGAGACGTTATGGGCAGGAGGATGTTAGGAGACATTATGGGCAGGAGGGTGTTAGAAGAAGTTATGGGCAGGAGGGTGCTGAGAGAAGTTATGGGCAGGAGGGGTGTTAGGAGAAGATATTGCCACAGAAAACATGGCATGCCATGAAAAAAGAAGTTCAAACAGAAAAAGCGGACTGGCTGTGGTGGTGCAGATAATTCATGCCAAGGCACCACCAGATTGTGCCACACAACATATAGATTTGGGAGACCTGCAGAGCCAAGGTAAGTTGTGGGTGGGGGGATGGAGCCAGGGGCCTTTTAGTCACCCCAATGTGCTACCCAATCATGAACACTGGCACTAGTTCTCTTTTAGCTGTCACACACACAATTACGATATGTGCAGGAGGGTGTTAGGAGAAGTTATGGGTAAGAGGTTGCCACAGAAAAAAATGGCAATTAAATGCCATGGAAAAAGTTCAGAGAAAAGCAGACTGTGCAGATTTCATGCCACTAACCAGATTAGATTGAGCCACTGTCTTAAACCGGACAGATTTGGGAGACCTGCTGAGCCAAGGTAGGTTGTGGGTGGGATGGTTAAGAAATGTGCAGGAGGAGAGTTGGAGAAGTTATGGGCAGGAGCGTTGTATTAGGAGAAGTTAATGGGCAGGAGGGGTGTTAGGAGAAATTGCCAGCATAGAAGTATGCCATGAGAACTACACACAGAAAGCAGGCACATTGCAGACTGAGTTGTTACATACCCACCAGATTGTGCCACTGTCTTCTTAACAGCAGACTGTGACAGCCTGTCAAGCCTAGAAAGGGAAAGGGGTGGGTGGGATGGTGTGGGGGGGGAGGCTTTTTAGTCACCTCAGTCAAATCCATGTCTCTGGTACAGCCAGAGGTATTCTTATAATTTAAGAAGCTTTTGTGCAGGAGAGTAGCAGGGAGAAGTTTTGGGCAGGAGGGTGTTTGGGAGAGGTTGTGGGCAGGACAGTGTTAGGAGAAGTTGTGTGCAGGAGGGTGTAGGAGAAGAAATAATCACTTTTTATGCCTGGTCAAGACACAAAACAGCAATCAATTATTTGCCACACAGATGGCACCACAACCACCAGATTGTGCTAATGGATGCAACAAGTTTGGGCAGGAGGTGATGTAAGGAGCCAGTCTGGTTTAGCCAGGTTAAAATGACCTTAAGCAAACTGCACTAAGTGGCAGCAACCACACAATCATGTTAGATTGTGTCATCTTTCTAAACCTGAGTCATCACTGGTGGGTGAGAGCTGGGAGGGAGACTTCTGCAATGTTTTATTAGAGTGGGGTGATGGATGGGCACTGGGAGTCTGAAACAGGGGTCTGTTTTAGATCAGAAATAATTGCAACTAAAAATGTCAATGTGCTGGAGAGAATGAAGGAGAAGTATTTGGGGCAGGAGGAGACTGGGAAACATAGGTGACTGTCAGCAATGACTGTTAGTCATAAAAAAATGTTTTCATCTAATGACTGTACTTAATCTAGTGGCAAACATTGTAGCAGTTTGGCAAATAAATCGGGCCACTGCACTCAACTGCAGCAGTAGAATTCCAATTCGACCAATGTACCAGAACTGCAAAACTGGTAAGTACGTTTTTCTCCTAATTGTTGAATTGTGTTAGTGAACAAATGAATGAACAGTCAACAGTCATCACAGGTGAATATTTTTTTGTTGTTGTAAATATTAGTTTTAAAATTTTTTTATAATATCACAGCGAGCTGTACATATAAAAAGACAAAAGGCGAGGTACACAGACCCCAGCAGTGCAAGATGTTCGGATTCAATATCTAAAATATATTTCCAGCCGTATTAAAACTCCAAGCACTACTGAGGGATGCAGAGTATTAACCATCAGGAGAATATTATGAACTAATTACCCTGTACGGCTATGTCACTCTCACCACAAATCGTGGCCCACAAATCAATATAGCCAGGATAGCAGTCCTCTCATAGAACTAGAGTAGTGTGGAGGGCTGAAAGACATAACCACTTGTAAAACAGAATTTAACACGAGAGCCTGGGCTCAGTTAAGTTGAGTTATGAACCCTTAGTAATATGACAGAGCAGGGGAACCTATCCTAAAGGTACAGAATATATATATATATATAAAAAAAACAGGGTGTAATTATAGTCCACAAACTGAGTGGTGACCTTACTCACCATATAGTATCAATTACAGTGCTAGTCAAAAAGGTATCGAACAGCAGATCGTATTAAAGGAGCAGCCATACTGTTAAGCTAATCAAAACCATTATTCTCATAAAAACAGACGACGTTTATGAGACAGAAACGTCCTACTTGAACTTTATAACATAGAAACAGTAGCAAATATGAATTAAATCAATCTAAGTAGTATAAGGCAAAATGTCCTCAGTCTATAAAGTCCAAACAGTGAGACCATAGGAGAATACAACCCCAATTCTGAGATGAAAGTAGATTATGTTCTCTGAAATCAGTACAAGACTTCACCCCTCTTCATCAGATGCATCATCTGGTGGGTTTTGTTTTCGCAAGATTTTTTCAGTGAATTGGGCTGCAGCCATAGGATCCAGGAAAACGTAGGTGTTCAGTTCTTGCCTGATATGAATCTTGCAGGATAGTTTAAACTGGTTTCTATTCCGTGGCTCAAAAGAGATTTCTGATTGCCTGGAGTTCCTTTTTCTGTGCCTGCGTGTGAGCTGCTAGGTTGGGAAAGAAGCCTAGGTGGCTATCCTCCCACACAATCTCTCCTTTTGCTCTAGCTGCTTGCAGTAGTGAGATCCGGGCCTCTGGCTCCGACAGCGCGGCAATCGCCGTGAGTGGTTTTTGCTGTGTATCACCCCGTTGTTTGGATTGCTGAGGTATTGCAAAAACCCATACAATTTTAAGTCCTGAATCCCTGGGCAGAAGTTACAGGTCCTCAAAAATCATTCTAGTAACCGCTGATAGAATCTCCGTCGCTCCAGCATATTGAGGAGGAAATCCAACTATGAGTACGTTTGGCTGCCTTTGTATATTTTCAATGTTCTCCAGTTTTGATTTCACAAAAGAAAAGTCCTTTGCATAAGCAGCATTACAGTCGGCTTGTCGATCTTGTGACTACTGGATGTTTTTAATTGCCGCTGCATTATCCTGAATAAGGCGATCGTTGTCAGTTAGTTTCAGCTCTACTGCCGCGAGTCTCTTATTACTCTCTTCCCCATTTGATTGTATTTTAGAGAGCATCGCCAGAATCTGAGTGGTCGGGAGCTCAGATGCAGGCATTCCACCCATGGTAGGCCCAGAACCCACAGCAGAGCTCGCAAGAGACAAGAAGGGATCTAAGCTGTGTGTCGCCCTCTTAGAATCCTTTTTCAGTCCCATTCTGAACCAGAGAACTTCTGACACAGCCTCAGTAGGTTTTTGGAAGATTTCTTTATGTACTTCTCAGGTTGTCGTCATTCTATTGTTTTACTATGTCGGAGCTGTTTTAAAGTGCTGCAACCATCTTGCTGCTCCACAGTGCCCCCTACCACAGGTGAATTCTTTATTTGTAATTATGTGATCATTCACTGCTGTAGTTTTTAGCCATCTGGTACTGCAAAGCAACACTGCTGAAAAAAAAAAGAAACTTTTTGGCATTATACCTGTAAAATAATGACTCAGGAATATAAAAAAATACTGGGTATATTAATAAACAACACTGAAATGCAGTTTCCAGACTCGTTCCATTCATTTCAATGGGGATCTCAAAATATTTCACAAGGACTCCCAGATTTTTGGCAAAGGCCCCCAATTTTTTTTGTCAAGAAAGTCCGTGACTCCTCAACAAATAGAAAAAATTACTCACCTTAGTAATTATGTTTCTTCTAATGGAGTCTTGCTGTATTCTGACTATTGCAGTTAGCCCCAGCACTCAAACTGCCCCGGAGAGTAGAGGTTTAATTTTCTATGCAGAGCATAGAACGTTGAGCTCAAGCTCAGTTCAGACCTCTGTCTGCTGCACTTTGAAGTGCAACTGCGAGATTCTTATGAGTTAATACTAACTACTATGTGGAAATTGTAAAATTTTTACTAGCTAAATGGCAACCAAATATTTTGGATCCCCAAAAGACTCAAGTCAAGAAATCCAAAATTAAAAACCAGGTAGTGAATGACTTAAGACTGTTAAAATTAACAATATAACCCACTCCCCCTCTCTAAAAGGAGGGAGTATCCAAAGCACCCCTGGGGTGCAACACTGCACCTGCCAGCCCACTTCCTAAAACACAGGTTCTGAGAGGGGAGGTAGGGAAGGAGATCAGAATACAGCAATACTCCATTAGAAGAAACATAATTACTAAGGTGAGTAATTTTTTCTTCAAACAACATGAAGTCTTGCAGTATTCTGACTATTGCAGACTACCAAGCAGTACTTCCATGGAGGAGGGAATCAAACCTACCTTGGGAATAGGCTCTGCAGTACTGCTGTACCAAACTGAGCATCACTCCTGGCCTGGATGTCCAGGGAGTAATGCTTGGTAAATGTATGGACTGTTTTCCAGGTGGCTGCTTTACATATCTCTAGCAAAGGAATATCCCTGGCTGCAGCCAGGGAAGCAGCTGTATCTCTAGTCGAATGAGCCCTCAGGCCTGAAGGAGGTATTTTGCCTAGCTTCTCATAGCAGAATTGAATACAAGAGACAATCCACCTGGCAATAGTTCTCTTAGTGGCAGGTTTGCCCTTACCCACTTCCCCATAAGTGAGAAACAACTGAAGGGGGTCAAACCTCTGAGCCTTAGTTCGCTCAATGTAGTAACTAAGGGCTCTTTTAACATCCAAACTGTGTAAACTTCTTTCTCCTGAAGAAGAATGATCAGTGAAGAACACAGGGAGAGACATAGATTAGTTCAGATGAAAATCTGAAATCACTTTAAGTAAAAACCTCCTATTAGTTCTAAGGACCACCTTATCTCTGTGGAATGAGATAAAATCAGGCTCCACTGATAGAGCTTGCAATTCACTGATACACCTGGCAGAGGTAATAGCTACCAGGAACACAGTTTTCCAAGTCAAGTACTTAAGCTCTGCTGAAGACAAAGGCTCAAAAGGGTTTTTTTATAAGCTGAGCAATGCAAACATTAAGATCCTAAGCAGGTGTAGGATCCCTAAAGGGGGGACTGGTATGAAGCAATCCCTTGAAAAATTTACAGAATACAGGGTGAGATGACAGTGAGGAAGGCTTTCCCACTGACAGAAAAGCAGAAACAGCTGACAAATGTACTTTGAGAGTAGCTGATCCGAGGCCTAGGCCATTAAGATGAACTATATAGTCCAGAACTGTAGGCAATTCAGCAGTGTCTGGAGAAACATGATTCTTAGAACACCAAATGCTGAATCTCTTCCATTTGGAGTTATAAGTCTTTCTGGTGGAGGGCTCTCGAGAAGCTATGAGAATATCCAGAACCCCCTGAGACAGATGTAAATCTACAAATTCTAACTCTTCAACAGCCATGCCTTGAAATGGAAAGACCAAAGATTGGCGTACCAAATCCTCCCCTCAGAGGAGGTTAACAGGTTGTAATTCCTGGGAAGAGACAGGGGAAGATGGACAGCAACAGGGGGTACCAAGGCTTCCTGGCCCAGTCTGGAGCAATCAGAATCACTTTACAAGGTTGTGACCTTACATTGAACAGTAGAGGAAAGGGAGGTAAGGCATATATACATTTTCCTTCCCAGTTCAAAATCAGAGCATCCAGAGGGACTAAGCCCAAGACTGGGGGTCTGCAACAAAACAAAGGAAGTTGGTGATTGTCTGGGGCTGCAAATAGATCTATCTCTGGAGTGCCCCACCTTGAAAAAAATCACTTTCAACACCAGAGGGTCCAGGGACCATTCGTGATGGCCCTGTGAGATCCTGCTCAATGCATCTGCTAGCACATTGTCCTTCCCTGGAAGGTGGACTGCTATCAGAGAGGTCTGCAGAGAATAAGTTAGGGACCAGAATTTCATGGCTTTCGTGCACAAGGCCATGGACCGAGTGCCGCCCTGCTTGTTGATGTACCACATGGTGGTGGTGTTGTCTGTCCTGACCTGAACCACCTTGTTCTGCACTGACTGAGAGAAAGCTTGCAGGGCCAGAAGGAGCACCCTGAGTTCCAAGAGATTGATATGAAGAAAGGATTCCTGATGGGACCACAGTCCCTGGGCTGTGAAAGCCCCCAGATGGGCTCCCCACCCCAATAGAGAAGTATCCATGGTTAGGACTACAGAGTGAGACTGAGTGACGAATGGGAATCCTTGCCTGAGGTTGCCCCGATCCTGCCACCATTGGAGAGCCTGGATCAGAGTCTGGGTCACTGGAACTAGTTTGGTTAGATAATCTTTCTTCTGAGACCAAAAGGCCCTCAGGTGAAACTGAATGTCCCTTATCTGAAATCTGGCCCCTTGGACCACTGCTGTAGAAGCTGCCATGTGGCCCAGAAGTTGAAGGAAGTGCCTTGCTGTCCGAGAGACCAGAAGGTGGAATGAAGAAGCCAGCTCTACAATAGCTCTTGCTCTTTCCAGGGGAAGAAAAGCTCTTGCTTTGACTGTATCCAACTCTGCCCCTATGAAGGTGAAGAGCTGTACAGGCTCGAGAACTGACTTGGGAAGATTGAGAAGGAATCCTAGGGAAGTGAGCACCTGCTAAGTCAATTGAAGGTCTGACTTGACTCGTTCTGGGGATTGACCCACAATGAGCCAGTCGTCCAGGTATGGAAATATGGAAATAGTTTTCCTTCTTAAAAAGGCCACTACTACTGCTAGGCATTTTGTGAATACCCTTGGAGCTGATGTCAGGCTGAAAGGCACAGCTTTGAACTGATAATGGTCTGAAGGCAATTCAAACCTGAGGTACTTTCTGTGGGAGCACCTGATGGGAATGTGAAAGTAGGCATCTTTTAAGTCCAGGGGAGGCTTGCCAGTCCCTGGCCTTAGAGAGGAAGGATTATTCCCAGAGTCACCATTTTGAATTTTGGTTTAAAGATGTTTGTTCAGGTATCTTAAGTCTAGGATGGGTCGCCACTCCCCTGTCTTTTTTGGGGTAAGAAAGTACCTGGAGTACAGACCTTTGCCCCTGTGCAATGTTGGAACTCTCTCTATAGCCTTTAGAACCAGTAAATATGAAACCTCTGCCTCTAGGGCAATGGTTTCAGAGATGCTTGCAGGTGGAAAAGATCTGGCCCTCAGCTTTGGAAATTTCTTGAAGCTGAGAACCAGCCCCTGGCTTACTACCTCCATGACCCACTTGTCTGAGGTAACAGACATCCAGTCTTGGACGAAGTAAGCCAGCCTGCCTCCTACAGGAATGGGGGAGTCAACCCAGGCTGACACATCAGGGCGTCTGCTTGGCAGGAGCCTTAGATTGAGGGATGGATGCAGCCCTGCTCATCTCCCCTTCTGCCTCTACCTCTGAAGAACTCCCTCTGAGGAAAGGAAGAAGAGGCCTGTGCTTGGTAGAAAGGCCTATGAAAAGACCTGCCCCTGCCCCTAGCCTGCTGCCTTTGAGGAGTTGCCTGCCTTTCCTTGGCCTGTGCACTCCTATAGGTGGTCCTATACTCATCCATCTTTTTCATGTAATTCTCTGTCTGCTCCCCAAACAGAGAATTACCCACCACAGGGAAATCCATGGCCTTAGCCTGGGTGTCCTGTGAAAGACTAGTACATCTGAGCCAAGTCATTCTCCGAAGACCCACAGATGTAGCCACGACTCTAGAGAACACATCACTGGAGTCCACAGCAGCATGGAACTGTACCTTAGATGCCTCAATCCCATCAGCAGCCACCCCCTCCAGCTCTGAGGCTAGCTGGGGGGAGGCCTGCTTAGCCAGTACCAGTACAGTGTCCCACCTGGACTTCTGGTACGTGGCTGCATAGGCCATATAATTAGCCTGCCTGAGTCCCAAGGCAGATGCCATATTCTGTTTCTTTGCCATGGCATCCAGCTTCCTAGAATCTTTATCTTGGGTGGGGGGGTGAAGCCAAGGGTATATTAGCCTTATCACAGGCTGCAGCCTGCACAACCCCAACATGGCTGCATTGTTGATACAAGTACTCTGTACCAGAACCTGATAAGGCGTACCTTTTGTCCATCCTTCTGTTGACAGGAGGTATAGAATTTGGAGTCTTTAAAATCTTTTGTGTCTGTTTCCCAAAAGATTTATGAAGGGGAATAGACAGACTCTGGGATGTCTATCATCTCCACATAATCAGGTTCCTCTTGTTCCTCTACAGCTTCTTCCACAGGGAGCTGGAGGGTTTCTGCCACTTTCCTGTAAAACATGTAGTGGGAAGGGGACTCAGAAAACCTAGGAGGGGAAACACCAGAAGGCCTGTCTGGGGAGATGTCCGGTTCAATGGGCTCAACCAGACCTCCCACACCATTGTCATCATTATAATTTTCATCCCCCTCCAATTCCGGTTCATAGAAATCTTATGGGGCATACTCTTGAACTGGAGGAACTGACCGAACCGAGCGCCTGCCAGAAGGTGCTGGATCAGACGAAACTGGATGAAGTAATTCTACAATCCTTATCGCATTGGCAATTTCTTCGGTGGTCGGAAAATGGGTCTCTGGGACCGAACCAGCCGATTTTTCTTTTCTTCTTCCTTTTGTAGGAACCGATCCCTCAGGATCAACTCTCCTCTTGCCCGAAGAAGTATTGCCCTGGTCAGAGGGAACTCCCTCAGGTTCGGTCGGAACTGAACCGGGCTGGTCATCCGGGTCAGTGGACTTCACGGCCTCCTTATCCCTAAGCCTACCTAATCTTTTTTCCAGGGTAGACTTAGGGAAATTTTTACAGATTTGGCAGTCTGAATCGAGGTGGTCAAACCCCAGACAATAAACACAGGTGGTGTGGGGATCAGCCTTAGCAAAGACCTCCCCACACACACTGCAATGTTGAAACCCAGTGGGCCCGTTTTTTCTTTTGAGTTTCTCAGACATAGTCATCATAACCACAAACTTACCCTTTTTATGGCAAACAACCACGCAAGACACCCTTATCAGTTTCTAACTGTGTCACGGGTATTGGAAAAAAAAAGAAAATGCAGCTTTTTTAAAACCGATAAGGACTGGTAACCACACTCTAAGTTTAAAAACAAAGACAGAATATATAAATCACTAAACGACCGGTTCAGTCGAACCGGTCGAAAAATCTATTTTTAGAATTTCCACAAGTTTACTATGTCTAGTTCACTACCTAGTACTTGCTGTACCACAGACAGAGATCTGAACCAAACTTGCGTAAAATAATTTGTAAAACCGAGGACTTTAACTGACTTACGAGCCGTGAGCAAAGGAGAAATCTCCGGAGCAGCCGTTCAGTTAGGCAGAGTAAAGAATCTGACAGTTGCAGTTCAAAGTGCAGCAGACAGAGGTCTGAACCGAGCTCGAGCTCAATGTTCTATGCTCTGCATAGAAAATTAACCCTCTACTCTCCGGGGCAGTTTGAGTGCTGGGGCTAACTGCAATAGTCAGAATACAGCAAGACTTCATGTTGTTTGAAATCCTACCGCCAAGAGACCTGAAAGAAATACAGTAAGATGTCATAAATAAGAGCAATATAAGATAGGAAAATCCTCTGAAGTTTTGTATACAAAATGCATAGACATGTTGATAAACTAAATGCATTAAAATCCTTGATACTGACAGCTAAAAATAAAACATGAATTCTCTAGTCACTTGTGATACAGCTTGATTAGGCTATGGTTACAAAGTGGATACCTGCTCTTCTAATACTGACAACATATAGAATAGTGTATGGGCAACCATACACAACAATGCTGTGTTTCCATCGAGGGATTGAGATGACATCATAGGGACCTCGAGAGCGAAGCTCGAGAGGTTCCGATGTCATCTCAAACCTGAGATGGAAACACAGTCTTTGTTGTGTATGTTTGCCCATATACTATTTTATATAGTATATGGTTCAAAAAAGTACACACAACTGTCTGCTAGCTTGTCTCCCCTGCCTGCCCACTCATCTCTGCTGCCCACATGCTAGCGCATTAATCTCACATACTGTCTGCCAGCTTGTCTCCCCTGCCTGCTCACTCATCTCTGCTGCCCTCATGCTCGCGCATTAATCTCACATACTGTCTGCCAGCTTGTCTCCCCTGCCTGCTCACTCATCTCTGCTGCCCACATGCTCACGCATTAATCTCACATACTGTCTGCCAGCTTGTCTCCCCTGCCTGCTCACTCATCTCTGCTGCCCACATGCTCGCGCATTAATCTCACATACTGTCTGCCAGCTTGTCTCCCCTGCCTGCTCACTCATCTCTGCTGCCCACATGCTCGCGCATTAATCTCACATACTGTCTGCCAGCTTGTCTCCCCTGCCTGCTCACTCATCTCTGCTGCCCACATGCTCGCGCATTAATCTCACATACTGTCTGCCAGCTTGTCTCCCCTGCCTGCTCACTCATCTCTGCTGCCCTCATGTCGCGCATTAATCTCACATACCGTCTGCCAGCTTGTCTCCTGCCTGCCCACTCATCTCTGCTGCCCACATGCTCCGCATTAATCTCACATACTGTCTGCCAGCTTGTCTCCCCTGCCTGCTCACTCATCTCTGCTGCCCACATGCTCGCGCATTAATCTCACAACTGTCTGCCAGCTTGTCTCCCCTGCCCGCTCACTTGTATCTGACGCCTGCTCGCTCATTCATCTCTCCCAGCCCACTTGTTCACCCATTCGTCATTTAAAAAATATATATTTCTTACCCAAAACAAGGGGTGTTTGTTTTTAGAAAGCCGCGGTGCCACTTTCATCAGCAGCTTCCGACTGTCACAAAATAACTGCTTCTGGCTCGGTCTGATTAAACGCACTCGTGCTACTAAAAAAAATAAATAAATACAGTATTTAACCACTGCTCTGGGCATTAATAGAAATAGGTTTGTGGAGACTGGTGCTGTTACCATAACTTGCGCACCTCACAGCCATCTCTCTTACTCTAACTAGGAACAGGGGCAGTTCAAAAGTAACAAAAAGTTGTTATAGTATTGTGACGTCACAATGATACTATAACAACTTTCTGTGACCTCTGAACTGACCTACAACAGTTTTTAGAGAACCTCTTAATTTCATACACAATGAGCACTAACCATATACTATAACACTTTTCTGTGTTGGGGTCACACAGAAGAAAGGTACTGAAAATGTGTGACAGGATAAATAGGAAAAGAACTTTGGTTAACATGGTTCAGTGATTTCAGTCATAACCTGCGTCTTTAAGGGTACAAGTTCAAACCCATGGCAATAACTACAGATCTAAGTAATAGAAACATTTTTGTTTTTACGTCCCATGGATATTACATTTCATCTTTTAAAGGTAAGTTTATGTGTATCAAAACAGAGAACTGTTTATGTTTCATCTGCAGCATGATGAAATATGAAAATGGTTTTGAGTGCATTCTCCTCCCTAAGTAAAGTTCTTAGTCAAACTGTAAAGGCATACTCAAACATGACTACATACTGTAACCTCTGCTATGTCTGTGGCATAGCAATAAAACACATATCTGGCAAGTGCATTTCTCAAAAACAATGTGTTAGGACAGGATTCAACCACATTCATAGGTTCTATCTCCTTTGTAGTAACTAACATTTCAATCCATAATCCCCAAAAATTGTAAATGACATCTTGGGTAGCCTCACAGGATACTCTCCACATCCAAGTGGGTGGAAACAGCTGCACAGCTCACTGATCATCCCCTGCATTCCCAAGGTGAGTGAACGTTATGAGCTTGTTCAACCATGAGATGGTATTATTTCCTCACACAGGCCATTACCATATTTTATTTTATATATTACATTAGGTTGGTGGGCTTTGCTTTAAGATAAAGTGTGCTGGTTTTTTTTTTTGCATAGCTTGTGTTGTGTTTGCTTGTTTTCGTAGTTCTGTAGTGTTCCCCTAGTGTTTTTTGTAGTATTTTCCATCTTGTAAGGCATTTCAAGTGCTACATAATTTTGTCCCTTCAAGGTTTCCATAGTGCAGAGGTTGTCTATATGAGGACAGCTGACTGCACCAGTTTGTCCTTTAATGTTGGTCAAGACTCCATCAGGGAAGGGAGCAGGTGGAATGTTTGGTAAGTGATTCAGGAGGTCTTTTTAACACAGTTAGCAAAATGAAGCAGAGTATGTAAAATGTTTGGAAAATGATTCAGGAGGTGTTTTTTAAATGGCAAAATGGAGCAGAGCATGTAAAATGTTTGGAAAGTGATTAAGGAGGCCTGTTTTACACAGTTAGCAAAATGGAACAGAGCATGTAAAATGTATGGAAACTGATTCAGGAGGCCTGTTTTACACAGTTAGCAAAATGGAGCAGAGAGAGGCCTGATGACCCCAAGGCACACTCCATCACCCGTTGGTCTGTGGAGGGTGGTGGTGGGGTGATGGTGACACCCTAACACCTCATTTCCCTACTTTTGTCACTTCAGCCCTAACTGATACATTAACAAAGTTTTTTTGCAATGAATTTTCTTACTTTTTGAGAAAGTGCAATCTTACCCTGATATGGTTTTGGGAGTGCAGGGCCCGGAATGGTACAGACATTGTCATGACCTGTCAGTGCATGGCCCTCTGGGCCCAGTATTGCACAATGGATGGCCCTGCAGTCCCATTACTGCATAATGGTATCCAAAGGGTCCTGTGCTCCAATGGCATAAGTACACAGACATTGTAATGAACTCTCCTCTCCTCTCCCTGTGGGAGCGCAGGGCCTGGACAGTACTGCATAATAAATGGCCCAGCATTACCATTACTGCATAATGGTATCCATATGTGGGAGCACCTAACTATAATTGTAGAGATACAGCGCAGGCCTAGACACGTTCCAAGTAAGCCTTGCACTGCAAATGGCACAATATCTCAGTAACCGTAGTAACTTTTGAAAACATTCCACTTCAGCTGTAATCATGGACTGGTAACCTGCATGTGTGCGTAGGAGTACTAAGCTGCATTCAGTGAACAATCTGTATCTTGAACCGTTTTCGAGATATAAGCACCAAAAGGCACCATGTTCTCCACAATGTTATCCTATGGGACATTCCTCAACTTTGGAATGCCATAAGTATGGAACCGACAAAACTTTTTACACCAAACCAGCATAAATCACATCTGTGGGACAATCACTTTGAACCCTGCAAATTTCAAGCCAAAAGTCCTAACAGTTTCATCCAGTGATCTGGCAAAGAAACAGCAACCTTTAAAAATCCCTGTTTGTGAACTGTCAAAATCCTGTTACCGCAGTGAATACCATCTGGTCATCTCGCATAGACAGGGTTTGACTAGACTGAATTAGTTTTATAATCCTTGTTCGTGAGCTGTCAGAATCCCTGTTCATCAGCCAAATCTCTGTTCATGAGAAATCCCTGTTCATGCAGGTAGGGACATCTGAGTTGTCCCTCACAAAAGGGATTTTGACAGTTCACCAATAGGATTTTGACAGCTCACCAACAGGGATTCCTTTATAGCCCCTGTTCTGTAAGGTGTTAAAATCCTCGTCTTAGCCCAATCCCTGTTCGTGAGCTGTCAAAACCCTGTTTCAGAGAAACTCGTTCTAAGGTATGGCCATCTGGTCGTCCTCACGTAAAGGAAAATTACGTACCTACCGTAATTCTGATCTTCTTGGACGAGTCTCCACCACTCATTCACACTAGTGGGACTGGCGCCGGAGGCACTAAGACCCATCGGGAGCAAACTTTTTGCTGGAGGGTCGGCGCGAGAGACGGCGCCACGAGACACGGCGCCGCGAGCAGCGGCTCGAGCGGTAATGACCATCTCGGCGACGACCCTCCAACCGCCTCAGTACCTTTTTTACCAAGGAGGTGCAGCGCAACTAACGTAAAGGGTAAACCCAACATTAAAAAACGGACATAAGATAGTCCGTATGACCCGTGTAAGAAGGGTCAGCAAAGAAGTCCTCACGGCCTAAAGATTTGAGGGAGTGAAGACCAATACAGCGGTGAGCTCGGGGGATGGAGGGGGCAGGAATGAGTGGTGGAGACTCGTCCAAGAAGATCAAGAATTACGGTAGGTACGTAATTTTCCTATCTTCCTGGACATAAGTCTCCACCACTCATTCACACTAGTGGAGAGTACCAGCTGATAATCCCCCAAAGGGCGGCAGGAAAGCCAGAGCTCGCCGCCTAAGATAGAGCCCATTACGATAGTTCTGCTGAATGCGGAATGCCGCCTGGCATGAACATCCAGTGCATAGTGTTTAACGAAAGTATGCACTGAGCTCCAGGTGAGCGTTGTATATATCTGCAATTGGAACATTGCGACTTCCGCTAGGGATGTCATGATCACTTTAGTAGAGTGAGCGTACACTCTACCTTCTAATTTAACTTGAGCCATGGAATAGCAATGACGAAGGCATGCCACTAACCATGAAGAGATACATCTAATAGCGACAGGTTGACCCAGCCGGGTGTCGCTGAAAGAAACGAACAGTTGCTGAGTCTTCAGAACATCCTTGGTTCTATCTAAATAGAACCGCAAGGCTCTCTTAACATCCAAGGAATGAAGAGCTCGCTCCTTCATTTTGGAAATTAGCTGGTAAGCGGAAGTACCAGAGGTTGGTTCAGATGGAATTCTGACACAACCTTGGGAAGAAATTTAGGATGAGTACGGAGAACTACCTTGTCCTTATGGAATACAGTATATGGAGGGTCCGTAACCAGTGCATGGTCTCAGAGACCCTGCGGGCTGAGGTAATGGCCACCAGGAAGGCAGTCTTCCAGGTAAGAAATTTTAGCTCACAGGTAGCTAAGGGTTCGAAGGCTTCCGAAAGTGAGCATGTCCAGCACCAGGTTAATGTCCCAGGCTGCAACTGGACGCTTAACAGGGGGTCTGGTATGGAGAATCCCCTTAAGAAATCTCTTCACCATAGGTAACTGAGCCAGAGTTAAGGAAGAAACCGGCTCATGGAACGCTGAGATGGCACTAAGGTGAACTTTAACTGTGGAGTATTGAAGACCTAAGTTTGATAGGTCCAAAAGATACTCCAGAACCTTGCCAGGAGGACAGGAAAAGGGATTCCAAGAGGATTTTGCACACCAGAGAGAAAAACGTTTCCATTTGGAAGCGTACGTTTTTCGGGTGGCTGGCTTCCGAGCAGCCAGAAGGATGTCTGAGACTCTACGAGAGACGTTGAACCGATTCACTTCTATCTCTTCAGGAGCCAAGCATGAAGGTGAAGTGATTTCAGGTTGGGATGGACCAACGAACCCTGAGTCAGAAGACTGATTTGCAAAGGAAGTGGTCTCGGAGAGGCTGCCAACATACTGTTGAGTAGAGGAAACCATAGTTGCCGAGGCCAGGAAGGAGCAATGAGAATCATCTTGGTCCCCTGAGACTCGAACTTGAGGGAGTTCTGGATTAGAGGAAGTGGTGGAAAGGCGAAGAAAGCGCTTTGTCCACCGCAGCCTGAACGCATCCTGACAGAAAATGCCAGGCCCTGGATTTCTGGAGCAGAAGAGAGGCAGTTTTGCGTTGAGTGGGGATGCAAAAAGGTCCAGGTCTGGAGTCCCCCACTTTGAACAGGGACCGAGCTACGGCTGGATCGAGAGACCACTCGTGAGGGTCTGCCTCCGTTCTGCTGAGGTGATCTGCTAGGTCGTTTTGTATACCTGGCAGATAAACCGCTTGAATCAGAGACTTGTGCTCCAAGCACCACTCCCACACCCTCATTGCTTCCCTGCAAAGGGGATAAGAATGAGCACCGCCTTGCTTGTTGATGTAATACATCACTGCTTTGTTGTCCGTTTGAAGGAGAATGTTCTTGTGACAAAGGACATCCTTCAGAGCTCGGATTGCATAGAGGACCGCTCTCATCTCCAGGACATTTATGTGGAGATGAGTTTCGAACTGAGTCCATACACCTTGAGTGTGGAGGGAGAGACAGTGAGCTCCCCATCCCATTAGCGATGCATCTGTGGTGATGGAGATCTGATGATCCGGGGGAGCAAAGGGGAATCCTTCCAGGAGATTGCTCTCTTGAGACCACCAGGTGAGAGACCTTCAAGGGCTCCGCCACCTTGATGGGATAAGACTGGGGGTGAGAGGTCGGGACCACTGAGTGGAGAGCATCCACTGGGTGGTTCTCATGTGCAGTCGGGCCAGAGGACAGTGAAGACCGAGGGCACATGAGACCCAACATGCGTTGCATCGAGAGAGCTGTAACCGATTGGTTCTCCTGATGTAACGGGCCATACGAAGGATGTCGAGTCTTCTGTCCTCTGGAAGGAAAGCCTTCGCTGAAGAGGTGTCTGAAGCGCTCCCATGAAAAGGAGCCTCTGGGAGGGTTGCAGAGATTTTTCAAATTCAGCAGAACTCCCATGGACGTGAGAAGACGAGAAGTCGTTTGCACGGCTTCCAAAGTCCCTTGGCCGGAAGGGCTTGCTAGAAGCCAATCGTCCAGGTAGGGAAACACTCGGAGTCCGAATTTCCTGAGATGCGCCGCGAGAACTGCACAACACTTTGTAAAAACTCGCGGCGCCGAGGATAGCCCAAAGGGCAGGACTCTGAACTGATAATACTGACCCAAAGCTACAAACCTGAGGAATTTTGGGGGTCGGGTGGACGGGGATATGCTGGTAAGCATCCTGCATATCCAGAGAGGCCAGCCAGTCGTGCTGATGTAGCAAGGGTAACAGGGTACCTAGGGAAATCATCTTGAATTTCTCCCTGGGGAGGAATTTGTTTAACTTTCTGAGGTCTAGAATGGGGCGCATCCCCCCAGATTTCTTTGGAACCAGAAAGTAATGGGAGTAGAACCCTGTGTTTCGCAGATGCGGGGGCACCAGTTCTATTGCCCTGTTGTTCAGAAGGCCCTGGATCTCCCGCGTGAGGAGATCTGACTGAGAGGCCGACAACCTGGGTTGTCGATGGGAGGACACCTGGGGGTTCCAAGAAATTGAGAGAGTAACCTCGCGAATTATCCGAAGAACCCATTTGTCTGAGGTTATGGACTTCCACTGGTTGTAGAAGTACATCAGACGACCTCCACAGCGGAGGAGAAAGTTCCACCTCGGGCAGAGTGGGTGGAACTTGGGCCAACGACTCATAAGGTAGCGCTGGGAGCTTTAGGTCCCTGCGCTTATGCTGCGCTCTCTTTTGAGGTTGGGCAGGTTGGCTTTTATGGAAGCTTCCCCTGCCTCTGCCTCGAAGGACTGACGACTATGAAACTGACGTCTGTTCACATGCCCCCGAGAGGGGCAGGCGGAGGTCTGGCCAACTTAATGGCCGATCTAGTCTTCTGAGTGGCCTCTAAGGCTTGCTCCACCTGAGGGCCAAAAAGAAAGGAGCCATCAAAAGGCAGCGCCATCACCTGCTGCTGAGCATCATTCGTGAAGCCAGAAGTACGCAGCCAGGAATGGCGCCGAGTACAAATCCCCGCGGCTGCTGAGCGAGAAGCAGTGTCGAAAGCATCCATGGCGGCTTTGACCTGTTGGTTATTGGACTCAATACCTCTAATAACGGTCAGAAGAAGCTCTGACTTGGAATCCGAATCTGGAAGAGCTTCAACCATTCTTTTCATAGAGTGCCACAGGATATACTCATACTGAGAAAAATAGCCTTGATAACTGGCAAACGATACTTAGAGTGGAGGCAGCAAAGACTCTCTTACCTAATGTATCAATCTTACGAGACTTTTGTTAATAGGTTGAGCTGTAGTAGTTTGAGGAAGAACGACCTTGTCATTCTCTGCCAGGACTACAATAGGATCCGCAAAGGCTTGGGATGCCAAAATGGGACGATCCTTGGGAGCTGAATACTTCTATCAATGGATTTAGCCACTGAGGGAATAAGAGCAGGGTTATTCCATACCATTTGAGACAGCGCCTCGAAGGAAGGCTGAATCGGAGGAGTCAAATCCGTGATCTCCAAGCATGAAGATACTGGAGTCTTAATATCTTCCCAGGATCGATGTCTGTAGTCTGGAGAGAAAGAGTGGATCCCAGGTTCTTCAACAGAGACTTAAAGACAGGTCCTCACCAGGCTCTGTAGCAAAGAAAGATCCTGTTCCTCCACTTCATCACCCAACCGAAGGTCTGGGTCAGGCTCAACATCATCTCCTGATGGTCCAGAAAGGACTGTTTGGACAGGAAAGGAGGAAAATTAGAGAGGAGGAAATGGCAGAAAACAAGGAGAGTCCCTGCTGCCGGGCGCTCTAGACGGCAAAACGGGCTGAAGAGGACGCACCGAGGGAGGCGACGGCGCCGGCGAGGCACGCTGCCCCCGCGAACGCCTCGGGCGGCGCGCCATGACGACGCCAAGGCACGGGCGCGCTAACGGCGCCACGGACGACGCCGCTGGTCGGCGCCGCCGCGACGACGCCGCCAACGCGCCGCCCGATTCAACGGCATTACCGGGCGCGCCGCGAGATAACGCTGGCGCCACCAACGGGCGCCAGAGACTACGCGCGCCGCCTAACGGGCGCCAGAAGCTCCGGCGGCCCGGGAAACGGCGCCGACACGCCACAGACCTTGCAGAAGGCGCCGAAAAGCCCCGGGAACCTGAAAACAAGAAGGAAAAATACCAGGAGATAAGGGCATCGGTGAGGCCCCTGCGCGCAGCCATGTGAGGGGAACACTAAGCACGGAGTCGCTAGCACCGAAGAAGGCGTCGCGACTAGGAAGGTCCAACCGCCCTACCTGATCGCCGGAGAGCCGAGGCTCCGAGGTAACCGAGCCAGGCAGAAGAACCAACCTCCGAGCCCATCGCTCCATAAGAGCGGCCCACTGATGAAACTGCTCATCTGGAGCCCTACCTATAGGCGGGGAGGGCTCCGATGTCGAGACGGCGATTGCCGGAGCTGGCGACTCCGAAGAGACCAGCAACTGCTTAGCGATAACCGACCGTCGGCGCAGACATACCAGAAGGCGACCTCGGTGATGCCTTCTCTTTTTGACCTGTGGGCGAAGAAGGCTTCGAGGCGAACGGGCGCCGAGAATGCGACCGCTTATTTTTGGCGCGCGGGGACCGCCCATCCCCCCGGGCATCGGACTGACCGTAGTCGGAACCCCGCTGAGGAGAAGGAGGCTGACCGGACCCAGCCCGGCTGACTGAACAGCTTTCATACGAAGTCTCCCTACCGTCACCTGACCTGCTCATGGTCGACTCCGTCCAGTAGGCCGAGACTTCTTCAAGTAAGTTAAATTTAAATATTAGAAAAATTTTACGAAAAATAGAATAAAACTAAGCGATACTACTATCGTGATAATGTTACAAAAAAACAAACTGAAAACTATCGCTAGTTTGAAGTTTGACTCCGACTCAATGACGGCGTCGTCACTGAAGCGCACTAGCGGGGAAAAAAGAACTGAGGCGGTTGGAGGGTCGTCGCCGAGATGGTCATTACTGCCGAGAGCCGCTGCTCGCGGCGCCGTGTCTCGCGGCGCCGTCTCTCGCGCCGACCCTCCAGCAAAAAGTTTGCTCCCGATGGGTCTTAGTGCCTCCGGCGCCAGTCCCACTAGTGTGAATGAGTGGTGGAGACTTATGTCCAGGAAGATCAGGGATTTTGACAGCTCATGAACAGGGATTCTGACACCTCACGAACAAGGATCGGAAGCAAATCATGAACAGGGATGTTCAAATTTAAAAATGGCCGCTTTTTGACTAAACTAAATGGAACCGAAGCCATGGGTTTGTAGAGGGCATCGGCCTGAACAAAATCCATACTTCAATCTCTACAGAAGATATCCATGGGGCGAGTTACGTTTTGTTTTTCAACAAAATTGAAAAAAAAGATGGCGACTCGCGAACAGGGATTTTTTTCATACGAACAGGGATTTAATGAATCCCTATTCATGAGCTGTCAAAATCCCTGTTTGTGAGCCCAAATCCTTATTCGAAGCTGTGTAGCTATCCAAAAGATTGAACTGAGCGTGCTCAGAACCTGAAATTTCAAAACTGAATAACTTTGGAACGGATTAATATTGTTTCACCAAATCAACACTGGCTTGTTCTTTGGGGTAACTTCTTTCTACCCTAAACATTTCAGGCCACAATTCCAAATGGTGTGGCCACAGCGCAATGAGGAAAAATCAGCAAAAATGGGCGAATAAAGTGATTTTTACACTTTTTTCATTATGTGCTGTGCAAAATCCACACATCTTATCCAAACAAAACTTGGCACATCAAGAGATGTACCCCACAGGACCATGCATATCAAATTCCATAAACATCTGTTAAATGGTTGCAAAGTTATTAAAGTACAAAGATGTGAGGTTTAACATTAAACTGCTTACTCAACCCTAACTATAGTGGCATTACTGTGCCACTATAAAATAAATATATATATATATTCCAAAAAAGCCTTGATTTATGTGGTTTCATAACTGTGGGATGGTCAATTAGTTGTAGTTAAGTAAAAATTTTTATTGAGTATTTCTATGGTGTTTAATTACTTCTTATTAAGCCTGAAATGAGGTGTCTCAGTGGGTGGGTGACTAAGCAGCAGAACAGCAAAATGAATGTTTAGTTTGCTGTGGTTCCAAGCTGCTTCACTGGTTTTAGTTTTGCAAGCATTTATCTTCAGGCTAGTGCCTTTTTCTAACAAAATGTCTTTTTTTTGGGTGAATCACATTTATTCTAAGCTCTGTGTGCTTTATGTGAAGTTAAAATGTGTAGCTGCTGTATGAAGTTTAGTGTGGGTTGTTCCTAGCTGGTTTGTTAGTTCACTTTTAAAGAAGTTATTTTCAGACAAGCGTCATTTTTCTGACTTGCTTTTTGTGTTGAATCACATTAATTCTACTTAGTTCTCTGCGGCTATATTTTACTTATGGGTTAAATTGGACAGGAGCCCACAGGAACTCAGTTACACCACCTCTAAAACAAACTCTGGCCAGAGTCGATAGGGCTGTAGCAGTGGAATTTGGGGTAAAATATTGTAAATTACCAAAGTTATAAGCTTGCATTTGCAAAATGTAATGTAGGCTCATACATGTGTTTTGTAATATTATTACACCACATTTTTAACATAGCCTTGTTATAACCCTGCCTCATGAAGACGGGCAGACACAATGTTCAACTCCTGGCTTAAAGATGATTTTGCGTAGGGACTGCAAAATCAACTTTCTGGATGCAAAAACACATTCTGGGCAGGAGTTGAAAAATGAGATATCCCATTTATCAGGGGCTGTAAAGAAATGGCTATGTTGAAAATGTGGGGTAGAAATATTGAACATTACCAAACGTATGAGCCTGCATTTGCAAAATTCAACGCAGGCTCAAAACATTGTTTTTTAATATTTGTACACCAAGGCCCAGATATTCAAAAGGGTTGCACATGGCGCAACAATGGTGTTGCGACATACAACTCCTGATGCGCCCTAACAAAAGGGAAAAGTGTGCTGCATAAATCCTGATGCGCCAGAGCGCATCAGTAATGTATGTAGGCACAGGTGGTGGGGGCGTGCCCATGTATAACCTGCACAGCCCGATATTCAGCCCGGGATGTGCAGAGTCATGCATGCGCAACCCCTACCTGCGCCTGCACAAAGTTAAGCCCAAAAAAAAGGAACAAATGATGGCCACCCACAGGTAAGCTGCCGCATTGCAAGGCGCAACACGGCAGCTGCCACCTGTGGGTGGCCACCCGAGTTCCTGCCGCACCTGGTGGCGCCCTCCCATGCCCCATCGCGGGCATCCGTGTAAAGAACCCCCCCTCCAATATCCCTGGTGGTCCAGTAGACCCCTATGTGCCCGATCGCGGGCATCGGTATAATACACCCCCCTTCAAAATCCCTGGTGGTCCAGTGGACTGATCGCGGGCATCTTTTGAAATCACCCCCCCGCCAATATCCCTGGTGGTCCGGTGGACCGCACTCTGCCCGATCGTGGGCATCTGTAAAACATAGAACAGTCCTATTACCCAGGTGGTCTAGTGTACCCCTCCCCACCGCCCACTGGGCCCCACCGCCCCGCTCCCCGGTCATCCAGGGGCGGCAGCACCCACCCGCCTGCCGCCCGCCACCCGCTGACTGACAGCTCAGTAGGGCTGCCGCCCGTGGTTCTGGCGTGAGCCAATGAGCGTGCAACCATCCCGTACTACACAGTCCAGATATGTGAATGATTCATTCACATATCTGGATTCAATATGTCTGTTGCTGCGCCCAGTAGCTCACGCTGTGAACTCATCGACGGCAACCCTACTGAGCTGTCAGTCGGCGAGCGGCAGGGCGGGTGGGGTGCTGCCGGCTGACCAGGGGAGAGCGGGGCGGTGGGGCTCAGTGGGCAGGTGGGGAGGGGGTACACTAGACCACCAGGGTAATAGGACTGTTCTATGTTTTACAGATGCCCGCGATCCAGCAGAGTGCGGTCCACTGGACCACCAGGGATATTGGCGGGGGGTGATTTCAAAAGATGCCCGAGATCGGGCAGCAATTGATCCACTGGACCACCAGGGATATTGGAGGGGGGGTGATTTCAAAAGATGCCTGCGATCAGGCAGCGATCGGTCCACTGGACCTCCAGGGATATTGGGGGCCGGGTTTATACCGATGCCCGCGATCTGGCACATAGCGGTCCACTGGACCACCAGGGATATTAGACGAGGATTCTTTAGTAAGACAAATGCCTGCGATCGGGCACACAGCGGTCCACTGGACCACCAGGGATATTAGAGGTTTTTTTTCTTTTAGATGAATGCCTGCAATCGGGCTGCAGGGGGCGTCGGTCCCCGACGGCTGCTGCCTGGCAGGGCGCCAGGCACAAGACATTGGGGATCACGTACCTGCATGCTAATGGGATGCAAATGGGGCCATAATGACATGCAAATGGACCCATGTGTGCCTTGCATAAATTATGGTCCCATTTGCATGTCCCCTTTTGAATATCACAGGTGCTGTGCATGGCGCAATGGCACTTGCGCTAGCACATCTCCATGCTCCACTCTGGCCACTTGCACTGGCGCAGTGGGGGTGGCCAGGGTGTGATATTCAAAGCTGCTGCACCATAGTGCAGCTCCGTTGAATATCGCCCAGGCCACACTCCTGCGCAACAAAGTTGAGCTGCGCCCAGGCTTGCGCCACAGCCTGGCGTGGTTTGAATATCCGGGCCATAATGTCCAACATAGCCTTCTTGTGACCCCACCTCATGAACAAGGGCAGAGAAAATTTGCAACTTTTGGCCAAAAGATGATTTCACGCAGGGACCGTGAAATCACCTTTCGGGATGTAAAAAAACCCATATTGGCCAGGATTTGAAAAATGACAGCTGTGAAATTCACGAGGTGCTGTAAAGATATGGCAATGCTGTAAATTTGGGGGAAAAATATTGAAAAGTACCAAAGTTACAAGCCTGCATTCGCACAATTCTATGTAGGCTCATAACTTGGTTGTTTTTTTTAATATTTTTGCACCAAATTTTCAACATAGCCTTCTTATGACCCCAAGGACCGCAAAATAACCTTTCAGGGCAGATCTGCCTAATGACAGAGCCATTGTTCATGGGGTGGAGTCCCAAAGAAGGCATGTTGAAAATTTGGTCCAAAAATATGTAAAAATGCCCAAGTTATGACACAAAGTTCAAAACTCAATTGAAATACATTGAACTGCATACCTGTGTCTTCAGTACTCCATCCAGCTTTGAAGAGTGAAGACGTGTCTGCATTTCAGAGAGGATTATGGCGTTGGACCCCCGATAGGAAAGTAAGGGCTTGGGGGTGTGTGGGGTGGTGGGTGCTGAGTGGGAGGGTCAGGTGGGGGATAACGAATGGCTGCAAAAGACATCAATGGACTTTTTTTTTTTACAGGTGAAAAGAAAAATTAGGACTGAGGATCCCTGATCACGACACTGGGGGATTGGTAACCCCCACTGTCACAGTTAAGTTTCTGGGGGGTGGTGTGGTGTGGTGGGTGCTGAGAGGGATGGAGAAAATTATTTTGCCGCACTCAAAAACAAAAAAGCAGAAATTACCATGAATGCACAATGGTGGACAAGGGGGAGACGGGCAGTAAGAGGAGTTGTGATTGAGACACTGGGGATTGGGCACCTAGTGTCACTATTATGTTTCTGGGGGTGGGGGTGCTGAGAGGGAGGGTCGGTGGGGGTTATATTTTAGCAGTCACAGACTGCCGAAAATAAAATAAGAAATAGTGCAAGCATGGACTGTTCCACAAACACAGAGGCTACTTTTGTCACTCCAATATGTTGTTCATTCGCATGGAATGCAGGAGTCCTTTTCTCAAAGCAAGAGGTCTGCAAAAAGCAGAAATTACAGTGCATGCATGGTCGTGGACAAGGGAGCGGGGCAGTGAGAGAAGTTGTGGTCGAGACACTGGGGGACTGGGCACCCCCAGTATCACTATTATGTTTCTGGGGGAGAGGGTGCTGAGAGGGAGGGTCAGGTGGGGGGAAATGTATTTTGGCGGTCACGGACTGCCAAAAATAAAAGAAATAGTGCTAGTGCGGAGTGTTCCACAGACGCGGAGGCGACTTTTGTCACTTCAACACATTGTTCGTTCACAAGGAATGCGGGAATCCTTTTCTCAAAGCAAGAGGTCTGTAGGGCTCCACCCACTGCAGCCCTAAAAACTGTATGACAGCTACACCATCTCTGTCACCTTTCTCCACTGACTACTATAGGAGAGCTCCACCACCTAGAAATGACCATTCCACCACTTCAAGATTTCCAATTTAACCACTGGCATGGGGAACTTTTCTGGGTGGTGTCCATCATAGATTGAAAGCTCATTAAAAGATGGTTTAAATGATTAACTGGACTTCTCTTGTTGGCAGCAGTCCAGAGATACTGATGATTAAGTCTGTCCCATTACGGTACTACATTAACACCATTCCGAGAACCTTGTGGTGTCACTTACAGTTGAGCTATGCTTGACTACAATGTGGTTAGCCATAGCTTGATCATCAGTGACATCATAAGGTTCTAAAAATGGTGGCAATGTTGCATCAACGTAGGCCACTTTTTTTTGTTAACAGAATTTCTACTGAAGAATGTAATAAAACATACGTAAACTCAAATACAGTACTGAACTTATAACCGAACCAAAATAACTGGTAAAACTACACCTATGTAATTAAATATTTTATAATCAGTGGAAGGTGGGGTTTAAACTTGTGAAGGGGGAAGGATCAAAAAAGGGGCAGTGACAGTCGGTACAATAATTGAGGGACAGGGTCTCCACTCCTCTAGGGGGCTAGGGAGAGATGGAAATGGGTCACCAGGTGGGGTGCAGGATCTGAGAAATGGGAGCTCAAGGGGGAGTAAAGAGAGGAGGGAAAAAGGGTGGAGAGTGGTCCTGATAAATGCCAGGAGCTTAGAAAATAAAATGCCTGAACTCCAGGCAATGCTAGTTGAGAGGGAAGTAGATGTGGCAGCAGTCACTGAGACCTGGGCCACTCAAGGGCATGAGTGGGACCTAAATCTGGAGGGATATACTTTGTTTAGAAAAGATAGAGGGGAGGGAAGGGAGGTGGAGTAGCACTGTTAGTCAGAAATGGCATGGGTATTGCAGGGGTAGAGGAAACAGAGGGGAAGCGTGGAGGCCATTTTGGTCACCTTGCTGATGCGGGGGGGGGGGTAAGAGAGTAAAGGTCGGAGTAGTATACAGACCACCAACACTGTCGGAGGTCCTGGAAGAAAGTTTGGTGGCAAATCTCGAGGGACACTGTAGATTGGGAAAGGGAAAGGTAGTGGTAATGGGGGACCTCAACATGCCAGGAACACACTGGGGGACTATGACGTCACCAGTGGCCAGAGAGCAGAGGCTGCTGGATGTCTTCCAGGATACGTTTCTGACACAACAGGTAGGTGAGCCAACTAGAGAGGCCTGGACACTGGACGTGGTCCTGGCGGACAGTGATCATATTAGGGGCCTAGAGGTGAGGGACCCATTGGCGGGGAGTGATCACGCCACAGTCTGGTACTTCCTGGACCTGGGGGGGAGGAAAGCTGAACAAGGACGGTAGTAACTGACTTTGGAAGTGCAGACTTCAAGGAGACTGGAAGAATCCTTAAAGATTGGCTGGCAGGATAAGGCCAGATATGGATGCTGACAGCAGGTGGGGGATCATTAGGAGGGGAATACAGGAGGTTACCAGATTCTGTGCAAGGGAAAGGCGTAAGTTCAGTAAGGTCAGAAAATCCTGCTGGTGGACCCGGGAGGTACAGGAGGTGGTGAGGGAAAAGAAGGCAACCTATACGCACTTCAAGTGCTCAAGAAGTAAAAGGGATCAGGAGGAATATGAGCTGACAGCCAAGAAAGTCACCAGGGTGGAGAGAGCAGCTAAGGCAAAAAAGGAGCAGTCCTTGGCCAGTGGGATCCAGAGGGGGACAAGGGGTTCTTTAGATACATAGGGGAAAAAAGGAAAGTAAGGGGGCAGACCAGCCAGATAAGGATAGAGGCCGGTTGGGCACATGAGGCGGGAGAACAGGCAGAAGTCCTAAATGAGTACTTTGCCTCAGTTTTTACCAGGGGGGATGAAGGGGCTATGTCTTGCCAGGGGAGCAGGGTAAACCGGAGCAAGGGATGGGACTGGTAGACACCAGGGGCCCTGGTGGGTCTGGAGAAAGAGAGTGGCCACCACAGACATGTGGGGGCCCAGCAGTGCAGGGTGAAAAGGGGGAGGATGTGGAGGCTGAAATCCCAGTAGAGAGAAAGTAAGGGAAGCCCTCAGGTCCCTTCAGACGGAGAAAGCACCTGGGCCAGATGAGATACATCCCAGGGTGCTGAGGGAACTGGCGGATGTCCTGGCAGTCCCTCTAGCAGAGCTTTTCAACATCTCTCTGAGGACCGGATGGGTGACCCAAGACTGGAGGGTAGCCCATGTCATGCCAATCCACAAGGAGAGAGAAGGCGGGAAATTACTGGCCCGTTAGCCTGACATCGGTGGTCAGCAAAGTGATGGAGGGTACTGTCAAGGAAAGGCTAGGGGGGGTTACTGGAGCAAACTGGGTACTTGGAAGATAGGCAGCAGGGCTTTGTCACGGTAAGATCATGCCAAACAAACCTTGTTGAGTTCTATGACTGGGTGACGAGGGCCCTGGACCAGTGAACATCTTCTTCCTGGACTTTAGCAAGGCATTTGATTCAGTACCCCACAGTGGCCTGCTGGCTAAGCTGAAGAACATGGGGGTAGGGAGACAGCTTTTAAGATGGATAGGAAATTGGCTCACTGAGCATACTCAGAGGGTGGTGGTTGGAGGGTTAGCCTCATCCCCAAGGTGGGTTACTAGTGGGGTTCCCCAGGGGTCAGCGCTGGGGCCACTCCTGTTCAACGCCTATATCTCAGACATCAGGAGGGGGATCAGGAGTGAGATGAGTCTCTTCACAGACAACTCAAAGCTGGGTGCAGTGGTGGATGGGGAGGAGGGGAGGGTGGCCTTGCAGGAGGACCTGGAGGCTCTGGAAAGATGGTCAGGAAAATGGAAACTAAAATTCAATGCGGGGAAGTGCAAGGCTCTGCACCTGGCAGTCAGAAATCCAGGATTACAGGAAAGACAAGCACCACCCAATGCACATAATCAGTTTCTTCCGTTTTTATTGCATATAATTCACAAATATAAAAACGATCACAAAGTGCCATATAGTGCATGACCCCAACTCCTGAAAGGCCCAACCGGTTTCGTGCATGCGCATTTCGTCAGGGACTAACCAACACCCAACACACATCTATTTTATAGAGTGCCACTTAAAGTGAAATCACAAATTCAAATTGAGTGCTTACACTCATGAGAAACACCTGCACTAGGATATGTAAAGTAATGTAACATACAGTAATATTGCTATTTTTTATATATATATTTTAACAATTACTTATATCCTGCACAGGATGAATTCAGATTAGTGTAAAAAACAAATGGCTGTAAGAAAATACAGGTTACTCACCTGTAACAGGAGTTCTAGGAATGGTATATGTTGTTCATCCACACTGTCAGGCAGGTATCCTTGCGGCTTTAAATCTTGCCGGAAGGTCTTCAAGCTGGCTCCTCCCACCCACCCGGGTGGTAAAACTCTCGGCTCCGCCCCATGACGCCAGATCTGGCCCGCTAGAAGCTCAGGTTGTGCGTCGAAGCTGGGGAGGTCGGGGGATGTGGATGAACAACATAGCCATCTAGAACTCCTGTTACAGGTGAGTAACCTGTATTTAGGACATGGATATGTTGTTCATCCACACTGTCTGGCAGACTCCTAGCAGTTCTCCGGGAGGAGGGAGGCAAGGCGCACACCCCCGATACTTACTTGGGAAAGAGAGACTGGAGAACCGAGGCCCCAAAACCAGCATCCCGGCGTGACTCAAGGTCGATGTGGTAATGGGTAATAAAGGTGTGTGCTGACTTCCAGGTAGCAGCCCTGCAGATTTCCTGGATAGGGACGTCCCTGGAAGCAGCCACCGATGCAGCAGTATGGCGGTAGAATGCGCTTATGCCTCTGGGAGGCTCCATGCCCACCAACTATAGCAGAGATCTATGCAGGGGTGACCCACCTGCCTATCGTCCGCTTGGCTGCAGGTCTGCCAGGTGCGGCTTCAAGCATGGAGCAAACAGCTGGCGAACCTCTCCCCGAATTTCAGCCGTGCGCTCCTTATAATAAGTGAGCGCCCTTCTAGGGTCCAAAGTATGGAGCCTGTATTCGGCCTCCGAGGTGTGATTGGGGTAGAACACCGGCAGAGTCAACACCTGGTTAAGGTGAAACTCCGACACCACCTTCGGAAGGAATTTCGGGTGGGGGCGCAGGACAACCTTGTCCCTGTGGAAGACCAGGTAAGGAGACTCAATGCAGAGCGCCTGGAGTTCTCCCATCCTTCTGGCTGACGTGATAGCCACCAAGAAGGCGGTCTTCCACGACAGGTGAGAGAGTTCACACCTGTGCATTGGTTCGAATGGCTTGCCCATGAGCTTTGCCAGTACCAGCAGTAAATCCCACGGAGGTGGAGGTTCTCGCACCGGAGGGGAAATGTGATCAAGGCCTTTGAAAAAGCACCAGACCACCTTCTCCTACGCCACCGACTGCTCCCGGCCCGCGCCCTGTAAGCAGAGATGGCTGCCAGGTGCACCTTTAGGGTTGTCGACCTAAGCCCTTGACTAGAAAGGGACCATAAATAGTCCAAAATGCTTGCCACAGAACAGGAGGAAGGGTCCAAGCCTTGCCCTGACACCAAATGGAAAATCTTCCATTTGAAGGCGTAGCATTTTCTGGTCGACTCCTTACGGGACGCCTCAACTACATTGAGGACCTCGTCGGAAAGACCCAAGGCCTGGAACTCTAGCCGCTCAGGAACCAGGCCGTCAGGTGCAGGGATTGAAGGTCCGGATGGAACACCTTCCCCTGATTGACTGAGAGCAGGTCCGGGCGAGCTGGAAGCTGCCTCGGGAGCCTGGAGCTGAGGCTGAGGAGATCTGGGTACCAGAACTGGCGGGGCCAGTCTGGGGCTATCAGAATCACCTGCGCCTTGTCCCTCCTTGCCTTGAGAAGCACCTTGTGAATCAAGGGAAATGGGGGAAAGGCGTAAAAGAGGCCCAGGGTCCAGAGCCTCGAGAAGGCATCCCCCTGCAGCGAGCCCTGCTGAGGGGGGCGGGCATGAAACAGCCTCAGCTTCGCGTTCTCCCTGGAGGCAAACAGGTCCACCTGAGGTGTGCCCTAGTGGGAGAACAGGTCTTGTACTACCTCCGGCAGGAGAGACCACTCGTGAGATGCAGCCCCTATCTGGCTCAGGGCATCGGCCAGGGTGTTGGAGGCTCCTGCCAAATGAATGGCTAGGAGATCTGGGCAGACTGGGTAGGCCAAGCGGTCCTTATCTGCCGTCAAATTCTATGTTTCTATGTTTCTATCTGCCTCCAGGCTGCGCACGAGTGACCAAATGCGGAGAGCTTCCTTGCATAGAAGCATGGAGTGCGTCCCGCCCTGGCAGTTCAGGTAGTACATGGTCGTGGTATTGTCCGTCTGGACTCGGACCACTTGACCCCGGAGAAACGGAGCAAAGGCGGTGAGAGCTAGGCGGACCGCTCGGAGCTCCAGCAGGTTGATGTGGCATTGGGACTCCCGCGGGGACCAGAGGCTGTGCACTCGGTGTTCCCCCAGATGGGCACCCCAACCCATCAGAGAGGCATCGGTCGATAGAGAGACCGTCGGCTCGGGGCAGACAAACGGGATGCCCTCCTGCAGATGAGATGAAACGGTCCACCACTGGAGAGCGTTCCACATCTCCTGGGTCACTATCACTAGCTGGTCCAATGGATTGCAGTGTTGTGACCACTGGCTGGCCAGTCCCCACTGAAGGGGCGTGTGCCAGCGTGCCCAACGGGCCACGCTGGTGCAGGCCGCCATGAGACCCAGGAGGTGCAGGAAGTCCCGGGCAGGGCGCGCTTGCCCAACCAGAAATGATTGGGCAAAGGAGGTAAGAACCTCGGCCCTGTCCGCCGGGAGCCGTGCTCTGGCTCGAAGAGAGTCGAGCTCTGCCCCGATGAACAGGATCACCTGCTTCGCTTGAGTCTCACTTGGCCTCGCTGATGAGAAGGCCGATTTGAGAGCAAACCTGAGGGCCAGATCTCTGGACCGCTCCACCTCCTGTCTGGAGGAGCTGCTATCAGCCAATCGTCCAAGTAAGGGTACACCCGACCCTCGGCGCCACAGGAATGCTGTCACCACTGCCGTGCATTTGGTGAAGACCCTGGGAGCTGGAGATAAGCTGAAGGGCATGGCTTGGAACTCGAAGAGGATCCTCCCATTCAGCGAAGGAATCTCCGATGTGACGGACGGATAGGGACGTGAAAGAACGCGTCCTCTAGGTCCAGAGAGCAGAACCACACGTCGTGTTCCAGAGATGGTATTATTTGTGCCAGAGTGACCATTCTGAAGGTTCGAGACTTTAGGAACTTGTTCAGGTCATGCAGGTCGAGAATGGGGCACCAGCCCCCCGTCCGTTTCGGAACCAGGAAATACCTGGACATGAACTCCAGGTCTGAGGGGGTGTCCTCTACCTCCCTTATCACCTCCTTTTGTAGGAGGAGAGCGATGTCAGCTCGACGAGCCGCCAGTGAGGCTGCGGACCCCGAGGCCCCCCGAGGTGCGACGGCTCTGAAGGGCGGGGCCTGCTCGAATTCTAGAGGCAGGCCTTTCCCACCACCTCCAGTACCCACCTGTCCATGGTAAAAGTGGACCAGGCGGAAAGGAAGTGTTGGAGCCGCTCTCCTCACGGGGAACTAGGGGTAAGGTGGACGGGATGGGGCTACACCCCTCAGCCCGGCCACTGGGCAAGCTTGGAGGAGGGACCGCCGAGGGACCTCCTGGCCTTACCTCCTGCTTCCTGTTGGAGGAAGCCACGGCTTGGGCTTGGGATACCAAGGTCGAGCCTGCTGGCCCGACGCTGTTGGGCCGGAAGGCAGCCACAAGAGAAGGACAGAAGGGCTTAGGCTGTGGCTTGCGGCCTTTGTCCTTCTGAGTGGAAGAGACCGAGTCCAAGGTAGCATTGGACTCTCGATCCTCTGCAGGTGACCTTCCACCCCAGGGCCAAGAGGTCAGTCCCCAAAAGGGAACATCCGCCAACTTGTGCTGGGTATCCGAAGTAAAGGTGGATATCCTCAGCCAAGCCTGGACGGCGCATGGCCACTGCGGCCGCCACAGACCTGGCACATGAGTCCTCGATGTCCAACGAGTCTGAGCTGCTGTTTAGCCACCGCTCTGCCCTGGTCCCGCACCTGCCTGACGGTAGTCTGTAGATCTGCGGAAGATGGGGACAACCTCATCCAGGGAGCCCAACAGGCGTGAGAAAATGTGCCATGAGGACGGCCCGAACTGGCCTGACGAAGGCCGAGAAAGGATGCAGCGAGACTTTCGCCCGCATAATCCAATTTTGGATTCCTTGTCGGAGGTTTGTCATATCCCTGGCGCTTCGGCACGCCGGAAAACGCTGTCGGTAACCAACCCCTCGGCCGAGGGGTGTCTCAAAACCGACAGGGAACCGTGGGACCGGATACTTCCTGGCCATCCTGGCCAAGGCGCAGGGCAGGAAGCAGGACGCTGCCAAAGTTCCAAGGCCGGACCCACTATGGCTTCGGCCACCGGAAAGGCCTCCGTAGGAGAATCCCCTCGGTCCAGAATCTCCGTGAGGGGATACCTGGCCCGTTTAGATCAGTAAACTTATCATTCTAAAAGTCCCCAATGCCTGCACCCGGTTTGGGAGGGCCGCTATCAGCTACACTTTAGCAGTTACTTGGAACTCAATCCAAAAATCCATGAAGCTAAATAGCCTCTTACCTTTAACATCCTTGAAAAGATTATTCTCCATCCTATTTCCAGAACACTGCAATTGCTTTTATAAGGCCTAATCCCTACCCTACCTACCCTCCCACCCCTTTTCCATGTTCCATTATGTTAATTCTACTTCTATTTTCCAATCACCTGTTATACTTCATAAAACCAACTAGGCTCTACAAATTGTATATTTTGCCTGCTATACCCATTGTCTCCTTTTTCTTACAGGTTAAATGGTTTTACTGGGCCTTGTATATATGTAAATTGTTGTATATTATCTTTTTATGTTATTGTACGATTGCTTATGTTATTCTTGTCTATGTAAAAATACTTGTACTCTTATTTATATGACCACTCAGGTCCATCTTGTAAATGAGCTTCGCTCAATGATGTTTGCCTGACTAAATAAAGATTTGATTGATTGATTGATTGATTAGAAACGGGTTCGAGCTTCATCCCGGTGGACTCCCAGATGAGTCGAAGCAACCCTAAGAAGGACGAAGGGCTATCGTCCACTGACTGCCCTCCCGAGGACTCCAAGTCCATGCGTTTGGAGAAGAGGGAGGAACCATCATCGGACTCGGAAGAGTCCTCAAAGAGCTGCCTCGGGCCTGAGCCACCCTCCACCTGCCGAGGTTTATCGGGAGTGAGGGTGACAGACAGCCTATGGGGCAAACCCAAGGCCGACTGAGAATTTTTGGTCGGAGCCCCAACTAATGGCTGTGGAGGCGGAGGTTCCACCAGAATCGGTGGGGCAGCTGGAATTGGCCGAACAACCGGCCTGGGAACAGGCTCCTTGGCTACAACGAGGGGTTGTTTCGGCCGCTCCGGTGACAGCCACTTAATGGCCGGGGAAGACGACTGATCGGCTTATTCCCGGTCAAAAGGAGCTGTTGCCACATGAGTTCTCGTACCTCGACGAACTTACGCGCAAAGCCTCCCCTCGTCTGAGAAAGAGCGGCGTGCCGCTGCCGGAAGGCCGAGACCGCCATGGCGGCGGATCGGTCGGATCACGAGGATGTCCGAGCCTGAGTCTCGACCAGGCCAAGGAAGGCGAGGAGAAGTGTCGGAACCGCACTCCTCGGCTCGGACGATCCTGACCGGCTCCGGAACCGAGGCACAGACGAGCCGATGATCTCAACTCTCACCGGGGAACTGGGAGAGGGATTTCAGCTTCTCCAGTTGCATAACCTGGTTTAACGTGGTCGAGAAAATCTCGACGGCTGCCGGAGTCTCGGTCAACTGACCTGTTGGGGACACCGTGAAGCCAGTGGCCGAAGCTGAGGGGTCGACCGAAGTCGACTGTCGAAAATGGGAGGGGGATCTTTCCCTTTCCCAAGAGCGTCGACGGAGAGACTTTTGCTCTTTTTGGACCTGGAAAAGGTCCGCATAGTTGGACCTCACCTTTCGACGAGAGGGTCAGACAAAGCTCCTTAAAAGAAGTAGAGCACGAGGCACCGAAAGACAGCGGGACAAATGCGCCCGGTAGAAGCGGCCGCGCGCCTCTCTGCCGGCGAAGGCGATCATCCTGCCGCTCGAGCTGATCCGCGAGCCCGCCCGCTGCGGACACCGCCAACCGGGCCTCTTTAGATTTCACCGGTGGAATTCTCTTCTCGGCGCCTAGCTAGAATCAGCAGCACGGTCTTCAAGGATGTAGGCCGAAAAAGAAGAGCACAAGTCGCAGGCCTGCAGGTCGTGCTCAAGGCCCAGGCAGTAGACGCACGTGGAGTGCGGATCCGTCCTAGACATCTTCTGCCCGCAAGGGCACCTCCAGAAACCGGGAGTCGATTTGTCCATCGCAGCCGCTAGGAGAAGAAGACCGAAGTCTTTTTAGCAAAAACTTTTGATTTCGAACTTCCGAAGAATTAGGAACCAGTCTTAATCGCAGAGCGTTAAGGAGGGAACCTGAGCTTCCAAGCGGTAAGGAAGATCTGGCGTCATGGGGCGGAGCCGAGAGTTTTACCACCCGGGTGGGTGGGAGGAGCCAGCTTGAAGACCTTCCGGCAAGATTTAAAGCGGCAAGGATACCTGCCTGACAGTGTGGATGAACAACATATCCATGTCCCTAGAATATATTTTATACTAGCATCACTACCCTAAACACAATGGGTATACTTTTATATTATGATAATAATTATTATGTCAACATTCACTCCAGTTCTAATTAAAATAATCATAAACATATAAGACTTAATGAACTCTAGAGAAACTCTTCATGTGTACAGGTAAATGCATAACTGCACATATGCATGATTTGAATCTCATTCCTTACAACATCTATAGGCAACACAATTGCAGCAGTTACTCATTTCCATCACTCAATAGACATAAGAAAAGCTACAGAAAACCTATCCAATGATTTTATGTCCTCTTCTCCGTTTATGTAGGTAAGGCGAGATATCAAAAATATCATTTAGACCAGGAAAACTTGTTGCTCCTAGATGAAAGGTCCAAAATGCTTTCCTACACAGTAATTTTTTTTCCAAATCTCCACCCCCTAACACCCAATTTAATCCGTTCTATCCCTTGGATGTTTTTCCTGTGGGCACTGCATATTTCCAATGTTGTTATGAAAACTAAAGAGTTTACATCAGCCAATGTAGATAAACATTATGAAATTAGAGAGTTTTTTTAACTGCTCAACAAATTCAGTTATTTGTTTAGTAACCTGTGTATGTTCTGCTTTTTATGTTGGAAAAACCTCTAGAATGTTCAGACAACACATATGTGAGCATTTGAGTGATATTAGAGGCAATGACTGTCGGAATGCCTTAGCACGGCATGTCCATATTGTCACAAACTCGTTCAGCTGGTCAGCCCTCTACTCCCAAAGTGCCAACCTCGGAGTGTATGATTTGTGTACAGTGAACAGAACAAGGTAGCCCTCTTGTCTGTTTTGTGGGTTCAAGTCACCTTAGTCTCAAGCTCTGGAGGGATTCAAACTGATAACCTCTTGTTATCGTACCCAATTATCAGGCTCAGATAATTCTGTCTTCGGGGGGCCAGATATCTTTGCCTACGGGCACCCAACCAGGTCTTTCAAATGAACCCTTAGAACTCTATGCAAGACTTTAGAGAACTCTATCCATTTCCCAGTTTGGTACACAATAAGCCCATACACAGTGTTACTTATAACCTTTAAAAGCTCCACTTAAATAAAAAGAAATGTCAAGGCACTCCAGACAGTTCCGTTGTAAAAATATCTCTATTTTAAAAATATCAAACCAGACCAATAATTGCAGAACAAAATATATCCCAACACATACAGCCTTAAAACAAATAGGTTTAAAGTGCAAGTTTCTACAATACATACATTCAGACTGGTCTAATCTTACACTCTTTCAGTGTTGTGATGATTCCCCCTCAGTCAGATAATATTGTCTTGTGAGTCTCTAAGGCTTGCTTAGTTGGACAAAAGAGTTCTGAGCCGGTCTCCTCTCTGAGATCATTAAACTCCGCCTTGGTGTATTAAAAGTTATATGTTACCACACAAGATGTCCCAACAAGACTTAAAAAAAATAATAGTGACATACTCAATTTCCTCTCCTCAGGGTAACTGGTTTTTGTTCTGACACACACACACAAACAGGTTCTGTGATGTCTTCCCAAGGCTTCCTGGGAATGTGTATTTGACCTTCCAAATTTGTCTCGGTCCTCCCTGACTCAGACATCAAACCTCTTCAATGTCCATTCTGGCCTCTCTCTGACACCCCTTCCCACAAGTCCTTCCTGGCAACTATGCAAGTCAAAGAATCTCCCTGAGGGCATTATAAAGTGGATACTTTGGTTCCTGCCTTCAAAGAAAATTGAACAAAGGAATTGCCTTTTAAATAGCTGCAGACTCAAACCACCTCCTGTCCTTTGAACTATCCCTGGGGGGTCTTGATGTGTCAGTTCCAGTAAGACAGCCTTTTCCTCTGCCACAGTCATCATACATTAATTTCTTATATTTACAACAAAATTTATGCAGGGATCAGAATCAGTGGTCCAAGTGTGACAACTGCTCCCCACCTAGACTGAATGTGGGGGATCTACCCCCTACATGGGATTAGCTTACCAAACCAGTTCATCCTCATACACATGGGACAACCCATCTGAGTTCTTATTCTGGGCTCCGGCCCTATGTACGATTTTCAAATCATACCCTTGTAAAGCAAGACTCCATCTGAGCAGTCTGCCATTGTTTTTCCCCCATCTGCGTCAACCAAACCAGGGGGTTGTGGTCAGTCTGCACCATAAAAGGCTGCCCATACAAGTATGGCTCCAATTTCTTTAGGGCCCACACTAGGGCAAGACACTCCTTTTCCACCATGGAGTATGCTTGTTTCCTAGTGAGCAGCTTATGGCTCAGGTAGGCTATGGGGTGGTCCCTTCCTTTGCTGGATGTATGGCTTAGTACTGTCCCAATACCCAAATCTGAGACATCCGTCTGAACTATAAAAGTTTTGCTATAGTCCGGACTTGTCAAAACAGGAGCACTGTACAGTGCCTCCTTCAGTTTGGTAAAGACATCCTCACAGGCTGGACCCCAGGTGATTTTCTTGGGAATCCGTTTCTTTGTCAGGTCAGATAGGGGAGCAGCCAGGGCACTGTAATTAGGTACAAACTTTCGATAGTACACTGCTGTCCCGAGAAAACAAATGGCCTGCTTCTCAGTTTCTGGTCTGGGCCATGCCTGTATTACCTCTATTTTTATCTGGTTAGGATGGAACTCTCCCTGGCCTTCCCCATGCCCGAGGTATGCCACTTCTCCCATGGCCACCTGGCACTTCTCAGCTTTGACAGTGAGCCAGGACCTCTGTATTCTGCCCAGCACTTCCCTAAGGTGTGACAGGTGTTCCTCCCAGCTGGTACTAAAGATGGCAATGTCACCCAGGTACACCACAGCGTACTCCTCAGCACCATTTAACACCTGGTTCACCAACCTTTGTTAAGTGGCCGGAGCATTCTTCATTCCGAAAGGCATTACTTTGAACTCAAATAAGCCTATCGGAGTGATGAAGGCCAACCTCTCTCTAGCTCTGTCCATCAACTCTACCTGCCAATACCCCTTTGTCAGGTCAATTGTCGTAAGGTAGGTCGCCCCCCCCAACTTGTCCAGGAGTTCATCCATCCAGGACATCAGGTGAGTGTCTGACTTCGTGACTGCATTCAGTCCACGATAGTCTACGCAGAAATGAGTTGAGCCATTTGGCTTGGGTACAAGGACTATGGGTGAGGTCCAGGGACTGTGGGATCTCTGGATTACCCCTAAATCCAGCATCTCCTCCACTTCCCTCCTAATGTCCTTTTGGACAGCCTCTGACACCCGATATGCTGTCCGCTGTATGGGTGTCTGTGTCCCTGTCTCCACATCGTGTGTTGCTAAGGAGGTTAGTCCAGGTTTGGTGCTAAACAAGGGGGCAAAGTCTGCTAAAACTTCCCTCACTTTCTGGATCTGGCCCAGGGTCAGCTGGGGAGACAATTGTACTGCCTTCACAGAGGACTCCCGCTTACTCTCTTCCAGCAAGTCCAGAAGGGGGTCTTCTTCGTCCGTCCCCTCTCCATGACTACACACTGCGAACACCATGCCAGCCCTATTTGCATAGGGCTTCATCATGTTGACATGGTACATCCTTTCTGTCTGTCTACGGTCAGGTAACTCCACAATGTAGTTTACGTCATTTACCTTCCTATCCATTCTGTATGGTCCTGCCCACTCAACTTGCAGCTTGTCTTTCCGGACCGGAATAAGGACCATGACTTCCTGACTCACCATGTATGAGTGAGCTCTGGCTCTGCTGTCATACCATCCTTTTTGTTTCTGTTGGGCAGCTGCCAGGTTGCTCTGGGCTGTCCCCATAAGCTCCTTCAGCCTTTCCCTAAACCTTAGGACGTAATCCACAATAGGAGTTCCCTGGGTGGCGTGCTTGCCTTCCCAGTCCTCCCGGATCAAGTCTAGGGGCCCATGTACCCAGCGTCCATACAAAAGTTACAAGGGGGAAAATCCTGTCGACTCTTGTGGCACCTCCTTGTATGAACAACAGGTGGGAAGGTATTTCTCCCAGTCCCTCCCATGCTGTTCAGCAAACGCCCGAGCATTGACTTTAGGGTACCACTGAAGATTCCACAAGCCCATTGGCTTGTGGGTGATACGGTGTCGTGCATCTCTGCACCACCCCACACTTCTTCCATAGACATTTCATTAGGTCTGACATGAAGGAACCCCCTCGATCAGTGATTACCTCCTGTGGAAACCCAACACGGGAGAAAATCCCAAGCAAGGCATCTGCCACTTTGTCTGTCCTCAGGGAGGATAGGGCAACTGCCTCTGAGTACCAGGTGGCATAATCCACCACAGTCAGGATGAACCTATTCCCTGAGGAGCTGGGGGTATTTATAGGCCCCACAATATCCATTCCCACCCTTTGGAATGGCTCCTCCACTATGGGCAAGGGGATCAGGGCGGCTTGGGTTTTCTTGTCCGCCTTCCCTATTTCTTGGCACTGGTGACAAGACCTGCAATACTTCTTCACCTGCTGGGTGAAGTTAGGCCAGTAGAAATTCTGGGCCAACCGCTGAGTTGTGCATGCGATTCCCAGATGACCAGACAAGGGAATATCATGGGCAACCTTGAGCAACTGCTCACGATATCCCTGGGGAATGACAAGCTGCCTGCCTAGCATCCCCCCTTCTGTCTGTACTGCCTGTGTATACATAAGTTCATTTTCCCAATAAACTTTATGTCTGCCATCACCTCCCTGTGCACCGTCCGAGTCTGCTGTAGCCCTCAGCTTCTGTAAACTAGGGTCACTTCTCTGAGCAGCTGCGAACCCCTCACACCTTCCCAAGTCATGGGACAGGTTCCCTTCAGTCGCTAAACTAGGGTCCCTAGCACTAGTGTCAGGACCCTCAGGATCACTGTCAATCCCAACCCTCTTACAAGAGGTCACCCCTCCCTCTTCGGGGTAGTCCTCTGTAGCTATGTGGTTACTTGCTACTGGGGAAATTTCTACCCCCTTTTTATCAGTCTCCCCCTCTGGAGACATAGGCTGGGGAACCAGCCTCTCAGTATCTTCCCCTATGGCTTCTGGGGGGCCCAGGGAACTACAATTTTCCCTGGCCGCTTGGATACAGGTAACTGCACATACCACCCCCTGCTGGAGACTGTTACCTAAGATCACATCCACTGCTAATGTGTTAGCTACAGCTACCTGTTGCACAGTTCCCCTCTGTTTCACCCCAGTCCAGGAGAACACTGGCCAGTGGCAATGTTTTCTCTTCACCCATAAAGTCCTGTACTGTCACGTATTTATTGGGTATAAGCTGACCAGGCTGTACCAGATCCCCTTTTACCAATGTCAGGGATGCCCCTGTGTCTCTTAACCCCTGCGTCTGTACGCCATTTAACATGACTGGGTGCATGTGTTCCCTCATGTTCACTGGCACGCCTCCGGGGACACACAAACAACCCACTTCCTTTCTGGTACCACTTTGCATATTATTGCTTGCCCTTCTTGGACACTGTCTGGCAATATGGCCTGTTTCTTTACATAACCAACAAACATTTCTTACTTCTCAGAGAAATCTTTTCTTTGAAACCTGGGGCTAACTGGTTTCGGTGGAGGCAGTGAGGGTTTTAGCTGCCCTGAAGGCACACTTTTCCCTTTCTGCGCTGCCACTCTTGCCCCATTCACTCTCACAGCAGGTCTGCTCTTGGCATAGCGGTCCGAGAGTTCGGCAGCCATTTGCACTGTTTTTGGATCTTGGACCTCTAGCCAAGTTTTTAACTCTGCTGGGCATGCCCAATAGAACTGCTCTAATAAAATCACATTTTCAATTTTATCAACAGTGTATGCCTCAATTCCTTCCCACCAACATTTTAAAAACTAACGTTGTTTTGTGGCTAGCTTCTCGTAGCTCATATCAGGGCTTCTACTGAGCTTATGGAATTTAGCTCTGTATGATTCAGCAGTTAAGTCAAACTTTTTTAACAGTGCAGCTTTTAACTTGCTGTAATCATTGCTGTCTTCATTGTCCATTTGACACAATGCATCCCGAGCTTTTCCGGTAAGTAGCAGGGATAGCTGGAAGCTCCAGGACTCTTTAGGAATTTTAGCCTGAATACAAACTTTTTCAAAAGAATTTAAAAAGGCATCTATATCCTCCCCATCCTTAAACTCGGCTATTAATTTGGAGTTCAATTTGTAACCCAGTCCTGCAGTCCCAGTTAAACCCAAGCCACTTACCTGCCCTGGTGCCGCTGGTTGGTGTCATAACTTCTCCAGTTCGTGTTGCCACTGGTGCTCCTCTCTCTCCTCTCCTCTGCCTCTCTGCGTTCTCGCTCTCTCTTCTCCTCTGCCTCTCGCTTGCACTCATGTTCCTCACGGTCTGCCTCCCTCTGTTGTCGCTCTGCCTCACGATCTGTCTCTCGCTGTTCCCTTTCTCTCCTCTCCTGGGACTCCAGCTCCATCCTGCGCAAGCCAAGTTGCAACCTGAGAACTTCCGGATTCAGGATACTGGTGACTTGTCCCTGCTGCTGTGGCCCTTCACTGACAGTGGCCCTGCTGTCTACCTCATCGCCTCGGGACCCCTTACTGGTCACTAGTTCTGCCACACTCGAGGTCTGATCCCTTTCCGTCACAGTTGGTGACTCGCTGCCCTGGGTATCTGCTACCATCAGTGCCTCTATGAGGTTCTGCTTACTGGCTTTCACCCCAAACGGGACTCCCCATCCCTGCACAACTGCTTTAAGAAATCTACAGTATGCTTGCTGTAGTCGGAAGCCATTTTCTTCTTCTCTCACTACTTATATTATACTGACTTGCACTTCAGAGAAAAAAATAAAATGGGTGGGAACTTAACTGCAAGTCAAGGGATATAGTTCTGTTTCTTTTTGAAATAAAACACTGCCTTTCTTTTTTCCAAGTGAGCAGAACAGTTTCAAGCTAACACACTGAACAATGAAGCTTATACCACCAAACTTTTTTATGCCACCTTTGCCAGCCGGTCTGTCACAAACTCGGTCAGCCCTCTACTGCCAAAGTGCCAACTTCTGAGCGTATGATTTGTGTACAGTGAACAGAACAAGGTAGCCCTCTTGTCTGTTTTGTGGGTTCAAGTCACCTTAGTCTCAAGCTCTGGAGGGATTCAAACTGATAACCTCTTGTTAGCGTACCCAATTATCAGGCTCAGATAATTCTGTCTTTGGGGGCCAGATATCTTTGCCTATGGGCACCCAACCAGGTCTTTCAAATGAACCCTTAGAACTCTAAGCAAGACTTTAGAGAACTCTATCCATTTCCCAGTTTGGTATACAATAAGACCATACCCAGTGTTACTTATAACCTTTAAAAGCTCCACTTAAATAAAAAGAAATGTCAAGGCACTCCAGACAGTTCAGTTGTAAAAATATCTCTTTACTTTAAAAATATCAAAACAGAACAATAATTACAGAACAAAATATATCCCAACACATACAGCCTTAAAACAAACAGGTTTAAAGTGCAAGTTTCTACAATACATACTTTCAGACTAGTCTAATCTTACTCTCTTTCAGTGCTGTGATGATTCTCCCTCATTCAGATAATATTGTCTTGTGTGTCTCTAAGGCTTGCTCAGTTGGATAAAAGAGTTCTGAGCCGGCCTCCTCTCTGAGATCATTAAATTCCGCCTTGGTGTATTATAAGTTATATGTTACCACACAGGATGTCCCAACAAGATTTAAAAAAAATAAGTGACATACTCAGTTTCCTCTTCTCAGGGTAACTGGTCAGAACTGTTTTTTGTTCTGACACACACACACACAAACAGGTTCTGTGATGTCCTCCCAAGGCTTCCTGGGAATGTGTATTTGACCTTCCAAATTCGTCTGGGTCCTCCCTGGCTCAGACATCAAACCTCTTCAATGTCCATTCTGGCCTCTCTCTGACACCCCTCCCCACAAGTCCTTCCTGGCAAGTATGCAAGTCAAAGGATCACCCTGAGGGCATTATAAAGTGAATACTTTGGTTCCTGCCTTCAAAGAAAATTGAACAAAGGAATTGCCTTTTAAACAACTGCAGACTCAAACCACCTCCTGTCCTTCAAACTATCCCTGGGGGGTTTTGATGTGTCAGTTCCAGTAAAACAGCCTTTTCTTCTGCCACGGTCATCATACATTAATTTCTTATATTTACAACAAAATGTATGCAGGGATCAGACTCAGTGGTCCAAGTGTGACACATATGAGTTCAGGAATTCATTCTTTTACTTTCCAAGGGATAGAATGGATTAAATTGGGTGTAAGGGGTGGAGATTTGGAAAATAAATTACTGTGTAGGGAAGCGTTTTGGACCTTTCATCTAGGAGCAACAAGTTATCCTGGTCTAAATTTGCAGTGTCAGTGGCTCAGCAGGCAGCACACTCGCCTCTGAGGCCGGGAGATCACAGGGCTGTGGGTTCAGTTCCCATATCTGGCACTTGGGTTAATATCCCAGTACTGACACTGTAGTGCAGCATGAGAGGGGTGCTGCACTTCTGAGGTGCTGTCTTTCGGATGAGACGTTAAACCGAGGTCCCATCTGCCTGGATTGGTGGTAGTTCAGGTGGATGTTAAAGATCCCATGGCACTTCTCGAAAAGAGTAGGGGAATTTCCGTGTCCTGGCCAAATTTCCCTCATTCACTAAAAAAAAAATACCACCAACAGCTTAATCTGGTTCAAGGTCAGTTGGCATTCATCTGTATCCCCCTCCCCCGGGTCGTGCCTGAAAATAGGCAGGATTTGTCTAGTGCACTTACCCGGTCAACAAAAACTAAATAAATAAAAAATAAATAAAATGATATTTTTGATATCTCGACTTACCTACGTAAACGAAGAAGTGGACATAAAATCATTGGATAGGTTTTCTGTAGCTTTTCTTATGTCTATTGATTGATGGAAATGAGTAACTGCTGCAATTGTGTTGCCTATAGATGTTGTAAGGAATGAGATTCAAATCATGCATATGTGCAGTTATGCATTTACCTGTACACATGAAGGGTTTCTCTAGAGTTCATTAAGTCTAATATGTTTATGATTATTTTAATTAGAACTGGAGTGAATGTTGACATAATTATTATTATCATAATATAAAATATACCCATTGTGTTTAGGGTAGTGATGCTAGTATAAAATATACTTCTTACAGCCATTTGTTTTTTACAGTCATTTGAATTGATCCTGTGCAGGATATAAGTAATTGCCAAAATATATATATATAAAAATAGCAATATTATGTTACATTATTTTACATATCCTAGTGCAGGTGGTTCTCATGAGTGTAAGCACTCAATTTGGATTTGTAATTTCACTTTAAGTGGCACTCTATAAAATAGATGTGTGTTGGGTGTTAGTTAGTCCCTGACGATGCGCACATGCACGAAACCAGTCGGGCCTTTTAGGAGTTGGGGTCACGCACTACATGGCACTTTGTGATCGTTTTTATATTTGCGAATTATATGCAATAAAAATGTTAGAAACTGATTATGTGCATTGGATGGTGCTTGTCTTTCCTGTAATCCTGTGACACATTAGTAGATTTGAGCACATATGTGTGTGGAGCCTGCCTTCTTTGTCTGGATTCAGTCAGAAATCCAGGCCAGGGGTATACTCTGGGGGAAGACACAATTCAAGTCACGGAGGGTGAGAGGGACCTGGGGATAGTGGTAGATGTCAAAATGAACAACTCAGAGACCTGTAGGAGGGCTGCGGCAAGGGCAAATAGGATGCTGGGATGCATCGCCAGGGGGATTACCTCCAGAAAGGGGGAAGTAATCCTTCCACTGTACAACTGCTTGGTTAGGCCACACCTCGAGTATGGTGTACAGTTTTGGAGACCACATTTAAAGAGGGACATTACACTCCAAGAGAGGGTCCAAAATGATCTAGGGCCTGGGGAGAGGACCTATGAGGAAAAGCTCAAGGAGCTCGACATGTACACCCTGGAGGAGAGGAGGGACAGAGGGGACATTTTATTTATTTATTTAAGAGATTTACCAGATAAGCATACTGAGCAGGATCCACTCATTTCCAGATGCGACCTGGGAGTTACATACATACATACGTACAACTGAAGCATAGGCAGTGGTGCAATACAGCAGGTACAGAAATGAGTGCAATAAAGGGTGGTACAATCTGGTCCAGGAAAAGTTACAGGCTGGACTGGACATACATACATACATACAGCTGAAGCATAGGCAATGTTGCAATACAGTAGGTACAGAAATGAGTGTAATAGAGGGTGGTACAATCCGGTCCAGGAAAAGTTACAGGCTGGACTGTGCATTGGGAACTTACATTCTAGCTTAATTCAGAGTACCTGGGTTACTTAAAGCATGAGCAGGCAGAGACCCATTGGTGGAGACAGCAGTTTAGGTCACTTTTACAGTTTAAGGCACGGTACGAAGCCTCTTGCTAGCAGAACTGGGCTGCAGGTTGCAGTTACATGCGACAGTGAAATGGCCCTGAAGGAGAGTATTTATGGTCCTAGGGGTGGCGGACAGCCTAATATCAGCAGGGAGGTCATTCCAGAGTTTGGGCAGTCTATATTTGAAAGCAGATTGGCCCTTTGTGGTATGCATGAAAGGGATAAGCAAGAGTCTCCAGTCTGAACCTCTCAGGGAGTATGCCGGGGAGGGTTGAGCTGACAGGGTGGAGCTGAGATATGTGGGGATGGAGCTGGACCAGTACTTCGCTATGAGATTTGCACAATGTAGCTGGCGCCTGGAGTGCAGCGAGGGAGATCTAGGACTTTATAAAGATCACAGTGATGGGTGGGGGGCATTCTAGGATGAACCTGCAGAAAGAATGGAAAAGGGGTCCAGGTTTGCCAGGGTGGTTGGGGACTGCACTGCAGACCACATCACCATAGTCGAAGGTGGGGAGGATCATTTTGAGTACTAGCTCCCACCTGACTGAGGTGGGTAGGCAACCTTTGTTACAGTAGAGTGCTCCTAGTTTTGGATATAGTTTTTTCTGGAGGGAGTCAATGTGGATGGTGAAGCCTAGGTGGCGATCAAGCCATACACCCAGGTACCTGAAGGAGGTGCATGATTCCAGAGTGGTACCGTCTAGTGTATGGAAAGTGGGGGGCGTAGCTAGTCGGGTGAGTCGCGGTTGCGTGCCTAAAGTTAAGGAGACGGTTTTCTTTGTGTTTAGGAGGAGTTGGTTAGAGTTAAGCCAGGTTTGGACGGCATCAAAGTCCTGCTGTAGGGTAGAGTTTAAGGCCTCACAAGATAGACCAGAGGCGTACAGGATGGTATCATCTGCGTACATTTGTATAGCTGAGTTTGGGCATACCAGTGGGAGGTCGTTTAGAAATATGGAAAAGAGCACGGGACCCAGGACAGAGCCCTGGGGGACACCCCAGGTGACTGGGAGAGGGAAGGAAAAATGTGGACCGATTTTTACTGTTTGTTGCCGGCCAGATAGGTAGGCATGGAACCAGCTGATGGTTAGGTCAGATACGCCTGCGACTTGCAGTTTTGTGAGGAGTTTGGGATGGGAGACAGTATCAAAGGCCTTTGCCAGGTCAATGAATATAGCCGAGGTGAGGAACCCTTCTTTAAGTACATGAAAGGGATCAATAAAGGAGGCCCAGTAAGGGTGTTCCAAAGGAAGGAGGGTGGGGCAACAAGAGGTCACGGGTGTAAACTGGAAGGGGGCAGGCTCAGAGGGGAGAGGAGGAGATGTTATTTCACTGAAAGGGTGGTGCAGCCATGGAATGCACTGCCCAGGAGCTGGTAGAGATGGAGACTGTGGACGGGTTTAAGAGGGATGGGACAGGTACAAGGGGAGGGTAAATCTGACCAGGCCCAATACAGGTGGAACATCTGGGACCGGGGACAGTATAACCCAGGGAGGAGGGGGGAATAACAAAATCGTCCCTCAGTGCGGGTGCTAAAAATCGAGCAGACTCGAGAGACCGTTAGGCCTATTCTGCTGGCATTTTAGTATGTTAGTAGCATGTTATTATAATATAGATTTGTATACCTGGCATGCATATATATAAGTCGCAAATAACTGTAATACACACTGGAATATTAATATCCTCCTGAAGTTCTGGTTGTAGGTTTCAAAGACATGACAATGAATATGGAAACAAAGAAAAGGAGTGAATAGTTTTGAAATGATATTAGGAAGACATGTACGAAGTGACTTTAAAATACTCTTTTTACCCTAATGATATTTAGCACCATAGAAAAGGAAGGAAAGCAGTAAAGAAAAAAGGTAATTGGAAAAGGAAAGACGATTATGCATGAGGAAAAGAACCTTCAAAGATGAAGAATGAAAGGACAACACTGAGTATAGGGAAAGAAAGAAGAGAGAAGCAGCCAGATTCTACAAACGTTGCTGGAGGAACGATCAGTTTATATATTAATAAATATGAAAACTTCAGCTAAGCAGAAACATTAAACTGAATAGACTAGTCGTGTCAGAGGACTCTACATTTTACTGCTTGCTATAGTTTGTTTGCCAAAGAGTTTTTGATACTACTCCACTTTTTACGAAAAAAAAATACAATCTTCTCCACTCTTGACTAGAAGTAGCTTTATTGTCTCACCAACATTTAAGTATGCTATTTTTACCAGATGTGCCAATTGGTGCTAAGGAATGTTTTTGTTCAGTACTCCAAATAAATGTCTTGCCAAAATTACCTCTAATGCATGTCTCTAAGTTTATAATGAAAGGTAATTCTTTTATTAGACCTTTAATATCTTTCCAAAATTCTTTGAGCTGGGGACATTCCCAAAACATATGGACTAAAGTACCACTTCTCAAATAACACTTACTACAGTTTGGTGATGCTCTCAATCCCATTTAAACATCTGAGGCCAGATATTCAGAACGTTGTATGGCAGGCAAAGTGTCTGTGCCCTGTTTGCCTGGGGTTTGCACCTGTGCCCAGTAATCAAATAATGTATGCAGTGGGCAAAGGGAGGGGCGGGGACAGGAATACTGACAAAGCGTGCCATTCAGCGTATTTGTACTGTACAAAGGGGTTAACGCAAGCCACTTTGTGCAGCACAGATGCAGCCAATCAAAACCCCCGCTCACTCAGAGCAACCCTAGTGGCAGCCAGAGCTACTGCAGCCAACAACCAAGTTGGCAGTTGGGGGAGCACACCCGCCCACTGGTGTCTATTGGTACCCCATGTACTGATCACTGAACAGCAAACAATATCCCAGATGCCCAGTGGTCCCCCCCCCGGTCTCTGATACTTAACCCAATAAAAAACAATGAAGTCCCTGGTGTCCCGTGGTCCCCCTTCCACCGATCGTGGTCACCATTCAACATGCAAGTTTCCTCGGTGTCCAGTGGTCTCCCCCACCCTCCAGTCACCATCCCTGTATATGAAAAGGTAATCCATGGTGTCCAGTGGTTCCCCCACCCTCTGACCACTGATCCCATTATGTGAACATCATTCTCTGGGGACCAGTGGCCCCCCCACCCTCCGATCACCAGTCCTGTTATGTGAACATCATTCCCTCATGCCTAAAAGCCCCCATCACCAGCCCCAGTGTAATTTAAATAATCCCTGGTGTCCAGTGGTTCCCCCACCCTCTGACCACTGATCCCATTATGTGAACATCATTCTCTGGGGACCAGTGGCCCCCCACCCTCCGATCACCAGTCCTGTTATGTGAACATCATTCCCTCATGCCTAAAAGCCCCCCCACCCTCTTATCACCAGCCCCAGTGTAATTTAAATAATCCCTGGTGCCTAGTGGTCCCCTTGTCATCTGATTGCCAGTCCTGTTATATGAACATCATTCCCTGGGGTCCAGTGGTTCCCCCACCCTCCAATCACCAGCCCTGGAATCATAAAATAACTCTCTGGTGACTAGTGGCACCCCTTACCCACTGATCTCTGTCCCCATACACTATCACAGAGTCCCTGGAATCTAGCGGCCCCTCTGCATTGCAAGCACTGACCACCCACCCTGCCAACCCCCCCACCTTGCCTGCCTTGCCAGTGCTATAGGAGCCCATACGGTGACCGGCAGAGCCCTCCTCTACCACCTCAGCCATCCACTGTATATAATGACAGGGAGCGCATGTCCCTTATATGGTAAAGGGAGCGAGTGTACCGTGCTCCCTTCACAGTACAGAGGACACATGCACCCTGTCATTGCATATGGTGGCTGGCTGAAGGTGACAGCAGGGCTGTGCCAGTTATCGTATGGGCTCCTCTGGCACTGGCGAGGCAGGTAAGGTGGGAAATGGCAGTGTGGGTGATCAATGCCCACGGTGCGGGGGGACCACTAGACACCATGGACTCTGTAGTGTATAGGGACAGGGATCAATGGGTGGGGGATGTCACTAGATGCAAGTGAGCTATTTTATGATACAGGGTCTGGATATCAGAGGGCAGAGGGGACAACTGGACACCAAGGAATGATGTTCACATAATGGGGCTGGTGATCAGAATGTGGGGGGACCACTATGCACCAGGAATTTATTTTTTAATACCAGGGCTAGCAATCAGACGGTGGGGGACCACTAGGCATCAGGGATTTATTTTTCATGTAGTGAAGCTAGCAATTGGAGGGCAGAGGGCCCACTAGGCACTAGCTATTTTATGATACTGGGGCTGGCCATCAGAGGGCAGGGGAGACAACTGGACACCAAGGAATGATGTTCATATAATGGGGCTGGTGATCGGAGGGTTGGGGGACCACTACACACCAGGGATTTATTATTTATTAACAGGGCTAGCAATTGGAGGGCAGGGGGACCACTAGATACCAGGGAATAGTTGATTCTTATGAGAACGGGTAATTGAAGTGGGGACAGAGCTGGTTGCAGGGGTGCAAACCTGACACCACTTCCCATGCAAATGTGCCCATAAAGAGCATGCATATGGCCCCTTAGCACCCTTCATGCCCAATGGGCTCTTTTGCATGGAGCCATCTGAATACTGCACCAGCACCTACCGGCGCTATCAGGTCTGGTGGCGCTGTTGTTTGCATTGCTGGGTTCCATGTTGGAGCAGTGGCTTAGTACTGCACCAACATGCCCTTATATTCAGTCACATAGTGCCAGTGTGCCATCCGACTGAATATAGCATCCTCAGTTGTGGGCAATGAGCAAGTGCAGCACAAAACTTTGCACTCCACTTTGCCCAATTTTGAACATTTGGGCACCCTGGTAGGGTGTGTAATATTGCTTACATAAAGTTTTAAATTGGATGAGTCTTAATAAATACCTAACCAAAAATAACCAGATATTAAGTAGTAGCCCACAATCTTGAATTTTCTGTTGCCAACCTCCTAGCATACTCCAGCGGTAAACTGTAAAAAGCAAAGATCTTCGGAAATAATTGCATGCAACCCCAAAAGTTTTCAGATGCATTATACTAACATACTAAGAAGCCAGCAGAGTAAGCCCTATCATCTATCGAGTCTGCTTGGGGATCAGTGCCCCGTCCGGGCACCATTACGCCACCCCACCCTCCCCACGAGGTCCCCACCCCTGACGGGATTCTGAGATGCACCTCCCTGTACCTATCCCTGCCTCTCTTGAACCCTCCACAGTTGTAACAGCCACCAGCTCTGTGGGTAGAGCATTCCAGGGTCCCACCACCCTCTCAGTGAAGTAGCATCTCCTTGTCTCCCCCTTAGTCTCCCACCAACCATCCTCATTGGGTGCCCCCTGGTGGTCCCCACCTCCCTCAGCTGAAACACCCTATCCTGGCTTACCCTATTTACTCCCTTAAGATATTTGAAGAGCTAGATCATAACCGACCTGTCCCTCCCCTCGTCTCCTCCAGGGAGTACAGGTTGAGCTTGTCGAGTCTCTATCCATAGGACTTCTCCCCCAGACCCTGTATCATCCTGGTCACCCTCCTCTGGACCTTCTCCAGAATAGCAATATCCCTTTTTAAGTGTGGACACCAAAACTGCATACAGTATTCAAGGTGTGGTCTAACCAGGCAATTGTACAGCAGAACGAGTGCCTCCCAGCTTCTCAAGGTTATCCCCCTGGCTATGCACCCCAGCATTTTATTTGCTTGGGCTGCAGCCCTTTTACACTACTCTGAGTTATTCATTTTGACATCCAAAACCACCCTGAGGTCCTTCTCCCCCCTTGAAACCTGCAGTGTCTCCCCTCCCAAGATGTACACATGAGCTGGGTTCCTGGCCCCCAGGTGGAGAACCCTACATTTTTCAGCATTGAACTTCAGTTTCCAGCTGCGTAACCACCCCTCCAGAGTCTCCACGTCCCCCTGAAGGGCTAATCTACCCTCCTCCCCATCCACCACCGTCCCCAACTTTGAGTCATTGGCAAAAAGGCTCATCTCGCTCCTGATACTGCTTCTGATGTCTGAGATATAAGCATTAAATAGGAGTGGATCTAGCACTGAACCCTGTGGGACCCAGCTAATGACCCTCCTGGGAGCTGAAACCTCCCCCTGACCATCACCTTCTGAAAATATCCTGCTAGTCAGTCCCCTATCCACCTGACCATCCGTACCCCCACCCCCATTTCCCTCAGCTGCTTCAGCAGCCTGGGATGTGGCACCAAGTTAAACTCCTTGCTGAAGTCTGGAAAGAGGACATCCACTGGCTTGCCCTGATCCAGCGCTCTTGTCACCCAATCCTAGAACTCTACCAGGTTAGTCTGACATGATCTGCCCCAAAAAAAGCCAGGCTGGCAATCAACCAGGTGGCCCTGTGCCTCCAGAAACACCTCCAGCCTCTCTTTTAAGATGACCTCCATCACTCTGCCCACTACTGACATCAGGCTTACCGGACTGTAATTTCCTGGCTCCTCATGCAAGCCGCCCTTGTGGATAGGCATGATATGGGCCATGCTTCAGTCCTGAGGTACCCATCCTGACTGAAGGGAAAAGTTAAAGAGGTCCACCAGAGGTGTGGCCAGGACGTCAGCCAGTTCCTTAAGCACCCTGGGATGAAGCCTGTCTGGGCCCGATGCCTTTTCCGCTCTTAGGGCCTTGAGGGCTTCTTACACCCTACCAATGGGGATTTCAACATCCATGCCCCCCCATCTGCTAGTCCACCCTGCCCCTCCCCATGCAGTGCCATCCCGCTGTCCTCCCTAGTGAAGACCAGGCAAAATAGTCATTTAGCACCTCCGCCTGCTCCCCTACCTCCCTCCGCCCACCCACTCCCTGACCTCAGCCTACTAATCTGCCCCTTCCCTTTCATCCTTTCCGAGATACCTTAAGAACCCTTTTTCACCACTTCTAATCCCCTGAGCCAACCTCTGCTCAGTCCCTGCCTTAGCCAACCTCACCATCCTGGTGACCTTCCTGGCTATCATATCATACTCCCCCTTGTCTATAACTCCATGTGAATGCCTCTATCAGCCATAAGCAGGCTTTTTTCCCTTACCACATCCTGGACCTCTCATCCACCAGCTCGGCCTCCTGGCTCTATCCCACTCGCATCGTTCCTTTGTGCAGGCCTTGGTAGCTTTCAGGAGCCCCTTTTTAATAACTTCCCACCAGCTCCCAGTGTCCATACCTGGCCTGATCCCGTCTAGGTAACCTCTAAGGATCCGCTCCAAACCCTGGAAGTCTGCACCCCTGAAGTCAACTACCATGGTTTTCATGCTATCTACTCCCCCCCCAGCTCCAGGGATAACCACACCATGGCATGATCACTTCCCGCCAGTGGGTCCCCAACTACCAAATCCCTGATGAGTTCACAGTCTGACAGGATCACATCCAGGACGCGACCCTCCCTCATTGGGTCAGTTACCAGCTGGGCAAGAAACACATCCTGGAAGATGTCCAGCAGACGCTGCTCCCTGGCCGATGAGGACGCCATAGTTCCTCAGTCAGTTCCTGGCATATTTAGGTCCCCCAACACCACTGTTCTGCCCTCTCCCTGACCACAGTGGTCTCTAAGGTTCGCCACCAGGCCTTCCTCCAGGTATTCCGCCTGCCCAGGTGGTCTTTATACCATCCCCAGCTTCACCTGCTTGCCCCCAGGAGCCTGCAGGGTGACCCATAAAGCCTCCACGTGTCCCACCACTTCTTCAACCCTGCTCATCCCTATGCCATAATTAATGATAAATGCCCCTTCCCCTCCCATGCCCACCGCTCTATCCTTTCTGAACGTGGTGTACCCTATTAAGTTTAGGTCCCAGTCATGCCCAAGCCCAAGTTTCAGTAAACAGCTGTCACATCCACTTCACCCTCCAATAGCAGTGCCTGAAGCTCGGGCATTTTGTTCCCCATGATCCTGGCGTTAATTAGGACCACCCTCCAATGCATCCCCTTCCCCCAACCTGAGGGCTCCCAGGTCACTGCATGCAAGGGTCCCCTTGTGCACCATCAGGTGCTCCTGGTCTGTGCACCCTCCTCCTTGCTTGGGGAAAAAGGCCAAGGCCATCCTGGATGGGTATGCTAGGGTCTGCCTCGAGATCCAACCCTCCCCCCTCACAAGTTTAAACCCCACCTAGCTTGGATGAATCCTGCCAATCGGTTTCAAAACCTCTTCCCCACCCAAGCTGAGGAGAAGGGAAATCCTAGCCCCCCCCCAAAACAAATTCAGGGTAGTTAGTGAGGTAAATGTGACGCTTGGCCAGCTGCCTATTATTGTTCTTTGATATTTGTAATATAAAAATGTAGTGTATGACATGTCTCCATAAGGCAGCCGTGCCATGGGTCAGGTTTTAGTGAGAATACAGGATGTATTAACCTGAAACCAGGAGGTAATTAAAAAGACTAGAGAGCCTTAATTAAGGGTCTCCTGTTTATCTGATTTAATTGAAGCTGACCAGCTGCCAGGATATAGGGCTTGTAAACTTTTATGACGTCTCAGAGGAAAAAACATGTTCCCATCATGGTGCTAAAGTTATTTAAAATCCTTTGATCCTGGGCAAAAGAGGATTGGCTTGAGATCAAAGAGGGAGATGTTAATTAAGGAGTCATATTGGGAAATGAGTTTTTGCTGATGTCACCTTATTTAATATACCTCCTGATTAGGACATCCTGTTTGTATATTTTTTTATATTTAACAAGGAGGAGCTAGGTGACATCATGGAAGGGGTGTGTTTGAGAGACAGTTTAAGCTATTCTGTGTCTGATCTTAGACACATTTCTTTGTGGGCTCTTAGAAACAAGAACTAACTATAAGCACTGTAAGAAGGTAATACATTAGACAGGAAAGTCTAATTGTATTGTGGTAGGAGTTTATGTTTGTACTTGCAATATGTATACCCTAGACCAAAGGGCAAAGGAGGGAGAGAGGTGATATGATCGAAACATTCAAACACCTTAAGGGCATTAACAAGGTGAAAGAGTCTAACATGTTTCAATATAAGAACAAGCATTTGTCAATGCCGAATGTTGTCTCGCTGGCACTGGCACTGGTAGTGCCGTAGTTAGAGTTGCATAATAGGAATGGCAGTGAAGTATTAAAATGACGTGCTAACCCCACCCCCACCCTGTAGAGACCGACAGGCATTGAGGTGTGCCTTTGGGTCGTCAGCCAGCCGCGCTCATGCCATTTCACCTCACCCCTACTCCTGTAGACACTGACAAGTGTCGTGGGTTGCTTTTGGGGTCTTTGGGCGTTATACTTACCCCATTCCATAAGGAAATACACTAAGGTGGGTGCAGTATAGGAGAATGAGGTGAACTTTGTGGCTGAACAGTGCAAGGCACATCACAATGCCCGTCACTGGCTGCAGGGTGGTGGTGGGCGTGGAATGGCATGAGCATTACAGCCGAAGATCCCAAGTCACACTCCTGACGCCTGTCAGTCTCTACAGGGTGGGGTGCTACAGTTGGAAACCCTAACACCATAGGCGTGTGTTGGTAATTTTATTCCAAATTTTCAACATGGGCTTTTTGTGAACCCACCTCATGAAAAGCGTCACTATTAGTTTGTTAGCTGAAACGTGGTTTTGCACAGTGGCTATGCCATTTGGCGACAAAGGGATGAAAACACATTTTGGGCAGGATGTGGAAAATGACAACTGTATTGTTCATAAGGAGATGTAAAAAAATGGCAACGTTGAAAATCTGGAGTGAAAATATGAAAAACTGGTGAAGGTATGAGCACGCATAGAAACTGTGCAACACACGTCAGTAAACCAATTATTTTTGGTATTTTTTTAACCACATCATTAACATAGGCATTTTGGGACCTCCCCTCATGAACAGTGGCAGTGTGATTCTGTTAATGTGTCCAAAACGTTGATTTTGCACAGTGGCCACGACATTGTGCGACACAGGTGCGAAAACACATTTAGGGCAGGATGTGAAAAATGACAGCAGCACTGTTCATAAGGAGGTGTAAAAAAATGCCAGTGTTGAAAATCTGGCATGAAAATAGTGCAAAATTGTGAAGTTACAAGGTGCGTGGAAACTGCGCAATGCACGCTTGTAATACAGTCATTTTATGGAATTTTGTCACCAAATTTTCAACATAAGCGTTTTAGGACTTCTGCTCATGAACAGTGTCACCGTCATTTCCTGAAACTATCTCGAAAACTGATTTCACGTAGTGACCGCGCTATTCTGCGCGGGACGTGTGAAAACACATTCTGGCCAGGATATGTAAAATGACAGCTGTACTGTTCATAAGGAGGTGTGGAAAAATGGAAAAGGGGGTGTTACATAATGCTGATGGGAAGTGGGCTCCTCCGTCGGCAACATCACTCGGGCACTGAAGCCGATGGGGATTGGGGCCCCCGTTGGCAAAGAAAAACTGTTGGGGGGGGTGTGCATGATGCCGAGGAGGATTGGGCACCCCCTCGGCATACATTGTAAATGGGAGGGGGGTTATTATGCCGACAGGGAGTGGGCTCCCCTGTCGGCATTCTGACAGGAGGCAGCAGCAGTGTTGCCTGTACGTCGGGAGGCATGTTGTGGTCACGCTGCATGAGAGCTCCGCTCTCATTGCAACGGACCTTTTGTTAGATCTGGTGGCCACATTCCACATTGCTAATGTGGCACCTGCATGCTGCCTGATTGGGGAATGAGGGACGCACCTATTGATGCATGCCCTGCATTCTCCCAACAGTGACTGTGCCTCCAAATCTGCTACTACCGTAATATATTGACTGTGCATGCGTGAGCCAGCATAAAAATAGCAGGACAAGAGGACAAATCATGAGATTAGAGGGAGGCCAATTAAGGGGTACTGTGAGGAAGTTCTTTTTCACAGAAAGAGTGGTGGATGCATGGAACGGCCTACCTCAGGAAGTGGTGGACATGAATACAGTGCAGGGCTTTAAACAGGCATGGGATAGGTATAAGGAAGCAATACACATGAGTATGAATAGATAGGCGATTGACAGATCAAAGGCCGATGGCACATTTATAAGGTAGAAAAAGAAATGGGCAGACTGGATGGGTCTTACAGTCCTTATCTGCTGTCAACATCTATGTTTCTATGTGTACTTTAACCTTGTTCTTTTTAGTGATTGTATGCTTTGTGATATATGGTTCTGTGTTTACATTTTACATATTTTTATCCATTTTTAAGTAAATCTATATTTAAAAAGACTGCCTGGGTGTGTGTTCGAAGTTCTTTCTTTTGCATGTGATGCATGGAGGATTAAGGTTGACAAAACTGTGCATAAGCTTAATGGTGTTACCAAATTGGGAGAAGGTAAGAATATACCTAAGGTTTTTTACTGAGTTTTAAGGGTTCATTTTGGATACCTGGTTAGGTGCCCTTAGGCGAAAGATATCTGGCATCCCCCAAACAGCAGATTATCTGAGCCTGTACATTTGGGTACACTAGCATAAGGTTCACAGTTTGAATCCCCCCAGAACTTGAGACTAAAGATCATTTGGACCCACAAGCAAACAGGAGGGTTAACCTGTTCTGTTACCTGTTCACAATACTGCGCTTGGAGGTTGTCACTGTGGGAGCAGAGGGCCTGACCTGCTGAGTGGATTTGTGACAGTAAACACCAAGATAGAGCAGTCGATAGGGAGAACGGCAGGGGTAAATGGAGAAAAAGACAAAGGCAGTAAGGACAGGGATGGGGCAAAATGAAATAAAGCCATAAAAAAATGGAGGGTAATGAGTACCAATGCCTGTAGTCTAGGTAAAAAGCTCCTCAAAATGGTGCCCTTGATGGAAGAGGGATGCCTGGATATCGTGGCAGTCACAGAAACATGGTACACAGAGAACCATTACTGGGATGTCAACATACCAGGGTACACAAACTACAGGAGGGACAGGGAGGGATGGAGGGAAGAAGAGGAGGAGGAGTAGCTCTCTATGTAAGGGAAGGGATGAAAGCAACAGAACTAAAGGGTAAACAAGGAGGAGAGGAGGCAGTGTGGGTCACCCTGGAGACTGGAAATGGCACCACAATCCACACAGAGGTTGTATACAGACCCCCATTTCAGGGGAAGGAAATGTTAGAAGGCCTCTTTAGGATGGCAGAGAAAGGGGAGATATTGCTGAAGGGGGACCTGAATATGCCAGATGTTAACTGCAGCACCTTTGATGCAGCCACATCCAAGAGTAGATCCATTCTTGATGCCCTACGGGGGGCATGCCTCAGACAGCTAGTTTTGGAACCCACACAGAAGGGAGAAATCTTAGATCTGGTACTCTCAAATGGGGACAGAGAGAGGATCTCCGATCTTGAAGTGGGTAGCCATCTGGGATTGATAACTAAGAGCTCCTATTTGGGACATGAGAGATTTAAAAAAATCCTCCATTACAGGCCTGTTTGGGCAGTTCGGGGCACACTGGACTTCATTTGTTTATCAAGTGACCACCAAACAGTGTGGTTCACGATAAACTTAGCTGTAGAGACAAGCCATACAAAAGTGAAGGTACTGGACTTCAGGAGGGCTGATTTTGTCAAAATGGGAGAGTGCCTCAGAAAAGCACTAGCAAACAGGCAAGAAGGTGGGGTAGAGCAACAATGGGGAAGCATCAAAACCGTCATCACAGAAGCAACAAGCCTTTGTGTGAAGCAAATAAACAAATCAAAACAAAGAAAAAAATACTATGGTTCTCAAAAGAAGTGTCGGGGAAGGTTAGGGAGAAAAAGATAGCATTCAGGAAGTATAAGGAAACACAGAAGGAGCAGCACAGAGAACTGTACCAGTTAAAGCAGAAGGAAGCAGGGAAGGCAGTCAGAATAGCAAAAGCCTAAACCGAGGAAAAGATAGCCAACTCAGTTAAGAAGGGGGATAAAACCTTTTATAGGTACATTAGGGAGCAAAGAAAGACTAAGGCAGGGATACTGAGGCTGAATAAAGAGGAAGGTGGTTGGGCAGAGATCGCCAGTGAAAAAGCAGGGATACTGAACAAATACTACTGCTCAGTATTCACAATGGAAAAGCAGGGGGAGATACCTAATCCAGTCAATAGAAGCACTCTGGATAGGGGGGGTTGATATTAGTCCTTTCACAGAAGAAAGGGTTCTGAAAGAACTCTTAAAACTGAAAGTCGATAAAGCAATGGGGCCTGATGGGATTCACCCTAGAATTCTAAAAGAAATAAGGGAAGAACTAGTAACACCACTGACTACCCTTTTTAATAAATAATGGGAGGATGGTGTGGTACCCGAGGACTGGAGGAGGGCGGATGTGATTCCCCTTCACAAAAGCGGAAGCAAGACAGAGGCACAAAACTACAGGCCTGTCAGTTTGACGTCAGTGGTAAGGAAAATGATGGAATCACTTCTGAAGGAAAGAACTGTTGAGTACCTAAAGGCCAGTGGGGCACAGGACCCAAGGCAGCATGGATTCACAGCAGGAAGGTCATGTCAGACAAATCTAATTGATTTCTTTGACTGGGTGACCAAAGTAGTAAACCAGGGAGGGGCTGTGGTCATGGCCTACCTAGACTTTAGCAAGGCATTTGACACAGTCCCACACAAAAGATTAATAAACAAATTAGCCAGTCTGGGAGTGGGTCCCAGGGTGGTAGCCTGGACAACAGGACACAGAAGATAATAGTAAATGGAGTCCACAGTGAAGAAGAAAAAATTACTCACCTTAGTAACTGTGTTTCTTCTAATGGAGTCTTGCTGTATTCTGACAATATGCAGTTAGCCCCAGCACTTTAACTGCTCCGGAGAGGAAAGAGTTAACTCTATGCCACAGCATAGAACGTTGAGCTCGAGCTCGGTTCAAACCTCTGTCTGCTGCACTTTGAAGTGTAACCGTCAGATTCTTACGAGCTAAAGCTAACTAACCACCTCCACTATGTGGAAATTGTAAAATTACTAGCCAAAAGGCAACCAAATATTTTGGATCGCAAAAGACTCACGTCAAGAAATCCAAAACAAAAAACTAGGTAGTGAACAAACATAACTATAAAAATAATATAACATAAACCACTCCCCCTCTCTATAAAGGGAAGAGTGCCAAGTGCACCCCTGAGGTGCAACATTGCACCAGCCAGCCCACTTCCCAAAAACCAAGTTCTGAGAGGGGAGGCGGGGGGAGGTCAGAATACAGCAAGACTCCATTAGAAGAAACACGATTACTAAGGTGAATAATTTTTTTTTCAAACAACATGAAGTCTTACTGTATTCTGACATTATGCAGACTACCAAGCAGTATCTCCCTGGAGGATGGTACCAAACCTATTTTGGGAATAGGCTCTGAAGTACTGCTGTACCAAACCTAGCATCACTCCTAGCCTGGATATCCAGAGAGTAATGCTTGGTGAATGTATGGACTATTTTCCAGGTGGCTGCTTTGCATATCTCTAGTAAAGGTATATCTCTGGCAGCAGCCGGAGAAGAAAAAATTACTCACCACAGTAATGTTGTTTCTTCTAATGGAGTCTTGATGTATTCAGACATAATGCAGTTAGCCCCAGCACTTGAACTGCCCCGGAGAGGAAAGAGTTAACTCCATGCAGAAGCATGGAACATTGAGCTCAAGCTCGGTTTTCAAACCTCTGTCTGTGGTACTTACCAGTGCAACCATCAGATTCTTACGAGCAACTAACTAACTTAACAGTAAAATGTGGAAATTGTTTGAACACATAGCCAAAAGGCAAAACACTTTTCGGGGTCCAAAAAAGACTCAAGTCAAGCACCCAAGAAGAAATAAGGTAGTGACAATTCAAACTATGCAACACGAGAAGGAAAAACATAACAGTTACCCCACCAAGAGGGAGGGTACAAGGTACACACATGAGGTGCAACACTGTGCCAAGCAACCCACTTCCCAAAACAGGTTCTGAGAGGAGGCGGGGTTTGAATACAGCAAGACTCCATTAGAAGAAACAACATTACTATGGTGAGTAATGTTTTCTTCAAACAACATGAAGTCTTGCTGTATTCAGACATAATGCAGACTACCAAGCAGTTCCCTATGGAGGAGGGAATGCAGAACCTACTTTGGGAACAGACGATGCAGTACTGCTGTGCCAAACCTAGCATCACTCCTAGCCTGGATGTCCAGAGAGTAATGCTTGGTGAATGTATGTACTGTTTTCCAGGTGGCTGCTTTACAAATCTCTAACAAGGGTACATCTCTGGCCGCAGCTAGAGTAGCAGCTGTATCCCTAGTTGAGTGAGCCCTCAGGCCTGAAGGGGGTGTTCTACCCAATTTGTCATAGCAAAATTGTATACAGGAAACAATCCACCTGGCAACAGTTCTCTTAGTGGCAGGCTTACCTTTCCCCACCTCACCATAAATGAGGAACAATTGAAGACAGTCATTTCTGTGTGCCTTAGTATGCTCTATGTAGTAGCTATGTACCCTTTTAATATCCAAACTGTGTAATCTTGTTTCCCCTGGGGAAGTATGGTCAGTGAAAAATACAGGAAGAGACACAGACTGGTTTAGGTGAAAATCTGATACCACTTTAGGCAAGAACCTCCTATTAGGTCTTAGGACCACTTTATCCCTATGGAAGGATATGAAGTCAGGCTCAACTGACAGGGCCTGTAATTCGCTAATCCGCCTGGCAGAAGTAATAGCTACCAGGAACACAGTATTCCAGGTCAAGTACTTCAATTCAGCCGAAGCCATAGGCTCAAAGGGTGGCTGCATAAGCTGAGCAATGCAGACATTAAGATCCCAAGGTGGAGTAGGCTCCCAAAGGGAGGGTTAATGTGAACCAGGCCTTTGAAAAACTTCCTGAAAACAGGATGAGATGCCAGGGAAGAGCCCTTCCCTGCTGAAAGGAATGCAGAGACAGCTGCTAGATGAACCTTCAGAGTGCCAGGCCTAAGGCCTAGACTATTCAGATGAGCTAGATAATCTAAGGTTGTGGAAATGCCTGCAGAATCAGGCACAATACCTTTCTGAGAACACCAAATACTGAACCTCTTCCATTTGGAATTCTAAGTTTTTCTAGTGGAAGGTTTCCTGGAGACCTTCAGAATATCCAGAACTCCCTGAGAGAAATGTACAGCTGCATATTCTAACTCTTCAAGAGCCAGGCCTTGAGGTTGAGTGACTGGAGATTGGGGTACCAGATCCGCCCCTGGGAGGAGGAGAGAAGATTTTATCTCCTGGGAAGAGACAGGGGACATGAGACAGCCAAGGACAGCAGTAGAGGATACCAGGATGGAAGCTGTCCAGATGAGGACAACTAAAATGGTGCAGGGTCTGCACCGGAAGACATATGAAGAGAGACTTAAGGAGCTTAATATGTATAGCCTCGAGGAAAGGAGTGAGAGGGGGGACATGATAGAAACTTTCAAGTACCTCAAGGGAATTAACAAAGTCCAAGAGGGTAGCATCTTTCAAAAAAAGAGGTGTGTAAGAACAAGGGGGCACAATTTGAAGATAGAGGGGGGCGGCTCAGACGTAATTTAAGGAAGTATTTTTCACAGAGAGGTTGTGGATGCATGGAACGGCCTCGGAGGAGGTTGTGGAGTCAAAAACAGTGGTGGAATTCAAGCATGCATGGGACAGTCATAAGGCAATTCTAGGGGGGTGGGGGTAGGAAGAAGTAGGTAGGCTGCTGGTTAACTAGGATCTGCAGCTTATCCATTAGGTAGGGAAATGGGCAGACTGGGAGGGCCAAGAGGTCCTTATCTGCCGTCAAATTCTATGTTTCTATGTCTGGCCCAATCCAGAGCCACCAGTATCATTGTGCAGGGTTAAGTTCTTATCTTGATCAGAACTCTAAACAGGAGAGGGAAAGGAGGGAAGGCATAAAGAAACCTGCCCTACCAGTTCAGAATGAGGGCATCCTGGGGAACTGTCCCCAGGACTGGAGGTCTGCAGCAAAACAGAGGAAGTTGATGATTGTCTGGTGCCACAAATAGATCTATTTCTGGAATGCCCCACTTGGAGAAAATGATCCTCAGAATGTGAGGATTCAAGGACCATTTGTGATGCCCCTGTGAAATCCTGCTCAGGGCATCTGCTAGTATATTGTCCTTCCCAGGAAGGTGAACTGCTACCAGAGACGTCTTAAGAGAACAGGCCAGAGGCCACAGCTTCATGGCCTCTGTGCACAAGTCCGTGGACCGAGTGCCTCCCTGCTTGTTGATGTACCACACTGTGGTAGTGTTGTCTGTCCTGACTTGGACCACCTTGCCTTTGACTGAATACAAAAAGGTCTGAAGGGCTAGAAAAACTGCCCTGAGTTCCAGGAGGTTAATATGAAGAAGAGACTCCTGCAGGGACCAGATCCCCTGAGCTGTTAGAGTTCCCAGGTGGGCTCCCCAGCCTAGGAGAGAAGCATGCGTAGTCAGTACTACTGATGGAAGTTGAGGGAGAAATGGAACCCCTTGTCTGAGGTTGTCCTGGTCCAGCCACCACTGGAGAGCCTGGACCAGAGTTCGGGTCACTGGAATCAGTTTGGTGAGAGAATCTGTTCTCTGTGACCAAAAGAACCTTAGATGGAACTGAATGTCCTGTATCTGAAATCTGGCTCCTTGAACCACTGCAGTGGATGCTGCCATGTGGCCCAGGAGTTGGAGGAACTGTCTCACTGGAAGAGAAACCTGAGGCCGAAAGGAGGAAGCGAGGTCTACTAAGGCCTTCACCCTTGCCAGAGGAAGGAAAGCTTTTGCTTGGGTAGTATCCAATTCCACCCATATGAAGGTGAGAAGTTGTACTGGTTCGAGGACAGATTTTGGCAGATTGAGAAGAAACCCCAGGGAACTGAGCAAGTCCTGAGTAGTTTGCAGAGCTGACCTGACCTGGTCTGAAGACTGCCCTACTAGGAGCCTGTCATCCAGATATGGAAAAATGGTGATACCTTGTCTTCTGAGGTAAGCCACCACTACTGCAAGGCACTTTATGAACACCCTTGGAGCTGATGTTAGGCCAAGAGGCATGGCCTTGAACTGGTAATGGCCTGAAGGCAACTCGAACCTGAGGTATTTTCTGTGGGAGCATCTTATAGTGATATGGAAGTAGGCATCCTTGAGGTACAGTGATGCTAGCCAATCTCCTGGCCTTAAAGAGGGAGGGATTATTCCCAGAGTTACAATTTTGAATTTGGGTTTTGAAATGTGTTTGTTCAGATACCTTAGATCCAGGATGAGTTGCCACTCCCCTGTTTTCTTTGGGGTGAGGAAGTACCTGGAGTACAGGCCTTTTCCCCTTTGTTGAGTAGGAACCTTCTCTACGGCTCTGAGAGCCAGGAGAGAGGAAACCTCTGCCTCTAGGGCAAGGGTTTCTGAAACTGATGCAGGTGGAAAAGACTTGGCCCTCCTTTTTGAGTACCTTTTGAAGCTGAGGGCTAGTCCCTGGCTTACTACCTCCAGGACCCACTTGTCTGAGGTAACAGACTTCCAGGCCTGAAAGTAGTAAGCCAGCCTGCCTCCGACTGGGATTGGAGAGTCGACCCGGGCTGACACCTCAGGGTGTCTGCTTGGCAGGAGTCTTAGATTGGGAGGAAGAAGCAGCCCTGCTCATCCCCCTTCTACCCCTTCCTCAGAAAACCCCCCTTTGTGGGTAAGACAAGGAGGCCTGGGCTTGGTAAAAAGGCCTGTGAAAAGGCCTGCCCCAGCCCCTGGACTGCTGCTTCCAAGGAGTGGCTTGCCTTTCCCTGGCCTGTGCACTCCTGTAAGTGGTTCTATATTCATCCATTTTCTTCATGTAAGCCTCTGTCTGCTTCCCAAACAGAGAATTACCAACTACAGGAAAATCCATTGCCTTAGACTGGGTGTCCTGTGATAGGCTAGTACATCTGAGCCAAGCATGTCTTCTGAGAGACACAGATGCAGCCATGACTCTGGATGCCACATCATTGGAGTCGACAGCAGCGTGAAATTGTACTTTGGATGCCTGAATTCCATCCGCAGCCACCTCCTCCAGCTCTTTAGCTAGCTGGGGGGAGGCCTTTTAAGCCAATTCCAGAACCTTATCCCACCTGGACTTCTGGTACCTAGCTGTGTAGGCCATATAATTTGCCTGCCTGAGTCCCAAAGAGGATGCCAAGTATAGTTTCTTGGCCATGGCATTGACTTTCCTGGAGTCCTTGTCTGGGGGGTGTAAAGCCAAAGGAATGTTTGCCCTGTCACAGGCGGCAGCCTGCACTACTCCAACATGGCTGCTATGTGAATAAAGGAACTCCGCAGCTGAGCCTGATAACATGTATCTCCTGTCTATTCTTTTATCTACAGGAGGTAAAGAGTTAGGAGTCTGTAGAATCTTTTGTGTCTGTTTCCCCAAGGACTTGTGAAGGGGAAGAGACAACCTTTTGGACTCTGGGATGTCCATCATCTCCACAAAATCAGGCTCTTCTTCCTCCTCAGCAGCTTCAACCAAAGGGAGCTGGAGGGTTTCCACCACCTTCTTGTAAAACAAGAAGTGAGAAGGGGACTCAGAAAGCCTGGGAGGGGAGACATCAGAGGGTCTGTTTGGGAGATGTCCGGTTCAATGGGCACATCCAGACCCCCACCGTCGTAGTCATCGTCGGGATAGTCTTCGTCTCCCTCCCACTCCTCATAGAAAGCATCCAGATCGTAATCCAAAGGAGCCGGTTCCGACTGAACCGACTCGAATCAAGGGTATCGGTTCGGATGGAACCGAACGGTTTACTGACAATACTAATAGCTTTGGCTATCTCATCCGCGGCTGGAGTAAGCAGTACTGGATCCGAACCGGTGGACTTCCGTTTGTTTTTTGACGGAACTTACCCCTCAAAGTCGGGTCTCCTTTTGCCCGAGGAGGTATCGCCTAGGTCAGTAGGCACCTCCTCAGGTTCGGCTATAACCGAACCAGGCTGGCCATCCGGGTCTACAGACTTCTCGGCCTCCCTTTCCTTCAACCTACTCAGTCTTTTTTCTAGAGTGGTTTTAGGAAAGTTTTTGCAAATTTGGCAGTCTGACTGGAGGTGGTCAAACCCCAGACAATAAACACAGATGAAGCGGGGGGTGGCCTTGGCAAAGGCCTCCCCATACTCAGTACAGTGTTGAAACCCAGTGGGACCAGTTTTCTTTTTGGGTTTCTCAGACATGGCCAACCTACCAAAATTACCCTATAGAAGCATTCAAGCCAAGTAATACCAACCGATCGGTAACAACCATGTCACGGGTTTGGAAAAGAACCGAGAAAAAGCCTGGTTCTTTTGAAACCGATCAATACTGGAACACCACTCTAAAATAACAAATTTAAAATTAGAAGGAAACACAAGGTCATTCCTAACCGGACCGACTGGGAAGAAACCAATAATTTCCACAAGTTATTTTAAAATAAAATACAGTCACTACCTATCTACCACACTACATGTACTGCAGACAGAGGCTGGAAATCTGAAAAAAAACCCAATAAAGAACAAGTTTTAAACCGAACACTTTACTTTTACCGAACCGAGCAGAGGAGTCTCCTGAGCGACTTCACTGTTAGGCGGAGTAAAGAATCTGACGGTTGCACTGGTAAGTACCACAGACAGAGGTTTGAAAACCGAGCTCGAACTCAACGTTCCATGCTTCTGCATGGAGTTAACTCTTTCCTCTCCAGGGCAGTTCAAGTGCTGGGGCTAACTGCATTATGTCTGAATACAGCAAGACTTCATGTTGTTTGAAGCAGCTGTACCTCTAGTCGAATGAGCCCTCAGGCCTGAGGGATCTACTTTGCCTAACTTTTCATAGCAGAACTGTATACAAGAGACAATCCACCAGGCAACAGTTCTCTTGGTAGCAGGTTTACCCTTTCCCACTTCACCAAAAGTGAGAAACAACTGGAGAGAGTCAAACCTAAGTGCCTTAGTACACTCAATGTAGTAGCTAAGAGCCCTCTTATGATCCAAACTGTGTAATCTTCTCTCTCCTTAAGAAGAATGATCAGTGAAGAACACAGGAAAAGACATGGACTGGTTCAGATGAAAATGTGAAACCACTTTGGGTAAGAACCTCCTGCTGGTTCTAAGGACCACCTTATTTCTATGGAACGAGATAAAATCAGGCTTCACTGACAGAGCTTACAATTCACTGATATGCTTGACAGAGGTAATAACTATCAGGAACACCGTTTTCCAAGTCAAGTACTTAAGTTCTGCTGAGGTCAAAGGCTCAAAAGGTGGCTGCATAAGCTGAGCAATGCAAACATTAAGTTCCCAAGCAGGAGTAGGATCTTTAAAGGGGGGATTGGTATGGAGCAATCCTTTAAAGAATTTACAGAAAACAGGATAAGATGCCAGTGAGGAAGCCTTCCCCACTGACAGAAATGCAGAAACAGCTGACAAGTGTGCTTTCAGGGCAGCTTGTCTGATGCCTAAGCCATTAAGATTAACCATATAATGCAGAACTATAGACACGTCAGCAGTATCTGGGGATAAGTGCTAACTGGAACACCAAATGCTGAATGTTTTCCATTTGGAGTTATAAAAGTTTTTCTGGTGGCAGGTTTTTGAGAGGCTTTGAGAATATCCAGAACCCCCTGAGATAGATGCAGGCTTGCAAATTCTAGCTCTTCAAGAGCCATGCCTTGAGGCTGAGAGACTGAAGGTTGGGGTACCAAATCCTCCCAAGAGAGGAGGTTAACAGATTGTAATTCTTGGGAAGAGATAGAGGAAGATGGACTGCTAAGGACAGCAACAGAGGATACCAAGGCTGCTTGGCCCAGTCTGGAGCAATCAGGATCACTTTGCAGGATTGTGATGTTATCTTGACCAGAACTTTGAATAACAGAGGAAAAGGTGGGAGGAAGGCATACAAAAATTTCCCCTCCCAATCCAGAAGTAGAGCATCAAAAGGGACTGAGCCCAAGACTGGGGCTCTGCAACAGAAGAGAGGAAGTTGGTGATTGTCTGGGTCTGCAAATACATCTATCTCCGGAGTGCCCCACCTTGAAAAAATCACTTTTAACACTAAGGGATCCAGGGACCATTCGTGGTGACCCTGAGAAATCCTGCTCAGGGCATCTGCTAGCACATTGTCCTTTCCTGGGAGGTGGACTGCTACCAGAGATGTCTATAGTGAATAAGCCAGGGGCCACAATTTCATGGCTTCCATGCACAAGGCCATAGACCGAGTGCCTCCCTGCTTGTTGATGTACCACATGGTGGTGGTGTTGTCTGTCCTGACCTGAACCACCTTGTTCTGTGCTGAGTCTGAGAAAACTTGTAAAGCCAGGTACACTGCTCTGAGATCTAGAATACTGATATGAAGTAGAAACTCCTGAGGGGACCATACTTCCTGTGCTGTGAGGTCTCCCAAGTGAGCTCCCCACCCCAGGAGAGAAGTATATGTGGTTAGTACCACAACATGAGACTGGGTGATGAATGGGACTCCTTGTCTGAGGTTGTCCTGAGACAACCACCATTGGAGAGCCTCGATCAGAGTCGGATTCACTGGAATTAGTTTGGTCAGAGGGTCTTTTTTTCTGAGACCAAAAGGCTCTCAAGTGGAACTGGATGTCCCTCATCTGAAATCTGGCCTCCTATACCACTGCAGTGGAAGCTACCATGTGGTCCAGAAGTAGAAGATCCTGCCTTACTGGTCGAGACACCAGAAGGCAAAACGAAGAAGCCAGGTCTGTAAGGGCCTTTGTCCTTGCCAGAGGAAGAAAGGCTCTTGCTTTGACAGTGTCCAACTCCACCTCTATGAAGGTCAAGAGTTGCACTGGTTCAAGAACTGACTTTGGAAGATTAAGGAGGAATCCTAGAGAAGTGAGCAATTGCTGGATCACTTGCAGATTTGACTTGACTTGGTCTGGAGACTGACCTACAATGAGCCAGTCGTCCAGGTATGGGAATATGGAAATGTTTTGTCTCCTTAAAAAGGCCACTACTACTGCTAGGCATTTTTGTGAACACCCTTGGTGCTGATGTTAAACCAAAGGGAATTGCTCTGAACTGATAATGGCCTGATGGCAGTTCGAACCTGAGGTACTTTATGTGGGAGCACCTGATGGGAATGTGAAAATAGGCATCCTTGAGGTCCAGGGAGGCTAGCCAATCCCCTGGCCTTAGAGAGGGAAGAATTATTCCCAGAGTCACTATTCTGAATTTTGGCTTGAGTAGGTGCATGTTTAAGTATCTTAGATCTAAGATGGGTCTCCACTCCCCTGTCTTTTTTGGGGTAAGAAAGTATCTGGAATACAGACCTTTGGCCCTGAGTGTAGTAGGAACTCTCTCTATAGCCTTGAGAGCCAGCAGAGAGGAAATCTCTGCCTCTAGGGCAATGGTTTCGGAGATGTTTGCAGGTGGAAAAGACCTGACTCTTAGCTTTGTAAATTTTTTTAAGTCGAGGGCCAGTCCCTGTCTTACTACCTCCAGGACCAACTTGTCTGAGGTAACAGACTTCCAGGCCTGGAAGCAGTAAGTCAGCCTGCCTCCTACTGGAAAGGGGGAGTCGACCCAGGCTGACACATCAGGGTGTCTGCTTGGCAGGAGCCTTAGACTGAGAGGAGGATGCAGCCCTGCTCATCCCCCTTGTGCCTCTCCCTCTGAAGAATCCCCTCTGCGGAAAAGGAGAGGAGGCCTGTGCCTGGTAGAAAGGCCTGTGAAAAGGCCAGCCCCTTCCCTTAGATTGCTGCTTTTGAGGAGTTACCTGCCTTTCCTTGGCCTGTGCACTCCTGTAGGTGGTCCTGTATCTGTCCATTTTCTTCATATAATTCTTTGTCTGCTCCCCAAACAGAGAATTATCCACTACAGGGAAATCCATGGCCTTAGCCTGGGTGTCCTGTGAGAGGCTAGTACATCTGAGCCAAGCCAATCTCCAAAGAGACACAAATGTAGCCATGACTTGAGATGATACATCATTAGAGTCCATAGCAGCATGAAATTGAATTTTGGATGCCTCAATCCCATCAGCAGCCACCTCCTCCAGCTCCCTGGCTAGCTGGTGGGATGCCTGTTCAGCCAGTTCCAGAACAGTATCCCATCTGGACTTCTGGTATCTGGCTGTACAGGCCATGTAGTTAGCCTGCCTGAGTCCCAAGGAGGATGCCATGTACTGTTTGCTAGCCATGGCATCCAGCTTCCTAGAGTCTTTATCTGGTGGGTGTGAAGCCAAGAGTATGTTAGCCTTATCACAGGCTGCAGCCTGCACAACCTCAACATGGCTGCATTGTTGGTACAAGAACTCATACCTGAGCCTGACAGCATGTACCTCTTGTCAATTCATCTGTCCACAGGAGGTAAAGAGTTTGGTGTTTTAAGCAGTCTTTGTGTCTATTTTCCCAAGGATTTATGGAGGGACTACACAATCTTTTTGACTCTGGGATGTCCATCTTCTCCACAAAGTCAGGCTCCTCTTGTTCCTCAGCAGCTTCAACCAGAGGGAGCTGGAGGGTTTCTGCCACCTTTTTGTAAAACAAAAAGAGTGAAGAGGACTCAGAAAGCCTAGGAAGGGAAACATCAGAAGGCCTGTCTGGGGAGATGTCCAGTTCCATGGGCTCATCCAGACCTTCTAAACCACCATCATCATCGTCGTCATCGTAGTCTTCATCCCACTCCAGGTCCTGTTCATAATACTCTTCTGGGGAATAATCCGGAACCAGAGGAACCGATTGAACCAAGTGCCTACTGAGAGGTGTCGGATCAACAGGAACCGGACGGAGCGATTCAACAATACTAATCGCCCTGTCAATTTCTTCGGCGATTGGACGATGCAGTTCTGAATCCGAACCAGCCAATTTCTTCTTTCTTTTTTTCTTAGCTGGAATCGATCCCTCAGGATCAGCTCTCCTTTTGCCCGAGGGAGTCTCGCCCAGGTCAGTGGGCACTCCCTCAGGTTTGGTTAGAACCGAACCGGGCTGGCCATCTGGGTCAGCAGACTTCTCGGCCTCCTTTTCCCTAAGCCTGCCCAATCTTTTATCTAAGGTGGCCTTAGGAAAATTTTTACAAATCTGGCAGTCTGAATCAAGGTGGTCAAAACCCAGACAGTAAACACAGGTGGTGTGGGGATCAGCCTTAGCAAAGGCCTCCCCACACTCACTGCAGTGTTGAAACCCAGTTGGCCTGGTTTTTCTTTTGGGTTTCTCAGACGTAGCCATCGTAACACTTACCCTTTATTCGGCAAAAGCCAGGCTAGACCCCCTTATCAGTTTCTAACTGTGTTACGGGGGTTGGAAAAAAACACAGAAATACGTTTTTTAGGACCAGTACCTGACACTAAAATAAAATTAGACAGAAGTAACCCAAACAATCGGTTTGGCCGAACCGATTGAAAAACTCTTTTTTTTACAATTTCCACACACAATTCACTCAGTCCACTACCTAAGCGCTTACTGTACCACAGACAGGGATCTGAACCGAAGAAAAATACAAAAATAGCGGTTTAAAACTGACATTTTTAATGTACTGAACCGAAAGCGATGGAGAGATCTCCGGAGCGACTGTTCAGTTAGGCGGAGTAAAGAATCCAACGGTTACACTTCAAAGTGCAGCAGACAGAGGTTTGAACCGAGCTCAAGCTCAACGTTCTATGCTCTGGCATAGAGTTAGCTCTTTCCTCTCCGGAGCAGTTCAAGTGTTGGGGCTAACTGCATAATGTCAGAATACAGCAAGACTCCATGTTGTTTGAAGGGGGGGGGTTACTAGTGGGGTACCGCAGGGTTCAGTACTGGGGGCGGTCCTTTTTAAAGTCTTTATAAGTGACATTGCAGAGGGACTGGAAGGAAAAGTATGTCTCTTTGCAAATGACCCAAAGATCTGCATAGGGTAGATATGCAAGGTGGGGTGGAAAGGAAGAACAGGGACTTGGCAAGGTTGGAGGAATGGTCAAATGTATGGCAGCTTAGATTCAGCTCAAAGAAGTGCAAAGTAATGCACCTGGGAAACAAAAACCTAGGGCAAGAGTACACAGTGGGGGGTGAGATACTGACAACAACAAAAATGGAAAGGGGCCTGGAGGTAGTCATATCAGATGACCTCAAGGCGGGCCAGCAATGTGAGAAGGCAGTAAGGAGTGCTGGGGGATACTGGGATGCACAGGGACAGGCATCATCAGTAGAAAACAGGAAGTTGTTGGCCCTCTGTACAGACAGTTGGTAAGACAATATCTGGAGTACTGTGTACAGTTCTGGAGACCCCATCTCCGCAAAGACATAGGGTGGAGGCTGTCCAGAGGAAGGCAACCAAAATGGTGCAGGGTCTGCAGCAGAAGACATATGAAGAAAGACTAAAGGAGCTTAAGATGTATAGCCTCGAGGAAAGGAGGGAGAGGGGGGGACATGATAGAAACTTTCAAATACCTCAAGGGAATCAACAAAGTCCAAGAGGGTAGCATCTTTCAGAAAAAGAGATGTGCAAGAACAAGGGGCACAATTTGAAGATAGAGGGGGGTGATGGCTCAGACGTAATGTGAGGAAGAATTTCTTCACAGAGAGGGTTGTAGATGCATGGAACAGCCTTCCTGAGGAGGTCATAGAGTCACAAACAGTGGGGGAATTCAAGAATGCATGGGACAGACATAAGGCAGTTCTAGTGGGGGGGTAGGAGGAAGTAGGCTGTTGGTTAACTAGGATCTGCAGCTTAACCGTAAGGTAGGAAAATGGGCAGAGTAGGTGGGCCAAGCGGTCCTTATCTGCCATTAAATTCTATGTTTCTATGTCCCTTGAATACAGTTCCTTGTCTTCCCAGGTTGCACCCCAGTCCCCCATCAACCCATACCCCTTGACCTCATACCATTCACCGAGCCATTCATTTACTTCCCTAATTTTTTGTTTATTCCCCACACTGGCTCTAGGTACCAGTAGGATCTCTGAGGAGACCAAGCACCAAACGGCCTGACAGACCCTGGCTAGCTCCCGGAACCTAGCCTGAATCTCTGGCACACTGTTTCCCTCTATATCATTCATGCCCATGTGCACTAATATATCAGGGGTTCCGCCACAATCTTTCGCTAGAACATAGACCAGGTGCTTGGCCTAATGCACAGTCAAGCCAGATAGACTCTTGGCCCTGACACTACAGGGTGTCCCCTTCCCTTCCCACTTAATACCCTAATCATAGAGTCACCCAAGAGGAACACTCTTCCTGCCTCCTTCACCTTAGGCCTACTCTCTATCTCAGTTGCCCCCCCCCACCTCGTCAGCTTCCCTGGCCCCACCTCTCGCCTGAGTGCCAATTGCTGTCCTGTCCCTCCTGTTCTAGCTCTTTCTCCTCACTGACCTGTCCTCCTCAGCCACCTCCCTTCCTGCTGCGGCACTCCAGTCCATCCCTGTATTACTCCCAGGAATGAGGGCCCCCCGCCACACAGGGGAAGGCGTTAGTCCCCCCATATCATCCTTTTTTGTACCACTTTCCTGCTCACTGCAGCCTTGTTTGTCCCTGTCCCCTCGTACTACACCCTCTTCCCCCACTTGATCCTCCTCCACCATTCCCAGGGACTCCCTACTCCAAGCTCCCCCACCTATGCTGACCCCGACTCCTCCCTTACCCTCGGTGCCCTGTCTCCTAGCCCTCTCCTCCCTCTTTCCGGCACTCATGTATTACCTGCTCCCCCCACCCCCATTTTGTCCCTATGCAAGGGAATAACCCCGCTGCTCCTGAGTGTGGGGCTTCCTGCCCCCTCTGGAGCCTCCTCTGCTCCAGATTCATCCCCCTCCCTGTTGTTCAACTGTACTAGGGTGCAAATCTGCTGTTATGCTCTAAGCATACTGTCTTGACTCTCCCCGCTGGATCACTCCCTCCATCAGCTCTCTTCTGCGCATACCCCGACCCTCTTCTCCTAACCACCTGCCAGATCCTCTGGCCCTCATTCCGCTCAGGGCCACCCCTACCCATACCTACTGGAGTTCCCCTTTTACCCATAGCACCCACCCCAACACTTTCCTCCCTATTTGCGTGGTCCCATGTGCCCCTACCATCCTTCTCCTGATGGCCCCTGCCCATTTCGGGTGCTGCTCCTGGACCAACTGCAATGCCACCATAATTCCCCCTTATGCCTTCCCCCCAACTTACCCCCACAGCAGAGTCTCCTTCTTCCCCTCCCCTCTCACCGCTGCCATACCCAATGACCATCTTAACCACCTGAATGCCTCCTTAATTTGTGCCAACTGTCGTCACACCATGAATCCCCCCATCCTCCAAGCCAGGGTTAGCACCATGGCTGACCCACACCCCACCACCCTTCCAAAGATGCCTGACTAGTAATCTGGGGACCTTGCCTCATTCCTGTCCCCCTCCCATATCGATTTTCCCTTCAAGTGGGTTGCCCCATCCTTATCCTTATTGTCCTAGCTGTCCCGGAGCACGTTTTGGACCCCTCCAAAGTCTGCTGGGCCAGCTACCTGAGAAGAAAAAATTACTCACCGCAGTAATCTTCTTTCTTCCATGGGGTCCTTTAGCATCAGTAACTTTTTGCACTTAGCTGGCTAGGTACAACTGCCCTGGAAGTGTGCCTTTAAGAGATTTTTTAGTGAGCGTAGGGCCAGCCAATCAAAAGACAGGAGAGGGTGTGAACGGAGTGAGATCTGTTGACTGCTTCAGAATTTTTTTAAGAAAAAACGAGGGTAAATGCCCCTAAAAAGAATTAACAGGATTCAAAAAACATGTAAATGTCCAAAAGTGGAAAAAGAAACAGCGACATGAGGTAAAAACTCATCAATAACAAATGCCAAATTTGGTAAAAGGTGACGTAAGAGCCTTTCTCCGACAGGTGAACCAGGGAGGAAGGGTTGGAGGTTACTGATGCTAAAGGACCCCATGGAAGAAAGAAGATTACTGCGGTGAATAATTTTTTCTTCTTACCCCAGGAGTCCTTTAGCATCAGTAACTTTTTGCAGACTACCAAGCAGTACCAAATGGGAGGCGGGCAGAGAACCTACTTAGGAAAGAGGCTCTGCAGAGCTGCCCTGCCAAATTTGGCATCAGATCTGGTCTGCACATCCAAACTGTAATGTTTCACAAACATGTGTACAGATTTTCAGGTAGCTGCTTTGCAGACACAGTAGGGGAATGTCCCTTGCTGCTGCAAGCGAGGCTGCAGTGCCCCTGGTGGAATGGTCCCTGAGCCCCACTGGAGGTTGCTGACCAGCTTTCTCATAGCAGAATTTAATACAAGAGATCAATCAATGAGAAACAGTCCTCTTGGTAGCAGGTCTTCCTCTGCCTACATCCCTGTAGACGAGGAACGACTGAGTGGAAGAACCTCTGGACTGTCTAGTATGCTCTAGGTAGTGAAAGATGGCTCTTTTGACATCCAAGCTGTGGAGCTTTTGCACACCAGGAGTAGATGGCTCAGTAAAGAAGACAGGCAGAGTAATGGACTGGTTCAAGTGAAACTATGAAACCACCTTTGGCAAAAATTTCCTATTTGTCCTGAGCTCAACTTTATCATTGTGAGGGATGATGTAATTTGGCTCAGTGTACAGGGCCTGTAGCTCTGAAATCCTCCTGGCAGACGTAATGGCTACCAGGAAGATGGTCTTCCAAGTTACAAACTTGATGTGGGCCATGGACATAGGCTCGAAAGGTCGATTCATGAGCCCATCTATGCAAAGGTTCAGGCTCCAAGGAGGAAGAGGCTTCCTGGTTGGAGGCTGGAGGTGCAAGAGGCCTTTGAAAAACTGTTTAAAAATGTCACAGGAAAAACTGATTTCTTCTTTCCCACCAAAAGTTAGGCTGAAATTGCCGCCAGGTGTAGCTTGAGAGAAGATGGTTTCAAGCCTGACGCCTGTAGGTGTACCAGGTAGTCTAGCAGCTGAGGGTCTGAAGCTGATAGGGGTTCGACCTTTTCGTTTCTGCACCAGAGGGAAAACCTTTTCCATTCGGCTGCATAAGTCTTCTTAGTGTTCTGTTTTTTAGCCATCCTCAGTATCTTAAGGACCTGTTCAGAATACTGTGAGGATGGAAACCCTAACTCCTCAAGAACCAGGCTTTGAGGTGAAGAGAGTGTACGTCTGGGTACTTCACTCCCTTCTGAGGAAGGTTCAGCAGGGAGCGAGTTGGAAGCAGGCGAATGGGCCTGTTGCAGGACACTGAGAGAAGGAGAGGGTACCAGGCTTGCCTGGGCCAGTCCAGAACCACTAGGATCATGGATGCAGGCTGCTGCCTGAGTTTCAGCAAAACCCTGAATATCAGGGGAAAGGGAGGAAATGCGTATATGAACCTCCCTGACCAGTCCAGGATCAGGGCATCCAGAGGAAGTGTTCCTGGAACTGGGGCCTGCAACAGTAGTGAGGAAGCTAAAAATTGAGAGGAGAGGTAAACAGATCAATGTCTGGTGTGCCCCGGCCACTGCCTGAACACTGTGGTTAGTACTTGCTTGTTCAGTGTCCATTCACTCTGACCTTGAGTGATGTGGCTTAGAGCATCCGCCAGAGTACTGAGTTTGCCTGGGAGGTGAATAGCTGAGAGGCTGACTCCCAGGGAGAATGCTAGAGACCAGAATTTCAGAGCTTCCAAACAGAGTATTCCTGATCTGGTACCACCCTGCTTGTTTATGTAGAACATTGCATTGGTGCCGTCCTTTCGAATTTGAACCGCCTGCCCTTCTATGCTGGGAGCGAAAGGTTTGAGAGCTAGTAAGACTGCTCTGAGTTCCAAAAGATTTTTGTGCAACTTGTAACATGGCAAAAAAACCCAGAAGAAAATAAAGAAATCACATTGGAGGAATGACATCATGTGGTACATCGCTAACCATGGTCTAATACCACAGTAGATAATGGTAGCGAGTGGTGGCACGCCCAAATAATTAGACCACGGTAGGCATGGCGTGGGCGCTGCAGACAGCTGGCCAGGAGAGAGCAGTGTGTACACAGTTGAACATCGGAAGTGCCTACCTGCACGACGTGCTATTCAGGGCAGACGAAGTAACAACACATACCTCAGAGAGTGGGACAGGTAGTGTAGGAAAGAGCAATCGTAAGAGCAACCATTAAATAGCAAGACAGGAGGGTCTAAAAACACCCAGGGCGCACACGACGTAATCAGTGCATGAGCGTAATGAGGGATAGTAGGAGAGATGTGCAAAAGGGGAAATGGCATGACACGGTAGAGAAGTGAGCGGAAGCCGTAGCTGTAGCGTGGTTTCTATGGCAGCATGGAAAAATGGTCAACTACCCACAGTGCAAGAGCAAAGAAACGCAGAAACATACCACAATGGACCTTAAAGGTACTTGAAAATAGACAGAGAAAAAAATCGCCTACATTCAGGACTCTGTATGTGAGTGCTGCATATTATATTCAGTTGATCTATACAGGATAAAAGCACATCACTATATTAATAGATTTGAGATCTGCAACGTGCATGTGCACGTTTGGAAGTGTATAGAAGGTTAGAGAGAAAGTAGTGAGAGACAGGAAAGTGATATTTTCACTGGACTGACATTCATAATACTGTTATGTAATAATAAAACAGAGTAACCTCCTAAATATGTAGCCATGTTACAAGTGGATTAGGCCACTTGAAAGACTGGGTCTACAGTGAAATTAATCCATGGTTGGGGGGGCTGGACCACGAGGCCGAAGACCCACCCTTTCTCGTGGCTTAATCCTTACAAATTTGTTGCTTCTCTGAGACCAGCGAGCTCTAAGGTAGGCTTGCAGGAGTCTCATCCTGTACCTGACCCCTGGGACTACTGCAGTAATAGAGGCCATATTTCTCAGAAGTTTGAGGAAATGTCTGGCTGGTCTTGGCTGTCCCTGGGTGAAAGAATCTGCCACTGAAAGGAAACTCTGAATTATTTCCTGAGGGAGGAAAGCATATCCCTTCCGAGTGTCCAGCTGGGCCCCTATGAAGGTGAGCAGCTGGGTGGGTTCTGGGTGAGACTTCTTGAGATTTACCAGGAAACCCAGAGACTCCAGAGTGCATTCTGTGAGGGAAAGAGATTCCTTGACTTGGCAAGGAGACTTGGCTGCTCTGAGCCAGTCGTCCAGATAGGGGTAGAGAGTGACATCCAGTCTCCTGAGATGTGCTGCTACCACTGTGAGACACTTGGTAAAGACTCTTGGGGCCAAGGACAGACTGAAGGGCATTGCGGTGAACTGATAGTGACCCGAAGGAAGTTTGAACCTGAGAAACTTCCTGTGAGATCTCCTTATGGGTATGTGGAAGCAGGCGTCCTTTAAGTCGAGGTAGGCTAGCCAGTCCCCCTGCTGTAAAGACTGTATGACCAGTGACAGAGTGACCATTTTGAATTTGGGTTTTTTCAAATGTTTGTTTAAATAGCTGAGATCTAAGATAGGTCGCCACTCCCATTTTCTTTTGTGTCAGATAATACCTGGAGTAGAGGCCCTTGCCCTTCTCGTGGATGGGGACCCTCTCCACTGCTCATAAAGCCAGAAGGTTTTGTACCTCCATTTCCAACAGCGGTGTCTGTGATGGTGACAGAGGTCTTGACACCTGGGTACGCTTGAGGTCTGGCAGCTGCTTGAACTGTAATGACAGACCCTACTCCACTATCTCCAGCACCCACTTGTCCGACGTGATGAGGGACCAGTGCTGAAGATAGTGAGAGAGTTTGCCTCCAACCGGAAACCGGGGAGGCAACCTGGACGCTCACATCAGGACTTAGACTGAGAAGCAGGTGGCTGGGTAGAGGTGGATCTTCTTTGGCCCCTTCTGCCCCTGCCTCGGAAAGACCCCCTGTACTGGCTAAAGTCAGATTGGGGATAGGGACTGTAAGGCCTGGGAACAAAACTTCTGCCCCTACTGCTCCTGGGAAGGAATCTCTGAGGGGTGGCAGGTTTACACTTGGATGAATGGCTCTGCCAGGAGGCCTTGTACTCATTGACCTTTTTCATGGAGTCAGTGGTTCTGTAGTCAAACAACATATTTTGATCACAGGGAAAATCCATGACCTTGTTCTGAGTGTCTGTAGTCAGACTGGTTGTTCTAAGCCAGGCGAAGCGTCTCAGAGATATATCATGGGCCATCGCCCTAGATGCTGCATCATTATTGTCATCTGCCATATGGAATTGGTACATAGCAGCTTCCAAGGCAGTTTTTGAAGTATCCACCGCTTCTGTACCATAGAATCTGATCCGTTGTGGGCGATAGCCTGGACAGATTTCCAAAGGGCTTTCTGATATTTGGCTGTGAATGCCATGTAAGAAGAAAGCCTGAGAAGCAGGGAAGCTGTGGCATACATTTTCTTTACTATAAAGTCAATTTTCTTGGAATCCTTGTCAGGGGAAGAGGGCGAAAGGAGACTCCAGCTTTCTCACAAGCTGCCTGCTGCATTATACTCTTGTGGCTTAGGTGTGCTGACAGGAACTCTATACCATTTTTAGATAATTTATATTTTCTCTCAAGCCGCTTATCAATCCCTAGTACTGAAGTAGGGTGTTGAAGCACCTTCATGGTATTTTTCCTAAGTGTATTATAGATAGGGACGACCAGGGCTTTGAGGATGAACGACCCTTCATCTCTCTATAATCTTCGTCTTCATCGACATCCTGGTTGGGCTCCTGTGTAGGGAGGTCCAGGGTATCCAGCATATTTTGTATAAATGAAAACATAGAGGAAGGATCCTCGTGGTCACCCGGGGGACCACCCAAGGTGAGGGTCCTTGGACTCCTGGGGCTCAAGGCCCTCAAAATCCATGTCAGGGGCATCACAGAATTGATCATCATCTGCGTCACCCTCACAGTCTACAGAACAGAGAACTGTGGAAGTGTGTTTGCCAGCCCCAGTAAATTGAGGACCCATCTTTTGAAGAGTCTGAAACAGTTGCCATGCCTTTTCCATATCTTGCACTGACAGAAGAACCTGCACAATTTGTAAGTGCTTTGTTTTTTCTGAATCAGTTAAGCTGCCTGTTGTCTCACTATTGGCTTTCCCAGGAGCAATAGGAGCATATCGACTTGATAGAGTTTCGTTTTAGCCACTTCATTAGAGGCTTGATCAAGCTTCCTTTTTTCGTCACTCTTATTATTTTTCAATTTGTGAGGAACTTCATCTTCGGAAGCTTTATTTTTTGACTAGGATCTGGAGGGTTCCTCAGCACCTCTGCTTTTGGTATTGGTATTTTTGAATGGCCCCTCGTTGGAAACCTTTGATTTATCCTCAGCCATAATTATCAAGGTTTGTCTGCTGTGTTCACCAATTTAAGCAAAGCAAACCAGTTCTGGACTTATGAAATGAGTGCAGGTTTCTTTGAAAATGCCATCGGCCAGTTCTGTCCCAGTTAATAAACTATTATCAGTGCCTTTTTTTTTTTGCTTGTAAAACTGGGATCTACACCAATGCCAGTCTTAATAGAAAACCAGTAATACTCAACTGCGGACAGGTGGCTGCTGGACCCTTACGGACAGTCCTGACACAGATGATACCACAGTCCAGTAATATAACAAAAAAGGTTTCCTCATAATTGCCAATCTAGAGAGAAAACCCCAGGCACTGTTTAAGTTTGAATTCTACTGCAAGTGCCTCGCGGTAAACCCTGCGAGGTCTGAGGTAAAAAACAAGGCAACTGTTCCCATTCGATGGTTCCCACAAGAAATTAGTCAAAAATGAAGGAAACCTTCGAAAATAAACACCTGTGATAAAATTAGGCTTTAAAGTAAATAGTTGCGGTAAAAATATAGGCCCAGATATTCAAACTGCGCCCAAAAAGTGCGCAATAGCAGGAGCAAGCGCAAGTCTATTGAGACCATGCGCAACAGACACGATATTCAAAAAAGGAGCAAGCCAAATTGCGCCTACAGCCAACGTCTGAATATCGCACAACCTGCGCCACAGCGCAACTAGGAAGGAGAAGCTGAGCAGATATGATGCGCTATAGCGCAACAAGGGATGTTCAGCTGAGCAGTCCAGAGGCGCCATAGCGCAAGCAGGGAGCTCCCCAGCTGCAGAGCAATGTAACTGCACAATCAGGGAGGTAGGTGCCCACCACCCATGCCACAGATTGGCACAGGAACACACAGCAGAACAGACATTGCCCCCCCACACCCCAAGCACAATACAACCAGGGGAGGGCTGGAATAACCACTGGTCCATGGAGACAAGCAACCAACCCACAGCCTGGCCATGGTGCCCCATCACACCTACCGGCAAGCTGTGACTGGCACACAAGGAGGGTGGACCATCCTGTGCCACACCATCCCCCCCAGTGCACAGCACACCCTGCACCGTGACCCCCAGACACCTCCCCATGAGCAGTGACCACCATTGCAGGAATCCCCATGCTTGCCACCACCCCCACAGTGTCAATGCAACCCTGTGCACCACAGAACCATGCAAGCCAGCCCCACCATGAGCACCCATCAGCAGGTTGCAGCACAAAGCAATGCAACAACGGCAGACAAAGTGCCACCACGCAGAGTCCCCCGAGGTACTGCTGAGAGACCGACCATGCGTTGGCACAAGAGTGACCCCCATATGGGACGGTCATGTAGCTGACACCTCCACCAGTGGTACATTGCTCTGCACAGTATTTCAGTGACACACCCCGGCCCACCACTGGCTGCAACAGCCAGCACAGACACCCACAGTGGTGCATGGAAGCATGCACCACACCAGATGCCACACAGGGTCTGGACAGACACCCACCCATACCCAAGGGCACAACAACACAGGGACGCAGTGGTGGGGCAACCAAGCCACCATTGTGGGCCCATGTAAGCCGTGTACACACAACCTGCAGTCTACCATGGCACTGGAGTGCCAACCACCCTGCACAGGCACCATGGACCAATACCCCACCATTAGTCACCTGGAGCACAAGCCACAGACAGTGGGGCACATCCCCTGCAACACACACAAGCCACAGCATGGAGGTGGGACAATGACCGTGTTGCCCACAGTGCCACCTGAGCCAGGCATGCACCACACCAGTGACATGGGCAACCCAGCAAAGCGACGGGTACAGTGTCCGTCCTGCAGGGAATGCCACCATTGACATGCCAGCAGATCATGCAGGTCACAGACAGGCATGTGTGTTGGCTGCACAGGCCATGGATGGGCCGATGGGTGCACCACGGACACAGAGCATGCGCCATGGACCACTGCACACAGTCATCCAGTGCATGGGGAACAACACACACACTGATTGATATCTACCCCCACACCATAGACACCTCCACACGGACACACACACATACCCGTGACTGCACCACCCCTGATGCCATGCACACCACTGCCGCTGAGCACCTATAGCCCGCTGCAAATCAGAGACCACCACGGTATTCATATAAAAGTCATATGTATTATAAAAATAAAGAAATCAACTATTTACATAAACAACAACTATATACAGTTATTTGGGGGACACACAAAAAAGGTGGGGGTGGGCAGTGGTGGACAAATGGGATGGGATAGGAAGGGTGTGAGGGTGGGTCCAGGGGGGGATGGGAGGTCAGGGATCAAGGGACTATTGGCTCCCACGCCAGTCCAGGCTCTGGCTCTCCCTTGCTCTGTGCCCTCCGAAGTACCCCCGACTCACCTATCCTTCGAAAGATTGTGACTGTCTCTCGTGCCAGGATTAGGAGCTCCTGCAGGGTGTCCCTGATTTTCCTCAGATGTCTCGCACCTAGGACAAGGGAGCACAGTCAACAGGTGTGAATGCACAACCCCATACAGTCCGCCCACTGTCCATGGCATATGGTCATGGGACATACCACTGTGATGCTTTGTGACCAGCCGCAGTGATCACGTCCACAGGACCTGCCCACCCAGGCGCATACAGCCATGCGGAACGCTGCACACACCCCACTGGCCAAGTCACGCACAGCACCACCGTGGCCATCTAGTGACATGGCTATGTGGTGCAAAGGCAGTGGCACAGCCATGCACCTGGTGCACGCATGCACCACCAGTGACGCACACCCAGACATGCATTGCCACTGGACAGTGTTGACTGTAACCAGTGGTGTGCATGGCAGTGAAGTCAATGAATGGTGGCCATGCCCTGCTGCCCACCTTGCCACACGGCATGAAATATTAATCATGGATGTCTGTCACTCACCCTCATTGGGCTGGTCGGGTGGCCGTTGTTGACCCTCAGCCCACCTGGCTGTGGCTTCCACCACCCCCCGCTCCGCACACATGCGGCGTACTTCATCTGGGCCTGTGGGGACAAAAAGGTGAGAAGAACATCAGTGCAGTCCCAAAGCAAAGTCCCCCTGCCCCAAGGAGTGTGCCCCCCTACCCAGTCAGACCCACGCACCCCACACCCTGTGAACACTGCCACGGCCAACCCCATACGGTCCCTCCCCTATGTGCTGGACACAAACAACAATGTGACTCATATGGATGATAACAGTGTGTTGACGGAACCCTTACCTGGACGTGGTACTGTGCCCCTTCTGGCACGTGACCTTAGTCTGGCCAGTAGCTCCGGCTCCCTCCTCTGCAGGTCACCATATTGGTGCCTGCACTGCTCCGCTGTCCTGCCCCTGCCTGTCACCGCCTCGAGGCTGTGGCCACCTCTTGCCACACCTGGGACCTTGCCCTATCCAGGGGGACCTCCCCAAAGAGAGGCCCATGGTGTGGCTTGACTGTGGCCACCAGATTGGCCAATTCAATGGCAGACCAGGGAGCAGCCCTTCTCCGCGCCATTGCGTTTGCTATAGTAGGCAATATGGCACTCTGCAGCGCGGTACCCCACGTGCAGATGCTGCGCGGTACAGCGCTGCCATTCCCTATCGCGCTGTTACCGAACAGCACGATAGAGGTGCACCTATGCCTGATGCATGGCGCCAAGGAGGCAAAGGTTGGGCACAGGGTCAAGGGTCCCTGGCGCAAGGCCACGCACAGCGCCATCGGATGACAATGCGTATAGCGCGATTGGCTGCCTGTGTGCCAGCACCACAGCGGACCATCGGGCAGTTGGGCCACTGCGCCTATGAAGGCCCATTGCCACAGCGCCATGTAGTGACCTTCGCTACAGCACCACTGGCACAATGGTGGCCGTGCCCTGTATTGCCTACCGAGCACAGCACATCATCAGCGTGGCAGACGCCTGCATCAGCAACCTGGGCATGCGCAGTGAGGTGTACTATGCATGCCACAGAACTGCGCCATTGGCTCAGCACGTCCAACACAATTGCGCAAAGCGCAACAGCGTGATATTCAGCTGTCATATGCAAATCATCCGATCAGCCATTCAATGGCACAGCACTGCAATTTGCCACTGCTCAGTGGATGGTGGGGCACCACTCAGGCCCGTGCTGCTGCATGGGAGGAGGAGGCACGTGCCGTGAACCTGCATGGCAGCCACCAAAGCTCTGTGCAGGAGTGTAAGAAGAAGATGGGTACAGACAGGAGGAGGGTAAAGGAGAAGGTGGCTGCCATCAGGGCGGCACGTGCTGCAACAGGTGGAGGATAGCCGGAGGTGGTACAGCTCACCCCAGTGGAGGACAGGCTTGCTGCAAGCATGCACCGAAGTGTCATAGAGGGAGTTCCGGGAGGTGGCTTCCAGATGGGTGGTGGCCTATCTCTGCATGGTAAGTCATGGTCTGTCTGGGGGGGGAGGGGCCAGGTAGGTCACACGCAGTAACGCGACTTTACTTTCCCTTACAGATCCTGAGCATCTGCATGGGTCAGCGGTGGTGGGCCTGTCCACTGCGGACAGTTGGACGGAGTCAGAGGTGGGACCATCCACCTCCACAGGTATGTGTGGATCTGTACGACAGTGGGGCCGCCTGGCTGTCCACACTGATGTCGTTGAGACAGGTGTGGAGGAAGCCCTGCCTGTGTCCCAGCATGCTGGAGTCCATGGATGCCAGCATGCTGTGGCTGGGGCAGAGTGCGGCACCAGTGATGATGACAAGACCGTCATGGGCAGTGACACGTGTGTGCCACAGAATGGACACACAGCAGGGCAATTCGCGCCCATGGCTGTGGCTGGTGCCGCCATGGGGGCCTGTGTGTCAGTACAGTCCCAGGCTGTGCCTGTCAGCACCAGTGGGGCAGCACTGGTGTCTGTTCAGGACAGTGGGACTGTTGCGGCCACTGCGGCAGCACCACTGAGCCCTGGGGTGCGGCAGCCGGAGAGGCAGCATTAGCAGTCGCCCACCAGGCCTGGGGGTACAGGGTTCAGCGGTGGTGTCTGTGCACCGCCTGTGGACATGCCCAGACCTGATCCTGGTGCGCAGCACCCACCCTCAAGGGGTGCTCAACATCAGGCCCTTGCACACCCTGGGGGACAGGATGCCGAGGAGGCTGATGACCTCTTGGACGAGCACACCCGCCTACTGCAGGCATCGGTCCAGCAGCAGATGCGGCTTGCGATGTCCGTGGAAGCACTGTGTGTGGCTCTGGAGCGGGCAGAGGAGCATCGCAGCAGGGACACCAAACGTATCCTGGCACGGATGGACCGTTTGCGGAAGGATGTGACCGCTGCCACTGACAGGCATGCACAGGCGTTCATTGCTGTCATGGCCACAATGGGCACACAGTCAGGTGCCCACGCGTTGTGGACACCACGCAGTGCACTCTCTGCCCCCCATTCCCGGCGTCGTGCGACTCCCACCCTGTCGACGCCGTGGTGCAGGCATGTTCGGTGTGTTGCAGACTCCTGCGCGGGCACGGTCGCGTTCACGCAGTGGAACCCCTGGGGGACCATCGGTGCCACCCCATGAGGCCAGTGGTCAGCCTGCTAGTGCTGGCGGGTCTGCCCACACATCCGTGGTGGCCGTGGCACTGTCGCGAGACTGACCTGTCTCCCACCGCGGCTACTGTCTGGTGCTGCCCTGTGTGAAGTATGTGTTTCAGTGGGCAGTGCACGGGTGGGTACCCGGCCCTGCACGCAGACACACAGTCCACCTGCACACCCTCCCGGCTGCTGTCCGCAGTTACGTGTGCATGATGATGCCTGCATTGCGCTGTACACCAAAGTGCAATGGTGCCCAGCATCTGACATACGCACATGGACAGGCAGTGGGCGTGGTGGCCTGTGGACATGTGTGTTGCTAGGGTGTGCGTTCTGGGTCGGTGTGCCTTCTGGCCTCTGTGCACGTTTGTTGCGTTGTGTGTGTGTGTGTCCTTCGGCGTGGCATGTTAATCCTCACCCATCCCTGGCTGTGTGTGTGCCTCTGTGCCCTGCCACTTCCCTCGACGGCATGCACCCCCAGTGTGGGTTCCTGCGTGTTTGTGGGTTGTGCCTTGGCCACTGGTGGTTGCGCATGGCCCCATGACTTACCTGGGTTGGCTGAAGTGCTCCTCCGTGATGGTGTCCGGTGCAGCTGTGCCAGCCGGAGCAGTCGGGGGTCCCATCGGCCAAGGGGGGGCTGCCCATCACTATCATCACCGGCGTCCCCATCGCTGTCCCCCTCTTCGACCTGTACGGCTATCCCACATTCGTTGGCCATGTTGTGCAGGATGCAACAGGCCAGGAATATCCCACAGGCCTTTGAGGGGCTGTACTGAAGGGCACTGCCAGAGGTGTCCAGGCAATGGAAATGTGCCTTCAGCATCCCGAACACCCGCTCGATGACACTGCATGTGGTGGCGTGTGCCTCACTGTAGCGTTGCTGCGATGGGATCGTGGGCCACTGGTAGGGTGTGACCAGCCAGGGATGGAGTGGGTATCCACTGTCACCTGTGTGTAGAGGGCGGAGGTTAGTTTGGTGATCAGCATCACCCTGCCCCAAGCCATGTAGGCCACTACCCATGGCACCTCTGGCCATGCCCCCCAAGGCCCTAAATTTGTCCATTTGGTTTGCATACTCACCCACTAGGTGTCCAGTGGGGATGTCCCACTCTTGAATCTGTGGCACAGTGCCGAATGGTGCCAGATGAATGAATCGTGTGCTCCCCCAGGGTGCGTGGCACAGACATTGATGATGCGCCCCCTGGCATCGCACACCACCTGGCAGTTGATGCTGGCATAGCCCTTGCGATTGATGTATGCGGCCCCCTCGTGGCCAGGTAGTGTGTGTATGGCCACATGGGTGCAGTCTATTGCCCCTAGCACGCCAGGCATACATGCTACCCTGTGGAACTTCTGTATGTTTGCTGTGCGCTCCGCCGCTGTGCTGGGGAAATGGATGTACTCCTCAGCATGTGGCAGCAGTGCGCTGAGGAACTGGGTGAGGTGGTGTGACGTGGCCGACTGGGTTATGCCTGTGGTGTCCCCAGTTGGTCTCTGGAAGGTACCCGTGGCGAGCAAGCACATGCAGGCTGTTACCTCGGTCTCCACTGACAGGGCATGGCTCCGTCGTGTGGATGCCTGCATCACATCACTGCACAGCTCACAGAGCCGCCTCAGTATTGCCCTGTTCAGGTGGTACCGGCCCACAATCTCAGTATCTGTGTACAGCTCAAAGCTGGTGCGGGCTCAGTACTGCCTGTTGGGGGCATACCACCGACGGGCCCTTCCACGGCCACGTCCCCCTGCCACCCGCCTTCTCACCCCCTCATTACGGCCTCCATGTGGAAGGTGGCACTGGCCATGTCCCTGGCTTGCGTTCACCCCCCTCGGCAGCTGTTACTTTATTCCCCCCGCTGTCCTGGCTGCTACCTCCCCTGCACCGGGTACACCTGCCTGTGCTGGCCTCTGAGCTGTGTGGCTTCCCACACCTTCCCTGTGCCTGTTTGTTGCTGTGGCCTTTCCCTGGCCTGCCCTGTTCCTGCCACCTGCCCTGTCTGTGTGCCTCTGCCTCTGACACATGTGGCTTCCCTGTAGCGTTCTTGCGTCTCTTCCTTGCTCCTTTTTATTCTGGCTCATTTCCGCTATGGCGCAACTTCCGCTTGCTCCACTGTTGCGCATTGCGCAAGTCTTTGAATATCACACTGCGCCATTTATGCATGGTTCCTCCCCCTTCGGTTGCGCATGCCTTCATTATCATTGCGCTGTTGCTCAGCATGATTTCGGGGGTGCAACTGCCTCCTGCTGAATATCGCAGAATGGCGCAAATTCGGACTTGCGCAGGCGCAACCCTATTGCGCATGGCTCAACTCTTTTGAATATCTGGGCCATAGTCTAAATAGCGCCGTCGAGCTAAAAATAAAAAATTTGTGAGCGCTAATGAAAAAGTAAAAGTTGTCACTCAGCACACTAAAGGAAATGATTTATGAGGAAAACTTTACCCAGATAGGCACTAGGAGGCTGTCAACAAGGAAAGTTGGGAGACACCTCAGAGGCAATATTCTCTGTCCAGCAGAGCAAAAATTCTGAAGCAGTCAACAGCTCTCACTCAGTTCACACCCTCTCCTGTCTTTTGATTGGCTGGCCCTACGCTCATTAAAAAATCTCTTAAAGGCACACCTCCAGGGCAATTGCACCTAGCCAGCTAAGTGCAAAAAGTTACTGATGCTAAAGGACTTCTGGGGTAAGAACAAATACCCCTGCAGAGTGTGAAAATATCTCACCATACAAACACCAGCAAAGCAGAAACAATATTCCAATACAGGTGGTACCAGAGCTCGTAAACCCACCCCCAGATTTCTCCCCCCCCCCGTGAGTCCTGCCCTGACCACAACCCCATACCTAGCTCCTCCCTCCAAGACCATTTAATAGGGGTCGGGGCTGGGGTGGGTGAACAGGACACAACAGTCACTACAGCTCCTCCGGTGCACTTGCCGCTGCGGACGGACTTGGCCGCCAGTCAAAAAAGCCCGCATTGGCGCCTCATTGGTCCTCCTCCTGTAGTGCTGCCGATTGCTATGATCCCGGCTGATCTGCTGCCCGGGCCAAGCCATGCCCTCTGTTGAATGCTGCCGGATCCTCTCTCTCTCTTTGGCATTGAAGCCGCTACCCACTCTTGCTGCTTGTTAAGAGTCAGATTAGGGTCAGAGGGGTTACAAAGCTCCAAAATATAAGTCTTCAAATTGTTAGTAAAATTTCTGTCAGAAGCAGAAGTGCTATATTTTAGTTATCAACTCATCAGAATGTAGAAAGTTATCTTGTGACACAACGTTTTTTAATTATTTTGATACTGTTTCTCCCAGACTTTCATTTTAATTAGTATATTGTCCTGGGTGAAATTAGGGTTACCCCACAGAGGTTGCAACCTGGACCTAATTAAGTTGAGTCTCAATAATAAGCTGCTTAGTTTAATTTGTCTAAATATATTGGAAATTATTTTATTGTTAGTTTCTTAACTGTAGTAAACAGAAGGGATTTGACATCAACATTCTGCTTTAACAACAAATATTTTTCTGTCAGTATCCATTCAGGAACGTAGATGTCTCCAGTGGAATTGAGAAACCATCTAGAAATGTGTGTTATCCTGGCCACCAAATAGTATAGATATAAATCTGGTGCCTTCAAGCCCTCATTATCCTTTGCTTTTACTAAACTGTTATAGGCCAACCTGCTTCTCTTCTAATTCAATATGAACTTAAACAGTTGAGGATTCATTCCATTTAGCCATTTTTGTTGATACAGTGGAGTATCCAGTGTTAGAATTACAGGGGGGTGGTTGCCAGAGCTTGGTTCCCCTGGCTCTGAACCAAGCCGGGTAGCTCATGCATTACTGCCACTGACTTATAATGGAAGGGCTCAATTTAAAGATAGCACCCTTATGGAACCCCCAGCTCCCACAGCTCATAAAGTAATTCAGGGCCAGCCCGCCGTCGCAGCGGTTGGACTTCCGCTTGCAAAGCCAGCGAACCGGGTTCGGGAACGGACCAGGGTTATCAGAGGGCCAGCTGGGGGGAGAAGGATCGAGTGTCCCTAGGACTACTCTCCTTCTCCTGGGTGGAGGGTGGTGTATGCTCAGTACAACTGCGACACCTGGCAGAGGCCAGATTTGTTGCATGGCATCGGCGCTATTGTCACTTCTAAGGCAGGGTGGACGCTTGTCATCATTGCACATCCCCGCCCCAGCCTATGGGAGGAAAAGTGCTACCCTTCCATCTATGTGAAGCCCTGCCCTGGGCTTCCATTAGCTTCCTGAGCTGGTCTCCCCCGACTACTCTCAGTTTTGCGGCACTGGTTGGGAATGGTGCCGTGACCGCACCCTCTGGGGGGCAAGCCAGGGGTAACTGGGGAAAACACCAGCAATACAGGATGTGGAGGCTAAGGGCGCCGTGACCAGGGTTGAAAATGCCGAAGGCCAGTGCTGCAAATAAACAACAGAAAAATTAAACAAAAGTAAATAAAGTGTAATTCCGACACTGAAGGGTATCATGAAAATGTATAATAATGTAGGAAGAGTGTTCATTTTTCCACTCTCTAACCTTCCCCACATTCCTAGAGGTAATTTATCTGGTTAGACCTTCAACTATTTTATTTTTGACAAAGTTACCATTTTTAGAGATTGATTTATTTATTGTTTTATATATCTTGATACCTAGATATTCCAAACTATCTTTTGCCCAACCTAGATCAAACCCCAAAATATTTTCTCACTTGCAGAAACTATTCAAATTCTCTTAAGATGTCTAGAATCCTGGGAATTAAAGGTTTAGGGTCCAACAACGAAATCAATATATCATCTGTGTAAACAGAAACTAAGAATTCCCAGCTCCCTAGTTTAATGCCTTTTATGTCTTCGTCAGAATTTAATTTCCTTACCAAAGCATCAAGGGTCAGGCTAAATAATAGTGGTGAAAGGGTGCAACCCTGTCTGGTGCCTCTCAAAATCTCAAAGCATGACGATATTACCCCATTTGTGACCACCGGAGATGTTGTATTATACAAAATGTTTGCCCAACTGATGAATTACGCAGGGAATATATGAACATCTAATGCATCTATAATGTTTGGTCATAGTATGAGGTCAAATGCCTTTTTGACATCTTGGGAAAACAGTACCATCGGAATTTTAAATTTGCTCGCTGTATCTATAATATGAAGTGTTGTCAGTAGATATTCTGCTTCTGAAGATGCCAGTTCGTTGGGGACCAACTAAATAATGGATGACTTTTTCCAGTCTATCAGAAAAATATTTGGCTAACATTTTAACATCCATGTAGATCAATGAGATTGGTCTATAAGTGCTACACAATTGAGGATTTTTCCTGATTTTATGTATTAAAGAGATTAGACCTTGGGTAATATTTCTAGAAGGTTCACCCTTTGATAAATCTTCTTGAAAAAGTCCCATAAGTACTGGTGTTAACTCTTTCTTAAAGGTACAGTATGGTAAAAGTTAGCCAAGTAACCATCTGGTCCTCCTGCTTTATTTTTCTTAATATTTTTTGATGGCTCCAGATATTTCCTCAGCCGATGTATTCCCACTTAGTTGTTCTTTAAAATTTTCTAGTATTTTTGGGAGAGTGATGTTTCTGCAGAATTCAGTAAGTGAAGCCTGCAAAGGCATATATTTCTACACTGTGTAACTGTTTATAGAATTCTTATAAATTTTAATTTATTTTTATGCTATAAGATAATGTTATTAGCTGCATTTCTAATGGCTGTTACATTTATTGCAGAATTGTTTTGCTTTAACCTTACTGCCAAAATGTTTGATGCCTTAGGACCTGAATTTATATAGTTAACATTTGATTTCCTAATATAGAATTCAGCTTATTATATTCAGCTTCTAATGTTGATCACTGATCCCAAGATTCTTTTGAGATATCGTTTAAGAAATGTCCTTCAATTTATTTTATTTTAGTAAGACCCTCTATTTTTTATGGGTTTTTGTTTGCCGAAGCAGAGCTTATAATGTAACCCCTTAACCAACACTTGAGGCAATCCCAATTGTTGCTCCAGGAAATATCCTCTAGGTTGTTATCAGCCAGGAAATCAGTTATTTTAGACTTAATGTTTGAAACCACTTCTTCATTACCTAATAAGAAATTATTTAATGCTACCTGCTTGTTTTTTCTAGGTTGTTGGACTCTTTAAAGCTTAGGGATACTGGGGAATGATCAGAAACTGCTTGTCCTTTAATTTCTATATGGTTTATCCTACAGAGAAACTGTTTTGGTACATACATTTGATCTAACTTTGATCCAGATTGGTGACATGGAGACCAGAAAATAAATCATTTGATGTTTGGGTTCAATACCCTTCAAGCATCAACTAGATCCATGTTACCAATCAGATCACTTAAATCCTTGTCAGCGTTGGACCTAAACCTGGACCTACCAAGAGAGGGTCAATTAACATAGAAACATAGAAGTTGATGGCAGATAAGGACAAGGACCGCAAGGCCCATCCAGTCTGCCAAATACTGAATTACTGACTTAGTGTCTCCCATGAGTATAATAGTACTGTTTACAAAGCGCTCCAACTGATGAAATATGTGATTAAAGGGAAACGTCCATTTGCAAATGCCCCATTTAGGTTTTCTGCCTAAAATAAAAATCTTACCTTCTAGCATATTGTAGTATTTTAACTTAATCTGTTTGATCCTGCCATTCGTCTTGCTGGCATTTCATGACAAGTACCACTCCTACGGCTGACGTCAGAGCCAGGGAACAGCCATGGAATAGTGTATTGATCTTATCAGTATACAAAGCTATTATTAGCTCCGGTTTGGTTATGTACATTCCTCGTGCCACACCGAAACCAAGGATAGACTGTTCAGCTGTTGGACAGTCTATACTTGGTTTGGTGTGGCACAGGGAATACGAATGACTATACCGGAGATAATAATAGCTCCGTATATTGATAAAATCTCTACACTCTCTCACGGCTGTTCCCCGGCTCTGATGTTAGCCATGGGAGGACCTGGGAGGTGCTCTCAGCGGTGCTTATCATGAAATGTCGGCTGGAGGGATGGCAGCATCAACCAGATAAACTTAATATACTACAATATGCCAGAAGAAAAAAATACTCACCTTAGTAATTATGTTTCTTCTATTGGAATCTTGCTGTATTCTGACAAGTGCAGTTAGCCCCAACCTTTAAACTGCCCTTAAGAACAAAGGGTTAACATTTCTATGCAGAGCATAGAATGCTGAGTTCAAGCTCAGTTGCTGTCTCTGTCTGTTTCCCTTTGAACGCTAACCGTCGATTCTTATGAGCAACACTCTAACAGTATTCTTTGTGGAAATTGTAAAATAACATTTTTAATAGCCAACTGGCAACAAAAAGTTTTGGACTACCAAAAGAAGACTCAAGTCAGGAAACCCAAAACTCAAAACCCAAACCAATCAGGAATATAACAAAATAAACACCCATACAAGAAGAGGGTGTAAAACAGCACCCCTGAGATACAACACTGAACATGCCCACCCACTTCCCAAAAACAGGTTCTGAGAGGGGAGGCAGATCAGAATACAGCAAGACTCCAATAGAAGAAACATAATTACTAAGGTGAGTAATTTTTTCTTCAAAAAACTTGAAGTCTTGCTGTATTCTGACAAGTGCAGACTACCAAGCAGTACCTCCATGGAGGAGGGACAGAACCTACTTTGGGAATAGGCTCTGAAGTACTGCTGTGCCAAACCGAGCATCACTCCTAGCCTGGATATCCAGAGAGTAATGCTTAGTAAAGGTATGGACCTTTTTCCAGGTGGCTGCTTGACAAATTTCTAAGAGAGGGATATCCCTGGCAGCAGCCAGGGAAGCAGCTGTACCTCTTGTGGAATGAGCCCTCAGGCCTGAGAGTGGAGTTTTTCCCAGTTTTTCATAGCAGAATTGTATACAAGACATGATCCACCTGACAACAGATCTCTTGGTGGCAGGATTGCCCTTTCCTACTTCTCCATAAGTGAGGAACAACTGGATGGAGTCAAACCTGTGACCCTTGGTACACTCTATGTAGTAACTAAGGGCTCTTTTAACATCTAAACTGTGTAGCCTCCTCTCTCCTGAGGAAGAATGATCAGTGAAGAAAACAGGAAGAGACATAGACTGGTTTAAATGGAAGTCTGAAACCACTTTGGGCAAAAACCTTCTATTGGTTCTAAGGACCACTTTATCCCTGTGAAAGGAGATAAAATCAGGTTCAACTGACAGGGCTTGCAATTCACTTATATGCCTGGCAGAGGTAATGGCTACCAATAACACAGTTTTCCAAGTCAAGTACTTAAGCTCTGCTGAGGACATAGGCTCAAAGGCGGTTGCATAAGTTGAGCAATGCAAACATTCAAATCCTAGGCAGGGGCAGGGTCTCTAAAAGGAGGATTGGTGTGAAGAAATCCTTTAAAAAATTTACAGAACACAGGGTGCGAAGATAGTGAAGAAGACTTCCCCACAGAGAGAAACGCAGAAACAGCTGACATATGTACCTTAAGAGTAGCTGGTCTGAGGCCTAGCCCATTAAGATGGACCATATAATCCAGAACAGTAGGCAATCCTGCAGTATCTGGAGAAATATGCTTCTTAGAACACCAAGTGCTGAATCTCTTCCATTTGGAGTTATAAGTCTTACTGGTGGAGGGCTTTCGAGAAGCTTTGAGAATATCCAGAACCCCTTGGGAAAGATGCAGATCTGCAAATTCTAACTCTTCAAGAGCCACGCCTTGAGATTGAGAGACTGGAGATTGGGGTACCAAATCCTCCCCTTAGAGGATGTTAATAGGCTGTAATTCCTGGGAAGAGACAGGGGGAGATGGACTGCTAAGGACAGCAACAGGGGGTACCAGGGCTGTCTGACCCAATCTGGAGCAATCAGAATCACTTTGCAAGACTGAGACCTTATTTTGACTAAAACTTTGAACAGGAGTGGGAAGGGAGGGAAGGCATACAGAAACTTCCCTTCCCAATTCAGAATCAGGGCATCCAGGGAGACTGAGCCCAAGACTGGAGGTCTGCAGCAAAAGAGAGGGAGTTGGTGATTGTCTGGAGCTGCAAAGAGATATATCTCTGGAGTGCCCCACCTTGAAAAAATTACTCTCAACACTTAAGGGTCCAAGGACCATTCGTGATGGCCCTGAGAGATCCTGCTCAGTGCATCTGCTAGCACATTGTCCTTCCCTGGAAGGTGAACTGCTACCAGAGAGGTTTGCAGGGAATAAGCCAGGGACCACAACTTCATGGCTTCTGTGCACAAGGCAGTGGACTGAGTGCCTCCTTGCTTGTTGATGTACTACATGATGGTGGTGGTGTCCGTTCTGATCTGAACCACCTTGTTCTGTACTGATTGAGAGAAAGCTTTCAGGGCCAGAAAAACTGCCCTGAGCTCCAGGAGACTGATCTGGAAAAGGGATTCTTGGGGGGACCACAGCCCCTGGGCAGTGAGGGCCCCCAGATGGGCTCCCCAGCCCAGAAGAGAAGCATCCGTGGTAAGAACCAATGAACAAGGCTGAGTGGCAAAAGGAACACCTTGTCTTAAATTGTCCTGATCCTGCCACCATTGGAGGGCTTGGATCAAGGTCAGAGTAACTGGGATCAGTTTAGTAAGGAAGGTTTTCCTCTGAGACCAAAAAGCTCTAAGATGTAACTGAATATCCCTCATCTGGAATCTTGCCCCTTGGACCACTGCTGTTGAAGCTGCCATGTGGCCCAAGAGCTGAAGGAAATGTCTTGCTGGTCGAGATACCTGAAGGCTGAAGGAAGAGGCTAGCTCCATAAGAGCCCTTGTCCTTTCTAGAGTGAGAAAGGCTCTTTCTCTGACTGTGTCCAGTTCCTGCCCCTATAAAAGTAAGAAGCTGGACTGGCTCGAGAACTGACTTGGGAAGGTTGAGAAGAAATCCTAGAGAAGTGAGCACTTCCTGGGTCACTTGCAGGTGAGACTTGACTTGGTCTGGAGACCGGCCCACTATTAGCCAATCGTCCAGATATGGAAAAATGGAAATCTTTTGCCTTCTTAAAAAGGCAACTACTACTGCCAGGCACTTTGTAAAAAGCCTTGGGGCTGAGGTTAGGCCAAATGGGCATTGCTCTGAACTGATAGTGGCCTGAGGGCAACTCGAACCTGAGGTACTTTCTGTGGGAGCACCTGATGGGAATGTGAAAGTAGGCATCTTTGAGGTCCAGGGAGGCAAACCAGTCTCCTGGCTTTAGAGAGGGAAGGATTATTCCCAGAATTACCATCTTGAACTTTGGTTTTAAAACATATTTGTTTAGATATCTTAGGTCTAGGATGGGTCGCCACTCCCCTGTCTTTTTTGGGGTCAGAAAGTACCTGAAGTGCAGCCCTTTGCCCCAGTGTAGGGTGGGTACTCTCTCTATGGCTCTTAAGGCCAGAAGAGAAGAAACCTCTGCCTCTAGGGCAAGGGTTTCCGAGAGATTTGCAGGTGGAAAAGATATGGCTCTCATCTTTGTAAATTTCTTGAAGCTGAGAACCAGTCCCTGGCTTGCCACTTCCAGGACCCACTTGTCTGAAGTAATAGACATCCAGTCCTGGACAAAGTAAGCCAGCCTGACCCCTACTGGAATAGGAGAGTCGACCCAGGCAGGCCCAAGAGGGTGTCTGCTTGGCAGGGGCTTTAGGCTGAGGAGTGGATGCAGCCCTGCTAATCCCCCTTCTGCCTCTACCTCTGAAGAACCCCCTCTGTGAAAAGGAAGAAGAGGCCTGTGCTTGGTAAAAAGGCCTTTGAAAAGGCCTGCCCCTAGACTGCTGCCTTTGAGGAGTTGCCTGCCTCTCTTTGGCCTGAGCACTCCTGTATGTGGTCCAGTACTCGTCCATTTTCTTCATGTAATTCTCTGTCTGCTCCCCAAACAGAGAATTACCCACTACAGGAAAATCCATGGCTTAAGCCTGGGTATCCTGTGAGAGGCTAGTACATCTGAGCCAAGCCATTCTCCGAAGAGCCACAGATGTAGCCATGACTCTTGATGATACATCATTAGAGTCTACAGCAGCATGAAACTGATCTTTAGATGCCTCAGTCCCATCTGCAGCCACCACCTCCAGCTCCTTGGCTAGCTGGGGGGAGGCCTGTTTAGCCAGTGCCAGTACAGTGTCCCACCTGAACTTCTGGTACCTGGCTGCATAGGCCATATAATTCGCCTGTCTGAGTCCCAGGGAAGATGCCATGTACAGCTTTTTTGCCATGGCATCAACCATCCTAGAGTCTTTGTCTGCGGGGTGTGAAGCCAAGGGAATGCTTGCCTTATCACAGGCAGCAGCCTGCACAACCCCAACATGGCTGCATTGGTGGTATAAAAATACAGGTTACTTACCTGTAACAGGAGTTCTAGGAATGGTATATGTTGTTCATCCACACTATTGGCAGGTTTCTTGCCGCTTTAATTGTTGCCGGAAGGTCTTCAAGCTGGCTCCTCCCACTCACCCGGGTGGTAAAACCCTCGGCTCCGCCCCATGACGCCAGATCTAGCCCGATGGAAGCCAGGTTGTGCGTCGAAGCCGGGGAGGTCATGTGGATGAACAACATTTACCATTCCTAGAACTCCTGTTACAGGTGAGTAACCTGTATTTCTAGGGACATGGATATGTTGTTCAGTCCACACTTATTGGCAGACTCCTAGCAGTTCTCCGGGAGGAGGGAGGCAAGGCGACACCTCCGATCTTACTTGGGAAATAAGGACTGAGAACCGAGGCCCAAACCAGCATCCCGGCGTGACTCAAGGTCGTGTGTAGTGGGTAATAAAGGTATGTGCCGACTTCCAGGCAGCAGCCCTGCAGATATCCTGGATAGGGACGTCCTGGAAGCAGCTACCGATGCAGCGTATGGCGGTAGAATGAGCTCTTATCCTCTGGGAGGCTCCATGCCTGCCAACCTATAGCAGAGCTCTATGCAGGAGGTGACCCACCTGCTTATCGTCCACTTGGCTGCAGGTCTGCCAGGTGCTGCTTCAGCGTGGTGACAAACAGCTGCTGAACCTCTCCCCGAACTTCAGCCGCCCGCTCCTTATAATAAGCGAGCGCTCATCTAGGGTCCAAAGTATGGAGCCTACATTCGGCCTCCGAGGTGTGATTGGGGTTGAACACTGGCAGAGTCAACACCTGGTTAAGGTGAAACTCCGACACCACCTTCGGAAGGAATTTCGGGTGGGGGCGCAGGACAACCTTGTCCCTGTGGAAGACCACATAAGAAGACTTGATGGAAAGTGCCTGGAGCTCTCCCATCCTTCTGGCTGACGTGATAGCCACCAAGAAGGCGGTCTTCCACGACAGGTGGGAAATATCGCACCTGTGCATCGGTTCGAATGACTTGCCCATGAGCTTGGCCAATACCAGCAGTAGATCCCACGGAGGTGGAGGTTCTCGCACCGGAGGGGAAATGTGGTCAAGGCCTTTGAAAAAGTGCCCGACCACCTTCTCCTGTGCCACCGACTGCTTCCTGGCCATTGCCCGGTAAGCAGAGATGGCTGCTAGGTGCACCTTAAGGGTCGTCAACCGAAGCCCTTGCTGAGAAAGGGACCACAGATAGTCCAGAATGCTTGCTAAGGGACAAGCGTTAAGGGTCCAAGCCCTTCCTCTGACACCAAATGGAGAATCTCTTCCATCTGAAGGCATAGCATTTCCTGGTCGACTCCTTACGGGACGCCTCAATGACATTGAGTACCTCATCGGAAAGACTCAAGGCCTGGAACTCTAGCCGCTCAGAAACCAGGCCGTCAGGTGCAGGGATTGAAGGTCCGGATGGAATACCTTCCCCTGGTTGACTGAGATCAGGTCCGGGTGGGCTGGAAGCCGCCTCAGGAGCCTGGAGCTGAGGCTGAGGAGATCTGGATACCAGAACTGGCGGGGCCAGTCTGGAGCTACCAGAATCACCTGCGCCTTGTCCCTCCTCGCCTTGAGAAGCACCTTGTGGATCAAGGGAAATGGGGGAAAGGCGTCCCCCTGCAGCGAGACCTGCTGAGGGGGGTGGGCATGGAACAGACTCAGCTTCGGATTCTCCCTGGAGGCAAACATGTCCACCTGAGGCGTGCCCCAGTGGGAGAACCGATCTTGTACTACCTCCGGCAGGAGAGACCACTCGTGAGACGCAGCCCCTATCCGGCTTAGGGCATCAGCCAGGGTGTTGGAGGCTCCTGCCATGTGAATGGCTAGGAGATCCACCTCCAGGCTGTGCACGAGGGACCAAATGCGGAGAGCTTCCTTGCATAACAGCATGGAGCGCGTCCTGCCCTGGCGGTTCAGATAGTACATGGTCGTGGTATTGTCCGTCTGGACCTGAACCACTTGACCCCATAGAAACGGAGCGAAGGCGGTGAGAGCTAGGTGGACCGCTTGGAGCTCCAGCAGGTTGATATGGCATCGGGACTCCCAAGGGGACCAGAGGCCGTGCGCTCTGTGCTCCCCCAGATGGGCACCCCAACCCCTCAGAGATGCATCAGTCGATAGAGAGACCGTCGGCTCGGGGCGGACGAACGGGATGCCCTCCTGTAGATGTGCCAGAACGGTCCACCACTGGAGAGCGTTCCGCATCCTCTGGGTCACTGTCACAGGCTGGTCCAATGGATCGCAGCGCTGTGACCACTGGCTGGCCAGTTCCCATTAAAGGGGATGCATGTACCAATGGGCCCAATGGACCACACTGGTGCAGGCCGCCATGAGGTCCAGAAGGCGCAGGAATGATTGGGCAAAGGAGGAAAGAACCTCGGCCCTGTCCGCCGGGAGCCGAGCTCTGGCTCTAAGAGAGTCGAGCTCTGCCCCGATGAAGAGTATCACCTGCTTCGGCACGAGTTCCGACTTGGCCTCGTTGATGAGGAGGCCAATCTGAGAGCAAACCTGGAGGGCCAGATCTCTGGACCGCTCCACCTCCACTCTGGAGGGGGCTGCAATCAGCCAGTCATCCAGGTATGGGTATACACGGACCCTTTGGCGCCACAGGAATTCTGTCACCACTGTCATGCATGTAGTGAAGACCCTGGGAGCTAGAGAGAGGCCAAAGGGCATGGCCCGGAACTCGAAAAGGGACCCCTCCACTCTGAAGCGGAGGAATCTCTGATGAAACGGACGGATTGGGACGTGAAAGAACGCGTCCTGGAGGTCCAGGGAACAGAACCACACGCCTCGTTCCAAGGATGTTATTATCTGAGCCAGAGTGACCATCCTGAAGGTCCGAGACCTTAGGAACTTGTTCAGGTCGTGCAGGTTGAGAATGGGGCGCTAGCCCCCCATCCGTTTTGGGACCAGGAAATACCTGGACACAAACCCCAAGTCTGGAGGAGGATCCACCACCTTCCTGATCACCTCTTTTTCGAGGAGCAGGGCAATATTGGCTTGGCGGGCCAACAGCGAGGCTGCGGACCCCGTGGCCCCCTGAGGGGTGACAGCTCGAAAGGGTGGAGCCTGCTCGAACTCCAGAGGCAGGCCTTTTCCTACCACCTCCAACACCCAGCAGTCCGTGGTGATAGCGGACCAGGCGGAAAGAAAGTGGTGGAATTGTCCCCCCATGGGGGGAACCCAGGGGGGAGTGACGAGGCTGGGGGCGGCACCCCTCAACCCGTCACTGGGCAGGCTTAGAGGAGGGATCGGCCGAGGGACTTCCTGGGCCTTTACCTCCTTGCTTCCTGTTGGAGGAAGCCGTCGGCTTAGGTTTGGGACGCCAAGCACGAGCCTGCTGGCCCTGCTGCTGGTGCTGTTGGGCCGGTCGAGCTGCAGGGGCCGAAGGACGAAAGGACTTATGCTGTTGCTGACGGGGGCCTTTGTCCCTCTGGGTGGAGGTGACCGAGTCCAGAGTGGCATTGGACTTTTGGATCCGCTGGAGGTGTCCCTCCACTCCAGGGCCGAAGAGGTCAGTCCCCAAGAAGGGGACATCCGCCAACTTGTGCTGGGTATCTGCCATGAAGATGGATATCCTCAGCCACGCCCTGCGGTGCATGGCCACCGCGGCCGCTACTGACCTGGCACAGGAATCACCGATGTCCAGAGCAGTCTGAAGCTGCTGCTTCGCCACCGCCCTACCCTGGTCCCACACCTGACGGACCGTGGTCTGCAGGTTAGTCGGGAGATGAGGGACAACCTCATCCAGGGAGCCCAAGAGGGCGTGGGAGAAGTGTGCCATCAGCACGGCCGAGCTGGCCTGTCGGAGGCCGAGGGAGAACGCAGTATACCTTGCGCCTGGCAAAGTCCAGCTTTTTGGACTCTTTGTCAGGGGGCTTATCCACGTCCCGAGCATTACCGGAACGCCGGAAGACACTGTTGGTGACTAACCCCTCGGCAGAGGGGTGCTCCGAGAAACCAGGCAAAGAGCTGATAGGGACCGCATACTTCCTGGCCATCCTGGCTGAGGGCACAGGACAGGAAGCAGGCCACTGCCAGAGCTCCAAGGCTGGGCCGACAATGGCCTCAGCCACTGGAAAGGCCTCCGTGGGGGAATCCCCTTAGTCCAGAATCTCCGTCAGGGGATACTTGGCCTGCTTTGGACCCAGGTTTCGAGCTGCATCCCGTGGATTCCGAGATGAGTCAAGCAGACCCAAGAAGGACGATGGGCTATCGTCCAAATGACTGGCCCTCGAGGACTCCAGGTCGACCTGCCTGGAGAACAGGGAGGAGTCGTCATTGGATTCCGAAGAGTCTGCAAAGAGCTGCCTCGGCCCTAAGCCACCCTCTACCTGCCGAGGACGGTCGGGAGTGAGGGTGACCGACAACCTGTGGGGCAGGCTGTGACCGGACCGAGAATCCTTGGTCGGTGCCCCAGACTTCGGTTGTGGGGCCAGAGGTTCCACCACAATCGGTGGAGCAGCCGGTTTTGGCTGAGCAACTGGTCCTGGAACGGGCAACTCGACTGGGACGAGCGGTTGCTTCGGTCGTTCAGGCGACAGCCACTTGATGGCCAGGGTCTGAACCGGAGTTGGTTTAGACCCGGACAACAGTAACTGCTGCCACATAAGCTCCTCGTAGCGCCGACATAATTTACGCCGAAGCCGCCCCTCATCCGAGGAAGAGGACGAGGAGGAACGGTGTTGACGCTTACTTCGGTACCGAGACCGAGACCGCCGATGTCGGCGGGAACGGCTTGACCGAGATGAAGTCCAAGACTGACACCCTCGGGGGGACTGAGGGTGGGTCTGGGAAGGGCGGGGACACCCACTCTTCCCTCGGCTCGGGCACTTTAACCGGGGACTGCGGCCCCGAAGGCGCAGGCAGATCCTCGGTCTCCACCGGGGGAACTGGTGAAGGAGGGTTGTCAGATTCACCAGTCGACAGCCCGTCCGACGGATCGAGAAAAATCTCGACAGCGTCGACGGGAGTTTCGGCAGGCTGGCCTGACGGGGACACCGGGAAGCCAGCGGCCTGAGCCGCAACTTCGACCGAAGTCGACGGTCGGCTGTCCAGGGAAGGAGACCTCTCCCACTCCCACGAACGCCGACGGTGGGACTTACCCTTCAACTCCTTCTTCTTGGGCCGAGAAGAATGTCCCGATGGCCCCTCTCCCTTCGTGGAAAGGACTGACAAAGCTCCTTGAACGAAGCCATGTACGATGAACTCAGAGAGAGCGGGATCAATGCCGCGGCCAAGGAGGAGGAGGAGGAAGATGCGGCCTGGGCCGCCTCCTTCTCGAGGGCGATCATCTGCTAGAACTGCTCAACCGAGCCAGCTGTCACGACACCGCCCCAACGAGCCTCTTTGATTTTATGGTGGAAAACGCCCGGGCGCCCGAGCTGCAACTGGGGCAGCGATCATCCAGGACGCTGATGAGAAAGAACGCACAACCCGCAGGGCCCGCGGTCGCATCTAGGCCTAGGCAGTAGACGCACGTGGAGTGCGGATCCGTCCTGGACATTTTCTGCCCGCAAGGGCACCTCCGAAAGCCGGGAATAGATTTGTCCATCGCAGCCGTGAGGGAAGATGGAGACCGAAGTTTAGAAAACTTCAAAACCAGTTTTGGATGAACCGAAGAGTTAGGATCCAGTCTAAAACGCAGAGTGCTAAGGACGGAACCTGAGCTTCCAAGCAGTAAGGAAGATCTGGCGTCATGGGGCGGAGCTGAGAGTTTTACCACCCGGGTGGGTGGGAGGAGCCAGCTTGAAGACCTTCCAGCAACAATTAAACCGGCAAGGAACCTGCCAATAAGTGTGGATTGAACAACATATCCATGTCCCTAGAAACTGTTTCTGAGCCTGAGAGTGTATACCTCTTGTCCATTCTTCTGTCCACAGGAGGTATAGAATTGGAAGACTTCTGAATTTTTTGTGTCTGTTTCCCAAAAGATTTGTGGAGGGGAATAGACAGTCTCCTGGACTCTGGGATGTCCATCATTTCTACATAATCAAGCTCTTCCTGATCCTCCATTGCCTCTTCCATAGGACGTTGAAGGGTCTCAGCCACCTTTCTGTAGAACATAAAGTGGGAAGGAGACTCAGAAAGCCTAGGAAGGGATACACCTGAAGGTCTGTCTGGGGAGATGTCCGGTTCTACAGGCACATCTAGACTTTCACCATCACAATCATCATCATCAAATTCCCCTTCCTCCTCAAACTCTGGTTCATAAAATTCTTCCAGAGTATAATCGTGAACTGGGGGAACCGACCAAACTGAGCTCCTGCCAAAAGGTGCCAGATCAGTTGGAACCGGGTGAAGCGATTCCACAATCCGAATCACTCTGGCTATTTCTTCAGCGGTCGGAACATGGACTTCTGAATCCGAACCGGATGATTTTTCTTTGCGCTTTTGCCAGAACCACCCTTGGGATCGACTCTCCTTGCCTGAAGAAGTATCGCCTGGTTAGAGGGCATTCCTTCTGGTTTGGTTGGAACCGAACCGGGCTGGCCATCCGGGTCAGCGGACTTCTCGGCCTCCTTTCCTCAGTCTACCTAATCTCTTTTCCAGGGCAGATTTGGGAAAATTCTTGCAAATTTGGCAGTCTGAATTGAGGTGGTCAAACCCCAGACAATAAACACAGGTGGTGTGGGGATCAGCCTTAGCAAAGACCTCACCACACTCACTGCAGTGTTGAAACCCAGTGGGCCCGTCTTTTTTCTTGGGTTTCTCAGACATGGCCAACCTAACCAAACTTACCCTTTCTTCGGCAACCACCAGGCAAGACTCCATTGTCGGTTCCTAACCGTGTCACGGGTGTTGGAAAAAAACGTTTCAAAACATGTTTTTTTTAGAACTGATAAGAACCGGTAACCACACACTAAAATTTACACAAGAATTAAACAAATGATCAGTTCGGCCGAACTGATCCACACTTTTTACAAGTTCCACACAGAAACACAGTACAAAACTATCTAGTACTCACAATACCACAGACAGAGACTGAACAGAGTTATGTGGGAAAACTTTTTTTGGTTAGAAACCGACTAAAAAAAGACACTTAAACCGACTTTCGAACCGAGCCGCAGGAGAAATCTCCAGAGCGACTGTAAAGTGAGGTGGAGTAAAGAATCTGATGGTTAGTGTTCAAAGGGAAACAGACAGAGACATCAACCGAGCTCGAGCTCAGCATTCTATGCTCTGCATAGAAATGTTAACCCTTTGTTCTCCGGGGCAGTTTAAAGGCTGGGGCTAACTGCACTTGTCAGAATACAGCAAGACTTCAAGTTGTTTGAAGGTAACATTTTTATTTTAGGCAGAAAGCCTAATCAGGGGCTGCCCAACACTATGGTGTGGGGCATTTGCAAATGAACGTTTCCCTTTAAATTCTTCATGAGATGGAGAAGTTGGATTACATACATTAATTAGAGTAAAATATTCTTCTCCAGTTTTGCCATTCAAAATCACATAATGACCATCTGGAACCTCAGTTGCTTGACAAAACTGAAAATTTTGAGATCTTTTGAACAAAATCAGTATGCCTGCCTTCCTAGATCGGTTTCTTGCCCCAAACATTTGACCAACACACTCCCTATGCATTAGCTGGTAATTATATTTTGTTAGATGTGTTTCTTCAAGAAAAACAATGGAGGCATTAAGTTTCTTCAAGTGTCTTAAAACCAAATATCTCTTAAGTTTGTGATTTAGACCTCTTACATTACAAGTAACTAACGTTATACCAACTGAGTTTGCCATTTTATATGAAATATAAACTAGTAGAAGCTGCATTTACACATGCCTTTCCTCAAACTTCCTGCAGAATATTTGGAATTTCAAGGCTCAGTAAAAGTGAGAGAAAAAGAGTTAGATGAGACAGATGAAAAATAGGAAGAACAAGCATTTGTCAATGCCGAATGTTTGCTTGCTGGCACTGGCATTGGTAGTGTAGAAGTTACAGAGTTGCATAATAGGAATGGTAGCGAAGTATTGAACTGAAGCCAACCCCACCACCACCCTGCAGAGAGTGGCAGGCACTGGGGTGTGCCTTTGGGTCGTCAGGCATAACGACCACGCCATTTCACCACACCCTACCCTGCAGACACTGACAAGTGTCATGGTGTGCCTTGGGGTCTTTGGTTATGCAGCACCCATTCCATCAGGAAATACGGTGAGAGGTGCGTATAGGAGAATGGGTGAAGTTTGGGTCGAAGAGTCCAAGGCATACCTCGATGCCTCTCACTGACTTGCAGGGGTGGGTGGGGTGGAATGGTATGAGTATGACAGGCAAGAATCCCAAGTCACACCCCTGATGCCTGTCATACTCTACAGGGTGGGGCGTTATGGTCGGAAACCCTAACGCCTCAGGCATTCGTTGGTATTTTCACTCCAAATTTTCAACATGGTTTTTGTGACCCCCACCTCATGAAGAGTGGCAATATCAGTTTGTTAGCCGAAAACTGCTTTTGCACAGTGACTATGGCATTTGGCACCACATGTGCAAAAACACATTCCGAACAGGATGTGAAAAATGACAGCGATACTGTTCATGGGGAGGTGTAAAAAATGGCAATGTTGAAAATCTGCTGTGAAAATCTTAAAAAAACTGGTGAAGTCACGAGCGTGCGTAGAAACTGTGCAACGCACACCCTTAATGTAACTAGTTTGGGGATATTTTTACAGCAGATTGTTAACACAGGCATTTTGGGACCTCCGATCATGAACAGTGTCAGTGTGATTTTCTTTATCTGTCCCGAACAATGATTTCCCACAGCGACCACGCATCTCTGCAATGAAAGTGTGAAAACACATTTCGGCCATGTTGTGGAAAATGACAGCTGTACTGTTCATAAGGAGGTGTGGAAAAATGCCACTGGTGAAAATCTGGACTGAAAATATTACAAATTCATGAACCTACGAGGGTGTGTGGAAACTGCGCAATGCTCACTTGTAACACAGTCATTTTATGGAGTTTTTTCACCAAATTTTCAACATAGCCATTTTAAGACCTCTGCTCATGACCAGTGTCACTGTGATTTTCTTAATCTGTCCCAAACATTGTTTTCGCACACCGACTGCACCATTGTGCGCTACATGCGCGGAAACACGTTTTGGGTGAGATGTGAAAAATGACAGCTGTACTGCTCATAAGGAGTTGTGGTAAAATGGCAATGTTGAAAATCTGGAGTGAAAATATTGAAATTCTCGCAAACTTACGCAGCATGCGAGGAATCCGCGCAACGGTGCTCCTAAAACAGTCATTTTGGGAATTTTTTCACCAAATTTTCAACATAGCCATTTTAACACCTCTGCTCATGACCAGTGTCACTGTGATTTTCTTAATGTGTCCCATACATTGATTTTGACACCGACTCGCGCCATTGTGCGCCATATGGCAGAAACACGCTAGAGCAAGATGTGAAAAATGACAACTATACTGCTCATAAGGAGGTATGGTAAAATGGCAATGTTGAAAATCTGGAGTGAAAATATTGAATTGACAAACTTACGAGTGTGCGTGGGAACTATAGCGCACGCTAAATAAAACAGTCATTTTTGAATTTTTTCACCAAATTTTCAACATAGCCATTTTAAGACCTCTGCTCATGAACAGTGTCACTGTGATTTTCTTAATGTGTCCCGTACATTGATTTCGCATACCGACTTCGCCATTGTGCGCTACATGGGCGGAAACACATTTTGAGTGAGATGTGAAAAATGACAGCTGTACTGCTCATAAGAAGGTGTGGTAAAATGGCAATATTGAAAATCTAGAGTGAAAATATTGAAAATTCGCGAACTTACGAGCGCATGTAAGAACTGCGCAACGCACACTCGCAAAACAGTCATTTTTAGGAATTTTTCCACAAAATTTTCAAAATAGGCTTTTTGAGAGCCCACCTTATGAACACTGGCAGTGTCGTTTCATTAATCGTTCCAGAAAGGTGATTTTGCACAGTGGCTGCGAAATCACTCTTCAGGCCCGAGTAACACCATGACAGTGCAAGAATTCATGAGGAGGGTCCCCAAAACCCCATGTTGAATATTTGGTGCAAAAATTCCAAAAAATGCCTGAGATATGCAACAAAGTTGAAAAAACCCTATCTATCCCATTATACAGCTTACCGGCATTTCCTCAGTTTGCGGTCCGCTTTGAAGAGTGCAGACGTGTTCCCGGTCCACCGAAGATCGTCATGCCGGACTCCGGAGGTAAGTATGGGGTGAGCGGGGGTGTGGGGAGGCAGGTGCGCAGTGGGTGGGTGCGGTTGTGGGGCAGAAGACTGCGAGGGACTGCTTTTTCTTACAGTTTTTTTTTTTTTGAAAGACGACGCGGGACGCTTGCCACGCTAGTGGGCCTCAGCGTGGCAGAAGGACGGTTGGGGCGGAGCCGATGGGGATTGGGCACCCCATCAGCTATGGTCTGTTGCCACTGGGGTGGGCTCCATGCGGCACCCTGTACGTGGGATCATGAGCCAACGGGGATTGGGCACCTTGGCCGGGCACAGCATGGGTGGAGGGAGAGAGACAGTGGAGCCGACGGGGATTGGGCACTCTGCCGGCCATAACATCATTTTGCCATGCTGGGGTGGGCCCCAGCGTGGCACCTGGATGCTTTGGGGCGGCAGACGACGGGGACTGGGCACCCCTGCTAATATAAAACATTTTGCCACGCTGGGGTGGGCCTCAGCGGGCACCTGGATGCTTTGGGGGAGCTGATGGGGAACTGGGCACCCTATCGGCCGACAGTGTGGGGAAGGAAGGCGATGAGCACGCAGGCGTGCATGCGCATGTGTAGTGTTTGGGGAGAGCCTGCCTCCTGCCGGAGCTCTCCTTTCAACTGTATGCCACTGCATTTTCAGCTGTCACAGACAGCTGGAGCAGTGATTGGCGCTCTGCGACCGCACCTGCAAACACACTGACTGAATTGGAAGAGGCTGACACACCTCTGGAAAACTTGTATGATGGCACTATGTTTCTTGCACATGCATGCAAGCAAACATAAAAATGATGACTCCAGTGACTAATCTCCCCCATTATTATCTACTGTCATTAATAATTTCCTCCAGAACATCAAGAAATTATTAAAACTTTTTGTCTGGTTATCAAAGTACAGAAAACCCTTCCCCTTGCACATCCCTGAATAGCTATTTATTTATTTAAAAGTTGGTAATGGTGAAAGGCACACTGAGCTGAGGCTCGTTTCCAGGTGTGACTTGGGTAAGAGGAAGTACCGAGGGGCAATATACAGTACACAGTACAGATACAGAGGCAACAAATCCAGTTGTAATAGCAAAGGAAGTAGCATGGAATACTGCAATGAGAGGTGGATAATCATGAGAGAATACAATAAATTGCACGGTGCCTGTTGGGGTAGGAGACTATGCCAAAAAGCCGCAACTTAAAGGGAGGGCAGTGAGGAAAAGGGTCAAGAGAGAGAACAGGAGGTCATGAAGTGGGTAGACAGGAATAGGAGGGTGCAGGAACATGCCTTAGTTGACATCTAGAAGCAGGAAGTGAGGGGAAGAGGCAGAGGGGGGAATGGAGCAGGTTTCAGAAGGAAGGGAGGTGATAAGAGAAAACAGCTTGTCCAGCAGTGGAGTTTGGGGTAAGCAGTGGAGAAGGTGCAGGAGTCCAGGAACAGTGGAGATGGCTGAGGAAAGGAAGAAGGAAGAGACACAAACCAATATTTGGAGGCAGTATAGCGCAGTGGTCTAAGGCTCTGAGCTGCAAATCTGGTGACATCCAGCAGCCCCGACATAGGTTTGAATCCCACAGCTTCCACTTGCATACTGTGTGACCCTGAGCTAGTCACTTAACCTCCTTGTGCTCCCAGGTCGCTCCTGTAAAAAAGCTTTCAGCTTAGTGTGCTATACCTGGTTAAACAACTAAATAAATAAAAAAAAATATTTGGAGGTGAAGGCAGGGGACTGGCAACATGATGGTAGAGGGAGAAGGGAGAGGGAGAAATTGAGGGATCAGAGAGGGGGGGGGGAATTGGTGGTGAAATGGCAGATGGAACTGTAGAGGGTATCCAGATTGGCGAGGAAGGGGTGGTACCTTAGACCACATCAGCACAATCAAAGAACAAGAGAACCATTTTGGTTACTAGCTCTGTGCAGATCTGGAGGGGGAGATAATCTTTACTACAGTAAAATGCACCAAGTTTTGGGAAGAGTTTGGCATGGATGGTGTCAGTGTGGGCAGAGAAGTCAAGCTTGGAGTTAAGAGTTAAGCCACACCCAAGGCACTTGAAGGCAGGGACAAGCTCCAGGGGAGGGGGGTGGGGGTGCCATCTAGAGGAGAAAACGGGTGTAACAGCATGGCCACTTTCTGGCTGCTACCAAAGGTCATAGACAGTCTTTGTAGTGTCCTTGAGTTGGTTGGTGTGGAACAGCACAGTACATTGTAGAAGTCCTGCTGCAGCAGAACTACCATGACTGAGAATGAAGGACCGGAAGTGTAAATATGCGAGTCATCCATGTACATGTGGATATATGAAGAGACACAGGCAGAGGGGCAGTCATTTAGAAAAATGGAAAACAGAACAGGACCCAGGATGGAGTCCTGATGGACACTTGCTATGATGGGGGTGGGGGGGACAGGACACCTCCCACATGCACTGACTGCTGGCAGCCTGTGAGGTATGCATGGAACCAGTCAACAGTGGACGCTAAGAGGCCAGCAGAGCTCAGCTTACTGAGAAAGAGAGGGTGGGACACTGAGTCAAAGACTTTGCCAGGTTGATGAATACAGCCAAGGTGATACGCCCGTGACCCATCCCAGTAAGGACAGAAACACAGAAACATAGAAATTGACAGCAGATAAGAACTGCTAGGCCCAGTCTGCCAGTATTCCTTACTTGCCTCAGCAGCTGCTGACCCTATTTGGTCATCAGCTTTAGCCTCTCCTTCCCACCTCTAGGGTTCCCTTATGCTTATCCCATGCATGTTTGAATCCCCCCACTGTGCTAGCTCCCACCACTTCCTGGGGTAGGCTATTCCATGCATCCACCACCCTTTCTGTGAAGAAAAACTTCCTCACATTCCCCCTTATCCTGCCTCCTCCAATCTCCTATCATGCCCCCCTTGTTCTTGTACATCTCTTATACTGTAAGATAATAGTAAGTAAAATATTGTTACTCACATATGAATAGGGATTAACTCGATTGAGTAAAACTCATTTTCAACGAGATCCACTATACAAGTTAACATCTCAAGAATCATAACTTTTTACAAAATTGTAGGTTACAATCAATTCTAAAAAATATTAAAACAAAATATGCATATATGTCATAGGTAACTCACGGGTAACAAAGTAATCACAAATAAGCAATACAATACAATAAATTATGTAATGAAAAATACAGTACACTGATATTATCGTCCCCTACTAGGGTCATAGCCAACCAGTTTCATGTCTGGCTTCAAACCAGTACCACCCACACTGATCTAAACACCCAAAGCACAACATTGTCTGTGTGTTATTTGTCTCTTTCCTTATCCATAATTTTACTTCTGGCCAAGTAGTATTCGCTGCCCCCATTCTCAGCTGTACTGGAATTTTGTTCCAAAGATATATTCCCCCTATAATAAACTGACTGACGCCCAATATCCATATTACATCTAGGTAGGACAATATCCAGGGTGCAAGATGCTCTAAGGTTATCTGGCTTCTTCCTAAATTTTAGATTAACTGATACATACGCTGGGATTTTACCCAGAAGGCCTTTGTTTATAAAAGCCAATGAATGCTCCTGACTTCTTTCACTTACATACTGCCAGCCCAATTGGTTGTATAGGCTACACTTGTGCGTTTGATGGGGAGCTCCTAGGATATATCTAGCCAGACCGCCATGACAGGCTTCTAGTTTTCTAAGATCACCTTTTCTTCCCCCAGAATAGAGAATATCTCCATAGTCAAACATGGGGATAATCATAGAATTTACTACCCTTCTCCTTACTTCAAAATTCAATAGTGAGGCCTGCCCAGTGGTGCAGAGGGTTGAGGCGCTGGCGCCTCACCTCACACCATGCCAGCGACCCGGATTCAGGAATGGACTTGGGTCGCCAGGAGTCAGCAGAGGAAGGAGAGGATTGAGTGTCCATAGGACTACTCTCCTCTTCTGGGGTGGGTTACAGGGCCACTTCACTTTGCAGCAGCCCCCAGTGGAAACCAGGAGCACTGCAGAAGCATCGCAATGTGTGGCAAGTGCCAGAAAAATGGAATATTGCTCTGGATTGGCCGGATGACGGCATCCGGTCCACTGACACCCTCTGGGCTCCCTGGGGGCCAATCCACCTCAGCTACGCCCCAGAGGCTGAAAGAAAATATAGTGTGCTGGGTTGCCCCTACCAGTTGCCTTCCCCCTCACAGGACAGGGACCCACTCGGCAAGGGGGTAAATGCTGATCTACCTCGGGGGGGGGGGGGTTGGCTGTGATATGAGGCAAGGGCTCAAGGGAGTTAATGGAGGAATGCCAGTCACCTAAGCTGCCTGTAGGTGAGGCGGATATGGAGCACGGTAGGAGAGGAAAAATAAACTAAAAAAAAACCAAAATTCAATAGTGGTCTGGCCTGGCATAATGTTCCCAATTTCTTTCCCACATTTTAAATCAGATTACTAATATGTGTACTCCAGTTTAGGAATTTGTTCACCAATTGGTTGTTGATGATTTGTTAATATCAGACGAATTAGATATGGCAAATGCTTTTAATAAACAATTTTCTAGTGTATTTAAAAAGCAAGAAAAACTAGATTTTGCATTTGATTATAATATAAATCGAAACATAATCTTTACGTCCACAGAGGTTTTCTCTGCCTTGATGTCTTTTAAAACTTCATCCTCTGTTGGTATCGACAATATTCCTTTTGTATTTCTTAAAGAATTGGCAGCCGAGTTGATTGATGTTTTGACCTTTTTATTTAATAAATCTTTACAACAAGGTATAGTGCCCAGGGAATGGAAATTTGCTCGAGTGATACCAATTCATAAAAATGGGTCAAAATTCTACACTAAACAATGTAGACCTATTAGTCTAACGTCAAGTATTGGTAAGATTATGGAAAAACTTATCTTACAAAAGATTGAGGAATATATTAAAACTAATGGGGATATTGACATCTTTCAGTATGGATTTAGAAAGGGTAGATCCTGTCAAGAAAACCTAATAAACTTTTTTGAACCAGTAAGCCTGGCACTGGATACAGGCTTCCCAGTGGACACTGTTTTCCTAGATTATGAAAAGACATTTGATACTGTCTCACATAGGGTAATAATTGTTTAATTAAACTGAAAATATGTAAAAACATAATTAAATGGATTACATCATGGTTATTTGAAAGACAACAACAGGTTAGTATTAGAGGTTATAACTCTGCATGGAGTAGGGTAACTAGTGGAGTGCTTCAGGGCTCTGTGCTGGGACCAATTTTATTTAACATTGTTATTTCTAGTATGTTTACATCGAATGGGGCATGGTTAAATAAATATGCAGATGATGTCAAATTAGGCTGCATTGTAAATGACTCAATTTCTGTACAAAACCTTCAGACAAATTTAAACAATATATCAAACTGGGCTACTAAAAATAACTTATCATTAAATATAGCCAAATGCAAAGTTATGCATTTTGGCAAAAATAACCAAATGTTACACTATATGTTAAATAATGTACCACTGACTAAAGTCTCATCAGAAAGTGATCTGGGTGTTGTTATTAGTAATGACCTAAAATTCACAGATCATAGTAATTTAATAGTTAAAAAATGCCATCGCTTAATAAATTGTATTTTTAGAAATTTAAAGAGTAGAGATTCAGAGGTACTTATTCCTTTATACAGTAGTTTGATAAGGTCTAAATTTGATTATTGTTCTCCCTTTTGTGCACTTACACTTACAAAGGATAAAATAAATAGAGAACGAGTACAACGTAGATTTACTAAAAATATTAAAAATCTTAAACATATTCCCTACCAGGAAAGATTGAAAAAACTTAACCTTTACTCATTAGAATACAGGTCTATGAGAGGTGACTTATGTCTAATTTTTCGTGCCTTAAAAAATGAGTCTTTATTTGAAACTTTATGTTTAGAGTGGGGAAATAGCCTGGGCTCTACACGATCTCATAATATTAACATCAAGACATTCAATGTGAAAACCAATAAAAGAAAAAGTTTCATAACTCAAAGAGTAATTCCAGTATAGAACTCCTTGCCACAGGATGTTGTAAATAGTCCAAGTTTTAATATGTTTTAAAAAAACTTGGACAATTATATGGGTGAAAATAAATATTACTTCCACCCACGTTAATGGGTGGCGGTCTACATGGGCTAGTTCCCCACTTTGTATATTACCTATGAACCTAATAGTCCCAAGTATTTGTAACACTGTGTATTACAATCAAACTTCTCTAACGACGTTTCAAGAGAAAGCATGGGCCCCACATGGTCTTCGTATTGAAAAAGAACCTGAAGGTGAATTTTATAAACCCACATATCAGACACTTTGGGAAACTGCCCTAAGTTCTTGTTCAAATACTTTGGTGAACATTCTTGTTGATCAGAATGAAGAAATATATGCTGATCTAACTAAAAATATTGATGAAATTAAAACACAAGTGCTATGTTATAAGGACAATCCTTTGTTTAAAACCTATGAGGCAAGTCTCAGTAAAAAACTGGTCCTTTATGAGAAGGAAATTGTGAAGCGCAAGCAAACTAAATTAATTAGAGTAACTAAGTACTATGAGAATAATCAAATAATTTCCTGGCAGAGACCTAACAGATCGACTAGTAGGGGGAGAACCAGAGCACGTTCTGTATCAAGAAGAAGAAATAAGTTGAGAAATAAAAATAAAAATCAAGGTCAAAGGGGCGGTCTGCAGGGTTCATTTACCACTATACAAGCTCGGGGTAAACAAGTAATGTTTTTTTATCCAAGCCAAGCCGGCAAGAGACCGGGGAAAAGAACCTCAGAAAAAACGGAAGGCAAGACGTGGTAGAAGAGGAGGGAGTAAATATAGAGAACTTTAGTTGAGAACCTCCAGAGCAGAATACTCAAGCAATAAATGTGACTAGTACTGCCCTGACAACAACTCAGATTAGAGTCCGGAATCGGGGGCTCAGTTTCATCCCAGACCCTACTGTCAATGAGTTTAAAATCTACTGTGATCTGAGACTTTTTTTCAGGAAACTTAAATTAAAAGTCTTTTTCTTAAGACCAACCAATATGGGTGGACCTGACCCACAGGAAGTGCATATGTGCCCCACGGATCCTTTGTTGATCCAGACTCTGGCTAATTTATCAGCAGTATCTGACCAAAGTACAAATATATTTCAAACTGAAAATAGTCCTGCTGGAAGGTTTGAATTTGAAAATATGGACTCTGACTCTGATCTTACTTTACTGGCTGCTTTGGATCTAGAATATAGGGATGCTACTATTCTAGGTTGTTCCACTTCTTTCAGGCCAAAACTGTTTTCAATCCTGTGTTCTCTACTTCTCCAGCACTTATTACCTATCAGACTTTAATGATGCAGGAATTTAATAAAATATTTACAAAAAGGTGGGATAGACATACATCATATCTCACGCAGCAAGAAATTCAAGTGCTTGATGAACTTAGGGACATGGATAATATTGAATTTAAACCAGCAGACAAAAGAGGGAAAATAGTTTCTTTTTAAACTTTCTTTATTTATAGTTTTTGTATCATATACACAAATAACAACACAACTTAAAACAAACTGTACATACAAACAGCATTTCTTTAGTACAATTTCAGATAATTTGGCAACTTATGTGTATAAATAGAGAGGTGATAAGGGCCTAGGCTACATATAATTACATTCCACATTACCTAGTTCATTTTTCAAGGTCACAAATCAAAGATTACCATTGGAAAATTTATCTTTGAATTAACTCCAGTTAGAACTTCTCCAACTGCCTCTTTCATGGTACAAAAGGGAAAATAGTTTTGATGGAAAAACAGAACTGAGTGTGAAATTTATCGTCAATTGGATGACCAGAAAAGCTATCGAAGGCTAAATGAGGATCCAGTGGAGGGTTTAAAGAGAAAAATGTATCTTTTCTTGGACGCCGCTTTAAAATCTGGTGAAATAACAGAAAAGGAGTCCCTCTATATGAGGATTAGCCATCCAGTTACTCCTACTATTTATGTTTTACCCAAGATACACAAGGACCAGACCAATCCTCCTGGTAGGCCCATTATTTTAGTAATGGGTCTTTAACTGAGAAATTATCTATTTTTGTAGATTATTTTTTGAAACAGCTGGTAGTGGATCAGTCTTCCTACATAAGGGAGTCTATGGATGTGCTGCAAAAACCAGAGGGGTTGGTCTGGCCCTGTGACTTCATGTGGCTTACTACTGATGTAGCCAGTTTATACACTAACATCCAACATGATTTGGGCATTGCAGCTGTTGATTATCATCTGAACGATAATTTTAAGGCTCCGAATTTTCTAAAGGATTTTATTTTGGATGCTCTTGATTTGATTTCAACATGTCATTATTTTTGTTTTGATGGCAAATTTTATTTACAGATTGGGGGACTGCCATGGAGACCATCATGGCCCCTTCCTATGCCAACCTATTTCTGGCATGATGGGAAGGGACCATGGTGTTTGACCGTGGCAGGAACCCTTTTCTTCCAAATATTTATTTGTGGGATCGTTATTTGGATGACATCTTAATTATTTGGAGGGGCGATATTGATTCTGCTACTTCTTTTGTTGAACTTTTGAATGAAAATGACCTGAGTCTGCAATTTACTTCAAATTTGGACTTGCACTCCATGGGTGGGATATTCAGACTGCGCCAGGCTGTGGCGCGAGACTGGGCACAGCACAACTGGGATGTGCCAGGGCACTGACAGAGTGATATTCAACGGTGCATGTGCCATGGCTCAGCACTATTGAATATCGCACTGCGGCCACCCGCAATGTGCATGGCGCAGTGGCACTGCACCAGTGCAAGTGGCCAGAGAGGGGCAGGGGGATGCGCTAGCACAAGTGCCGTTGTGCTAGGCGCATCATCCGTGATATTCAAAAGTGCACATGCAAATGAGCCATAATGCATGCAAGGCGCAAATGGGGCCATTTGCATGTCATTATGGCCCCAATTGCATGCAGGTGTGCCCATCCCCGGTGACATGCGCCTGGCACCCTGCCAAGCTGCAGCCATCGGGGACCGACGCCCCCTGCACAAGTGGCAAAGTGCCCCACTGCCCGATCGCGGGCATACGTATAAAACATAAAACGTCCTATATCCCTGGTGGTCCAGTGGACCACTGGCAGCCCGATCGCGGGCAGACGTATGAAATTAATATCCTCCTATATCCCTGGGGTCCAGTGGACCGCTGGTAGCCCGATCGCTGGCAGAAGTATGAAATTAACAGTGTCCTATATCCCTGGTGGTTCAGTGGATCATTCGCAGCCGATCGCGGGCAGAAGTATGAAATTACTATCCTCCTATACCCCTGGTGTCCAGTGGACCACGTCCAGCACGATCGCGGGCGTCAGTACTAAAATATGAAAAACCAATCCATCCCTGGTGATGCAGCGCTACCGCCCACTGAGCCCCACCACCCCGCTCCCCCCAGTCAGCGGCGGGCGGCAGCTCCCCACCCGCATGCCACCCCACCATCCGCCGACTGACTCCGTACAGTAGGGCTGTACGCCCATTGGTCCAAAGCGTGGGCCAATGGGCGTGCAGACCCTATCATAACACAGTCCAGAAATGTGAATGGATCACATTTCTGGACTGTGTAGTCGGTATGGCTGCACACTCCATTGGCCCACGCCAGGACCAATGGGCATACAGCCCCACTGTACGGAGTCAGTCGGCAGGCGCGGGCGGCATGCGGGTGGGGAGCTGCGGACTGCCGCTGACTGGGGGGGAGCGGGGTGGTGGGGCTCAGTGGGCGGGTGAGGAGGGGAGTACAGCTGGACCACGAGGGATGGATTGGTTTTTCATATTTTATTACTGACGCCTGCAATCGGGCTGGATGCGGTCCACTGGACCACCAGGGATATAGGAGGATATTAATTTCATACTTCTGCCTGCGATTCGGCTGTGAGTGGTCCACTGGACCACCAGGGATATAGGACATTTTAATTTTAGTACATATGCCCGCAATCAGGCTGCTAGCGGTCCACTGGACCACCAGGGATATTGGATCTTTATCACAATACTAATGTCCACGATCGGGTATGGGGAGGCGCTACCACGAAGGTGCCACTGGAGCTCGGGTGGCCACCCACAGCTGGCAGCTGCCGTGTTGCGCCTGCAATATGGCAGCTCACCTGTGGGTGGCCAGCTGTTGCTCCTTTTATTTTTTGCTCAACTGTGTGCGGCGCAGGTATAGGTTGCACCTGCATCTGCTCAGCACATCCCGGGCTGAATATCAGGATGTGTGGGTATGCATGGCGCGCCCTACTTGCACCGAGATATTACCTGATGCGCCCGCACATCGGGATTTGTGCCACGCACATTCCCCTTTTGAATATCGTGCCGGGGCGCATCAGTGGGTTGCGCCATGCGCAACCCTTCTGACTATCCCACCCTATTTCTATTTTAGATCTCAAACTTTCAGAAACAACTGGGCAACATGTAAGTACTGAAACTTTTAGAAAGCAAACATCAGGTAATATGTTGCTGTATGCGAAGAGTGCTCATCAAAAATATTTAAAAAAATGCTGTCCTATATGGACAATTTGTTCGCCTGTGACGGAACTGTTCCTCTAGTGAGGACTTTGAAAGACAAGCTTTGGAACTTAAGGCACACCTTTTACAGTGGGGCTATACAGATATAGTTTTAAATTCAGCCCATATTAGGGCAAAAAATGTGGTTAGGAAAGATCTATTAACACCAAAAAATAGAGAATTTGAACAAATACAGCCAATAACTTTTACTACTGAATTTAATTCAATGACACAATAAATTGCAAGGATAGTTAAGAGCTTTTGTCCAGTACTAAAGGGGGATGAAACCTTATTTAAGGAACTTGAGGAAAATCTGAGGGTTGTGTATAGGAAAGGTAAAAATCTTGGGGATATTTTGACTCATAGTTTATATTCCAAAACACCATTGTCAATTCACTACCACCCCCCCTCCCAGTGGGCAACTTTTGATGTGGCAGGTGCAATATCTGTTGCTACTGTGTTCAGGGCAACACTTTTGTACATCCAAATAAGAATGTTTCGATCAAGGAATTCATTTCCTGTGCTACCTGCTATGTGGTATATGTTGTTCAGTGTACCTGTCCTATGTGCTATATTGGATGTACCAAAAGACCCCTGAAGGAACGCATGCAGGAGCACATTCGGGCAATTTTGAAAACTGAACCAGATACACCCATTGGGGTACATTTAGCTCTTTATCATAAAAGTGACACTGCTGATTTTTCATTTACGAGCCTGGGGCATGTTAAGCTTCTAAAAAGAGGAGGGGATAGGCTTAAAGTACTATTACAAAAAGAATCCAGATGGCTCTGTACTCTTAAGACTTTGGCCCCTTTGGACCCAAATGAATGTTGGGATATTACATCATTTTTATAAGAACTGCTACTAGATTGGTTAACCCTTACTCCCCCCATGTATCTGACCCTTTTATAATAGCCAATATCATGCTTGTGATGTGGGTAATGTAATTTCTATATTTGCTATTTGAGCAAAATGCATGAACTGATTTCTTTTTATGCTTTCTAGTTGTAATGAATATTCTCTTGCTATCAATCTAAATTGTAAATACATCATTGGATTGGTCTACTCTTAGCCCCCCCCCCCCCCCCTTTTTGCTTTGCACCTGACCCCTTTATAATAGCCAATATCATGATAGTGACCTGGGTAATGTAATTATAGCCTAGAGGTTAGAGTAACAAGCTGTGAACAAGCTTAGTATATCAAGCAGACTAGACCTGAGTTTGATTCTCACAACCTCCACTTGCATACTGTGCGACTCTGAACAAGTCACTTAACTGCCCAGTGCTCCCAGGTCGCCCCTGAAAACTGGCACTTGTGCCTAGTGGGCCTTACCCGGTTACCTAAGACTAAAATAAAAAATTTCTACACTTGCTATTTGAGCAGAAAGCATGCTTTAATTCATTTTTATGTTTTCTAGCCATAATGAATATTCTCTGGCTAGCAATATAAATCTTTAATACATCATTTAGGTAATTTTAGCTGGTATGGTATTCTGGGGATGATTTGTCCCATCAATTACTGTTGCTGAATATATATACAGCATTTTCCCCCCTCTTTTTGTTCATAATGTCAGTTTGACCGTTTGCATGTATTTCTGACCTCCCAGTTTTGGTTGTGCTTTTTCATTTAGGCTGTCATATATTTTTTCACTTGTCACTTATTATTATTGTTTTTATTGTTCTATAACATGGTGTCTAGTATAAATGGTCCTTGTTGATGCTCAGAAAAAATGTATATTTTTATAGGTATTGGATGATTTGGTGCACTGTCACTTTAATAAGGATTACAAATAAAAAGAAGATCCTGAGCACCAGGACCCCACCTCCTGATAAAGTGTCCTGGACAGGACACAAAGTGCTGGGGTAATTTGTCCTGCGGATCCACTTGCTCCCATATGCCCTTCCTTGTGTGTGCTTATTTGGCTCTTGAGTGCTTCTTGTCGCTTGTGTCTTTATTTGAAACACTGTACCTGTTGGATCGGGGACCACCCAAGGGTAACCTGCCGGTTAGCCATAGAATGAAACTCCATGGACTGTGTTTTTTTGGCATTCAACATTAATTTACTATTTTGAAAGAAAACTTGTAACTCATTGAATGCTCTTTGAAGTTTCAACTGCATACCTTCTAAAGTAACGTCGGATATATAAATAATAGTGTCATCTGCATAAAGATGATATTGCACTGATGGATTCGAAAAGCACAATCTATTTACATGTATGTTAAATAATAATGGCCCTAAAATGGAACCCTGGGGGAACCCCGATCCAACCGGCAAGAAACTAGAGGACCATTTACCAAATGAAACCCTCTTGCACTTTGTTTATGCCCTTAAGAATCCTGAAGGTTTCTATCATATCTCCCCGTTCCCACCTCTCTTCCAGTGTATACATATTGAGGTCTTTTAATCTCTCCTCATATGTCTTTTGGTGCAAGCCCTGCATCATTTTAGTCGCCCTTCTCTGAATCACCTCCACCCTATGTCCTTACGAAGATGCAACCTCCAGAACTGTGCACCGTAGTCTAGATAAGGTCTCACCAGTGTTTTGTACAGTGGCACCACCACCTCCCTTCTTTTGCTAGTGATACCCCTTCCTATGCACCCTCAACATTCCACTGGCCCTCCCCACAGCCTTTGGCCACCTTTAGGTAATCTGAGATGATTATCCCTAAATCCTTTTCTTCCCTGGTGACTGTCAGCAACTGCCCCCATCCTGTAACCCTCCACAGGGTTTCTGCACCCCAGGTGTATGATTTTGCACTTTTTTTTTCTACTTACTGTTTATAGTCCTCCTACCCCGCAGCATTCCCACTCTTTGGGAGACACCTAGGGCCTTGTAGTCTCCACTCTCTTACCTGGAGCCTGGTGCAGTCCATCCCCCATGAAGCCGTGGCCATATCCCCCAGGCAGGCATGGGGTGTGGGCGTCCCCCGAAGTCCTTCCTGGTCTCATCGGGATGCTGGTGCCAGGTCAGGTAGGGGCATTGGAGATCGGGGCCTGGTGCTCCTTCTACCACGAGTGCTTCAGGGTCTTTTTTCCCCCCGTTGTTTCTAGGGGAGTGGCCTATGCCCCGACATCAAGGCGTCACCGCTGATGTCCGCCACTCCCAACCCTCTCTGTATGCTCAGGTGCCTGCTATGCCTCTGGCTTCCGCCAGAGGCCAGTCAGGTGCCGAGCAGGTGCCCCCCTCCCTCCCGGGAGAGGAGAACTGTCCTCGGATGCTCAATCCTCTCCCTTCCCTGCCAACCTTGATGGCCCAGACTCGTTCCCGAACCCAGATCGCCGGCGTGGAGCGAGGTGTGGCGTCCAGAGCCTCAACCCTTAGCACCACTAGGCTGGCTTGATTTTGCACTTCTTTTCATTAAATTTTAGTTCACACACTTTAGACCATTTTTCCAGCTTTCCTAGGTCCCTCCTCATTTTCTCGACCCCACCTGGAGTGTCTACCCTATTGCAGATCTTGGTGTCATCTGCAAATAGGCAAACCTTCACTTCCAGCCCTTCAGCAATGTCACTAATGAAGACATTAAAAAGGATTGGCCCCAGGACTAAGCCGTGAGGTACCCCACTAGTCACCCCCCCTTTCCTCAGATTGGATCCCATTTAGCACCCTGCTTTCTGCCCCTCAACCAGTTTCTAAACCAGTTCCCCACCTTGTGGCCCACACCCATGCTACCTAACTTGTTAACCAGTCTTTTATGTGGAATGGTGTCGAAGGCCTTGCTGAAATCAAGGTAGGTGACATCCATCACTATCCCATGATCCACCTCCTTTGTCACCCAGTCAAAAAAGTGCATCAGATTTGATTGACATGACCTTCCTGCTGTGAATCCATGCTGCTTAAGATCCTGTGCTCTGTTGGATTCCAAGTGTTTCACAATCCTTTCCTTAAGCAGCATTTCCACAATCTTGCCCACTACTGAGGCAAGGCAGACCGGCCTACAGTTTCCTGCTTCTACTCTTGTGAAGAAAGACTACATGCGCCCTCCTCCAGTCCTCTGAAACCACTCCTGTATTGAGCAACTCACTAAACAGGGCTGTCAGCACTGCTGCTAGCACAATCCATAGTTATTTTGGTACCGTGTCAATATAACTAAACAAAAAACGCATGGCAATAACTGCGTGGTGAAGAGCGTGCCTGCATTTAGGGCAACAAGGGTACAATAGTGGTACAGAAGAAAAAATTACTCACCTTAGTAACTGTGTTTCTTCTAATGGAATCTTGCTATATTCTTTTTTTTTTTATTTAATTTCTTTATTAGTTTATAAAAAGATAAAAAATAAGCGAGTGGTACAGGGAGCACAAACTATAATAGATGACAGTAATTACTTGATGGTAACAGTAAGAAACTACAGAATTCTGTAGGAGTTATTAAGTCCTAGAAAATAATAAGAAACCCCGCTTCCCTTCCGTCCCTTTATCTCCATATCCCAATCCCCCCCCAGGATGTGCCTTATTAAAAGAGAGGCAAATCTTACTACATATAGCATACATTAGAATGTAACCTATATAAGACAAGGAATACACAATGAGCTAATAGCAGCTAAAGGAGCCAGAGGTGTACCAATGAAGACATTAGTTTAAATAAAGAGCATACAGTTTACCCCATTTCCGATCAAATGAGGTCAAGCAATTCCGGGAGCTTGCTATTAATCTTTCAGTCCGAAAGCAGAGAGAAATTTCACTGATCCATTCTGCATACGATATAACCAGTTGGTCCATCCAGTGCCCGAGGACCAATCTTTTAACAACTATAGAAATTAAAGCCATATGGAATCTACGCTCCATAACTTGTATATTGGAGAACATCCCTAGAATACATACCTCTATGGTAAATAAATCTCTCAGACCCAAAAGAGGGTCTAGGTTGGACTGGATGGTCCGCCATAGCGAAGCCACCTTGTCACACTGCCCAAAAATATGTACCAGGTTCCCTTCCACCATGCCACACCTTGTACAAAGAGTTGAAGGTAGTCTATCTAATTTAGCCAACTTGACCGGGGTATAGTACAAGTTATTCAATATATGATATTGGGTGAGCTTATGCCTATCCTGAGAGAGATACCGGTACGTATCTACCCAAGTCTGTTCCCAGACTAGAGGGGTTTCTGACAGAAGAGAGGACCAGCATTTAGAACCAGTAAGGGGGTTAGGGAATTTAATGTCCAATAGGAAGGAGTACATTTTAGAAATGCTGTGGGCCTTATTTGCATGTTCTTGTATCTGGTCTAGAAAAGGCTTGACTTGAGACGATGTGGGGGTGGACCCAAAACTGGAGGCCAATAAGTGTCTTAGCTGGAAGACTTTAAAAATAAACTTCTAGGGGATGTTATATTTGGCCATAACCTCTCCCGAGGATAAAAGAGAGTTATTCAGGAACAAGTCAAAGACGCAACAGTCCCTCTGCTGAGGAAGCCAGTCTAAGGGGAGCCGGAGACCACCGATCTTAATATTTAGGTTTAGAGTAAGAGGCTGGGTAATATCTTTCCTAGGAGAGAGGCTGAAGAAATTCCAGCATTGATTCAACACTTTAATGGAGATACCTATGATACTACCTTGTAGAGAGGGAGGTAATATGGAAAAAGTATAGTAAAAAATCCTAGATGGCTGGAGACCAAGCTCGACTAAAATCTTTCTCTTGAGCTGTAAACAAATTGGTAGATAATCCCCTGCCCTCGAGTCGTACCACCTCCCGATTTTCGACATGTGACTTGCCCAGTAATATAGCATGAAATTGGGAAGGCGAAGCCCCCCCTTTTGCTTAGGTAGGTTAAGCTTTAAAAAGGCTTTCCTGGGTTGTTTGCCTTGCCAAATAAACTTGGAAATAAACCTGTGGAGGTGTTGGAAATAAAACATAGGTAGATATATATTCATTAAACTAAGTGGGTAAAAAACCCGAGGCAAAACACTCATCTTGACGATATTTATACGACCCCACAGAGACAGAGGAAGAGCAGACCATCTCTGAAGGTCGTGCTGTATTTTAGTCAGCAAGTCCTCTAGGTTAAGCTTCCTGAAAGCTTCAGGGTCTTTGGTAAGATAAATACCTAAGTATTTAAAGGACGAAGGGGCCCATTTCATACCAAACTGGGAGAAGTTAACCTGAAGTGTGTTGACGTTCAGCGGAAATATGACTGATTTAGGCAAATTCAGCTTGAGTTTGCCACCTGGCCAAACCGGGCAATAATATGCAATATGTGTGCTAGAGACGATTCCAGGTTAGTCAGATGTAAGAGAATATCGTCGGCATAGGCCAAAAGAACCAGAGACTGTTGCCGAATGAGACAACCTGTGACCAGGAGTGAGTTCTTGATACTGAGAAGGAGAGGCTCTAAATATAAATTAAACAAGAAAGGTGACAGGGGTCATCCTTGCCGAGTGCCTGTAAATAACGGGAATCGAGAAGAGAAGTCCCCGTTACAGTAGATTCTAGCAGTGGGAGATTTCTAAACTGACTTAATCCATTGGATGAAAGTCTCCGGGAAACCCATTCTCTCCAATATAATCCAGAGAAACTCCCAGTGAAATCTATCAAAGGCTTTCTCCACATCCAATGATACTAAAGCCATAGGAGCTTGGGAGTCTTGGGCGGCCTGGAAAATATGTGTGAGAGTGCACAGGTGGTCAACTGAGGATCTGCCTTGGACAAACCCTACTTGTTCAGGACTTAACAAGTTGGACCAAACCTGTTTGATTCTAAGAGATAGAATTTTCGTTAGAATTTTAATGTCATAGTTTAGGAGTGAGATTGGTCGGTAACTAGATGGGTCCACCGGAGACTTATCTGGTTTCAATATCAAAACAATAGTGGCTTCTAGCAAGTAAGGGTCCAGAATATCGGAAGTAAACATGTACTCAAACAGTTTGATTAAGAGGGGAGCAAGTTCTTTGCCAAAGACTTTATAGAAGTTGGAAGGAAAACCATCAGGCCCTGGAGCCTTGTCTGGAGAGGTTTTAAGCGAGCCATCAGAGGATAGTAGAGAGGGGATCATCTCGATCCCTCCACTTCCCTCAAGCGAAGAGCCAGCATCCTACCAGACTTCTCCCCTTGATCGAAATAATGGGCCTTGGTTTTGAGGAGGGCGTACTCTGCCTTGTCCCTTACCCAGTCTGAGTACTCATTTCTAAGTTTCATTAGGGCTTCCAGATCTACTTGGGAAGATGAGGAGGATAACTTATTTTCCGCCAACCTAATTTGATTCGACAACGACATGATCTTAGCCTCCCTCTGCTTTTCCTTCTGGATGCGAGCTTAATAAATTCCCCCCGATGAAACATTTAAGGGAGCACCAAAACAAGTCCTCCTTCTCAATTGAGCCTGAGTTAGTCTCCACAAAGGAAGAGATTAGAGATCTAATATGGGAGACTATACGCTTGTCTTTGAGGAGCTGGGTGTTTAGTTTCCAGGAGGTGTCTCTTTGCACCTGCGGGTTCGGGGAAACCAGGATCCATGCCACAGAGTGGTCTGATATCACAATGGGCTCGATGCTCGACTGCAGCACTCCAGACAAAAGGTTATTGCTAACCAAAATTAGGTCAATTCTGGACCACGACTTATGCACCTGAGAGTATTAAGAAAATAGTTGTCTTGTGGGATTGAGTAGACGCCATGGGTTGCACAAGCCCAGTAGGTCCATGAAATTCCTCATAGCCAGTTGTGGGGAGGAAAGTGGTTTTAGGGGTCTATAGGATTTGTCCAGATCCTGCAACGAAGCAATATTCCAGTCCCCCCCCCCCCCAATATTAGCATTGAGGTCAAGAAACCACTCAGCTTTTCAGCTAAGTTCATAAGAAAATCTGGGTCCCCACCCACTGGGCCGTAAATTGCCCCTAATACTATCCCAACATTATATAGCAAGCCCTTCACAATAATGAATCTGCCTTCCTGGTCCGTTAAACATTCTTCTTCCAGAAAAGATTATGTTTCTTGACCAAATAGCTACCCCCTACTAGAGGGCGACCCACATGGCGCTTGGGCATAACCTGCAGGTGAAGCCCATTGACTTCTGGTGATAACAGATGGGTCTCTTTGCACGAAGAGAATATCCACATTCAGGAGAGCACAGTTTTGAGAACCTGGTACCTTTTAGTTAGATCTCTGACACGTCTTACATTCCACGTTGCAATTTTAATCGCTGTAACACTCATTGGTAATTAAACAAGACAATAGTAAGATATATAACCTTGGAGAAACAAGCCACCCCATAAGGCACATCCTATCCTCCCCCCACCACACATGAGCAACCTCCCAGCCATACCCCAACCCTCCACCCCTCCTCCTGTCAAAACCCTTAAAGAGTAGCTGGAGTACCATAGATTCCAAACGTAGTACTGCTACCATTACCCAATCTAGTACCGAGAAAGAAAGCCACGTTCCCGCTCTCCCCCACCCCAACTACCCCTTGAGACATACTAAGGATGCTAGTACTTGGGTCGGGGAACAAAACCCCAAAAGCATCCTCTTGATGGGAGACACAGACAATATCCACGGACCAGTATAGTAAGGAAGTACCCCCTATTAAGCCTAAAATTATTGCCCCATGAGCGCTGGGAACTCCCTGACTGAGATATCCCCCAACAGGGATGCCTTTCCCCCCTCTCCCTGGTGTGCTTAGCAGTCCCTCCAGGGCCAGCTCCCTCTCTGAGCCCCCCCCCGAGGAGTCTAAGTGAGCCCTACAAAAATAGACCTGAAAATTGAAGACCTGACCAGAACCTGGGAACCCTCTAATCAATAGACATGCCAAACACACGCAGTCTTGGAGAAGGGTGGAGTAGCACATAGAGAGTAGGTAAAATAAATATATATTTCAGGAGGGTGCACCGTTGCTTCCAGACACGATCTGTCAAAGCTGCGATTGAGGATGGGGACCCCCAGGAGCTCCCTAAAAGAGTGTCCCCCAGATAAGTTCTAGTCCCCACTGTGGGAAAGTTGGTCCCTAGCCGAAATGCTGCCTATCTGGATTACCCCATAATCCTAAACGACTAGTTGCCATCCGATCCACCTGGCACCTCAAGAACATGACCGTGCTAAACAGCAAGCACGAGTTTAAGGCTGGCTAGCCTAGGGGTGTAAAACCCTGAAACCCCAGTAGCGGCGATGAAGAAGCCCATCGGTCCATCTAACCCCAGGGACTGAAATCAGGCTTCGCCACAGACGTTACCATTTCGTGCTGAGGGGTTGTACCCCAGATTATGTGACTTTGTTGGGCATTAGGAAGCAGGACCATATCAACATCTAACAATCACCACACTGGAATGCCCACGATAGCGGTACCCATAATCCACGTTGCCCACTATCTCCCCAAACTAACGCCTCCCTCTCGAAAGTGCATCCCAAACTGTACAGCCGAGACTTAACCAACAGGTAACCAAAATTTGCCTAACGGCCCCTCATAAATAAACTGCTTATGGAAATTCACTAAAGCCGAAATTACCTGATCCGGGGAGGTACGGGAGGAGCCAGGGGGACAGTAAGTGTTGAGGGGACCAAATGGTCCGACCGGTCCTGCGTCGTGTAGAAACCTCGGCTACACCAAGGGTTCCCCCTTCCCCAGCAGGCCTCATGAGCCATCGCAGAAACCAGGCCTACTAGGCCGCACACTGGTCTACCCTGCTACCCCCCCCCATCACCAGAAAGACCAAAAAAGAGAGAAGAGAGAGAGAGAGAGAAAAAGATCAACAAAAGGTGAGAGTCCAAGAATATTATTTAGAACAGGCAATAGCTTCTTGACACTTTGTCAGGGATTCAACCCGATTTTAACAAGTTGGGTAACTTGAGGGAGAGATCCAGTGCAGCTTTCTCTGGGGAATCATAGGAATACCAGGAACCGTCAATGGATACTTGTAACTTGGCAGGATAGTTCATTTTGTAGCAAATACCCGCTACAATCAACTTGCTAACTGTAAAATGGAAAGCTGAGTGTTTCTGCCTCGTCTCGTAGGGAAGGTCTTGAGTAATGCATAACTTCGAACCACTCCATAAAATTGCTTGCAGCTCTCTTGCCTTTAGTAATACATGTTGCTTCTCCAAGAAGCTTAAAAACTTGATGATGACTGGCCTAGGCGGTGCTCCAGCTGTAGGTTTCAGCCTGAGAGAACGATGAGCACGTTCTATATGGTATTGTGGATTGAGAGGGGAAGGCCCAACAACCTTGCACAGAAACTTCTGGAGAAAGAGAATGATATCAGGGCCCTCCACGGTCTCAGGGAGGCCCAGAATTACCAGATTGTTTCTCTGGCTCCTTCCTTCCAAATCCTCCATTTTAAGTTGCAGTTTACTGATCTGCTGCCTGAGATGGACAATCTCTGGGTCTATCTTCTCCCGCCAGGTCTCCAGGGAAGTAGTTCTTGCCTCCGAGTCCTCCATTCTGGTGGTTAGGGTGCTGAGGTCTCCTCTTAGCGATTTCAACTCGGTAGAAATATCGTCCAGCGTTTCCTTAAATGGTAAGAGCTTCTAAAGGAAACGATCCTCAGTAAGAGGAACTGGTGAAGCATTGGATGGGGTTAATTTAGCTGCAGACCCCAAATTCTGGTTTTTAGATTTTTTAGAAGATTTTTCGGGTGTGGATGGTGGAGTGTGCTTCATGCCAGCAGGTCTCATCTCCGCTTCCATCTCAGTCTTCCCCTGAATGTGTTAATATACACAAAGCGAAGTGCTACCAGAAATAGAGGAGTGTTATCGATACTCCAGATGTAAATCAGAGCTTGAAACTTCAGATTTTGTAGGGTAAAAAGTAGTTTAAAGAGGATAGATATCGGGAGCTCAGCCAAAACGCTGCCTCTAACTGCACTGCATCACGTGACCTCCGTCTTGCTATATTCTGACATTATGCAGTTAGCCCCAGCACCTGAACTGCTCCGGAGAGGAAAGAGTTAACTCTATGCCACAGCATAGAACGCTGAGCTCGAGCTTGGTTCAAACCTCTGTCTGCTGCACTTTGAAGTGTAACCGTCAGATTCTTACACGCTAATACTAACTAACTACCCCGACTAAGTGGAAATTGTAACATTTTTACTAGCCAAAAAGGCAACCAAATATTCTGGATCCCCAAAAGACTCAAGTAGAGAAATCCAAAACAAAAACTCGGTAGTGAACAAAATAACTTACCAAAACCATAACAATAACCCTCCCCATCTAAAATGGAAGTGCCAAGTACACCCCTGAGGTGCAACACTGCGCCTCCCATCCCTTCCCAAAAACAGGTTCTGAGGGAGGCAGGAGGAGGTCAGAATACAGCAAGACTCCATTAGAAGAAACACAATTACTAAGGTGAGTAATTTTTTCTTCAAACAACATGAAGTCTTGCTGTATTCTGACATTATGCATACTACCAAGCAGTACCTCCATGGAGGAGGGAATTAAACCTATTTTGGTAATAGGCTCTGCAGTACTGCTGTGCCAAACCGAGTATCAATCCTAGCCTGGATATCCAGAGAGTAATGCTTAGTGAAAGTATGGACTGTTTTCCAGGTGGCTGCTTTGCATATTTCTAATAATGGTATATCTCTAGCTGCAGCCAGAGAAGCAGCTGTATGTCTAGTCGAATGAGCCCTCAGGCCTGAGGGGGGGGTATTTTGCCTAGCTTTTCATAGCAGAATTGTATACAAGAGACAATCCAACCCACAACAGTTCTCTTAGTAGCAGGTTTGCCCTTTCCCACTTCACCATAAGTGAGGAACAACTGGAGGGAGTCAAACCTGAGCGCCTTAGTACACTCAATGTAGTAGCTAAGAGCCCTTTTAACATCCAAACCGTGTAATCTTCTCTCTCCTGAAGAAGAATGATCAGTGAAGAACACAGGAAGAGACATGGATTGGTTCAGATGAAAATCTGAAACCACTTTGGGTAAGAACCTCCTGTTGGTTCTAGGACCACCTTATCTCTATGGAATGAGATAAAATCAGGCTCCACTGACAGAGCTTGCAATTCACTGATATGTCTGGCAGAGTAATAGCTACCAGGAACACAGTTTTCCAAGTCAAGTACTTAAGCTCTGCTAAAGACAAAGGCTCAAAAGGGGGTTGCATAATCTGAGCTATGCAAACATTAAGGTCCCAAGCAGGAGTAGGATCCCTAAGGCGGGTGGGGATTGGTATGACACAATCCCTTGAAAAATTTGCAGAACACAGGATGAGATGCCAGTGAGGAGCGTTTTCCCACTGACAAAAAAGCAGAAACAGCTGACAAGTGTACTTTGAGGGTAGCTGGTCTGAGGCCTAGGCCATTAAGATGAACCATGTAATCCAGAACTGTAGACAAGTCAGCAGTATCTGGGGATATATGCTTCTTGGAACACCAAATGGTAAATCTTTTCCATTTGGAGTTATAAGTTTTTCTGGTGGCAGGTTTTCGAGAAGCTTTGAGAATGTCCAGAACCCCTTGAGACAGATGCAGATCTGCATATTCTATTTCTTCAAGAGCCATGCCTTGAGATTGAGAGACCGAAGGTTGGGATACCAGCTCCTCCCCTGAGAGGAGGTTAACAGGTTGTGATGCCTGTGAAGAGATAGGGGAAGATGGACTGCTAGGGACAGCAACAGGGGATACCAAGGCTGCCTGGCCCAATCTGGAGCAACAAGTTCACTTTGCAAGATTGTGATCTTATCTTGACCAGGACCTTGAACAGTAGAGGAAAAGGAGGGAAGGCTTACAGAAATTTCCCTTCCCAATCCAGAATCTGAGCATCCAGAGGGACTGAACCCAAGACTGGGGGTCTGCAACAGAAGAGAGGAAGTTGGTGATTGTCTGGGGCTGCAAAGAGATCTATCTCTGGAGTGTCCCACCTCGAGAATATCACTTTTAATACTAAGGGATCCAGGGACCATTCGTGATGGCCCTGGGAAATCCTGCTCAATGCATCTGCTAGCACATTGTCCTTCCCTGGGAAGTGGACTGCTACCAAAGAGGTCTGTAGAGAATAAGCCAGGGACCATACTTTCATGGCTTCCGTGCACAAGGCCGTAGACCGAGTGCCTCCCTGTTTGTTGATGTACCACATGGTGGTGGTGTTGTCTGTCCTGACATGAACCACCTTGTTCTGTACTGATTCCAAGAAGGCTTGCAGAGGCAGGTACACTGCCCTGAGCTCCAGAGGACTGACATGGAGAAGAGACTCCTGAGTGGACCACACTCCCTGAGCTCTGAGAGCTCCCAGGTGAGCTTCCCACCCCAGGAGAGAAGCATCCATGGTTAGAACCACAGAATGAGATTGAGTGATGAATGGGACTCCTTGTCTGAGGTTGTCCTGATCCTGCCACCTTTGGAGAGCCTGGATCAGGGTCTGAGTCACTGGAATAAGCTTGGTTAGAGGATCTTTTTTCTGAGACCAAAAGGCCCTCAAGTGAAATTGGATGTCCCTCGTCTGAAATCTGGCCCCTTGGACCACTGCAGTGGAAGCTGCCGTGTGGCCCAGAAATTGAAGGAAATGCCTTGCTGGTCGCGACACCAGAAGGAGGAAAGAGGAAGCTAGCTCCATAATGGCCCTTACCCTTGCCAAGGGGAGAAATGCTCTTGCCTTGACAGTATCTAGTTCTACCCCTATGAAAGTCAAGAGTTGTACTGGCTCAAGAACTGATTTTGGAAGACTGAGGAGGAATCCTAAAGAAGTGAGCACTTGTTGGGTCACTTGCAAATCTGACTTGGCTTGGGGACTGACCCACTATGAGCCATTCGTCCAGGTAGGGGAATATGGAGATGTTTTGCCTCCTTAGAAAGGCCACTACTACTGCTAGGCATTTTGTAAATACCCTTGTAGCTGATGTTAGACCGACGGGCATTGCTTTGAACTGGTAATGGCCTGAAGGCAGTTCGAACCTGAGGTATTTTCTGTGGGAGCACCTGATGGGAATGTGAAAGTAGGCATCCTTTAGGTCAGGGAGGCTAACCAGTCCCCTGGCCTTAGAGAAGGAAGAATTATTCCCAGAGTCACCATTTTAAATTTTGGCTTTAGTAGATGCTTGATTAGGTATCTTAAGTCTAGGATAGGCCGCCATGCCCGTTTTTTTGGGGGTAAGGAAGTATCTGGGATACAGACCTTTGCCCCTGTGATCCAGCCCTTGATTGGGCTCGCTGCAGGTGCGGCTGCAGCTCTCCAAGCTAGCCGCCCCAACTGCCACTCTCGGACCCGCAAGAGCATCCAGCCAAGCCGGATCCAGCCCTTGATCGGGCTCGCTGCAGGTGCGGCCGCAGCTCTCCAAGCTAGCCGCCCCAACTGCCACTCTCAGACCCGAAAGAGCATCCAGCCAAGCCAGATCCAGCCATTGATCGGGCTTGCTGCAGGTGCGGCTGCGGCTCTCCAAGCTAGCTGCCCCAACCGCCATTCTCGGACCCCGCTGCAGGTGCAGCCGTGGCTCTCAAGCTAGCCACCCCAACCACCACTCTCGGACCATAAGGCATCCAGCCAAGCCCGGATCAGCCCTTGATCGGGCTCGCGCTGGAGTCTGACCCGCAGCTCAAGCTACCCACCCCAGCAGCCACTCTTGACCCCAAGAGCATCCAGCCAAGCGGGTAAACCTTCAGCCCAGGCCAGGGAAGCCATGAGCAGATGCAATTGGCTCCTGCTCTGAGCTTTCTCCCGATTGGACTCCTGTTCCTCACCTGAGCTCCCAATTGGCCCTTCCTTCCTCTGCACCTCGCAGTGCCTTTCTGGGCTTCTCCACTCAAATCAGGCATTGGAAAGTGTCGAAATTTTACGGGGAATTAAGCAATTGGGGCTTGTTTGTGTAAAATCTGCTGATAACTGTATTGCTGTTAAAGGTTAAACTCCTGCTGTAGCTCGGGAGTGTTTCTATTCCACTGCCTTTTTTATTACTGTTTAAAATTGCTGCTTGCTTTGCCTTCGACTTTAACTCTATACTACTGTTTTATATATATATATATATATATATATATATATATATATATATATATTATATATATATATATATATTTTATTTCTTTTCCTCTCTTTCTCACTGAACCTCCCACTCTTAGCTGTCTAGCACCCTGCTCCCTTGGTGCCAGGACAAATTACTGCTGGTCCCAGTCCTGCCTCCCCCCCGCTGCCTTTCCACTAGCTAATTTCTCTCCTGCCATTTACATGCCCCACGATTTATTATTTAGCATCATCTCCCCTTTTGTTCTCTCTCCCCCTTAACTCTAATCTGTCTGTGCTTTGCCCTCTAGATCCAGCCCTTGATCTGGCTCGCTGCAGGTGCGGCAGCGGCTCTCCAAGCTAGCTGCCCCAACCGCCACTCTTCGACCCGCAAGAGCATCCAGCCAAGCCGGGTAAGCCTTCAGCCCGGGCCAGGGAAGCCGTGAGCAGATGCGACTGGCTCCCGCTCTGAGCTTTCTCCCCTGATTGGACTCCTGTTCCTCGCCTGAGCTCCCAATTGGCCCTTCCTTCCTCTGCAACTCGCAGTGCCTTTCTGGGCTTCTCCACTCACCACGGGCATTGGAAAGTGTCGAAATTTTACGGGTAGTTAAGCAATTGGAGCTTGTTTGTGTAAAATCTGCTGATAACTGTATTGCTGTTAAAGGTTAAACTCTCGCTGTAGCTCGGGAGCGTTTCTATTCCACTGCCTTTTTTTATTACTGTTTAAAATTGCTGCTTGCTTTGCCCTTGACTGTAACTCTATACTACTGGTTTATACATATATATATATATAATTTCTTTTTTCCTCCGTTTCTCACTGAACCTCCCACTCTTAGCTGTCTAGCACCATGCCCCCTTGGTGCCAGGACAAATTACTGCTGGTCCCAGGCCTGCCTCCCCCCCCCCCGCTTCCTTTCCACTAGCTAATTTCTCTCCTGCCATTTACATGTCCCCCGATTTATTATTTAGCATCATCTCCCCTTTTGTTCTCTCTCCCCCCTAACTCTAATCTGTCTGTGCTTTGCCCTCTAGATCCAGCCCTTGATCGGGCTTACTGCAGGTTCGGCCATAGCTCTCCAAGCTAGCCGCCCCAACCACCACTCTCGGACGCACAAGAGCATTCAGCCAAGCCAGGTAAGCTGTGAGCAACTGTGATTGACTCCTGCTCTGCACTTTCTCCCCTGATTGGACTCCTGTTCCTCACCTGAGCTCCTGATTGGCCCTTCCTTCCTCTGCACCTCATGGTGCCTTTCTGGGCTTTTCCGCTCACTTGGGCATTGGAGAGTGCCAAATTTTACACCCACCCCCCACCCCACTACCTTTATTAAATAGACCTAAGCACCACCCACCTGTTCTCTGTTCTGCCTTGCCCCTACCTGACTGGACAACTTCCCAACTCTCATACTCCCATTCCAGTTCATTCTAGATCTCCTCCCTCTTCTTTTCATTACCCTCTATGGATCCTCCCTCTCTGGCTCATCACTCACCCAGCACTAGCACTGCCCCCATCACCTCTCTGACTTAACCATGTACCTCTCCCCTAATCTTCTCACTCACCTCTCTATCCTAGCTTCCCTGCTGCACCTATCTTACCTTCCTGAATGCTGCTATCCCTCTTCCCACTGCTTACCAACTGGAAAATTCTTATCACCACCTAGGCACACTCCACTTCAAATCATGTTCCCTTACACAGCCCCCCCGGCTCCCGACTGGCAGGTCCCGAGTTTTTCCAGATTCAGACTTTGGGCCCGCCTGTCCCCACTATCATATATATCAACCCTCTGGGACAAACACCTGCAGCCCTGCCTATGTCACGTCAAGGAAAGGCCACATAACTTATCCTACAAGAAACTCCGTTTGTGCACCTTGAAGCTCCTGCTCCTCCTCCTGCTAACGTCTGGTAACGTGCACCCTAATCCAGGCCCTACACCCGCTCGCTAGCCCTGCCTATTAAACCAGCTGGGGGTCTAACCCTCGCATCCTTCAACATCAGCAGCCTATTACCTAAGCTAGATGCTGTTCGCATCTTTACAAACCAACACCATCCTGATATCCTTTCAGTTGTTGAAACTTAGCTGATACCCAAAATTCCAGATATGGCAATTGAACTACCAGGATACAATGTGCACAGACTCGATCACATCTCCAAAAGAGGAGGGGGTTGTGCTATCTACGTCAAGGACTATCTCATGGGGTTCCCATCTCTAACCCCCGACTCCACAGCACAGACTCTCCCAATAAAAATTCTCCTTGGGGCCCACAATAAAGCCCTCACCATTGTCTCTGTGTACAACCCCCCCTAAAGACCAAGAGCAAAGCTTCAATTCCACTCTGAATTTCATCAGAACCCTACCAGTGGGCTCTGAGACAATCATCTTTGGCGACTTTAATATTAACTGGCATGCATTTGATGCCGGGGCTTATAAGGATGCCATCTTGGCTGCAAACCTCACACAAATGGTGATCTCCCACACAAGAAAAAACTACAAAACAGGCACTAGTACCCTGCTGGACTGGATCCTGACCAGTCATTCCTCCCATATCTCAAACACCTCCGTGCACCCCGACTCTTTTAGTGATCATTCCCCTGTTACTTGTCAATGGTCAAACAAATTCTGCAAACCCCTGCCTAAGGTCATCACCAGCAGAGTTCTCCCTCGTGGTCAGCTCACTCACCTTAAATTATGCCTTAATCAGTATGATTGGTCCCCCATCTACAAAGCCAAGGATGTCGACTCAGCTGTCAACTAATTTGTTTCATCCTTTGATGCTGCCTGTGACTCCTTCACCCCCTTCAAAAAACAAAAAGTGAAGGCACTAAAAAATCCCTGGCTAAATGGTGAGCTCCTGATACAGCTGAAATCCAGGGACCACCTCTGGACCCTTGCTAGGGCCTCTGGTTCTCAAACTGATATTCAAAATTACAAACGGGCCCGTAACCTCTGCACGAAATCCATCAGACTGAGGAAAAGTATGTACTACAAAGAAGCTCTCTCTAATGCCTGGGGTAATGGCAGTGAGTTCTGGAAGAACATTCAAGAAGTCAAAGGGAAGCAGCCAAAATCCTCTCCAACGATGCTAAAGGTTGATGGGTCCATCACTCTTGATCCACTGGTCATTGTTAACACCTTCAATGATGCCTTCACTGACCTTAGTAGTGTTCTCCCCTCATATTTTTTTCTGGAACCCGACTCCCCTAATCCCTGTGGCTATCCCACCTCATCAAACCTCCCGCCTTTCTATTTCCAAACTGTAAAGAAGCATGCAGCCCGCAATTATATCAACAAAGCAATATCCAAGTCAAGAGCTAGTGGGGACTCGCTCGACCTCAAACTATTATCTCTCACCCTTGACAAGGTCCTTGTTCCACTTACTCATATTTTCAACCTCTCTCTTAGTCTCAGCCAATTCCCAGACCTATGGAAAGCTGCAACTGTTACACCAGTCCACAAAACCGGTGATAAGACCAACCATGGCAACTATCGTCCTATCTCCATACTCCCTCCTCTCTTGAAGGCTCTGGAACGCATTGTGGCAGATCAACTTATTGACTTCTTGGAAAAATACAACATCTTATGTCCTCAACAACATGGTTTTAGAAAAGGCTAGTGTACATCATCGGCCCTACTAAAATTCATCGGTGAGCTACATTCCGCTCTGGATAAAGGTCAACTAACCGGGGCCGTTTTCGTTGATCTGTCAAAAGCGTTTGACACCGTACATCATCGTCTGCTGACTGAACAGCTCCGGTCGACTGGACTCTCCCCTGACGCTACCGACTGGTTCAGTAGCTACCTAGGAAATCGGACACAAAGAGTGAAAATCAATGGGGTCCTCTCTGATGCCAGACCAGTCCACTCCGGAGTCCCCCAGGGGTCAATTCTGGGCCCCCTACTATTCTGCCTCTTCTTGAACACCCTTCCCCAATCCTGTCCTGAGCAATTAAATCTTTATGCTGATCACGCAGTAATCTTCACCTCTCTCAAGGAACCTGAACCACTTCAGCAAAATCTTCAGCAAGGCTTTACCACTGTAGAAAACTGGTTTAGCAAGCACAAGCTTGTCCTAAACCATAAAAAAACTAAGGTTATGCTCTTCAAGCCACGAAACCAGCACAGGCTCCATCCTCTCTCCATCACTACAGCCTCGAGGCACCCTTGAGCAGGTTCAGTCATTTAAATATCTTGGGATTCATCTGGACCCAAACCTGTCATATTGCTCCACATTGACTGTGTTGCCAAAGCTACCAAATACTTGGCTAGGCTGCTTTACCACAAACGTCACCTTACATCAGATTGCCAGGAGAGATCGCTGTCCAGAGTTCGGTGGTCTCCATCATTGATTACGGCCTAATCATCTATGGTTCTGCATCAACCACTATGTTCCGACGAATATCGACATCTCTCAACAAGACTTGTAGGCTCATCACTGGTACCCACCGTCTGACACATACATGTGACCTATACGCGCAAACTGGATGGCTACAACTCTCCAACCGCATAAGGTATCTAACATGCACTATGGCTAAGAAAGTTACCATGGGCCTCGCACCTCCCAGTGTCCAAGATCTACTGCGACCCTGCCTGAATACTCGTAACACCAGGAAATCTGAAACTCAACTTCTCCAAGTTCTCCGTTGCCGCACCTCCCAGGGATAAAGATCCTTTTCCATAGGGGGCCTAGCTGGGTAAATAAACTCAGTCCGGACATCTCCTCTATGTCAAAACTTGGCCCTTTCAAAGCCACGCTTCGTCACCATCTCATTGCTACCAGCTCATGTGACTGCTACATATAACTGGCCCCTTTAGTCCTCTTCAGATCAACACCATGCACTTATCCCGCTGGCCACTCCCACTTTCCTGCCCTGCCTATTCACACCCTACCCCCCCTTTCTTCTTTTCCCTCTTCCCTTTTCTCCTCCTTCCCTACTCCACTCTAGCACTTCCCCCCCATACTGTTCATTACATGTCACCCTCTACGCCCCTCTGTATGTCTGACAAATGCCCTTTGGCTGCTCTGCGCTCCTGAGGTATCCACCATCCCCTCTGTGCCACATTCCACTTTCCATTTTGTCTTCCCCTAAGTGAACCCACTTGTGTCCAGCTTATCCACTCATCTTCATTGTATTTCTCCTTGTATTGTGTTGTACTGTAATTGACATGAAAACTTTGTAAAAGAGCCTCTGCTCAAAGGTATTTGTAATCCTAGACTTAAATAAATAAACAAATAAATGTAGGAACTTTCTCTATGGCTCTAAGAGCCAGCAGAGATGAAACCTCTGCCTCTAGGGCAATGGTTTCGGAGATGTTGCAGGTGGAAAAGACCTGACCCTCAGCTTTGGAAATTTTTTGAAGCTGAGGACCAGTCCCTGGCTTACTACTTACAGGACCCACTTGTCTGGGAGTAACAGACTTCACCAGTCCTAGGGTTAAATAAGCCAGCCTGTCTCCTATAGGGATTGGGGAGTCGACCCAGGCTGACACATAAGGGTGTCTGCTTGGCAGGAGCCTTAGGCTGAGAGGAGGATACAGCCCTGCTCATCCCCCACCTACCCCTCCCTCTGAAGAACCTCCTCTGGGAAAAAGGAGAGGAGGCCTGTGTCTGGTAAAAAGGCATGTGAAAAGGCCTGCCCCTGCTCCTAGCCTGCTGCTTCTGAGGAGTTGCCTGCCTATCCTTGGTCTGTGCACTCCTGTAGGTGATCCTGTACTCATCCATCTTTTTCATATAATTCTCTGTCTCCTTCCCAAACAGAGAATTATCAACTACAGGAAAATCCATGGCTTTAGCCTGGGTATCCTGTGATAGGCTAGTACATCTGAGCCAAGCTGGTCTCCGAAGAGCCACAGATGTAGCCATGACTCTAGATGACACATCACTGGAGTCCACAGCAGCATGAACTGGATTTTTGATGCCTCAATCCCATCAGCAGCCACCTCCTCCAACTCCTTGGCAAGCTGGGGGAGGCCTGTTTGGCCAGTTCCAGTACAGTGTCCCATCTGTACTTCTAGTACCTGGCTGTGTAGGCCATATAAATAATTAACCTGCCTGAGTCCCAAGGAAGATGCTGTCACAAACCCACTCAGCAGGTCAGCCCTCTACTCCCAAAGTGCCAACCTCCGAGCGCAGTTTTGTGAACAGTTTAACAGAACATGGTAACCCCCTTGTCTGTTTTGTGAGTTCGGATCAACCTTTGGTCTCAAGTTCCGGAGGGATTCAAACTGTGAACCTCTTGCTAGCGTACCCAGTACACAGGCTCAGATATTTCTGTCTTCAGGGGGCCAGATATATTTGCCTATGGGCACCTAACCAGGTGTACAGAAATTAACCCTTAAAAACTTTAATAAAGACCTCAGATTCAAAACGATTCTCTTTCCAGTTTGGTATCACCATTCAAGCTTATGCCTAGTGTTCTCTATAACCATATATACTTTTCTTTGCAAATGAACGAAAATCAAAGACAGACCAAGTAAGCTCTAAAAAGAGTTTTTACTAAAATAGATAATAATATGTAAAACATACAATACAGAACTATATCACAAGACACACAAATCTATTAAAAGAACAAAGTTTTAAACAGTGCAATTCTTACTACAGTACTTAGTCTCTAAATACCTGCTTAAAAGTGCTCACAGATGTTTCTTTGCCAGAGTCTAGATAAAAGTGCCTCTGAAGAAAAACAGAATAACAATTAAAAAGCTGTTTTTCCCCACCTATTTGCATGAGGTCACCTAGCTCCTCTCTGTCAGAATATATAAAAAACATATATCTATAAAAACAGGATGTCTTTTCCAAGTATTAAATTCTGCAACCTCAGCATACTCATGTTCTTCAAATGACAGTTCTTTGATCTTAATCAATATCCTCACTCACACAGGCATCAGAGGAACATTTACAACTTCGCACCAGTTTGCTAAACCTGGTTTCCCCCTCTAACATCATAAACTTTTTTTAATGATTTCCCTCTTAACAAAATTAACTTAGAAACACCTGTAATTAGCTTCTGGCCTGCCATGTAACACCTGGTATCTAAAACCTGTGTGTGTGTGTGTGTGTGTGTGTGTGATCTCACATGCTGTTTCAGCATTTTCTCATGGCTTTCATCTTTTCAGCTGAAACCTGGGGGGGTGAGCAACAGATTTTCAGCATCTCTCATGACAGACAGTCCATAACCCATTTTGATATTACAAAAAATGATACTACAACACTCAGAACTGGCTGTCCATGTCACAATCCTCCCCACCTAGACTGAATTTGGGGTCTATCCCTGCATGGGATGAGCTTCCCAAATCAGTTCACTCCTCATAGACCCTAGACAGCCCATCTGAGTTCTGGTTTTCACTCCAGCCCTATGTACGATTGTCAGATCATACCCTTGTAAAGCAAGACTCCATCTTAAAAATCTGCCATTGTTTTTTCCCCATCTGCGTCAGCCAAACCGGGGGTTGTGATCAGTCTGCAGCACAAAATGCTGCCCATACAAGTATGGCTCTAATTTCTTTAGGGCCCACACTATGGCAAGACACTCCTTTTGCACCATGGAGTACGCTTGCTCCCTGAGAAGTAACTTCCTACTCAGGTACACTACTGGGTAATCTGTCCCTTGGCTGGATGTCTGAGTCAGTACTTCCCCAATACCCACGTCTGAGGCGTCAGTCTGAACTATAAAGAGGGACCTGGGGGTGGTGGTGGATGTCAAGACGAACAACTCAGAGACTTGTAGGAGGGCAGCAGCCAAGGCCAACAGGATGCTGGGAAGCATCGCTAGGGGGATCACCTCCAGAAGGAGGGAAGTGATACTCCCTCTGTATAACTGCTTGATGAGGCTGCACCTCGAGTACTGCATGCAGTTTTGTAGGCCACACTTAAAGAGGGACATTAAACTCCTGGAGAGGGTCCAGAGGAGGGCAACCAAAATTATTTGGGGCCTGGGGGACAGGACCTATGAGGAGAGGCTCGAAGAGCTAAATATGTACACATTGGAAGAGAGAAGGGACCGGGGGGGACACATGATAGAGGTCTTCAGGTACATGAAGGGGGTAAATAGGAGAGGAACAATCAGGGTGCTTGAAGGAAGGAGGAGGGGCCACTAGAGGGCATGGGTGGAAGCTGGAGGGAAGATTCAGGGAGAAAGGAGGTGCTACTTCACTGAGAGGGTGGTGGAGCCATGGAATGTGCTGCCTAGGGGCTGGTGGAGGCAGAAACAGTGCAGGGGTTCAAGAGGGGTGGGACAGGTACAGGGAAGGGTTCTGGAAGCAAAATCCAATGCAGTGAGAATATCCGGAACTGGGAAGGGAGAAGCCAGAGAAGGCGAGGGGGGGGCAGCAAGGTCAGCTCCCAGGGTGGGGGCTGACCAAACGAGCAGACGCGAAAGACCATTAGGCCTATTCTGCTGGCATTTTAGTGTGTTAGTATAAAGGTTTTGCTATAGTCAGGACTTGTCAAAATAGAAGCACTGCACAGTGCATCCTTTAATCTGGTAAAGGCTTCCTCACAGGCTGGGCCCCAGGTAATTTTCTTTGGCATCCTTTTCTTTGTCAGGTCATATAGGGGAGCAGCCAGGACACTGTAATTGGGTACAAATTTTCTGTAGTACCCTGCTGTCCCTAGAAAACTCCTGACCTGCTTCTGTGTTTCTGATCTGGGCCATGCCTGGATCACCTCTATCTTTATTTGGTTAGGATGAAACTGTCCCTGGGCTACCACATGCCCGAGGTTTGCCACCTCTCCCATGGCCACCTGGCACTTCTCGGCTTTGACAGTGAGCCCGGCCCTCTGTATCCTGCCCAGAATTTCCCTAAGGTAGGATAGGTGTTCCTCCCAGCTGGTACTAAAGATGGCAATGTCATCCAGGTACACCACAGCGTACTCCTCAGCACCATTTAACACCTGGTTCACCAACCTTTGGAAAGTGACCGGGGCGTTCTTCATTCTGAAAGGCATTACTTTAAACTCAAATAAGCCTATAGGAGTGATGAAGGCCGACCTCTCCCTAGCTCTGTCTGTCAACCCTACCTGCCAATACCCCTTCGTCAGGTCAATGGTCGTAGGGTAGGGCGCCCCTCCCAACCTGTCCAGGAATTCGTCCGTATGGGGCATCGGGTGGGCGTCTGACTTTGTGACTGCATTCAGTCCACGATAGTTCACACAGAAATGAGTAGAGCCATCTGGCTTAGGCACAAGGACTACGGGTGAGGTCCAGAGGCTGCGGGATCTCTGGATTACCCCTAAATCCAGCATCTCCTCCACTTCCCTCCTAATGTCCTTTTGTACAGCCTCTGACACCCGGTATGCTGTCCACCATATGGGCGTCTGTGTCCCTGTCTCCACATCGTGTGTCGCCAAGGGGGTTAGTGCTAAACAAGGGGGTAAAGTCTGCTAAAACCTCCCTTACTTTCTGGATCTGGTCCGGGGCCAGGCGGGGAGACAATTTTACTGCCTCCACAGAGGACTCCCGCTTACTTTCTTCCAGCAAATCCAGAAGGGGGTCTCCTTCGTCCGTCCCCTCCCCATGACTACACACTGCAAACTCCATGTCGGCTCTATTTGCAAATGGCTTCATCATGTTGACATGGGACATCCTCTCTATCTTCGGTCAGGTAACTCCACAATGTAGTTCACGTCATTTACTTTCCTAACCACTTTGTATAGTCCTGCCCACTCAGCTTGCAGCTTATCTTTCTGGACCAAAATAAGGACCATGACTTCCTGACCCACCATGTACGAGCGAGCTCTGGCTTTGCAGTCGTACCACATATTTTGTTTCTGTTGGGCAGCTGCCAGGTTGCTCTGGGCTGTCCCCATAAGCTCCTTCAGCCTTTCCCTAAACCCAAGGACAAAATCCACAATGGGAGTTCCCTGGGTGGCGTGCTTGCCTTCCCAGTCTTCCCGGATCAAGTCTAGGGGCCCACGTACCCGGTTCCATATAAGAGTTCGAAGGGGGAAAATCCTGTCGACTCTTGGGGCACCTCCCTGTATGCAAACAGGTGGGGAAGGTATTTCTCCCAGTCCCTCCCATGCTGTTCAGCAAATGCCTGGAGCATTGACTTTAGGGTACCATTGAATCGTTCCACAAGTCCATTGGCTTGTGGGTGATATGGTGTTGTGCATCTCTGCACCATCCCACACTTCTCCCATAAACATTTCATCAGGTCCGACATGAAGGAACCCCTTCGATCGATGATTGCCTCCTGCGGAAACCCAACATGGGAGAAAATCCCAAGTAAGGCATCTGCCACTTTGTCTGTCCTCAGAGAGGATAGGGCGACTGCCTCTGGGTACCGGGTGGCATAATCCACCACAGTCAGGATGAATCTCTTCCCTGAGGAGCTGGGGGTATTTAAAGGCCCCTCAATATCCATTCCCACCCTCTGGAATGGCTCCTCCACTATGGGCAATGAAATCAGGGTGGCTTGTTTTTTTTTGGCCGCCTTCACTATTTCTTGGCACCGGTGACAAGACCTGCAATACTCTTTCACCTGCTGGGTGAAGTTAGGCCAATAGAAATTCTGGGCTAACCGCTGCAATGTGCGTGTGATTCTCAGATGACCAGACAGGGGAATATCATGTGCATTTTTGAGCAACTGCTCACGATACCCTGGGGAACAACAAGCTGCCTGCCTAGCATCCCTCCGTCTGTACTGCCTGAGTGTACATAAGTCCATTTTCCTAACAAACCTTATGTCTGCCGTCACCTCCCTGTGTGCCGTCCAAGTCTGCCCAATCTCTCAGCTTCTCTAAACTATGTCACTTCTCTGAGCAGCTGCAAACCCCTCACACATTCCCAAGGCATGGGATGGTCCCCTTCAGTCACTAAACTAGGGTCCCTAGCACTAGCATCAGGGCCCTGAGGATCACTGTCAATCCCAACCCTATGACAAGGGGTCACCCCTCCCTCTTCAGAGTAACCCTCTGTAGCTGTGTGGTTACTGGCTACTGGGGAAATTTCTACCCCCTTTTCATCAGTCTCCCCATCTGGAGACACAGGCTGGGGAACCAGCCTCTCAGTGGTTTCCACACTGGTTTCTGTAGGGTTCAGGGAACTACAATTTTCCCTTGCTGCTTGGCTACAGGTAACTGTACATACCATCCCTTGTTTTAGATTGTTGCCCAGGATCACATCCACTGCCAATGTTTTAGCTACAGCTACCTGTTGCACAGTTCCCTGTTTCACCCCAGTCCAGGAGAGCACTGGCCAGTGGCAATGTTTTCTCTTCACCAGTGAACCCTTGGACAGTGACATATTTATTGGGTATAAGCTGACCAGGCTGTACCAGATCCCCTTTTACCAATGTCAGGGATACCCCTGTGTCCCTTAACCCCTGTGTCTGTACACCATTCACCATGACTGGGTGCATGTGTTCCCTCATATTCACTGGCATGCTTCCAGGGACACACAAACAACCCATGTCTTTTCTAGCACCCGGTTGTGTATTGTGGCTCGCCTTTTTGGGACACTGTCTGGCAATATGCCCAGTTTCTGTACATAACCAACATTCAGTTCTTCTCTCAGAGAAATCTTTTCTCTGAAACCTAAGGCTAACTGGTTTCGGTGGAGGCAGTGAGGGTTTTAGCTGCCATGAAGGTGTGCTTTTTCCTTTCTACACTGCCACGGCCGCTCCATTCGCTCTCAGAGCGGGTCTGTTCTTGGCATAGTGGTCCGAGAGTTCAGCAGCCTCTTGCACTGTTTTGGGATCTCGGTCCTCTAGCCAGGTTTTTAGCTCTGCTGGGCATGCCCAATAAAACTGTTCTAATAAAACCACATTTTCAATTTTATCAACAGAGTTTGCCTCAATTCCTTACCACCAACGTTTTAAAAACTGACGTTGTTTCGTGGCTAGCTCCTCATAGCTCATATCAGGGCTTCTCCTGAGCTTACGGAATTTAGCTCTGTATGAGTCAGCAGTTAAATCAAACTTTTTTAACAGTGCAGCTTTTAGCTTGCTGTAATCATTGTCCATTTGACCCAATGCATCCCAAGCTTTCCCGGTAAGTAGCAGGGATAGCTGGAAGTTCCAGAACTCTCTAGGAATTTTAGCCTGAATACAAACTTTTCAAAAGAATTTAAAAAGGCATCCATATCCTCCACCTCTTTAAACTCGGCTATTAATTTGGAGTTCAGTATGTAACCCAGTCGTGCAGTCCCAGTTAAACCCAAGCCACTTACCTGCTCTGGTGCCGCTGGTCGGAGTCGTATCTTCTCCAGTTCGTGTTGCCTCTGGCGCTCTTGCTCCTCACAGTCTGTGTCTCGGCGTTCTCGTTCTCTCTTCTCCTCTGCAGCTCGCTGGCGCTCACGCTCCTCATGGTCTGCCTCTCGGTTCTCTCGCTCCCTCTTCTCCTGGAACTCCAGTTCCATCCTGTGCAACTCAGTTTGCAGCCTGAGTACCTCTGGATTCAGGATACTGGTGACCTTCCCCTGCTGCTGTGGCTCTTCACTTACAGTGGCCCTGCTGTCTTCCTCACTGGATCTGGACACAGCACTGGCCGCTAGCCCTGCCACACTCAAGGTTTGGTCCTTTCCAGTCACGGTTCGTGACTCGCTGCTCTGGGTATCTGCTACTATCAGGGTATCTATGAGGTTCTGCTTTTTGGCTGTCACCTCGAAAGGGACTTCCCTGTCCCCGTACAACTGCTTCAAGTAATCTACAGTGTGCCTGCTGTAGTTGGAAGCCATCTTCTTCTTCTTCCCTCACTACTGCTACTCTGACTTGCACTTTAGGAAAAAAAATAAAACGGGTAGGAACTGGACTGTACGCCAAGTGTTATAGTTCTATTTCCTTTTTAAAATAAAACTCTGCCTTTTTCTTTCTTTGCAAGAGAGCTTACGGTCTCAAGCTGACACAGAACAATAAAAGCTTGTAATACCAAAATTTATCCTACTGTTGCCAACCAATCTATCACAAAACCCACTCAGCAGGTCATCCCTCTACTCCCAAAGTGCCAACCTCCGAGCGCAGTCTTGTGAACAGTTTAACAGAACAAGGTAACCCTCTTGTCTGCATTGTGAGTTTGGATCAAACTTTGGTCTCAAGTTCTGGAGGAATTCAAACTGTGAACCTCTTGCTAGCGTACCCAACACACAGGCTCAGATATTTCTGTCTTCACGGGGCCAGATATCTTTGCCTACGGGCACCTAACCAGGTGTACAGAAATGAACCCTTAAAAACTTTAATAAAGACCTCAGATTTAAAACGATTCTCTTTCCAGTTGGGTATCACCATTCAAGCTTATGCCTAGTGTCAGCTATAACCATATATACTTTTCTTGCAAATGAACGAAAATCAAAGACAGACCAAGTAAGCTCTAAAAAGAGGTTTTACTAAAATAGATAATATGTAAAACATACAATACAGAACTATTCTGTCACAAGACATACACATCTATTAAAAGAACAAGGTTTTAAACAGTGCAATTCTTACTACAGTACTTAGTCTCTAAATACCTGCTTAAAAGTGCTCACAGATGTTTCTTTGTCAGAGTCTAGATACAACTGTCTCTGAAGAAAAACAGAATAATAATTAAAAAGCTGGTTTTCCCCACCTATTTGCATGAGGTCACCTAGCTCTTCTCTGTCAGACTATATAAAAAACATATGTCTATAAAAACAGGATGTCTTTTCCAAGCATTAAATTCTGCAACCTCCACATACTCATGTTCTTCAAATGACAGTTCTTTGATCTTAATCAGTATCCTCTCTCACACAGGCATCAGAGGAACATTTACAACTTCGCACCAGTTTGCTAAACCTGGTTTCCCCCTCTAACGTCATAAACTTTTTCTATGATTCCCCTCTTAACAAAATTAACTTACAAACATCTGCAATTAGCTTCTCGCCTGCCATGTAACACCTGGTATCTAAAACCTGTATGTGTGTGATCTCACATGCTGTTTCAGCATTTTCCCATGGCTTTCACCTTTTCAGCTGAAACCTGGGGGTGAGCGACAGATTTTCAGCATCGCTCATGACAGACAATCCATAACCCATTTTGATATTACAAAAAATGATACTACAGCACTCAGAACTGGCTGTCCACGTCACAGATGTCATGTACTGTTTCTTCGCCATGGCATCCAGCTTCCTGGAGTCTTTATCTGGGGTGTGTGAAGCCAAGGGCATGTTAGCCTTATCACAGGCTGCAGCCTGCACAACCCCAACATGGCTGCATTGCCGGTACAAGTTCTCCATACCTGGGCCTGACAAGATGTACCTCTTGTCCAATCTTCTGTCCACAGGAGGTAAAGAATTTGGAGTCTTAAGCAACTTATGTGTCTGTTTCCCCAAAGGTTTTGTGAAGGGAATAGACAACCTCTTGGACTCTGGGATGTCTATCATCTCCACATAGTCAGGCTCCTCTTGCTCCTTGACAGCTTCCTCCAAAGGGAGCTGGGGGGTTTCTGCCACTTTCTTGTAAAACATAAAGTGGGAAGGGGACTCAGAAAGCATAGGACGGGAAACACCAGAAGGCCTGTCTGGGGAGATGTCCAGTTCTATGGGCTCATCTAGACCTTCCACACCATCGTTATCACTCATCATCATCATCATCGTAATCATCATCCCCCTCCAAATCTGGTTCATAAAAGTCTTCAGGGGAATAATCCTGAACCCGAGGAACCGACCGAATGCCTGCCCAAAGGTGCTGGATCAGCTGGAACCGAACGGAGCAATTCAACTATGCTAATTCCCCAGGCAATTTCTTCGGCGGTTGGATGATGCGGTTCTGGATTCAAACTGGCCGATTTTTCTTTCCTTTTTCCTTTTGCTGGAACTGACCCCTCAGGATCAGCTCTCAGTTTGCCTGAGGGAGTCTAACCCAGGTCAGTGGCACTCCCTCAGGTTCGGTCGGAACCGAACCAGGCTGACCATCCGGGTCAGTGGACTTCTCGGCCTCCTTTTCCCTAAGCCTGCCCAATCTTTTATCCAGGGTGACTTTAGGGAAATTTTTACAAATTTGGCAGTCTGACTCCAGGTGGTCAAAACCCAGACAGTAAACACAGGTGGTGTGGGGATCGGCCTTAGCAAAGACCTCCCCACACTCACTGCAGTGTTGAAACCCAGTGGGCCCATTTTTTCTCTTGTGTTTCTCAGACGAAGCCATCCTATCACTTACCCTTTTTACGGCAACAGCCAGGCAAGACCCCCTTATCGGTTCCTAACTAAAATCGCTAAAAGAAAAAGACAGATACACACACTAAATAACAATTACAAACAACCGGTTCAGCTGAACTGTTTGAAAAGACTATTTTTACAATTTTCACACAATTTTTCTAAACAAGTCCACTACCTATGTACTTACTGTACTGCAGACAGGGATCTGAACTGAAAAATAAGAAAAAGTATCAGTAAAACCATCATTTTTTAGACTGGGCTGAACCATGAGTGAAGCAGAAATCTCCGGAGTGACTGTTCAGTTAGGCAGAGTAAATAATCTGATGGTTACACTTCGGAGTGCAGCAGACAGAGGTTTGAACCAAGCTCGAGCTCAACGTTCTATGCACTGGCATAGAGCTAACTCTTTCCTCTCTGGAGCAGTTCAAGTGCTGGGGCTAACTGCATAATGTCAGAATACAGCAAGACTTCATGTTGTTTGAATTATCAGTACCCTATCACTCTATGCTTCAGCGAAGCAGAAATAACGTGCCTGGTCGAGTCGCTCCCGTGGTGGAGTGGCTAAGGCACTATCACATGGTGGGAATGGAGATCAGGGAGCATGTTTCGGTTCCCCCCAGGTCTCCTGGTGTTAGTACTTTTTGCAATCTTTTTTTTTTTAAATAGAGTCCCTCCCATCTCTCCACATCCCAGAAGTCCAACCCCCCAGGAGTTTATTTTAGTTCCAGGGTGTGTGTGTGTGGGGGTGCGGGGTGTGAAGCCCCCCCGCAAAACCCAGAAAGTCCCATTAAATTCAATGGGCACACTGTTTCTGTTTCGGTCGGTGTTTTGTCCGACCCTATTTCGGTCCATGCTCTGTTGCTTGCAGCGTTTGTTACCGCGGTTATGACCCCGTGCCATTATTTTAATATCCTTGGGTATATACCATCTGGTCCCATCGCTCTGTCTACCCTCAGTTTTGTGAGTTCTTCTAGGACTCTCTCTTCTGTAAATGGACTGGTGTTCCCTTCCCTCCCCCTTTGTTTCTGATGCCTAGTTGTGGTCCCTGTCCCTCTCCCCTTCAATGAATACTGAACAGAAGCATTTATTCAGTATTGATGTTTTTTCTAGGTCTTCCTCCACACACTCTCCTTCATCCTCTCTGAGCCTTGCAATCCTACCCCTGGCCTTCTTAATACTAATATACCTATATAATGTCTTGTCTCCTTTCTTTACCATCTGTGTTGATCTTTCCTCTGTTTGCACCTTTGCACTCCTAAATACTTTCCCTGCTTTCCTCTATTTAGGTACACTGCCCTAACCTCTTCCTTCTGAGTCAGTTAACCGCAGCAAGGAGGAGATGGCAGAGTGGTGTTTCCTCAAACCAGGCTTGAAGGGGGAGAGGAAATCAGAGGAGGAAAGGAAGTCAGTAAGTCTGGAGTAGATGAGGGTCTCCTGTAGTTTTGCGAGAGAGGTGGTGAGGAGTGAGATTCGCCAGAAGTTGCCTGGGAGGAAGAGGTCGCCCCCTCTATGCAGAGGCAAAACCTTTGCTACCTCCCACATCTGGAGGACAGCACAACGGAAGAAGGAGAGGTTCAGAAGGTGAGCAAGTGAGGAGTTAATGGCCAGAGTTGAAATACGTAGAAGTTTGGGGTCCAGCCAATTAGGGCTGGACTTAGAAGGGGTAAGTGAAGTTAGAGTGAGTAAGACTTGGTGGGGGAGACAGGGGAAGGGAGGAATTGAAGCCTTCAGGTGAAAGTGTTGGGGAGAAATAAAATGGGTAACCTCCCCCCGTACCAGTGTCTGCCTATAAGAGAGTAAAACTAGTCAAAATAAAGCAATTGAAAACCACCCATGAATATAATGTAGAACAGATTTTAAACAGTGCTATTGTTTTAGTATATCATAAAGTCTATGTTTAAACATTTTTAATCTATATTTCTAATTAAGTTATAGACTATCTTTTTTATTATAGAAAAAGAAAACTGCTATGGCTAATAGGGGTCATCTTATAGCGAGACTATGGAATGTATTTAACACACTTCAGGATGTTATGTTCTGACTGGAAACATTTCAAGGGTACCTAAACAAGCTGTTTTTTAAAACTGCAAACTCCAAAATCTTGCTTCATTGCAAGGCAAAGTAAAGGCTGCTGTTCACATTTATGCTAAAAATGCATTTATGTAAATAACATAAATGCTGTTTCATAGCTTTTGAAAAATGTAATCATCAGCCTTTCACTTTCCAAAAACAGCCTTGGTATCTCCCTAAGATGTCTGCCCAGTGTGTTAAGTGATGAGTCATGATGACAACATTGGAGCCAGAGACAGAGACCCACATATATTTCTATATAGTGCTAACTAGTTCTTCTTTCCCTCTTTGTTTTGAATTGTTGTACCAGAATGATCAACACTATGTATTAACTCATGGATTATTTTGATCAGTACACATGTTAGGCTATGATTTTGTTCATTTTGTTTACTTTAACTTGCGGAAAATGTTTTTACAATCCAGCTGACTTTTTCTTTGGAAAACTGCAATACAGTACAACATTTCAAATATATAATGATCTAGTGGTTATGTGATGCACTGAATTTTGACTTTTGTTAACCAGGAGAGAGACACTAAGCTGAAAGGTTGTTTACAGGTGTGGCCTGGGAGCACAAGGAAGTTTAATGACTTGCTCAGGGTCACACAGCAAAGTACCAGTCTGGTTCAGTTCCAAAGCTCATGCTCTCGTTAATCCACAAATAAGGCTTTATTTTTCCACGTGAACCCCCTGCACCTAGCCTGTCTTCTGTTGAACACCCCACCATCCATACCCTGTCCTTAGTACTGACTGGAGCCACATATGTGCTTACGATCTCATGAAGAGAATTATCACACCTCAGATTGTAATCTTGTATCAGACAGTTATGCACACCTATACCGATATGCATCATCAGCTGGCACTGTTAAAAAATGCCTCACAAATCACTCTCCAGTCCACATTCTCAGTGTTTGACTTCTGCTCCTACTGTAAACATTGAGGGGATCACCACCCTTCTGTACAGTGAAGGTAGTATGTACAGTTCCCCAGTTGTGTTTTTTCCCGCCTCACTAACCAACAACTAGGCCTTCCTGGAGGGCCAAGCAATAAGCATCATGACCCATCAGAAAAACTGCTGTTCATGCCCTCATAAGGGCTGCACCTACAATGGATAACAATCTTATTAGCAGGAGAGGCATACTAATGCCATGAGCGAATCCACCCAACTTCCAGTGTCAGTCTACTCCTTTACCTGTGATCTGCAGAATCCTGCAGGACAGTTCCCAGCAATTCTTCTCCAGTACTTTTCTGTGCTCTACTCCACAATGCGAGTTGGCTGGGTACCACCATTAAAAATCTTGAATGATCCATACACAACTCCCTCAATAATGTCCCAACAAACGTCAACACCCTCCCAACCCGATGGTAATCTCCCTACACTGAATTCAAGTAACAGCTTAGGTGCAGCCCTTCTACTCTGAGTATTTGTTGTTGCTGTCTACTCTCATCCACAGTCAGGTAGTGCTCACGATGCTGGCAGCCCCACATTTCAGATCTCACAGTGATCTGCTCAATGTCCTCCTTCATGTCTTCAACTAACCTGAATATAGCTGTACTCTGCTGGAATGGCCTCTTCAGTCCCTCTCTGGCATTCATTCTTCTCACCTGCTCCCCACACCAAAAACTGGCGAGTTCACTACCCTTCCGCATCATGAATTTGATTAGTACAGTCTCCCAAGCTATTCTTACATATTAATAACGAACATGATCTTCTGGTAAGGCAGGCTGATAACAGCATGGCACAAGTGAAACAACAGGATTTCCTACACATATAAGATCGAAGCTACCTATGATTAGGCACTATTATGTGACGTGCATAATGATGTGCATACCCATTATTTAATAGTGCCTAATCAAAGGTAGCCTAGATCTTTTAAGAATAGGAGAGCCCATCATTCCCCTTGTTCCCTGCTGCTATCAGCCTGACTTACTGGAAAAATATGTTTACATTTGATATGTCACAATAAAACATGGACTGTACTATTTGCATTCAAGATGCAGAAAGGTGATGAGCTCACCAGTTTTCAATGTAAGAAGGAATAGTGAAGAATGAATACCAGAGAGGGAATGAGAAGGCCACTTTTGCAAGGTACTGCTATAATCAGGGAAGGAGGGGGGAACAGAAGGAGAGAAATATGAGCAGATTACTGTGAGAAAAAGATGTGGGGCTGCCAGCACCTTGATCACTACCTGACCCCATTGTCCTGTCCAATATTCCCCTTCCCATAAAATTAGTTCATACAATTGTCCAAAGCTGTGTGTGGACATTAATGTATGAAATGGCTGCCACTATACGTTCAGTCACTTCACTACCAGTCTAGTATTGCTTGTAAAGCACTTTGGGATACAATGTGTATGAAAAGCACTATATAAATGCTGATTATTATTATTATTATTACTTCCCATGGAAAAAGAAGACAAGACAATCATATATTTGATTTTTGAAAAGGTATGAACTCTAAAATTGGACTGCACAAGAACTTTGCTACAAAGAAGTGGTATATCTAGGGGTGGTGAAGGGTGTGGCTGCAACCCCCCACATAGTAATGTACTTGCTTGCTGCTGTTGCATTTCACTTTGTTGAAGAAGTCTGATTTATTGATTGTACAAATGTTTACATTCAAACTATGGATTACATTTGTAGGTACTGTCAAAAACATACTAGAAAAGAATAATAGCAGAAAATATAAAGGTTTAATAAAAATGTTAAAAAGTGCATATTAAGCATACACACCACCCCAGCACCCCCACTGTAGCATCCTGGATCCACTATAGCCACTAGACCACCAGGTTATTCAAGATTTGTACTTTACTGTGGTTTGCCACAGAGAAAGTCGGTTGGATTAAAACACAATTTCAGCATGTTAAAGTAAACAAAATTAACACAACCATAGTCTAACATGTGTAGTAAACAAAATAATGTACATGGTTGTGACCATTTGGGTGAAACATTTCTATACAAAGGGAAAAAAGAACTACTTAGCACTATAGAGAGTCATATGTCTCTCTGACTTTGGCTCCGATGATGTCATCACATAACACATTTGGCGGCCATTTTAAGAAGCAAGTAGGACAGTTTTTTTGAAATTGGGAGGCTCATTTTACAATTTTCAAAAGCTCTGGAACCACATTTAGGTAAATTATATAAACGTAGTTTTAGCATTAATGAATACAACAGCCTTTCCTTTAGTCACCTACAGAGTCAGATTTTTGAATAATTTGTTGTCAAAATGTTGTTTAGGTATCCTTTAAGAGAATACATCGAATCAGAGTAATCTGTCAGCAGATAAGGACCATATGGCCCACCTAGTCTGCCCATCAGGGCCAGCCTTAGGGTATATGGTGCCCCTAGGCGAAGTTGCCATCGGTGCCCCCCCCAATTTTCTATGGAGTAGTGACATGTGATAAAATGGAAAGGGACCTGGGGGTAATCATATCAGATGACCTAAAGGTTAGCAAGCAATGTAAAAAGGCAGTCGGGATAGCTGGGTGGATACTGGATGTGTAGGGAGAGATCACCAGCAGAAAACAGGAAGTTATCATCTCTCTGTGCAGACAGGTAGTGAGGCCCCATCTGGAGTACTGCGTCCAGTTCTGGAGACCCCCTCTCCTCAAGGATATAGACATCACAGGATGGAGGCAGACAGTCCAGAGGAGGGCAATTAAAATAGTGCAGGGTCTGCAACAGAAACAATAGGAGGAGCGACGAAATAAGCTTAATATGTATACCCTTGAGGAAAGAAGGGAGAGGGGGGACATGATAAACTTTTTGGTACCTCGGGAATCAACAAAGTCCAAGAGGGTAGCATCTTTCAGAAAGAAATGTGCAAGAACAAGCGAACACAATTTGAAGATAGAGGGGGGACGGCTCAGCTCAGGGGCAATGTGAGGAAGTATTTTTTCACAGAGAGGGTGGTGGAAGCATGGAATGGCCTTCCTGAGGAGGCTGTGGGGTCAAAAACAGTGGGGGAATTTAAGAATGCATGGGAAAATGGGACATACATAAGGCAATTCTTGTGGGTGTTAGGAAGAAATAAGCTGTTGGTTAACTAGGATCTGCAGCTTATCCAGGCAGTAGGTAGGGACACGGGCAGACTTGCTGGGCCAAGCGGTCCTTATCTGCCATCAAAATCTGTTTCTATATTATTTGCAAAAGCATTAGCTAATACTAGCAATCTTGAATATACATAAGACGTTGGTAGTGTCATTATGTTGCCGTAAAACGGATGCTTTATTCAAAAAATAGACAGACTTTACATCCCCCACAATCAAGGTAATGGTTTTGTCAGAAAACCCTTTCAAGTGCATTCTGTTTAGGGCTACAGTGACAGACTACCCTGGAGAAAATACCAAGCTTACATTAACTGTCGTCTAGCCCCTGTGCACAATAGGAACTCTCTCTATAGCCTTGAGAGCTAGTAGAGAGGAAAGCTCTCCCTCTAGAGCAATGGTTTCGGAGATGTTTGCAAGTGGAAAGGACCTGACCCTCAGCTTTGGTGTACTTGTCTGAGGTAACAGACTTCCAGGCCTGGAAGCAGTAAGCCAGCCTGCCTCCTACTGGATGGGGGGAGTCGACCTGTAGGTGGTTCTGTATTCATCCATTTTCTTCATATAATTCTGTCTGCTCCCCAAACATGGAATTGGACTTTTGATGCCTCTATCCCATCAACAGCCACCTCCTCCAGCTCCTTGGCTAGCTGGAGGGAAGCCTGCTTAGCCAGTTCCAGAACAGCATCCCATCTGGATTTCTGGTATCTAGCTGTATAGGCCATGTAATTAGCCTGTCTGAGTCCCAAAGAGGATGCCAAATACTGTTTTTTAGCCATGGCATCTATCTTCCTGGAATCCTTATCTGGGGGGTGTGATGCCAAGGGTATGCTAGCCTTATCACAGGCTGCAGCCTGCACAAACCCAACATGGCCTGCATTGCTGGTACAAGAAATCCGTACCTGAGCCTGGCAGCATATACCTCCTGTCCATTCGTCTGTCCACAGGGGGTAGAGAATTTGGTGTTTTAAGCAGTTTTTGTGTCCGTTTCCCAAAATATTTATGGAGGGGAATAGACAGTCTCTTGGACTCTGGGATGTCCATCATCTTCACATAGTCAGGCTCCTCTTGTTCCTTGAGCTTCAACCAGGGGAAGCTGGAGGTTTTCTGGCACTTTTTTGTAGAACATAAGAAAAAATTACTCACCTTAGTAATTATGTTTCTTCTATTGGAGTCTTGCTGCATTCTGACTAATGCAGTTAGCCCCAGCCTTTAAACTTCCCCGGAGAACAAAGGGTTAAACTTTCTGTGCAGAGCATAGAATGCTGAGCTCGAGCTCGGTTTGTGTCTCTGTCTGTTTCCCTTTGAAATCCAACCATCAGATCTTTACGAGCAAAATACTCAGTAGTTATCCTATGTGGACATTGTAAAATTTTACTAGCCAACTGGCAGCAAAAAGTTTTGGATTCCCAAAGGAAGACTCAAGTCAGGAAACCCAAAACAAAAAAACAATTCAAATAAGAATAACAAGAAGATAAACACCCAAACAAAAAAGCAAAGGGTGTAAAGGAGCAACCCTGAGGTGCAACACTGCACCTGCGTACCCACTTCCCAAAAAACAGGTTCTGGGAGGGGAGGCGGGGAAGAGGTCAGAATATAGCAAGACTCCAATAGAAGAAACATAATTACTATGGTGAGTAATTTTTTCTTCAAACAACATGAAAGTCTTGCTGTATTCTGACAATACTGATACTACAAGCAGTACCTCCATGGAGGAGGGACAGAACCTACTTTAGGAACAGGCTCTAGTACTGCTGTGCCAAACCAAGCATCACTCCTAGCCTGGATATTCAGAGAGTAATGCTTGGTAAAGGTATGGACTGTTTTCCACGTGGCTGCTTGACAAATTTCTAAGAGAGGAATATCCCTGGCAGCAGCCAGGGAAGCAGCTGTACCTCTTGTAGAATGAGCCCTCAGGCCTGAGGGTGGAATCTTTCCCAGTTTCTCATAGCAGAACTGTATACAAGACACAATCCACCTTGCAATGGTTCTCTTGGTGGCAGGTTTGCCCTTTCCCACCTCTCCACAGGTGAGGAACAACTGGAGGGAGTCAAACCTGTGACCCTATGGTACGCTCTATGTAGTAGCTAAGGGCTCTTTTAACAACTAAACTTTGTAGCCTCCTCTCTCCTGAGGAAGAATGATCAGTGAAGAAAACAGGAAGAGACATAGACTGATTCAAGTGGAAATCTGAAACGACTTTGGGCAAGAACATTCTATTGGTTCTAAGAACCACTTTATCTTTGTGAAAGGAGATAAAATCAGATTCCACTGACAGGGCATGCAATTCACTGATACGTCTGGCAGAGGTAATGGCTACCAAAAACACAGTTTTCCAACTCAAGTACTTAAGCTCTGCTGAGGACATAGGCTCAAAAGGAGGTTGCATAAGTTGAGCAATGCAAACATTTAAATCCCAGGCAGGGGCAGGATCTCTAAAGGGAGAATTGGTGTGAAGCAATCCCTTAAAAAATTTACAGAATACAGGATGAGATGATAGTGAGGAAGACTTCCCCACTGACAAAACAGCAGAAACAGCTGACAAGTGTACCTTGAGAGTAGCTGGTCTGAGGCCTAGGCCATTAAGGTGGACCATATAGTCCAGAATTGTAGGCAGTTCAGCAGTGTCTGGAGAAACATGCTTCTTAGAACACCAAATGCTGAATCTCTTCCATTTGGAGTTATAAGTCTTTCTGGTGGAGGGCTTTCGAGAATATCCAGAACCCCCTGAGACAGATGCAAATCTGCAAACTCTAACTCTTCAAGAGCCATGCCTTGAGATTGAGAGACTGAAGATTGGGGTACCAAATCCTCTCCTGAGAGGAGGTTAACAGGTTGTAATTCCTGGGAAGAGACAGAGGAAGATGGACTGCTAGGGACAGCAACAGGGAGTACCAGGGCTATCTGACCCAGTCTGGAGCAATCATAATCACTTTGCAAGGCTGTGACCTTATCTTGACTAAAACTTTGAACAGAAGAGGGAAAGGAGGGAAGGCATACAGAAATTTCCCTTCCCAGTTCAGAACCAGAGCATCCAGGGGGGCTGAGCCCAAGACTGGGGGTCTGCAACAAAAGAAAGGCAGTTGGTGATTGTCTGGGGCTGCAAAAAGATCTATCTCTGCAGTGCCCCACCTTGAAAAACTCACCTTCGATACCAGAGGGTCCAGGGACCATTCGTGATGGCCCTGTGAGATCCTGCTCAGTGCATCTGCTAGCACATTGTCCTTCCCTGGAAGGTGAACTGCCATCAGAGAGGTTTGTAGGGAATACACCAGGGACCACAACTTCATGGCCTCTGTGCACAAGGCCACAGACCAAGTGCCTCCCTGCTTGTTGATGTACCACATGGTGGTGGCGTTGTCTGTTCTGACTCGAACCACCTTGTTCTGTACTGACTGAGAGAAGGCTTGCAGGGCCAAAAAAACTGCCCTGAGCTCTAGGAGATTGATATGGAGAAGGGATTCCTGAGGGGACCATAGTTACTGGGCAGTGAGGGCCCCAGATGGGCTCCCCAGCCCGAAGGGAAGCATCCATGGTAAGGACCACTGAATGAGACTGAGTGGCAAATGGGACCCCTTGCCTTAAATTGTCCTGATCCTGCCACCACTGAAGAGCGTGGATCAAGGTCCGAGTCACTGGGATCAGTTTAGCAAGAGAGTCCTTCCTCGAGACCAAAAAGCCCTCAGATGGAACTGAATGTCCCTCATCTGGAATCTTGCCCCTTGGACCACTGCCGTAGAAGCTGCCATGTGGCCCAAGAGCTGGAGGAAATGCCTTGATGGTCGAGATACCTGAAGGCTGAAGGAAGAGGCTAGTTCTATAAGAACCCTTGCCCTTTCCAGAGGAAGAAAGGCTCTTGCTTTGACCGTATCTAGCTCTGCCCCATAAAGATAAGAAGCTGGACAGGCTCGAGAACTGACTTGGGAAGGTTGGGAAGAAATCCTAGAGAAGTGAGCACTTGCTGGGTCACTTGCAGGTCTGACTTGACTTGGTCTGGAGACTGGCCCACTATTAGCCAGTCGTCCAGGTATGGAAAAATGGAAATCTTTTGCCTCCTTAAAAAGGCAACTGCTACTGCCAGGCACTCTGTGAAGGCCCTTGGGGCTGAAGTTAGGCCAAAGGGCATTGCTCTGAACTGATAGTAGTCTGAGGGCAACTCGAACCTGAGGTACTTTCTGTTAGAGCACCTGATGGGAATGTGAAAATAGGCATCTTTGAGGTCCAGGGAGGCTAGCCAGTCCCCTGGCCTTAGAGAGGGAAGGATTATTCCCAGAGTTACCATCTTGAACTTTGGTTTTAAAAGGTGTTTGTTTAGGTATCTTAGGTCTAGGATGGGTCGCCACTCCCCTGTCTTTTTTGGGGTAAGGAAATACCTGGAGTACAAACCTTTGCCCCAGTGTAGAGTAGGTACTCTCTCTATGGCTCTCAAAGCCTCTGCCTCTAGGGCAAGGGTTTCTGAGAGATCTGCAGGTGGAAAAGATCTGGCTCTCATCTTTGGGAATTTTTTGAAGCTGAGAACCAGTCCCTGGCTTACTACTTCCAGGACCCACTTGTTTGATGTAATAGACATCCAGTCCTGGACGAAGTAAGCCAGCCTGCCCACTACTGGTATAGGAGAGTCGACCGGGCAGGCCCATCAGGGTGTCTGCTTGGCAGGGCCTTAGGCTGAGAGTGGATGCAGCCCTGCTCATCCCCTTCTGCCTCTCCCTCTGAAGAACCCCCTCTGTGAAAAGGAGAAGAGGCCTGTGCTTGGTAAAGGCCTATGAAAAGGCCTGCCCTGCCCTAGACTGCTGCCTTTGAGAGTTGCCTGCCTTTCTTTGGCCTGAGCACTCCTATAAGTGGTCCTGTACTCATCCATTTTCTTCATGTAATTCTCTGTCTGCTCCCCAAACAGAGAATTACCAACTATAGGAAAATCCATGGCCTTAGCCTGGGTATCCTGTGAGAGGCTAGTACATCTGAGCCAAGCCGTTCTCCGAAGAGCCACAGATGTAGCCATGACTCTTGATGATACATCATTGGAGTCCACAGCAGCATGAAACTAAACTTTTCATGCCTCGATCCCATCTGCAGCCACCTCATCCAGCTCCTTGGCTAGCTGGGGGGGAGGCCTGTTTAGCCAGTGCCAGTATTGTGTCCCACTTGGACTTCTGGTACCTGGCTGTATAGGCCATATAATTAGCCTGCCTGAGTCCCAAGGAAGAGGCCATGTACTGTTTTTTTGCCATGGCATCAATCTTCCTGGAGTCTTTGTCTGGGGGGTGCGAATCCAAGGGTATATTTGCCTTATCACAGGCAGCAGCCTGCACAACCCCAACATGGCTGCATTGCGGATATAAAAACTCCATATCTGAGCCTGAAAGTGTATACCTCTTGTCCATTCTTCTATCAACAGGAGGTATAGAATTGGGAGACTTCAGGATTTCTTGTGCCTGCTTCGCAAATGATTTGTGAATGGGAATAGACAATCTCCTGGACTCTGGGATGTCCACAATTCCACAAAATCAGGCTCCTCTTGATCCTCCATAGGAAGCTGGAGGGTCTCAGCCACCTTTCTACAGAACATAAAGTGGGAAGGGGGCTCAGAAAGCCTAGGAGGGGATACACCTGAAGGTCTGTCTGGGGAGATGTCCGGTTCAACAGACACATCCAGACTTTCACCATCACCATCATCATCCTCAAACTCCCCCTCCTCCTCCTCAAACTCCGGTTCATAAAATTCTTCAGGGGTATAATCGTGAACCAGGGGATCCAACCGAACCGAGCCCCTGCCAAAAGGTGCCGGATCGGTCGGAACCAGGCGAAGCGATTCCACAATCCTAATCGCTCTGGCTATTTCCCTCGGTGGTCAGAACATGGGCTTCTGGATCCGAACCGGACGATTTTTCTTTGCGTTTTCTTTGTCAGAACCGAACCCTCGGGATCGGCTCTCCTTTTGCCCGAAGAAGTATCGCCCTGGTCAGAGGGCACTCCTTCTGGTTCTGTCGGAACCGAACCGGGCTGGCCATCTGGGTCAGCGGACTTCTCGGCCTCCTTTTCCCTCAGTCTACCTAATCTCTTCTCAAGGGTAGATTTGGGAACATTTTTACAAATTTGGCGGTCTGAATCAAGGTGTTCAAACCCCAGACAATAAACACAGGTGGTGTGGGGATCGGCCTTAGCAAAGACCTCCCCACACTCACTGCAGTGTTGAAACCCAGTGGACCCATTTTTTTTCTTGGGTTTCTCAGACATGGCCAACCTAACCAACTTACCCTTTTTTTGGCAACCGCCAGGCAAGACTCCCTTATCGGTTCCTAACCGTGTCAAGGATCTTGGAAAAAAACGTACCAAACACAGTTTTTTTAGAACAGATAAGGACCGGCAACCACACACTAAAGTAAGATACAAGATTTAACTGATCGGTTCAGCCAAACCGATCCACACTTTTACAAGTTCCACACAGAAAAACAGTACAAAACCTATCTAGTACTCACGGTACCACAGACAGAGACTGAACCGACTATGCGGAAATAATTTTCGGTTAAAAACCGACGGTAAACCGACACTTCAACCGACTTTTGAACCGAGCTGCAGGAGAAATCTCTGGAGCGACTGTTCAGTGAGGCGGAGTAAAGAATCTGATGGTTAGATTTCAAAGGGAAACAGACAGAGACACCAACAGAGCTCGAGCTCAGCATTCTATGCTCTGCATAGAAAGTTTAACCCTTTGTACTCCGAGGCAGTTTAAAGGCTGGGGCTAACTGCATTAGTCAGAACACAGCAAGACCATGTTGTTTGAAAGTGGGAAGGGGACTCAGAAAGCCTAGGAGAGGAAACACCAGAAATTCTGTCTGGGATGTTCGGTTCTATGGGCTCATCCAGACAGTACAGTTACGTAAGAACAGTCCTAATGGTGTAACCTGCTGCAAGAGCTGTATCTCGAAGTAAGATAGTACAGTTACGTAAGAACTTACCGTAACAGTAGATCTTCGAGAACAGCTCTTGCAGCAGGTACCTTCCCGCCCACCATTCCCCCTTGGAGGAGGTATGGCCTATTCAGGCCTTGGCAGGAGCTAACGCTCTTTATTCTTCTTCTGATGGCGGATCCTCGGTCTCCCCTTCTGATGTCATCCAGCGGTAACCGTAACAGTAGATCTTACCGTAACAGTAGATCTTCGAGAACAGCTCTTGCAGCAGGTTACACCATTAGGACTGAAGCCGGCAGGCGTCAGGACCCCACGGAAATCTTCTAGCTAGCAGTCTTCAGCGGGGACCGCCTCCGATGTCGGTCCCGCCCCCGAAGTCAGGCGTAGTACATAAGGAGGCGGTCCTGCCAGAATCCCCAGTTCTCTCGCCGGAGACTCCCGGCCGCTGGATGACATCAGAAGGGGAGACCGAGGATCCACCATCAGAAGAAGAATAAAGAGCGTTAGCTCCTGCCAAGGCCTGAATAGGCCATACCTCCTCCAAGGGGGAAAGGTGGGCGGGAAGGTACCTGCTGCAAGAGCTGTTCTCGAACATCTATTGTTACGGTAAGTTCTTACGTAACTGTACTATCTTACTTCGAGATACAGCTCTTGCAGCAGGTTACACCATTAGGACTGTTCTTACATACAAATGGCTGAGGTGGAGACATTGCGCAGTGCTGCAAAGGAGGTAGCCACCCCCCCAGTCGAGTGGCCCCGGACTGTGCCTGGAAGGGGCTTCTGTTTGTTGCTGTAGCAAAAGAAAATGCACTGGACAAGCCAGCGAGAAAGGGTTTGCTTAGAGACTGGTTGGCCCAACATCCTCTCAGCGAAGGATACGAACAGCTGCTCAGATGTGCGAAGCTGTTTGGTCCTGTTCAGGTAGTACCTTAAGGAGCGGTGAATATCCAGGGTGTGAAGCAATGCCTCTCCTCTATTAGTGTACTTGGGAAAGTACACAGGCAGATCGATGTCCTGGTTAAGAGTAAGGGCAGAGACCACCTTAGGGAGGAATTTAGGATTCGTCCTCAAAGACACTCTGTCCTGGTGGAAAACTAAATAAGGTTCCTTACACATGAGAGCAAGTAGCTCGGAAATTCTCCTTGCTGACGTGACAGCAACTAAAAATAACGTTTTCCACGACAGAAAACGCAGCTCGCAATCTGCGGCAGGTTCAAGGGGGGGAGTGTGAGCTGTTCCAGGACGAAGAGTAGGTCCCAAGGAGGGACGGGATCCTTGATGGGTGGCCTAAGGTGTAACACACCGCTCAGGAAGTCCCGAGAGGCATCGAGTTGTGCCACTGTGCGCTGATCTATCGGGAAGTGGTAGGCCGAAATCGCACAGAGGTGAACTTTAATAGAGGAGTAGGCAAGACCTGAGTGGAAGAGGGAAAGCAGGTATTCCAGAACTGATTTCTCTGGGCATTCTAAAGGGGGGAGGCCGCGTGCCTGAGACCACAGGCAAAAACGGCGCCATTTCATGGCGTACGTTGCATGCGTTGCCGGGTTTCTGGCAGTGGAGAGAACTTCTGCAACCTCTTGCGAGACCCCGTGTCGCAAAATGGCTATGTCTCGAGGAGCCAGGCATGCAGGTTCAGTGAGCGTAAGTCCGGGTGGACTAGTGAACCCTCCTCTTGAAACAGTAGATGGGAGCTGAAAAGGCAACGGGACTGGAGGTTCCCGGGACAATTGTGTCAGCATGGGGAACCAGATCTGCCTGGGCCAGAAAGGCGCTACCAGGATCATTGTTGCATGCTCCCTGCATAGTTTGAGAAGAACTCTCTGGATCAACGGGAAGGGAGGGAAAGCGTAGAGGAATCTGTCCACCCAGAAGAGGGACCACACATCTCGCCAGAAAACACCAGGCCCTGGATCTAGCGAGCAAAATTGGGCAGTTCTGCATTGGATGGGGAAGTTAATAGGTCCAACTCTGGAGTGCCCCATCAAAGAAACAGATCCTCTGCAACCTCCTGAAGGAGTTCCCATTCGTGGACTCTGGCCTGGGAATGACTCAGGCCGTCTGCGATTGTGTTGTCCACGCCGGGAACATGAACTGCAATCAGGCTTGCGCCGTGTTGGATTACCCAATCCCACACTCTCATCGCTTCCCTGCAGAGGGGGGTAAGAGTGTGCGCCTCCTTGTTTGTTGAGGTAATACATCACCGCCGTATTGTCTGTCTGGAGCAGAAGAGTACTCGACGGGATTTTTGACTGAAAAGCCTGCAGGGCATAAAGGACCACCCTCATCTCCAGAATATTGATGTGGAGGTGAGCTTCTTGAGGGATCCATATTCCCTGGGACCTCACCCCATTCAGGTGTGCTCCCCACCCCAGCCCTGAGGCATCTGTGGAGAGGATTACCTCCGGGGACGGCGCTGTAAACGGAACACCCGCAGAGAGTGTCCCTGGGTCTAGCCACCATTGCCAGTCTCGAATCACTGCGTTCGTGATTCTGACCGGATGCTGCATGTGGTCTTGCCTTTGGTCCCACTGCACTTTGAGCATCCACTGAGTTACCCGCATGTGGAGCCTTGCCATAGGGACGGTTGGAATGGCCGCAGCCATGTGTCCGAGCAGGCGAAGGACCAGTCTGGCGGGACGGTCTTCTTGCTGAGAGGTCCCGATGAGGAGACCTGATGCACTCCGCTCTGTCCTCGGAAGAAAGGCTTTCCCTTGGACGGTGTCCAGAACCGCGCCTATGAACTGCAGCTTCTGGGACGGTACCAGGAGAGACTTCTCGTAGTTGATAAGAATGCCCAGTGACTGAAAAAGAGCTTGGGTGTTCTGGATAGATAACAACAGCGCCTCTCTGGAGGCGGCCATGAGAAGCCAGTCGTCCAGGTACGGGAACACATAGTGGCCCTGTCTCCTTAGAGACGCTGCCACGACTGCCATACACTTGGTAAAGACCCTGGGGGCCGATGACAGTCCAAAAGGAAGAGCCCGGAACTGAAAGTGGTGGCCGAGAAACTTGAAGCGCAGGAACCTCCTGTGCGCTTGAGCTACGGGGATGTGCAGGTAGGCGTCCAGCATGTCCAGAGACACTAGAAAGGCATCCTTTCTCAGCATGGGAATGAGCCCTTGGAGGGTCACCATGCGAAGACGTTTGTAGGCGACCGACGTGTTGAGGTCGCTGAGGTCCAATATTGGACGGAGGTCCCTGTTTTCTTTGGAACCAGAAAGAAGTGGGAATAGTAGCCGGTTCCTCTCTGGTTCTCCGGGACATACTCCACCGCTCCTTTTTGTAGGAGCTCGAGTACTTCTTGCCTGATGAGCAATCTGTGCTGACCCGAGTAACGGGAGAGCAGAGGAGGCCTTGCAGGTGGCTTGTCCACGAATTCTATAAAGTGGCCTTGTTCGACCAATTGAAGAACCCACCTGTCGGTGGTTATAGACTGCCACCCTGGCAGGTGGTCCGCATTACGACCCCCGACCTTGGTGTCCTGTTGATCCTGAGGGGCCGGGGCCGGGAAGGAGTCATGCTGTGGTGGCTGAGGGTCCTGCAGGCTGGGCCGACTTGGCAGGGCGTTGGCCTCGGCCTGTGGACGACTTCCCCTGGGCTCTGCGGGAGAAGGAGCCCCTCTGTTGCGGTCCGGTGCAGGACTGATGTCTGCATCTGGCCTTGAAAATGGCTCTGGTTCCTGCGAAAGGAACTGAGCTTCGGTCTGTACATGGCTTGGACAGACCGCACCGCCTTCCCGGTGCCTCGAAGTTTGGTGAGAACCTTCTCCGAGGACTCACCAAAAAGAACTTTTCCGTGGAACTAGGTGTCCAGAATGTTCTTCTGGATGTTCGGGGTAAATCCGGAGACACGGAGCCAGGAGTGTCTCCGGAGGCATACGCCTGAGGCTGCCGCTCTGGCCGAGGAGTCCGTGGAATCGTACGCGGCTCGCAGCACCTGGGTTCCCACGTCCGAACCCATGCGGAGGAGCTGCAGCAACTCCTCCTTCTGCTCACCCTCTGGCATCTTCTCTGCCAGATCCAGTCCCTGCTCCCACAAGGCGTTCTGAAACTGGACCATGTGGGTTAAATAGTTGAGGGACCTAACGGTGCAGGTAGCGGACGCATACGTGCGCCTGCCCATAGCGTCCAGTTGTTTGGACTCTGGGTCTGGTGGCAGGGTGCTCAAATGTTGCGGCCTCTTGGACCGGTCATGTGAGGCTGTAATGACCAGAGAATCAGCCAGAGGATGTGATACCAAGTACTGGTCCTCCCTAGGGGCCTTGTACAGGCGGTCAGCCTTCTTCGGCATCGCCAGGAGCGAGTGTGGACGTTTCCACGCTGCCTTGGTGATGTCCACAAAGGTGTCCACCGAGGGTGGCACCACCACAGGTATTGGATCTTTCTGCCGAAGATACCTGGCAAGGCATAGTCTCTCAGGGTCAAGTTCCTCTGTGTCCCAGCCCATGTTCTCCTGGATATGCCTCATAATCTCTGAGAACGATGGGTCATCCGGAGGAGATCTTGGGAGCTCACGTGGGTCCGGAGAGGGGACGCTGATGGGAGAAGGGGATCTGGATCTGTCCGAAAAGTCTGATCCCGTGTCCTCCGTCGAAGGCGAATGGCAGCGTCTTCTGGGTCTCTTAGGGCTGGGTGACCCTGAAGAAGATCTGGACAGAGGTCTTCTCTTGTCTGGTCTGCCCCTAGGAGGTTCCACAAGCTCCTGGGGGGAAGGTACTCGGCCTGCTGCCCCGGATGGGGTGGGGGGTGCTGGGGCCGGTGGAGTCACAGGTGGAGGAGGAGGAGGAAGAGGAGGAGGTGTGGGAACCACATCTTTCTTTATGGTATCCCACCAATAGGTGAATAGCTCCTTGACCTCTGAAATACTGAGACCCGACGACGGACTGGGCGCCGGTGGTCGGTCGTTGGGTTCCGGCGTCGGCTCCCCCGGGATCTCAGGTTCAGGAGAGGGTTCCCTGGGGGGTGCGACAGGACCAGGTTCACCCGTCTGGTCCTCGGGCTGGGTCAACTCCTCCTCCGTAGGCGCCTCCTGGCCGACATTGGTAGGAGGCGTAGGTGTTCTCCTCTCTACAGGAACGGGTGTCGGTACCTCAGCCAGTGTCCGTGGTGTCGAAGGCCTGACCGGCGACAGGCGTCTGGCGGTCGTCGGGTCTCGGGACCGATGGTGCTTGGCCGACGTCGGGTGAGCCGACGTCGGATCCGACGTCCTTTTGAGTGAAGTCAGCTCCTTGGTCTTCCGCTGGGGTGGAGGGGGCAAGGAGACCGACCGGGCATCGGGGTCCGGGTGACGGGAGCCGGATTTGTGGTGGTGGCGGTCCCCTGACCTCAGCAAGGCCTTGGAAGCAGAAGAAGAGGGCCTGGAGGTCTTGGCCGGAGGTAGAGAAGAAGAACCCGAAGAAGTCTTCACCGCAGCCGGGGGAGGCTGACAGCGGGCCCGGGAAGGGGAGCGGTCGGACCGGGAGCCGGAGCTACGGGAGTCGGAAGCCCTAGAAGGGGATTTTGATCTCACCCTCTCCCTGCTTTTCGAGATGCCTCCGGGCTTTCTCAGACGATTCCCCCTTGGAGGCAGAATCCATGGCCTTAACTTTTTCTTCGAGAAGGAACGCTTGCAGGGCCTTCTGGCGACGGATCCGGGTCCGGCTATTGAACCCCTGACAGAAGGTACAGGCCCGGATGTCTGGTTTGGGCCTAGGCACCGAACGCAGGCCGAATGCGGGTCATTAAAAGGGATTTGCTTCCCACAGGCGCACTTCGATGGATGGCCTTCCATGGAGGTTGGAGAGGACATCAGATGGCAGCTTCGTAGAAAAATCGGAGTTTCCAAGATGGAAATAACTTTACCAGGCGTCGCGTGCTAGAAACAGACCGAAGGGTCGAGACATGCAAGTCGACGGCGGGAAAGAACTGAGGATTCTGGCGGGACCACCTCATGTACTACGCCTGACGTCGGGGGCGGGACCGACGTCGGAGGCGGTCCCCGCTTAAGACTGCAAGCTAGAAGATTTCCGTGGGGTCCTGACGCCTGCCAGCTTCAGTCCTAATGGTGTAACCTGCTGCAAGAGCTGTATCTCGAAGCAAGATCTTCCAAACCATCATCGTCGTCATCATCATAATCTTCCTCCCCCTCCAGGTCTGGTTCATAAAACTCATTAGGGGAATAATCTGGAACCGGAGGAACCGACCGAACTGAACTCCTACCTGATGGCACCGGATAAGTCAGAACCAGACGGAGTGATTCTACAATACTAATTGCCCTGGCAATTTCTTCGGCGGTTGGACGATGCAGTTCTGGATCCAAACCAGACGATTTATCTTTTTTTCTTTCTTTTTGCCAGAACTGACCCCTCAGGATCAGCTCTCCTTTTACCCGAAGGAGTATCGCCCTGGTCAGAGGGCACTTACTCAGATTCGGTCGGAACCAAACCGGGCTTGCCATCCGGGTCAGCGGACTTCTCGGCCTCCTTTTCCCTAAGTCTGCCCAATCTTTTTTCCAGGGTGGCTTTAGGGAAATTCTTGCAAATTTGGCAGTCTGAATCAAGGTGGTCAAACCCCAGACAGTAAACACAGGTAGTGTGGGGATCAGCCTTTGCAAAGGTCTCCCTACACACACTGCAGTGTTGAAACCCAGTGGCCCTGGTTTTTCTTTTGGGTTTCTCAGACAAAGCCATCCTGAACCACAACTTACCCTTTACACGGCTTCAGGCCAGGCAAGACTCACTTATCGGTTCCTAACCGTGTTACAGGTATTTGAAAAAAATGCAAAAATACGTTTTTTTTTTAGAACCGATAAGTACCGGTACTGCACACTAAAAGTTTAGTCAAAGAAGCGATTGGTTCAGCCGAACCAACCGAACAACACACAAAGGTTTTTTTTTTTTGTTGTTTTTTTTTACAATTTCCACACAACACTCACAGTACAGTTCACTACCTATACTACTTACAGTACCACAGACAGGGATCTGAATCGAAAAGAAAAGAAAATAGCAGTATAAAAATACAGGTTAATCTCCTGTAACAGGAGTTCTAGGAATGGTATATGTTGTTCATCCACACTGTCTGGCAGGTATCCTTGCCGTTTTAATTCTTGCCGGAAGGTCTTCAAGCTGGCTCCTCCCACCCACCCGGGTGGTAAAACTCTCGGCTCCGCCCCATGACGCCAGATCTGGCCCGCTGGAAGCTCAGGTTGTGCATCGAAGCCGGGGAGGTCGGGTGGGTCGTGTGGATGAACAACATATACCATTCCTAGAACTCCTGTTACAGGTGGGTAACCTGTATTTCTAGGGATATGGATATGTTGTTCATCCACACTGTCTGGCAGACTCCTAGCAGTTCTCCGGGAAGAGGGAGGCAAGGTGCACACCCCCAATACTTACTTGGGAAAGAGAGATTGGAGAACTGAGGCCCCAAAACCAGCATCCCGGCGTGTCTCGAGGTCGATGTGGTAGTGGGTAATGAAGGTATGTGCCGACTTCCAGGTAGCAGCCCTGCAGATATCCTGGATAGGGACGTCCCTGGAAGCAGCTACCAATGCAGCAGTATGGCGGGTAGAATGAGCTCTTATCCCTCTGGAAGGCTCCATGCCCGCCAACCTGTAGCAGAGCTCTATGCAGGAGGTGATCCACCTGCCTATCGTCCGCTTTGCTGCAGGTCTGCCAGGTGCGGCTTCAGCGTAGGTGACAAACAGCTGGCGAACCTCTCCCCGAACTTCAGCCGTCCGCTCCTTATAGTAAGCGAGCGCTCGTCTAGGGTCCAAAGTATGGAGCCTATACTCAGCCTCCGAGGTGTGACTGGGGTAGAACACCGGCAGAGTCAACACCTGGTTAAGGTGAAACTCCGACACCACCTTCGGGAGGAACTTCGGGTGGGGGCGCAGGACAACCTTGTCCCTGTGGAAGACCAGGTAGAGAGGCTCAATGGAAAGCACCTGGAGCTCTCCCATCCTTCTGGCTGACGTGATAGCCACCAAGAAGGCGGTCTTCCACGACAGGTGTGAAAGATCACACCTGTGCATTGGTTCAAATGGCTTGCCCATGAGCTTGGCCAATACCAGCAGTAGATCCCACGGAGGTGGAGGTTCTCGCACCGGAGGGGAAATGTGGTCAAGGCCTTTGAAAAAGCGCCCGACCTCCTTCTCCTGTGCCACCGACTGCTTGCCGGCCCGCGCCAGGTAAGCGGAGATGGCAGCCAGGTGCACCTTAAGGATCGTCGACCGAAGCCCTTGCTGAGAAAGGGACCACAGGTAGTCCAGAATGCTTGCCAAGGGGCAGTCGGAAGGGCCCAAGCCCCTCTCCTGACACCAAATAGAAAACATCTTCCATTTGAAGGCATAGCATTTTCTGGTCAACTCCTTACGGGATGCCTCAACGACGTTGAGGGCCTCGTTGGAAAGACCCAAGGCCTGGAACTCTAGCCGCTCAGGAACCAGGCCGTCAGGTGCAGGGATTGAAGGTCCGGATGGAATACCTTCCCCTGACTGACTGAGATCAGGTCCGGGTGGGCTGGAAGCCGCCTCGGGAGCCTGGAGCTGAGGCTGAGGCGATCTGGATACCAGAACTCGTGGGGCCAGTCTGGAGCTACCAGAATCACCTGCGCCTTGTCCCTCCTCGCCTTGAGAAGCACCTTGTGGATCAAGGGAAATGGGGGAAGGCGTAGAAGAGGCCCGGGGTCCACGGCCTTGAGAAGGCACCCCCCTGCAGCGAGCCCTGCTGAGGGGGGTGGGCAGGGAACAGACTCAGCTTTGCATTCTCCCTGGAGGTAAACAGGTCCACCTGAGGCATGCCCCAGTGGGAGAAGAGATCTTGTAATACCTCCAGCAGGAGAGACCACTCGAGAGACGCAGCCCCTATCCGGCTTAGGGCATCGGCCAAGGTGTTGGAGGCTCCTGCCACATGAATGGCTAGGAGATCCGCCTCCAGGCTGCGCACTAGGGACCAAATGCGGGAGCTTCCTTGCATAACAGCAAGGAGCGCGTCCTGCCCTGGCGGTTCAGATAGTACATGGTCGTGGTGTTGTCCGTCTGGACCTGAACCACTTGACCCCATAGAAACGGAGCGAAGGCGGTGAGAGCTAGACGGACCGCTCGGAGCTCCGGCAGATTGATGTGGCATCGGGACTCCCGGGGGGACCAGAGGCCGTGCGCTCGGTGTTCCGCCAGATGGGCACCCCAACCCATCAGAGATGCGTCGGTCGACAGAGAGACCGTCGGCTCGAGGCGGACGAACGGGATACCCTCCTGCAGATGAGCTGGAACGATCCACCACTGGAGAGCATTCCACATCTCCTGGGTCACTGTCACGGGCCGGTCCAACGGATCGCGGCATTGTGACCACTGGCTGGCCAGTCCCCATTGAAGGGGACATATGTACCAATGGGCCCAATGGACCACGCTGGTGCAGGCCGCCATGAGACCCAGGAGGCGCAGGAAGTCCCGGGCAGGGCGCAATTGCCCTACCAGAAATGACTGGGCAAAGGAGGAAAGAACCTCGGCCCTGTCTGACATCAGCCGTGCTCTGGCTCGCAGACAGTCGAGCTCTGCCCCGATGAACAGAATCACCTGCTTTGGCAGGAGTTCCGACTTGGCCTCGTTGATGAGGATGCCAACCTGAGAGCAAATCTGGAGGGCCAGATCTCTGGACCGCTCCACCTCCTGTCTGGAGGGGGCTGCTATCAGCCAATCGTCCAGATAAGGGTACACCCAGACCCCTCGGCAAAGCAGGAATGCTGTCACCACTGCCATGCATTTGGTGAAGACCCTGGGAGCTAGGGAGAGGCCGAAGGGCATGGCTCGGAACTCGTAAAGGGATCCCTCCGCTCTGAAGTGGAGGAATCTCCGATGGGACGGATGGATTGGGACGTGAAAGAATGCGTCCTGGAGATCCAGGGAGCAGAACCACACGCCTCATTCCAAGGATGGGATTATCTGAGCCAGAGCGACCATCCTGAAGGATCGAGACCTTAGGAACTTGTTCAGGTCATGCAGGTCGAGAATGGGGCGCCAGCCCCCCGTCCGTTTTGGGACCAGGAAGTACCTGGACACAAACCTCGGGTCTGAAGGAGGATCCACCACCTTCCTGATTACCTCTTTTTCGAGGAGCAGGGCAATGTCGGCCCGGCGGACCAACAGCGAGGCTGCGGACTCCGTGGCCCCCGAGGCAACGCTCAAAGGCGGAACCTGCTCAACTCCAGAGGCAGGCCTTTTCCTACCACCTCCAACACCTAGCGGTCCATGGTGATAGCGGACCAGGCGGAAAGGAAGTGGCGGAGCCATCCCCCCACGGGGGGAACCCAGGGGGGAGTGACGAGGCTGGGGGCGGCACCCCTCAACCCGTCACTGGGCAGGCTTGGAGGAAGAACCGGCCGAGGGACCTCCCAGGCCTTTACCTCCTTGCTTCCTGTTGGAGGAAGCTGTCAGCTTGGGTTTGGGACACCAAGCGTGAGCCTGCTGGCCCTGTTGCTGGTGCTGCTGGGCCGGTCAAGGAGCAGGGACCGAAGGACGAAAGGACTTCTGCTGCTGACGGCAGCCTTTGTCCCTCTGGGCGGAGGTGACCGAGTCCAGAGTGGCATTGGACTTTTCGATCCGCTGGAGGTGTCTCTCCACTCCAGGGCCGAAGAGGTCAGTCCCCAAGAAGGGGACATCCGCCAACTTATGCTGGGCATCCGCCGTGAAAGTGGATATCCTCAGCCACGCCCTGCGTCGCATGGCCACTGCGGCTGCTACTGACCTGGCACAGGAATCACCTATGTCCAGAGCAGTCTGGAGCTGCTGCTTCGCCACCGCCCTGCCCTGGTCCCGCACCTGGCGGACTGTGGTCTGCAGGTCAGGCGGGAGATGAGGAACAACCTCATCCAGGGAGCCCATGAGGGCGTGGGAGAAGTGTGCCATCAGCACAGCCGAGCTGGCCTGTCGGAGGCCGAGGGAGGACGCAGCGTACACCTTGCGCCCGGCAAAGTCCAGCTTTTTGGATTCATTGTCGGGGGGCTTGTCCACATCCCGAGCGTTACCAGAGCGCCGGAAAACGCTGTCGGTGACTAACCCCTCCGGAGAGGGGTGTTCTGAGAAACCGGGCAAAGAGCCGGTAGGGACCACATACTTCCTGGCCATCCTGGCGGAAGGCGCTGGACAGGAAGCAGGCCGCTGCCATAGCTCCAAGGCTGGGCCAACAATGGCCTCAGCCACCGGAAAGGCCTCCGTAGAAGAATCCCCTTGGTCCAGAATCTCCGTCGGGATACTTGGCCCATTTGGACACGGGCTCGAGCTGCATCCCAGTGGATTCCGAGATGAGCCGAAGCAGACCCAAGAAGTACGATGGGCTATCGTCCACTGACTGGCCCGGAGGACTCCAGATCGCACTGCCTGGAGAACAGGGAGGAATCGTTGTCGGATTCGAAGGGTCTGCGAAGCTGCCTCGGCCCTAAGCCACCCTCCACCTGCCGAGGACGGTCGGGAGTGAGGGTGACCGACAACCTGTGGGGCAGGCCATGACCCGACCGAGAACTCTTGGTCAGGGCCCCCGACTTAGGTTGAGGAGGCGGAGGTTCCACCACAATCGGTGGACCAGCTGGTTTCGGCTTAGCAACCGGCCCTGGGGCAGACAACTCGACTGGAACGAGTGGTTGCTTCGGCCGTTCCGGCGACAGCCACTTGATGGCCGGGGTTGGCTTAGGCCTGGATAACAGCAACTGCTGCCACATCAAATCCTCGTAGCATCGGCGCAACTTGCATCGAAGCCTCTCCTCACCCGAGGAGGAGGACGAGGAAGAACGACGTCGCCGCTTACTCCGTTAACGAGACCGGGACCGCCGATGTCGGCGGGAACGGCTGGACCGAGAAGAGGTCAAGACCGAGACGATGGGGACCGAGGGTGGGTCTGGGAAGAGGGCGGGATACCCGCCTTCCCTCAGCTCGAACTTTAACCGGGACTGCGGTCCCAAAGGAGCAGGCAGATCCTCGGTATCCACCGGGGGAACCGGTGAAGTAGGGTTGTCGGCTTCTCCAGTCGACAGCCCGACTAACGGATCGAGAAAAATCTCGACTTCGTCGAAGGGAGTCTCGGCAGGCTGGCCAGACAGGGGCACCGTGAAGCCAGCGGCCTCAGCCGCAACCGAAGTCGACGGTCGGCTGCCCGGGGAGGGGGACCTTTCCCGCTCCCAGGAACGCCGACGGTGGGACTTATCTTTTGACTCCCTTTTCTTGGGCCAAGAAGAATGTCCCGAAGGCCCCTCTCCCTTCGTGGAAAGGGACTGGCAAAGCTCCTTGAACTAAGCTGTGCACGAGGAACTCAGAGAGAGCGGGATAAATGCCACGGCCTAGGAAGAAGAAGATGCGGCCTGGGCCGCTTCCTCCTCGAGGGCGATCAACTGCTCGAGCCAGCCGCCGCGGACACCGCCCACGAGCCTCTTTGGATTTTACCTGCAGGAAGCGTTTCTCGGGCGCCGAGATTCAAGCGGGCATGCGATCATCCAGAACGGTGGCGAAAGGGCGGCACAACTTCGCAAGCCTGCGGGTCGTGATCTGGGCCTAAGCAGTAGGCATACGTGGGTGCGGATCCGTCCTGGACATTTTCTGCCGCAGGGCACCTCGAAAGCCAGGAACAGATTTGTCCACGCATGGCCGTGAGGGAAAGAGACCGAAGTTTGGAAAACTTCAAAATCAACTTCAGGCGAACGAAGAATTAGGATCCAGTCTCAAACGCGAGAAGCTAAGGAGGGAACCTGAGCTGCTGTGGGGAGAAGATCTGGCATCATGGGTGGGAGCGAGAGTTTTACCACCGGGTGGGTGGAGGAGCCAACTTGAAGACCTTCGGCAAGAATTAAGCAGCAAGGATACCTGCCAGACAGTGTGGATAAACAACATATCCATGTCCCTAGAACAGACGATTTTACAAGAACCGAACCGAAAAGCGAAGGAGAATCTCCGGAGCGACTGTTCACTTAGAAGGAGTAAAGAATGTGACGGTTACACTTGAAAGTGCAGTAGACAGAGGTTTGAACTGAGCTCGAGCTCAACGTTCTATGCTCTGGCATAGAGTTAACTCTTTCCTCTCCGGAACAGTTCAAGTGCTGGGGCTAACTGCATATTGTCAGAATACAGTAAGACTTCATGTTGTTTGAAGTAGCTGTCTGAGGCATGCCACCTGTAGGCATTGAGAATGGCCCTGCTCTTGGATGTGGCTGCAGCAAATGTGCTCCAGTTAACATCTGGCATATTCAGGTCTCCCATCAACAATATCTCCCCTTTCTCTGCCATCCTAAGAATGCCTTCTATCATATCCTTGTCCATTCCCTTCCCCTGACATGGGGGTCTGTATACAACCCCTGTGCGGACTGTGGTTCCATTTCCAGTCTCTAAGGTGACCCACAGTGCCTTCTCTCCTCCGTTTACTCTTTTGTTCAGTTGCTTTCATGCCTTCCTTTACATAAAGAGCTCCTCTCCCTCTTCTCCTCCTCTCCCTGTCTCTCCTGTAGGTTATGTACCCTGGTATGTTAACATCCCAGTCATGGGTCTCTGCGTACCATGTTTCTGTGACTGCTACAATATCCAGGCATCCCTCTTCCATCAAGGCCACCAGTTCAGGGAGCTTGTTGCCCAGACCATGGGCATTGGCACTCATTACCCTCCATTTCCTGATTGCCTTACTCCTTTTTGCCCCATCCCTATCCTTACTGCCTTTGTCACTTTCTCCATTTACCCCTGCTCTTCTCCCTATTGACATCTCTATCTTGGTGTTTACCTCACTTACTATCCTGACTTTTATGGGGGGGGGCTAGGATTTTCCTGCTCCTTTCCAGTACGTCCCCCTCTTGGCTAGTTTAAATGCTTGCCAATGAAGCATTTAAACCTATCACCTAGGATCCTGGTTCCCCTCCTGGACAGATGAAGCCCATCATGTCAGTATAGGCCTGCATCACTCCAGGTGGACCCCCAGTCCCCAGTGAAGCCAAATTCCTGAGCTGTGCACCAGTTTTTCAACCACTGATTGAATCCCATGGTGTGGAGCACCCTAGCCTCACCTACGCCATAGACAGGCAGCACCTCAGAGAAGAAAAAATTACTCACCTTAGTAATGTTGTTTCTTCTAATGGAGTCTTGCTGTATTCTGACTATGTGCAGTGATCTCCAACCTTTGCACTGCCCCGGAGAGGAAAGAGTTTACTTTCGATGCAAGGTATGGAACGCTGAGCTCGAGCTCGGTTGAGCCTCTGTCTGTTGTTGTTTGAACCCAAACCGCCAGATCTTTACGAGCTATACTCACTAGTAGTCCTGTGTGGAAACTGTAAACTCACACTAGCCAACTGGCAACTAAATTTAATAAAAAGGTTTTTTGGTTCCAAAGCAAAGACTCAAGTCAGGAAACCCAAAAAACAAAACACAACACACACCCAAAATTAGAGAGGGTGAGAAAAATGAGGCACCTCTAGGGTGCCAACACTGCTCCTACCCACAAACATCCCAAAAACCAGGTTCCGAGAGGGGAGGCAGGGGGGGAGGTCAGAATACAGCAAGACTCCATTAGAAGAAACAACATTACTAAGGTGAGTAATTTTTTCTTCAAACAACATGAAGTCTTGCTGTATTCTGACTATATGCAGACTACCAAGCAGTACCTCCATGGAGGAGGGACAGAACCTACTTTAGGAACAGGCTCTAAAGCACTGCTGTGCCAAACCGAGCATCACTCCTAGCCTGGATATCCAGAGAGTAATGCTTGGTAAAAGTATTGGCTGTTTTCTAGGTGGCTGCTTGACAAATTTCTAAGATAGGAATATCCCTGGCAGCAGCCAGGGAAGCACCTGTACCTCTAGTAGAGTGAGCCCTCAGTCCTGAGGGTGGAATTCTACCCAATTTTTCATAGCAGAATTGTATACAAGAGACAATCCACCTGGCAATAGATCTTTTAGTGGCAGGCTTTCCCTTACCGACTTCACCATAAGTGAGGATCAATTGGAGGGAGTCAAACCTGTGACCCTTGGTGTGCTCTATGTAGTAGCTAAGGGCCCTTTTCACATCCAGGCTGTGCAGCCTCCTCTCCCCAGAGGAGAAATGGTCAGTGAAGAAAACAGGAAGAGACATAGACTGGTTAAGGTGGAAATCTGAAACCACCTTAGGCAAAAACCTCCTGTTAGTCCCGAGCACCACCTTATCTCTATGGGAAGAGATAAAATCAGGCTCCACTGACAGGGCCTGTAACTCACTGATGCATCTGGCAGAAGTAATGGCTACCAAGAACACAGTTTTCCAAGTCAAGTACTTAACCTCTGCTGAGGACAAAAGCTCAAAAGGGGGTTGCATAAGCTGAGCAATGCAAACATTAAGGTCCCAAGCAGGAGCAGGGTCCCTGAAGGGAGGATTGGTGTGCAGCAAACCGTTGAATTATTTACAGAATACAGGATGAGCTGAAAGGGAAGAGGGCTTGCCCACTGACAAGAAGGCAGAAACAGCTGCCAGATGCACTTTAAGTGTAGCTGGTCTGAGTCCCAAGCCATTGCGATGAACCATATAGTCCAGGACTGTAGGCAACCCACCAGACTCTGGAGAAATATGCTTACCAGAGCACCAAATAGTGAACCTTTTCCATTTGGAGTTCTAAGTCTTTCTGGTGGAAGGCTTTCGAGAAGCCTTTAAAATATCCAGAACACCTTGAGAGAGATGCATATCAGCAAACTCTAACTCTTCAAGAGCCAAGCCTTGAGGAAAAGAGATTTGAGATTCGGATACCAAACCCTCCCCTGAGAGCATGTTAACAGGTTGTAATTCCTGGGAAGAGACAGGGGAAGGTGGACTGCTAAGGACAGTAAGAGAGGGTACGAGGGCTGTCTGGCCCAGTCTGGAGCAATCAGAATCACTTTGCAGGATTGAGACCTGATTTTGACTAGTACCATGAACAGGAGAGGGAAGGGGGGAAAAGCATACAAAAACTTCCCTTACCAATTGAGAACTAGAGCATCCAGGGGGACTGAGCCCAACACTGGGGGTCTGCAGCAAAAAAGAGGAAGTTGGTGATTGTTTGGGGCTGCAAAAAGATCTATCTGTGGAGTGCCCCATCTGGAGAAGATCACCTTCAAAATTTGGAGATCTAGGGTCCATTCGTGATAGCCCTGAGATATCCTGCTGATAGCATCTGCCAGGACATTGTCCTTCCTTGGGAGGTGCACTGCTATCAGAGAGGTGTTCAGGGAATAGGCCAGAGACCACAACTTCATTGCTTCTGTGCACAAGGCCGTAGACCGAGTGCCCCCTTGCTTGTTGATGTACCACAATGTGGTGGTATAGTCTGTTCTGATCTAAACCACTTTGTTCTGAACAGACTTGAAAAAAACTTGCAGTGCCAGCAACACTGCCCTGAGTTCCAAGAGATTGATGTGAAGCAGAGATTCTTGAGGTGACCACAACCCTTGGGTGGTCAGATCCCCCAAGTGGGCTCCCCAGCCCAGTAGGGAGGCATCTGTTGTAAGGATTAGAGAATGAGATTGAGTGACAAGGGGAACTCCTTGCCTTGAACTGCCTTCAATCCTGCCACCACTGCAAGCTTGGTTCAGGGTTGAGTCACTGGGATTAAACGGTCAGAGAATCCTTTCTCTGGGACCAGAAGACTCTTAAGGAAACTGAATGTCCCTCATCTGAAATCTTGCTCCCTGGACCACTGCCGTAGAGGCAGTCATGTGGCCCAGGAGCTGCAGAAAGTGCCTTGCTGGTCGAGAAACCTGAAGGGTGAATGAAGAGGCCAGTGACACAAGGGTCCTTGCCCTGTCCAAGGGAAGGAAAGCCCTTGCCCTTATTGTATCCAGTTCTGCCCCTATAAAGGTGAGGAGCTGTACTGGCTCCAGAACTGACTTTGAAAGATTTAGGAGGAATCCAAAAGAAGTGAGCAGTTGCTGAGTTATCTGGAGATGTGACTTGACTTGGTCTGGAGACTGACCCATTTTACTCCAGTCGTCCAGGTATGGAAAGATGGAGATCTTTTTTCTCCTTAGGAAAGCAACCACTACTGCCAGACATTTTGTGAACACCCTTGGAGCTGATGTTAGGCCAAAGGCCATTGCTCTGAATTGATAGTGGCATGAGAGCAACTCGAACCTGAGGTACTTTCTGTGGGAGCACCTGATGGGAATGTGGAAATAGGCATCCTTGAGGTCCAGGGAGACTAGCCAGTCCCCTGGCCTTAGAGAGGGTAGAATTATTCCCAGAGTCACCATTTTGAATTTTGGCTTTAAAAGGTGCCGGTTTAAATATCTTAGATCCAAGATGGGCTGCCATTCTCCTGTCTTTTTGGGGGTTAGGAAGTACCTGGAGTACAATCCTTTTCCCCTGTGTAGGGATGGAACCCTTTCTATGGCTCTGAGAGCCAATAGGGAAGAGACCTCTGACTCTAGGGCAAGGGCCTCTGAAGGATTTGCAGGTGGAAGGATCTGGTTCTCATTTTGGGAAATTTTTTGAAGCTGAGAACCAGTCCCTGGCTTACTACTTCCAGGACCCATTTGTCTGATGTTAAAGACTTCCAGTCCTGGACAAAGTAAGCCAGCCTGCCCCCTACAGGTAGTGGAGAATCGGCCTGGGCAGACCCATCAGGGTGTCTGCTTGGCAGGGGTTTAGGCTGTGGAGTGGGAGCAGGCCTGGTCATACCCTGTCTGCCTCTCCCTCTAAAGCACCCCCTCTGAGCAAAGGCAGAAGAGGAGGCCTGGGCTTGGTAAAAAGGCCTATGAAAAGGCCTGTCCCTGCCCCGGAATGCTGCCTCTGGGGAGTGGCTTGTCTTTCCTTGGCCTGAGCACTCCTATAGGTGGTCCTATACTCATCCATTTTCTTCATGTATTTCTCTGTCTGCTCCCCAAACAGAGAATTACCCATGACAGGAAAATCCATGGCCTTAGTCTGGGTATCCTGTGACAGGCTAGTACGTCTGAGCTAAGCCATCCTACGAAGGGCCACAGATGTAGCCATGACTCTAGATGAAACATCATTAGAGTCCACTGCAGCATGAAATTGCACTTTGGATGCCTCAATACCATCTGCAGCCATCCGCTCCAGCTTCTTGGCAGGCAGGTCAGGGACCTGTTTAGCTAGAGCCATCACAGTGTCCCATCTAGACTTCTGGTATCTAGCTGTGTAGGCCATATAATTAGCCTGCCTGAGTCTCAAAGAGCTGCCATGTACTGTTTTTTTGTCATGGCATCAATCCTCCTGGAGTCCTTATCTGGGGGGTGTGAAGCCAAGGGTATATTTGCCTTATCACAGGCAGCAGCCTGCACTACCCCAATATGGCTGCATTGCTGGGAAAGGAATAAAAAATTACTCACCTTAGTAATGTTGTTTCTTCTAATGGAGTCCTGCTGTATTCTGACAGTAGCAGTGAGTCCCAACCTTCGAACTGCCCCAGAGATGAAAGAGTTAACTTTCCATGCCAGGCATGGAACGCTGAGCTTGAGTTCAGTTGAGACTCTGTCTGTTGCTGTTTAAACTCAAACCGTCAGATCTTTACGAGCTAAACTCACTAAGGTCCTGTGTGGAAGCTGTAAACCTACACTAGCCAACTGGCTACTAAACATAAAACACATTTTTTGGTCCCAAAACAAAGACTCAAGTCAGGAGACCCAAAAAATGAAAAACACAACACCAACTCACCCCCAAGAAAGAAGGGGTGAAAACAACAAGGTGGGCACCTACTGAGTGCCAACACTGCACTGCCCACCCACATCCCAAAAACAGAGGTTCTGAGAGGGGCAGGCAGGGTGGAGGTCAGAATACAGCAAGACTCCATTAGAAGAAACAACATTACTAAGGTAATTTTTTCTTCAAACAACATGAAATCTTGCTGTATTCTGACAGTAGCAGACTACAAAGCAGTACCTCCATGGAGGAGGGACAGAACCTACTTAGGAAATAGGCTCTGAAGCACAGCTGTGCCAAACCGAGCATCACTCCTAGCCTGGATGTCCAGGGAGTAATGCTTGGTAAAAGTGTGAACTGTTTTCCAGGTAGCTGCTTGACATATCTCTAGAATAGGGATGTCCCTGGCAGCAGCCAGGGAAGCAGCTGTACCTCTGGTAGAGTGAGCCCTCAGGCCTGAGGGAGGAACCTTACCCAGTTTTTCATAACAAAATTGGATACAAGAGACAATCCACCTGGCAATGGATCTTTTAGTGGCAGGTTTCCCTTTACCAACCTCACCATAAGTGAGGAACAGTTGGAGGGAGTCAAACCTGTGACCCTGGGTACGCTCTATGTAGTAGCTAAGGGCTCTTTTCACATCTAAACTGTGCAGCCTCCTCTCACCAGAGGAGGAATGGTCAGTGAAGTACACAGGAAGAGACATAGATTGATTAAGGTGGAAATCTGAAACCACCTTAGGCAAGAACTTCCTGTTAGTCCTGAGGACCACCTTATCTCTATGAAAGGAGATAAAATCAGGCTCCACTGACAAAGCTTGTAATTCACTTATCGTCTGGCAGTGATGGCTACCAGAAACACAGTTTTCCAAGTCAAGTACTTAAGCTCTGCTGAAGACAAAGGCTCAAAGGGGTTGCATAAGCTGAGCAATGCAAACATTAAGGTCCCAAGCAGGGGCAGGGTCCCTGAATGGAGGGTTGGTGTGAAGCAATCCCTTGAAAAACTTGGACAAGACAGGGTGAGCTGAAAGAGAAGAAGGCTTACCTGCTGAAATAAAAGCAGACACAGCTGCCAGATGCACCTTCAGTGTAGCTGGTCTCAGCCCCAAGCTATTTAAATGGACCATATAATCAAGGACTGTGGGCAGATCAGCAGACTCTGGGGAAATATGCTTCCCAGAGCACCATATGGAAAATCTTTTCCATTTGGAATTACAAGTAGCCCTGGTGGAAGGTTTTCTAGAAGCCTTCAGGATATCAATTACACCTTGGGAGAGGTGTAAATCAGCAAACTCTAACTCTTCAAGAGCCAGGCCTTGAGATTGAGAGATCTGAGGTTCGGGTACCAAACCTCTCCCCTGAGCACAGGTTAACAGGTTGTAATTCCTGGGAAGACACAGGGGAAGTGGACTGCTAAGGACAGTAGGAGTGGATACCAGGGCTGTCTGGCCCAGTCTGGAGCAATCAGGATCATCTTGCAGGGTTGAGATCTGAATTTGACTAGCACTTTGAACAGGAGAGGGAAGGGGGGAAAAGCATACAGGAACTTCCCTTCCCAACTGAGAACTAAGGCATCCAGGGGGACTGAGCCCAACACTGGGGGCCTGCAGCAAAAAAGGGGAAGTTGGTGATTGTCTGGGGCTGCAAAAAGATCTATCTGCAGGGTGCCCCATCTGGAAAATATCACCTCCAAGACCAGGGGGTCCTGTGACCATTCGTGATGGCCCTGGGATATCCTGCTGAGAGCATCTGCCAGGACACTGTCCTTGCCTGGGAGGTGAACTGCTGTGAGGGAGGTGTTCAGGGAGTAAGCCAGAGACCACAACTTCATTGCTTTGGTGCACAAGGCCGTAGACCGAGTGCCTCCTTGCTTGTTGATGTACCACATCGTGGTGGTGTTGTCTGTTCTGACCTGTATAACTTTGTTCTGAACAGATTTGGAAAAAGCTTGAAGTGCTAGAAATACTGCTCTGAGTTCCAACAGATTGATGTGGAGCAGAGATTCCTGAGGGGACCACAACCCCTGGGTGCTCAGGTCGCCCATGTGAGCCCCCCACCCCAAAAGGGAGGCATCTGTAGTAAGGATTAAAGAGTGAGACTGAGTGACAAAGGGAACCCCTTGTCTCAGATTGTTCTGATCCTGCCACCACTGTAGGGCTTGGATCAGGGTTTGAGTTACTGGGATCAATTTGGTCAGAGGGTCCTTCCTTTGAGACCAGAAGGCTCTCAAATGGAACTGAATGTCCCTCATCTGAAATCTTGCTCCCTGCACTACTGCTGTAGAAGCAGCCATGTGCCCTAGGAGCTGCAGAAAATGCCTTGCTGTTCGAGACACCTGCAGAGTGAATGAGGAGGCCAGAGAGCCAAGGGTCCTTGCCCTGTCCAGGGGAAGGAAGGCTCTGGCCTTTTCTCTGTCTAGCTCTGCGCATATGAAGGTGAGGAGCTGGACAGGCTCTAGAACTGACTTTGAAAGATTCAGAAGGAAACCCAAAGAAGTGAGCATTAGCTGAGTTATCTGTAAGTGTAACTTGACTTGGTCTGGGGACTGGCCTACTATGAGCCAGTCGTCCAGGTAAGGGAATATAGCAATCCTTTGCCTTCTTAGAGAAGCAACTACCACTGCCAGGCATTTTGTGAATACCCTTGGAGCAGAGGTGAGGCCAAAGGGCATTGCTCTGAACTGGTAATGGCCTGAGGGCAGCTCGAACCTGAGGTACTTTCGATGGGAGCTTCTGATGAGAATATGGAAGCAGGCATCCTTGAGGTCCAGGGACACTAGCCAGTCCCCTGGCCTTAGAGAGGGTAGAATAATTCCCAGAGTCACCATTTTGAATTTTGGTTTTAAAAGGTGCTTGTTTAAGTATCTGAGATCCAGGATGGGCTGCCATTCTCCTGTCTTTTTTGGGGTAAGGAAGTACCTGGAGTACAACCTTTTGCCCTGGTGTAGGGGTGGAACCCTTTCCACAGCTCTGAGAGCTAGGAGGGAAGAGACCTCTGCCTCTAAGGCAAGTGTCTCTGAAGGATTTGCAGGTGGAAAGGATCTGGTTCTCATCTTTGGAAACTTTTTGAAGCTGAGAACCAGTCCCTGGCTTACTACTTCCAGGACCCATCTGTCTGATGTCAGAGACTCCCAGTCCTGGACAAAGTAAGCCAGCCTGCCCCCTACAGGTAGCTGAGAATCGGCCCTGGCAACCCCATCAGGGTGCCTGTTTGGCAGGGGCTTTGGGCTGAGGGGTGGAAGCAGGCCTGCTTGTACCCCATCTGCCTCTCCCTCTAAAGAACCCCCTCTGGGCATAAGCAGAAGAGGAGGCCTGGGCTTGGTAAAAAGGCCTATGAAAAGGCATGCCCCTGGGAAGCTGCCTTTGAGGAGTGGCCTGCCTTTCCTTGGCCTGTGCACTCCTATAGGTGGTCCTATACTCATCCATTTTCTTCATGTAATTCTCTGTCTGCTCCCCAAACAGAGAATTACCCACAACAGGAAAATCCATGGCCTTAGTCTGGGTATCCTGTGACAGGCTAGTACATCTGAGCCAAGCCATTCTTCGAAGTGCCACAGATGTAGCCATGACTCTAGATGACACACCATTGGAGTCTACTGCAGCATGGAATTGCACCTTGGATGCCTCAATACCATCAGCAGCCACCTGCACCAGCTACTTGGCAAGCTGGCCAGGGACCTGTTTTGCTAAAGCCATAAGTGTCCCATCTGGATTTTTGATACCTAGCAGTATAGGCCATATAATTTGCCTGTCTGAGTTCCAAGGATGCTGCCATGTACTGTTTCTTTGCCATGCCATCAATCCTCCTGGAGTTCTTGACCGGGGGGGTAAGCAAGGAATGTTTGCCTTATCACAGGCTGCAGCCTGCACTACCCCTACATAGCTGCACTGATGTGTAAGGAACTCCATGTCTGAGCCTGACAATGTATACCTCTTGTCCATTCTTCTATCCACAGGAGGTATAGTGTTAGGAGTCTTTAAAATCTTAAATGTCTGTTTCCCAAAAGATTTGAGCAAGGGAATAGACAGCCACCTAGACTCTGGGATATCCATCATTTCTACATAGTCAGGCTCCTCCTGGTCATCCACAGCTTCTTCCATAGGAAGCTGGAGGGTTTCAACCACTTTTTTATAAAACATGAAATGGGAGGGGACTGGAAAGCCTAGGAGGAGACACTCCTGAAGGTCTGTCTGGGGAGATGTCGGGTCAATAGGCACATCCAGACTTTCAAAACCACATTCACTTTCCTCATACTCTCTCCTCCTCCTCCGGTTCATAAAATTCCTCTAAATCATACTCTTGAACGGTGGAACCGGCAGAACGGCGCCTGCCTGATGGTGCCGGTTGGTCGAACCGGGAAAGCGACTGAGCAATTTGATCGCTTGTTTATTTCTTCAGCGGTTGGAGAGGAAAGTTTGGCTCCACACCAGCTGATTTTCTTTTCTAGTTCTTTTAGCGGAACCGACTCCTCAGAATCGTCTCTCCTTTTGCCCGAAGAAGTCTCGCCTGGTCAGAGGGCACTCCTTTGGTTCGGTTTGAACTGAACCGGGCTGGCCATCAGTTCAGCAGACTTTTAGCCTCCCTTTCCCTGAGCCTACCAACTCTCTTTTCTAGGGTAGCTGCAGGAAATTTTACAAATCTGGCAGTCTGCATTGAGGTGGTCAAACCCCAGACAATAAACACAGGTGGGGGGGGGGGTCAGCCTTGGCAAAGTCTTCCCCACACACACTACAGTGTTGAAACCCAGTGGGCCCGGTTTTTCTTTTGGGTTTCTCAGACATTGTGCCAGTCCTAACCAAACTTACCCTTTTATGGCAATCCGCCAGGCAAGACCCTCTTATCGGTTCCTGACCAGTTACCGGTTGTGGAAAAAAGTAATAAAATCTGGTTTTTTAGAACCGATAAGAACCGTAACACACTCTAAAAAGTACAATTTAAGATTTTTAAACAACTCGATCGGTTCAAACCGAACCGATGAACCGCTTACAAGTTCCACACAGAATAGACAAAATATAACCTATCTAGTACTCACAAATACCATAGACAGAGACTGAACCGACAGGTTACGGTTTAAATTCGGTCGAAAACCAAGAAAAGCGGTACTTTAACCGACAAATTGAACCGAGCAGAAGGAGAAATCTCCGGAGCGACTGTTCAGTGAGGCGGAGTAAAGAATCTGACGGTTTGAGTTTAAACAGCAACAGACAGAGTCTCAACCGAGAGCCAGGTCAGCGTTCCATGCCTGGCATGGAAAGTTAACTCTTTCATCTCCGTGGGCAGTTCAAAGGTTGGGACTCACTGCTACTGTCAGAATACAGCAAGACTTCATGTTGTTTGAACTCCGTATCTGAGCCTGAAAGAGTATACCTCTTGTCCATTCTTCTGTCCACAGGAGGTATGGAATTAGGAGTTTTTAAAATGTTAAATGTCTGTTTCCCAAGAGACTTATGGAGGGGAACAGACAATCTCCTGGACTCTGGGATGTCCATCATCTCAACGTAATCAGGCTCCTCCTGATCCTCTACTGCTTCCTCCATAGGAAGCTGGAGAGTTTCAGCCACTTTTTTGTAAAACATAAAGTGGGAAGGGGACTCAGAAAGCCTAGGAGGAGAAACGACTGAAGGTCTGTCTGGGGAGATGTCCGGGTCAATGGGCACATCCAGACTTTCATAATCGCCATCACTATCCTCATACTCTCCCTCCTCCTCCTCCTCCTCCGGTTCATAAAAATCTTCTAAATTATAATCCGGAACTGGGTGAACCAACCGAACCGAGCCCCTAACCGATGGTGCCAGTTCAGTCGGAACCGAAGTTAGTGACTGAATAATCCTTATCGCTTTGGCTACTTCATCAGCGGTCGGAGAAAGAACTTGTGGATCCAAACCGACTGACTTATCCCTTCTTTTTATTTTAACCGGAACCGACTCCTCAGAGTCGGTTCTCCTTTTGCCCGAAGAAGTTTCTCCCTGGTCAGAGGGCACTCCTTCTGGTTCGGTTGGAACCGAACCGGGCTGGCCATCTGGGTCAGCGGACTTCTTGGCCTCCCTTTTCCTCAGTCTACCTACTCTCTTGTCCAGGGTAGCTGTGGGAAAACTTTTGCAAATCTGGCAGTCTGAATCGAGGTGGTCAAACCCCAGACAATAAACACAGGTGGTGTGGGGGTCAGCCTTAGCAAAGGCTTCCCCACACACATTACAGTGTTAAAACCCAGTGGGCCTGGTTTTTTTCTTGGGTTTCTCAGACATGGCCAGTCCTTACCAAACTTACCCTTTTTTTGGCAATCCATCAGGCAAGACACCCCTATCGGTTCCTGACCGTGTTAAGGGTCTTGAAAAAAACGTAATGAAATCCATTTTTTTTTAGAACCGATACGGACCGGTTACCACACTCTAAAAAGCAGAAAAAACCTTTTTCAGAAACCTGATCGGTTCAAACCAAACTGATCCGAAGTTTACAAGTTCCACACAGAAAACTAATAATAATAAACCTATCTAGTACTCATGGTACCACAGACAGGGACTGAACCGACAGGTTAGATTGTAGAAATTCGGTTGAAACCGAGAGAAAAAAACGACACTTTAACCGACTAAATTGACCGAGCGAAGGAGAAATATCCGGAGCGACTGTTCAGTGAGGCGGAGTAAAGAATCTGACGGTTTGGGTTCAAACAACAACAGACAGAGGCTCAACCGAGCTCAGCGTTCCATGCCTTGCATGGAAAGTTAACTCTTTCCTCTCCGGGGCAATTCAAAGGTTGGAGATCACTGCACACAGTCAGAATACAGCAAGACTTCATGTTGTTTGAAGGTTACCGTACAAGCTACTTGTCTACTGCCCCTCCCCAATTCCACAAACTCTTCCTGCACTGCTCTGATCCCTTTCTTAGCCAGGTCATTTGTCCCTAGGTGGACAATGACATCCAGCTCCCTCCCCTGTGCAGCTGATCTGGTGATCCTGAGGATTCGCTCCCTGTCCCCCACCAGGAGTTGTTTCCTTCTCCTGTGGGGTTCCATGCCACCCTCCTGTGGGTCTCCCTTGTGGAGGTTTTCCAGCATCCTCCTTGGCTCCACTGCGGGTGCTTCCATAGAGGAACGACACTTTGCCAGAATGGCACAGGAATTGTGGAGAGGTACAACTGGAGGGATGTGCCTCTGTTCCACCACCCTCACCCTCCCTGAGCCCACTGTGGTCCAACTGCTCCTCTTTCTTGCCAACCTCTGAGGCAACGGCAGTGGACCTGGTGGTCCCTGGATGGAAGAGGAGGTCCCACAAGTCCTGGCCAACTCAGGCTAGAGATGAGCAACCTCCTCCCTCAGCCCAGAGGTGTGCCTGCAGATGGGACAACACTGCATCCTCCAGAACGTCTCCTGGAAGACTGCTGCTCCACAGCCACTGAACTGCACTACTCCCATGATGTCTTATTTCTGGCCCCTTCACTGTTGTTTGGAATCCTTACTCCTTCCTCTGCTTTTTGCATTTTTTTTCTTCTCTTCCTACTTACGTACTGCCTCTGTGCCCTTTAAGCTCCCGATTGTCCTGTTCTGAGACAAGAAGATCCTATATTTCTCAGTAGATCCCTTACTTGCTCAGAGGAAGACCTCCAGCAGCTAGGGGGGCCGGAGAGCTACTCTTGCCCTTCTGGGATGGTGAGTCTTTGGTGGCTCTGTGATCACTCACTTCCTGTTCCCAAACAGGAAGTTCCTGTTGTCAGTCAAATCCTGTGCCAATAAAAGTAGAACTAGCTTTGGGTGGGAGGGTGGAGAAGAGGGCAATATAGTCCCAGTAGAGAAGTCCAGTCACACAGTACTCCTTCCTCCTGGTGTTCTCTGCCAAGCCTCTTGCAGAGTCTATCTAGGGCAGTGTTTAAATCTAGCTTCCTTCTAGCTAAGCCACTCCCCCTACTTAATAGATCTTTCTACATGTAATTAAATTGCACAGATAACAATCCCCTTCAGCCATCTGAGATTTACACCTAGATAACTGCTCAGATAACCATTCACTTCAGCTAACTCAGACAAACACACTTTTTTTTTGTTTGTGTGGTTTTTTTTTTTACCCTAAATTGAAGGTCCCAGTAGAAGAGTTCTACTTCTTTAGTCACAGTGGAGAAGTCCAGTCACACAGCACTCCTTCATCCTGGTGTTCTCTGCCAAGCCTCTTCTGGTATCTAAATACTTAGGTACCATTTAAAAATACTCATGTTCTCAGGGCAAGAAGTAATAGATCCAAGTGAGCCCCCTGCATTAAACTATAACAGCTTAACATAAAGAAACATGTCTTAGCTAAACAATCCCTTGAAACATTAAGAAAAAATACAATTAAGTATAATCATCGGCTTCATGGATGTAAAGAAATGTAAAGCACTGAATTAAAATAGTTGATGTCTTCTTCAAGTAGTTAGCCATTGTATAGTTTGAGGCATCTATCTAGCTATTAAAACCCTTTTACAACACTAAAACGCAATTTACATCAGACTCCACAACAGCCTTTATTAGACAGTAGCGGATTTAGGCTTCGGAGGCGAGGATCGCTTACCCCTTTGTTGACCCACACATGTGCCACCCCCTTTGAAGACCTGCAAATTGTGGTTCACTACTACTATTGTGGATTTCACTCAGGAGTGTAGGCACAGCTCGAGCCGAGTGAGTCTCAGCACTGGAAAGTGAAAGCGAGGGAGTGCTGAGGGCTACACTTCTTTGCATGATGCTACAGGCATGCACTGAGAGTGCCCTGCAAGTCACACATCTTCTTTCTATGCTAGTATGCTGCGTAAGAAGTTGGCATGGTTATTTGAATTAAGAGGAGCTGAAATCCCTAGTCAAGATGGAGCCGGAGATGAGGCTGCAGCTATGGCAGTAAGGAAGGGGAATCTCTACACTTCAGCTTATAGTTAGAACTTTGAAAGTGCTAGGGGTCTGGCGTGCAGCTCAGAGTCAGGCAGCAGGGACTAGGGTATTTCTTGGCGCACAACTCCCTCAGTGCAAACGGTGTCAGTTTTGCAGTCAAATACAAAAGGTGTGCTTTTTCACACAGGGGCTGATAAGATAGCATGCAGGCTCAGTAATTTGCTGAGCACAAAGAATGTGAAAATCTTCTGAAATATAAAAGAAATGTCCAGTCTAGCAATGAGACTCATGCAAAAGGCAATCACGTAATCAGATTTTCCTACTGTATCTATGACTCTGGCACTACATTTTAGAATGTGGTTTCTTTTTTACTAAATACAAAAAGTAGTGAATCAAAGTCAGAGGTTAAGTGTATTTTCATGATACATATGTCTAGCAGGTAACTGAAAATGAGACAGAGTGTCAGCAGACTGGCTACACACGTTGCTTATAGCCTGCGCCATAATGCTGCTTATCTTTTACAGACTGCCCTGATGTATCACTTTTGCTTTAATAAACCGTTTACTTATTTTATATATATATATATATATATATATATATATATATATAGACACACACTAACATTTTGCAATATAAATTATAGTCAGTAGTTTATCATATTATATTGATACATTTCATTGTTAAGAAATAGTGTGCATATGCTTTAAGAGGAGTCCATCAAATAAAGTGGGAGATACAAAGATACAAATGAAAGAGATAATTAAGTGTGTAGATTTGTGCAAACCTATTGCAGTCTCATAGTCATTTAAAGTATATATCATTGCTAAGCTATGTGGTAACAATATAGTAAACTACTTTTACAATGTCTGACACATGGAGACACTGAGCTGTGAATAAGTTATTTCTAGGTGGGGTAGGGAACAAGGGTATATAGGTAGTAAAGAAATACAGGGAGATAGGTAGTGCTTTTATGTGTGTAAGGTTCAATTTTGACTTAGTTTCATGTGTTATTGATTGCTGAAGATAGTGTTTACAATGTGAGACCATATCTTATTTTTGCAGTACCTGTTTCTTGTAGGATGGAACAATTCTTGAGGGGTACAAAGAATGATGTCCTACATAATGTGGGGTTGATGACAGGTCTTGGTGTACCCCTCTCACCTGTCCCACATTATGGGTGGCACTCATCTTTCCCTCTGCCCCACAGAGTAGGTACTGCTGTTCTTTCTTGTGTACTGTAGTTGATCTCTGCTCCCACCCTCATATCATTTTAAACCATCTTTTCACGTTAAAAATTATCATACACTTTGTTCTGCAATTCTTTCCAACCCCTGATGTTGCTCTCTGCTATTTCTTTTTTTATCCCAAGTTAGTTTATATGATGCCATATTTCATTTCAAGTTATACACATATTGACCAGAGTTTACTGATTTAGTTTTTGTTGACCATTTACCTAACCTATGGGTTACCATGTGGATTCCTGTTTGCAGTTTTTAAAGTGAATTAGCATGTTTTTAATATGGGATTTTCATTACATAGTATTGTACCTTATATCAGCTAGTATGTCAATGTAAATTTTATTGGAAAGCAAATTCAGAGCAAGCTCTCTTTTACAATTGCATATATACATATATATTTTTATTGTTCTAAAAAAATCTCTTGGTTAAATAAATAAAATTTGTTTGAACTGAGATTTGGATATTTCTGTAACAGCTGCCAGCAGCCACAGGACTCGAGAACAGATCTGGGGTATTTGGTTTGTTACAGTGCAGTATTGCTGTACTTGTTTGTTTGTTTTGTGGATTGTATTGCCATGGTTGTAGCTGGGCCTGGAAATAACCTATTTATTTTTTCCTTCTGTGGCCGGTGGTGGGGGCTCAGTTACAAACTTTTGTACAGCCTATCCATGTATAGTGTGAGCTTCTAAGCTCTTTTGCAGCCTTTGTGACTTTGCTGTTTTATATTGTTCTGCACTTGTGCCTTGCTCTTATTGCAGTTCTGAAGTTTCCAATGCCTGTACACCTTACTCCCACTGCCCACTCCCGCGGGTCGCACCTTGAAATGAGCCTTGGTTCAGAGCACCTTTACCGGTTGCCAAAATGTTTAATAAATAAAAGATCATGTCTGACCTTGTTGTCTCAGGGGAGGAGGTGGGTATTGGGGGGGGTGAGGTAAGGTGTGAAGGAAGGAAGCCAAGCCACAATTTGAAGAGTTTCTCTACATTACAGTGCAGTGACAAGTTGCCTCGACAGAGATGGGAGGGAAGCTGAGGGATATGCCAAGTTATTCTAGCAGAACAACCAGACATTTCCCCCAGAATCAGGGGGAATTAGGACTCAGCGCTCTCAGAGTAGCTCAGTTAGTAGGACATCCACCTCTGGACCAGAAAGTCATGGGTTCTTGTCCCACACCAGGATTGGACTTGCACCTAAAATGTTGGCATCCGAGTGCAGTATTTGGGGGGTGGGGTGCTGTACTGCTGGGGTGTGACGTCCTTCAGATGAGATGTTAAACCGAAGTCCCTTCTACCCATCCTGGTGTTGTCCAGGTGGAAATAAAAGAACCCAGGGTACTCTTTACAAACAGTAGGTGACATTCCAGGTGTCCTGGCCAACATTCCCTTTCCCATAAACTGGTCCATACAACTGCCCAGGCTGTGTGTGGGTGTTGATGTGCGATATGGCTGCCACTACACATTCAGTCACTTCACTACCAGTCTAGCATTGCTTGTAAAGCACTTTGGGATACACTGTGTATGAAAAAACACTATATAAATGCTGAGTCTTCTTCTTCTTCTTCAGAATTGATATATCCCTGTGAGGCAGCCATTACTGTTTGCAGATGATCTGTGACAGAAGCAGAACTAGGAGATTTTTTCTGAGGAACTAATCAACACTTTGCTCCTGAAACTGGGTCTAAAATGCACTATTTCACATGTTACATTTTCAATATTTCTGGGGGAGCATGCCTAGACCCCCCTAGAGAGGTTTGCTTTTCCATGCCAAGCATGCCCCTCCCCAATGTAAATTCCTGAATCTACCACTGTTATAGTCAATATGCAAGTACAGGATGTCCTTACTGTTATCGTGTCCATGAAGCCAGCATCCAGTATATTTACAAGTGAAGTATCAAGTAAGTACAAGTTACTTTCCTGCATTTGACAGTGTCGTAATTTAACTTCTTGCAAAGGGGGGAGAATAAGTTTTATTTTTAGCACAAACACATATACTGAGAAACATCCTGAGATCCACTGAGAAAACCTGTTGATATCAAAGTCACTAGTGTTGCAACTTTTCTTTTCTTCCTTGAACTAGGGAGTGTCATCTTGACCCAGAATGCAGAGTGTTGGAATCAGGCAAATTATTTTAGTATGCACTCATAAACATTCTAACACGTTCTGACTTTGTCTCATGAAAGTGAATTTGAAAATGTTTACAGTTAGTGGAATCATACAGTGGACAGAAAACAACATGGCTGAATTAATAAGAATTTGAAAGGACCTCTGCCTTTTGTTAGTGAGGAAGGCAATCCCAATAACATTAAGAAATATAACTTGAGCAATTACTACCATATTTCAGGTCCATGGTATGAAATAACAATAGATAGTGCTCATTAAAGTGTATCAGTTTGTCTCGTCACCCCTTCCCACTACAAAATGATGTAAGGATAACAACACGGCCCATATATTCAAACTGCGCCCAAAAAGTGCGCAATAGCAGGAGCAAGTGCAAGTCTATTGAGCCCATGCGCAAGAGGCGTGATATTCAAAAATGGAGCAGGCCAAACTGCGCCTACAGCTGACGACTGAATATCGCACCACCTGCGCCATAGCGCAACTAGGGAGGGGAAGCTGAGCAGATCTGATGCGCCATAGCGCAACAAGGGATGTTCAGCTGAGCAGTCCAGAGGCGCCATAGTGCAACCAGGGACGCCCCCCAGTAGCAGAGCAATGTAACTGCACTACCAGGGAGGTAGTGACCCACCACCCATGCCACAGATGGGCACAGGAACACACAGCAGAACAGACATCGTCCCCCCACACCCCATGCACTGCACAACTGGGGGAGGGCCGGAATAACCACTGGCCCATGGAGACAAGCAAACAACCCACAGCCGGGTCATGGTGCCCCATCACACCTACCGACAAGCTGTGATTGGCACACAAGGAGGGCTGACCACCCCGTGCCACACCATCCCACCAATGCAGAGCACACCCTGCACCGTAACCTCCAGATACCCCTCCATGAGCAGTGACCACCACTGCAGGAAACCCCATGCATGCCACCATCCCCACTGTGACACTGCAACCTTGTGCACCACAGAACTATGCAAGCCAGCCCCACCACAAGCACCCATCAGCGGGTGGCAGCACACAGCAATGCAACAACGGCAGACACAGTGCCACCATGCACAGTCCCCCCCGAGGTACTGCTGAGAGATCAACCATGCGTCGGCACAAGAGGTACCCCACACGGGACAGGGCGTGCCCTTGACACCACCTCCAGTGGTACAGCACCCTACACAGTAGTCCAGTGACACACCCCGACCCACCACTGGCCACAACAGCCAGCACAGCCACCCACAGTGGTGCGTGGAAGCAGGCACCACACCGGATGCCACACAGTGTATGGACAGACACCCACCCATACCAAAGGGCACAATAACATAGGGACGCAGTGGTGGGGCAACCAAGCCCCCATTGTGGGCCCATGTAAACTGTGTACACACAACCCGCAGTCCTCCATGGCACTGGAGTGCCAGCCACCCTGCGCAGGCACTGTGGACCCGTACACCACCATCAGTTGCCCGGAGCACAAGTCACAGACAGTGGGGCATATCCCCTGCAACACACACAAGGCACAGCATGGAGGTGGGACAACGACTGTGGTGTCCACAGTGCCACCCGAGCCAGGCATGCACCACACCAGTGACAGGAGGCAACCCAGCAATGTTTAGGGTACAGTGGCTGCCCTGCAGGGACTGCCACCACTGACATGTCAGCGGACCGTGCAGGTCACAGACATGCATGTGTGTCAGCTGCACAGGCCATGGACGGGCCGATGGGTGCACCATGGACACAGAGCATGCACCATGGCCCACTGAACACAGTCATCCAGTGCACAGGGAACAACACACACACCACAGACACTGACTGATAGCTACCCCCACACCGTAGTCACCTCCACACTGACACACACACACACACACATCCATGACCGCACCACCCCTGACACCATGCACACCACTGCAGCTGAGCACCTATAGCCCGCTGCAAATCAGAGACCACAACAGTATTCATATCAAAATTAAATCTATTGAAAAAATATATAACAATCAACTATTTACAATAATACAAGAACTATATACAATATAACATAGGAACTATATACAAGGTTGGGGGGGCCACAATAAGGTGGGGGTGGGTAGAGGGCAGGGGTGGACAAATGGGACGGGAAGGAGGGGTGTGAGGGTGGGTCCAGAGGGGTAGGGGAATACTGCAAGCAATCCATCCCTAGTGGGAGCGCCTCTCCCCACTCTGGTTCCTCCGGGTCCTGTGCCTCCTCAGTACCCCTGTCTCATCGATGCGTCGCAGGATGTCCAGCAACGCCCGTACCACCACCAATATCTCCCGCAGTACCTCCCGTATCTCACGAAGATGGCAGTTACCTAGGACAAGGGAGCACAGTCAATAGGTGTGAATGCACAACCCCATACAGCCCGCCCACTGTGCATGGCATACGGCCGTAGGACATACCACTGTGATGGTGTGTGACCACCCGCAGTGATCACGTCCACAGGACCTGTCCACCCAGGCGCATACAGCCATGCGGAATGCTGCACACACCCACCGGCCAAATCACGCATAGCACCACCGTGGCCGTTTAGTGACATGGCTATGTGGTGCAAAGGCAGTGGCACAACCATGTACCTGGTGCACGCATGGACCACCATTGACGCACTCCCAGACATGCATTGCCACTGGACAGTGCTGACTGTAACAAGTTGCGTGCATGGCTGTGGTGTCGATGGTTGGTGGCCATGCCCCACTGCCCACCCTGTCACACAGCATGCAATAGTAATCATGGATGTATGGCACTCACTCTCATCGGGCCGGTCAGGTGTCCGGTGATGGCCCTCGCCCCGCCTGGCTGCACCATCTTCCTCGCATCGCCTCCCGCGACGCGGCGGCGTTCCTCCGGGCCTGTGGGCAACAAGGAGAGGAAACATCAGTACAATCCCAAAGCAAAGTCCCCCTGCCCCCAGGTGTGTGCCCTCCCAACCACGCCTCACCCTATGAACACCACCACAGCCAACCCTAGACGGTCCCTCCCCTATGTGCTGGACACATACAACACTGTTACCCATATGGATGATAAAAGTGTATTGACGGAACTCCTACCTGGCCGTGGCACCGTGCCCCTCCTGGCACATGCCCGCAGGAGTGCCAGTAGCTCCGGCTCCCTCCTCCGCAGGTCCCCGTAGTGGTGCCTGCACTGCTCCGCACTACTCCCCCATCCAGTGGCCTCCTCCAGGGCAGTGGCCACCTCCTGCCACACCTGGGTCCTGGCTCTGTCCAGGGGCACCTCCCTGAAGAGAGGCCTATGGTGTGGCTCCACAATGGCCACTAGATTAGCTAATTCAATCGCAGACCGCTGGGCTGCCCTTCTGCGTGCCATTCTCTCTCTTCTAGTTGGCAATACAGTGCTCTGCAGTGCGGCTCCCCACGTGCAGATGCTGCGCAGTACAGCGCTGCTATTCCCTATCGTGCTGTTACCAAACAGCGCGATAGAGGTGCACCCATGCCTGACGCATGGCGCCAAGGGGCAAAGGTCAGGCACAGGGTCAAGGGTCTCTGGTGCATGGACACGTATACAGCGCCACTGGAACACAATGCGTGTAGCGCGATTGGCTGCCTGTGTGCCAGCGCCATAGCGGCCTACCGCGGAGTTGGCCCATTGTGCCTATGATGGTCCAGTGCCACAGCGCCATGTAGTGACCATTGCTATAGCGCCACTGGCACAATGGTGGCCGTGCCGTGCATTGCCTACTGTGCACAGCACGTCATCAGCACGGCAGACGCCTGCATCAGCAACCCGGGCATGCGCAGTGAGGTGTGTACTACGCATGTCACAGAACTCGCGCCACTGGCTCAGCAATGCTCAACACATTCCGCAAAGCGCAACAGCGATATTCAGCCGTCATATGCAAATCATCTAATCAGCCATTCAATGGCGCAGCACTGCAATTTGCATCTACTTAAAGTTGCTCCTCGCCTCATTTGCATGGGTTGCGCTCATACCTCTCAACTGTACCACATTACGAGGAACGTTCCTCATTTTGCTTCAAAAAAGCGCCCTGTTCCACATTGTGAGGACTTGTTCCACATTCAAAGTCAACATTTTAAAGCAAAAATCCATAGTAAATGATTGAAAAAATAAATTATTCAATTAATAACAGACTTTCTAAACATAAATGCAACATTTTAACAGTGTTTTGAGCTTCTTAGATAAAGATTTGATTAAGTGTTCCACATTTTAACCATTTGTTCCACATTTTGACAGGCAATGTTCCACATCTGGGGGACAAAAGGTTGAGAGGTATGGTTGCGCTATAAAAGTGCGACATTGTGCTGCAGTGGCCATAGTCGGTTACTGCAGTCTATTGGTGAGTTGCATGCTGTTTGGGAGTGTGGACTGTGGATGCGGGGACATGCATGGGACTGCACAGTCACAGGTAACAACTGCCATACTTACAGGCTACATAATGACTGAGCAGGTTGTTGGAGAGGAGGAACACAGTGGTGGGAGGAGGAGAAGGCCTAACTTTACAAAGGCCGAAACCGAGGCCCTGTTCAAGGCCTACCTGGATCAGGAGCCACTTCTCATTGGACAGTGGGGAACACCTCAAGCCCGTGCTGCTGCATGGGAGAAGGTGGCACGTGCCGTGAACCTGCATGGCAGCCACCAGTGCTCTGTGCAGGAGTGTAAGAAAAAGATGGGCACGGACAGGAGGAGGAGGATAAAGGAGAAAGTGGCTGCCATCAGGGCAGCATGTGCTGCAACAGGTGGGGGACAGCCGGAGGTGGTACAGCTGACCCCACAGAAGGAGAGGCTTGCTGGAAGCATGCAGCGCAGTGCCATTGAGGATGTTCTGGATGGTGGCTTCCAGACGGGTGGCGGCCCATCACTGCATGGTAAGTCATGGTCTGTCTATGGGGTGGGGGCAGGGTAGGTCACACGCAGTAACGCGACTTTGCTTTCCCTTACAGATCCTGAGCGTCTGCATGGCTCAGCGGTGGTGGGCCTGTCCACTGAGGACAGTCAGCTGGAGTTGGAGAGAGGACCAACCACCTCCACAGGTATACGTGGAGCATTGCGACAGTGCGGCCGCCTGGCTGTCCACACTGATGTCGTTGTAACAGGTGTGGAGGACGCCCTGCCTGTGTCCCAGCATGCTGGCATCCACGGATGCCAGCATGCGGTGACTGCGGCCGGAGCAGAGTCCGTCACCGGTGATGATGACACTATCGTCATGGGCAGTGACACGTGTGTGCCACGGGATGGCCACACAGCAGGGCAATTCGTGCCCATGGCTGTGGATGGTGCTGCCGTGGAGGCCTGCATGTCAGCACAGTCCCAGCCTGTGCCTGTCAGCACCAGTGGGGCAGCACTGGTGTCTGTTCAGGACAGTGGGACTGTTGCGGCCACTGCCGCGGCACCACTGAGCCCTGGGGAGCGGCAGCCGGAGGGGCAGCATCAGCAGTTGCCCAATGGGCTTGGGGGTACAGGGTTCAGTGGCGGTGTCTGTGCACCGCCTGTGGACAAACCCAGACCTGGTCCTGGTGCGCAGCACCCACCCTCAAGGGGCGCTGATCATCGGGGCCGTGCACAGCCTGAGGGACAGAATGCCGAGGAGGCTGATGACCTCTTGGACAAGCACACCCACCTACTGCAAGCATCGGTCCAGCAGCAGATGCGGCTTGCAATGTCCGTGGATGCACTGCGTGTGGCTCTGGAGCGGGCAGAGGAGCATCGCAGCAGGGACACTGCACTGATCCTGGCAGGGATGGACCGTTTGCGGGAGGATGTGACCGCTGCCATTGACAGGCATTGACTGCTGTCACGGCCACAATGGGCACACAGTCAGGTGCCCATGCATCGTGGACACCACGCAGTGCACTATCCACCCCCCGTTCCCGGAGTCGTCCGACTCCCACCCTGTCGACACCGGGTTCAGCTGTGGGCATCCCGAGCACTCCTGGCTCAGGTATGTTTGGTGTGCTGCAGACCCCTGCGCGAGCACGGTTGCGTTCACGCAGTGGAACCCCTGGGGGACCATCGTGCCACCCCATGAGGCCAGTGGTCAGCCTGTCAGTGCTGGCGGGTCTCGCATCCGTGGTGGTCGGGGCACTGTGTCGCGTGACTGACCTGTCTCCCAACACGGCTACTGTCTGGTGCTGCCCTGTGTGCATTGTGTGTTTCAGTGGGCAGTGCACGGGTGGGTACCTGGCCCTGCACACGGACACATAGTCCACCTGCACACCCTCCCGGCTGCTGTCCGCAGTTGCGTGCGCATGATGATGCCTGCATTGCGCTGTACACCAATGTACAATGGTGCTCAGCATCTGACACACGCACATGGACAGGCAGTGGGCGTGGTGGCCAGTGGACATGTGTGTTGCTAGGGTTGGCATTCTGAGTCGGTGTGCCTCCTGCCCTCTGTGCACGTTTGGTGCGTTGTGTGTGTGCGTGTGTGTGTGTCCGTCCGCATGGCACGCTAATCCTCACCCATCCCTGGTTGTGTGTGTGCTTCTGTGCCCTGCCACTTCCCTTGATGACATGCACCCCTGGTGTGTGTCCATGCGTGTTTGTGGGTTGTGCCTTAGCCAGTGGTGGTTGCACATGACCCCATGACTTACCTGGGTTGGCTGAAGTGCTCCTCCGTGATGGTGTCCCGGTGCAGCTGTGCCAGCCGGATCAGTCGGGGGTCCCGTCGGCCAAGGGGGGGGCTGCCCATCACCATCGTCACCGGCGTCCCCATCACTGTCCCCCTCTTCGACCTGTATGGCTATCCCACATTTGTTGGCCACACTGTGCAGGATGCAACAGGCCAGGAATAGCCCACAGGCCTTTGAGGGGCTGTACTGTAGGGCACTGCCAGAGGTGTCCAGGCAACGGAAACATGCCTTCAGCATCCCGAACACCCGCTCGATGACATTGCGTGTGGTGGCATGTGCCTCATTGTAGTGTTGCTGCGATGGGGTCGCAGGCCGCCGGTAGGGTGTAAGCAGCCAGGGACTGAGTGGGTATTCACTGTCACCTGTGTGTAGAGGGCGGAGGTTAGTTTGGTGATCAGCATCGCCCTGCCCCAGGCCATGTAGGCCACTACCCATGTCACCTCTGGCCATGCCCCCCCCCAGGCCCTATGATTGTCCATGTGGTTTGCATACTCACCCACTAGGTGTCCAGTGGAGATGTCCCCAGTCTCAAATCTGTGGCACAGTGCTGACTGGTGCCAGATGAATGAATCGTGTGCTCCCCCAGGGTGCATGGCACAGACATTGATTATGCGCCCCCTGGCATCGCACACCACCTGGCAGTTGATGCTGGCATAGCACTTGCGATTTATGTATGCGGCCCCCCTTGGGGCCAGGTGGTGTGCGTTTGGCCACATGGGTGCAGTCTATTGCCCCTAGCACGCCAGGCATACGTGCTACCCTGTGGAACTCCTGTATGTTTGCTGTCCGCTCTGCCGCTGTGCTGGGGAAATGGATGTACTCCGAAGCATGTGGCAGCAGTGCGCTGAGGAATTAGGTGAGGTGGCGTGACGTGGCCGACTGGGTTATGTCTGTGGTCTCCCCAGTTGGTCTCTGGAAGGTACCCATGGCGAGCAAGCACATGCAGGCTGTTACCTTAGTCTCCACTGACAGGGCATGGCTCCGTCATGTGGGTGCCTGCATCACATCACTGCACAGGTCACAGAGCCGCCTCAGAATTACCCTATTCAGGCGGTACCGGCCCACGATCTCAGTATCACTGTACAGCTCAAAGCTGGTGCGGGCTCGGTACTGCCTGTTGGGGGCATACTGCCGACGGGCCCTTCCACGGCCATACCCCCCTGCCGCCCACCTTCTCACCCCCGCATAACGGCCTCCATCTGGAAGGTGGCACTGGCCATGTCCCTGGCTTGTGTTCACCCCCAACCCCGGCAGCTGTTGCTGTATTCCCCCCGCTGTCCTGGCTGCTACTTCCCCTGCACCGGGAACACCTGCCTGTGCTGGCCTCTGTGCTCTGTGGCACTTCCCCCTTCTGCAGTAGCTGTAGTTCCCCACACCTTCCCTGTGCCTGGCTGTTCAGAGTGCCCTTTCCCTGGCCTGCCCTGTTTGTGCCTCCTGCCCTGTCTGTCTGCCTATGCTTCTGATTCATGTGGCCTCCCTGTAGCGTTCTTGCGCCTCTCCCTTGCTCCTTTTTATTTTGGCTTATTTCCGCTATGGCGTAATTTCCGCTTGCTCCCCTATTGCGCATGGTGCAAGTCGTTGAATATCGCACTGCGCCATTTATGCATGGTTCCTTCCCCTTCAGTTGCGCATGCCTTCATTATCATTGCGCTGTTGCTCAGCATGATTTCGGGGGCGCAACTGCCTCCTGCTGAATATCGCAGAATGGCGCAATTTCGGACTTGCGCAGGCGCAACCCTATTGCACATGGTTCAACTCTTTTAAATATCTGGGCCCACATCTTTATCTATTTCAAGGTAATTTTCCCCCACGCTGCCAGCCAAAGTGAATAGAACCCCTAACCAATCTCGCTGTTGAACATTCATTTATTTTTTATTTTATTTATTTAAACATTTGGTTACTGGGAAAGGCACACTGAGCCAGGGCTCCTTTCCAGGTGTGACCCGGGGAAAGGGAAAACAGGACTACATACATTTAGAGAGACAGAGAGAGATAGACAGCTTATAAATGCAATTATACAGGTTAGCTCAGGTATACATCGAGAAAGTGCAATGGTAAAGGGTATTTACAATCGTAAGAGACATTCAGCATAATTTATACACAATTTATACACAGCAGTGCCTGAAGAAGACATGGCACCGAGGGTGGAAGCAGAAGCGGTGTCAATGCCTGCCATAGTGTCACCCCAACCCACCATGCCACAAGCAGCACCGAAGTCAGGGATGGTGCCAAAGACGGCCCAAACAGCTCCCTCAGTGCCGCTAGTGACACGGAGGATGACGACACCCCCCACGGCACCGTGTCATCGCTCAGCACTGCAAGCGGCAACAGAGCTAGACACGGTGTCATCCTCAGCCTTGGTGTCGAGGCGAGAAGCGGTTGAAGATGGCATTATAGAACATCCCATGGTGCCGTTAACACCATCGGCACCGCGAATGGTGTAGAAAGCAGAGACAGTGCCAACCGATGGTCCAGTGCCGACCACGGCACCATCAAAGTCAACTGCACCGAGGCCCAAGACGGCACTGACAGGCGGCATCGAGGACAGTGCCAACCTAGGCTTCCCAGCCTGAGAAAATGACACCGGGGGAGCCTTCGCCCCCAAAGGGGCGATTGCCAGTGCGGTGCCTCCCGTCTGCTCCCCAGGGGGAACAGACTGGGCCTCCTGCACCGTGGAAGGGGCTTCTGCAATGGCAAGGCTACTAGAAGCAGAAGCCCCCTCCTCCACGGTCCATATAGAACTGGGAGGGGACCCGGAGGAAAGGCCGAGATACCATGGCTTGGCCCAACAAGTGCGCACCCGTACCCCGAAAGTTGTTGGAGCTCATCCAACTTTCAACGCGTGTTGCTCGATGACACGATGGTCCCTGGAGAAGCAGGCACTGCATGACTCCATGTTGTGAAGCGGGCCAAGACATGCGAGGCAATGGTGATGCTGGTTGGTGACAAAGTATTTACGGCTGCATGGGCACCGTCGCATAGGGGGCCGTCCCATCTTCAAAGACTTCTTGCCCCCGACCGAGACATGACCTATGGTAAACAAGCTAAACAAAGACTTGATGTTGCTGACAAAACAAAGAAAGAAACAGTCTTACCACAGCGGCGTTGAGTGGAGGCGAAAACGGAACCGGCAGTATAATTAGACGGCATCGAGAGACTTTTCGACGTCAAGAGACTTTTGACTGCACAGGAAAAACTAGGCCTGTTGAGAGAAACTCTTCACGAGGTGCAACCTCTACGGCGGGAGATGAAGAACTGGTGGGAGGGCGGAGTTGACAACATCTAACGGCCAACCTGCGAGCGCCACGTAGGCGATAGTGCATTGACTCCACCCATCCCCCCCAAAAAAAGCTCTCGCGAGGTGATGAATGGTGAAGACTGGCACAGATAAGATCAATTAAACTGATAACTCACTGTCTGCCGTAGTAGGAGAGTCAGCCCCATCAAGCCCTTCTGGGTAGTTTACTATGAGTTCACTACAAGGAAGGGAAGGTGGACACTCCGGGGGGGGGGGGTGGAAAGGATGAGCACAGATCTGAGAAAACTAGAGGAATGGTCACGGGTATAGCAGCTGGGTTTCAATGTGAAAAAGTGCAAATTAATGCACTTAGGGCACAGAAACCCAGAGGAAGAGTACAAAGTGGGTAGAGTGGTACTGACAACTACCAAGCAGGAAAGAGACTGGGGGGAATTGTATCAGATGACCTAAATGTGGCCAGGAAGTACAACAAGGCAGTTGGTAGGGCTAGTGGAATGCTGGGGTGCATAAGGAGGAATATGACCAGAAGAATGAGGGAGGTGGTGTTGCTGCTGTATAAATCACTGGTAAGACCCCACCTGGAATACTGTTACCAGTTCTAGACACCTCATCTCTGGAAGGATGTAGACAGAGTGGAGATGGTCTGGAGGAGGGCAACTAAAATGATGATGGGTCTGCATTAAAAAGCCCTATGATGAAAGACTTGGACCTCACTATGTACACCCTGGAAGAGAAGAGGGAGAGGAGGGATATGATAGAGACCTTTAAATACCTCACAGGGATAAATAAGGTACAGGAGGGAAGAAGAAATTACTCACCGTAGTTATCTTGTTTCTTCTAATGGAGTCTTGCTATATTCTGACTAAATACAGTTAGCCCAAGCATTTGAACTGCCCCGGAGAGGAAAGGGTTAACTCTATGCAGGAGCATAGAACGTTGAGCTTGAGCTCCGTTTTCAAACCTCTGTTCCTGGTACATTCTCTTGTAACCATCAGATTCTTACAAGCACTAATACTAACTAGCCTAGCTCTGTAAAAATGAAAAAACAGGCCACAGGCCAACAAGCACTTGAGTCAAAAGACTCAAGTCGAGAACCCAAGAACAAAACCCTAAACAGATAGTGATACAATGGTAATAACAATAATATCAAAAAACTTATCCCCACCCATGATGACAGAGAACTACACCTCTGGGGTGCAGCACTGCGACTGCCAACTCCAACACTCAAAAGTAAAGTTGTGAGAGGGGAAGCAGGGAGGGAGGGAGGGAGGTCAGAATGCAGCAAGACTCCATTAGAAGAAACAAGATTACTACGGTGAGTAATTTTTTCTTCAAACATGAAGTCTTGCTGTATTCTGACTATATGCAGACTACCAAGCAGTATTCCCTGGAGGAGGGATATACAGAACCTGCTTTGGAAAAAAGCTCTGCAGTGCTGCTGTGCCAAACCTACCATCACTTCTGGCTTGAGTATCCAGACAGTAATGCTTGGTAAATGTGTGAACAGTTTTCCAGGTGGCTGCTTTACAGATTTCTAATAAGGGAATGTCTCTAGCTGCTGCCACAGAGGCAGCTGTACCTGTGGTCGGGTGAGCCCTCAGGCCTGAGGGAGGCTCCTTGCCCAATTTTGTGTAACAGAACTGAATACAAGAGACAATTCACCTGGCTATTGTCCTTTTGGTGGCAGGTTTACCCTTGCCCCCTACTCCATAAGTGAGAAACAGCTGAGAACAATCATTTCTATGGGCCTTAGTATGGTCCATATAATAACTTAAAGCCCTTTTTACATCCAGACTGTGCAGCCTTCTCTCACCTGAGGAAGAATGATCGGTGAAAAACACTGGCAGTGACATAGACTGGTTAAGGTGAAAATCTGAAACCACTTTGGGAAGAAATTTCCTATTTGTCCTAAGCACAACCTTGTCTCTGTGAAAGGTGATAAAGTCAGGCTCTATGGAAAGGGCCTGTAATTCATTGATCCTCCTGGCAGAGGTAATGGCCACCAGGAAAACAGTTTTCCAAGTCAAGTACTTTAGCTCAGCTGAAGACATAGGTTCAAAGGGGGGCTGCATAAGCTGTACAATGCAAATATTAAGATCCCATGCCTGGGTAGGTTCCATAAAGGGAGGGTACCAAACCTTTGAAGAATTTACTAAAAACGGTGAGATGCTAGGGAAGATCCCTTCGCTGCAGATAGAAAAGCAGACACAGCTGCCAGGTGAACTTTAAGAGTGGCAGGCCTCAGACCTAGGCCATGTAAATGGACCAAATAGTCAAGAGTAGTAGACAGACCAGACGAATCTGGCTGCACATTCCTCTGAGAGCACCACATGCTGAATCTCTTCCACTTGGAATTATAAGTCTTTCTGGTGGAAGGCTTCCTAGAAACCTTCAGAACATCCAGGACCCCTTGTGAAAGATGCAGGCCTGCATACTCTAACTCTTCAAGAGCCAGGCCTTGATCCTGAGAGAACTGAGATTGGGATACCAAATCCTTCCCTGAGAGGAGGTTAGGAGGTTGTGCCTCCTGGGAAGGCAAAATGGAATTATGACTGACCCGGACATTAACAGAGGGTACCAGGGTTGCCTGGCCCAATCTGGTGCCACCAATATCACTGTACAGGACTGAGACCTGATTTTTATCAGTACTCGGAAAAGAAGAGGAAGGTGGGGGGTACAGGAACCTGTTCGTCCAATCCAGCACTAGAGCACAAAGAGGCACAGGCCCTAGAAGTGGAGGTCTGCAACAGAACAGGGGGTGGCTGATGGTTGTCTGGGGCTGCAAAGAGATCTATCTCTGGAGTGACCTACCTCCTGAAAATAATATGTAGGACTTGGTGGTTCAGGGATCACTCGTGGTGGCCCTGAGAGATCCTGCTGAGGGCGTCTGCCAGCACATTGTCCTTTCCTGGGAGATGCACGGCTATGAGGGAGGTTTGGAGTGAGCAGGCCAGAGTCCAAACCTTCATGGCTTCCATGCACAAGGCTGTGGACTGAGTGCCTCCTTCCTTGTTTATGTAGTACATAGTGGTGGTGTTGTCTGTCCTGACCTGCACCACCTTCCCCTGTACCATTTTTGAGAAAGCCTGAAGGGCCAAGAACACAGCCCTGAGTTCCAGTAGGTTGATGAGAAGAAGACTCCTGCTGTGACCATGTGTCTTGAGTAGTGAAGCTTCCCAAACCAGAAGGGAGGCATCTGTGGTGAGAATCACTGAGTGTGACTGCTGAAGAAAAGAAATCCCTTGCCTGAGATTGTCCTCTTCCAGCCACCACTGGAGAGCCTGGACAAGAGTTTGGGTTACTGGAATAAAGCTTGGAGAGAGGATCCTTTTTCTGTGACCAAAAGAAAAAAATACTCACCTTAGTAATTGTGTTTCTTCTAATGGAGTCTTGCTGTATTCTGACAATCTGCAATTAGCTCCAGCCTTTAAACTGCCCCGGAGAGTATAGGGTTAATTTTCTATGCAGTGCATAAAACGTTGAGCTCGAGCTCGGTTGAGGTCTCTGTCTGCAGCACTTTCAAACCCAACCATCAGATTCTTACGAGCAAACACTCACTAACTATACTATGTGGAAATTGTAAAATTTTTAACTAGCCAACTGGCAACAAAAGTTTTGGATTCCCAAAGGAAGACTCAAGTCAGGAAACCCCAAACCAAAAACCTATTCAAATAAAGATTATAATATAAGCACCCAAGTAAAAAGGAGGGTGTGCTGAAGACACCCCTGGCGTGCAACAGTGCACCTGCCCACCCACTTCCCAAAGACAGGTTCTGAGTGGGGAGGCAGGGAGGGAGGTCAGAATATAGCAAGACTCCATTAGAAGAAACACAGTTACTAAGGTGAGTAATTTTTTCCTCAAACAACATGAAGTCTTGCTGTATTCTGACAATCTGCAGACTACCAAGCAGTACCTCCATGGAGGAGGGACAGAACCTACTTTGGAAATAGGCTCTAAAGTACTGCTGTCCCAAACCGAGCACCACTCCTAGCCTGGACAACCAAAGAGTAATGCTTGGTAAAGGTATGAACTGTTTTCCAGGTGGCTGCTTGACAAATTTCTAACAGAGGGATATCCCTGGCAGCAGCCAGGGAAGCAGCTGTACCTCTTGTGGAATGAGCCCTCAGGCCTGCGGGTGGAATTTTTTCCCAGTTTCTCATAGCAGAATTGTATACAAGAAACAATCCACCTGGCAATAGTTCTCTTGGTGGCAGGTTTGCCCTTTCCCACTTCCCCATACGTGAGGAATAACTGGAGGGAATCAAACCTGTGACCCTTGGTATGCCCTATGTAGTAGCTAAGGGCTCTTTTAATATCTAAACTGTATAGCCTCCTCTCCCGAGGAAGAATGATCAGTGAAGAAAACAGGGAGAGACATGGACTGATTCAAATGGAAGTCTGAAACCACTTTGGACAAGAACCTCCTATTGGTTCTAAGGACCACTTTATCTCTATGGAATGAGATAAAATCAGGTTCCACTGACAGGGCTTGCAATTCACTGATACATCTGGCAGAGGTAATGGCTACCAAAAACAGTTTTCCAAGTCAAGTACTTAAGTTCTGCTGAGGACACAGGCTCCAAAGGAGGTTGCATAAGTTGAGCAATGCAAACATTTTAAGTCCCAGGCAGGGGCAGGATCCCTAAAGGGAGGATTGGTATGAAGCAATCCCTTGAAGAATTTACAGAATGAGATGATAGTGAAGAAGGCTTCCCCACTGACAGAAAAGCAGAAACCGCTGACAAGTGTACCTTGAGAGTAGCTGGTCTGAGGCCTAGGCCATTAAGATGGACCAGATAATCCAGAACTGTAGGCAATTCAGCAGTGTCTGGAGAGATATGCTTCTTGGAACACCAAATGCTGAATATTTTCCTTTGAGTCATAAGTCTTTCTGGTGGCAGGCTTTGAGAATATCCAGAACCCCCTGGGACAGGTGCAAATCTGCACACTCTAACTCTTCAAGAGTCATGCCTTGAGATTGAGACCGAAGATTGGGGTACCAAATCCTCCCCTGAGAGGAGGTTAACAGGTTGTAATTCCTGGGAAGAGACAGGGGAAGATGGACTGCTAGAGACAGCAACAGGGGGTACCAAGGCTGTCTGGCCCAGCCTGGAGCAATCAGAATCACTTTGCAAGGTTGTGACCTTACCTTGACTAGAACCTTGAACAGTAGAGGAAAGGGAGGGAAGGCATACAAAAATTTCCCTTCCCAGTTTAAAATTAGAGCATCCAGAGGGACTGAACCCAAGACTGGGGGTCTGCAACAAAACAGAGGAAGTTGGTGATTGTCTGGGGCTGCAAAGAGCTCTATCTCTGGAGTGCCCCACCTTGAAAAAATCACTTTCAACACCAGGGGATCCAGGGACCATTCGTGATGGCCCTGGGAGATCCTGCTCAGTGCATGTGCTAGCCCACTGTCCTTGCCTGGAAGGTGGACTGCTATCAGAGAGGTCTGCAGGAAATAAGCCAGGGACCACAATTTCATAGCTTCCGTGCACAAGGCCATAGACCGAGTGCTTCCCTGCTTGCTGATGTACCACATGGTGGTGGTGTTGTCTGTTCTGACCTGAACCACCTTGTTCTTCACAGACTGAGAGAAAGTTTGCAAGGCCAGAAAAACTGCCCTGAGTTCCAGGAGATTGATATGAAGAAGGGACTCCTGAGGGGACCACAGTCCCTGGGCTGTGAGAGCCCCCAGATGAGCTCCCCACCCCAAAAGGGAAGCATCCGTGGTAAGGACCACCGAATGAGTCTGAGTGACAAATGGGACCCCTTGCCTTAAATTGTCCTGATCCTGCCACCATTGAAGAGCTTGGATCAGTGTCCCGTCACTGGAATCAGTTTGGTAAGAGGATCCTTCCTCTGGGACCAAAAGGCCCTCAGATGGAACTGAATGTCCCTCATCTGGAATCTTGCCCCTTGGACCACCGCTGCAGATGCTGCCATGTGGCCCAAGAGCTGAAGGAAGTGCCTTGCTGGTCGGGACACCTGAAGGCTGAAGGAGGAAGTCAGTTCTATAAGAACTCTTGCCCTTTCCAGGGGAAGAAAGGCTTTTGCTTTCACAGTATCTAGCTCTGCCTCTATAATGGTAAGAAGCTGCACTGGTTCGAGAACTGACTTGGGGAGGTTGAGAAGAAATCCCAGGGAACTGAGCACTTGCTGGGTCACTTGCAGGTCTGACTTGATTTGGCCTGGAGACTGACCCACTATGAGCCAGTCATCCAGATATGGAAAAATGGAAATCTTTTGCCTTCTTAAAGGCCACTACTACTGCCAGGCATTTTGTAAAACCCTGGAGCTGATGTTAGCCAAATGGCATTGCTTTGAACTGGTAATGGCCTGAGGCAACTTGAACCTGAGATACTTTCTGTGGAGCACCTGATGGGGATGTGAAAGTAAGCATCTTTGAGGTCCAGGGAGGCTAGCCAGTCCCCTGGCCTTAGAGAGGAAGAATGATTCCCAGAGTCACCATCTTGAACCTTGGTTTTAAAAGATGTTTGTTCAGGTATCTTAGATCTAGGATGGGTCTCCACTCCCTGTCTTTTTGGGGTAAGGAAGTACCTGGAGTACAAACCTTGCCCCAGTGTAGGTAGAAACTCTCTCTATGGCTTCTAAGGCCAGAAGAGATGAAACCTCTGCCTCTAGGGCAAGGGTTTCGGAGAGACTTGCAGGTGGAAAAGATCTGGTTCTCATCTTCGGAAATATTTTGAAGCTGAGAACCAGTCCCTGGCTTACTACTTCCAGGACCCACTCGTCTGAAGTAACAGACATCCAGTCCTGGATGAAGTAAGCCAGCCTGCCCCCTACAGAGATAGGAGAGTCTACCCGGGCAGGCCCATCAGGGTGTCTGCTTGGCAGGGGCCTTAGGCTGAGGAGGGGATGCAGCCCTGCTCATCCCCCTTCTGCCTCTCCCTCTGAAGAACCCCCTCTGTGAAAAGGGAGAAAAGGCCTGTGCTTGGCAGAAAGGCCTATGAAAAGGCCTGCCCCTGCCCCTAGATTACTGCCTTTGAGGAGTTGCCTGCCTCTCCTTGGCCTGTGTGCTCCTATAAGTGGTCCTATATTCCTCCATCTTCTTCATGTAATTCTCTGTCTGCTCCCCAAATAGAGAATTACCTTCCACAGGGAAATTCATGGCCTTAGCCTGGGTGTCCTGTGAGAGGCTAGTACATCTGAGCCAAGCCATTCTCTGAAGAGCCACAGATGTAGCCATGACTCTTGATGACACATCATTGGAGTCCACAGCAGCATGAAACTGTACCTTAGAAGCCTCAATCCCATCCGCAGCCACCTCCTCCAGCTCCTTGGCCAGCTGGAGGGAGGCCTGTTTAGCCAGTGCCAGTACAGTGTCCCACCTGGACTTCTGGTACCTGGCTGCATAGGCCATATAATTAGCCTGCTTGAGTCCCAAAGAGGATGTCATGTATTGCTTCTTTGCCAAGGCATCCATCCTCCTGGAGTCTTTATCTGGGGGGTGTGAAGCCAAGGGAACATTAGCCCTGTCACAGGCTGTAGCCTGCACAACCCCAACTTGGCTGCATTGCTGGTAGAAAAACTATGTGTCTGAGCCTGATAAAGTATACCTCTTGTCCATTCTTCTATCAACAGGAGGTACAGAATTAGGAGACTTTAACATTTTTTGTGTCTGTTTCCCAAATGATTTGTGCAGGGGAATAGACAGCCTCCTGGACTCTGGGATGTCCATCATTTCCACAAAATCAGGCTCCTCTTGATCCTCTGTAGCTTCCTCCATAGGGAGCTGGAGAGTTTCATCCACTTTCCTGTAGAACAGATAGTGGGGAGGGGACTCAGAGAGCCTAGGAGGTGAAACACCAGAAGGTCTGTCTGGGGAGATGTCCGGTTCAATGGGCACATCCAGCCTTTCTGCTCCATCATAGTCATCATCTTGTTCATAATCCCCCTCCTCCTCAAATTCCGGTTCATAAAAATCTTCAGGGGCATAATCCTGAACCGGTGGAACCGACCGAACCAAGACCCTAGCTAACAGAGCCGGATCGGACAGAACTGGGTGAAGCAATTCAACAATCCGAATCGCTCGGGTAATCTCATCAGCGGTCGGAACATGAACCTCCAGATCCGAACCGACTGACTTGTCTTTACGTTTCCTTTTTTTTAGAACCGATCCTTCAGGATCGGCTCTCCTCTGGCTCGAAGAAGTATTGCCCTAGTCAGAGGGCACTCCTTCTGGTTTGGTCGGAACCGAACCAGGCTGGCCATCTGGGTCAGCGGATTTCTTGGCCTCCTTTTCCCTAAGTCCACCTAATCTTTTTTCCAGGGTAGACTTGGGAAAGTTTTTACAAATTTGGCAGTCTGTATTGAGGTGTTCAAACCCCAGATAATAAACACATGTGGTGTGGGGATCAGCCTTAGCAAAGACCTCCCCACACTCACTGCAGTGTTGAAACCCAGTGGGCCCATTTTTTTTCTTAGGTTTCTCAGACATGGCCAACTTAACCAAACTTATCCTTTTTTCGGCAACCGCCAGGCAAGACTCCCTTATCGGTTCCTAATCGTGTCACAGGTATTGAAAAACGCTAAAACACGTTAAACCGATAAGGACCGTAACCACACATTAAAGAAAAGCAAATAAATCAAACTAATGGATCGGTTCAGCCGAACCGGTCAAACAAGTCTTACAATTTCCACAAAGAAAACTATTTTAAGTACTCACGGTACCGCAGACAGAGCCTGAACCGACAATGTGGAATTAATTTTGGATTTGAATTCGGAATGAACCGACAACTTTAACCAACTTTGAACCAAGCAGGAGACATCTCCGGAACAACTGTTCGGTGAGGCAGAGTAAAGAATCTGACGGTTGGGTTTCAAAGTGCTGCAGACAGAGACCTCAACCAAGCTTGAGCTCAATGTTCTATGCACTGCATAGAAAATAAACCCTATACTCTCCAGGGCAGTTTAAAGGCTGCAGCTAACTGCAGATTGTCAGAATACAACAAGACTTCATGTTGTTTGAAGGACCTGAGGTGAAACTGAATATCCCTCATTTGGAACATGACTCCCTGGACCACTGCAGTGGATGCTGCCATGTGGTCTAGAAGCTGGAGAAAGTGCCTGGCCAGATGAGACACTTGAGGTCTGAAGGAGGCTGCCAGGTCTGATAGGGCCCTTACTCTTTGAAGAGGCAGGATGGCCTTTGCCTGAAAAGTATCCAACTCTGCCCCTAAAAAGGTGAGAAGATGGACTGGCTCCAGCACTGACTTGGAAAGATTGAGAAGGAATACTAGGGAACCCAGCAGCCTCTGGGTAACAGCCAGAGCTGACCTTAGCTGAGCTTTAGACTGACCCACAATGAGCCAGTCGTCTAAGTAGGAGAAAACAGAGATGCCTTGCCTCCTGAGGAAGGCTACCACTACAGCCAGGCATTTTGTAAAAACTCTGGGGGCAGAGGTGAGGCCAAAGGGCATGGCCCTGAACTGATAATGACCTGAGGGCAACTCGAACCTGAGTTACTTTCTGTGGGAGCATCTGATTGGTATGTGAAAATAGGCATCCCTGAGGTCCAGAGAGGCTAGCCAGTCTCCTGGTCTCAGAGAGGGAAGAATGATTCCCAGAGTCACCATTTTGAATTTTGGTTTTGTAAGATGTCTGTTCAGATAACTGAAGTCTGGGATGGTTTGCCACTCCCCTGTCTTTTTTGGGGTAAGGAAGTACCTTGAGTACAACCCTTTCCCCCAGGGAACAAGAAGAACTTTTTGGAGCAATAACGAAGAGACCTCTGCTTCTAAGGCAGCTGTTTCCTGTGAGGTGGCAGGCTTGAGAGACCTTGCTCTGATTTTGGGAAATCTTTTGAACTTTAGAGCAAGTCCCTGATTCATCACTTCCAGGACCCATTTGTCTGAGGTGATAGACTTCCTGGCCTGGGAGAAATGAGCCAGCCTGCCCCCTACAGGGATAGGGGAGGTGACCCGGACAGACAAATCAGGGTGTCTGCTTGGCTGTGGTTCTATGCTGAGAGGTGGATGCAGCCCTGCTCATCCCTCTCTGAAGAAACCCCTCTGCTGGAAAGTAGAAGAGAACTGAGCTTTGGAAAAAGGCCTCTGAAAAGGCCTACCCCTGCCAACTCTAGACTGCTGCTTTTGAGGAGTAGCAGACCTTTCCTTGGCCATTGCACTCCTATAGGTGGTCCTGTACCCATCCATCTTCTTCATGTACATCTTTGTCTGCTCCCCAAACGGAGAGTTCTGAACCACAGGAAAAATCCATGGCCTTAGCCTGGGTATCCAGAGAAAGACTGGTATACCTAAGCCAAGCAAATCTCCTCAGGGAGACAGATGTAGCCATGACTCTACATGAGACATCATTAGAGTCCACCACAGCATGAAACTGAACTTTGGATGCCTCAATCCCATCTGCAGCCACCTGTTCCAGCTCCTTGGCCAGCTGGGGAGGGGCATTCTTCGCTAGGTCCAAGACAGACTCCCTCCTGGACTTCTGGTACCTAGCCACATAAGTCATATAGGGGGCCTGTCTGAGTCCCAAGAAGGATACCAGGTACTGCTTTTTAGCCATAGCATCCAGCTTCCTGGAGTCCTTATCTTGGGGGTGTGAAGCCAAGGGAGTATTAGCCTCTCCACAAGCTGCAACCTGCGCTACCCCAACATGGCTGCAATGATTGTATAGGAACTCCATCCCAGGACCTGACAGCATATACCTCTTGTCCATCTTCCTATCCACAGGAGGTATGGAAGTATGTAATTGCAGAATTTTTTGCGTTTGTTTCCCCAAAGATTTATGCAGGGGAATAGAAAGTCTCTTGGACTCTGGGACATCCATCATCTCCACAAAGTCAGGTTCCTCTTCCTCTTCAGATGCTTCCACAGTAGGAAGCTGAAGAGTTTCTGCCACCTTTTTGTAAAACAAAAAGTGGAAAGGGGACTCAGAAAGTCTGGGAGGAGAAAGAGAAGCTGGCCTGTCTGGGGAGATGTCAAGCTCCACTGGTTCATCTAGGCCTCCTTCAAAATCATCTTCTTCTTCTTCTACTTCTACTTCTCCCTCCCAGGCTATCTCATAAAAGGCCCACGGATCATACTCGGCTTGAACCTGAACCAACTCAACCAACCGTCTGGAAGAAGTCGTTGGTTCGGTCAGAACAGACTGCAGTGACTGCATAATTTTTATTGCTTTCGCAATCTCCTCAGTGATTGGGATCTGCGGTTTCGGATCCGAACCAGACGATTTTCTTTTCTTTTTAGACAGAGACGATCCCTCAGAATCGGACTTCCTTTTGCCCGAGGAGGTATTGTCCTGGTCAGAAGGCACCTCCTCAGGTTCGGTTCGGGAACCGAACCGGGCTGGTCAGCTTTTTTTTTTTTTTACGTCTACTTTTTCCTTCAGCCTATTCAACCGCTTATCCAGTGTGGCTTTGGGAAAATTAGCACAAATTTGGCAGTATGTTTTCAGGTGGTCAAACTCCAGACAATAGACACAGATGAGATGGGGATCAGCTGTAGCAAAAGCCTCCCCACACTCCGTGCAGTGCTGAAACCCAGTGGGACCAGTCTTCTTCTCGGGTTTCTCGGACATTATACCTTTTTGCCAAGTTACTCTATGAAGGCGTTCAAGTTGAGTAACTAAAGACTTTCAGTCACCAACTGGTTCAAGGGTTGTAGGAAAAAAACGTGTTTTTTTTGTGACCGAAAGAAACCGGAACCCACAGAAATACAGTAAAACCAAATTTACAACAATCAAGGTATTCAGTTCGACACTGGACCGACCGATGAAGAACCGAACAGAAAAAATACCACTATCTATCCAACTACTCTACCTGTACCGTAGACAGAGATTTGATGACTGAAAAAACAAGAAAATGATGATTGGAAAATACTGATTAAATTTACCAACGAACCGAAGCAGCGAGCAGAGACCTCCAGTGCGACTTCACAGTTAGGCGGAGTAAAGACCCTGACAGTTACAAGAGAATGTACCAGGGACAGAGGTTTGAAAACTGAGCTCGAGCTCAACGTTCTATGCTCCTACAAAGAGTTAACCCTTTCCTCTCCGGGGCAGTTCAAGTGCTTGGGCTAACTGCATATAGTCAGAATACAGCGAGACTTCATGTTGTTTGAAGTATTTTTCAGACAAGGAACTCAAGAACAAAGGGACATGCTATGAAGCTGTAGGAGGTTAGATTCAGGAGAGATGTGAAGAAGTACTTCTTCACAGAAAGAGTGATGGATTCCTGGACCAGTCTTCCAGCAGAGGTGGTAGGGGTGAAAACTGTGGTGGGGTACAAGAATGCATGGCATAGGCACCAGAGACTCATAGTGGAAAGGAAGGAGAAGAGGGAGAAAGAGCTATCAATCAAGTACAGTCTGCAGTAATTATGTAGGTAGGGAAAAATGGGCAGATAGAATGGGCCAAGTGGTTCTTATCTACTGCCAAATTCTGTGTTTCTATATTTCTATGGGGCTTCAAGTGTGCATGGGATAGACATGGGGTATATTAGACAGGATGCAGGGAGGTGGATAGGTCAATGGATACCATACATGATCTGCAGAGACAGAATAGGTAGGGAACATCTGGGCAGACTAGGTGGGCTAAGTAGTCCTTTTCTGCTGTCAAATTCTGTTTCTGTTTCTATGAGGTCCACATGGTGCCACGGGCTCCACTGTTTGAACTCACTCACAATGCAGCACTCTCTTCACACAAAGTATGACTGTATGGGAGGATCCCTCAGACAAAAGTTTGGATTATATATATATATATATATATATATATATATTTTTTTTCTTTAATTTATTTTTATTATTTTTAGTTATTGACAGAATAACAATGCCATGTCACAGACATTCCAATGTACAATTATACAAAGCACTGAGAGAACTAAGCTCTTAATCACAGTAGTGATGCATCTTGGACATTTTGATACCTCACTTGGAGGGTTTAGGCTTAGAACTGTCCCTTAATAGGCCACACAACATTGCTGTGAACTAAGCCTATGAGCAGTATGATTTGTACATTTTACTACAGTACATAATGAGAGTCCAGCATTAGCACGCCCTATTCAGGGTTAATGGTGTCATACATTTACTTCAGTAAGTTAGCAAATAACAAGAGATGTCAAATATGGCAGCACAATTCAATACAGATCAATCACGTACTGGTAATTAAGTTAAAAGTACTGACTACCCGGTATAAAAATTACATATGCAATTCAATCCTCCTTATTGGAATCCCCCCTTTTTTATTTAACTAAAGTATCAATTAGAACTGTTTTATTAAGTAGAGCTGTAGAGTAGCCATTAATTAGCATACAGAATATAAGGAAAGAAAATTCCCCCTCCCAACCTCCAAGAGAGCTAATCCTCAGCCAGTATCTGTTCAGCTAAACCAGTAAACGAGAAAGGAAGTCTCGTAACCACGACTCACTACTGGACCCGATTATTACTGGGTGCTGTAAAATAAAAGAAAGCTCAGAGCTATACTTAGCTCGCAAAAGATCAAGTGTCCTCAGCTTCTTCCTGATCGGTGTTCTCTTCCTCTTCGACTCCTCTCATCAAAAGGCTTGACTGAAAGGACAAGGCCCATTCTCCAATATCTGTTGGGTCTGCAAATATCCAGACTTTGCTCTCGTGGATGATGCTAAGTCTGGCTGGGTAGATCATTGTGTGGGGAATGGAGGCGGCTCAAAGCTTTTGTCGGACAGCCTCAAATTCCTTGCAACACATTCTGGTCGTATAGTTGATGTCTGGAAAGATGAAAATATTCCTATCGTCTTGTGTGAGGGGTCTCGACTGTCTGGTCAGCAGAAGAACTTTATCTCGCGTCCCACACCATCCGTAACTACTAAAAGAGTACAGGGGACATCCAATTGCTCTCTGTAACCCCGAGGGGTGATACGGTAGGCTTTCTGAAGGATGAACTGGTATTTCTGGCCTTCAAGTACTAATTTTTCATTGAACCAGTCCTGCAAAAATAAGATGGGATGATCCCCTTCGATGCCTTCTGGTAAGCCCAATATACGTAGGCATGATGATCTGGCCTGATTCTCTAGAGTTTCAAGCCGGGCTCTGAAGTGTGCATTCTCATTAATGATCATCGAGGTGGCTGTCGCAGGTGAGTCAGCTTGATTTTTAGCTTCATTTACAACCATTTTTAAGTGAGCCACCATCATTTCCACGGCAATCACACGAATGCCAAAAGAGTCTATTTTGGCGTTGAGATCCGTCACTGAAGAGATTAGCCTTCAATGTTTCGTCCGAGTCTGGTGTGGTCGCGGTCTGTACAGACATGTCAGCCCTCGGTGGATGAGTCGTAGTACTTGCTTTTCCTCCTGATCCTCCACCACGATCTTTCCAAGGATTACCTATTATGGTAACTTTAGGCTCCCCTTTTCAAAAATAAGTAGTGTTCTTGTCTATTTTTCCTCCAACTAGGCGATTTTAAGCTATTTTTATATAGTCAATACAGAGCAGTTTAATTTTGCTGCTGCTCAGCTCGGGCTCCACAGCCCCGGGATTATATATATATACTGAGAAACATTTTACAGGTGGAATCAGCTTCACAAAATTCTGGCTATTTCCATCAATACCTCTAAAGCCATTCTAAAGTTACTGAAGGAGAGAGTCTATGTCACAGCCAAGCAGTCCTATAAGTCTACTACAGACAGACAGAGATTTCACAGGTATCAGTAAACGTTTTGCACAATCCATTGGCATCCAAGTCTATGGTTCTGCCCTACATCAGCTAGATGTATGGTCTGGCTATGCCAGTGGCTGGCTGACCAGTTATTAAAAAACTCCAGGGTGCCACCCCTTTACTAATTCTAAGGTGTTCAGGGTCAAGTTCAACCAAATATGAAAGGACACTATTGATACTGATAATGAAGTAAAATCTGCTATTAATTTGGAGATTTAACTGATTCTCTTTGATTTCAACTACTGGCTTCAGTGCTGCCCTAGGCAATCGCGGTCCAATCAGCATGGAGAATGCTGCTCACTAATTAGTTCAATATTCTATTGCAATGTTACTAACCTTCAAGATGTCCATTTTGACAACACTAACAGCAATGTCTTGCTGATATAAACAGCTTACGCACCTGAAACAGTAGTTCTAGGAGTGGTATATGATGTTCATCCACACTTACTGGCAGCTGCCTTTCCCTTTAAGAGCTCACCAGAACATCTTCAAGCTGGCTCCTCTCACCCACTCAGGTGGTAACTCCCTCGACTCTGCCCCATGATGCCAAATCTTGCCGGCTGGAAGCAGAAGAGTGCGCCACAGCCAGGGAAGGTCAGGTTGGTCCACGTGGATGAACATCATATACCACTCCTAGAACTACTGTTACGGGTGAGTAACCTGTTTTTCTAGGGACGTGGATATGATGTTCTATCCACACTTGCTGGCAGACTCCTAGCAGTTCTCCGGGAGGAGGGGGCAAGGTGCATACCCCCTACTTGGGAAACAGAGATTGGAGACCTGAGGCCCCCAAACCAGCATCCTGGCGTGATTCAAGGTTGATGTGGTAGTGGGAAATGAAAGTGTGTGCTGACCTTCAGGTAACAGCCATGCAGATTTCCTGGATAGGGACGTCCCTGGAAGCAGCCACTGAAACAGCGATGGGTGATACGAGCCCTAAGCCCAACTGGAGGCTTCCTACTCGCCAACCTATAGCAGAGTTCGATGCAGGATATAATCCACCTACCAATCATCCACTTAGCTGTCGGTCTGCCAGGTGCAGCTTCAGCGTAGGTGTCAAACAGCTGATGAACCTCTCCCTGAATTCCAGCCATGCGCTCCTTGTAATAGGCGAGCACCCGCCACAGTTCCAAAGTATGGAACCTGTGCTCGGCCTCTGAGGTGTGGTTGGTGAAGTACTCCGGGAAATTAATCACCTGGTTAAGGTGGAAATCTGACACAACCTTCGAGAGGAACTCTGGGTTGGGGCGAAGGACAACCTTGTCCCTGTGGAAGATCAGATAAGGAGACTCCACTGAAAGCACCTGGAGCTCACGTATCCTTCTGGCTGACGTAATAGCCACCAGAAAGGCGGTCTTCCATGACAGATGCAACATCTCACACCTGTGCATCGGTTCGAATGGCTTACCCATGAGCTCTGCCAAAACCTGCAACAGATCCTAAGGTGGTGGTGGTTCATGCACCAGAGGGGAAATGTCAAGGCCTTTAAAAAAGTGAAACACCACCTTCTCCTGAACCACTGACTGCTGACTGGCCTGCGCCCGGTAGGCAGAAATGGCTGCCAGGTGCACCTTGAGGGTCGTCGACCTAAAGCCTGACTGAGAGAGGGACCACAGGTAGTCAAGGATGCTAGCCACTGGACAGGACTGAGGGTCCAACCCCTGACCTGGACACCAAATTAAAAATCTCTTCCATTTGAAGGCATAGCATTTCCTGGTTGACAGAAGCCTCAACAACACTGAGGACATCTGCAGAGAGACCCAACGTCTGGAACGCTAGCTGCTCAGGAACCAGGCTGTCAGATGCAGGGACTGAAGATCCGGATGGATTACCTTCCCCTGACTGATGGAAAGCAGGTCTGGGTATAGAGGAAGATGCCTCAGAAGCCTCCTGCTGAGATCAGGGTACAAGAACTGATGAATCCAGTCTGGAGCCACCATGATCACCTGTGCCTTATCCCTCCTCGCCTTGAGTAAGACTTCCTTGGGTCCAAGGCCTCGAGAAGGTATTCCCCTGCAGTGTTCCCTGCTGAGGGGGACAAGCACAATACAGCCTCAGTTTTGCGTTCTCCCTGGAGGCAAACAAGTCCACCAGAGGGATGCCCCACTGGGAGAACAGACTGTGCGCTACCTCTAGGTGGAGGAACCAATAGTGAGATGCCTCGCTCACACGGCTGACAGCATCCACCAGCTGGCTGGCTGGAGACACCGGCCACATGGATGGCCAGGAGATCAACCCCTAAGCTGCATACGAGGGTCCACATGCAGAGAGCTTCCTTACACAGAGGCAGGGAGTGCGTCCCACCCTGCTTGTCAACATAGTACATGATTGTGGAGTTGTCCGTCTGGACCAGGATCACCTGACCCCAAATGTAAGCAGCACAGGCAGTCAGCGCCAGCTGAACTGCACAGAGCTCTGGCAGGTTGATGTAGCACCGGGACTCCTTGGGGGACCAGAGGCCGTGGACTCTGTGTTTTCCCAGGTGGGCGCCCCAGCCCACTAGAGAGGCATCAGTCATCAGGATGACCGTCGGCTCTGGGAGGAAAGATGGGATTCCTTCTTGCAGATGTTCCAGGACTAACCACCACTGGAGGACATCCCACATCCGCTGGGTCACAGTGACCAGCTAGTTGAAGTGACCCCTGCGCTGAGACCACTGGCTGGCCAACTAACAGTGCAGAGAGTGCATTTTCTAGCGGGCCCATCGGACCACACTCATGCAGGCTGCCACGTAACCCAGGAGGCACAGGAAGCCCCAGGCAAAGAACAACTGCCCAACCAGAAATCATCGGACAAAGGAGGAGAGAGAGCCTCCACCCTGTCCGCTTGGAGACGAGCCCTGGCTCTGTAAGAGTCGAGCTCTGCCCTGATGAAACTGATCACCTGCGAGGAGACGAGCTCCAATTTGGCCTCGATCAGGAAGTCAAGAGAGACGCAAGTCTGGAGGGTCAGGCCCCTGGATCGCTCCACTTCCTGCTTAGAGAGACCCACGATCAGTCAGTCATCCAGGTAGGGGTAGATTCAGACCCTATGGCACCTCAGGTAGGCTGCCATCACTGCAATGCATTTGGTGAAGACCCTGGGGGCTGAGGACAGGCCAAATGGCATGGCCTGAAACTCGTATAGGGTCCTCTCTGATCAGAAGCAGAGGAACCGCTGGTGAGATGGATGGATTGGGACATGAAAGAACGCACCCTGTAGAGCCAGGGAGCAGAACCACATGTTCTGCTCTAGTGATGATATGATCTGAGACAGAGTTACCACCCTGAAGGTGCACGACCTGACGGACTTGTTCAGGTCATGCAGATCAAAGATGGGGCGCCAGCCCCATGTCCACTTTGGCACCAAGAAGTACCTGGAGACAAACCCTGGGTGTTCTAGAGGATCTGCGACAGAGGTGCTGAGCGATCTCATCCCAAAGGGCCGAAAGAATGTCTGCAGATACCATGTCCCCCGTGAGGCAAGGGCTCGACAGGATGGGTACTGCTTGAATTCCAGACTCGGAAGCTGATCAACTACTTTGAGAAACTACCTGTCCATGGTGACAGCGGACAAGGTGGAAAGGAAGTGGTGTAGGCGGACCCCCATGGGAGGACCCAGGGGTGGCATGATGGGTATTACCGAGGCACCCTTCATCCCGTCACTGGGCAGGCTTGGAGCTGGAGGAGGGCCCAGCTGAGGAACCATCGAGGCCTCTTCCTCCAGGCTTGTGGATGACCAAGGCCACTGACTTTGGCCAAGGTTGCCAGGCCTGAGCCTGCTGTCCAGCCTGAGGCTGGGCGGGTTTGGCCGCAGGAGTGTAGGTGGACTGAAAGGGCTTCTTTTTCTGCTGTTTGGAGCCCTTGGGGTCCCTCTGGGCTGATGTCACTGAGCCCAAGATGGCAATGGACTTCTCAATGTGGGTGAGGTGTCCCTCGACTGCGGGCCCGAACAGGTCAGTGCCCAGAAAAGAGACATCTGCCAGCTTGTGCTGGGTGTCTGCCGTAAAGGTTGAGATCTGGAAAAAACAGGGGTGGGGGTCAAAATAACTAGATAGGTACAGAACGCATTTAGGGAAAATGTTCTGCAAAACAGCAGTGCCAAAGCTGGCATCCCTCCTAGACTGTATTTCCAGACAGTAGTGTTTTGTGAAAGTGTGTACTTTTTTCCAGGTAGCTGCTTCACAAATTTCCTGCAGGGGGATACCCCTTGATACTGCCACAGCGGCAGAAATGCCTCTTGTAGAGAGTGCCATAAGGCTTCTAGATGGCAATTTACCAACTTTGTCATGACAGAACTGTATGCATGAGACTATGCAATGACAAACAGTTCTCCTGGATGCAGGTTTACCTTTTCACACTTCACCATAAGTGACAAACAGCTGAGTGCTAATGGACCTGACATCCTCTGTGTGGTACAAATAGCAACTCAGTGCAATCTTGACATCCAGGCAGTGGAGGTTTTGCTCCCGAGCTGTAATTTTCTGTAAAGAAAACAGCAAGGGCAACTGACTGATTCAGATGGAATTCAGATACCACTTTGAGGAGGAAATTTACTGTTTCTCCTTGGTACTACCTTGTCCCTACAGAAAATTATGTAGTTTGGATCTGTGCAGAGGGCTTGCAGCTCGCTCACCCTCCTATTAGATGTCATTGCCACCAGGAAAATTGTTTTCCAGGTGACATACTTCAGGGCAGCAGTGGCCATAGGCTCAAAAGGGGCCTCCATCGACTGAGCAATGCACACACTCAAGTCCCAGGGTGAGAAAGGATCCTTCACTGGAGGGATCATGTGATTAAGTCCTTTGAAAAACTTTTTGAAAATGGGTTGTGATGCCAATGATGTGTCCTTGCTATCTGATGTGTAAGCTGACCTTGCTGCCAAATGTACCTTCAGGGTTGAGGGCCTCAGGCCCCAGTAACTGGTGACAGACTAGGTAGTCCAGGATTGTAGATGGACCTGCCTGGATGGGGTTAATCTATCTAGCAGCACACCAGAAAGAAAAACATTTCCTTTTTGAAGTATAAGTTTTCCTTGTTGCTGGTTTCCTGGAAAACTACAACACTTTCATTACCTCATCTCAAAGCATTAGCCCAGAGAACACTCTCTTTAAGAACCATGTTCTGAGGCATAGATTTCTCAGGTCTGTGACTGTTATCAGAAAATTGTATCTCAGTGGCAGACTGACAAAAGGCTTGTTGAATAGAGAAAGGAGCATGAAGTACCAGGTCTGTCTGGCCCAGTCTGGTGCTATGAGCATCACTGTTGCTGACTCCCTTCTCAGCTTATTCAGTACTCTCAGTAAAAGTGGGAATGGAGGAAAGGCATACAGAAACATCCCTGTCCAGTCCAGGACCAGTACATTCTCTAGGACTGAACCCACTGCTGAGGGTCTGCACCAAAAGAGCAGGAGCTGGTTGATCTCCCAGGAGGCAAACATCTATTTCTGGTGTACCCTACTGTCTGAACACTGATGCCAGCACCTGCTGGTTCAGAGTCCACTTGTGGTTTCCCTTGCTGACCCTGCTTAGGGAGTCTACCAGAACACTGTCTTTCCCTGGCAGGTGTACAGCAGATAGCTCTACTTCCAGGGAGTAGGCTAGGTTCGAGATCTTCATGGCTTCTGTGTGCATAGTTTTGAAGATCTTGTTCCTCTCTGTTTATGTAATACACTGTTGTGGTGCCGTCTGTCCGGATTTGGACAAATTGACCCTAGCTCTGGGAGTAAAATGCCTCTACTTACAGTGGGGTCTTCCATGAGGGTGTCCCAACCTAGGAGGGAGGCATCTGTTAGTTGTGGGAGATTGCTGGCAGAAGGGAATTCCTTCTCTGAGGTTGTCCTCTTCCTTCCACCATTCCAGCACCTTTAGCAAGCTTCTTGTGACAGGCACCACTTTGGACAGGGGATGACACCTCTGAGACCAGTGATCCCCTAGGTGAAACTGAATGTCTCTCATTTGGAACTTGGCCCCTGGTACCACGGCAGTGGATGAGGCCATGTGTCCCAATAACTGTAGTAAATCCCTTGCAGGCCTTGTCTGAACTTCCCTGAAGGATTCTGCAGTTAAAATTTATTACCCTTGTTTAAGGAAGAAAAGCCTTCCCTTACACAGAAACATAGACAAAGACAGCAGAAAAAAAGACAAGTGGTCTATCTAGTCTGCCCAAGTTCCCTATAAGCCAAAGAACCTACTGTTCCTCCAAGGTACTAACCCTCCTTGCCATCCTCCCCCTTTCTCCTCCCTGATTCTGTTGCCCCGAGCAACCACCATACCTTTCATTCTATCCCAACCCTACTTGACACCCCTGTTTTCACACCCACCATCTCGACTGACAGACCGTTTCATGGTACCGCCACCCGTTCCATAAAGTAGTACTTCCTCTATCCCTCCTGTTAGTTTCTACTCAAGTCCATGAGACCATGAGTTGGTGTTCAAGCTAAATAGTTCCCCCAAGTTCACTTTGTTAATTCCTTTAAGTAACTTGAAGGTCTCTCTCATATCTCCCCTCTCCCTTCTGGTCTCCAGTGATTGCATGTTCAGTGTCTTGAGGTGTTCCTCACAGGAGCTGCCCTGCTGGTTCCTGAATCATTTTTTAATCTGCACTGCATCATCTTCAGCCTATCCTTATCCTTTCTGAGATGAGGACTCCAGAATTGGATGCAGTATTTCAGGGGAGGGCTCACCAGGGATCTATACAGGGGAAATATTACCTCTTTCCTTCTGCTGTCAATATCCCCTCCCAATACATCCCAGCATCCTATTAGCCTTGCTATAGGCCTTGTTGCACTGACTCAATTGATTGAGTTGCTGATGATAACTCCAAGGTTCCGTTCCTCAGCCGAGTGCTAAGTCTTACCCCTCCCATCCAGTACTCTGTCTTTGGGGTTCATGTTCTCTAGGTGCATTACCACGCACTTTTTGACATTGAATTTCAGCTGCTAGACAGACTGGAATAATAGGTCCGCTCACCATAACCAGTTTTTTTGGAAAATTGTTCTTATCTTTTCTATAGCACCCAGACTTACAAAAAAACAAATTCCTACATTTCAGGGAAGAAAAAAATACTTACCATAGTAATATTGTTTCTTCCAAGGGATCTCCTAGTAGGATTAGACAACTAGCAGTCAGTCCAGAGCTTCTGACTGCCCCCAGAACTTTGGGTTAGAATGTATGCAAATTAGAGAATTTCATCAGGGAGTCCAGTTGAGCTCTAAAATAAATATAAGAGCTTTATACAACTAGTTAACTAACTTAAATATGTTTTTTTTGTGGTTATTTCTTTATCCTCTGACGGCCCACATCTGGCTGCCGTCCTGGTGCACCTTGGCTCCAATTAAGGCCCTCATCCCCAGCAATACCTCCATGGCTTGCCCCCTGTGGCGGGGAAGTGGCACATTCCGCTTACTCACTGCCCGGAATGGATCCAGTGCACTGGGGGCAACACCCTCAGAGCCAGGAGATGCATCCCGGGATGGCCATCAAGCCACAAAACTGTGCTTTTTCCCTTGTTCTTGATCCACAGGAACTGGGGCGTGCAATGACGCCCACGGAGAGGAGTGTGCCGCATCCGCACGCGCTCCCTCCAAGTGTCTGCCCTAACTCCTCCCCTTCTGCAACACGGTGCTCTGTCCCCCAGCCTCTGCTAGGGAGCAGGAGAGTGCCGACCACTGAGGACCCCCTCCTTGAAGAAGGAGAGCAGTCCATTAGATGCTCAATCCTTCTCCTCCCGAACACGGGTTGCCGGCGTAGCGTGAGGAAAGGTGACCAGCACCTCAGCCCTCAGCACCACTGGGCCAGCCCTCAAATATAAATTTTATAGAAAAAATATTTTAAAAGGCAACTGTGTTGCAGAGAACAAGCTGCACTTACATTATCATATTGTGAAGTGTTCAACTTGTTAGCCAGAAAAATGAAACCTAAACCAGTAAAAACTAAAAATCAATATAACTTGCAAATATTTCTTCTTCAATCATAAAAAGTAAGCAAACTCCAACCAAAATATATAGAAATAATGCACACCTTGATATTCCTCTTTTAAGGTTTACCATTCATTCTGAAATTCTCCTTTTTCTGCTATCAACATAGAAAAATATATCAAATGTAGACGTTTTATACCCAAAGTAAATATTTCTCTTGTGCCACCTTAAATCATACCCCCTTAAATATATTTCAGTTTATAAATGTATGTTTCTTTAACCTTTATTTTCCATTCTTAGAAGTAACTATTGATGTATTACTAGTGTTTAAAAAACAGAACCAAAGGAGGTGAAAAATAGTATAAGGTTACTGAGACATTGAGGGTTTATATCTATCCCTCCAATTCTGATTTTTTTTAAAGTAGCACACCTATTATAATAAACAAGTATTACAAATGTCTGCAGTGTTTCCATTGCAGATTGTAGTGTCCCCTTATTTCTGGTGAAGCACGTTTACTTGCAAGGGATTTCAATGTATTCGGCTCTTAATTTGTTAACAGTATGAAGAGCGCCTGTCGGCTGTGCAGCTGCTGTTTTATATAGCAGACTGCAGCCCGAATCTGGTGCTTCACGCTCTAGTGACGATGTGCACAATGTCACCAACATGAATGTGCATGTCCAAGTGCAGTGCATGCTTGGCTGGGCACCAGACTCGCTGACTAACAGCACCTAGAGAAACCAGGTGTCGGCTGAAAAAACAATTATGTTTTATCTAGGTAAACTAATAAATTTAAACACCATGTAATGCAGCAAAAACTGACAAGAAGGGGAAAACATTATCGAAATTCTATTTACTGATTAAAGAACTAAAAAAATCACTAAACTTGAATTTTAAAGTAAAAAGTACCAAAAAGGGGGGTGGGAACAGGCTTTACAGGGGGGACAGCAAAAGCAGTAAAATATTCATTGTCTTCTACCTTAAGTACGGAAGTAGAAAAGAAGAATGAGGGAACTGAATTGTTAATAATAAGGGGACTAGAGATTAAGCAATAAGTCTCAAAGCATAAATAATTCTAAAGTGAAAAATGCCAAAATTGGGGGCAGTCATGGGGGGATGCAAGAGAAAGAAATTATCCTTTGTTTCCAAATAAAAGAAGGGTATTATAAAAGAAGAAAAGGGAAAAGGAGTACTAATATTTTAGGGAGCTGGAACTATTATATAATGGATTTGTTTTGAACTTTAAAATACTGAATATTACAAAAAACTCAATTTTACTGTTATGATTACGTATCTTATTTAAAAAAATGCCTAATACTAAGAGAAATGCTAAGGCTCATTCTTATATCACAAAATAGGCAGCCAGTCTGTACATTATGCATTTAGTCCATAATGTGGGTTTGTAGCCTGAAAAAGATCAATATTATTTGCTTCTCTTAACAATAGTTTTTATCAAAGCCCCCACGCCTCCTATTTCTATTTTTTCAATAGTTCAGTAGTTTCTGGTTGTTTTGCCTATAGGCATCTTATCACAAGATTTATTTAGATATATTCAGATTACGAACTAATGGTACAAGATATGGAAAGGCAGTTATATGAGAAAGGTTATAAGAACATACAAGGAAGCCAGCAGAAGAAGGCCATTTGGTCTATCAAGTTTGCTTGTATTGCAGGGTCCACAGCTTGAGCTACTGTCCCTGCCCTCCCTCCCCTCTTCTCCCATCCTCCCTACCCATGATTCTTACTTCCCCCCATGCCTATCCCAGCCTATCTTAAAGCTGCCCACTGTCTTAAATGAGATGACCTCTTCTGGCAGCGCATTCCAAGTGTCCACCTTCCTCTCTGTGAAGAAGTGCTTCCTGACCTCCCTCCTAAACCTTCCACCCTCCAGCTTAAGACTTTGCCCACTTGTGATATGGTTGCCACTCAGCTTAAAGAGACTCTCCTTATCAACTTTATTTATCCCTTTCAAGTACTTGAATGTCCCAATCATGTCCCCTCTCTCTCTCCTGTCTTCCAGGTAGTACATGTTCAGTGCCATCAACCTCTCCTCATATGCCTTGCCCTGTTGACCGGCTATCATCTTTGTAGCCCTCCTTTGTTCCTTCTCCAGCAGGTTAATGTCCTTTTTGATGTGTGGGCACCAGTACTGAACTCCACACTCTAGATGCGGCCTTACCAGTGACCTGTACAAGGGCAGTATAACCTCCTCTTCTCCTACTACTGATCCCTCTAGCTATGCATCCCAACATTTTGTTTGCCTTTGCTGCTGCTTTATTATAATTAATTATTATTATTATTATTATTTGTTATTCCCAAGAGGTAGTTAAAAAAGCTTTTGAGAGGACTGAAAATAAAGATAGAGGGGAACTACTAAGAAATGGGCAATTAGAGAAAGTACAAACACAAAATAAGGTAGTGTTGACCACAAAGTTTAATGATATTTTTTACAACATTAAAGGTATAGACCCCAATTTTCAAATGGTTAGTGTGGCACAAACCCGGTTTGTGCCTTGCTAACCTGGAAGAGTGTCAGCTGTTGGGGGTGTGCTCATATTCAAAGGACACATGTGCCACACACCCCTGACAGCCCCGACTCGCAAAATATTGTGCTGCGCCTATGCAGATGAGGGATCCCTCATGCATATGTGGCGTAGCACAATACTGAAAGGTTTCAGAAGCGCTAAATGGCTGCCAGTGCTGGTGCATGTCACCGCTTCTGAAACCCAGCCCTTAACAGTGTGCAGAGGGGGTGCGTGCTCCACATCCCATCTATGTACTGTCAAGGGCTGCCAGCCCTGATTCCCGTTCACAAAGATGACAACATAATCATTGGTAGTTCAGTGTCCCTCCCCTCCCGATCCCCATAGATAAAACAAAATACATTGGTAGTCCAGTGTCCCTCCCCTCCCGATCCCCATAGATAAAACAAAATACATTGGTAGTCCAGTGTCCCTCCCCTCCCGATCCCCATAGATAAAACAAAATACATTGGTAGTCCAGTGTCCCTCCCCTCCCGATCCCCATAGATAAAACAAAATACATTGGTAGTCCAGTGTCCTCCCTTCCCGATCCCCATAGATAAAACAAATACATTGGTAGTTCAGTGTCCCTCCCCTCCCGATCCCCATAGATAAAACAAAATACATTGGTAGTTCAGTGTCCCTCCCCTTCCGATCCCCATCCCCATAGATAAAAAAAATACATTGGTAATTCAATGTTCCGCCGCTGCCCAGATCCCCATTCACATAGATCAAACAAAATACATTGGTAGTTCAGTGTCCCTCCCCTCCCGATCCCCACAGATAAAAAAAAATACATTGGTAGTTCAGTGTCCCTCCCCTGCCCCAATCCCCATCCCCATAAAGCAAACAGAATACACTGGTAGCTCAGTGTCCCTCCCCTGCCCCGATCCCCATCTCCACAGATAAAAAAAATACATTGGTAGTTTAATGTCCCTAACCTGCCCCGATCTCTGTCCCTACAGATAAAAAAAAAAATACACTGGTAATCCAGGGGTCTCCCCCCAACTCCCCGGCCCAGTTCCACATAATGAATTTCCCGGTGGTCCAGTGGTCCTCCTCCCCCCAATCGCCGTCTCAAGGACATCCCGCAATACCTTGGTAGTCTAGTGGCCCCCACCACCCCTTTTACCAACCCATGCCGGCAACTGGCACAGCCCTCCTCACACCACCATGGCCAGCCGCTGACTGGATTGTCAACTAGCATGTACAGTAGACAGTATGAAAAAATTACTCACCTTAGTAATTGTGTTTCTTCTAATGGAGTCTTGCTGTATTCTGACAATTGCAGTTAGCTCCAGCACTTGAACTACCCCGAAGAGTGAAGGGTTAAAATTCTATGCCAGGCATAGAATGTTGGGCTTGAGCTTGGTTAAAAACTCTGTCTGTGACACTTTGAAACCCAACCGTCAGATTCTTATGAGCTAAAACTCACTGACTATATAATGTGGAAATTGTAAAATTCCTACTAGACAACTGACAACAAAGACTTTAGATTCCTAAAAGACTCAAGTCAGGAAACCCAAAGACCAAAAACCAAGCAATAAAAAATAAAAAACTCTTAACTAATCAAACACAAGGCACCCAACACAACAGAAAGTGGGCTAAAGACACCCCTGGGGTGCAACACTGCACCTGCCCACCACTTTCCAAAACAGTTTCTAAGAGGAGGGAGGAGGAGGTCAGAATACAGCAAGACTCCATTAGAAGAAACACAATTTTTCTTCAAACAACATGAAGTCTTGCTGTATTCTGACAATTGCAGACTGCCAAGCAGTACCTCCAAGGAGGAGGGACAGAACCTAATTTGGGAATAGGCTCTGAAGTACTGCTGTGCCAAACCTAGCATCACTCCTAGCCTGGATATCCAGACAATAATGCTTGGTGAAGGTATGAACTGTTTTCCAGGTGGCTGCTTGGCAAATTTCTAACAAAGGAATATCCCTGGCCACAGCCAGAGATGCAGCTGTATCCCTAGTGGAATGAGCCCTCAGGCCTGAGGGTGAAGTTTTTCCCAGTTTCTCATAGCAGAATTGGATACAGGGCACAAGCCACCTGGCAATGGTTCTCTTGGTGTCAAGTTTTCCCTTACCTACTTTCCCATAAGTGAGGAACAACTGGAGGGAGTCAAACCTGTGACCCTTTGTACATTCTATGTAGTAACTAAGGGCCCTTTTAACATCTAAACTGTGTAGTCTCCGCTCTCCTGAGGAGGTGTGATCAGTGAAGAACACAGGAAGAGACATAGATTAGTTTATGTGAAAATCAGAAACCACTTTGGGTAAGAACCTTCTATTGGTTCTAAGGACCACCTTATCTGTATGGAATGAAATGAAGCCAGGCTCCACTGACAGGGTTTGCAATTCACTGATACGTCTGGCGGAAGTAACAGCAACCAAAAACACAGTTTTCCAGGTCAAGTACTTGAGCTCTGCTGAGGACATAGGCTCAAAGGTGGGTTGTATAAGCTGAGCAATGCAAAAATTCAAATCCCAGGCAGGAGCAGGATCCCTAAAAGGGGGACTGGTATGAAGCAATCCTTTAAAAAATTACAGAATACAGGGTGAGATGACAGAGAGAAAGACTTCCCCACTGACAGGAAAGCAGAAACAGCTGACAAATGAACTTTGAGAGTAGCTGGTTTGAGGCCTAGGCCATTAAGGTGAACCATATAATCCAGAACTGTAGACAACCCAGCGGTGTCTGGGGATATATGCTTCTTGGAACACCAAATACTGAACCTTTTCCATTTGGAGTTGTATGTTTTTCTGGTGGCCGACTTTCGAGAAGCTTTGAGAATATCCAGAACCCCCTGGGACAGATGTAAGTCTGCATACTCTTAACTCTTCAAGAGCCATGCCTTGAGATTGAGTGACCGGAGACTGGGGTACCAAATCCTCCCCTGAGAGAAGGTTAACAGGTTGTGATTCCTGGGAAGAGACAGGGGAAGATGGACTGCTAGGGACAGCAACAGGGGGTACCAATGCTGCCTGGCCCAGTCTGGAGCAATCAGAATCACTTTGCACGGTTATGACCTTACCTTGACTAGAACCTTGAAGAGTAGAGGGAAAGGAGGGAAGGCATAAAGAAATTTCCCTTCCCAGTTCAAAATCAGAGCACCCAGAGGGACTAAGCCCAAGACTGGGGGTCTGCAACAAAACAGAGGAAGTTGGTGATTGTCTGGGGCTGCAAAGAGATCTATCTCTGGAGTGCCCTACCTTGAGAAAATCACTTTCAACACCAAAGGAAACAAGAGACCATTTGTGATGGCCCTGGGAAATCCTGCTCAATGCGTCTGCTATCACATTGTCCTTTCCTGGGAAGTGGACAGCTACCACAGAAGTCTGTAGGGAATAAGCCAGGGACCATATTTTCATGGCCTCTGTGCACAAGGCCGTGGACTGAGTGCCTCCCTGCTTGTTGATGTACCACATGGTGGTAGTGTTGTCCATCCTGACCTGAACCACCTTGTTCTGTGCTGAGAGAAAGCTTGTAGGGCAAGAAGTACTGCTCTGAGCTCCAGAAGGTTGATATGAAGAAGAGATTCCCGAGGGGACCACAGTCCCTGGGCCATGAGAGCCCCCAGATGGGCTCCCCACCCCAAAAGGGAAGCATCTGTGGTAAGAACCACAGAGTGAGTCTGAGTGACAAATGGAACACCTTGCCTCAGATTGTCCAGGTCCTGCCACCACTGAAGGGCCTGAATTAATGTCTGAGTAACAGGAACTAGCTTGGTAAGAGGATCTTTCCTTTGGGACCAAAAGGTCCTCAGATGGAACTGAATGCCCCTCATCTGAAGCCTGGCCCCTTGGACCACTGCCGTGGAAGCAGCCATGTGGCCCAAAAGCTGAAGAAAATGCCTTGCTGGTCGAGAAACCAGAGGGAGGAAGGAAGAGGCCAGCTGAGAGATGGCTTTTGCCCTTTCCAAAGGAAGGAAAGCTCTTGCCTTGAGCGTGTCCAGCTCTGTTCCTATAAAAGTGAGGAGCTGTACTGGCTCAAGAACTGACTTGGGAAGATTGAGAAGGAAGCCCAGGGAAGTGAGAACTTGCTGGGTAATCTGCAGATCTGACTTGACTTGGTCTGGGGACTGGCCCACAAGGAGCCAATCGTCCAGGTATGGAAAGATAGAAATCCTTTTCCTTCTCAAAAAGGCCACCACTACTGCTAGGCACTTTGTAAACACCCTTGGAGCTGAAGTTAGGCCAAAGGGCATTGCTCTGAACTGGTAATGGCCTGAGGGCAATTCGAACCTGAGGACTTTCTGTGGGAGCACCTGATGGGAGTGTAAAAATAGGCATCCTTGAGGTCCAGGGAGGCTAGCCAGTCTCCTGGCCTCAGAGAGGGAAGAATTGTTCCCAGAGTCACCATTTTGAATTTTGGCTTTAGCAGGTGCTTGTTTAGATATCTTAGATCTAGGATGGGTCGCCACTCCTGTGTCTTTTTGTGGGGTAAGGAAGTACCTGGAGTACAGACCTTTGCCCCTGTATAGGGTAGGACCTCTCTCTCTATGGCTCTTAAGGCCAGTAGAGAGGCAACCTCTGCCTCTACAGCAAGGGTTTCTGATGCATTTGCAGGTGGCAAGGATCTGGGTCTCAGTTTCGGAACAATTTTTTAAACTGAGAACCCGCTGCTGGCTTACAACCCCCAGGACCCACTTGTCTGAGGTAACAGACGTCCAGTCCTGGACAAAGTAAGCCAGCCTGCCTCCTACCAGAATGGGGGAGTCAACCCGGGCTGACACATCAGGGTGTCTGCTAGGCAGGAGCCTTAGGCTGAGGGGTGGATGCAGCCCTGCTCATCCCCCTTCTGCCTCTCCCTCTGAAGAACCCTTCTAAGAAAAGGAAGAAGAGGCCTGTGCTTGGTAGAAAGGCCTGTGAAAAGGCCTGCCCCTGCCCCTAGCTTGCTGCCTTTGAGGAGATGCCTGCCTCTCCTTGGCCTGGGCACTCCTGTAAGTGGTCCTGTACTCATCCATTTTCTTCATGTAATTCTCTGTCTGCTCCCCAAACAGAGAATTACCCACCACAGGGAAATCCATGCCTTGGCCTGGGTATCCTGCGAAAGGCTAGTACATCTGAGCCAAGCCATTCTCCGAAGAGCCACAGATGTAGCCATGACTCTTGATGACACATCATTGGAGTCCACAGCAGCATGAAATTGCACCTTTGATGCCTTGATCCCATCAGCAGCCACCCCTTCCAGCACCTTGGCTTGCTGGGGGGAAGCCTGTTTAGCCAGTGCCAGTACAGTGTCCCACCTGGACTTCTGGCACCTGGCTGTATAGGCCATATAGTTAGCCTGCCTGAGTCCCAAAGATGATGCCATGTACTGCTTCTTTGCCATGGCATCTATCTTCCTGGAGTCTTTGTCTTGGGGGTGTGAAGCCAAGGGGATGTTTGCCTTGTCACAGGCTGCAGCCTGCACTACCCCAACATGGCTGCATTGCTGATAAGGAAACTCCATATCTGAGCCTGACAAGGTGTACCTCTTGTCCATTCTCTTGTCAACAGGAGGTACAGAGTTAGGAGACCTAAGAATTTTTTGTGTCTGTTTCCCAAAGGACTTATGGAGGAGAATACACAGTCTCTTAGACTCTGGGCTGTCCATCACCTCAACAAAATCAGGCTCCTCCTGATCCTCCACAGCCTCGTTTTTTTCCTTGGGTTTCTCAGACATGGTCAACCTAACAAAACTTACCTTTTATAAGGCAACCGCCAGCAAGACTTCCCTATCGGTTTCTCACCGTGTTACAGGTGTTGGAAAAAAACGTTCAATTCACGTTTTTTTTTAAACCGATAGGGACCAGTAACCACACACTAAACTTTTTCACAAAATTTTTGTCTACAGTTCAGCCTAACCGATCGAAAAAGCTTTACAATTTCCACACAAATACTATCCTACGTACTTACGATACCACAGACAGAGTCTCGAACCGATAAACGGAACTTAATGCGGACTAAAACCGACAACTTTAACTGACTTTGAACCGAGCAGAAGGAGAAAATCTCCAGAGCGACTGTTCAGTGAGGCGAGGTAAGGAATCTGACGGTTTGGTTTCAAAGTGTCACAGACATAGTTTTCAACTGAGCTCAAGCCCAACGTTCTATGCCTGGCATAGAATTTTAACTCTTCACTCTCTGGGGCACTTCAAGTGCTGGAGCTAACTGCAATTGTCAGAATACAGCAAGACTTCATGTTGTTAGAAGCACTCGTTGGTTGGCAGGCATTGGCATATTGTCCTAAATGTTTACAGGACTGTTTGTTATTGTAAATTGTATTTACAAATTTTGTATTTTGTATTTATGGTTTTGCATGTTTTGTATTGTTGTAACTTATTTGTTGCCTTGGGTGACCATTTTAAATGGGTTAACTCTCAATGGTCTAACCCTTCAATAAAATGAAATGAAATGAATTTCAGTCTAAATTATTCCTTTCCATCTCAATTGACAGTATTTAATAGATGTACAACTTATCACAGTCGTAGTAAGAAATTTTGCATTAAGATTTTAATATTAGCTGTTTGCACTGTGTGTGTATTAGCACTGTCACTTTAAAAATCATAGTATTCGGGACCATACAGTGCAGCAGCCTGCTGTTCTTGATGAAGTGTGCATGTGCGAAACCATCGGGCTATCTAAGTGAACTGAGTGGCATCCTCTTTAGGCTTGTTCACACAACCAGCTGTGAGCCACTGTCAGTGGCTCACAGCGGCAAGGTCGGTGCCCCAGCCTATGTGTGAGCCTTACTGTTTTGGCAATTTTCCGCTGCGCGGTGTTACCACCACAATCACTCTTTCCCCGGGTTTGTGGAGTGGTGTTGGTGGTTTCCTGTGCTGTGCGAACATCCAAACCACCTGCAACACTACAATTCCCCACCCACTCAACACTGACTGGGACAACACTCGAATCGCCGGAAAGGAAAAGGGCAGCAGCAGCAACACTGATGCCATGTGAACGCGGTTCTCTAGCGCTTCATTAGAATTTTTCGGAACGATTAGAAAGTAGCTGCTGCAGCAAGGCGCTGTGTGAATGAGCCTTTTGAGGTATTAACCATGAGTTTTGTTACTGTGTGTATTTACTTTGTTGCACATACTGTAATAAAAGTGCTTGCATGTTTCTGCAGTAAAATGTTTGGTGGCTGGTGTCATTCTTGTTTGTGGCATGCAATGGTTCACGTAGCAGCCTAGTGCCCTCTTTACATCAAGACAGTGCAACTTTTCTTCACCTGCACTGAAGTTTTCAGGAAAAAATACAGGAAGGGACACTGACTGGTTTATGTGAAATTCTGAAACCACTTTAGGTAGGAATTTTCTATTGGTTCTAAGAACTACCATATCTATGTGGAATATTATGTAGTTTAGAGCTGTATAGAGGGCTTATAGTTCACTTACCCTCCTGGCAGATGTCATGGCTACTAGGGAAGCTGTTTTCTATGTGACATATTTTAAGTCTGTTGTAGTCATGGGCTCAAAGGGAGATTCCATCAGTTGTGCAAGGCAAATGTTCAAGTTCCATGAGGTGGAATAGTTTCCTCATAGGGGTGCTTAAGTTATTGAGGCCTTTGAAAAAAACATTTAAAAACAAGTCGTGAGGCCAAAGACCTATCCTTTTCCAATGAAATCACAAATGAGACTCCATCCCTGTACCAACCCTTTATTCCATTGACAGGCCTTTATGCAACATTTCACCTACACAGGCTTATTTATGCTAGGTCCTCTATTTTATGCCATTTATTTTTATTCTGTCTTTTGCATCAGTGTTAACCATTTCTTCTATGATGGTACTGTCATATCCTATGGGCACATTTCTCTCACAGAGCCCGTCTCCTGGTTTCCACTCTGCCTCAGCTGAGGGCTTCCATGTTATGTCATCCCATTGGACCAAGGACAAGACGCTGCAAAAGAGAGAAAAATAAATACATGACTTAAAATAGATGACCTAACGTGAACAAGCCTGTATAGTCAAAATGCTGCATAAAGGCCTGTCAATGGAATAAAAAGTTGGTTCTGTGATAGACTCATTCGTGATTTCTTTGGAATTGGTTTCAAGGTTACAGAATTAGCAAACTCTCTCAGATAAAGAATGTTATTATTGTTTTAAGTTAAAAACAGGGCATACCAAGTGCACTGTAGACACAAAGACCAATCCTTGTCTTCTGATGTATAAGCTGATATAGCTGCCAGCTGCATTTTCAGGGTTGAGGGCCTCATGCTTAAGGATTGCAAGTGTACTAGATAGTCCAGAAATATGAACAGTCCTGCCTGCATTGTGACTGTCTTTCTAGGGGCACACCAGTATGAAAACCTCTTGCATTCTGAGGAGAGTACCTTTCTTGTAGCTGGCTTCCTGGAAATCTTCAAGACTTGTATTACCTCTTGTGAGTGATTCAAACCAGTAAACACTTGATTCCTCATGAACCATGCCCTCGTGCATAATGTTCTGAGATCTGGAAAGGTTGTCCTGCACTGAGACAAAGTCAGAAAATTGTACCTCAGTGGCAGCTTGATTGGGGTCCTGCAGGACAGGATGAGCAGCACTGAGTACCATGCGTGTCCGGTCCAGTCTAGGATTACCAGAATCATAGTTACTGTCTCTCTCCTGAGCTTAATGACTACCCACTGTATGGCGAGAAATGGGAAAGGGAAGGGAACATTGTATTACCAGGAGTAGCACACTAAGCCGAAGTTTGTTTCCAGATGTGCCCTAGGAGCACAAGGAAGTTAACTGACTTGCTCAGGATCACACAGTGTGCACCTAGGTGGCTGTGGGATTCAAACCCAGGTCTCCAGATCTGCAGCTCAGAGCCTTAAAGAGCAGGTTCCTAGTAGCTGCCTGCATCAGCCCGTTTGACCCCTTGCCAGATCAGTAGCCCGCTGTCGAAATCTGGCATCAAAATTCCACTTTTTAGAGAAGTTATATCTCAGAATTTGTATATTGTATAGTTCCAAAAGATTTCTCCAACACGCTTCACTGCCGGCTCACGCAGCCTTCGCTTTCAGGATAAACACAAAATCTAAGGCTGTGTGAGTATTCTCATTCAGTTTATAGTTGCATTACATAGTTATAGCCTTTACGTTAGATTTTTGTCAAGCGATCGATCGCCAATTGGGTCCCAATTAGCTGATCGATCGCTTTGATATACCAAATCCCCAGCAGTAAAGGGTATAACTATGTATGAAAATACCAGCCCCATAGAACTGAATGGGGCGCGCTCACGCAGCCTTCGTCTTTTGACATCACAAAACAGGGTTGCGTGGGCCTACGTGGGGGTGTGTTTTTCGGACCGGGAAGTCGGTCTTTTTTTGAGCACTATACCAACATACAAATTTACGAGGGATGTAACTTCTTAAAAAAGTGGAATTTTTATGCCAAACTTCAGCAGCGAGCTACTGATATGGTAAGGCATCGAACATGCTGGGGGAGACTAGCAGCCGGAAAGTAGGAACCTGCTCTTTAACCCACTGCACTATACTGCCTCCAAATGGGAGTAAGGTATGCAGAAATTTCCCTATCTAAATCAGGGCTAGTGTGTCGACTGTGCCCCTGACTGAAGGCCTGAAACAAAACTTTGGGAGCCAACTGTTCTGCCATGAGGCAAAGAGGTCTATTTCTGTGGTGCCCCGCCATCTGAAAGTTAAAGCCAGCACTTGCTGGTTCAAGGTCCATTTGTGGTTTCCTTGGCTGATGTTGTTTAAGGAGTCTGCCAGCATATTGCCTTTGCCTGGCAGATGTACTGCAGAAGTTTTAAGGTCCAGGGAGTAAGCTAGATGAAAAAAATTACTCATCATAGTAATGCTCTTTCTTCCAAGGGATCCCTCACTCTGCTTAATGACTGCAATCATTTACCTGGAATGAGCTGCCCTGGAGCCTACAAATTTTCACTAATTAAGAGATTCTCAGAATGAAATTCAAAACTCTGCAGTGTGGGCATGCTCACCCCTGCATTCTAATGTCAGATTTATTTCTAAAGCTAGGGTGAGCAGTGACCACCAAACTAGCTAAAAGGCTACCAAAAATGTATACCAATTTAAAAAGTGCCCAAAGCTTTTTAACACGGCAGAATAAATCTTTAAACTATAATGAAAGGTTCTTGAAAGATTAGATCACCGAGTATCAATTATAAGGTACTATAACAAGTAGTGCTCAAGCAAAACAGAAAGGAACTGATTCTTGTGTAAACCTTTTCCAGGTTCTGAAAGAGCAGGTAGGGAAGGGTTTGCTAAAGTGATTTTGTGGACCTAAGGTACCACTTTCAGGATATGGTACCTTAGGTCCACGACAGCCCTTTTGTGTACATAATATTCTTTTTTCAGCCTTTCTTTAGTGGCAAGGGATCGTAGTTTGGCCCTGACAAGCTGGCCAGCAATCCCTTCAACTTCCTGATTCAGCTCCACACCCCTGCGCTCAGGCACATTATGACATGTAGCAAGGGAAAGCGCGAGTGCACATCCCATTGAAATGAATGGGACTAATTTTTCCACACTTTAATACATTACGAAGGCAGGTTGGAGATTAATGAAGGCCACTGCTCTATAATAATGCAGGAAACTATCCAATGAGCAATGGTTCTCTCAGATGCAGTTTACCCGGCCCTGCTTCACTGTAAGTGACAAGCACCACCATAAGTAATAAACCGTGGAGTACTGGTGAACCTGACATCCTTTGTGTGGTCCAAGAAGTAGCTCAGCGCTCTAGGAACACTGGAAGTGTGACTGACTGATTCAGATGAAATTCAGACACCACGGGGGAGGAATTTTCTATTAGTTCTCAAGACTACCTTGTCCCTGTGGAATATGATATAGTTACAATCTGTACAGAGGGCTTGAAGCTCGCTTATCCTTCTGAAAGATGTGAGTACCACCAGGAAAACTGCTTTCCAGGTAACATACTTCAGGGCAGCAGTTGCCTCAGACTCCAAAGGAGTGTCTATCAGCTGAGCGATACACAAATTTACATCCCATGAGGCCCTTCCTCAAGGGTACAGGTAAACAAGGCCTTTAAAGAACCTTTTTTAAATGGGCAATGAGGCCACTGACCTATCCTTGCCAGCTGAGGTGTATCCTGACACTGCTGCCAGATGCACTTTCAGAGTTGGGGGCCTAAGGCCCAGGGACTGGAGGTTGACTAGGTAGTTTAGGATTGAAGGAATGCTTGCTTGAAGTGGGATGAGCAGCCTAGAGGAGCACCAAAGAGAAAATATTTTTCACTTTGAGGCATAGGTTCTCCCAGTTGCTAGTTTCCTGGAAACCTTAAGCACTTCCAAACCCCCTTCTCAGAGAGGTTGAGCCCTGAGAACTCCAGCTCCTCAAGTACCATGCTCTGAGGTGCAAAGTTCTTGGATCTGGGGATGTTATACTGCCCTAAGACAAGCCCAGCAGATTGTACTTCAGGGGAAGGTTGATGGGATGCTTGATGGAGAGGGACAGGAAAAGTGAGTAACAAATCTGCCTGTCCCAATCAGGAGCTATGAGGATCATTGTTGCTGATTCCCTTCTCAGTTTGAGCAGCATTCTCAGCAGAAGTGGGAATGGTGGGAAGGCACAGAGAAATTTCCCAGGCATCCTTTGGGACTGTATCCTCCAAGGGGGGGGGCTGCAACAGAACAATGGGAGCTGGTTGTTCTCCCAGGATGCAACCAGATCTATCTCTGGTATACCCCACCTTCTGAACATTGTAGCCAGCACCTGCTTGTTCAGTGTCCATTTGTGGTTTCCCTGGCTGATTCTGCTTAGGGACTCTGCCACGATGCTGTCTTTCCCTAGCATGTGTGCTGCCAAAAGCTGAGCATCCAGGGAATATGCTAGGTTCCAGATCTTCACTGTTTCTGTGCACAGTTTTGAAGCTTGTTCCTTGCTGCTTGTTTAAATAATACACGGTAGGGGTGTTGTCTGTTCTGATCTGAACGGGCTGACCCCTGATGTGGGAGGAAAAGGCTTGCATTGTCAGGTACAGTGCCTAGAGCTCCAGGAGGTGTATGTGCTCCTGAGACTCCTGTGGGCTCGACATACTGTTTACAGTAAGGTCCTCCAGGTGGGCTCTGCAGCCCAGGAGGGAGGCATCTGTAGTGAGTATAACTGTGGGTCATTGCTGAAGGAAGGAAACTCCCTCTCTGAGGTTGTCTTCTTCCTTTCACCACTCCAGTTTCTTTGAAAGACACTTGGTGACAGGCACTAGTTTTTTTTTTTCAGCGCATCTTTATTCAAGAAATAAAAGTACATCTTTGTGATACAAGAGTCATGTAACCATGACTATGACAGTTGCATATAAGTACATATTGCATTTAGATAATTATACTCGACTGTCCTGCCATTTCATTATTTACCATGGTCCAACTCCTTGCATTCATCAAAGTACATCTTATCCAGAATCTCATATTCTAATAATAATTAAAATTTAATAAACTCTTTAGACTCCAACTTGGGGTCTTATAAACTAGTTATAACTATCACTATGCCTGGACATCAGAAAATAAAACTAAGACAATGCATAAGTTAGAGATCTCAAACACATGTTCAGAGGGTAGGGGTGTGCCGGTTGAAGTGAGCAGTCCTCTCTACTATTATGGGATTGTTGTTTTATCTTTTAATGTGCAATGTCTTCTTTTAGGCTATACTTCAGTTTGGTCTACCCTATTATGGATGGTCTCAGGGGGCTTTTCCTTTCTGATCACTAGATCCTGAAATCCATCGCAGCCAAAGATTCCGTAAGTCCCTGAACTTTTCCTCCCTGAGATGGAGTCTTGCTGTTAGGAGTTCCATCTCACAGATGGAATTTATTCTATTTTGCCATTCTGGGAGTGTCGGAGAGTCTACTTTGAGCCAGTGGGATGTGATACATTTAAGGGCTGCCACCATAAAAATCTGGTCTAGTTTTCTTTGAGCTAAGGGGAGGTTCAGGACCGAGGGTAATCCCAACATCCATTCAGTCATGTCACCAAGAATAGTCACCATCAGTACCGTGTTCGTGAAGGTCCTTACCTCTTCCCAGAACCCTCTTATAACTGGGCAGTCCCAAAAGACATGGAGATGGGATCCTACCGATCCACATTTTCTCCAGCATCTGTCGGTGTTGGTTGTATGGAAATGTTTTGAAATTTTAAGTGTGTAAAAGTACCTAACCAAAATCTTCCAATGAAACTCATGCCAGCTCAGTGAGGAAGTTACTCTCCAACCTACAGTTACACATTTAACCCAAGATTCCTCTGATATTGGACTTATTTCTTCCCTCTGCCATGCCTGTTTAATATTGAGTAGTGGGACAGGTTCCTCCAGTGCCATCTGGGCATAGAGGTCCGAAATGTATTTTCCTTTTGTTTTTATCATTACCATACTATAAACAAAGTCCCCCCAGGGGTTCTTCTGTCTGCTTATAAGTGTGAGATGACCAGGCATATCTAGATAATGTCTCACTTGTAGGTACCTAAAAAAACTCTGTCTGGGGTAACTTAAATGTAGCCTGGATCTGCTGAAAGGACATGAACACCCCCTTTTCTGCCATTTGTGCGAACCCTGTAATTTTACTTTTTTTCCCCACCTTTCGTAGCCCTGGTCCATGCATGGGGGAAGGAAGTCTGGGTTATACCTGATTAATGACAAAGGGCCTAAAGTGCCTTTTCCTCCCATTTTATGTCTGTCATAAGAATTCTTATGGAGTGTTTTTTCCATGGGTTATTTATTTGGTTTATGAAGTTTCTAGAAAAGGCAAAACATGGTAAAGTAAACAGAGGGAATGGACAATCTCCACCATTCTCAGTTTCATACCACCCAGATTCTAGGCGCTGTTCAGCCCAAGTAATCACTGCTCCCATCTGACTGACCAAGTAGTAACATTTTAGATCGGGAGCCCAAGGCCTCCCTATGACTTTGCTTTCTGGAGTATGGACTGTTTAATTCGAGGTCTGTGACCCCCCCCCATATGTATTTACTAATTCCTGTCCTAATTTTGTACCAGTAGTTTATAGGGATTGGGATTGGCAGAGTAGTGAAACGGAATAAAAATTTTGGATGCAGATTCATCTTCACTGACTCTATCCTGCCTGCCAGAGATAAGGGAAGTAATGTCCATCTAGCCATAACCCTCTGCATATCATTCCATAATTTGTTATAATTATTATTAAACAGTTCGGATCTGGCTGTGGTGACCTGTACTCCAAGGTACCTCATCTGGTTATTTTTTGCCCAGGCAAATAACTCTTTTTAAACTTCAGGGGGCAGGTGCCAGTCAGCATCAGGGCCTCCGATTTGTTGTAGTTAATTTTGTACCCTGAGGCCGCTCCAAAAGACTAAAGGACCCAAAGCAAGTGCGGCACCAAGGATTCAGGATTTTCCAGGAAGAATATCAAGTCATCAGCGTATAATGCAATTCTATGTTCTATGGACCCCGTACGCATACCCTCTATATCCTGGTTCTGGTGACAGGCGCTAGTTTTGACAGTGAATCCCACCCCTGGGACCAATGGTTCCCTAGGTAGTACTGCACATCTCTCGGAACCTGGCACCATAGCAGTGGATGAAGCCATGTGCCCCAGCAACTGCAGGAAATCCCCTGTGGGTATGGGATGACTTGCCTTGAAGGATTTTGTAAGTACTCTCAGGTTTGTTCCCCTTTCTCTAGAAAGGAATACCTTCCCTTGGTAGGTATCTAACTCTGCACCTATAAAGTCCAGGACCTGAACTGTTCTGAGACTTTTTCAGCATTTATATTTGTGTTGTGCGAGCAAGAAGGAGGACTTGGCCTCCTGGTGTGACTTTCCAGAGACTAACTGACATCCAGGAAGGGAAAGCCACCACCCCTTGCCTTTTCAAATGTACTGCCACAATGGCTAGGCACTTTGTGAACACTCTGGGTGCTGAGGATAGGCCAAAGGTAAGGGCTGCAAACTGGTAGTGGCAGTTCCCTACCCTTAATCTGAGGTACTTTCTGTGACTAGGCCATACTGGTATGTGAAAGTAGGCATCTTTCAGATCCAGTGACCCTAGCAAATCTCCCAGCTTTCTGACACTGGGTTCAACATTGCGCTCCAAAATGGCCTGGTAATCTCCAGATTTCATGATGCCATGCACACGTTCAAGGCACCCAGTGCCAGAGGCAGCACAGCAACCCCAAAACATCACTGAACCTCCTCCATGTTTGACTGTAGGGAAGGTGTTCTTTTCTTTGAAGGCTTCATTTTGTTTTCTGTGAATACAGAGATGATGTGCTTTACCAAAAAGCTCTAATTTGGTCTCATCTGTCCACAGGACATTCTCCCAGAAGGATTTTGGCTTGTTCAGGTGTGTTTTGGCAAACCCCGTCCGGCTTTCTTATGTCTCTCTCTCTCAGTAGTGGGTCCTCCTGGGCCTCCTGCCATATAACCCTTTCATTGAGTTGGCGACGGATGGTGCGAGTTGAAACTATCGTACTTTGTGTCTGAAGGTCAGCTTGAATCTGTTTGGCAGTTGATCGAGGTGCTTTCTCCACCATTTGAACAATCCTGCACGCAATCTCCGATCAAGTTTTCCTCATGGCCAGTCCAGGAGGTTGGCTACAGTGCCATGGGCCTTAAACATCCTGATAACATTACGACGGTGGAAACAGGAACATCAAGGTCTCTGGAGATTGATTTGTAGCCTTGAGATTGTCCATGCTTGGCTACAATCTTCTGTCTGACCTCCTCAGACAATCTCTGGCTGTTTTCTTTTTCTCCATGCTCACGGTACACACAGTGACACAAAACAGGAGAATGAGTCGTTTTCTCTATTCAAACTGGTTGAATGAGTGATTTTTATATTGCAGGCACCTGCAACTCACCACAGGTGAGTTCAATTCCAAAGTGAAGGAGAATCACATGCTTGAAATCTAATTATTTCTAACTACTTCTAAAAGGTGCCAATAATTTTGTCCGGGCCATTAAGGATTTCTGTGTGGAATAAGCTAAGACTTAGTAAATGTTTCTGCTTTTTGTGTTTTATTCCACTGCAAACCAAAGAAATACATATGTGGATACCAAAATATTTTTTAATTTCAACAATTTTCTGGAAGGAATGGTGCATTATTAGAAAAAACTGCAAGGGCGCCAATATTTTTGGCCATGACTGTATTTGATGTCTTCTTGTTTATGATTATTTTCTTTTGACGAAATCAGTCCGTTTTTGTTTATTTCCGTTGTATGAATACTTATTTTATTTGGCATCCTGACACTGTGTTGGACTTCCTTACTACCCACGTTTACATGGACCATGCTCCTAGTACTTTGCAGGAGCACAATGATACTAAATTCAGATTTGAAAACAGTGCTTCTAATGTAAGCAAATGTGCTCTAGAGCATGGAGCACACCCTTATAGCTACCCATGTCCCTGATTGGTTTGGCCGTTTACAAGTATGTCAACCCTGCTCCTGAGGCACAACCATGAAGAGTGAAATATGTCTAATTAAAAAAAAAAAACTAAGAATAAAACTGAGGTTGAAAAGGTATAAACAAATAAATAAAGCATCCAATATAAAAGTGAGAGATGATAACCTTAATAGTCCTACAAGACCGCTCCCCATTTTAAAGCGCTAGTGGAACCAAAACAGACAGACAGGAAAATGATACAAATTTTAAGAAGCAGACAGTTGTAACTTTATATTTCTGAAGTACTTTTCCTTTTGCTCATCAGAAAGTTTTCTATGTGACAGTACTGTACTGGATGTGTGGAACAGCTCTCAGCCTGGCAGCTGACATATCTATCTCCATCACCCCGACTACATCATCAGCACTGTGATCTCACCGATAGCGAATGCAGACGAAATGTCCCGGACAAAACATCACAGACAAAATGCCACGGTGATAATGGTGAAAGGACAAAATGTTGTTGGCATAAATGTCGCTAAATGTAAATGTAGTCAGACAAAACGTCACACCAGTCACCACTCAGATTAGCACTGGGATTAGCTCATCGGCTTCAGACTTGTGTGTGATGCAGGCAAACTGATGCATATCTTATGTTGATAAAAGATTAAAAACAGTGTTTATTAGTGGAGTGTGTGTGTGTACACAAGGGGGGTGTTAAGATTAGGTCATCAGCTTAGAAACAGAATTTGATGGCAGATAAGGACCGCTTGGCCCACCTAGTCTGCCCATTTTCCTACCTGATGGATAAGCTACAGATTCTAGTTAACCAACAGCCTACTTCCTTGCCCCCCCACTAGGACTGCCTTACGTCTGTCCCATGCATTCTTGAATTCCCTCACTGTTCTTGACTCCACGACCTCCTCAGGAAGGCTATTCCATGCATCCACAACCCTCTCTGTGAAAAAAATACGTCCTCACATTACCCTCTGAGCTGTCCCCCAGCTTCAAATTGTGCCCCTGTTCTTGCACATCTTTTTCTGAAAGATACTACCTTCTTGGACATTGTTGATTCCTTGAGGTACTTGAAAGTTTCTATCATGTCCCCCTTCTTTCCTCAAGGATATACATACAGTATGAAGCTCCTTTAGTCTCTCTTTGTATGTCTTCTGGTGCAGACCCTGCACCATTTTGGTTGCCCTCATCTGGACAGCCTCCACTCTGTCTATGACTTTGCAGAGATGGGGTCTCCAGAACTGCACACAGTACTCCAGACGGGGTCTCACCAACTGTCTGTACAGAGGGATAACAGCTTCCTGTTTTCTACTGTTGATACCTCTCCCTATGCATCCCAGTATCCCCCCAGCCTTCCTTACTGCCTTCTCACATTGCTTGCCCACCTTCAGGTCACCTGATATAATTACCCCCCGGTCCCTTTCCATTTTTGTTGTCAGTATCTCACCCCCCATTGTGTACTCTTCCCCTGGGCTTCTGTTTCCCAGGTGCATTACCTTGCACTTCTTCGCGTTGAATCTAAGCTGCCATACATTTGACCATTCCTCCAACCTTGCCAAGTCCCTTCTCATCCTTTCCACTCCATCTTGTGTATCAACCCTGTTGCAGATCTTTGTGTTGTCTGCAAAGAGACATACTTTTTCTTCCAGCACCACTGCAATGTCACTTATAAAGACATTAAAAAGAACCGGTCCCAGTACTGAACCCTGCGGTACCCCACTAGTAACCCTCTTTTCTTCACTGTGGACTCTGTTTACTACTACCTTTTGCGTCCTGTTGTCCAGCCAATTTTTTATCCAGAATACCACCTTGGGACCCACTCTAAGGCTGGCTAACTTGTATATTAATCTTTTGTGTGGGACTGTATCAAATGCCTTGCTAAAATCTAGGTAGGCCATGTCCACGCTCCTCCCTGTCTACTACTTTGGTCACCCAGTCAAAGAAATCTATTAGAGTCATCTGACATGAACTTCCCGCTGTGAATCCATGCTGCCTTGGGCCCTGTGCCCCACTGGCCTCTAGGTACTCAACAATTCTTTCCTTCAGAAGTGATTCCATCATTTTCCCTACCACTGAGGTCAAACTAACTGGTCTGTAGTTTCCTGCCTCTGCCCTGCTCCCACTTTTGTGAAGAGGAATCGCATCCGCCCTCCTCCAGTCCTCAGGTACCACCCCATCCTCCCGTGATTTGTTAAAGAGAGTAGTCAGTGGTGTCACTAGTTCTTTTAGAATTCTTGGGTGAATCCCATCAAGCCCCATTGCTTTGTCCACCTTCATTTTTCTAGTTCTTTCATAACCCTTTCTTCTGTGAATGGACTGGTATCAACCCCCGTATCCAAAGTGTTTCTCTTGTTTGGTTTAGGTACCTCCTCTTCTTTTGTGAATATTGAGCAGAAATATTCGTTCAGTATCCCTTTTTCACTGTCACACTCTGCCCACATTCCATCCCATTTATTAAGCCTCAGTATCCCCCCTCCTTGGTCTTTCTCTGCTCCCTAATGTACCTATAAAAGGTCTTATGCCCCTTCTTAACAGAGCTGGCTATCCTTTCCTCGGTTTGGGCCTTTGCTATTCTGACTGCCTTCCCTGCCTCTTTCTGCTTTAACTGAAAGTGCTCTGTCCTGCTCCTTCTGTGTTTCGATTTATTTCCTGAATGCTATCGTTTTCTCCTTAACCTTCCCTGCCACCTCTTTCGAGAACCACAGCCTTTTTTTTCCTTTGTTGTGTTTTGTTGATTTGCTTCACACAAAGGTTTGTTGACTCTGTGATGGCGGTTTTGATTATTCCCCATTGTTCCTCCACCCTCCGTCTTACTTCTGACTTCAGACAAAGACTTGTTTAATGTTTAAAAACAACAGCCGAATTTGAAAATGAAAAGAAAGTCGTGCTTGTGCAGTGAACATTCAACATTCACTGTTAATAATTTATTAAGGGACTGTTTGTATAGACAAAGGGGTAGACAAAAGACGTGTGTGTGCTTGTGCTTGTGTAGGTAACATTCATGTTAAAAAAATCTATGTTTAATGTTTAAAACCAACAATTTAAAAACTGTTTAAAAAGGAACACTGCCAGCACTGTATGAAGAGTGAATTAAACTACATTTATCTCAAGCACACTGGCAATGTCTTGATGGTACTTCATAGGCGTTCTGTGTGCAAAATCTGAACAAATATGCTTGTACACTTTGTTTAGTCGTAAGAATTTGCTGTTTTTCCTGCGGGGGATCTTGACCGAGCTCAAACTAGGCGCCTAAACTGCAGTGAAACTGTGTGCTGTTCCTGCCTTAACTTTCTTGCAAGTCTGGCACGGATTGGATGGGCTATGGTGACAGTTTATGAAAAAGCTCTGGGCCAGCCTTCAAGGGCATTATTGCAATGCGGCAAGTCATTAATTACACGTTTGTATTGATTCCAGAATGGTATCGGAAACCTTGGTTGCCGCCTGTTTCTTTGAGTCCTGTAAGGTCTCCCAATATAGGTGTCCTCAAAGTAATCAAGTATTTCTTCGAGGTCTGAAAAGTTGTCGTCTTGTAACAGCTCAAAAAAATCTCTCCACGCAGTCCTGTGGGACGAAATCTAGGGCCAGTATACAGCGAACCTTCAGTGCAAACTTCTCCTCCTTTATGTACCGCTGCTGTAGACTGGCACTTTGCATGCGGTGCCACAAAGCTTGTCCTAAGTGGAAATTGCACCTGTTCAGCTCTGCGTTTGGGGCAGCCTTGCAAAGGACATTAATTGCTGCCAATGCAAAGTTCAGCATGATACATTTGGGGGTAATTTAGCACCAAGTAAGGCCTCAAGGTACGTGAGGAACTTCAGGTATACTGTCTCACTGCGGCCGGGGAGCAGGGCATAAACACAGGGGTGGGTAACCCTGTTCACCAACATGTGAACCGTATACAGTTGATCATCCTCCCCTGGAGCAACACTGAACATTCTGTCACAAAACCAGTGTCCATTTTCAGTAAGGCATTTCAGATCCTCATTGCTCGCAAATATCACAACGTCCTCATTCACACGTAAAATGGCTCATTTGCTCACAGTCTGGGAGAACTTGTTGATGTCACATTTCTCATTTATGCTGCACTGCTGCCTCTGGCAACGAACATCTTTCCTTAGGGTATCCTGAGAAGGCAGTAGGTGCACATAGTGGACATCGACCTCCTGTAACCAGCTATGTACTATGTTGCGGGTTGCTTCCTGTCTCTCCTGCTGCGCTTTTTTTTTTTTTTTTTAATTATTTTAGTCTTTGGTAACCAGGTAAGGCCCACTAGGCACAAGTGCCTGTTTTTAGGGGCGACCTGGGAGCACTGGGCTGTTAAGTGAATTGCTCAGAGTCACACAGTATGCAAGTGGAGATTGTTAGACTCAAACCAAGGTCTGGTCTGCTGGATATACCATGCTCTTTCACAGCTCGCTACTCTAACCTCTAGGCTATACTGCCAGGCTTGATGCCTGGGCTTGCTGTATCAACGGATACCTTTCCGTGCACTGGAGCATGGCTGTGTTCCGTCGGAGGCTTGCAGACAGTGCCTCTCAATGTGAGGAGCCTGGCACAGCATGTCCTCAGCTCGCAGCACTAGATGATCTTGCTTTCGGCTCCATCCTTTTCTTTTGTATAAATGAAGTTATAAATAGCAAGTTTTAGCTTTCATTTCTGACTGGGGATATACTGCATGGCTGCTAACAGAGGAAAGATTACACATCAATGATTACACACCAATGGCAACTCCAGAATCGTGTTGGCTTAAATTAAGGTTAGTACAGGTGAAGACAATTAGATTAATTAACTGATTAATTGATTGATTACAGGTGCAGTGCAGCCATGTAAGGGAAGAAGTCGAATATGCCAGAAAATATGCTTCCTTGATTAAATAATGTCACTGACAAAAGATGCAACAACATTTAGGCAACATTTTATCCGATGATCAAATATCCTTTCATCCTTTTGACCACACCGTTTTTACTGCAACATTTTAACCAGTGACATTACGTCCTAGTGCCCAGTGACGGTGACATCACAGGCAACTGACCCAGGCAACTACTGAGTGGCTGTTTCTAAGCAGCAGTGATGTTACAGTCAGTGAGGTCACAATGCTGAGTATTTAATGGGGGAAATAGAGTTATATATGTCAGCTGCCAGGCAGAGTGTTGTTCCAGACATCACACTTACTAACATCAGGTAAACAATATTCTAATTAACCAAAGGGTACAAGAAAAAGTACCTCAGATATGAAAGGTAATGGTTGACTGCTTTTAAAAAACTAATACTAGTTTTTAGTCAGTACACCAACTCTTTGTATGATTTCATGTTTTAATTTTTCAACATGTTAAATCCCAAATCAGTGAGGTTATTTACCCTTGCTTTGTGAATTGAACAGTAAAATAGTATGTTGCACTTTTTAAAGCAAACAAATAAGTCTAAAATATTTCTTCACATTGACAATATACCATTAAATAGTTCAAAAGTTTAAATATACAGGTTACTCACCTGTAACAGGAGTTCTAGGAATGGTATATGTTGTTCATCCACACTGTCTGGCAGGTTCCTTGCAGCTTTAAATCTTGCCGGAAGGTCTTCAAGCTGGCTCCTCCCACCCACCCGGGTGGTAAAACTCTCGGCTCCGCCCCATGACGCCAGATCTGGCCCGCTGGAAGCTCAGGTTGTGCGTCAGCGGGGCGGGAGGTCGAGTGGGTCGTGTGGATGAACAACATATACCATTCCTAGAACTCCTGTTACAGGTGAGTAACCTGTATTTCTAGGGACATGGATATGTTGTTCATCCACACTGTCTGGCAGACTCCTAGCAGTTCTCCGGGAGGAGGGAGGCAAGGCGCGCACCCTCTACTTAGGGAATAAAGACTGGAGAACCGGGGCCCCAAAACCAGCATCCCGGCGTGACTCAAGGTCGATGTGGTAATGGGCAATGAAGGTGTGTGCTGACTTCCAGGTAGCAGCCCTGCAGATTTCCTGGATAGGGACGTCCCTGGAAGCAGCCACCGATGCAGCAGTATGACGGGTAGAATGAGCTCTTATCCCTCTGGGAGGCTCCATGCCGCCAACTTGTAGCAGAGATCTATGCAGGAGGTGACCCACCTGCTTATCGTCCGCTTGGCTGCAGGTCTGCCAGGTGCGGCTTCAGCGTAGGTGACAAACAGCTGGCGAACCTCTCCCGGAATTTCAGCCGTGCGCTCCTTATAATAAGCGAGCACCCTTCTAGGGTCCAAAGTATGGAGCCTGTATTCGGCCTCCGAGGTGTGACTGGGGTAGAACACCGGCAGAGTCAACACCTGGTTAAGGTGAAACTCTGACACCACCTTCGGAAGGAATTTCGGGTGGAGGCGCAGGACAATCTTGTCCCTGTGGAAGACCAGGTAAGGAGACTCAATGCAGGCCTGGAGTTCTCCCATCCTTCTGGCTGACGGATAGCCACCAAGAAGGCGGTCTTCCACGACAGGTGAGAGAGTTCACACCTGTGCATTGGTTCGAATGGCTTGCCCATGAGCTTTGCCAGTACCAGCAGTAAATCCACGGAGGTGGAGGTTCTCGCACAGAGGGAAATGTGATCAAGGCCTTTGAAAAAGCCGCCAGACCACCTTCTCCTGCGCTGATCGACCGCTTCCCGCCCGCTACCGCAAGGAGATGGCTGCCAGGTGCACCCTAGGTCGTCGACCTAAGCCCTTGACTAGAAAGGGACCATAAATAGTCCAAGATGCTTGCCAAAGGACAGGAGGAAGGGTCCAAGCCCTTGCCCTGACACCAAATGGAAAATCTCTTCCATTTGAAGGCATAGCATTTCCTGGTCGACTCCTTACGGGACGCCTCAACAACACTGAGGACCTCGTCGGAAAGACCCAAGGCCTGGAACTCTAGCCGCTCAGGAACCAGGCCGTCAGGTGCAGGGATTGAAGGTCCGGATGGAACACCTTCCCCTGATTGACTGAGAGCAGGTCCGGGCGAGCTGGAAGCTGCCTCGGGAGCCTGGAGCTGAGGCTGAGGAGATCTGGGTACCAGAACTGGCGGGGCCAGTCTGGGGCTATCAGAATCACCTGCACCTTGTCCCTCCTTGCTTTGAGAAGCACCTTGTGAATCAAGGGAAATGGGGGGAAGGCGTAGAAGAGGCCCGGGGTCCACAGCCTCAAGAAGGCATCCCCCTGCAGCGAGCCCTGCTGAGGGGGGCGGGCATGAAACAGCCTCAGCTTCGCGTTCTCCCTGGAGGCAAACAGGTCCACCTGAGGTGTGCCCCAGTGGGAGAACAGATCTTGTACTACCTCCGGCAGGAGAGACCACTCGTGAGATGCAGCCTCTATCCGGCTCAGGGCATCGGCCAGGGTGTTGAGGCTCCTGCCACATGATGGCTAGGAGATCCGCCTCCAGGCTGCTGCGACGAGTGACCAAAAGCGGAGAGCTTCCTTGCATAGAAGCATGGAGCAGCGTCCCGCCCTGGCGTTTAGGGTAGTACATGGTCATGGTATTGTCCGTCTGGACTCGGACCACTTGACCCCGGAGAAACGGAGCAAAGGCGGTGAGAGCTAGGTGGACCGCTCCGAGCTCCAGCAGGTTGACGTGGCATCGGGACTCCCGCGGGGACCAGAGGCCGTGCGCTCGGTGTTCCCCCAGATGGGCACCCCAACCCATCAGAGAGGCATCGGTCAATAGAGAGACCGTCGGCTCGGGGCGGACAAACGGGATGCCCTCCTGCAGAAGAGATGGAACAGTCCACCACCGGAGAGCGTTCCACATCTCCTGGGTCACCATCACTAGCTGGTCCAATGGATCACAGCGTTGTGACCACTGGCTGGCCAGTCCCCACTGAAGTGGGCCCAATGAACCACGCTGGTACAGGCCGCCATGAGACCCAGGAGAAGTCCCGGGCAGGGCGCGACTGCCCAATCAGAAATGATTGGGCAAAGGAGGTAAGAACCTCTGCCCTGTCTGCCAGGAGCCGTGCTCTGGCTCGAAGAGAGTCGAGCTCTGCCCCGATAAACAGAATCACCTGCTTCGGCTCGAGTTCCGACTTGGCCTCGTTGATGAGAAGGCCGACTTGACAGCAAACCTGGAGGGCCAGATCTCTGGACTGCTCCACCTCCTATCTGGAGGGGGCTGCTATCAGCCAATCGTCCAGGTAAGGGTACACCTGGACCCCTCGGCACCGCAGGAAAGCTGTCACCACTGCAATGCGAAAGCGAAGGAATCTCCGATGTGATGGACGAATAGGGACGTGAAAGAACGCGTCCTGCAGGTCCAGAGAGCAGAACCACACGCCGTGTTCCAGGGATGGTATTATCTGAGCCAGAGTGACCATCCTGAAGGTTCAAGACCTTAGGAACTTGTTCAGGTCGTGTAGGTCGAGAATGGGGCGCCAGCCCCCCGTCCGTTTCGGAACCAGGAAGTACCTGGACACAAACCCGGGTCTGAGGGAGGGTCCGCCACCTCCCTGATCACCTCCTTTTGGAGGAGGAGAGCGATGTCGGCCTGACGAGCTGACAGTGAGACTCACGGACCCCAGGCGCGGCGGCTCTGAGGCGGGCCTGCTCGAATTCTAGAGGCAGGCCTTTCCTCACCTCCAGTACCCAACTGTCCGTGGTAATAGCGGACCAGGTGGAAAGGAAGCGCCGGAGCCGCCCCTCACGGGGAACCTGGGGTGAGGTGGACGGGGTTGGGGCTACACCCCTCACCCTGTCACTGGCAGGCTTGGAGGAGGAACCGCCGAGGGACTCCTGGGCCTTTACCTCCCTGCTTCCTGTTGGAGGAAGCCCTGGGCTTGGGTTTGGGATGCCAAGCCCGAGCCTGCTGGCCCTGACGTTGCTGGGCCGGACGCGCCGCGGGCGCAGAAGGACGAAAGGGCTTAGGCTGTGGTTTGCGGCCTTTGTCCTTCTGAGTGGAAGAGACCGAGTCCAAGGTAGCATTGGACTTCTCGATCCTCTGCAGGTGACCTTCCACCCCAGGGCCGAAGAGGTCAGTCCCCAAAAAGGGAACATCCGCCAACTTGTGCTGGGTATCCGAAGTAAAGGTGGATATCCTCAGCCAAGCCCGACGATACATAGCCACTGCGGCCGCCACAGACCTGGCACATGAGTCCCCAATGTCTAAAGCAGTCTGGAGCTGCTGTTTGGCCACTGCCCTGCCCTGGTCCCGCACCTGCCTGACCGCAGTCTGCAGATCCGTGGGAAGATGAGGGACGACCTCATCCAGGGAGCCCAACAGGGTATGAGAAAAATGTGCCATGAGGATGGCCGAACGGGCCTGGCGAAGGCCGAGGGAGGATGGAGCATAGACTTTTCGCCTGGCATAGTCCAATTTCTTGGACTCCTTGTCGGGAGGTTTGTCCACATCCCTAGCGTTCCCGGCACGCCGAGAAGCGCTATGCGGTAACCAACCCCTCAGCCGAGGGGTGTTCCGAAAAACCGGACAGGGAACCGGTAGGGACCGCATACTTCCTGGCCATCCTGGCCGAAGGCGCAGGACAGGAAGCAGGGCGCTGCCAGAGCTCCAAAGCCGGACCCACTATGGCCTCGGCCACCGGAAAGGCCTCCGTAGGGGAATCCCCTCGGTCCAGAATCTCCGTGAGGGGATACCTGGCCCGTTTAGAAACGGGTTCATGCTTCATCCCGGTGGATTCCGAGATGAGCCGAAGCAATCCTAGGAAGGACGAAGGGCTATCGTCCACTGACTGTCCTCCTGAGGACTCCAAGTCCATTCGCTTGGAGAAAAGGGAGGAATCATCCTCAGACTCGGAAGAGTCCTCAAAGAGCTGCCTCGGGCCTGAGCCACCCTCCACCTGCTGAGGCCGGTCGGGAGTGAGGGTGACAGACAGCCTATGGGGCAGTCCCTGAGCCGACCGAGAATTTTTGGTCGGAGCCCCAACTAACGGCTGTGGAGGCGGAGGTTCCACCAGAATCGGTGGGGCAGCTGGATTTGGCTGAACAACTGGCCTGGGAACAGGCTCCTCGCTAAACGAGGGGTTGTTTAGCCGCTCCGTGACAGCCACTTAATGGCGAGGAGAGCGACGGCGTCGGCTTATTCCGGTCAGAAGAAGCTGTTGCCACATGAGTTCCTCATACCTCCGATGCAACTGCGAAGCCTCCCTCATCCGAGGAGGAGGAGGAAGAGGATGAGGCGGCGCCGCACGCAGTGCGAGACCGCCTATGCGGCAGGATCGGCTGGACCGCAAGAGCGTCGAGACCAGAACCTCGGCTAGGCCGAGGGGCGGTGCGAGGAGGTGTCGCGGGGAATCGGCACTCCCCTTGGTTCGGACGATTCAACCGAAGGCTCCGGAACCGGAGGCACTGACGAGCCGACGGGATCCTCAACTCCCACCGGGGGAACCGGGGAGAGGGGATTCTCGGCTTCTCCAGCCGACAACCCGTCCAACGGGTCGAGAAAAATCTCGACGGCGTCGTGAGAGTCTCGGTCAACTGGCCTGGCGGGGACACCGTGAAACCAGTGGCGAAGCCGAGAGGCCGACCAAGTCGTGGCCGACAACTGAGAGGAGGATCTTTCCGCTCCCAAGGCGTCGGAGTGAGACTTACTCTTGTCTCTCTTTTGGACCGAGAAAGCGGTCCAGAAGAAGTTGGACCCTCACCTTTTGTCGAGAGGGTCAGACAAAGCTCCTTAAAAGAAGCCGAATAAGAGGCACCGAGAGATAGCGGGACAAATGCCGCAGCCGAGGTAGAAGCGGCCCGCGCCGCCTCCTCTTCGAGGGCGATCATCTGCTCGAGCTGATCCGCCGAGCCCGCCACCGCGGACACCGCCGACCGGGCCTCTTTTGACTTTACCGGAGGAAATCTCTTCTCGGGACGCCCCAGTTGTAAACGGGCAGCACGGTCTTCGAGGGCGTAGGCCAAAAGGAAGCACAGGTCGCAGGCCCGCGGGTGGCTTCAAGGCCCAAGCAGTAGACGACGTGGAGTGCGGATCCGTCTGAGACATCTTCTGCCCGCAAGGGCATCTCCGAAACCGGGTGTCGATTTGTCCATCGCAGCACTTGAGGAGAGAAGCCAGAAGTCTTTTAGCAAAACTTTTTAATTTCGAAAATTCAAGAATTAGGAACTAGTCTTATACGCAGAGCGTTAAGGAGGGAACCTGAGCTTCCAAGCGGTAAGGAAGATCTGGCGTCATGGGGCGGAGCCGTGAGTTTTACCACCCGGGTGGGTGGGAGGAGCCAGCTTGAAGACCTTCCGGCAAGATTTAAAGCGGCAAGGAACCTGCCAGACAGTGTGGATGATCAACATATCCATGTCCCTAGAAATGCCGTTTTTCCCACACTCCCGTTTTTTTTTCAGTTTTTCATTTCTTGGAACCATTCCTTCCAGATTTAGCATTTGTAGTCTCTGGTCTCTCTTCCCTGCTGCTCCCAAGTGCTCATTTTCGTCATCTCTCCTGGTTCTGTTCTCCCCTAGCTCTCATGCTCCTTCTGGATTCCTTAGACCAGGTGCTGCTGTATATCATTAGGTTCCTTCCATCCCTCTGCACTCCCTTATGTCTCAAAAGGGCCACAGGTTCTCAGAAAGTACCTCTGAGAAATAATGAAAAGAAACTTCAATGTAGAAATTTTCTATCCAAACATAACAACAGTCCTTCTGGCACAACTCAGACGGCTTTCTGAGTCTAAATAGTATAAGCACCTAAAACAAAAGTTGCTGGAAGCACAAGCTCCTCCCAACAGGCTGCACAAACCGCCAATGGAATGTGAAAATAGGCATCCTTCAGAGCCAGTGATTCCAATCAATCCCCTGACTGTAGGGATGGTATCACTGTGTCCAGTGTGACCATCCTGAACTTTTCTTTTTTGATAAGTTTGTTCAGATATCTTAAATGTAAAATGGGTTGACATTCCCCATTTCTCTTGTCGGTCAAGAAGTACCTTGAAATCAGACCCTTAAACCACTGTAAGGCAAGGACCATTTCTACCGGTTTTGCCTGTAGTGGTTTTTTTACTTTCAGTTACAGCAGAATTCTTTCTGTTGGTGAACAAGCAGGGAAGTTTTTCCATTGTCTGCAGTTTTGGAAACCTTTGGAATTGCAGGGACAATCCCTCACCCACAACTTCCAGGACCCATTTGACCAACACTCAATCATGTTTTGATTGATATATATCAATATCGTCTACATTAGCCCTAACATGCAAACTGTAACTGTCATGGTTGTTAGATACTGAAACTAAATGTATGAATGCTTCTATTGTATTGTGTATTTGTTTCATGTTTTTTGCAACTTTTTTAATTTTGAACTGAATACAGGAACACCTTGTCAATAGGACATGTCCTAATGGTGTATACTTTTATCATCAAAATCTTGTCTTAAAAATAAAGATTTTTACTACAGTACTATTACTACTACAGTGGGTCAGTCTTTCCCCCACTGGCAATAGTTGACTGGCAACTTGGGTAGAATTATCAGGGGTTTTGTTTTGACTATGGCTTAGGGGCTGGTTCTGTAACACTCCTGAAGTCCCTCCTGCCTCTGCAGTAATCTCATTGAGGCTGGTATTCATAGGCAGCATAAGGTCTTGGATAGAACGCCTGCCTCCTGTTCCATAAGGCCTATAGGAAGCGGAGGCCTTTTCTTTCTCAGTGTTAATCTTAAAACATTTTTGTATTCATCCACTTTTTTCAAGTGTGCTTCTGTTTTGTCACCAAATAAAACCTTTCCTCAAAGGGGAAATCAGTGGCTTTAGCCTGAGTGTCCTGGGTAAGAATGGTAGCGACTAGTTAGGCTCACCTCCTCAATTCCACTGCATGAGCAAAGACTTGTGACGCAGACTCTTTACTGTCTACAGCAATGTGGAGCTGGTATTCAGTGGCATCCAGGGCTGACTTTGCTGTGACAGACAGTTCCTGTGCCACCTCACCTTCCACCTTATCACTCAGGGCCAGCACTATGTTCCACAATGCTTTCTGGTACTGGGCTGTGTATGTCAAATAAGTTGCCTGCCTTAGAAGCAGGGAGGCTGTTCTGTACATTTTTTTTCCATAGTATCTAGTTTCTTGGAATCCCTTTCAGGAGGCTCTGCGAAGAGATGTATCTTGGCTCTGTTACAAGCAGCTGCCTGTACCACTTCTTCATAATCAGAGTGAGCATACAGGTATTTCTCCCCGTCTCGCCACTTGATACTTTTTTTTTTTTTTCAGGCTTTTTAATCTATGCCAGCAACTGGATTAGGTGTTGAAATTACTTCTGATGTGGCCTTTTGGAACGACTTGTTGATACAGACTAGTAGTCTCCCTGTAGGGAGTAGCTCTGTCTTGTACCTAAACTCCATTTCCTCTTCATCCTCCTCTGTTTAATGGAGAGGGGATGTTGAGGGTGTTCACCAGCTGTTTTATGAATTTGGAGAAGGAGGTGCAATCCTCTGTAGGTCTAGAAGAAAAAAATAACTTGCCACAGTAACTTTCTTTTTTCCAAGGGGTCCTTTAGCACCAGTAACTCTTTGCACTTAGCTGGCTAGGTGCAACTGCCCCGGAGGTGTGCCTTTAAGGGATATTTAAATGAGCGTAGGACCAAGCCAATCAAAAGACAGGAGGGGGTGTGAGCTGAGTGAGAGCTGTTGAATGCTTCAGAATTTTTTCGAGGAAAAACGAGGGCACATGCCCCGAAAAAGAATCAACAGGATTCAAAAAACATGCAAATGTCCACAAAAGTGGAAACAGAAACAACAGCAACACGAGCTAAAAACTCATCAATAAGAAACTCCAAATTTGGTAAAAGGTGACACAAGAGCCCTTCTCCAGCAGGTGAACTGGGGAGAAAGGGTGGGAGCTTACTGATGTTAAAGGACTCCTTGGAAGAAAGATTACTGCAGTGAGTCATTTTTTCTTCTTACCCCAAGAGTCCTTTAGCATCAGTAACTTTTCTGCAGACTACCCAGCAGTACCAAGTGGGAGGCGGGCAGATAACCTACTTAGGAAAGAGGCTAAGCAGGACTACCCTGCCGAATTTGGCATCAGATCTGGTCTGCACATCCAAACTGTAGTGTTTCACAAAGGTGTGCACAGATTTCCAGGTAGCTGCTTTGCAGACATCCAGTAGGGGAATGTCCCTTGCTGCTGCAAGTGAGGCTGCAGTGTCCCTGGTGGAATGGGCCCTGAGTCCCACTGGAGGTTGTTGACCAACTTTCTCATAGCAGAACTGAATACAAGAGACCAACCAATGAGAAATAGTTCTCTTGGTAGCTGGTCTTCCTCTGCCTATATCCCCGTAGGTGAGGAACAACTGAGTGGAAGATCCTCTGGACTATCTAGTATGCTCTAGGTAGTGAAAGATGGCTCTTTTCACATCTAAGCTGTGGAGTTTTGCTCGCCAGGAGTGGATGGCTCAGTAAAGAAGACAGGCAGAGTAATGGACTGGTTCAAGTGAAACTCTGAAACCACTTTTGGCCCCACATGAGCCGTTTATTCCCCCATGCCGCCTGGCTTACCCCCCAGGGTGGGGTCGCGAATGTCGGGTTGGGTATTTGGGGGAGCCGGCCTGGGAGCACATCAGAGGCGGTGAGGGGGGCATCATAGAGGTGCTTGGCTGGGATTTTCAGTCCCGAGAGGACTTTCTCCTGGGGCGGGACATGCAGTGATGTCCCGCGCTGCCTGGGCGTCCAGATGCCGACTACGGTGGAACCCTGGCCTCCGCCAGGGTCTGTAATGCACCGGATGTTCGTCCCCCCTCTCCCCCGGAGAAGGAAAGTAGTCCAAAGGACGCTCCATCCATCTCCCCCCGGCCGGCCCTCCGGTGACCCAGGTCCATTCCCAAACCCGGGTCGCCGGCGTCGCGAGCAGAAATCCAACCGCTGCACCGACGGCCCGGCTCTTAACTCAATTTTTAATTGGGTCGACGGTGGGGACTCATCTTGAGTAAGAGTTCAATGCTAGCAGGCATGGCCCAACAGGGGTTCATGCAAACAAATGGGCAGACTAGATGGACCTTTTGTCTCCTCCTGCCATCACCTTTCTATGTTTAAAACCTGTAGTTACCGTTCTCTTGTTGGGTTTCTCAGTCATGCCAAACACTGACAGGACCTGTAAATGAAGTATTCAGTTCCCACTCACAAAACCAGTAAAAAAATATATTTTTTTTAATAAAAAATATCTAAAACTACTTATATGAGAAGATTTTATTTTTTTTTACACAAAATGAGGTCGGTTCCTCAGGACGGAACCGCGTTGCCAAGCAAACCCGGAGACACTGCAAAAATTAATAAATTATTAAAATAAACACCTTGGTGAATATTCGAATGCATACAAAAGAAGCATGATGGCAGGGGGCTGAGCGCAAGTGCAGTGCGCCCCTGCGCAACACGCAAGATATTCAAACACAGCGCAGGCCAAGGTGCGCTTGCGCAACACAGCTGAATGTCGAGCCAACTGCACCATGGCGCAACCAGGGATGCGCAGTGGAGCAGGGCCGATGCGCAGTAGCACAACCAGGGATGCGCAGTGGAGCAGGGTAGATGCGCAGGGACAGGGACAAGATGCAGGGGTCATGGAAGACATGGGCAGAGGAGCACGCAGCAGGCCAGACAGCGCCTCCCCCCGCACCCCATGCACTGCACAACCAGTAGTGAGCTGGATGGACCACCAGCCCATGACCATGAGCACTGAATCCACACCCGGGGCACGGTGCCCCAGCACACCCCCCCCCCGGCAAGCAGTGACCGCAAAACAAGGAGGCCCGGCCACCCAGTGCCACCCCATCCCACCAATGCAGAGCACACCCTGTACAGCGATCCCCAGACACCCGGCCCAGGAGCAGCGCCCAACAGTGCATGGCATTGAATTCATGCCACCACCCCCACCGTGAAAATGCAACCCTGTGCACCATGGAGCCATGCATGGCAGCCCCACTGTGAGCACCCCATAGCAGGCGGCACCAGCCACTGACGCAACAACTGCAGACACAATGCCACCCTGCACGGCCCCCCTGTGGCACAGCAGAGAGGTCAACCCTGCGTCAGTACCTGAGGGACCCCGCATGCGACAAGGCCTGCCCTGGACCCACCACCAGCAGGACAGCATCCCGCACACCCACCCATGCACACACCCTGTCCCAGCACTGGCCCCAACAGACAGAACAGCCGCCCACTGTGGTGCATGGAGGCATGTGCCACACAGGCTGAGATACAGGGCACGGACAAACACCCACCCTGACCCATAGGCACCCCCGACACAGGGCCACAATAGCGGGGCAACAAATGCCGCTTGCGTGCGTACACTGATGCTGTGTACCCATGGCCTGCACCCCACCATGGCACAGGTGAACCAGCCATCCTGCACATATACCATGAAGCCATCCGCCGCCAGCATGCGGCCGGAGCACAAGTGACAAACATCAGAACACAGACACCGCAACAGACACCAGCGACAGCATGGAGAGGGGACAATAACAGCATAGCTCACAGTGTCACCCGAGGCAGACGTGCAACAAACCGGTGACAGGAGGCAAGCCGCCATTGCGCCGTGCCTAGAGGGTGGCTGGCATGGACAATCACCAATGACATGCCAGCAGACCGTGCATACCACAGACATGCAAGGGGGCCAGCTGCACGGGCCATGGACATACTGACAGGGGGCGCCAGGGACACAGCGCATGCACCAGGGACCACTACACACAGGCATCCAGTGCACAGGGAACAACACACATACCACAGACAGGGACCGAGTCCCCCAACCACACCATAAGCGGGTTCCTGCTAGACACACACACACGCCCAGGCCTGCAACACCCCGACGCCATTCACACCACTGCAGCCAAGCATCATATGCCTGCTGCAAATCACAATGGGACACAGATTGGGGCCGGATCCAGCACCGATGATGATGGACCGCACGTCCTAGACAGCGATACACGTGGGACACAGGATGGCCCCACAGCAGGCAACCGCATGGGCGTTACCACGGATGATGCCGTCGTGGCTGCCTGCGTAACAACCCAGTCCCAGCCTGTGCCTGTATGCCCCAGTGGGGCAGCACTGGTGTGCATCCAGGGCAGTGGGGCTCTTGCGGCAGCGCTGGTAAGCCCTGGTGATCGGCAGCCAGAGGGGCAGCGCCAGCAGTCGGCCAGTGGCAACGGGGGGACAGTGTCGGGGGGCAGTAGCAGTGCACCACGTGTGGACGTGCCCCGGTATGGCTTTGGTGTGCAGCGCCCAACGTCAAGGGAGTGCTGGATAGCAGGGCCAGGAACACGGCGAGGGACAGCATGCTGGACCAGCGACGCACTTCTTGATCTAACACAGCCGCTTTCTCCAGGTTTCCAGTGGTAGATCAGCAGATGCGCTCATGACGGGCGGTGGATGCACTCAGTGTGGTTCTGCGCCAGGCAGACTAACGGCGCAGCAGGGACCACGGATTGCTCCTGGCAGAGATGGCCTGGCAGCGGGCGGATGTGACCGCTGCCATTGACAGGCAGACCACTGCATTGACAACTGTCATGGCTACACTGGGCACCCAGTTCTGTGCCCAGCCGCCGCAGACACCGCAACGTGTCATATCCACTCCCCGTTCCCGGCGCCGTGCGACACCTGCTATGTCAACACCAGGTTCGGCTGTGGGCATACCGAGCACGCCTGGCGCGGGCATGTTCGGTGGGCTGCAGACCCCTGCGCGAACACGGTCACGTTCACGCAGCGTCACCCCTAGCGGACCATCGGTGCCACCCCAAGAGGCCGCTGGTCAGCCTGGCATGGCTGGCAGGTCTCGGCGGGGTCGCCCATGCATCCGTGGCAGCCGTGGTACTGTGCCGCGCTGACCTGTCCCACCGTGGACTGACCTGTCTCCCACCGTGGCCACTATCTGCTGCTGCCCTATGTGCACTGTGCGATGCACAGGTGGGTTACCCGGCCCTGCACACACACGGTCCTTGTGCACACCCTCCCGGCTGCTGGCCACTGTGGCGTGTGCATGACGATGCCTGCGTTGCACTGTCCGTCAGTGTGCAATGGTGCCCAGTGTCTGAGGCACGCACAGTGACGGCCACTGGGCATGGTCGTGTGTGGGCCTGTGTGAGGGTGGGGGTGGCTGTTGGGGTTGGTGTGCCGTTTTCCCCTAGTGCATGTGTTGTGGTGTGTGTGCATGTGTGTTGTTTGGCCCTTCCCATCCCAGCTGCCGTGGGCGGTACCCCGCTAAGATCCATTCCCTTACCACCGTCCGCCCGTGGTGTCCTGCCCTGCCTGTCTGTGGGCTGTGCCCTTGCCCTTGGTGGTTGCGCACGGCCCCGTGACCTACCTGTGTTGTCCGAAGTGCTCCTCTGTAACGGTGTCCCGGTGCTGCTGTGCCATCCGGATCAGCCGGGGGTCTCGTCGCCCAGGGGGTGGCTGCCCGTCACCAGCTGGACCGGCGTCCTCATCATCCCCACCGCTGTCCCCCTCTTTGACCTCTACGGCTATGCCACAGTCAGTGGCCATGTTGTGCAGGATACAGCAGGCCAGGAATAGCCCGCAGGCCTTTGAGGGGCTGTACTGTAGGCCACCGCCTGATGTGTCCAGGCACCGGAACCGTGCCTTCAGCAGCCCGAACACCTGCTCAATGACATTCCGTGTTGTGGCATGTGCCTCAATGTACCGTAGCTGCGATGGGGTCGTGGGGTGCCGGTATGGTGTGAGCAGCCAGGGCCGTAGCGGGTAACCACTGTCACCTGTGTGCAGAGGGGGGACATTAGAATGGTGGTCTGTGTCGTTATGCCATGGGCCAACATGGCCGGTACCCATGGCACCTCTGACTATGCACCCCCCCACATCTGCTCACGTCGTCCTGCATGATATGCATACTCATCTACTAGATGGGCGGTGGGGATGTCCCCGCTCTCTAACCTGTGGCACAGTGGAGACTGGTGCCAGATGAAGGCATTGTGTGCTCCCCCAGGGTGCGTGGCACAGACATTGGTTATGAGCCTCCTGGCATCGCACACCACCTGGCAGTTTATGCTCGGGTATCCCTTGCGGTTTATGCATGCTGCACCCTCCGGGCCAGGTGGCATGCGGATGCCTACATGGGTGCAGTCAATGGCCCCGAGCAAGCCAGGCAACTGTGCTACCCTGTGGAACTCCTGTATGTGTGCTGTGCGCTCCGCCTGTGTGCTGGGGAAACAGATGTACTCTGCAGCATGTGGCAGCAGTGCGCTGAGGAATTGTGAGAGTAGGCATGACGCGGTCGACTGGGTTATGCCTGTCGTGTCTCCTGTTGGTCTCTGGAAGGTGCCCGTGGCGAGCAGGCACATGACGGCTGTCACCTTTGTCTCCACTGACAGAGCATGGCTCCGTTGTGTGGGTGCCTGCATCTCATCACTGCACAGCTCACAGAGCTGCCTCAGTATCGCCTGGTTCAAGCGGTACTGGCCCACAATCTCTGTGTCAGAGTACTGTTCGGAGTTGGTGCAGGCTCGGTACTGCCTGTTCTGGACGTACCGCTGACGGGCCCTTCCACAGCTGCGCCTCCCTGCTGCCTGCCTTCTCACACCCCTCATTATCGCCTCCATCTGGAAGGTGACGCTGGCCATGTCCCTGGCTGGTGATCCCCTCCAGGCGGCGGCTGTCCTGTTCTCCCCGCTGGTTGATCCTGGTGCTCCCTCTGCACCGGGTTCACCTCCGGCTGTTTGCCTGGTAACATGGAATACACAATTTCAAAATTCTTCAGACATCAACTGACATACACACAAAGACACATACATAGGCCTCAAGTGGAGCCAGAACCTCAGTTTTATCTTCTGCCAGATAAGGAGCAGGGAGTTCTCTGGCAAAGTGGTAGGGATAGGAGAAGAGGGGGATTTTCATGGTCATCATAGCTCTCAACTGTCCCCGACTTTCAGGGACGTCCCTGATTTTTCCTCAAAATGTTCCTCTGTCCCTCGTAACATTTGCCTTTTTGTGACTGAACAGTGCAGACTGTAAGCACAAAATAATGTCAAATATTAAAGTTGCAGACTTGTTCTTCTCTAGAAAATGCATTTTACACTAATGTCCTTATTCAGTCAGCTTTCTGAATGAATATTGCCAATTTTGAAGACCTGTACCTGATTTTGGGTCTTTGTCCCTAATTTTTATAAGCCTTGTCCCTGATTCATGAGGCAAGAGGTTGAGAGGTACAATGGTCATCAAAGAAACACCAGCAATGGAAACTCTGAATAGTACTTGATTTTTAAAATGTGTGTGTGTGTGTGTGCGCGGGGCTCATGAGTGTAGATAACACTATTTACTTACTTTATTTAATGGACTTTTTATTTTTAGGGCCTGGTTGATGGGTTTTTTTTACATATGAGTAAAGGCTGCAGCCAAGTTTGTGATGGAAATTAGGAAATGGCTTATGAATTCTGTGAGCTGCCTGGTTGTCAGGGACTTGTTTGTAGCCATTGGTGGTACCACAGAACTAAAAGAAAAAGACTAGAATGGCAGCGCCTATCAGAGCTGCCGAGCACCAGTCGTAAAACGCACTGCCATCTTCTGGATGTCAAATCGCAGAATGCGCTCATTAACAGCCACAAGATTTTCCAGGAGTGCTGCATTTAAATGTAATTTTTTAACACCCCAAGCCCTAACCATGTGTATATGGGGTGTTAATGTGTACACCGGACTCCGTGACAAATAATACCGACAGTGTGCACTGTCATTACATTATCGTAGCCATATTTTATTTTTAATTGCAGCAACTGTACTCAATGTGCTGTTTATCTATGGAAATAAACAAGACTATACACATTACTCACTGGAGTTCAATAAACGGAGTTCATTCAAGGTAATTTCAAGTTTTTCATATAATATTACTATTATATTTGAGAATTCAATTGGGCAGTGCTCTGGCTGAGAAACTATGTTCAAAAAATGCAAGTTTTCTGCATTTGGGCAGGTGGTGTGCATGAAGCTGGCAATCAAACCCCAGGGCACGACACTGAAAAGCTAGCGTGGGCAACTGTCCATCCCCCCCCCCGGACCCTTGCCCAATGATCCTATGGATGTCCTGGTGTCCAGCAGCAGCACTCCACACACTCTGGCCATTGCCATCATTTATATTTCTTTGTCCCTTGGCACTTTCTGCCGACCTCAATTGTCCTGTGCTGTTATGTCAGCGATTTCCCTAGTGTCATCCCCCACCCTCCTGTTGCCAGCCACCATATTAATATTGATTGCTGCGGTGTGTAGTGGCACCACTCACCCTCCGATGCCATGGCCCAACATGCTGAGTTAATCCCTTGTGTCCACTGTGACCCCTCTCCCCCCAGACACCCATCCTGGTGCCTCCCAGATGGCTGGAAGCACCCTCCCTGCACCGAGCACATCATCCAGCCCCCCTCCCATCATAGACACTAGCAACTAACTAAGCATGTTAGGCAGGGGTACTGGAGGGCAGTGGGTGCCAATACACACCAGGGGCACTGTAATGGTTACCGGGACTGGTGATCGCTGGTCAGGGGTGACCATTAAAGACCAGGTACATGTGTAGTAATATGGCAGCTGTTTTTTTTTTTTGTAGTCCACATACTGTTTGTGACAACATATGTAGAAAAGAACTCTAAAAAGATAAGTACAAATCCTTGATTATTATATACATTTCTCAATACTGATTGCCAGAGTGTCCACTGGTAGCCCCCGCCCTCTGATTACTACAGATGTCACTGGTGTCTAGCGGCCCCCATGACCAGCGATCACCTGTCCCCATAACCATGATACTGTCCCAAGTGTGTATTGGCACCTGCCCTCTGATACCCCTGCCCGAAATGCTGAGTTAGTCCCCGGTGTCTAGTGGGACCCTATACTGTAGACTGTGTGCGTGCTCCTTGTCATCACATACAGCGGCCGGCTGAGGAGGTGAGAGTACAGCTGTGCAACAACTACTGAGGTATGGGTGGGTGGCTGGATAATGTGCTTGGTGGAAGGGTGTGTGGGGAAGGGGCCGCTAGCCACCAAGGAGGCACAGTGGCACTGGGATGGGTGTCTAGTGGGAGAGGGGTCAGAGCAGACACAAGAGAGTAGCTCAGCATTATTGGGCGGGGCCATCAGAGGGCGTGTGGTGCCACTACACACCACAGCATTATTAATACTGATTACCCTGATGTCCACTGGTCCCCTCCACCCTCCACTTGCCTGCTGCCATATTTCTACACATGTACCTGGTCTCTAGTGGTCACCCCTGACCTGTGGTCACCCATTCCTGTAACCATGATTTCATCCCTGGTGTGTACTGTCATTCCCTGCCCTCTGATATCACACCCTGGGGTCTAATTTCCAGCTTTTGCATGCATGGGTAACACCACCTGCCCAAGTTCATAAAACTAACTTTCTTTGCTTTTTTTTTAGTCTGTAGTCTTTAGTAACTGGGTTTAGTTCCACTACGCACAAGTGCCCATTTTCAGTGGCGACCTGGGAGCACTAGGAAGGTTACATGACTTGCTCAGAGTCTCACAGTATGCAAGTGGGGGTTGTTGGAATCAAACCCCCATCTTCTGACTGTACCAAGCTCAATTACAGTTCCTTATTGTAATCTTAAACTCATCAGCCCCCACTTGCATACTGTGTGACACTGAGCAAGTCACTTAATTTCCTTGTGCTTGCTGGTCACACCAGGAAACAAGATCAGGCTTAGTGTACTTTTCCTGGTTAAATAATTTCCCCTTTCCCCTTCCCTCTAGGCTATACTGCCATATCTTCTTAGCCAGAGCACTGCCTCACTGACCTTTCACACTGTCTGCATTATTCTTTGCCAGCGTACAGTCTACACAAGAAATTCCCATATAAACATGGTTATGGCTTTGGATGTTAACATAAATGAAGCGCTCCGTGAAAATCTTGCAAGTCATTGAGGATGCTTCTGGGTTTTGACATCCACATGATGGCTGTCCACTTCATGTACTGGCACTTGGCAGCTCTGACAGACGCTGCCATTCTAGTCTTTTTTTCTAGTTCTGTGGCATGCAGTTAGGCCACAGAACTAGAAAAGAAAGGCTTGAATGGCACAGCCTATCATGGCTAACGAGTATGAGTACATAAAGCATGCTCCCATAATATGAGTGTAAAACCTGGAAGCAGGCTCACTGCTCGTAACTGCCAATGGATCACATAAGTGTGTGAGCTGGGGAAGGGTGGGGGGTGCATTTTTTTTGTCTGCCTGTAGTTCTACTGTGGTACTCAAGACAGCACCATAGCAGCAGTGCTCATGTGTGTGTGTGTGGGGGGGGGTAGGGTAAATGGGTGGTACTGGGTATGTGACGATACCGTGCTAGGGTAGGTGGGGAGAGTGAGTGGTGACATGGGTGGTCTCAGGTATGTAGAGACATCATATCAGTATGGGGTGTGTTTATGTGTATGCAGAGACACTGGGCCATTGTGTATGGGGTAGGGGAGGTACATATTAACCTCGCCAAGGTTGGTGAGGAGGGGAGGTACATGAGTGGGTGCCATGGTAGGCGGGGCAGGGGTGATGGCAGGCACATGTGTGGTGTAGGGTATGTAGAGACACCCTGCTATTGTAGATGGGTGGGGGAGGTACATATTCACCATGCCAGCGAAGGTGAGGAGGGGGAGGTACATGCCAGAGTAGGCTGGGTAGGGGGTGACAGGTACATGGGTGGTCCAGGGTATGTGGAGATACAGTACCAGGGTAGTGGTGTGGGTGATGTATGTATGCAGTCCTGGGTATGTGGAGACTCTGGGCCATGGTAGGTGGTCACGGGGCGATGCAGGGGCTATGGGGTATAAATGCATGGAAACACATGTGCTAAAAGGGTCATGTGTATACGTGGAGGGTACAGTGGTAGGTGATGGTGGAGTGGGACAGGCACATGGGACTACATGTGTATGGAAACATGTGATGGGCGAAAGACTGTATTTGCACATGGATGTTAGGTGAGAAGGGGAAGGTACAAGGATGGTGTCGGTGTAGGTATATGGATGGTCATGGGTACAGTATGTGGAGACATACTGCCAGGGTTGGTGAGGTTGGTGGCGGTACATGTGTAGTCCCAGGTATGTGTTGACACCATGCCAGGGAAGGCAGGAAGGGTAGGTACATGGGTGGTGCAGGGCATGCTGACAGTTCAGATGGACTTGCTGAGGCTGTGGCAGGAACATGAGGACTTTCACACAGTAATGAACGTTCAATGGAAATAAGAAAGGACAAGGTGGTGATTTTCAAATTAAATGAGAGAGACATTTAAATAAATATTTTAAGAGCTAAAAGATTTACTAGCACAGCAAGTGTACTCAGCAAGTGTATGAACCTCACGGTATGTCCATGGAAATACAGACGGTGTGCAGCAAGGCTGCAGGGAGGGAGCCCAGATCGGCAGGTGCAGGGTCTGCCATCAGAGCGGGCCTATCATGCTGCGACAGTTAGGGAGATGCTGGCTGCAGTGGGATGGACACACATCGTACATTAAGACCCACCCCAGTCAATCAGTGTCTCACCCACCCTCACCATCCCAGGTGTATTCCTGCCTGCACTGCTACCTGTGGTCACAAAGGTGGTAGTTGTGGGGCAGATTTTCTCCCCCATCTCTCCACAGATAAAAGTGTCATATAGGATACTCAATTATCTTCTTCCCCGCTGGCACTCTGATGACCCAGGCTCATTCATCAACATAGGTCACCAGCATAACAAGTGGTAGTGTTACCAATGCACCAGTGGATGGTCTCAAAGAGACACAACCTGCCCTGTATTCCTTCTCCTATTCCGCTTATGAACATACTGAAAAGGACTGGACCCAGGACCAGTATCACAGCCCAACACCATCTCTGCTAACAACTATGATTGATAACCATCTAGAACTAAATCTACACCAGCTCCGTGGCGCCAAGCGAAGGGGTTCGCTAGGCACACTGGCAACAGGTATTGAACTTAGTCTGGCAGGAGGGATGCTGGCGTCCATTGGGCTTCCCTCGGGGTACTGCCTGGGCACCTCTGGGTGGATTGGGTGTGTGCTTGTGGGATGTGAGGCCTCGACACACTCCCTGCATGCCCCAGCCCGAGGACAACACTCACGCAAGGCCGAGAACTCAGGGAGATGAGGCAGAAAAGAGAGAAAATGGCGCCTCGGCTGACCGGATGACGGCCACCGGGCCCTTGCCGCTATGGAACCCCTGGACAGCTGGGACCGACCCCAGCAGCACCCAGGGCCAAGCAGCTAAGGCTGTGAGGCTAATTCTCCCCGGAAGGAGAGGACCCACCTGGCGAAGGGCTTATCTCGGGTTACCCTGGGGGGGCTGCAGTATGGGGCAGCAGTTGAAGATGGGGGGTTGCCAGGGCGAGGTCCTAGGCAGCTCAAAGGAGTGACCGGCCGAGGCACACGGGGGAGGCACAAAAAAACCCCAGAAAATACAGAACTGGTCGTACCACTGCTAACAAGAAATAATAATTGGTGACCCCCAATATCAACCTGTTTTTGAGATTTGTAAAAAGTCATCTCAACCTGCGAGTTGATATGGCAAAGTCATATCAATCTGCGAGTTGAAATGACTTATACTGTCTCATGCCAGGTTGTGTGTACCATGTTAAGGTACTTACCGACTCAGAAAATTGAACCGTTCAGTTTTTTTTTTTTAACTTTAAACAATGAAGAAGCCACTGAACCTTCACCTTGTCGTCATAACAACCAGCATGCCATGGAGCCCATACAGAGGTTAAATCAGCAATGCAGGAAGCACATAATGCTAAAACTCTGAGCTGTGTTTACTTAGCACCACTTATTATAAAAAATAACACATATGTAGGCGTGTGATCTGCAGTTTCTTTTACACACCCTCATTGTGTGACAATATATAAACCTATCGAGCTTTGCTCTCGAGGTTTATATATTACCACACACCTTGGGTGTGTAAAAAAACTGCATAACACACACCTACACATGAATTATTCTCTATATACTCATCTATCCAGCCAATAAAAAGGGTGTTTAAAATAAACAGCACTGACCAATAATAAGGAAAATAAGGGTGTATTATTTTTCCAAAATTGCAAACGATCACTAGCATCCTGGTGGACAAACTGCAACAGGTCATAGGTGAGGTCATCCATCCAGATTAGACTGGTTTTGTGGCAGGGAGATACTTGTCTGACAATATACGAAGGTTACTTAACATACTTACCTCCCAGAAAAACAAATCGGACTTTCAGGTGGCTATCTCCATGGACGTAGAAAAGGCTTTTGATCAGGTTAATGGGAATTTCTAAAATTTTCCATGGAGAAGATGCAATTTGGCTCTTAATTTCTAAAAAAAATTTCATAATTTATACACCCTGTCACAGGCCCAAGTGAAGATGAATAGGGAGAGCTCAAAAAATGTTATCTTATCCTAGAGGAACAAGACAAGGCTGTCCTTTGTCGCCCATACTTTTAGCAGTCTGTCTGGAGCCCTTGGCGGCGGCTGTGCATCAGGATCCATGGATAACATGAGTGATGCTGGTGGGAGGGAACAAAAAATTGCCCTTTATGCGGACGATTCCCTTTTTTTTTTTGGTACCCCTCAGGAGTTTATCCCTCGTCTCCTAACATTACTGGAGACCTTTGGAGAGCTGTCTGGCTATAAATTAAACTATGCTAAATCAGAGGCCCTTAAATTAAGTGGAATAATCATACACAACGGCTTTCCTTTTTCCTGGGCCAAAAATAACCAAATTCGTTACTTGGGCATTCAAGTCCAGTTGGCCCCCTCTAAACTATTTGAAATTGATTATAAAAAGTTATGGGGCACGACACAACAAGATCTAGCCAGATGGTCCCTGCTGCCCTTTACAGTTGCAGGGAGAACAGATTCTGTCCAGATGAACCTGCTCCCCCGCTTCCTGTTCCTATTTCCTAACTTCCCAGTACCGATTCCTCCGCTATTTTGGCAGGAGGTCACACAGTAGGTCTGTGTAGGTTCATATGGGGGGCCATCACCCATGAATATCCAGACAGATATTATCTCTACAGCGTGATGGGGGGTAGGACTGCCTGACTTTTGTTTATATTATCTGGACTGCCAACTCCAAGTACTCCATATCTGGATCACGGGGCGGAGCTCATCGGGCTGGTTGGACATAGAGGAGCAAGAGGTGGCAGTAGTCTCCCTGGACTCAATGGCCCAGTCAATGCCAGCAACCCCAGTCTCCTTGCTGTCGAGTAACCCATGGAAACAGCACACTTTAAGAGTCCTCAAGAGAGTCAGGCAGAAGAAAAAATTACTCACCATAGTAATGTTGTTTCTTCTAATGGAGTCTTGCTGCATTCTGACTATATGCAGTTAGCCCCAGCACTTGAACTGCTCCAGAGAGTAAAGGGTTAACTCTATGCAAAGGCATAGAGCGTTGAGCTCGAGCTCGGTTTTCAAACCTCTGTCTGTGGTACTCTGAAGTGTAACCGTCAGATTCTTACGAACACTAAACTAACTAACTCAAAGGAAGAAATTGTTTCCAAAATTTTGTGCCAAATGGCAAAACAAAGCTTTAGGGTCAGAAGACTCAAGTCGAGAACACCCAAAAAGAACAAAACAGGTAGTGGTTTACCAAAATGCTTAATAACAAACCTAAGAGATGGAGGCATGTCCAGTACACCTCTGGGATGCAGCACTGTGCCTGCCCCACCACATCCCAAACTACTAGATTTCAGGAGGGGAGGTCAGAATACAGCAAGACTCCATTAGAAGAAACAACATTACTAAGGTGAGTAATTTTTTCTTCAAACAACATGAAGTCTTGCTGTATTCTGACTATATGCAAACTACCAAGCAGTACCCCCTTGGAGGAGGGAGTTAGATAACCTATTTTGGGAACAAGATCTGCAGCACAGCTGTGTCAAACCTAGCATCACTTTGTGACAGAATGTCCAAAGAGTAATGCTTGGTGAAGGTGTGAACAGATTTTCAGGTAGCTGCTTTACATATCTCCACTAACGATATATCTCTAGCTGCTGCAATAGAAGCAGCTGTACCTCTGGTAGAGTGAGCCCTCAGGCCTGAGGGAGGCTCCTTCCCAAGTTTAGAGTAGCAGAACTGAATGCAAGAGACAATCCACCTGGCAATAGACCTCTTGGTAGCAAGCTTGCCCTTTCCCACCTCACCATAAGTGAGAAATAACTGAGAACAATCCTTCCTATGGGCTTTAGTATGCTCAATATAGTAACTGAGAGCCCTTTTCACATTTAGACTGTGTAGCCTCCTCTCTCCAGAGGAAGAATGATCAGTGAAAAAGACAGGCAGGGACACAGACTGGTTCAGATGAAAGTCTGACACCACCTTGGGAAGGAACTTTCTATTGGTACGAAGGACCACCTTATCCCTATGAAAGGAAATTAAATCAGGTTCCACTGATAAGGCCTGTAGTTCACTGATCCTCCTAGCTGAGGTAACGGCTATCAGAAATACAGTTTTCCAAGTCAAATATTTCAGCTCAGCTGAAGATAAAGGTTCAAGAGGGGGCTGCATAAGCTGTGCAATACAGATGTTCAGATCCCAAGAAGGAGTAGGCCCCCGGAAGGGAGGAGTGACATGGACCAAGCCTCTGAAGAACTTCTTGAAAACTGGATGAGAAGCTAGGGAAGAGGCATTACCCGCCGAAAGAAAAGTAGACACAGCTGCCAAGTGTACTTTAAGAGTAGTAGGCCAGAGGTCTAAACTGTTAAGATGTACCAAATAGTCCAAAACAGTGGCAATGTCAGCCTGGCTTAATATGTCTACTGGAACACTAGAAACCAAATCTCTTCCATTTGGAATTGTATGTCTTCCTAGTGGCAGGCTTCCTGCTAACTTTTAAAATATCCAAGACTGACTGGGACAGATGCAAACTTGCATACTCTAGCTCTTCAAGAGCCGGGCTTTGAGCCTGAGAGTCTGAAGGTTGGGGTACAGAATCCTCCCCTGAGAGGAGGTGAGGAGATTGTACTGCCTGGGAAGACACAAGGGCAGTGTTACTGACAGTGACAACAGAAGAGGATACCAAGGCTGTCTGGCCCAGTCTGGAGCCACCAGAATCACTGTGCAAGGCCAGCACCTGATTTTTATCAGGACCCTGAATATCAGAGGAAAAGGACGAAATGCATACAGAAACCTGTTTGTCCAATCTAGTAGAAGAGCATCCTGGGGAACAGAACCCAGAAGGGATGGTCTGCAGCAATACAGAGGGTGTTGATGATTGTCTGGGGCTGCAAAGAGATCTATCTCTGGGGTGCCCCATCTCCTGAAAAAGACTTGAAGAATGACAGGATACAGGGTCCATTCATGGTGACCCTTAGAAATCCTGCTGAGAGCACCTGCTAGAATGTTGTCCTTCCCTGGGAGGTAAACAGCCATCAAGGAAGCCTGTAAGGAATGAAAAAATTACTCACCTTACTAACTATATTTCTTCTAATGGAGTCTTGCTGTATTCTGAGAATTGCAGTGATTCACAACCTTTGAACTGCTCCGGAGAACTAAGGGTTAACTTTCCATGTAGGGCATGGAACGCTGAGCTCGAGCTCGGTTGAAGTCTCTGTCTGGAGTGTTTTGTACTCAAACTGTCAGATTCTTAGCCCAACTAAACTAAAAATTCTATGTGGAAATTGTAAAAATTCTACTAGCCAACTGGCTGAAAAGTTTTGGATTCCCAAGGAAGACTCAAGTCAGGAAACCCAAAAACTAAACCCAATGTACTTAAAAAAATAACAATAACAAATAAGCACCCAAACAAAAGGGAGGAGGGTGCCAGCAAATACACCCCTGGGGTGCAACACTGCACCTGCCCACCCACTTCTCAAAAACAGGTTCTGAGAGGGGAGGCAGGGAGGGAGGTCATAATATAGCAAGACTCCATTAGAAGAAATATAATTACTAAGGTGAGTAATTTTTTCTTCAAACAACATGAAGTCTTGTTGTATTCTGACAATTGCAGACTACCAAGCAGTTCTTCCAAGGAGGAGGGACAGAACCTACTTTGGGAATAGGCTCTGAAGTACTGCTGTGCAAACCGAGCATCATTCCTAGCCTGGATATCCAGAGAGTAATGCTTGGTAAAGGTATGGACTGTTTTCCAGGTGGCTGCTTGACAAATTTCTAGGAGAGGAATATCCCTGGCTGCAGCCAGGGAAGCAGCTGTACCTCTTGTGGAATGAGCCCTCAGGCCTGAGGGTGGAATTTTCCCAGTTTTTCAGAGCTGAATTGTATACAAGACACAAACAACCTGGCAACAGATCTTTTGGTGGCAGGTTTGCCTTTTCCCACTTCTTCATAAGTGAGGAACAACTGGAGGGAGTCAAACCTGTGACCCTTGGTATGCTCTATGTAGTAACTAAGGGCTCTTTTGACATCTAAACTGTGTAGCCTCCTCTCTCCTGAAAAAGAATGCTCAGTGAAGAAAACAGGGAGAGACATAGACTGGTTTAAATGGAAGTCTGAAACCACTTTGGGCAAGAACCTTCTACTGGTTCTAAGGACCACTTTATCCCTATGAAAGGAGATAAAATCAGGTTCCACTGACAGGGCTTGCAATTCACTGATACGCCTGGCAGAGGTAATGGCTACCAAGAACACAATTTTCCAAGTCAAGTACTTAAGCTCTGCTGAAGACATAGGCTCAAAGGGGGTTGCATAAGCTGAGCAATGCAAACATTCAAATCCCAGGCAGGGGCAGGGTCTCTAAAGGGGGGATTGGTGTGAAACAATCCTTTAAAAAATTTACAGAACACAGGATGGGAAGATAGTGAGGAAGGCTTCCCCACAGACAAAAATGCAGAAACAGCTGACAAGTGTACCTTGAGAGTAGCTGGTCTGAGGCCTAGGCCATTAAGATGGACCATATACTCCAGAACCGTAGGCAATTCAGCAGAGTCGGGAGAAATATTCTTCTTGGAACACCAAATGCTGAATCTTTTCCATTTGGAATTGTAAGTCTTTCTGGTGGAGGGCTTTCGAGAAGCCTTGAGGATGTCCAGAACCCATTGGGAAAGATGCAGATCTGCAAACTTTAACTCTTCAAGAGCCATGCCTTGAGATTGAGGGACTGAAGATTGGGGTACCAAATCCTCCCCTGAGAGGATGTTAACAGATTTTAATTCCTGGGAAGAGACAGGGGGAGATGGACTGCTAGGGACAGCAACAGTGGGTACCCGGGCTGTCTGGCCCAATCTGGAGCAACCAGAATCACCTTGCAAGGTTGAGACCTTATTTTGACTAAACCTTTGAAGAGGAGTGGGAAGGGGAGAAAGGCATATAGAAACTTCCCTTCCCAATTCAGAATCAGGGCATCCGAGGGACTGAGCCCAAGACTGGAGGTCTGCAACAAAAGAGAGGGAGTTGGTGATTGTCTGGAGCTGCAAAGAGATCTATCTCTGTAGTGCCCCACCTTGAAAAAATCACTTTCAACACCTGAGGGTCCAGGGACCATTTGTGATGGCTCTGAGAAATCCTGCTCAGTGCATCTGCTAGCACATTGTCCTTGCCTGAAAGGTGAACTGCTGCAAGAGAGGCTTGCAGGGAATAAGCCAGGGACCACAACTTCATGGCTTCTGTGCACAAGGCCATGGACCGAGTGCCTCTCTGCTTGTTGATGTACCACATGGTGGTAGTGTTGTCTGTTCTGACTTGAACCACCTTGTTCTGAACTGACTGTGAGAATGCTTTTAGAGCTAGAAAAAAATGCCCTGAGCTCTAGAAGATTGATGTGTAGAAGGGATTTTTGGGGGGGACCACAGGCCCTGGGCAGTGAGGGACCCCAGGTGGGCTCCCCAGCCCAGAAGAGAAGCATCCATGGTAAGGACTACTGAACAAGGCTGAGCAACAAAAGGAACACCTTGCCTTAAATTGTCCTGATCCTGCCACCACTGGAGGGCCTGGATCAAGGTCAGAGTCACTGGGATCAGTTTGGTAAGGGAGTCCTTTCTCTGAGACCAGTAAGCTCTCAGGTGGAACTGAATATCCCTCATCTGGAATCTTGCCCCTTGGACCACTGCTATTGAAGCTGCCATGTGGCCCAAGAGCTGGAGGAAATGCCTTGCTGGTCGAGATACCTGAAGGCTGAAGGAAGAAGCTAGTTCCATAGAGCCTTGCCCTTCCTAGAGGAAGAAGGCTCTTGCTCTGAGTGTGTCCAGTTCTGCCCCTATAAAGGTAAGGAGCTGGACTGGTTCGAGAACTGACTTGGGAAGGTTGAGAAGAAATCCTAGGGAAGTGAGCAATTGCTGGGTCACTTGCAGGTGAGACTTGACTTGGTCTGGAGACTGACTCACTAATAGCCTATCGTCCAGATAAAGAAATATGGAAATCTTTTGCCTTCTTAGAAAGGCAACTACTACTGCCAGGCACTTTGTGAAAACCCTTGGAGCTGAGGTTAGGCCAAAGGGCATTGCTCTGAACTGACAGTGGCCTGAGGGCAACTCGAACCTGAGGTACTTTCTGTGGGAGCACCTGATGGGAATGTGAAAATAGGCATCTTTGAGGTCCAGAAAGGCTAGCCTGTCCCCTGGCCTTAGACAGGGAAGGATTATTCCCAGAGTTATCATCTTGAACTTTGGTTTTAAAAGATGTTTGTTCAGACATCTGAGGTCTAGGATGGGTCGCCACTCCCCTGTCTTTTTGGGGGTCAGGAAGTACCTGGAGTACAGTCCTTTGCCCCAGTGTAGGGTAGGTACTCTCTCTATAGCTCTTAAAGCTAGGAGAGAAGAAACGTCTGCCTCTAGGGCAAGGGTTTCCGAGAGATTTGCAGGTGGAAAAGATCTGGCTCTCATCTTTGGAAATTTTTTGAAGCTGAGAACCAGTCCCTGGCTTACTACTTCCAGGAACCACTTGTCTGATGTAATAGACATCCAGTCCTGGACAAAAGTCGCCAGCCTGCCCCTACTGGAATAAGAGAGTTGACGGGCAGACCCATCAGGGTGTCTGCTTGGCAGAGCTTTAGGCTGAGGTGGGACTGAGGCCTGCTCATCCCTTCTGCCTCTCCCTCTGAAGAACCCCTCTGCGAGAAAGGAAGAAGAGGCCTGTGCTTGGTAAAGGCCTTTGAAAGGCCTGCCCCTAGACTGCTGCCTTTGAGGAGTTGCCTGCCTTTCCTTGGCCTGAGCACTCCTGTAAGTGGTCCTGTACTCGTCCATTTTCTTCATGTAATTCTCTGTCTGCTCCCCAGAGAATTACCCAATACAGGAAAATCCATAGCCTTAGCCTGGGTGTCCTGCGAGAGGCTAGTACATCTGAGCCAAGCCATTCTCCGAAGAGCCACAGATGTAGCCATGACTCTTGATGAGACATCATTAGAGTCCACAGCAGCATGAAATTGCACTTTAGATGCCTCAATCCCATCTGCAACCACCGCCTCCAGCTCCTTGGCTAGCTGTGGGGAGGCCTGTTTAGCCAGTGTCAGTACAGTGTCCCACCTGGACTTCTGGTACCTGGCTGTATAGGCCATGTAATTCGCCTGCCTGAGTCCCAAAGAAGATGCCATGTACTGCTTCTTTGCCATGGCATCAGTCTTCCTGGAGTCCTTGTCAGGGGTGTGAAGCCAGGGAATATTTGCCTTGTCACAGGCAGCAGCCTGCACTACCCCAACATGGCTGCATTGCTGATATAAGAACTCCGTGTCTCAGCCTGACAGTGTATACCTCTTGTCCATTCTTTTATCCACAGGAGGTATAATGTTAGGAGACTAAGATTTTTTGTGTCTGTTTCCCAAAAGATTTATGGAGGGGGAACAGACAGTCTCCTGGACTCTGGGATATCCATCATCTCTATATAATCAGTCTCTTCTTGATCCTCCACAGCCTCCTCCATAGGAAGCTGGAGGGTTTCAGCCACTTTCTGTAAAACATAAAATGGGAAGGGGACTCAGAAAGCCTAGGAGGGGAAACACCTGATGGTCTGTCTAGGGCGATGTCCGGTCCCACAGGCACATCCAGACCTTCACTTACATCATAATCCTCAAATTCCCCTTCCTCTCAAACTCCGGTTCATAAAATTCTTCAAGGGTATACTCTTGAACCGGGAACCAACCGAACCGAACCCTGCCAGAAGGAGCTGGATCGGTCGGAACGGACGGAGTGATAATTGAATCGCCCTGGCTATCTCTTCGGCGGTCGGAACATGAACCTCTGGATCAGAACCGGTCGATTTATCTTTGCGCTTTCTTTTTGTCGGAACCGATCCCTCAGAATCAGCTTTCCTTTTGCCTGAAGAAGTATCGCCCTGGTCAGAGGGCACTCCTTCTGGTTTGGTCGAAACCGAACCGGGCTGGCCATCCGGGTCAGCGGACTTCTCGGCCTCCTTTTCCCTCTGTCTACCTAATCTCTTCTCGAGGGTAGATTTGGGAAAATTTTTACAGATTTGGCAGTCTGAATCGAGGTGGTCAAACCCCAGACAATAAACACAGGTGGTGTGGGGATCGGCCTTGGCAAAGACCTCCCACACACTGCAGTGTTGAAACCCAGTGGGCCCGTTTTTTCTTGGGTTTTCTCGGACATGGCCAACCTAACAAACTTACCCTTTTTCGGCAACCGCCAGGCAAGACTCCTTTATCGGTTCCTAACGTGTCACGGGTATTGGAAAAAACAGTTAAAACACGTTTTTTAGAACCGATAGAACACGGTAGCACACACACTAAATATAGCAAAATTCACAATCAAATGGTTGGTTCAGCTGAACCGACCGCACTTTTACAAGTTCCACACAGAAAATATAGAACAATTCCTATCTAGTACTCACGGCACCACAGACAGAGACTGAACCGACTATGCACATACTTTTTTTCGGTATAAACCGATGAAAAACTTAAAACTTTAACCGACTTCAAACCAAGCTGAAGGAGAAATCTCCGGAGCGACCGTTCAGTGAGGCGGAGTAAAGAATCTGATGGTTTGAGTTCAAAACACTCCAGACAGACTTCAACCGAGCTCAAGCTCAGCGTTCCATGCCCTGCATGGAAAGTTAACCCTTAGTTCTCCGGGGCAGTTCAAAGGTTGGGAATCACTGCAATTGTCAGAATACAGCAAGACTTCATGTTGTTTGAAAAGCTAGAGACCAAATTTTCATGGCCTCTGTGCACAAGACCGAGGACCGAGTGCCTCCCCGTTTGTTGTTGTACCACATGGTTGTGGTACTGTCTGTTCTGATCTGCACCGCTTTCCCTTGGACAACTGTTGAAAATGTCTGAAGTGCCAGAAAGACAGCTCTTAATTTGAGAAGATTTATATGCAGAAGGGACTCCTGGTGTGACCACGTTCCCTGAGCTGTGAGATGATCTAAGTGGGCCCCATCCCAAGACAGAGGCATCTGTAGTGAGAATCACAGAAGGGACCGGACTTATGAAGGGGACCCCTTGTCGAAGATTGTCCTCGTCCAACCACTACTGAAGTGGCTGGAACAGGGTTTTGGAGAATGGAACCAGTTTGGACAGAGGGTCCTTTTTCTGAGACCAGAAAGATCTGAGATGAAACAGAATATCCCTCATTTGAAATCTTGCTCTCTGAACTACTGCTGTGGAAGCTGCCATGTTTCCCAGCAGCTGTAGAAAGTGTCTGGCTGGAGGAGACACCAGAGGACGAAAAGAGGAGGCCAGAGTGACTAGAGTCTGAACCCTTGAGAGGAAGAAATTCTCTGGCTTGAACTGTATCTATTTCCACTCCTATGAAGGTGAGAAGCTGGGCTGGCTCTAGAAAAGACTTCTCTAAATTTAGAATGAAGCCCAAGGATTCCAGAAGTCTTTGGGTGACCTCTAAAGCTGACTTGACTATTCTGAGGACTGGCCCACTAGAAGCCAGTCGTCCAGATATGGGAACAGAAGGATGCCCTGCCACCTGAGGAATGCCACCACCACTGCAAGACACTTGGTAAACACCCTTGGAGCAGATGTTAGGCCAAAGGGCATGGCCCTGAATTGGTAATGGCCTGAGGGCAACTCGAACCTGAGGTACTTTCTGTGGGAATGTCTGACAGGTATGTGGAAGTAGGCATCCTTGAGATCCAGGGAGGCTAGCCAGTCTCCTGGTCTCAGAGAGGGAAGAATTACTCCCAGAGTCACCATTTTGAATTCTGGTTTTGTCAAATGTTTGTTCAGGTACCAAAACTCCAATATGGGTCACCACTCCCCTGTCTTTTTGGGAGTAAGGAAGTATCTTGAATACAGTCCTTTTCCCCTGTGACAAAGAGGTACCTTCTCTACTGCCTCTAGGGCCTTTGTCTCCAAGGGAGAGGGAGGACTGAAAGACTTTGCTCTCATTTTTGGGAACCTTTTGAAACTGACAGCAAGTCCCTGGCTCACTACTTCCAGGACCCATTTGTCTGAAGTAATAGACTCCCAGGCCTGGGAGTAGTAAGTCAACCTGCCCCCTGCTGGGATTAGGAGGCGACCTGACTGACACCTCAGGGTGTCTGCTTGGCAGGGGGCTTGGACTGAGTAGCTGATGGGGTCCTGGTTACCCCACGTCTACCTCTTCCCCTAAAGAACCCCCTCTGTTGGAAAGAAGAGGAGGAGGCCTGAGCTTGGTAAAAAGGTCTGTAAAAAGGCATGCCCCTGCCGCAAAACTGCTGCCTCTGAGGAGTGGTCCGCTTCTCTTTGGCTGCAGCACTCCTATAGGTGGTCCTGTACTCGTCCAGTTTCTTCATGTAGTTCTCTGTTTGTTCCCCAAACAGAGAATTACCAGTTACAGGAAAATCCAAGGCCTTAGCCTGGGTATCTTGAGAGAGGTTGGTACACCTAATCCAAACAAATCTCCTCATGGAGATGCCTCTATACTATTTGCAGCTACCAGCTCCAGCTCCCTGGCCAGCTGGGGAGGGGCATCCTTAGCCAGTTCCAGAACCGTATCCCACATAGATTTCTGGTACCTGGCAGTGTATGCCATGTAATTAGACTGCCTGAGTCCCAAAGAGGATGCCAAGAACTGCTTTTTTGCCATGGCATCCACATTCCTGTAATCCTTATGTGGGGGGTGAGATGCCAAAGGAATATTAGCCTTGTCACAGACTGCAGCTTGTACTACCCCAACATGGCTGCTATGAAATGAAAGGAATTCCGTCCCAGGGCCTGACAAAGCATACCTCCTGACCATTCTTTTTTCCACAGGAGGAATGGATGTAGGAAATTTAAGAATTTTTTTGTGTCTGCTTCCCCAAGGATTTGTGTAAAGGGATAGACACCCTCTTTGACGCTGGGACATCCATCATATCCAGATAGTCAGGTTCTTCCTGATCCTGTTCAGCCTCTTCCATAGGAAGCTGAAGAGTCTCACCTACTTTCTTATAAACAAGAAATGGGAAGTGGACTCAGAAAGCCTGGGAGGAGAAGCCTGAGAAAGCCTGTCTGGGGAGATGTTAGGCTCTACTGTCTCATCTAGGCCTTCACATTGTTCCTCTTCATAATCTTCATCCTCCTTCCAGTTGCCCTCATAGTACGCCTCAGGATCCAATTGTGAAGCAGGTACCTCCAACCGAACCGATCGGCTCTGAACCGAGACCGGTTCGGTCAGAACCAGGCAAAGCGACTGAACAACTGAAATCGCTTTCGCTATTTCATCAGTGGTCAGACCATGGGAAGCCGAATCCAAACCGTCTGATTTCCTTTTTCTTTTACTCAGAACCGATTCTGCAGAATCGTCTCTCCATTTGGCCGAAGAGGTATAACCCAGGTCAGTGGGCACCTCCTCAGGTTCGGCCGCAACAGGACCAGGCTGGCCATCTGGGTCAGCGGACTTCTCGGCCTCCCACTCCCTTAGCCTACTCAAACGTTTATCCAGAGTGGCTTTGGGAAAGTTCTTACATATTTGGCAGTCTTCCTTGAGGTGGTCAAACCCCAGACAATACACACATACGAGGTGAGGGTCAGCCTTAGCAAAAGCCTCCTTACACTCGGTACAGTGCTGAAACCCAGTGGGTCCGGTTTTCTTTGTGGGTTTCTCAGACATGCCTTCCAATATAAAGTCACCCTGAACAGCAGTTAAGCCAGGCGACTGCAAACTTATCAGTTCCAACCATGTCACGGGTCGGTTAAAAAAATCCTAAAGCCGTATTTTTTTAGGGACTGATAAGTACCAGAAAAAACACACAGTCAAACAATAAAATATACAAACAGAATAGGTTTCGGTTCCAAACCGGACCGACTGGCAAAGAACCGAAAAATAAAACAATTTCTTAAGAAAACAACCACTACCTACAACTACCACTTACTGGTACCAAGACAGAGGCAAGAATACCGATTTTCTAATGAAACGGGTTGAAAGAACTGACCGTTTCGAACTATTACCGAACCAAAGTGCAGGAGGGATCTCCGGAGCGACTTCACAGTTACGCGGAGTAAGAAATCTGACGGTTACACTTCAGAGTACCACAGAAAGAGGTTTGAAAACCGAGCTCTAACTCAATATTCTATGCCTTTGCATAGAGTTAACCCTTTACTCTCCGGAGCAGTTCAAGTGCTGGGGCTAACTGCATATAGTCAGAATACAGTAAGACTTCATGTTGTTTGAAAGTGGCCTCAGGGGAGACCCTGGGCCCCCTTTCCTGATCTGTCAGCACAATGATTTTCTTCCTCCTCGTTTGGATGGGGCCTATGCCAGGTGGGACTTGAGGGGGCTGGAGAGATTCTCCCTGCTGATAGGGGAGGGGAACGGTCTTGCAGTCGCCCAACTAAAAGAACAATTCAGTTTGCAGGATTCGGACTTGCATAGATATCTGCAGGTATGCAGTTTTATTAACACCCCAGGTAACCTGAGAGAAATCTCACATCAACCAAACCCCTGGGAAAAAGTTTGTACTAATGGTACAAAAATCAAAGAATAAAGTACGTTGGACTTCTCAGTTACATAAACTTATAAGCCCCAGAGAACAATACCCCCTCAGGAATATAAAACTTGCCTGGGAGAACGAAATGTCAGAGAGCATCCCAGAGGAATTATGGCTCCAAAGACTGAAAAAAGGATGGAGGGTGACATCCTCCCCTACCTGGAGGGAGTTTTTCTGGAGAATTCTAGTTTGGTATTTTTTTGTTCCAGTGGTGACCCAACATTATAATCAAAGCCCCTAGAATTCTGTGGCCGCAGAATTTTGCGCAGAACTTGCAGTCTACCGCAGAACTTCTGCAGTGCCGCAGAATTCACTCTTCTTGGTGATTTTTTATTAATATTTCTGTTTATCCATAGAATCTGGTTCCCCTTCCCCTTTTTTATATTCAAACCCCCTCTATACTCAGAATGCGATGTTATCATTGCTATAACATCATAAATTAGCTAATGAAATGGCTGCATTCTGCAACAGAAATGAACAGTCACGTATCTACCACAGATCCCACTGCCAGAGGCAGTGGCACAGCAGCACATCAGGCATGGTGATACTTGCTCAACCTGCACTACAGCGTAATACAATTTTCAGTCTTGCGTTATTGCACTAGGGCCAACTTAAACAAAACCTTGTCAATGGCACAGACCTGTTAAGTCCATACCTCACTTTGTACAAACTTATTTGTACCTTTAAGGTATAGAGATGCCATCTGAAATGAATAACTGGTAAAATGAATTAACCTGTCATTTTTAAGAAAAATATAGAGAATAAAGTATGGGTCTGGGTGTGTAACGAGAATTTACACACACCCGAGGGGTTTGATGCTACATAAACCCCGAGAGTGAAGCTTCGAGGAGTTTATGTGAAGATCTAACCCTCGAGGGTGTCTGTAAATTCGAGTTTACATACACCCAGACCCATATTTTATTTTATATAATTGCTGGGTTTCCTTTTTTAGCCTCAGCAATTATATAAAATAAAGAGCTGCCAGTGTATTGTAGGTTTGGTTGCGTTTTTCGTCCAGTGCAGAGATTTGCCTTTTTTTTAAACTTTTGTTTCTTTTGGGCAGGTCTTTGAATGTTTTCACGGTATATGGGGAAAAGGTAACAGAAAAGGACTTACCGCTGAGTTCTTGTGGCGGTTCTGTTTTGGCGACATGGAAGTGGTGAACAGTCTTGAATGGTCGCGCTGCTGCGTGAGCATGCGCACAACAAGGGAAACCGTGCGCGTGTTTACCGTTATAAACACTCCTTTATAACGGCAAATTATGCCACGGTTTTCCTATGGGAAAAAGGGGAAGCCGATTATTATAAAGTAATTATGCCCAGAAAAGTGTAATACAATAACGTGTGTAGACCAGCTGAAAGAACAGACCTGTTATATAATTGTGCTGTACACATTTTTGCCAGGGTTATTGATTATATATTGTCACTGGTTGATAAGAGTCATCCAGAAGTTATGGAGAAATGTGTTCAGGGCCAGCTGTTGGGCCAGAGGGTAGCATGCTGTGTTTGCATGCCGGTAACTCAGGTTCAGAGATTAGCTATGGGAGCTGGCTGGGCAGCACAAGGATTGGTGGAACACATCACTGCTCTGAGCCTGGGAAGGTATGGTGCAGTGTTCTGTCACACGGTAGACACATTGTGATGGGCTGGAGAGCTCCATCTCACAATTGGTTCACATGCATGCCATGGCCTGATAGTGTTACGTAGTTTGTCAGGGGAAACGGGTTGGTATGAAAAATGAGTTTTGCAATAACTCCTCTATTTTGTTCATTCCATTTCCAATGGGACCTGTATGAATGAGGATGCAATTTCATGAAAATTAAAAATATATATATGTGTGTGTGTGTGTGTGTGTGTGTGTGTACGTATGTGTGTGTGTGTGTGTGTGTATATAGATATCTCTATATATATATATATATATATATAGAGATATCTATATATACACACATACACACATATACATACATACACGTATATATACACACACACACACACACAGGATCTCTCTCTCTCTCTCTCACTATGCATATAAACATATAAGTGATACACAGTGGGAACCTCATGAGTGGTGTAGAAAGCACATACAAACATATGTGATACACAGTGGAGACCTCATTAGTGGGATAGATAGCATGCGTATAGAAATACCTTATTTATCACATAAGGTCCCTTCTTCATATTTCATTTATGCAATAGGCTAGGACCTTAAGGGAGAGACATTTGTTTTGCTTTTTAAGGCATAAAATTATTTCTAGAAGTCTGTTATTTTTTGAACTAGTGTTGCTCTGTTTTCCACCATCCTGGTTGCTATAACCACTCCATGAAAGTGAAGCCAGGAAGACAAGCTGATACTGTGATGTGGTAGTTTGTTAGTGCTGCAGAACTTCCGCAGAAATTACAAACCACCACCGCAGAAGTTCTGCGGCAAATGGTTGTCTTGCCGCAGAACTTGGTCCCACTGTGCCACAGAAAAGTAGGGGCCTTGATTATAATAATACTAACACAAATCTTTGCTGGAGGGCTTGTGGGTCAGTGGGCACACACCTGCACATATATTGGGGTTGCCAGAATATTGCCCATTTCTGGCAAGATATTAAAGAGGCAGTAAAGGAGGTGTTGTCAGAACAAATACCGGACACCTTCACAGATTGGGTATTAGGCTTCCCCACAATAGTGAACTTCCCTCCCTCCAAACGGAAACTGGCACTAGCACTGGTGGCCGCGGCCTTGAAATGCCTGACAGCATACTGGTTACATCGGGAGTCCCCGAATATGGGGGGAATGGGTCCCTAGAGTCAATAACATTATGGACATGGAATCTATCATGGCCAGACTGCATCTCAAGGAAGAGAAATTCAGACTGGTCTGGGGCCCCTGGATTACCTGGGAGGCAGCCCGCCCACGGCCCACCATGAACCCATAATATGCCTGAAAACTGTATGAAGGTATCCCTCTGGGTTGACTATTTAATATACTCAAAAGCCTGGTGGGTAAATAAGATATCAAATTTCGTCTCAAGGTATATGGTTGATTGCTATACCCCCCACCTCTCAAAGGAAAATGTTTTAATATGCTTTATATGATAGACTCCAATGTAGCACTGTAATTATCTGCCTTTCCCACTGATGTTATTGTTTTCTTTTTTTATTCTTGTGAATAGTTTTACATTATAAAATAGAATTGTAGGGTTAAATGTTTGTAAGGTGTCACTCAGACATGTACAAGTCACTCTAATTGATGCATTAACAGTTTTATTGCTCCAGATGTCATAATGGTGACCACATACTGTTGTAAACTGATGTTGGTTCAATAAACTTGAGTTATAAAAAATAAATAAATAAAATTACAAACGATCCACCCTATGTTTACCACTATACATTTTGAGTGATACCACAGGAACAGGCCCTTGCAGCGGGGGGGTGCAAATCCTACTGCCCCCCTGTCCAGGGCAAGTAAATTTCATTGAAGGCAAGTACCAAAACAGAGCTAATTTTATTGTAATTAATAGGAGCAAGTGAAAATACAGCCGCAGAGTCAAGCCATACAAAAGTGAGGGTACTGGACTTTAGGAGGGCTGACTTTGTCAAAATGGAAGAGTGCCTCAGAAAAGCACTAGCACACAGGCAAGAAGGAGGGGTGGAGGAATAATGGGGAAACATCAAAATGGCCATCACAGAGGCAACAAGCCTTTGTGTGAAGCAAATAAACAAATCAAAACAAAATAAAAAAACACTATGGTTCTCAAAAGAGATGGTGGGGAAGGTTAGGGAGAAAAAGATAGCATTCAGGAAGTATAAGGAAACACAGAAGGAGCAGGACAGAGAACTGTACCAGTTAAAGCAGAAGGAAGCGGAGAAGGCAGTCAGAATACCAAGAGGCCCAAATTGAGGAAAAGATAGCCAACTTGGTTAAGAAGGATAAAAGCTTTCATAGGTACATTAGGAGCTCAGAAAGACCAAGGGAGGGATAGTGAGGCTAAATAAAGGGAGGGTGGGTGGGCAGGGAGGGACAGTGAAAAAGCAGGGATACTGAACAATACTTCTGCTCAGTATTCAAAAAAAAAGAGGAGGGAAGTATCTAATCCAATCAATAGAAGCACTCTGGATAGGGGGTGGATACCAGTCCATTCACAGAAGAAAGGGTTCTGAAAGAACTCCTAAAACTGAAGGTGGACAAAGCAATGGGGCCTGACAAGATTCACCCCAGAATTCTAAAAGAACTACAGGGAAAACTAGTGACACCACTGACTACCCTTTTTAACAAATCATGGAAGGATGGTGTGGTACCTAAGGACTGGAGGAGGGTGGATGTGATTCCCCTTCTCAAAAGTAGGAGCAAAGCAGAGGCAGGAAACTACAGATCTGTTAACTTGATCTCAGTTGTAGGGAAAATGATGGAATCACTTCTGAAAGAAAGAATTGTTGAGTACCTAGAGGCCAGCGGGACACAGGACCCAAGCACCATGGAAACACAACGGGAAGGTCATGTCAGATGAATCTAATAGATTTCTTTGACTGGGTAACCAAAGTAATAGACCAGGGAGGGGCTGTGGATATGGCCTACCTAGACTTTAGCAAGGTATTTGACACAGTTCCACACAAAAGATTAATAAACAAAGTAGCCAGCCTGGGAGTGGGCCCCAGGGTGGCAGCCTGGGTAAAACATTGACTGGACAACGGGACACAGAGGGCAATAGTAAACACTCTGAAGAAAGGGGGATTACTAGTGGGGTACCACAGGGTTCAGTACTGGGTCCAGTCCTTTTTAATGTCTTTATAAGTGACATTGCAGAGAGACTGAAAAAAAAAGTATGCCTCTTTGCAGACGACACAAAGATCTGCAACAGGGCTGATACACAAGGGGGGGGTGGAAAGGATGAGAAGGGACTTGGCAAGGTTGGAGGAATGGTCAGAAGTATGGCAGCTTAGATTCAATGCGAAGAAGTGCAAAGTGATGCACCTGGGAAACAAAAACCCAAGGGAAGAGTACATAATGGGGGGGGGGGGGGTATTAACAACAACAAAAATGGAAAGGGACCTGGGGGTAGCCATATCAGATGACCTAAAAGTAAGCAAGCAATGCGAGAAGACAGTAAGAATGGCTGGGGGGATACTGGGATGTATAGGGAGAGGCATCACCAGTAGAAAACAGGAAGTTGTTATCCCTCTGTACAGACAGTTGGTGAAACCCCATCTGGAGTACTGCATGTCGTTCTGGAGACCCCATCTCCACAAGGACAGAGACAGAATGGAGGCAGTCCAGAGGAAGGCAACTAAAATGGTGCAGGGTCTGCAACAGAAGCCATATGAAGAGAGACTAAAGGAGCTTAATATGTATACCCTAGAGGAAACGGGAGGGGGGCATGATAGAAACTTTCAAGTACCTCAGGGAATGAACAAAGTCAAGAGGGTAGCATCTTTCAGAAAAGAGATGTGCAAAAACAAGGAAACAATTTGAAGATGGGGGGCTGCTCAGGGCAATGTGAGGAAGTATTTTTTCACAGAGAGGGTGGTGGACGCATGGAGCAGCCTTCCTGAGGAGGTTGTGGGGTCAAAAATAGTGGGGGGGATTTAAGAATGCATGGGACAGACATAAGGCAATTCTGGTGGGGGCAGGAAGTAGTAGGCTATTGGTTAACTAGGGTCTGCAGCTTATTTAATAGGTAGGGAAATGGGCAGACTAGGTGTGCCAAGCGGTCCTTACCTGCCGTCAAAGTCTATGTTTCTACAGTCATGGCTAAGCAAGTAAAAAAGTTTTGATTTGAACACCCCTGCGCCCATGTGTTGTTGGTTTTTTTTTTGTTTGTTTTTTGAGATGACATTCAGTTTTAGGGTACGGGGCTGAAGACTGCCAATGGAGAATGCTTGGCGCATACCTGGATCGCTACTTCTAACAGCGATATTCAGCCAAAATATGTTAATGAGCTCACTGGGCATGCATGGTGCAAAGGGGCCTAATGCATGCCCATTATGGGCTCATTATCATGGCTGCGCCAGGCTATTTACGCCAGGCCAGCCTTCCCCCCTCCCTAGCCCCGATGAAAGCAAAAATAAGCACTGCCACAGTGAAGTGGACCTCCCTCCCAGCCCCAATTATGCAAAGTAATAAAGTATAATCATATTCCCCTGCACACCACCCACCATGCCCAGGCTTATCCCCTTGGCAGGGCAGCTGGGCATGAATCCCCAACAGTCGCATGGAATGAGGCCTGGCTTACCCCCAGAGTGGGGCCATGGGAGCGGGACCTCCTCCCCCAAGCCGGACAATCGGGGCAGCGGAGACAGCGGCAGAGCAGGGCGTCATGCCTTGGGGACCGGGATTTTGAGATGCTCTTTTTGTCCCTCAGGAGGTGGGATGTGCAATGACATCCGGTGTCTGTCCTTCCTCTGATGTACCAAGCACTGGTCATTTATTTAATTTTTTTGTGGATCCCACAGCCTCCTCCAAGGGCTGCTAACATACTGGACACTCACTCCCCTCCCCTCCCCCCTGGAGAACCGCCCTGCGCATGCTCAATCCTTCTCTGCCCGGCCAGCCCTCCAACTCCTGGGTCCATTCCCGAACCCAGTGCGTTGGCGTCAAATGCAGATGCCTTGCTGCTGCACCGATGAGACAGCTCAAGCACCAGTTTCCTTCAATCAGAGCATCTTCTCTGGAGCTGGCCCTTTCCCCTCCAGCACAGCAACCCCTCCCCCTTTGCAGACCATGCTCCACAGATTGGGCAGTGTGTAAGTTATCATTGTTTGGTAATATGCTTGACAAGTTCATCCTCGGTGCAGTCACTAAAATGAAAAAACTGTGGCAGTACCTACTTTCTTCACTGCTTGCCTCCAAAGTTGAACTCTTCATCCAGTAGCATTTCTTCTGGTCAGCGCCATTACGTGGTGTGTCCATTTATGTTTATTTAGGTCTCCTGAACATGTGAGGCTCGCCCTTATGCTGGAGATTTCAACCCTATAGGCAAGCGACACATGAATTAAGTACTGCCACAGTTTTTCGTCTTAGTGACTGCACAGAGAATGAGCCTGTCAAGCATATTACCAAACAATGATACTTCAGAAATATACGGGGACGCTGCAGGAAACATTTGTATTTTGGGTGCTTCACTCTTTCTCTCATAGTGTCCTACAACTTTTTTATTATTCTTATTTATCCGCCTGCTGCCGCGACTACCGGTGGGGGCATCCAGCCGCCGGCCCTGCCCGTCGGGAGAGTACCAGGCTCACTCACATGATGGGGTATCCAGCACGGCCGTCGCCGATCTGCTGGAGGGTCTCCCCACAGCCTATCCAGCCAGACCGGCTCTGGACCCCCCCCCCGTGCGATTCCACGCAAGTCCTCCTGGCGATGCAGGGTGCGGCCATCAGGCTGCACGGTCGGGCCCAGCCATTTCCACTTTTTCTCCCATTGGGAGCGTGAATAATGCAATGGCGTCTGTACGCGTGGTGCGGCGTCTGCCCGCCCCCCAGTCACACCAGCGCAAGCAGTACCCCTAGGCGTCCCCAGGGTCGGGCAGTGCGGTGTGGATTCCCTAGCCCTCCCCAGGACTAGGAGAGCTGTCTCCCGACGCCCAATCCTAGACCTCCCCTGCCAACCCCTGACGACCCAGGCTTGTTCCTGAACCTGGGCCGACGGCATAGAGCAAGGTGTGGCGTCTAGCGCCTTAACCCTTAGCGCCACCAAACCGAACACAGTGTCCTACTACTTTGCATAGCCAGAGCTATGACTGTGAGCAGTTCTGCCTGCAACTTGCTATGGCAGCTGTTTGGGCAGATAAAGATGTAACCCCACAAAAAAAAAAAAAAAAAAAGACATTAAAAGTATTTCCTACACACACACAAAAGAGGTTCCCATTTCACACATACTCCATGGAGATGTAGTCCCCTATTCGCCTCCTTACATCATTGTGAGAACAGAACTCTGTAATTTTTAATTTGGGGGGGGGCTGTCAGCTGGCCACTATCTGTCCAACCACGCCACCCATCCCCCATCTCCCAGGACTTACCCACCCCACCAGAGGGCACCCTGGCTTCCCCTCCAGGGCGAGCCATTGGGGAGGGGCCTTTCCACAAACAAAGACTGGTTCATGATCTGAAGGAGTGCCTCAGTTGGCTGGGTGGGGTCTGGTAGATGTCCTCCTGCATGGGCAGATTATTTTTTTCTGTCCCCCAGGGAGGTGTAGCAGGCAGTGACATAGTGGCACACAGAGTGCCTGATATCAGGCACGCCTCCTAAAGATTTCGATCACCGACTGTCAGACCCCCGGTCTCCACTGGGGGTCGGTCAAACGCCGGAAGCTTCACCATGCTCCCCCAACCCCATGAGGAGTACAGTCCTCGATCCTCCTCTCCCTGGCCGGCCTTCTGACATCACTGGCTCACTTCCGAACTCGGGACGTCGGCTGTGCACTCATTCACCACACAGAGGTTGGTCATGGTGGAGTGAGGAGGACTACATCAGTCACCAACCCACTACTTACCACCGGAGTGCACCCTGGTTTACCCCCAGGGTGGGTCTGTCTGGGAGGGACCTGTACCACAACGGAGACTGGTTTATGATCTGAGGGACAGTGCAGTGACATAGAGACATGCAGAGCACGGGGCATCTGGTACGCCTCCCGGAGATCTAGATCACCATCTGCCAGACACCCGGTCTCCACCAGGGGTCGTTCAAAAGCCGGATGCTTCTCCAGGAGAGCAGCTCTTGGGACACTTGATCATCCGCCCCCACTTCCCCTGCCAGCTGTCTGACATCCCCGGCTTGCTTCCAAGCCAGGAGTGTCAGCGATGCAAGAAGAAGCACTACCTATGTTCCTGCAGACCAGAAAATGTCAATTGTGAAGTGTTCAACTGTGCTCTTTACTAATTTCTCCTGGCAATGTTTGCAAAAACAAAATAAAGACAAATGACACAAACAAAGTTTTTGTGGCATTTTAATTTGTATTACTTACTCACTATATTTTTGTTATTTGTATGCATCAAGAAAAAATTACTCACCGCAGTAATCTTCTTTCTTCCATGGGGTCCTTTAACATCAGTAACTTTTTGCACTTAGCTGGCTAGGTACAACTGCCCCAGAGGTGTGCCTTTAGGAGATTTTGTAATGAGCGTAGGGCCAGCCACTCAAAAGATAGGAGGGAGTGTGAACTGAGTGACAGCTGTTGATCGCTTCAGAATTTTTTTAAGAAAATACGAGGGCAAATGCCCCGAAAAAGAATTAACAGGATTCAAAAAACATGCAAATGTCCAAAAGTGGAAGTAGAAACAGCAACACGAGGTAAAAACTCATCACTAACAAACTAAAAATTTGGTAAAAGGTGACGTAAGAGCCCTTCTCTGACAAGTGAACCAGGGAGGAAGGGTGGGCGCTTACTAATGCTAAAGGACCCCATGGAAGAAAGAAGATTACCGAGGTGAGTAATTTTTTCTTCTTACCTCATCAGTCCTTTAGCATCTGTAACTTTCTGCAGACTACCAACCAGTACCAAGTGGGAGGCGGGCAGAGAACCTACTTAGGAAAGAGGCTCTGCAGAACTTCTCTGCCAAATCTGACATCAGATCTGGTCTGCACATCCAAACTATAGTGTTTCACAAAGGTTTGCACAGATTTCCAGGTAGCTGCTCTGCAGACATCCAGTAGGGGAAGGTGCCTTGCTGCTGCAAGCGAGGCTGCAGTGCCCCTGGTGGAATGGGCCCTGAGCCCTACTGACAGTTGTTGACCAGCTTTCTCGTAGCAGAATCTAATACAAGAGAACAACCAATGAGAAATAGTTCTCTTGGTAGCTGGTCTTCCTCTACCTACATCCCCGTAGGTGAGGGACAACTGAGTGGAAGAGCCTCTGGACTGTCTAGTATGCTCTAGGTAGTGAAAGATGGCTCTTTTGACATCCAAACTGTGGAGTTTTTGCTTGCCAGGAGTGGATGGCTCAGTAAAGAAGACAAGCAGAGTAATGGATTGGTTCAAGTGGAACTCTGAAACCACCTTTGGCAGAAATTTCCTATTTGTCCTGAGCTCAACTTTATCATTGTGAGGGATGATGTAATTCGGCTCAGTGTACAGGGCCTGTAGCTCTGAAATCCTCCTGGCAGACGTAATGGCTACCAGGAAGATGGTCTTCCAAGTTACAAACTTGATGGGGGCCGTGGACATAGGCTCGAAAGGTGGATTCAGGAGCCCATCTATGCAAAGCTTCAGCTCCAAGGAGGAACAGGCTCCCTGGTTGGAGGCTGCAGGTGCAAGAGACCTTTGAAAAACTGTTTAAAAAAATGTCATGGGAAAAAAATTATTTCTTCTTTCCCACCGAAAGGTAGGCTGAAATTGCCGCCAGTTGTAGCTTGAATAAAGATGACTTCAAGCCTGACGCCTGTAGGTGTACCAGGTAGTCTAGCAGCTGAGGATCTGAATCTGATAGGGGTTCGACCTTTTCGCTTCTGCACCAGAGGGAAAACCTTTTTCATTTGGCTGCATAAGTCTTCTTAGTGTTCGGTTTTTTAGCCATCCTCAGTATCTTAAGGACCTGTTCAGAGTACTGTGAGGTTGGAAACTAACTCCTCAAGAACCAGGCTTTGAGGTGAAGAGAGTGTACGTCTGGATACTGCACTCCGTCTGAGGAAGGGTAAGCAGGGAGCAAGTTGGAGGCAGGCGAATGGGCCTGTTGCAGGACACTGAGAGAAGGAGAGGGTACCAGACTTCCCTGGGCCAGTCCAGAGCCACTAGGATCATGGATGCAGGCTGCTACCTGAGTTTCAGCAAAACCCTGAATATCAGGGGAAAGAGAGAAAATATGTATAGGAACCTCCCTGACCAGTCCAGGATCAAGGCATCCAGAGGAAGTGTTCCTAGAACTGGGGGCCTGCAACAGTACTGAGGAAGCTGAAAATTGAGAAGCGAGGCAAACAGATCCATGTCTGGTGTGCCCCACTGCCTGAACACCGTGGCTAGTACTTGCTTGTTCAGTGTCCATTCGCTCTGACCTTGACTGATGCAGCTTAGAGCATCCGCCAGAGTACTGAGTTTGCCTGGGAGGTGAATAGCTGAGAGGCTGACTCCCAGGGAGAATGCTAGGGACCAGAGCTTCAGAGCTTCCAAACAGAGTATTCCTGATCTGGTACCACCCTGCTTGTTTATGTAGAACATTGCAGTGGTGCTGTCCGTTCGAATTTGAACCGCCTGCCCTTCTATGCTAGGAGCGAAAGCTTTGAGAGCTAGTAAGACTGCTCCGAGTTCCAAAAGATTTATGTGCAACTGTGACTCTTTGGGAATCCAGTTGCAGCTTACTGAGGCACAGTCTAGATGAGCTCCCCAGCCCAACAGGGAGGCATCTGTGGTGATCACCTTTGTGGGAAGATGAGCTTGAAATGGAACCCCTGCCTGCAAATTTGCAGGGTCCTTTCACCACAGCAAATTTTGGAGAAACTACTCCGACACCGGTATTAACTTTGACAATTTGTTGCTTCTCTGAGACCAGCGAGCTCTGAGGTAGGCTTGCAGGAGTCTCATCCTGTACCTGACCCCTGGGACTACTGCAGTCATAGAGGCCATATGTCCCAGAAGTTTGAGGAAATGTCTGACTAGTCTTGGCTGTCCCTGGGCAAAAGAATCTGCCACTGAAAGGAAACTCTGAATTCTTTCCTGTGGGAGGCAAAGCATATCCCTTCGGAGTGTCCAGCTGGGCCCCTATGAAGATGAGCAGCTGGGTGGGTTCCGGGTGAGACTTCTTGAGATTTACCAGAAAACCTAGAGACTCCAGAGTGCGTTCTGTGAGGGAAAGAGATTCCTTGACTTGGCAAGGAGACTTTGCTGCTATAAGCCAGTCGTCCACATAGGGGTAGACAGCGACATCCAGTCTCCTGAGATGTGCTGCTACCACTGCGAGACACTTGGTAACTACTCTTGGGGCTGAGGACAGACCGAAGTACATTGCAGTGAACTGATAGTGACCCAAAGGAAGTCTGAACCTGAGAAACTTCCTGTGAGATTTCCTTATGGGTATGTGGAAGTAGGCGTCCTTTAAGTAGAGGGAGGCTAGTCAGTCACCCTGCTGTAAGGACTGTATGACCAGTGACAGAGTGACCATTTTGAATTTTTTCAGATGTTTGTTTAAATATCTGAAATCTATGATAGGTCGCCACTCCCCAGTTTTCTTTTGTGTCAGAAAATACCTGGAGTAGAGGCACTTACCCTTCTCGTGGGTGGGAACCCTCTCCACTGCTCGTAAAGCCAGAAGGTTTTGTATCTTCATTTCCAACAGCGGTATCTGTGATGGTAACAGAGGTCTTGACACCTGGGTACGCTTGAGGTCTGGCAGCTGCTTGAACTCTAATGACAGACCCTTCTCCACTATCTCCAGCACTCACTTGTCCGACATGATGAGGGACCAGTGCTGAAGATAGTGAGAGAGTCTGCCTCCAACCGGAAACGGGGAGGCAACCTGGACACTCACATCAGAACTTAGATTGAGACGTAGGTGGCTGGGTAGAGCTGGATCTTCTTTGGCCCCTTCTGCCCCTGCCTCTGAAAGACCCCCTGTACAGGTTAAATTCAGATTGGGGAAAAAAATTCTGCCCTTATCGCCCCTGGGACAGGAACTCTGAGGGGTGGCGGGTTTAGGCTTGGATGAATGGCTCTGCTAGGAGGCCTTGTACTCATCGACCTTTTTCATGTAGTCAGTGGTTCTGTAATCAAACAACATATTTTGATCACAGGGAAAATCCATGGCCTTATTCTGAGTGTCTGTGATCAGACTGGTTGTTCTAAGCCAGGTGAAGCGTCTCAGAGATATGGCATGGGCCATCGCCCTAGAGGCTGCATCATTATTGCCATCTGATATGTGGAATTGGTACATAGTAGCTTCCAAGGCAGTTTTTGACATATCCACCAGCTCCTGTACCATAGAATCTGATCCATTACAGGCGATAGCCTGGAAAGATTTCCAAAGGGCTTTGTGATATTTGGCTGTGAATGCCATGTAAGAAGAAAGCCTGAGAAGCAGGAAAGCTGTGGCATACATTTTCTTTGCTATAAAGTCAGTTTTCTTGGAATCCTTGTCAGGGGCAGAGGGTGACAAGGAGACTCCAGCTTTCTTACAAGCTGTCTGCTGCACTATACTCTCGTGGCTAGGGTGTGCTGACAGGAACTAGGTACCATTTTTAGACAATTTATATTTTCTCTCAAGCCGCTTCTCAACCCGTAGTACTGAAGTGGGGTGTTGAAGCACCTTCATGGTATTTTTTCTAAAGGCATTATAGATAGGGACGACCAGGGCCTTTGAGGATGAAAGACCCTTCATCTCCCTATAATCTTCGTCTTCATCAACATCCTGGTTGGGCTCCTGTGTAGGGAGGTCCAGGGTATCTAGCATATTTTGTATAAATGAAAACATAGAGGAAGGATCCTCATAGTCACCCGGGGATCCCCAAGGCGAGGGTCTGGCGACTCCTGGGGCTCAAGGCCCTCAAAATCCATGTCAGGGGCATCATAGAATTGATCATTATCTGCGTCACCCTCACAGTCTACAGAACAGAGAACTGTGGAAGAGTGCTTGCCAGACCCCATAAATAGAGGACCCATCTTTTGAAGGATCTGAAACAGTTGCCATGCTTTTTCCATATCTTGCACTGACGGAAGAACCTGCACAGTTTGTAAGTGCTTTGTTTTTTTCTGAATGCTTTAAGCTGCCTGTTGTCTCACTACTGGCATTCCCAAGAGCAACGGGAGCATATCTGTCTTGACAGAGTTTCTTTTTAGCCACTTCATCGGAGACTTGATCAAGCTTCCTTTTTTCGTCATTCTTATTATTTTTCAATTTGTGAGGAACTTCATCTTTGGAAGCTTTATTTTTTGACTGGGATCTGGAGGGTTCCTCAGCACCTCTGCTTTTGGTAGTAGTATGTTGGAAACCTTTGATTTATCCTCAGCCATAACTATGAAAGGTTTGTCTGCTATGTTCGCCAATTTAAGCAAAGCAAACCAGTTCTGGACCTATGAACTGAGTGCAGATTTCTGTGAAAATGTCACCAGCCAGTCCTGCCCCAGTTAATAAACTCTGTCTATTACCAGTGCTTTTTTTTTTTGGTTGTAAAACTGGGATCTATACCAGTGCCAATCTTAACAGAAAACCAGTAATACTCAACTGCGCACAGGTGGCTGCTGGACCCTTACGGACAGTCCTGACACAGATGATACGAAGGTCCAGTAATATAACAAAAAAGGTTTCCTTGTAATTGCCAATCTAGAGAGAAAACCCCAAGGCACTGTTTAAGTTTGAAATCTACTGCAGGTGCCTTGCGGTATACCCCACGAGGTCTGAGGTAAAAAGCAAGGCAACTGTACCCAAATTGACGGTTCCCACAAGAAATTAGTCAAAAATGAATGAAACTGTTGAAAATAAACATCTGCGATAAAATTACGCTTTAAAGTAAATAGTTGCGGTAAAAATAAAGTCAAATAGCGCCGCCGCGCTAAAGATTAAAAAATTGCGAAGCGCTAATGAAAAAGTAAAAGTTGTCACTCAGCACACTAAAGGAAATGATTTATGAGAAAAACTTTACCCAGATAAGCACTAGGAGGCTGTCAACAAGGAAAGTTGGGAGACACCTCACAGGCAATATGCTCAGTCCAGTGGAGAAAAAATTATGAAGCAGTTAACAGCTTTCACTCAGTTCACACCCTCCTCCTGTCTTTTGATTGGCTGGCCCGATGCTCATTAAAAAATCTCTTAAAGGCACACCTCTGGGGCAATTACGCCTAGCCAGCTAAATGCAGAAAGTTACTGATGCTAAAGGACTCCTGGGGTAAGAAAATTTGGTTTTACTCATCTCTGTCCAAAACTAAATGTACAGTACTCACTCTGAAAATTTTTTTTATCTGGAGCACTGCGTGGCACAGCACAGTGTTGGCACTGCACGTGACACATGTGCATTGTCTGCACTGCATGTGGCAAAGTGTGTTGTCGGCATCACCACGGCACAGCACAGTGCAAGTATGCCACATGGCAGTGCTGTGTTGGCACTGCATGTGACACAGTGAAGTGCCTGTGGTGCATGTGTCACAGCTCACTGATAGCACTGCACAGTGCAGTGTCTGTATGTCATGTGGCACAACCTGATGTCTTTGCAGCATATGGCACAATGTGTTATCGGCAGTGCACATGGCACCCTGCGGTGTTAGCAGTGCACATGGCACTGCAAAGCAGCAGCCCGCCACCTGGCACAGTGCTGTGTCAGCACTGCATGCGGCATATTATGGTGTCTGCACTGCATGTGGCACAGCGCAGTGTTGGCAGAACACACACCGCAATGCGGCAACACCACTGTGTATAACACAGCACAGTGCAACATATAGTGCTGCCACAGTGTAGTACTATGTGCATAGCGGACACCGCACTGTGCCACGTGGTCTGCCATCACTGTTCTGTAACACTTAGCTTGTCATTACAGGGCTACACCATGGGCACGCCCATCACTATGCTATGCAAGTTGCACTGCTGTTATTGCACTGTGCTGTGTACACTGCCGTCACTGCGCTGTGCCATGTGCACTGCCATCACTGAACTGTTTCATATGTAAGGCTGTCACTGCACTGTAAAAGATGTGCTACCAACACTGCACTGTGCCACGTGCACTGCCATTACTGTACTGTGCCACATTAATTGTTGTCACATGCACTGCTGTAACTGTACTGAGCCACATGCACTGTCACCGCTGGTGCCCAGGTCAGTACAAGCCCTGCATAGGGAGGTGTGGGCCCTGTGTCAGGAAGGGGGGGGTGTAGGCCCCAGAGTAGGAGGTAGTACAGGCCCTGTATGGGAGAGAGGTTGCAGGCTCCTGTGTGAGAAGTGAGGAGCAGTCCCATCACTATGCTGTGCCACATGCACTGCCAGCACTGAACTGCTCCCTGTGTACATGGCACAGTGTGGTGTCAGCACTGCACTTGGCATAGCATGGTGTTGACCGTGTATATGGTACAGCATGGTGTCAGCAGTGCACGTGGCCCAGCACAGCATCATAGTGCATATGGCACAGCATGGTGTCAGTCTAGTACTTGGCACAGTGCAGCGTCGGCAGTGTATGTGCCACAGCATGGTGTTAGTGCACATGGCCCAGCGCTGTGTCGTAGTGCATGTGGCACAGCGTGGTGTCTATCTCCTCAGGTTCTAAAACAACAGTGGTAGGTGGAGCAGCAGCAACAGGAGAGGAGCAGCGCTTGAAAGTTGGAAACCTGCTGATCTATAGCAGCTGGAGCTCGGGTCACTGAATCTAGGCCAGCTAATGATGATCGGGACCTTGCCTGTACAGTTGATACGGCTCTTATGCCTCCACCTGGCCCAAAGTGAGTCATTTTTATTTGCTTAGTTTTAAGCTTACGGGATGCAAGATGCTGCTCCTGTTTCTCTCCTGTTGCTGCTGCTAACTCCAGCAGGCTGACAAAATGCTTTAGGCATCAAAAATGTTTGGCAGGGGAGGAAAAAAGGAAAAATATCAGTGAGCAAATAAGCAGTAAAAAGAAACAGGACATACCACACTATTCAATCGCAGGTAGACCTCTACATTACCATACAAGTAAAAATGCCTGAGGTTTAGTTATAAGTTAACAACAGTCCCAGTAGAATTTATTTATTTATTTATAATGCAATCAGTTTACAACCTTTGAGCCAGGGGCTCATTTCCAAAGGTACCTCGTCAACAATGGTAGATAATACAGATAATACAGAAAGCAGGGTACATACAAAAGAAGAGCATGAGTATAAACAGACATGGAAAAATGGCACATGGTTACAGCAAACATTGGTAGTGTAATACAGAGCAAAATATGGTATAATTGACAACAAGAGAATAACAGGATTTAGCAGCATAACGGTATGTCATGGAAGTGTGATAACAGCCAAACAGGTCTACTGTGTCAGATTACAAGGAACGTAAGGCATGAGACAGGAACAGTACAGGTAAATCGATAAAGCAGTCACACCGGTCATATGATAACAGATTACAAGAAGTGTAGGGCCTGAGACAGGAGTAGTACAGAACGGAGGTATGATCCGTATGGAACAGGGTAGTAAATAAGTAAGCATAAGCAGCATAAGGAGATGCAACGTGGTTCGTTCTAGACAGTAGTGATACAGTAGGCAGCGGGAATCGTGGCAGTAGTGAGTTGTTAGAAATAGGGAAGTGAGGGGACGGTGCTGCCCAGGGGCATTGTCAGTGAAGGGGTTTGAGCATCCGTTAGGCACAGGAGCAGCAGCGCTTGCTGAATAGCTCGCTTTTGAGGGCATTTTTGAAAGTGGACATGGTGAGGATTTCAGTGATGGCCAGGAAGAGTGTTGTACCAAGCAGGGCTCTATGGCAAAAGATCTCTGTCCAAGTGAGGTCCTAGCACGAGGAACCAGGAAGGTGGCTTTACAGGAGGTCCGGGTGCTGACTAGGGGCTGTGCTGGGAGGAGGGAGGAAGTCAGCCAGGAGGAGAAAGTCCTAGTAGGGTTTTTTAAATGAGACGCACGTTTGGTAAAGCAGGCGTTCGTCGAGGTCAAGCACTGTTGCAAGGCCATAGAGTTGGCAGGTATGAGTGAGCCTAGGGGCCCCAGAGATTAGCCTGCAAGCCTTATTTAGGAGGAGGCGGATTTTGTTGAGGGCCGTCATGTTGGCAGCACCATAGACAGGTAGCCCATAGTCCACCAGGGATAGTATGGAGGATGTAACTGCAAGCCGGAGGGCGTCGGGGGAGACAGTTTTTGTGGCGGTACAGGATACCGAGTCGGATATTGGTTATAGAAGCGAGTGCGTCGATGTGGGTATGGTAGGAGAGGGCTGAGTCAAATAAGATCCCTAGATACTTATAGGATTGGACTTGCTCCAGTTGTAGTTTAGAGCTGGAGAGGTTACGGAGAGGGGAGTTGGATGATTTGTTTTGAGGGTGGGCGAAGAGCATGGTTTTAGATTTTTTAAGGTTTATGACCAATCTATGCTCTTTAAGCCAAGTTTCAGCGCCGTCATAGGCCCTTTGTAGGGAGACCTGGAGGGAAGTGGGGTTACGGTCAGTGGCAAAGAGGACGGTATCATCTGCGTACAGCAGAATTTTCCCAGGGCACGCACTGGGCAGGGTGTTAGGTATAGCGAGAGAGAAGGGGCCCCAGGATGGAGCCTGTGGAACCCCTGAGAGGATCGAGCATTGGGTCAGAAAGAGTCCCACCAATTTTGACCGTTGGGAGGCGGGCGGAAAGTGTAGCTGGAGCACCAAGCAAGTGGTCCAGAGGCAAAACCAGCGTGACAGAGGCCTTCCAGTAGTAGGGGGTGGGAGACCGTGTCAAAGGCCTTTAATAGGTCAAGGAACACGGCCCCCGCCAGGGAGCCAGTATCCAGTGAGGAGTGAAGGAAGGAAGCAAATTCAATAAGAGCAGTGCTAGTACTGTGTCCTGCGTGGAAGCCGTGCTGTTCAGGGCAGAGTATGTTGTATTTGGTCAGGTATTCAGTTATTTGTGCAGCAACTAGTTTTTCCAGCGCCTTGGAAAGGGGTGGGAGAATGGAGATCGATCGATAGTTCCCAGCTAAGGACCTGTCACCCCCTTTATGGATTGGAGTAACCGTTGCAGTTTTCCATGAGGAGGGGAATTGTCCCAGGCAGAGGGATTTGTTAAGAAGGCAGGTGAGTGGGGTACTCACTGGAGTACCATTTATCACAGCTGAATGTGATATCAGAAATAGACAAGTGATTTCAGTAGTGAATATCAAATGCAGAGGTTTCAATCTAAGATTTATTTTAAAAAAAAACACAGGTTAATAGTCAGTGGAGTGTACTCCACGGTTCAGTCATAGTTCACAAGCTGAAAAACTCTATGAAGCATTTATAGGTCTCTGTCATATCCCCTCTCTCCCCTTTTTCTTCCAAGGTGTACATACTGAGGTCCTTCAGTCTCTCATCGTACTGTTGGACTTCTGATGCAGGCCCTGCACCATTTCAGTTGCTACCTTCTGGACAGCCTCCACTATATCTATGTCCTTCCTGAGATGGGTTCTCCAAACCTGGACATGGTACTCCAGGTTGGGTCTCACCAGTGATCTATACAATGGCAGCACCATGTCCTTCCTGCTAGTGATACCACTCCCTATTCTGTGGGCCTAGTGGATTTTCCCAGTTACTAGCCCTGCTGGCTAGTGGCTGCAGAACTTAATTTCGACCCCTAGGTGGCACCCCAACATCCCACTATCCCTATCCACTGCCTTACCACCTTGACATCATTGGATATGATTACTCCTAGGTCCCTTTCCAGTTTGGTGACTGTCAGTTCCTCTTCTCCCGTATTGTTCTCCGCACCTCTGGGTTTTTGGGCCACACCCCTGCAGTTGGATTTGGAAATGGGTGGGGAGGGGGAACAGTCCTCCCCTCCTGGCCCTGGCATAATACGGAAATCCATGGGGATCGTCCTACCAGTAAACCCTGGACTAGTCAGTTGATAGTCAGTGGTGAGCAGGACAAGAGAGAGTGCCAGCTCCACACACCACAGCCTAGCTGGCTCAGTGGGAGAAAAGGCTTGATTGGATGCTGTGATGCTAAAGCAACATGAAGCATCACAGTGTCCCTCATTTGAGTACCAATGTTCCTTATTTTTAGTGAAAAAGTTTATGGCACAGACTTTGTGCTCACAAGCTCAACCCCCACCCCCATCCCAGTGCCCTGCGCCAATAGATCAGATAGTGATGGGAACAACAGCGCAATAATTAGCTGCAGCTAGGGGATCAGAGGGTGGGTAGTGCCAGTAGACACCAGGGACATGGTGTTCCAAACAGGAACAGGCAATCAGAGGGCGAGGGGTGCCACTAGACACGAGGGAGGAGATAACTACTGAGGTTGGTGATCAATGATCAGAGGGTGGTGAATGCCACTGGACACCAGGGACCACACTCTACCTCATGGGCTTGGTGATCGGAGCATGCAGGATTCCACTGGACACCAGGGCCTTCCATACATGTCATGGGATGGGTGCTCATGCAGTGCCACTGGACACCAGTGAGGATGAGACCAGGCCTGGAATGGGTGAATGGGGGGTGTTGACAGACCCCAGGACATTCACTCTTCCAACAGGATGTCATTTGGGGGGTTGGGGGATGGGTGGCTGCAGTAATGGCCAACTCCCTTTCCTTGCACCTGTCAGCTTGCTGAGCCCCAGCTGCCATTAGGGTCCAGGCTGATGCCAGGCACTGGTCCCACCCCTCAGCAGTCCCTGGGATGCATGAGCCTCCACTGCCCGACCTCCCCGGCCACATCTTCTGACTCCCTAGCTCACTTCGAAACTCAGATCACCAACACCACAAGCGGTAGCCTTACCAGATATCTTCCTTCCAGTTCTAGAATGGCAACACGTCAACACGGAGCATGTGAAGCTCACCACCATATACCCCTAGAACACCACAGCTCCAACCTTAGCTGGCTACCTTCCCTGCAGCTGGACCAGGCTCTTTACCACCCTCCTTGTAGCTGAAACACCACTTTACACATAGACCAGCCTCCTCCCCCCCTCCAAATAATCCCTGCATCTGGACCAGCCCCAGGTCCATCATCCCTCCTTGCCAACTACTCCCTCTGTAACTGAATCCTCCCAAAGAATAGTCTTGCTGTATCTCATCCATATCCCACAGCAATAACTCTCCCCATAGACAAACCCACCCCCCTGCAGCTGCCTCCAATACCCCCTCAGGAGAGGGCTGTGGAGTTGAAGATTCACTAGAGAATTGTTGCTATGGTGCTGCCCAGTCACACAGTATAAGGTCTAGCAGACAAACAAATAAAATAGCGCACCTCCCCTCACTCCATCTCTCTTTCCACAACTCACAGACTCATGTGCTCCCTTGGCAGCAACAGACATGGCAGTTTTTTTGGTTTTATTTAACAATGCCCCGTAAACTGGTGAATGTACAGACCCAGAAGTGGCCCACTGTCACCCACATTTAGTGCAGCACACTTAATCTCCACAGCATTTTAAATTATTAATAAAACTGCTATGTTCATAGATGCCAACCACAGCTAGCGAGTGGCAGACAAGAGGGAGAAGGGGAGGTGTGCCTTTCTTGTCTGCCAAAAGTAATACTGTGAGCTCCTGGGCAGTACTCCTCTGCTGCAAATCTTCCACTCATTGGCCCTGTCCTGGGTGGTGGGGCTTGTCTATGTTGGGGTCCTGATATGGGTGGGGATGGGATACAGTATGTAGTGCCCCCAGGTAGCAACGTCCAGGCCCTACAGAAAAATGGCTTGCCAGAGATCACAGGCAGGCATGGCTAGGTGCTTGGGGACCTCCTTAAGGCCCATTTAGTTAGGCGGGGGGGGGGGGGCACATGGTGCAGTGAGAAGTATCATTAGGGAAAAACATTTATTTCAGGCATTCTGCCAACATCAAGGCTCCCAAACCTACAAGGATTTCTGTATTTTACAGGGATTTGGAGCCATCTACAGTGAAATTGGTGCCATACACTTGCATTGGTTATACAGTACAACAGAACAATTCAGCCATTCTGAAAAAATATACCGGAAATAATGTAATTTACAGGCAAACGAATGGAAATCATCATGGAGTGAAACTGGGAAAATCAAATCCCCACTCAATCTTGGAGCACCGTATCAGTATGTCAGCAGTCCCCACCAGCAGACCCTGTACCAAGTAAACACCCCTGCATGCAGCACAGAAATGCCCAGTGTACAGCCAGCTGCTCCAGTTAAGATTCCCTTGGTCAGTAACCCCATGGCAAATGCCCTGTAGAACAGATTCCCTCCTCTGCGACCAATTCTCCTGCACAGCCCTTGCCTGGGCTGATTCAAGCATTATTACCTCCAGCCTATACGTCAGTTCAATGAAACCACCGTCCAGGAGTAGAACAGAGTCCACTCCACCAATAAACTGCACAAAGTAAGCAGGTTTTTAATTTACTACGATTAATAAGAAATTTAAACTTAGCGCGCCACCAAACACGTGTAGATGTCAACAAGCGATTCCGGGGGTTGACATCCACAATATGGTGGCGTGCTTTACGTGTCTTCGAAGGGGGCATTGCCATTCTAGTCTTTCTCTTCTAGTTCTATGGGTGGTACTCTCTTACTGCCATGGCTAGAACCAAGCCCATAATTCTGTACTTGAATTTGTACTGTTTTTTTCGATTATGCAATCTGTAACTACCTGTCTGTGTCAAAGAACCTCCCTGTGAATGAGCTTGCTCAACAGAGTTTTCCTAAAATAAATAAACTTGAACTTGAAGTATCACCCAATCAGGACACAGGGATTTCCTTGCCCATTTTATATATCGTCTTTCGCAGATGTGTCAGAAGGGGTGGGCTGCCATGCCTACAGGTCAGCAAGAAAAAAAAAAGTCAGACTGGTAGGTGTGACGCTTGGCCAGCTGGATCTGATTGCTGTATGATTTTTGTAATATAAAAAATGTAGAGTGTGATTGTCTGTCATGAGACAGCCTGTGTTCCTGGGATGACCCCAGGTTTCAGTTAAGATGACAGGATATATGTTAAACAGCAGAGCTCTGTAATGTGATTAACTTCCAAGAAGTCGCATTTTATAACCTTGTTTATGATCTGTCTTACTTTGAAGACAGGAACTAAAATATCCATTTTATTACGTCTTCAGAAAAAGGACAGTTAATTTCAACTGGTGCTAAAAGAAGCTATATGACATCTAGGTGAGAAAACTGCAGAGTTGTAAAAGTTCTGTGATGTCTTTGAAAAGCAGGAAACCACGCTAGATCAAAGGAAAGACTCAAGATCAAAAAGTCATATTGGGAAATGAGTTTTTGCTGATGTCACCTTATTCAATATACCTCCTGAGTGATGGGACATCCTGTGTGTATTCATTTTTATATGTAGCGGGGAGGAGCCAGGTGACATCATGGAAGAGGCAGGTTCAAAGACAGTTTTAAACTATTCTGTGGCTGATCTTTAGACACATTCCTGTTGGACTCTGAAACAACAACATCTAACTATAAGTACTGTAAAAAGGTAATAATACATTAGATAGACAAGTCTAATTGTAGTATGGTAAGAGTTTATGTTTGTATTTTAACCTTGTTCTTTTAAATGATTGTTTGCTTTGTGATATATGGTTCTGTGTTTACATTTTACATATTTTTTATCCATTTTTAAGTAAATCTATTTTTAAAGAGACTGCCTGGTGTGCCTTCAAAATTCTTTCTTTTGCATGTGAAGTACAAATGGTTAAAGCTGACACTGCTCATAAGCTTAATGATGATACCAAACTGGGAAAAGGTAAGAATTTTCCTAAGGTCTTTCACAGAGTTTTTAGGGTTCATTTTGGATACCTGGTTAGGTGCCCTTAGGCGACAGATATCTGGCATTCCCCAAAGAGCAGAATTATCGGAGCCTGTACATTTGGGTACGCTAGCATAAGGTTTACAGTTTGAATCCCTCCAGGACATAAGAACAAAGGTGATTCGGACCCACAAACAGACAGGAGGGTTACCCTGTTCTGTTAACTGTTCACAATACTGCGCTCGGAGGTTGGCACTGTGGGGGCAGAGGGCCTGACCTGCTGAGTGGGTTTGTGACAGATTGGTTGGCAGTGGTGCTGACAATTTTTGTAACACAAGCTTTATATTGTTCAGTGTATCAGCTTAATACTATACAGCTCACTTGCAAAAAAAGGCAATGATTTATTTTTTAAAAAGGAAACAGAACTATATCATTTGGCTTACAGTCAAGTTCCTGTTTTATTTTTTTTCTAAAGTGCAAGTTAGAGAAGTCGTAGTTAGGGAAGATGATGGCTTCCAACTACAGCGGGCACACTGTAGACTACTTGAGGCAGTTGTGCAGGGACATAGGAGTCCTGTACGAGATGAGAGCCTCCAAGCAGAACCTCGTGGATGCCCTGATGGTAGCAGATACCCAGAGCATCGAGTTACTGACTGTGACTGTAAAAGACCAGACCTTGAGTGTGGAAATGCTAGAGGCCAGTGCAGTGTCCAGATTCGATGAGGATGACGCCAGCGAAGGGCCCCAGCAGCAGGGGAAGGTCACCAGCATTCTGGAGTCAGAAGTACTCAGGCTGCAGACTGAGTTGCGCAGAATGGAGCTGGAGTTCCAGGAGAAGAGGGAGCGAAAACAGCGAGCTGCAGAGGAGAAGAGGGAGCAAGAACGGCAAGAGGCGGACTGTGAACATTGAGAGGCGGAGCGTGAGTGCCAGAGGCGACATGAACTGGAGAAGCTACAACTCCAACTACCTGCACCAGAGCAGGTAAGTGGCTTGGGTGAAACTGGAACTACAGGACTGGGTTACAAATTGAATTTCAAATTGATAGCTGAATTTAAAGAGGGGGAGGATATTGATGCCTTTTTAAATTCCTTTGAAAAGGTTTGTATTCAGGCTAAAATTCCTAGAGAGTCCTGGAGCTTCCAGCTATCCCTGCTACTTACTGGGAAGGCTCGGGATGCATTAGGTCAAATGGACAATGAGGACAGTAATGATTACAGAAAACTTAAAGCTGCACTTTTAAAAAAGTTTGATCTAACTGCTGAATCATACAGAGCTAAATTCCGTAAGCTCAGGAGAAGCCCTGACGTGAGCTAAGAGGAGCTAGCCACGAAACAACATCAGTTTTTAAAACATTGGTGAGAAGGAATTGAAGCAAACTCTATAGATAAAATTGAAAATGCTATTCTGTTAGAACAGTTTTTTTGGGCATGCCCAGCCGAGCTGAAAACCTGGCTGGAGAACCGAGATCCCAAAACAGTGCAAGAGGCTGCTGAACTCTCAGACCGCTATGCCAACAGCAGACCTGCTGAGAGCGAATGGGGCGGGCATGGCAGCGCAGAAAGGGAAAAGCGTGCCTTCAGGGCAGCTAAAACCCTCACTGCCTCCACCAAAACCAGTTAGCCCCAGGTTTCAAAGAAAAGATTTCTTTGAGAAAATAAATGAATGTTGGTTGTGTAAAGAAACTGGACATATTGCCAGACAGTGTCCCAAAATGACGAGCAATATTCAAGGTGGTGCTAGGAAGGAAGTGGGTTGTTTGTGTGTCCCTGGAAGCATGCCTGTGAACATGAGGGAGCACATGCAACCAGTCACGGTGAATAGTGTACAGACAACAAGGGTTAAAGGACACAGGGGTATCCCTGACATTGGTAAAAGGGGATCTGATAGAGCCTGGTCAGCTTATATCCAATGAATATGTCACTGTACAAGACTTTACTGATGAGGAGGAAACATTGCCCCTTGCTAGTGTTCTCCTAGACTGGGGTGAAACCGGGGGGAACTGTGCAACAAGTGGCTGTAGCCAAAACGTTAGCAGTGGACGTCATCCTTGGCAACAATCTCAAACAGGGGATGGTGTGTGCAGTTACCCGTAGCCAAGTGGCCAGGGAAAATGGTGGTTCCCTAGACCCGACAGAAGCCATTGTGGAAACCACTGGGAGGCTGGTTCCCCAGCCTGTGTCTCCTGATATGGAGACTGATGAAAAGGGGGTAGAAATTTCCCCAGTAGCAGTTAACCACACAGCTATGGAGGGTTACTCCGAAGAGGGAGGGGTGACCCACTGCCAGAGGGTTAGGAATGACAGTGATCCTGAGTGCCCTGACGCTAGTGTTAGGAACCCTAGTTCAGAGACTGAAGGGGACCTGTCCCATGCCTTGGGAATATGTGAGGAGTTTGCAGCTGCTCAGAGAAGTGACCCTAGTCTAGAGAAGCTGAGGGCTTGGGCAGACTCTGATGGAGCACAAGGAGGTGACGGTATACATAAGGTTTACTGGGAAAATGGACTAATGTATACTCAGGCTGTGCAGACAGAGGGAGGGGTGATAGGCAGGCAGCTTGTCGTTCCCCAGGGGTATCATGAGCAGCTGCTCAAGACTGCACATGATATTCCCTTGTCTGGTCATCTGGGAATCGCATGCACTACGCAGCGGTTGGCCCAGAATTTCTACTGGCCCAACTCCACCCAACAGGTGAAGGAGTACTGCAGGTCTTGTCACCAATGCCAAGAAATAGGGAAAGTGGGCAAGAAAACCCAAGCTGCCCTGATTTCATTGCCCATAGTGGAGGAGCCATTCCAGAAGGTGGGAATGGATATTGTTCGGCCTTTAAATACCCCAGCTCCTCAGGGAAGAGATTCATCCTGACTGTGGTGGATTATGCCACCCTGTACCCAGAGGCAGTCGCCCTATCCTCACTGAGGACAGACAAAGTGGCAGATGCCTTACTTAGGATTTTCTCCCGTGCTGGGTTTCCGCAGGAGGTTATCACTGATCGAGGGGGTTCCTTCATGTCGGACCTGATGAAATGTTTGTGGAGAAGTGTGAGGTGGTGCAGAGATGCACGACACTGTATCACCCACAAGCCAATGGGCTTGTGGAAAGATTTAATGGTAACCCTGAATTCAATGCTCCGGGCGTTTCTGAACAGCATGGGAGGGACTGGAGAATACCTTCCCACCTGCTGTTTGCATACAGGAGGTGCCCCAGAGTCGACAAGTTTTACCTGAACTCTTACATGGACGCCGGGTAGGGCCCCTAGACTTGATCCGGGAGGACTGAGAAGGCAAGCACATCACCCAGGGAACTCCCATAGTGGATTATGTCCTCAGGTTTAGGGAAAGGCTGAAGGAGCTTATGGGGACAGCCCAGAGCAACCTGGCAGCTGTCCAACGCAAACAAAAAGTATGGTACGACCGCAGAGCCAGAACTCGTTCATACATGGTGGGTCAGGAAGTCATGGCCCTTATTCCGGTCCGGAAAGACAAGCTGCAGGCTGAGTGGGCAGGACCGTACAAAGTAGTTAGGAAGGTAAATGACAAGAACTATACTATAGAGTTACCTGACAGAAGACAGACAAAAAGGATGTACCATGTCAACATGATGAAGACATATACTAATAGGGCTGACATGGTGTTTGCAGTGTGTAGTCCTGGTGAGGGGACGGACGAAGGAGTCCCCCTTCTGGACTTCCTGGAAGAAAGCAAGCGGGAGTCCTCTGTGGAGGCAGTAAAATTGTCTCCCCAGCTGGCCCTAGACAAGATCCAGGAAGTAAGGGAGGTTTTAGCAGACTCTGACCCCCTGTTTAGCGCCAAGCTTGGACTAACCCCCTTAGCGACGCACGATGTGGAGACAGGGAAACAGATGCCATATGGCGGACAGCATATCGGGTGTCAGAGGCTGTCCAAAAGGACATTGGAAGAGAAGTGGAGGAGATGCTGGATTTAGGGGTAATCCAGAGATCCCACAGCCCCTGAGCCTCACCCGCAGTACTTGTGCCCAAGCCAGATGGCTCTACTTGTTTCTGTGTGGACTATTGTGGACTGAATGCAGACATGAAGTCAGACGCCCACCCGAAGCCCCGGATGGATGAACTCCTGGACAAGTTGGGAGGGGCGACCTACCTCACAACCTTTGACCTAACCAAGGGGTACTGGCAGGTAGAGTTAACAAACAGAGCTAGGGAGAGGTCGGCCTTCATCACTCCAATAGTCTTATTTGAATTTAAAGTAATGCCCTTTGAAATGAAGAACGCCCTGGCCACTTTCCAAAGGTTGGTGAACCAGGTGTTAAATGGTGCTGAGTACGCCGTGGCATACCTGGATGACACTGCCATCGTTAGTGCCAACTGGGAGGAACATCTGTCCCACCTTAGGAAAGTGCTGGGCATGATACAAAGGGCCGGGCTCACTGTCAAAGCTGAGAAGTGCCAGGTGGCCATGGGAGAAGTGGCATCCCTCGGGTGTGTTTTAGGCTGGGGACAGCTCCGTCCTAACCAAATAAAAATAGAGGTGATCCAGGCATGGCCCAGACCAGAAACCTAGAAGCAGGTCATGAGTTTTCTAGGGACAGCAGGGTACTATAGGACATTTGTACACAATTACAGTGCCCTGGCTGCTCCCCTATCAGACCTGGTAAAGAAAAAGATGCTAAAGAAAATTACCTGGGGACCGGCCTGTGATGAAGCCTTTACCAGACTGAAGGAGGCACTGTGCAGTGCTCCTGTATTGACAAGTCCTAATTATAGCAAACCCTTTATAGTTCAGACTGACGCCTCAGACGTGGGTATTGGGGCAGTACTGAGTAAGACATCCAACCAAGGGAAAGATCACCTAATAGTGTACCTGAGTAAAAATTTACTTCCCAGGGAGCGGGCATACTCTACTGTGAAAAAAGAGTGTCTTGCCATAGTATGGGCCCTAAAGAACCTAGAGCCATACTTACATGGGCAGCATTTTGTGGTACAAACTGACCACAACCCCCTGGTTTGGCTGACGCAAATGGGAAAAACTAATGGTAGACTGTTAAGATGGAGTCTTGCTTTGCAAGGGTACGACATGATAATCTTACATAGGACTGGAGTGACAAATCAGAACAACGATGGCTTATCGCGAGTCTATGAGGAGTGAACTGATTTGAGAAGCTCTTCCCATGCAGTGGACAGAGACCCCAAATTCAGTCTAGGTAGGGAGGATTGTGATGCTTGGCCAGCTGGTTCTGACTGCTCTATGATTTTTGTAATATAAAAAATGTAGAGTGTGACTGTCTGTCATCAGACATCCTGTGCACCTGGGATGACCCCCCCCCACCCCAAGTTTCAGTTAAAATGACAGGATATATGTTAAACAGCACAGTTCTGAAATGTGATTAACTTCCAGTAAGAAAAAATTACTCACCGCACTAATCTTCTTTCTTCCACGGGGTCCTTTACCATCAGTAACTTTTTGCACTTAGCTGGCTAGGTGGAATTGCCCCAGAGGTGTGCCTTTAAGAGATTTTTTAATGAGCGTAGGGCTAGCCAATCAAAAGACAGGAAGGGATGTGCACTAAGTGAAAGCTGTTAACTGCTTCAGAATTTTTTTAAGGAAAAACGAGGGCAAATGCCCCGAAAAAGAATTAACAGGATTCAAAAAAACATGCAAATGTCCAAAAGTGGAAACAGAAACAGCAACACAAGGTAAAAACTCATCAATAACAAACGCCAAATTTGGTAAAAGGTGACGTGAGAGCCCTTCTCCGACAGGTGAACCGGGGAGGAAGGGTAGGAGCTTACTGATGCTAAAGGACCCCATGGAAGAAAAAAGATTACTGCGGTTGAGTAATTTTTTCTTCTTACCCCAGAAGTCCTTTAGCATCAGTAACTTTTTGTAGACTACCAAGCAGTACCAAGTTGGAGGCGGGCAGGGAACCTACTTAGGAAAGAGGCTCTGAAGAACTGCTCTGCCAAATTTGGCATCAGATCTGGTCTGCACATCCAAACTGTACTGTTTCACAAAGGTGTGCACAGATTTCCAGGTAGCTGCTTTGCAGACATCCAGTAGGGGAATGTCCCTTGCTGCTGCAAGCGAGGCTGCAGTGCCCCTGGTGGAATGGGCCCTGAGCCCCATTGGAGGTTGTTGACCAGCTTTCTCGTAGCAGAATCTAATACAAGAGACCAACCAACAAGAAATAGTTCTCTTGGTAGCTGGTCTTCCTCTATCTACATCCCCGTAGGTGAGGGACAACTGAGTGGAAGAGCCTCTGGACTGTCTAGTATGCTCTAGGTAGTGAAAGATGGCTCTTTTAACATCCAAGCTGTGGAGCTTTTGCCCACCAGGAGTAGACGGCTCAGTAAAGAAGACAGGCAGAGTAATGGATTGGTTCAAGTGAAACTCTGAAACCACCTTTGGCAGAAATTTCCTATTTGTCCTGAGCTCAACTTTATCGTTGTGGGGGATGATGTAATTTGGCTCAGTGCACAGGGCCTGTAGCTCTGAAATCCTCCTGGCAGACATAATAGCTACCAGGAAGATGGTCTTCCAAGTTACAAACTTGATGTGGGCCATGAACATAGGCTGGAAAGGTGGATTCATGAGCCCATCTATGCAAAGGCTCAGGCTCCAAAGAGGAACAGGCTCCCTGGTTGGAGGATGGAGGTGCAAGAGGCCTCTGAAAAACTGTTTAAAAATGTCATGGGAAAAAACTGATTTCTTCTTTCCCACTGAAAGGTAGGATGAAATTGCCGCCAGGTGTAGCTTGAGTGAAGATGGTTTCAAGCCTGACGCCTGTAGGTGTGCCAGGTAGTCTAGCAGCTGAGGGTCTGAAGCTGATAGGGGTTCGACCTTTTCGCTTCTGCACCAAAGGGAAAACCTTTTCCATTTGGCTGCATAAGTCTTCTTAGTGTTCGGTTTTTTAGCCATCCTCAGTATCTTAAGGACCTGTTCAGAGTACTGTGAGGATGAAACTCTAACTCTTCAAGAACCAGGCTTTGAGGTGAAGAGAGTGTACGTCTGGGTACTTCACTCCCGTCTGAAGAAGGGTCAGCAGGGAGGGAGTTGGAGGCAGGCGAATGGGCCTGTTGCAGGACACTGAGAGAAGGAGAGGGTACCAGGCTTGCCTGGGCCAGTCCGGAGCCACTAGGATCATGGATGCAGGCTGCTGCCTGAGTTTCAGCAAAACCCTGAATATCAGAGGAAAGGGCGGAAATGCTACAGAAACCTCCCTGACCAGTCCAGGATCAGGGCATCCAGAGGAAGTGTTCCCGGAACTGGGGGCCTGCAACAGTACTAAGGAAGCTGAAAATTGAGAGAGGCAAACAGATCCACATCTGGTGTGCCCCACTGACTGAACACTGTGGCTAGTACTTGCTTGTTCAGTGTCTATTCACTCTGGCCTTGACTGATGCAGCTTAGAGCATCCGCCAGAGTATTGAATTTGCCTGGGAGGTGAATAGCTGAGAGGCTGACTCCCAAGGAGAATGCTAGAGACAAGAGCTTCAGAGCTTCCAAACAGAGCATTCCTGATCTGGTACCACCCTGCTTGTTTATGTAGAACACTGCAGTGGTGCTGTCTGTTCGAATTTGAACCACCTGCCCTTCTATGCTGGGAGCGAAAGCTTTGAGAGCTAGTAAGACTACTTTGAGTTTTAAAAGATTTATGTGCAACTGTGACTCTTCGGGAGTCCAGTTGCCGCTTACTGAGACACAGTCTAGATGAGCTCCCCAGCCCAACAGGGAGGCATCTGTGGTGATCACTTTTGTGGGAAGAGGAGCTTGAAATGGAACCCCTGCCTGCAAATTTGCAGGGTCCTTCCACCACAGCAAATTTTGGAGGAATTGCTCCGACACCGGTATTAACTTTGAAAATTTGTTGCTTCTCTGAGACCAGCGAGCTCTGTGGTAGGCTTGCAGGAGTCTCATCCTGTACCTGACCCCTGGGTCTACTGCAATCATACAGGCCATATGTCCCAGAAGTCTGAGGAAATGTCTGGCTGGTCTTGGCTGTCCCTGGGCAAAAGAATCTGCCACTGAAAGGAAACTCTGAATTCTTTCCTGTGGGAGGAAAGCATATCCCTTCCGAGTGTCCAGCTGGGCCCCTATGAAGGTGAGCAGCTGGGTGGGTTCTGGGTGAGACTTCTTGAGATTTACCAGGAAACCTAGAGACTCCAGACTGCGTCCTGTGAGGGAAAGAGATTCCTTGACTTAGCAAGGAGACTTTCCTACTATGAGCCAGTCATCCAGATAGGGGTAGAGAGCGACATCCAGTCTCCTGAGATGTGATGCTACCACTGCAAAACACTTGGTAAAGACTCTTGGGGCCGAGGACAGACCGAAGGGCACTGCGGTGAACTGATAGTGACCCAAAGGAAGTTTGAACCTGAGAAACTTCCTGTGAGATCTCCTTATGGGTATGTGGAAGTAGGCGTCCTTTAAGTCGAGGGAGGCTAGCCAGTCGCCCTGCTGTAAGGACTGTATGACTAGTGACAGAGTGACCATTCTGAATTTGTTTTTTTACAGATGTTTGTTTAAATATCTGAGATCTAAAATAGGTCGCCATGCCCCAGTTTTCTTTTGTGTCAGAAAATACCTGGAGTACAGGCCCTTGACCTTCTCATGGGTGGGGACCCTCTCCACTGCTTGTTAAGCCAGAAGGTTTTGTACCTCCATTTCCAACAGCTGTATCTGTGATGGTAACAGAGGTCTTGACACCTGGGTAGACTTGAGGTTTGGCAGCCGCTTGAACTGTAATGACAGACCCTTCTCCACTATCTCCAGCACCCACTTGTCTGACGTGATGAGGGACCAGTGCTAAAGATAGTGAGAGAGTCTGCCTCCAACCGGAAACAGGGAGGCGACCTAGACACTCACATCAGGACTCAGACTGAGAGGCAGGTGGCTGGGTAAAGGTGGATCTTCTTTGGCCCCTTCTGCCCCTGCCTCTGAAAGACCCCCTGTACTGGCTAAAGTCAGATTGGGGATAGGGACTGTAAGGCCTGGAAAAAAAACTTCTGCCCCTACCGCCCCTGGGACGGGATCTCTGAGGGGTGGCGGGTTTAGGCTTGGATGAATGGCTCTGCCAGGAGGCCTTGTACTCATCGACCTTTTTCATGTAGTCAGTGGTTCTGTAATCAAACAACATATTTTGATCACAGGGAAAATCCATGGCCTTGTTCTTGTAGCCTCCAAGGTAGTTTTTGACGTATCCACCAGCTCCTGTACCATAGAATCTGATCCATTGTGGGCGACAGTCTGGGCAGATTTCCAAAGGGCTTTCTGATATTTGGCTGTGAATGCCATGTAAGAAGAAAGCCTGAGAAGCAGGGAAGCTGTGGCATACATTTTCTTTGTTATAAAGTCAATTTTCTTGGAATCCTTGTCAGGGGGGAGAGGGCGACAAGGAGACTCCAGCTTTCTCACAAGCTGCCTGCTGTACTATACTCTCGTGGCTAGGGTGTGCTGACGGGAACTCGGTACCATTTTTAGACAATTTATATTTTCTCTCAAGCCACTTATCAACCCGTAGTACTGAAGTGGGGTGTTGAAGCACCTTCATGGTATTTTTTTCTAAATGCATTATAGATAGGGACGACCAGGGTCTTTGAGGATGAAAGACCCTTCATCTCCCTATAATCTTCGTCTTCATCAACATCCTGGTTGGGCTCCTGTGTAGGGAGGTCCAGGGTATCCAGCATATTTTGTATAAATGAAAACATAGAGGAAGGATCCTCGTGGTCACCCAGGGATCCCCAAGGCGAGGGTCTGGGGACTCCTGGGGCTCAAGGCCCTCAAAATCCATGTCAGCGGTATTCATAGAATTGATCATCATCTGCATCACCCTCACAGTCTACAGAACAGAGAACTGTGGAAGAGTGCTTGCCAGACCCAGTAAATAGAGGACCCATCTTTTGAAGGGTCTGAAACAGTTGCCATGCTTTTTCCATATCTTGCACTGACGGAAGAACCTGCACAGTTTGTAAGTGCTTTGTTTTTTCTGAATGCTTTAAGCTGCCTGTTGTCTCACTATTGGCATTCCCAGGAGCAACTGGAGCATATCCGTCTTGACAGAGTTTCTTTTTAGCCACTTCATCAAAGGCTTGATCAAGCTTCCTTTTTTCGTCACTCTTATTATTTTTCAATTTGTGAGGAACTTCATCTTTGGAAGCTTTATTTTTTGACTGGGATCTGGAGGGTTCCTCAGCACCTCTGCTTTTGGTATTAGTATTTTTGAATGGCCCCTCATCGGAAATCTTTGATTTATCCTCAGCCATAATTATCAAAGGTTTGTCTGCCATGTTCGCCAATTTAAGCAAAGCAAACCAGTTCTGGACCTATGAACTGGGTGCAGGTTTCTGTGAAAATGCCACTGGCCAGTCCTGCCCCAGTTAATAAACTCTGTCTATTACCAGTGCCTTTTATTTTTTTGGTTGTAAAACAGGGATCTATACCAGTGCCAATCTTCATAAAAAAAAACAGTAATACTCAACTGCACACAGGTGGCTGCTGCACCCTTATGGACAGTCCTGACAAAGATGATACCAAGGTCCAGTAATATAATAAAATAGGTTTCCTCGTAATTGCCAATTTAGAGAGAAAACCCCCAGGCAATGTTTAAGTTTGAAATCTACTGCAGGTGCCTTGCGGTAAAGCCCGCGAGGTCTGAGGTAAAAAACAAGGCAACTGTCCCCAATTCGACAGTTCCCACAAGAAATTAGTCAAAAATGAAGGAAAACCTATCGAAAATAAACACCCGCGATAAAATTAGGCTTTAAAGTAAATAGTCGCGGTAAAAATAAAGTCTAAAAAGCGCCGTTGCGCTAAAAATAAAAATTTGCGCAGCGCTAATGAAAAAGTAAAAGTTGTCACTCAGCACACTAAAGGAAAAGATTTATGAGGACAACTTTACCCAGATAAGCACTAGGAGGCTGTCAACAAGGAAAGTTGGGAGACACCTCAGAGGCAATATGCTCAGTCCAGTGGAGAAAAAGTTCTGAAGCAGTTAACAGCTTTCACTCAGTTCACACCCCCTCCTGTCTTTTGATTGGCTAGCCCTAAACTCATTAAAAAATCTCTTAAAGGCACACCTCCGGGGCAATTTCACCTAGCCAGCTAAGTGCAAAAAGTTACTGATGCTAAAGGACTCCTGGGGTAAGAAGTTGCATTTTATAGCCTTGTTTATGATCAGTGTTGCTTTGAAGCCAGAAACTAAAATATCCATTTTATGACGTCTTCAGAGAAAGGACAGTTAATTTCAACTGGTGCTAAAAGAAGCTATATGACATCTAGGTGAGAAAACTGCAGAGTTGTAAAAGTCCTGTGATGTCTTTGCAAAGCAGGAAACCACACTAGATCAAATAAAATACTCAAGATCAAAGAGTTATGTTTATTTATTTATTTGCTTTTGGTAACCGGGTAAGCACGCTAGACAGCAAGTGCCTATTTTCAGGTGCGACCTGGGAGAATTACAGGATAATTACATAGGAGAAATACATAGTAAACATGACAATCTGGAGCAGCATACTCCAACAGTGGTATTTACATGGGAGAAATACATAGTCAACATTGCTATCCGGAGCGGCATACTCCAACAGTGGGATAAGACAACAGAGAATTATAAAGCAGTAGGACACAGCAAACGGGATTAACAAATCAACAATCACAGGTTTCCAACATACAAGCCAGGGGCAAACATGGAGATATGTGACCTCCCCAAGGTTGAATGAGGGACAATGTCACATACCCAGTGGTAGAGTGAAACACTGAGGCGGCGAGGGAGCAAGAGCCTAGCTGGGGTACCAATGCAGAGGGTTGGTGGGCTGAAGGGCTGGGGATTAGGCAGCACACAGGCAGGACGCAGATGTCAGGAAACTCCAGAGGGAGGTTCTGAAGGTGGAGTGAGAGGGGGAAGCACGAACCTGGGAGGGAAGGGAGTTCCAAAGCTTAGGAGCGTGGGTGGTAAATGCTCTATCCCCAGCGAGAGTGCGGGTCTTGGGAACCAGGCGGGTCTGGGATGCACAAGACCTAAGCTGGTAAATGGGGAGAGGATGTTTCAGGGGAGAGCGAGAGCGAGGCAGGGTGGCCGTCGAATTATGTTGTCAATAAAGTTTCCCATGTTGTAGATTGGTGTTTTTCAGGGTGGAGCCATTCCAGGCAGGGAGTAGGCGTGCATCCGGTGGGTGAGGCAGGGGCCGCGGTGCAAGCGGCATGTTGTTGTACGTGGTGTCCCACTTGGCTAGGCCAGAGGAAGGGACAGAGGCAAAGGCAACAAGACCATAGGAGAGGGTGGACAGTAGTATTCCCCTGCCAAGTGCCAGCCGGGCGGCCGGGGTGAGGCAGTCTTTGGCCCTGTATGCTAGGCCAAGTTTGCCATTTGTGGCATTGCATATGGATCTGATGTGCGCGGAGAGGTCAAGTTGAGGGTCAAGGGTGACTCCAAGGTACTTAGCAGAGTCAATTATCGGCAGGAGGGAGTCGCAGGTACCATGAATTTTGAGGGGCGTTGTGCAGGAGGAGACTTTTTTCGCGGCGCCAAAGAGCATAGCCTGCGTTTTCTTGAGGTTCACTATGAGTTTGCGCCCGTCAAGCCATGCACTGACGTGAGAGAAGTCTGAATTGAGTTGGGCATTAATGCTGGAAAAATCAGAGGCACTGGCTAATAGGACAAGGTCATCCGCATACATTGTGAGGTGCTCTTCTGTGGCCACAGAGGGTAAGCCATTGACAAACAGGGAGAACAGGATAGGTCCGAGGACAGATCCTTGCGGTACTCCACTGTGAACGGGTAGGAGGGGGGAGAGGGTTCGGTTGAAGCAGGTGAGTTGCTTCCTGTCCCCAAGGTAGCTGGTGAACCAGTCAAGGGAACGACGGGAGAAGCCAATGGTCTGGAGTGTGGAGAGGAGGAGGAGGAGGAGATGATCTACGTGGTCAAAGGCTTTGGATAGGTCCACAAATATGGCCCCTGTCAACTTGCCCTGGTCGGCTGCAGTCCTGATCCTGGTTGTGACTTCAGCAAGCGCCGTCGAGGTGCTGTGGCTTTTGTGAAAGCCATGCTGACAAGGGGAAAGGACATTGTATTCATGGAGATAGTGGACAAGTTGCGACACTATAGCTTTCTCCAGAAGTTTACAGGCAGCTGACAGTATGGCGATAGGACGATAATTGTTGATGTCCTTAGGGTCACCGTTTTTCAGGATGGGGACAACCCGGGCAACTTTCCATATGTTGGGGATGACCCCTGTGATAAGCGAGGCGTTGAATATGTGGGCAAGTGGCCTGGCAAGGTATGGGGCCCCCAGGCTGAAGAGCCTGGGTTCAAGACCAGCCTAACCCGCACCCCCGTGGTGAGAGAGACCAGCAAGGAGAGCCTGGGTCTCACTCATAGAGATCTGCTTGAGGTAGAAGGAAGGACGGGAAGGCAGGGAGCCACAGGCGTGTGCCAGGGAGGCAGACTGTGAGGGGGTGGCGGACGGTAGGTCCGTGAAGAGGCGGTTGAAGGAGGAGGCAATGGTTAGGGAGTTATTATAGTTGGCCTCTCCAATAGTCATGTCGGTAACGAGCTTTGGTCGAACTGCCGACTAGATTTTATGTTAGGTCAAGCGTTTTGGGTCACGTGCGGTGGCAATCAGCATCAGAACTGCAGTATTGGCTTTTAGCAGCACGTGTCGCCGCTTGCAGGGTTTCTAAACTGACGGTACTCCTGGAGGTCGTTTTGGTTGCGTGATGCCCTGTATTTTGTCCAGGACTTGTCACGCCGCTTCATGAGAGAAAGGAGCTCTCTGTGACGCCATTTTGTGACAGGGCCTCTGATACGCCTCTTGGATAGGGGAGCATGCCTATTCTGAAGCGGGGCATAGGCCGCAAGGAAGAGGTCAAGGGATGCAATGGGGTCGTGAGTAGCCATGACATGGTCCCAAGAAACACTCTGCAGGTCCATGAGGAAGTTCGGGGTTATGAGTTTGAGTAGTCCTCATAATTACCACTCTGCTCGGGATCATGGTTTTGAGCCCATATGCAGTAAACTAGTGAGTGGTCTGAGATGGAGTCAGGAAGGAGTCCCGATTTGACAATTTTGTAGAGCCAGTTACTAAGGACCCAGTCAATGGGCGTCCCCTTGTCTCCACGATAGGACAGCCTGGTAGGTTCCACGATGACTTGACTGAGGGAGAGGCTGGAGAGAATTGGTTCACACAACTTGGTGTTAGGTCTGAGCCAATTTATGTTAAGGTCACCAAGTACGAGGAGCTCATTGGAGCCCACCTTCTCCCGGAGTAGCTCCACGAGTGACGAGAGTCCCTGCACTCCCCCCTTGGGAGGGTTGTAAGCGCACACTATGTGCACCTTCTTTGTGTTGCCAAGTAGAAGAAGTAAGTGGAGAAACTCACAGGGCGAGGGTCCCTGGGTTTGGTGCAACACTATGGAAATGGTTAGGTGAGTCCTGTGGTATACAAGTCCTCCCCCGCCTCTTTTGTTGCCAACCCTGTCAAGTCTAGCCATGCCATACCCCGGGAGTGAGCAAGCAGAGTCAGGAGTGCATGGTTTAAGCCACGTTTCAGTAATGCACAGAACGTCAGGCTTGTAGTGGGCAGCCCAAGCAGATAGCTCCACTGATTACGGAGGAGGATCACGGATGTTCAGGTGGGCTATCTTTAACCCGCCAGCTGCCCAGGCAGTGCAGTAGGAGACTGGGCGCGAGGGGACACTGGTTGAGGCTGACGAGCCAGGCTGAGTGAGGGGGGTCATGTCACAGGATGTGTGCTGCCCAGAATGCAGCGCCCTACACAGAGTCAGCGGACCCAGTATAGAGTGTCAGGTAGGGAGAGGAAGGAAGGATAGGTGTAGGGGGGGTGAACAGGAGCAGGACTGATAGGGGGTCTATGGCAGGGTAGCTAGAGACCATGAGTTAAGGCAAAGGGAGAGAGAGAGAGAGAGAGGAGAGGTGGGAGAAAATCCCTACAGGAACAGTAACAGTGTGTAGGCTGCGGGTGGGGTGGGCGGGACTGGGGCGTCCAGGGCAGGGTAGCTAGTGACCGTGAGTAAAGGCAGAGGGAGAGAGCGAGTGGAGGGTGGGAGAAATCCAGATAGGACCAGCAATAGTGTGCACCTGAGGGATATACAGGTCTGGAGAAGTGACTGAAAGAGGTTATGAAGAAAAGCCCCTAGTGGCAGAAAGGTATAGCCTGCATATGGAGAAGTGGGCTGATAATTATCCCGCTCACAGTGAATAAATGAAGAACAACAAAAGCAGTACAACATGGCTTATACTAAGTAGCAGAAAAAGGCAGAAATGATGCAGCTTATAAACAGTTTACGTAAACACTTAGGCTATCAGACTAATCCCGACGAAATACTTGCAGTAATTACAGTAAAGGCAGTGCAGGACAACAAAAGCAGCAGCAGCAGCAGCAGCAGTATAATAGATAAAGTATACGCGGAGAACAGTTTAAATCAGCAGTCTTACACAGTTTGTATACCTCCGGAGAAGATGGCGGCAGCACGTGCATCGGTGGCCACCAGTGGCCAGGAAGGCAAGCAGGAGCGAGTTAGGCGAACACCACCCGCACATGCAGCGAGCCTCTTAAAGTACCCAGGGATTCTCTATCCACCCAAGCCCTCCATAATTAATCAATTAAAGTAACAGGTAAGATCTTCAGAATTTGGCCAGGTTCTCTTTAAATACCACTTGTGAGAAACAGTCTCCACTCGTACGCCGACCAGTGCTAGTGCTCCACACTGTAGAGCCAGTGGCATTACGGCGAGGAAAGGTCTAGCGCTCGGGCAACTCGTGGCAGCGCAGTCGGGAGGTCTGGGGCAGCACACCACACTAGTTCAACAAAAGGCAAAGTAGGGCAGTGATCTGGTATCGGGAAAGTCAATATGAAGTAGAATCCTACTCCAGTTCAGGGAGTTTCAGTGAATTACCTTCTGTGGGAAGCCTCCTCGGCGAGCTCTCGGGGGGTGGGGGTGGTGGAGGGCCTGGTCGGCAGCCCTCACGCACCACGGGGACGACCCTGCACCACCGTGCACCCTTCTCCCATTTACCCCCAACTGTACGTGATTCAAGTACAAATTATGAAATTCACGTACATTTTTGTGTGAAGGGGATACATTGTACCCTCATAATTTTGTCTGAAATATATGTACCCCACAAAAATGTTGCACAAATTGTAGAATGAACCAGTATAATTTAATCTGTACCCCTGAAAATTTTTGGAGAGGGTGCAGTGTACCCCCAGATCTGCAGCCTTAATGGGAACACTGGTAGGGAAATTAGTTTTTGCTGATGTAATCTCATTTAATATACCTTCTGAGTGATGGGACACCATGTGTGTATTAATTTTTATAATTAGCAGGGAGGAGCCAGGTGACATCATGCAAGAGGCAGGTTCAAAGACAGTTTTAAACTATTCTGTGGCTGATCTTTAGGCACAGTCCTGTTGGACTCTGAAACAGCAACATCTAACTATAAGTACTGTAAGAAAGTAATAATACATTAGATAGACAAGTCTAATTGTAGCATGGTAGGAGTTTATGTCTGCATTTTAACCTTGTTCTTTTAAGTGATTGTATTCTTTGTGATATATGGTTCTGTCTTTACATTTTACATATTTTTTATCCATTTTTAAGTAAATCTGTAGTTAAAGAGACTGCCTGGTGTGCCTTCGAAATTCTTTCTTTTGCATGTGAAATACAAATGGTTAAAGTTGACACTGCTCATAAGCTTAATGGTAATACCAAACTGGGAAAAGGTAAGAATTTTCCTAAGGTCTTTCACAGAGTTTTTAGGGTTCATTTTGGATACCTGGTTAGGTGCCCTTAGGCGAAAGATATCTGGCACTCCCCTAAGAGCAGAATTATCGGAGCCTGTACATTTAGGTACGCTAGCATAAGGTTCACAGTTTGAATCCCTCCAGAACTTGAGACTAAAGGTGATTCGGACCCACAAACAAACAGAAAGGTTACCCTGTTCTGTTACCTGTCCACAATACTGCGCTCGGAGGTTGGCACTGTGGGAGCAGAGGGCCTGACCTGCTGAGTGGGGTTGTGACAGTAGGTACCATAGGTACCATGATCCACAAGGTGGTACCAGTTTGAGGTTTTTTTGCCAGTCAGTATGGGAAGTGGTGACTCCAGGAATAAGTATGCTATAACCCACGACAGACCACGGGTGTATCAAGGCATTAATGCACGCCCCGGCTGCGTTGTGAGGTATGAGGGCTTGCCCAAGTGACTTCAACCAGGCGGGAAGTGCATTAATGCCCCTGATACACCTACTGTCTGGAGGGGGTCATTGCATTTTTGTAACATGGCCAAAAGCAGAAGATCGAAACTAAGCAATACAATTGACTGAATTGTGTCAGCTGGGACAAGAGCAACATGGCATTATGGCACGATAATGCCGTGTTGCTAGTGAAGTACCCGATGTAACCACGGAGAACACAGCAGCAGTGTGCTGAAGTAGAGAGATGGACAAGTAGACATCTTGTCTGCACCACCCAGGTACTCGAATGGTGGTAAGAGTCACACCACGGCCGCAATGTCAGTGTAATCCAGCCTGCCTGCCTATAGCCGTAGAAGTCAGCTGTGGGTACCTGGGTCATTAGGGATATGAGGGTTCCTCTTGCGGAGTTAACTAGCAGCGCATCTTGTGCCCTGTGGGTGTGTGGCGGCTTTTCGGGGGAATCATGCGTGGGCCATCGTCCCGCTGTTACAGACTGGTCGCTTGTGTGTCTCCAGCACCAAGTATATCAATAGTGTGGAACAGAGGAATACCCCGTGACTGGGCACGGAACCGACAATTGCAGATATCACTCACGAGCCCAACGGGAACAAATAGCAGCAAATGGCCATAAAGAAAGAGAGAGAGGCAAAAAACGAGGACTCGGGATATGAAAGGGAAGCTGAAGCGGGCTGAGTAGGCTAGCACGCAACAAAAAGACACGCTGAGAGAATATGCAAAGTAGTTAGGAGTCAGTGACATGCGGAAACAGAAACAGCAGTGTAGCGTAGTACTCCTAATGACGGAATCAGTGAAATAGCCGCGTAGATTGACATGGAATATGTACAAGTAGTTTAAACAAACCTTTCCCCTGTTGTATACGAAAACTGGTTTTTGCCACATCACAATGTAAAAAAGAATCTTGTGAGTCAAAAGTGCAATCAAGATGTATTTACTAAGTAACTAGTGTCTCAATAATATGGAATACAAAAGTATGAATTAATATGTTACATCCATAAGTATTCCAACACCATGTTACAAGCGCATTAATCACTGATGAAGGTGGCATCTAATGGGGAGTCAATGCATGGTTGGACCGTTGTACACACTCGGCCTTCGGCCCCGTGACACAACGGTCTCAACCATGCATTAACTCCCCATGAGATGCCACCTTCATCGGTGATTAACGCTTACATAAACGGTTTGCTAACTGTAAAAAGCAAAAAATCAAAAGCTGGTGCACAGGTCAGGAATGGAGAGCTTTGTCTGGGCACATCTGCAGATTTAAACCTGTGCAATGTTCCTAGCTACAGTACACATCATTACTTGAGCACAGTAGATTTTTTTGTACCAAGCCATATACCTGCCTGGCCCAAGCCTAATGCTGTCCGTGGTTTTCTGTCACCTCGTGGCAAACTGCTTAAGTGTTCCTCATTGCAAGGGACATCCCTCCTCATTTTGCCCCTTAAAATTGCTCTTTCCCTCATGGAAAAGGTGCTGCCCACACAGAGAATGTGCTGTAAATCCAGATTTTCACGCCGAAACGCTTAATATTCTAAAATACTAAATCCAAAATAAAGTTTGTACAAGTAAACACTATGGTTTTCAATGTTCTGAGTTTGTATCTCTATGTTTGAGGATGTGTCTCTGTGTCCCTCATTTTAAGTGTCCACAAATGTGGATGTCCCTCATTTCAGTGACAAAAGGTTGAAATATATGCCTCGTGGGAGCGTGAAAGCCACATCTAGCACCCCAGTTTCCCCTTTCCAAAATCAAACATTACAAACAAATAATATGCATGAAACCACCCTCAGCCAAGGGCTTATAAAACTTCGGGTGGTAGTATAAATCTAAATACTGTAAGATTTGCGATGGATTTGTAAGAAGTGTACGTCTGTCCTCAACAGTACTAAACGTGCACATGTACGACCCTACAAATTGATCATTCCCGCGTTCGACTCACATGAAAAGCGTTTGCCTTGTACACTCTGTTCTGCGATTTATTTTAACGGATGGCAGCAATTACAAAAATGTCGCATTTAAAAGATAAGTGCTCACTTCTTCATTAAGCTTCTCCCCTTTCCCGAGTGCACCTCGAAAGAAACCCAAGCCTCGTCATATCAAAGGGCTGTCTCGCAGTCTTTTCCCTCTCGCCGCCGGGCAGTGTCATTTCGCCCGTTTCTGTACAGTTACCAGGTCCAGCGACGTCGCGCGGAGTCGCGCCCGATTTGCACAAGAAGCCGACGCGAGCCACGTTTACCAAGCTTACGTGATTTTCGAACTCAATGAACATTTAAATTTCAATGAATGCATTTTTTTTTCTGTGATTAGTTTTGCTCTTTTACATTTGAACTTTGTTTTCAATGGTGAACATTGGTCCGTGTACATAAGGCGGTCTCCTTTTCAGCTGCTGTAGTGTGTGAGGCTCTGTTATACCGACAATGGATTGCTCTTGGGATTATTCATTTAGGTATAGTATGTCAGCGAATAACATTGCTGGGAACTAGAAAAAGTCTAAAATGTAATTAAATGGCAGTGTAAGATGTAAGGAACAATCCTGATAGGATGTGTTACCCATCCCGGAGATTGTTTTTCTGAGTGGGTTGGATAATTTTTTGGCAATATTAAATAACGTGGCACAAATAATGCTCGGCAGTGACAGAGTCCCTAGTTTTATTAGCAATCAGGGCATTCTTCTCATGTGCTTCTCTTATCAGATGATCCGCTAATTTCTCTGTGGCCTGAGATCCTAGGTTGGTTTCCGTAAAAAAAACCTTAGTGTTTTTGCAAGTTGGCCATTTACCTCCTGAATCTACATGCTGGTATACCTAGCACCACCACGCTCCCAGCTTTATCGGTGATTAAGGTGGCATTTTCTAACTGTAACCGGGCGCTGTGTACCAGCGGGCTACTACTCCAGCCTGATGACCACCATACAGGTTGAGGGTCCTGGGTCCTTCTTCTGGTAAAAAAGAAGGTTATTTACCAAAGGGCAAATAAATAATAGCGTGGTGCCTCCACCCGGAGTATATAGTGGGTCAGAAGTCTGAGCAGTACAACCCCCTGGGATGCCGTACCAACCTACCTCTCCCCTTACAGTCACCCCACACATGGATTACCATAAACCCAAACCATACTTCGGCGTTGGTGTAGATTATCGGACCACTGCAATCTCTGTAACAAGATGCAACACCAAATGTGTACAATTACGTCTGCTGATACTGTTCTTGGTTTGAGTTGTGGGGCTTCATCTCTCACACCCCCTATGTAAAAAAAAAAAAAAAAGACTTGGGGTGTATGGGAACAGACTCCCAACTCTAATGGAGTGACACACACAATCACGTATCGTAACAAACAACTGTTTATATTTTAGTTTCATTGTGTGTTGGGGGCAGCATCCCCAACTCAATTAGATTATTGTCAATGTATAGCCATTTCTGCCTGTTATTTTGTAAGTTACACTGCCCGGTATTCAGTTCACATCACATAACTATGCAAAAATGCTGTTCACGGACCAGCTATAAATGTGGTCCGATGTTCTCCACTTACCCCGTATTTCAATACATTTGCAATTATTGACTTAAGCTAATAATATGCACACTAATAATATGCTCATGAGACATTTGTAAAAAGGTTAACCAACAATTTATTTACATGGGGAAGGGCTAGGAAAAGGGAAAAGTACATGTAGAGATTAAGCGGTGATTGTGTAGTTTGTCGGGCCAGCGGTGGAGCTACGCTTGTCACGTAACTGACAATGAGCCAACATCTTGTTGCATACCTACCTGCAGAGATAGGCCGAACTGGGGGTGCGAGCACAGCCCCGTCGAAAGGTTAAGTACATTGATTAAGTCTGCTATTATGTTTGTTTTTTTACACTTTTTCATGATAATTTATTTTATTTGTGGTGGTTGTGTCTGTTGGGTCAGTTGACACGCGTGTCTCGTTAGGTAAGCGTTACGCTAAGCTTATGTTTACAGTGGAAAGCGGCATGCGATTCCCGTAGCTTTTGCGCTACGCAACCTGGGTGGTCAGACTCTCTACACAATCCCCGATTAAGTAACAGTTTGCATTTTAGACATCAATAAATCACTTTGGTTGAATAGACCAGGAACACATCTCAGTACCCACCTCCCACCACCACATATAATCAAACAGATGTTAACCCACTGGATTTTACATTACTAGCCCCCAGCTGTACCAGTTTAACCCGTAAGAGTCCCATCTGGGTACCCAGGGTCTAGTTGCAGGCCTGACATTGATGCACCTGGATGGTTGGCATTGGTTCACTTTAAAACAAATTAAATTCAAACCTTTTTTACACAGATAGTTACTAACCAATGTAGCTACTGCCCCATATCACTTGCCAAACTAACAACCACACATGGAAACCAAAGTTACTGTGTATAAAAGGCCTCCTGAATCACTTTCCAAACATTTTACATGTTCTACTCCATTTTGCTAACTGTGTAAAAAAGGCCTCCTGAATCACTTACTGAACATTCCACCTGCTGCCTTCCATGATATAAGTAAGTAATAAGCCACAACAGGGTGTACATTAATGGATTTTAATGCACGCCCCAAGGGTATGCTAAGGCACGAGGCTGAAGGCCGAGTGTCCTTATGCCCCTGGGAAGTGCATTACAATCCTTTAATGCGCACTCTGGAGTGGCTTATCATACTTATAAAATGGCCACCATCATAAAAGAATTAGCTTGATTTACTCTGATAGGGATTAAAACTTATTTACTATTTTCAAAAGAGTGTACAATACATTACCTCTAAAACATCTAAAAACTGAAAAAGTAGTCCCTATTAATGCATAAAGTAGCATACCTCAGCAATAGGTTAACTAGTACAGTACTTTACAGTACAAGCATTTATCAATATAGTTGGTTAATAATACATATTTTCTCTGTAACATGTAAGTTATTATATAAATGCACTGTAACATCTGTAAATTTGTAAAACATAAGCAGTGTTTAAAACTTAATTTTCATTGCACTGTAGATATATAGTTTCATTGAAGGCAACCTTCTCTTTATTTTTGTTTTTTACTTATGTGTTGTGGTCTAGTACACAAAAGGAAAACTGCTGTAGGGTTGAGGTGAAAGGTTAGCAAGAAAAAAAAACTTTAAACCTGCAAGGTTGCCTTTTGTTTGATGGGGAAAGGTGGGGATAGATTTCACCTGAAAACACCTATATATGATTCAAATGTTCATGCTTTTATAAACATCAGCATGTATTTGAGAAGTTTAGGTCTGCCTCTGCTTATGTAACTGTATTTTCCCACCTTCTCTTTTTGTTTATAAGTATTACTGTATTGCCTACTTTCTTCATCCTGTTTTTGTTTTCTGTTTTTTTCCCACATTCAAGACATAGAGGGCAGGATTCACAAAGAAGATGCGCCTGGCACAACTCAGATGTGCCGGCGCAAGTTAGATGCGCCAAGTCCACGCATAGCCATTCACAGAGGGATGCGCCGTGCCAAGCACCAAGCGCAACACCACTGTGACTCACCACAGGACACAACGGCGCAACCAGTGATGCGCCAGGGCAAGAAGGTAGCCCCGCAGCCACACAGGGGAGCCAGCAGAACAACTGGAGCAAAACAGCAGGGCAGGAGGAGCAACCACAGAGCTGGAACAAACAGACCCACGGTACAAACCAAATGCCAGAAAAGGCACAACAACAACAACATCTACAGATGGGGAAGAGGGGGAGCAGGGACAGGAAGGAGGTCAGCAAAGAGACACAAACAGAGGACAGGGTAGGGCAACTATCTATGCAGGATGGCCCCCAGAAAGTGGCAGGGGGGACACTAGTGGCGCCGTTTCTTGCCACGCAGCACCCTGGCACAGACCGGAAGGTGCAGCATGGCGCCCTGCAGGGCAGCTGACAGGCACTGAACAGTCCGTGAAAGAGGGTGCAGGGCCACCTGGATGGCCACACGGATCCTCTGGTCCACATCCGCTGGTGCAGCACCACCACCATCACCACCCGTAACAGCACGTCGATCATGAACACCTACAGCAAACGACAGAAGGAACACACACTGAGGGCCAGAACGTGGAACACAACCCCACCCACCACCGACCGCACAACACCAGAAAGACTGCAGTCATGGAAAACGGTACTCACCCGCCCCGGCGGGGCACCAGGCCTAGCACCCAAGTATCACCGATGACACTCCTCAGCTGTGTCCTTGGCATGCTGCCTGGCCCCTGGTCCTGCAAAACACAACAAACAGCACCATGAGTAAACACTGCCACCGTGTAGGATGCATGTCCCCAGCCCCCCCCCGGCGCCGGCGCATGGCCATGCAGCAGACAGTGATGCCAGGGTGTGAAGCACCCGGTGTAAGCAGGCACACACAGCCATGCCCTGCCCCCTCCAGCACCAGGGCAATGCAGCATGGGAGCACCTTGATGGCAGTGATAGACACACCCAGCATGTGCCACAGCAGGATACAGCCGAAGAACACCTACCTGGATGTGGCAGTGCACCCCTGCGTACACGGCGCCGAAGCCACACAAGCTTTTCTGGGTCCCGCCTCTGGAGGTCACCATAGCGATGCCTGCACTGCTCCCCTGTGTGTGGCGTCCCAGTACGATGCACAATCCGTGATGCAATGGTGACCCACACCTGGGCCCTGGGCACATGGAGGTCCTCCTATCCAAACAGGCGGCCCTCCGTAGCCATGACCTGTGCTACAAGATGTAGCAGCTCTACACGTGACCAGTTCGTGGCCCTAGGCACCATTCTCCCAGCCCTGGGCATCCTACACTGTGTTCAGACGGTGGCAAAGTGCAAACAGAAATCGCCCGTCCACGAGCGTTGATCGCCATGTGAAACAGTGAGGCACATGTTGCACAACCGCGCACTGAGCGTGGGTAGCGATTGGCCACTGGTGATGGACTCCGCGTCGCACACCACCATGCTATGGCGGCTGCATGGCCAGGACCGCGATCGTGCATGCGGCGGTGCGGTGCAGGCACCATGTTGTGCGGCATGTGCCATGAACATGTACTGCGCATAGTGCGCGATCCGTGGGGAGGGCCGGATCAAGGCCACATGAGCGACGCATTGTGGGACATGCTGCGTGACCCGGTACATGGCACTGCGATCGTCAGGCATGCTATGGTGCACCGGACTACGGCGGAATGGTGCATCATGGAAGATGTGCTATATCACACGGACACCACGCATGCGCGAGGGATGCACCATGTAGAATGCTCCTAGGTCATGCAGATGCGCCACCCAGATCACGCATGAGCTGGGAATGCGCTGTACGGTAATTGGCACATCACACAGATGCTCCGTGCAAAGTGAAACGAGCTGGGAGCAATTATGCTATTCAGAGAGAATGCGCCCCAAACAGCCCCATCAACCATGCATGGGCAACTCAGCCGATTAGCATCTCATTAATGGGTGCTCAGGCCTCATTTGCATGCCCTGAGCCATAAATGCTCCCAATTCAGCAGGCTGAGTCCAGGACACTGAGAGGAGTCAGTGCCAACAGGGTGAGTATACAGCCATGTTCACAGGGCTACAGCACACACTGGTGTGCCTGCATCGGAGCGTGCACAACTGATGGTGTCCCAGTACACCGCATGTGGGACCAGACATCCATTAGGTGGCACCCACGGCAAACCCTGTTGTACAACTGCAGGGATGTATACATGGGGCAACATTGGAGTGGTCCCTTCCAAGTCCACAGCGGATGACCGGGTCACCGGGACACACACTGCACAGCAAATATGGAGCACTGCTGCCAATTTGTGGTGTGGTTGGCAGTGCGCCGAGGCGGTGCAATGTGGGATGGGGGGGGATGCGACGTGTACAGAGGCCCACACAATGTACTCAGGGACACAGGGATGGTATGGATGGCTGGGGGTGGACTGCACTGTGAGGTGCATGCAGCGCCATGCCACATGTATGTACGTCGCACAGTGCAACACCTGTGCAGGCACAGTGTCACCACTGCCAGCATGCACACTGCTGCTGTCCCAACAGCGCATGCCACCACATGGCAGTCCCCCTCCGCCCTGCAGCCGTCACAGGGGTGGCACCCAGGTATGATGTGGCATCATAGTGGCAGTACACACACTGCTGGGGTAATGGGACAAACCCACGGCAGACAGGTCGGTGTTACACACCCTGTGGCAGCTACACAGTACCTCAACCATGTCTTGGGTGCCATGTGTGGCACGTGTGCCGTCCCACATGGACCGCATACCATGGTGCATGTCCACCTGTGTTAGGCAGCCCACACATGGACCACGGCACAGGCCACTGGCAACACAGACCATGGTGAGGCTGCAGACAGTGGGAAATGGGTGCGGGTCTGTGTGTACACATGGGTGGGTCTGACACCAGGTTGCTGCTCCCCACAGTGTTTGACATGTCTGAAGAGGCAGGTGCCGCCTCCAGGTGGCGACCAAACTTCACGAAGGATGAAGAGAGGGCACTGATTGAGGCATGCCATCTATGCCTGGATGTACTCACCGGCAGGGGTGGCAGCAGGATGGTGCGTGCAGAGGGCTGGGAAGAGGTGGCCCGGCACGTGAACGCAGTCGCACCAGACAACCGCACGGTGCAGGAATGCAGAAAGCATTGGAATGACGGCCAATGAGAGGGTGGCCAGCATCCAGGCCTCCCTGCAGCGGATAAGGGGAGGACCCAGCTTGGTGGCACAGCTCAGCCCCAACGAGACCCTCCTGGCCACCAGTGTGTCAGGGACGGCTGTGCATGGTGTCCCAGGGGTGGCTTCTTGATGAGGGGGGCAGACCGGCACAGCATGGTGAGTAGCTGTGCACACTGTCTGCGCCCGCCATGGACAGACGAGCGTACCCGGCAGTGTGTGGCTGACTGTGCTGTGTGTCATGTGCGTCCTGTGCATTAACCATGTTTCCCTTTCTCTCTTCCACAGCTCCATTGCCACTCCAGGGCGTGGCCATGGCAGACTGTGCAGCCCCCGTAGGCAATGATGTGGGCCCACCCCATTAGGCTGATGACACTAACGTGGGAATGTCTGCACCTGCGACGTCCAAGGTCCGCACACCACTGGTCACGATTGGTAGAGGGCCCTGTGGAGCCCTCCACCAGGTCTGATGCAGGCGGGTACAGTGCATGGTTGGGGGGCCTGGCTGGGTTGTCTGATGTTGACCTGGATGAGGCGGTGGACGTAGCAGATGCACTCATCGTGCTCGCCAGTGGCTTGCAGGGTGAGGGCATTGGCACTGATGCATGTTCACCGTCAGCAGTGCCACTGCCATGGGCAACGGCGGTGCACATGACACGGGGATGCCTGTGCACGGGACCCTGGGTGCCAACGGCGTTCCCACTGTGATGGACACCGGTGCAGCAGCGGCATGGCTACCTGGGGCTGTGTGTGCCGTGCCCCCTGCACCGTTGCCCAGCACAGTGCTGTCGGCGTCAGTGGCATCCAGGCAGGGTGCCAGTGTGCACGCATCCGCTACAGTGGGCCCAGTGGATGACATGTATGGACAGCAGGCACCTGTGCCCAGCCCAGATACGCTCACAGCACAGCCTGACAGGGTACGTCCACCACCCGTGGATGACCCTGGTGAGGCCGAACCATCCCCAGTATGTCGGCGCCGCCCCCGTGCTGCATCACCCGCCAATGACATGGGTGTCTACCTTGACCTGTTGCAGGCAACTGTGGACAGTCAGGAGGCACTCTGGGTGGAGTTCCGGAGCCACAGGGCCGTCATGGTCCAGGAGCATGAGTCCGTGGTGGCGTGGCGTGCTCAGGTGCTGGCTGAGACACACCTCATGCGGGTGGGCATGAACGCAGCCATGGAGCAGATCGCGGCTGCTGCAGAGGCAGTAGCTGCATCCACAGCATGCCGTGGACCATGTGCATCCAGTCAGACGCCCAGGAGCACGTCCCGGACACCCCAACGGCGGGGCCAGGTGGGCCTCCTGCTGCTGACCCCATCGTCACTGGCATCCACTCCCACCGGCCATGGCTCGGGTGGTGGGTGTAGAACAGCCACCCCACTGAGCACCCGTTCAAGGTCTCAGTGCAGCACCCCTGAGGGGTCCGTGATGACACCCCCTGTGGCTGGTGGTGGCACCCCCATCACCAGTGGCCGTGGCAGAGGCCGCCCACGTGTCCGTGGCGGTCAGGGGGCAGCCCTGTGATGTCCATGCCCAGGGGCCTGTGGAAGCGGGTGGCATGGCCATGTGTACTGGCTGCCCTATGGGTGGTGCCAGTGCCGCTGTGCGTGGCGGTCTGCAGCCACACGGTTGCCGTGGCACCCCCTGTGTTGCCTGTGCAGGTGCTCCGGAGTGTTTATGTGTACTGCTGTCGTGCCATGTGTCATGGAAATGATGAGTGCGTTATAGTGCATAAGATTACTGCAGTGAGCAATTTTTTCTTAGATCTCCTTTAAAATACTGTACTTTGTTAGATTTTTGCATTACAGTTCAAAAATTTACAGTGCAAATGTCTGTGTGGCAAGAATAATTTTGCTTGTCTCTAGCTTATGTAAGGATATATTGATCATAAAATAACTGAACGTTTTTACAGCTGGACATTTACTGTTCAATTGGAAAATACTGTGAACAGTAAAAAGTCCATAAGTGTTCAAATTGTAATAGCTCCCTGGTGTTTAGTGGCACCCCCCACCTGCCAATCACTGCTCTGCTATATTCTTCCCTTTCCTGTTTTAGCCCTTTTCCCCAAGATCTCCCCCTTATCTCTGGTCCCTTTGAGAGTATTTTTTCTGTTTGTTTTTCTCCACTTCATTATTAATTTCTGTGTTTTTCAAACCCCAGGAATCCCTCATTATGCTTAAAGGAGAACTGCACTGAAATTGTAAGCCATTTTTTCCAGTAGAGGCTTGTTTTTAAGTACTGGTTCAAATGTTGTTATTGTTCCTTCTATAGGAACCTATTAGTAACCTCAGTGAGTGTTTCTGATTTACACTCTACTGTTAAGTGCCGTTTTAGAACTGTGTGATGCAGTTTATGTCCCACTTACCCACAGAGTTCTGTAATAGAACATGGATGCATTGTACCAACAATAGAAGAAAAGAACAGGGACATAAACTACATCATACAGTTCTAAATGGTTCTTACCAGCAGCATGTAAATCAGAAACATCCATTAGGATAAATAAAAAGCCTGTAACACTATAGCAATAACATCATTTGAACCAGTAATTAAAAGCAGCCTCTACTAGGAAAAATGACTTATAGATTCAGTGCAGTTCTCCTTTAACATATGCAGATGAGCCCAATGGGTGAAGCTGCCCCAGAGCACGAGATTTAGAATTTCAAACACCATTTGAACTGCTGCCCTCTAGGTGTCACTGCCAACTGCAGCCTAACGTCTGATCTTTCTGTCCACCCAAAGAAGCAAGTCACTCTGAAAAACTCTCTTCAGCAACTTGCAGCCTTCAATGCTTCGAGTTTTCTTGTTGTTTTCTTATTTTATTTTCACAACTCTGCTCTCCAATAGTTTTTATTTATGATTTTCAAGTATATTTTTATTTAACTTCCCTACTCGCAATCTCTCCCAGCGACTCCCGCTCTGGAGAACCACGTTCCTCACACCACTTTCAGCTAGAATTGCAGGAAGCCTAGTTTGCTGAATATTTTATTGCTTATTTGGGATTTTAACTAAATATCTGTGAATCTTTTTTTTTCCTTAACACACCTCAGCAGTGCAAGTTTCCTCAGCGTTTCCCATTTCAGAGACCCATTTTCCTGTCAGCAGTGTCTCCTCTGTGGGAGGAAGCTTTTTCCTGTTGCTGCTTAGCAGTTTTTCAAAACATATTGGAAAAAAAAAGTACTACCTTATTCCTGTGGAAGATGATGTAGTTAGGGTCGGTGCAGAGAACTGTATCTTGCACACCCATCTGGTTGAAGTAAGGGCTACCAGGAAGACTGTCTTTGAAGTAACATACTTCAACTCAGCAGTGGTAATGGTCTCAAAAGGAGGCTCCCTGAGCTTGGGTGTACAGATGTTCAGATCCCACAGAGGGATATGTTCCCTAACCAGGGGATACAGATGCAAGAGTCCCTTAAAGAATCATTTGAAATGGGGTGTGAAGCCACTGTTTTCTGCTTACCTACTGATACATAGGCAGAAAAATAGCTGCCAAGTGAACCCTTAGGGAGCATGGCTGAGACCTAAAGTTTGCAGGTGCAGAAGGTAGTCCAAAAGTGTTGGCAGAGCTGCTTGGAGAGGACTGATCTACTTAGAAGTGCACCATGGGGAAAAACCTTTTCCATTTAGAAGCATATTTTTTCCTAGTAGCCATTTTCCCAGACCGTTCAAGGACATGGAGAACTTGGTCTGAGAAGTGAAAATCAGAGTACTCTAGCTCCTCAAGAACCAGGCTTTGAGATGCAGAGACTTGAAATTTGGAATGGTACTCTACCCTGGGACTTGGTCAGTGGATTGTGTCTCAGTGGATGACAGATGGGCTGTTTGATGGACAGGGTTAGGAGTAAGGAGAACCATGGCTGTCTGGACAAATCTGTGGCTGTCAGACTCATGGGTGCAGGCTGACTCATCAGCTTCCGAAGAACTTGAAACAACAGGGGAAAAGAGGGAAGGCATACAGAAACTTCCATGACCAATCCATGAACAGAGCCCCCATGGGGACTGCACCCACTGTGGAGGTCTGCAACAGTAGAGAGGGAACTGACAATTGTCTTTGGATGTGAACAGATCTGTCTCTGGTGTGTCCCATGTCCTGAAGATTGTGCTCAACACCTGTTTGTTCAGAGACAATTCGTGAAGGGCTGGCAGATTCTGCTGAGGGAATCTGCCAGGACATTATCCTTCCCTGGGATGTGGATTCCTGACAGGTGTACATCCATTGAATATGCCAAACTCCAGAGCTTTATAGGCTCTGTGCACAGTTTTGAGGATCTTGTGCCCTCTTGTTTGTTTATGTAATAAATTTTGGCGACGTTGTCTGACCTGACCTAGACAGACGGACCCTTGACCTGTGGTGTGAATGACTGAAAAGCTAGAAACACTGCCCTTACCTCTAGCAGGTTTATATGCTCTCTGTACTACCGAGGAGACCATACTCCATTTACTTTTAGGTCTCCCAGGTGGGCACCCCAACTGAACCTGGAAGCCTCTGTTGTCCAGACAACTGTAGGGGCCTGTACCTGAGAAGGTGCCACTTCTCTGAGGTTTTCCGTATCCTTCCACCAATCCAAGGCTTTTTTGGTTTTTTGAAAGGCAACAGCTTGGAGAGGGGCTGCTTATCTAGAATCTCGCTCCTGGAACCACTGCTGTGGTGGAAGACATATGCGTCAGAAACTGAAGGAAGTACCTTGCTGGCCTGGACTGACCCATGGCAAAGGAATTTGCAAGATCCACAAGGGTTCTCACCCTGTACTGTGGTTGGGAGCCTTGCCATGAAGGGTATTCAGTTCTGCTCCTATGAATTCCAGTATGTGTACTGGTTCTGTCTGAGACCTTTGTACATTTATGAGGAATCGTAATCCTTTAGAGTGCTTCTGCAGGTGGAGAAAAAGATCTGACTTTATCCAGCAGAATGCAGCGACACCTAGAGGATAGCAGTTTGAATTTCATTCTAAATTCCACCACATGCTCTGGGGTAGCTTCACTTGCCAGGCTTGCTGCAATTGTTAAACATAATGAGAGGTTCCTGGGGCTTGAACGGAGGTTTACATGAAAAAGGTTCAGGAGTATAAAACCACCTATAAAAGCAATACAGAGAAGGAAAATGCTTCTATGTCTTGCAAGCCTCAGGGAATGGGAGGCGGGAGTAGTGGTCACTACACAAAACCCTACTACCCCATGCCCCTTGACTACTCTTATGCAAGAGTTACTTCAGGAGCAGAGGACAAAGGCTATCCCAAAAGTCTGATCAGGCTTCACCCTCCAGGGTTCCGCCTAAACAGAGCTCCTGATGTGTGTGTCCAGGTCGCCACCCCTGTGCCAGTAGGGGGAAGGCTGGCTCCTTTCTTTCAGGAGTGGGAAAACATCACTAGAGACAAGTGCGTCCTGGAAGTAATGAGCCAAGGCCTCACTTTAAACTTCAAAATGTTTCCAAAATTGTCGGTACACAGACATTTCCATCCCTCCACCCCAACAGAGAAAATTTTGCTAAAACTGGAGGTCAAAAAATTCCTACTGATAAACGCAGCAGAAAAAGTGCCCCTATTCCAGTAGGAAAAGGGCTTTATTCAAGGTACTTACTCACAAAAAAGGAAAAATGGGTAATGGTGATCCATTCTGGACCTCAGATTCTTGAACAAGCATCTGAAGAAATTCAAATTCAGGACGTCACTCTGTCCACAGTTATACCAGCCCTTCAACAGAGGGATTGGTTAGCATCCCTGGACCTGAAGGGTGCATATTTTCACATCCCAATCAGGCTCAGTCACACAAAATACCTGCAGTTCAGGCTTTCCTCAGGTCACTACCAGTTTACAGCTCTTTCTTTTGGCTTGTCATCCACTCACAAGAGAGTTCACAAAGTGCTTGGTCATAGCAGCAGCACATCTAAGGAGAAAAGGGGTGACAGTTGTTCCTTACTTAGACAACTGGCTCGTCATGGGAAAGTCACACCAGCAGGTCAAAGACTCTCTTCTCCTCACTTACCACACTGGAGAGATTAGGATTCCTTATAAATGTGCAGAAGTTTCAGACAGACCCAGTACAAAATACTGGACTTCATAGGAGCAGAACAGGATGCACTGCAGGGGAAAGTTTTCCTACCTCAGGAAAGGGTGAGAAATCTTATTGACATGGCAAAATCCTTTGCCACAGGACAACCCAGACCAGCAAGACAATTCCTTCATTTGTTAGGACATATGGCATCCAGCCTGGTGGTGGTGGTTCCAGGAGCAAGATTTCAAATAAGGGACATTAGTTCCACTTGCGAGCCCACTGGTCCCAAAAACATTAGCCCTTATCCAAGCTAGTGTCAGTCACAAGGACCCTGTTACAAGCCTTGGAATGGTGGAAAGATGAGGAAAACCTCAGAAAAGGTGTATATTTTCAGGCACGGGCTCCTGCAGTCATTCTGACTATGGATGCTTCCATGTTGGGCTGGGGTGCTCACCAATGAGACCTCACTGTGAATGGGGTGTAGTCTCAGCGGGACTCCAGGGAGCACATAAATCTGCTGGAGCTAAGAGCAATGTTTCTAGCTCTTCAAGCATTCGCACCACAAGTCAAGGGCCAATTCGCACAGGTCAGAACAGACACCAATATCCCCATGTACTACATCAACAAGCAGGGAGGCACAAGGTCCTCAAAGTTGTGTACAGAAACTATGAAACACTGGAGTCTAGCATACTCACTGGTGGTGCACGTAACAACAATCCACCTACTGGGAAAGGACAATGTCCTGGCAGACTCCCTCAGCAGGATCAGCCAAGATCATCACAAATGGTCACTGAATGGGCAAGTGCTAGCCACTATCTTCAGGAAATGGAGCACACCGGCACAATAGATCTGTTCAATTACAGAGATCATTTTCAGCTCCCCCTCTACTATTGCAGCCTCCAGCAGTGGGTACAATTCCCATGGAGGCTCTGTGCCTGGATTGGATGGGGATGTTTCTGTATGCTTTCCCTCCATTCTCTCTATTGTTATGAGTTCTCCTGAAGCTGAGAACTCAGTCTGCAACCATGATTATAATAGCCCCACATTGGGCCAGACAGCCTTGGTACTCCCATCTCTTGGCTGTGTCTGCAGGAAACCCATAGGCCTTCCTTTGAGGCACAACCTGCTGACAATGTCTCAGGGTAGAATAACCTTCCTGAACATTGAGTCCCTGTGGCTCAAAGCCTGGTTCTTGAGAAGCTAGAATATTTTGATTACCATTTCTCGGAACAGGTCCTACATGTCCTAAAAGTGTCACGGAAACCAGCTACTCTGAAAACATAGGCATCCAAATGGAAAAGGTTTTCATCATGGTGTGCCTCTAAACATCTCAGCCCCCCTTCAGGCTGATCTGCCTACACTCTTGGACTATCTTCTTCACCTGCAAACATTAGGTCTCAGACCTGCTACTCTAAGGGTTCACCTGGCGGCTATTTCTGCCTCTACATCCGCAGGTAAGCAGAAAGCAGTGGCATCTCACCACATTTTCAAGCGGTTCTTTAGGGGTCTTCTACACTGGTATCCTCCAGTTAGGGAGTTCATCACTCCATGGGATCTAAACATCTGTGTAGCCCAGCTTATGGAACATCCTTTTGAGCCAATGGCCACTGCGGATTTGAAGTATGTCATGTGGAATACAGTCTTCCTGGTAGCCTTCACTTCAGCCAGAAGAGTGTGTGAGTTACAGGCCCTCTGCATGGACCCAAACTACATCATCTTACAAGGTACAGTAGTCCTTTGTACTAACAGAAAATTCCTTTCCAAAGTGGTGTCTGAGTTCCACCTGAACCAGTCCAGATCACCCTTCTGGTGTTCTTTGCAGAGCATTCCAGTACGGGCAAGCAAAAGCTACACAATCTGGATGTCAAGAGGTCTCTGGGATACTATATGGAGTGTACCAAGGACCATAGGTTTTCCCACACTCAGCTGTTCCTCACCTTTGGTGAAGTGAGGAAGGGCAGTTCGGCCTCAAAGAGAACTACTGCCCGCTGGATTGTCGCTTGCATTTGGTTCTGTTACTCTAAAGCTGGCAAACAGCCATTTCAGGGTCTTAGGGCTCACGTCACGCATGGTGCTGCTGCTTCTGTGGGAGCAGTCAGGGATGTGCCCTTGCTAGAGATCTGTAAAGTGGCTACATGGAAAACAGTCCATACCTTTACAAAGCACTACTGTCTGGATGTACAGTCCAGCAGAGATTCAAGGTTTGGCCCTGCTGTTCTGCAAAACCTTTTCCCTAAGTAGGTTCTGTAGCCAGCCTCCCATGGTACTACTTTGTAGTCTGCATATGCTAAGCATAATGAGGGATTCCTGGAGTTTGAACAAAAAATTACCATAGTAATATTGTTTTTTCCAGGGGAGCCCTCATTATGCTTAAATCTCCTCCCCTGCCTCCCCTTCCAGAACCAGGAAAGGTTCCAAAATAATCACTTGGTATTCATATTTTATTTAATCACTTAAGCATTCCTGTTGTTCAGTCACAAATCACAAAGTTCTCTTTTTTATGACTGTTTTGTTGGGCTGTCCTACTTGGCTCTCTGGGCCATATTAATTTTAAGCCTTGTTCTGTTTGTTTAGCATATGGTAGCTTAGAATATTGAGTTGGTGAGCTCGTTGATCTGGGCTTTGGAAGATCTGACATTAGGCTGCGGTTGGCAGTGGCACCGAGAGGGAAGTAATTCAAACGGCATTCGAAATTCTTAAACCTCGCAATCCGGGGCAGCTTCACCCATTGGGTTCATCTGCATATGTTAAACATAATGAGGGATTCCCTGTAAAAAATAATATTACTATGGTATTTTTTTTTTCCTCTTTGCTACCTACCTCCCTTATAGTCATGATTGTCATTATTGCAATTTATTATTATTAGGGATTATAGGACCCTGGTTTCCTAGTTGTTAGGATAGTTAGGAAGGGCCTTTCCTTGCAGGCTCTTCTTGAAATCTGAGGAGCTATAGAATGCAGCAGTTAGTAAGGGCAGCATTTGAATAGTGGCACAAGACAGTGATGGGTTCCATCATTTACATACGTTCCATTCTCTGGGCAGTTCTACTCAGAAGGCTGACTGCAAGAGTTATGAATATTGAAGACTACCTTGGAAGAAACAAGATTACTATGGTAAGTAATTTTTTCTTCCAGTTGTCCCTATAACCTCCCAGGTTGTACCTGAAATTAGGCATTGTTTGTCTAGTGTATCTACCTGGTGAACAAAAACTAAATAAATAAATGTTACTAAAATGTTATAATTCTAACAATGTAATTAATATAATGGTGCTGGTTAGAGTAACAAGCTGTGAATGAGCTTGGTACATCTAGCAGACCTGGGTTTGATTCCCACAACCTCCACTTTTGTACTGTATGACTCTGAACAAGTCACTTAACCCTCCTGTGCTCCCGAGTCACCCCTGAAAACAGGCAGTTGTGCCTAGTGGGCCTTACCCGGTTACCAAAGACTAAAAAAAAATATATATTTATTCAATAACTCTGCATTAGTTAGGATCTTTATTTGTGTAAATTTTTGTTTTTTTGTAACTTCTCCTGGTCCCCATTGGTTCCCAGGAACAAAAGAAAGGCCTGTTTGCAGTGTGGTTCCCACCTTTCAAAAACTGCTTAAGTTTGCTAAATATATATATTTATTTAATTATTTTGAGAGCATCGCTTTGTGGTTATTTTGTATTTTTAATCCCAGTTCCTTCTCAGAACCATGACGATAACTGGCTTTTTTTTGCTCTTCTTTGCAGTTGGTACCACGTTATTATTGCAGTTCTTTACAAACAAAAACAAAGAACTGAACCACAGGTATTACCCTTAGGGATTTGTTTAGTCTTATTTGGGAATGGGAATGTTTCTCTAGGGTTGTCAGTGTTTGGCATGACTGACAGGTCCAAGAAGAAGACAGGACCAACAGGCTTTAAAAACTACAAAATTTGTTTCCAACTCTTGGCTAAAGCAGACTGTCATGAGTTGTGTTTGAGGTGCCTGGGTTCAGATCAGAATTTTCTCAGTTGTGAACTCTGTTTTAAGTTCTGCCTTAAAGCAAAAAAGCTAAAAAATTACAAGACATTATGGCTTCTCAGTCTGCGTCCACATCACCTAAGGGCTCTGAGGAGGGTCCAGCCCCTCAAAGTAAGTAGAAGGATAAAGTTGCTAAAGATGGTGTGGAAATCAGAGTGTCTGACCAGGGGAACCCTGAACCCAGTAAAAATTAAAGAGCCTCAGAACATACACAGTTACTGCCAAGAAAAAATAAAAATAAACACATGTGGCTGTCCCTCCTCCTGAAGAAGGAAAGGAGATGGTAGTGAACTAAAACTGAATGTCCTCAATAGAGGACATGAGTAAGGCATAGCAATTACTTCAGGCATGCCAGGCTGTGGGGAATTTCATGAGCATGCCCCCTCCCCCACGGATCTGGTTCCATTTCCAGTGCCGGCAGAGGAAGGGGTCGAGATGTACCATGAGAAGGAGAACAACGAAGGAGGACCTGTAGAGCCCAGTAGCTCTTGTGAGCAAGAGTTAGGTTCCTATCCTCGACCTTCGAATGACTATACATCATGTTGTATCTTTGTGAAGAAAATGGTAAATACTCTCAATCTCTCCTCACAGGAGACAGCAGAGGATGAGGATGAGGTGGAATTTATAGATATAATGGGCCTAACTCGCAAAAAAAGGTTGTTCTAGGGACATGGATATGGTGTTCTATCCACACTTCAGGCAGTATTCCTTTCCCCTTTAAGGCTTGCCGGAACATCTTCATGCTGGCTCTTCCCACCCAACCAGGGGGTAACTCCCTCCACACTGCCCTGTGATGTCATATCTTCCTTTCCGCTGGAAGAAGGTTCCCTCCTTACCGCTCTTGCGCTGAGAAGGCCCTTTGTGTATTAAACTTGATTCTTTTAAAAAATGTTGTCTTCAAGCTTACTTTTTCAAGTCTTTGGTATGGATGACACGAAGTTGGTATCTGGATTCCGAAAATGTGCCTGCGGGAAGAAGATATCCCGGATGGATCCGCACACCATGTACGTTTACTGCCTGGGCCACGAGCATGATCCCCAGGCATGCAGCGTGTTCTGCACCTTTCATCCATCTACATTGGAGGATCGCCATGCCCACCTGCTTCTGGGCCATAAGTACAATCGGGATCCACCTGTCGAATTAAAGGATGCTCGTCAGGTGGTCTCCAAGGCTGCGGGGTGCACCAAACAGGTTGCGGCATTTGAGGAGGTCGCAGCTCAGGCTGGAGCTGACGCTTCCTCAGCTTCGGCCATTTTGCCGCTCTCCTTGGGTGCCTCCTTCACTGGGGCATTCAGTATTTTTAATAGCTTTTTGAATAAAGTTAACAATATATTCTTAGCAGAATATTAAGCCTCAATATAGAATGTTTTTTAATGGAAAATATTAATTTAATCTTTATATCTATTAGAGAATGGTCAGAAAGTGTTCTTGGTAAAATCTGAGAATCCAGAATTGAGGGTAATATATACTTTATGACCAGAAAAAAATCTATCCTTGAAAAGGATTTATGTACGGGACAATAAAATGAAAATTCTTTTATCATTTAGACATAAGGCTCTCCAAGGATCCACAAGATTGCAGATCTGTAGTAGATCTTTCAGAGCCCTATTTTCCACCTGTAATGTTTGCTTTGGTGCCATGGACTTATCTAGCACAGGATCTAGAGGTGTATTCCAGTCACCCCCTAGTATTATGTTATGAGATAAAAAAGAATATATAATTGTAATTAGCTGCATTAAGAAGGATGCAGAGTTTCAATCTGGCCCGTAAATTGAGTCCAGTAATACCTCCATTTGATTGATTTTCCCTACTGCCAAAACAAATCTCCCATTAGGATCAGATATAATTTTAGTAAGTTTAAAATTTATAAAACTGTCCACTAAAATTGCTACCCCACATTTAGAAATGTATTTTCCTGCTCAAATCTTTTAAGTAAGTCTGATTCAGATTCTAAAAGATGGGTTTCTTGTGAGAAAATGATAATGTAACTCAGGGAATTTAAATGGGGGATAATGACTGGGGTTATGCTGTTTACCAGGTTGTAATCACCTTAAGTGGTTGCCATGCTTGTAAACCTTGAGAGCATAGCTCGAGAGGTATACTGTCGGCATGGCAACCGTAAGAGGTGATTTCAAACCGGTAAACAGCAAAACCCCAGCCATTGTCTTTTATAGTGTATGGGGTTTTAGCATGTCCTTGTTTTTTAAAATAAACCCTTTCACTGTTGTTGAAACGAAGTAGAAATCGCAGGTGTCAAATCTGGTTGGACAACAGTCATCATGTAGTAACTCAGGAAGAGGGGCGCATCAACTGCATTAGGACAGAGAGGGGTTGTAGAGACATTATTAGCGAGATGGGGATTCACGATCGCCAGAGTCTGCCTGTGGATAAGGGTGGGGGAGGTAAGACAAAAAAGCAAGAATACATTTTTTTAAGAATCCAGCGTGCTTTGTTGTGCGCTTGGTGAGGACATTGTGCAGTTTATGTTTGTGTACTCTGTGACCGCATTTAAACTACCACTACCGATTATCAGTTCAAAACACTCGCATATCGCATTCTAAGATTAGAATGCTGTCGGGTGCCACTGATTCTATCTTGTAATCTCACCGATCTGATGTAGGCAAGCAAGGTTTACAGCTCTTACATCAGAACAATGAGATTACAAGAAAATTAAAAGATACCAGGCTATTCATTATAAGGGCTCCCCATACATTATACAGAGGATAATGTATGGTCATCGATGGTTAACGGTTTGTTAACCATAGAAGTTACAAGCGACCATATGAAACCTCGAGAAGCGACTGAGAAGGTTTCGATGCCGTGGCAACCTCGAGATTGATTAAAACAGTTAATCATCGATGTACCATACATTATATTTTATAGTGTATGGTACAGTACCATTTAGGTTTTTAAGAAAAGAAAGCAGTTCCTAACTGCAGTTTTGTTTCAGACACCGCCAATCTGCCCTCACCGCTGCGGCCGTTTCAAGCCGGTCCACTCTTGGCGCATGCCCAGACTGTTTCCGGTTGTTAACCCATCGATGTGACGTACCATCGATGGGTTAACAAGATCGTGACGTCACATCGATGGTAAAACGTTGTTATAAAAAGGTAGATTTCTACCTATAACAATGTTCTACCATACATTATATATTGTAAAATCTGCATCCTCTTAATTTTAGAGCGCAGACCCTTAACATTCCACAAGGCTATCTTAATGTTAATATCACACACTGTATGTCCCCTGAAAAATATAAGTCGTCAGGAAAAGTGTGGCAAATATGATATAGGACCATTATTTAAAAATAAATATTAGGATCTCTAGTAGTCCCTCCCCCTCAAAAAAACCCACAGAGTATATGCAAAAAACAGAGTCAAAAACCACCTTAATACTAATAAAAAAGAAAATGTTAAGAGCTACCCCCAGTCCCAAAGACTGAACTCCTAACAATATTCCTACCATGATCATCTCAGTCCGTGGCTCTCTTAGGCTCCCAAACCACCCTGCCCTATATATCATTATTGGCCAGCATAAGATAACAAAAAATTACTCACCGGAGTAATCTTCTCTTATCCAAGGGGTCCTTTAGCATCAGTAACTTTTTTGCACTTATCTGGCTAGGTGCAACTGCCTGGAGGTGTGCCTTTAAGAGATATTTAAATGAGAGTAGGGCCAAGCCAAGCAGAAGACAGGAAGGGTTGTGAGCTGAGTGAGAGCTGTTGAAGGCTTCAGAATTTTTTCGAGAAAAAATAAGGGCAAATGTCCCGAAAAAGAATCAACAGGATTCAAAAAACATGCAGATGTCCACAAAAGTGGAAATAGAAACAATAGCAACACGAGCTAAAAACTCATCAACAAGAAGCTCCAGATTTGGTAAAAGGTGACATAAAGAGCCCTTCCCTGACAGGTGAACCGGGGAGGTGGGCAGGCGGCCACCGCTTAGCCGGAAAGGGAACCAGGAGGCCGGGGGAGAAAGCCAGAAAGGTACGGGAAAGCCGCAAAATTTTTGCCCACCCCCCCTCAGGGTGTTTCTTTTATACACACCTTCCCGCCAAATCTCATCCCCGCCCATAGCTATTCTCCCAGCCAATTCCCGAGCTCATTCTCTTCACATCATCTTACTTTCTTTAACCCTCTCCTACCCTCCACCATGCTACTGCACCTACTTCTGCTGCTTTGCTTCTCACCTTCCTTAGATCCAGATGAGATAACTGTTGGAACCCATACCAAGGTGCTTAGGGTGACCACTCAACACTGCCCCCCTCTACTGTCCCCAGTGGATACCCCTAAACTATACATACTTATACTACCACTTCTGCACAATAATCCTTGGGGAATCCCAAAAAAAGGCTCACAACCAGTTTGGAACTCCTCTATCCCCTGCTACCATACTGGCACTACAATTACCCCTCAAGCCTGTCCATTAAGCTGGCAATCTATGATAATCTCGATAACCACGCAGCAGGATCATCAGCCACTATATATTGGATCCCAAGAAAGAAGAAAAAACTCCTGACTGCTCACTACTCCTATCACTTGGTGCCCTCATCAAGTTAATCTTCTTCTGCTGGTCTGTGTTGGCACTGTGAAATCAACCCTGGACCCACTGAAAGCTCAGATCTCTCAACTGACCTAACCTCCATAAATGGATTGAGTTTTCTTCACTTCAATGCCTGCAGCCTCTAAAAAGTTCTCATCAATACAGGCCTGGGTTGCACACACCTACGGACTGTCTGGTTATATCTGAAACTTGGCTCAAATCTGCAACAAAAGATAGTGAAATAAACCTTCCCAACTATCAGCTCTTCAGATCTGACCGTCTATCCAGGGGCGGTGGGGTTGCCATATATGTCAAAGCAAATATCTCTGCATCCTGCCTCAATTCACATCTCAACCAAAGGAATTGAATGCTTGTCTATTAAAATAACCCTTCCGACACATCTTCCTTTCAACTGGTTGGTTGCTATAGCCCCCTCTGCAGGCCTCAAACTCCTATCCCATTTAGGATCCATACTTAATCTGGGCCTGAAGACACCATCATCTTAGGAGACATGAACTAAATTGGCTGAATGCATCTGCACCCTGGTAACCTTCTGTGACACCTATGGTTTCTCTCAATTAATCAAAGAAGCAACAAGGATCAACCAAAGAATACTCTCAACAGCACACTCCTGGATATTATAGTGGTAAATAAACCTCATCATTATCCTATGCAGGAGTACTTCTCAGTGACATAAGTGACCACTGCCCCATAGCTGCCATTAGATCAACAATCAAGCCACCCAATCCTGCAAAATTCCTCCCACGAAGGTCAAAAAGAACTTTAACATTACAGGATATCTCCATGATCTGTGCCACACCACACGTTGGCAGAATTCTATCTCACAGTCTCAATAGAGTCAGCTCTTCAAATCCTAAATGATATAATCATAAGTGCCCTCAATTCACATGCACCCCTCACCAGTGTCAGAACCAAACTCAAATCCTGTGGTTCTCTGCCGCCTAAAATCCGCACTGCTTGCCAGAGACAAACTCTGGAAAAGGGCAAGAAAGACAAGGACCCAAGTGACTGGCTCCAATTCAGAAAAGCCAGAAACTCCTGCACAAAACAAGTAAGAAAAGCCAAGGCAACCTTCTACACAGCTGAACTAGATGCCTCCTATAACAACCCTTCCAGGTTCTGGGGTACCATAAAGGGCATCCTAGGTCAAACCTCTACCCTGTCTTACCATCCAAAATTCAATTAAATAATATTGAAATCACCGACAAACAAAATATCTTGAATGCCTTCAATGACCATTTCACTACAGCTGGCCTGGCTTCGACTCCTCTCCTGCAAACCTATTAAGATCATCTCTAAACCTGCAATCTACTGAGAATCAAAAGGTTGCTTCCACATTCTCATTCAAACCAATATTGTTTAAAGTAGAAGACCTCCTACTCCAACTAGATACTACCAAAAGCGCAGTGCAGACTCCCTGGATCCTACTTTCTAAAAGTAGCACTGTATGCCTTAACGCCCCCTCACCCATCTCTTCAATCTATCACTTGTCACTGGTACTATCCCTCAATATGGAAAACAGCATAAGTGTCTCACTACTTAAGGCAGGTGATCCCATGGACCTCAATAATTATAGGCCCATCTCAATCTTACCAATACTATCCAAGATGCTTGAGAAGCTGGTAAACTCTCAGTTAACTGCCTACCTTGATACCAACAATCTCCTAAATCAGCTCAATCTGGGTTTAGATCAATGCATAACACCATCTCTGCTCTAGCAAAAGTCACAAATGACTGGCAGACTGCCCTAGACAAAAAGAATAATACCTGTGCTGTGTTTCTGGATCTAAGCAAAGCCTTTGACACTGTGGATCATGATCTTCTAATCACCTCACTAAACTCCACAGGCCTTGACTCACTCTCTATTAAATGGTTCAGATGCTATCTCTCTGGAAGGCTACAACTGGTAAAGAATGATGGTGATCTATCTACCCTAAGCCACTCCTAAGAGGTGTACATGAAGGCTCCATCCTGGGTCCCATCTTTTTGCCATTTACATCAACAATATTGACTCAATCTCTCTTTCTAATATCCACTTTTTGCAGATGACACTGTACTTTATGTGAGCGATCCTCACCATCAAAGCCTGTGAGCTCCTACAGTCTCAATTCTCCTCCTCCAGCATAACCTATTAAAAAAAATTATTACTAAATGCTAAGAAAACCAAAGCTATGTTCTTTGCCCACAAGAACTGTTCTTCCACTATCCCATCATTCACCCTCCCACAACTCTCTACCATCCTTGGTGAAAATCTGGAATATGTTGACAAATTCAAATACCTAGGAGTATGGATAGACAATAAATAGACTATACTACCCACGTTGAAGAGCTCCTGAAAAAGCTAAGACAAAGACTTGGTCTATTCTATAGAATCAAACACTACCTGACAAAGATTCCAAACAAGATTAATCCTTGCATCATTCATGTCCCTCATTGATTATGCTGACTTCCTCTACGGTCATTGCTCCCTCTCCCATCTAAACAAACTAGACACCCTGTATCATAGAGCTGTTAGATTCATTCCTGACCTTCCCTCTAGCACCCATCATTGCTCTCTCTACAATGCAGTCAGCTGGACATCCTGCAACATAGAGAAGAAAAATGCTGCTATCTGGATCTACAAAGCTCTGACAAACAAACTCCTTCCTACATCTCAGATTGCTTCAACAGATCACATCCAGGCCCTACACCTTGAGGATCAACAAACTGATCCTGCTGAAGATTCCTATCACCTGCACCCGGTATGGAAGAGCTGCAATCAGTTATTCCCTGGCACTTATCTGGAATTCTATCCAAAAGACATTGAAAATAGAAACACTGATCCCCCTTACATCCTTCAAAAAGCTGTACACCAGCCTAATCCCAGATTCATGCAATTGCTTCCACAAGGCCTAGTCCTCCCACCCCCACACCCTCTCTCTCCCCCACCCCCCTCTTCTAAATCTCATCCCTATTCTTCTATCGTTGCTCTGGTCCTTTCCACATCAAACCACAAACATATTTGCCACCCATGTACCATTATCCAAGCCTTATCCCCACCAGACTGTTTGTTTCTCACCTTTAATAGGTTTTGGTTTACTGTCCTTTGCCTTGTATATATGTAAATAATTGTATATCTATCTCACTCATAAATGTTTGTATTTGTGCTATTTCAATATCATGTTTTTTGTATACACTCTGTAACCTTTTTTGTTATGACCACTCAGGTCCATCTTGTAAATGAGCTATGCTCAATGATGTTCGCCTGAATAAATAAAGATTTTGATTGATTGATTGATTGATTGGAGGAAGGATGATAGCTTACTGATGCTAAAGGACCCCTTGGAAGAAAGAAGATTACTGCGGTGAGTACATTTTTCTTCTTACCCCAGGAGTCCTTTAGCATCAGTTACTTTTTTGCAGACTACTGAGCAGTACCAAGTAGGAGGTGGGCAGAGAACCTACATAGTAAAGAAGCTCTGCAGAACCGCCCTGCCAAATTTGGCATCAGATCTGGTCTGCACATCCAAACTGTAGTATTTCACAAAGGTGTGCACAGATTTCCAGGTAGCTGCTTTGCATATCCAGTAGGGGAATGTCCCTTGCTGCTGCAAGCGGGGCTGCAGTGCCCCTGGTGGAGTGGGCCCTGAGCCCCACTGGAGGTTGGTGACCAACTTTCTCATAGCAGCATCCAATACAAGAGACCAACCAACGAGAAATAGTTCTCTTGGGAGCTGGTCTTCCTCTGCCTATATCCCTGTAGGTGAGAAACAACTGAGTGGAAGAGCCTCTGGACTGTCTAGTATGCCCTAGGTAGTGAAAGATGGCTCTTTTGACATCCAAGCTGTGGCGCTTTTGCTCGTCAGGAGTGGATAGCTCTGTAAAGAAGACAGGCAGAGTAATGGATTGGTTCAAGAGAAACTGAAACCACCTTTGGCAGATATTTCCTAATTGTCCTGAGTTCAACTTTATCGTTGTTAGGGATGATGTAATTCGGCTCAGTACACGGGGCCTGTAGTTCTTAAATCCTCCTGGCAGACATAATGGCTACCAGGAAGACTGTCTTCCAAGTTACAAACTTGATGTGGGCCGTGGACATAGCCTCGAAGGGTGAATTCATGATCCCATCTATGCAAAGGTTCAGGCTCCAAGGAGGAACTGACTCCCTGGTTGGAGGCTGGAGGTGCGAGAGGCCTTTGAAAAACTGTTTAAAAATGTCATGGGAAAAAATGATTTTTTTCCTTCGCACTGACAGGTAGGCCGAAATTGCCACCAGGTGTAGCTTGAGGGGAAGATGGTTTCAAGCCAGATGCCTATAGCTGTACCAGGTAGTCTAGCAGCTGAGGGTCTGAAGCTGATAGGGGTTTGACCCTTTTCGCTCTTGCACCAGAGGGAAAACCTTTTCCATTTGGCTGCATAAGTCTTCTTAGTGTTTGGTTTCCTAAGGACCTGTTTAGAGTACTGTGAGGATGGAAACTCTAACTCCTCAAGAACCAGGCCTTGAGGTGAAGAGAGTGTATGTCTGGGTACTGCACTGATGAAGGGTCAACAGGGAATGAGCTGGAGGCAGGAGGCAGAATGGGTCTGCTGCAGGACATTGAGAGGAGAGGGTACCAGGCTTGTCTGGGCCAGTCCGGAGCCACTAGGATCGTCGATGCAGGCTGCTGTCTGAGTTTCAGCAAAACCCTGACTATCAGGGGAAATGGAGGAAAAGTGTGTAGGAACCTCACTGAGCAGTCCAGGATCAGGGAATGCAGAGGAAGGGTACTGAGGAAGCTGAAAATTGAGAGGAGAGGCAAATGGATCCACGTCTGGTGTGCCCCACTGCCTGAACACTGTGGAGAGTACTTGCTTGTTCAGTGTCCATTCGCTCTGGCCTTGACTGATGCGGCATAGAGCATCCACCAGAGTATTGAGTTTGCCTGGGAGGTGAATAGCTGAGAGGCTAATTCCCAGGGAGAATGCTAGAGACCAGAGCTTTAGAGCTTCCAAACAGAGTATTCCTTATCTGGTAACACCCTGCTTGTTTATGTAGAACATTGCAGTGGTGTTGTCTGTTCGAATTTGAACCGCCTGCCCTTCTATGCTAGGAGCGAAAGCTTTGAGATCTAGTAAGACTGCTCTGAGTTCCAAAAGATTTATATGCAATTGTGACTCTTCAGTTCAGTTGCCGCATACTGAGGCACTGGCCAAATGAGCTTCCCAGCCCAAAAGGGAGGCATCTCTGGTGATCACCTTTGTGGGCAGAGGAGCTTGGAAAGGAACCCCTTCCTGCAAATTTGCAGGGTTCTTCCACCACAGCAAGTTTTGCAGGAACTGCTCTGACACAGGTATCAACTTAGAAAATGTGTTGCTTCTCTGAGACCAGCGAGCTCTGAGGTAGGCTTGCAGAAGTCGCATCCTGTACCTGACTCCTGGGACTACTGCAGTCATAGAGGCCATATGTCCCAGAAGTTTGAGGAAATGTCTGGCTGGTCTTGGCTGTCCCCAGGCAAAAGAATCTGCTACTGAAAGGAAACTCTGAATTCTTTCTTGTGGGAGGAAAGCATATCTCTTCTGAGTGTCCAGCTGGGCCCCTATGAAGGTGAGCAGCTGGGTGGGTTCTGGGTGAGATTTCTTTAGATTTACCAGGAAACCCAGAGACTCCAGAGTGCATTCTGTGAGGGAAAGAGATTCCTTGACCTGGCAAAGAGACTTTGCTACTATGAGCCAGTCATCCAGATAGGGGTAGAGAGTAACACCCTGTCTCCTGAGATGTGCTGCTGCCACTGCGAGACACTTGGTAAAGACTCTTTGGGCTGAGGACAGGCTGCAGGGCATTGCAGTGAACTGATAGTGACCCGAAGGAAGTTTGGACCTGAGAAACTTCCTGTGAGATCTCCTTATGGGTATGTGGAAGTAGGCGTCCTTTAAGTCTAGAAAGCTAGCCAGTCTCCCTGTTGTAAGGACTGTATGACCAGTGACAGAGTGACCATTTTGAATTTGTTTTTTGTTTTTTCAGATGTTTGTTTAAATATCTGAGATCTAAGAAAGGTTGCCACTCCCCAGTTTTCTTTTGTGTCAGAAAATACCTGGAGTAGAAGCCCTTGCCCATCTCATGGGTGGGGACCATCTCCACTGCTCGTAAAGCCAGAAGGTTTTGTACCTTCAATTCCAACAGCGGTATCTGTGTTGGGGACAGAGGTCTTGACACCTGGGTATGATTGAGGTCTGGTATCTGCTTGAACTATAATGGCAGACCCTTCTCCACTATCTCCAGCACCCACTTGTCCGACGTGATGGAGGGACCAGTGCTGAAGATAGTGGGAGAGTCTGCCTCCAACCGGAAGCGGGGAAGTGACCTGGATACTCACATCAAGACTTAGACTGAGAGGCAGATGGCTGGGTAGAGGTGGCTCTTCTTTGGCCTCTTCTGCCCCTGCCTCAGAAAGACCCCCTGTACTGGCCAAAGTTAGATTGGGGATAGGGACTATGAGGCCTGGGAACAAAACTTCTGCCCCTACTGCCCCTGGGATGGGATCTCTGAGGGGCGGTGGGCTTAGACTTGGATGAGTGGCTCTGTCAGGAGGCCTTGTACTCATCAACTTTTTTCATGTAGTCAGTGGTTCTGTAATCAAACAACATGTTTTGATCACAGGGAAATTCCATGGCCTTGTTTTGAGTATCTGTGGTCAGACTGGTTGTTCTAAGCTAGGCGAAGCGTCTCAGAGAGATGGCATGGGCCATCACCCTAGAGGCTGCATCATTGTTGTCATCTGCCATGTGGAATTGGTACATAGTAGCTTCCAGTGCAGTTTTTGACATATCCACTAGCTCCTGCACCATATAATCTTATCTATTGCTGGCAATAGCCTGGACAGATTTCCAAAGGGCTTTCTGATATTTGGTTGTGAATGCCATGTAAGAAGAAAGTCTGAGAAGCAGGGAAGCTGTGGCATACATTTTCTTTGCTATAAATCAATTATTTTGGAATCCTTGTCAGGGGAGAGGGGGACAAGGAGACTCCAGCTTTCTCACAAGCTGCCTGCTGCACTATACTCTCATGGCTAGGGTGTGCAGATAGAAACTCAGTACCACTTTTAGACAATTTATATTTTCTCTCAAGCCGCTTATCATCCCCTGATACTAAAGTGGGGTGTTGAAACACCTTCATGGTATTTTTTCTAAATGCATTATAGATAGGGACAACTTTGAAGTTGAAAGACCTCTCATCTCCCTATAATCTTCATCTTCATCGACATCCTGGTTGGGCTCCTGCGTAGGGAGGTCCAAGATGTCCAGCATATTTTGTACAAATGTAAACATAGAGGAAGGAACCTCGTGGTCACCTGGGGATCCCCAAGATGAGGGTCCTGGGGCTCAAGGCCCTCAAAATCCATGTCAGAGGCATCCTAAAATTGATCATCATCTGTGTCACCCTCACAGTCTACAGAAGGGAGAACTGTGGAAGGGTGCTTGCCAGTCCCAGTAAATAGAGGGCCCATCTTTTGAAGGGTCTGAAACAGTTGCCATGCTTTTTCCATATCTTGCACTGACGGAAGAATCTGCGCAGACTTGGTTTGTAAGTGTTTTGTTTTTGTTGTATGCTAGAAGCTGCCTGTTGTCTTGCTATTGGCTTTCGTAGGAGCTACGGGAGCATTTTTGTCTTGACAGAGGTTCTATTAGCCACTTCATCAGAGGCTTGATCAAGCTTTCTTTTTTCTTCACTCTTATTATTTTTTAATTTGTGAGGAACTTCATCTTTGGAAGCTTTATTTTTTGGCTGGGATCTGGAGGATTCCTCAGCACCTCTGCTTTTAGTATTAGTACTTTTGGATGGCCCCCTCATCAAAGCCTTTGATTTATCCTCAGTCATAATAATCAAAAGTTTGTCTGCTACATTTGCCAATTTAAGCAAATCAAACCTGTCCAGGACCTACGACCTGAGTGCAGGTTTCTGTGAAAATGACACCGGCCAGTCCTGCCTCAATTAATAAACTCTGCGTATTACTAGAGCCCTTTTTTTTTTCTCGTTGTTTGGTTGTAGAACTGGAATTTATACCAGTGCCAATCTTAAAAGAAACCCAGTAATACTGGTCAGCTGTGCACAGGTGGCTGCTGGAGCCTTACGGACAGTCATGACACAGATGATACCAAGGTCCAGTAATAACAAAAAAAGGTTTCCTCGTAATTGCCGATCTAAGAGAAACCCCCCAGGCACTGTTTAAATTGAAATCCACTGCAGGGGCCTTGCAGTAAACCCCACGAGGTCTGATGTAAAAAACAAGGCAGCTGTCCGTAATTCGATGGTTCCCACAAGAATTTGCCCAAAAATTAAGAGAAACGTCGGAAAAAAAACCCACCCACGATAAAATTAGGTTTTGAAATGAAAGTTGCTGTAAAAATAAAGTCAAAATAGCACTATTGTGCTAAAAATTAAAAATTAGCACGGCACTAATAAAAAAGTAAAACTTTCACTCAGCACACTAATAGAAATAATTTATGAGGAAAACTTTACCCAGACAAGCACTAGGAGGCTGTCAACAAGGAAAGTTGAGAGACACCTTGGGGCAATTTTGCACAGTCCAGCAGAGAAAAAATTCTGAAGCCTTCAACAGCTTTCAGTCAGCTCACACCCCTTCCTGTCTTTTGATTGGAACTTTCCAAGTTTCTCTGCACTCAATAACGACAAAGGCAGCAGCAGCTAGAGTTAACTATTTTGCCCTTTTATTTAGGACTCAAAACATTCATTCACTCATGCACAGACAAAGCCCAGCACTTCGCCTCTCTCCGAGGCTTCCAAGGGGCTAACTGATAATATAATTGTTCTTTGAAATTTAATCATGATTATGACATCACTACATTAGTTGCCATTTGATTGGTCAATACAAAAATTTAAATAATGATTACATTTTATATACAAATTATACTCAAACACAAAATGAACATAAATTCAGTCATCAGTTTGGACACTGATGAGCTGATGGAAATAACATGAGGCACTATGCTCTTAATATAAACCAGGATACACAGTTAGAATAATGTATACTTAAATGCCTCCACTGTTACATATTTGTTAATGGTGCCCATGTTTATATTTTTCCTCTGTCGTGGACACTATATTACTCAACTATACTTCAAACAACTTGAAGTCTTGCTGTATTCTGACATATGCAGTGATGTCCAACCTTTGAACTGCCCCAGAGATGAAAGAGTTAACTTTCCATGCCAGGCATGGAACGCTGAGCTCGAGCTCGGTTGAGACTCTGTCTGTTGCTGTTTGAACTCAAACCGTCAGCTTCTTTACTCCACCTCACTGAACAGTCGCTCCGGAGATTTCTCCTTTGCTCGGTTCAAGTTTGTCGGTTAAAGTGCCGGTTTCTCGGTTTTCGACCAAATTTAATCCGTTAACCTGTCAGTTCAGTCTCTGTCTGTGGTATCGTGAGTACTAGATAGGTTTATTTTCTTGTTCTTCTGTGTGGAATTTGTAAACGTGGGATCAGTTCGGTTTGAACCGATCAGGTTTGTTCAAAAAAGTTTATTCTACTTTTAGAGTGTGGTAATCGGTCCTTATCGGTTCTAAAAAAAACGGATTTCATTACGTTTTCACGACCCGTAACACGGTCAGGAACCGATAAGGGTGTCTTGCCTGGCGGCTTGCCGAAAAAAGGGTAAGTTTTGTTAGGACTGGCCATGTCTGAGAAACCCAAAAGGAAAACCGGGCCCACTGGGTTTCAACACTGTAGTGTGTGTGGGAAGCCTTTGCTAAGGCTGATCCCCACACCACCTGTGTTGTGTCTGAGGTTTGACCACCTCGATTCAGACTGCCAGATTTGCAAGAATTTTCCTGCAGCTACCCTGGAAAAGAGAGTTGGTAGGCTCAGGGAAAGGGAGGCCAAGAAGTCCGCTGACCTGGATGGCCAGCCCGGTTCGGTTCCAACCGAACCAGAAGGAGTGCCCTCTGACCAGGGCGAAATTTCTTCGGGCAAAAGGAGAACCGACTCTGAGGAGTCGGTTCCGGTTAAAAGAAAAAGAAGGGATAAATCAGCCAGTGCAGATCCACAACTTCTTTCTCCGACCACTGATGAAATAGCCAAAGCGATAAGGATTGTTCAGTCGCTAACCCCGGTTCCGACCGAACCGGCACCATCAGGAAGGGGCTCGGTTCGGTCGGTTCCCCCGGTTCCAGATTATAATTTAGAAGATTTTTATGAACCGGAGGAGGAGGAAGGAGAGTATGAGGATAGTGATGGTGATTACGAAAGTCTGGATGTGCCTATTGACCCGGACATCTCCCCAGACAGACCTTCAGGGTTTCCTCCTAGGCTTTCTGAGTCCCCTTCCCATTTTATGTTCTACAAAAAAGTGGCTGAAACTCTGCAGCTTCCTATGGAAGAAGCTGTAGACGACCAGGAGGAGCCTGACTATGTTGAAATGATGGATATCCCAGAGTCCAGGAGGCTGTCTATTCCCCTTCATAAGTCCTTTGGGAAACAGACAATAAAACTTTTAAAGACTCCTAATTCTATACCTCTTGTGGACAAGAGAATGAACAAGAGGTATACTCTCTCAGGCTCAGATACGGAGTTCCTTACCCAGCAATGCAGGGATGTTGGGGTAGTGCAGGCTGCTGCCTGTGATAAGGCAAATATACCCTTGGCTTCACACCCCCCCAGATAAGGACTCCAGGAGGATCGATGCCATGGCAAAGAAACAGTACATGGCAGCATCCTTGGGACTCAGGCAGGCTAATTATATGGCCCATGCAGCTAGATATCAGAAATCTAGATGGGACACTGTAATGGCTGTAGCTAAACAGGTCCCTGGCCAGCTTGCCAAGGAGATGGAGCAGGTGGCTGCGGATGGTATTGAGGCATCCAAGGTGCAATTCCATGCTGCAGTGGACTCCAATGATGTTTCATCTAGAATCATGGCTACATCTGTGGCCCTTCGTAGGATGGCTTGGCTCAGATGTACTAGCCTGTCTCAGGATACCCAGACTAAGGCCATGGATTTTCCTGTTGTGGGTAATTCTCTGTTTGGGGAGCAAACAGAGAACTACATGAAGAAAATGGATGAATACAGGACCACCTATAGGAGTGCTCAGGCCAAGGAAAGGCAAGCCACTCCCCAGAGGCAGCATTCCAGGGGCAGGGGCAGGCCTTTTCATAGGCCTTTCTACCAAGCCCAGGCCTCCTCTTCTGCTTATGCTCATAGGGGTTCTTCAGAGGGAGAGGCAGACGGGGTACAAGCAGGTCTGCTTCCACCCCTCAGCCTAAAGCCCCTGCCAAACAGGCACCCTGATGGGTTTGCCAGGGCCGATTCTCCACCACCTGTAGAGGGCAGGCTGGCTTACTTTGTCCAGGACTGGATGTCTTTAACATCAGACAAATGGGTCCTGGAAGTAGTAAGCCAGGGACTGGTTCTCAGCTTCAAAAAATTTCCAAAGATGAGAACCAGATCCTTTCCACCTGCAAGTCCTTCAGAGGCACTTGCCCTAGAGGCAGAGGTCTCTTCCCTTTTGGCTCTGAGAGCCATAGAGAGGGTTCCACCCCTACACAAGGGAAAAGGATTGTACTCCAGGTACTTCCTAACCCCCAAAAAGACAAGAGAATGGCGGCCCATCCTGGATCTCAGATATTTAAACAAGCACCTTTTAAAGCCAAAGTTCAAAATGATGACTCTGGGAATAATTCTACCCTCTCTAATGCCAGGAGACTGGCTACTTTCCCTGGACCTCAAGGATGCCTATTTCCATATTCTCATCAGAAGCTCCCACCGAAAGTACCTCAGGTTCGAGCTGCCCTCGGGCCATTACCAATTCAGAGCAATGCCCTTCGGCCTAACTTCTGCTCCAAGGGTGTTCACAAAATGCCTGGCAGTAGTGGTTGCCTTCCTAAGGAGAAAAAAGATCTCTATCTTTCCATACCTGGATGACTGGCTCATAGTAGGCCAGTCTCCAGACCAAGTCAAGTCACACCTACAGATAACTCGGCAACTGCTCACTTCTCTAGGTTTCCTTCTGAATCTATCAAAATCAGTTCTAGAGCCTGTGCAGCTCCTCACCTTCATAGGGGCAGAGCTGGATACAGTAAAGGCAAGAGCCTTCCTTCCCCTGGACAGGGCAAGGACCCTTGTCTCACTGGCCTCTTCATTCACCCTCCAGGTGTCTCGACCAGCAAGGCATTTTCTGCAGCTCCTGGGCGACATGGCTGCCTCTACAGCAGTGGTCCAGGGGGCAAGATTTCAAATGAGGGACATTCAGTTCCACTTGAGAGCCTTCTGGTCTCAGAAAAGGATCCTCTGACCAAACTAATCCCAGTGACTTGAACCCTGATCAGGGCGTTACAGTGGTGGCAGGATCAGGACAATCTAAGACAGGGAGTTCCTTTTGTCACTCAGTCTCATTCTCTAATCCTTACTACAGATGCCTCCCTCTTGGGGTGGGGAGCCCATGGGGGACCTGACCACCAAAGGGTTGTGGTCTCCTTAGGAATCTCTGCTTCACATCAATCTATTAGAACTCAGAGCAGTGTTTCTAGCACTTCAAGCTTTTTCCAAGTCTGTTCAGAACAAAGTAGTTCAGATCAGGACAGACAATACCACCACAATGTGGTATATCAACAAGCAAGGGGGCACTCGGTCTACGGCCTTGTGCACAGAGGCAATGAAGTTGTGGTCTCTGGCCTATTCCCTGAACGCCTCTCTTACAGCAGTGCACCTCCCAGGGAAGGACAATGTCCTGGCAGATGCTCTCAGCAGGATATCTCAGGGCCATCACGAATGGTCCCTGGATCCCCTGATTTTGAAGGTGATCTTCTCCAGATGGGGCACCCCACAGATAGATCTTTTTGCAGCCCCAGACAATCACCAACTTCCTCTCTTTTGCTGCAGGCCCCCAGTGTTGGGCTCGGTCCCCCTAGATGCCCTAATTCTCAGTTGGGAAGGGAAGTTCCTGTATGCTTTTCCCCCTTCCCTCTCCTGTTCAAGGTGCTAGTCAAAATCAGGTCTCAACCCTGCAAGGTGGTTCTGATTGCTCCAGACTGGGCCAGACAGCCCTGGTACCCTCTCTTGTTGTCCTTAGCAGTCCACCTTCCCCTGTCTCTTCCCAGGAATTACAACCTGTTAACATGTGCTCAGGGGGAGGGTTTGGTATCCGAATCTCAAATCTCTCAATCTCAAGGCCTGGCTCTTGAAGAGTTAGAGTTTGCTGATTTGCACCTCTCTCAAGGTGTTCTGGATATCTTAAAGGCTTCTAGAAAGTCTTCCACCAGAAACACTTACAATTTCAAGTGGAAAACATTTACTATATGGTGCTCTGGGAAGCATATTTCTCCAGAGTCTGCTGGCCTGCCCACAGTCATTGACTATATGGTTCATCTTAGTAGCGTGGGACTCAGACCAGCTACACTAAGAGTGCACCTGGCAGCTGCCTCTGCCTTCCTCTCAGCAGGCAAGCACTCTTCCCTTTCAGCTCATCCTGTATTTTCTAAATTTTCAAGGGATTGCTGCATACCAATCCTCCCTTCAGGGACCCTGCCCCTGCTTGGGACCTTAATGTTTGCATTGTTCAGCTTATGCAACCCCCTTTTGAGCCTTTGTCCTCAGCAGAGCTTAAGTACTTGACTTGGAAAACTGTTTTCTTGGTGGCCATCACTTCTGCCAGACGCATAAGTGAGTTACAGGCCCTGTCAGTGGAGCCTGATTTTATCTCTTTCCATAGAGATAAGGTGGTCCTCAGGACTAATAGGAAGTTTTGCCTAAGGTGGTTTCAGATTTCCACCTTAATCAGTCTATGTCTCTTCCTGTTTTCTTCGCTGACCATTCCTCCTCTGGGGAGAGGAGGCTGCACAGTTTGGATGTGAAAAGGGCCCTTAGCTACTACATAGAGCGCACCAAGGGTCACAGGTTTGACTCTCTCCAACTGTTCCTCACTTATGGTGAGGTTGGTAAGGGAAAACCTGCCACTAAGAGATCTATTGCCAGGTGGATTGTCTCTTGCATTCAATTTTGCTATGAAAAACTAGGTAGGATCCCACCCTCAGGCCTGAGGGCTCACTCTACCAGAGGTACAGCTGCTTCCCTGGCTGCTGCCAGGGATATTCCTATCTTAAGAGATTTGTCAAGCAGCCACCTGGAAAACAGTACACTTTTACCAAGCATTGCTCTCTGGTATCAGGCTGGGGTGATGCTCGGTTTTAACACAACAGTGCTTCAGAGCCTCTTTCAAAAGTAGGTTCTGTCCCTCCTCCATGGAGGTACTGCTTGGTAGTCTGCAATAGTCAGAATACAGCAAGACTTCATGTTGTTTGAAAAAAAATTACTCACCTTAGTAATGTTGTTTCTTCTAATGGAGTCTTGCTGTATTCTGACCTCCCCGCCTCCCCTCTCAGAACCTGGTTTTGGGATGTGGTAGGAGTAGCAGTGTTGGCACTCGGAGGTGCCCCACCCTTCTTTCTCACCCTTTAGTCTGGGTGTGTGGGTGTTGTGTTTTGTTTTATTTTTGGGTTTCTGACTTGAGTCTTTGTTTTGGGACCAAAAATATTTTTATTATATTTAGTAGCCAGTTGGCTAATGTAAGTTTACAGTTTCCACACAGGACACCCAGTGAGTATAGCTCGTAAAGATCTGACGGTTTGAGTTCAAATAGCAACAGACAGAGTCTCAACCGAGCTCGAGCTCAGCGTTCCATGCTTGGCATGGAAAGTTAACTCTTTCATCTCTGGGGCAGTTCAAAGGTTGGACATCACTGCATATGTCAGAATCCAGCAAGACTCCATTAGAAGAAACAACATTACTAAGGTGAGTAATTTTTTCTTGTTGAGTACTAGGTATTTTTACCTTTGGACAAGTAGTTTAAATAGAGGCACTCACATTTTCTTATGTATGTTGCCATTTTCAGGTCAACTTATAACCATGTATGTCATACTCACACATGTTTTGTAATATACTTTTATTGTGTTCCATGTGAAACACTAGTTTACATCTTGCATGATATTAAGACATAACTTTCAAGTGTATATAAGAAATTAGCAGCATGCATAATTCCTGGGCAATCCAAAAAGTCGTTGCTTCATAAGAGAGGGATTGGATATAGGGAGTTTTATGGAGGGGGGGAGAGGGGGAAACTTTCATTTTATTTCATATCAAGATCCCATTCCTAGCGTAAGATCTGTCCAGTGGAGCAGACTACTAATCCCTAAACAAATGATTCTCATCTGGCTTGGTCGAAAGTTAAGGACAAAACTTATGCTGATTATTCAATTTCAGAAATAATTCTTCACATCTCAACACCTTTTAAGTGTACACATGTATAAATTCAAAGGATGGTGTTTGGGGGGAAGGGGAAAGGAGGAAAAAAGGGAGGGTGAGGGGAAAAGGGGGAATGAGGAGAGAAGAAAAGGGCTGCTTAATACATATGAATATGTAAAAATGTACTCCAGGTAGCAGTGTACGGACACCTAGCAAGAGGGGGGAAGGGGAAAAAGAAATAATTTCATTGTACTATAATATCTCTACTTAAGGTAGGGTTTCAGATCACACATTTCATTCATACCCTTCGGATTAACAGTGTTCAATCTGAAAATCCAGTAACTTTCCTTTTTCAGTAGTAAATTAACTCTGTCTCCTCGCCTCTTACCACATTTGGCTATTTCAGTGCCCATACATTTAAGACCACTAGGGTCAGCATCATGCATTTCTGCAAAGTGTCTCCCTACTGCTTTATCCAATCTTCTATTCCTAATGTAGCCCACATGCTCTTGAATCCTCTCCTTGAAACTCCTTGAGGTCCTACCTACATGTGCAATGTTGCAGGTACACCAAATGATGTAAACCACAAATACAGTATTACATGTAACCAAGTCTTTTTATGACTACTCCCTTATTGTTATTAAATCCATCTAAAGTAGCCCCCTCATTGAAATACCTGCAAATATTGCATTCTCTGCACCGATGATTGGCTTGGCCCTAAGCTCATTTAAATATCTCTTAAAGGCACACCTCCAGGGCAGTTGCAGCTAGCCAGCTAATCCCCTAATGCACCATGGATTGGCTATGAGGTAATTTGCATATGGTGGCTGAATATTGCGTTCTTGAGTCATGCTCATTGTGTAGGAGCATCTGTGTGGCGCATTGTCCACGCATGCGTGGAGCGTGTGCCTGCAGTACACATGTGTGCGGCCAATTCAGTGGTGTTCGTGTTCCCATGTGCAGTGCACGACATACCCACATTGTGCTCGCGGTGTAGCCAGCCAATTGCGCAACCGCGCACGTCACGGAGCAGTGGATGTGCTATGCCACATACAGTGCAGGCCAGGGTCATGCACGCCATTACGCAGGGTCATGCCCTGTGCCGTGTGGGTCACGGATGTGACCCCATGCACCCACCAGGTCATGTCACAGTGTGCATGCGCGATGCTGCACAATACTTCTCCACGGCGCACGACTATCATGCATCCATGTGCTGCGCGGTCCCGTACAGCGGTACGCTATTACACAACATCCACAGGCTGCACCACGTGCCTGCAGCGTAGGCTGTTGCACGTCTGACGGTCGGGACTACAGCAGCCATGCCGGGCAACGACGTACAGTGCAGTACTGTAAACTGGAGTAAGGTTGAGATGTGCAACCTCGTTGCACTTGTGGAGCTATATGCACCCCAGCTTTTTGGACATGTGCCCCTACAGCAGCCCAGGACCCATGTGTGGGACGTGTGGCTATAGCACTGGAGTGCAGCAGCGGGTGTGCGGTGCACACCAGAACATTGTCGCCACCGCTATAGCTACCTTAGGCGGAGGGACCGGACCATCTCCATCAATTCCAGGCCCATGTGCAGCGTGGTGCTGTGCCACAGCCAGGTCAGTATTCCCATGACATATGCATGGCCATGGGGTACCTATTCTGGGTATCAGGATGCTCAGCATGTGCTGCTGCTGGGCGTTCGGCCACGGTCCTGGAAGTCACTGCATGCCCTGCATGGGCGGCATGTGCAACACTGTTATGCGTGTCACAGTTGTGCATGCACCAGGGCCGTGGGGTGGGTCCTGTCCCACCCTGTGCAATGCCAGCTGTGTGCCGAGGAGGGTGTTGTTTGTGTATGACCATCTGCTCATCCCTTTCTCTCTCGTTCTCTCTCTCTCCCTCCCTCCCTCTTCCATCCACAGGGCCAGAGGACCGCAGGAGGGCCAGGGTGGCCATGGACGCACAGGCACCACACAATGATGGGCCAGCTGCTGCGGCTTCTCGATGTCATCGGACAGGTAGGCATGTTCCCACTACTGTACTGTGCATGTGTGGGTCACTGTTAGCAACAGGATGCCGGACATGGTCGCCACGGCCATGTGTGGGCACTGCATTGGCGGGCACATGGACCTGTGGACATGCTGGTGTTTCACAGCATGTGTATGTACCGTGCTCTTCTCCACTGTGCTGCCTGGGGGGGGGTGTTGTGCGCACAGCATCCACTCTGTGTGCGGCCATGGGTGCCTGCGGTCTACGTCGTGTGCCTTGCATGTGCACCACTGTGCCCACTGCACAGCCATGTGTATCTGTCCGCACTACTGTATTGTGCTGTGTGTCCGGCTGGTGCAGCCCTCCGTGCATGGGACCTGTTGGGCCGTCCACTGGTGTGTGCCTCCACTGGGCAGTGCACTCAGAGGGTGGGATGGGGCTCAGCCTGGCATGTCACTTAGTGCCTGTTCTGTCCTTTCAACTAGGTCGATCACGTGGGGTGCCACTTATATGGACGGCCAGGACAGTGCGGGTGTTGTGTGCAATCCTGTGCCAGCTCAGACAGATGACGGCAGTGATGGTGTGCCACTGGCGTGTGACGGTGGCCCTGAAGGCTCCAGCGCATTCATGGTTGCACCGGTGCAACTGTGGTTGCACTGCGGCGCTTCCTCGCCATATTCAGCCTGCTTTGTGCCACCTCGTGTCAGTGGCATATCATCTGAATATGACTTCCTTTTTCCCCATTGCACATCTGACTTGTGCTGCGCTGGACTTGTGCTCACCTTTGACACATGTCTGAATATCTGGGCCTGAAAGTAATTAAGTATATATCAAATCAGATGTCAAGCTTAGTTACGTGAGTACAAACTTAACTCTCAGGGTTTTTAAAGAATCTGTAAGGCCAGAACCCATTTATAAATTAAAGCATTTCTCAGCCAGTTTTAAACAAGTCAGGAAAAAGTGAGGAAAGCTGTATTTTGGCTTGGTCCGGAGATTCGAAGGAGAAAGCTTTATTGTCTTTGGTGAAGCTAAGATGCGCTGGATACAGCATTTTGAATTTAATGCCAGCCAGGATCAGTTTATTGACTAAAGATGAAAAATCTCTCCGTCTTTGCCTAATGGCCTGAGGCAAATCTTGGGATACGCAAATTCTTTTGCTGTCCCAGGATAGATTTACTGAAGACTTAGTCTTTTCAATGACATGAGCCCTATCCAAATAGTTGAGGAATTTTATTATGAAAAGTCGAGGAGGCTCCGATTTCGCTGGAGCAAGACATAGTGCTCTATGAGCTCTTTCTATTATATAGCTTGATCCATTAGGCGAGTTTCCAGCGATATTTTCACAGATAACTTGGGCAAAATAAATCGGATCAGATGCTTCAGATTGTTCCTGTGGACCGTAAATTACTATGTTGTTTCTCCTTGAGCATCCTTCTAGATCTTCTAGCTTCGACTCTAATTTGGATATTTTGTTCCTTAGTGCTGGTACTTCTGGTTTGAATCTATCTCTCCAGTTGTCAAGTGAGGAGACTCTGGTTTCAACGTCGGTAAGTCTTTGGTTTAAACCTTCAGTCATCCCTCTAGTTAATTTCGATTCCTCAACCAATTTCAGTGTATACTTCACCATGATTTTCATTTCCATATCTGTTTTATATTTTTTTATGTAGCATTTTTCTTTGTAAATGTTAGAGTGGCTTTAAAATATCGGATTTTGTATTTGGATTCAAAAAATAAAGCATCCGTCAGTCCAATGTAGATTTAATTAAAGGCTGGCTAGTGGAGCAGCATGAGAGAGCTCTTATTCTGACCGCTTCATCACTGGAAGTTAAAACACTCAGTTTTCAAAACTGCCATTTTTTTTCCTTGCTAACATGGCTCATCCAGTACTTGCCGGCTGATCAGCAAAACTCAGGTGCCACTAGCTCTTCCCCTTTCAGCCCATAAACAACCAAAATGTGATTTAAAAATAAAACTACTAACTGGTCCTGTTGTCTGAACTTCCGATCCTGCTGCAAGTTCTTTCTGTGCTTCCTGATTCCACTCCTGATAACACTGTGGCCATCCAATTGCCGGTCCCACAATTAAAACATAAAAAAAAAGATGTTGTCTTCATTTAAAAAAGATCAATATGCACAGATTGGTAAATAAGCAGCCCACTTACCAAATGCATGCATATAATGTAAATCTGTTTGTTTATTTTTTATTTCAAAAATGATATATATTGTATATGAATAGGTAATACAGTCAAATAATGCAGATGTTTCGGATCAGACTCCTTCATCAGTGTTTGTCTGTACCACACCATATCAAAAAGAATCATCACCAGCTTGTGTATGTAGCATCTTTTTAAATCATATTCTAACTCCTTTTGGTTTAGGTATGAATCCAGTTTTCTTATATAAACATATTTTTCTCCATGTGACCTCCTGCTTCCTCTAGTGTAATGTGACCTCCATTACACTAGAGGAAGCGGGAGGTCATGCACCACGCCAGCAGCACGCTATAAATCCAGGTTGTGGGAAAAAAGATGTTTATATACAGGGTGCGAAATTCCTATACCTTCAAACAACATGAAGTCTTGCTGTATTCTGACTATTGCAGTGATCTCCAACCTTTGAACTGCCCCAGAGAACAAAGAGTTAATTTTTCATGCAAGGCATGGAACGCTGAGCTCGAGCTCGGTTGAAGCCTCTGTCTGCTGTTGTTTGAACCCCTTCTGTCAGATTCTTTACTCCGCCTCACTGAACAGTCGCTCCAGAGATTTCTCCTTCGCTCGGTTCAAAAAAGTCAGTTAAAGTGTCGTTTTATCGCTCGGTTTCAACCGAATTTCTGCTTCTAACCTGTCGGTTTAAGTCTCTGTCTGTGGTACCGTGAGTACTAGATAGGTTTTCTATATTAGTTTTCTGTGTGGAACTTGTAAACATTGGATCGGTTCGGTTTAAACCGATCAGGTTTGTGTAAAAAAACTTCTGTTCTTATTAGAGTGTGGTAACCGGTCCGTATCGGTTCTAAAAAAAAGGATTTCATTACCTTTTTTTCCAAGACCCGTAACACGGTCAGGAACCGATAGGGGTGTCTTGCCTGGTGGATTGCCGAAAAAAGGGTAAGTTTTGGTTAGGATTGGCCATGTCTGAGAAACCCAAGAAAAATACTGGGCCCACTGGGTTTCAACACTTTAGTGTGTGTGGGGAAGCCTTTGCTAAGGCTGATCCCCACACCCTCTGTGTATATTGTCTGGGGTTTGACCACCTCAATTCAGACTGCCAAATTTGTAAAAGTTTTCCGAAGCTATCCTGGATAAGAGAGTAGGTAGACTGAGGGAAAGGGAGGCCGAGAAGTCCACTGACCCGGATGGCCAGCCCGGTTCGGTTCCGACTGAACCAGAAGGAGTGCCCTCTGACCAGGGCGAAACTTCTTTGGGCAAAAGGAGAACCGATTCTGAGGAGTCGGTTCCGGTTAAAAGAAAAAGAAGGGATAAATCATCCGGTTTGGATCCACAAATTCTTTCTCCGACCGCTGATGAGATAGCCAAAGCGATAAGGATAGTTCAGTCACTAACTTCGGTTCCAGCCGAACCGGCACCATCAGTCAAGGGCTCGGTTCGGTTGGTTCCCCCGGTTCTGGATTATACTTTAGAAGAATTTTATGAACCGGAGGAGGAGGGAGAGTATGAAGATAATGATGATGATGGTGATTATGAAAGTCTGGATGTGCCTCTTTACCCGGACATCTCCCCAGACAGACTTTCAGGTGTTTCTCCTCCTAGGCTTTCTGAGTCCCCTTCCTACTTTATGTTTTACAAAAAAGTGTCTGAAACCCTCCAGCTTCCTATGGAAGAAGCAGTAGAGGATCAGGAGGAGCCTGACTTTGTTGAGATGATGGACATCCCAGAGTCCAGGAGATTGTCTATTCCCCTCCATAAGTCTTTTGGGAAACAGACATTTAAAATTCTAAAAACTCCTAATTCCATACCTCCTGTGGACAGAAGAATGGACAAGAGGTATACTCTTTCAGGCTCAGACACGGAGTTCCTTTCTCAGCAATGCAGCCATGTTGAGGTAGTGCAGGCTGCTGCCTGTGATAAGGCAAATATTCCCTTGGCTTCACACCCCCCAGATAAGGACTCCAGGAGGATTGATGCCATGGCAAAGAAACAGTACATGGCAGAGTCTTTGGGACTCAGGCAGGCTAACTATATGGCCTACACAGCTAGATACCAGAAGTCCAGGTGGGACACTGTGATGGCTCTAGCTAAACAGGCCCCTGACTAGCTTGCCAAGGAGCTGGAGCGGGTGGCTGCAGATGGGATTGAGGCATCCAAGGTGCAATTTCATGCTGCTGTGGACTCTAGTGATGTTTCATCTAGAGTCATGGCTACATCTGTGGCCCTTCGGAGGATGGCTTGGCTCAGATGTACTAGCCTGTCACAGGATACCCAGGCTAAGGCCATGGATTTTCCTGTCATTGGTAATTCTCTGTTTGGGGAGCAGACAGAGAACTACATGAAGAAGATGGATGAGTACAGGATATAGGAGTGCTCAGGCCAAAGAAAGGCAAGCCACTCCTCAGAGGCAGCATGGCAGGGGCAGGCCTTTTCATAGGCCTTTTTACCAAGCCCAGGCCTCCTCTTCTGCTTTTGCTCAGAGGGGGTTCTTTAGAGGGAGAGGCAGATGGGGTATGAGCAGGCCTGCTTCTACCCCTCAGCCTAAAGCCCCTGCCAAGCAGACACCCTGATGGGTCTGCCGGGCCGATTCTCCACTACCTGTGTAGGGGCAGGCTGGCTTACTTTGTCCAGGACTGGAAGTCTTTAACTTCAGACAAGTGGGTCCTAGAAGTAGTAAGCCAGGGACTGGTTCTCAGCTTCAAAAAATTTCCCAAGATGAGAACCAGATCCTTTCCACCTGCAAATCCTTCAGAGGCCCTTGCCCTAAAGGCAGAGGTTTCTTCCCTCTTGGGTCTCAGAGCCATAGAAAGGGTTCCTACCCTACACAGGGGGAAAGGATTGTACTCCAGATACTTCCTAACCCCCAAAAAGACAGGAGAATGGTGGCCCATCCTGGATCTGAGATATCTAAACAAGCACCTTTTAAAGCCAAAATTCAAAATGGTGACTCTGGGAATAATTCTGCCCTCTCTAAGGCCAGGGGGCTGGCTAGCCTCCCTGGACCTCAACAATGCCTATTTTCACATTCCCATCAGGTGCTCCCACAGAAAGTACCTCAGGTTCGAGTTGCCCTCAGGCCACTATCAATTCAGAGCAATGCCCTTTGGTCTAACATCAGCCCCAAGGGTGTTCACAAATGCCTGGCAGTAGTGGTTGCTTTCCAAAGGAGAAAAAAGATCTCCATCTTTCCATATCTGGACGACTGGCTCATAGTGGGTCAGTCTCCAGATCAAGTCAAGTCACATCTTCAGATAACTCAGCAACTGCTCACTTCCTTAGGTTCCTCCTAAACCTTCCAAAGTCAGTTCTAGAGCCAGTGCAGCTCCTCAACTTTATAGGGGCAGAGCTGGATACAATAAGAGCAAAGGTCTTCCTTCCCCTGGACAGGGCAAGGACACTAATAAAACTGGCCTCTTCTTTCACCCTTCAGGTGTCTCGACCAGCAAGGTCTGACTTCTTGCAGCTCCTGGGCCACATGGCAGCCTCTACAGCAGTGGTCCAGGGGGCAAGATTTCAGATGAGGGACATTCAGTTCCACTTGAGAACCTTCTGGTCCCAGAGAAAGGATTCCCTGACCAAACTAGTCCCAGTGACTCGAACCCTGATCCAGGCTTTGCAATGGTGGCAGGATCAGGACAAATTAAGGCAAGGAGTTCCTTTTGTCATTCAGTCTCATTCTCTAATCCTCACCACAGACGCCTCCCTCTTGGGCTGGGGAGCCCACTTGGGGGATCTTACCACCCAAGGGCTGTGGTCACCTCAAGAATCTCTGCTTCACATCACTCTCTTGGAACTCAGAGCAGTGTTTCTGGCACTACAAGCTTTTTCCAAGTCTGTTAAGAACAAAGTAGTCCAGATCAGGACAGACAATACCACCACAATGTGGTACATCAACAAGCAAGGGGGCACTCGGTCTGTGGCCTTGTGCACAGAAGCAATGAAGTTGTGGTCTCTCGCCTATTCCCTGCAAACTTCTCTCACAGCAGTTCACCTCCCAGGGAAGGACAATGTCCTGGCAGATGCTCTCAGCAGGATATCTCAGGGCCACCAGTAATGGTCCTTAGATCCCCTAATTTTGAAGGTGATTTTCTCCAGATGGGGCACTCACAGATAGATCTTTGTAGCCCCAGACAATCACCAACTTCCTCTTTTGCAGACCCTCAGTATTGGGCTCAGTCCCCTGGATGCTCTGGTACTCAATTGGGAAGGGAAGTTCCTGTATGCTTCCCCCTTCCCTCTCCTCTTCAAGGTACTAGTCAAGATCAGGTCTCAACCCTGCAAAATGATTCTGATCACTCCAGACTGGCCCAGACAGCCCTGGTACCTACTGTTGCTGTCCTTAGCAGTCCACCTTCCCCTGTCTCTTCCCAGGAATTACAACCTGTTGACATCCTCTCGGGAGGATTTGGTATCCGAACCTCAAATCTCTCAATCTCAAAGCCTGGCTCTTGAAGAGTTAGAGTTTGCTGATCTACACCTCTCTCAAGGTGTTCTGGATATTCTAAAGGCTTCTTGAAAGCCTTCCACCAGAAAGACTTACAACTCCAAATGGAAAAGGTTCACTATTTGGTGCTCTGGTAAGCATATTTCTCCAGAATCTGCTGGGTTGCCTACAATCCTGGACTATATGGTTCATTTCAGTGGCTTGGGACTCAGACCAGCTACACTCAAAGTACATTTGGCAACTGTTTCTGCTTTTCTGTCAGTAGGCAAGCCCTCTTCTCTTTCAGACCATCCTGTATTTTGCAAATTCTTCAAGGGACTGTTGCACACCAATCCTCCCTTCAGGGACCCTGCTCCTGCTTGAGACCTTAATGTTTGCATTGCTCAGCTTATGCAACCCCCCTTTTGAGCCTTTGTCCTCTGCAGAGCTTAAGTACTTGACTTGGAAAACTGTGTTTTTGGTAGCCATTACCTCTGCCAGGTGCATCAGTGAATTGCAAGCCCTGTCAGTGGAGCCTGATTTCATCTCTTTCCATAGAGATAAAGTGGTCCTAAGAACTAACAGGAAGTTTTTGCCTAAGGTGGTTTCAGATTTTCACCTTAATTAGTCTATGTCTCTTCCTGTTTTCTTCACTGACCATTCCTCCTCTGGAGAGAGGAGGCTACACAGCCTGGACATAAAAAGGGCCCTTAGCTACTACATAGAGCGCACCAAGGGTCACAGGTTTGACTCCCTCCAGTTGTTCCTCACTTATGGAGAGGTCGGTAAGGGGAAAACCTGCCACTAAAAGATCTATTGCCAGGTGGATTGTCTCTTGTATACAATTCTGCTACAAAAAATTGGGTAGAATCCCACCCTCAGGCCTGAGGGCTCACTCCACAAGAGGTACAGCTGCTTCCCTGGCTGCTGCCAGGGATATTCCTATCTTAGAGATTTGTCAAGCAGCCACCTGGAAAACAGTCCATACTTTCACCAAGCATTACTCTCTGGATATCCAGGCTAGGAGTGATGCTTGGTTTAACACAACAGTACTCAGAGCCCTATTCCTAAGTAGGTTCAGTCCCTCCTCCATGGAGGTACTGCTTGGTAGTCTGCAATTGTCAGAATACAGCAAGACTTCATGTTGTTTGAAAAAAGAATTACTCACCTTAGTAATGTTGTTTCTTCTAATGGAGTCTTGCTGTATTCTGACCTCCCCGCCTCCCCTCTCAGAACCTGGTTTTTGGGATGTGGGTGGGCAGGAGCAGTGTTGGCACCTAGATGTGCCCCTTTTTCTCACCCTCCTTTATTTTGGGTGTGTGTTGTGTTTTGTTTTTTGGGTTTCCTGACTTGAGTCTTTACTTTGAAACCGAAAAAAAACTTTTATCAAATTTAGTTGTCAGTTGGCTGGTGTGAGTTTACAGTTTCCACACAGAACGCCCAGTGAATATAGCTCGTAAAGATCTGACGGTTGGGGTTCAAACAACAGCAGCCAGAGGCTTCAACCGAGCTCGAGCTCAGCGTTCCATGCCTTGCATGGAAAGTTAACTCTTTGTTCTCCGGGGAAGTTCAAAGGTTGGAGATCACTGCAATAGTCATAATACAGCAAGACTCCATTAGAAGAAACAACATTACTAAGGTGAGTAATTTTTTCTTATGTGCCCCAGGGCAGGCAGTATTGTCTCAGGACACCTACTGCTGGTTACTGCATGCCCAGTGGGGAACCTAAGGTATTCCTGCAGAGCTCCATTTTTTTTTCCTTTTTTCAGTGCTGCACATTTTTTTTCTTCATTGCTTCTCTCTTTTTTTTTTTTTTTTTTTTAGCCATTGGGAGCTGTGACAGAGGAAAGTGCAGGCACACAGAGCTGGCACCAGGACATGATCACGAGGTGCACAGAACCGTTCTCCCCGGTGTCAGCTGACTGTCCGAGAGGAAGACCCCCGCTGTTGATTGCCACTGCCAAAAGCCAACCGTGCATTGAAAGTGGCCCATCCATCACTTCTGGAAGCAGGGTGTCAGGCAAACACACCAGTTGGTGTCTGCATTACAAGTTTGCTCGCTCCCTTTGATCAATGTGATGAGAGCATGACCCTGCAAAGCGCAGTATTCTGTCCAGTTGCCTTAATGGGTAAGTTGTGCCACTCTTTCACATACAGAGACCTTTGTTGCCTGGGAGTGCAATCGGCATTGCTGATCGCGATCCAACTTTAATTTAAAACAAAAACCTAACAAAAAGCTCTTGTAAGAGCTAGTCCATATTCAGAGGCGGTGTGTATGTAAGGGGAGTGTGGGACTTAGGCGGGAGAGAGGAGGGTGACGGCAGGTGAGATTGCAAAGGTCTCTCGCAGCAGGGAGGAAAGAAGTCTCCCACGTGAGCAGGATCAGACCTTGGGGGAGAAGGAAAAAGGGAAAAGAAAAAAAAAAGAGCAAGCTACCCAGCCCAACCAACTCTGTCAGCTAGTTCTGTGTTATAGCAACAGCCAGATCAACCATGCTACTGAAAATCAGCTAGCTGCAGAGAGAGCCTCAGGGCCACTCTAAGTTCATTTTCAGGCTGCAACAGTTTTTTACAAACAACATGAAGTCTTGCTGTATTTTGACTAACCGAAGTACTTCTGTTAAAAAAAAAAAGGATTTTGTGTGCTTGTCCCTATGTATGCGGTGTATCTATCGGTTCCTGAAAAAAATGATGAATTTCTGGGTTTTTTTCAACCGACCCGTGACACGGTTGAAACCAGTAGGTTCAGTATTCGCCTGGCTTGAATGCTGGTAAGGGTGACTGATTATTTAGAGGCATGTCTGAGAAACCCAAAAGGAAAACCAGGCCCATGGGGTTTCAGCACTGCAGTGAGTGTGGGGAGGCATTTGCCAAGGCCGACCCCACCTTATCTGCGTTTATTGTGTAGGGTTTGACCACCTCAAGGAAGACTGCCAAATTTGTGAAAACTTCCCTAAAGCCACTGCTGAAAAACGCTTCAGGGAGGCCGAGAAATCCGCTGACCTGGATAGCCAGCCTGGTTCGGTTTCGGACGAATCTGAGAGGGTGCCTACTGACCAGGGCGATACCTGCTCAAGCAAGAGGAGAGCCGATTCTGTAGAATCGGTTTCTACAAAGAAAAAGCGTAAGTCGGCTGGTTCGGATCCCAGTCCCCATATTCCGACCGCCGATGAAATTGCCAAAGCGATTGCTATAGTTCAGTTGCTTCGCCCATTTCCAACTGAACCAGCACCGTCTCGAGGATGGTCGGTTTGGTCGGACTTACAAGCTTCTGAATATGACCCTGAGGGTTTTTGTGAGGGCGAATGGGATGGAGACAAAGACGATGAGGATGAAGAATACGAAGACCTGGATGAGCCTATCGAACCAGACATCTCCCCAGACAGGCCTTCTAATGTGTTTCCACCCAGGCTTTCTGAGTCCCCCTCCCACTACCTGTTTTACAGGAAGGTGGCTGACACTCTTCAGCTCCCCATGGAATAAGCTGAACAGGATCAGGAGGAGCCTGACTATGTTGAGATGATGGATGTCCCAGAGTCCAAAAGGGTGTCTATCCCTCTGCACAAGTCCCTGGGGAAACAGACCCAAAAAATCTTGCAACTACCAACATCCATACCCGCTGTGGATAAGAAGATGAACAGGAGGTATGCTTTGTCAGGCCCTGGGATGGAATTCCTTACTTCTCACTGCAGCCACGTTGGGGTAGTGCAAGCTGCAGCCTGTGACAAGGCTAATATTCCTCTGGCATCTCACCCCTAGATAAGGATTCCAGGAAAGTGGATACCATGGTTAAGAAGCAGTACCTGGCATCCTCTTTGGGACTCAGAGAATCCAGTTACATTGCTCCGGGGCAGTTGAAGTGTTGGGGCTAACTGCAATTAGTCGGAACACAGCAAGACTTCATGTTGTTTGAAGAAAAAATTACTCACCTTAGTAATGTTATTTTTTCTAATAGAGTCTCTTGCTGTGTTCTTATTGTAAATGTCATGCCCTGTTTATATAAGAAAACTGGACTCATACCTAAACCAAAAGGAGTTAGAATATGATTTAAAAAGATGCTGCATACACAAGCTGGTGATGATTCTTTTTGATATGGTGTGGTACAGACAAGCACTGATGAAGGAGTCTGATCTGAAATGTCAGCATCATTTGTCTGTATCATATATTCATATACAATGTATATAATTTCGGAAAAAAAAAGATTTACATTATATACATACATTTGGTGAGTGGGCTGCTTATTTACCAATCTGTGCATATTGATCTTTTTAGTTATGATTGGCAGTGGCTCCCTCCCTTATTTTTCCCCAGTCATCTTCCTCACAGTATCTGTCGTGCTGATAACATACGAACATATGAACATACGAAAACTGCCAGCAGATAAAGGCCTTATGGTCTATTGAGTCTGCTCAGTTGTGCAGCTAACCACCCCTATATTGCAGCTGCCCCTCCCTCCCCTCTGTGACCCTCCCCTTACCTCCTGTCCCATCCCCTTTGAAGTCGTCCGCTGTCTTACAGGATACCACTTCTGCAGGCAATGCGTTCCACCTGGACACCACCCTCTCCAAGAAAAGGTGTCTTCTCGTCTCCCTCCTGAACCTTCCCCCTCCAGTCTCAGATCATGTCCTCAAATGCCCCCCCAACTTGAAAATCCCCTCCATGCCTGTCTTGTTTATTCCTTTCATGTACTTGAAGGTTTCAGTCATTTCTCCCATCTCTCTTTTCCTCCAGTGAGTACACGTTCAGCTCCATCAACCTGCTCTTGTAGGGTATGTCCCCTAGCCCCTGGATCATCCTTGTAGCCCTGCAGTGCACCCCTTCCTATAACTTAATATCTTTCTTCAGCTACGGGCGCCAGTACTGCATGCAGTACTCCAGGTGTGGCCTAACCAGCAACCTATACAGTGGCAGGATCACCTCCCATTTCCTGGAGGATGTATTCCTGGCAATACAATCCAGCACCCTGTTGGCCTTTGCAGCTGCCTTCCTACATTGCGCTGAATTATTCATTGATCCCATAATGATCAGCCCCAGATCCTTCTCCTCCTCAGTCACGGCTAGCTGACCCCCCCCCCCCCAGCTGGTAGCTCCTCCTTGGGTTCTTTGTGCCAAAATGTAGCACCTTGCACTTTTTGGTATTGAACCCCAGCTGCCAGGTGTCCGACCAGGTCTCCAATTTTGACAGATCCTCTTGCAACCCCTGCCACCCTCCTAGGTCATCCACTGCTGCTCTCATCTTGGTGTCATCTGCAAACAGACTGATCTTGCTCTTGATGCCCATCAAGATGTCTGCTATGAATATCCCAAACAACACCAGCCCCAGTACCGAACCCTACGGTAGCCCGCTTATCACCACCCTTGGAGAGAAGAGCTCCCTTCCCACCACCACCCTCTGCTGTCTCCCTTGCAGCCAGTTCACTACCCATCCCACCATATTTGCCCCAGCCCCTGTGCTCTCCAGTTTACTTCCTTGCCTCCCATGCAGCATAGAGTCAAATGCCTTACTGAAGTCCAGGTATAAGACATCCACTGCATGGCACCTGTCCAGTTGTCTAGTTACCCAGCCATAGTACTCCACCAGGTTGATCTGACAGGATCTGCCTGCGACAAACCTATGCTGTCTACCGTCCCGCAGTCAGTTGGTCTCTAGAAGGGACATCAGCCTCTCCTTCAGGATTGTCTCCATCAGCTTACCCCACGATGGATGTGAGGCTTACCTGTCTGTAGTTCCCTGGTTCGTCCTTGGGGCCGCTGCTATGGAGGGGTACCACGTGCACCATCCTCCAGTTCTGAGGTACACTCCCCGAGTCCAGGGAGGCACTGAATGGGTCTGCCAAGGGCCCCGGCAGGACTCTCAACTCCTTCCAGTACCCTGGGTATACCATCCGGCCCTGGCGCCTTGTCCACCCTCAGTGCTCCTCAAGCCCTCCAGTACTCTGCCTCTGTTATTCCCCATCTGTCACCCCCGCGCCTGCCCTCCTACCCCCCGGGGTATCTCCCTCCTTTCTCCTTAGTATATACCAAGCAGAAGTATTCATTAAGCCGCCTGCCTGCTCTGCCCCTGTTTCCATCGCCCATCCCTCTTAATCTTCACAATTTAGTCCTTACAATTTCTTTTCTCCCTGATGTACCTGAAGAAGCCCTCCCCACCAATGCCTTGTGCCAGCCTGAGCTCCTTAGACACCTTGGCTGCCCTCACTGCCTTTGTTACCTTTTTAGATTTCTTCAGGTAATCCTCCCTGTACTCCCCTTCCCTGTTCTCTTGAACTTCCTGAAGGCTGCACTTTTCATCCTTACTTTTTCCATGAGCCCCCTGCTCACCCAGCTAGGTTTCTTGGCCCTAGCCCTCTTATGTTGGACCTGGATACAGGTTTTAGTTGTCTCCTCATTCCCCAGTTTGATGACCCCCCCACCTCTGGTTGGTGTCCATATTAGGACAGATTCTGGCCACATACCCCTTTACTACTTCCCCGTCCTCCCGAAGTTGTCTCTTCCAAAATCTAACACCCTTGTACCTGTTTCTACTCCCACATTACCCCATATTTAATGTGAACCACACTGAGTAGTGATCACTCCCTGCTAGCAGTTCTTCCACCTCTAGCTCCCTCACAAACTCCCCATTAGCCAGCACGATGTCTAGGGTGTTCCCTAACCTGGTTGGCTCATTGACCATTTGCAGCCAGTCCACTCCCGGCAGGTTGAAGTCCCCCACAATCACCATGCTACCCTTTCTGCAGGTCCTTCTGATCTGTCCCGCTAGTTCTCTGTCTAAGAGAATTGCGTCCGAATGCATCTATTATGTGTTGTGTATGTATGTATTTTTGTAAGGTCACCATTGTGAATGAGTTTGTACTCAATGGTTTTACCTTGAATAAACAAACAAACAAGTCCTCAGTCTGAGAGGGTGGCCTGTACACCACTCCCATCCTGAGAGTCCTATTTTTGGAACCCTGGATCTGCATCCATAATGGCTCAGTACAGCCCTCCTTCCCCTCCTCTCCAACACACTTCAGTCCTTCTCTCACATATAGCGCAACCTCCCCCTTCCCTTTTATTCTATCCCTACGAAATATCCTATACCCTGGTACCACCAGGTCCCAGTCATGGTAATGGGTGGCTCATGTTTCAGTGATGGCTGCCATGTCCATCTCCCTTTCTGCCGTGAGAGCCTATAACTCTACAGTTTTGTTCGCCAGGCTTCTAGTGTTCAAGGTGACCACCTTCCACCCCTTTTCCTTCCCCCCTCTCCCTTCCTGCTCTCCCTTTCTAGCATTCCCTCTAGTACTCTCCCCTAGTCTCTTGGTCTTGGTGTGGGGGGGTAAGCTCATTCGGCTTCCCTTCCTGTGGATTCAGCATGCCACCTGCCCACTTGCCACCCCCTGCTCCTAGTTTAAATTCCCTTCCTTTGCTATGTATTCTCCCAATCTCTGTTTCAGTACCTTGTGTAGAGAGCACTGTCCTCCCAGGTCCTTCCCCACTCCCCCACCAGCCCATACCCTTTGGATTGACAATAGGTTCCTAGCCATTTGTTAAACTCCTCTATCCTCAGTTTCCTTGCAGTCCTCACCTTGGGCACTGGAAGCACTTCTGAGAAAGCTACTGATCTTGCCTCCTCATATATCAGCCCCAGCTCCTCAAAGCTCTTCTGAACTACCTCTACCATCTTTCCTGCCAGGTCATTTGTCCCTAAATGCAGAACAATATGAGGTTTCCCCTTCCCCTCCTAGCATACTTCAGAACAGATTGACCCACCCTATCTGCTGTCATTCCTGGCATGGTCTCCTCCCAAATGCAATTGTGCCTCTCCCTCTTACTTCCCCATCTGACCCTTTTTAGTATTGAGTCTCCTACCACTAAGATTCCACCCATTTGTTTCATGTTCCGCACTCCTTGGCCTCCCTTCATCCCATCCCTTTTCACCCCGTACCTCCACTTCCTCCAGCACAGTTGTTCCCCCTTCTGCCCCTGTTGTAACATCCCCATGCCCTTTCCCCTCTCTTCTCTCCCTCCCCCATTTTCCCACTGACTCTGCCTCCCTTCCCCTTCCCTCCCCTCTCCACAGGGCTCCACCTGCCTCCTCCCTTGATGCACCCCTACCGTCCCATATCATGCCTCATCTCCCCTCCCCCTCCTTTGACCCTACACCCTCCCATTTCCTCCACCCTCTTATCTCTCCCAGTTGTTCCATCCTCCTCCTGGACTGTCTTCTTATCCTCCGCCGTGCGCACCACCTGTCAAATCCCCCAGTTCTGCCAGTAAAACGATTTCCCGATGGTCCGTTGCTGCCACTTACTACCTCTTTCCTGCTGCTAGCCTGCCCCTTCCCCTCAGTATTGACTCTGACCATTATCGCCCTCCATCCTCCTCCCCCCTCCTTACTTCATTTTTTTAGCTGTTGTTTGTCCTTTGACATGGGTCCCTTACCTCATTACCCCATCCTTTTCCCTTTTCTCATTCCTACCCCCCCGATCGGTTCAATTTGTCTTCCCTCCTCAGTTACCCTCATACCCACTCCAGTTGTTGGGTTGTCCTCTGCAGCCTGCTGTCCCCTCCTTAGCTCCAGTTGAAGATATCTGATCTTGTTCGTAAGCTGCATTAGTTGCTTGCACACCAAATATCCCCCCACCCTTCTTAGCTCCACTTGAAGATATCTGATCGCATTCTTAAGCTGCATTATTTGCTTGCACACAAAACATCCCCCCAACCTCCATGCAAGTCTAAGAAAAACTGGCGCTCTGCAGTTGCTGCAGCCTACCATCCTTCCCAACTCTCCATTCACCACCTTTTTAGATGAAGGATGCCCATCTCACCCCCATGCCTCCTCCCTTCCTCCTTTACCAGTTCTGGCCATGTTCTACCAGGTCCCTGATACCTTATCCACTTATAAAATTTGCAAACCAGCAAAGTGTACCCTACCAACCAAAGCGTCCTGCCCTTTAAACACCTGAACTGTTCCTTACACTGGTGTCCTTCAGAGGTTACTGTTCACTTTGACCTCAGCTAGCCCCTGTACCTGAAGCAGCCCCTTTACCCTCCACACTCACTCCCTACACATCCAGCACTTGTAGCATAATCCCTTAAATGTTTATTTTACCCTTACACCTCCATAGAATAATCCTCTAAACAACCATTACACTTTTAATTGATATACTGTATATGCCAGCAGTTAGTCCCTTTAACTTATTCCTATATATTGCTTCGAGTTGCAGTGACAGCCCTTTCCTGCTATCATCCAGGAAGCCCCTTCCTAGATACAGGTGGTCAGTCAAAAAAATGGTAGAGCAGCCGGGGGTGGGTGGGATTAGGGAGTGGGATCGTGGGATATTCCTCCCCGGTTCCTGAAAGTGAAAAGAAATACACAACAAATAAATCTACCAGCTCACTGTGCCCCCAAAACACTCATCTCCTACTTCGCCCCATTTACCTGTCACTCCCTGGTCCCCACAGTAAATCCCCACCTGGAGGACATCAAGGAATAACAATTTAAGCAGGCTAACCAGCCCCCACACATCAGAAATCCACACAGAGCAGCCCCTGCTGCACGGCGTCGGCTTACCTCCTTCCTCTGGATAGCTGACAGCATAATGACCCGAACCACGCCAAAGCCATATGCCTTGTCCGTTTGCCAGCTACCCTGTCAGTCTCTCAGCTCTGCCAGACAGAAAGGGGAAAACTGGCTCTAGTAGCCACCGGAGGCCCCAGTCCCCACCCAACTGCAAATGTGTCGGAGAAGAAAAACAGCTCTATTTTTAGTTACATAAATTTTACTAGTTTTTGTAGTTTAGGAATTGATAAGTTTGGTTCTTTATTCCCTGGATTCTAGTTCTGATTGGAACCTAGCTCGGTTCCTGAACCAACTGCAACCGCAGTAAATACTCTAAATTTAAATTTCAGCTTGAGGTTGTTGTTGTGGATTTTCTTTGTGAAAAAAAAAAGATATGTCAGAAAAACGTAAGGGAAAAAAAAAATGGACTTCCAGGGTTTAAAAACTGTATTAAGTGTGGGGACGTGTTTGCAAGGCTGACAATCATGATTTATGTTTGGTCTGCCTGGGTGAAGAACACTTCTCTTATGAGTGTGAGATATGCAAGTCTTTCCCTCAAAAGATGCTTGAAAAACGTTGGGAAAGACTCCTTAAAAAGTTGGGTGCTTCAGGCTCTGACTAGCCTACACCGTCAAAAAGTGCGGATGAAACCACAGAACCAAAGCAAACCATCCTTGATAAGGGTGATTCTTCAACCGGCAAAAGAACCGGTCAACCAGTTCAATCTCCAGTTCCTGCAAAAAAACTAAAGGAAACCAAACACACTGAACCCCCTGTGGAAAAGCATAAGGGAACTTCTGCGGTGCCTCCCAGTTTACCTTCGACTGAGGAAATTGCTCAGGCTTTCAAAGTTTCAAAGTTATACAAACTTTACAGAGGTTAGCTCCCCAGGCACCGGTTCAAACCCTGGTTCAGCAAACACCTACCTGAGCTCATACCCCACTCCAAGACCAGATGGAGTATGAGGATTATGAGGAGTATGAGGAAGAGTAAGGGGAACTCATTGAACCTGAGGTTTCCCCCGAACAGGAGTTTGGGTCTCCAGAACAACTGAAGATTATTCTTCCCATTTCTCCTGTGTGAGAAAAATAATAGACGCCTTGGACATAGCCACAACTGAAGTAGTGGAAGATGAAGAAGAGGCTGAGTACCTTGAACTTATTGGGTTAACACCCACTAACAAGCTATTACTCCCAGTCAACAAGTTCTTAAAAAGGACATTTTAAAAATTCTGCAGACACCAAACTCTGTCCCATGTCTGGGTAAGAGGGTGGACAAAAAGTACCAACTAGATAGGGAAGGGACTGAGTTCCTGTTTACTCATCCTGACCACCAGGGTGTCATCCAAACAGCAGCCTGTGATAGGGCAAAGGTGCCTTTGGCATCACACCCTCCTGAAAAGGACTCCAAGAAACTGGACAGCATGGTCAAGAAAGGCCATCTGTCGGCCTTGTTGGCTATAAAGCAGGCAAATTATCAGACTTATGCTGCACAGTCTCAAAAGTCTCTGTGGCAGTAAATCTTAGCCATGTCTGATAAGGCTCCATCTGGTCTTTCAGCTGACCTGGCTGAAACTGCCAGGTTTGGCCTGGAGGTTGCAAAGTACTAATTCCAGAGGGCAGCAGATGCCAGTGATACTGCTGCCAGGTGGATGGCCCTTACTATATCCCTCAGATGATTTGCATGGCTCAGGGCTATGAACCTCACACAGCATACCCAAACAAAAGTCATGGACTTTCCTGTGGAGAACAGTTCTCTTTTTGGTTGCAAGAGAGGGGCTTATATGAAAAAGGTAGATGAGTACAAGACCACCTACAAAAGTAATTCTGCCGAAGAAAAGCCTTTACCTTCCTTCAGGCCATATGGAAGGGGAGGCAGGGGTAGAGCTAGCTATAGCAGGCCTTTCTGTCAGGCCCAGGCTGTACCTCAATACCAGCAGTACCCCCAGCAGACAGGATACTTCAGGGGTAGGGGCAGACAGGGGTCCAGACATGGTTCCCAGACTGGTCAGGCCCTGCTCCAGACTAAACAGAATCCCTGACTTAGTTACCAAGGCCTCCTCCCAAATTCCTGTAGGGGGCAGACTGGCTCACTACTTCCAGGCTTGGAAAAACATTACCACAGACAAGTGGGTCCTGGAAGTGGTGAGTCAGGGCTTGTCTGTAAGCTTCAAATCCTTTCCACTCCTAAGGACAAGACAGCTTAAACCAGCTTCACTTACAGAAAGAAAGCTATTAGAAAAGGAGGTGCAAAACCTGCTGTTGTAAAAAGGCAGTGGAACCTGTTCCTCCACAGCAAAAGGGGAAACGTTTTTTACTCAAGATACTTCCCCACCACAAAGAAAAATGGGAAGTGGCGGCCTATTCTAGACCTAAGGTTACTGAACAGGCACTTAACAAAGCCAAAGTTCAAAATGGTAACATTGGTAATGATTCTGCCAACTTTCCAGAAGGGAGCTTGGTTGGCATCTCTGGACCTAAAAGATGCTTACTTCCACATCCTCATAAGGGTGTCTCACAGAAAATACCTCAGGTTCAGTCTCCCATCAGATCATTACTAGTTCTGAACACTTCCATTAGGGCTCACTTCGGCACCAAGAGTGTTCACAAAGTGTCTGGCAGTGGTGGTAGCTCACCTAAGAAGATTAAGTGTCACCATGTTTCCCTACCTGGACAACTGGCTAGTGGTGGGGGATTCACCAACAGGTAATGGATCACCTGCAGATAACCCAGATGCTCCTGGAATCTCTAGGTTTCCTCATAAACCTCAGAAAATCTGTCTTACTACCAGTGCAGGTGCTGCACTTCACAGGGGGCAGAACTGGATACATTGAAAGGAAGGGCTTCCCTGCTCAGGACAGGGTAAGCAATATCCTGCAGATTGCTAGCTTGTTCAGGCTGAACAAATCAAAGAGAGCAAAGCAGTTCCTGCAGTTACTGGGACACATGGCCACGGCAACAGGCACAGTCCTGGGTTCCAGGTTCCAAATGAGAGATATACAGTTCCATCTCAGGGCACATTGGTGCCAAAAGAGAGACTCCTCTCTCAAAGTTGATTCTAGTAACAGGAACATTACTGAAAGTCGTCCAGTGGTGGAGGGAGGCAGACAATCTCAGGGAAGGGGTACCCTTCCAGCAAGAGTCTCCATCAGTGATTCTCACAACAGATGTATCACTACTGGGTTGGGGTTCCCACCTAGGGGAGCACACTACTCATGGAATCTGGTCAAGTACAGAGTCACTTTAGCATATAAATCTGCTGGAACTGAGGGAAGTACTCTTAGCCTTGCAGGCCTTCGCACCGTTGGTGCAGAGCAGAGTGTTACAGGTCAGAACAGACAATACCACAACAATGTAGTACATAAACAAATGTTATACCATTGGCACAGTTGAATGCATCACTGCAAAGACCATTACAGTGACAAAATCTACAGGTCGCTGTAATGGTCCCAGCGGTACACCGACAGTTTTTCCCCAGAGCGCACCCCCGCAGAAGAACACTTTGTTACAGTGACAGCATAAAGCCAATTGTCAGCATGGTGCCATCGCTGTAATGTTGTTCAGCAAAGTTCCTGTCACTGCAGTGACATGGAACCTAAACAAACAGAGGAACAAGGTCAAGCCCCCATGCGCAGAGGCAATAAATATATGGAGTCTAGTTTACTCACTCAAAGCTTCACTGCAAGCTTTTCATCTGCCTGGCAAAGACAACACCCAGGCAGATGACCTGAGTTAGATCAACCAGGTCCATCACGAATGGACCCTAAACAGGTAGGTGCTGGAGGTAGTGTTCAGAAGGTGGAGCACCCCAGAGGTAGACCTCTTAGCATCCCATGAGAACCATTACCTGCCACAGTACTGTTGCAGACCGTCTACCAGGGGTACAATACCCCTGGATGCTCTGACTCTGGATTGGTCAGGAAGACAGCTAAATACCTTCCCTCCTTTTCCCCCTAATCCTCAGGATTCTGACCAAACTCAGATCACAGCCAGCATCAATGATCTTGATAGCACCAGACTGGGCCAGGCAGCCATGGTACTCCTTGCTGCTCTCTGTGTCTGTGGCCAAGCCAATACACCTCCCTCGGAAGCACAACCTGTTAACCTTCAACAAAGGGAGGATCCCATACCCGAACCTCAGATCCTTCAGGCTCGAGGCATGGTTCTTGAGGACTTAGAGTATGCAGGCTTACATCTCTTGGAAAGTGTCCTGAATGTTTTAAGAGGTTACAGGAAGCCCTCTACAAAGAAAACCTATGCTTCTAAATGGATGAAATGTTCTATTTAGTGTGCTACTAATGATGTGGTACATACACAGGCAGGAATTAAGCCCTGCTGGACTGTCTTACTCATTTGCATACCCTGGGCTTGCAGACCACTACTTTGAAGGTCCATCTGGCTTCAGTATCTGCTTGCATCTCAGCTGGAAAGGGTATCTCCATGGCATCAAACCCTGTTTTCAAAAAGTTCTTCTAAAGTTTGGCCCACCTACAAGCCCCTCACAGGGAACCGGTGCCAGCTTGGGATCTGAATGTCTGCATTGCCCAGCACATGGTACCCCCATTTGAGCCCATGGTCTCAGCTCTTTTAAAGTATGTTACCTAGAAAACAGTGTTTCTCACCCGAGGAATTCTTTAATATCTGTTGACAGAAGCAGTATGCCAGCTGGGTTCAGCTGCCCCGGAGAGGAGGAGTCAATGCAAGTGAGAAAGGCATTGGCCAATCAGGATAGAAATAGAGTAGAGTGCTGCTTGCAATAGCCTGAGGGACCTCAGAACTTTTTCTCCGCTGATCTGGCAACACTGCCCCAGAGCTCTCCTCTCCAGAGACCTTCCTGTGCCATTTTCTTCCTTTTTGAGTGCTGCTTTCTAGGTATTTTGTATATTTTTCTCATTGTACCTATTTTTACCGTTACTGCGCAAGGTTCCGCGCAGTCGTGGGGTTTGTTCAGTATTTTTTCCGCATCGCGTTTTTTCTGAAGTAAGTCGCTCATAACGCACAATCTCATACTGCTTATAATTAAATAGTTTTCTGTATTTTGCAGTGTTTTTTTTTATTACTTTTGCGTTAAAATCATCAAATTGGTTTTTCGTGCACTAATTTCTGTTGGGCATCTACAAACAGCAGGTCCACCTTGTAAATGACCTTGCTCAACAGTGATCACCTGGATAAAGATTTGATTTGATTTGATTTGATCTACGTGAATTTCTTGAACCCTCTTTTTTTCTTCCTTATGTAAGTTTTATATATATTTGAAGGGTAGTCCCCTTTTTTCTGGGGAGATACCTTTTGTGTGACTGTGCAGTGGGCTTCTGTTGACAAGAAGTGTGGAGGTGGTTTCTGTTCTTTTCCACTGTTGTGAAAAAAAAAAAAACTTTAACCTCTAGTAAGGTTAATTTCGATTTGGTTAGCTTTGGCCTGTCCCTTTACCATGGCCTCTCAGTCTACCTCCTCCTCCTCCTCTAAAAGCGCTGAGGAGGGTACCTCAAGTCAACACAAAAGTAATGACAAGTCCTCTTGGGACTCTAGTGAAACTAAGTCTGGTAGAAGTAAAAATTCTAGCCAAGCCTCTAAAAGAGTTTCAGAGCAGGTTTCTGAGCCTGCCCCTACAAAAAAGTCTAAGAAAGATAATAACACTACTGTCCCTCCTCCCAAAAGGCATTTGGAGACTACAGTAGCTGATAAAAATGTGCCCTCTGCAGATGATTTAGCAAAAGCTTGGCATTTATGTCAGACTTTACAATCTATGGGCAATATTTTCTTGGCTCCTGCAGGACCGAGTGATTCTCTCCTTGAGGACCCCTATGCCTGGGGTTTTTATTTTGATGAGGGAGAGGGTTATGATGGTGAATCGCCTCATGGGGACCCTCTTATTCCTGACGGTCACCCTGGGGTTGGTGTTAATGATGATACTGATACAAGTGAAAAAGTCTCTTCCATTTTTACATTTTTAAAACAGATGATGGACATCCTGGACCTGCCTCTGCAGGATGATACCGATCAGGAGATGGAAGATGACTACGTAGAGATGATGGACATTGCTCCTTCTAAAAGGCTCATCCTCCCTATACACAACACTTAGAAGAGAAGTACGTTTAAGGTTCTGGAAACCCCCTCAACCTCTACCGGGGTAGACAGAAGGCTTGAGAAGAAATACCAACTTGGTAAGTCTACTGCTGATTTTCTTTATACACATCCAGATCACAGAGGGGTAGTTCAGACAGCGGCCTGTGACAAAGCTAATGTGTTGCTATCTGTGATTCCACCAGAAAAAAACTCTAGAAAATAGATCTTATGGGTAAGAAATCTTATGCTACCACCTCTCTCTTGCTGTGCATGTCTTCTTTCATGGCATACACAGCTAGACATCAGAGGGCTCTGTTAAAAACTGTTCTGGCCATAGTGCAACATGGGGGGACACTATGCTCAGGGATGTTTCTGAAACTGTTAAACGAGCCATGGAAGCCACAAAGTACCAGTTTCACAAGGCCGTAGATAATAATGATACAGCCTCGAGGGTCATGGCTCAGGCTATTTCTCTCAGAAGTTTTGCTTGGTGAAGGCCAGCCCGTTGGTGCAGTGGTGGGTTTTCTGCTTGCGACACCGGCAACCCGGGTTCGGGACCGGACCCGGGTCGTCGGAAGAGCGGATGGCGGAGGATGGGCGTCCATGGACTGCTCTCCTTCTCCGGGGGGGAAGGTGAGGGTAGCACTCGGAGCGCTGAGGACTCCTGGCGGAGGCCGGGAGATCTCACGCTGCCGACACTCAATCTCTGGGAGGCGGGGTGGACGCTGGCATCATTGCACGTCCCTGCCTCCGTGAGGAAAAAGTCAAGAAAAATAGGCGGACGAGGGCCACAGTCTTAATGAAGCCCTCCTGGAAGACCTCGAATGGCAATCATCACTGCGGGTCCCCTGACTAGATACTGGCTTCGTGGCCACGAAAGAACGTGGCCACGGCCCCGCCCTCCGGGGGGCAAGCCGGGGGTGACTGGGGGACCCCGGCAGCCATAGATGGTGGCTGAGGCTTCCAGGGGCCGTGACCAGGGCCGATATAGTGATAGGATGTCCTGCCAAAAAAAAAAAAAAGAAGTTTTACTTGGTTGAGAACTACTAGTCTTACCCAGGATGTCCAAGTCCAGGCATTAGACTCCCCCTTTCAGAATAACTCTCTCTTTGGGAATCATACTGAAGTCTATATGAAAAGAATGGATGAGTTCAAACACACATACAAGAGTAATTCAGCGAAAGAAAAGTCCCCTCCCTCTCAGAGAGCTCACCATAGAGGGGGGTAGGGGCAGGGTTATTTCCCTAGGACATTCTTCCCCATGCCATATAACAAGGATTTCTCGCAGATGAGAGTTTTTTTCAGAGGAAGGGGCAAGAGGGGTCAAAGACGAGCTAACCCCACTCCTACTACTTCTACTCAGTCTAGACAGCAGTCTTCCTGACTCCTTGCTGGTTGCCTTCCCTCCCCCCATGGGGGGAAGGCTCTCGCACTACCTCCATTGTTGGCGTCAAATCACTTCAGAGAAGTGAGTTTTGGAGGTAGTGGAGCAGGGCCTATCCCTTCAGTTCGAAAGATTCTCCCTTCTCCACAGGCCCTCGCAACCAAAACCTTCCTCCCCTGCAGAACGATTACTGCTGGAGGTAGAGGTCAAGAATCTCATGAGGGCCAAAGCCGTGGAACGAGTGCCGCTTTCCCAATGGGGAAATGGTCTTTATTCCAGATATTTCCTGACCCTAAAGAAAATGGAATGGCGACCTATTCTGGACCTGCGGTGCCTGAACAAACACCCGATGAAACCAACGTTCAAAATGGTTACTTTGACTCAGGTCATATACTCACTAAAGCAAGGGGACTGGCTAGTCTCCCTGGATCTGAAGGATGCCTACTTTCATGTGCCAATAAGGCAATCCCACAGAAAGTTCCTCAGATTCCGCCTGCCCTCTGGGCATTATCAGTTCGCAGCCATGCCTTTTGGGCTCACTTCTGCTCCCAGAGTATTCACCAAGTGCTTGGCAGTGGTTGCAGCTCATCTCAGAAGACAGGGAATCTCAGTCTATCCCTATCTGGATGATTGGCTGACTCTGGCCAACTCATCCCAGTCTGTTTCAGAGGCCTTACTTCGGACAAGGCGTATCGTGGAGTTCCTGGGCTTCCTTATCAACGAAAAAAAGTCACATTTTCAGCCTGCCCAAATTCTACACTTCATAGGGGCAGAGCACAACACCCTGCAGGGCAAGGCCTTCCTCCCTTCGGAAAGGGTCGACTCTTTCCTTTCAAACAACATGAAGTCTTGCTATATTATGACATATGCAGTGAGTCCCAACCTTCAAACTGCTCCGGAGGTGAAAGAGTTAACTTTCCATGCCAGGCATGGAATGCTGAGCTCGAGCTCGGTTGAAACTCTGTCTGTTGTTCTTCAAACTCAAACCGTCAGATTCTTTACTCCGCCTCACTGAACAGTCCCTCCAGAGATTTCTCCTTCTGCTCGGTTCATTTTGTCGGTTAAAGTATTGTTTTTCTCGGTTTTCGACCGAATTTAAACCGCAACCAGTCGGTTCAGACTCTGTCTGTGGTATTTGTGAGTACTAGATAGGTTTTACATTAATTTCTATTCTGTGTGGAACTTGTAAACGGTTTATCGGTTCGGTTTGAACCAATTAGGTTGTTTAAAATGTATTAATCTGTCATTTAGAGTGTGGTTACAGGTTCTTATCGGTTCTAAAAAAAACGGATTTTATTACGGTTTTTTCCACGACCCGTGACACGGTTGGGAACCGATAAGAGGGTCTTACCTGGCGGATTGCCATAAACGGGTAAGTTTGGTTAGGACTGGCACTATGTCTGAGAAACCCAAAAGAAAAACCGGGCCCACTGGGTTTCAACACTGCAGTGTCTGTGGGGAAGTCTTTGCCAAGGCTGACTCCACACCACCTGTGTTTATTGTCTGGGGTTTGACCACCTCAATGCAGACTGCCAGATTTGTAAAATCTTCCTGCAGCTACCCTGGAAAAGAGAGTTGGTAGGCTCAGGAAAGGAGGCCAAAAGTCCGCTGAACCAGATGGCCAGCCGGTTCGGTTCCAACGAACGGAGGAGTACCGTCTGACCAGGGCGAGACTTCCTCGGGCACAAGGAGATCCGACTCTGAGGAGTCGGTTCCAGCAAAAAGGACTAGGAAATCAGCTGGTGTGGAGCCAAAACTTTCCTCTCCAACCACTGAAGAAATAGCCAAAGCGATTAAAATTGTCCACTCGCTCTCCCCGGTTCCGACCGAACCGGCACCATCAGGTAAGCGTCCGGTTCAGCCGGTTCCACCGGTTCAAGAGTATGATCTAAATGAATATTATGAACCGGAGGAGGGGGAAGAGGAGTATGAGGAGAGTGAATGTGGATTTGAAAGTCTGGATATGCCCATTGACCTGGACATCTCCCCAGACAGACCTTCAGGAGTGTCTCCTCCTAGGCTTTCTGAGTCCCCTTCTCATTTTATGTTTTATAAGAAAGTGGCTGAAACCCTCCAGCTCCCTATGGAGGAAGCTGTGGATGATCAAGAGGAGCCTGACTATGTGGAAATGATGGATATCCCAGAGTCTAGGAGACTGTCTATTCCTTTGCATAAATCTTTTGGGAAACAGACAGTCAAAATTCTAAAAACTCCTCACACTATACCTCCTGTGGATAAGAGAATGGACAAGAGGTACACATTGTCAGGCTGTGATACGGAGTTCCTTACACAACAATGCAGCCATGTTGGGGTAGTGCAGGCTGCAGCCTGAGACAAGGCAAATAGTCCCTTGGCTTCACACCCCCTTGACAAGGACTCCAGGAGGATTGATGCCATGGCAAAGAAACAGTACATGGCAGCATCCTTGGGACTCAGACAGGCAAATTATATGGCTTATGTTGCTAGATATCAGAAATCCAGATGGGATACTGTTATGGCTCTAGCAAAACAGGTCCCGGGCCAGCTTGCCAAGAAGCTGGAGCAGGTGGCTGCTGATGGTATTGAGGCATCCAAGGTGCAATTCCATGCTGCAGTGGACTCTAATGATGTGTCATCAAGAGTCATGGCTACATCTATAGCACTTCACAGAATGGCTTGGCTCAGATGTATTAGCCTGTCACAGGATACCCAGACTAAGGCCATGGATTTTCCTGTTGTGGGTAATTTTCTGTTTGGGGAGCAGACAGAGAATTACATGAAGAAAATGGATGAGTATAGGACCACCTATAGGAGTGCACAGGACAAAGAAAGGCAGGCCACTCCTCAAAGGCAGCTTTCCAGGGGCAGGGGCAGGCCTTTTCATAGGCCTTTTTACCAAGCCCAGGCCTCCTCTTCTGCTTATGCCCAGAGGGGGTTCTTTAGAGGGAGAGGCAGACGGGGTACAAGCAGGCCTGCTTCCACCCCTCAGCCCAAAGCCCCTGCCAAGCAGGCACCCTGATGGGGTTGCCAGGGCGATTCTCGGCTACCTGTGGGGGCAGGCTGGCTTACTTTCTCCAGGACTGGAAGTCTCTGACATCAGACAAGTGGGTCCTGGAAGTAGTAAGCCAGGGACTGGTTCTCAGCTTCAAAAAATTTCCAAGATGAGAACCAGATCCTTTCCACCTGCAAATCCACCAGAGGCACTTTCCCTAGAGGCAGAGGTCTCTTCCTCCTGGCTCTCAGAGCTGTGGAAAGGGTTCCACCCCTACACCAGGGCAAGGGTTGTACTCAGGTACTTCCTTACCCCAAAAGACAGGGAGAATGGTGGCCCATTCTGGATCTTAGATATTTAAACAAGCACCTTTAAAACCAAAATTCAAAATGGTGACTCTGGGAATTATTCTACCCTCTCTAAGGCCAGGGGACTGGCTAGCATCCCTGGACCTCAAGGATGCCTACTTCCATATTCTCATCAGAAGCTCCCATCGAAAGTACCTCAGGTTCGAGCTGCCCTCAGGCCATTACCAGTTCAGAGCAATGCCCTTTGGCCTCACCTCTGCTCCAAGGGTATTCACAAAATGCCTGGCAGTAGCAGTTGCTTCCCTAAGAAGGCAAAAAATTGCCATATTCCCTTACCTGGACGACTGCCTCATAATAGGCCAGTCCCCAGACCAAGTCAAGTTACATCTACAGATAACTCAGCAACTGCTCACCTCTCTAGGTTTCCTTCTGAATCTTTCAAAGTCAGTTCTAGAGCCTGTCCAGCTCCTCATCTTCATAGGCGCAGAGCTGAACGCAGAGAAAGCCAGAGCCTTCCTTCCTTCCTTTGGACAGGGCAAGGACCCTGGTCTCTCTGGCCTCCTCATTTCACCCTGCAGGTCTCTCGACCAGCAAGGCATTTTCTACAGCTGGGGCACATGGCTGCTTCTACAGCAGTAGTGCAGGGAGCAAGATTTCAGATGAGGGACATCCAGTTCCATTTGAGAGCCTTTTGGTCTCAAAGGAAAGACCCTCTAACCAAATTGATCCCAGTAACTCGAACCCTGCTCCAGGCCCTACAGTGGTGGCAGGATCAGAGCAATCTGAGACAAGGGGTTCCCTTCGTCACTCAGTCTCACTCCTTAATCTTTACTACAGATGCATCCCTCTTGGGGTGGGGAGCTCACATGGGCGACCTCACTACCCAGGGATTGTGGTCCCCTCAGGAATCTCTGCTCCACATCAATCTGTTGGAACTCAGAGCAGTTTTCTAGCACTTCAAGTTTTCCAAATCTGTTCAGAACAAGTTGTACAGGTCAGAACAGACAACACTACCACAATGTGGTACATCAACAAGCAAGGGGCACTCGGTCCTACGACCTTGTGCACCAAAGCAATGACGTTAGTCTCTGGCTTACTCCTAACACCTTCCTTACGGCAGTTCACCTCCCAGGCAAGGACAATGTCCTGGCAGATGCTCTCAGCAGGATTTCCCAGGCCACCACGAAGGTCACTGACCCCTGGTCTTGGAGGTGATATTTGCCAGATGGGAGCCTGCCAGATGAATCTTTTGCAGCCCCAGACAATCACCAACTTCCCTTTTTGCTGCAGGCCCCCAGTGTTGGGCTCAGTCCCTCTGGATGCCTTAGTTCTCAATTGGGAAGGAAGTTTCTCTATGCTCCCCCTTCCCTCTCCTGTTCAAAGTGCTAGTCAAAATCAGATCTCAATCCTGCAAGATGATCCTGATTGCTCCAGATTGGGCCAGACAACCCTGGTATCCACTCCTACTGTCCTTAGCAGTCCATCTTCCCCTGTGTCTTCCCAGGAATCACAACCTGTTAACCTGTGCTCAGGGAGGTTTGTACCGAACCTCAAATCTCTCAATCTCAGGGCCTGGCTCTTGAAGAGTTAGAGTTTGCTGATCTACACCTCTCCCAAGGTGTAATGGATATACTGAAGGCTTCTAGGAAACCTTCCACTAGGGCGACCTATAATTCTAAATGGAAGAGGTTTTCCATATGGTGCTCTGGGAAGCATATTTCCCCTGAATCTGCTGAGTTACCCACAGTCCTTGATTATATGGTCCATTTAAATACCTTGGGGCTGAGACCAGCTACCCTAAAAGTACATTTGGCAGCTGTGTCTGCTTTTATTTCAGCAGGTAAACCTTCTTCTCTTTCAACTCATCCTGTATTCTCCAAGTTTTTTAAAGGATTGCTTCACACTAACCCTCCATTCAGGGCCCCTGCCCCTGCCTAGGATCTTAATGTTTGCATTGCTCAGCTTATGCAACCCCTCTTTGAGCCTTTGTCTTCAGCAGAGCTTAAGTACTTGACTTGGAAGACTGTGTTTCTGGTAGCCATCACTTCTGCCAGACACATAAGTGAATTACAAGCTTTGTCAGTGGAGCCTGATTTTATCTCCTTTCATAGAGATAAGGTGGTCCTCAGGATTAACAGGAAGTTCTTGCCTAAGGTGGTTTCAGATTTCCACCTTAATCAATCTATATCTCTTCCAGTGTACTTCACTGACCATTCCTACTCTGGCGAGAGGAGGCTGCACAGCTTAGATGTGAAGAGAGCCCTTAGTTACTACATATAGCGTACCAAGGTTCACAGGTTTGACTCCCTTCAACTGTTCCTCACTTATGGTGAGGTTGGTAAAGGGAAACCTGCCACTAAAAGATCCACTGCCAGGTGGATTGTCTCTTGTATCCAATTCTGTTATGAAAAGCTGGGTAAGGTTCCTCCCTCAGGCCTGAGGGCTCACTCTACCAGAGGTACAGCTGCTTCCCTGGCTGCTGCCAGGGACATCCTATTCTAGAGATATGTCAAGCAGCTACCTGGAAACAGTTCACACTTTTACCAAGCATTACTCCCTGGACATCCAGGCTAGGAGTGATGCTCGGTTTTAACACAAGCTGTGCTTCAGAGCCTATTTCCTAAGTAGGTTCTGTCCCTCCTCCATGGAGGTACTGCTGTGTAGTCTGCATATGTCATAATATAGCAAGACTTCATGTTGTTTGAAGAAAAATTACTCACCTTAGTAATGTTGTTTCTTCTAATGGAGTCTTGCATATTATACTCCCCTCCTGCCCCTCTCAGAACCTCTGTTTCAAACAACATGAAGTCTTGCTATATTATAGACATTAGCAGTTTGATCCAGCTCTAGAACTGCCCGGGTGAAATGGTTAAAACCATTCCAAAATAGAATTTTGGCACGAGAGCAGCTCTATCTGTGTCATTTCAAACTTGAACTGTCAGATTCTTTACTCCGCCTCAGTGAACAGTCGCTCCAGAGATTTCTCCTTCTGCTCGGTTCATTTCTCGGTTTAAAAGTGTTGTCTCGGTTGGATTTAACGAGAATAGTTTTATTTAACCATAAAACTGTTCGGTTCAAGCTCTATCTGTGGTAACGTAAGTAAATATGAAGGTTTTTGTCTGTGTGGAACTTGTAAGTTATCGGTTCGGTTTTGAACCCGATCAGTGGATTTAAAACTCATTTAAAACAAAAGTTACTATTTTAGAAGTGCGGTTCCGGTTCTTATCGGTTCTAAAAAACAGATTTATTCGTTTTTCCAATACCTGTGAACGCGGTTAGGAACCGATAAAGGTGTCTTACCTGGTACTGCCGTTAAAGGGCAAGTTTTTGGTTAGGCTGGCATTATGTCAGAAACCCAAAAGAAAACCGGGCCCACTGGGTTTCAACACTGTGATGTTTGTGGGAAGTCTTTGCCAGAGCTGACCCACACACCATGTGTTTGTGTCTGAGGGTTTGACCACCTCCAGTCAGACTGCCAGGTATGTAAGAATTTCCTGCAGCCACCCTGGAAAAAGATTGGGCAGGCTCCAGGGGCGAGGAGACAAAAGTCCGCTGACCGGATGGCCAGCCCGGTTCGGTGCCAACCGAACCAGGAGAATCGCCCTCTGACCAGGGCCAGACTTCCTCGGGCAAAGAAAGCTGGTTCTGAGGAACCAATTCCAGTAAAGAAAACAAGAAAATCAGCAGGTCTGGAGTCCAAAATTCCTTCTCCAACTGCTGCAGAGATAACAAAAGCCATACAAATTGTCCAGTCACTGTCTCAGGGTCCGTCCAACCACCACTATCTGGTAAAGGTCGGTTCGTCCGGTCCCAGTGGTTCAGGATTATGATATTGAGGAATTTTATGAACCAGAGGAGGGAGGAGGATTATGAACAGTATGAATGTGGCTGGGAAGGTCTGGGTGTACCCATTGAACTGGACATCTCCCAGACAGACCTTTAGAATCTCCCCTATGCTGTCTCAGGTCCCCATCTCATTTTATGTTTTATAAAAAGTTGCTGAAACCCTTCAGCTTCCTTTAGAAGGGCTGTGGATGAGCAAGAGGGCCTGATTTTGTAGAAATGATGGATATTCCAGAGTCTAGGAGATTGTCTATTCCTTTACATAAGTCTTTTAGGAAACAAACAATTAAAATTTTAAAAGCTCTAATTCTGTGCCTCCTGTAGATAAAAAGATGGACAGAAGGTATACATTGTCAGGCCCTGATACAGAATTCCTTTCTCAGCAATGCAGTCATGTTGGGGTAGTTCAGGCTGCTGCCTGTGATAAAGCTAATATTCCCTTGGCTTCACATCCTCCTGACAAGGATTCCAGGAAGATTGATGCCATGGCAAAAAAACAGTATATGGCAGCCTCTCTGGGACTCAGGCAAGCAAATTATATGGCTTATGTAGCTAGGTATCAGAAATCTAGATGGGATACTATTATGCAATTGGCCAAGCAGGCCCATGGCCAGCTGGCTAGTGAACTAGAACAGGTGGCTGCTGATGGCATTGAAGCCTCTAAGGTTCAGTTTCATGCTGCTGTGGATGTTAATGATGTTTCCTCTAGGGTCATGGCCACATCTGTAGCTTTTCGTAGAGTTGGCCTGGCTCAGGTGTACTAGTTTGTCACAGGATACCCAGACTAAGGCTATAGATTTTCCTGTGGTGGGAAATTCTCTGTTTGGAGAGCAGACAGAGAATTACATGAAGAAGATGGATGAATATGGGACTACTTACAAAAGTGCCCAGGCTAAAGGGCAAGCCACTCCTCAAAGGCATGGCCCCAGGGGTAGGGTAGGTCTTTCACAGGCCTTTCTACCAGACTCAGGCCTCCTCTGCCTATGCTCAGAGGGCTTCTTCAGAGAGCAGGGGCAGGCGAGGGGTGGGCAGACCTGCTCCCACCCCAGCCTAAAGCTCCTGCGAAGCAGGCACCTGATGGGGTGCCCAGGGCCAGTTCTGCTGTACCAGTGGGGGCAGGCTGGCTTACTTCAGTCCGAAGTGGGCTTCTTTAACCTCAGACAAGTGGGTTCTGGAAGTAGTAAGCCAGGGTCTGGTTCTCAACTTCAAAAGTTTCCCAAGTTGAGAAGCAGACTTTTTCTACCTGCAAGTGCTTCAGAGACCCTCGCTCTGGAAACAGAGGTCTCATCCCTGTTAGCTCTCAGAGCAGTAGAAAGGGTTCCTCCCTGCATCAGGGCAGGGGTCTGTATTCAGATACTTCCTTACCCCAAAAAGACAGGAGAATGGCGGCCCATTTTAGATCTCAGATATCTGAACAAGCATCTTTTGAAACCAAAGTTCAAAATGGTAACTCTGGCAATGATTTTACCTTCCTAATTCCAGGGACTGGCTAGCCTCCCTGGACCTCAAGAATAGCCTGTTTCCATGTCTAATCAGAAGATCCTCGTAAGTACCTCAGATTCGAACTGCCCTCAGGTCATTACCAGTTCAGAGCAATGCCCTCAGGCCTTACCTCTGCTCAAGGGTATTCACAAAGTGTCTAGCAGTGGCAGTGGCAGTGGCCCACTTAAGGAGGCAGAGGATTGCTGTTTTCCCTATCTAGAGCGACTGGCTCATTGTAGGCCAGTCCCCAGAACAAGTAAAATCTCACCTGCAGGTCACCAGCAGCTTCTCACCTCCCTGGTTTTCTGTTAAACCTACAAAGTCGGTTCTGGAACCAGTCCAGGTACTCACCTTTATAGGGCAGAGGTGGACACAAAGCTAGCCAGAGCCTTTCTTCCTCCAGAAAGGGTAAGGAATTTAGTGGCTCTGGCCTCTTTCTTCACTCTGCAGGTCTCTCGACCAGCAAGACACTTTCTGCAGCTCCTGGGGCACATGGCTGCATCCACAGCTGTTGTGCAGGGAGCCAGATTTCAGATAGAGACATTCAGTTTCACTTGAGAACCTTTTGGTCTCAGAGAAGAGACCCCCTTTCAAGTTGGTCCCAGTGACTCGAACCTTGATCCTAGCTCTCCAGTGGTGGCAGGATCAGAGCAATTAAGGCGGGGGTCCCTTCATTTCCCCATCTCACGACTTGACTCTCACTACAGATGCTTCACTTCTGGGTTGGGGAGCCCACATGGGCGACCTTTCTACTCAGGGAGTTTGGTCCCCCCAGGAATCTCTGCTCCACATCAATTTGCTGGAAGTCAGAGCTGTCTTTTTAGCTCTTCAAGCTTTTTCTGCATCTGTCCACGACAAGGTGATACAAGTCAGAACAGACAACACCACAACAATGTGGTACATCAACAAACAGAGGGGCACTCGGTCTTCGGCCTTGTGCACCGAGGCAATGAAGTTGTGGTCTCTGGCCTATTCCTAGCGGATGCCCTCAGCAGGATTTCCCAGGGCCATCACGAATGGTCCCTGGATCCTCAAGTGCTGGGGATAGTTTTTGCCAGGTGGGGCATCCCTCAGATAGATCTTTTTGCTGCCCCAGACAATTACAAACTTCCTCTGTTCTGTTGCAGGCCTCCAGTGCTGGGCTCAGTTCCTCTGGATGCCCTTCTTCTGGATTGGGAGGGGAAGTTCCTCTATGCTTTCCCCTTTCCTCTCTATTCAAGTACTAGTCAAAATCAGATCTCAGCCTTGCAGGGTGATTCTGATCGCCCGGATTGGGCCAGGCAGCCCTGGTACCCACTCCTTCTGTCTCTGACAGTCCATCTTCCCCTGTGCCTCCCCAGGAATCACAATCTGTTGACTTGTGCCCAGGGAAGGGTTTGGTATCCGGACCTCAAATCCCTCAACCTCAAGGCCTGGCTCTTGAGGAGTTAGAGATTCCTGATTTACACCTCTCTCAGGGTGTTCCTGAGATCCTAAAGGCTTCAGAAAGCCTTCCACTAGGAGCTACTTATAGTTCTAAATGGAAAAGGTTTTCCATTTGGTGTGCTGGGAAAACATTTCCCAGAATCTGCTGAATTGCCCATTTTGTTAGATTACATGGTACATCTTAATTCCTTGGGTCTCAGACCAGCTACCCTGAGAGTTCATCTGGCAGCTGTGTCTGCTTTTGTGTCAGCAGGAAAGTCATCCCCTCTTTCCTCTCATCCTGTGTTTTCCAGGTTTTTTAAGGGATTACTCCATACTAATCCTCCCTTTCGGGAACCGGCCCCTGCTTGGGACCTTAATGTTTGCATTGCCCAGTTAATGCAACCAGCTTTTGAACCTCTGTCTTCTGCAGAGCTTAAGTACCTAACTTGGAAAACTGTTTTCTAGTGGCTATCACTTCTGCCAGACACATAAGTGAATTGCAAGCCTTGTTAGTGGAGACTGACTTTATTTTCTTTCCACAGGGATAAGGTAGTCCTTAGGACTAATAGGAAGTTTTGCCTAAGGTGGTTTCAGATTTCCATCTTAATCAATCTATCTCCCTTCCAGTATTTTCACTGATCACTTCTCTTCGGGTGAGAGGAGGTTGCACAGCCTGGATGTTAAGAGAGCTCTTAGTTATTATATAGAGCGTACCAAAGGTCACAGGTTCGAATCCCTCCAACTTTTCCTTACCTATGGTGAAGTTGGGAAAGGCAAACCTGCCACTAAGAGATCAATAGCCAGGTGGATTGTCTCTTGTATCCAATTTTGTTATCAGAAAGTGGGCATAGCCCCTCCCTCCCGGTTTGAGGGCTCATTCTACCAGGGGTACAGCTGCGTCTCTAGCTGCTGCCAGAGATATCCCTTTATTAGAGATTTGCCAGGCTGCTACTTGGAAAATGGTACACACTTTTACCAAGCATTACTCCCTGGATGTCCAGGCCAGGAGAGATGCTCGGTTTGGCACAGCTGTTCTTCAGAGCCTATTTCCTAAGTAGGTTCTGCCCCTCCTCCATGGAGGTACTGCTGTGTATTCTGCAAATGTCTATAATATAGCAAGACTTCATGTTGTTTGAAGAAAAAATTACTCACCTTAGTAATGTTGTTTCTTCTAATGGAGTCTTGCTATATTATAGACCTCCCCCCCAACCTGCCCCTCTCAGAACCTCTACTTGGTGGGGTGCGGGCAACAGGTATGGGTACTTCTTATGTCCTGTTAGCATTTTGTCCCCTTTGGGACTTTGGGAATGTGTATTGTGCGCATGTGTGTGTTTTATTGTACTTATGTTCCATTTTCATATTATTAGAATGGTGTTAGTATTTCTGGTCCCCTGACTTGAGTCTTGGGTGTTGGGACCATCAATGGTTGTTATTATTTAGGTAGCCATTTGGCTAGTGTAGGTTACAGCTTCCACACAGACCTTAGTGAGTTTGGCTCGTTAAGATCTGACAGTTCAAGTTTGAAATGACACAGATAGAGCTGCTCTCGTGCCAAAATTCTATTTTGGAATGGTTTTAACCATTTCACTCCGGGGCAGTTCTAGAGCTGGATCAAACTGCTAATGTCTATAATATAGCAAGACTCCATTAGAAGAAACAACATTACTAAGGTGAGTAATTTTTTCTTTTGGGATGTGGGTGGGCAGTGCAGTGTTGGCACTTAGTAGGTGCCCACCTTGTTGTTTCACCCCTCCTTTTTGGGGTGACTTGGTGTTGTGTTTTCATTTTTGGGTCTCCTGACTTGAGTCTTTGTTTTGGGACCAAAAATGTGTTCTTATTTAGTAGCCAGTTGGCTAGTGTGGGTTACAGCTTCCACACAGGACCTCAGTGAGTTTAACTTGTAAAGATCTGACGGTTTGAGTTTGAAGAACAACAGACAGAGTTTCAACCGAGCTCGAGCTCAGCGTTCCATGCCTGGCATGGAAAGTTAACTCTTTCACCTTCGGAGCAGTTCGAAGGTTGGGACTCACTGCATATGTCATAATATAGCAAGACTCCATTAGAAGAAACAACATTACTAAGGTGAGTAATTTTTTCTTCTCTGCTAAACTCATTCAGTCCAGGCCAACCCAGACCAGCCAGACATTTCCTCAAACTTCTTGGTCATATGGCCTCAATGGCCGCGGTAGTGCCAGGGGCCAGATTCCGGATGAGGGACATTCAGTTTTACCTCAGGTCTCATTGGTCCCAGAGAAGAGACCCCTTTACAAAACTTGTCCCAGTCGCAGAGACGTTTCTTCGATCCATGGACTGGTGGAAAGACGCAGACAATCTCAGGGTTGGGGCATGTTTTTTAACTCCCCAACCCTCCCAAATTTTGACTACCGATGCTTCCCTCCTTGGATGGGGGGGCCCATTTAGGGGATTTGTCCATAAGCGGGACTTGGACTCCAAGGGAATCCTTCCTTCACATCAATCTTCTGGAACTCAGAGCTGTGCTCCTCGCCATCAAGGCCTTCGCTTCTCAGGTCAGGGGTCAGTCTGTGCAAGTAAGGACAGACAACACAACCGCCATGTTCTACATCAACAAACAGGGAGGGACTCGATCAACCAAACTCTGCACGGAAGCCATGAGGATTTGGTCCCTTGCCTATTTCCTGGACATGTCTCTGCTGGCCATCCATCTCCCGGGCAAGGACAACATTTTTTTTTTTTTTTTTTATTTCATTGTTTAACGAGGTATAGCACACTAAGCTGAAAGCTTTTTTACAGGAGCAACCTGGGAGCACAAGGAGGTTAAGTGACTTGCTCAGGGTCACACAGTATGCAAGTGGAAGCTGTGGGATTCAAACCCAGGTCTGGTCTGCTGGATGTCACCAGATTTGCAGCTCAGAGCCTTAGACCACTGCGCTATACTGCCTCCAGATGCCTTAAGCCGCATCTGTCAGGGCCACCATGAGTGGACCCTCAACAAGCAAGTCCTTCACACGGTGTTCAGAATATGGGGTGTCCCAGATCTGGATCTGTTCGCATCCAATCTGAACCATCAATTACCCCTGTACTGTTGCAGGGCCCCAATTCTGGGGACAATCCCCACAGATGCATTGACCTTAGATTGGATGGGGAGGTTCCTTTATGCATTCCCCCCCTTTTCCTCTGCTGTACAGAGTACTTCTCAAGTTAAGGGAACAACCAGCCACCATGATTTTAGTGGCTCCTGATTGGGCGAGACAGCCATGGTATGCCCTGCTCCTCTCCTTGTCGGTCAAGAAACCAATCAGACTTCCTTCGTGTCTCAGTCTTCTGACTCTTCCTTAGACCGGAGTGGTATTTCCCAACATCCAGTCTCTTCACCTCAAAGCCTGGTACTTGAGGAGTTAGAATTCCCAGACTCTTTGTATTCAGAGCAAGTACTGAATGTTTTACGGATGGCCAAAAAACCCAGCACAAGGAAAACTTACGCCTCCAAGTGGAGATGTTTTTCTTTTTGGTGTAGAGATAAGGGCTTGGACCCTTTACGGGCTTCTCCTTCTTCCTTATTGGATTACTTGGTTCATTTTCAGGCGGGAGGTCTGAAGGCATCTTCCTTAAGAGTTCAATTAGGGGACATTTTGGCCTACCTTTCTGCAGGTAAAGAGAAGTCACTTATTTCTCAACCCATTTTCAAGAAGTTTTTCAAGGGACTTCTTCACTTGCACTCCCCTGTAAGGGAACCGGTTCCCCCATGGGACGTTAACCTCTGTATAGCCAAGCTCATGGATCCTCCTTTTCAGCCTATGGGTACAGCTGACTTGAAATATGTTGCCTGGAAGACTGCCTTCCTAGTGGCCATTACCTCTGCCAGACGGATTTCAGAGTTGCAGACCCTGTGTACAGATCCTAACTATATTATTCCCCATAAGGACAAGGTTGTCCTGAGGACGAATAGGAAGTTCCTTCCGAAGGCGGTCTCGGAGTTCCACCTTAATCAGTCACTCTCTCTGCTGGTGTTGTTCTCAGATAAGTCCTCCCCAGGTGAGTGCAAATTGCACAGCCTGGATGTGAAGAGAGCCCTTTCTTTCTACTTGGAGCGAACCAAGCAGTTCTGAGAGGCACTATCCCAGCTTTTTCTCACCTTCAGTGAGGTGGGCAGGGGAAAACCGGCGACCAAGAGAACCTTTTCCCATTGGATCATGTCCTGTATTCAGTTCTGTTACAACAAGGCGGGCAAACAGCCCCTTATTGGGCTCAGAGCTCACTCTACCAGAGAAACAGCTGCTTCAGTGGCAGTTTCCGGGGATATCCCTTTGCTGGAAGTTTGCAGAGCAGCTACTTGGAAATCGGTCCACAATTTCACCAAGCATTATTGCTTGGACATGAAGTCCCGTTCAAATGCGAAGTTCGGCAGGGCGGTGCTACAGAGCCTTTTTCCTAAATAGGTTTCTGCGCCCTCATCCCAACTACACTGCTTTGAAGTCTGCATCTGTCAATAGATGCTAAAGAATTCCTGGGGTGAGAAGAAACAATTACTCACGGAAGTAATATTACTTCTTCCAGGGTATCCTTTAGCATTATTGACACTCCCACCCTTCCTTCCCTGGAAACCTTGTCTAAAGGGCTCTGTTGGGGGATTTAGCCAAACTTGCTAACTGATATTGATCTGAGTGATAAAATGTTTTCACAATAGTGGATTAGAATAGATAGTTTGTGTATTGTTGACAGTTTTGCCCCTGTTGGGCACAGTTTTTGCTCTTTTTCAGCTCCGAAATTCATTCTGAGGTCCCTCAGGCTATTGCAGGCAGCACTCTACTCTATCTCTATCTCTACCCTGATTGGCCAGTGCCTTTCTCACTTGCATTGACTCCTCCTCTCCGGGACAGCTGAATCCAGCTGGCATACTGCTTCTGTCGATAATGCTAAAGAATACCCTGGAAGAAGTAATATTACTTCGGTGAGTAATTGTTTCTTATGGTAGCCATCACTTCTGCCTGAAGGATTTGTGAGCTTCAGGCTCTGTGTATTGAAAAAGACCATATCTCATTCTATAGGGATAAGGTAGTTTTGAGAACAAATAGGAAACTTCTCCCTAAAGTGGTCTCTGCTTTCCACTTAAATCAATCCATCACTCTGCCAGTCTTTTTCACTGAGCATTCTAGTTCAGGTGAATGTCGACTCCACAGTCTTGATGTCAAGAGAGCTCCGAGTTACTACATGACTCTCACCTAGGACCATAGACGGGACAGACAGCAGCTATTTCTGACTTATGGGGATGTGGGTAAAGGAAATCCGGCATCTAAAAGGTCCATTTCTCACTGGATAATTCAATGCATCCAGTTTTACTATTCAAAAGCTGGAAAGGTGCTCTCAACAGGGGAACAGTTACTACTATAGCAGCTGCCAGGGACGTTCCACTGTTGGAAATCTGTAAAGCAGCTACCTGGAGGACAATACACACCTTTACAAAGCAATACAGCCTGGACGCCCAGTCCAGAAGTGATGCCAGGTTTGGCACAACAGTTCTGCAGAGTCTGTTTCCAAAGTAGGTTCTGTGCCCATCTCCAAAGGTACTGCTTCTTAGTCTGCAAGAGTTAGGAATATTGGAGAATTCCTGGGGTGAGAAGAAAATAAATTATCATAGTAATCTTGTTTTTTCCAAGGTATTCTTCAGTATTCATAACTCACCCACCCTGCCTCCCCTTCTAGATCCAGTGGCCTCTGCACTCCAAGCTGAATAACCATGTGTAGGGGTGCCACACTCTGGCTTAGTCTATCTTTTTAGGCCCTGTTTTCCCCCTTCTTCAGGTTATTCTGGCATTCAAGGGGGGGTGTTTCTCCAGTGGGAGGTTTATTTTTAATTAGTTTAGGGATTTTTATTGTTGAGTACATTCAATAACAAGGGTTGAGCCTATCTTACAGGCTCTCCATGAAATCTGAGGCATTAATAGAATACAGCAGTTGATAAGGGTAGCATTTGAATAAGTGACATGAGCCAATGATGGGTCCATCATCAGCATAACGTTCTGTCTCCAGGCAGTTCTACGCTAAAGGTTGACTGCAAGAGTTATGAATATTGGAGAATATCTTGGAAGAAACAAGGTTACTGTGGTAAGTAATTTTTTCTTCTCTGCTACCTACCATAAAAAATGTGAATGAATTTATAATATGGAACTTCACTGTGCTGTGCACAAACCTTAGCAGTCACTTGTCTATCAAACTGAATACTTGTTGTCTGCCTTGGGTTCCTACCGACATTCCTGCACTGCTCTCTGGCATTTGCTTGCTGTCCGTTTTGAACTAGATGTGCCCTTTGAGGTTGACCTTCCACATTTATTCCAGGGCTGTAGCATCTGCCACTTCTCCTGCCTGACCCCCCTTGCATGTCTGTTCCTGTTAATTTTGCAAGGATGCCAGAGTGTTGCACCTGCCACCTATTGTTTCATTTACAGCTGGACATTTTGCCTGGACAGCACCCTTCGTTCTGTCCCATTTGCCAACTTTTTGGATTCTCCTGGTTGACAGTGGACTTGCCCTGTCTGCCAGGGTTGGTCGGACCATATGTCCCTGTGGTCACTCGGCTGTACCTTCCTGTGTACCGGCCTTGCTCGTCATCTTTTGCACTGCCTCTGTGCCCACTGCTCCGCATCTCCTGGAATGTGCACTCCATTTGGACCACTTTGCCTCCTGTTCCTACGTCTGGACCCGTGCACTTTGTGACTCATTCATCTCTGCTGGTGCATACCATTACTATGGATGTTCTGAAGATCTGCTGGTATTTGCTTCCATGCTACCTCCAGCATGGTTTGCCACCTCCATCTGCATCATTCATGCCCAGCCTGACTTGCCAATGGCTCCGTCCCTGACTTGGTGTTGTGGGATGGTGGGCTTGCCCCGTCTGCAGGGGATGAGAGACCATCTTCTGCTTCAATTTATAGTGCAGTCTGACACCTGCTGACCTATGTGGGGGTCCCATACCACTACACTTCATCCCTCTGTCACTTGGGGCTGGTCCCATCCATCCTAATGTATTGTTGTACCCTCAGGCCTATGCGGAGGTCTTGTTCCATTCCATTTCAGGTCCTCCAAGACAGACCATAATTGCTAACCTACGTGGTGGTTACTTCACTCATGCTTCCTCGTTCAGCCTTCATGGGGTTCATATTCCACTGCCTCATGACACCCCCTTCACTGGACCTTTGCTTTGCTGCGGCTTATCTCATCCAATTACCTTCAAAGGTGCTCCTGTTCTATCTTGTCCTACCAGC